>OX596283.1:37693278-42693278 GCA_951394225.1 Harpalus rufipes
TATCTGATACATACATTTAAATTTTTTATTATACCTCATAGTTTTAAAATATAGTATATAATAATATAGAATATCTGTTGTAATAAATCTCGTTGCCCAAAAAACAGTTTAGATATTTAAATGTTTTGACAGATAAATGCAAAATGTCAGTCAAAAATCAGATTTTTTTGGGAGGTACGAGTACATTTAATAAATATTATTGTATTATTAATTAAATATGTATGTAAATTATAGGTATGTTAATATTACATATATCCTTAAGAAATACCGCTAATACTGTCAATGAATTTGAAGAATTTTGAACATATGTATTAGAATAGTAGGACAAAATTTCTCATAGAATGCCAGAAGACATACAATTTCAATTATTTGTGTGTACAAGAAATGTTAAATTCGTTAATTATAGGGCGCGAGCAGTCTTGTGACTTTGTTGGCCTTGGCAAGCAGATGAGGATCCGAGTCAGAATGACGGCTAGTAGTTATTTACATAGATGTCACAATTGTCATATGTCATAATTTTTCATTCAAAATTTCAAAATATTCTGATGTTTATTTGTCATCAATAGTATAGAATATACTTGTCGAGGAAAATAATCCACATGGATTTGGAAAATCATAATGTTTTGAATGAAAACTTATTATACTTGACACCTATGTACATTATTACTAGCTGTCATTTTGACACGGGCCCCCATATCTGCTTGTTAAGGCTAACAAAATCACATAACAGCTCGCACCCTATGCAACATAAAATGAAAATTGCGAGAGGTATTGTGCTGGCCACAACAGATTTTTTTATTATAAGTAATAGAAAAATGACTTTTATGAAAGAATTATTTTAAATATACTATTCGATGGTAGATGCAGATACTTTTATAAAGTCAGGTTTACAAGATACAACTACCAACTTTTATTCTTTAAATAGCAATTTATAATTATTTTAGTAAAAAATAAATCACCATTTTGTTTCTTTTCAATGATGTATTAGTTTTTATTAATGCATTTGAAAAAATTCGAGAAAAATAAGATAATTGAGATACATATATGAGAAATAATTTTTATTTAAATAGGTGGCTATGTGAAAATAAATAAATAAACAAACAAATGTATATTTTGTCGATATTAATTTAACTATTTAAATTTTTTAGTTACATTAATCTTTTTCGCTCTGGCTCTTCATTTGTTTATGATCTTGTAAATGCAACTTATTTCCAATGGCTGGTACCACAAGCCTTGTTTTAACTAAAACGATGTTTTAAGAAATGTCAAATTTCATTATTTAATATTAATAATAAATAATATTAAATTCATCAAAATATGATTTTAAAGCAGAACATAGTTTATATTCAAACAAATATTTTTAAAAAAATCGGTCTTTAAATGTAAGGGTAAAATTAAATATTGAAATTTGAATTTGACATTTCTTAAAACAGCGTTTTAGTTAAAACCCGGCTTGTGGTACCAGCCAATCGGTTTAAAGTTATGTTACAAAGTCATCGCCGTATATATTCCGGTGTACTAGTTGTAAGCATGTTTTGTTGTTGGGTAAGATGAACTAAGTCTTTGTTGTACGACGTTGTTAAAACTTGTGTCAATATTGATGAACGTTCAACTAAAATATGTGCGATAATGACCCAACAAAAGCTTTTAAACTACAAGTGATGAGCTTTTGTCTTTTACCAGAGAACGAAGATGGTGCAATAAGAAATATATTTTTTACCGAACGCCTTAGCCTTTATAAGGGAGGTATCGTGATAACGTATGTCCCATAAGGTTTTGTAAATAATAAATGCATTTACTTAAAGTTTTGTAATATTCAATAATTAACTGTTTCATAAGCAACAAAATTATGAACATAAATTAAATAAATATGAACGTGTTCTTTTATAAGGCGCAACTTTCTGAAGACAACTAACCAGGGGGGCTCGTGAATGAGGAGGCCGCATGGTCGCGCGCCTTCTACCAAAAAACTTCTTATTTGGTATAACAAATTAAGAATATAATTTAATTATAATAGTAAGCATAAAGCGGTTCTATTGTACTGAAAGTAGTTAATAGTTAAATATAAAACATTAAAACGAGACGCGAGATGGTCTCCCGCGCTGAAGCCTTGGCCGCTCAGCGTTCTGCGGCCCGCGTTGCTGTAACAACGTGAAGTATTGTTTTGTGTGACCAGCGTAGGCTAGCCATGTCTAGTAAGTGATGTGTAGTCGCACTTATTTGCGGCTTCGGCTCAGTTTTAAAATGAATACCTTGATGTGCTGCATTGTTTCGCGATACGACAAATAATAAATTAATATGGCAATGAATAGTGTTAATTGTAGGTTTTTTCTCGACTGTGATGTGGATAAGGTGTTAACAATTACTCGAAAGCTCAGTCAAATAGCATTTATTCTTACTCTACCAAAGTTTCGGTGCACGACAATCCCGGTTGTCGCTTTTAGATACGATTTCTCAAATTATATAAGACTAAAGACCTGTATAAAACGGATTCCTCATTGTAACAATAATGGGAAGAGTTGAATAGGTATTGGTAACAATTAAACAACCGGAAGTGGTATTTTTTTTTAAATTTATATTTCTACGTATAATAAAGATAATTGAATTCTCAATCTGATACATTTAATTTTTTTATTATATCTCCCATAGGTTTAGAGATATAGTATATAATAATACAGAATAATATGTTGTAATAAATCTCGTTGCCCAAAAAACAGTTGAGATATTTAAATGCTTGTAATTGACAGATAAATGCATTATGTCAGTGTCAAAAATCAGCAGTTTTACAAACATTACTGGAAGATTTTTCTGGGAGATACGAGTACATTTAATATATCTTATTGTATTATTAATTAAATATGCATTTAAAATTATATGTATATTAATATTACATATATCCTTAAGAAATACTGCTAATACCGTCAATGAATTTTGAAGAATTTGAAACATATTAGAAGAGTAGGAAAAAATTCCTCAAAAAACGAAAGAACAGATACAATTTCAATTATTTGTGTGTACATACAAGAAATGTTAAATTCGTAAACCTTATGGGACATTGGTTAATTAAAATATACTTTTTACGTTTGTCATACTGTAGCCTCGGCTTTGTCCAATTTTCATTCCAATACTTTTCGAGATTATATTTCTAATTAGAGATTTTGTTCCATTACAAAATTCAATTTGCTACTACCATATGCAACCTTCAATCTACTCGTAAGAAAATTACAAAAAACGTCCAAAACTTGGACCTCTCTTCATCTTCTCTACCACACAGATACAATTCCTTCCCATGTTTTGCTTTGCATGCCGTTTGCCACGCTTGCTGGGTGGTCTAAGCACGCCCAAAATGTTAATGCCCACTTTCCAAAACAACAACAACGCACAGAAGTGAAGTATTGTAGTTTGTAGTGCATCGCGCCGCACTGCTCCAAGCTCCAGGCCCGACAAAATGCTTTTCACTTTATGTTAATCTAATGTACATTACAGCATCATTTACCATTTTACACAAACACTATGACAAAAGATAAACTCTGTATGACTCCATATTTGGAAAAATTTAAATGTTGGTATGTACAGGATATACCTAAATCGAAGTGGGCCATAGGTGTGTAACATGGGAAATCAATTTTTTTTGCGCAAACATCTAATAATGTTATGCAAAAATATTTCAAATAAAAGTTTTAGAAATTTAAATTCTGCGCCTCATGACCGGTTTCTCCAATATCAAATAAATCTTTAAATTGTATTTATTCTATATGTCGCATAATTTGATGCGATGTTTTTCACTTATTCGACGAATAAGCTATTAATAATAATACTAGTTTATTACCCCAACAGAATTATTATTTATTATATTCGAAGATTTATTTGATATTGATGAAATCGGGCATAAATCATGTGAAATGATTATTTTAACTCTTCATATAAACGTAAAAATTAATTATAAAATTACAGTTTTTATGAGTTTTTAGTCTTGACAGCCATGGATTTATGACAAAAAGTAAACAATTGCGTTATGATTATTAAATAATTTTCAAAATATTTACTCTACTGTACTCTAGTAGCTACGAATAAATTAGTAAAACAATATTTCTGAAACCAAATGTCCACAATAATGCATAATTCAAAACGTTCATTCCAGTGCAGGCCCCTTCTGGAAGGGGTTTGATTTTAATATGCATTTAAATGCTCATATAAACAATATTCCCAAAGCAAAAAAAAATGTATCGACAGGTATGGAATAGAATCAGTTTCACGTTCCACGATCGAAAAATCAATTGATCATGCGCAGTGGATTAAATTGCTGTTTCTGGTATTTTAGAAAATATTTAATTAAAAATGTATTTATAGGAAATTCAGAGAGATTTAAAAACTGCCAAATCATAAATAATTTTTGAAAAATTGATTTACATATATAAAATACCCTATTCAAAAAGTATCACATTTTTCAAATATGCCACATTTCTTTAAATCTGATTGGTCAATTGAACACTCGATATTATTGATTTTCGCCTATTTACACGATACATCTACGTACTTGTTTACAACCCTACATTAAAAAATAGTTCACAATTTTCACCATAGAGTACAGTAGTAGTATTAAATTGGTATTAACGCCATTCGGTTCTATGGACTTTTCTATGTATGTGTACCAATTGTCATGTTCAGCTGATACAATATTAATATGCAAATAATCAAAAAATGGTACCATGATAATCTCAGAAGAGTAGGTCATCTAAAACTCGACTACCCTGTATTTTGTTAAAAAGTATTCGAAACTGTAACCTATTCTCTATACTCTAACTCAAAAAAAATCATGAAAAATGCTAGTTTTAAAAAAAACCACTACAAATATTTAAGTTTTAGTTACTTACTAGTTTAAAGTTTTAAAATACGAACAGCTACCCTAAGTAATAACACCATGAATGAAGATCACATATCGCATAATTCGCATCGTCACTGTTCGCTTGGAAACTGCAGACTGCATTTTGCACTGAGACACTGACTATCCCCACCCATACCCAAACGAACAATCTCGTCTCGATGTGTACAGAACTACCAAGTGATGCTACTGGTCGGAGTTTTTACCCGCTATACTATGTTTTCTCTCTGTTTAACTCATATGTTGCTTCTTATTTCTTCTAACTGTGGCAAGGTCAAATTTAGCAATCTGTTCGCTAGGGAGATACATGGAGACTAATTTTAAGTTTGTATCCGGTCACCCGGTTAATTGAATAATATTGATTTCTCTTTTTAAACAACACATATAATGGAACAAAAAATGACTACATACATACATACATACATACATGAAATCACGCGTGTCCCACTTAGTGGGTTCGCATAAACCCGAAAACAATAAGAACAACATCAACATTATATAACAAATCCTTACTCTTAAACATATTAAAGTGACCGATTTTCGGTAGCGTAATACCGCATCCGGATCACAATAATAGTTAGGAAACAATCATCCTTCGCTACACATTCCTATCTAAGCAGACTTCTTTCGCCTCGGCCACACTTATAATCGCATTCATACATGCTCTTCTTTTCTTCTTACGAAACTTTATCTCTTTAAGCACCCTACCAACCACATCCATCCATTTACACACTGGTCGGCCACACAATCGAAAACCCTCAATTTCACCAAGATATATACACTTAACAAGCCGTTCATTCGCCGTTCTCTCCACATGCCCAAACCATCTCAACATATTAAATAGCACAGAATGCATAATATTCCATTTATTATTTGCAGAAAATAAAATATTTACTAAACGTACACATTTTCTTTATTTATTGAGTGGAGGTTGGGTCTCATGTCGCTGTATGTAACTCATATTTACAATATTTGGATTATGGTTGTTAAGTTGTTTTTACCAAGAGCTCTTCAATTATTATAACATCTGGAAGCCGCTTAATATTGATAAATAAATAATCAAATATGATGACTTTTAAAACAAAGAATCATTTGAAATGTTATTGATTAATATTACTGTGGCAATCTCAATTCGATTTCACTGCAATTACAGTTGAAAAAGTATGATTTATTTAGCTGTTTGCTGAAGCTTGTAAATTAGATAAATGACTGTAATCTTTGCAATTATATTTAATGATGTTAAGAGACAAGAGATGGATTATAATTCACCAATTTATCTAGCGGGCTGTTGTTTGTTTTGTAATGGAAAAACAATTCCCCGCAACTTCATTTGAATAACTCGCTCCATAGATGATGTTAGTGCAATTTCGTAATTTGCAATTCATGATGCAGAATTAAATAATTGATTAAGAGGAGCATGGATAATGGAGAGGAATTATATTTTTACAATTTGCACGTTGCAAAATTAACAGTCTTCATATTTTACTTTTTTTAATTAAGTATACAAGTGAAGTCAACAACTATAATAATAATATACTGCTTTTTACCTTCCGTCACTATAGGTAAGGAAGGTATTGTCTTTGGTCAAAAAATTCAATGATGAGTTTTTACTGAATAAGCACGTTTTAGGGTCCATATAATACGATTTTACCATTTTTACGATGATGTCTGTATGTATGTGTGTCTCTGTGTGTGTGTGACAAAAGTTCCGGATTCCATAACTTCAATACCACGATTCCAAAAATTATAATTTTTCCGTATTCCTCAAGTTTACATCCAGAAGAACAAGTGATAAGATTTTGGTTATAATTAGTGAAACGGAAGTAGCCTCATTTAGAGATTTAACAGTTAAATTTGATTTATTGACATTTAACGTTATTATAACTTAAAGAATATATTATTCTCTATAAAATTTGATTACAATTTATACTTCATATTCAATAGATACAGAGTTAAAGAATTTTAAAGAAATTAAATTTTATAATTCAGCCAGCTATGCCAAACATGGGAACTACTAATATATTCATATAATTCAAATTGACAGATGTCAGTATCAATAAAAAATAAATTAATGTGGCAGAGATGAGGATGTTGAAGTAGATATTGGGGAATACACGGAAAGATACGGTAAGAAAATAACTCTAGTGTTACAAGTTTTTAGAAAGATACAAGAAAGACGATTACATTGGTTTGAACATGTCATGAGGAGAAATGAAGAATTATATTGGAACAAGAATGAATAGTTTAGTAATAGGACGTTAAAGAAACAGAGGAAGACTAAAGATAAGATGGAAGGACTGTATTGCGGAAGATTTGAGAGAAAAGGAACTGAATGAGAACGATACGCAAAAATAGCGACCCCTAACGAATGGGAAAAGCTAAAGAAGAAGAAGATGCCAGTGTCAAGTGCAATTTGAATAGTTTGTTTATGAAATAATTTTACTGGAAGTTTAGAATCTTTTGTAAGAAAAATTATGGAATTTATATATTATACACGAGAATGACGGAAGGTATTGTGCTGGCCACAACAGATTTTTTAAGATAGTGTGAAAATAAAATATGTAGCTTAATGCAAATACAATATTTCGTACTTTTAAATCTTTCAGTGTTAGGGTAATTAATCGATTTGTTCTTTCTTAATAATTCGATTATGTTAAATATGAAGGGAAAAAAAGTTTGAAACGTAGCTTATTTTAAATTAAAATGTCTATAAATCTGCAGTATAGGTTTGTCTACAGGTGTTCCGTTTTTAGGCAATAGTATGTAACTTTATATTTTCAAATGGAATACCTATATATTTATTCAAATTTGAAAAGTACATGAAATTTACTATCCAATAGTATAAAAACAATCATATGTTATATTATTAAAAAATATAATGGCGAATGATTAAAATATTACATTTTTATTAAATACAGAAGGCTTTGCATTACTATTTTTATTACCTCTCGCTAAGAGAGGTATTGGATTCATGCTAAAAATCGCATATTCAGATTTTAATGATAAGTACGTTTTAAGGTCCCAACAATCCGATTTTAATATTTTTACGATGATGTCTGTGTGTATGTGTGTGTGTGTGTGTGTGTGTGTGTGTGTGTGTGTGTGTATGTGTGTGTGTGTGTATGTGTGTAAGTGTGTGTGTGTATGTGTATGTGTGTGTGTGTGTGTGTGTGTGTGTGTTTACCAATCCCGCAAAACCCACTCTTCCCAATAATGTCTGATTGAGAAGTAGTTAAACAGATATTAAGTACATTCTTATTATATACAGAAGGCTTTGCTTTACATTATTTTAACATTAAATATTACATCTATTACAATCAGATATTTCATTATTACACCTGATATTTAATATTACCAGATGTCTAATTAAAAAATCTGATGTGGCCAGCACATAACCTCTCGCCGTATATTTTACCTGGCTGTATGCATAAAGCAAAGAATATTTTTATAAATACAAATAATATATTCATATAAATCTATGACGTATAAACTTATTTATTATTCAATAATAGCATGTCTCAACATGAAGATATTTTACCATAAATTATGTTACAATAAATTACAAAGTAGAGTTTACCATATATAAATATTAGGCTGGTAACTGCAATTTTCAATTCGAACAACGTTGTTTACTTTCTCTTCATATTCTTCTAGTAAAAACATTAATTTTGGGCGGTCTAAAATGTATATATGGATTGTGCATCTATTCTTACATATCTTCTTTTACATTTTATTTTTTCATACATGTTATATCTAAATAACACTAATTCCCTTTAATAAAGTGACGGATAGATTGCACTCCGATTATTCTTATATCGATGTGTAATTTTGTCAATATTTACAACTTACTTGAGAAGAATTTGATAGCTTTTTCGCAATTCAAAGTTACTCTAGTCTATAGTACTGGTGTACATTGTCCCATAATGTTTGAAACAAATTTAAGTCCTTCAACCTAGACTTGTCATCTCCATAATAGTCACAGATCAAGAACTAAGGGATTCTCCAAGTACATTTTTCTTTCATTACTCATTATTTCTGACACTGACATTTATCTGTCAGTTACAAATAATTTAAATTATCAACTATTTTTCATGGCATTCTTTCGGCTGTCAAATTTATTACAACAGATTATTTTATATATTATACTTCTTTTATCTCTAAATCTATGGAATATATAATAAAATATTTAAATGTATCAGATAGAGAATTTAATTTTCTTTAATATTATCACGAAAAATTTTCAAAAAATAATATTTAGAAGATTTTTTTTCAAGAATCTTCTACTTCCGGTTGTCCAATTATTACCAAAACCTTTTCAGATCTTCCCATGAATGTCCGATTGGGAAATACGTTGTTAAACAAATTTTAAGTCTTATAGTTTTTGAGTAACCGTCCTTCCAACATCCCACACACACACATCCACACACACACACACACACACACACACACACAGACATCATCGTAAAAATGTTAAAATCGGATTGTAGGGACCTTAAAACGTGCTTATTCAATAAAATCTGGATATGCGATTTTTAGCATGAATCCAATACCTCTCTTAGCGAGAGGTAAAAAAAAAATTGGTGGGGCCAGCACAATACCTCTCTCCACTTCTTTTTTTGTTACATAAGTGTAGGGCGCAAGCAGTCATGTGACATTGTTGGCCTTGACAAGCAGATATCCCCATATCCCGTGTCAAAAAGACAATTAGTAAGTATGTACATAGATGTCAAATGTCAGAATTTGTCATTAAAAATATCAAGATTTTCTAAATTACCGTAGTTAATTTGTCACCACGAGTGTGGAATTTACTTGTCGAGGAAAAGAAACCACATGGAATTGGAAAATCACAATCACTAAATTTAGAATGAAAAATTATGATATTTGACATCTATGTACATAATTACTAGCTATCTTACTGACACAGGCCCCCATATCTGCTTGTCAAGGCTAATAAAGTCACATGACTGCTCGCGCTCTATTGTATATATATTTAGGCCATTCGATAGAAGTGACACTTCACGCACAGTGTACAAAAAATCAAGCTTCACACATAAAAATTGATACGTGAAGTACTCACTTCACGCATGGGAGTAGAAAAAATATATATCGTCCTATTTTAAAAATATAAATTTGTGTTGTAACTTGATCGAATGTCACCCTTGTTTTTCTTTTATTGTATCTTTAGCAATATAGAAATTATTTTATGTAACTCGTTTAGCTGTTACACTCTATATATAGGTGTGAAAATATAAAGTTACATACCATTACGTAAAGATGGAACACTCTGTAGAAAAATCTATACTGCAGATTTATAAACATTTTAATTTAAAATAAACGTCGTTTGAAACTATTTTCCATAATATTTAAAATAATCGAGTTATTAAAAAAATACAGACCGATGAATCACATGTATAGATAATTTTTTGTCGTCACTTTTGATTTTACAATGTTTAAAATACATATTTGATATTTTCTTTCATGTTTACATACATGAAAACATTTTTATTCATATTTTAAATTATGCAATTCTAGTCAAAACATACATTCAATATTTTGTACAATTCAGAGTTAAAATGGCAAAAATAATCTATTTTTAGACATAAACTTTGTTTTGCAAGATTCGCCTCTGAACTTTAACAAATTTCAATCCGGGTGTCTCTACTGTATTCGTTTAGAGTTAAAAATTGTAATTTATTGTTAATTGTGATCACGATGCATTTATTTCGATTAGTTTCGTACAGAATCGTGAAATTTCGGATCAGATGTTAATATATGTATTTATTTTATGAATTTTTGTGTTTTTCGGTCGATTATAACAATAAATATTTCGTATATTAGGATGTTTGTATATTTATAATAAGTGTGTATTTATTATTAAGGGCTGTATTTTGTATTATATTATGTTAATGTTAACATGTTGTTTAAATTTTTATGTATTCGTTGTAATATTCCAAATTATTGCAATTACTAAACATACTAAATGAAAATATTTATTAACTTTTTATAATTATTATTTGGTATATTAAGTTTTTAAAGTAGATAAGTTCCCATATTAATGATTATAAATAATAATTTGTCCCTCCCACATAATTTAATTATCTTCACCTCTCATATTAATAAAACCGCCCACCCACACACATACATAGTCGCACCACATTCCACGTATGCTATCATCCTTTTTTATGCAGGTACAGTCCAAGTTTATACATCTATATCTATATGTAGGTACGCCCCACATCGATATAGGCGTATTTAGGTCTACTCGTAATAAAACAGATCTTCTTAGGAGAATATTATTTGTTACTACAAATTCAAGAATGATAAAAAATAATAAGGCATCTTCTGGGTTATTAAATATTGTAACTTGGGGTCTCGTGGCCGTGTGCCTGACTGTCTGGTCGCGAATCTGGGGACCCGGGTTTGATCCCGACCGACGCCCAAAAATATCTTCGTATTTTAATGGCACAAAATTGACCCCTGTGGTGCACTTTCCACGCCAGCATTGAGTGTTCGTGAGGTGACGCCTGGTAAGCACCCACACGGTACAAATATTTCATCATTACCGATATCTGTGTACAAAGCAGATCGGCACACCTAGAAATGGGTAATATGCCGTGACGATATATTTATTTATTTATTTGTATTGTTGACTTCTTTTTTCTGTTCGAGTTTATGGATGGTTTATTATATGGCGATTATCAAATATATTCCATTATATTTCAAGCAAAGATCTATGCAATAAATCTCTGCTTGAATAAACCAAAATGAAGGTCTCAACGGATATGCAAAACTAGAATCTGGAGAAACTGGAGTTGGTGTATTTGGTCCAGGTTACCAAATAAATAATAATATAGGCACCAGTTCCACTACATTTCAAGCAGAGATAAATGCAATGAATCTGTGTTCGAATAACGCATGCTCCCAAAGTTTTCGGAAAATTTCTAGACACTGATAACTTTTTACCTTCCGTCTGTTTTTACGATGATGTTTGTGTATGTGTGTGTGTGTGTGTCAAAAAATTCTTCTTCGATAACTCTAACACTACAATTCCAAAAATTATAATTCCTCTTTCGTACGTCCATATGAAGAGTTGATTAGATTTTGGTTATGATTGGTTAATCAGAAGTACCCTAATTTGAAGATTTTCTTGAAAAAATGCTGTTAAATATCATTTTTTGACCTTCTATGTTATTATAAATAAAAGAATATTATGTTATTCTCTATTCGATTTAATTATATTTTTTTTCTGAATTCAATGAATTTAAAGATTAAGACTTATAAATAAATATCTTGCAACCGAATGCTGCTAAAAGCATCAGAGTGAACCTAGCGGCCGATTCGCAGCGGCCGATTCGATTTAAAGCAAGTGTTGCATAGCCCAGACTGTAAATGTACTACGGACATCAAAAGTATTGTTATTTTATGAAAAACAAGAAATTAACAAAAAAATATTTTTTTTTTCTGTTTTTAACATATTCTTATATATATATTATCAAAAAAGTAGTTCATATACCAACAAATATTGTAAATAATATATTTTATTTTGGATAATTAGCAATAGAAATGAATTTGAAGGGGTAGCCGTATCTCGTACATATTTGGTGGGGTAGTTACCATAGCTCCTCTGAGTAATATGATGTATATTTTGTTTAAATAATAAAAGGATGAATATATTTTTTTGAGTTTAGAGTGTTAAAATATTATTGGCACATATAACATCCGCTATCAATTTAAGAACAAGCCGTATCAGAACTATATTTGGTAGGGTACTTAAGACAACCCCCCTGAGTAATTTAAAGTACATTTTGTTTAAATATTCAGGGGATGAGATATACATTTTTGAGAATTTAGAATATCAAAATATTATTTGAATATGTAACATCCCCTATCAATTTAAGGAAAAGCCGTATCACAACCATATTTGGTAGGGTACTTAAGACAACCCTCCTGAGTAATTTAATGTACATGTTGTTTAAATATTCAGGGGATAAGATAAACATTTTTAAGAGTTTAGATTTAGAATATCAAAATATTATTTGAATATGTAACATCCCCTATCAATTTAAGGAGAAGCCGTATCACAACCATATTTGGTACGGTACTTAAGACAACCCCCCTGAGTAATTTAAAGTACATTTTGTTTAAATATTCAGGGGATGAGATATACATTTTTGAGAGTTTAGATTATCAAAATATTATTTGAATATGTAACATCCCCTATCAATTTAAGGAGAAGCCGTATCACAACCATATTTGGTAGGGTACTTAAGACAACCCCCCTGAGTAATTTAAAGTACATTTTGTTTAAATATTCAGGGGATGAGATATACATTTTTGAGAGTTTAGAATATCAAAATATTATTTGAATATGTAACATCCCCTATCAATTTAAGGAGAAGCCGTATCACAACCATATTTGGTAGGGTACTTAAGACAATCCCCCTGAGTAATTTAATGTACATTTTGTTTAAATATTCAGGGGATGAGATTTACATTTTGAGAGTTTAGAATATCAAAATATTATTTGAATATGTAACATCCCCTATCAATTTAAGGAGAAGCCGTATCACAACCATATTTAATAGGGTACTTCAGACAATCCCCCTGAGTAATTTAAAGTACATTTTGTTTAAATATTCAGGGGATAAGATATACATTTTTGAGAGTTTAGATTTAGAATATCAAAATATTATTTGAATATGTAACATCCCCTATCAATTTAAGGAGAAGCCGTATCACAACCATATTTGGTAGGGTACTTAAGACAACCCCCCTGAATAATTTAAAATACATTTTGTTTAAATATTCAGGGGATGAGATATACATTTTTGAGAGTTTAGATTATCAAAATATTATTTAAATATGTAACATCCCCTATCAATTTAAGGAGAAGCCGTATCACAACCATATTTGGTAGGGTACTTAAGACAACCCCCCTGAGTAATTAAATGTACATTTTGTTTAACTATTCAGGGGATGAGATTTACATTTTGAGAGTTTAGAATATCAAAATATTATTTCAATATGTAACATCCCCTATCAATTTAAGGAGAAGCCGTATCACAACCATATTTGGTAGGGTACTTAAGACAACCCCCCTGAGTAATTTAAAATACATTTTGTTTAAATATTCAGGGGATGAGATATACATTTTTGAGAGTTTAGAATATCAAAATATTATTTGAATATGTAACATCCCCTATTAATTTAAGGAGAAGCCGTATCACAACCATATTTGGTAGGGTACTTAAGACAACCCCCCTGAGTAATTAAATGTACATTTTGTTTAACTATTCAGGGGATGAGATTTACATTTTGAGAGTTTAGAATATCAAAATATTATTTGAATATGTAACATCCCCTATCAATTTAAGGAGAAGCCGTATCACAACCATATTTGGTAGGGTACTTAAGACAACTCCCCTGAGTAATTTAAAGTACATTTTGTTTAAATATTCAGGGGATGAGATATACATTTTTGAGAGTTTAGAATATCAAAATATTATTTGAATATGTAACATCCCCTATCAATTTAAGGAGAAGCCGTATCACAACCATATTTGGTAGGGTACTTAAGACAACCCCCCTGAGTAATTAAATGTACATTTTGTACCCTACCAACTATGGTTGTGATACGGCTTCTTCTTAAATAAATAGGGGATGTTACATATTCAAATAATATTTTGATATTCTAAACTCTCAAAAATGTATATCTCATCCCCTGAATATTTAAACAAAATGTATTTTAAATTACTCAGGGGGGTTGGCTTAAGTACCCTACCAAATATGGTTGTGATACGGTTTCTCCTTAAATTGATAGGGGATGTTACATATTCAAATAATATTTTGATATTCTAAACTCTCAAAAATGTATATCTCATCCCCTGAATATTTAAACAAAATGTATTTTACATTATTCAGGGGGGTTGTCTTAAGTACCCTACCAAATATGGTTGTGATACGGCTTCTCCTTAAATTGATAGGGGATGTTACATATTCAAATAATATTTTGATATTCTAAATCTAAACTCTCAAAAATGTATATCTTATCCCCTGAATATTTAAACAAAATGTATTTTAAATTATTCAGGGAAGTTGTCTTAAGTACCCTACCAAATATGGTTGTGATACGGCTTCTCCTTAAATTGATAGGGGATGTTACATATTCAAATAATATTTTGATATTCTAAACTCTCAAAAATGTATATCTCATCCCCTGAATATTTGAACAAAATGTACTTTAAATTACTCAGGGGGATTGTCTTAAGTACCCTACCAAATATGGTTGTGACACGGCTTCTCCTTAAATTGATAGGGGATGTTACATATTCAAATAATATTTTGATATTCTAAACTCTCAAAAATGTATATTTCATCCCCTGAATATTTAAACAAAATGTACTTTAAATTACTCAGGGGGGTTGTGTTAAGTACCCTACCAAATATGGTTGTGATACGGCTTCTCTTTAAATTGATAGGGGATGTTACATATTCAAATAATATTTTGATATTCTAAACTCTCAAAAATGTATATCTCATCCCCTGAATATTTAAACAAAATGTACATTAAATTACTCAAGGGGGTTGTCTTAAGTACCCTACCAAATATAGTTGTGATACGGCTTCTCCTTAAATTGATAGGGGATGTTACATATTCAAATAATATTTTGATATTCTAAACTCTCAAAAATGTATATCTCATCCCCTGAATATTTGAACAAAATGTACTTTAAATTACTCAGGGGGGTTGTCTTAAGTACCCTACCAAATATGATTGTGATACGGCTTCTCCTTAAATTGATAGGGGATGTTACATATTCAAATAATATTTTGATATTCTAAACTCTCAAAAATGTATATCTCATCCCCTGAATATTTGAACAAAATGTACTTTAAATTACTCAGGGGGATTGTCTTAAGTACCCTACCAAATATGGTTGTGATACGGCTTCTCCTTAAATTGATAGGGGATGTTACATATTCAAATAATATTTTGATATTCTAAACTCTTAAAAATGTATATCTCATGCCCTGAATATTTAAACAAAATGTACTTTAAATTACTCAGGGGAGTTGTCTTAAGTACCCTACCAAATAGGGTTATGATACGGCTTCTCCTTAAATTGATAGGGGATGTTACATATTCAAATAATATTTTGATATTCTAAATTCTCAAAAATGTATATCTCATCCCCTGAATATTTAAACAAAATGTACATTGAATTACTCAGGGGGATTGTCTTAAGTACCCTACCAAATATGGTTGTGATACGGCTTCTCCTTAAAATGATAGGGGATGTTACATATTCAAATAATATTTTAATATTCTAAACTCTCAAAAATGTATATTTCATCCCCTGAATATTTAAACAAAATGTACTTTAAATTACTCAGGGGGGTTGTGTTAAGTACCCTACCAAATATGGTTGTGATACGGCTTCTCTTTAAATTGATAGGGGATGTTACATATTCAAATAATATTTTGATATTCTAAACTCTCAAAAATGTATATCTCATCCCCTGAATATTTGAACAAAATGTACTTTAAATTACTCAGGGGGATTGTCTTAAGTACCCTACCAAATATGGTTGTGATACGGCTTCTCCTTAAATTGATAGGGGATGTTACATATTCAAATAATATTTTGATATTCTAAACTCTCAAAAATGTATATCTCATCCCCTGAATATTTGAACAAAATGTACTTTAAATTACTCAGGGGGGTTGTCTTAAGTACCCTACCAAATATGATTGTGATACGGCTTCTCCTTAAATTGATAGGGGATGTTACATATTCAAATAATATTTTGATATTCTAAACTCTCAAAAATGTATATCTCATCCCCTGAATATTTGAACAAAATGTACTTTAAATTACTCAGGAGGATTGTCTTAAGTACCCTACCAAATATGGTTGTGATACGGCTTCTCCTTAAATTGATAGGGGATGTTACATATTCAAATAATATTTTGATATTCTAAACTCTTAAAAATGTATATCTCATGCCCTGAATATTTAAACAAAATGTACTTTAAATTACTCAGGGGAGTTGTCTTAAGTACCCTACCAAATAGGGTTATGATACGGCTTCTCCTTAAATTGATAGGGGATGTTACATATTCAAATAATATTTTGATATTCTAAATTCTCAAAAATGTATATCTCATCCCCTGAATATTTAAACAAAATGTACATTGAATTACTCAGGGGGATTGTCTTAAGTACCCTACCAAATATGGTTGTGATACGGCTTCTCCTTAAAATGATAGGGGATGTTACATATTCAAATAATATTTTAATATTCTAAACTCTCAAAAATGTATATTTCATCCCCTGAATATTTAAACAAAATGTACTTTAAATTACTCAGGGGGGTTGTGTTAAGTACCCTACCAAATATGGTTGTGATACGGCTTCTCTTTAAATTGATAGGGGATGTTACATATTCAAATAATATTTTGATATTCTAAACTCTCAAAAATGTATATCTCATCCCCTGAATATTTGAACAAAATGTACTTTAAATTACTCAGGGGGATTGTCTTAAGTACCCTACCAAATATGGTTGTGATACGGCTTCTCCTTAAATTGATAGGGGATGTTACATATTCAAATAATATTTTGATATTCTAAACTCTCAAAAATGTATATCTCATCCCCTGAATATTTGAACAAAATGTACTTTAAATTACTCAGGGGGGTTGTCTTAAGTACCCTACCAAATATAGTTGTGATAAGGCTTGTTCTTAAATTGATAGCGGATGTTACATGTGCCAAAAATATTTTAACACTCTAAACTCAAAAAAATATATTCATGCTTTTATTATTTAAACAAAATATACATCATATTACTCAGAGGAGCTATGGTAACTACCCCACCAAATATGTACGTGATACGGCTACCCCTTCAAATTCATTTCTCATTATCTTGTAGATAAATATTTAAATGAATCAGGGTAATATTGCTAATTATCCAAAATAAAATATATTATTTACAATATTTGTTGGTATATGAACTACTTTTTTGATAATATATATATATATATATATATATATATATATATATATATATATATATATATATATATATATATATATATATATATATATATATATTATCAAAAAAGTAGTTCATATACCAACAAATATTGTAAATAATATATTTTATTTTGGATAATTATTATATATAATATATATAAGAATATGTTAAAAACAGAAAAAAAATTTTTTTTTGTTAATTTCTTGTTTTTCATAAAATAACAATACTTTTGATGTGCGTAGTACATTTACAGTCTGGGCTATGCAACACTTGCTTTAAATCGAATCGGCCGCTGCGAATCGGCCGCTAGATTCACTCTGATGCTAAAAGCTGCACCACGGATATTCAGATATTACTAACTGACAAATGTCAGTGTTAAATAAAATTAACATAATACCTTTGTGAAATTATTTTACTGCAATATAAAAATGTAAAATAATTTAAGGTGGTAAAAACAAATCACATAAGGTAATACAACCATACAACGTTGTGAAAAATGTATTGAAGAGGCTGGGAGTCATTTTGAATATTTGTTGTAAAATAATTTTGTTGTTATTAAGTGTTCCTTATTCTTATTTTCTGTATTATTATGACAAAAAAATATTATTTCGTTTAATAATAATAGTTACAATTGTTTTAGTTCATTGTTTTATTTCAAGCCACAGTCATGGCTCACTATTCTAATTAATAATGTAACATATGGATTATTTTACATGATTGTAAAGCAAATTTGACATACTTTTCAAATTTGTAAAAAAATATAGTATGTTCCATTTGAAATTTCAAAGTTGATATTAATTACTAATAAACCGAAAGTGATATCATGAATGCACATCCGTCATCAAGTAGTTTACATGTTGTTGTATAAATCATGTTATATGAAAGAAATTACTAACTTAATAAATAAGCGAGATATTTGCTGGGTCCACTAAAATATAACATCCTGTATATATATACAGGATGTTCATTTTTAAGTGGCTACCATTGCGATCTCGAAAACTAGAAGAGATACGAAGTTGGTTAAATTAGCAAAGAATCTCTATTTCACATAGGTATTTCAAAGATATACTGAAAAAAGAAATTCAACCAGTGATTCTCAAAATATGGATATCAACTTTTTTATTTTAAATAGAAACATATATTTTTTATTTGTGCATTCAATAGAGCTCTTTATTCTGAATCCAACGATATAAAATTTTCATACCCTTACATAACAAAATTTTTGGAAAAAAAATTGATAAAGTTTTGAATTACTTCCCCTTAAATATGATATTAATTAGAGTACCATGAATGAAAAAAGTGAATATTTTGTTTATTGCTACTTCTGTCAAATGAGAAATTGTTCTTCATATCATTTTTAATACCTAAAAATTGATCAATTCACACATGACGAAAAGGTAGATATGTTCGAAATTTACATTTTGTGTCATAAGAATTCTCGTGCTGCAGTTAACATGTACAGGGAAAAATACCCTAATAATAATAATTAATAAAAATGGAGATAATTTTGAGCAGTTTTTATAAACACTAAATCATTTAATTGAAAATAAAGTTTTTTTTTAAATATGTTCACTTTTTTCATTCATGGCACTCTAATTAATATCATATTTAGGAAAAATTAATTCAAAACTTAATTAATTTTTTTTTCGAAAATTTTGTTATGTAAGGGTATGAAAATTTTATATCGTTGGATTCAGAATAAAGAGCTCTATTGAATGAGTAAATAAAAAATATATGTTTCTATTTAAAATAAAAAAGTTGGTATCCATATTTTGAGAACCACTGGTTGAATTTCTTTTTTCAGTTTATCATTGAAATACCTATGTGAAATAGAGATTCTTTGCTAATTTAACCAACTTCGTATCTCTTCTAGTTCTCGAGATCGCAATGGTAGCCACTTAAAAATGATCACCCTGTATATATATATATATATATATATATATATATATATATATATATATATATATATATATATATGTATATTCCTTTCAAAATATTTAGATTAATGTAACTGTACTTTATCCTTTTTATGGAGTACACTGTTGGGCAAATAAATTATTTATTAATATTATTATTATTATTATGATTATTATTATTATTATTATTATTATTGTTATTATTATTATTATTATTATTATTATTATTATTATTATTATTATTATTATTATTATTATTATTATTATTATTATTATTATTATTATTATTATTATTATTATTTGTGAGTAATACCTTTCAACAGGTAGCCAATCAGAACCACGTCATATTGGCAATGAAAAAGCAGATGAGCTCGCTAAAAAATGAATCAAATTACCAACCGAAGAAATTCATTTCCCCTTTGTCGATGAACGCCAAGCATCTATTAATTAGCCTTCAGCAAAAAGGACCTTATAACTGTGACAGGTATTCTTACTAGTCATTGTCCTTTGAAATACCATTTATAATAGATTACTATAACTGTACTCTGCGAAGATGACGAAGAAACTTCGGAACACATTAAATGTGAACGTCCAGAAGTAACAGGCTTCATAATAATTCTGGAAATACTTCCAGAAAATTATAAAAGATCTCGTAGGTCTCAGTGAGTTTATGAATTTACTGTGAAAAGGTCATTGACATTATTCAACACAATATCTGCATTCATACTGACGTATAGGTTCTCATATTCACTAATATGTAAATGTGGTGGGTTACTTACCCACAACTCGAGGTAGACCGGTTTGGCGAAGCGTGGATTCTTCCGGGCCACTACGTAGTCCAAGTCGGTTCCCCGTTTCGCGTCCTTGACACACAAACATACACACAATCAGTAAAAGTAGGTACAAGCAGAGAAAGTAATAAAAGTGAGAGTTGTCACTGTCATTATTCCGTAATGTACTTCACAATGAGGTAATGGTACAAATGATAGCGATACTTTCAAGTACAAGGACGTCCATACAATACAACAAAAATAAGTGTTAATATATAGTGCGCCAACGATATTTTTTTTGACTTGACTTCTTAGTTTGAGGGCTAAACCTTGCTACCTCTAGCAAAGGTGCAAATTCAGTAGATTTTTAATATTTCGTACAATGTAATATTTAAAAATCATACAAGTTTCACAAGATTTAAGTCTCTGAATCAACCTCTCGGTTATTTATCAGAGACTTACCCGCTCAACCAGAACCACAGACGAGTTTCGCGTGGTACACTAAAGCCTCTAGGAGGCGCTGAATTGGTTCAGAAACTGAAATCTTGTGTCGTAATTGTATTTTATTGTACATTTATTATTACCTATATACAGGATAATAAGCATAATTAATTTTGTATTAAAATTGACACAAAATAAATAACAAATGTCTAACAGTTTATCTGCCATGTTAGGGTAGTATTATTTCTAATTTCTGTTCCAGTTAACAATTATCTGTTAAATTAAATTGATATTTGTTCAATTGAACAGAAATATTAACCTAGCTTGACAGTTAAATCGTTAACATTTGTTAATTTTTTGTTTCAATTCCATGGCTATAGCTATTTCGACATTTTCATACCTAATTTCTGCCGTTACAAGGCACACAAAATTAAATTTGTTATTGATTCAGATGCAGAATTTTATGCCCTACAACTTTTATACCTTAAATAATTAGGGAGCAGGAAATTAGGAAAGTCTGTTCGGCTGTGCTGGTCACTTCAAAAAAGGTTCAAAAAGTATGTATCCTCTGTGTTTCATATTTGTGTTGGTAATTCTACATCTACAACAAATAACAAATGATGATATAACACCTAAATATAGCTACCTACTATAGATTGATTATTATTTATCGAGGTGTTAAATATGTTACTCGCTCTTCAGTTTTATTAAATATGTTTACTTAAGATCAAGGGTTAACAATTATTTTTGCTTTTGTTGTTTCAATTCTAAGAATTTAGGGTAGAAAAAATATTTTTATAAAAATGGAAAATTACTATTTTAAGTAATAATTAATTATTTATAAACAGTGGAAAATATTTTTTTTCAATTAGTGTTCCGCTGTTTCTAAAATATTAATTATTATTAATTATTACTCAAAATAATAATTTTCCATTTTTTTAACATTATTTTTCTACTCGAATTACCAACACAAATATGATAGACGCAGAGGGACATAGTTTTTGAAATACATAGCTTTTTTGGCTTTTCCTTAATTTTGCCGGTGTATGTGTATATACGAGTATGTATACAGGCTATTAAAAAAGGGTAATTTTTTTTAAATGCATGTAGTACTGACCAAAATGAGTAAAAAAGCTTAGGTCCGATCTTCAATAGTTTCCGAGATATCAGGCAGTGAAAAATGAGTTTTTACACTTGCCCTTGCTATCTCGAAACAATGAACGACTTCAGGTCAGTATTTAATTGTAGCTATTAGAAATTGAGAAAAATGTTTCAAATAAAATTTTATTGGTTTTTTAAATAGTCTGTCTACTGGCAGACAAAATTTTGTTCGATCAATAATTTTATTAGTTTTTCGTCCATTTTTCGTTTTTCTCGGAAACAGTTGACTTGAGATCTATGTTGATTAAGCTTTTTTTACTCATTTTTGTCAGTACTATATACCTTGAAATTTTTTATCCTTTTTTAACACCCTGTATATATTTTAATCTGATCAATAATAATTATATGTTATAGCTGCAAAATATTATTAAAAAATAATTACAGTTTTGAGCTATAATCAACGATAAACTAAAAAATGAAATAATGACCCCTTTTTTAATTAACGCTATAAAATGAACATTAGTGATTCTATGATAGGTACTATTACATACTATATCCATAGTGCTAACAGAACACTTCTATCTCATAAAAATCTCTACTATATAATTACAGTAATAGGTCGATGCTTTGGTTTACTAATCAAACAAGTCATTAAAACTTTAATTTACTGAAGATATTACTATTGCCTTGCTGCTTCGTATATGTGATGGCAGATTTGTTGTACAAGCAATAAATAGTTTATGCAGTTAAAAATAGAAAAAAAGAAAACACCATGCATTGATCAAATACCTGCAGAAGATCTTACCACGGAACCAAATTCATCAAGACATGGCAAATACTTTGGAAACATCTTTGTTTTTTAAACACAATCGTAAAAAATTGCTGCTTATTACTACAAAAATTAACATATCTTAAGCTTTAACATTCAGATTTAATATAGATCTAGTGGTATATTCTCTTCTATGCGCCGAAGTTTAGTTCTGATTTGGCCCATGAGTCTTCGGCAAGATTCGAAGTTTATTTCATGAATCTTTTGAAAAATCCTTCACCTTAAATGTTTTCATTTTGTGGCTTCTACACATTGTTGTACATATTTTTTATAACGTCCCAAAAGTTTCAATATAAAAGTGAAGGCAAAGTTTTTAGATAAAACACTGGCTTCTCCTGACAGTTCGTTGGACGTATTAGTGGTTTATACACTAAATTACCTGCTAAAGTTACTTGATTTCATCAATTTATTTTATTTTGTTCACATCATGTAAACGAAGATATTAAGTTTTAGTCTGGTCCAACTTTATGCCACTATATGCTCGTATAACAACGCAATGTTTGGAGGTAAAATATACTATGCCATGGCGTGATGCGTATGGGATATGGCGTGATGTGTATGAGTATAGACCAGAGGGGACAAACGGCTAAATTTTGTTAAGTTAGTGGAAATATGTAGTTAGAAGTTTTTTACCGATTGCAGGATAAGTTAGTCAGATGAAATCTGTCTCAACGCTAAGACACGCTCCATCGGGTCATACACCCACGTGAATAAGTATTTATTCGCACGCAAAGAAGTTAGCGAACAGCAGTTAGACGCCAATCCACGTACTTAGTTGTCATAGCCACCCCTGCGTTTATAAATATATTTAAACGTTATTATTCGCTTATGTTACTATAAATTTTATTTATCCTGGTTGGTTTATTCTAATATATATCTCTTTAATTTAACCGGTGTGGTATTTTATTAAAAAAAAACGGAACACGTAGAAATAATCCTACCCTGTGATACATTGGACAGTAAGTAAGATTTTACCCTGTTACATTTTACAGCAGTCCACACTAAGATTGTTGCACTGTTACAATACCATTTGTACCTTGTTAAAACAATCCTCCTAACGTACCGGTACAGCCAGCAGGCATCTCTGTCTCATACACAAAACAATTATTACCCGATGTCTACAAAAGCTTGAATTAAAGAGACACAAATATAATTTACGTGAAAATGATATATATATATATATATATATATATATATATATATATATATATATATATATATATATATATATCCTTCAACAAAATTAAATATAAAAGTTCTTTTTCATACTTAGCTCCTACTCTGAATAATAATATTCCATTCAATTTAAAATCTGTATCATGTAGTTCATTCAAATGTCATAGAAAAATATTTTTCCCTACAATACGAATATACTGTTCCACGATGATGTCTGTATGTGTGTGTGTGTGTGTGTGTGTGTGTGTGTGTGTGTGTGTGTGTGTGTGTGTGTGTGTGTGTGTGTGTGTGTGTGTGTGTGTGTGTGTGTGTGTGTGTGTGTGTGTGTGTGTGTGTGTGAGTGTGTGAGTGTGTGTGTGTGTGCGTGCGTGCGTTTGTGTGTGCATACGAGCGTGCGTGCGTTTGTGTGTGAATTCGAGCGTGCGTGCGTGTGTGTGTGTGTTTCTCCTTCGATAACTCAAATACTACAATTCCATAACTTATAATTCTTTCGTATTCCTCTTTTGTACGTCTATATGAAGAGTTGATTAGATTTTGGTTATGATTGATTAACCGGAAGTACCCTAATTTGAAGATTTTACCAGTTAAATATCATATTTTGACCTTTTATGTTATTATAAATAAAAGAATATATTATTTTCTATTGGATCTGATTAGAGATAAAGAATTATAAATAAATATCTTGCAACCAAATGCTGCACCATGGAAATAGTTAGAATATACAATTATTATTAATTGACAGATGTAAAATTTACATAATATCTTTGTGAAATGATTTTACTGAAAATGTAAAATAATTTACGGTGGCAAAACAAATCACATAAGGTAATTAACAAATTATAGCCATAAGCCAATTCAGCAGATTATTATGTTATATAATGCTATATATGTTTTGATTTTCTACTTCTTATTTTAAGAAACATACTATTCTTTTTAGGAGTAGTTCAGTTCAGTAAGAGGTAAGATCAGTTTATTTTTCCCCTAAAAAGTAAAAGCCCATAGAAAATTTTGCAAAAAACAATCTGTGCGGAATTTATACAAAATACGTAGAATTGACGGAGGGTACTATGCTGGCCACATCAGATTTTTTATTATTACTTTTAATTGTTTTTGGTATTGTTACTATCTTTACTTTTCTCACTTTTTTTTTGTTACTTGTATAACTTGTAACTTGTAATGCACGTTTATATATTTTTATTTTGTATGTATGTTTTGTACTGGTTAGGTGGGATTACCTCAATAAAGTATATTATTGTTGTTATTATTATTATCTCCTAGCAGCCCGCTCAACGTATTAAAGGTTTATAAACAAAATTGCCTGCCGAAGTTACTTGATTTCATCAATTTACATCATGTAAACAAAGAGAATATGCTCAAATAACAACGCAGTGCTTGGAAGCAAAAATATACCATTTGTACCTTGCGAAAACAATCCTCCTAACGGATCCAAGTGAGATCTATTGAAACATTTTGGCGTTACGTACAAGAAAAATGTACGACAAATAAAAACAATTAAGACGCAACGTAAACTCTGTATCTTGCTAAAGATTCAGAACTAAACTTCGTCGTATAGAAGAAAATGGGCCACTAGCTCTATATTAAATATGAATGTTAAAGCTGAAGCTATATTAATTATTGTAGCAATAGCGTATGTCCCATAACTTTTGGCAAAAATATCAACATAATTATTTCGCGAAAAAATGCATTTATTTAAAGTTTTGTAATACTTAATAATTAACTGTTTCATAAGTAACAAAATTATGAACCTAAATTAAATAAAGAGGATTGTGTATCGTGTTCTTCAATAAGGTGCAACTTTTAAAGCACATATAGCATTAGGTTTTGGGCAACATTTACATCGATTTTTCGAACATTATTGATTCCTGTAGATTCTGCATTGAAGTTCATCCTCATTTTAGGCTTCCTATCCTCCATTATACACTTTTCGAGATAAAAGACCCCAAAAATCTTCTATGGGATGAGCCTGGGGAAGGTTAGAGGGATTGCCGTTTCGCGGAACAAATGGTACGTTTTGGTCTGTTAGCCAATTTTGAGTGCATAGTGACAGGACGCAAGGTCTGGCCGGAATATAAAATCATCCCAAAGACTATTTGTTGATGTACCTTTGACATCCAGGGTTTCACCTATGGCCAACATAAGGCCTGGACAGATCCCTTGTGGAAATAGTGCACCATAGTAACACTATATCTGCGAATTTGGCTTTTTGTTTATATCTTACATTATTAGGAGCAATATTGTCAGTATAACCATCATTTCACTTAACTTCGGAGATGCTCAGTGTGAAGTCGAAGAAATCAGCGTAAATGTCGCCCAAAACTTAATACTAGGTGCCCGTAGAAAGTTGCGCCTTGTAGAAGAATACGGCACCCTTTTTACCTCTCGCTAAGAGAGGTATTGGATTCATGCTAAAAATCGCATATCCAAATTTTAATGATTAAGCACGTTTTAAGGTCCCTACAATCCGATTTTAATGTTTTGACGATGATAATATGTGTGTGTGTGTGTGTGTGTGTGTGTGTCTGTGTATGTGTGTGGGACGTTGGAAGGACGATTTCTCAAAAACTATAATATTTAATATCTGTTTAACTACGTATATCTCAATCGGACATTACTGGGAAGAGCTGAAAAGGTTTTGGTAATAATTGGACAATCGAAAGTACCAAATTCTTAAAAAAATCTTCTAAATATTATTTTTTGAATTTTTGTTTGTAAATTCTCCATCTGGTACATATAAATATTTTATTATATCTTTTATTAATTTAGAGATAAAGAAATATAAGTTATATAATAATCTGTTGTAATAAATCTCAAAGCCCAAATGTCATGGAAACCAATTGAAAAATGAAAACAGATAAATGTCAGTGTCAAAATCCAAAGACATTACTGAAGATTTTTATTGGGAAGTACATACATTATATTATTTCTTATTGTATTAATAGTTAAATACTTAAAATTATACGTATATTACTTATACCCTTCAAAAATACTGTCAACCTTGACAATGAATTGGAAACATTTCGAAAAATTAGAAGAGGACAAAATTTCTTCATAGCATGAATTTAAAATTAAAAAATCTAAATATAAAGAATAGATGTAAGTAAGTGTAGGTATACAAGAAATGTTAAATACAATAGGGCGCGAGCAGTCATGTGACTTTGTTGACCTTGACAAGCAGATATGGGGGCCCGTGTTAGAATAATAGCTAGTAATTATATACATAGATGTCAAATATCATTCTTTCATTCTAAATTTATTGATTTTCCAATTCCATATTAACTACGTGAATTTAGAAAATCTTGAATTTTTTAATGAAAAATTGTGACATTTGACATCTATGTACATAATTACTAATTGTCATTCTGACACGGGTCTCCATATCTCCTTGTCAAAGCCAACAATGTTACATGACTGCGCCCTAGTATATGTGTAAACAAAAACGGAACAGATTTTTTTAAATTTAGGTTCATAATTATGTTGCTTATAAAACACTTAATTCATAAGTATTACAAAACTTTAAAATATTTGTGTTAAAACTTATGGGACAAACGTTACGGAAGCTGAAATGGGGCACACCGAACAAGAAAAAACTATAGGTATGATAGCGTTAAAAAAAAATTCTAAAAATTTCTTACCTCAGGAATCATAATCAATCCAGGAATATGCGGAAAAATCCTTTCTTTGACCGTAGTTGCATTCGTCGCACTAATACTACACTGTATCGTGTCTTTCCCCCCCTTCGTATCCCTAACTTGTATCCTAAAATCATAATATCTCCCCACTTCCAATTTCTTCTTGAGCACGACATTAGCTTGACAAACACTATTATATTTCGTACACGGCAACGTATCGACAGCAACGGTTCCGCGGGCACCGTCTCCCACCAGGTCGAAGTGCAGGGGATAATCGAAGTCTTCGTCGGAAGCCCGAAGACGGTAGATGACGGAATTGAGAGAGGCATCGGCGGGAACTTGGACAAAACGCATGGTGGTTGTTGGATCGAAACGGGGGTTGGCGGATAGACAATAGGGAAGGGTGATGAGGAGGAAGAGGAGATGCATTGTTGATCTGTAACAAAAATATGAGAATTAGTTGTTATAAAATACATAAATTCACTCACTTGTTAAAAGTGTACAGTAATTTTTTTAAAAGATGTCCGATCAAGGTCATATGTATCATGAACAAATTAACAAATTGACATACATTTATCTCTCTCCTTTGCAAAGGCTATAAGCGTGTGCGATAAGGATGGATGTAATATATTGTCTTTCTAAAATTCATATTGTTCCGACTATGTTAGGACATACCACTTTAAAACGATGCTCGTTGTTGATAATACTTTCGCTGTAACGTAAGTTTATTTATTAATTCAGATACATTACCTTGATTCATGGCCGTACGAATAACGTTATTTTCTGTCAAGAGTCACTGACACTGACATTGTGGCATTATCTTATTTTTCACATATTTGTTTTTACATTTGCTAATAATCAGGTGACTAATTTTTGAATTTTGAATGCTTTTATTGTAACATATATTTTTCTAATAATAAAATAACAGTAGTATCTTATGTACCCTCATAAAAACTAAGCAAACGACACTACTGAATTTGTCATAATGGGCGGAGCAAAAATCTGAATTCATACAAATCGTAGATGACCTTGGTCGGACATCTTTCAATTTTTTTGCTGTACCTTAGATAACGTATGTTCTAAAAGTTTTGGCACAAATGTCAACATTTTTTTTTTTATAATATAATAGTTATTTATGCAACAAGAGTGTAAACACATTCTTTATGACATGAGGTCAAGTATTTCGTGATGAAACTTGCCAAGTCACAAAAATTATTGACCGAATGTCATAAAGATTGTTTACACTTGATTTGCATACAATATTTTTTATATGACCTTAAATAAAATTCCTAAAACAAATTAGAAACTTAACAGACAAGCAGACGACAATTTGAACACACCAAAACATTTAACAGATAACAGAGCAGTTGAATACTGCAGTTCTGTCAGTATTATCAACATGAGAAAAAACTAAATTTAGGTAACGCAATTTAAATGCCAAACGTGTATTGATGTTGGTAGCTCTGTAAGGTGTAAATAAAATAAAATATGAAAATCGTTTACTTTACACATTGTCTGCAATAAAAATATAAAAAATTAATTAATTTAAAGTTTTGTACTAAATATCTGTTTCATAAGCAACAAAAAATATGAACTTAAATAAAGATGGGCGTGTGTTTCCTGAATGCGCAAATTTCTACGGAAACCTAGCATTGAGTTTTGGACGATATTTACATCGATTTCTCGGTCATTCCTGAATTCATGTATGTATATTCTGCGTGGAAGTTCGTCCTCATTTTGGGCTTCCCAATCTCTATCGTGAACTTTTCAAGATAAAAGAGTTCAAAAACCTTGT
The DNA here is from genome assembly GCA_951394225.1 of Harpalus rufipes. Classification (NCBI taxonomy): domain Eukaryota; kingdom Metazoa; phylum Arthropoda; class Insecta; order Coleoptera; family Carabidae; genus Harpalus; species Harpalus rufipes. The sequence continues at coordinate 37,722,880 of OX596283.1, forward strand.
ATGGGACGAGCCTGGGGAAGGTTGTGGGGTTGTCGTTTCGCGGAACTAATGATACGTTTTGTTCAGTTAGCCAATTGTGGGTATTTGTTGCATAGTGTCTGACCAGAAGATAAAATCATCTCCAGCGTGTTCTTTTTCAATAAAATTGACCAATTTTGTTAGATGTACCTTTGACTATCCAGATCTTCACCTCACTTAACCCACATAACGTCTGAATACACCCCTTGTGGAAATAACGCACCATACAACATCTTATCTGCGAATTTGGCCTTTTGTATACAGAATGCTTTTGAACTTAATGTCATAAATTTAAGGGTAAGTAGTATGATATGTGTAGATTGCAAAACAGAAAGATTTTTTTAAAAATTCGAAAAAATCAAAATTAGTTGTATAAGATATTATTCTTAATAATTAAATTAAATAGCATTTTTAACGAAAATAATTGTGTAATACATAAAATAATGCAAATGCGTTGCCAGTGGTCCAGTGGTACCAAAAATGTTAATTTCATGAAAACTACCATTAAATATGCGAATTTTTAAAAAATTCTTTCTGTTTCGTGATCTACACATGTCATGCTACTTACCTTTAAATTTATGTCATTAAGTTCAAAACCACCCTGTATATCTGACATTATTATCGGCATCTGCAATATTGTCAATATAAAACGATCATTTCTCTTCTTTTCGGAGTTGCTCAGTGTGAAATCGAAATCGAAGTAAATGTCGTTCAAAACCCAATGGTATAGGTGTCCGTAGAACATGCCCATCTGTATTATTAAGTTCATAAATTTGTTGCTTATGAAACAGTTAATTATTAAGTATTACAAAACTTTAAGCAAATACATTTTATATTACAAAAAAATTGTTGAAATTTGTGCTAAAACTTTTAAGACACGTTAAAATACATAAATTTTCTCAGTTTTTAAAAGTGTATCTTAGATACTTAAATTTAAAATACTAAACAAAAATGTCACTGACAGAGTATAATGAGGTATCAACATGATATTATCTTATATTATTTATAATACATGATGTATTTATTTGTATTAATTATTGTCTATTAATGAATGTAGTATAATATATGTACTCGTTACCTTGATTTGAATAACAGATAGACCACTTATCACATTATATATTTTCTTATAAATTATATATTATTAAACTTCCATTTTAATTTTAGTAGCTACTGTATTGCTTAAAGTTCAATGCAAAACTAGACAAAAATGTAATAGGTACAGCATATGTTTAACAAATATATAATTCGTAAATAAAACTTAGAGAAAGTGTCAAGCAGTGTCACAGCATGTTACCAAATATTTGTTTAAAACGTGTGACAAATTATGAAATGTAATAATTACAACAATCAACATACACACGCAGAATATATTATGAATCAATCATTTCAAGCTGACTTTTTGGCGCATTCGCTATCCTCAAATGTCAGCCCATATATTCCTTGAAAACAGACCAAAAGTCATGCATTCAAGCATCCCTAGCCCAACAAATAATCCTGCCTATCAAGGAAATATAAAGAAAAATCGAGGACATATGAAAATTGTACCAATATAAATAATTTGGGTGACACGTTAAAACATCGCGGTGTTGTTTGCTGCTATATGTCTGCTGACGGGTTGGAGAACTTATGTTTTATTAATGAAACTATGATTAAAATTTCTGGTAGGGAATTATATATTCCAGAAAGATAATGATTCCAAACATACAGCATTTATTGTTAATGAATGGCAGTTCAACAACATACCGAAATAACCTAAAACACCTCTCCAGTCTCCTGATGTCAACCCTATTGAGAATTTATGGTCGAAATTAGATAAGCGACCCCGCAAAATGAAATTTTCCAATATTTAGCAACTTCGGACGAATATGACTGAAGAATGGGCAAGAAATCCACTGTCTATATCATCTAATTTAATAAAATCAATGCCTAGACTACTGGAAACTGTAATTAAAGCCAATGGCTACAACACTAAGACCCGGTTGTTCCAAGTTCAGATAAAGTAGCAGTTTGCTATCTATTAGATAAATTTATTCTACCGTCTTAACTAGAGAATAAGATTTTTGGGTTGCTTCATGATGTTTTATTCTCCGGATAGCTAACTAGCAGATTATTATCAGAAAGATTATAATTTTGTTAGGGTAGAGTTATTTTTGAAAAGTTGGCAACTTGGCTGTAAAGATTGTAATAGAAATTTGGTTACTTTTTCGCTTGTCTGTTGTTTGGTGCAGTTGTAGTTTAAACCACAGTTTGAACGTTCAGAAAAAATGATAAATACGACTTGCTAAAATGAGTGGTGAAAATTATAGATAAAGAGCAGTTTATTTTACTACCGCGGAAATAACTAATTTAATTAAATTAGTCTACAAATATAAAAATATAATTGAGTCCAGGAATACAGATTCCGTTCCTTGGAAAGAAAAAAAGTCATCATCTGGAATTAATTAGAAATTATTTTAGTTTTAGCTGTGGCCAGTATCCACGATATACACCCTGTTGCATAAAATCGTAAAGCTGTGGTAAAGTTATCATCAACTGGCATATCGATGATACAGCGTAATTCGTGATTCAGAAAAACAAATGTAGACAAATAAGTGTTTATTTCTTTAATTATGTTTTCTTTAAACTTACCTAATAGATATGAACAATATTTGGTCTTTAATTTTATCTAACAAATAAAGAACTGTATTCTTTGACATTCGAAACCTCAAAAAATTCTGAATCATGCCATTTTTCGTACTGCATACTGTTATCGAAAATTAATATTATCAAAAATGAAATTTAATACTTCATAATCACTGTTGTACTAATTTATTATAATAATTTTTAATATTAACAAACAGTTTATATCATCAAAACAACACAAACGTACCATATCATGTCCCGTTTCTCTTCACTTCGTGTTTTTATTCGTGTGCACTCGATACGATATTCTTTGGATAAAACTCTTAACTGGTAGTTCGACTGACTGTTTGTTATCTTGCCGTTAACGAAAATTTATCTTACTGGTAACTTTTAACCATAAGTGGAGCAACGCAAAGTGAAGTTATCAATAGAATAAATTTTAACAGAATGTTTCACTATAGATGGAACAACCGGTCCTAAATATATATTTTTTTGTATTATGAGTTAAATAATTTTATAATTGTAGATGTACGAATAATTTTGTGCCTCAATTTTTGTACATAATTTTTCAGCAAAATACCACAAAGTAAATTAAACATTTTTACTTCTCGCTAAGAGAGGTATTGGATTCATGCTAAAAGTCGCATATCCAGATTTTAATGAATAAGCACGTTTTAAACTCCCTATAATCCAATTTTAAATTTTTACGCTGATGTCTGTGTGTATATGTGTATGTGGATGTATGTGTGTGTGGATGTTGGCAGGACGATTTCTCAAAAACTATAAGACTTAAATATCTGTTTAAGTACGTATTTCTCAATCGACCATTAATAATAAGACTTGAAAAGGTTTTGGTAGTAGATTCTTAAAAAAATTCTTCTAAATATTATTTTATGAATTTTTTTTTCTTGCAAATATTAAAGAAGATTCAATACTCTATCTGATACATTTAAATATTTTATTATATCTATTCTGGATTTACAGATAAAATAAGATAATACATAAAATAATCTGTTACGGATACGTCAAATTATTAGTATTTATTTTGACAATCATTATTCTAACACTGACGTAATAAAACGTTATGCTTTTGTTCGTCTCTTGTTTCTAATTCCATGGCTAATATTATTAAATTGTAATTCCGTGAATTTTCAAATTTTATTTCTGCAGTAGCCAAAATATTTTTTTTATTGATTCTGATGTAGATTTTTGCTTTAAAACATCCATTTGAAACTTTTTGTTTAAAATAATTAGGAGAGCAATGCGCACGGAAAAAAATGATTTCCCATGTTAAACGCCTGTTTCAATTTCCGTGATACACACTGTATGTAGGTGTGTGTTAATTAACAAAAATTAAATAACGAGAGGTATTGTGCTGCCATATCAGATTTTTATTTTACATATTACTGATAAAAGTGCAAATAATTTTGTTAGTCACTGTATGTCTTTTTTGTTAAAAATGAGTGACATTGATCCATGAAAAAAATTACATCAAAGTTCAAACTAAATCCGGGAAATAAGAACTTAAACTAATAAACTACGCATTAATATATATTGTATTAATATTAATATATCCTTTAGTGTAATGTGTATACATATATTTATATCAATAACGTACATTAATCGTGCAATGTTAAAAATGTCTTTTCGCTTCCTGTTTAAATATTAATTACTTCGCTCCAATCCCGCAATCCTGCTCGAGAAGTCACACTGTAAATAAAATTAAGATAGAGTGCGAACAGCGGCTGAATACTAAGTAGATACAGTGTAATTGAAAGATTATTAAATCTGTTTTCTCGCCACAAAATAAGAAATAAAAGAAAAGTTCATCGGTAGAATGTTTCGCGATATCATTTGAATCGTTTACATAATCTAGTTCCGGTTTACTTACTCTTGCTGCTGACGCAAAAAGGATGAATCAATTAAATGGACGTGTATGTGTATACATAAAGTAAATTATGGTGAAATGACGGTAATTGTATATGAGCAATTATTTCGTATATACATATTTTCATTTGTATAATGTAAGCAGCACAAAGGCAAAATCATAATGTAATAATTATTACAAAATAATTTATATGAAACATTTATGTACTCACGATGACAGTGGCGGATTTAGAAAAGTATGATAGGGACACGAAATTAGGAAAACAAAATTTATACATACAGTGGCCTACAAAATTATTCGTATACTTTACTTTTATCAGTAAAATGTAAAATAAAAATCTGATGTGGCCAGCACATGATCTCCCGCCAATTTCATGTTTCAAATAGCAATGAGCTTTAACTAAAGTATCACTTCCGATTGATCGTTTGTAAACAAAATATAATTAGTTGTTCCAATAAATAGAAAAGTCTGTAATACGAAATTTTGGATTACTTTTCCTCGAAAATTCGGTTCCGGTTATCATATATGGTCCAAAAAATATAATATGCTGTTTTAAATTATATACGAATTTGAAATACCAAATATGAGAAGTTTTGGATCATATTTTAATATACTTTTTCAAGAAAATCTGTTTAAACCTTGCAGTAAAGTATCACTTCCAGTGTACCAATTTTTTAAAAAATATGTCGTTCTCATTAATACAAAAGTCTTAAATCCCAACCTTGAAAAGTTTTGGATTATATCAATATATTTGTCAAGAAAATCTGTTCAGAGCTTCAAGTAAAGTATCATCACTTCCGGTTTCTCAATTTTAGTCAAAATCTAATATGATGTTCTCCTTGATATAAAAGTCTTAAATTCTAAAATTGAAAAGTTTTGGATTATATTTTAATGTAGTGCTTCGATAAAAACTGTTATGGGCTTCAAGGAAAGTATCTCTTCCAGTTGTCCAATATTACCCAAAATCTAAACAACTCTTTACATGAATGCAGAAAGTTTAAATACGGAAAATAGAATTTTTTGAAGTTCTATATAACAGTTATCGTGGAAAAAAATCGTCAGACACACACACACACACACACACACACAGTTTTTTAAATTTTCTACTTTTTGAATATATTTTATGGATAAATTTCTAAAATTATTTATAATTTTAATCCCGAAGCCTACGCTTTAAACACGACTCATACACATGGTTATACAGTTCAGATCTCAAATGTTTGTAACTGACAGATATATGTCACTGTCAACAAACTAATCATTTCAAATAATAATAGTAACGTTTTAAAAAGAAAATAGTAAATAGTAAACTTCACGCGAATCTGGGGAACCGGGTTCGATTTCGACCGACGTCAAATATTTTAGAATGTTAAATGGCACAAAATTGACCCCTGTGGTGCACTCTCCATGTCCACCTATGTAAGTACATATAAAATAAATATATCATCACGGCATATTACCCATTGCTGGGTCTGCCAATCTGCTTTGTACACATATTTCGGTAAAGATGATGACATTTGTACCGTGCGGGCGTTTACCAGATGTCACCTCACAAGCAATTATTGCTGGCGTGGAGAGTGCACCACAGGGGTAATTTTTGTGCCATTTAAAATTCGAAATATTTGGCATCGGTCTGCATCGAACTCGGTATTTAAATTTAATTTAATTTTAAGTATATACTTGAATAAAAATTAAACTAAACGGGTGGTATTGTGTTGGCCACATCACATTTTTTTTTTCTAATTTCGTATTTAATACTCGCTAATATTTTTCTATAAAATAAATAACTATTCCAAATCAATTATTTCTTCATCTACATCTTCCCTTGAACTTAATCCACTATTTCCTGTTCCTTGTTTGCAAAACCACCCTCACAATAATATCCTTGATTCTCGAAATACCTAGCCTCCATTATTGTGGCTACATGGGGTATCCTTTCTTAAGATCCTTGGGCCTTATCTTGATTACCTCGCTAGTTCCTGTCTGGGGCTTGCGTGACCACGCAGCTTGACCTGAGGTCATCGAGGTCAAACCACCCCACAAATCAGGACCAACCCCTACCCCAAGAAATAATAGCTGTGTCGGGAGAATTAAGATTATATCGCAATATGACTTGTAGATTTTTATAATATACATGGTTTGGTTGGTAAAGTTTTCTGTTCATAGACAATTTTTAGTACGAAGAAAGATTATTTGTGAAAAATTCATGAACTTCACTGGAATTTGAACCCAGGATTTGCCATTTGCTGGTAGGATGCTCTACCAACTGAGCTAAGTTAATTGTTAATACTTCATTAACGGAATGAATATGTCATTATCATTACTGATATCTGCGTCTAAAAGCAGATCGACACACCCAGCAATGTGTATTATGCCGTGATGATATATTTATCTGATTTTGTATTTTTAATTTTATCGAGCAACTAAAATAATGTGTGTAACAAAAGTTTTCGGAAAAAGTTAGACTTATTCATCAAAAATAAACAACTTTGAATATATAATACATATAAGAACGGCAACGTAATGTATTTAGATTAAATATTTCGAGAGAAGGTGCCATCTATCCCTCCGTATACGAATTATTTCTGAGTTAGTTCAAAAAATACATAATACGTGGATGTTGCACAGTGTTTCCACGTAGCTATAACAGCAAGTTAAGATTTTATAAAGGTTTTTAAGTTTGCTACTGTAAAACAAGTATACATGTACATTGAAGATTCAAAATATATTATCTGGTTATTATGAAACAATATTTTTGAATTATTGATTATTGAATATCTCTAACAAATAGTATCTGGCAATGCTGTCAGCACGATTTACCGTAGTTCATAGTTTTGTGGTAGGAGTCACTAGCTATCTATAATAATTTTGTGAATAAAAAGAGACAGATATAGTATCTTGCTAGGCCATATGCGTTGCCGTTCTTATATGTATTATATATTCAAAGGAAACAATTTTTTTATTGAAACATTGACAACCGGGTTTTTCCGTTGCCTGAATGTCTGGTCGCGAATCTGGGGACCCGGGTTCGATCCCGATCGACGCCAAAAATTACTTAATCACGAAGTTGCATTCTGTGGTGCACTCTCCACGCCAATATTGGGCGCCCGTGAGGTGACGCCCGTATGGTAAATATTTCATCATTACCGATATCTGTGTACATAGGAGATTGGCATACCCAGCAATAGGATGATATATTTATATTTCTTTATATAGGTAAGAAATCTAGTTTACAACACTGGTAGGCAGTGGCGGCTCGTCAGATGAGGCAAGGGAGGCACAGGCTCCTCTCAAGAAATAAAGAAAGTGTGTGAGTTTAATAAATATTTTCTTTGGGGCACACCCAGCATTGGGTAATATTCCGTGATGATATATTTATTTATAAATGGAATATTATAAATTATGTTCTATTTTATATGTAATATTAAAAAAATATATTAGTAGTCACTTTTTTGATCCAATATATGCGTTGTTTAAAAAGAGAAATCAATATTATTCAGTGAACACGGTAACCGGAGACAAATCAAATAATTTTCAAATATTTACATTCGACTTGTCAAGTAGCTACGAATAATTTAGTAAAACAATATTTATGAAACCAAATGTCCAATATAATCCATAATTCATAACGTTCATTTACAATAAACAATCAAAGAAATTTAAATACACATATAAAGTTTTTTTTTTTAAGACAGATAGCAGCACACGAAATCGTTCAATTTCTTCAAGTGCATGCCCCATCTACAAGGGGTTTAATTTTAATATGCATTTAAAAGCTCATATAAACAATATTCCCGTAGCAAAAAAAATGTATTCACAGGTATGGAATGGAATCAGTTTCACGTTCCACGATCGAAAAATCAATAAAATTGATCATGCGTAGTGAATTAAATTTCTGGTATTTTAGAAAATATTTAATTAAAAATGTATTTGTAAAAAAATCAGAGAGACTGTCAAAGCTGTCAAATCAAATAATTTTTGTAAAATTTAATATACATATGTAAAATACCCTATTCGAAAAGTAACACATTTTTAAAATATACCACGAAATTTCTTGAAATCTCATTTGTCAATTGAACAGTCGATATTATTGATTTTCGCCTATTTACACGATACATCAACGTACTTGTTTACAACACAACATTAAAAAATAGTTTACAATTTTCACCATAGAACACAGTATTAAACTGGTATTAACAATTTTGAAAAAATCCATTTTCTAGCTAACTAAAAATATTTCGACTGTTTGTCAGACAAAAAATATTTTATTAAAAACTATTATATATTATATCATATTCAATGATTTTGAATATCTCAAGATACACAAAAATAATTATAAATATTTTATAAAATTTTCAAGTATGTGATACACATTTTTTGACTTCAGATGTCAGTACAGATATGGAAATTTGCATAATTTAATGCAAAATTAATGAAATTATTGTTTTAACAAAATTATTTTTCTAAAATATATTATAAATTACAATATATTATATATTTTTAAATATGTTACCTGTCGCCAATTAATGAGTGGTTATATGTTTCCCAAAAATGGGTGAAGGTATAAATTTGTCGATAGTACCATTGGATTCTATTTCTATTTTTTGCTTAACTAGTCCAATTTTTATAAATAAATTCGTCAAAGGTTAGAACATGATTATCAAATAATTAATTTAAAAATGCATGTCAAAATATTTTAACAAAATTTTGAACATATATTCACCACCCAAAACTGGGTGAAGTTATACAATTTTCCTCAACAAAAGTAGGAATATTCTTTTATTCATTTGATTTTAATATAATTTTTAATAATTTATTTAAAAATCATATGTTTCGAATTTTGAGCAAAAGTTCAAGAGATGTCGTTATCAATACAAAATAGGGTCTTTAATTTAATTTAAAAAATCTGATGTGGCCAGCACATAACCTCTCGCCGTATATTTTACCTGGCTGTATGCATAAAGCAAAGAATATTTTTATAAATACAAATAATATATTCATATAAATCTATGACGTATAAACTTCTTTGTTATTCAATAATAGCATGTCTCAACATGAAGATATTTTACCATAAATTATGTTACAATAAATTACAAAGTAGAGTACTATATATAAATATTAGGCTGGTAACAGCAATTTTCAATTCGAACAATGTTGTTTACTTTCTCTTCATATTCTTCTAGTAAAAACATTAATTTTGGGCGGTCTAAAATGTATATATGGATTGTGCATCTATTCTTACATATCTTCTTTTACATTTTATTTTTTCATACATGTTATATCTAAATAACACTAATTCCCTTTAATAAAGTGACGGATAGATTGCACTCCGATTATTCTTATATCGATGTGTAATTTTGTCAATATTTACAACTTACTTGAGAAGAATTTGATAGCTTTTTCGCAATTCAAAGTTACTCTAGTCTATAGTACTGGTGTACATTGTCCCATAATGTTTGAAACAAATTTAAGTCCTTCAACCTAGACTTGTCATCTCCATAATAGTCACAGATCAAGAACTAAGGGATTCTCCAAGTACATTTTTAATTCATTACTCATTATTTCTGACACTGACATTTATCTGTCAGTTACAAATAATTTAAATTATCAACTATTTTTCATGGCATTCTTTCGGCTGTCAAATTTATTACAACAGATTATTTTATATATTATACTTCTTTTATCTCTAAATCTATGGAATATATAATAAAATATTTAAATGTATCAGATAGAGAATTTAATTTTCTTTAATATTACCACGAAAAATTTTCAAAAAATAATATTTAGAAGATTTTTTTTCAAGAATCTTCTACTTCCGGTTGTCCAATTATTACCAAAACCTTTTCAGATCTTCCCATGAATGTCCGATTGGGAAATACGTTGTTAAACAAATTTTAAGTCTTATAGTTTTTGAGTAACCGTCCTTCCAACATCCCACACACACACACACACACACACACACACATCCACACACACACACACACACAGACATCATCGTAAAAATGTTAAAATCGGATTGTAAGGACCTTAAAACGTGCTTATTCAATAAAATCTGGATATGCGATTTTTAGCATGAATGCAATACCTCTCTTAGCGAGAGGTAAAAAGATCTTTAATCATGTATTTAGTGTTTTAGTTTACTTATACATATAATATTAACAGCGGTAATAATAAATAATTTTCTATTTCCAGATTAGGTATTCCGAGAATACCCTGTGTTAAAATGACGTTTATGGAGAGTTTATTCTAGAGTTAAATCTTATTTCATATTTATTATTATAAATTTGTGGTTTAAGCTTGTAATGAACTAGGAATAGCTATTCTGATATTAACCCTTAATTATTATTACCGCAGTAACTGTTTAATTCATACAAACGATAACACCAAATGTTATTGGTGAGAAGTATTGATGTTTATCAGTGTTGTGTATTTGGACAAAATTTCAACTATGTTTGTGTGTTTGATGTGTGTTGAAAAAAGAAGGAACGAAATATCAACGGCACCTTGCATTTTGGTCTAAATTTCGATAATGCAAGACAGATTATGAAAATAGGTATGTCACTTCATTTTTGGCAAACTAAAAGGGTTTAGACAATAATTTTATTAGTAAATCTAACATTTTTCATGATTGAAATAGTATACAGCAAAATTCACGGGTGATGGCGAAGACCCGCGCATACTAGGCCACGCCTTCCTTAAGCACGATTGGTGCGAAAAATGTCAGTAGCGTACTATATATTTAACTTAAATAGAGTTTAAACATAGAAATAAATAATGTTGCACTTCAAAATAATAAACAAAATTGAAGTTAATAACAATAAAAAGAAACATGGGCACGTAATTAATGATAGATTACAATAATAATACTAATTTATTAACATAAAAACGCGTGCAAGTCCACAATAGAAGAGGTACAACAAATTAACTCAATAAAAAAGAAAACATAATATGTACATAGTACATACAATGTTGTCTCGAAACTAATTTTGTGCTTAGCCATCTGGAGTAGGGATAAGGTCGCAGTTTGATTTGCGCATATCTTATATCTTCTTCTCGCCATCACGTTTGGCGTTTGCTGTACATACATCGGTGGGAGTTTCATCACAGCCTCGCGCTGTAATGGAAACATATCCCACCTTGAATGTAATATACTATTATTTAGAATCATCCTCTTTTTAAATCAATAATTTTTAAAATAAATCATAGTTATAACCTTTAATTTTAGAAAAAAAATGACAGCTCTATTAAAATTTGTTTAACCTGCTTTATTGTAGAGATATACGACGATGATGCTAGGCAACCCTACATAAATATTTCCAACCCGTGGGGTGGAAGCGTTTTCTGTCATTTCCCACCCAGGAATGACGTATTTCCCAACATCTACAAGGTTAGGAATCTACATATTACTATAATGATTGTGAATAAAATGTAAGGTACTATAATACTAATTTAATTTGTTATTAATAGTTCGTTATAAGTATAATTCTTATATAATTTGTGGTAATTTCCTTTATCACTACGAAAATTTCATCATGAAAGTTTGCTAATTCCGTAGCTAATCTCAACTTTACCTACTGAAATTAAGTTTACATAATAAACTAATTTTTCTTTGCAAGGTCTTTCGCGAGATAAGAAAGGGTACGTCATTTGACAAATCCATCCAATTTAGCGGTCTGTAGGTGTAAGAACATTGTTGTTGTGGAATAAATAAAGCAAGGACGGCATCATAAATCTAATGTGGAAAATCAATGTGCGATTTGCATTTTGAGTGTTTCGCAGTGGGGTTATTCATTTACAACTGTTTTAATGGCGTTATTTTATTCGATAACGTCGTGGATTTTACACAGAGGATTTATCAAAGGACTAAAATAAAACGTGACGAAGAAGTGACCTCACTGTTTTAAGGACAATTTTTGTATTCACGGCCATTTCAACATTAACATAATGTAACGATAAGGGAGGTACTGTAACTATACCAAAAATAAACATAATCTATTATAATTTATTGTCATCTGTCTTAGTGCAATAGAGGGTATATTATATAAAAAAATATGAACGTCGTTTTAAGTCACCAGTTTTTTACCTCTCGCTAAGAAAAGTATTGAATTCATGCTAAAAATCGCATATCCAGATTTTAATGAATAAGCACATTTTAAGGTCCCTACAATCCGATTTTAACATTTTTACGATGATGTCTGTATGTGTGTGTGTGTGTGTGTGTGTGTGTGTGTGTGTGTGTGTGTGTGTGTGTGTGTGTGTATGTGTGTGTGTGTGTGTGTATGTGTGTGGGACGTTAGAAGAACGATAACTCAAAAAATATAAGACTTTATATTTATTTAACTACGTATTTCCCAATCGGACATTCATGGGAAGAGCTGAAAAGGTTTTGGTAACAATTGGACAACCGGAAGTAGCAGATTCTTGAAAAAGAAGTTTCTAAATATTATTTTTTGAAAATTTTTCTAGGTAATATTAAAGAAAATTTAATTCTCTATCCGACACATTTTTTTTTTATATTTCGTATAGGTTTGGAGATATAGTATATTATAATATAGAATAATTTGTTGTAAAAAATCTCGTTGCCCAAAATGTTTATAATTGACAGATAAATGTAAAATGTCAGTGTCAAAAATCTGATTTTTCTGGGAAGTACGAGTACATTTAATATATATTATTGTATTATTAATTAAATATGTATTTAAATTATAGGTATATTAATTTTACATATATCCTTAAGAAATACCGCTAATACCGTTAATGAATTTGAAGAATTTTGAACATATTAGAAGAGTAGGACAAAATTACTCATAGAACGAAAGAAGATACAATTTCAATTATTTGTGTGTACAAGAAATGTTAAATTTGTTACTTATAGGGCGCGAGCAGACATGTGACTTTGTTGGCTTTGGCTAGCAGACTTGTGGGTCCGTGTCAGAATGACAGCTGGTTATTTACATAGATGTCACAAATGCCATATGTCATAATTATTCATTTAAAATTTCAAAATATTCTGATATCATGTTGTTTATATGTCATCAATAGTATGGAATATACTTGGCGAGGAAAATAATCCACATGGATTTGGTCATAATGTTTTGAATGAAAACTTATGATACTTGAAACCTATGTACATTATTACTAGCTATCATTTTGACACGAGCCACCATATCTGCTTGCCAAGGCCAACAAAGTCACATAACTGCTCGCGCCCTATGCAACACAAAATGAAAATAGCGAGAGGTACTTTGCTGGCCACAACAGATTTTTTTTGTGAAAAACGAGTATCTTAAGTACGCTACAGACTATGCGAGTACATTTTGGAACTCAGAATTATTATAACTTCAATTTTTCATAAGTACGAAAACGACGACAGCCGAACACGCTTCGTTTTCTATCGGAGAAACTTTTGAAGTACGCATTACTTAACTAAAATTTAGTGACATGAATATTGTTGAACGACATAAATGTAAAATTGTTTTGGCAGTAAATTACAAATATTTTTTGAACCGTATAAATATGGATGATAAAACCTCATATAAACTACCTATACAAAAGTAGAGTATATATGTAGCCTTTACCTTTTAAAATGAGCTCATGTGATACATGCTATGACATATGCAATGCACACGATAGTATTGGGTTTCATTGCTTGCTTGCAAGTGTTCAGGATTTCACTCTTTTATTTATTCATGATGCTCCTGCAGTCACGCAAACTTATACAAATGGATTTAAAACACTTACATTCAATCTTACACAGCAGAAAAACAACTTTGTTACAATTACTAAACACTGTGCAAATACATTACCATGAAATAATCAAATGAATAAATATATATTATCTCAATCTGTATGTTTATTCGTACATTCGTTGTTTTTTACCTTCCGTCACCTATAGGTAAGGAAGGTCTTGTCTTTGGTCAAAAAATTCGGTGGTGAGTTTTCATTGAATAAGCACGTTTTAGGGTCTTTACAATACGATTTTACTATTTTTACGATGATGTCTGTATGTGTGTGTGTGTATGTTCGTGTGTGTGTGCGTGTGTGTGTGTGTATGTGTGTGTGTGTGTGGACCGCCTTGCGTGCACGATATCTCCAATACTAGAATTCCAAAAATTACAATTCTTGCGTATTCCTCTTCCTTACAACCATATGCAGACATGTTTAGATTTTGGTTATAATTGGTCAACCGGAAATACCCTCATTTGAAGATTTTAACAGTTTTTCTTGAAAAACTCAGTTAAATGTTATTATAACTTAAAGAAAATATTATTCTCTACACGATTTGATTGCATTTTATATTTTATATTCAACAGATATAGAGTTAAAGAATAATAAAGATAAAAAAATTCGTATAAATTTCGTAATTTAGCCAGCTATGCTAACATAACCATGGAAACTGATAATATATTCAGGTAATTCAAATTGACAGATGTCAGTATCAATAAAAAGCAAGTAATTGAATGAAATAATAAGGGAAGTAACTCTAGTGTTAGAAGTTTTTAGATATAATAGAGACGATTACATTGGTTTGAGCATGTCATGAGGAGAGATGAATAAATTAATAGAAGGTGGAAGAAACATAGGAAGACCAAATATAAGATGAAAAGACTGTACTGCAGAAGACTTGAGAGAAAAGGAACTGAATGAGGACGACACGCAAAACAAAAATGGGTGGAAGAAGAAAATAAAAAATAGCGACCCCCTAACGAATAGGAAAAACTAAAGAAGAAGAAAATGTCAGTGTCAAGTGCAATTTGCATAGTTTGTTTATGAAATAACTTTACTGGAAATATAGGATCTTTTGCAAAAAAAATATGTATAGGGCGCGTGCAGTGACATGACTTTGCTGCCTTTGGCAAGCAGATATGGGGACCCGTATCAAAATGACAGCAATTAATTATGTCCATAACTGATAAGTGTCATAATTTTTCATTCAAAATGTCATGATTTTCTTATTTCATGTGATTTGTTTGTTATCAGGAGTATGGAATTCAGTTGCCGAGAAAGGGAATCATAAAATACCAAAAATTTAGAATCTTTTGCAAGAAAATTTATGCATGGAATTTGTACATAATACACAGGATTGACGGAAGGTATTGTGCTGGCCACATCAGATTTTTTTACCTCTCGCTAAGAAAAGTATTGGATTCATGCTAAAAATTGCATATCCAGATTTTAATGAATAAGCACATTTTAAGGTCCCTACACTCTGATTTTAATATTTTTACGATTATGTCTGTGTGTGTGTGCGTGTTGGAAGGACGATTTTTCAAGAACTATAATACATAATATCTGTTTAACTACGTATTTATTAATCGGACATTACTGGGAAAAGTTGTAAAGATTTTGGTAATAATTGGATAACTGGAAGTAGCAGATTCTTAAAAAAAAATCTTCTAAATATTTTTTTTTGAAAATTTTTGTTCGTGCAAGTATTAAAGAAGATTAAATCCTCTATATGATACATATAAATATTATATTATATCTTTTATAAATATATTGATAAAGAAATATAATATATAAAATAATCTGTTGTAATAAATCTCACAGCCAACATATCATGTAAACTAATTGAAAAATTAAAATCTTTGTAATTGACATAAATTTCAGTATCAAAAATCCAAATACATTACTAAAGACTTTTTCGGGGAAGTAAGTACATATATTATTTCTTATTATATTAATAGTTAGATATTTAAAATTATAGGTGTATTATATATACCCTTCGGAAATAAAGTTAATCCCGACAATGAATTGGAAACATCTCGAAAAATTAGAAGAGTGGGACAAAATTTCTTTATGGAATGAATTTATATTTAATAAATCTAAATATAAAGAATATGTATAAATATAATTTTTAGTATAGAGTGTATGTACACAAGAAATGTTAAATACAATACTTATGTATGTTATGTAACCAAAAATGGAAGTGGCGCGAGGTATTGTGTTGGCCATAAAAGGTTTTTTTTTTCTTAAAAAGGAATACATACAGTAGAGATCGAGCATCTGGTACAAATAGATCATCCGCACATACTTTTTAATTTGAATTTCACCGAACGCAACAACAAACACGTGTGATTCTTGGAAAACCTATTAAATTTTTCTATGGTTTCCACCCCTGAAGTGGCGGGATGTGATAACCATTGTTACGTAATTGTAAGATAAATCTTGCATTTAGGTTAGGTTTGGTTAGGTTAGACTAATTGCAAGATAAAAGTTGCAATAATGCCTAATTGCAAGATGCAAGTTACAATAATGCCTAATTGCAAGATACAACTTGCAATTATAAATATTTTTCTTTCATGTCCTTTCTACGCCTTTGTAGCAACTACATTCCATATTCGTGATAAAAAGCAGAACTTCAGTACCTTGATACATAAATAACTATTTTTGTTTCTATTTCTTAATTTCAGCTTTTTAAAATATTCGAACAAATCATTAGTCTGAACACTCCCTTATATTTGGCACTTCAAATTAAAGGCTATGTAACTAACTACTGTAATAAATATTGCAAAACTTTTTAAATTGACGTTATTAACACATTCATACAAATTCAGTAATCCGAAAAAATTGTTAATCCAAAACCCACCTTACATTTAGCAATTCGGATTAAAGGGTCTCTGCTGTATATTCATACTAATAATCATTATGTATTTTTTTTAAATTATTATATATAAAGAGTAGCTTTTCTGCATTCTCTGATGTTAATCTAGTTTAGACCTATTACCAATATAAATATATATTACCTATTTCTGAAAATAATTGTTCGGAATAGACATCACTGGCTGGGCTAGTTATATTACTTATATGTATAGCAAGAAATGTTTTTATGATAATTACCCTACGCCCTACCACAAAATTGAATCTGATTTTCTGTCTGCAATTGCCATTTTGTAGTAAAGATTAAATTCGTCAAGTATGTTCTTCCCAGGATTTGTATATAGTCCGTGTTGAAAATGACAATATCATTGCAGCACTGCCACAAACAGTGATTAAATCTCTTCGCTCCCTTTTTCATAGTAGTTAAGAGGAATAAATCCGGCGATTCGGTCTAGCCGTTACCTGGATAATCCAGTTATGGAATTCCGATCAGGTACATCCTTACTCTAAAGTGATGTATTTCGCTTAGAAAACACATTTTGAAATGATTTGGAGACATATTATTAAGAACATTTTTTCCACCGGATTTGAACGTTTCACGGTTTGAAACAAGTTTTATATTTGTATGAACAAATTTTACCTACAATTTTGATGGAAATTACTTATTTGAGGTATGAAATGACTGATACTTTATTCTATACAAGTTCCTTGGGTGCACTCTGTCAATCAACTAAAGTTTTTAGTGATGAAGGTTACTGCAAAATTGAAGCACTCGGGCTGTGCGAATTACAACCGATTGATTAAGAATTATTTAATTTTATTTCCTTTTTGGATTTAATCTCAATTTTAATCGTTGTGGATCGCCCTGCTTTAATTTCCATGTAAATACTGAAATTTAATGAAAAATGTACCCCCTGCGGGATATTTAATTTGAAAATTGGGTTAATAAAGATACGCAACATGCAAGCAGAATAATAAAAGTGACTGAATTTTATTATGAAAATTATTCAAGATAATTCTGATAGATACTGGTAGTTCTAGTGCTCTAAATAACTCATGCGGTCAATACTAACCCAATTAGATTGTTTTATTTGATTTTTATACGTTTTATTCAACATTTCTTTTCATACAAAATATAAATCCATTTCTGAAAGAAAGAAAATAGTTAAAAGGACGAAAACGATTTGATATATCCCTTTAGGATGTGTAATTGTTACGTATTCAGTTGGTGAAAGGGCATTAAGCAATCGCATTGTTTAGAAAGGGTAATATAATTCGCTTTCACCCTTTTTTATCCCTACGGCGCTATGGCAGTGTGTATTGTTTGATTTTTTTAATCATATAATTTTATTAGAAAGTTATGCGAGTAGAAACAATCAAATGTGTAAATATAAGATCACACCTTTACTCTTATTTTTGTTTAACTTCAAGAATAAAGAAGGTTGACGCGATTTTCTTTAAAATGATGGCGGACACGGTTAAATGGGTGAAGTCAACTGGGCAATGGGCAAGTTGGAAGCTATTTTTTGAAATTTTGAATTATTTCAATCCATAGAAAATGAGCATTTGTGGTTTTGAAATCTATCGAGAAATTGGGATGTTATTTAGTGGTTGTTCAATTGTTACTGCTGGCTGTATAACATATCGCTGAATAGAGCCAAAATCTAGACCGTTATGAAAATAATGAATTGTAAAATTTGTTTAGTTTTTGTTAATAGTACATTACATCCGAGGTAAGATATGTTTCATTACGGCCGAGGGTCTATGTATATTACCGAGAGGCGAAGCCTCGAGGTGAGATACAGCGCGAGGCTGTAATAAAACATATCCCAACGAAATATGTATATTATTTAATTCGTAATCATCCTCTTTTTAAATCAATAAGTTTCAGAATAAAACATTGAGTTATAACCTTTAATTTTATTAATATTGTTGACAGCTCTATTAAAATTTGTTTAGCCTACTTTATTATAGGGATCTTTGACAATGTTGCTAGGCAACCCCTACATAAACATTTCCAACCCGTAGGATGGAAGTGATATCTATTATTTCACACCCAAGAGAATGTCATTGTAGTCTAAAAGTTTAGAAATCGACATATTTCTATAATGATTGTGAATAAAATATTATTATAACAACCTTTTTTGTCATGTAAACAAAAATACTATTTTGTGAATAACATCTCCAAAATTTTGATCTTCGTGTACGTTATTATTTTATTACACAATTTAAATCGACTTTATTTTTACAATGATTAGTAGCTAATCCTACTATGCTGCAACGTTCGGAATCTGATTCTATACTAAAGTCGTCCCCGTCGTCCCAGTATGGGCTTGCCGCAGTGGCGTATATTGATGCAGGTATGAGGATAAAAAAAAGCACCATATTATATAACATTATTTTATTCCGAAATGATAAAGGGTTTTCCAATAAGAGGTGTTATTTTGATATTCAAAGAAAAATGCCATTTTTTAATATAAATGTTCGGATGTTTATTTCATTATAAAGAGGAAGGTATGTCGTTAATAGTGGAAAATAACATCAGGCAAATGACCACCACGACCACGCTGACAGGACAATATCCTTTTCATGAAATTTTCCATAACCAAATCGCAAAGTGGCTGTCCTATGTCCTCGATAGCCTCACGAATTCCATCTTTGAGGTCTTGAGTCGACGCTGGGCAGTTGGCGTAGACCTTCTCTTTCACGTGGCCCCAAAGAAAGAAGTCGCAAGGTGTTAAATCACAAGATCTCGGTGGCCAATTGTGATCACCTCTTCGAGAGATAACACGGTCCGGAAACTTTTCCCGTAAAAGATCAATGGTTTCGTTGCTTGTGTGGCACGTAGCGCCGTCTTGTTGAAAGTAAACGTTGTCCAGATCAATACCATCCAATTCCGGCCATAAAAAATCGTTAATCATCTCTCGATAGCGCAATCCATTCACCGTAACTGTTGCTCCAGCCTCATTTTCGAAAAAGTAAGGTCCAATGACTCCGCCGGCTACAGTAGCAATATTCTCTGCTGTTCTTGAGCGACGTGCACTGGTTTTATTCTTCACATCACTAACTTGTCCCAACAGCTCGAATTTTTCCACCAATTTCTGTATTGCGGTCCGACAAGGTGCTTCACGACGACCCAAAAATTGTCGAGTTTTACGAACCGTCTCTGCCAAATTTTCACCATTTTTATAGTGAATTTTAATAATTTCAATTCGTTGTTGAAGCGTGTATCGTTCCATTTTTATTAATGGCGTAGTTTCTACTTGTCAAATGTCAAAAAATAACAGCTTCAAAAGCGACATCTACCGAAATAGCGGGCTATTCAAAATAACACGTCTTATTGGAAAACCCTGTAGATATTCTTAATATATAAAGGTTTTAAATAAATCAATCACCTCATTTACATCTATGTTTCTGGAAAATTGTCGGTCAATATTTAATATTCCCAAATCAGACAGCCTCGTCTCAGTCATTGTAGACTTTAAATATAACTATCTATTTCAGTCGACTAAAGCTTCGTTTAGCAGTTGCGCTGCTGATCGAGAGAGTCAAAATATTTTATATAAAGTAACTCAAATTTTTGAAAGAATCTTATTATTGACAGATAAAATTTTGGATATGGTTTATTTTAAGTGTTTCTTTTTTTGAAGTGAAAATTTCTTTGTACAGACTTCTGGACTAATTGTATTCATCGACAGTGCTACATACTTATTTCGTCCAAATTGTCTTTGTAAGTTAAAGCAAAAACAATATTTTTTTTTTAAATATATCATCACGGCTTATTACCTATTGCTGGATGTGCCAATCTGCTTTGTACAGATTTCGGTAATGATGACATATTTGTACCGTGCGGGCGTTTACCAGGCGTTACCTCATGGGCACTCATTGTTGGCGTGGGGAGTGCACTACAGGGGTCAATTTTGGGCCATTTAAAATTCGAAATATTTGGCGTCGATCGGGATCGAACCCGGTTCCCAGTTTCGCGACCAGATACTCAGGCACACGGCCACGAGACCGCCTTTTAAGCACTCTTCTTTTTAAAAAAATCTGGTCGAAAATATAAAAAAGATTTAGGACACCTAATGAAAGTCTTCAAATTGATCAATAAATTGAGTTTTTAAAAAATTCTGGCGTTTTTTTTAAACATAACAACTAAATTTTGAATCCCACTAAACCCCCTTAATATACGCCACTGGCTTGCCTTATTAATCGGAATTCTACGAAGACATTCTGGTTCATACTTACTGGACATCACTAGCAAATTGTTTTCCTCTACGAAGGTGCTATTATACTGTTTCGTTCCTGATGTACATCAAATAATTTGTGCTTTATTATCTCGACTACAAGCAAATAAACTTGTAACATATCTGCTCCGCACCTCTTTGTGATTGCGGGGGTATTTAGCAATTTCCTGGACTCTGTTAGTGTCTGTAGCCGTGTCCTGAGTCCCGTCATCGTATCCAGAGAGTCTAACTCCAGTTAATCCTGTTCCTGTCAACAATATCGATATATGGAACCAGTTATCGTCTACATTTTATTATTATTAACAATTTTGGTCCTTTGAGTTTAGTAATTTCATTATTCAATTTAAACTACAGTCCATTTTTATCTCCTTTTTACTTCTCGCTAAGGGAGGTATTGGATTCATGCTAAAAATCACATATCCAGATTTTACCGAATAAGTACGTTTCAAGGTCCCTACAACCCGATTTTAAATTTTTTACGATGATGTCTGTGTGAGAATGTATGTATGTGTGTGTGAGTGTGTGTGTGTGTGTGTGTGTGTGTGTGTGTGTGTGTGTGTATGTATGTGTGTATTTAGGTCGGTTGGAAGGACGATATCTCAAAAACTATAATATTTAATATCTGTTTAACTACGTATTTCTCAATCGGACATTACTGGGAAGAGCTGAAACGATTTTGGTAATAATTGAACAACCGAAATTATCAGATTCTTAAAAAAATCTTGTAAATATTATTTTTTTAAATATTTTGTTCTTGCTTACTAAAGAAGAGTAAATTCTCTAACTGATAGGTATAAATATTTTATTATATCTTTTATAGATTTAGAAATAAAGAAATATAAGTTGTAAAATTTTCTGTTGTAATAAATCTCAACAGTCCAAATAATGTCTGGAAACCAATTGAAAAATAAATAATGTTTGAAACTGACAGATAAATGTCAGTGTCAAAAATCCAGAGACATTACTGAAGATTTTTTCAGGGAAGTACATACATTATATTATTTCTTATTGTATTAATTGTTAAATATTTAAAATTATAGGTATAGTACGTACACCCTTCAAAAATACTGTCAAACCCGACAATGAATTGGAAACATTTCGAAAAATTAGAAGAGTTGGACAAAAATTCTTCATAGAATGAATTTAAAATAAAAAATCTAAATATAAAGAATAAATGTAAGTAGAATTGTTGGTGTACAAGAAATGTTAAATACAATAGGGCGCGAGTAGACATGTGACGTTGTTGGCCTTGGCCAGCAGATATGGGGGACCGTGACAGATTGATATCTAGTAATTATGTACATAGATGTCAAATATCATGAGTTTTCATTCTAAATTTCGTAATTTTCCAATTCCA
The DNA here is from genome assembly GCA_951394225.1 of Harpalus rufipes. NCBI lineage: Eukaryota > Metazoa > Arthropoda > Insecta > Coleoptera > Carabidae > Harpalus > Harpalus rufipes. The sequence continues at coordinate 37,745,609 of OX596283.1, forward strand.
TTTTCCTCGATAAGTAAATTCCACACTCCTGGTGACATAATTAACTACTTGAATTTAGAAAATCTTGAAATTTTTAATGAAAATTTTTGATATTTAACATCTATGTACATAATTACTAATTGTCATTCTGACACGGGCCCCCTAACTGCTTGTCAAGGCCAACAATATCACATTACTGCTCGCGCCTTTTAGTTTATAGTTATGTTACCAAAAACGGAAGTGGCGAGAGGTATTGTGCTGGCCACAACAGATTTTTATTTCTAACCAATGGTTATAGAAACATAAAATTTCTAATTTTGGCATTTGTTTTTAAATCAAATATTTGTGACTTCTGGCCCTCATAAATATATATCGTCATTACAAAACTCTGCGAATAGATGCGGATTGGTACACCGTGAAATTTCGGTATTGATAATATAAATTTCTAAGTAAAATTTCCTTTCATGTATGGTAATGCGTAATATTTATAGAAATCAATAACAATTAATTCTTTTAGCGCTGGGTCAACGAATACTGACTGACCACAGGCGAGCACATTTATCGATTTGTTCAATATACATTTCATACACGAGTATAATACATGATTTATGTAGCTTTAAATCTAATTTCAATTTCTATAAGCTCTAAACATACCGCACACAACCACAAAGCATTGAAGTTTGCAATTTTAAAGCACAAATTGATATAAATAGACACTAATTTACAAAGTATGTACTTATAAAATGTTATAAAAATAACACATAAAAAAGTAATCGATTATTTTATAGGATGTATAAGTGAGTCATTTCCTGAGAAATAGGTGAACACACATACGACGCTTTGCACTTATACAAATTTCCGAGTGTCAAAATGAAAAATGACATACATTAGCTCACAAAAGAATAAATATTCAACTCATTATAAATGAATATATTGTTATGGCTTTTATTCAGATTTGCAAATAATGTAGGTATTTCTATAAAGAAAAAAATCTGATGTGACCAACACAATACCTCCCGCCATTTACCTATGGGGTCTCGTTGCCGCGTGCCTGATGTCTGGTCGCGAATCTGGGGAATCCGATTCGATCCCGATCAACGCCAAATAATTCGAATTTTAAATGGCATAAAATTAACCCTTATGGTAAACGCACGCTCAATACAAATATGTCATCATCATTACCGAAATGTGTGTATAAATCAGATTAGCAGACCCTGCAATGGATAATATGCCGTGATAATATATTTAGAAAATGTTAAAAATGGATTCTACGGTTTTAGGTTTTTAAGGTCCTTAAAACGTGGTCATTTACCAAAATCTCGATATGCGATTTTAGCACGATCCCTATAACTCCATTACCAAGTAGCGGGAGGTAGAAATAGTGTGTTAAAAAAAATCCTAACTCGGAGTAGGCTATAAACAAAGGAACGTACGTCTTAATATAAAAGTATTTAATTAAATGTTAGTTTGACACGTAACATTGTCACATTGTTATCTAAAGAAATCAAAGTTTTTCTTCTTTAATCTTATTGTAGAAATGGAAATAAAATAGAAAACGGCGAATGACATACTGTATGCTTCTTTATTATCTTTTCTCATTACAATTACATTTTAAGATCAATTTTGACAACTTGACTTTTGATTTGAATAATGATTGTTCTTCTGTCCATAGCCTACTCCGAGTTAGGTTTTTTTTAACACACTGTACCTGGTATTACAACAAATAATACGTACAGTAAAATTTTTGAAAGATGTCCGATCAAGGTCGTCTACGAATTATTTGAACTCAGATTTTTGCTCCGCCCATTATGACAAATTCAGTAGTGCCGTTTGCTTAGTTTTTATGAGGATACATAAGATACTACTGTTATTTTATTATTATAAAAATACATATTATAGTAAAAGCATTCAAAATTCAAAATTAAGTCAACTGGTAAGTTTATAAGCAAATGTAAAACCAAATATGTTAAAAATAAGATAATGACACAGTGTCAATGTCAGTGACTCTGACAGAAAATAATGTTATTCGTACGGCTAAGAATCAAGGCAATGTATCTGAATTAATAATTAAACTTATGTTACAGCAAAAGTTTTATGAACAACGAGCATCGTTTTAAAGTGGAATGTCCTAACTTAGTCGAAACAATATGAATTTTTGAAAGACAAGCGTGTTATATCCATCTTTATCGCACACTCTTATAGACTTTGCAAAAGAAAGAGATAAATGTATGCCTATTTGTTAATTCGTTTGTGGTACAGATGACCTTGATCGGACATCTTTCAAAAATTTTACTGTAACCGATAAACAAAACAGATGTCATTGTCATTGCTCTAACCATTTATTTTACCCCATTTATTTTACCTTTCGTCACCTTTAGATGGAAGGAAGGTATTGTCTTTGGTGAAAAAATTCAATAGTGAGTTTTTAGCGAATAAGCACATTTGGAGACCCTAGAATACGATTTTACTATTTTTACGATGATGTATGTATGTATGTGTGTATGTGTATGTAAGTATGTGTGTGTATGTGACAATTCTTTCAAAGAAATTATAATTCATTCGTATTCCTCTTCTTTACATTCATATGAAGAGCTGATTAGATTTTGGGTATAATTGGTCAACCGGAAATATCTTTATTGGAAGTTATAAAAACATAGTTCGACACTTTATGTTATCATAAATATTAAATACTATTTTATTCTCTTTTCATGTTTCATGTTTTTATTCGTATATAGATATAGGTACAGTTAAAAATTTATAAAGTTATAAAATTTCATAAATCAGCTAATATATTCAGATAATTCAAATTGACTGATGTCAGTGTCAATGAAAAGAAAATGAATGTAGCAGAGATTAAGATGTTAAGATGGATGTTGGCGAAGACAGGAAAGATAGGATAAAGAATGAAATGGCTCGAGTGATAGAAGTTTCTAGAAAGATACAAGATAGACGATTACATTAGTTTGAACATGCTATGAGGAGAGATGAAGAATATATTGGAAGAAGAATGAACAGCTTAATAATAGAAGGTTGAGAGAAAAGGTACCTAATAAGGACGACATGCAAAATAGAAATGATTGGAAGAAGAAAAAAGAAAAAAAAATGAAAATCTAAAGAAGAATATGTCAGTGTCAAGTGCAATTTACATAGTTTGTTTATAGAATAATTTGACTGGAAATATAGAATCTTTCGCAAGAAAATATATCTCTGGAATTTGTACATAACACCATAAAATATTTCGTTCAGTTCTTATCCGAACGAAACCGAAAAATGTTCCCACTTAAATATTTTTGTTTTCGTTGTCGTTCACAGTAGTTAAATACCGGTTATAACTATTATTGAGTAACAATTGATGAAAATATAGAAATATGTTTTTTTATTATTTTACAATAAAGAATAAAACATTAATTACATTTTATTTCACCTAACTAATAGTACGTTTTCAAGCAAATCTTCTTTTATGTTATTTCTCTTATATAAGTACTTAACATAACTAATAAGACGAATACCGCCAGTGTGTGTCAATGAAAATTATCGCAGTCAGTATTCAATAGATAAAACTACGGGTATACCGTTTTACCTAACACGTAACAAGGTTAGCTACGGGAGAGTTACTTTTAAATTCTGTTTGTTTGCAACTTAAATATCTGAAAATACAATAATATTTCCGTGTAAAATATTTGCTTAAATAAAATTAAATATTAAATAAAATAACGGTTAAAACCGGTAATCGATATTAATTATTTTGTTTTCAATCATGAATGAAAAAAATCTGATGTGGACACCACACGACTTCCTTGTACGATTATTAAACTATACAATTTTTTTTAATAAATAAATTACAAAATATTAATTTTAAATTCAAAACAGTAAGATATACAGCGACCATAAAGGGAGTTTTTAAAGAGAGTTTTGATTACAACAAAGAAATATTTGATTACAACAATGAATATGACTAATTTCACAATAAAAATATAATATTTGTTATTGTACGAATCATAAAATTGCACGTATTTAACGTAATTTGACATGAACATTTTTTTTATGTTTTTGTCCTAATCCATAGCAAGCTTTATTACAAAAACAAAAAAGTATATACATACATACATACATACATAAAATCACGCGTGTCCCACTTAGTGGGTTCGCACAAACCCGATAACAATAAGAACAACATCAACATCATACAATAATTTTTAAATTTACATATCTCGCTTATACAAAGGGCTAATTTAATAATACTTGATGTGATAGACGCAGAAATTAATTCTCTAAAACTTTTATTTGAAGCATTTATTTTTAAAATCAAAATAAAATCATTTTATTTAAGAAAAACTGTTAACAACTTCAAGTAATGTACCACTTCCGGTTAACCTATTTTAACCAAAATCTATTATGTTATTTCGATTGACATAAAAGTCTTGTATACCAAATTTGATAAGTTTTGGATTATATTTTAAAACAGTTTTTCATTAAAATCTATTATAGGCTTCATGTAAAGTGCCACTTCTGGAAATTGTGTAATAACCAGAAAGGGAGGTGCACAACTAGATGTTATAGGAGACCTAAATACAAAATTTCAACTTTCTACGGTTTACCGTTTTTGAGTTATGCGAGATACGTACGTACGGACGTACGTACATACAGACGTCACGACGAAATTAGTCAAAATGGATTCAGGGATGATCAAAATGGATATTTCCGCTGAAATCTGAAAACCGAAATTTTTCGCGATTACAATACTTCCTTTACTTACGTACAAGGAAGTAAAAATATATTGCGTTTTCGTTTTCGTTCTTTCAGTTTATTTCGTTATTTCGTTTTCGTTCTCATTTCGTCTTTAGTTCCTGCACACAGAATTGATAGAAGGTAATATGCTGGCCACATCAGATTTTTTTAAGTTTTAAATCTATAATTAAAGTATCCGAAAGAATTTTGTAATTTTTTTAACCATTTACGTAGGTTATATAATTTGTTGAAAATGTAAACCGGACGAACTATTATGAGTTCGGGCTCGTAAGTTTTTTTTAAAGAGATATAATTAAAGGGAAAGGGGTAAAATAATCCACAGATTTTTATGCTGAATAAGCGATTGTAAATTTTATTTTTGCCATAAAAGAATGGAGAGCAGGAAATTGCATAAAATTAAAACCAAATGTAAATCCCAATGTTTACCCCTACCATCATCACCGAGTATATGCACATTGAAAAGGGCTTTTGATTAGGTTTACTATATTCATTATAAAAATGAATTGTCATTGTACCCAACAGAGTATAATCCATCCATTGATGAACATATCTTCTTTTGGTGTATAATTAGTTACTGTATCCTTACATTAGAGTGTTCTAGGTAGTATTTACTGTTGGTAGGGTCTTGAGCTAGGTTCAGAGTGTAAGGTGAAGGGCAGGTCGCGTCGTGAGGAATGCTGGAGTGAAGGATAACAACTACAGCTACAGCCGAAGCCTCCGCTGTAATTAACTGCACTTATGACTGCGGTGCTCGCTGGTATTGTTCACGGGTAGTTATCCCAACAGAGATAATAGCTCTATTTATACAACAGTCTAACTATACGGGAAATACCTAACACACACAAAGTATTTGTACAAGAAATTGCATATGGTATAAGATATGGTATTTAGATACGTTACAATTAGTTTTTATACTGTTTGCTTGTTAGAGTAATTCATACTGGTGGAGGTGAAAATAAAAATTCAAAGCTTAAGGTAGTTATATCGTGAAACCATTCTATCAGAATTAATTGAAATTTTAAGTACATCTCAACTGAAGTATAATCTACCTGCTCTCTAAGTTTTAAAACAATTGACCACGCGGTACCTGAGATATTTGCAATTAAATTTGGCCTTTTTTAACACGTGAAGAATAGGAAATGGCAAAATAAACACATCATCTTAAATTATAACTTTTATATCCATAATGACATTTAATCGAAAAACTAGTACCTATGTTATAGTAAACCAATTAACGGATTTTATGTAAAAATTGGAAAATTATTTACCACCCAGATTAAATTTTATTGCCTCTAGAAAATTATAATCTGAAGATACGATAAATAGGTAGAATTATACTTGACAACCATGTACAAGCGTTTCAGATGGAGTATCAGTTAAGTTATAACACCCGCTTGGTATTAGCGAATAAGAGGTGATCTTTGGTTAAATGAATTTCAGACGTACATTCAAAAGAAATATTTTTTTATTTGGTATTTTACGTGAAAAGCATGAAAACTTTAAACAGTATAATACTACTTTTGTAATTTTAAGAAAGAAATATATTTTATTATATTATTTGTTTTGCAGTTTTCATTTGTAGTTTAGAATTAGTATTACATCTTAAAATATCTTATTACTTTTATACCCGAATGTACCAATAAATGTCTAGGTGTGACGATGCCACAGTTATTCTTCAACATTGAAATACGACACTTGTTGTATGTGTTAGTGCGAGTGGTACAGTTCAAAAAAAAACTTTTCTACGGAAAAATAACAAAAATCATCTGTTACAGTGTTTGATATTAGCTTTTAACTATTTTGATGCAATCTGTGTATATAATATAATGTTAGAAAATATAAGTTATTGCAAATATAAACTGCATTAGCTTAATTTTTATATTGAACATAGAACAAGTTTTTGAATAGGTACACTCGAGTGACAACTACCTTAACAATCCTAATAGGTTACTAAAGATGTACATATTCTTATCCATTTTGTAGTTATAGTTTGGAATAATGAATATAACTATTAATTAAGTTTAGATTAGATATGGAAAGCCATTCTTGGTTAAATCCCACGGTCTGCTTTTAAATCTAAACATTTACTTATAACATTTAACATTTCATATCATAATGAAGTGGATAATGAAACAGGCGTAGTGTTAATACAATCCTAGGTCCTTTATTTATATATATCCGCATTCTTGGTGCTGGTATGACAGTGTGTAGTGTTACAGTACAAGTCTCACGCTAAACCACAAGAGATGATGAGGATCGAACGGTCGAGCTGCAATCATAAGGAGACGAGACGAGAGTCTGATTTTACAATAAAACTAGAATTATGTGGGAGAAGAAAATAGTTGTTAAGGAGGTACATGATCGACAAGATATTTACCATCTTACTATAATATCCATGGCTTAAAGCATAACAGTTGTATGTCCAGATAATTTCATTACCACAGTATTAATGTACTTTCACGGTGGAGGAATTTCCGGAAAAAATGCGTCCTCGCAGTTTTAGTCGATACCGGGCGATGCTTCTGGCCTAGAAAATTATAATATTATCAATTATATTATGAGCCCTAACAACTTTACGTTCGGCCACTTTATAATTATATATATATATATATATATATATATATATATATATATATATATATATATATATATATATATATATATTATAAAAAAATCTGATGGGACCAACACAATATCTCCCGCCATTTATTTTTTATTAATTTAAATACATATCTATGGGGTCTCGTTGCCGCGTGCTTGATGTCTGGTCGCGAATGTGAGGAATCCGATTCGATTCCGATCAACACCAAAAATTTCGAATTTTAAATGGCACAAAATTGACCTCTTTGGTGCACTCTCCACGCCAGCAATGAGTGCTCGCGAGGTGACGCTTGGTAAACATCCGCACGATACAAATATACATCATCATTACCGAAATCTGTGTACAAAGCAGATTAGCACACCCAGCAATGGATAATATGCCGTGATAACATATTTATTTATTTTTTTACTTAAATACATACCTGCATATTTACTAATGCAAGAAATTATGTATATTAAGTTCCTTTCCATATAACTGTTGTTCTATTTACAATTTTCGTTTTAAAATGTTTCTATTATTAATTTGAAATTATGTATATTAAGTTCTTTTCCATATAACTATTGTTCTATTTACAATTTTCTTTTTCAAACGTTACTATTATTAATTTGAAATTATGTACAGTGGCATTTATCTGTCAGTTACATACATTTGAGCTGAACTGTGTAACAATGGAGTTGTGTTTAAAGCATAAGCTCCGAGATATAATGTTTATATTACCTACTTTATAAATTTATCCATAAAATATATAGACAAAGTATTCATGCAAACCTGTGGAATAATATTTAAATTTTATAATAACAAATTGCGAAAAAATAACATTTAAATACATGGTTTCAAAAATGGAAACAAAGAAACGTTTTGTTTGCTTCGCTTCCATATATCAAAAATGTCACGGACAAGATTGGAAGAATTCTTCGTAAGAACATGAAAATTTCGTTTTCTCCATATGTTAAACCTCTAGGTATGTTGAGACAAATAAAAGACGTCATCCCTCTTCAGTCATTTCATGTATCTGATGGAAAGTTTACATTGGCCAGATTGGTAGAACTATTTTAACAAGATTGAATGAACACCAGCGATCGATTAGATTGAACCAGCCTGGAAAATCTTCAGTTGCAGATCATGCCCAAGAATAATTCCATCGAAACAAGTTCGAAGAAACAAAAATTCTTGCAAGACCTACACACCTTAACAACAGGTTAATTAGAGAAACCATTGAGATTTTCAAAACCAAGAATAATAATCTCATTCATTGTGATGGTTTAGAATTTAGTCGAGCATGGCTTCCTATATTAAATATGTTGTAATATGTTACTTTGATTACTTGTTGCTATTGTTTTTCTTATTATATATTTTCTCTAAAGGCAGAAGTTTATACTGCCGAAACATTGGGTATTTGTGATTAATAGTGCGTTTTAGAATTTATATCGTCTTTGTTAATTTTGCCGAAACGTATTATTTTAAAATGGCTTAAGATAGTAACTTTATCGAAAGTGAAAAAGATAATTCGAAAAATGTTTTGTGGTGAAAAAATATGGGGAAAATTGCCATATATTTAGAATTATCAAAATCAACAGTGACTTATAATATAAGATCTTCTGGTGAAACAGTAACACTCATATTAATCAAATCGGCAAAAAAGAGAATTGGTAAAATGGTAAAAGAAAAGAAAAAATGGAATACAGCAAAGGAAATACCAGCAATAAGGGTGCAAAATCTATATTTTCTAGAGAAACTTGTAGAAAGTAGATTCATAAAACGGGTCTTACTTTTTATATGCTAATCTATTTTTGTAGCAAATTAGTAAGATAGAAATTCAACATTTTGGACGAAAGAAAAACCGTCCCTGACTGAACGACAGTAAAAAAGCAATTAATCTGTTGTAAGTAACGTAGGGCATGGACACAAGACAATAGAATTTTATTATTATTAAATGTAGTGTAGGTAATAATAGAAAAATTGTATCACACCAAAAATAAGGCTTTTTATAGACTGTTTAATACGAATTGTTAAGTTTCCTGCAAGGGTTATGTTACCAACAAATATTGGAAAATAAGTTAAGGCCCAGTATAGAAAAATTGTATTCAGTGGCGCCGTTTATTTTTCAACATAATGAAGCCTCGTGTAATATTACCAAAACCACCCGAAATTGGTTCAAAATGTATGACATAACAATACTGAATAGGTCCTCCAGAAATCTTGACTTAAATGTAATTGAAACTGTCGCTACTGTCGCACAAAATGAAACAAAGACTGAGAAACAATGCATAGAGAACGCAGGAAGGTTTGAGGGCCAGAATCAAGAAGCGATTTATTAACAGTAGACGAATGCCAAGCACTAGTATATCCCACAAAGATCATGTTACGCCATATTAAATAAATAAATATTTTATCATTTGTATTAAATGTTAATCTGGTTGAATATATAGTTGCCAACAATTTTTCAATAATAATCTATTTTAAACATTTACAAATATTTTTACCTCCCGCTACCCTTGGTAAGGGAGGTATAAGGATCGTGCTACAAATCGCATATCGAGATTTTGGTAAATGAGCACGTTTTAAGGTCCCTACAATCCGATTTTAACATTTTTACAATGATGTCTGTATGTGTGTGTGTATGTGTGTGTGTGTTTGTGTGCGTGTGTGGATGTGTGTGTGTATGTGTGTATATGGGATGTTGGGAAGGACGATTACTCAAAAAATATAAGACTTTATATTTGTTTAACTACGTATTTCCCAACCGGACATTCATGGGAAGATCTGAAAAGGTTTTGGTAACAATTAGACAATCGGAAGTAGAAGATTCTTGAAAAAAAAATCTTCTAAATAATATTTTTAGAATTTTTTTCTTGGTAATATTAAAGAAAATTAAATTCTCTATCTGATACATTTAAATATTTTATTATATATTCTATAGATTGAGATAAAAGAAATATAATATATAAAATAATCAGTTAATAAATTTTACAGCCGAAAGAATGCCATGGCAAATAGTTGAAAATTTAAAATGTTTGTAACTGACAGATAAATGTCAGTGTCAGAAATCCGGAGACATTACTGAAGATTTTTTCTGAGAAGTACATACATTTTATTTCTTATCGTATTAATAGTTAAATATTTAAAATTATAGGTATATTACATATATCCTCCAAAAATACTGTCAATCCTGACAATGAATTGGAAACATTTCGAAAAATTAGAAGAGGACAAAATTTCTTCATAAAATGAATTTAAAATTAAATAATCTAAATATAAGGAATAAATATAAATAGATTTTTTGGTGTAGAGTGCAGGTATACAAGAAATGTTAAATACAATAGGGCGCGAGCAGTCATGTGACTTTGTTGGCCTTGACAAGCAGATATGGGGGCCCATGTCAGAATGATAGCTAGTAATTATGTATATAGATGTCAAGTATCATAATTTCTCATTCTAAATTTAGTGATTTTCCAATTCCATGTGGTTTATTTTCCGGGCCAAGTAAATTCCACAGTCCTGGTGACAAATTAACTACGTCAATTTAGAAAATCTTTAAATTTTAATGAAAAATTCTGACATTTGACATGTATGTACATAATTACTAATTATCATTTTGAAACGGGCCCCCACATCTGCTTGTCAAGGCCAACAATGAATCATGACTATTCACGCGCTATACTTATGTTATGTAATCAAAAAAGGAAGTGGCGAGAGGTATTGTGTTGGCCTATGTCGTCATATAGTAGTCACATTATAGGTAAATCTAAAATCAAAGTAATGAAATTAATAAAAAATATAATTAGCGAGTAACGATACAAACTTATTTTGGTAGAACTTGTAAAGTGGTTCGCAGTATATTTGGATTTTTCGATCGATTAATGATGGTCGTATCCAATTTTGAGTTATTACTAAAAGTCCAGTAATCCAATATCATAAGATTACACATATAAACATGAACAGTTACAATATACGATCTACACATTACTATATAAGCAATTGTACTAACGATAAACTTGTCTCGTTTGTAATAATAACTATTGTTATTGTGAACTAAGTACTATAAAATAAGCAACCTTAAAAGCAAATTATAATTGTAATATCCGAACATTCTTGTGCACTTATCGAGTTTGTTATAATGTGAGATGTGTTTATGAAATAAATTCTCGTTGTTTATAATTTTTACACTGGAAATCAATAAAAGAGAAATAAAGTTAGCCTATATAGATAAGGGATAGAGCATGTATTGAACATGCAATTCTGAGTACTTTCCGATAAAATTATACATTTTAGATAATAGTTGTTCATGCCTACGCAGTCATTACGTATTAAATTTCTTCGAAAGAGACACAATAAGAAATAGTTTTGACATAATAGAAGACAATTTTAAACACTTCTTGATCAATAATTGGAAATAATAACGAATTAGTTATACAGCTAATTTAAAAGTGTCTCGTAAACTTTAGGTAAAATTACAAAGGGGATATCGGGCTTATTCACGTGTACCTATATTGTTATTAACAAGAAAATGTTACTTAACAACAATTGATAACAATATTGTTAAAATTTCGTATTCACATATCCCATTGTTAGATGAGCTGTAACAATTATTGTTTAGTAACAATCTTGTTATCATTCAACTTGAAGTTGTGTGCAATACAGCTGTCATATTTTGAAATTATAGTGTCACAACTATTATGATATTAAAATTAAAATTTATCATATTTAAAATAATGATTTTTTAAATTCTTCTAGGTTATTAATGTTACTTTTATTATAGTATAATATACAAAAGTGACATCAAGTTATTTTTAACTAATAAATATTTAATTATAAAAACTATTAATTTTCGCATTGGTATTGAGAGGGTGGTAGAAATGCTTTAAGATTTGTTTACTTTTTACCTCTCGCTAAGAGAGGTATTGGATTCATGCTAAAAATCGCATATCCAGATTTTATTGATTAAGCACGTTTTAAGGTCCCTACAATCCGATTTTAACATTTTTATGATGTCTCTGTGTCTCTGTGTGCGTTTGTGTGTGTGTGTGTGTGTGTGTGTGTGTGTGTGTGTGTGTGGATGTGTGTGTGTGTGTGGGATGTTGGAAGGACGATTACTCAAAAACTATAAGACTTTATATTTGTTTAACTAAGTATTTCCCAAGCGGACATTCATGGGAAGATCTGAAAAGGTTTTGGTAACAATTGGACAACCGGAAGTAGAAGATTTTTGAAAAAAAATCTTCTAAATATTATTTTTTAAAAAAATTTCTTGGTAATATCAAAGAAAATTAAATTCTCTATCTGATACATTTAAATATTTTATTATATATTCTATAGATTTAGAGATAAAAGGAATATAATATTTAAAATAATCTGTTGTAATAATTTTACAGCCGAAAGAATGCCATGGAAAATAGTCGAAAATTTAAATTGTTTGTAACTGACAGATAAATGTCAGTGTCAGAAATCCGAAGACATTACTGAAGACTTTTTCTGGGAAGTACATACATTATATTATTTCTTAATGTGTTAATAGTTAAATATTTAATATTATAGTTATATTACACATACTCTTCAGAAATACTGTTACTCCCGACAATGAATTGGAAACATCTCGAAAAATTAGAAGAGTAGAACAAAATTTCTTCATAGAATGAATTTAAATTTAAAAAATCTATATATAAGGAATAGATATAAATAGAATTTTTGGTGTAGAGTGTAGGTATACAAGAAATGTTAAATACATTAGGGCGCCAGCAGTCATGTGACTTTGTTAGCCTTGACAAGCAGATATGAGGGCCCATATCAGAATGATAGCTAGTAATTATGTATATAGATATCAAATATCATAATTTCTCATTCTAAATTTAGTGATTTTCCAATTCCATGTGGTTTATTTTCCTCGACAAGTAAATTCCACACTCCTGTTGACAAATTATCTACGTGAATTCAGAAAATCTTGAAATTTTTAATGAAAAATTCTCACAATTGACATCTATGTACATAATTACTAATTATCTTTCTGAAACGGGCACCCACATGTTTGTCAAGGCCAACAATGTAACATGACTGTTCGCGCCCTATACTTATGTAACCAAAAAAAGGAAGTAGCGAGAGGTATTGTGCTGGCCACAACAGATTTTTATTTTTTGTTTATGAGTGACAAGTGTGACAAATAGAGTTGTTTCAAATTTACTTCAAATTCACAATATACGTTTTGTGATATGTATATGGTAAAAAGAACAGCAAAAAAATTAAATTGCAGCGAGAATTTGAACGTACTTTTTGTAGCACGTTTTTTATTGTTATTACTTTGTTTTGTATTTTATATTATCTTCAACTGATAGATAATATAACTAGGATGTTGCTTAAAGGAATGGTGCTACTTCAATAATTGTACTCTGTCCGAAATATTCGGTGAAATATAATTTTTTTTTCAGGCAACGAAAACAGACCACTTTCATCCGCATATTTATTCGTAATTCTTGACTAGCGGGGTAGAAAATTAAAAAATTACCTGCAAATTATCTCTCTAATTTAAATATATAACTTATTTAAAATAGAAATTATTCGGCATGTCAGTTTACAAAAAATAACCTTTTATGATTATTTTCCATTTTATTTTACTCTAACAATAATTGTTGACGCCTTGTCAAGTGGTCAGATGCTCTTGCCTGGCTCATAACAATTATTGTTAAAATAACATCAGTTTCTTGACACGTGATTACGACTTTTAACAATCATCTTTAAAATGGCAATAAATTGTTACGTAGCAATAAAGATCGCATAATAAGGTACACGTGAATAAGCCCGTATTGTAGTCTTTCTTGACTCACGACATACGAAATATTCTGTGAAATATATTTTCTTTCTAGGCAACCCAAGCGGATTGCCGCATATTTATTCGTAATTCTTGCCTAACGGAGTAAAAAATTAATAAATTACCTGCAAATTATCCCTCTTATATATAACTTATTTCAAATAGAAATTGTTCGGCATGTCCGTTTCTAATTCCAAGACACGACTATACATTAATTAATTAACAAAAAATAACAAAAATATATATTTGTATATGGATTTAAATTTATATACAATAAATAGGTTTCGTGATTATTTTCCAAAGCATTTATCAGCAATTTCCATTTTATTTTACTTTAATAATAATTGTTGACACCTTGGCAAGTGGTCAGATGCTCTTGCCTGGGCGATAACAATTATTATTAAAATAACAACAGTTTCTTGACAGGTGAATACGAATTTTAACAATCATCTTTAAAATAACAATAAATTGTTACGTAGCAATAAAGATCACGTAACAAGGTACACGTGTATAAGCCCCATTGCCAGATTATTCATAATTCTATTCTAAGGTATACCTCTCTTTAGGTATTATTGTTAAGGGCTTTATGCGCTAGTCACTTTTGTTACTGCGACCTGAACATGTCCCTAGTTTTCTGAAAGCAGTCCCAATGTTCTAATGAATCCAGTTGGAAGTAAAATTTTAAATAAATGTTTACAAAGATAAAAAAATCTGATGTAGCCAGCACAATACCTTCAGTCAATTTTGTGTATTTTAAACAAATTCCATACATAAATTTTCTTGCAAAAGATTCTAAATTTCCAGTAATATTATTTGAGGAACAAACTATATAAATTGCACTTGACATTGACATCTGTCAATTAGAATTATCTGAATATATTACTAGTTTCCATGATTATAGCATAGCTGGCTGATTTATGAAATTTAATTTCTTTATAATTTTCTAACTTTATATACATTAAACATGAAGGAAAAAATAATCAAACCGTATTGAGAATAAAATATACTGGACGTACAGAAGAGGAATACGAAAAAAAAAATTATTTTTGAAATTGTAGTACACACACACACACACACACACACACACACACACACACACACATACACACACACACACACACAGACACACACACACACACACAGAGAGACGTCATCATAAAAACAGTTAATTCGTATTCTAGGGACCCTAAAATGTACTTATTCATTAAAAACTCACCATAGATTTTTTTTGACCAAAGACAACACCTTCCTTACCTAGGTGACGAAAGATAATATATATTAACTATGTATTTAGGTACCTACTTTTTAAAAATCATTTATACATATTAGTAAAAAAATTGAAAAATACATGCCCATCTTATATGAACTTCAAATTTTAATCAAATTAATCCCATCCCTACTCCCATTATGTTGACTCAAAATTACTTCGCTTCATGCGCCAAAAGTGTTACTACGACACTGGTTCTTAGGGTTTCACTTTTCTATTTAGTAGAACATAGTGAAAAATTCGTCCTGTAGTGTACAGTAACTAATATATTTACATTTATTTTTTTGTCTTATAACCTTTAGTTAAATAAAATGAAAATCCTATATACCTAATATACTCAAGAATCTGTATAGTCAAACCTGTATTGTTCTAATGCACAGTCTATCACCTAAACCACTAAATCTTTTATGAGTATCAGTAATAGTCTGTGGTTTTCACACTTATATTCAAGTTCATTTCAATTCAATTTCCTGATAACTGTTTAAAAAAATCAAATATGAACAATATCTCGTTTTGTACCTTCTGTCACCTTTAGGTACAGATGGTATTGTCTTTGGTCAAAAAATTCGATAGTGAGTAGAATAAGCACGTTTTGGAGTACATAGAATACAAAGTTACTATTTTTATGATGATGTCTGTGTGTGTGTGTGTTTGTGCGCGTGTGTGTGTGCGTGTGCGTGTGCGTGCGTGTGTGGTTGTGTGACGCTCTCATTTCGGATCGCATAACTCCAATACCACTTAAATTTTGGTTGTAAATGGTCCAAGGAAACTGCTAATATTTCAGATAATACAAATTGACAGATGTCAGTATCAATAAAAAGTAAATGAATGTGGCAGAGATGAGGATGTTGAGATAGATGTTGGAGAAGACACGAAAAGATACGGTAAGGATTGAAAGAATAAGGGAAATAACTCTAGTGTTAGAAGTTTCTAGAAAGATATGAGACGATTACATTGGTTTGAACATGTCATGAGGAGAGATGAAGAATATATTGAAAGAATGAATAGCTTAGTAATAGAAGGTAGAAGAAACAGAGGAAGACCAAAGATAAGATGGAAGGGCTGTATTGCGGAAGACTTGCGAGAAAAGGAACTAAATGAGAACGACACGCAAAACATAAATGAGTGGAAGAAGAAAATAAAAAATGGCGACCCCTAACGAATGGGAAAAACTGAAGAAGATGTTTGTTTATGAAATAATTATACTGGAAATATAGGATCTTTTGTAAGAAAATTTATGTATAGGGCGCGAGCAGTCACGTGACTTTGCTGACCTTGGCAAGCAGATATGGGGGACAGTGTCAAAATGATAGCTATTAATTATATCCATAACTTACAAATATCATAATTTTTCATTCAAAATTTCTTGATTTTGTTATTTCATGTGGTTTATTTGTTATCAGGAGAGTGCAATTCAGTTGTCGAGGAAAAAAATCATACAATAGAAAAAAATGAAATTTTGAATGAAAAATTATGACATTTCTCAGTTATGAAAATAATTACTAGCTGTCATCTTGATATGGGTCCCCATATCTGATTGCCAAGGTCAGCAAAGTCACGTGACTGCTCATGCCCTATGGAATATGTACATAATAAACAGGATTGACGGAAGGTAATGTGTTGGCCACATCAGATTTTTTATTTTTTTATGTCCTTCACGTTTCTTACCTGATACTGGAAGGTAAAATTAAAAATAATGCTATTTTGTTTGTAATGAAAATGTTATTTATTTACATATATACTATTAATTCTAACTGTTAGTTGCCCATGAAAGATTTACATACGAGTATATGTATTTTAAAGATGCATGTTAATGTTCAGGCTAACACAGCGTACAAGTAAAATTTTAATTATTCCAGACTAGTTTATTGCTCAAAAAGCAATAATTTTGCTATGCAGAATAGTTTACGTCCAAGTTTATTCTTCAACATGTAAGAAAAGAAGTAAAATATTGTTTTCAAAGTAATTTCGCTAATGTTACTTTGATTAGACCTTTGGCGAGTTCTTGACCTTAGGTCATTAACTTTTTATTTTGTCTAAGTTTTCAATAATTAAGGGTTCGGTTTTATAAATATATAAAATATATCATCGCGGCATATTACCCATCGCTGAATGTGCCAATCTGCTTTGTAAATTGTACACAAATGGTACATGATGACATATTCGTACCGCGTGGCCGTTTACAAGGTGTCATCTTACAAGCACTAGCGTGGAGAATGCTCCATAGGGGTCACTTTTCTGTCATTTAAATTTCGAAATAATTTTGGCGTCGGTAAAAGACAAAAAATTATGGCCAGACACCCTGGATGTATATACAGGTCCCCGCACCCTTGCAATTTCGTCAGCCGCTTAAAGTAGGGTTGGTGGTTGATGGTATACCGCTTCATATTGCATGGATAACTTATAATTACCATTTGAAATAAAAATTCACAAATGCCGTACATATATGTTTTATATTGGGGTATTAGAACAGTTGAAACTTGCACCATTTACAGTGGTGCCATCTTTATTTTGGTATTCTGTTTAGATTCATTTGTACTTAAATATTTATTGCAAATTACATGGAAATATGTATTTCCGTTAAAAAATTGTTATAACGGTTATTGAATATGTATGTAAATAATATTTAAAACATACGGAATACCTAGATTGTCTTTTTTCCGGGGAAAACAGTAAACCGTTCTTCAGGGTATTTAAAGTGAGCACCAAGGGTCAGTATTTGGAAAACCATGATATATTTTTCACATAGCCACTAACCTCCGGTCTATATGCAGGCGGGCGGTTATGGCAGTAATTCAGTAATTCGTTTTTTGCATTTTCGGGATTTTTTATGTTTCTTTTCTTCCTTCTTTAACTTGAAAATATACAAACATTTGGATAAAATATACATATAGTTGCACTTTCGAATATTTCTTAGCAATTTGCGTACTAAATTATACGTAAATTAGCAACTTTGTAACCAACGATTGACTAAAAGCGGTGTTTTATAGCTAATTTGATAGGTAAAATTTACAGCAATAAAAGGCTTTAGCGCATCCGGTAATGATTGAAAATGTCTAGCATTTATTATCGGCTATCATTTACATATACATAATGTCGTTTTATGCAGGTCCCATACAGAATACCTATTCCAAAATATCATTTTTATCTTCCGTCACCTTTAGGTAAGGAAGGTCAAAAAAATGGATGGGGAATTTTCAGTGAATAAGCACGTTTTAATAAACACGATTTTATCATTTTTACGATAATGTCTGTTTATATATATATATATATGTAAGCTGATTAGCTTTTGGTTATAATAACCAACCGGAAATACCTTCATTTTAAGTTTTAACAGTATTTCACGGTTTGATTTTTTTAATTCATATTCAATAGATATAGAGTTAAAAAATTATAAAATTATTAAATTTCATAAATCAGCCAGCTATGCAACCATGGAAACTGCTAATATATTCCGATAATTCAAATTGTCAGATGTCAGGGTCAATGAAAAGAAAATGAATGTGGCAGGGATGAGGATGTTGAGATAGATCTCGGGGAAGAAACGGAAAGATAGGGTAAGGAATGAAAGGATAAGGGAATGGCACAAGTTATAGAAGTTTCTAGAAAGATACAAGAGAGACGATTACAATGGTTTGAACGTGTCATAAGGAAATTTGAAGAATATATTGGAAGAAAAATGAACAGCTTAGTAGTAGAAGGTAGAAGAAATAAAGGAAGACCAAAGGATAGATGAGAGGACTATATTGCGGAAAGAAAACTGAATGAGGACGAATTCCTCAATTTAACAGTAATGGGAAGAGTGGAATAGGTTCTTTTAACAATTGGACAACCGGAAGTAGTAGTATTTTAACAAAAATCTTCTAAATATTATTTTTTGAAAATTTATGTTATTACAAATATTAAAGATAATAAAATTCTTTATCTGCACCGAGAGAAATGTGTTGTTATGATAAATATATTTATAATACTTGTTATTATATTTTATATTTAAAAAAGGGACAAATACACAAGATATATGAATGAAATATGCATGGATATTAAAAGGTTTAGAATATTATGTAATAAGAGCAAATATATAGAATACTAGTTTTAAATATATATTTATTTTCAAATTTAAAATAATATCATCCTTAATAGTCGAGATATTATTAATAATTATAAAGTTATATTAAATTTTATTATATCATGTGGTACAATTTACTATACAAAATATTTACTTCAAATAAACAAGTATCTTAGGCTCGAAATTACAGCATATTTATAAGGGCAAACTGATATATTACATTTTTGGAGTAGGTATAGGGTGTGCACGTTCCGTAATCGGTGTATAGGTACCTATATTTAAAGACAACTTTTGTAAATACAAAAAGTTTACTTTTCTAAATAGGTGAATGTAATAACAAAAAACACTATTCAACGAAACAGATTTCATAACAAGAATAAAATAATATAAAATCTAAATAATAATCCTAACACTTTCACACAAATTTTCAAACCACTACGATTTTAAAATATTTTTTACAAAATTGTCGCACATTTTCGTTTGAAGATTGATGTACATGGTCTTATTGTCTTATTTCCACTTTAAATCAACGCAGAAGCATATACACATGTAAGTGAACATGGAGACTGTTCTTCCCCTGATCATCGCTTACCTGTTTAACTTGCCGACGCCGTCAGCCGTAATACTCAGTATTTTAAAGTTGAGTACACCGAATATTTAACACTAGTATGTAATATACAGTTAAATATCTGTATATATTTAAATATATTCGGCAAATATACATATAATTATTCTTCATATGCTGTCTTTAATTTTAAATATATATCGTTTAAAAATATACGAATCTTAATAATAAATACATTTTTATAATACTTTTACATATACGTTTCCCAATACTTAATATTTACATATTTAAATTTATAATTTTGATGTACAATATACAATTTTTAATATACATTTCTCTCAGTGTGATACATTTAAAAAAATATTATATCTTCTACAGATTTAGAGATATACAAATATAATCTATAAAATAATCTTTTGTAGTAAATCTCACAGCCCCAAACAACTCCATGGTAACCAGTTGTGAAATTAAAATATTTGTAATTGACAGGTAAATGTCACTAATGACAGTGTCAAAAATTTAGAGATAGTCCTGAAGGCATTTCTGGGAACGACATTTAATATTTCTTATTGTATTATTAACTAAATATTTAAAATTATAGGTATACTACATACATCCTTCAGAAATACCGCCAATCCCGTCAATGAATTGGAAAAATCTCAAACATTTAGAAAAGTAGGAGAAAACTTGTTCATAGAATGAATTTAAAATTATAAAAAAATATAAATAATAGATGTAATTATAATTTTTTTGTGTGCACAAGAAATGTTAAATTCGATACTTATATATACCACAATGGAAAGGGCGACTGGCCACAACAGTTTTTTTTTTTTTTTCGGGGAAGTCAGTAAATCGTTCGCCAGAGTATTTAAGGGTCAGTATTTGGATTATCATGATACATCTAACATGGACCCTCCCCTTTAAGCAATTTATTTTGACGTATAACCTTCACAATTTTCCCATCGTATTATTATCAGTGTGTTATTAAATATACCCACCCTTCAATATAATTTCCTTCCCTTCGTATCATCAATTTCTTAGGAATTCTTAATAACAATCTTTATAAATATGAAGATGAAATCCGCGTTAATTGCTCATAGAACAGAGTTTCTTATCTGTGAGCAAAAACTAGACTGTCGGCTGCTTTACAAGCCTAGAGCGCTCAACAATCACACGAACGCATAAATAAGCCAGTGACACTTTTAATTACCTTCTGAAAAGACCTAACGTGAGTTTTTGCGAAGCGGAACACTCCTTACGAGGAGAGAATGTATACGAACGTTTGTTTAGAACGGGAAAAATGTTTCGGAGTTATATGCTCTAAATAGAATAAATATTGTTTATTGTATTGTGAACTCGTTAACTATACTCGTAGGTATAAGTTTATGACTGGTAATAAATATTTTAATATTAATTTTTAAAACAGTTCACACCTAAATTGTTTTGAAAACACTTATGGCCTTAATCAGGAGTTAATTCACAGATCAACGCTGATTCCATAATCAATCCAATTCATCATTAAAAATCAAACTAGTAATCAAAATTAAAGATCACCAGGTTCAATCAAACATTGATTGCATCTTTTGATTCTACTTACTTTTTAAAAACTAAATTATCAAAATAAAAGAGAATTTTGTTAATTAGTGACATTCTTTTTCTGTATTAAATTTTGGCATTATTTTTACCTATCGCTAAGAGAGGTATTAGATTCATGCTAAAAATCGCATATCCAGATTTTATTGAATAAGCACGATTTAAGGTGTGTGTGTGTGTGTGTGTGTGTGTGTGTGTGTGAGAGAGGTTGTTGGAGACACGATTTTTCAAATTCTATAAGACTAAAGACCTGTTTGACTACGAATTCCTCAATCTAAATTAATGGGGAGAGTTGAATAGGTTTTGGTACCAATTGGAAAACCGGAAGTAGTAGTATCTTAAAAATATTATTTTTTTGAATTTTTTTATTATTAGTATTAAAGAATGTATAATTCTCTATTCGATGCATTTTAAAATTTTATTATATCTTTTATATATTGAGATAAAAAAGTAATATTATATAAAATAATATGTTGTAATAAATTTCAGAGCCGAAACAACTCCATAGTAACCATCAGATGTTTATGAATGACAGAAAAATGTTGGGCGGTATTGGTAGCTTAATTCTAAAACTTGACCTTCAGTCTATTTTAACTAAACATATGACAGTGGATAAGAACCGATTCAAAATTTGTCATAGTACGAATAGGGTTTTATGTAGATTTCTGCTGAAACTAAATCTTAGTAATACTTTTTTGGCAACATAGTAGTAAAACGTCAAATTACGCTTTTACGTTAAATGATGAAGTTTAACTGACATTATTGAAGAATTTTTCTTTGATATTGGTAAGTCTACTATTTCTTGTTGTATAACAATAATAACATTTAAATATTTAAAATTATAGCTATATACATATACCCATCTGAAATCCCGTCAAGAAATCGGAAGAAATTTGAACATTTGAAGTGTAGGAGAAAACTTCCTCAAAAAATAAATTTAAAATTATAAAAATAATTTAAACATAAAGAAAAGACATGAGAAATTTATAGGGCGCGAGCAGTCATGTGACTTTGTTGGACTTGACAAGCAAATATGGGGGCCCGAGTTAGAATAACAGCTAGTAACTATGTATAGATGTCAAAGGTCAATTTTCCATCCCAAATTTCATGATATTTCAATTCCATGTTGTTTATTTTTCTCAGCAAGTAAATTTCACATTCCTGGTGACAAATTAACCACGTGAAAAGTTATGACATTTGACAATTATATAAATAATTACTGTCATTTTGACAAGGGCCTACATATCTGCTTGTCTAGATCAAGTATATCAAACCGTGAATTTAGAAATACTTGAAATTTTTAATGAAAAATTCTAACATTTGACATCTATGTAAATAATTACTGTCATTCTGAAACGGGACTGCTCGCTCCCTTATACTTTTGTAACCAAAAACGGAAGAAGGTATTGTGCTGGCCACAACAGAGTTTTTGAGATTCGATTCTAGTCCTTCTAAATTCGTCTCGGTTGTATAACCCACAATCGCAGATGTCTCAGTCACAATTTTCAAATGAAAATTAAATCCATAAACGGTATCGGTAGAGGTTTTAGAAGGGACGACGAACACGTCTACAAATTATATCTAAATTTGATTTATAGGTGAATTTTTTATGGGGTCTCGTGGCCGTGTGCCTGAGTGTCTGGTCGCGAATCTGGGGACCCATTTTCGATCCCGACCGACGCCAAAAATTACTTCGAATATTAATGATACAAAATTGACCCTTGTGGTGCACTCTCCAGCCTGTGAGGTGACGCCTGGTAAGCGCCCGCGCGGTACAAATATTTCATCATTACCGATATTGGTGTACAAAGCAGATTGGTACACCCAGCAATGGGTAATATGCCGTGATAATATACTTATTTATTTATTTTATTGTACTGATAACAAATGCCCAATAATTTAATTCATTTAAAGGAGAGTTCGAATTAAAAAAATCGATTTAAAAAATCATTTTTACATACAGGGTGTTGACCGGAACATAGGACTTTAACATGTAAAATAATACTTTAGTAATTTCCTGCTTCCCTAATTATTTTAGGTTAAAAAGCTTCAAATAATGTCATAGAGCATAAAATTTTACATTAGAATCAGTAAACATAATTAATTTTGCATATAATCGGCAGAAATTAGGTATGAAAATGTCGAAAATCACTTCAAAAATAGCGATAGCCATGGAATTGAAACTAAAAATTAACAAATTTACCGATTTATCTGTCAAGCTAGATTAATTATTTTTATTATTATTTTTAATTTGTGTTAAAATGGATTTTTTAAAAAATTAATAGTTAATTGTTTACTTAAAAAGATATTACAAATTATACCTAATAAAAATATATTAACCTAACTTGACAGGAAAACCGTCAATTATTTGTTAATTTATCTGTATTCCATAGCTATCGCTATTTTTGGGGTGATTTTCGACATTTTCATACCCAATTTCTGCTGCTGTAAAATTTTGCTCATTGATTCAGATGCAGAAATTTTATCTCTACAACTTTTATTTGAGGCATTTTTACCTAAACTAATTAGGGAAGCAGGAACATAATTTTACATGTTAAAGTCCTAGGTGTCGCGGTCCTACACTGTTGTACATGTCAAATAAAATCTGTTGTGGCCAGCACAATACCTCGCGCAACTACAGTATATTATATAAGTAACGAATATAAAATTTCTTGTTCTACGAGGAATTTTGTCCTTCTCTTCTATGTTCAAATTCTTCAAATTCCTTGATGGTCGTATTTCTTAAGGATTTATGTAATATTAACGTACTTATAATTTTAAATATTTAATTAATAATAGATTAAAAAATATTGAATATATTTCTCAGAAAACGCTTTCAGTAATGTCAGTAAAACTGTTGATTTTAGACACTGAAATTTTACATTTATCTGTCAATTACAAACACTGAAATATTTCAATTGATTTCCATGGAGATTTTGGGTAGCGAGACTTATTGCAACAGATTATTCTATATTATTATATATTTATCTCTAAATCTATACAAGATAATAATATAATAAAAAATTAATTGTATCAGATTGAAAATTTGATGATCTTTATTATTTGTAATACCATAAATTTTCTAAAAATAATATTTAGAAGATTTTTTTTAAGAAACTACTACTTCTGATTGTCCATTTGTTGCCAAAACCTTATCAGGTCTTCCCATTAATGTTACATTGAAGAATCCATAGTTAAACGTAAGTCCCGACGACTACAATAGAAATAGATCCATCCTAGCAGACCTCCACACAAAAAAATCTTTGATACGTAATTAAATGCTAAAACTAATTTTGTAAAATGTAATTTACCAATATTATTGTAATTAAATATCAAAATATTACTGAATAATTATTGTTACCAACCATTTGTACGAGATATCCTCAAACAAATAAATGTTTATTATTATAGTTTTTGAGAAATCGTCCTTCCAACATCAACACACACATACATACATACACACACGGACATTATCGTAAAAATGTTATAATCGGATTCTAGGAACATTAAAACTTGTTTATTTACTAAAATCTGGATATGCGATTTTTAGCATAAATCCAGAACTGTAAAAAAATACTGTTTACATTAATAACCAATGTAGATAAGTCAATAAAATCATAAAAGCCTTTAAGTGCTATAGACATTTTAAATCATAGAATTACTGACATTTGTAATCAACATTAGTGTCAAGTTACTCTCACTATTATTGAGACTAAAAGATTCTTGTTGATTTTAAATTAAAAATTACAAAATGTTGATATTAATTTTTCTTGTATTCTTGCAGCTAAAATAAATTTTGCCAAGAAACTGGAAAAACTCTTTCCTCCAGCTCCATATAGAAGTTATCCAATTTGCAATATAATTTTTTTATTATGTCTTTTCTTCCATAAAATACGATCCTATTCTTCTATCAGGTTTCCAATTTAATAGTTTCTTTGGAGTTGGAATAAATAAAACATGTTTTTGAAGAATAAATATTGACTTATAATGTCGTATTGTATTCTGAATTCCATTTGTAGAATGAATTGTTCCCGACCTTGACAGTAAAAAAGGACAATCAGCTAAACAAAGATGCGTCGGCTGATAAGAGTGTTCTTTTGTTTTACAATTAACCAACATGCATCGATATTTCTCCCACACAGTCATACACACACACACACACACCGTCATACACACACACACACAGACTAATGTCGATGACATATAAATAGCGTGACATTGGATGGCAATGAATACGTGTGGGTATGATTACAAATTAACTGAATTCATCCTACCCTAGGTTATAGAAGGAAGATGATAATTTAATAAGAATTCAATATACTCTGTCTTAACGTGTTCCTATAGTGCAAATCTCATACAAAAGTATAAGAATTTATAAAAAATAGATAGGTATTCTAAATTTTTAATAGTTTACAGTTATTAAGATAATTAAATTGTTATTGGAAATATATAAAACTAAAAACAAATATTAAGTATATTCAAAAAAAATATATACAACTATTTGAATTAATACGTATTTTCCAACTACTAATTACTATAAAAGTAGTTAGTGTATGGTCAATTTTTACCGTCCGTAAAATAAGGAAGGTATTGTCTTTGGTCAAAAAAATTCGGTGGTGATATTTCAATGAATAAGCATGTTTTTGGATCCCTATAATACGATTTTACTTTTTTTACGATTATGTGTGTGTGTGTGTGTGTGTGCGCGTGTGTGTGCGTGTATGTGTGTGTGACTATAATTTCGGCAGCGATATCTCCAATAATAGAATTCCAAAAATTACAATTTTTAAGTATTCCTCTTCCTTACATCCATATGCAGACTTCATTAGATTTTGCTTATAATTGGTCAACCGGAAGTACTTACCTCAGTTTTTCTTGAAAAAACGGTGTTAAATATTATTTTTTGACATTTAATGTTATTATAACTATTAAAGAATATTCTATTATCTATACGACTTGATTGCATTTTATATTTCATACTCAATAGATATAGAACTAAAGAATTATACGATAACCATGGAAACCAATGAAAAGAAAATGAATGTGGCAGAAATGAGGATGTTGACATAAATGTTAGGGAAGACAAGGAAAGATAGGAAAGAATTGAAAGAATTATGGAAATGGCTCGATTGATAAAAGTTTCTAGAAAGATAGAAGAGAGACGATTACATTGGTTTGAATATGTTATGGGCAGAGACAAGGATATACTGGAAGAATGAATAACTTAATAATAGAAGGTAGATGAAACAGAGGAAGACCAAAGATAAGATGGAAGGACTGTATATAAACAAAACATACCAAAAGAGTAAAAAAATGCAGCAAAATAAAAAAAACACACAAACAAAACTTCAAGCGAAAAAAAAACAACTTTTTAAATTTCAGTTTGATGGTTACACTCACAGAACATTAACACTCAAATTGCCGCTAACGCGCATAGTCTCACACCAAACATAGATTGGCTACAAACTAAGGGTCTTGTGTGAGCCCGTGACCCATAAAAACGTTAGTATTATTTTCTTATCATGCGTAAAACTTGCGTGAAGAATTGGAACAATTATCGACGACTATGTCCATTGGTCTGTTTACTGTTTATCTTTCGTGTTGATTACCGACCTTGGTTGACTATTCATTCCGTGCTCTTAAATCAATAACTGGATTTATAACCCATATTTTTATTTACAATACGTGGAATAGTTGACTGGACAGGATAAATTATCATATATTCATGAATTGATAGAAAATCAAATCAATAGGTACTATTTATGACACCTCAAGAATTTGAACAGAATGGTACACCTAGAAATGGGATACATTGTATTTATTTTCCTAGCCATAAAGGAAAAGAATTGAATGTAAAATTTATCTATAGGTATCTAAGAAAATAGTACCGAAACAGACAATTTTCTTGCATTGGCAAATTATTTTCGGTATTTTGCAATTGGCATTAATAAATATATAAAATCAAAAGTTTATTAGTTTTTAATTAAAATAATACAACCTTTCTAGTTTTAGTTCTGTTTATTGATATAAAAACCGACGTTTCGGCAGCATGAACTGCTGCCTTCTTCAGGGAATAAACAACAAATATATAAATAAATAATTACAAAAATATTAGCAACAGGTAAACATGGTGACAAATTCAAACTTATTTAATATAGGAAGACATGCCCGACTGAATAGGTATTGGTAACAATCGAATAACCGAAAGTGGCAGTTTCTTAAAAAAAATCTTCTTAATATTATTTTTTGAAAATTTATGTGAATACAATAATAAAGATCTTTAAATTCTCAATCTGATACATTTTTATTATATCTTCTATAGATTTAGATATACATATATTATATAATAATATAGAATAATCTGTTGTAATAAATTTCGCTGCCCAAACAAATGCATGGAAACCATTTGAGATATTCAAATGTTTATGATCGACAGATAAATGCAAAATGTCAGTGTCAAGAATCAACAGTTTTATTACCATTATTGTATTATTAATTAAATATTTAAAATTATAGGTATATTAATATTACATATATCCTTAAAAAATACCGCTAATACCGTCAGTAAATATAAAGAATTTTGAATATATTAGAAGCCTAGGAGAAAATTCCTCATAGAACAAAAGAATAGATACAATTTGAATTATTTGTATGTACAATAAATGTTAAATTCGATAATTATGACCCGGATTCGATCCCAACCGACGCCAAAAATTACTTCGAATTTTAATGAAACAAAATTGACCCCTGTGGTGCACTTTCCTCGGCAGCAATGAGTGCCCGTGAGGTGACACCTGGTAAGCGCCCACACGGTACAAATATTTCATCATTTACCGCTATCTGCGTACAAAGCAGATTGGCACACCCAGCAATGGGTAATATGCCGTGATAATATATTTATTTATTATTTATGTAACATAAAATGCAAATGGCGAGAGGTCATGTGTTGGCCACATCAGATGTATTTCCAAAACTATTGTTTCAAAAATCCGTGATTTCGTTTTGTTCTTCATTCAACCCTGGTTCATACAAAATGTGGAGAAATAGATTGAAAAATCTGAAGTCATACAATTCGTAGATAACCTTGATCGGACATCTTTCAAAAATTTTACTGTACCCTGTATACTGCAACACGATCGCTGTGAAGATGACATCATCACCGAAACTTTAACAAACTACATCTCAGGAACTGAGACACGTAGTAAATTTGGTTTTGACTATTTTTGTCTAATTTTAATAGTAAATTTTAAACTTGCCAATACCTTTAAGCAGATTAGATGGACAAAATATTGGCGATTATCAAAGTCCACTGACGAGAGCTTTCACTGTCCTGAATAATCTAAAATAAATGTCCTACATAATTATTATGAAGTTTTCATGGAAAATAAACAAATCGATAGCTTCCATTTATAATGTATAAATCATAGACGTTTTTTGTAACAAAGCGATGAACGTATTCAAAGTATTCTCTACGACTTTTGTTGTTGAAGAGAAGCTGCAAACTTTAATATCTCTGCAGTATGGGAAACGAGTTTGTTGAGGGAATATTTTCCGGTAATAAGAATAAATTAACAGGCGTGTACTTTGTAACAGTGTATGTAGAAAATTTGCAGGATGCTTAAAATTTAATGTATTCACGAGGAAAGCCAACAGTCAACGTATTTCCCAAGAAATATACATAGCATTCTTATAATGATTATTAGCACGAAACGTGACCATATTTCACAGGAAGATAAAATATTACATTATAAATAAATTCTTCACAATAATTTTTATAGAAAACTGAACTATACAAAAATATAATTTATTGACTGAAACTCTTTTTATAAATAGCAACATCAATTAAGTAAATCACATTTTTGTTGCACGAGATTGATCGAAATCTATTTATCTATGAATCAAAAGACGATCAAATTTATTTTTTTCTGTCAAGTTACTGTAGCATTTGATTGTTTAAGACAGAAACAAAGACGTATTAAACTTTAAGGGTAGACAAGACATTTTTACCTTCCGTCATCCTTAGGAAAGAAAGGTGTCTTTAGTGAATAAGCACGTTTTAGGGTCCATATAATACGATGTTACCATTTTTACGATGATGTCTGTATGTATGTATGTATGTATGTATGTATGTATGTATGTATGTATGTATGTATGTATGTATGTATGTATGTATGTATGTATGTATGTATGTGTATCTCTGTGTGTGTTTGTGTGTGTTTACATCCAGAAGAAGTGATTAGATTTTGGTTATAATTGGTCAACCAAAAGTACCCTTATCTGAAGATTTTAACAGTTTTTCTTGAAAAAAAGCAGTTAATTGACATTTAACGTTAATATAACTTAACGATTTGATTGCATTTTATACTTCATATTCAAGAGATATAGAGTTAAAGAATTATAAAGATATTAAATTTTATACAACAGCCAGCTATGCTAACCATGGAAACTGCTAATATATTCAGATAATGGGCTACTTGCATGATACTAAGAAAAATTTTTTTTGGAATATATAATATATATATATATATATATATATATATATATATATATATATATATATATTCATTCACATTAACGAATGAAATGCTAGTGATTGTGTCGTCATCAAGATAGGAGGGATACATTTATGTTAAATTTATTAAATAATAACACAATGTATTTGAAAAATTTATAATGTAAATAATGTAGTTGAGTAAACTAAACTTGAAAAATATAATAGTTTTCAAAATCCTCTTGTATGCAAGTAGCTCATTCGAATTGACAGATGTCAGTATCAATGAAATTAAATGAATGTGGCAGATATGAGGATGTTGAGATAGATGATGGGGAAGACACGGAAAGATACGGTAAGGAATGAAAGAATAAGGGAAATAACTTTAGTGTAAGAAGTTTCTAGAAACATACAAGAGAGACGATTACATTGGTATGAAGTATGAACATGTCACGAGGAGAGATGAAGAATATATTGGAAGAATGAATAGCTTAGTATTAGAAGGTTGAAGAAACAGAGGAAGACTAAAGATAAGATGTAAGGACTTTATTGCGGAAGACTTGAGTGAAAAGGAACTGAATGAGAGCGACACGCAAAACAAAAATGAGTGCAAGAAGAAAATAAAAAATAACGACCCCTAACGAATGGAAAAAGCTAAAGAAGAAGAAGAAGAAGATGTCAATGTTAAGTGCAATTTGCATAGTTTGTTTATGAAATAATTTTACTGGCAATTTACAATTTTTTGCAAGAAAATTTATGTATGGAATTTATGCATAATATACAGGATTGACGGAAGGTATTGTGCTTGCCACATCAGATTTTTTTCTTTATATTCAATGTATGTGGAGATAAAAAATTATAAAGATATTAATTTTCATAAATCTTGCAACCTATGCTGCTTTAAGCTGACTATGGAAACAGTATGTATTATTAATTGTTAGTTGTTAGTGGCAAGTACAATTTGCATAATTCGTTGAATTACTGGAAATATATAATCTTTTATAACTACCATATCTGTGAGTAATTTATATAAAATAAATAGAATTGACGGAAGGTCACGTGACGGCCACATCAGTTTTTTAATATTTAAGTCTACAGTAGTCGTAAGAATTTTGTAGAAATTGCTCACCATTTGCCTCAGTTTTATAATTTCTTGAATATGTAAATCGCCCGAACAATTATGAGTCTAGGCTCATAGATGGTATTTCGGAAAACAATGAGCAGTAAGCTGAGGTCCTTTTTGTTGAGAACTAACAGCTCTATGGCGTTTGTAAACGAGGATGAAATGAATTTGTTCGACTAACTAAGTCCCGAAATGGATAATAAGCCGTGATGATATTAATGTCTATTCTCTCATCTTCCCTTCATCGCTGTTTTATCATCAAGTCTGTTGTGAAATTGTTGCGCTCGTAGTTGCATTTTTGTGTGGATAAGCAGCGTGCGTCTAGCATAATTACAAGTATAGCAAAGCAAGGCTGTCTGATAGCTACAAGTACAACAAATAGCTACAGGAGATCGGCATCTTCAAACCCTCACGAACGGGGATTTTTACTCTGTACGAGGTTATTAGACCTGAGAAAATAATGTATCATGATGCTATATAAAATAAATATATCAGCATCAAAAACACTATGCACTAACATTATAGATGATTCTATACTATGGAGAAATGAGGTAATAGAGGAAAGATAGTAAGAGTAGTTCCACGGTTGAATATGATTTTTTTAAATACGGCTCATTTCATACCCTTCTAGTCCGCAAATTCGAAGAACGTCATATAAAAGGAGCTAGTGGTCCGTTTTCTTTTATATGACGAAGTTTTGACTTGTCTCATGAGCCTTTGGCAAGTTTTAAAATGTATCTGACATATTTACTGAGACATCCTGCCAGGGACGTAGCCAGGGATGGGTCACGGTGGGCTAGGCCCACCCTGCAAAAACTCTGGCCCACCCGTATAAAAGTCAATTCCAAAACAATAATGGCATTTATGGCACAATCATTATAGTTATATGTCGGATTCCTAACCTTTTAGAGGTTGGGAAATACGTCATTCCTAACTGCGGCGCTTATTTTTGTGGATACCTTACCTCACCAAGCTTTTGGTGAACGAGCCGCCACTGGTTTTACAATCCTTTAAAAAATGTCCCGGTACAAAACTTTCTTAGTGGCCCACCTAAAAAATTTTTGGCCCACCGCTGGCCTACCCTACAAAAATATCCTGGCTACGTCCCAGCATCCTGCACCTTAATTGTTTTATTTAAGGCTTCTACATATTGTCGTAAACATTTCTTGTAAGTAACGCCCAAAAAGTTTCAATTGGTCTCACCTAAGTCGCCTGGGTACGTGAGGAAGATTGTTTTCGCGGGTTATTATGTTTTTACCTTCCGTCACCTTTAGATGAGGAAGGTATTGTCTTTGGTCAAAAAATTCAATGATGAGTTTTTAGTGAACAAGCACGTTTTAGGGTCCCTACAATACGATTTTACTCTTTTTACGATGATATCTGTATGTGTGTGTGTGTGTGTGTGTGTGTGTGTGTGTGTGTATGTGTGTGTATGTGTGTGTGTGTGTGTGTGTGTGCATGTGTATAATTATAATTTCGGCCGCGATATCTCCAATACTAGAATTCCAAAAATTACATTTTTTACGTATTCCTCTTCCTTACATCCATATCCAGGCATGATTTTTTTTTGGTTATAATCAACCGGAAGTATCCTCATTTGAAGATTTTAACAGTTTTTCTTGGAAAAACGCTGTTAAATATAATTTTTCACATTTAATGTTAGGTATTATAAATATTAAAGAATATTCTTATCTAAGCGAATTGAAAGTATTTTATATTTCATATTCAATGGATATAGAGTTAAAGAATTATAAAGAAATTAAATTTTATAAATCAGCCAACTATGCTATAACCATGGAAACTGCTACTATACTAACCTAACCTAACCTAACTGACAGATGTAAGTGTTAATGAAAACAAAATTAATGTGGCAGAGATGAGGATGTTTAGATAGATGTTGGGGAAACACGACAAAACAGGTAAGTAATTAAAGGATAAGGGAAATGGCTCGATTGATAGAAGTTTCTAGATAAATACCAGAGAGACGATTACGTTAGGTTGAACATGTCATGAGGAGATATAATACAATTTTACCATTTTTACTATGATATCAGTATGTATGTGTGTGTGCCTGTGTGTGTGTGACGAAAGTTTCGGATCGCATAACTTCAATACGAATAGAAGAAGAGGTGATTAGATTTTGGTTATAATTGGTCAACCGGAAGTACCCTCATTTGAAGATTTTAACAGTTTTTCTTGAAAAAATATCGTTACCAAAAACTACCAATAAAGCGTGGTGATGATTAAAAAATTAACGGTCAATACTGTACCACCTTTTATTTATCACTGAATGTGCCGATTTGCTTATTAAGTCATTAAAATAAAATAAAATAAAAATTAAGATGTGTTCTCGCATATATTTCATTACTTAAAATAATCTTATAATATTATTCAGTGTCACTTCTCTGTGTATAAGTATTAAGATGTACAATACGCGTGTCATTTCGCAACCTTTCATACTAACTCACTTCTTTCTATGGCTTGTTTCAAATCATAGCGCTTGTATGTTACACAATTCACTCGCAACTTTCTCGTCTGTGTCTATGGACCATATAAGAGCAAAAATATGAAATCAAAATGCGAATGACTGTTGTCAATGTCTGTAGATGCTTTATAAGTCCTTTATTGTGAGAATTTTTGTCGTTTGCTTCAATTAGAGTGCAGCAAATAGTGAGTTTGCTAGAAATTATGAGTCATTTTGTAGGAGTGCCTTTGTTACAAAATAACAACAACCTAAATCAAGTTTGCGTTGTCTAGCTAGTAAATATTTATGAAAATATTGAAATGCAAGTTTGAAACTTTTATTGGGAAACGAATTAATTATATTCACACCGCGGTACTGAATATGGATACTGGTTAATGGTAATTTTATTGCTATACATGATTTTGGAATATGAATTATCTATTCTGACTTTAATAGTATGGGAATATTGAAAATTACATTTAAATAAATAATTCAATCTGTGGCTTAATGCAAGAATAATTCCGACATCAGTTATGATGTTTCATCTTTGACGGAAATGGTATATTTTTCTAAATCAGCAGTTCTCAAAATTTTTCAGTCATGTAACCCTTAAGAAACCGACTGTGTTTCGCGGCACCCCAACTCCATCCCACATATTTATTGCCCATTGTGAATTCAAAACTAGGGATGCAATGGATACCGATATATTGGCGATATTGTCTTTTAGCCGATATATCGGAATTGACGATATTCATTTGCTAATACACCAATACATTTCGAATTTCGCGCTTTTAAAAACCCCGCAAATGCTTCAAGCCCGAGTTATTAGTCGTGTTCCTTCGGGCTGTGATTAACAATCTAAATCATCAAAGTGATCATGATTAAGAAGAAGTATGTTTTTTCGTTTCTTATTCGTTATCCCCACTTTCTCATTTTGTAATCACTAGACAACCTTCCCCTTTCCCTTCTGAATCATCCTTTTTGAGTGATCACACAGATTCATTTCAGAGCAAATTTAAAAATGGCTAATGGTTTTCGAGAGTAGAAATTTATCAATGTAGATCAACAGTAGATTATTTATAAAATAAAATAAATTATTTTGTATTGGTCTGCATATGATATTTGACGCTAGATGGTGTTTATATTATTCAAGTTGTTTTCTTGATATAATTTTTAAATCATGATTCAAAAGGATCACGATTAAACTACTCAGGATTCACAAAATCATCACAATCATAGTCCGAAGGAACACGGCTATTATAATACGTGGGAAATCCCAACATTTCCTTTCGTTCGACCAACCCTCCAGCACCTCACATCTGTTTCAAGAAAGTCAATATGTATTTAAAAGCCTTTAATATTGCAAGAGATGTGAAAACGTTGATTTTTTGGCGCGATGAAGTTCTTTACAAAATTAAAAATATCTGATGTGGCCAGCACGTTACCTTCCGCCAATTCAGTGTATTATGTACAAATTCCATATATAAATTTTCTTGCAAAAGATTATATATTTCCAGTTCCTACTGGTTAAGTAGTCGCTATTCTTGAATTTCTTCATCCACTCATTCCTTCGCAATACAGCATTTCCATCTTATCTTTGGTCTTCCTCCGTTTCTTCTACCTTCTACTTCTAAGCTGTTCATTCATCTTCCAATAAATTCTTTATCTCTCCTCATGACATATTCATACCAATATAATCGTATCTCTTGTATCTTTTCAGAAACTTCTATTACTCGAGCAATTTCCCTTATCCTCTCATTCGGTATCCTATTTTTCCGTATCTTCCCAACATCCATCTCAATATTCTCATCTCTCTCCCAAATTCATTTTTTTTTCATTAACACTGGCATCTGCCAATTAAAATTTTCTTAATATAGTAGCTGTTTCCATGGTTATAGCATAGCTGGCTGATTTATGAAAATTAATATCTTTATAATTCTTTAACTCTATATCTATTGAATATGAAATATGAAATGCAATCCAATTATATAGAGAATAATATATTCTAAAAATATATAATAACATTAAATGTCAATATGATGTTTAACTCCTTTTTTTTCAAGTTGTTAAAAGTTGCAAAAGAGGGTACTTCCGGTGGACCAATGATAATTAAAATCTAATCATGTTTGCATATAGATCTAAATTTGAGGAACACGAAAAATTATAATTTTTGGAATCGTGATATTGGAGTTATGCGATTCGAAACGATCGTCACATACACACTCTCTCTCTCTCTCTCACACACACACACGCACTCACACAAACACGCACACACACATACAGATATCATCGTAAAAATAGTAAATTCGTATTCTAGGGACCCCAAAACGTGCTTATTCATTAGAAACTCACTATCGATTTTTTTAACCAAAGACAATACCTTCCTTATCTATAGGTGACGGAAGATAAAAAACAGCGCAAAAGTACTGCAGGTTCGAGATGAATTATGTGGAATTCAAGAGACTGCAAAGAAAAGAATTACTCCAAACGTTATGTTTCTTGAAATGCTTCATATCAGGGATAATTGCAAAAACATCAATGCAATAACTGATATACAAGGACGTAACAGCGTTCATTTTGGTGTATTGGAAAAGTTCAAAAAGGAAAATGCAAATTTCAAACCAAATTGAGATTCAATTAAACTCCTTACATTTTATTTAAATTCTTACAACAATGTTATACAATTATTGGTGAACAGACGACCAATAGGAATACATATCGATGATGTCACCAAGAATCCTTCCGCGAGATATTTCCGGCTATTTTCCGAATTATTCTGATCATCAGAATCTGATGTCGATTGTGAGGGCAAATGGATGTGTGTATCCTCTTTGAATTTTTTGTACGATGTGTAAAAACTGTATGTTCAGTACCAATGTTTTGTGTACATGATATGTACAATCTGTCAGATATTACTGTAAGTGTAATAATGCCCATGTTATTATATATATATATATATATATATATATATATATATATATATATATATATATATATATATATATATATATATACGAGGGTCGTTCAATAAGTCCTTAGAAAATCTAAGAGTTGGTACTCGTAGTATAGATAACGTTTTGTTTTTACTAAGCATCATCACTCACCCGACAGCTGTCAAAGTTTTAGTTATATCCATCACGTGGTTTCACTTTTATTGTCGATTGAAGCAACAAACTTTTGCTTATTTAAAAAAATGGAAAAAAGTGAGTTTCGAGCGGTGATTAAACACTTGTATTCAAAAGGCTTAACACCGAAAGAGATCAAAGCTGAGTTGGAAGAAGTTCATGGTACATCTGCTCCTGCATTTGCAACTATTTACAATTGGGTAAATGAGTTTAAACGTGGCCGTATGTCCACAAGAGATGAACATCGTTCGGGACGTCCTGTGGAAGTCACTACTACGGAAATGATGGATAAAATCCACGATATGATTTTGAGTGATCGACGAATCAAAGTGCGCGACATAGTTGAAGCCACAGGCATATCGCAAGGTACAGTGTTTTCAATTTTGCACGAAAAATTGGGTGTGAAAAAAATCTCGGCGAGATGGGTGCCGCGTTTGTTATCGGTGGAGAATAAACGCAATCGTGTGGTCGACTCTGAGGCTGTTTTAGCGCTTTTTCGTCGCAATCCTGATGAGTTTTTGCGTCGATACGTAACAGTAGACGAAACATTGATACACCACTACACGCCAGAAACCAAGGAACAGTCTAAACAGTGGGTTTTTGAAAGCGAACGAGCTCCGAAAAAAGCGAAGACGGTCAAATCGGCAGGCAAGATTATGGCCACGGTTTTTTGGGATGCACGCCAAATCATCTTCATCGATTACTTGGAAAAAGGAAAAACAATAACTGGAGAATATTATGCGTCATTATCAGAAATCAAGAAAAAACGTCCTCATTTGAAAAAGAAAAAAAATCCTCTTCCATCAAGACAATGCACGGGTGCACACCTGCGCTGTTTCGATGGCCAAAATTAAGGAACTATAATTTGAATTACTACAATATCCACTGTATTCACCAGACTTAGGTCCTAGTGATTTTTTTTTATTTCCAAACTTAAAAAAATGGCTCGGTGGACAACGGTTTACATCGAACGAGGAGGTCATCGCTCAAACAGATGCTTATTTTGAAGATCTTCCGAAATCCTACTTTTTGGACGGCTTAAAAAAGTTAAAGAAACGTTTAGAAAAGTGTATAGAGCTAAAAGGAGATTATGTTGAAAAATAAAAACAAAATTACCCAAAATAATTTGTTTTTCTATGTTTTTCTAAGGACTTATTGAACGACCCTCGTATATTTGTTGTATTACTTGTTATAGACCCTGAAGAAGGTGCAAGTGTGCACCGAAACGTCGGTGTTGTAAAAATAAATGCTGTTTGATTGAGATTTCGAGTAACTGTTAAACCTTATTTCTAGAGTTTCACGGCTTGACTTGATATTCAAGTTACTTGACTTGACTTGAAATCAAGTCAAGCTCAAGTCAAGTAATTGTAGCCGGAAGTCAAGTCAAGTCAAGTAGTTAAAATGTCAAGTACTTGAAAAGTCAAGTAGTTATTTTTAAATTACTTGAAAAAATCAAGTAGTTATTATTTTAATTACCAGAAAAATCAAGAAGTTCTTCAAGACTACATTTCATTTTTACATACTTTCTTATTTTTTATAACAATATGAATAATACGAGTATACCTTGAAATATAGACTTTTATTCATAAAAATAAATCATACATTCAAATTTAAAAATAAAAAAAAAGATTTAAAAGTATAATATATGGACTAACATACTATTTATAGTATATGTATTATGGTGGACTTTAACAGGGAGCAAGTCGAATTTTAACTGGCCCGCCCCCTAAAGTGATTCCAAATAAATAAAAAAAATTATACTGGCAATGATTCCGCTTAATTTTAATATTTGACCGTGCCTAAATGCACTTGATTTTTCCCCATTTAAATAACATTCGATGTTGGCACATTTTGGAACTTTATTTTTCTCTGAGATATTAAGAGGTTTCAAAAATCAATTCATTATTGGAATATATACTAGAATGACCCGAAAATATGTGGACAAAATCTGAAGTCCCAATTATTATTCTTAATTCGAACGGAGTATAGCTTTTTGGGCTTTTGTGTGATAGTTTAACCATCTAGTTATCTTAATAATAATGATTAGGACTTCAAATTTTGTCGACATATTCTCGGGTCATTCTAGTATATATTTCAATATTGAATGAATTTTTTAAACCTCTGCAGAAATTTTAACTTGCAGTAGTGAATCAGCACAGCATATGGCGCGCCACGCCGTACCACACACAGCTAGATTACGATTCTACTGATTCGTGCGTTTTCGTACATAATCGGTTCGTTATCAAGTAGCTTGAATTTGCTTGAAATTGCTTGATCAAGTCAAGTAGTAACGATAGAAAATCAAGTCAAGTCAAGTAATGAATTTTTGAAAGCTTGATTTTCAAGTCAAGTCAAGTAATTTACAAAAATATCAAGCTACTTGACTTGATGAAACCCTACTTATTTCAGTAGTTTCATATGTATGTGTCCCTATAAAAACAAAGTAAACTACATTACTGAATTTGACAGAAGGGCCACATCTTTAAAAATTGTATATCCTACAAAGATTAGGAACAGTTAATAATAGCATTCTTACAAATTTCATTGCCCTAATTATACAATTAACTAGTTTTTCCCTAGAAAATATTTCTCCTGAACTGGCAAATTATATCAGTTATGTCGCTTTCCTTGAACTTTACAGTAACGTACAGAAAAGCGTTTTCAAAGTATTAATTACAGCATTCTGTGAAGAATTCCAAATATGCTTAGGAATTCTTCTCTATGTTGTTGTTGATGCTGAGTATAGGTTGATGAACAACATATGTTGTAGTGTTGTGGATTTTTACTAAAAGATCACTTGTATAATGTTTGAACCATATCACTTCAAATTCAGATGAACAGAAGTGGTTGTTGTCAGGATGATAAATGGAGTTGTGTGCATATGATCTAACTAAACTTGACCATCTGTGAGTTCTCTGTACGGACAGTGTGGGATTCAGAAAGATCTAAAATGCAAATTTTCAGATAGGTATTATAAATACCGAATAAAATTATTGTTTAACATATTTTTGGGTATATGTGGATCTGGGTTCATCATCCTTCCTACAACCGTCCTTCCGATGTTCATTTTGACACAGTAATTAAAATAAATGAATATCATCAGAGCAATTTACCCATTGCTGGACGTGCCAATCTGCTTTGTACGCAGATATCGGTAATGAGTTGTAAATTAAAAAGTCTGATGTGGCCAGCACAATACTTTCCGTCAATTCTACGTATTTTGTACAAATTCCACACAGAATTTTTTTTGCGTTTTCTTTTTAGGGGAGAAATGAACTGATCTTACCTCGTACTGAACTGAACTACTCCTAAAAAGAACAGTATGTTTCTTAAAATACGAAGTAGAAAATAAAAACATAACAATCTGCTGAATTGGCTTATAGCTATAATCTGTTGTATTATCTTATGTGATTTGTTTTTGCCACCTCAAATTATTAAAATCATTTTACAAATATATTATACAAATTTTATTTGACACTGACATCTGTCATTTAAAAATAAAAAATTGCCACCCCTAACGAATGGGAAAAACTAAAGAAGAAGATGTCAGTGTTAAGTGCAATTTGCATAGTTTGTTTATGGAATTTGTAAAAAGTACAAAGGATTGACGGAAGGTATTGTGCTGGCCACATCAGATTTTTTTAAATTAAATAAGATTTTTATATACAGTAAAATTTTTGAAAGATGTCCGATCAAGGTTGTCTACGAATTGTATGAATTCAGATTTTTGCTCCGCCCATCATGACAAATTCAGTAGTGTCGTTTGCTTAGTTTTTATGAGGGTACGTAAGATACTACTGTTATTTTATTATTATAAAAATATATATTACAGGAAAAGCATTCAAAATTCAAAAATAAGTCAACTAGTAAGTTTATAAGCAAATGTAAAACCAATATGTTAAAAATAAGATACTGACACAATGTCAGTGTCAGTGACTCTGACAGAATATAACGTTATACGTACGGCTATGACTCCAGGTAATGTATCTGAATTAATAAATAAACTTACGTTACAGCGAAAGTATTATCAACAACGAGCATCGTTTATAAATGGAATGTCCTAACTTAGTCGAAACAATATGAATTTTTGAAAGACAAGCGTGTTATATCCATTCTTATCACACACTCTTACAGCCTTTGCAAAAGAAAGAGATAAATGTATGCCTATTTGTTAATTCGTTCGTGATACAGGTGCCCTTGATCGGACATCTTTCAAAATTTTTACTGTAGTTGCTCTATTTTTGTAGCACCTCATATCTTTATTCAAATACATAAGCACTTGTGAAATTTATTACGATACTTTTGAATTACTTATTTGACGTCCATAATGTTTTATGAGTACGTAACTTTTACATTATTTATGAAGTTCGAAAATATATTGAATATTTAAATATCGGGAGAATTTTTTTTTTTCAGTTCCTACGAAATCGCTTTATTTATGTCCGATACTGTATATATTTATAAATTTACAGTAATGAAATATAAAGCAATTAAAAGTATGGCTTGAAGGTTGGAAAGAATCTTTATGGATCAAAAAATGTGTGATCTATATTCAACCATAACTTCAACTTCTCTATCTTTCTCTAGGCATATCAACGCCTTTATCTAGATGCAAATAATCTATCTATAAGTATCTGGCGTAAATTACGTATAAATAAGTTCCCTGTACCGTAGAACTTGTTTGGTCGTAAGTAATTCCCGTGTAAGTTATCGTACGGCGATGCATTTTTCCTATCTCTACCCAGAGTTCAGCTATGTTAGATGGAATAATTGGCAAGCTATAGGGCTGCTGCTGCTGATGTTGTCTTGAGCTCGGTATCTTTTTGGAAGATACAACAAGAACTTAAGGATTGAATTAGCATAACAGACGAAGAGAAATAGAAGTAAGATGCAGAGGCGGCTTCGAAGAAAACTTTAAAATTATTTGCTGTCAAAGTAATATGGTAAAACCTTAAACTATTTTGGCAATGTGCGACTTTTCGCTATTTTTTGGAGGTAGAAGGTTTTCGTTTGTATACTGCAACTTATAATTATTTTGAAGGCATTCCAAACAAAGCTAATGTAGCCAGCACATTACTTTTCGTCAATTCTGTGTATTATGTACAAATTCTATACATAATTTTCTTGCGAAAAATTCCATATTTCCAATAAAATTATTTCATAAACAATAAACTATGTAAATTGCACTTGACATTGACATATTTTTCATTTTCTTTAGCTTTTCCCATTCACAATTTTTGAGTTTCTTCTTCCACTCATTTTCATTTACCTTGTCGTCCTCATTCAGTTTATTTTCTCTCAAGTCTTCCGCAATACAGTCCTTCTATATTTTTTTTCTCTTTCTTCTCCCTTGTATTACTAAGCTGTTCATTGTTCTTCCACTATTCTTCATCTCTCCTCATGACATGTTCAAAGCAATGTAATCGTCTCTCTTGTATTTTTGTAGAAATTTGTATCACTCGAACCATTTCCCTTATCCTCTCATTCTCTATCCTATCTTTCCGTGTCTTCCTCAACATCCATTTCAACATCCTAATCTCTGCCACATTCATTTTCTTTTCATTGATACTGACATCTATCAATTTGATTTATCTGAATGTATTAGCAGTTTCCATGGTTATAGCATAGCTGGCTGGTTTGTGAAGATTAATAACTTAATAATTTTTTAACTCTGTCTGTTGAATATGAATAAAAACATATAATCAAACTGTATAAATAAAATATTTTTTAAAATTTATAATAACATAAAATGTTGAAAAATATTTGTGGGTAATTTCTCGACTGTAATGTGGATTAGGTGTTAACAATTACTCAAAAGTTCAGTCAAACAGCATTTATTCTTACTTGCCAATGTTTCGATGCACCCTTGCACCTTCTTCAGGGTCTACAACAATTATACAACAAAAATGTAATAATTACATACAAAATAAGATGGACATTATCACACTTACAGTAAGACCTTATAAATTGTTACAATTCATGTACACAAAATACATTCGTACAAAACATTCAGTTAAATTATTAAACATCGCACAAAAAATTCAACGGCATACACACATCTATTTGCTCTAAAAAACGACAACCGAATAATACGGAAAATAGCCGGAAATATCCTGTGTAAGGATTCTGATTTTTGTACGATGTTTAATAAATTAAATTAATGTTTTGTACGAATATATTTTATGTATATGAATTGTAACAATTTGTAAGATCTTACTGTAAGTGTAATAATGTCCATGTTATTTTGTATGTATTACATTTTTGTTGTGTAATTGTTGTAGACCCTGAAAAAGGTGCAAGTGTGCACCGAAACGTTTGCAAGTAAGAATAAATATTGTTTGACTGAACTTTCGAGTAATTGTTAACATCTAGTTGAAAAATAATATTTAACTCCGTTTTTTCAAGAAAAACTGTAAATACTTTCAAACAAAGGTATTTCCGGTTGACCAATTATAACCAAAATCTAATCAGCTCTTCATATGATTGTAAAAAAGTGGAATATGAATGAATTATAATTTTCAGATTTGTAATGTTGGAGTTGTCTTTGAAAGAATTGTCAGACACACACACACGCACACATACACACTCACTCACACACACACACACACACACACATACATACACACACACACACACACACACACACACAGACATCATCGTTAAAATAAATCGTACTCTGGGGTTTCTAAAACGTGTTTATTCACTAAAAATTCTCGAATTTTTGACCAAAGACAAATACTTTCCTTACCTAAAAGAGACGGAAGGTAAAAAGATTGATTGGGAAAATTGTTAAGAAGTGAAAAAAAATTATGATTGTACTTTGAACATATTTAAATTAAAATTCTAAAAAGTATGAGCCATGTCGTGTATTATACTCAATATTTATAGCGTAGTTCTTGTATTTTTGGTCATATTTTTCTCGTCTAACGTCCTTGAGTTTTGTTGTTATTAAATTTATTGTAAGGGAAAGTTTAAATATTTCTCATATGCTTTCTATCTGTATGTGCAAACTCATGTACATATATGTGGAACCGGTTTATAGAGTATGCGTTATATACGATACACACCCCCGCACGTTCAAACGATGGTATCTACTCTACTACACACTGACTATATTACAGCACAACACAATAGAGAAGTGATGTATGGTCAAAGCCCGAAACAAATACTGATAACATCTTTCTAATCATATGTCTAATCAAACATATTTATCATACATTTTGCAATAGATTAAAACATTGAACTGTTCACAGTAATGACAGTATGGCTATAAAGATTTAGGACTGATTTTCTGTAGCGCCAAATAACAACGCAATCTATAAAACTAGTTTTAAATAACCTTCATCAATATCCCGCCCAAGTTTAATTAATATTGGTTCAGTACAGTACTCATATGGGTGTAGATTTTTGACCTCTTAGATCTACCTACCGTCATGGATGCATCCGTCGAACAACGGTACGCAATCAAATTTGACTCTATTGACCATAATATACTTTTTGAAGCTTATTGGATTAAGAGGAATCTCTCTGAAATAGGTAGAGTCTTTTCTAATAGGTAGAAAAAAATACGTTAGTATTAAACAAAGTTCTTCATCACTTTGAGCAACTGGAAACTAAAATAGGAGTATGCCAAGAGACAGTCTTAGCTCCTACTCTTTTTATTTTATACATAAATGTTAAAAATTATTGCTTCTTAACAGTTTTTGCAGATGATACATCAGTGGTTGTTTCTCATAAAGATCATAACAAATTGGAAGAAAAATATAATATCATGCAAAATTTATCGTATTGTTTCAATAAAAATAGTTTATATCTCAATGCTGCTAAAACATTTTGTTTACAATTTCATACCTACCAAAACACTGAAAACCACAATATTCATTTATCAGTAAATAATGAACCTATTTCTAAAAATACGTCATCGTTGGAGAAACGTTCTACCAGCGGCGGGGGCCGCGTACGGGCTAGACTTAGTGGCGTCGGGTGGACGCGCGCTACACTATTATGGCCAATTGCACTGATTATAGTTAAATCGTTAACCGTTGATTAAATTGACAATATCGTATCTAACCGAAATGTAAAATGAGTTGTTAAATAATACTGTCAAAATTTCAATACGCGCTTTTTTTGTTAACCTGTAATTAGTACATTAACTATAAGCTGTGCAG
This sequence comes from Harpalus rufipes, assembly GCA_951394225.1. NCBI lineage: Eukaryota > Metazoa > Arthropoda > Insecta > Coleoptera > Carabidae > Harpalus > Harpalus rufipes. The sequence continues at coordinate 37,790,600 of OX596283.1, forward strand.
CTGGCCATTAATATCGTAATTATGACACAGCCATGTGTCATTATTGGTACCGCTCTAATGAAAAGACGACATGCACTGAATGGGTTCCCTGCCTACTCTGTAGAGTAAAATAATCTTACTGTTCCTTTAACATAAATGCTATTTTTGTTTGAAATAACTTTTGGAACTGCAGTTTTCATTCCCATAAGAAATTATTTCAAACAAAAATAGGTCTGAAGTATGTATAAAAAGAAACAAGAAAGGTATCCGATTGTAGATACAAGAAGATAAGTGTACTTTTTACCTCCCGCAACTCTTGGTAAGGGAGGTATAGGGATCGTGCTAAAAATCGAATATCGAGATTTTGGTAAATGACCACGTTTTAAGGTCCCTAGAATCCATTTTTAACATTTTCACGATGATGTCTGTGTGTATGTATTTGTGTGTGTGTGTGTGTGTGTGTGTGTGTGTGTGTGTGTGAGTGTGTGTGGATCCTCTTTACGCTCAACTCAAATACTATCGATCAAAAAAAAATTGAAATCTTGTATTTCTACCTTATTCTAATATGGAAAGAAGCCATTAGATTTTGGTGGCAATCGGACAACCGGAAATGGCAGTTTACTTGTAGCTCAAAATAGTTTTTCTTCGAAAACTACCTTTAAATGTTATTTTTTCGCAATTTGTTATTATAATAATTAAAGATTATTACATTTACTACAGGTTTGCATTAATACTTTTTCTATATATTTTATGGATAAATTTATAAAATAAAATAAAAATTATATATCGGAACTTATGCTATAAACAGAACTCCCAGGTCACACAGTTAAGCTCAAATGTATGTAACTGACAGATAAATGTCACTGTCAAAAAAATAATCATTTCAAATTAATACTAACATTTTCAAAAGAAAATTGTAAATAGAACAAGAGTTACATGGAAAGGAACTTATTATACACAATTTCAAATTAATAATAATGTTTTAAAACGAAAATTGTGAATAGAACAATAGTTAAATGGAAAGGAACTTAACATACATAATTTCTAGTATTAGTAAATATGCAGGTATGTATTCAAATAAGAAAATAAATATAATATCACAGCATATTACCCATTGCTGGATGTGCTAATACACAGATTGAACACAGATTTCGGTAATGATGATGACATATTTGTATCGTGCGGGCGTTTACCATGCGTCACCTCACGGGTACTCATTTTTGGCGTGGAGAGTGCATCACAGGGGTTAGTTATGTGTCATTTAAAATTTGAAATATTTAATAGTAGGAATTAAATCCGGTTCCCCAGATTCTCCACCAGACACTCAGGCACGCGGCCATGAGACCCCATAGGTATATGTATTTAAATTAATAAAAATTAAATGGCAGAAGGTTTTGTGTTGGCCACATCAGATTTTTTCTTTTCTTTTTGGGGTCTCATGATCGTATGTCAAAAAATATTTCGAATTTTAATTGACACAAAACTAACTCCACAAATGGGTAATATGCCAAGATGATAACATATTTATTTATTTTGATAAAAAAGTGAATCATATAGGCGTGATATTACCGAGGATAATGCAGTATTATATTTATAGCAGAATGAATCTCTTCTATCTTGAATTTCGAAACCGTTTTGCTGTTGTGATATTTAACTCCATCACGACAGAGAGTGAAAGTTCTATGTTGAATCCCATGAAAATTGATTTAGTAAACCGTCCTGATCATATCACCAGCTAATTGTTCGTGGAGGTTTAATTGAAAGGAACAATAGTGTGTTGGCTTCTCAAGGGTTTTTTTACTTCGTTTTTTTGTGTGAAGAAGATAATATCCAGTACGTCGTTAGTGGCTATAAGACTCTATCATGTGAAATGTTACAACGAATTAGGATTATAGTGGATGATCAGGCATGGTCATTAAAATTCCAACAAGATTCAAAAGAGGAATATAGCGAAGTTATCAGAAATTGAGATATATAGAAGTTTATCGCTTCATCTTGTAAAAAATCTTGAATGGAAGAGGTTGTCGGCAGTCGGTGGAACATTTTAACAAAATAAAATTTTAAAACATTTTGATCACAATATCAAATGTTTAACAAATTTTGACAAAAGAATTTTTTCTTGGAGAAAATATTATTTTTACCTTCCGTCACATTTAGTTAAGGAAGGTATTATCTTTGGTCAAAAAAATTCGGTGTGGATTTTTAATGAATAAGCAGGTTTTACGGTCCCTAGAATACGATTTTACCACTTTTATAGTGACGTCTGTATGTGTGTATGTGTGCGTGTATGTGTGTGTGTGTGTGTGTGTGTGTGTGTGTGTGTGTATGCGGGTGTGGGACGATATTTTCAGCCGCCATAATTCTAAAATTACAATTCCAAAAATTACGATTTTTACGTATTCCTCTTCCTTACATCCATATGCAGAAGTAATTGGTTAACCGGAAGAACCCTCATTTAAAGATTTTAACAGAGCTTTTTAAAAAAAAAAACACTTTAAATATCATTTAATGTTTTTATAAATATTAAAGAATATTTTATTTTCTATACGATTTGGCCGTGTGCCTGAGTGTGTGGTCGCGAATCTGGGGACCCGGGTTCGATCTTGACCGACGCCAAAAATTACTACGAATTTTAATGGCACAAAATTGACCCCTGTGGTGCACTCTCCACGCCAGCTATGAGTGCCCGTGAGGTGACGCCTCGTAAGTGCCCGCGCGGTACAAATATTCCATCATTACCGATATCTGTGTATAAAGCAGATTGGCACATCCAGCAATGGGTACTATGCCGTGATGAAATATTTATTTTTATTTACGATTTGATTGCATATTATACTTCATATTTTCAATGGATATACAGTTAATATATATATACACACCAAATGAGTTAAGATAAAGTTTATTCATGAAAAGAAAATTTAAGTCAGGAGCCCATAATGCGAGTGAGTTAAATTCTTTGAGTAAATAAACCATTTTAACTAATTTTAATTCAATTTTGACAAAATAATAATAACAACGAATAATATTTCATTTTGACAAAATAAAAAGACTAATCAATTAGTAGGCTGTCGATGACAATATCGTTGATAGACGTCAAGTCGTTTATATACAAATTATAAACAAGCTTTATTTTCTTTCATTCGTGTCGCAGAAAATAATGAAAATGACTGATCTGTCTGATAAAGATTGTGATGAAAGTGCTATTTTCGAGCCTGATGTTATTTTACATACTTTATTTGTTGCAGAGTGAGTTAAAATTTTGTGAGAGTGACTTAATTTTTTTTAAATTTACTAGCAAATTAACATTTACTTATACTTGTTGCTATAGAGTTAATAATGACAATTCAAAATTGAATTAAAAATTATAAAGAAATTAAATTTCATAAAGCAGCCATGCAATCAGCTACTATATTAAAAAATCTGATGTGGCCAGCACAATACCTTCCGTCAATCCTGTGTATTATGTACAAATTCCATACATAAATTTTCTTGCAAAAGATTATAAATTTTTGGTATTATGTGATTCCCTTTCTCGGCAACTGAATTCCATACTCCTGATAACAAACAAACCGCATGAAATAAGAAAATTATGAAATTTTGATTGAAAAATTATAACACTTGTCAGTTATGGACATAATTAATTGCTGTCATTTTGACACGGGTCAAAGTCATGTTACTGCACGCGCCCCATACATAAATTTTCTTGCAAAAGATCCTATATTTCCAGTAAAGTTATTTCATTAACAAACTATGCAAATTGCACTAGACACTGACATCTTCTTCTTTAGTTTTTCCCATTCGTTAGGGGGTCGCTATTTTTTATTTTCTTCTTCCACTCATTTTTGTTTTGCGTGTCGTCCTCATTCAGTTCCTTTTCTCTCAAGTCTTCTACAATACAGTCTTTTCATCTTATATTTGGTCTTCCTATGTTTCTTCCACCTTCTATTAATATATTCATCTCTCCTCATGACATGTTCAAACCAATATGTAATCGTCTCTCTTATATCTAGAAACTTCTAACACTAGAGTTACTTCCCTTATTCTTTCATTGATTTCATTTTATTGATACTGACATCTGTCAATTTGAATTACCTGAATATATTAGCAGTTTCCATGGTTAAGTTAGCATAGCTGGCTGAATTATGAAATTTATATAAAATTTATTATCGTTATTCTTCTTTAACTCTATATCTGTTGAATATCAAATATAAAATGCAATCAAATCGTATAGACAATAATATATTCTTTAAGTTATAATAACATTTAACTGATTTTTTCAAGAAAAACTGTTAAAATCTTCAAATGAGGGTACTTCCGGTTGACCAATTATAACCAAAATCTAAACAGGTCTGCATATGGTTGTAAGGAAGAGGAATACGCAAGAATTGTAATTTTTGGAATTCTAGTGTTGGAGATATCGTGCCCGAAAACGCGGTCACACACACACATATACACACACATACACACACGCACACACGAACACTCACACACACATACAGACATCATCGTAAAAATAGTAAAATCGTATTGTAAAGACCCCAAAACGTGCTTATTCAATGAAAACTCACCACCGAATTTTTTGACCAAAGACAATACCTTCCTTACCTAGAGGTGACGGAAGGTAAAAAATTGATTGATAGATGTCAGTGTTAAGTGCAATTGACATAGTATGTTTGTGTTATAATTTTACTGGAAATATAGAATCTTTTGGTAGAAACTTACTGTATAGAATTTGTAAAAAATACATAGAACTGACGGAAGGTAATGTGCTAGCCACATCACATTTTTTTATCTCGAAGTAGGCTATGAACAAAGAAACGTATGTCAATTTAAAAATATATAATTAAATGTCAATTTGACACGAGATATCAAAAATTGTATCTATAGAAATCAAAGCTTTTCTTGTTGAATCTTATTTTAGAAATGAAAATAATTTAGAAAACTGCGAATGGCAATATACTGTATTCTTTTTATTATCTTTTCCCCTCAAAATTACATTTCAATATCAATTGTGACAACTTAACTTTTAATATGAATTATGATCAGACATACGTTTCTTTGTTCATAGTCTACTCTGAGTTAAGTTTTTTCAAACACACCGTACCTTAATTGTTTTAATAATTGTTTTTGTAGTTTCATTGCCCGAAGTCAATAATTGTTTTAACTCGAAATTAACGGAGCAATTAATTTATTAAACATTACTGACCGAGAATGTTTTGTTTTGTTGAGGATACTATTCCCACGCTTCTTAAAGAAAGAGGAGTAATCTTCAAATTACATCGAAATAAAATAGTTATTGAAAGAATTTCTTTTAATTGCCGATAAACTTAAAAAATTGTGTGTCCCATTCTGTATTCTTTTACAGTGTTTTGGTTTCCCAAGACCACCCAGTTGTCTTAACACCTAAACACCTCTAACCTGTTGTTAAGAGCATCACAGACCAGTTGACTTTTATTGTCCTGTGTATTTACGCAGGGTGTAAAAGGATTTGTACAAATTATGTTTGTGGATTGTTGGTTATAAGCGCCATCTGTTCAAGACACAACAGATATTTATAGACGGAACATAGGGTGTATATCAATGGTGATATACACCAACGTTTAATGGAAACTAAATGTCCGACAAGTGAATTCCAGAATTTAAAAGAGATTTGTTTTATAAACTAACATTATGTAACAAAAGTTTTGAGAACAAATTTACGCTCCAAATTTTATTACTAAATATGGTCTAATTTATTTGTCATTGGTCATAATAAATACATAATAGTTATTTTATACTAGATTATGTTAAATTTGGCAGAAAGAGTTTTGAAAGATGTTATACAAACTTGAATTACCCAAATCTATGTATAGGTTAGTATAGACGAAATGTGAAATTGTTGACGGTTTTGGGGATCCAAATATTACAGATGACTATATATCCAGTGTCAGACTGGTACGCCGGGCAAATGCCCGGTGGGCCAAATAATTTAGCAAATGGGGGCCAGCTCATTATTAGATTTATTTATTTTGTTAAATTAAAAATTTAAACTATTGTTAAAAATATTTTTTATCATACTCTCTTAAAAAATGTCTAAATATATACACATATACCTACAGTGTTCAAGACATAGGAGTAGTTATTTTGTTATTCTTGCGGAAGTCCGTAATACGTTACACATATTACAGTATATTACAGTTATCTTTCTTTTTCCTCCTGCGGTAGTATTATTGGCCATATTTGACTGTTCTTTCGTTCACTTTTAGGATTAGGTAACTTAAATATTACTACATTAATTTATTTATTTATTTAACATCCCATCCATCCCACAGGATCGAAATCCCAATTACGGGGTGGATGCACAAAGATTGCATTATGGTACAAAAAACAATGTTTCAGCACAAAAAGAGAAAAAAATATATATCTATAACATGAAAAATTAAGGTACGTGAAGCTGGCACAACCATTCCGGCACAATCATACGAAATTCATCAGAAAATTTAGTACTCATTAATTACTAATTAATTACCCAAAAACCAAATTTATTACAGCTGCTTTTTTAAAAAAAAATAGGGTTGTGCCAGCTTATGCGTTAAGCTAGCACAACCGCAAAAAAAACAATATAAAATATCAAACACCATGCTACCAATTAATTACTAATTTATTACTAATTTATTACTCATTTATTACTAATTGATTGCAAATTAGTTATTAATTAATTACTATCATTGCATTGAGAAGGGGAAGAACACATACAATATACTTTTTAGCCATTAGACAATAATGAACTATTAAATTCGTGAAAAAATATCGTAACTCAATTTTCAATATTGTTTAATTCATATGCATTTTACGATTCATTAATCGATCAGTCAATGTTGTGCTGGAGTAATTAATTCTAAACTTGATTTTCGGTATTGATTTATCGATTACTGCACTTCAAATTGCATCACAACTGGTTGTGCTCAAGTATACAATTTGAAACTTGTGATTTGATGTTGGCTAATCGAAGAATTTTTCACAACGTACATTTCAGGTACTCGTGTTCGAGTAATCAATTCGAAACTTCAGATTTGATATTGATTAATCCATTAATGCAATTTAAAAATGTATTACAACTGGTTGTACGCAAATAATCAAATCTAAATTTGAGTTTCGATATTGATAATCGACAGAAATGCATTAGTACTGGTCGTGCTCGAGTAAATAATACAAGACTTGAGTTTCGATATTTATTAATAAACTGATGCACATATAAGTGCATTAGATCTGGTTGTGCTTCGAATAATTAATTCAAAACTTGAGTTTCGCTATTGATTAATCGACTGATGTACTTAGAAGTGCATCAGACCTGGTTGTGCTTGAGTAATTAATTCAACACGAGTTTTGATATTGATTAATCGACTGATGCACTTAGATATACATTAGAACTGGTTGTGCTGGAGTAATTAATTCTAAACTTAAGTTTCGATATTGATAAATCGACTGATGTACTTAGAAGTGCATTAGACCTGGTTGTGCTCGAGTAATTAATTCAACACTTGAGTTTTGATATTGATTATTCGACTGATGCACTTAGAAATACATTATAACTTGTTGTGCTGGAGTAATTAATTCAACACTTGAGTTTTGATATTGATTAATCGACTGATGCACTTAGATATACATTAGAACTGGTTGTGCTGGAGTAATTAATTCTAAACTTAAGTTTCGATATTGATAAAACGACTTATGTACTTAGAAGTGCATCAGACCTGGTTGTGCTCGAGTAATTAATTCAACACTTGAGTTTTGATATTGATTAATCGACTGATTCACTTAGAAATACATTATAACTGGTTGTGCTGGAGTAATTAATTCTAAACTTAAGTATCGATATTGATAAATCGACTGATGTACTTAGAAGTGCACCAGACCTGGTTGTGCTCGAGTAATTAATTCAACACTTGAGTTTCGATATTGATTAATCGACTGATGCACTTAGATATACATTAGAACTGGTTGTGCTGGAGTAATTAATTCTAAACTTAAGTATCGATATTGATAAATCGACTGATGTACTTAGAAGTGCACCAGACCTGGTTGTGCTCGAGTAATTAATTCAACACTTGAGTTTCGATATTGATTAATCGACTGATGCACTTAGATATACATTAGAACTGGTTGTGCTGGAGTAATTAATTCTAAACTTAAGTTTCGATATTGATAAATCGACTGATGTACTTAGAAGTGCATTAGACCTGGTTGTGCTCGAGTAATTAATTCAACACTTGAGTTTTGATATTGATTAATCGACTGATGCACTTAGAAATACATTAGACCTGGTTGTGCTCGAGTAATTAATTCAACACTTGAGTTTTGATATTGATTAATCGACTGATGCACTTAGAAATACATTAGAACTGGTTGTGCTCGAGTAATTAATTCAACACTTGAGTTTCGATATTGATTAATCGACTGATGCACTTAGATATACATTAGAACTGGTTGTGCTAGAGTAATTAATTCTAAACTTAAGTTTCGATATTGATAAATCGACTGATGTACTTAGAAGTGCATTAGACCTGGTTGTGCTCGAGTAATTAATTCAACACTTGAGTTTCGATATTGATTAATCGACTGATGCACTTAGATATACATTAGAACTGGTTGTGCTAGAGTAATTAATTCTAAACTTAAGTTTCGATATTGATAAATCGACTGATGTACTTAGAAGTGCATTAGACCTGGTTGTGCTCGAGTAATTAATTCAACACTTGAGTTTCGATATTGATTAATCGACTGATGCACTTAGAAATACATTAGAACTGGTTGTGCTGGAGTAATTAATTTTGAACTTAAGTATCGATATTGATTAATCGACTGATGCACTTAGATATACATTAGAACTGGTTGTGCTAGAGTAATTAATTCTAAACTTAAGTTTCGATATTGATAAATCGACTGATGTACTTAGAAGTGCATCAGACCTGGTTGTGCTCGAGTAATTAATTAAACACTTGAGTTTCGATATTGATTAATCGACTGATGCACTTAGAAATGCATTAGAACTGGTTGTGCTGGAGTAATTAATTCTAAACTTAAGTATCGATATTGATAAATCGACTGATGTACTTAGAAGTGCATCAGACCTGGTTGTGCTCGAGTAATTAATTGAACACTTGAGTTTCGATATTGATTAATCGACTGATGCACTTAGAAATGCATTAGAACTGGTTGTGCTGGAGTAATTAATTCTAAACTTAAGTATCGATATTGATAAATCGACTGCTGTACTTAGAAGTGCATCAGACCTGGTTGTGCTTAAGTAATTAATTCAACACTTGAGTTTTGATATTGATTAATCGACTGATGCACTTAGATATACATTAGAACTGGTTGTGCTAAAGTAATTAATTCTAAACTTAAGTTTCGATATTGATAAATCGACTTATGTACTTAGAAGTGCATCAGACCTGGTTGTGCTCGAGTAATTAATTCAACACTTGAGTTTTGATATTGATTAATCGACTGATTCACTTAGAAATACATTATAACTGGTTGTGCTGGAGTAATTAATTCTAAACTTAAGTTTCGATATTGATAAATCGACTGATGTACTTAGAAGTGCATCAGACCTGGTTGTGCTCGAGTAATTAATTGAACACTTGAGTTGCGATATTGATTAGGGTTTCGCAAACGTTGTTCCAAGTAATCTCTACGAATTGTACACACTGCGGATCGTTAATAATGACTTTGATCTACTTATGATTGGCGGTTTGTATCGTACTTCTCATGTTAGCCCGTAGAAGCTGTTAAATAGTTTTAAGATATAGTGAGTTTTTATTTACAATTGGTATTGAATATAGATACTGAAAGCATGTGATTTTCAGATAAATAACTGTCTAAAAAGTGATTTTAATGATATTTGAAATATTATATTATTAATAAAAAAATGTTTACGTTATTTTTCTACCATGAATGCTTGTTGACTTCGCCTCAAACACCTAATACGATTCCTGTAAAATGGAGGTAGGTAAATTTTGGCATTTTATGGAAAATGTTATTTTTACGTGACAGCATAGCTATATTTGTCCATTTTATGTTAACGTAAATATTATACTTAAATAATAATTATATGTTTATACAATTTTATTTATTATACGAAAAAAGAAAATGGCCATAACAACCACAAAAATTATGTGGTCGTTATGGTCATGAAAAAGTAACCAAAACTTTCACGAATCACATTCCGAAATGGAACCGCGATCGTTAAATTATGTTTAAGTTATATTACGGAACGCTTAACCAGAACCTCGGTTAAGTCTTGAATTAATTATTCAAGCACAACTGGTTCTAATGCACTTCTAAGTACGTCTATAGATTAATCAATATCGAAACTTAAGTGTTGAATTAATTACTCGAGCACTACCAGTTCTAATGCACTTATAAGTGCATCAGTCCATTAATCAATATCGAAACCTAAGTGTCGAATTAATTACTCAGCAGAACTAGGTTTAATGCACTTTTAAATGCATTAGTCGATTAATCAATATCGAAACTCATATGAAGAATTAATTACTCGAGCACAACCAGTACTAATACAATTCTAAATGCTTCAGTAGATTATTCAATATCAAAACTCAAGTGTTGAATTCATTACTCGAGCACAATCAGGTCTGATGCACTTCTAAGTACATCAGTCGATTTATCAATATCGAAACTTAAGTTTAAAATTAATTACTCCAGCACAACCAGTTCTAATGTATATCTAAGTGCATCAGTCGATTAATCAATATCGAAACTCAAGTGTTGAATTAATTACTCGAGCACAACCAGGTCTAATGCACTTCTAAGTACATCAGTCGATTTATCAATATCGAATCTTAAGTTTAGAATTAATTACTCCAGCACAACCAGTTCTAATGTATTTCTAAGTGCATCAGTCGACTAATCAATATCAAAACTCAAGTGTTGAATTAATTACTCGGGCACAACCAGTTCTAAAGTATTTCTAAGTGCATCAGTCGATTAATCAATATCAAAACTCAAGTGTTGAATTAATTACTCGAGCACAACCAGGTCTAATGCACTTCTAAGTACATCAGTCGATTTATCAATATCGAAACTTAAGTTTAGAATTAATTACTCCAGCACAACCAGTTCTAATGTATATCTAAGTGCATCAGTCGATTAATCAATATCGAAACTCAAGTGTTGAATTAATTACTCGAGCACAACCAGTTCTAATATATTTCGAAGTGCATCAGTCGATTAATCAATATCAAAACTCAAGTGTTGAATTAATTACTCAAGCACAACCAGGTCTGATGCACTTCTAAGTACATCAGTCGATTAATCAATAGCGAAACTCAAGTTTTGAATTAATTATTCGAAGCACAACCAGATCTAATGCACTTCTATGTGCATCAGTTTATTAATAAATATCGAAACTCAAGTCTTGTATTATTTACTCGAGCACGACCAGTACTAATGCATTTCTGTCGATTATCAATATCGAAACTCAAATTTAGATTTGATTATTTGCGTACAACCAGTTGTAATACATTTTTAAATTGCATTAATGGATTAATCAATATCAAATCTGAAGTTTCGAATTGATTACTCGAACACGAGTACCTGAAATGTACGTTGTGAAAAATTCTTCGATTAGCCAACATCAAATCACAAGTTTCAAATTGCATACTTGAGCACAACCAGTTGTGATGCAATTTGAATCGATAAATCAATACCGAAAATCAACTTTAGAATTAATTACAATTTTTAAGTGTAGTAATTGGTCAGTCGTTTTCTACATTGACTGATCGATTAATGAATCGTAAAATGCATATGAATTAAACAATATTGAAAATTGAGTTACGATATTTTTTCACGAATTTAATAGTTCATTATTGTCTAATGGCTAAAAAGTATATTGTATGTGTTCTTCCCCTTCTCAATGCAATGATAGTAATTAATTAATAATTAATTTGCAAACAATTAGTAATAAATGAGTAATAAATTAGTAATAAATTAGTAATAAATGAGTAATAAATTAGTAATAAATTAGTAATTAATTGGTAGCATGGTGTTTGATATTTTATATTGTTTTTTTTGCGGTTGTGCTAGCTTAACGCATAAGCTGGCACAACCCTATTTTTTTTTAAAAAAGCAGCCGTAATAAATTTGGTTTTTGGGTAATTAATTAGTAATTAATGAGTACTAAATTTTCTGATGAATTTCGTATGATTGTGCCGGAATGGTTGTGCCAGCTTCACGTACCTGAAAAATTAACCTAAAGTATATTTATTAATGCTTGCTTAAAGTGTCTGAATGACAAGTAATGGATATCAATATTATTTGAAATATTATTAAAAATAAAGCATAATAACTAATGTTTAAAAAAATGTCGTTAATGTATTTTTGAATTCAAAAAATAAATATAGTTTATTAAATGGAGTAGGACTTTAAGTTAAGTACTTACTTTTATAATAATTACAATGGGCTACTTGCATAATACTAAGATTTTTTTTTTTTGAATATATATATAAAATAAAAGACCCACTATTTTTTCTTTTTTCAAAATTTTGTCACTTACGGCTAAAAATAAATATTTTCTTTTTATGACGTCACAATCACGGATGACATACGTCCTAGTTCTGTAGTTTGGGAAGACAGAGACGGAGATAGTAGAACGTTGTCTGATCCTCGATCTTCCCTTCACCTCTCCCATTCACATTAACGAATCAAATGCTAGTGATTGTGTCGTCATCAAGATAGGAGGGATACATTTATGTTAAATTTATTAAATAATAACACAATGTATTTGAAAAATTTATAATGTAAATAATGTAGTGAGTAAACTAAACTTGAAAAATATAATAGTTTTCAAAATCCTCTTCTATGCAAGTAGCCCATTCTCGATTTATTACTACGTTTCATTTACCTATTTTTAAAATTTAATGAGTTTTATCTTTTACTTAAAATACTTACTCGTATAGATATTAAAATCTAAATACGATTATAAGAATGTATTTATTTTATCATTTCGTAATAATAAATATATGATTATTTTTATTAAATTAAAACTAAAGTCTGCTGGGGTCAAATTCCGCTATAAGAATTTATTTTGCAACATATATGTTTTTACCATGCATCACCTTCAGCTAAGGAAGGTATTGTCTTTGGTCAAAAAATTCGATAGTGAGTTTCTAATGAATAAGCACCTTTTAGAGTCCCTACAATACGAATTTACTGTTTTTACAATGATGTCTGTATGTGTGTGTGCGTGTGTGTGTGTGTGTGTGTGTGTGTGTGTGTGTGTGTGTGTGTGTGTCTGTATGTTGCGCTCGCTTCGGATCGCATAACTCCAATACCACTATTCCAAAAATTATAATTTTTTTCGTATTCCTCGAATTTAGATACATATGCAGTCAATTTTTTATTCAAAATTTCATGATTTTGTTATTTCGTGTGGTTTATATGTTATCAGGAGTGTGGAATTCAGTTGTCGAGAAAAAATCAAACAATATCAAAAAATTAAATTTTGAATGAAAAATTATGACAATTGTCAGTTATGCACATAATTAATAGCTGTTATTCAGATATGGGCCCCATATCCGATTGCCAAGGTCAGCAAAGTCATGTGACTGCTCCCGCCCTATGGAATTTGTACATAATGCACAGGATTGACGGAAGGTAATATGCTGGCCACATCAGATTTTTTAAATATTTTTACCTCTCGCTAAGAGAGGTATTGGAATCATGCTAAAAATAGCATATCCATTTTAGTGAATAAGCACGTTTTAAGGTCCCTAGGATCCGATAATAACATTTTTACGATGATTTCTGTGTATGTGTGGATGTGTGTGTGTATGTGTGTTAGGTTGTTGGAGGTACGATTTCTCAAATTCTATAAAATTAAAGACCTGTGTAACTACGGATTCCTCAATCTAAAGGCCCATTCACAAATGATAATTAGTGTTAGTTTTATGTTTTACGTTTTAGTTTTAGTGACTTTGTAGCATTGGTTTTTTATACAAGCATTCACAAATCAGTACTTAGTTTTGGTTTTAGCTTAGAACATTGCAAACTCCAATCTTTGGTTTTAGTTTTATGTTTTATACTTAAAAACGAACCAATGGGAAGGATCGTAGAAAGAAATAGCGATATATAGTTGTTCTTGTATATAACTGTCAAGTTTTGTTTGGAATTATTATGAATAATAAGAAAAATATTAAGTGCAGTTTTATTAATAAAATTGTATAATGATAAAAAGAAAAAAAAATAGAAGATGGTGATGGTGGGTTACTAATTTCTTTAATTTGTGTCGTATTTGCCAATAGTTGTCACTACCTACTAAAACCACAACTAAAATATGATTTGTGATGCAAATTGCTATAAAACGTAAAACATAAAACTAACACTAATTTTGATTTGTGAATGGGCCTTAACAGTAATGGAAAGAGTTGAATAGATTCTGGTAACAATTGGACAACCGGAAGTAGTAGTATTTTAACAAAAATCTTCTAAATATTAATTTTTGAAAATTTATGTTATTACAAATATTAAAAAACAAAATTCTCTTTCCGACGCATTTAATTTTTTTATTATACGTTCTATAGATTTAAAGATATAGATATGTAATCTATAAAATAATCTTTTGTAGCAAATCTCACAATCTGCTCACAGCCCAAACATCACCATGGTAACTACTTGAGAAATTAAAATGTCTATAATTGAAAGATAAATGTCACTAATGTCAGTGTCAAAAATTCAGAGATAGTACGGAAGGCTTTTTCTGGGAACGATATTTAATATTTCTTATTGTATTAATTATATATTTAAAATTATAGGTATATTACATGAACCCTTTAGAAATACCGCTAATGTCTTAATGAAATGAAAAACCTCGAACATTTAGAAGAAATAGAGAAAACTTGCTCATAGAATGAATTAAAAATTATAGAAAATACGTAAATATAAAGATTAGGTGTAATTAGAATTTTTTGTGTGCACAAGAAATGTTAAATACAATACTTACCACAATGGAAACGGCGCGAGAGATATTGTGATGGCCACAACATATACCGAAACTATACGGGAATGTGAAGCAAGTGTAGTATGTATTAATTTAACAAAAAGTGGGCGACCCGAACATTTGCTCCCAAATCGAATCAGCAGACTCATTCAGTGCTCAAGAAAAAGTTAGAACGTCATCGCGCAAATTAACTCGACGATTTAAAATTTCAAAAAAGAAATAATGTAACCAAATAGACCGCAGCCCAGCTTGAGCGAATCTCCGGATGCTATAGAACATTAAGGAGCCAACATTTTATAGAAAAAAGAGACAGAATATAATCCCCCAAATGTTTCTCAAGCGCGACTGATTGAAGACTTTTAAGAATTATACAATAAGGCTGGGAAAAACAAAACGAACAGTTACAGATAAGAATATTACTGACGATCCACGACGTAAATTTAACATCGTCCAGAGATAAATGAGACAAGGTATTAAAAAACTGCGTTGCATTCAATATAAGGGATAAGGGCCCCCTATCAGTGTTGTAAAACTAAATTTCTTATCCCCTTAGTTTATTGAAACAACCCCTTATGTCAATTTTTCAATAAAAAAATTCTTTGTATTTGATGAAGAGGTCTAACTTTGTCTCAAAACTTTTGTTACCTACATTACATTACAATATTACAAAACACAATAAAACTGAACATTTTGCCATAAGTTATTACATTTTACAGTTTGAGCGTTTCTAGAAAAACGTCCTATAAAAATGAGTAATTATTAGGTAATTGGATTCATTATTTCTAAAAGTCACCTTTTACTAATTTTACAGTACACACAAAAAAACTGCCTCTAGACTGATCTATTTCATCTAGTGTTTCTATCTTTTTTATACAAACAATATTGAAAATGCTTGGTTATGAAGAAACGGCAACACCGCAGGGCAAGAGAATATTGCATCTTGCAAAAAATTATAATTAAAGTAACTGGACAAATAACCTATCAAAAACAAATGACAATTATGTGAAAATATATAAATGTTTTCATACTGTATTAAAGAATGTTTTATTCAATTTCATGGTCACAAGTTATTGTTGGCCACTTCAATATACGAAACATGTATAAAAAAAATAATACTCATGCATTGAAATGTGTTGTTTCGCGTCGCCTAAGCAACATCGAAACGTCAATTTCCTACGTCTCCACCAGATAAATAACCGAGAAATTTTGGAAAAAAACACTATTTTTAAAGCATTTCTTAGAGAACTAAATTTATAATAATAAAGTATAGTTTCTCACTTTCTCGCTTAATAATAATAATAATAAGAGAAAATGGTGGAATATTGAAGGAATTTTAATTTTATAATAGTCGGCAAGGGAGAATTCTCGGGAAGTCAGCAACACATAACCAACAAACTTAATGTAAATGGGGAAGTTTAGCGTGATTAAAATTACATGTGAAATATTTTTTATAGCAAATATAGGAATAATTATAACTTAAAATGTAATTGAAAGTTAAAATTATTTATAATTAATTATTTATCATCGAACTTATGTGACGTCACAAGTGACTTATGCGCATGCCTAGAAAAGATGGTGAAATCTGACTTTTTGAACGTATATTGAGGCATTGCACTACACACTTCTGCCTAGTTCACGTGGGTTTGTTTATGTTTTCGCGGAGTGAGGTTATGAGTTTTTAGTTCGAGTTGGAGTTGTATTTGTTTTAAACTATTATACGATACTTAATGTTTAATATTGAATACAATAATACACTAAATGAATTAAATACAACCAATCGTTTGCGCAAGAAGAACAAAACTAGAATAATCACAACACAGAATTGTCACTGCTTATAAACGTCAAAACATATGGATGCCATTTTTAAAACTCCATGTTGCCATGTGAAATCATCGCGCACCTGCTTAAGGTAGATTATACGTTCTCCGTGAACTTCTGTGACGTCATTATTTTAAGAAATGTCATTTTTTGAGAAATCTAGGCCTCTTTGAGTGAAATACGATATAGAATATCACTTTTGCAGACATTTTTAATAAAACACACTATACTTCCCTATTGTAACAAAATAATAAGAAATTTAACAAGTTTATTAAGTTTAAATATGCTATATACTACAAGTGAAATACTTGGTAAGTAATAAATAGTTATTTACATACATATCATGATTAACACTATATTATATAAAAATAAACATGAAAATAATTGGAGTTTCAATTTGATATATTACTCTGAAATTAGCTACAAAGCAGTTTTAATAAATAAAATTATTTGTACAAAAAGTATTAATTATTAAGTTTTATACTTTCGTACGAAAAAAAATATTGTACAAACCGCGTGCGTGAACTTGGTTCCCGGAATCGTTCTATGGCAGCGCTCGCAAGCTCGCGCCACTAAACACTCATCCGGGAACCAATCGTTCCCGCACTCGGTATGTAAATAACTATAAGGTGCTTCTCTGGAATGTATTGGTTAACTTTTTGAATTTCTTCAATTTTTTTATGTTCATGGGGTTTGCACTGGAGTAAGCCTTTTTCTGTCGGTAATATTACTTGTATGTTCGGTACGACTTCGGGATTGGTGCTTTTTAACAAACTAAATGTGTGTTTAATTAAACCGCCAATATATTGTCTAACTAACACTAATTCTAGTGAGTCCTTATTATACTCGTATTTAGAAAATCGTGACATTCCAAATGATTGCTTGTGATCTCTTGGAGTTGTTATTCTCAACCATCTAATAGACAAACGATTGTTTATCTCTCGCTAAGAGAGGTGTTGGATTCATGCTAAAAATCTTATATCCAGATTTCAATGGTGTGTGTGGATGTGTGTTAGGTTGTTGGAGGTACGATTTTTCAAATTCTATAAGACTAAAGACCTGTGTAACTACGGATTCCTCAATCTAACAGTAATGGGAAGAGATGAATAGGTTCTGTTAACAATTGGACAACCGGAAGTGATAGTTTCTAAAAAAAAAATCTAAATATTATTTTTTTAAAATTTGTTACTACAAATAATAAAGATAATTAAATTCTCAATCTGACACATTTAATTTTTTTTATTATATCTCGTATAGGTTTGGAGATATAGTATATAATAATATAGAATAATATGTTGTAATAAATCTCGTTGCCCAATAAATAGTTGCGATATTTAAATTTTTGTAATTGACAAATAAATGCAAAATGTCAATGTCAGATTTTTTCGGGAGATACGAGTACATTTAATATATATTATTAATTAAGTATGTATTTAAGTTATAGGTATATTAATATTACATATATTTTTAAGAAATACCGCTAATACCGTCAATGAATTTGAAGAATTATGTACATATTAGAATAGTAGGACAAAATTTCTCATAGAACGAAAGAAGAGAAACAATTTCAATTATTTGTGTGTACAAGAAATGTTATAATCGTTACTTATAGGGCGCGAGCAGTCATCTGACTTTGTTGGCCTTGGCAAGCAGATATGAGGAGCCGTGTCAGAATGACGGCTAGTAGTTATTTACATAGATGTCACAATTGTCATATGTCATAATTTTCATTCAAAATTTCAAAATATTCTGATGTTTATTTGCCATAGTATGTGTAATGGGTCGACGAAATAATTCACTCAGTGGTTTAAAAATATAGTTTTATTAAAAATATTAATGCAGAATGACGTGAAGTTTTGTGAGGACTGGCGTGAGGATCTAAGATCTACTGACTGTCTCTGACTGGGATATATATTGGTGGATAAGGGTTGTTATCTTATTTGTGATGTACAATTCACGTTCTAACAAAATGACTCAGAGATGGTTGGTAGGAAAGGTCAGTTGTATGGGAAAAGCTAACAATAGGATTATAGAAATGGACTTCAAGATAATACAGTAAATATTTAAAAGAACAGTAAATAAGAGAATTAGAATAACATCATAACATGATATAGGCACAATAACATGATTCATAGAAATACAACATAATACTTATAATAACTTAATAATTAATTAATCTCTAACATGGGTAGGTAGGTACATTACACCTCCCCCCTTAAAGAAAAGGAAAGCCTCAAGGGTTTTCTTTTAGTTGAGCGATTCTACTGCTCCTTCGGAGAGGCTTTTCAACTTCCTCATCGCTATGATTGTCTCTGTTACCTAATTCAACATTAGTTTTAACTGGGTGAACTTTATTTGAATTTTTAAATATATTTAGAGTTAAACAATTTGAAATGCTGTGACAACAGGTATTGTTGTTTCTGAAAAACCTTCTTTTAATTTTCTGATAAATTTTGTATATACAATAAAGGCTAAGAATTTTAAGTAACGTACAAAGTAAATATATGAAATAATTGTTATTGGTAACTCTAGAGAAAATAGAATCTTGTTGTTTATTTAATTCCTTAGTCATCCTTTCTATTTCCTTTAACTTATGGCTAGCTATTTCTAAATTATCTAAATTAATGTTTGAGTGTATGTCTACCATTTGTGGAATTGTAACATTTGGTTTTTTATTTTTTAAACAACATTCGTCCTGGCTAATGTCAAAATTTGGTACTATTGATAAATGGGAACTCTCTTTAAATATAGAAAATGTTGACAGTACCGTAGTACTGGTGTACCCACGACAGAATTTATCCATGGTAAGAATTCCTGTTTTAACAATCGAGATATCGAAAGGTGCAATGTTTTTGCAATTTATTGTTAACGAAGTTAATTTTGGAGAAACGTAAATCCAACTGTTACTATTATGTAATCTATGCCATATTTCGTTATTAGTTATGAAGATGCGAGTATCACAATTTTCGGGGATTCTAGAAGAGGTTTGCAGTAACTGTGTTTCACAAATAGGTTTAACATGTACCGAATATATAGGTGATTCCAAACGACATACTAATTTTAATTCGTTTAATTTTTTACATTTACTAAAATCAGATATAGCAGTATATTGTAATTTGTTTTCAGAAAGTGCAATCATTTTAGTGGAAGGTTGTATAAAAAGATAAGATTGATTGCTTGTTAGAATCGGTAAAGGAATAAGATTATAAATGTCGAATGTATTAATATCTAGTAAAGGATTTAAGAGTACAAATATTAGCCTATTATTAAAACGAAAAACTTCAATTTCCATTACTTGAACGAGTGCGTGGAAATTGTGAGTTTCTAAAGAAGTTACGTAGTTCGTAGATGGGGGTAAATATGGTAAGGTATTTTGTAATTCTTTAATTAATTGTTTAGGACCTAAGATTATAGGGTGAAGAATACTATTCTGGGCTAATAGAATTGCCGTCGTATAATCGCTTAATTCTTTCTCGACTTCAGTGAACATAATAGTTAATAACGAGATGTGTTCGTCTGTTTCCTGTTTCCATTCTACTTCGAATAACTTTGTATTTATCTCTTTAGCTAATTGTTCGAAAATTTTAATATTTGAATTTAATAATAAGGTATTTTCTTGCAATTTGGAAAGTGTGGTATTAAAATTTGAAATAGTAGATTTTACTACTTGTGTTTGTTCGTTTAATAATTTGATTTGTTCTTTTTCATCATGTGATAAAGATTCAATGGCTTTGTTATAATATTCGCCGTCATTATGATCTAAGGTTCCGAAAATGAGTTTAAAAACAGAACCTAATCCGTCGATTAACCCACGTTTTGTTCTACGGTTCCCAATAATTTCGTTAAAGTTTCCAAATTTATTTTTATTGTGTAATTGACTGGAGGGTTTAATTTTATGATTTTATATGGACCTGTATATTTCTTAGAATATTTCTTCGTAGTTCCTATTTTTACTTGATTATTTTCTAGATACACTAAATCTCCTACTTTATAATTTATGTCTTTGGTTTTCCTATCGTAATATTTTTTATTAGTGTTTTTTGGACTCAATAATATTATTTTTTGCTATTTCGTGTGATTTTTGAAATTTTAGGGTTAATTCCTCTAAGTAAGTGTCGTATGTATATTTAAATTCTACGTCTTTCGTAATTGAAGTTGGAAGTTCGGGTTTATTACCGAATATTAGTTCATAGGGTGAGTATTTTGTGGATGTGTGAGGTGTTGTATTGTAAGAAAACATGGCAAAATCGAGCCATGAGTCCCAATCGGTTTGATCTAATTTTACGTAATGGGAAAGGTATTCGGATAAAGTGTGATGTGATCTTTCGAGAGCGCCGTTCGTTTCGGGATGATATGCTGTTGTATTTAATTTTTTTATCTTAAATAATTTTGAAACTTCGTTTAAAAGATTGGACATGAAATCTCTACCTTGATCTGTAAGGATTGATTTGGGTATGCCAAATTTACAAATAAAATTTTGAACGAATGTTCTTGCTATGGTTTCTGCGTCATGTCGCGGAATTGCAAAGGCTTGAGAATACTTTGTTAAATCGTCTTGTAATGTCAATATATATTCATTACCGTTTTCGGTACGCGGTAGTTTACCTACAATATCGAGGCTAATTTTTTCAAATGGTTTACTAGCAGTTGTTGTAATTTCCATTGGTTTCTTAGATTTATTCCGAACTAATTTGTTTTCTTGACAAGAGCTACATGTTTTAATGAAATTAGCAATATCTTTTTTCATGTTGGGCCAACGATATCTTTCTTTTATTCTTCTATATGTTCTATGGAATCCTGAATGTCCCGATGATGGATTTGAATGAAATTCTACGAGGACTTTCTCGATTTGGTCGGTATTTAAATTTATTATATTGTTATGATAGATATTTATAGTAATGTTGGTATTCTTAAATATGTACCTAATCATCGATCGAATTTTGTGCCATTTTAAATTATTATTGTGACTTTGGGAATTTAGATTTGGGATGTTGATTATAGATATGTTATTATTAATTAGAGCGTTTTTGAGATTCAAAATGGAATGGAAAATATCTTCATATGAAGGCTGGTCCCAATAATATTTTTTTGAAAAAACATAAATAATTATTTCATCAGAATGGAAAAAGTGTTTAGTTTCGAATAACTCAGGATTTTGTAGTGAATCTAAATGATTGTATTTTTCATTTATCTCTGTTAATAATGTGTTTGAATTATCTAGATCACAAGAAACAAAAATTGCTTTATTACCTTTAATAGTTTTAATGTCTCCATCGAATTCATTTAAAAGGTTATAGTTTAGAATAGAAGTCTTAAGGCAATTTAGAAAATCAGAATATGTTTCGGTATTGTTACTGGATTTAAATATTGAACAGTTGTTATCGTTGTTAGTTTCTAATTTAATACGACTAAGCGCATCAGCGTTTGAATTTAATCTACCTGGTTTATACGTGATTTGATAATCATATTCTTCTATTTTTAAGCGCCAACGAACTAATCGTGATCCAGGATCTTTCACGTTAAACAACCATGTCAAGGGTCGATGGTCTGTAAATATGTTAAATTTCCTACCATAAAGATAAGGCCTAAAATGATTAATTGACCAAATAATCGCGAGTAGTTCTTTTTCAATGGTGGAGTAGTTAGATTCTGCTCGATTTAAAGTGCGGCTTGCGTATGCGATTGGAAGATCTTGGGAACTAGGACCTTGTGA
Organism: Harpalus rufipes; assembly: GCA_951394225.1. Taxonomy (NCBI): domain Eukaryota; kingdom Metazoa; phylum Arthropoda; class Insecta; order Coleoptera; family Carabidae; genus Harpalus; species Harpalus rufipes. The sequence goes on from OX596283.1 coordinate 37,813,108, forward strand.
TAGGACTGCTCCAATAGCAAAATTACTTGCGTCGGTGGTGAGATTAAAGGGTTGAGTGAAATCTGGATATTGAAGGATTGGTTCTGATATTAATTTTGATTTTAAGGATTCGAAAGCCTCTTGTTGAGTGCTTGTCCAAAGGAATGGTTCGTCTTTCCGTAATAATTTTGTGAGAGGTTGTGTTATTTTGCTAAAGTTATTGATGAATCGTCTATAGTAACCAGCTAAACCGAGAAAACTTTTTATCTCTTTAGTAGTCTGTGGAATTGGGAATTCCTCTACGGCTCTTATTTTATTATCGTCTGGTTTAACACCTTCGGATGTGATATGATGTCCTAAATAAATGACTTCTTTGCGTAAAAATTCGCATTTATCTGGTTGTAACTTTAGATTATTTTCTGCTAATTTGGAAAAGATTGATTTTAATTTTCTACAATGATTATCGAGATTATCTGAATAAGCAACGATATCGTCAAGATATACAAAACATGCGGAACCTTGTAAACCAGTTAAAATAGTGTCCATTAGACGTTGGAATCGCGCAGGGGCTGTTTTCAATCCAAAGGGCATTCTATTGAACTCGTAATGGCCTGAAGGTACAGTAAATGCAGTTTTTGATATATCTTTTTCTTCTATTGGAATTTGGTGAAATCCGGATGCGAGATCGAGTGTTGAGAAATATTTTGAGTGACCTAACTGATCGAGAATATCGTTGATGTTTGGCAAAGGGTATGAATCACCGATACTAATCTCGTTAAGTTTACGGTAATCTATAACTAATCGCCATTTTTGTTTACCGGATGCGTCCTGCTTCTTTGGAACGACCCAAACGGGGAAATTCCAAGGAGAAGTAGAAGGGCGGATAATATTTTCGTCTAACATTTTTTTTATTTGATTATTTACTTCTTCTTTGTGGACTTCTGGAAACCTGTAGGTTTTGGATTGGACTGGTATTTCAGAATTAGTAGGAATTTGATGAGTTATCGCATTTGTATGAGTTAGCTCGTCGCCTGGTAAATGAAATATGTGATTAAACTCGATGCAAGTTTCTAAAATTTTATTATATTCTTCCTCATTTAAATGATGTAAGCGCAATGATTCTTTCAATAATTTTAATCTATTAGAATTACAATTAATATGTTGTTTGTAATTATTGTTTGATATGGAATTTATTTTGTGATTGTTTTCAACTTGTTCAATTTCAATTTTTACTTTAGAGATTTTGATTTTTTTATCCGTTGTATTGAGTACAGATGTAATGGCAAATTTATCACGGACCTTAACAAAACTAGGACATAATAAAACACCATCTAGGATTTTAGTAGGAGGAATAATTCCTTCAGAGATTTCAGGATTAGATATTTCAACAACAATGATTTGTTCAGATCTTGGTTCGATTGATATAGGATAAGTAGGAATTAGTGAAGATTTAGAATCATTATCTGAATTAGTAAGATTAGAACTTTCTTTTTGTAAAATGTTTTCTATATGATTTAGGGAGATAGCAGAATTATGAATATGTAATAAATCGTTCTCATAGTCGATGTGGCAAGTATTCTCTTTCAAAAAATCGTTACCAAAAATTCCATCGAATTGTATTGGAAAATCATCTCTAATTACATGGAATGTGTGAGTGATTGTTCTATTTCCAACTAAAATATTCAGATGTAGATAACCGAGTGTTTGAACAGAATTTGGATTAGCGTTATCAATGCCGTGCAGAATCAATTTTTTATCTTCATTAATAAGAGTATTTCCATTTAATTTTGAAATTTTGATTAAAGAAACGTCCGCGCCTGTGTCTAGCAAGAATGAATTTTGTAAAAGTTTTGATTCGCTAAAAGATACATTGATAAATGTTGTGACAGCTAAATTTTTTATTATGACGATTCGGCCTGAATGTGATTTGCAGTCCGTTGAGTGGCCGACGCAACTGGACTTTGCGAGTTTAAAGGATTGGAAGAGGTTTGAGAATTAGAACTAATATTGTTTCGTTTTTGGTTATTATATTGTCGTTTTCGACATTCTGAAATTACGTGCCCTAGATTTTTACAATAATTGCACTGCTTAGGATTATCGAAATTTTGATTCCTACGGGGAAAATTTTGATTTTGGTTAAAATTTGAATTTCTATTTGGAGAATTTCCATTTATTTGACTACTCGGTGCATAGTTTTGTCTTGAATCATTCGGTTGCCTAAAATGTCGAATGTTTGAATCACTTCTCGGTTTATTTTTTGAGTAACAATTAAAACTACTGTGTCCCGGTTTATTACAATAGTTACAATGCTTTGTGTTGGAATTATTAATAGTTTGAAACTTTTGAATTTCGAATTTTGATATAAGTTCTCGTTCTTCGTTTATTGCAATTGCTATGGCTTCTTCTAGAGACTCAGGTTTTTGTGCTTTTACAAGTATAATTAAATCTTTATTTAATCCGGAGATAAATGCATTTAAGGCTTGTGTTTTTAAGAGATTGACGCACGCTTGTCGTCCTTCTTGTGATAAATCGTTGTCTAAGGTATTTAATAGTTTAACGTAACAGTTTTCAATACGATTTCCATAAGAAAGAACATTTTCCTTGATATTTTGCTTACTTGAGTTTAATTCTAATTGCCATTGACCACCTGTTCGTCTATCTGAATAAGAATCTAATAAATGTTTCTTTAAATCTGACCATGAATCAAAGTTTCTGTTTTTTATTAAGAGTCTGGCGTTATCAGTTAATTTAGTTTTAATAATTTTTAAAAGAGTAGCTTTATTTGTTTCTGATACGAGAGCGATTGCTTCGTCGCAGTTATCGACAAATTCGAATAGTTTGGATTTGTTATTGCCATCGAAATTAATTAACATACTTCTGGCAATTTCTAAGCTTACGAAAGATGTTGAAGTACTCGTAGTATCAGGCATTTTGAAATTAGTTTTGACGAATGTTTTACAAGAGTATTTAAAATCTACACGAATTAATTTTTGTATTACTGAATTTTTGAATTGAACACTGGCACTTTGGGGATTGGTATTATTGTACTCACAGAAATAGTATAAACATGACCACAGTGAATGAAGACCCACGACGTTGTTGAACTGCTGCTCGCTGGACCTGGTGAACGATTGAACTGGAGTTCAACTGTGACCTGGTGGACTGGTTGGCTGGATCTGGATGGACCCCGACGTTGTCGAAGATGAGCCTTGAATTTGAGTAAGATCCGGAACCACTGTCTCGAACGCGAGTGATACAGACAACTTATTGGATTCGTCTCGACGGTTAAAGACTAAAGTCACCGGTTTCAAATTGTAGTTTGAATTTATTTACCGTTATTTCGAAAAACGATCCCACTTCTGACACCAAAATTATGTAATGGGTCGACGAAATAATTCACTCAGTGGTTTAAAAATATAGTTTTATTAAAAATATTAATGCAGAATGACGTGAAGTTTTGTGAGGACTGGCGTGAGGATCTAAGATCTACTGACTGTCTCTGACTGGGATATATATTGGTGGATAAGGGTTGTTATCTTATTTGTGATGTACAATTCACGTTCTAACAAAATGACTCAGAGATGGTTGGTAGGAAAGGTCAGTTGTATGGGAAAAGCTAACAATAGGATTATAGAAATGGACTTCAAGATAATACAGTAAATATTTAAAAGAACAGTAAATAAGAGAATTAGAATAACATCATAACATGATATAGGCACAATAACATGATTCATAGAAATACAACATAATACTTATAATAACTTAATAATTAATTAATCTCTAACATGGGTAGGTAGGTACATTACATATGGAATATACTTGTCTAGGAAAATAATCCACATGGATTTGGAAAATCATAATATTTCGAATGAAAACTTATGATTCTTGACACCTACATACATTAATAGCTGTCATTCTGACAAGAGTCCGCATATGTGCATGCCAAGGCCAACAGAGTCACATAACTGCTCGCGCCCTATGCAACATAAAATAAAAATGGCGAGAGGTATTGTGCTGACCACAACAGATTTTTTTTTGTAGTATTTTGCCACCAATTTTTATGTGTAAGCAGCGGCTTTCCCCACTTTTGTATTGAAATGACACCTATCCGCAAATGCTTTTGCTATTGAAAAGGCACGAGTCCCGGACAAATGCCGTTTTTTACTTCCTTGTACGTAAGTAAAGGAAGTATTGTAATCGCAAAAAATTTTGGTTTTCAGATTTCAGCGGAAATATCCATTTTGATCATCCCTGAATCCATTTTGACTAATTTCGTCGTGACGTCTGTACGTACGTCCGTACGTACGAACGTATCTCGCATAACTCAAAAACGGTAAGCCGTAGAAAGTTGAAATTTTGTATTTAGGACTCCTATAACATCTAGTTGTGCACCTCCCTTTCTGGTTATTACAAAATTTCCAGAAGTGGCACTTTACATGAAGCCTATAATAGATTTCAATGAAAAACTGTTTTAAAATATAATCCAAAACTTTTCAAATTTGGTATACAATACTTTTATGTCAATCGAAATAACATAATAGATATTGGTTAAAATAGGCTAACCGGAAGTGGTATATTACTTGAAGTTGTTAACAGTTTTTCTTGAATAAAATTATTTTATTTTGATTTTAGAAATAAATGCTTCAAATAAAAGTTTTAGAGAATTAATTTCTTCGTCTAGCACATCAAGTATTAATAAATTAGCCCTTTGTATAAGCGAGATATGTAAATTTAAAAATTATATACTTTTTTGTTTTTGTAATAAAGCTTGCTATGGATTAGGACAAAAACATAAAAAAGTTCATATCAAATTACGTTAAATACGTGCAATTTTATGATTCGTACAATAACAAATATTATATTTTTATTGTGAAATTAGTCATATTCATTGTTGTAATCAAATATTTCTTTGTTGTAATCAAAACTCTCTTTAATAGGAACCGGCTTAGATTAATGTTAATTTAAGAATGATAGTAGTAAATGAATTATTTTTTGCTCTATATCAAAATATTTCTCGGGCTTGGCTTAAGCCTGTCAATATTTTGTAATTTAATTATTAAAAAAATATGTATAATTTAATAATCGTACAAGGAAGTCATGTGGTGTCCACATCAGATTTTTGTCTAAATGTAAACTATTCGCTGTTATCCACAGTAAGTGTGCCTTTTCATCACAAAACACGCGTTTAGGGTCATAGATGGCAGTACTGACCTTAACATAATTTGATGATTTTGTTGACTAGTGCCCTTTTAATAATAATAATCAAGTCAATTGCTTATCAATGTTTATTTTTCTAATATTTAAACATGATCCTGAGTTAAATTAAGTTACAAAAATCTATCAAAGCAAGCTAGAAAGTTCATTCTTTGATTATCTTAAAGTCAAGGAGATTGATTAAGATTGTATTTGCTAAAAGTTCTTCAATTCATTTATTACTTTATGTATATTGTTATCAAATGACCCTTGCAAGACCTCTACCTCGAGTCGAAGTCTTTCCTTGGACATATGCAAATTCCTGTTTGAAATATTCATGCGGGCGTCACATTGAGTTGTCTTGTCAGTGGTGGGCCCTTTGTCTCTGAGCTCTGAGCCTTGTGCATCGCAGGCTTGGTCTGCACTAGGCCTTATAAGCAACTCGAGTTGTGTGTTCCACAGAATGAACGATGCGGAAATGAAACCAAACAGGACTTCGCATCAGATGACTAAATTCGACTATGGGAACATTACATTTTTATAAACAGGACTTTCAATAGAATAACTGTAGCAATCATGTATCATCGTATATTGTAGGTAGCTGTATTTGGCGTAATGGTATGATTGGAAGTTCAAACATATGTCAACAGTTTATTGTATATTATTTTATTATATATTATGTTCATGTGAAGTAAGAAACTAAAGTGACTTATACATGTACCTACAATAATTTTATACAATATTTATTACTAAATAATAACGTAGGTATGTCCTAAAAATTTGGCACAAATTTCAACATTTTTTTTACCTCTCGCTAAAAGAGGTATTGAATTCATGCTAAAAATCGCATATCCATATTTTAGTGAATAAGCACGTTTTAAGATCCCTAGAATACGATTTTAACATTTTTACGATGATGTATGTGTGTGTGTGTGTGTGTGTGTGTGTGTGTGTGTGGGTCTGTGTTTGTGTGTGTGTGTGTGTGTGTGTGTGGGTCTGTGTTTGTGTGTGTGTGTGTGTGTGTGTGTGTAAGGATGTTGGATTAACGATTTCTCAAAATCTATGCATGCAATTAAAAACCTGTTTAACTACGATTCCTCAATCTAACATTAATGGGAAGAGTTGAATTCTTCTAAATATTATTTATTGAAAATTTGTTATTACAAATAATTAAGATCATCGTATTCTCAATCTGATACATTTATTTATTTTGTTATATCTTCTATTGATTTAAAGATATAATAATATACAATAATCTATTATAATAAATTTCGCTGCCCAAACAACTCATAGAAACCAGGTAAAATATTTAAATGTTTAACATTGCAAAATGTCAGTGTCAAAAATCAACAGTTTTAGTAACATTACTCAAAGCTTTTTTTGGGAAGTAGGTACATTTAATATTTCTTATTATATTATTAATTAAATATTTAAAATTGTAGGGCGCGAGCAGTCATGTGACTTTGTTGGCCCTGGCAAGTAGATATGGGGCCCGTGTCAGCATGACAGCTATATTTAAGTACAGAGATATCACAATTGGCATGTCATAATTTTTCATTCAAAATTTCAAAATAATCTGATTTCATCTTTATTTGTCATCAGTAGTGTGAAATATACTTTTCGAGAAAAATACTCCACATGGATTTCGAAAATCATGATGTTTTGAATGAAGAATTATGACATTTACGTAAATTATTACAAGCTGTCATTCTGACACGGGCCCCATATGTTTGCCAAGGCCAAAGTCACGTGGCTGCTCGCGTCCTTTAGGTATATTAATATTACATACCTATATCCTTAAGAAATACCGCTAATACGAATACTGTCAATGAATTTGAAGAATTTTGAACACATTAGGAGAGTAGGACAAAATTCCTCGTAAAACGAAAGAATACCTACTCGAAGATACAATTGTTTGAATTATTTGTGTGTATAAGAAATGTTAAATTCGTTACTTATGTAACATAAAATGGAAATGGCACAACAGATTTTTTTAAATATAAAATTTACTTAGTTTTATAATAGCTAATAATTATCTGTTTCATAAGCAACAAAATTCTGGCCTTAAATTAAATAAAGATGGGCGTGTTCTTCCACAAGCCATAACTTTCTACGGACATTGGGTTTTGGACGATATTTACACGCGGATATATAAAGAAATAGTAGTAAGATCTTACAAATTGTTACAATTCATGTACACAAAATACATTCGTACAAAACATTCATTTAATTTATTAAAAATTGTACCACAAATTCAAACAGCATACACACATCCATTTGCTCTTTGAATTTTTTCAACTTATATCCTATGCTCTACATAACCTCTAAATGTATATCATAATAATAATTGTGTATCTCTTAAATAAATGAATTTTTATAACCTTCATAGATTCATAGCGTGATTATTTAATATTCCTTTGTAATATAATATCACATTTCTTACAAATAAATAAGAAAATGAATACTTAGTATGTTTGACATTGTCCCGCTAATGGCGGCGATCTTGCTACCCTGAAGAAGGTGCAAGGGTGCACCGAAACGTTGGTAGTAAAAATAAATGCTGTTTGACTGAATTTTCGAGTAATTTTTAACACCTAATTATAAATTTGTAAACAACTAGATTAAAATGTTAAACATTTTTTTTTTAAATACCATAGCCTGCTAGATAGGCTCAACGGAAAGAGAACATGATTCAACCATATATTCATTGTGCGACATATTTTAAGTTCATAGCTCCATGCTCCATTTTAAAATGGATACTGGGTTATTGTAACTTAACTGATTATAAATTTATTCCGCTACTATTCCATTTTGGCATGCATTATTAATCTGTAAAATACTTTCTTTATAAAGACAATATTTGAAAGTAGAGTGTATAAATAAGGAATGATCTTAATGAATATTTGATGTAGCCTACTTTACTTCTGAATCAAGACACTAGACACTAACTTTGCTTAGTTACATCATTATTTGTATAATTTTCGTATTACGAAGATGACTTAATAATAACAAATAATAGTAGACTATAAGATACGTATATACAAATAGGTATAGTAGTTTTTAAAATAACTACTATCCTCATGTGTGACATTGGTCAACCCTACCTTCAGTCAGAAATTATTTTCGTTATTTTTGGGTACCCCTCGCATATTCTTTCAATTTGTAGAAGATTTATATTTGTTGGTTAATAAATTTCAAACTCAAACCTATATATTTTATAAATAAAACTATTATCATTTTTCTACCATCATTTACCGTTCTAAGGCAAAAAATATTTTTCTTTTTGCCATGTGTTCATTGTCATCATCTCTACAAATGATAACGATTTCCACGTATTTCCTGTTTTTCTTCACAAAAGACTATAACATTTGGAAGACACGAGACACGACAATCATTCTACAGTTAAAATATGTCATTGATTATTGTGTCTTCTATTAGTAAAAGTGTCCGCGAGTTCATCTGTTCCTAATTTTTTTAGAAACGCGTCGGTGATTATCATAAAAAATTGATACAATTCAGAACGCGTGTAATTTTTTATAATGGGAGAGTTTTTGTTGTAATATGGAAGAGACAAAATTTGTAATAAAAAATAGATTATGTGCAATTTTCTATTCTTTAGATCAGCAGTTCCCAAACTTTTTCAGTCATGGAACCCTTAAAAAATCGCCTGCGTGTCATGGAACTCCATCCTACATTTTTATTGGAGGACAAAAATTCTTCATAGAATGAATTTAAAATTAAAAACTTTGAATATATAATACATATAAGAACGGCAACGTAATGTATTTAGATTAAATATTTCGAGAGAAGGTGCAATCTGTCCCTCCGTATACGAATTATTTCTGAGTTAGTTCAAAAAATACATAATAGGTGGATGTTGCACAGTGTTGCCACGTAGCTAGAACAGCAAGATAAAGATTTTATAAAGGTTTTTAAGTTTGCTACTGTAAAACAAGTATACATGTACATTGAAGATTCAAAATATATTATCTGGTTATTATGAATCAATATTTTTGAATTATTGATTATTGAATACCTCTAACAAATAGTATCTGGCAATGCTGTCAGCACGATTTACCGTAGTTCATAGTTTTGTGGTAGGTGTCACTAGCTATCTATAATAATTTTGTGAATAAAAAGAGACAGATATAGTATCTTGCTAGGCCATATGCGTTGCCGTTCTTATATATATTATATATTCAAAGTTAAAAATCTAAATATAAAGAATAGATGTACAGTAAAAATTTTGAAAGATGTCCGATCAAGGTCGTCTACGAATTGTATGAATTCAGATTTTTGCTCCGTGCATTATGACAAATTCAGTAGTGTCGTTTGCTTAGTTTTTATGAGGGTACATGAGATACTACTGTTATTTTATTATTATAAAAACATATGTTACAATAAAAGCATTCAAAATTCAAATATAAGTCAACTGGTAAGTTTATTAGCATATGTAAAACCAAATATTTGAAAAATAAGATACTGACACAATGTCAGTATCAGTGACTCTGTCACAAAATAACGTTATACGTACGGCTATGAATTAAGGTAAAGTATCTGAAATAATAAATAAACTTACGTTACAGCTAAAGTATTATCAACAACGAGCATCGTTTTAAAGTGGAATGTCCTAGCTTAGTCGAAACAAAATGAATTTTTGAAAGGCAAGCGTGTTATATCCATCCTTATCGCACAAGCTTTGCAAAGGAAAGAGATAAATGTATGCCAATTTGTTAATTCGTTCATGATACAGATGACCTTGATCGGACATCTTTTGAAAATTTTTACTGTAAGTAGAATTTTTGATGTAGAGTGTAGATATACAAGAAATGTTAAATACAATAGGGCGCGAGCGGTCATGTGCCTTTGTTGGCCTTGATAAACAGATATGGGGGCCCGTGTCAGAATGATAGCTAGTAATTATGTACATAGATGTCAAATATCATAATTTTTCATTCTAAATTTAGTGATTTTCCAATTACATGTGGTTTATTTTCCTCGACAAATAAATTCAACACTTCTGGTGACAAATTAACTACGTAAATTTAGAAAATCTTGAAATTTTTAATGAATTTCACATTTATGTACATAATTACTAATTGTCATTTTGACACGGGCTCCATACCTGCTTGTCAAGGCCAACAATGTCACGTAACTTCTCGCGCCCTATACTTATGTAACCAAAAACGGAAGTGGCGAGAAGTATTGTGCTGGCCACAACAGATTTTTTTTATTCTGAACGGGCCTTACACTTCCTTACTATTGTGACTTAATTTTACTCTTTATTGCGTATTTTTTCCGTGGGATATTTTTGATAATTTTGTATTTTTTTAAAATTTTTTTTTTTGTTCGCGGAACACTTAACTTCCACACTTTGGAAACCACTGCTTTAGAGTTTTTAATAGTTAAAGACTAGAAATAAAATATTGCTACAATATAATAGCGACGAGTATGTCGCAGACTAAAGGGACCTAGTAATAATTAAAAAGAAAATCTCTTTTCTCTTTCATTCAACTTTATTTTGTTTTGCAACTTTCATTAAACTTATATAAGGAAAACAATTTGAGTATTTTTGGGTAATACTGTGAATTATTTTTCTACTGATCGATACCAGCTGGAAGTATGTTGCCCATCCCTGTCTCCTATGATATATTACTACGCCATGGTATAATTACGTGATGGATGAGTGGTATAATTGTAATCAGGAGAAAGTAAAGCATAAACAAAAACTTTCCTCCTTCAAGTTTTGCCTGATAACATCAACGTTACACGCAATCCAACAGGAAGGAAGAAGAGAAATGCTTCAAACATAACTAAACTTAGAAGGAGAAAATTGCTGATAAGCCAGCACTAATAATAGTAAACAACGTTTATATATTTTCTCTCACGGTAAAATAAACCAAAGAAAGAACCATAACGCATTATTATTGTGAAATATTTGCGCAATGTGAAACTGATGTGAGGCTTAATGGCATTTTGGAAAAGGCAAAATTTGTAAATATCATTTTAGAGTGCTACAGTACTTGTATTAGACTACATATGTAACTCAAAGTTACAAAACGAAACTCAACATTTTATTTTTGCCACTTTTTTATAATTTCTTGAAAACAATCCCTCTTTGAAATATGTCCAATCCATACGGCCATATTTTTACCTTGCATCACATTAAGTAGGAAGGTATTAGTCAAAAAAATCAATGGTGAGTTTTTAGTAAATAAGCACGTTTTAGGGTCACGATGATGCCTTGGAACATACGACTTTAACATGTAAAATTATACTTTCTTAATATCCTGCTTCCCTAATTATTTTAGGTAAATATGCTTCAAATAAAATTTGTAGAGCATAAAATTCTGCATCTGAATCAATAAGCAATATTAATTTTGTATGCCTAAAGGCAGAAATTAGGTATGAAAATGTCTCAAAAACAAAATAAATAACAAATATCTAACGTTACGGTACCTAATTTATTTTTATTATATATTTTTTCTAATTTCTGTTTCAATTAACAATTATCTATTAATTCAAATTAATATTTGTTCACTTGAACAGATTTTACAAATAATAATGAAATTAAATTAACCTAGCTTGACAGATAAATCGTTAACATTTGTTAATTTTTTGTTTCAATTCCATGGCTATAGCTATTTTTGCGGTGATTTTCGACATTTTCTTACCTAATTTTTGACGTTACAGGGCATACAAAATTAATTAAATTAATTAAAATAATTAAGGAAGCAGGAAATTACGAAAATCTGATTTTATATGTTAGTCCTATGTTCGTGGTCGCAAACACCACCCTGTATGTGTTTGTGTACATACATATGTGTGTATGTGACTAGTTTTTATAGACGATAACTCCACAATTCTAAAAATTATAATTCTTTCGTATTCTTCTACTTTACATCCATAAGAAGAGCTGATTAGATTTTGGTTATAATTAGTCAATGGGAAGTATCTTCATTTTAAATTCTTAACAGTTTTTCTTGAAAAAAAACGCATTTAAATATCATTTTTTGACATTTTATGTTATTATAAATATTAAAGAAAATGATGTTCTCTATGCGATTTAATTACTCTTTACCTCTCGCTAAGAGAGGTATTAGATTCATGCTAAAAATCGCATATCTAGATTTTAATGAATAAGGTCCTCGCAATCCAATTTTAACATTTTTACGATAATGTCTGTGTATGTGTGTGTGTGCGTGTGTGTGCGTGTGTGTGCGTGTGTGTGTATGCGGATGTTGAAAGGACGATTTCTCAAAAATATCTGTTTAACTACGTATTTCCCAATCGGCTAGTTAAGGCCAACAAAGTCACATGACTGCCCGCGCCCTATACTTATGTAACCAAAAACGGAAGTGGCGACAGGTATTGTGCTGGCCACAACAGATTTTTATTATTATTCATATTCAATAGATATAAAATTAAAAAATTATAAAGCTATTAAATTTCATAAATCAGCCAGTTATGCTAAACATGGAAACTGCTAATATATTCACATAATTGTTGAGATAGATGTAGGGAAAGACACGGAAAGATAGGATAAGGAATGAGAGGATAAGGGAAAGGGCTCGAGTGATGAAAGTTTCTGCAACATGTGATGAAGAGAGATGAAGAATATATTAGAAGAACAGTTTAGTAATAGAAGATACAAGAAACAGAGAAAGACCAAAGATAAGATGGAAGGAATATATTGTGGTAGACTTGAGATAACAGGAACTAAATGAGGACCACACACAAAATAGATATGAGTAGAAGAAGACAATGAAAAATAGCGACCCCTAATGAATGGCAAAAGCTAAAGAAGATAAAGGTGCCAGTGTTAAGTGCAATTTATATACAGTAAAGATTGTTAATAATGTCCGATAAAAGTCATCTACGAATTGTATGAATTAAGATTTTAGCTCCGCCCATTCTATCACATACAGTTGTGTCGTTAACTTTATGCGGATACATAAGATACTACTGTTATTTTATTATTATAAAAATATATAGAATAAAAGCATTCAAAATTCAAATCTAAGTCAACTGGTAAATTTATTAGCAAAAAATATACTGACACAGTGTCAGTGAGACTGACAGAAAATAACGAAATTCGTACGGCTATGAATCAAGGTAATATATCTAACTTAATAAATAAACTTACTTTACAGCGAAAGTATTATCAACGAGCATCGTTTTAAAAAGAAATGTCCTAACTTAGTCGAAATAATATGAATTTTTGAAAGATAACCGTGTTATATCCATCCTTGTCGCACACGCTTGCAGTCTTTGTAAATGATAAAGATAAGTGTATGCCAATTTGTTAATTCGTTTATGATACAGATGACCTTGATCGGAAAATATTACTGTAGTTTGTTTATGATATAATTTTATTGGAAATATACAGGTTGCCCACTATGTATGGAATAAAGTATATATCTCGGTGGATAACGACTGTATACAAAAAAAATCTATATAAAAGTTGTTTAATATTTTATTTCCCATAATAAGGCAGCATTCAGTTCTTTTTATTTCAGAAAACAAATGAGTAACGAAAAACAATTGAATTTTTTTAAATAGCAATGTATCCTTTAGGCTCATTTGATAGAGATTTTTTTCTCTTTTCGATGACGTAACATGTTATTAGTACCCTTATACAAGAAAATTTTTCAAAAAAAATTAAAAATTCTTTATTAAGTAATTAACATTAATCTAGATATCCGTGATAGGTTAGGCCACTGCCTTGCAGTTAATGGCGAACATTTTGAACACTTATTGCGATGAAAACCATTTTATTGCTAACTTCGTTTTGTCTTCAAGGTTTAATAAGAAACGTACACGTTCATTTGTTTTATTTTGATGTAGGATATCTAGATTAATGTTATTGATGTAATTACTTAATAAAGAGTTGCTATTTAAAAAAAATCAATTGTTTTTCGTTACTCATTTGTTTTCTGAAATAAAAACATCTGAATGCAGCCTTATTATGGGAAATAAAATGTTAAACAAATTTTATATAAATTTTTTTGTATACAGTCGTTATTTACCGAAATATATACTATATTACATACATAGTGGGCATCCTGTAGAATCTTTTCCAAGAAAATTTATGTATGGAATTATAATACACAGGATTGACGGATTTTTTTATTTCAAAACTCTAGTATAGAATACAATACCTTCGCCAGGATTTTGCGCACGGTTATCCACTGGTATGAAGGAGAAATTTCCGGAAAAGATGCATCCTCGTCGCCCTAGTTAATGCCGGGTGGCATCAGGGTTGTAAATTATATAATTACCAAATTTGACAAACTTTGTTCAATTGAAATATTTTGAATTCTATGAATCAAAATACACATTCCCTATCTTTTGATTCTTTCCCTATTCCATTCTTTAGGTGTTTGTTGGCGCCTGTGAGTTCTAAGCATCACATGTGATGTTTTTTGCTCGTGTGTCGCTATCACATTCTCACATTGGAACTGCAGCATAGCATACCTCGTCAAGCGACTCACACACACAGGCATACCGTACTGTATCACAGATCGGTAACCGTGTATGTGTATGAATGAAAGAAAAAAACTGTTTTGTTTACCAACTGATTCCTTGGTTCGCCCACATGTGTTCTATGGATGGTAATGTATGCACCAGTGGACACAAAACTTTACGGACTGTTTAACTAAAGAAAACGCACCAAAGAGGAAAAGAATAATAATAATAAGAAGTGCGTCGGACGAAAATTTTCGTTGTAAATGGCTATAATTCAGAAAAATTTACTCTGTCGGGTCCAGCAATAAAATTATAAATATCGTAATTGTGACAAGGCGGCACATAACTGGCACTGCATGCTAAAGTGCCATTATTTGTGCCGCTCTGTTGAAATGAAGACAAGAGTAAATGAATTCCTTACCTACCAATTTCAACAGAGCGGTAGAAATAATGACTCGATGGCATTTAATGTACAAAGCAAGCATTGTCACAATTACATTTCGATACTTATATTTTTTCGCGATCGTCCAGAAAATGAACAGTTTCTGATCACTTTTTAGACCGGAAATTCCTTCTTTACTTAGCTAATTCGGAAAATTGTCTATAATGTTCCCATGACGATCAGTTGTTAACTATTTATTTCTTATTTGCTCGCAATAAAAAATAAAATAATGCATACCTATAGATTTTTATTTATTCTTTTTTTCAGGACCGCGAAAAAATTATACTCATCATAACCTGAAAGTGTCATTACTGTGCTCCAATGTTCGCCTACGCTCGCCCTCACCAGGTAAAGTATCATTTTCAGGTCTTGTTACGTAAATTATTATTTTATTATTGCATACGACAGTCAATTTTTCTGACTATACCTGAAAATGACTGCTTATAGTCAGAAAAATTGATTCTGTCGGGTGCTTCAATAAAACTATAAATATCGTAATTATAACAAAGCGGCATATCGTTCACTGCTTGCGTTATAATATTCGATGCTAACGGGCCATTATTCGCGCCGCTCTGTTGAAATGAAGACATGTTCTTTATCGTAAAATAATGTTATGGTGGATTTATACCCCGTAAGCCGTAACGTAACTTACTGTGCCATGGCGTATTGTGACGTATCGTAACGCGTGATTTTTCCAGGCTATTTTATACAGAACTGTTACGGTACATTTTCGTGAAACGTATGCTCATGCTATATCGATACAAGTGTACGTCAGATTTTTATTTAACAGGTTATTTTATTCGTAATACACTATATTTCATTATATTTCCATTTAATATAATAATCTAAAAACTGACACTTGCCACATGTCAGTCACAGTCACACAAAAATATATTTATTTTAAATAAATATATTAGCTAAACTTTGACACCAATTAGCCACACAAAAACAGACTATAGCGCAGGGCAGTAATAATTTTAATAATATCGCAACGTACCGTAACGTAGAAAGATAAAAGTTTGCGATCTTTGGGTTTATGACACGTTACGGCACGGTACATCACGTTACGGCTTATGTCTTTGTAAATTGTCACATATGTGTGCATTGTTTTATTCTTTACGTTACGTTACGGCGCGATACGTTACGGTTATGGCTTACGCTATATCTAGCATTACTGTTCCTTTATATGAAATAATATCTTATGAGAATGAAAACTGTAAGTAAGATTATTTTACTATACAGTGTATTCAGAGTAGATAGAACTACCATACAATGTATGTCTTCATTGTAATAGAGCGACGCAAATAATGGCTCGTTGGCATTCAATGTTATATATTGCCAGCAGGGTTGCATCAAGTCAAGTAGCTTGATGTTTTTGTAAATTACTTGACTTGACTTGAAAATCAAGCTTTTCAAAAATTCATTACTTGACTTGACTTGATTTTCTATCGTTACTACTTGACTTGATCAAGCAATATCAAGCAAATTCAAGCTACTTGAGAACGAACCGATTATGCACGAAAACGCGCGAATCAGTAGAATCGTAACCTAGCTGTGTGGGACGGCGTGGCGCGTCATATGCTGTGCTGATTCACTACTGCAAGTTAAAATCTGTGCAGAAGTTTAAAAAATTCACTCAATATTGGAATATGTACTAGAATGACCCGAGAATATGTCGACAAAATTTGAAGTCCTAATCATTATTATTAAGATAACTGTAGATGGTTAAACTATAGCAAAAAAGCCCAAAAAGCTATACTCGATTCATTCGAATTAAGAATAATAATTGGGACTTCAGATTTTGTCCACATATTCTCGGGTCATTCTAGTATATATTCCAATAAGGAATGGATTTTTTTAAACCCCTTAATATCTCGGAAAAATCAAGTTCCAAAATGTGCCAAAATCGAATGTTATTTAAATGGGGAAAAATCAAGTGCATTTAGGTACGGTTAAATATTAAATTTAAGCGGAATCATTGCCAGTATATTTTTTTATTTACTTGGAACCACTTTAGGGGACGGCCCGGTTAAAATTCGACTTGCCTCCATTTAAGGTCCACATATACTATAAATACTTAATTCATATATTATACTTTTAAATCTATTTTTTAATTTTTAAATTTGAATGTATGATTTATTTTTATGAATAAAAGTCTATATTTCAAGGTATATTACTGATATTGTTATAAAACATAAGGAACTATATGAAAAATGTAGTCTTGAAGAACTTCTTGATTTTTCTGGTAATTAAAAAAATAACTACTTGATTTTTTCAAGTAATTGAAAAATAACTACTTGATTTTTCAAGTACTTGAAATTGTAACTACTTGACTTGACTTAACTTTCAATTGCTATTACTTGACTTGAGCTTGACTCGATTTCAAGTTTATTACGATATTTATCGTTATATTTCTGGACCCGACAATCATTTTTTTCTGAGTATAGTGTAACGTTTTATTTATATGGGTGATGTGTAAAAATAAGAGAAATAATATTAATAGGGCTATTCTGTAAGATCGTTATGACATAACGAATCGGTAAAACGTTATATCGTCAAGGTAATAACGAAAATCGTTTAATAGGCTTATTCTGTAAACGATCGTTATGACATTTTTCATTGTTATCATAATTTAATAAGTTTTTATTCATAGCGCCTAGCGCATGCTTCCCAATTAGTCTACAGATGGTAGTAGTTGCTCTAGCATAACCTACAAAAAGAAAAATAATGGTCCGACATCTGACAGGTTGACAGCAGAATTAATCTAACCTAGAAGTTTTGTGAGTTATATTGAATTATTTTAGATATTTCAATTAAAATTATAATTTGATTTTAGGAAATAAAGTTCTTAACTTGATCCCAAGGTTATAATTTTTCAAAATGTGTTACATAATACGGATACAAAGATAACGATTATCGTTAAGTAGAGATAACGATTATCATAATAACGATTTCGTTATGGTAACGATTCGATTTTACAGAATAGGCCTATAAGTAAAATAATACGTTTATTAAACGATAAATAATTACGATAAATATTAAAAAGATAATAAAAGTAACTAACACTATGATTACATAATTATAAACACTAATTTAAGGCTAAGAATATTATTAACTGCTTAAACACTAAGATTATTTATTTAACCAATATTTATATCACTATATTTATTTATATAACTACATTTATTTATGTTCACCACTCACAGACTGTTTGTTTATATCACCGACTTCATTGCTCGTTGCTTTTATATATCAGACTATCCGTTCCGACGGTATTTATACAGCCCAGTGTCCTTCTGGAACCTGGTATAATTAACACGTCTAGCCATTACGCCGCCAGGGATTACTTCATCGCTCGGGAACATTCTGCCAGTAGCGGCGCTCGTATACTCTTTAATCAGGGGCATACGTTACAATAGCAATTCATTGTTTTAACTGGTCCAAAGTAAATCAGCTTTCTCATGGAACAAAAAGACTTGCCTCTCGACGCTTAGCGTTTTATACTAACTTTTAAACACGGGTTCTCTTAACTAGTCTTTTTATTTACATTTATACACATTTTTACACTAATCTATTATTAAAACTAAACATTTTCTCTGTAGCTATATGTAGACGGTAGCTTCTGTAATAAGGCGAGTACAAAATAGATAACTTTTTATATTTTTTTCTAAATTTTAGTTTCAGGAATAAAATTTCTACTTGTTAGCTTTGTTAGTCAAAATTCTGTTTATAAATAGTTATCATCTTCTATTAACTGACTGTTGAGTCTAGCTGTCAGAGACCTTTGACAGTTATTTGTTGACAACTAAGTTTTTAAATTATTAAGCATACGTGAGCGAGACACAGGACACCATGGGTCCCATATGATGACTTCACCCGCGCCCCTAAGATAATCCTCTAACGAAAGTAACGCTTTGTTTTAAATAGTCGGTCTTAGATTCTCATGTCGACGAGACATGTACTCTGTGTTTTAGTTTCTGGAGCCTGCTGAGTTACAATGTAATAATGTAACAGTTTATGTTTTTATGTGCTTAGTTAAGTTCAGTGTAAATGTAAATAAAATCATATAAATAAAGAAATTAGTTTAAATACCAAACAATGTGTGTCCATAATGTAAGTGTTTATCTGTGGAGTATCTGAGCAGTAAGGCCACCAGCATAAGGTAATCGGCCGTTTGACCCCCTCGTGTTACACTTCAAACTCTAACCTTACTGCCTCACTTCCGTCCGAGAATCGGAGAATCTATTTCCACGTTCCACCCCCTGCCTCGCTCTTTCCTCGAGCATCTATGGGTCCACCATCTTGACTTGGCTAGGCAGGGTGAAACAGATCCTGCCAATTCTCCGAATGAAAATTGATACTTCGGTGGAACACATGGTCTCATGTACATGGAAACTGCGAGCGTTCTGGGCCCTATCTCACACTTTAGACTTCTCAATATATGACTGCCCTAAGAACACTTACAAATGTTCAATCTGGCCATGTGTTTCCTACATGTTGTCAACCTACTCTTGTTATACTCATACGATAAACACGTTCATTCAATATGCCAACAGTCAGTATCATTTTGTAAAATGATCAACCAAACTGTTACAAAGTACAATCACATTTAAATTCAGTCCATCTTTTCACGATAGCAAATGATGGACTATAATAGTTCACCTACACATATTGCTTTTTAATGCAAGAATTTAGTTACGACACGAAAATGATTAATATGGGTGTTAAAAAAAAGTGTTAGGAATTTTTAAGGGTGTATAGTATAGACCAATATAAGTGAAAAAATCCTAATAAATATGGGTCTGCAAACTAACCGTTTCAAAGATATGAGCTATTTTCAGAAATGTACTACTTAAGAAAATAAGAAAACAGTGTGTGGTATCAAATTTACGTTTTTCATTTAACCCATTTTACAATAGGTGTTCTACATGTCGCCCTTTCATCTCAACGCATGATTCACATTTTCTTATAAACGAGTTTCGCACCTATTCAAAACTTCCCGGTTTTACTCGAATTATCGCACAGACATGTTCTATTCGCTCTTGTAAGTCCGCTACATTATTAATTGGAGTAGAATAAACTAAACTATTTAAATATCCCCAAGCAAAGAAGTCGAAAGGCGTAAAGTCAGGAGACCTGGGAGGCCATTTTCGAACACTTTTTTTTAACACCATATATATATATATATATATATATATATATATATATATATATATATATATATATATACGAGGTGTGTTCAAAAACTATCGCGAATTTTGAATTTTCGCGGGTTACGTATATTCGAATTTCGATCTTTTTGTGGCTTTATGTTGGTACTCATGTCTCTCACTTATGTCGACAAGCTCGGCCATTTTGAATGTTCACTTACTTGTTGACAGCTGCTTTGCTTGCACTCTACTCGTAGAAATGAAATAACTTCTTTGATAAAAACATTTTATGACAATGACAAATTTTAAATGAATTATTTTTTTCTACGTTCCGTCGCCTTTAGATAAGAAAGATATTGTCTTGGTCAAAAAATTCATAGTCAGTTTTTAACGAATAAGCACATTAGGTAAAAATCGAAGACGATCCAAAACACGTGCAAGCAAAGCAGCTGTCAACAAGTAAGTGAACATTCAAAATGGCCGAGCTTGTCGACATAAGTGAGAGACATGAGTACCAACATAAAGCCACAAAAAGATCGAAATTCGAATATACGTAACCCGCGAAAATTCAAAATTCGCGATAGTTTTTGAACACACCTCGTATATATATATATATATATATATATATATATATATATATATATATATATATATATATATATATATATATATATAATATATTGAATTTTTATTCCATTTGTATCTCCTACTCATTTGTTTCGTTTAATGGTCTTGAATGCGGAATTTGACCTTATAACCTGCACAAAATATTTGCAGAAATTCTATGAATAAATATACTCGTATGTATATTTTATATTCTGGTCCAGGTTATGATAAAAATCTTGCAAAACATGCAAAATAATATACATACTTTTATTGTTGCACCGTAAAACTGAAACTACTATAATTTTGGAGAATTTATAGTTTACAAAGTTGAACGAACGCGTTAGACAGCTATGTCCTGGAAATATTATACATATCGTGAGGTATTCATGAAACATATGAATTTTCTAACACCCCTGTCAACGTTTTACATAAATTTAAATATATTTTGCTTATGAAAGCAGAATTCATACATATCAAAGTTTGCTTTTAATATGGATTGGACGATAGTAGATCCTTTGTCAATACTGGTATGTAGAGAGAAAAAACTATAATATGAAATAAATACCGGGTGGTGAATTAATTCATGCAATATAGGAAAAATAATATTTTTGTTTCATATAATTATTGCTGCTTTCCTAATTAATTTAGCATAAAAGTGCAAATACCAAAGATGTTTAGAATTAAAAATAACATCCAAGAAATCCTAATCTAATAGATATAAATTAAAAGTCCCACATTCAGGCTGCTGTCAGATTGCCATGAGAAATAAAATAAATTGAAAGATCCATATAAATGAGAATTTGACGCTTACTTTAAAATTAATTAATATTCGCACAAATTAAGAACTTTATAATTTATAATTAAGAAATGACGATATCAACTGTCGTTAAGTATATTACTTCAGAATAAATTTGAAAAATCCGTCAGTTGATTTTTCAAATTTATCATTTATATTAAGCGGTTTTATTATCTTTAATAAAAATAAGTTTCATAAATGTCACACCTATTGAAGTTGTTAACAATCATGTATTGAATATTGTACTTTCATATTTAATCCTACTTTACTCTTCAACCTGATCAGGTTGAATTAATGTAACTAAAATGTAAATTTAATCTTAACAAATATGTAACTAAATTTCTTTTTTCAATATTGTAACTTCATTGATTAATTTAAAATCTTCAAACTGTACCTATACATACTTTTATTGTATCTTTTTTATATTTAGATTTGAAAATAGTTATAAGGTTATAACCATAACCGAAACGTCGTCATTTTTTCCACTTAAATAAATAATTTATCGACGAATGAAGCATTTATTCCAAGAACCTACCATTGAAATATAAAATTAGGTAAAAATTGAATAAACACATTTATAATATCAAACCATACAACATATGGCCATTTAAGATTTGAACTTATAATTTATGCCTATTTCGTGACAAGAATGTACTATATCAGCGGTACGCAACTTTTTTAAATCGTAGGGCAATTTTTTATTTATTTTCCCAAAGGCCCACTTACATAAGATAAGAAATATTTTGTATTCGAAATTGTAAAAGTAAGTAGACTGGTACATAATTAATAATAATAATAAATAACCTATTAATACTCGTAACAAAAATAATATATCGTTATGCAATTTGTCTTAACTTCAGCAAATTTTGGTGTGGCAATAATTTCCAAAAATTTATAATTTCACCTTCATTTAATATATTACCTTTGTTTTTTAGTATGCAGCATTAAATTTAATATCAATTATTTGTAACTCTGTATCAATTTGTTTTATTAGTTATTCAGTTAATGAAAACGGATTAGCAAAGTTTTATATCCATCTCTTCGGCTGTAAATTCAAGCGAGAATCAAATTATTGTTTCAATAATGTAAGTTTTTCTTTATACGTGTCATAATTAAACAAAAACATTAAATTAAATTACGTTTAAGGTAGTATCTTTGAATATATAATACATATAAGAACGGCAACGTAATGTATTTAGATTAAATATTTCGAGAGAAGGTGCCATCTATCCCTCCGTATACGAATTATTTCTGAGTTAGTTCAATAAATACATAATAGGTGGATGTTGCACAATGTTGCCACGTAGCTAGAACAGCAAGTTAAGATTTTATAAAGGTTTTTAAGTTTGCTACTGTAAAACAAGTATACATGTACATTGAAGATTCAAAATATATTATCTGGTTATTATGAAACAATATTTTTTAATTATTGATTATTGAATACCTCTAACAAATAGTATCTGGCAATGTTGTCAGCACGATTTACCGTAGTTCATAGTTTTGTGGTAGGAGTTACTAGCTATCTATAATAATTTTGTAAATAAAAAGAGACAGATATAGTATCTTGCTAGGCCATATGCGTTGCCGTTCTTATATGTATTATATATTCAAATGTAGTATAAATAAACTCTCTCATAAACATAAAAAATAATATAAATTATAATTTTCTATTCCTGATCGATATACTTAGTATGTATAGAGAATTATAGCAGATATAGAAATAGATTTTAGAATTAGAAAAATTATATTTTTTTCTTAATTTCATAAAGGGCCACCCAAAAATCGTAAAAAGGCCACAAGTGGCCCGAGGGCCACTACTTGCTCACCACTGTACTATATCAACAAATTTGGACTTTTTGGATGTCATTTTTAATTCCGAGCTTCTTTTGCATTTACATTTTTGTTTGAAATTATTTAGGGAAGCAACAATCATTATATTAAAAAATTAACATTGTTTTTCCTATGTTGCACAAATCAATTCACCACCAGGTATATGTTGTTGATTTTAAGAGCTAACAGATATGTATTATTAGAAAAGCTCAATGTATAAATGAATATATTTATGTGAACAAGAATTCTTTGTAACATTTTGAGAGTTTCTGTTCTCTCCAGCGGTCATCGAGGTTGGCTGTGAGTCGAAGGCGATTGTCTCTTGTCTTGAGCAAGCAACGCACACTGAGCCTTATTGTTGGAGAAAAATGCACGCGATAACAACTGACGGCGTTGTTTTGTTTATTCCATTTTGCACCATTTGTTCCGTAATAGGTTACGCAACATTGGAGGTAAAACAAAAGCGGAAACAAAACATTTGCCAACAATTATTTTTCTTTTAAGAAGGAATTCAATTACGTAAAAATGTTTTTTTGTACAATATTTATTATGGCTCCTTAAAATTCCTCAGAAGTTATTAACACGATTCCATGACTTCTTAATTAACAAAATTTATGTTGAAACCCACGCTAACTAGATTCCAAACTTTAGAAAAATTTATCTTTGTCATTAGAGGCTTAACGACATTGTTTTGTTTAAGAAAAATCACCAGTACAGATACGTTGCCTTGTTTACATGCTCCTGGACGATGCTCGGATTTTTCACTCTCTGATTGAATTGAATAAGTCTAAGGTGCTTGGTAGGAGCATAAGTAGAATTTAATTATAGGTATAGGTAGGGTAAACGAACTTGAAAACGTAACTGCAATATAATTTTAGGGAGGTATCGTAGTGAGAAATGTAATAAAGTAATTCTGCATACGGAAACGACTATAATGTATGATATAATGTCCGTAAGGGCGTGGACAGATAAACTTGTTACTATTGTTTTATTCTTTGTAAGGATAACTTTCTAATAACCGTTTGTATGCATCATTAATAAAAATTAATGACTTTATAAAACTTGAACCAGTTTCAATCAAGACAATTCGTATCTTTATTAACAAAATTAAAATACCTATATAAAGAACTTTGCGAGGTTTTCGCGGGAAGGGAATGGATGGTTGGAGAAGGATAACTTGGAGAGAATTGGAGGAATTGAGGTTCCGTTCGGTAAAGTTGCACTAGATCTTTTAATACGTTCATCAACGGGCATGATATTGGCTGCTTCCTGGACCTTCCTGGATGGATACCTGAAAGGCAGGCGACAGGCAAGCATGAGCACTTTCTATGGATCGCTATTTTTTATTTTTTTCTTTCACTCATTTCTGTTTTGCGTGTCGTTCTCATTCAGTTCCTTTCCTCTCGAGTTTGGTCTTCCTCTGTTTCTTCCACCTTCTATTAGGGAGCTATTCATTCTTCTTCCAATATATTCATCTCTCCTCATGACATGTTCAAACCAATGTAATCGTCTCTCATATCTTTCTAGAAACTTGTAACACTAGAGTTATTTCCTTACCGTATCTTTCCGAGTCTTCCCCAACATCTACTTCAACATTCTCATCTCTGCCACATTCATTTTCTTTTCAGTTATACTGACACCTGTCAATTTGAAATATCTGAATATTAATAATTAGCAGTTTCCATGGTTAGCATAGCTGACTGATTTATGAAATTTAATATCTTTATAATTTTTCATAATTACCGAAATCTGTGTACAAAGCAAAATGGTACACCCAGCAATGGGTAATATGCCTTGATGATATATTTATTTATTTCTTCAACTCTATCTCTATTGAATATAAAGTATAAAATACAATCACATCGTATAAAGAATAACATATTCTTTAAAATATAATAACATTAAATATCAATAAATTATATTTAACTGCTTTTTCAAGAAAAACTGTTAAAAGTTGCAAATGAGGGTACTTTCGGTAGACCAATTATAACCAAAATCTAATCATGCCTGCATATGAATCTAAACTCGAGGAATACGAAAAAAATATAATTTTTGGAATCGTGGTATTGGAATTATGCGATCCGAAACGATCGTCACAGACATACAGACGCACACACACATAAAGACATCATCGTAAAATTAGTAAATTCGTAAATTCTAGGGACCTCAAAACGTGCATATTCATTAAAAACTCACTATCGAAATTTTTGACCAAAGACAAAACCTTCCTTACCTATAGGTGACGGAAGGTAAAAAGTTTCTCTATATATACATAAATGGAAAATAGTAAAAATTAATTTAACTTTATATAAGTACTTATATTTTTAGGATCATAAAATATTTCATAATTACATTGTTGTTGCATTTTAACTATGTTTAATCTAGCATGGAATAGTTTCCTATTTTAATTGCATCTTTGTAAAAAAACTGTCAATTAAGAGTGAAACTAGAAATTTTTCTTCCTGTTTGTGATTTACTTGACAAACCAAGAATGTAATTATCTAGTTTCCCATAGATAATTACAGCTAATCTTGCTATTATCTGTACTTATCTGGTGGAAAATACACAATAATTGCAAAACTAAAAGTAATATTTTCTAATAACAATTCAAGTAGATACTTATACTTTTATCACGCGAATTGTATATTACCAAGGTATATATATGAGTAAGATTCTGATTGTGAGTACAATGCACTGTGATCAATATAAGATTTAAAAAGAATGAATCACTTTCCTTGAAATATACTGCATTATGAGTGGTTGTACTATGTTATTATATGTAATGTAAGTAACTTTTGATTTACCTCGCAACGCCCTTTACCTTAAAAAATATTCGGGAAAGAACAACGAACTCAGTATATACAAGTGTTTGTATTATGATTGATTAAGCTTTGGTCATGTAATAAATCTATGGCTTAATGCAAGAACAACCATAGTCAATTTTTGACCAAATTGAGATTGATTTGTGTAATGGGCTATTTTTGTAAAACAAGAAAAACCAAACATTACGAATTGGATCCATTTACCAATGACACAAAATAAAATTTTCTAATATTTCATTTAGTCCATGTATTATTTTAATTAACTCTTACGGCCGAATTCACAATTAATCCCTTGATTAAGGAATCAAGCTGATCTGTAGATCAACGTATCATCAACTTGATTTCTGAATCAAGGAATCATGATCAACTGATTCACAGTTTTGTTTTGGTTTTTGACAGTTAATGTAACTGTCATGGAATTTTATTCGTGGTAATTGTACTTTCCGTTAAAAAGATATTGATATGTAAGTTTTTCATTTATTTATAAAATATATTTTATAATTTTCCTATAATAATATTATATTTTTATTTTGTAGAAATTACACTGATTCCAATAAAGGAGTGTGTTTAAACATAGTGAAAATGAAAGATGTAAAAGTGTACTTAAAAATAAGAAAACTAATGCAGTTCTAAATAAAGATAAAGAAGAAGGATGAGCCAAAGTTACAAATGGGTACAACAGCCAGAATCCTAACATATATAAATATCAAAATTAGGATTCAAAGATGTGATCAGTCCTTGATTCATGGAACATAACGAATCAGTTGATCATTGATTTTGATTAGTAGATTAGTTTGATTTGTAATGGTGAATTGGATTGATTTAGGATCAGAGTTGATCTGTGAATCAACTCATGATTAAGGAATGGTGAATTCGGCCGTTAAAGTTATAACTAATAATAACTACTACCCTTATAATAAAACTCGTATTTGGAAAACAAAGTTCTCATCTTCAATAGTAACTTTTATGCGAAACCGTATTAAGTGATTAAAAAGAAATTAATATTATTCAACATGTTAACCGTGCCAGAGGTCCTAACAGCCCTTTTTCTCAAAGAGTTATTTACATGTTGAGTAATCTTAACTAGCTTCTGAGAAAAAGGAGTTATTAGGACCTATTTTATAAAATCGTGAAATCCATCTCATTTAATAAATATAGTAATATAAAATAACATGAAATATGCGACTTTTCATTCATAAATTTGCTAATACACTTTCGCGGCTGTAAAATTCGTCACGCCGCGGTTTGTTACTCACACACACATTCACGGTACACGTGGTTTCCGTTTGCTGTTGTAAACAAACTATCCTAAAATTGTGACAAGTGTCATTAATTTAAGAGTAAAGGTATGTAAATAAAACATTTATTAAAATAAATATCAAAAGTTGTATGAAATATGTTTTTAGTTAACAATATGTTGCTGTCACAAAATCAAACTGACAAGTGATAACCCAAATAATCATAGTTCCAAACAAAACCGGTAGAGAGCTCTACTGCCGCATCCACTAAGCCGTGACGTCAGCGTTCAAATATTTGAAATTAAAGACCTTTTAAAAAATTATATCTCTGATTCTAAAAACTTTTAAAGTGTAAAACATACAGCTGCATATTTAATTTGACCTATTCTTTCAAGAAAAAAATGAATTAGAAAATGTGAAATGACCCCATTCCCTTTAGGTTGAGACAGACTGAAAGTTTTTTATTGATTTTAAATAATTTCAAAATTACAAAATGGTGACATTGGTTGTTTTTGTATTCAGTCGTAGATAACTACATAATATTTTCTACTTTAATTGAATATTCGCAAATATATTCCTACCTTGTCTTCATCATATCTGCTGTCCAGTGGCGTAGACTCTAAGATTTTTGATGTCTTCAGTCAGCATGCTTCCCCTGGATCTCTATAATAAAAGAAACTTCGATTAATTAATACACAATAATTTAGTTTTATTTCAAAAATTGATCAACAGATTCAGAAATATTATTTTTACCTCCCGATACCCTTGCTAAGGGAGGTATAGAGATCGTGCTAAACATCGCATATCGAGATTTTGGTAAATGACCATATTTTAAGGTCCCTAGAATCCCATTTTCACGATGATGTGTGTTGGTGAATGTG
Source organism: Harpalus rufipes (assembly GCA_951394225.1). NCBI lineage: Eukaryota > Metazoa > Arthropoda > Insecta > Coleoptera > Carabidae > Harpalus > Harpalus rufipes. The sequence continues at coordinate 37,841,513 of OX596283.1, forward strand.
AGTATGTCTGTGTGTGGGTGTGTGTGTGCGTGTGTGTATGCGTGTGTGTGCGTGTGTGCATGGGTGTATGCATGTGTGTATGAGTGTGTATGTATGTGTTTGGATCCTCTGGACGCTCTAACTCAAATACTATAATTCAGAAAATTTTGAAACCGCATATTTCTGCCCAATTCTAATATGGAAAGAAGCCATTAGATTTTGGTATGTCAGATAACCGGAAGTGGCACTTTATTTAAAGCTCAAAATAGTTTTTCGTAAAAACAATAGCTTTAAATGTTATTTTTCCGGGTTTTATTGTTATAAAAAAATTAAAGATTATTAAACACAATTCCTTAATTACACAGTTCAAATTTCAAATATATGTAACTGACACATAAATGTCACTGTCACAAAAATTATCATTTCAAATTAATAATGATTTTAAAATCAAAATAGTAAATAAAACAATAGTTATGGTTATACACATATTAATATTACGAATGCAACACACACACACACACACACACACACACACACACACACACACACACATACATACACATACACACAGACATCATCGTGAAAATGTTAAAATTGGATTCTAGGGACCTTAAAACGTGGTCATTTACCAAAATCTCGATATCCGATTTTTAGCACGATCCCTATACCTCCCTTACCAAGGATAGCGGGAGGTAAAAATGTCGGGTCTACCAGTGTTACTAAAAATATACACTTTAAGAACCAGGCCCGTAATTTTGCGAATTTTGAAAAAATCTTTTACATCGAAATATGTACTCTCAAAGTTTTTTTTCCTTTTCTTAACATCATATTTTATTACAAATTATGTTGTTGGTCATTTACATCTATTTGTTATACAAAGAAGTTCGCTAATAACCTCGCACGAGACTAAGAAGAAATGGACAATTTGTTAGACGCCAAGAAATTACATACATGATAGCTGACCTTGCCATGATATATACTTATGGATATGTTATTCTAATTTGCAATAGAAGAATATAAATATGTTAATAAATGGTTGAGAAACAATGAATTATTTATTTCAAATAACACAAGTAATATGATTAAGTGTTTTCTTATTGCAACATATTTTTATTGACTTTTACCATGTCAAAATTAATAACTGTTCAGTGGACTTGAGAAGTAAACTATAGTAAAATATGGGTTGCTGTGCTAAACAATTACAGTACACAAATTAGTTTGTCATACTCATTAAAAAATATTGTTTGTATTTTCGGCCGTTTCCAAAATTACAAGCATGAATGAATATAAAACTGGGGGAGAAAATTGGGACAGATGCAAAATGATACTACATATATTATACACCAAGGGGAGGAACTGTATGATTTCTTCTCGAGGAATAAATTTTAGCATTTAGGTATCATAATCATATAGAATTTTTGTCAAACCTTCACTGACTTAGGGGGTTGTTCCATCTATAGTTAAACATTCGGTTAAAATTTATTTTCTTGATAACTTCAGTTTGTATTGTTCCACTTGTAGTTAAAAGTTACCAAAAAGATAAATTTCCGTTAATAACAAGATAGGTAACAGACAGTCAAACTATTAAGTTAAGAGTTTTACCAAAAGGATATCGTACCAAGTGGACACGAATGAAAACACGAAGTGAAGAGAAACAGGGAACGTTTGTGTTGTTTTGATGATATAACCTATTTCTTATTATTAATTATTATTATAATGAATCAGTACAACAGTAATGATAATGCATTATATTTCATTTCTGATAATATTAATTTTCGAAAAATAACCAAACTTCTAATAAAATTGTGACAGAAAAGTTTCTAACTTTTCAAAATTAACTCTACCCTAACACAATTTGAATCTTTCTGTTAGCTGTCTGCCAGTTAGCTATCCGGGGAATAAAACATCATGGAGCAACCCAAAAATATTATTCTCTGGTTAAGACTGTACAATAAATTTGTCTAATAAATAGTAAACTGTTACTTTATCAGAACTTTCACGCGTTTTATAAAACGAACAGCTTACAAGCTTATTAATATTAAGTATTTCTTCTTATTTTGACCACAAATTTAACCTAAAAAACCATTCGGTTCCGTGACACAATCACCTCGTTTCGTCCGAGACAAACATAAATATATAATCAGTCGTGTCATTTATATTTCATTGTTTGGAAGTCTACGAATTCATCAATATTCAAACCAATGAATAGTTAACATTAACAACCTCGAAACCGATTTTCGAATAATCATCATCCCTAATTTTATAACCTACCCCGCTGTGAAGAGAAAACGATAGGGGGTAGATTTTAAACAAGCAATTAATCTTGAGTATAGGGACTCCTTCTCGGTTGTGAGAAAGTAAAGATGAGAAGACGAAACTCAAGAAAGTGTAAGTGGTTTTACAAGATATCACTCTTGGACTTTTTTGCTTGAGTTTGGTTTTGTTGTACTTGTACACACAATATACTGTGAGAATATTGGAAATTAAAGTGACACAAATATTGTCTTATATTTATAAACTATTGGTTACAATAAATTGTTCTTATAATTTTTAGAGACAATTGTTTAGAACAGTATTGTTGTCTAGTTGATTATTTAAAATTTAAAAAATAGTCAACTAAGGCCAATTTTAAATTCATTAATCTATAGCTTTCTTAAATATGTAGAATTTCAGAAATTTGAATGAGGGTCAATATTTTCACTCACGAATAAAGGTTTAGATAAATTTGAACTTTGGATAGTTATCTTTTCACTTGCAAATAAATTTATTTGAAAGAATAACATCTCCTATTCGAAGAATAAATTATTCAGTAGTTTGGTAGCGAATAAACGGTTTGTTCGTATATTCATTACATTTCTACATACTGCAAATTTATTAACAAAATGTGTATATTAAATATATTTGATGATTAAGGTGATATTTTGAAATATATGAATTAATAAATACGAGAGATATCGAAAAACCGACATCAGGCAACCTAACCAACTAACCACATACATGAAAGAATTTTTTGACAGATTCAGATTATGAAAACAAACTGATGTTGTCAATTTCTTATTATACATTAAGAATCACATATAATCCCAAACAATGATAGGTAATAGTTATTTAAGTACTATTAAGGTCAGTAAATGCAACCTACCGGCTGAGGATACATCCGATACCGGTAGAAGAACACTTACTGACCGCAATGCTCATTACGTGTTTTGCACGATCGACGCAGAAAATTTAAAAAAAATAAGATTTGAATATTAAAAAAATATGGTTGTCATTTTGAAAGTAAGTTATGATCGTTGCTTTTATTTACTTACCGCCTACGCCTCCTAATCGATAAGTGATTTACATCCCTTACCCTATCGGTAATAGCTATTTGTGTATTAAGAGCGCAAAATAGGACATTGTCGATTGAGAGGTTGTTGCCGCGCGACGCAGGAGCGCGGCATTCTCTCGAAATCGACAATGTCCATTTGCGCTCGAAACACACACAAGATTTTTTCTACAGTCGCCACCATAACAAAAAATAATAAAATGTACACTTTGTACTTACACTACTACTCAATTAATAAGGATTAATATAAAGAAAAAACGTCTTTTATATTTAATTTTAATTTATCGTTATTTTCCATTCTTCTTGACCTATTGCTTCAATCTAATCTAAACATTTTATACTTTCGTTTTTGTAAATGAATGCCCTATTTTATTTTCACAATAGTGCGGCATTTTTTTTGGTTATGTAATATACCGACAGAGCAGTTATATGTCAGATTGATTTGAAAAGGTGGTAAATGTGTCACTACAGTGCCATTAGTTCCTGACTAAACGTTTCCATTAAGAAGTGACATTTCTCAACATTGTATAGTTATAAATTTGGACAGCGAGCGTTTTTTCTACTTCGTCGCGCTAGAGCGACAAAGTGACATTTTGCGTTGACAAAAGAGAGCGAAAATGGCTACTTTCTATGTAGACTGTAGAAAAACATTTTTAAAAACCCGATCGTGAAAAATCATAATAAAAATCCTGACATTTGATTCTGGCAAAATATTTTAAAATTTTGGATAATTTTGTTCAATAAAATGACAAACATTTACCTCAAACTGAAAGGAATATAAAAAAAATCTGTTGTGGCCATCACAATACCTCTCGCCATTTCCATTGTGGTATATAAGTATTGTATTTAACATTTCTTGTACACACAAAAAATTCTAATTATACCTAGTCTTTATATTTACGTATTTTGTATAATTTTAAATTCATTCTATGAGCAAGTTTTCTCCATTTTTTCTTCTAAATATTCGAGGTTTTTCCAATTCATTAACGGGATTGACGGTATTTCTGAAGGGTTCATGTAATATACCTAAAATTTAAATATATAATTAAGAATACAAAGATATATTAAATATCGTTCCCAGAAAAAGCCTTCAGTACTATCTCTCAATTTTTGACATTACTGACATTTATCTGTGTCAATTACAGACATTTTAATTTCTCATGTAGTTACTATAGAGATGTTTGGGCTGTGAGCAGGCTGTGAGATTTACTACAACAGATTATTTTATAGATTATATATCTTTATCTTTAAATCTATAGAAGGTATAATAAAAAAAAATGTGTCGGATAGAGAATTTTGTTTTTTATCAATTGTAATAACAATAATTTTCACAAAATAATATTTAGAAGAATTTTGTTAAAATACTACTACTTCCGGTTGTCCAATTGTTACCAGAATCTATTCAACTCTTCCCATTACTGTTAGATTGAGGACTCCGTAATTACAGGTCTTTAGTTTTATAGAATTTGAGAAATCGTACCTCCAACAACCTCACACACACACACACACACACACACATCCTGACACACACACACGCATCCACAAACACAGAAATCATTGTAAAAATGTTAAAATCCGATTCTATGGACCTTAAATCGTGCTTATTCACTAAAATCTAGATATGCGATTTTTAGCATGATTCCAATACCTCTCTTACATGGTAAACTTAAATTACAGTTTGCCGGGGCTAAAACACATTTCATTCTTGTTTGCTTAACATGACTATGCAAAACTCCATCCTTCTCTACAGACACAAATTCACTCAGAGAGGTTGCTAATTCACAAATATTAAAATTATTTAACACATAGTTATTCGTTTCTGTCAAATATGTGAAAAGACTCAGTGGAATTATTCGTTGGATAAATATATAGAATACATATATTTAACGAATATTTATCCAAAATTTTATTCGGAAGTGAAAATACCGGGCCTAAGGCAGTTAGCTTTGGTTTGGTATTTTTTATCTATTGAAAATAAAATCAGCTATTATTTGCACTCATTCTTTAGAACTTCTCAAACACAAGTGATCTGTAGAACACATTGGGTGGTAAATGAGCAAGTGATTAACGGTGATTAGCGAGGAGTTGATTGGCAGTGTTTTAGCTCTGTCAATCGTTTATGGATTATTTCAGAGAAAAATACTTAAAATAAAAGTTGCGGATAATTAATTTTTCTATAACTGCTATTTGAAGCTTTTTTCTCTAAAGTAATAAATAATCGATTGACACTGCTAATCAACTCCGTGCTAATCACCCTTAGTCAATTGGTCATACTACCATCCATTGTAACTTGCGAGAATAAAATGTAGATAAACATAGACCGACCAACTATGAGATTTATTATTTGTTGTGTGTACACTGGCTTGTAAAAAAATCTCGTACACCTTAAAAATCAAGTAACCGAGCTTTTATTATTTTTCAGCTATGTAAATAATATAAAAACTGACAATGTTGTCACTGTCATCACTATTTGATTTATTGTGGAACAAGTTCTTCATTGTGTTTAATTTACATACTATTAAATTACAAATACATTCCAGAAAAATAAAATAAAAACAACCAAATATATATTTGAATTTCTGTTAATTTTGACATATTGACACTAGTGATATTGACAAGTTAAATATCAAAATCGACTCAATATAGCAAAAAATAGGTGTACGCGATTTTTTGCAAGCCAATGTACATTAAAATTCCCAAAATTACGAAATGTTGACATTGTTATTCTTGCATTTGGTCACACATGTAAGAGTGTTGTTTTTGAAAGAAATGCTACATATAATTTAAAGAGAGGAATCAGATTTCGTTCTTGGAAACATAGGAAGTATCATCTCACATTCCACATTCATTTAGCATCATATATCAGTGAGGAATGCCATTCTTTGTTGGGTTGGGTAGGGTTATGTATAGAATATTAGGGGGTATTGTTCTGGAGTCTGGACAAGCCCTAAATCAAACCCTAATCATCGCTGCTCGGCCCTGTCTTTACACCTACACTAAAGCATTATTATCTTCTATCTGTTCTCACTAAATAAATCATCTTTCATTCTTTTACCACACACATTCTTAATGTCCATTTGTTATTTTATTTTATTTTAGATAATGAAACGTTATATCTGTATCCGTACAGGATTAAATTTCTTACTGTATCGGAAGATGTGATTTTGATGTATAGATATATACTTTGTTTAGAGATATAGAGCTTTAACTTGATTTCATAATTTGCGGTTTTTACCTTCCTCGCAATAGGATGTATGTAATGTATGTAGTATAATTCGGAGAAAAATAACATTCTAAGGGCCGGTTGTTTCATCCATAGTTAAACATTCGTTAAAATTTATTCTGTTTGCGTTGTTCGACCTTCAGTTAAAAGTTACCTAGTAAGATAATTTTTCATTAACGGTAAGATAGCTAATAGTCAGTCAAACTACCAGTTAAGAGTTTTAACAAAAGGATATCGTACCAAGTGGACACGAATGAAAACACGAAGTGAAAAGAAACAGGGAAAGTTTGTGTTGTTTTGATGATATAACCTGTTTCTTATTATTTATTATTATTATGATAAATCAGTACAACAGTGATGATGAAGAATTGGATTTCATTTTTGATAATACTAATTTTCGAAAATAGTATACAGTACGAGAAAGATGTAATAATTTTGAAAAATAGGATAGAATTTTTTTATGAGATTTAGAATTTTAAAGAATATAGTTCCTTATTGGTTAGACTAAATTGATCAATTATTATTTTTATTCGATAAGTTTAAAAAAAGCATAATTTGAGAAATAACACTTATTTATCTACATTTGTTTTTATGAATGATGTATCTCCGGTATCCCATTTGTTGAAAGCTTTACGATTTATGCAACAGAGTGTATAACAATATATGTAGGTGATTTTGGAGGTATTTATAAATCAACCGCATGCAGAATAATACGTGTTTATTTTTTATTTCGTGGATACTAGCCACAACTAATATTGAAATTTTCTAATTGATTCCAGATGTTTTCTTTTTCTATCCAAGAGACGGAATCTGTCTTATTGGACTCAATTATATTTTTATTATAGTTGGTTGTGATCACCACTGACCAGTTAGGTAGTAGGCGAAATGTTCACACGTCTACAGTCAAGATGATGGTAAATTTTGAATAAAACTTTTGTAAGTTATTATCAAGCTTTCGGAATTATTTTATTCCTTCCTCAGGATATCTGCAATGATTAACAATAATCGTAATATTACATGTTAAAAATGTTCTATGAAGTACTTACTACTTATTGAGGTTAATTATTAAACATAGCAGGCATGAAAACAAACAATGATTGTTTTGAGTAGGTAGTTCGAAACGTATTTAAATTTAACACAAAATTTTGATAAACTATATAATTTTTTTGTTAGTGTAACTCATTAATGATGGAGAGAGAGATTTAGAACAGATGAAATCGAAATGGTAAAACATCACTAACGTGAATGAACATATATATACAGGGTGTATCACGGAAAATTAAACATAGGCGTTTAACATGGGAAATCAGTTTTTCCGTGCGTATTACTCCCCAAATTATTTTAGGCAAAAAAAATTAAATGGATGTTGTAAAACAAAGTTTTCGTACTCACTACCTAGAAACTAATGTTTCCCGCAGCCAACTCACAATCCGAAAGGCCATATTCCCGTTATTGTTTTACTTTCGCGCACTAGTGTTTCAATGGAAAGTATTTTGATCGAGTAGCTTAAAAGTGTTATTTATATTTTTAATTTTTTTACACATTACAACAAATTTAATATAAGAACAAGATAATTGAGAAAAATTAGTTGAATGAATAAAAATTATCTAAATTAAATTAGAAATTTCATTGCTAATTTTGACATTTTAATACTACTAGCGCTATCTATTAGCAATTAAAAGAATGAAACTAGAAAAAATATAGTTTATAAATTTTTCGAAAATTGACGATTTTCAAGCATTAAAAACCAATAAGAATAAATAATTTATTAATAAATAATCAATTTGCCTACCATCAGTGCAATCTGTTTGAGAACAATCTGTCATCTGTCCAATATCAAAATAGTAGATAACCTTAAATTTAAATTATCAGATATTACACTTACACTGACAATTAAACTACCAGTAAAATAGAGGCATGTGCCGGACATTGTTCTTTATTTAATTATTTGAAAAGTTGGTAAGTACAACATACAATATGTGTTAGAACTTCTGCTTAATTTAGTGTATATGTTATTTACATACTGAATTACAGGTGAATTAACACATTTGCCATTATGATAAGTTAAAAAAGCGTTTATTCGTTGTCTCCAGCCTTAAATTTCGGGAGGCATACAAGAAATATCAGACATTTTGACAACTTTTAAATCTGAAAAAATATGCAAACAATTATGTTTCCGAAATCAACAATTTACTTAACAACCGTTGCTATGAAATTGCTGCTGTGCTATTTACTTGTATATTTGCGAATTTTGTACAATTATCTTGACATTTATACTCTATTAATAATGATTTTGTTCGTTACAAAAAGTATTGTACAAACTTCTTGCGGGAAGACGTCATCCACGCATTCGCGCAAATGAAGCCCTCGCTCGCAAGCTCGCTCGTGCCTCAAATAAGCGCTCATGCGGGATGAATGTCTTCCCGCACTTAGTATGTAAATAACTTTTCTACATCCGAATTAATAAAAAAAAAAAACATTTTGGCTACTTCATAACTGCAGAAATAAAATTTTAAAATTCACGGAATTACAATTTAATAATATTAGCCATGGAATTAGAAACAAAAGACAAACAAAAGCGTATTACGTCAGTGTCAGAATTTGACGTATAAAACGTTACGCTTTTGCTCGTCTCCTGTTTCTAATTCCATGGCTAATACTATTAAATTGTAATTCAGTAAATTTTCAAATTTTATTTCTGCAGTTATGAAGTAGTCAAAATGATTTTTTTTATTGATTCGTATGTAGAAATTTTTGCTTTACAACATCCATTTGAAACTTTTTGTCTAAAATAATTAGTGGAGCAATGCGTACGGAAAAACTGATTTCCCATGTTAAACACCTATATTTCACTTTCCGTGGTACACCCTGTATATATATTTTTATTTTATATTTGTTGTCTAATTTAATTAGATTTACTTATATCCGTGGTGGTAAAATTAACTGCTCTTTCTCTCTTTCTATTGTTTTCACTCATTTTTGCAAATTGTATTGATATCTCTTTTAAACGTACAAACAACACCAAAACACAGAAAAGCGAATAAATAACCAAACTTTTATTAAAATTATGACAGCCAAGCTGCAAATTTTCCAAAATTAACTCTACCCTAACACAATTTTAATATTTTTGTTAGCTATCTGCTAGTTAGCTACCAGGACAATAAAACTTCATGGAACTAATGGAGCAACCCAAAAATCGTAATCTCTGGTTAAGACGGTAAAATAAATTTATCTAATAGATAGTAAACTGTTACTTTATCTGAACTTGGAACAACTGGCCTAAAAATTGTACTACCATAGGGTAGCCAAAGAGATGTTTTCCATTTAAAAAGTTTCAAAATAACAAATAACCACTAAATACAGTGCACGTGATAAGAATAATCAAGAAATGCTTCTATTTTTAGAGAAACAAGAGAAAATTAATTTCCTTTTTTATTTGGTCTTTATTGTAATATCTGTCTTGTAATAAGAAAAAATCTCCCTTAATCAAGATCTCTGTGGAAAATTCCCGCAAACAATTGATTCGTCCAAGGACTACAGGACGAATTACACCTTTTAACTAAATTAAGTTCACAGCACTGTCCATAGGACATAACGTTTTTGTTTCCTTATGGGCATACTCATTAATGTATTTTTTCCAATTTCTAATTAGAAAATTCTGTTGAAATTTCAAAACTTAAACCATTATAAACTATAGCTAATAGCAAATTGGTTTTTTGCGTGCTTAAAGAGAGGAAAAATACGATCGCTCAAAACGTTAGCATAAATTGGCGAGAACAGTGATTCAAATATGCAAAAATGGAAGGATAATAGGATATATTTACAGTAATTTAAAACGGATATGTGATTTACTGCAATACAAAATTGTAACAGTGAAATTCACATGCTTCGTAAAGAATCAACATTTATATATTAAACTCTTTTTAAAAATTTTAAATTGAAAAAATACTAACAATTTTTTTTGTTGACATTTCTTCAAAATTTTGATATGTTCCATAATTGATAACTACCAACTCTTAGTCGTATACCGATCTTACTAGTAGAATAATTTGTTTCACTACATTTCACAATATGTCAAACGGTTCCAAGCATCCTCGTATTAGAGCAGTAATATACTCATATGTCTTACGTGTACTTGAAGCTAAAAATGATACACAATGTACTATACGCTTTCTAGCTAGATTAAGTGAAGCATTTCTAATTTCTAAAAATTACAGTAGATAGTTTTTAACAATATCCATACATAAATGAATATATCTATGGGATAATGAAATTACCTATATGCTATACTAGATTTAAAAAAAATCTATGGCTTAAAGCAAGAACAACCGATGCCATTTTATGACCAAAATGAGATTTCAAGTTGTATCGTGTTAAAAAAAACACTTGTATATTTTCATGCACAAAAACAACCAATGTCAATAAGATACTTAATAGGAATTGGCATTCATTGACCCACAAAAAAACAAAACAACTCTTAATGCAATAATGACCAATGTAGACATGTCAGTAACATGCTGAAGGTTTTCAGCAGAACATCGAATCCGCCAAAAGCTGGGTTCGGTTCAAGTTCAGGTTAATTTATTTTTGGAGAGACGAGTTCGGGTGCGGTTCTGCTTCAAGCTAATAAAATTTGGGGTTTTGTTCTGGGTTCAGGTATTGGGTTCAGGTTCGGTTCGACCTAATGAAAACTGAATTAATGTTTTTGGAATAAAAATCTTTATATAAAAATAATAATTTAATTACAGGACAAGAACACGAACACAATTTTCACAGACAACACAGGCGTCGATTATCTGCTAAATTACGATTACGCGTATATTTCGAACTCAAAATGAACCTGAACCGGAGCTGAACCCTGAACCCGAATTTTAATACTGGGTTCAGTTCCGACTCGGGTTCAATTGAAAAATATATTTAAGGTTCGGTTCTGGATTTGGGTTCGTTAAAATGTTACGGTTTAGTTCCGGTTTTGGTTCGGTTCAGGTTCGGGTTCGATGCCCTGGTTTTCAGTGATTTAGACAATTTCAATTACAGAATTAGCGACATTTATAGGTAACATTGGCCCATATGACAAGCGCGTTTTATTGAACACACTCGTAAGAATACATAATATAAAAGCGCGCTCCATAAAAGCGCTTTAATAATAAAAATGAGCTCGTAATTCAACGGCAACGTATCAAATTTTATAAAAACGTAGGTTCTTTCGGTTGTACGTAGCCATGTCACAAATACTGTCCCTAATACAAGGGAGGCTTATTATACATAAACAAAAGAAATCTGATAAAAACGAATATTATTTAATTGTTGCATACTACTTTAAAAAAATAAAATGATTCAAAATGACCGTCTTCTTTTCACACACTTCTTCAAACCTTCCGGCCACTCATCTATTGCACCACGCACCACTTCCAGGGGTCTCGACGCTGCTTCTTCACCACTGTAGAAGAAAAATTTAACCGCCGAAATGAGTTTACCACAGCTCTCGGGAAGCTTCTGAGAATATCCCGAATATAGAAATGGGCCACCACCCAACGTCAGTGACGATTTGGTGGGGGTGTCAACGCAATGCTGGTTACATCTGAATTTACCGGAACGTTTGCAGAAGTGTGTGAAAGAAAAAGGCAGTCATTTTGAATTTTTTTTACCTTCCGTCAAGGTACGGAAGGTAATGGTTCATATTCCGAGCGCACTCTTATAATAAAAGCGTTTTTATGGAGCACACTCCTCATAAGAATATAATGTAAAAGCGCACTCTATAAAAGCAGTTTTATTATAAAAGTGCGCTCAGAATATGGGCCATTGTCTTTGTGTCAAAAAATTCGATGGTGAGTTTTTTATGAATAAACACGTTTTAGGGTCCGTAGAATACGATTTTACTAGTTGGTGTGTGTGTGCAAAAAAAATTCTCCTGCGATAACGATAACTTCAATACTACAATTCGAAAAATTATAATTCATTCATATGCGTCTTTTGTATGTCCATATGAAGAGTTGATTAGATTTTAGTTATGATTGGTTAACCGGAAATACCCTAATTTGAAGATTTTAACAGTTTTTCTTGAAAAAACGCTGTTAAATATCATTTTTTGATATTTTAAATATTAAAGAATATTTTATTCTGTATTCGATTTAATAACATTTTTTCTTCATATTGAATGAATTTAGACATAAAAATATTAAGATATATCTTGCAACCCATGCTGCAAAAAGCTGCACCATGAAAATAGAATATTCAAATATTACTAATTGACAGATGTCAGTGTCAAATTAAATTTACATATCTTTGTGAAACGATTTTACAGCAAAAATATAATATCTTTTAAAAGAAATTTTCTGAGTGGAATTTTTACAAAACATGTAAAATTGACGGAAGGTAATGTGCTGGCCATATCAGATTTTTAAGATTATCGGTATATAAATTGTTGCATAATAAGCCTCCCTTCTATTAGGGACAGTATTTATAGCATGACTACGTATTTTAACACTGAAAGTTTCTTATTAATTTTAAATAACTTATTCCCAAAATTACGTAATTTCATGTGTTCATTTTTGAGTTATTACCCCAAAAAATCATACACATTTATTTTTACCTAAAAAATTTTAAAAAATATCAAAATTACAAATTTTTGTTAATGTAAATCTTAAAATATAATGGTTTATATTATGAACACACTTTTTTTAGAGGGTTTTTGTTAAAAGTGAGATTTAACCTCATAATAATATAAAGTAAAAGTTCTATTATTATAATAGTTCGTTCGTATATACGAGCAAATATTATTAAATTCATTTTATCAAGGAAAAGTACATATTTAAAAAAATAATGTTGATATTACGGTCAAGTTCAAACATAATTATTATAATTATCACTTTTGTGTTTACATATCTCTAGTTATAATTCTAATGAAAAACAAACAAAAACATTGAATTATTTACCATTTAACAACAAAACTTTACCTGCAAATCTTCTCTTCAATGTTTCTAATAAATCACACACAACACTCACACACAAACAATAAATAAACAATGTTTATAGCCGTTCAACAATATCAACAATCGTTCGGAAACAATCCAACAATGCAATGCGTGCGCTGATAAAACGCGGTTCTCTCTAATGCGTGCAACAAAGACGACGTCCGCGGACCGACTGACGTACAAGCGCCGTCTATACAACTGGAGGACTTGTAGTTGCTTGTAGGCATGGAAACACGGTGCAGGACGTCTGGAAACCACACCTACGCAACTTATTTATCGGGGGTGTAAAGAATGCTATATTATGAGGAATAGATTGAAATTTTTTCGGCTTCACAGAACAAATTTTTAATATATTTTTCGCGCTACTTGTATTATAACAACTATGTTTTTCATTCAGTTAAGAAACATGTGTGGTCTATAACATTCTTACCTTCCGACACCTTTAGGCAGGGGTGTAATCGAGGGTATACGCGGGTATACGCCGTATACCCTCTGGATTTTTTAGGTGCCCTAGCGTGTACCCTCTGCTTCTTTAAATATTTGAGACAAAATTATAACTTTTGTCTCAAATATTTAAAGAAGCAGAGTTAACTAATGAAAATTTTATCCAACAATTAATATTAATGTTTTGTGATCTGGCAATTTTTTTTTGTACAAGGGAAAAACATGCGCCATATTTTTCTTAACTATTGCCCCTTTCCCCTGCGTATACCCTATGTTTCCAACTATATTTTCAGCGTACACCCTCTGCTAATTTTACGACTACAGCACTGCCTTTAGGTAAGGAAGATATCTTTGGTCAAAAAAATTGGTGGTTCGTTTTCAATGAATTATCACGTTTTAGAGTCCCTAGCAGAGAGACGGACGTTTTTGTTTTTAGGTTTGGTTTTGGTTTCGGGTCCAAAATAAAGGTTAGGGTTATCGCTCCGGTTTTAAAAACCCAAAAAATTATGCTCCGGTTAACCATTTAAAATAACTGTTAATATCGGTTCGGGTTAAAAAATTAAATAGAAAAATAATTAAATAATGTATTGTTATTAGGTCGAGAAAGATCTACCTTTAACAATAGTGCAAGGTTAAATTGAAATGATTTGTTAATCTAAATATTGACGTCCAAATAATTCTTATTTCGAAATAATAAAATGTTTTCTAATTTTCTTTCCTTTATTGTATTTTTACGGAGAAATAAAATTTAGTGTTGAAAATAATTTATGACGGTAGAGACAATGCAATTTGTATTAAGGTATGCAATTCAGTTGCAATATTATTATTGTTATTTTCCCAATGCTCGTATGTTAAATGTTTGTATAATATTATAGAGAATTGTAGAGTTTAGTAATAGCAAATGTTTACTATGATGTGAACCCTCATGTATTTCGAGTAACCTGTTAAGAATATCGGTTCGGATTCGGGTTCAACTCTTTTAAAATTGAAAATTAAGGTTCGGATTCGGGTTCAGGTTTTAGAAAATTCTTGGTTAATTTGGGTTTTGGGGTTCGGGTTCGGGTCCGGTTCGGTTCCCTGGTCCCTGGAATACAATTTTACTATTTATACGATGATGTCTGTATGTATGTATGTATTTATGTGTGTGTTTGTGTGTGTGTGTGTGTGTGTGTGTGTGTGTGTGTGATGAATCTTTCGGATCTGATAACTCCAATACTACAATTCAAAAAATACAATTCTTTCGTATTCCGGTTCCTTTCATTCATATGCAGACGTGATTAGATTTTGGTTATAATTGGTCATCCGGAAGTACCCTAATTTGAAGATTTTAACAGTTTTTCTTGAAAAAACGCTATTAAATATCATTTTTCACATTCAATGTTATTATAAATATTAAAGCATACGATTTGATTGTATTTTATGCTCCATATTTAATGGATTTATAGTTAAAGAATTATAAAGAAATTAAATTTCATAAAACAGCCAGCTATGCTATAACCATAGAAACAACTAGATACTTATTGTAAAATATGCAGTGATAAAGACCTGAAGATAGAAGACACTTCCACAATAAATCAACAAGTTTACAAAAAAATCAAAAATTATTTATTTTATTAAATATTTCCTAATGACATTTCATTCAATCAATTAATCTACCTCAAAAACAACTGTACCACAAACATACTAGATTTTTATTTTATTATTAAATAATTTGGCAATCATAGCAATCATTTAAAATATTAAAATTCAACAATACTATATTAAGAAAATTATGATTGACAGATGTCAGTGTCAAGTGCAATTGATATACGAGCCCAAACTCATAATAATTCGGCTAGTTTACATTTTCAACAAATTATAAAATCTATACATTTCTACAAAATTCTTTCGGCTTCTTTAAATATAGACTTAAAACTTTCAAAAATTGTGAGCCGACTGGTGATAATAGTTCGACCGGTATTTTAAGGGTCATCTTCTACCTCATATTTAGTTTGTTCGTACAGTAAAACCTACCTTGCAAGACATATAGGACAATGGTAATATCTTGGGGTTAACAATTACTCGAAAGTTCAGTCAAACAGCATTTATTTTTACTATACCAACGTTTCGGCGCACCCTTACACCTTCTTCAGGGTCTACATCAATTGTACAATAAATATGTAATACATACAAAACACATGGACATTATAACACTTACAGTAAGATCTTACAAATTATTACAATTCATGTACACAAAATACATTCGTACAAAACATTCAGTTAATTTATCAAACATCGTACAAAAAATGAACTTTATAAACCACGTTTAATTTGTCGTACAATATTCACAGGAAAATATACAAAACTTAGGGATACAATGCCTAATAGAATTAAAGCTGGTATTGCTAATAAAGGCGATGTAACCTAATATTAAATGGCGGAATATTTGAACATATTCAGTTTTGGTAAGCTTAACTTCTATATTTTAAACAAGTCGAAAGAAATTTGTAGAAATTTCTCACCATTTGCGTAAGTTTTATATTTTTTTTTGTTGAAAATGTTAACAGGCAAAAAACTTTCTGTATAGGATTTGTACAAAATATATAGAACTGACTAGAAGGTAATGTACTGGTCACATAAGATTTTTATTTACTATTTTTCCTTAACGACAGAATTTAATATTTCACTTACATTCCTAGGGCAATAATAACAGTAAGACACGTAAGTTAGTTAGTGAATAATAATAAAATCAATGCAGTAATGAGTGAAGAAAATAAATAAGTGTTATTTTTTTACATTTCGCCAACCTACATACAGAACGTATGTCCTAAAAGTTTTGGCACAAATTTCAACATTTTTTTTTTTTGTAATATAAAATGCATATAGGGACTTAAAGTTTTGTAATACTTAATAAATTAACTGTTTCATAAGCAACAAAATTATGAACTTAAATTAAATAAAGATAGGCGTGTTCTTCCATAAGGTGCAACTTTCTACGGACACCTAGCATTGGGTTTTGGACGAAATTTACATCGATTTCTCGTACTTCACACTGAGCAACTCCGAACTTAAGGGAAATGATCGGTTTTATACTGACAATATTGTATAGATCCCTAATACTGTCAGATGTAAACAAAAGGCCAAATTCGCAGATAAGGTGTTGATATTGTAACGTTTTATTTATATGGGTGAAGTGTAAAAATCAAAGAAATATTATTAATTAAAATAATACGTTTATTAAACGATAAATAATTAAGATTAAATATTAAAAAGATGATAAAAGTAACGAACACTATGATTAAATAACTATAAACACTAAGAATATTATTAAATACTTAAATACTAAGATTATTTATTTAAACATTTATATCACTATATTTAGTTATATAACTACATTTATTTATGTTAACAACTCGTAGAATGTTTATTTATATCACCCACTGTATTTATACAGCCCAGTGTCCTTCGGGAACTTTCTGACGCCACAATGATATAGAATACAATAGATTTAGTTCACCGGTGTAATTAACACGTCCAGCCGTATGGGTCGTTCCGCCCCCGGGGATTACGTCATCGCTGGGGAATATTCTACCAGTAGCGGCGCTCGTATACTCTTAATACGTTACACTGCCCCCTCCTTAAGACTGTTTCGTCCCGGAACAGTTCTTGATGACGAAATCTACATGTATTACCCTTGGTACATTTAGAAATCTTGAAGAAGTGACTGTCGATGGTCCGCTGGAGTTCTTTCTGTCCATTAACGAATTAGGGTCCTCACAACATGATTTTACTATTTTTACAATGACTGTGTGTGACGATTTTTTCGTCCACGATAACTCATATCAAACTTTCAAAATATTTTCCATATTTAAGCTTTCTGAATTTATATAAAGGGTTGATTACATTTTGGGTAAAATTAAACAACCGGAAGTGGTACTTTACTTGAAGCCCATAACAGTTTTTAATGAATAACCATATTAAAATATAATCCACAACTTTATAGCCAAATTCTCGAAAGGGTGTTAGCTAACACCAAAATGAGTGTTAGCTAGCAATGCGGTAACACGGTATTAAAATTTAGCATAACACTAAATCCTCCAAACAACGTATCAAAATAGCAGCTGACATTGCAGGTTATATGGTGAACAAAAATCAAACCAAGTAAAATTGTACTATGAATGAAGTAGATGTGATGATTCAGAAATTATGAACTATTTCTAGTCCGATTTTTCGCACTTGCATTAAGTTATTTTTCATATTGTCACTTTTTATTATTTCAAATTTTTCTTATAACTACATTGTATTTATTCTTGATTTTGTAATTAACCTTCTGTAATTGGGAACCTTTGTTCCTGTTGAGTGATTAATGATAAATAAATGGACTAGTATTTTATTTGGCTAACTATCGCCACATAATATTCCAATGAAGAAGGTTCGTGCTTCGGAAGAAGTTTCTTTGGCTATAAATGTCAAATAATGCAAGACTATTATGACACTAGGCTAGAGGCTAAAATACTATAAGGATAAGGTATGTGCTCAGTAATAGATTTCGATACTTTGAATGAGATATGTCAACCACGGGCGTAGCTATAGGTTTCTCATGGTGAGGGTTTTATATTATAATATCATTATTAAGGAAAAGGAAATGAATATTAAAAGATAACAAGAAAAATCTTTATGTACCTTCAACTCAAATTATATTATATCCAACTTATAACCAATAGGGGCGGGGGAGTTGAACCCCCTAACCCCCCCCCCCTACATATACGTCGCTGATGTCAACTGAAATACGCACTTCTTTATTGCAGCTATTTCATCGTATTGTTGTCATCAACTATCACATTGTTGTCATCACGACCGCATATTTTGCAGACGATTTATAAAATTTGTCTCTACGTGATACCACAGCAGTACTCGATCTAGCATATCTGACTTAAAAAAAAATTACATACAGATAAACATCCAAATTCATAAACCCGGTAAAAACTCTCTCATTCTAGAAATGGTCTAAATTAACCATATCGCTAATATCCAGCACAGAATTAAGTTCGTAACTTGTATAGTAAATAAATAAGGTTAAGATATACTTGTATTCTTGGACGACGATTTTCATTTGGACGGTTAAATTAATCGTTATTATTTGCTTGTCTTTGTTTATCAAAAATCTGTTGTGGCCACCGCAATACCTCTCGCCACTTCCTTTTTTGGTTACATAAGTATAGGGCGCAAACAGTCATGTTACATTGTTGGCCTTGACAAGCAAATGTGGGGGCCCGTTTTAGAATGATAATTAGTAATTATATACATAGATGTCAAATGTCAGAATTTTTCTTTAAAAATTTCAATATTTTCTAAATTCAGATAGTTAATTTGTCACCAGGAGTGTGGAATTTACTTGTCGATGAAAATAAACCATATGGAATTGGAAAATCACTAAATTTAGAATGAGAAATTAAGATATTTGACATCTATATACATAATAATTACTAGCTATCATTCTGACATGGGCTTCCATATCTGCTTGTCAAGGCCAACAAAGTCACATGACTGCTCGCGCACTAATGTATTTAACATTTCTAGTATACCTACACTCTACACTACACCAAAAATTCTACTTATATCTATTCCTTATATTTAATTTTTTTTAAATGTAAATTCATTCTATGAAGAACTTTTGTCCTACTCTTATAATTTTTCGAGATGTTTCCAATTCATTGTCGGGAGTAACAGTATTTCTGAAGGGTTTAACTATTAATACATTAAGAAATAATATAGTGTATGTACTTCCCAGAAAAATGTAATGTAATGTCTCCGGATTTCTGACACTGACATTTATCTGTCAGTTACAAACAATTTAAATTTTCAACTATTTTCCATGGCATTCTTCAAATAATCAATTTATTTTCCGCCTCTACCGGTTTCGACACCTCATGTGTCCTCTTCAGGAATGAAAATGAAGAAATTAAAAAACATGGATAAATACATAAAACAATTAATAAATAACATAATTTGCATACAATGGCCGTCAAAATTTAAAAAAAAAATACATTAAAAACTTATGTATTTGTCAGATAAAATTGGAAATTTATTTATAATCCTTAGAATTAACAATGGCACCCTTTAACTGAAGGATAACTTATCCTTCACATGAGGTGTCGAAACCGGTAGAGGCGGAAAATAAATTGATTATTTGACTGGACTCCAGTAATTTTCTTCCTTCCATTATTAATAATATCTTAATATCTTAATACACAATAGCTATTTGTGTATTAAGAGCGCAAAATAGGACATTGTCGAGTGAGAGGTTGTTACCGCGCGACACAGGAGCGCGGCATTCTCTCGAAATCGACAATGTCCATTTGCGCTCGAAACACACACAAGATTTTTTCTACAGTCGCCACAGTGGAGTCCTCCACCAAAACAAAAAATAATAAAATGTACACTTTGTACTCACACTACTACTCAATTAATAAGGATTAATATAAAGAATAAACGTCTTTTATATTTAATTTATCGTTATTTCCCATTCTTCTTGACTTCCAATCTAATCTGTTTAAATAAAATGTTTATTTTATACTTTCGTTTTTGTAAATGAATGCCCTATTTTATTTTCACAATAGTGCGGCATTTTTTTGGTTATGTAATATACCGACAGAGCAGTTACATGTCAGATTGATTTGTAAAGACGGTTAATGTGTCACTACAGTGCCATTAGTTCCTGACTAAACGTTTCCATTAAGAATGTAGACAAGTGACATTTCTCAACATTGTATAGTTAGAAATTTGGATAGCGAGCGTTTTTTCTACTTTGTCGCGCTAGAGCGGCAATGTGACATTTTGCGTTGACAAAAGAGAGCGCAAATGGCTACTTTCTATGTAGACTGTAGAAAAATTGATTTTACAGATTTAGTACGTCAAGTGGCGCCATGCAAGCGTAACGTTGTACTGTTTTGGGAAATTATCTGTGAGATATACATATTAATTTGAATAATTAAATTTTGAAGTATTTGCTTTTAAAACGCTCACAACACATTTTCCACATCTAAACTTCATTGACAGAGACCAAGAAAGATCAGGGACACCGACACTATCCTCCTAATTGAAATAAAAATAACTACCACTTCTATTCATATCAAATCTGTAAAAAACTCACGACAAAATTTTATATGAGAAAACAATGATTTGAAACGGCCATAATAAGCGTAGCGCAATTCAATGAAGTTGGTCATGGTAGAACTTGGCGGAAGGTAATGTGCTGGCCACATCTGTCGTTCATTGAACGAATTATAAAGAAAACCTTTCCTGCGAGATACCATTCTATAATATCAATGTAGTTTTGGCATTAAATATCTGAGCTCACAAATTGTAAACCTTTTTAGAATTTTGTATACTTGTGTACAAACTCATGAAAAATAAGATAGGTATTTTAATTTCATTTCAATCTGTCGTAAATGTTTCCATAATAATACCACCTTAAAATGTGTGAATATTATGAAAATGATTCTCTCTTTAATATGTACATTATTCCTGTCTATCAATCTTATATTTTATAATTTCTATCTAGAAAAATCTTTCTCCCCATGGCGTGCACGCAACAAAATTCTTCTTCGTGTAATTTTTCTCCACTTGACTGATTTGCAATTCTGTTATTTCCATAATATTAATATTCCTTCGCTATTATAGCTTGTTTGTATTACACATATGAAGAGTTAAGAGTTAGATATACATACTTAACACATGCAACAGAAGATACATGTGATACCACATCATTTATGATGAGAAGGTATTTTTGCCGAAGGGATAACATTCTTAAGAGTAACAAATTTTAATATGTGAAGATAATAAGATGTTAGTTCATTTAAGTATTAGTAGTAGTCAAATTAAATTTGTATAATAAATCATACCTTTATTGTAATAATTAAAAGAATATCGACGGATGATGGATAAATTGAAGGAAATAAAATATACTCCTTGTTGCAAACGTTTCGGATTTTTATTAATCCATCCTCAGTGCTACGGAGGAAAGGAAGAATAAATCGTTACAGAGTAAAATACAGCAAAGCCCAGCAATAATTACACATTAATAAATAAATAATGCTTACCAACAGAAGATTGTTACAATAAATTTTTAAATACATGAAGTGATACATGTGACAAAATTAGTTAAAAAAAATATACATTGTGTTTTTTTTTTCAACTAATTTTGTCACATGTGTCACTTCATGTATTTAAAAATTTATTGTAACAATCTTCTGTTGGTAAGCATTATTTATTTATTAATGTGTAATTATTGCTGGGCTTTGTTGTATTTTACTCTGTAACGATTTATTCTTCCTTTCCTCCGTAGCACTGACCGAAACGTTTGCAACAAGGAGTATATTTTATTTCCTTCAATTTATCCATCATCCGTCGATATTCTTTTAATTATTACACATTTGGATACGAACTATACATCGACTTTATTGTAATATTTGTTGGAACAATATCAACACCAAAAAAAAAATATTTAGAAATGAGTGCCTTAATTTTAACTTAAATTTCTAGAAGACGTTTCAGAAATATCTTCGTCCACGATCGGGATTTTTTTAATGTTTACCGATTGGGTTTCCAAGGCAGTAGGCTTTATTTACAAATTACTGATCGGTAAGTGATTGTGCACCGATCAGGAGGCGGAGGCAGTAAATAAATAAAAACAAACAATCAAAGCTTTAAAAATGACAACCAAAAATTTTTAATGTCAAAATATTTTTTATATCTTAGTATTTTTAAATATTGTGCGTCACTAAATGCTCTTCTACTGGTACCGGATGTATTGTGATCTCGATTTCGTCTCGATTTCCAAAATCATCCTCAACCGGTAGAAGCACTTACTGCCTTTTATACTTAAATAACTATTACACAGATAGCATTGAACAGTAAAGAAATGTCAGTTCTATACAGGGTGATTCTTCGGTCTGTTCTTTTTTAATAACTCGATTATTTTAAATATTATGGAGACATTTATTTTAAATTAAAATGTCTATAAATCTGTAGTATAGGTTTTTTCTACAGTGTTCCATTTTTACATAATGGTATGTAACATATTTTCAAATGGAACACCTATATATTAATTCAAATTTAAAAAGTACATGAAATTTACTAACCAATATAAAAACAATTATGTTATATTATTACGACTGATATATTATATCTTTTATATATATATATATATATATATATATATATATATATATATATATATATATATATATATATATATATTCAAAAAAAATTGTTGTGGCCAGGACAATACCTCTCGCCCTTTCCATTGTAGGATATACGAGTATAAATATTGAATTTAACATTTCTTGAACACACAAAAAATTCTAATTACATCTATTCTTTATACGTAGATATTTTTTATAAGTTTTCTCCTACTCTTCAAAATGTTCGAGGTTCTTCCCATTCATTGACCGGGATTGGCGGTATTTCTGAATGGTGTATATAATATATGTACCTAAAATTTTAAATATTTAATTAATAATACAATAAGAAATATTAAATGTCTTTCCCAGAAAAAGCCTTCATGCAGTACTATCTCTGAATTTTTGACACTGACATTAGTGACATTTATCTGTCAATTACAAACATTTTAATTTATCAATTGGTTACCATAAAGTGTTCGGGTTGTGAGATTTAAATCAACAGATTAATTTATAGATTATATTTTTATTTCTCTAAATCTATATAAGATATAATAACAATTTTAAATGTATCGGATAGAGAATTCTATGTTCTGTAATATTTGTAATTACATAAATTTTCAAAAAATAATATTTAGAACATTTTAGCTAAAATACTACTACTTCCGGTTGTCCAATTGTTGCCAGAACCTATTCAACTCTTCCTATTACTGTTGGATTGAGGAATCCGAAGTTACACAAGTCTTTAGTCTTATAAAATTGGAAAAATCGTACCTCAACACACGTACACACACGCACACACACACATACACACAGGCATCGTCGTAAAAATGTTATAATCGGAATCTAGAGACCTTAAAACGTGCTTATTCACTAAAATTTTTAGCATGAATTCAATACCTCCGCGGTAAACTGTTTAGGCAGTTCATCTGCTTTTTCAGTGTCTGAAGCCTAACTGTTGTGTACATTTTTTTCAAATTTTTTTTTTCACCGTAGGGTGAATTTTATATACAGCATGTTGTGTTGACCGCGTCACCGGAACACGGGGCATGTAAAATCATACGTTTGTAATTTCCTGCTTTCCTAATTATTTAGGTAAAAAAACTTGGAATAAATGTTGTAGAATATCAGAATCAATAAACAAAATTAATTTTGCGTGCTCTATAACGGCAGAAATTAGGTATGAAAATGTCGAAAATCACCCCAAAAATAGCGATGGCCATTGAATTGAAACTAAAAATTAACAAATGTTAATTTATTTTTGTTATTGTTTGTAATTTCTGTTAAAGTGAAAAATTATTTCATTTAAATTAATAGATATTTGTTCACTTGAACAGATATTACAAAAAATACCTAATACAAATAATATATTAACTTGACAGGTAAAACTTCCATCATTTGTTAATTTGTTTCAATCGCTATTTCGGGGTAATTTTCGTCATTTTTAATGGGGTCTTGTGGCCGTGTGCCTGAGTGTCTGGTCGCGAATCTGGGGAACCGGGTTCGATCCCGACCGACGCCAAATATTTCAAATTTTAAATGGCACAAAATTGACCCTTGTGGTGTACTCTTCAGGTTAGCAATGTGTGCCCGTGAGGTGACGCCTGGTAAACGCCCACAAGGTACAAAAATGTCTTCATCATTACCGAAATCTGTTTACAAAGCAGATTGACACATCCAGAAATGGGTAATATGCCGTGATGATATATTTGTTTATTTATTTTCGTCATTTTTATACCTCATTTCTGCCATTACAAAGCATGCAAAATTATTTTTGCTTATTCATTCAGGTGCAGAATTTTAAGCTTTACAACTTATATTTTTACCTAAAATACGTAATTAGGGAAGCAAGAAATTACGGAAATATGATTTTACATGTTAAAGTCCTACGTTCCGGTGTCGCGGTCAACATCCTGTATAGTCCCGCTCTGTACAACATTATTAAAAGGAAATGAATTTACTTTATCTTTATCGGTGACCTGAATTCATGCATTAACGTGCTATACTAGTCTCCAGTATTAAGTTTCGTGCCCAGTTTACGTACAACGCAGGGTAAATACCACATTTCTACTAATAAATCCCTTACATAACACTTGAATAATGTATTCAAACCCTAAGAAAAATTATACATATTTTAATAATAACAGTTGTTAAAGAATTAAGTGTCACATAAATGAACAAAAATTATATCTGAGATAAAATAAATTTAGGTCAGCGTGTTATTTGTTATTATAATTTATGCACTAGCAAAAAATCGTTTAAAGTTAAAGCAGTATTTTTACCTCCCGCTACCCTTGGTATGGGAGGTATAGGGATCGTGTGAAAAATCGCATATCGAGATTTTGGTAAATGACCAATTTTAACATTTTCACGATGATGTCTGTGTGTACGTGTGTGTGCGTGTGTGTGTGTGTGTGTGTGTGTGTGTGTGTATGTGTGTGTGGATCCTCTTTACGCTCTAACTCAAATACTATCGTTCAGAAAATTTTGAAACCTTGTATTTCTACCTTATATAGAAAGATGCCATTAGATTTTGGAGTAAATCAGACTTTACTGAATGCTCAAAATAGTTTTTCTTCGAAAAATACCTTTAACTGTTATTTTTCCGAGATTTATGTTATATAAATTAAAGATTATTAAATTTTCTACAGGTTTGCATTAATACTTTTTCTATATATTTTATGGATAAATTTATAAAACTATCTATAATTTTAATCCCGGAGCCTACGCTTTAACCACATCTCCATGGTTACACAGTTTAGATCTCAAATGCATGAGACAGATATATATCACTGTCAACAAGTTAACCATTTCAAATAATAATAGTAACATTTTAAAAAGAAAATAGTAAATGGAACAATAATTATATGGAAAGGAACTTAATATAGTTTCCTGCATAAGTAAATATGTAGGAATATAGATAAGAAAATAAAAATATATATCATCACGGCATATTAGCCATTGCTGGGTGAGCCTATCTGCTTTGTTCACAGATGCCGGTAATAATGGTGACATATTTGTACCGTGCGGGCGTTTACCAGGCGTCACTTCACGCTAATGTGAAGAACGGGTTCGATTCCGACCAACGCCAAATATTTTAGAATTTTAAATGGCATAAAATTGACCCCCATGGTGCTCTCTTCACACCAGCAATGAATATAGATAAGTATAAAAATAAATAAAATAAAGATATCATCACGGCATATTACCCATTGCTGGGTCTGCCAATCTGCTTTGTACACAAATTTCACCACAGGGGTCATTTTTATGCTATTTAAAATTCGAAATATTTGGCGTCGGTCGGGATCGAACCCAGTATTAAAATTTAATTTTAAGTATTTACATGAATAAAAATTAAATTAAACGGGAGGTATTGTGTTAGCCACATCAGATTTTTTTTATTAATTTAGAAAAAAGATATGAGACATTCAAATTTCTAATTGCAGACCAAAATATATTTGTTCCATAAATCAATTTTGTAATTACAGCGTAACTTTAATCCGTCACTACACATTAAAAGCAAAAAACAAAATCGCAGTTTTAAATTCAATTGTTTTGAGATAAAGCGATTATAACCTTATTTATCATCACTTTCTCAATAAATATTATAACATGTGTTAAAAAGTTTTCGGAAAAAATTGGAATAGACACTGTAGTTTAAGGAAATTATATTAAACCTGTTTATTTCTGCAATTAATATAGCTTAAGCGTTAACATTCATATTTAATGTAGAGCTAGTGGCCCATTTTCTTCTACCGGGTGTTTCAATAAGCTTGCTCACTATTAGTAACTTTTTTATTTGAAACGATACGAGTTTGATTAAATGAGAAAAATTGTACTATTTTGATTTATAAATTTGGCGGTAGCAGTAACAATATATTTACGAGTATATCAGCGGTTCTCAAAATATATGACAACTTTTTTATTTAAATAGTAACATATTTTTATTTGCTATTCCCTAGAAAAATTTATTCTAAATTCAACGATATAATCGTTTCATATTCATACGTAACGATTTTTTTGAGAAAAATCCATACTAAATTTTATATTAATTTTCTTTAAATGTGTACGAGGTTTGTCAAAAAAGGTGACTTTTCAAATATCGCGGGCTACGTATATTAGAATCTCGATTTTTTTTTTGTTCGTTACGTTGGTACACATGTTCCCAACATATGTTGACATGATCAGCTATTTTGCATTTGTAGTTTGTTTTTGACAGATATAAACGTTAGACGTATTTTGGTGTGTTTGGCGATTTTTTGCAATCGAAAAAAATCTGTTGTGGCCAGCACAATACCTCTCGCCATTTTCATTTAACTTGCATAGGGCGCGAGCAATTATGTGACTTTGTTGGCCTTAGCAAGCAGATATGGGGGCCCGTGTCAGAATGACAGCTGGTAATATATATAGGTGTCAAGTATCATAAGTTTTCATTCGAAACATTATGATTTTCCAAATCCATGTGGATTATTTTCCTCGACAAGTATATTCCATACTAAAGGATGACAAATAAACAGAATATTATGAAATTTTGAATGAAAAATTATGACATATAACAATTGTGACATCTATGTAAATAAATACTAGCCGTCATTCTGACACGGATCCTCATATCTGCTTGCCAAGGCCAACAAAGTCACATGGCTGCTCGCGCCCTATAAGTAACGAATTTAACATTTCTTGTATACACACAAATAATTGAAATTGTTTCTCTTCTTTCGTTCTATGAGAAATTTTATCCTACTATTCTAATATGATCAAAATACGAGTACTTCAAATTCATTGACGGTATTAGCGGTATTTCTTAAGGATATATGTAATATTGACATACCTGCAATTTAAATAAATATTTAATTAATAATACAATAATATATATTAAATGTACTCATACCTCCCAGAACTGACACTGACATTTTGCATTTATTTGTCAATTACAAATTTTTTAATATCGCAACTGTTTTTCTGGCAACGAGATTTATTACAACAGATTATTCTATATTATTATATACTATATCTCCAAACCTATACGAGATATAATAAAAAAATTAAATGTGTCAGATTGAGAATTTAATTATCTTTAATATTTGTAGTAACAAAATTTCAAAAAATAATATTTAGAATTTTTTTTTTAGAAACTATCACTTCCGGTTGTCCAATTATTACTAGAACCTATTCAACTCTTTACTTATTTCAACCCATTACTGTTAGATTGAGGAATCCGTAGTCAAACAGGTCTTTAGTCTTATAGAATTTGAGAAATCGTGTCTCCAACAACCTCACACACACTCACACATCCACACACACACACACACACAGACATCATTATAAAAATGTTAAAATCGAACTCTATGGACCTTAAATAGTGCTTATTCAATAAAATCTGGATATGCGATTTTTAGCATGAATCCAATACCTCTTAGCGATAGGTAAAAAATGGATCAAAGAATCTGTATTAAATTTTGTATGCAAAATAAAATTAAGTGCTCCAACGCACTTGAAATGTTGACTGTGGCATTTAGCGAGTCTACTTTGAGCAAAAAAAAACTGTTTATAAGTGGTACAAGCGCTTCACAGAAGGCCTAGAAGATGTTAATGACGATGCCCGTCGTTCGGTCAAATGTGAAGGTTTTGCTCACTGTTTTCTTCGATTACAATGGCGTGGTTAATCATGAGATCTTGCCAAAATGTCGTACGATCAATAAGGAATATTACCTTCAAGTTATGCACCGTTTGCGTGAAGCAATACGAAGAAAACGCCCGGATTTGTGGCAAAACAGTTCATGGCTTTTGCATCACGATAATGCAACGGCTCACACATCGTTGCTTGTTTTTGGCCAAAAACAACACCGTAATTACGTCTCAGGCACGCTTTTCACCGGACTTGGCCCCCTGCGACTTTTTCCTGTTCCCAAAACTGAAAAGACCCATGAAAGGACGGCGTTTTGCCACGATTGAGGAGATAAAGACCGCATCATAAGTGCTTCGAGGATTGAAAAAAGCGCTGGCACAAGTTTATTATATCTGAGGGGGATTACTTTGAAGCGGACAAAATAAATAAATATTTTTCGAGAATAATAAAAAGTCACCTTTTTTTCAACAAACCTCGTATAAAAAGAGTGCCAATTTCTACTTGGCGGGAGTCGGCAAAATAGAGCACTCGGGAAGCCGGTAACATATAACCAACAAACGTAATGTAAATTGTAACAAACAATAAGAAATTTAACAAGTTTATTAAGTTTGAATAAATATTTTTCCATATCGAAATTTGGTTTTTGCTTATTTTGGGAAGAAACAAGTTTGGGTTCCTTAACGTCCTAAGAGCGCAGAAAGAAAAATCGCCTGTAGCGCCGAAATGTCTAGCGGTGGCCCTATGGATATCACGACAACACGTTGTCAAGAGAAGAGTGACCATGGTAATACTCAACTATCTCTCTCTTCGAGCTTGTTGTCTCCTTCTAAAGATATGTAGTACCTACTGGGGGAGGATGGGTGTTGTGTGACGTTAATTCCATAAGTCCACATTACTAGTTCTCATTATAACACGGGCCCCCCATATTAATATCCCAAGGTCAAGAAAATCATACGACCACAGACAAACTATAAATAAGTTGTGACATGACTGCCCGTGTCCCCTATTCCAAAAGAAGATTGGCCGGGGCTTTTAAGAAGTGGAGGGACAAAGAATGGTTGACTGTATTATTGTTGAAGGAAAATACATTGAACATTAAATACAATTCTACACAAATGTGACCCATGTAACCCACCTATTATTATTATTGTTATAGTGCATTTTATGATAGTATTTTATTTTCTTTTGTAATATTTATTCTTCTGCAAAAAAAACTCTTCTCTGTTTTAGTACTTTGTGAATATATTATTTAACGTGAGTTTATGTGTGTATAGTTCGCACCCACGCTTATGGGTGGCGTTAGTGTTTAACATTGACCATATAATCGTAAAAGTAAACCCACGAGAGCTAGCATTTCATCTCTAACATCGCACAAGAACGACAAATTTATTACCCGGAGTATTTTATTCATATATGCGTAGGATGTGTGATATAATATTGTTTATTTTACCTATGGCTAAATGTATAGATTTTGTTTGATATGTCATTGTAAATATTAATATAATGCTTTCTGCAAATTTACATTTATTTATGTGTTATCGTCATTATCAATGGCGCTACAGCCCTTATGGGCCAACGCCTCAAGTAATGCAGATATTTGTTCAGTGACCTTGACTCGTTGCTGTCTTAAACTCATCAAAAAATTAGATATTTCATAAAATGCCACCCGTTTCATAGGTACATGGAACAAAACTTACATATCTAACAATAGAAAAACCTGAATAACTTTTCGATGATCCGTTTTGAAGAGTTATACATGCATAGATAGAAGATAAAAGTTCTCCTGATTTCTTTACATAATTTATATTGTCTCCAAAATAAGTTCTTTATCAAAATTTATATTTTTTGGGAACACACGTATCATCCTAATGTTTAAATCTTGACCATGAATATGGCGCAGATGTACTTCGCGCGTTCATAATTTAAAAAGTACACTCCGGAGTGCAAAATGTACATGAAAATGAATCGGAATACAGTAAAATTTTTGAAAGATGTCCGATCAAGGTTGTCTACGAATTGTATGAATTCAGATTTTTGCTCCGCCCATCATGACAAATTCAGTAGTGTCGTTTGCTTAGTTTTTATGAGGGTACGTAAGATACTACTGTTATTTTATTATTATAAAAATATATATTACAGGAAAAACATTCAAAATTCAAAAATAAGTCAACTAGTAAGTTTATAAGCAAATGTAAAACCAAATATGTTAAAAATAAGATACTGACACAATGTCAGTGTCAGTGACTCTGACAGAATATAACGTTATACGTACGGCTATGAATCCAGGTAATGTATATGTATTAATAAATAAACTTACGTTACAGCGAAAGTATTATCAACAACGAGCATCGTTTATAAATGGAATGTCCTAAACTTAGTCGAAACAATATGAATTTTTGAAAGACCACCGAGTTATATCCATCCTTATCACACACTCTTACAGCCTTTGCAAAAGAAAGAGATAAATGTATGCCAATTTGTTAATTCGTTCGTGATACAGGTGCCCTTGATCGGACATCTTTCAAAAATTTTACTGTAGGTAGTTATTGTTAGTATTTTACATTTAAAATTTGTACTGCGGAGTGTACTTTTGAAATTGTGAGCGCACGAAGTTCATCTGCGCTAACTTCATGGTGAAGATTTGAATATTAGGAAACTGAACAAAACAAGAAACAGCCATATTTTTTTCAATGGTGATTTCAGCTGATTAACATTGAATAAAAATATGTATAGATATCCGATCAAGGTCATCTACGAATTGTATGAAATTAATATTTTAGCTCCACCCATTCTGACAAATTCAGCAGTGTCGTTTACTTAGTTTTTATGAGGGGACATAAGATACTACTGTTATTATATTATGTATTTTAAAAATATATGTTATAGTAAAAGCATTCAAAAATAAGTCAAAAATGTAAAACCAAATATGTGAAAAATAAGATACTGGTGACACTAACAGAAAATAACGTTATTCGTACGGCTATGAATCAAGGTAATGTATCCGAATTAATAAATAAACTTACGTTACAGCGAAAGTATTGTCAACAACGAGCATCGTTTTAAAATAGAGTGTCCTAACTTAGTCGAAACAATATGAATTTTTCAAAGACAAGCGTATTATATCCATCCTTATCGCATACGCTTGTAGTCTTTGCAAATGACAGAGATAAATGTATGCCAATTTATTAATACCTTAATGATACATATGACCTTGATCGGACATCTTTAAAAAAATTACTGTACAGTAAAATTTTTGAAAGATGTCCGATCAAGGTTGTCTACGAATTGTATGAATTCAGATTTTTGCTCCGCACATCATGACAAATTCAGTAGTGTCGTTTGCTTAGTTTTTATGAGGGTACGTAAGATACTACTGTTATTTTATTATTATAAAAATATATATTACAGGAAAAACATTCAAAATTCAAAAATAAGTCAACTAGTAAGTTTATAAGCAAATGTAAAACCAAATATGTTAAAAATAAGATACTGACACAATGTCAGTGTCAGTGACTCTGACAGAATATAACGTTATACGTACGGCTATGAATCCAGGTAATGTATCTGTATTAATAAATAAACTTACGTTACAGCGAAAGTATTATCAACAACGAGCATCGTTTATAAATGGAATATCCTAACTTAGTCGAAACAATATGAATTTTTTAAAGACAAGCGTGTTATATCCATCCTTATCACATACTCTTACAGCCTTTGCAAAAGAAAGAGATAAATGTATGCCTATTTGTTAATTCGTTAGTGATACAGGTGCCCTTGATCGGACATCTTTCAAAATTTTTACTGTACCTCATTAAACAAACCACTATAAGGAGGGGCGGATTGGGCTGTCAGGAATCCGGAAATTTTCTCGGTATGCCGGTCAATATTATCAGATATTGTTCTTATGGTTTTAACTGTAGGTAAATCATTTATTTACCTACACCCGGTAAGTTCAAAGATCAAACACGACATATTTCTAATAACTTTATGCAAAATACAAAAGCCTACCTTGCTGTCATATTTTTAACATTTCTGCTTGACAGCCCTTCAAAAAACATTTGATACCAAACACGACATATTTTTGACAAATTTAAACAAAAAACAAAAGCCTAATTAATAGTGAGAAGAGGCCAGTTGCTATAGTTGGGTTCACGAAAGATGACTATTCAAGGTCACTTGTTCGAAGAAAGAATACACAGCACTTTATACAGCAGTAGTTTAGCAACATTCCATTTTAGAAAGAGAAAGATTATTTGACATAATGTCTATGTAATTTATGTTATGTGACAGATATACCTAAATGGTTACATTGCTTTCTAACACACTACAAATAATAATGACGTATATCGTAGAGTTCCTGAAATGTAATTGTCTACTACACTACTCTCTGTACTATGTTTACACAGTGACGTTGACGTTTAAATAATTATTATTCCATGACTTATGCCAAGTCTATGTTTTTCTGTTTTGCAGAAACATGGATGAAGAAAATAAATCTTTAGGAAAGGCATTATTTAAAAAGAACAAAAGAAGCATAATTTTCAAATAAATCACACTTATTTTTTACCCCTCGCTAAGAGGTATTGGATTCATGCTAAAAATCGCATATCCAGATTTTAAGGTCCTTACAAACCGGTTTTAACATTTTTACGATGATATCTGTGTGTGTGTGTGTGTTTGTGGATGTATGTATGTGTGTGTATGGATGTTGGAAGGACGATTTCTCAACAACTATACTACGTACTACGTATTTCTCAATCAGGCATTAAAGGGAAGAGTTGAAAATATTAAAGAAGATATAATTCTCTATCTGATACATGTAAATATTTTATTATATCTTCTATAAATATAATAAATAAAATAAACTATTGTAATAAATCTCACAGCTTAAATAACGCCATGGAAACCAATTGAAAAATTAAAATGTTTGTAATTGACAGATAAATGTCAGTGTCAAAAATCCAGAGATATTACTGAAGACTATTCTGGGACGTACATCCATATATTATTCCTTATTGTCTTAATAGTTAAATATTTAAAATTATAGGTATATTACATATACCCTTCAGAAATACTGTCAAACCGACAATGAATTGAAAAAATCTCAAAAATTTAAAAGAGTAGGACAAACGACAAAACTTCTTCATAGAATGAATTTAAAATTAAAAAATCTATATATAAAGAATAGGTATAAGAACACAAATTTTCGCGTAGAGTGTAGGAATAAAAGAAATATTAAATACAATACTTATGTAACCTAATATGGAAGAGGCGAGAGGTATTGTGTTGGCCTGCAAGCACTACATGGAATCTATGCACTCCTACTTTTATGTATACACCATAACATATGTGCCATGTACGTTGCTTACATATATCAATTTACATTGTTTTTGTCATGAAATTTAGCTGGCTGCTCTTATTCAGCGGAAACATTAAATTAAACCAAATTTACTCATTGTACAACACATTTAAAGACATATTGTACATTGTACGCACATAATAGAACCAATACACAATATATAAACACAAAATATAATCAGCAAAGTATAAAATTCTTTCTTAATCTTTATATTCTTATTTGCTCGCAATCAGGTTAAGCCCGTATAACAGTAAATAACATAACGGTCTTAACAAAACAGTGTGTTTCTGGAGTCTCTCCTTCATTTTAAACGTGCGCATTGGTCTTAACACTTCACTAGACAAGAGACAAGACCACGACAAAACATCCACATCTCAAGTTGTGTGTGCTGATATACACACGTGGTAAAACAAATCCATGTGAATGAACGTAGTCAGCACGTGATCTTCTTACAAATGTTATCTGTGATGACATAGTCAACAGACTGGAGTATATAAGACACGGATATAGTCATTATAAAAACAAACACTTGACAGGTGAATTAAATCGAAAAAGGTGAGTGGATTTTTATTGTTGAAATCTGAAAATAATTATTTGAAGATTTATAAATGTTTTAGTTTTAATGGTAATAATTTTGTAAAGATTTTAAATTTTGAAGATAGGTAAACCTTGTGGAGACTTATGTAAACTAAAGTAAGGTTAGAAAAGTAAAAATATTAATTTTTGCATTAAAGAAAAATTGTTTGTAATTATTTTTTATAATTTTAGTTTGTTAAAAGTAATAATTTTGTGATTACAACTGATAAATTATACATATATATTTGCTAAATGAAATAAACTGTTAAAATATGGCTAATATACCTGTATTAAATTGTTTTTATAATCATATATAAAAAATATAATTTTCCCAAAATTTATATGTAAATATATTCTACATTAATAACATATAAATTAACAATTTTTGCTGTGCAGTTATCATATGTATTTCAAATTATATAGCCGCGTTTTTGAAAAAAAAGATTGTTTTAACATTGAAAAATTTCTGAAATGTACAGGGTGATTCATCGGTCTGTTCTTTTTTAATCTCTCGATTATTTTAAATATTAAGGGAAAAACATCAGTTTATTTTATATTAAAATGTCTACAAATCAGCGGTATAAATTTCTACAGATTGTTGCATTTTTACGCAATGGTATGTAACTTTATATTTTCAAATGGAATACCTATATATTTAATATATTTATTCAAATATGAAAAGTACATGAAATTTGCTATCCATTAGTATAAAACAATCATATGTTATATCATTAAAAAATACAATGGCGAATGATTTAAATGTTGCATTTTTATACATAAGGCTTTGCAATACTATTTTTTTTAACCTCCCGCTATCGTTGGTAATGGATGTATAGGGATCGTGCCTAAAATCGCATATCGAGATTTTGGTAAATGGGCACATTTTAAAGGTCCCTAGAATCAGATTTTCACAATGATATCTGTAGGTGTGTGTGTGTAGATCCTCTTTAAGCTTTATCATTCTGAAAATTTTGAAATCGTGTAATCTTACTCTACTGTAATATGAAAAGAAGCCATTAGATTTTGGTGTAAATCAAATAACCGGAAATGGCACTTTACTTGAAGCTCAAAACAGTTTTTCTTCGAAACATAAAGATTATCAAATTTTCTACAGATTAATACTTTTTTCTACATATTTGCTATTAATAAATTTATAAAATAATTTATTGTATAAATCCCGGAGTCTAATCCTCCTTGGTTACACAATTGATATCTCAAATTTAAATAACTGACAGATAAATGTCAGTGTCAATGTCAATTTCAAATTAATAACTGTAGTATTTTACAAAGAAAATATTAAAATATGAATTTATAAAATATCTAATTAATAATAAATGTTTGTAATTGAAAAGAAATTAACATCACTATCATAAAATAAAATTATGCTAAGATTCTGGAGAAGAAAATACGGATAATACATAATAAATTGGAACAATAGTTATATTACTAACTATATCATGCAAAATAACTTAATACACATTAGAAAGTATGTAGATATGTAATTAAGTTAACAAAAATTAAATGGCGGGGGGGTATTGTGCTGGCCACATCAGATTTTTTTAATTAGACATCTGATAACATTAAATAACTGGTGTAATAATTATTTCTTTAAAAATTTAACAAATGTAATGTTAAAATAAATAATGCAAAGCCTAGTGTATTTAATAAAAATGTAATATTTAAATCATTCGCCATTGTATTTTTAATAATATAT
Source organism: Harpalus rufipes (assembly GCA_951394225.1). Lineage (NCBI taxonomy): Eukaryota > Metazoa > Arthropoda > Insecta > Coleoptera > Carabidae > Harpalus > Harpalus rufipes. The sequence goes on from OX596283.1 coordinate 37,877,900, forward strand.
CATATGATTGTTTCTATACTATTGGATAGCAAATTTCATATACTTTTCATATTTAATTTAAATATATAGGGTGTTTAATTTGAAAATATAAAAATGCATACCAATACGTAAAAATCCGTTGTGGCCAGCACAATACATTTCGCCATTTTCATTTTATGTTGCATAGAGCGCGAGCAGTTATGTGACTTTGTTGAATTTGGCAAGCAGATATGGGGGCCCGTGTCAAAATGACAGTAATAATGTACATAGGTGTCAAGTATCAGGAGTTTTCATTCAAAACATTATGATTTTCCAAATCCATGTAGATTATTTTCCTCGACAAGTATATCCATACTATTGATGACATATAAACAACATGATATCAGAATATTTTGAAATTTTTAATAAAAAAATATGACATTTGCGACATCTATGTAAATAACACAAATCTGCTTGCCAAGATCAACAAAGTCACATGTCTACTCGTGCCCTATAATAAGTGACGAATTTAACATTTCTGGTACACACAAATAATTGAAATTATATATCTTCTTTCGTTCTATGTGTAATTTTGTCCTACTCTTCTAATATGTTCAAAATTTTTCAAATTCATTAACAGTATTAGCGGTATTTCTTAAGGATATATGTAATATTAACATACTTATAATTTAAATAAAAAAATAAAATAAATAAATAAATATTTCATCACGGCATATTACCCATTGCTGGGTGTGCCAATCTGCTTCATACACAGATATCGGTAATGATGGAATATTTGTACCGTGCGGGCGCTTACCAGGCGTTACCTCACGGGCACTCATTGCTGGCGTGGAGAGTGCGCCACAGGGGTCAATTTTGTGCCATTAAAATGCGAAGTAATTTTTGGCGTCGGTCGGGATCGAACCCGGGTCCCCTAGATTCGCGACCAGACACTCAGGCACACGGCCACGAGACTCTATATAAATAATAATATAATAATATGTATTAAATGTACTCGTACTTCCTAGAAAAATCTGATTTTTGATACTGACATTTTGCATTTATGTGTCAATTACAAACATTTAAATATCTCAACTGTTTTTAGGCAACGAGATTTATTACAATAGATTATTCTATATTATTATATACTATATCTCCAAACCTAAACGAAATATAATAAAAAAATTAAATGTGTCAGATAGAGAATTTAATTTTCTTTACTATTACCAAGAAATTTTTTTAAAAAATAATATGTAGAAGATTTTTTTTCAAGAGTATGCTACTTCCGGTTGTCCAATTGTTACCAAAACCTTTTTAGCTCTTCCTATGAATGTCCGATTGGGAAATACGTAGTTAAACAAATATAAAATCTTATAGTTTTTGAGTAATCGTCCTTCCAACGTCCCACAAACATACACACACACACACACACACACACACACACACACACACACACACACATACACATACACACATACAGCCACACACACACACACAGACATCATCGTAAAAATGTTAAAATCGTATTGTAGGGACCTTAAAACGTGCTTACTCATTATAATTTTGATATGCGATTTTTAGCATGAATCCAATGGAACACTTTTAGAAAAATCTATACTGCAAATTTGTAGACATTTTAATATAAAATAAACTTTAAAAAAAATCCATAATATTTGAAAGAATACACCAATGAATCACTCTATATAGTTCACGATAAAATCCGACATAATGACACATTTAATAATAAAATAAGTAAATATTATATCTAAAATAAATATAGATAGTTGCTCTATTTAAAATAATATCAATAATAATATTTATGTTATTGTATACTATTATAGAACATTTTCTATTTCATTTGTATTTATATCGATTTTAATTACTTAAACTATAAAACTTTAATAATAAATTACTATTTAGGCCGTTCAAAAATTATGGTTACAGCTGATAATATCGGGAAAATCAACAAAAGCTACTATATTTATTTTAACGCTATGGAACATTCTAATCATTATTTGTATTAGTTTTTGTAACACATTACTAAAAACTGGTTTCCAATTATTTCGCGAATTCTCGTACAACTAAAATTAACACTGGTTGATTTGGTTTTGAAGCCTTGTCTCTTCATTTCATCCGACACAAGTTCTACAGGTTTCAGAGGAAGCAACGGTTTACAGTGGCAAAAATAAGACAAAGTGTTAATTTTTATTGTATTTGTGAATTTTACAAATTGACTGGTGTGTCATCTTTGGACGATACTATGTGGAATCTTTCGAAAACACATGTTTAAATCCATGTTTTTTTTTTACTTTATGATGAATTAATTATTTACGATTATATTATCGTAAAAACCTACGATTTGTTCTCAGTTCTCAGTATTGCAATATAAAATCCAAATGAATTTAAAATTAGTGGGATTTGGAATATATATTTTTTAAATTAAATTATTATTAAAACATATACAAGAAGTCCGTCTATATATAAAATAGCTATATAACAACTATATAATATAAATTGTAGCATATTACCGTCTCTATATAATTTCGGAAGTAGTTCAATATTATTACTTCCGGTTTTCGAATAATTGCTAGCAACTTATAAGTTTCTAACGAAACATCCTATATATTTATTCAAATTTAAAAAGTACTTGAAATTTGCTATCCAATAATATAAAAAAATCCTATTTAATAATGGAATATGATTAAAATATGTATTACATTTTTATTAAATGCAAAAGGCCAGACAAATATCTGTACATATTCTTGGTATACAGGGTTCATTTTATTTTGTCCACTATTGCTAGCTAGAGAACTATAAGAGCTACGAGGTCGGTTAAATTAGCAAACAATTTCTAGACTATTTTAATTAACTTTGTTATTTTAAATGGGATCATATATTTTTTACCTCTCGCTAAGAGAGGTATTGGATTTATGCTAAAAATCGAATATCCAGATTGAATAAGCACGTTTCAAAGTCCCTACAACCCGATTTTAACATTTTTACGATGATGTATGTGTGTGTGTGTATGTGTGTGTGGGACGTTGGAAGGACGATTACTCAAAAACTATAAGACTTAATATTTGTGTAACTACGTATTTCCCAATCGGATATTAATGGGAAGAGTTGAAAAGATTTTGGTAATAATTGGACAACCGGAAAAAATCTTCTAAATATTTTTTTTTTTTAAATTTCTTGGTAATATTAAAGAAAATTTAATTCTCAATCTGACACATTTAATTTTTTTAATATATCTCGTATAGGTTTGGAGATATAGTATATAATAATATAGAATAATCTGTTGTAATAAATCTCGCTGCCCAAAAAACAGTTGAGATATTTAAATGTTTGTAATTGACACATAAATGCAAAATGTCAGTGTTAAAAATCATATTTTTCTGGGAGGTACGAATACATTTAATATATATATTATTAATTAAATACGTATTTAAATTATAGGTAGGTTAATATTACATATATCCTTAAGAAATACCGATAATACCGTCAATGAATTTGAAGAATTTTGAACATATTAGAATAAAGAAGAGATACAATTTTAATTATTTGTGTGTACAAGAAATGTTAAATTCGTTACTTATAACAAAGTCACATAACTGTTCGCGCCATATGCAACATAAAATGAAAAGGGCGAGAGGTATTGTGCTGGCCACAACAGATTTTTATTTACATATTAGATAGGAAATTTTATTTTGAATTTAGCGATATAACGTTTTCATACCCTCACATACCGATAATTTTCAAAAAATATATAAAATTTTATATTAATTTGATTAAAATATGACTATAATACGTAAGAGTGTCACGAATGGAAAAAAATAAACACATGTTATTTTTACCTCTCGCTAAGAGAGGTATTGCATTCATGCTAAAAATCACATATCAAGATTTTAGTGAATAAGCACATTTTAAGGTCCCTAGAATCCGATAACATTTTTACGATGATGTACGTGTGTGTGTGTGTGTGTGTGTGTGTGTGTGTGTGTGTGTGTGTGTGTGTGTGTGTGTGTGTGTGTGTGTGTATGTGTGTATGAATGTTGGAAGCACGGTTTCTTGGGATATGTTTAACTACGGATTCCTCAATCTAACATTAATGGGAAGAGCTGATAAGATTTGGTAACAATTGGACAACCAGAAGAGATACATAACTTGAAGCCCATAACAGTTTTTAATAAAGAACTATATTAAAATATAATCCAAAACTTTTCAATTTTAGTATTTAAGACTTTTATATCAATATTGATAAATCGGAAACGATACTCTACTTGAAGATCTGAACAGATTTTCGTAAAAACTTATTATGATATAATCCAAAACATTTCAAATTTAGTATTTAAGATTTTTGTATTAGTGAGAACGATGTATTATATTTTTTCCATAATTGATAAACCAGAAGTGGTACTTAAATTGGAGCTCTCAACAAATTTTCGAGGAAAAACAATAAAATATAATCCAAAATTTCATATTGCAAATGTTTCTATTTATTAGACCAACAAATTAGAATTTGTTTACAAACAATCAGCCGGAAGTGTTACTTTACTTAAAGCTCATTGCTATTTTAAACATTAAATTGGCGGGAGGTCATGTGCTGGACATTTTTTTACATACAATTAGAATGCTGTGAAATAAATACGTGAATATTTTGTGCGCTTTGACATTTCGGTTGACATTTTTGATCAATTGACAGAACAAAATATTCACTTCTTTCTGCCCAAGACACTAATTCTATGTAAAAAAAATCTGATATGTCCAGGATAATACCTTCCGCCAATTCTGTGTATTATGTATAAATTCCATACATAAATTTTCTTGCAAAAGATTCTAAATTTCCAGTAAAATTATTTCATAAACAAACTACGCAAATTGCACTTGACACTGACATCTTCTTCTTTAGCTTTTCCCATTCGTTAGGGGTCGCTATTTTTTATTTTCTTCTTGCATTCATTTCTGTTTTACGTGTCGTTCTCATTCAGTTCCTTTTCTCTCAAGTCTTCCGCAATACAGTCTTTCCATATTATCTTTAGTCTTCCTCTGTTTCATCAACCTACTATTTCTGAGCTATTCATTCTTCTTCCAACATGTTCTACATCTCTCCTCATGACTTGTTCAAATCAATGTAATCGTCTTTCTTGTATCTTTCTAGAAACTTGTAACACTAGAGTTATTTCCTTACTGTATTTTTCCGTGTCTTCCCCAACATCTACTTCAACATCCTCATCTCTGCCATATTCATTTACTTTTTATTGATACTGACATCTGTCAATTTGAATTATCTGAATATATTAGCAATTTTCATGAATAGCGTAGCTGGCTGATTTATGAAATTTAATATCTTGATAATTCTTTAACTCTATATCTATTGATTATAATGTATAAAATTCAATAAAATTGTATAGGAAATAATGTATTCTTATGTCAATAATTCATATTTAACTGTTATATCTTCAAATAAGGCTACTTCTGGTTGACCAATTATAACCAAAATCTAATCAGTTGTTCTTCTGGATGTAAACTTGAGGAATACGAAAAAAATATAATTTTTGGAATCGTGGTATAGAAGTTATGCGATCCGAAACTTTCGTCACACATACACAGACACACACACGCATACATACATACAGACATCATCGCAAAAATGGTAAAATCGTATTATAGGGACACTAAAACATGCTTATTCACTAAAAACTCATCATTGAATTTTCATATTCATTTTTTCCAGTCATGGCATAAAGTTTTATATGCATATTTCTCAAAAAAATCGTTATATGAGGATATGAAAATATTATATCACTGAAATCACAATAAAATTTTCTATCTAATAAGTAAATAAAAAATGTATGATCCCATGTAAAACAGTGAAATTGCTTCCCACAGTTTGAAAATCACGCTCATTAAAATAGTCTTGTAAAATAGAAATTGTTTGTTAATTTAACCGACCTTATAGTTCTTAGCAATAGTGGATAAAATAAACAGCCTGTATATGTTGCAGTAAAAGTACATACTTAGTGGGATGATGTGCACATTGCCCGGCAAATGTAGAGATTCGCTTACAATTCAACTAAATATAACAACAATAACCTCACCTAACGCACAAAACTCGCCCCGACTTTTTCAAATTATGTACTTTTACTGTAACATAATTATAGTTGTACGAAACGATATTTGGTACTGCATGTTTTATAACCTTTTATTGAGTGTTGGGTAGCTTAGTGGTTAATCATCATAAATGGGGTCCTATACAATTTTTTTAAGAACAGAATGAACTAAGAATTTTAGTGCAAACGCGACTTAAAATTTTTATGGAATAAGCGAGATATGAATTTGTAAACTTCAGAATTTGACGTATGACGTAGTTTGTCCCCACCAATGGTCGACAAACTGTTAGTTATGTACAAATTTTTCATGTTTGCATAGCTGAAATGTTTTTATATATTATATATGTATATGTTATATTCATTAAAAAACTTTTAAAATCAGGCTACCACTCAAATAGCATAGACGTGATACGTCATCCTAATAATTATTAATCGACTTCAATCATTTTGCGAATAATTAATATTTAACAAAATTCTTTCACTGATACTCATTAAATTATATTCAGGTGACACTGAAAAGCGGGCCATTCAAAATAACTTTTTACAATAGAAACCGCTTATAATGGACTTCAGTGGACCAAGGAAAATAGTCCATTATAGTTGAGTATTCATCTCATCAGAATAATTAGTAATTAAATAAATGCTTACTTATGTTATTTCATTATCATGTTTTTATTAAAAAATCTGTTGTGGCCAGCACAATACCTTCCGTCATTCTCGTGTATAATGTATAAATTCCATAATTTTTCTCACAAAAGATTCTAAATTTCCCGTAAAATTATTTCATAAACAAACTTTTCAAATTGCACTTGACACTGGCATCTTCTTCATCTTTAGCTTATCCCATTTGTTAGGGGTCGCTATTTTTGCATGTCGTTCTCATTCAGTTCCTTTTCTCTCAAATCTTCCGCAATACAGTCCTTCCATCTTATCTTTGGTCTTCCTCTGTTCCTTTAACGTCCTATTATTAAACTATTCATTCTTGTTCCAATATAATTCTTCCTTTCTCCTCATGACATGTTCAAACCAATGTAATCGTCTTTCTTGTATCTTTCTAAAAACTTGTAATACTAGAGTTATTTTCTTACCATATTTTTCCGTCTATTCCCCAATATCTACTTCAACATCCTCATATCTGCCACATTAATTTACTTTTTATTTATACTGACATCTGTCAATTTGAATTATATGAATTTGATACTAGTTCCCAAGTTTGGCATAGCTGGCTGAATTATAAAATTTAATTTCTTTAAAATTCTTTAACTCTGTATGTATTGAATATGAAGTATAAATTGTAATCAAATCGTATAGAGAATAATATATTCTTTAAGTTATAATAACGTTAAATGTCAATAAATCAAATTTAACTGTTAAATCTTCAAATGAGACTACTTCCGGTTGACCAATTATAACCAAAATCTAATCAGATGTTCTTCTGGATGTAAACTTGAGGAATACGAAAAAAATATAATTTTTGGAATCGTGGTATTGAAGTTATGGAATCCGGAAATTTTGTTACACACACACAGACACACATACATACAGACATCATCGTAAAAATGGTAAAATCGTATTATATGGACCCTAAAACGTGCTTATTCAGTAAAAACTCATCATTGAATTTTTTGACCAAAGACAATACCTTCCTTACCTAAAGGTGACGGAAGGTAAAAAATAACTACATAGAACATGAAACTATGTAATACATACAAACTCGCATATATTTACCATTACATATTTTGAAAAAACTCGGTTAGTTTTGTTTGAATCCACGTTTTGACTATATAATCTTTATCTAGATTTAGTTTGACTTTATTTTAAGTACCGAATCGCTCCGCTTGTAATGGACAAAACAAACGAATTTGGGTTCATTATAGGCGAAAATTTGTTGTAATCGAGTTCATTTTAACCGAGGATTTCTCACGTGTTTGTACTAGGACTTTAAAAAGGGGTACATTATAACAGAGTGTCTATTATAGGCGAGTTCATTATAGATGGATTCCACTGTATTTATAATTATTTTTTAATTCTCTTTCTATATTTGTAAACTAGGCTAGGGGCTCACAAATAATAGTATTTGGCATGATGGTAGCGCTTTCGGTTTAACCGAAAATGACATTAACTTTCATATTTCAAATGGGACCCTAAATATTTTTATATATTTGGAATCTACGAATTCAACGATATGATTGAAGTCAATTTTTATTGAAGAAATAAATTTAAAAACCGTAGGAGAAAATTATGAATAATTAACCTGGTAAGCCATATCAGACAGGCTGTGATAATAAATTGATCTACAAAATCAATTCACTTAAATATTACTTAATATTTTCACATCTTGTCTGATATCAAAGCTTAGCAGGTTAACTATGCATCATTTTGTAATTTATTTCTTCAATAAAAATTCACTTCAAGCATATCATTGAATTCCTAATTTTACGTAGATTCCAAATATATAAAAATATATAGGGTGTCCCAATTGAAATATGAAAGGTAATGTCACTTCCGGTCAAACCGGAAGTGCTACTATCACGCCAAATACCATTAAATATGAGCCCCTAAGCCTAGTTTACAGATATTGAAAGAGAATTAAAAAATTATTTTAAATAAAGAAGTTATTTTGAGTTGCCCATTTTTCAGTGTCAGCCTGTATATTTTCATATTCTTATCTAAAATAATTAAAATTTGACTATGGGCTGGGACCAGTACTCAAAAAAGTATTTAAGTACTAAATACTCGGAAGTAAAGTATTTAAATACTAAGTAAAGTAATACTTTAAGTACATTTTTTTACTTACAGTACCAGTACTAAGTATTTTTTAATGAAATCAGTTAAAATAATATGACGAAAAATGATCGAGTTTAGGTACATATTTGTATATCACTCTTAGCCAATAAGACAGATTACCTATTAAAAAAATAGCATATAAAATGTTTCAAAATAAACTCGATAAGAAATGCATTGCATTTTACGCATCTCAATTAAAAGTCACACTTCACGTACTGTGATTAATGTCTGTATAGCTACTACTTTACGCCTAGTAGAAAAATTGTTTACTTATTTAGTTCTATAATATTGATGAGCACGTAAATATGTGGTTCAAAATTACTTTTTGATTTATCTTTATTTACGTCTTTAACTATTCGATTAAAACTGTAGATAGCGAAAACTTTAATAACTACCAATACTTGCTCAAATCTGTGTTGACAGTACAAAACACACAGCAATTTGTTCTTGTGCATGCGTGAAGTATTTAGTATTTCAAGTACTTAAGTTACTTTAAATACTTTTGGATACTTTAAGTACCAAAAAGTATTTGAAGTACTTTTTATGAAAAAAAAAAGTATTTTAAGTACAGTACTAAGTACTAATTTTCAAAAGTATTTTAAGTAAATTATTGTAAATACTGGATGTATTTAAAGTAATACTTCCAGTACTTTTACTTTCAGTAGTTCCCAGCTCTGGGTATAGTACCCCATTATTCGAACTTGTGGCCATTACTTGAAGAGTAAGATATGGACCATATTAAAAAATTCATTCTGAACTTAGTATAAATTATTTTTTGTAATGCCTATAATATTTTAATCTTTATTCAATTTACAATTTGATATTAGCAAGATTACATTTAAAGCACATTATTAATTGAATACTATAATCCGGATTTTAAAGTTTATGCGCAATTAGGAAAATTTTGAACTCAAATTACGAGTATGGACCCTGGCATTACGTGACGGAAGAAAGTATTTACTAGTGCTATGAGGATCCGACAAAACTTGGATCCGTGTACCCAGATTTCAAAATATCCGGTTCCTCGGATATCCGATGTTAGGATATTGAAGCGGATATCCGTAAATTTAACTCGGATTTGGATCGGGATCCTAATTTGGATCCGGATTCGATATTTTGTTTACATATCCGAATCCAAATTTTAATTCTGGATCCGATTCTTCATTATGAATGAAAATAGCCAGTTAGTTTGTCGCGAATCTAGGGGACCCGGGTTCGATCCCGACCGACGCCAAAAATTACATCGCATTTTAATGGCACAAAATTGACCCCTGTGGCGCACTCTCCACGCCAGCAATGAGTGCCCGTGAGGTGACGCCTGGTAAGCGCCCGCACGGTACAAATATTCCATCATTACCGACATCTGTGTATGAAGCAGATTGGCACACCCAGCAATGGGTAATATGCCGTGATGAAATATTTATTTTATTTTATTTATACTCATATTCGAATCTATGATTCGATACTAAAATCCGGTTCTAAGAGTCGATATTTCAATCCAGATTCAAGATCCGATACTCAGACTCGGATCCAAAATCCATTACTCAGATTCGGATCCATCAGATACTCAAATCCGGATCCAAAATCAGATACTGAGATTGGGATCCGAGATCCGGATACTTTAACATTCAATTATCCGGATATTTTTGGATCCGAAATCGAAACTATCCGGATCCGGATCCCACCACTAGTATTTACCTTCTCAGATAGTCCCATAAAAAGTAAGGGGCAATCGGGTTAGTCTATAATGACATACGAATATCATTTCATACAACTATACTTCGTGTTTGAAGGATATAAAAACACAGAGTATAGTCAGAAAAATTGGGGTCCAGCAATAATTAATAATCGTAATTATCACAAAGCGCCAGATTGCTCATTGACAGAGCCAATTTTTCTGACTATAATACCGTTTTCTTGAATTGTACTAATATTTAACAAATTTTTAAAAAATCGGGTATATTTTTTACTTCTTAATTTAAAAAAAAATTACCACATACTCTATGAGACTGTTATCACGCACTTTTCTTTTTTCAGAAATGTTCTCACTGTTCGATAAATCATTAGACTTCGCCGCCATTTTCGTCATAGGTATATTTTTTTTCGTCACTGGTTACCGACCACCATGGTGGCGCAGAAAATCATTCGACCATTCCGATAGTAACTGTTTATCCACCAAAACCATTCGAGACATACCTGGTCCATACGCTTTACCAATTTTTGGTACAAGATGGATCTACACATTTTTCGGTCGATATAAAATGGAAAAAATCCACGAGGCATACACTGATATGTTCTCAAAATACGGGGACGTAATTTGCGAACAAGCTTTATGGAATTTTCCTGTAGTTAGCGTCAGAAAAAGAGAAGACATTGAGATGATTCTTAGACAAAATAGCAAATATCCGTTAAGACCTCCAACAGAAGTAATCAGCTATTATAGGACCAGCAGACCTGATAGATATTCCAGTATAGGAATGGTCAATGAACAAGGTGAAGCTTGGTTGAAACTTCGAACAGCTTTGACTCCAGAACTTACCAGTTCTAAGACTATATCGCAGTTCGTCCCAGAGTTGAATTTAATAGTGGATGATTTTATAAATTTGTTACGAAAAATGCGTACCAAAGAAGGTTATGTTGATCATCTAGAAGAACTGGCCAATCGCATGGGTTTGGAAAGCACATGCGCGTTGATTCTCGGCAGAAGAATGGGCTTTCTTGATAATACGGTCGATGAAAAAGCTCAACTTTTGGCTAAAGCTGTGCAAGAACATTTTTGTGCAAGTCGGGATACTTTTTACGGATTACCATTTTGGAAGTTTTTTAATACTGCTGCGTATAAAAAATTAATAAAAAGTGAAGATACTATTTATAATATTATTTCTGAATTGGTTGACCAATCTTTAATGGAAGAAAAAAATACTTGTAATATGGATGTTGTTAAAAGTGTTTTTGTTTCGATGCTACAAGCAAAAGGTGTAGATATCAGAGAAAAAAAAGCTGCAATTATTGATTTCATTGCAGCTGGTATTCAAACTTTAGGGAACACTTTAGTTTTTTTGTTACACTTAATAGGACAATCAGAAAATGTTCAAGATAAACTTTTTGTTGAAATATCTTCACTTCCAAATATAATAACCTCAAATAACCTAAACAAAACTTCCTATCTTCGTGCTTGTATTTCCGAAACATTCCGAGTACTCCCGACCGCAAACTGCATAGCCCGAATATTAGACACCGACATAACCTTAACATCTGGTTATTTCCTTCCAACTGGTACAGTAGTTTTATGCCATACAGGAATGGCATGTTTAGACAATACCAATTTCCCCAACGCAAAAGATTTCATTCCAGAGCGGTGGACAGAAGAAGAAACCTTTACAAATCTTCTAGCAAGATATTTAGTAGTACCATTTGGTATAGGACGAAGAATGTGTCCCGGTAAACGGTTTATAAAACAAGAACTTTTGCTAGTGTTAGCAAAACTTTGTAGGGAAATGAAAGTTGAATCGCGGGAGTTGGAACTGCAATTTGAGTTTTTAATTGCACCAAAAGGGCCGGTAAAAATGAAATTTATAGATAGGTTTTAAATAAAATCGACTTTACTTAACAGATTGTCTCTGAAAAAAAGTAATATTTACAATTGAAAATTGTATATATGTTAATTATTTGTTGAAGATTTTCAATAAATTTGTTACCAAATTGATATAGGAATATATTTTAAAATGTAACAATAATTTGTGAAGAAAAAAAACCAATAGTATTTTTTGAGGCAGATTTTTGTAACTAAAAGACAAAAAATAAAAATTGGAGTAAAATTTACCGATGACAAATATAGTCAGAAAAATTGACTATGTTGGGCCCAGCAATAAAATTATAAATATCATAATTATGGCATGGCTTGCTTGAATTTACATCGAATGTCTTTGTGCCGCTATATTGAAATGAACAACCCTGCCTGCTCTGTAAAAACATTCTTACTGTTTTTGTTTGAAATAATTACTTATGGGAATGAATACTGCTAGTCTAAAAAATATTTCAAACAAAAATAGCATTTATGTTAAAGGAACAGCAAGATTATTAATAATAGAAGGAATCTAAGATTATATTAAAACTAAAATTAATTTTAATAAAAACTAAATACGTATTTCGAGAATTAAGTTCTCATCATCCAAGTAGACATTACTCAACATGTCAACCATGTCAGAGGTCCTAACAACAAGGGACAGAACTGAAATTATATAGGAACGGGAACCATAGGCGAATGATTACGTACTTATAAACTAATATTATTTCGTCCAATAATTGAATTTTAATGAGAATATAATTCATTAATCACGCGACATGTTTTCTGCCAATCAACATTCAGAATCTCCCTAGTTACATGTCTATCACAGCGATGATAAAAAAACAAAGAAATTATCACCTTATTTATATTCGTTACCAAGGAATATGTTTTCTTTATTTACATTGACAGTTAATTTTGAGTATAAAAATATGGGATAATCGTTGGGTTGATATCAAAAACGATGAAAATAATAAAGCAATTATAAAATTAACCATGTTTTAATACAATATATGAAATGTTAGGTTAGCAGCACATTTAATGTGTTAAAAAAATTCATTATATTCTCTCATTAAATATAAGCTCGTGATATGATTAATAATCGAAGATATTGCTCGTAAAACTGAAGCAGCATATTTCACTCGAGAATATCATCGATGATAATCATTTGTTATATTACGTATGACAATATCATTGGCTGAAATAATCTTAGTTTATCATTCACCTATGACTTCCGTCCCTACGAGCTACGTCCTACATTAGTTGGCCAATCGCTTTAATTTCATTTTATTTATATGATACCAATAACATAAATTATCGTCAATTTTTGTTAATATTACGGACATTTTGTTGTTCTAATAATACATAGGAAAATATGTTTTCTAAAATATTTTGTTTTAATATAAAATGAAATAATACCTAGTTTTACCAACAATTCAAGAAAAACTGAAAAAAATTAAACGAATTTAAGATGTACGTATGTTAGGTTTTATTAAATAATATGTCTAAAAAAATTGCAATTATAATTTACAGTAAAAAAATGGCTGGTGCCATAAGCCTTGGTATGAATATTCCACATTTCATTATTTAATTTTACCCTTATGTTTAAGGAATTATTTTTTCAAAATATTATCTTAAAGTAGAACATAGTTTATTACAAATAAATATTTTGAAAAACATTGTTTTTTTAACATAAGGGTGAAATTAAATATTGAAATTTGGCATTTTCAAAACAGCGTTTTCAAAAGAAGACTTGTTGTTTTTACTGTAAATTACTAGTGCAATTCTTTTAGACATTTTATTTAATAAAACCTAATATCCTTACAACTTAAATTCGTTTAATTTTTTTAGTTTTTTTTTTAATTCTTGGTAAAATCACGTAAAATGAAGTATTATTTTACATTGAAACAATACAATATTTTAAAAAACATATCTTACTATGTGTCATAAATTTCCGTAATATTAATAAAAATTGGCGATAATTTGTTAGTTATTATTGGAATCATATAAATTAAATTAAAGCTATAATACTACTGATGAGAACTTGGTTCTCGAAATACTTATTTAGTTATTATTAAAATTAATTTTAAGGTTAAAGGGTAATTTTATTAATTTTAGCTAGCCTCATTCACAACACGAAATTATAGTTAGTGTTAGTAGTTATAGTTAGTGGTTATGGTTAGTCGTCAGAAGATGGAAAACTGCGTTCACAATACATAAAATTAACACTAAGGAACCAGGGTTGTTATCGGTAAAACAGCACACTTTACTCGTAATTGAGGGTAGTATACAAAAATACCCAAGATGCCACAGCCTTCGTACAGTATTTTCCCGCTGTTTACTTGCCATCTGTCATTTATACATTATTGAAACACGTACATGTGGTGGTTTGGTTTTAAATTATTAAAATATTTTTATTGAAGGGTAGCGATGGCAGAAGAGTCTTTTATTTCAATAGTCGAAAGTAAGATACGATAAAAGTTGTAGTGATTTTAAAAACTCCAAATTAAAAAACACAGGCTTTAAGCCAACACGAAATTAGTGGTTAGTGTTAGTACCTTAGTTATGGTTAGCGCAGGAAGCTTGACATGTGTAGTTGTACTATAGCGTTCACAATAACGAAAATAGCCCAGCACAGGTCTGCGCTAAGTATGGTTAGAGCAAGAGTTTGCAAGCTCCAAACTTATGGTTAGCAGTTAACAGAAATAGCCATTCAGAGAACAGTGAACATATTAAGAAAGAGTAGTGGTAGAATGACATTTGTAGAAGGTTGGGTTATGTAGTTTAAAAATGAGTCATGCAAATAAGAAAAAAAATATTATTTTCATTAATATTTATATAGGAAGAAAAAAAAACTGAAAGAAATTGTCAGAGAAGATGGTGGGTACATCCTATTAACGCAAACAGGAGAAATCAAGGCGACTGGGATAATTTGGTCCAAGAGATGAGGGCGTGTGACGGATATATGTTTTTTAATTACACAAGAATGAATATAGATCAATTTGATAAGTTATTGGCACTTGTTGGCCCAGGTATAAAGAAAATTATGTGTCTTTTAATTTGAAGTTTTTAAAATCACTACAACTTTTATCGTTTTGAAATAAAAGACTCTTCTACCATCGCTATCACTCAATAAAAATATTTTAATAATTTAAAACCAAACCACTACATGTACGTGTTTCAACAATGTATAAATGACAGGTCACAAGAAAATAGCGGGAAAATACTGTGCGAAGGCTGTGGCATCTGGGGTATTTTTGTATACTACCCTCAATTACGAGTAAAGTGTGCTGTTTTACCGTAAGCAACCCTGGTTCCTTAGTGTTAATTTCATGTATTGTGAACGCAATTTTCCATCTTCTGACGACTAACCATAACCACTAACTATAACTACTAACACTAACTACAATTTCGTGTTGTGAATGAGGCTTAAGACTTTACTGTATAGAGCACTCAGAGCAGGTAAACGTACCATACAATGCATGTTTCATTTTAACCGAGCGGTTCAAAGAATGGCACATTGCCGTTCAATGTACAAACAATTATGATATGTATATTTAGTTGAGGTGTATTCTGGATTTTCCTTTTTTTAAAGTAATTCCGCGACCATATGTCCCTATTTATTCAATTATCCTGTATGTTACATTGTAATATTTTGTTAATATTTTACTCATTTTTGGATATGTTCATCCAAATTTTATTGCATTTTAAAGTAAAATGTGTCTTAATGTTATGAATATTCTATTTTTCCATTAATTCTAATGGGCTGTGTATTGTACAAATAAGAGGTTACTTGTTTTATTTTTGTATTTTTATATGAATGTTATGTATTGCTAGCTATTGTTATTTATACATATATATGCACTTCACGACTGATTTTACAATGAAATCGAAAACTGTAAAGACGAATGTAAAGTTTCATGAACTTGTGATAAGCGGGTACCTAATTTAGAATGTATACAATGGTAATAAAAGAATCTTATCATAATATATTGTTGTTCATTTTTTTCTTAAGCCTACTACGCAAATATAAGACGACGTATTTTTCACGATGATAAAAATATAATAAGTAAACATAAATAATTTATAATAGTAATTCATGAACATAAATTTATTGTTTTGCTTTACAAAATATTTATATTTACAATAATGCCGATGGCCTTGTCTTTGTAAATATATAATCGAGGGTCACACAAGAATTATTAAGAATACGACACATGGTTATATATACAGGCTGTTAATTAAAAACCTGGCCATAGGCGTTTAACATGGGAAATCAGTTTTTACTTTCGCAAAAGTTCCCAAATTATGTTAGACAAAAATACTGCAAATAAATGTAGAGAATTAAATTGCATCCAAACTAGTGATAAGATTTTATTTTTGACTTTTCATAACAGAGAAAATCAATTTCAAAGTTTTTTGAAGATTGCTGATTTAAAACGATAGCTATGGAACTCAAACAAAATATTGTATGCCCAGAGTAACACCATTTTATAATCTGAAGCTTTTCTTCATGAGAAAACTATTCCATACTTTCAAAGAAATATGTTATTGAACGAAAATCATAAAACACAAACTTTTTTGTCAGGTAAGATATACAATTGTTCGTAATTTTATTTGAATTCTATGGTTATCGCTATATCAGCAATCATTGAAAAACTTTAAAATTGAATTTCTCGGTTATGTAACATCAAAAATAAAATCTTATTATTATTATTAGTTTGTATGCAAAATTTAATTCTCTATAACATTTATTTGAAATCTTTTGTCTAAACGAATTTGGGAACTTTTGCGCAAGGAAAAACTGACTTCCCATGTTAAACGATATATATATATATATATATATATATATATATATATATATATATATATATATATATATTTAGAATTTTATTTTAAATATGTTCAAAATAGTTTCCTTCAACAATAATACACACAATCTTTCTTTCCTTCCACTTCTTGAAAGCTCCCAATCAATCATCTTTTGAAATGCTTTCAAAATAATGAAGAAAATAATTAAATGTCTCACAGCGGTAATAATAAATAATTTCCTATTTCTAGATTAGGTGTTCCGAGAATATATATATTAACCCTGTGTTAAAATGACGTTTATGGAGAGTTTATTCTAAAGTTAAGTTTTATTTCATGTTTATTATCATACATTTGTGAGTTACGCTCGTGATAAACTAGGAATAGATATTCCTGTGTTAAAAGGAAGCTATTCTGAATTTAACCCTTATTTATTATTACCGCAATTACTCATAGTTTTCTCTAAGTTCGGCGGGTGCGCGGCCGCGCAATGATTTTAGAGGTATTGCAACAAATTTTACAAAGAAATTTATTTTCCGTGCACTTCAGGGACGTAGCCAGGGGTGGGCCAGGCCCACCCTGCAAAATCTCTGGCCCACCCGTTTAAAAGTCAAATGACATTATTTGAACTGCATTTCTCATTCCAAAACAATAATGGCATTTATGGCAAAGAAACAGTAATATTATTTTACTGTACAGTAAAGAGTAGAAAGAATATCTCTATTCAATTTAAGGATATTTGGAACTGACTTATGTCTGTTTTATAGCGTTTTATTGTGGGTTGGGTAGTGTAAGTAACTATTCGTCTATTTTTTACAAAACATCCTTCATTATATATGGTGTATGTTTAATAATGTTAAATAAACTTAATTCTACAAATTAATATCTGTTTAAATACGTATGTATATGCTTCACAAATTGTATGACTAAAAATCAATATTTTGTTATTTGTGTTCTAATGAAAAAGGTAAGTAGCAGTACATAACTAAAAAAACCTAAAAAAAATTTGGCCCACCCTACAAAAATATCCTGGCTACGTCCCTGATGCACTTACATTCAGCTATTATAAATATGAAATTATTATAAATTCATTATAATTCAATGGGGTCTCGTAGCCGTGTGCATGAGTGTCTGGTCGCGAATCTGGTGACCCGGGTTCGATCCCGACCGACGCCAAAAATGACTTCGAATTTTAATAGCACAAAATTGACCCCTGTGGTGCACTCTCCACGCCAGCAGTGAGTGCCAGTGAGGTGACGCCTGGTAAGCGCCCGCACGGTACAAATATTTCATCATTACCATATCTATGTACGAAGCAGATTGGCACACCCAGAAACAATGATTTCGGAAAGCAAAATGTAACACAGCGTTTCAAAAATATGCAGAATTTATTGCAATTAAAAACGTTGATATAGATTAAATATGGAACGAATATTCAGAATTAAAATTTATAATTCTAGAGAAAACTAAACTAGAATTGGTCAAGACTATTAGCAATATATTAACCTTTGTCTAAACTAACGAATTTTTCTTTCTATATATGTACATCAAACTACGATCGTAGATTTCCTGTTATATGAATTCCATAAAAACAAAATACCGAAACAGACTCGAAAATGAACACTTGGGTAACCTTATGAAAATTAAATTACAATTTCCGTTGACCGTTTAAATAGTTATGTTAATGTATAGAAAATCATTCATTAATCACCCCTATTAATGCATTATTATTTGTTAATAAAACATTTTAGTGGCTGAACAATTGTGAAAATTGTGGGAAACGTTACTAACCTAATTTTTTACCTTCCGTCACATTTAGGTAAGGAAGATTTTGTCTGGTCAAAAAATTCAATGAGTTTTTAGTGAATAGCATGTTTTAGGGTCCCTATAATACGATTTTACCATTTTTACGATGATTTCTATATGTGTGTCTGTGTGTGTGTGACGAAAGTTTCGGATCGCATAACTTCAATACCACGATTCCAAAAATTATATTTTTTTCGTATTCCTCAAGTTTACATCCAGAAGAACAACTGATTAGATTTTGGTTATAATTGGTGAACCGGAAGTAGCCTCATTTGAAGATTTAACAGCTAAATTTGATTTATTGACATTTAAAGTTATTATAACTTAAAGAATATATTATTCTGTATACGATATAGTTCATTGTTTTATTTCAAGCCACAGTCATGACTCACTATTCTCTTTTCGTCTAGGTGTATAAAAAAGTGCCCGCCATTTTACTTTTTAATAATGTAACATATGGATTTTTTTACATGATTATAAAGCAAATTCGATGTACTTTTCAAATTTGTAATAAAATATAGTATGTTTCTACTCCTAGTTTGTAATCTTTTTTGTATATTTTATATTGTACTTATTTTCATATTTGGTTGAAATTTGTTCCTGTCCATTTTTGGGTTCGCCTGTTTGGACAGTGTATTGTTTAGATAAATAAATATGAATTGAATAATTGATATGAAAAACAATTCACAAATTGATTTTTGTATAATTTTTTTGGTCACAATTGATTTTTGTGCGCGCAGCTCTGAAAAAAATTAGGGGAAACTTTGCTTAGAGTGCGTACACTCTAGATTCAAGCCAGTTGCCAGCTGCGTTGTTAATCGTCCGGTGCGAGGCAAGAGGAGAGTGACGTTACGATTTTTGATTGCCTGCAGTCCGAATCCATAAAACTGGGGGCTAATTACATTACGTAATAAAGTGTTTATTTTTGGTCGTAAATTTAAAAATATTATGAGAATTTTCCAATATATTTAATGACGGTTCAATTAAAAATCCATATTTTAATTAAAAATAAAAATTTAAAGAAAAACGTACAAAATAGTAAATTGTTTAATTAGGATTAAATGTGTTACTGTTTTGACGAGTAAATTTTACATTTGTGAAGCGGAGTGTTGTCAAGAATGACGACAGATCGTTATTTAGCTATTATCAAAGTTGCTCAATTTGTACTTTTAACATTAATCTCCAAAATTAAAGTAGTAAATATTATAAAATGTAATAGTAATTTAATAAAATATTAAAATGTATTTACCTCTCGCTAAGAGAGGTATTGGTTTCATGTAAAAAATCGCATATCTAGATTTTAATGATTAATAATAATTGGACAACCGGACGTAGCAGATTCTTAAAAAAAATCTTCTAAATAATATTTTTTGAATTTTTTTATTCTTGCTAGAATTAAAAAAGAGTAACTTCTCTATCAGATACATATAAATATTCTATTATATCTTTTATAGATATAGAGATAAAGAAATATAAGGTATATAATAATCTATTGTAATAAATCTCACAGCCCAAATAATGTCATGCAAACCAATTCAAAATTAAAATGTTTGTAACTGACAGATAAATGTCAGTGTAAAAAATCCAGATACATTACTAAAGATTTTTTCTGGGAAGTACATATATTATTTCTTATTGTATTAAAAGTTAAATATTTAAAAATATAGGTATATTACATTATACCCTTCAAAAATCTGTCAATCCCGACAATGAATTGGAAACATTTCGAAAAATTACAAGAGTAGGACAAAATTTCTTCATAGAATGAATTTAAAATTAAACAATCATGCTAAAAATCGCATATCGAGTTTTTGGTAAATGACCATGTTTTAAGATCCCTAGAATCCGATTTTAACATTTTCACGATGATGTCTGTGGGTGTGTATGTGTATTCTGATATGGAAAGAAGCCATTAGATTTTGGCGTCAATCCGATAACCGGAAATAGCACTTTACTTGAAGCTCAAAATAGTTTTTCCTCAAAAAATACCTTTAAATATTAATTTTTCGTAATTTATCTTATTATAAAAATTAAAGATTATTAAATTTTCTATAGGTTTGTATTAATACTTTTTCTATATATTTTATGGATAACTTTATAAAATAATATAAAAATTATATCCCGGAGATTTTGCTTTAAACACAACTCCATGGTTACACAATTCCGCTCAAATGTATGTCACTGACAAAAAGAATAATCATTTCTAATTAATAATGGTAACGTTTTAAAAAGAAAATTGTAAATAGAACAATAGTTATATGGACAGGAACTTAATATAGTTTCCAGCATTAGTAAATATGCAGGTATGTATTTAAATAAAAAAATAAATAAATATATTATCACGGCACATTACTCATTGCTGGGTGTGGTAATCTGCTTTGTATACAGATTTCGGTACTGTTGATGACATATTTGTAACGTGTGGGCGTTCACCAAGCGTCACCTCACGGGCATTCATTTCTGGCGTGGAGAATGCACCACAGGAATCAATTTTGTTCCATTTAAAATTTGAAATATTTGGCGTTGGTCAGGATTGAATCCAGTTCCCCAGATTCGCGACCAGACACTCAGGCACCCGCGACCACAAGACCCCATAGGTATGTATTTAAATTACCTGCTAAAAATTAAATGGCGGGAGGTATTGTGCTGGTCACATCAGATGTTTTATAATAATAAAATAACAATAATATCTTATGCACCCCCATAAAACTATGTAAACGACACTACTGAATTTGACAGAATGGGCGAAGCTAAAATCTTAACTCATGACCTTGATCAGACATCTTTCAAAAATTAAACTTTTTTTACCTTCCGTCACGTATAGGTAAAGCGAAAGGAAGGTATTGTCTTTGTCAAAAAAATCGATGGTGAGTTTTTAATTGATAAGCACGTGTTAAGGTCCCTACAATACGAATTTACTATTTTTACGATGATGTCAGAAAGGTGTGTTATACATCCATATGGAGAGTTGGTAATATTTTGGTTATAACTGGTCAACCGGAAGTACTCTTAATTGAAGTTTTTAACAGTGTATCTTGAAAAAAGGCAGTTAAATATCATATTTTGACAATTTACCTTATTTATTAAAGATAATTTTATACGGTTTGATTATTTTTTTCCTTCATGCTCAATGCATATAAAGTTAGAAAATTATAAAGAAATTAATTTTTTCCAGCTATCCACATCACAGTCGAGAAATTATCCACAATTACAACCCATTGAAGAAACACTGACTACGTTTATCTCGCAGTGACATAACCCGCTTAAAAATCTTGTGACTTAAAACTAACTCTTAACTCCACTTCGTTTATATCGCATGTTTTAAAGTGACTACAGGATAATTAGCGTTTATCCACTTTTTAGAAGTTTTGAGTGTAGTAATATATATTTTTAATAATTATTTTCAAGTTTATAAAAAAATGTTGAGATTAATCCATAGCCTTAACCGTTTATCTCGCAATATTTCAAGTAGGTTAGTTAACTCAACCCGTAATTTAAGTTCTTCACTTAGCGCTAAACAACGTGTTTATCTCGCATGTTTAACCCGCTTAACTTAAGCGGGTTAGCATTTAAGTGGATAACTAGTGCGAGATAAACGTAGTCAATGACGACAAATATACCCACATCATCCCTCACACAAAACATACACGACAACTGTAGACTACATGGTAAAAGATTTTGTATGTATTACATTTTTGTTGTATAATTGTTGTACATCCTGAATAAGTTGCAAGGGCGCACAAAAACCTTGGTATAGTAAGAATAAATGCTGTTTGACTGAATTTTCGAATAATTGTTAACACCTAATCCACATCACAGTCGAAAAATTACCTACAATTATAATTTACATAGTTTGCTCCTGAAATAATTTACTGGAAATTTAGAGACTTTTACAAGAACATTTATGTATGGAATGTGTACAATATATACAGAAGGTATTGTGCTGGCCCGATTTTTTTAATAGGCACCTGTCCCTTTAATTTACAATCTTACTGCCTTTTTAGGGAGCGACAAGTATGTACAAACTTAGACAAAGTTTAAAAGAAATGTACCTTTTCTCTTTGGACTAAAAATAATAAAATACAAAAATATTTTTCTTTTCAAAAAATTCCAAAGTTTACTCAGTAACTATGTTATCGTACAAAGATAATTTTTTAATTATTCAAAATACTTAAGATAATAATTAAGTAATACAATATAAATCATACTATCTTCCAACACATGTTTTTCTATTCTTGGAATACAATATCAACTGTATGATAGGAAGTTGAAGTTCTATTTTGACCAATAAGGACCTTATTTAGTGATAAATATTTTAAATCTTATCTAGAGACGATATATTTAACCTACGACAAGATTAAAAAAGTTAAGAATAGAAATTATGAATCTTTGAATGTATGATTTAAAATAAACAAGAGACTTTCACTGTTAATGATACTGAGAATGTCTTTGTCCAAATCTTAATATTCTGAACCAAAACCATTGAGTTTACTGACTAGATTGGTTATCAATGAAGTAAGAATTTTGCCTTCCGTCACCTTTAGATAAGCAAGGTATTGTCTTTGGTCAAAAAATTCGGTGGTGAATTTTTAATGCATAAGCACGTTTTAGGGTCCCTAGAATACAAATTTACTAGTTTTACGATGATGTCTGTATGTGTGTGTGTATGTGTGAAAAAAAATTCTCCGACGATAATTCCAACACTATACAATTCTAAAAATTACAGTTTTTCTTTAAAAAAAACGCAATTAAATATTATTTTTTGACATTTTGTTATTATAAATATGAAAGAATATTATATTGTATATACGGTTTGATTACACATTTTCCTTGATAAGAATTATAAAAAGATTATCTTTCATAAATCAACCAGCTATGCTATATCCATGCCAATTGCTGATATATTCAAATAATTCTAAATGACAGTGTCACATGCAATTTACATAGTATACAGAATGTAACACCAAAACCGACCACCGCCATTATTTTCTTTATTATTATAGTTACAAAAAAATACTATAAAAAAAATTGTAGAAGACCAAGGGGGACATCCCATTTAAGAAGAAAATATTTGTTTTAACCAGTGGTTCTCAATTGGCAACACAAAATTATATTTTTTCAAATGAAATTATACATATTTTTTATGCCTACGCGATAGCGTATTTTGTTCTAAATTCAACCATGTATTAGTTTTATATCCTTACAATAAAAATATTGAAAAAAATGCGATTGAAATTTAAGTAAATTTGATTTTTCTAGTCATTTTTCAGTAGGCTATGTATGAAAAATAAAAACTACTATTTGTCAATTTGAATTATTTACGATAGAAATCAAATAAAACACTGTTTATAACGTTTTTAACAAATATTTGTTTCATTTTAATTTAAGCTCCATTGTTTTTCATTCGTAGCCTACTGAAAAATAATTATAAAAATAAACTTTATTTAAATTTCATTTGGTTTTCACAATATTTTTGTTATGCAAGGATATAATGTATAATCCCATTTGAAAAAATATAACTTTATGTTGTAACTTGAGAACCACTGGTTTAAAAAAAAAATCTCTTATTTAATGGGATGTCCCCCTTGGTCTCCTACAAATTTGTTCTATATCATTTTTTTGTAACTATAATAATAAAAAAAATAATGGCGGTGATCGGTTTTGGTGTTACACCTTGTATATGTTCGTGTTATAGTTTTATTGGGTATATAGAATCTTTTCCAGGAAATTTTCGGTATGGAATTTGTAGAAAATGGTACAAGTTCGCCGTGTTACAATTTTACTGGATATATAAAATCATTTTAAAGGAACTTTCGGATGGAATTTGAACATAATACATAGAATTCAATGTATTTAGAGATATAATGATTTATAAAGAAATATTTTGCAATCTATGCTGCTAGAAGCTGCACCATGGAAACAGAATATTTAAATATTTCTAATTCACAGATGTCAGTGTCAAATAAAATTTACATAGTAGCTTTGTGAAATAATTTTACTGGAAATATAAAAATGTAAAAGAATTTAATGTGGCCAAAACAAATTACATGAGGTAATACAACAGATTATGGCCACAAGTCAATTCAGCAGATTATTATGTTGTAAATATAATGCTATATTTGTTTTTATTTTTTACTTCTTATTTAAAAAAACATACTGTTCTTTTTAGGAGTAGTTCAGTTTAGTATTAGGTAAGATCAATTCATTTCTCCCCTAAAAAGAAAGCACAAAACAATCTTTGTGTGGAATTTGTACAAAATACGTAGAATTGACAGAAGGTAATGTGCTGGCCACATGAAATAGACTATGGTTGTTCTTGTATTAAGCTACAGAATTTATATTTAATCTCTGAACTATTGAGGCCCCAAAATATGTAAGGTTGGCCCTGCCATTAAACACATTATTATTGTAAACAACTATATTATAAATTGTTTGTATATATTTGAAACACAAAATATAAATGTAAACATCAAACAAAACAGTATGATAAATATATAACAAGCACTGTTTATTATACAACAGTCAGATTTTGTTTAGCGAGATTTCTGTAGAGTTAAACAATTTAGATTTTCTAGCACTAACTAAATAATAAATAAATATATCATCACGGCATATTACCCATTACTGAGTGTGCCAATCTGCTTTATATGAAGATATCGGTAATAATAATGGATGACATATCCGTACACCGGGCGGGAGTTTACCAGGCATCACCTCACGGCTAGCGTATATAATAACATTAGTGGTACAGTATATATTTAGTATATACTTTTGTTTTTTTTGGCATAATTTTATGAAAATAAACACTTCAGTTCAAAAATAACTTCAAAAAAGTTTAAGAATCGGCATATTTCTTGTAGAAGCAGTATTCTGTTTTTAGTTTTATAATTGTGACGTCGAACACTTCATAAACAGACTAAAAATATCCAGTACACTCACTCTTGTGTTAAAATAAAACCTAATCATCCTTAAAGATGAAAATTCTAGATGTTTTCTTTCAAATTACTTGCAAATATCTCTTCATTCAACATATTTTACAAAAGAAACACAAAAATAGCGTCTCTTGTCTTCTTTTTTCAACTTTGCCCCCAATTTAAGAAGATTAACACCTTGTTTTCGGTGCCCCTTGGTGACGCATGCCTATGACATACAGTATAAATACCAGACACGTGGAAAACAAATTTTAGTTGTTGTGAGGACGCCTAGATAGCGGCAGCCAGCATTTTATATTGTTGTTGAGTGTTGTCAACTGTTAACAAAAGAGAATCCAAGATGCCTGGCCCAGGAAGACCTAATTGGCAGGTAGGGCGATAGGCAAATGTTTAACAAATGATGAAATGGCCAAAAAATATGCTAAAACTAACTTAAAACTGTAAAAATAATGACAAAAAACAAAAAATAGTTTATTTATATACCAAGAGTTGAAAAAGTACCTACTTTTCAAATGTCATTTAGTTAAGAAAAATCGTAGAAAAATACTTATTGCAATAATAACTAATGTGAA
Source organism: Harpalus rufipes (assembly GCA_951394225.1). Classification (NCBI taxonomy): domain Eukaryota; kingdom Metazoa; phylum Arthropoda; class Insecta; order Coleoptera; family Carabidae; genus Harpalus; species Harpalus rufipes. Next base: position 37,904,439 of record OX596283.1, read on the forward strand.
TATGTCAGTAAAATGTTGAAGAAGTATTAATTAACATTAATAGTGCTGAATATCAGGTTTCACAAAGTATTATCAACATTAATTTTTTTTGTTGAATTTTAACTCACGAAATTTTGACATTGGTTGTTCTTGCATTAAGCCACAAATTAATTTATTCATTTTCTGATATTTTGTTAATATTATTAATAATTGTTATTAGATACAAATTTTGAACCCACAATCTATTATATGTAATAAATAAATTATTGTTATCTTTTCATACAAAAATCTGATGTGCCTAGCACAGCACCTCCCGCCATTTAATTTTTGTTAACTTAAATACATACTTACATGGCAACTGCATAAATTCCTTTACATGATATATCTATTGTTCCAATTTATTATATGTATTATTCGTATTTTTTTCTTCATAATCTTACCATAACTTTATTTTGTGTTGTGTCGTTAATTTTTTTTCAATACAAACATATATGAAAATTAATTTATTAATTAGATATTTTATAAATTCATATTTTAATATTTTCTTTTTAAAATACTACCATAATTAATTGGAAATGATTAATTTATTGACAGTGACATTTATCTGTCAGTTACATAAATTTGGGATGTGAACTGTGTAACCAAGATGATATGTTTATCTTTAAAGCATAGACTCCGGGATTTATAAAATAAATTATTTTATTAATTTATTTATACAGTAAATAGAAAAGTATCAATGCATATCTGTAGAATATTTAATAATCTTTATTTTTTATAATAATAACCAAAATCTAATGAATTCTTTCCTTATTAGAATAAGGTTTCAAAATTTTCTGAATGATACTTGAGTTAGAGCGTAAAGTGGATCCACACACACACACACATACATACGCCTTAAAACGTGCTTATTTACCAAAATCTCGATATGTGATTTTTAGCACGATCCCTATACCTCCATTGTCAAGGGTAGCGGGAGGTAAAAATAAATCTTGTCTAAATGTTTTTGAATTCAATATAAACAATAAAACTGGCAGTATTTACTCTTAATAAGTTTGATTAAATAACAAATTTAGTTGTTTTTTAACCATACCAATGTCTTTTTAAATGGTAGCTATGGTATCTAATTAGTTATGGTTACTAAAATTTTGATTACATACCACTGGTCTGTCGTCTGTATCCTTCGTGCGACACAAAAACTGATTGACACACCCAGAGTTTGGTAATGGTAATGAAAAAAAATCATTAAAAAATATTTATTTTAGTAAGTACTTACATTTCAAAACACACATAATTAAAAACTGTTTATTTCTTAATAAATACATTATCACAAACTTAATAACTAATCCTGTACACCATTATAGTACGTCAAATCAAAAGGAACATCTTCAGCAATATCTTCCACGAAGAAATCCGCCGGGACATTGTCGAAAATTTGCTTCAAAATCGCCAGAATTATTTCTTCGATCGTTTGGGTTAACACTGGCCTCAAGGCCTCGGCAGCAGGCTTCCAATTAGCGTTCAGGAATTCATTTGTTGACTGCTCTATAACCATAGCAACCATTTGTTTATGAAACGTTCTAAAAATATTCTCCTGACCCAATATGTTTGTTTATTTTTACGTGAGTCATTTTATGACGAAATTTAATGAGGGTGTTTGGGCCAGGCCTGCCCTGGACGTAACTGGATACAAATATGTGGAATACGTCCAAATTACACACATTAGAGTGTTTTGAAATGTACTAATTTTGAAATTTGAGTCAAAGAGTATTAATAATTTTAACACCTGACAATAACAACATATACTCGTAGGTAGGTAGATAGGTACGTTTTAAAATGCAGGTGTTTTGTAGGTATTGTAAACACCTACAGAAAAATTCCCGTAGTAGTGCAGAAAAAAATTAAAATATAAGATTTTTATTTTATGGTCACAAAAACATTTGAGGAGCAAAAACAACCTTAGTCCACTTTTTAGTCTCGCTAAGAGAGGTATTAGATTCACGCTAAAAATCGCTTATCCAGATTTTAGTGAATAAGCACGTTTTAAGGTTCCTAGAATCCGATTGAAACATTTTTACGATGATGTCCGTGTGTGTATATGTGCGTGTATGTGTTTGTATATGTGTGTGTATATTTTTAATTACGGATTCCTCAATCTTACATTAATACGAAGAGCTGATAAGATTTTGATAACAATTGGACAACCAGAAGTGGTAGTTTCTTAAAAAAAATCTTCTAAATATTATTTTTTGAAAGTTTATGTTATTACAAATAATAAAGATAATTAAATTCTCAATCTGACACATTTAAAAAAATTATTGTCTCGTATAGAGTTATAATATATAAAATATAGAATAATCTGTTGTAATAAATCTCGCTGCCCAAACAACTCCATGGAAACCTATTGCGATATTTAAATGTTTCTAATTATTGAAAGATTTTTCTGGGAAGTACGAGTACATTTAATATATCTTAGTGTATTATTAATTAAATATGTATTTAAAATTATAGGTATATTAATATTACATATATCTTTAAGAAATGCCGTTAATACCGTCAATGAATTTAAAGAATCTTGAACGTAGAAGATTCGGACAAAATTCCTCATAGAACGAAAGAATAGATACAATTTGAATTATTTGTGTATACAAGAAATGTTAAATTCATTAGTCATGTAACATAAAATGGAATTTATGTTATTTAACTCAGGATCATGTTAAATATTAGAAAATTATTTACTGAATGTTGTAATAGAAAAATAAACATTGATGCTCAATTATATAATAATAAATATATGGTTTTGTTGTTGTTTAATTTGTATAAAGATTTTATTAATTCCGGCCACCATTTTTCAGGAGATGAAAAAGTAAAAATATTGTTCGTTTGTTTTTAGTTTTCCAATAAGCCGGTGATGATCGAATGTTATGCATTTATATCCAGTATTTAATTTAACGAAACATTTATATTTTTTCACATAATTGTCATTTGATAGGGCATTTGTCCAGTCAGTTTAATTATATTTTTTTCCAAGATGCAATATTTAATTTTCATGAATTTGTTACCTAATTGTTTATAACGATGTATATTGTTTATATATAAAAAATCTGATATAGCCAACACATGACCTCTCGCCATTTCCATTTTATGTTACATAAATAGATAATAAATAAATATTTCATCATGGCATATACCCATTTCTGGGTGTGCCAATCTGCTTTTTACGCAGGTATCGGTAAATGATGAAATATTTGTACCATGTGGGTGGTTACCAGGCGTCATCTCATGGGCACTCATTGCTGTCGTGGAAAGTGCATCACAGGGGTCAATTTTGTGCCATTAAAATTCGAAGTAATTTTTAGCGTCGGTCGGGTTCGAACCCGGGTCATAATTAACGAATTTAACATTTCTTGTACATAGAAATAATTCAAATTGTATCTATTCTTTCGTTCTATAAGGAATTTTCTCCTATTCTTCTAATATATTCAAAATTATGTATATTCACTGACGGTATTAGCGGTATTTCTTAAGGATATATGTAATATTAATATACATACCTATAATTTTAAATATTTAATTAATAATACAATAAGAAATTTTAAATGTACTTACTTCTCTGAAAAAGCTTTCTGTAATGTTAATAAAAATGTTGATTCTTGACACTGACATTTTGCATTTATCTGTCAATTATATAGGTACATTTAAATATCTCAACTGGTTTCCATGGAGTTGTTTGTCCTGCGAGATTTATTACAATAGATTATTCTATATTATTATATAATATATCTCTAAATCTACGGAAGATATAATAAAATTTTAAATGTATTAGATTGAGAATTTAAAGATTTTTAATATTGTATTAACATAAATTTTCAAAAAATAATATTTGGAAGATTTTTTTAAGAAACTACCACTTCCGGTTGTCCAATTGTTACCAAAACCTATTCAACTCTTCCCATTATTGTTAGATTGAGGAATCCGTAGTTAAACAGCTCTTTAGTTCTATAGAATTTGAGAAATCGTACCTCCAACTTCCTAACATATACACACATACACAGACATCATCGTAAAAAATTTAAATTCGTATTCTAGGGACCTTAGAACGTGCTTATTCAATAAAATTCGAATATGCGATTTTTAGCATGAATCCAATACCTATTTTAGCGAATGGTAAAAAGTAAAAATATTGGATGACATAGACCAGTCTATAAAGAGTTCTTTGTGTACTGTAAAATTTGTAATAGGTGACTAGTGCGCTTTTAGAAATAATCAATTTAAGTATTATATAGTTTTTACCTTTTATATTGTTTTTTTTTTTATTTCTTACCTAAACTTTTTAACCCATCAAACAAATTCCCCATGTAGAGTTTCAGCCCTCCTATCTCGAATCTGACGTGCGCCCCTGTCACATTATAAAAGCTGAACCCACCTTTCGGGTAGAGGTCTACATCGCTTTTTAATTCGATTGATAAATCAGCTAGAAAAATTACACCCAAATCATATAAAAATTGTTAAGAATTATTTTTTAAATTTCTTACTTGCTTCAAACCAACATTGTCCTCTGCCCCTCATAGGAAGAACTAAAATCCTTCCGAAGAGATCATAAGTACCTTCAATTTTCATATGAGGAAGGAGTAATTTTGTGTGGAAATCGTAATTGTTTGGATCAACGCTAAAATGAAAAGTAATTGTTATTGAAAAATTATTTATATAAAAAAAAAAAATTCTGATAAGTATCTTCCGGACCTGGACCAATTATACAAAGCAATATGTATTTTTTATATAATAATGTAATACAAATACAACAGGTTATCATGTATAATTTGTGGTGTTAAAATGTGAGTAAAAAATAATTTTGTTAGTACTTCCTATACTAAGAATTTCTATTACGGAAATTTACTTTCACTCTTAGAACGGTGGAAGACAAGTATATATAACATAACATGACTATCAATTAGTGATAATATTTGTTTTCTTTTCTACTTCTTATCTAACATTATTATTACCCATTTACTATATGAGAAATCGTGAAGTTCGCACAAATAGTCCTTCATTCAATTATTCAATATATCCACAAAATATCCAATGCTGATGGTACAGTAGCTGATACATATCGATCTTACCTGTTATATAATACATTAGTTTTACCGAATCCTAAAACAGTAACATTTCTCAAGGACGCGTTGACAGATACCGGGCCGTCTCCTTGAAGGATTTCCACGCGGTCTATGAAAAGCGGGTCCGTAGGTGCTAGGTGGATTTCGGGTACACCTGAACAACATCGTCACAGTAAAGCGAAATAAATAAAAAAATGTATTTAAATTACAGTACCGTCCAAACGTAAAGCCGAAAAAAAAACAATACCTGCGCTGAATTCACCATTCCTTAATCAAGGATTCATCCGCAGATCAACACTGATTTAAGATGAATTTAATTCGTCATTAAAAATAAGGCTAATCTACATTATTTTTTTACAAATTAATAGATGTAGATATATGTATACCAGTATTTCTCAATCTTTTAACTCACGCGGCCCACTATCCGAAGAAAAAAAATTCGCGGTACACGTACAGTAAGCAGTAAAAAATAAAGTAATAGACCGAGGCCTAGTGCTACATTAAAATGTATCACTGTATTCCAAATACTGACTTTAGGTGCTTACTTTAAATACCCTGGAGAACGATTTACCTTCTTCCCCGCCAGCCAAAACTGTTTTAAAAAAATCTGATGTGGACACCACACGACTTCCTTGTATGCCTATTAAACTAGGGTAAGTCAGGGATAGATGCCCCACCTTTTTATGTTCTGATATTTTTTACAACAAAATGTAAGAAAAGAGACCAAAAGTATGTTGTATGATAACACAATATATATTCTTTTAGTTAAACGTAAAAATAGACAGTTAAAAGAACAAAATAAGTTTCTCTAAAAAAAAATTAAAAAATAGCTTTGGCTATCTTCCCCGGACTGTGGGGATAAGATGCCCCAGTAGTTCGGGATATATGCCCTTTCAAAAATGCCGTAAATACGTTAGTGTTAATATTAAGAAAAACGTAGATCTCTCCTTTTTTCTTCATTTCTTTACGTCATAAATGACAAAGGTTTTCATATTTACAACAACCTTTATGGGATCATTTTTTATATTCCAGACATTGTATCTACTATATTTTCTCTTTGTATTTGTATACTTTTCTCCACACCTAACACATTCAAAATCGTCTTCTTCACTCATTTCGTTATGTTCATCCTCATAAGGCACACTTTCATCTGTTCCTGTATCCGAATCTACTTGTAAAATTTTTCTATTCTTAGGTTGGTTCTTGTTTGCATTTTGTGAATGTTGCTTCTTTAGCTTTTTCTCATTTTTCTTCTGTATTTTACATTACAAGGGGCATGTTTAACTGATGTAACCAAACCAGGGCATCTTTCCCGATTGTCCGGGATAGATGCCCCGGCCAAATACCAAATTCAAAATTAACGCCAGAATATCAATGATATCATAAACACTAATCTATACTTCATTTATATTTATTGCAACACAAAAACAATGATGAAAGTACTACAACTTAGTGTACTTGTCGAAAGAAATTATGGTGATAAATTTTACGAAGCTGTTGAAATTAATTTTTGCAAATAATTTAGCTAAATATTTTTTTTCGTGTTCAAACACGACTCACTCACTCGCACATGCTACAGCCACAACTGATAGAAGCTACTAGTGCATCCTATCGAAAAAGTAGTAAAGTTATTCCACTAGGGCATCTTCCCCGGCGGGGCATCTATCTCTGACTTACCCTATACATATTTTTTTAATAACTAAATTAGAAAATATTAATTTTAACTTCAAAACGGTAGGATATATAGTAATCATAAAGGGAGGTGCAGAACTAGACTTTATTCAAGTCGTAAATACTTCATTTCAACCTTTTACGGCTTACAGGTTTTGAGTTATCGTGAATAAAAGTTTTGAATCATATTTTAAAATAGATTTCATTAAAATCTATTATAGGCTTCAAGTAAAGTACCACTTCTGGAAATTGCGTAATGACCAAAAAGGGAGGTGCACAACTAGATGTTATAGCATTCCTAAATACAAAATTTCAACTTTCTACGGCTTACTGTTTTTGAGTTATGCGAGATACGTACATATGTACGTACAGACGTCACGACGAAATTAGTCAAAATGAATTCAGGAATGATCAAAATGAATATTTCCGCTGAAATCTGAAAACCGATTTTTTTCGGGATTACAATGATATTTTAGAATCTAGGTATTCGATGTGGGACCTGCTTAAAATGACTTTATGTATATGTAAATGATAGCCGATAATAAATGCAAGATATTTTCAATCGTTACAGGGGGGGGGGGGGGGTTAAAGCCTTTTATTGCTGTGAATTTTACCAATCAATTTTTTATTGGGAAATCTCCATTAGCTATAAAACCATACTTATAGTCAATCGTTGGTTACAAAGTTGCAAATTTGCGTATAATTTAATGCGCAAATTGCTATAAAATACCCGTAAGTGTCAGAAGATATGATAGGGGTGCATGGTGCAATGTTTTAAACATTAATTACATACACAATCACCATTATAACAATTTTTTCATAACGGAATTACATATTTCCATGTAATTTGCAATAAATATTTAAATATAACTGGATCCAGACAATACCATAATAAGATTTTATGCAGGTACCATACAGAATATCTAAATTCTAAAATATCAATTTTTTATACAGTTTACGGAAAAAAAATTGTTGTCAATACCATGTCTTTAAATTAGGTAAGTGTAGTCGGGCACCAAAAGCATAAATTTAAAAATTTTGGCTCTCAAAAAGTTTTGTGGCACAGATAATACCTGGAAAAAAAACCTATTTTCTCATGTTGAATGTCTGTATAAAAAATAATAATTAACCATTAAAATATTTAGAGATTGAGTAAATGGACAGAACTTTCAGTTCCTTCTCGAGATTTTTCAGTTTGAATTTTCATGTTGTGAGAGTTGAAAATCCTAAGTTTTCGCGACATATTTAAAAAATTTCGCGACACTGATGTATACTCATATTTTGGACGGTACTGTATATTATATCTAAAATCTGAAATATAGTCAGAAGAATTGACTGTCGGGTACAACAATAAAACTATAAATATCGTCATTATGACGAAGCGACTTTTTACAACATTGGATGCCAACAGGCCATTATTTGCGCCGCTCTGTTGAAATGAAGACATGTTTTGTTTAGTAAAATATAGTAAAATAATCTTGCTGTATCGTTCCTTTAACATAAATGATGTTTTTGTATGAAATAATTTCTTATGAGAATAAAAACTGTAATACCAAAAATTAATTTAAACAAAAATAGCCTTTATGTTAAAGTTAAAGGAACAGTAGGTAAGATTATTTTACTATACAGAGCAATCAGAGCAGGTAGAAGATATAACTACCTGCAATGCATAATTTCACTCCAATAGAGCGGCTCCAATAATTTCCCATTGGCATCCTATATTAAAATACAAACAGTGAGCGATATGCCGCTTTGCTATAATCACGCTATTTATAGTTTTATTTCTGGACCCGACAGAGTCAATTTTTCTGACTACCTACATACCATTTTTAACTCTGTTGAATAAAGATTGAACTGCATTCGTTGAACATTTTATAAAATCTTTGTCCTTTTTACGGCACGTTGGAATATAGTCCGCTGTACAAAAAAAAGATTGTTTACAAAATAAAAATAAGTTTTGTTATTGTGTGGCGTATTTACAATACATGTACATTACCATTACCGATTTGAAAGGAAAAATAAATAAATTTACATGTATTAGATTAGGATTTGTAGTTTACATTAACAATGTGTGTTTTAAAAGTAAAAACAAAACAAAATTCCCTATAATGTCAGTGTAAAGTTCTTATATTGTTATTATTGTATACCAGTAATAAAAAAAATCTGATCTGGCCAACACAATACCCTCCGCTATTTAATTTTTATTAATTTAAATGCATACCAAAATTCCTACATATTTACTTATGCTGAAAACTGTATTAAGTTCCTTTCCACATAATTATTGATATATTTAGTATTCTCTTTTTAAAATGTTACTATTTTTAATTTGAAATAATTAGTTTGTTGAGTAACATTTATCAGCTACATACATTTGAGATCTGAACTGTGTAACTATGGAGTTGTGTTTAAAGCGTAGGCTCCGGGATTTAAATTATAGATAATTTTATAAATTTATCCATAAAATATATAGAAAAAGTATTAATGCATACCTGTAGAAAAATTCATAATCTTTAATTTTTATAATGTAAATCTCGAAAAAACCACATTTAAAGGTATTTTTCGTAGAAAAACTATTTTGAGCTGTTTGTTTCCATATTAGAATAAGGTATAAATACAAGGTTTCAAAATTATATTTCAAAGTAATAGTATTTGAGTTAGAGCGTAAAAAAGGATACACACACACGCACACACACACACACACACACACACACACACACACACACACACACACACACACACACACACACATCATCATCATCGTGAAAATATGAAAACTGGGTTCTATGGACATTAAAACGTGGCGGGTAGCGGGAGGTAAAGTATTATTGAGACATTATCTCAGTCATGATATTAACGTTTTAAATAATTAAAATTATAAAAGAATAATTAAAAAGAGTAGTTTCACTATCAAATAAGTTTATAAAACAACAATTAATTTTCAAATTTCGTTAATCAACAACAATACTATATTCGAATTAATTAATAATCTTTTGGATTTTGCGAGAGGTATTGGGTTGACCACAATACATATATAATTCACAATTTATCAATAGATGGCAGCAGCTTTCACGCCAGCAATAAAAATGATCAAAAAATATTATTTTAAATGAATAAACAAAATCTTGCATAAAACTATTTTTAAAACAATCTGTAAATGTTTGCAGACAAATTAAATAAGTTTTATTTTGATTGGAATATATTTTTAAATACTTTTTATGCGAGCGAACGAGATTTAGCGGGATTTATAATTTATTTATCAAAATAAAATAAATGTAATATTGAAGTTTTAGTCCCAGAATGCTTATACTAGATGGCTCCACAACTATCGTTTATATCATCACGGCATATTATCTATTGCTGGGTGTGTCAATTTCCATTGTACGCAGATATCGGTAATAATGATGACATATTCTATCGTGTGGGTGTTTACCAGGCGTCACCTCGCGGGCACCTATTGCTGATATGGGACCACACGGGTCCTTTTGTGTCAATTAAAATTCGAAATAAGTGTAAAAATAATTTTTCATATTTAGGTTAATTTATACTCATTTTAAAATTAAATTGTAATTTCAAAGTTGATAAATATGTAATAAGATATAATCATTTTTCTATTATCAATATTTATTTTATTATATTTTAAATTAATTTTAATTTAAATCTTTAACATTAAAACGTATTTGGTTGGAACCAACTAACATAATATGTAACATAAATTTTCGGAAATTTTTTGAATTGACGATACTGTGATAAGGAAAGCATATTGAATCTGTATATTAATACAATAATTAACATAGCTTAAGCTTTAACATGATTAAAATAGAGCTAGTGGCCCGTTTTCTTCTAGACGACTAAGTTTAGTTCGGACTTGCCCCATCAATCTTAGCGAGTTTTAAAATTTATTTTGTTTACCTTTTGAAAAATCTTCTTTAAATGTTTTCATTTTGGGGTTCATAACCTAACCTTGCAATTATAAATATTTTTCTTCTATGTCCTTTTTACGCCTTCGTAGGTTAGCTTAGGCTAATTGCTAAAGATAAAAGTTGCAATTATGCCTAATTACAAGGTACAAGTTGCAATTATAAATATTTTTCTTTTATGTCCGTTCTACGCCTTCGTAGTTTATCCACAAAACTGGCAGCGAAATTTGCTTGATTTCATCAATTTACATCATGTGAACGAATATATACCCAGCTTCACGAAACTATGCCCGAACAACAACGCAGTGCTTGGAAGCAAAATACACCATTTACCCCGCGAAAACAATCTTTCTTACGTATCTCTAGCGAGATCTGTAACGGTGGTAGCCGTTACACAATATGTAAAATAAACTTGCGGATAATGATATTATATAAAAGATTTATTGAGACGATTTCTTGATGACGTATTACAAAATTATGAATGAATATTTATTTTCCTTTTGTCGCCAAGTAATCTCGGGAAAAAGAAGAACAATAGCCTAAGACAACTAGGATAATTTGATGTTGCTACAGATCTATTGAAACTTTTTAGACGTTACAAGAAGGATGTACGACAATGTGTAGGAGCCCTAAAGTGAAAACAATTAAGGTACTGTATTTTTCAAAAAGTACGTGAAATAAATTTTATAACCCGCCAAAGACTCATGGGCACGGGCGGCACTTTTAAAGCGCGGCATTTTTTTCGATCGACAGCAAGAGAGATATTTTTAATTTGTAAATATTTTTTGTTTATTGATAAATACAAAGAATTACTCCAAACTTTAAATTATTAAAAATTACTTACGAACCTTGTTGCTTCAAGAAAGGCTATCTGGATTAGCAATATTAGCTATTGGGTACGGTAGTGGCAGCATATAATATTATGATGAAATAATTATTGATCTTTACATAAAATAAAACTTTGTTTTTCTCGAAAAATTCATGTCACTAAATGCAAAAATTCAAATTTTACTTATTTTTATTTTTACATGTAATTGCTAAATATGAAATAATATGGAATTTTGATTTGCGCATCATTAGGATACATTTTTATTCTCTTTCGAACAATTGCGATCAATTTTTTTTCATCACTGATAGATTTCGAGTTAATAGGGCAAAATTATGATTTGTATATGGACCCCATATTGGAAAGTTATACTATTGAAATTTTTTTTATTAACTTTCCAACGATGTATAATTTATTGATCTTCAATTGTTTCAAATAGCGAAAATACAACAATTTTATAGTGCGAAAAGAATGATAGTGGCAATGAATCAAATGAAATAATCAGTTAGACATTGTCACTTGTTTATTTTTATGCTTATTTTCTTCATTTTCACTAATATTTTTAACTTAATCAGCTGTAAAACACTTTTCATATTTCGTTTTCAATATGACGTCCATATAAAATTATTAAAATTAATTAAACTGATAAATTTTTTGAGAACTAAATTAAGAAATTAATTTTGAATATAAACAAATTATAATCTATAATTATATTTTCATTTGTTTCATTGCCACAATCATTTTTTTTTACCTTATAATATTAATAATTGTTGTATTTTTATTGTTCAAAACAAATGAACATTAATAAGTTATACATCGTTGAAAAGATAATAAAAAAATCTCGTTTCAAAGGTATAACTTTTTAATATGGTGTCCCGTATAAAAATCATAATTTTGATCTAATAACTCGAAATTTAACAGAGATAAAAAAATGAGCATCATCGTTCGAAAGAAAATAAAAAATGTCCTAATAAGTGCAATCGAAAATTCCTTATTGTCATATTTAGAAGTTACTTGTATGAATAAAAACCATCAAAATTTGAGGTGAGCATATTGAGTAGTTAATTAATATTAAAAAAAAATTCATCGATATATTTATGTTGTTTATATATGCATTTTAAATACAAACCCCCCCCTCCGCCCCTTATGGGGCGCAATAAAAAGTTTACGCGGAAAAATAGTTAGCGCCGGCCCTGCTCATGGGGCAACGCAGAAGTAAACTTCTTCATATACAGGGTGTTTATTAAACATAGGGCAAAAATTGAAGGGATTATTCCTTGGACCATTCTAAGATGATTTTGTCCTTTGATGATTTTTGAAAAGCCGCTTTGTTTCGAAGATACAGGGCGAAAAAAAAATTCGACAAAACCAATTTTGATATTTTTCAAATTATTAATCTAGTAACAGCAGGCAAGTTATGTGTCAAATTTGTTGAGACGTTTGGCTGTTTGACGTGTATTTTCTGTCTATAATACTTAAACTTTTGTTAGTGAAGTCCTCTTATCATGAATAGCTATACGAACGCCGAGATGACTGACATGCATTTCATTTATGGACTTGCTGATGGCAATTCATTACAAGCTAGGCGGATTCTTGCATCGTAGCTGGAGATAGTCATTTTCAACAGTACAAGATTAAGAAACTTTACATGTAATTTTTGGTATTAAATGTTGTTATTGTCGAAATTTTTTCTCGCCCTGTATCTTCGAAACAAAGTGGCTTTTCAAAAATCATCAAAGGACAAAATCATCTTAGAATGGTCCAGGGAATAATCCCTTCAACTCCTAACTCTTTATTAAAGATGAATGTTAAAGCTTATGTTATGTTAATTGTTGTAGTAATAAGCAGATTCAATATACTTTCCTTAAACCACAGTATCGTCCATTCACAAATTTTCCGAAACCTTTTGTTACGTATGTTATTATGACGAGCGATTCTTACACCTACTATGAATATCTTTTCAAACATATTCATTTTGAAAGCATTTTGTAAGGTGTGACAATATGCGCAAAATATATTTACCAACTTTTCTCTGACAATTCTATTTCGGTACCTAGAGATCTAGAATATTCGTAGGTGAAGGCCGGTTACGTATTAATAACTTTTTTATTATATAGTCCTAGTCTACTTTCGCAATAAAAACTTTATAAATTTTCCACGTAATGACATTGTGGTCAACAGGAATATTTAAAGAAAAACCCAGTAAATAATAATGTTTATATAGGCCACAAAAGCCTAAAATAAAATAAGAAACAACGACAACGCGTTCTACTTGTCAAGTTGCTCAATTAAATGAAAGTGAAGGTTGATGTAATTAGCAGAAGAATTTTCATTTTTATTGGAAAAGTTAAAAATATGTACCATGTGATAGTGGTGAATGTAACTCGCAAATAGTCACCTGAAAATCTGTTGGAAACCATTGACAAAAATATTGGAATAATAATAATTCCAAGCAATTATTTAAAATTATAACGACGATACGACGAATGCAATATATTATAAATAATTATTAAAGAATTAAATATGTAACATTGTTTATTTTTTGTCTAATTTAAGTTTCTTTCATAAATTGTTATACTGATTATTTTTATAAAAGTAAATATAAAATTTTTATACAGTCGCTCTATTTTTGTATCACCTCACATCTATATTCAAATACATGAGTGCTTGTGAAATTTAGTACGATAGTTTTGAATTACTTATTTAACGTTCATAAGGTTTTATGAATATGTCACCTTTACATTATATAAGAAGTTTTTATTAGTTCCTATGGAGTTGCTCTATTTATACTATATATCACTATTAATAAAATTTGCGAATAGAAGCAAATTGGTACACACACAGAAATGAATAACAAGTAATTTAAAATTTGAATTCATTAAATCAAGTTGCATATTAATTAAATAAGAATCCAGAGGTCCTGGGTGCAATCATAAAAGCAAAATTATAATTTTCTTTACAGGAATCTCTAAAAATATCGTATGGGGTCTTGTGGCCGTGTGGCTGTGTGCCTGTGTCTTGTCGCGAATCTGGGGACCTGGGTTCGATCCCGATCGACGCCAAAAATTACTTATTATTTTAATGGCACAAAATTGACTCCTGTGGTGCACCTGGTATGCGCCCGCACGGTACAAATATTTCATCATTATCGATATCTGTGTACAAAGCAGATTGGCACACCCAGCAATGAGTAATATGCCGTGATGATATATTAATAAGGTAGTATAAGTATACAATATAAAAGCAAAAGCATATAATAAAAATATATTTTGTACCCAATAATACTAATTATACCTTAGTATTCTATTAGTACAATGTACAATAATAATAAAATTGCATAGTACGTTATCTATTACAAATACGTTTAAATTTTTACTTTAAAATACCATTCATTTTACATTAGACATTTACAAACAATTTAATGCTAGTAGAAAGGTATTGTAACCTAATATCGCTACCGCAAGCTTTGAATGCGTATAAAATTTTGTCGTAATTACAAACATGAAAAGTAATTATAGTTTAACACAATGTTACCATTTGTAAATACAATTTTAAAGATTTCGTATATATTTAATTAGAATGCCGTGTTTCATAGAACACATGTACCGCGTTCTATTTTTTTTGTGTTGTATTAAGTGCTACTTACCGGTATCGGATGTATTGAAGATCTCGAGTTCGTCTCGATCTCCAAACTAATCCTCAACCAATAAGGTGCACTTACTGCACTTAATACTTAAATAACTATTTTCACTCCATTATATCTCGGAAACTATTAAGTTTTTTTTACTAATTTTATCAGTACTTATGCTCTTAAAATTGTTTACCCTATTTTTAACATCCTGTGTACATAAGAGATACAATGTCGGTTAAATGGAATTTTTTGTGCAGCCATAGGGGGCCATCTCAAATGTGCTTTTGTTTTTCCAAAAATTCTCATAGAGCACTAGATAATGAAGAAAAACTGAATTTTGATGATTTTTTCTTTTTCAAATAACTTCTAAATTATTAGTAATCGAGAAACATGTTTCAAATATAGAAGTTAGATATTTTTATTACCTAACCAGTGGTGTGCGAAATAATCTTTACTGTCCTTAAATTTCCGAGATTTAACACAAAGTTACTTTTTTTTAAATGGAACCTATATCTGATTTTAGTCTCAAAAAATACATTTTTTTTCCCTTTTCAATGATGTAAATGTTATGGAGTTTTGTATTTATTTTACTTCGAAATTTTATTTTTTCCTTATTTTATAATCATTTTGGAAATATTGGTAACATTTCTATTGAGAAATATTCGTTTTATTTAATTAAATAAATAAAAAAAATTGTCAGGTGATATAGTGTAAATTGTAAGTTGTAAGTTTAATATGAAAATATTGAGCAAGTAGGTCATAAAATGAATTATATCAATTAAATAGAATATAATTAATAAAAATAATGATGTTTTTTTGTGGAATAATTTCAAAATTCGCGAAAAATAACGTGAAAAAATAAATTTTGGGGGTTAAACAATTACAAAACACAATAACCCTTACATCAATGAAAAGAGAAAAAAATAATTATTTTTTTTCAGACTAAAATCAGATATGGGTTCCATTTAAAAATATATATCTTTGTGTTATATCCCGGAAATTTACGGATATAAAAATTTATTTTGTACGCCAGTGGTTAGACACTAAAAATATTTAACTTCTTTATATAGAACATTTTTCTGGAATATTGATAGTTTAGAAGTTATTTGAGAAAGAAAAAATCAGCAACATTCAGTTTTTCGCCATTATCTAGTGCCCTATGAGAATTTTTGGAAAAACAAAAGCACATCTACGATGAACTCCTATAGGTGCATAAAAAGTTCCATTTAACCGACATTGTATCTCTTATAGTTCTCAAGATCCCAATGGTGGCAGCTCTAAATGAGACACACTGTAAACAATCTTTATAAAAACTGTGTGCCAATAGTTAGACCGACATTTAACGGGTAATCTTGTAGGTAAAATGTATCTTCTGCCAATTTTTGGCAAATAATAACTTCGTAAAAATCCGATGTGTACAATACTCTAACAGAAAAATGTGTAGGGCTTGTGGATACAATACCTAATAATAGAATTAAAGGTGCTATTACTAATAAAGATGATGGAACCCAATATTAAATGATGGAATACTTTAATATCCATATTTTAAACTGTCGTAAAAAATTTGTAATAATTTCTCATCATTTGTGTAAATTTTCAAATTTGTTTGTTGAAAATGTAATATGGCCGAACTATTATGAGCCGTGATAATATATTAAGTATTATTATTGTTTAAAAAAGCCAATTTTTAATATTAAACCGTAAAACCATCCCTTATCCAAATGTCTAAAACTACCCCTTACGTTTTTCTTTGATGTATCCTTGTACAAGACACCCTAACACTACTACCAGCAGAGTAACAAGTATTGGTGATTGTTTATTATACATTTTGCTGGTGTTGCACTGAGAGTTGGTCTTGCCGGACTAAGTGTCCCCGGATTGTGGTTGTTTGTTTTATCAGCTTCCTATTTCCACGAGTTTCTCTTTGCACCTCGTACAATCCACAGAAGAAGGTTTTGATATAGTATTACACGCCTCATACAACTATACATCTTATATGCGTATCGCGTAAATGCCGAAAAAATGATATTTAAATTTTTAAAGGACAAGATTCTGAACGAGTTTTAAGTAATTCACTTTTTAAGTCGATAAATGTTGAAGACCATGAACTTACATGTTTATTTAGTTTTATTCATGTTTTCGTTGTTATTGAAAAATAGATTGTTTAAAAAAAACCATCGAAAGGCCAAATTAGGATTGAAAAAGTTGAAATTATTTCTAGGTCACATATACATATAGAACCGATCAAAATTTAAAAACATCTGATAATAATTATATATTTTAACAAATAAAACAATTAACCGATGACGTCTTGATAAACTTAAGTCATTTTTTGCATTAATTTTTATAAAATGCAACTAAGGAGGGACACTCTTCCAAAGGAACTGTCTGTCCTGGTTTACGGATGGTTTAAAACTATAGTCAGGAGAAACTGGAGTGGATGTATTTGGTCCACCAAATAAAATAACTCATAGGCCCCAGTTCTGCCATATTTCTGAGATCTACGTAATAAATCTCTGAGTTCAAATAAACCTAAATAAAGGTTTCAAAGGAGTAACAACCAACACAATGTCAGGCAGCCAGGCCGCTTTAAAGGCACTAGGACCAGGGCCGACCCGAGCAATAGCGCACTAGACAATCGGCCATTATATTTATAACATAATCTGCTGAATTGGTTTGTGACTATAATCTGTAATACTACCCTATGTGATTTTATTTGACACTGACATCTGTCAATTAGTAATATTTGAATATTCTGTTTCCATGATGCAGCTTTTAGCAGCATAGATTGCAAGATATTTCTTTATAATTCTTTATCTCTAAATTCATTGAACATAAAGAAAAAAATGTAATTAAATCGAATAGAGAATAAAATATTCTTTGATATTTAGAATAACATAAAAGGTCAAAAAATGATATTTAACAGCGTTTTTCAAGGAAAACTGTTAAAATTTTGAAATTAGGATACTTCCGGGTAACCATATGAAAGAATTATAATTTTTGGAATTGTAGTATTGGAGTTGTCGAAGGACAAATTTTTGCCACACACACACACACACACATTGACATACACACACACTCATAAACAGACATCATCGTAAAAACAATATGTTTATATTCTAGGGACTCTAAAACGTGCTTATTCATTAAAAACTCAACATAGATTTTTTTAACCAAAGGCAATAACTTCCTTACCTACAGATGACGGAAGGTAAAAATGTAGCATAGTATTTATTTTGTATTTTTTTATGGGGGCACCAAGATTGATATCTGCCTAAGAAGGCGCCAAAAACTCTTGAGCCGACCCTGACTAGAACTAGAACTAGGTGCCTATAAAGTTAATCGGGAATTGCATGAAGACCCCAAGCACAACTACATCACTTGTAGTGGCCATGGGGCCTAAGGGTATTCTAGGCTAGGCAATGAAAAAATAGATAAGCTCGGTAAAAAGAGCCAAATTGCCGTTTTAGGGGCCTGAATCTTCTTGTCGACTCTTAAAAAGCCACATAAAGAAGAAGATTAAAGACAAGGAAGAGTCAACTATTTTTTCTACTCCTGCAAGATAAAAACAAAAAGGAAATAAAGATTTTTTTAAAATAATTTATTGTCAGTTTTTGAATTTGTGATGCGTATCTATGACAACATACATTCTATACAGGCTGCGTTCGGTATTACGCTCTGAGCGGTCTGAGCGCTCGATGCCGTTCAGTAACTACATCTGAGCGATCTTTTTGCTCAGCTCTACGTTCGGTTATTAGCTCACGGAGCGCACAGAGCCCGATCTGTTCGCTCATTCTCTAACCATGGAGCATATTGAGCAGTTGTCTGGCATATGCGTATTTAAGCGCAAATTTAAAATGTATGTCGCCGGCAATGCAAACAGTGTCTATTCTATGAATGAATGTTATCGTTTTCGTATATTAATCAAAAATGTTTGAAATGTATAAATTAGTCATTTTAGGAAACATCTTTCTACATAATTTTCAGCTTTAAGTTGTCCATAACCATTTCCATATTCTTAATCAGTATCATCAAAAAAACATTTATAACTCGCGCACAGTATACATGTTAACAGTTCTTCATTATTTTCCGTTTTTATTCTGGCGCAAATTAATAAGTGTCAAACTGGCAACTAAACGCTCTTTCCGTTCGGTTATTCAAGCTACAGATCGGAAATCGCAGATGAATCTGTCACGTGATCAGGTTGCTCAGAGTGCTCGACAGATTTAAAGCAGAAGTAGAAAAACATCTTCATAACGGAGAAACATTCCGGGCCTTAGACGAAGAAGTTCATTTCACCCTTACCTTTCATTCCTTAACCTATCTTTCCGTGTCTTCCCAACATCTATCTCAATATCCTAGTCTCTGCCACTTTCATTTTCTTTTCATTGATACTGACATCTGTCAATTTGAATTATTTGAATATATTAGCAGTTTCTTTATAATTCTTTAACTCTATATCTATTGTATATGAAGTATAAAATGCAATCAAATCGTATAGAGAATAATATATTCTTTAAAATTTATAATCATTAAATGTCAATAAATGATATTCAACTGCGTTTTTTCAAGAAAAACTGTTAAAAGTTGCAATTGAGGGTACTTCCCGTGGACCAATTATAATCCGACTGCATATAGATCTAAACTTGAGGAACACAAAAAAATTATAATTTTTGGAATTGTGGTATTGTCGCATATACACTCACATACACACGCACGCACATACATACATCATCGTAAAATTAGTAAATTCGTATTCTAGGGACCCCAGACGTGCTTATTCATTTGAAACTCATCATTGAATTTTTTGACAAAGACAATACCTTTCTTACCTAAAGGTGACGGAAGGTAAAAATATAAAATCTTGTTATATATTTAAATGTATTACATATTATTACAATGTATTAATAATAATAATATGAACTATACTTAATTGTTCTTAATAGTAGTAAACAACATTTATAGTTATTTTATAGTAAATTAATGTTATTTTTATGTTATACGCCAATTTTATTTATGAGTTCTAAATAAGACTTTTATTATAGTTAACTAGCAGATAAAATAATCAATCATTTATAATATAAATTATTTGAAATCTAACAATAGAGTTAAAGTTCTCGTCTGTTGAGTGAATTAGGTGTTAACAATTTCTCGAAATGTAATTATGCAGCATTTATTCTTACAAAATCGATGTTTATAAAAAATTCATAAAAAAATATATCATCACGGCATATTACCCATTGCTGGGTATGCCAATCTGCTTTGTACGCAGATTTCAGTAATGATGATGACATATTTGTACAGTGCGGGCGTTTACCAGGCGGAGGTGAGAATGCACCACAGGGGTCAATTTTGTGTCATTTAAAATTCGAAATATTTGGCGTCGGTCGGGATCGAACCCAGTTCTCCAGATTCGTAATCAGACACTCAGGCATTTTCAACAAATAATAAAACTTATATAAATGGTTAGAAATTTCTACAAATTTTTTTCAACTACTTTAAATATACACTTAAAACTTTAAAAAAAATGTAGGCCAAATAACGGGTGAGTTCGACCGGAATTTTAAGGGTCATCTTCAAGTCCAGACTTAGCTTCCATAGAGACCCTTTACTTTTGGCACAATGAAAAATAACTTCGTAAAAATCCACTACGTACAGTAAAACAACCTTGGAAGATATATGGGACAATAAAATTTGCAGGGTTTAGGAACACATGCCTAATAGAATCAAAGTATTATCCATAAAGGCGATTTAACCCAATACTTGAATAAAACTAGTCGAAAGAAATTTGTAGAAATATCTCTTCATTTGCATAGGTTTTGTAATTTGTTTGTTGATAATGTCAACCGGCCGAAATCTTATGGATTTGGGCTCGCATTTCGAATTTAAATTATTGCTCCGGACCAATTGTAAAAAAAAACAAAGGTCTACATCAATAAAAAAAAAAAATATCGGCTGCAGCTGGTTTTCGATTTATTTGGATGTTGTCAATATTAAAAATTCTACAGAATTTCAAAGCGGCGATGATATACTTCTTTATTACAAATTCGTTTTATTTTAGAAATTCTTATGTCGATAGGAAAGCACTTTACTTTGGAAGGAGTCCAAATTATTTTTAACTAATCTTCTTTATACTTTATACTTATTAAAGATACATATATTAAAATAAATATGATGTTATAGTTAGGAAGTAAATATTGTATTTATATACATTGTTTTAATTTTTTTGTATAATGACGTTTAAACAAAAAAAACTACATATATCATTAATTTAAAACATGATTCTAATGACCGTAAAAACAAAACAAAAGTTGTAATTTGAACGATGTTTTTGTTGTCAGCGATTTCAATATAACATTTAATTAATCGTTAATTAAAAGTTTAACACTCATTATTTCATTTTGCAACAATAATATTTATGTTACCTAATCATATTTTCTAATAGTAAACTTGACAATGACATATTACACTTTAAATGGTTAAATATGAGCTAAGATTTATATGTTTTAATTTGGTTTATATGACTTTAAAAAATATGATGTGGCCAGCACATTATCTTCCGTCAATTCTGTGTATTATGTACAAATTTCATACATAAATTTTCTTGTAAAAGATCCTATATTTCTATAAAATTATTTCATAAACAAACTATGCAAATTGCACTTGACACGGATATCTTCTTCTTCTTTAGCTTTTCCCATTCGTTAAGGGTCGCTATGTTTTATTATCTTCTGCCACTCATTTCTCTCAAGTCTTCCATAATACGGACTGTATTCTATCTTATCTTTAGTCTTCCTATATTTCGTCTACCTTCTATTACTAAGCTATTTATTCTTCCAATATATTCTTCATCTCTCCTCATGACATGTTCAAACCAATGTAATCGTCTCTCT
Source organism: Harpalus rufipes (assembly GCA_951394225.1). NCBI lineage: Eukaryota > Metazoa > Arthropoda > Insecta > Coleoptera > Carabidae > Harpalus > Harpalus rufipes. Next base: position 37,926,467 of record OX596283.1, read on the forward strand.
TGTATCTATCTAGTAACTTCTATCACTCGAGCCACTTCCCTAATTCTTTCATTCCTTATCCTATCTTTCCGTGTCTTCCCCAATATCTATCTCAACATCCTCATCTCTGCCACATTCATTTTCTTTTCATTGGCACTGACATCTGTCAAGAATTTTCTTGATATAGTAGCTGTTTCCATGGTAATAGCATAGCTGGCTAATTTATACGATTTAATTTCTTTATAATTCTTTAACTCTATATCCATTGAATATGAAATATAAAATGCAATCAATTCGTATAGATAAGAATATTCGTTAATATTTATAATAACATTAAATGTCAAAAAATAATATTTAACAGCGTTTTTTAAAGAAAAACTGTTAAAATCTTCAAATGAGGGTACTTCCGGTTGACCAATTATAACCAAAATCTAATCAAGTCTGCATATGGACGTAAGGAAGAGGAATACGTAAAAATTGTAATTTTTGGAATTCTAATACTGGAGATATAGCGGCCGAAATTATAGTCACACACACACACATGAACACACACACACACACAGACATCATCCTAAAAATAGTAAAATCGTATTGTAGGGACCTTAATACGTGCTTATTCATTGAAAACTCTCCACCGAATTTTTTGGCTCACCGATCAATGGGTAATATGCCGCGATGATATATGTTTTTATTATCTTACCTATATTTTTACATATTTACTTATGCTGGAAACTGTATTAAGTTCTTTTCCATATAATTATTGTTCCATTTACTATTTTCTTTATAAAACGTTAATATTATTATTTGAAATGATTAGTTCGTTGACAGTGACATATATCTGTCAGTTACAAACATTTGAGATCGGAATTGTGTTACCATGTGTATGAGTTGTGTTTAAAACGTAGGCTCTGGGATTAAAATTATAGATAGTTTTATAAATTTATCCATAAAATATATAGAAGAAGTATTAATGCAAACCTGTAGAAAACTTAATAATCTTTAATTTTTATATAACATAAATCTCGAAAAAATAACATTTAAAGGTATTTTTCGAAGAAAAACTATTTTGAGCTTCCAGTAAAGTGCCATTTTCGGTCATCTGATTTATTCCAAAATCAAATAGCATCTTTCCATATAAGAGTACGGTAGAAATACAAGGTTTCAAAATTTTGTGAACAATAGTATTTGAGTTAGAGCGTAAAGAGGATCTATACACGCATACACACAGACATCATCGTGAAAATGTTAAAATTGGATTGTAGGGACCTTAAAACGTGGTCATTTACCAAAATTTCGATATGCGATTTTTAGCACGATCCCTATACCTCCCTTACCAAGGGTAGCGGGAGGTAAAAAATGTAATTTTGCCCTATTTTAGCATTAAATATCTGAGCTCAGATTGTTGCATACTTGTGTAAAGACTCATTAAATTTCATTATAATCTATCGTAAATAAATGCTTTCATGATAGTACTTAATTTCACTAACAGTCTTAGTTAATGCAGGGCGACGCATCAGTTCTCACAAAAATACAAGTAAAAGAGAGGTACAACTACTTGAGACGTCCAGTAAATACCAATAAAAATATTTTATAATTATTGAAATTTGGGTAAAGCTAACATCTATTTATTTATTTACTTGAGAAGTCTTTTCGTATCTGAATCTTATCTGCATTGCGACACCCTGTATCTTCTGTGATGAGACCAAACTAGCTTTCACTGAACATACAAACATACATACAATTTTTCCTATACTGCTACACACTTAATGAATTGCAACAGTGAAACCTCTTATATAATATATCGGGACATACCTATAAATACATACACACTGAACGTAATCTTTAACGATATCAAGAACCTAGATTCACGCTACGCCATATACGTACTAGAATTAAACGGGCACGCATCAAACCGTGTTTTACAAACAATGTACTGTAGATTTCAAATACTAAAACCAGGTTACGAATCTTATTCAATGTTTATTGTTCATTGTTGTAAACATTTAATTGAGAAATTTTAATTTTCGATGCTTCGGAGAATCTCTTCTGGCTTTGATAACGGCTTGAAAAACTCTTCAACAGTTAAACCCATATTTTTGGACGGTACTGCAATAATAAGAGAAGCATACTTTAAACCGGATATGACGAAAATCATAACGACACAAGATTCATTTCGGATGTCGTCATTATAAGATATGTGTTTTCGATTATTGTCTCTATAGGATCGTAACGGAGCCTGAAACTAGCTTTTGTCACGTCATAGCAGTAGCCCAACTTTACTACAGCGTTTAAGATAGTTAATCCGCGACAGCCCTAATCAAATGAGTAATTATATTTGTTCAATCCTCCTATTCAAACTTCTTTCTTATTTGGATACGGAACTTAAAACCTTCTGCTTTATCCATTCAATTTATTCCTATGGCAATGGGTGGGTGAAAGTAGTGAGCGAAAGTGAATTTTCGCCCACTCACCTGTCATTACCGAAAATAGAAATAAACTACAATAGAATTCATAACATTTATTTATTTATTTATTTACATGAAAATTACCTGCACAGTTATTGAAAACAGCATTTACTTAAACTAAACATGCCAGCAAGTGACATTTTATCTATCAGTGTCTTCTAATACCTCTACCTACGCGAATTTTCTTACTGGTATTGGCGCCCGTTTCATTTTTTAACTATTTTTCTTGAATTTCTATCCTATTGATCGCCGACATTCGTCTTTATCTTCCATATTTTCAAAAAAATTACATAAGATCTACAGAATATGACAGCCAAAAAATAATTTTGTTGACAATAGCAAATGTTTATAAACACATACAATAGCAACGTACCCTGCCGCCTATGTTCATTTACATTCCATGTATAAATCTATTATGTAGTACCAATTTTAATATTTTTTCTAATCTTTCAATAGCACGATTGAACGAAACGCTATACAACACTCGTGAAGAAACGAATTCGCTCACTTATGTGCCTTTGACCACTCGGCTAGCGCCTCATGTTCAAAACTGGTACATATTATATTATTTCTTATTATATTAATAGTTAAATATTCAAAATTATAGGTATATTATATAAACCTTTCAGAAATACTGTCAATCCCGACAAAGAATTGGAAACATCTCGAAAAATTACAAGAGTAGGACAAAATTTCTTAGAATGAATTTAAAATGCAAAAATCTAAATATAAAAAATAGATATAAGTACAATTTTTGGTGTAGAGTATAGGTATACAAGAAATGTTAAATACAATAGGGCGCGAGCAGTCATGTGACTTTATTGGCCTTGACAAGCAGATATGGGACGTCGTGTCCTCTCGGAGAGGAACGTTCCGAGAACATTCAAGCGCTTTGACAATCTGTACGGTGTATGAAATGCGCGGGCATCTGGCAAATTTAACTTAACCTTATATATAATTTGAGACAATTTTTTATACAGATATGTATCTTAATTCGTTTGATTCTATTTCTTTTAATAGATTCATCTATTTTTTTAATTATTTCTTCTATTTTATGATTGTAATCTTCATAATATAATTTATTTGCAGTTAAAGATAATATTTCGTTACATTTATTGGATATAGACATGCTATTTTGTTAATTAATAGTGGATATCAAACATGATATAGTAAAATAAAGGTTAGAATTAATTTCCACTATGAAACGCTCTTATCCGTTCTTATATTACACGAACACTGGACAATCTAAATCATCTGATGACGTCACCACACAAATCTGATTACCCTTTCCAAGATCTATTGCTCAAGAAGTAAACGCCATCTATATTTCAGGACAACCTGTATAAACAATTAAATGTACCTACATTGCACATAGTTTTACGCCTATACACTCTATTAAATTTTTATGTATGTATATATTTATACGAGTATTTTATGCAATATAAATAAATATATTATCTCATTACTAAAGTGAGATGTGACTTGTCCTAATCGATATGTGCGCTGTAATTTTGTGTTAAATCGTATATACTTCAGACATCGTTATAACCAATGTTAACATTCGTACTTTTGGGAATGATTAATTTAAAATTAACAAAACTTTCTTGTTTTATGACATGACATATATGTTCTTTTCCTAAGACTTTGGTTGTTATTGTACATAAAACATATCATTTTTCTAGTCGCTTATACAGTCAATTTCATTATGGTCAAAAATAGACATTGTTTGATTATGAATTTGAAGTAAAATATACTTTTAAAATAAAATACCTACAAAGTTCTTGTTTTCTATAATTTCTCAAATAATTATTTGTAGTTATAATTCAAGTATATTTATTAATTCCAAAAGACGTCAAACTTAAACTAGAATTTATTATTATTTTAATTTATGAACGGCTATGGAAATTTTATAATCATATGATGGGTACAAGGAAAAAAATCTGATGTGACCAACACAGTACGTCCCGCCATTTACCTATGTATATAATTTTTATATTACTTTATAAATTTATCCATACAATATATAGAAAAAGTATTAAAACAAACTTGTAGAAAATGGAATAATCTTTAATTTTTATATTAACTGTTAGACTTTCTAGTTTGCCGAGTCTCGATTCATACAAATAGTGATCTAGACATTGTACTGTTCAGATTTTTTATGTGTGATTGACAGGTGTCAATTTTATATATGTCTTGTATTTTTCATTTATCGATTCATTATACGTTTTACTTTATTTGTGTACGTTTAATACGACCTCATTATCTCTAAAAGGTTATGGGCCCAGATCGCGCTAATTGCAAGTAATAAACGAAGTAAACACAAAAGAGTCAGTTAAAAAAAAAACCCAAAATGAACGTGTCACGGATTGAGTTACTGAACAAGCAGAACTTCGATACATGGAAGTTGCAAATGCGAGCAGTACTCGTGAAGAGCGATCTTTGGGACTACGTCAACGGATCTGAAAAGAAACCGGAAACTAGTGCGGTTGACGGGAATGCCGCAAACATACAAGCCTGGGAAAGAAATGACCAAAAGGCGATGTCTGACATAATTTTGTCTATGAGTCCGAGTGAACTCAAGCAGGTGAAAAACTGCGAAACATCGCGAGGCATGTGGTTAAGGTTACAGGAAATTCATGAATCGAAAGGTCCGGCAAGAAAGGCAACACTTTTAAAGAGGTTGACACTGCACAAAATGACAGACGGTGCTGATGTACGCGATCATATGAACGATTTCTTCGATACGGTCGATAAACTGAATGACATGGAGATCGAAATTCATCCCGATTTATTAACGATCATGTTACTTTACAGTTTACCCTCATCTTGTATGTATGAAAAACGTAAAGACAATAAATTCAAAATACGGTGTTTTAAATGTAAGCAAACGGGACATAAAGCGGTTGACTGTAAAAATAAAAATCAATCGGCTAAATGTGCGGAAAACGTTTCCTTAAGTATGTCTTCATTTCAATCGGACGATCAAATGCGAAAGTGGTGTCTTGACAGTGGCGCGACAGTACATTTGTGCAATAATTTGCAAAATTTCCGCGATATAAATGACTCTAAAAACGGCATTTTAAATCTTGCGAACAGTGCGACGACGGAAACCACTGGCGAAGGGACTGTTCAATTCACGGCTGGTGTAAACGGCAAAGAAAAGTTAGTTACACTCAGCAACGCGCTCCATGTTCCAGATTTGAGAACAAATTTACTTTCTGTCAGTAAGATCACTGATCGCGGTCTTCAAGTTACTTTCAGGAAGAAAAATGCGAAAGTTCTGGATGCGAATGGGAAAGTAATACTGTGTGCCGAGAGAATCGGTGATTTGTATTACGTGCGTGAGGTCGGAGAAGATGCGTGTGTAGCAACTGTCAACTCCAAATCGCAAAAACTATCATTGCAATTGTTACACAGACGACTAGGCCACGTGAACGTGACGGACATTTTGAATGCTGTGCGAAAAAAATTCGTGAGAGGCGTTGAAATTGAAGATCCGACTGCTAAGTTTGACTGTGACGTTTGTCTAAAGGGGAAGATGTCAAGGGCATCATTTCCAAAGAAGTCAAACAGGAAGACAGAAATTTTGGACCTCGTACATACGGACATATGTGGGCCAATGAGGACTACATCTCTGGGAGGTGCCAAATATTTCGTAGAATTCATTGACGACAGGTCAAGGTGGTGCGAAGTTAGGTTCCTGAAGTCGAAAGCGGACGTCCTCAAGGCTACGAAAGAGTACATAGCTCTTGTAGAAAAACAAAAGGGTAAGAGCGTTAAAGCCCTGCAGTCCGACAACGGATGCGAGTACACAAGCCTAGAGTTCAACGCGTATCTGAAGAGACGAGGGATCACCAGAAGATTAACCGTTCCACACAATCCTGAACAAAACGGTGTAGCTGAGAGAAAAAACCGTACTCTTTTGGATGCTGCCCGATGTATCTTGGTGGAATCGAGGTTATCCGATGAATTTTGGGCGGAAGCAGTGAACACTGCAAATTACCTAAGAAACCGCGTACCAACGAAAAGCTTGGATGGTCGAACGCCTTTTGAGGCGTGGACAGGTAATAAACCAAATCTGTCTAATTTCAGAATATTCGGCAGCCGTGTTTTCTACCTGAATCGAGATCCTGGAAAAAGCAAGTGGGCCGCTCGAGGCGAAGAGGGGATTTTTCTTGGTATTGCTGAGGACGCTAAGGCATATCGTGTCTGGTCGCCGAAGAAGGGGAAGGTCCTGATCAGTCGGGATGTCAAGTTCTTCGAGACCAACAGCGACGTTATTTCAGTGATTCAGCAGGAAAACAACCCTGAAGAACAGATTCGCCGCTATGCAGACATTGACCATGCAGAACCTTCGTTGCAAGAAAGAAAATCACCTGTTGCAGACAGAGATGATGAAGAAGATTTTCTAGGTTTCGAAAGGTCAGTCGTAACGTATGTACCAGGTGCTTCGGATACAGCTGGAATTACAGAAGAAGTCGCGATGACGTTTCTTTCGGAAGTTCCGATGAAGGAAGCCATGACAGGTCCTGACGCAAGTGACTGGCTTCACGCTATGACAGCCGAAATGGAATCAATAATTAAGAACAATACTTGGACACTCGTTGATCGACCAAAGGGTCGCAAAGTCATCGGCAGTCGTATGGTCCTGCGCAACAAATTGAAACCGGATGGGACACTCGAGAGAAGGAAAGCTCGACTGGTGGCACAGGGTTTCAGTCAACAACCCGGACGAGATTACTCAGAAACCTTTGCACCAGTGGCCCGATTTGGATCAATAAGACTCATGGCATCCCTAGCAGCTAGGTATAACATGAAAATCCGACAATTTGATGTCAAAACAGCCTACTTAAATGGGGATTTGGAGGAAGAAGTCTTCATGGAGCTTCCAAAGGCTTCCGAGGACATTCTTCAGAGAATTGTTGACTCGACGGGTGACTACGCGATTAAAGAGAAAGCGAAGACAATGTTACATGAACTTCACAAAGGAGACAAGGTATGTCTTTTAAACAAATCTCTTTATGGTTTAAAGCAGGCCGGTAGGAGTTGGTTTTTCAAATTAAGCGAGACTCTAAAGAAATATGGTGCAACTCCTACAGACTCAGATCCTTGTTTGTTCCGCATTGGCTCAGGGGAAGATATCATGTTAATAACAATATACGTCGATGACATCTTGATCGCCTCGAGGAACCAAAAATCAGTCAGTGCATTTTGGGCAGAAGCTGTCCAAAGAGTTTGAGCTCAAAGATCTTGGCTACGCGACTTATTGCCTGGGCGTTGAGTTCTCTCAAGCCAATGGAAAGGTAATGATGCACCAAAAAGGGTACATCGAGGACGTTCTTCGTCGGTTTGGCATGACCGATTGCAAACCGGTTACCACTCCGATGGAACTGGGTACAAAGTTGATGAAGAACAACCAGCCTAGTCAACAGGATTTAAATTTTCCGTATCGCGAGCTCATCGGAGCACTCACATATTTGTCGACTACTACCCGGCCAGACATAGCCTTTGCAGTTAGTAGTTTAGGTCAGTTTAACAACTGCTACGGAGCTGAGCATTGGAAGGCAGCAAAACGTGTTTTGCGTTATTTGAAAGGCACAGTCGATGTTGGATTGATTTATGGCGGGATGAACGAACCAATCAAGGGTTTTGTGGATGCGGACTGGGGAAACTGTGCTGATGACAGACGGTCATACACGGGCTACTTGTTCTTTCTTAATGGAAGTCCAATTTCCTGGGACTCTAGGAAGCAAAGAACGGTAGCATTGTCCACCACAGAAGCGGAATACATGGCAATGTCAGAATGTATGAAAGAAGCTATATATCTACAGCGATTTCTATACGAGTTGGGATTCAGTTCATTGGCCGAACTAATCATTTACTGCGATAATCGAAGCTCGCTGAGATTAGCCGAAAATCCAACTTTCCACGCAAGAAGTAAACATATTGACATTCGTCACCATTTTGTTCGCGATGTTCTCCAAGACAAGAAATTAAAAATACATTATATTTCAACAGATAATCAAGTTGCAGATTTCCTGACCAAGGGGTTGCCGAGACAGAAGCACGAATGGTGCGTGAGATCTGCAGGACTTGGTGTCAAGTTATATGAACCTAGACTCGAGGGGAAGTGTTAGACTTTCTAGTTTGCCGAGTCTCGATTCATACAAATAGTGATCTAGACATTGTACTGTTCAGATTTTTTATGTGTGATTGACAGGTGTCAATTTTATATATGTCTTGTATTTTTCATTTATCGATTCATTATACGTTTTACTTTATTTGTGTACGTTTATTACGACCTCATTATCTCTAAAATTAACAAATTCAGAAAAAAATACATTTAAAGGTATTTTTTGAAGAAAAACTATCTTGAGCTTCAAGTAAACTGCCATTTCCGGTTATCCGATTGCCACCAAAATCTAATCAGATATTTCCATATTAGAATAAGGTAGAAATACATGATTTCAAAACTTTTTGAATGATAGTATTTGAGTTAGAGCGTATACAGGATCCACACACACACATATACATACATACACACAGACATCATCGTGAAAATGTTAAAAATGGATTCTAGGGACCTTAAAACGTGGTCATTTGCCAAAATCTCGATATGCGATTTTTAGCAGGATCCCTATACCTCCCTTACCAAAGGTAGCGGGAGGTAAAAAATCTACAAATAGAAACAAATTGGTACATTCAGAAATTTGTAATAAGCGGCTTATTACAAATTGATATATGTATTTATATTTGGTTGTTTTACAAGTAAACTTTGATTGTTCTGTTATGTAAAAATACGAGCCCAAGTGTATACTATAGTTCGACGATTTTACATTTTTTAACAAACAAATTAGTAAACATACGCAAATGGTGGGAAGTTTCTACAAATTTCTTTCCACTACCTAGTTTAAAATATAGATTTTGAACTTACAAAATTTAAATATGCTATTCAATATTCCTCCATTTAATATTAGATTACTTCGTTTTTATTAATGATAACAGCTTTAATTATATAAGGCATTGTATATCCACAAGCCTTACACATTATTCTGTTGGGAGTATTGTCATATATGTCTTGCAAGGTATATTTTACTGTACATACTGGACTTTTATGAAGTTTTCCATATTATGCTAAAAATAAAGGGTTTCGGTAGCAAATAAATCCTAAATGTCTGAGTTCGATATCTTTCAATGAATTTGCCCTTATTTTCTCAAATCCAAAATATATTATAGGTATATTAAAATTTTATAATATTTGACATACATTCATATATTAAAAAATCTGTTGTGGCCAACACAAAACTTCTCGCCACTTCCATTTTTGGTTACATAAGTATAGGGCCCAGGCAGTCATGTGACATTGTTAGCCTTGACAAGCAGATATGGGGCCCGTATCAGAATGACAATTAGTAATTATGTTCATAGATGTCAAATATCAAAATTTCAAGATTTTCCAAATTCACTTAAAGAAGATATGACATTTAGTGGACAAAGTTCGGAAGGAGTTACAGATGTCCTGACTCAACCTTTAAGAAGATCAAAAAGAGAAAGAAAACCTGTAATTAGACTGAACTACAAGAAAAATTTTATGTCTCAATTAAAAGACGGCGAATTGTAATATATTTTATTATTTAAAATTATTTATTGTCTGATCAAAGTAACTTGATCGAGGAATTGTTTGTTTTACGATATAGGTCAAAAATATTATGAAAACTGTCAAATAGCATTAGTTATATTAAAGAAAATATAGGTTTAAAAATACATTATTATTTATAATTATTATTGTGAAATACACAACAACAACCAATATTATTTTGTCAAAAATTGACATTGGTTGTTCTTTATTATAAACATTTTGTCATTACCAGAATCTGTGCCAAGAAAATTGATCCATTCGCATGGAATAAAAAGTTGTTACATTTAATTAAAAAAATGTTTCTCTGGTTTCGCGAAAATTTTCCATGGGTCGCCTCCTACACTGGAATTTTCGCTGTTACTGTTACTATGCTAGACCGTAGTCTATTTCTATCCTAGAATCCATTTTGCTGCATTTTTCTACCCATCATACGTCAGAATGATGGAGTTATTTTGGACTTGGTATTTTCAGAGATTTTGTAATTGTTTATCAAAGCGTCGAACGGGAGAATTGTTAGAATCTTTTAAGTTTTAACACCATTGGATTGTGTCCAAAATGAATATGTTATTGTCAGGGGTATAAACTATTTTTTATTGTTTAAATAAACAGAAATCGATCAATCATTTCAACGTGCGTGGGAGGAGAATGGTTCGTCGAAATCGTTTGGCAACCATTCAAACTTAGAATAGATAGTATTAAATAATGTTCGACGTACGAATTTATAAGTCTGATGAAATAAAGAGTGTCATTCCAATTTTTCTTATTATTGAAGATGCAGCACACTCAGCACAGTTACATTTTTGGAGGACAGAAACTGACGCACGACTGTTGTTTTAGGCAGTGGTCACACTGAGTTGAATGCAATCGATCAACCAAGATTGACTGTCACAGATCAATAGGGATAGACCGAAATATTAGGAGGAGTCACACTGAATCGACATAAATATTTCCACATATATTATACAACTTAAATTGAAAGAAAAATATTTTTTTCTTACACTGAAAGGCCGCAAATATCTGTTTTTCGGAAATATTTAAATAAATGACACACTATGAATTTTTATTTTTAAAATTAGAGATATTTGCTTCCATAATTAGCCATTCTCATGCAATTATTACTGTATCCATATGTGCTTTAATCATATTATTCTACATTTATATATTTACCATAACAAGAATAATTTCCCGACACATAGTGATATACACAATCATGATACTCGCGGTAAAACCAACTTCACCATTCCTAATACAATATTAAACAAAGCCAGAAATAATCCTAATTACGCCGGTTTAAAATTCTACAATAATTTACCGCAAAAATTAAAAGACACTAAATCTAGAATACAGTTTAAGCAAGGTTTAAAAACTTATCTTCTTAACAAATGTTATTATAATGTAGATAAATTCATAATGATAAACCTTAATTATTAAAAATACATGTTTTTCTAAAAAAAAATTGTATCTCTTTAAATATATTTACTTTATGACAATGACTTTTCCTATGCCATGTATTTTTGGTCTCTGAAATAAATATTATTATTATTTCTTACAGTTTTTCATCAACTGTTCACATATCCGTCATGATACTAATAATATCGCTGTAATATTCTCAATCTTTTTGTAACTTATACATAAATGTCAAAACAGTTAAGTTGGTATGAAAATTATGAGAAAACTGAGCATACGTAAACACATCAACCGCTGTCGATCGACTAGAAAATCAAACATGTTTGATATATCAAACCACTCGTAAATACTCGACATCGTTCGATCACAGTGGATGCATGCAGTGTGACCATTCCCACATAAGCTAGTGTTAGTTTAATTTTTAATCGATCGCAATCAATCGGCGTCAGTTGTTCTTACTTGTCCAGTGTAACCACGACCTTATAGACCGATGCGTTATCGAGTGCGCGCACAACTTTTGTTTTTCTTTAAGGCTTCGACGATAGTCAATCTAGTAGTTTCTTTGTCGATTTTCAACTACTCTGGGTGCGTTCGATATTAAAATCTGTCGAGCACACTGAGCAATCTGCTCACGTGACAGATTCATCTGTGATTTCCGATCTGTAGCTTGAATAACCGAACGGATAGAGCGTTTAGCTGCCATTTTGACACTTATTAATTTGCGCCAAAATAAAAACGGAAAATAATAAAGAACTGTTGACATGTGTACTATGCGCAAGTTATGAACGTTTGCTTGATGATTCTGATTAAGAATGTGGAAATGATTATGGACAACTTAAAGCTGAAAATTATGTAGAAAAATGTTGCCTAAAATGACTAATTTATACATTCCGAACATTTTTGATTGATATACGAAAACGACATTCATTCATAGAATAGACACTGTTTGCATTGCCGGCGACAAACATTTTAAATTTGCGCTTAAATACGCATACGACAGACAACTGCTCAACATGATCCACGGTTAGAGAACGAGCGAACAGATCGGACTCCGTGCGTTCCATGAGCTAATAACCGTACGTAAAGCTGAGCAAAAAGATCGCTCAGATGTAATTACCGAACGGCATCGAGCGCTCAGACCGCTCAGAGTGTAAAACCAAACGCAGCCACTGCAACCATATTAATTGTAACACGTTCATCGAAAACCAACAGTTTTCAAACTGCGTCGATGTTTTCAGCGTTTCTACTTAATGCGGGGCGGTCACTCTTTGGGTCATCTTTGTTTTTATCTCGCCCATCGAGAAAGCATTTTTGCCAACCCAAAACCTTGCAAACAGTCAATGAAGCATCCCCAAACGCGTTTTAGACCAAACAAACATTGAGTTTGGTCCTTTGCATAAACGACCACAAAAATTGATTGCGTACCGCTGTTCGACGAAGCAGACTTAAGAGGTCAACAAACTACATCTATACGGGAACTGTACTGAACTAATATTAATAAAACTATGATGATGAAGGTTAGTTGAAAATTGTTTGGGTGCCAATTCACAGATTGCACTGTTATTGGCGCTACAATAGAGACACTATAATGACATGACCTATATGTGCCATGTTTATTCATTTCACCGCGATAAGGAAAGAAAATACAACTAATTTCATGTACTTCACGAACGACTAACTTCAGTTCCGATCCGACTAGGTTTTGTTGTGTTGCATTATAAAATCATGGTCGGTTACAGTAAAATTTTGTAATAATTCCACCAGATAAGTATATTTTGAGAAAATGAAATATGTACAATAAAATTTTTGAAAGATGTCCGATCAAGGTCATTTGTAGCATGAACGAATTAACAAATTGGCATACATTTATCTCTTTCCTTTGCAAAGGCTGTAAGCGTGTGTGATAAGGATGGATATAACACGCTTGTCTTTCAAAAAATCATATTGTTTCGACTAAGTTAAGACATTCCACTTTAAAACGATGTTCGTTGTTGATAATACTTTCGCTGTAACGTAAGTTTATTTATTAATTCGGATACATTACCTTAATTCATAGCCGTACGAATAACGTTATTTTCTGTAAGTTTCACTGACACTGACATTGTGTCATTATCTTATTTTTCACATATTTGGTTTTATATTTGCTAATAAACTTACCAGTTGACTTATTTTTGACTTTTGATTGCTTTTATTGTAACTGTAACATATATTTTTATAATAATAAAATAACAGTAGTATCTTTTGTGCCCTCATGAAAACTAAGCAAACGACACTACTGAATTTCTCAGAATGGGCGGAACAAAAATCTGAATTCATACAATTCGTAGATAACCTTGATCGGACATCTTTCAAAATTTTTACTGTATACAAGTATTTTGCGACACTACATTGACATTTTTGATTTTCTTTTCTTTTATATTTGAAAATTATACTTATTACTTACTAATATTTCTTCCTATTATTCATAATTTGCAGCTATAATTCTTTCTGTTGTGAACATTTTAAAGGCCATATATGTCAAACTACAGATCTGTCAAACGTTAAATTTCAGAGGTGCCAACATACTTCAAAAGTATAAATGTTGTGTTTAATTAAAAAATACGGTATATTTTCGTATCATTGACTTTATTTTCTGTATATATAGTAATAGTAAATAAAGCTGATGATTGATTAATAGTATATTATTCAATGAGCATGTAATGAATGCTATTACTCATGAGAATGAAGTTTGCATCACGAGCCGGAAGGCGAGTGATGTAAATAATTCGAATGAGTAATAGCCATTACATGCGAATAGAATACTATACTTTATCCACCACTGTCAAATAATAACATATTGTACTATTATAAAATCTGAAACATAGTTAGCCTTTATCGCTAGGTATTTGTTATAACAAAATTATGAAGTGATTTGACATTTAGCAGAAAATTTTAAACCGACAATTCAGCAACATTTTAAGCTTAAGTAGAAAATAAAACTATAAAAAATGAAAAAACTAGTACAATTTTGGATTTTTATGTGGAAAAAAATTCTTATAAAAGTAATTTGTTTGTACTCTTTGAAAGGTAAGATTTGAATTTGACATAACGATTGAATAATATTATTCCATCGAACTGTCAATATTATTCAATTAGCAACAGTAACTAAGGTCATTAATTGATAAAAAACGGTTGAATTTTGGGTATATTATTTGACAGTCGTGGATAAAGTACTTTAATAGACATTATATTTCATTTGTTATAATTTGTCAGTTATTCAAAGTCAAATAATGGTAGGACGCCCATAAACATAGCCAACCAATCCCCTTGCGTCGTGTTCAGACTGTAATTTTAGTGTCTCTACGCTACAGAAAATCTTTATAGCCAGACTGTGCATATTACGAATTACAATGATGTATGGAATATAAAAAAATGGTAAAAATAATGATAAAATGTTTATTGACAAAAATACATCATCATTCTAACAATACTATAATATCCATAAATTAATATGTATAAGGTATAACATGTACGTATATTAAATTTCTATGTATGTAAATGTGTTTTTGTTTT
Source organism: Harpalus rufipes (assembly GCA_951394225.1). Lineage (NCBI taxonomy): Eukaryota > Metazoa > Arthropoda > Insecta > Coleoptera > Carabidae > Harpalus > Harpalus rufipes. The sequence goes on from OX596283.1 coordinate 37,941,509, forward strand.
GTGCAAGTGTATTATTGTGCATGTATGTGTGTGTGTATGTATGTCATTTTATGCATTTGTCATATACTGTACATGGTGTATGTAATTGTACATTATGTTTGTGTTATACAGGGTGTCCCTTAACTTCGAGCAAAAACTTTAAGGGCATATAGTACTGACCAAAATGAATAAAAAAGCTTCATCAACATAGGAATGATCTTCAACTGTTTCCGAGAAAAGCGAAAAATCTAAGAAAAACTGACAAAGATAGCGATCGAATAAAATTTTGTCTATGTCAGTAAAAAGACTATAAAAAACAATAAAATTTTATATGAAACATTTTTCTCAATTTCTTATAGTTACGTAGTTATATGAAAATTAAATATTGACCAAGGTCGCCACAACATTTCACTTTTGATTTTTATAAAATAACAAAAGGCCATCTAAGATTACCTCTCAAAGGTAAACAAAAAGTCTCAATTAATCAAAATCGTAATTCTTATAGTTTTCGAGATAGCAAAGGTAAATCTCGTAAAAACTCATTTTTCACTGCGTTATATCTGGGAAACTATTAAAGATCGGACACATTTTGACTGAGCTTTTTTTACTCATTTTGATCAGTATTATATGCCCTTAAAGTTTGTGCACCAAGTTAAGGGACATCCTGTATACAAAGAGTTTGAAATATTTTTGTGTTAAGTATATTTGTGTTAAATGTATGTTTGTTATTTTGCGCGTATAGTATGGTGTGTACAGGTATAATTAAGTGTAAGTGTGTGTGTGTATATGTGCAGAAAGGCAATAGCAAAAATATTTAAGTGATTTGTGCATTGTGCAACTCTGTCTAAATGCAATCTATACAAATTAAACTTAGAAAAGTGCCTAATTATACAGTAGGCTTAATGTAGGCACAAAACCTAAAGCCTACGAAGATTTAGGACCTTCGAAAATTTGCAATTTATATTTTAATATTCTACAATGTCTGTGAGACACAAAACCAATAAATAATTAATATAAAATAAATACAGATTTTTCTTGACTATGAAACATATAATCCGCCTGAGATTACAAAGCAAGTAAACTACAAAGCATGGAATAGAAGTATAAAAACTTTAATAACACTCTATTTTTCTTTCTACAAATCTTTTGTATATAATTCAGACAGTAATCGATTTATTCATGATGGAATCCAGGGCCGTATTTCCGCGCAGGCTGCTGTAATTTTTTTTTAAATTTTGAATAGACTAAAAAACGTCTTTGTTTTAATATTTTTATGTGGTACGCATGAAGAGTAACAAGAAAAAGTGTAATCAGGAGAGGTGTATGTATTGTTTTACCAATATCGAGGTCACTCTAAGAATGTACCTGTCACTCACAAACATCAGTGAAAAGAGGTCATTTTCAAAATTGAAGTTGATCAAAGAAAGACGTCGATCCTCGATATTAGAAGACAGGCTTAACGTTTTGACTTTGTTCAGCATTAAAAGTGATATTTTGAGACAACTAAGTAATGAAGATCCGCCTTTACCTTTGTACGAGATGAATAAACGTACGAACATTTTGTGCAGTAAAGGACTTAGGTCCCCTAAAGTATTTTGGCCACGCTAAAGTTTATATAATAACTCCCAACCTTCAAACCATTCAGTTTCAATTAATAATATACATTAAATGAAAATATGTTAAATATAAATTTAGAGAAAAAATAACCCCCACCATAGAAATGGACTTGGTAAACTATGGTCCAATTAAATGTAATTGCGCTACAGGCAAATTAAAAAAAAATATCCGTAGAAAATGTATTAAAAATACAGTATACTTTATAAGAGTATCGAAAGTGAGACATGTCGAGCTACGATATTACTTTCGTGCGAGTTATAACCACTATTTTTAGACAACCACAAAAAATAACATTATTTTCTAGAATTTTATTTCAAATGACAATACCTACTGTGTTTTTCAATTAATCAACTATAGCAATAATAAAGCAAAGATGCCTGGCTATGTTGATTTGGTCTCTATAAGTATAGGCCAGGCCCGAATTGGGTCGGCGAGCTACCTAGCTAAGCTCGGTGGGCCGGAGCCACGAAAGCCGATGAAAATTCTCGGTATGATACTCAATAATTGAAAATAAGGCAATCCGGCATGCGCAGCAATGAGACAAAGGATGATTTTATATTCCCTGGATAGGAGTTAACGGTACAGACCGCGAGCAGACACGTGATTCGAGCGACCTTGACGTGCTTGGAATCAGCTGATTTGTGTACGCTTGTAACTTTGACAAGAACAATATTTTGACCTATTTTGATTTTGAACTGTTAAAAAGTTATTAATTCACAATTTTCAGGCAGTAAAATAAATGAAATTAAAAATAATAACTTTTTAGCCGATCAAAATCAAAAAAATCAAAACATTTTTCAAGAATTTCAAGACCGCAGACGAGTGTTATTAAGCAACATGACATCTGATGATATTTTGCGGAACTATTGTTTATTCTGTTGAAGTTAATTCTTTTAAAGCCATTTTGGCGCTACGATCATGCAGCTTCACATCCATTGAAAAAATGTAACTTTCAATTATAAGGCATTTGAACTTTCTGGATACCTTTACATGACTTGTCTCCCCCTCCCCTTGCCTCACCAAAGTTTTACTGCACAAGCCGCCACTGACTCACTCCCTTTTAGGGCCGATTATAATTTCAGCTCGGGCCAAAAATATAGCCTAATCCGAACCTGGTATAGGCTACTGTCGCGATATCTATTTTTTCCTGAAATGGTTGCCCAAAAAAAAAATATTGACTTGTTAATTTTTGTTATACCATCTCTTAATAAATTATTAGTCTATTTCGGATAAACTGGGTTTCTACTGTCAAGAAAATTAATATACTAGTATGCATTTTTTATAATAATATTAAAATGTTTATATTTATGTGTATGTATGCTTGTATTTATGTACGTATATGTATGTATGTGCATGTATGTATGTATTGTAGAAAGAAAAACAAAGTATTATACATTATAGTATTTACATATGCTCGTTTTTAAATATTTCTTATGTTGAAAAAATAGATATTTTTTTGAAGACATAAACAGCAAGATAAATTGTCGTGTACCTCCATCATCTTCTTCTTCTTACATATGCCTGGTGTTTCCGAATCCCCCATGTCCAGACTGACTGGCGCCCTTATTATATCCCATCTGCAGGTTAAGCTGTCCCTCGTGAGCTCTAAGCTGTTCATCAGTGAAGGTCCTCTCGTTCTTGTCGGCCATTTTGGGGCCCATGGTGGGGCCGTTGTACTCGGGGTGCTTCTGGGTCATTCTGGCCAAAGCGTACAGGCATAAAGTCACTTGGGGGATGTTACGACGCTCGAAGAGATCTGCAGTCTGGAAGATTTCTTCCTGGGGGACGCCGTATTTTTTAAGGGCTTCTTGGAATCTAAAAGAAAGAGATACAGTTTTAAAATCTGTATACACTGAAAAACGAGCCACTTAAAATAACTTTTTTTATAATTATTTTTTAATTTTCTTAGTATACAGAGTGTTTATTAAACATAGGGCAAAAATTGAAGGGATTATTCCCTGGACCATTCTAAGATGATTTTGTCCTTTGATGATTTTTGAAAAGCCGCTTTGTTTCGAAGATACAGGGCGAAAAAAAAATTCGACAATAACATCATTTAATAGCAAAAATTACATGTAAAGTTTCTTAATCTACAAGTACTGTTGAAAATGACTACCTCCAGCTACGATGCAAGAATCCGCCTAGATTGTAATGAATTGCCATCAGCAAGTCCATAAATGAAATGCATGTCAGTCATCTCCGCGTTCGTATAGCTACTCATGATAAGAGGACTTCACTAACAAAAGTTTAAGTATTATAGACAGAAAATACACGTCAAACAGCCAAACGTCTCAACAAATTTGACACATAACTTGCCTGCTGTTACTAGATTAATAATTTGAAAAATATCAAAATTGGTTTTGTCGAATTTTTTTTTCGCCCTGTATCTTCTAAACAAAGCGGCTTTTCAAAAATCATCAAAGGACAAAATCATCTTAGAATGGTCCAAGGAATAATCCCTTCAATTTTTGCCCTATGTTTAATAAACACCCTATATTTGTGAACTAGGCGTAGATGCTCCATTTGAAATATAAAAGTTAATGTCACTTCCGGATAAACCGGAAGCGCAACTACCCTGTATAAGTCGTAGCCAGATTGTAAAACTCGTCTTTTAATAACGCGGCCAAATTGTCAAACCTGCAATTGACTTAAGGATATTTTAAAATCTGACTAGATGTGTAGGCGTTTTATAGAACAACGAACAGCTTCCTTATCTTGACATTTTTCTAAATATAACAACAATAACTTCGAAGTTTTGTACCTCTGAACATTCTCCATAAGTTGGAAATTTGTTCCTTTGCTCTGGATTTTTTTGACGGATCCAGGTGCAATTTTGTTGATCAAGTTGCATAAAATAACGCCATCTCTGAATATGTCTTCATAGTTTCCCGCTGGAAGTGGCTGCCCAATAACCTCGGTAATCCAGGTCATCACTTCCTGTTCAGAATCCTTATTGCGGGGCTGAAACAGAAGAAAAATAATATACGTTTTTCTATATCGAATGTTAATTTATATATAAGTAATGAACCACAAAGTTATTTCGAATTTTAAATGACACAAAAGTGACTCCTGTGGTCACGGCAACATTAGGCGTTTTCATTTATTGGCTTGGAGAACTCTGAAGAACCGTAAGCGTCATTTTATTGTCTCAGAGAGTACTTATCTGCCTTCGTTTTTTATCTCGTACGCTCCGAGAGCCTTCAAGCGCTCTGACAAATCTGTAGAATTAGTGTACGAAATGAACGAGCATCTAAGATATCAGAAGTAGGATTTAAAATATACAATATTATAATTGCAACAGTAATTGTATCATAAACAGATATTTAATATTTATAATACATTATTATCTATTTTTTTCAAAATGATTTCTTCTACTTCCTCATTGAAATATTCTTCCAAATAAATTGTTCCTGTACTAGAACTATTAACATTTTAAAAAAATCAACATTAAACAAACATGCTTCTGATATGAACCTGCATTTAAAAAAAATATCGAAATCTATTAATACTGGACTTTGATTTTAATGGGAAACCCAAATTCAGTAGCATTTCTTGTTTTCCCATTAAAATTAAAGTCAAATACTGATAGATTTCAATAATACTTTTTTTTAAAAGCAGGTTCAGTATGTGTGTCTAATATCGATTTAGTTCTGGTACAAGAACAATTTATTTGAATTTTCGCTTCATATTTTAGTATAGGAGTACACAATGCTCTTAAAGGTATTATTTCCTTACATTTATTTGAAATAGACATGATAATTAGATAGTTAACCGTTAATATCAAACATGAAATTGTAGAATAAATATTAAATTATTGAAATTCCCACTATAAAACCCTCTTGTCGGTTCTTTTATGACACAAATACTCTTAACAATCTAAACCAGTGATTCTCAAACTATTAGGCTCACCGCCTCCTTTCCAAATATCTATTTTTTCAATACTCCCTCAGGATATTTACTCTAACCTGAAGGATCGGTATAAAACGATGACACGCACCTGTACTATAAAACTACAAAGAAATCTCTTAGAACGCTCACCAAAAATTGCTTAATGCTTGTAAGTTTTCTACAAAATACGAGGTTTGAATGTTTTCCCTCTATTTGTGGCACTTTGGCAAAAGCATATACCTATGACACTTCGTAAAGAGTTCTAATTTATAAATTTGTCTGCTTAAAGAAAATCAGTTTATGATTTTTTTCTATAAATTTTAATAGTTAATAAAAACTGAAATTGATGAATAGAGGTAAATCAGTATTGTTCGACGGAGATGTTATATTTCCAAAAGAATTTTTAAATTCATGTTCACTAAAAGTCCATTAATATATCATGCAATGAAAATCAAATAAAATTCATAAGGAAGTCCAACCATGTGCAGCACTCAAAACATGCAGTTTTGAATTATGGTGGTTATAATTTGTATTCGTAAATGAGGAGAGTTTTATCGTTTTATGTCGATCTTTCGAGTATTGCAAAAAATTATTAGGTGTTATATTTTAATCCCCAAAATCTTGTTTCGAAATAAATCACTTTGGGACTGAAAATTTAAAACTAATGCAACGATACATTGCTTTATACATTCAAGAGGAAAAAGATTTTAGCTCTCATCCACTTACTGCTCTTCAATGCCCCCCTCTTAACCCATCGCTACCCTGGATCTATCCAGCCCCCAGAAGGGGGCGATATCGCCCACTTTGAGAATCACTGATCAGACAAATCTGACTACTCTTTCAGAGATAATAAATGAAGACGCCTATTGAGCGCTCATGAGGTGACCATGGCATATACTCGCACGATACGAATATATCATAATCATTACCGATTTCTATCGCAGCAAATTGGCACATCCAGGAATAGGTAATATGCCGTGACGTGATGATATATTTATTTTATTTATTTCTGATTAAAAACTATCGTGAGAGATATGTATATTTGTTGTTTCAGATGTGGAGTCTTCGAATAATCTAATTTTATATATATGGGTGAAGTAATTCTGTATTTATAAATGCACCCACATCACATCCAGATTTATATGAGTGTTACTATGAAATATAGAGCATATGTGAAGCTTCAACTATAATATATAGTCTCCGTAATATGTAGTAACGTTTGTAATAAGTACACTATTTTTAGAATAGAATTTCAAGAGGATATGCGAGTTCATTATTTCATAAATATTTTTAATTTTTTAATGTTCCAATTTTAATTAGAATATAAATACATACATATATCTGTTTGACAATATCACAAAGTTTTAATAACAAATTTATTAACATTATGGTAGTGTTAAATGGACTAAAAATAAACTCCATAAGAAATGCATTGCATTTTATATATCGCCGGTATAGTTATTAAAATGTGACATTTCACGTACTGCGACCCATTTTGTGAAGCTTCTACATTCCGCATGAGAGTAAAAAAAAAATATTTTCGACTTTTACCTTCCGTCACTTTTAGATATGGAAGGTAGTCTTTGGTCATAAAAATCGATCGTGTTTTTAATGAAAAAGCACGTTTTAGAGTCCCTAGAATACGAATTTACTCTTTTTACGATGATACCTGTATGTGTGTGTGTGTGTGTGTGCGTGTGTGTTACGATCGTTTCCAATAGGTACTACAATTCCAAAAGTTACAATGTTTTGTATTCTTCATTCTTACATCTAAATGAAGACTTGATTCGATTTTGTTTAAAATTGTACAACCGGAAGTACTTTAATTTAAAGCTTTTAACTGTTTTTCTTAAAAAGCACAGTTAAATGTCATTTTTTGACATTTAATGTTATTATAAATATTAAAGAATATTTTATTCTCTATACGATTTGATTGCATTATTTTCTTCATATTCAATATATTAAGAGATAAAAAATTAAAGAATTTAATTCTCATAAATCTTGTAATCTTTGGTGCACTATGGAAATAATTCAATATTACTAATTGGCAGATGTCAGTGTCAAATACAATTTACACAATATGTATGTGAAATAATTTTATTGAAAATACAAGAAACTTTCTGTGTGGAATTTATATAAAATGTATTGAAATGACGGAAGGTATTGTGCTGGCCACAACAGATTTTTTAAAATTGGCATTAGTTGATCTTACATTAAACCAAAGATATATTTCTCAATGATATTATTTTCGCTAGAAATGTGCGTGTATGTTTTTTAAATAGAAATAAATTTGGCATAGTTTTAAACTTGTAAAGAGTATTAATTTCTTTCTACTTCCTCTATTCTTTAGTTTGTTAGTTTCATGTGAACTATTTTTGCTTCCCAATTAGTGTTAGTGTTGTGGGCAAATGTTTGGATCTGCTTGCGTTAGATTTGACGTTTCAGCCAAGTCAAACATCGAAGTTGTGTTCATCTTTAAAATTAGCTAACATATCGTCTTCCGCGATTGTGGAACACATAAATACGAATCGACTTGGCCAACATAAAACCTACAAAGTCTAAAATCAAGCGAGCACCTGTTCTCAAAGGATGTTAGTTTCTGAACGACATTAAAACTACACAGATTTGTCAAAATACTTAATTGTTGAAATTGCTAAATTTCTATAGTACTATGGTTGTTTTTGTAGAAACACTGAATCTTTGCAAGGTAACTTGTGACAAGATATTTTTCATTTTAATTTTAATCAAAAAATAGTTACTAGTAAATAGTTAACAGACCAGATGCATTATTATTATTATTTTCTTTTATATTAATTACTGTTTATTTTAAATCTAGAAAACATAAATTTATTTCAATTTATACGATTTCAAATTTGTTTTTTTGCCAATTTGTTCCGACGTATTGTAAGTGTAATTTTATCTGACGTTCAATAATTACTTATGATGTGTACAGTTCTATAATTTTATTAAACTTTGTTCTTCTAGACTGTGTAGAATATTTTGCCAGCTGGCAATGTTATGAAAACGAAAAATTATTTTAAAATATACACGATATTTATATACTTTAAATTTACGAGAACAAAGAAATAATGGGAAAATCCCTGTCAATATCATATTTTATAATGATAAATTGATAAATGTTACATAATGTATGATATGTTATCATATTTATATAATTTAATTAAATTTGAACACATGTACCATTCAAAATTGGATTTTATTAATCGAACTATAAACATAAACATTTGATAAAAAAAAATCTGTTGTGGCCAGCACAATACCTCTCGCCATATGTTGCATAATAAATATAGATTAGAATATTTTGAAATTTTAAATGAAAAATTATGATTATTATTTGACAATTGTGACATCTATGTAAATAACTACTAGCCGAATCCTCATCTGCTTGCCAAGGCCCACAAAGTCACATGACTGCTCACGCTCCATAAGTAACGAATTTAACATTTCTTACACACACAAATAATTGAAATTGTATTTCTTCTTTCGTTCTATGAGAAATTTTGTCCTACTATTATAATATGTTCAAAATTCTTCAAATTCATTGACAATATTAGCGGTATTTCTTAAGGATATATGTAATATTAACATACCTATAATTTAAATACACATTTAATTAATAATACAATAATATGTATTAAATGTACTCGTACCTCCCAGAAAAATCTGATTTATGACACTGACATTTTGCATTTATCTGTCAGTTACAAACATTTAAATATCTCAACTGTTTTTATACTATATCTCCAAACCTATACGAGATATAATAAAAAAAAATGTGTCAGATTGAGAATTTAATTTTCTTTAATATTATCAAGAAAAAATTCAAAAAATAATATTTAGAAGATTTTTTTTTAAGAATCTGCTACTTCTGGTTGTCCAATTATTACCAAAACCTTTTCAGCTCTTCCCAGTAATGTCCGATTGGGAAATTCGTAGTTAAACAAATATTAAGTCTTAATAGTTTTTGTGTAATCGTCCTTCCAACGTCCCATACATATATCCACACACAGACATCATTGTAAGGACATTAGGGACCTTATAACGTGCTTCATCATTAAAATCTGGACATGCGATTTTTAGCATGAATCCAATACCTCTCTAAGCGAGAGGTAAAAATTAATTGAAAAATGAATATGTCGATGACTGATACGTATACAGGTGATGCCTCAGAAGACAACCACACTATAGTGATTTTAACGAGGATTTTAAAGTTAATTTTTAAATGTTTAAATATTGTCTCTCCCAATTATTTTTCATAATGTTCTAAGAACAATTTTTTTAATAAATACTTTGCGAGATATTTGAAATTTGTTGTCAGTGTCACTGTGACGTCACACTATTGCTATTTTTCTCTCGCAGCCCACTATAGAGTCAGGTGCAAGAGAGTGTAAAAAGTAGTTACTTTTAGTACAATTAAAAAACAAGTTAAAAAGAGCATAAAAATAGCACTCAAAGATATTAAAATACCGGACTTTAATTTATTTATTACAATGTTAATTTTTAATTAAAAAGTATTAATAGCCAAATAAATATACATGAGTAAAATAAATAAATAAATTAGAATATTATTATTATTATTAAAATGTTAATATTACTGCACTTTATGTTACGAAAAATGAACGTATCCTGTATTCAAGAAAACAAACATACTTACCGCCATGATATCGGTAGCTGTGTGTATGTAGTGTTGAGTGTAACGGATGTGGAGATGCGACTGAGACGCTCTGTGGACGCCCCGTGCTTTTCAGCAACACCGGGGCGTCGGCGTATGACGTCACACAACCTGATGCTTCTACAACATTGTCTTCATTCATATGCTGACCAACGGATATGTAGGAATATTTACATGGGTGGTAGGAATTTATAATTTTTAAATAAATATAACATCATAGCTTTTATACGCATTGAACATGTATTAGCAATATATGTGTAGGAGGATAGAAATGTTTTCTTTTCTATTTCCTTACATAGTTTGTAAAAAATTAAAGACTAACAATGTTCAGGATGTTTAGAGTTAAGAAAATGATTTATTTATTATAATTAAGTCCCATTGATGCAATAATCTACAGACTACAGATTTCCTGATCATAAATATAGATACTTTTCATCTTCAGTTACGAATATACTATAACAAAATTAATCTTAAGTCCATTATCTAATTTTTATTTAAAGATACCATTAATAAAAATTCGAACATCGCCTATCTATGTTTGGCTGGCATCCAGGTGACGTCACAGAACGCCACAACGCTCACTTGTTTCTCCGATGCGTTTCTGTTCCATCGCCTGCTATTATAGGAAATCATAAATCTTCAAAACTACATAATTTACATATATCTTAGAATTTTTAAACTGGAATTTAAATGTAGCTGTTTTCAACGATGCAACGAACTGCAGCTGTTGCTTTCAATAAGAATTTCAGTTTTTGTTTTTCAGGATTTTAAAAAGATTTTATTGGTTTTAAAATTGAGGAAAGTTACTGAAATAACATAAACTATAAAAGTATTTTTATAAATATTTATATAGATGAACAAACAATATTATTGCGCATAACAAAATTATTATTTTTAATTTGGTTAAAAAACTACCTAACGACAATGACAGTTTATAAATCAGACTTGTAGGATTTCTTTTCAAAAACAGTTATGTATTTTTCTTGAATATATTTAATATTTTTTTATTTTTATATTATGCATAGTGTGGCTACAAAGTTTTATGAATTGCCTTATAACTACGATAAAAGCCGTTACACTATCAAAATCACGATTTATTCTTCAATATACATTCCTTCTAAATCCACATATCACTTGGCACGGTCCTCCATTCCATTTACGGCGTTCTGGATGACTAAAACTGGAATGCTGTTTAATACCTTCGTCACGATGGTTTAAGTGTGTGTTACATCGTCGTAACGGTTCTACTTCAATTTTAGTTTGGGGAAGAAGAATAGTCAGTCGGGGCCAAATCAGAAGCATACACAGGATGATGCAACATAGTGACATTTTTAGAGGACATAAATTAACGCACGACTATTGCTTTATAGGGCGTGCGCGTGCACAACTTTTGTTTTTCTTTAAATCTTCGACGATAGTCAATACTTTGTCGTTGTTCAACTACTCAGCAACAATCTTAATCGTAACACGTCGATCGAAAACCAACAGTTCTTTGTTTTCATCTCGCCCATCGCGAAATCACTCTTGCAACCAAACACGTTGCAACGAGTCAATGAAAAATCCCAAAACGCTTTTTGGACAAAAGCAAACAATTTGGTTGCTTTTTTGCACAAACGAACACAAATTTTGAACCAATATTAATAAACCTTCAGGGGAATGTTGATGAAGGTTAGTCAAATATGGTTTGGATGCCAATTCATAGATGGCGTTGTTACTTGGAGAGATGTATTGGATTCATGCTAAAAATCGCATATCCAGATTTTAATGAATAAGCACGTTTTAAGGTCCCTACATTTTTACGATGATGTCTCTGTGTGTGTGAATGTATGTGGTTGTGTGGATGTTGAAAGGACGATATCTCAAAAACTAATACTTAATAACTGTTTAACTACGTATTTCTCAATCGAACATTACTGGGAAAAGTTAAAAAGGTTTTGGTAATAATTGGACACCGGAAGTAGCAGATTCTTAAAAAAATCTTCTAAATATTATTTTTTGAAAATTTTTGTTCTTGTAAGTATAAATACATATAAATATTCAATTATATCTTTTATAGATTTAGAGATAAAAAAATATAATATATAAAATAATCTGTTGTAATAAATTTTAACGCAAATAATGTCATGGAAATCAATTATTAAAAAGTTTGTAACTGACAGATAAATGCCAGTGTCAAAAATCCAGAGACATTACTGAAGACTTTTTTGGGAAGTACATACATTATATTATTTCTTATTGTATTAATAGTTAAATATTTAAAATTACATGTATATTACCCTTCAGAAATACTGTTAATCCCGACAATGAATTGGAAACATGTCGAAAAATTAAAAGAGTAGGACAAAATTTCTTCATAGGTCGCGTGCAGTCAAGTGACTTTGTGGGCTTTGATATGAGGGCCCGTGCCTGAAAAACAGCTATATAGGTATAAAATGTCATAATTTTCCATTGCAAATTTCACAATTTTCCAATTCTATATGGTTTATTTTCATCAACAAATAAATTCCACACTCCTGGTGACAAATTAACCACTTGAACTTAGAAAATATTAAAATTTTGAATGAAAAATTATGACATTATTTGACATCTATATACATAATTACTAGCTGTCATTCTGACACGGGCACCCGTATTTGCTTATCAAGGCGAACAAAGTCACATGACTGCTCGCATTCTATAGAATGAATTTAAAATAAAAAATCTAAATATAAAGAATAGGTATATGTACAAGTTTTGGTGTAGAGTGTAGACATACAAGAAATGTTAAATACAATACTTGTAACCAAAAATTAAAGTGGCGAGAGGTTTTTTGCTAGCCACAACATATTTTTATAATTGAAGATGTGGCGTTAACAACCAGGCAACTCCATTGATTAAAGATTGCAAAAAATCAAAAAAGACATTTGGAGATATCTGATTTTTGATGCAAAATGTTAAATAATGGAATAGGCATCGAAAAAAAAACATTAAAAAACTGAAAATATTTACATAAATATCCGGAACATAAATAACAATAACGGTAAAAACCAGATAGCTCCGGAGTTATTTTGTTATTGCCACAATTTTTTCGAACCAGGCAACTCCTTTTATGTTATAAATATATACGAATGCATAACAGAGATCGGAAAATAATTTCCAATCAATCTATTTAGCACCTATTGATGAGTACGACCTTGCTAATAAATTCTTTAAATAAGAAAACTTCCACCAGTTTAGATTATATGTCTAATGTTTTTGTACAGAATATTATGCATTTAATTTTAGCACCGTTAACGTTTATATTAATGCAAGTTTAAATATTGGCTGTTTTCCATCTGACTTAAAAGTCTCAAAAGTTATACCAATACCATTATTTAAAAGTGGAGATTCAATGTTACTTTACATAATTACAAACCTTTATCTAATGTCTCACCCTTTCATAAAATCTTTGAGAAAGTAATTTACATTAAAATAATGTCTTTCTTTACAAAATGCAGTATTATAATCGAAGAGCAGCATGGATTTCATAAGGGTCATGATTGCATTTCTGCTTTAGCTGATTACACAAAGATAATATTTTCCATGTTAGACCAACAGCAGTTTGTAATAGGTACTCTTATAGATCTAACTAAGGCATTTGATTGTACAGATCATGAGTTATTACTTTATAAATGTGAAAGATATGGTCTTTGTGGTACATGTTTACAGTGGCTAGAATCATATGTAAGCAACAGAAAGCAAATTGTTAAAATTAATGCTATAAAATCGAATGAATCAAACATCAATATGGGTGTACCGCAAGGATCGATATTAGGCCCTTTATTATTTTTAATTCACATTAATGATATTAAACAGTCTATTCCACATGGTAGTTTTATTGCATATGCAGATGATTTATTTTTAATTCATTCTGATCCAGACTTACACAGCACAATCCAGAAAACAAATATCACCCTACATGTAGGGTGATATTTACTACACTGCAGTATCTTAATGAGTGGTTTAAATTGTAATAAACTTATACTTAACAGTCATAAAACTCACGTAATTAAATTTGGAAACAGATCTGTTCCAACAAAAAAGCATTTTGATTAAATATAACAGGAAATCACTTGAACAAGTAAAAGAATGTAAATTACTAGTATTTGTTATTGATGAAAATATGTCAGGTGATTGTCATATGGAATATGTATGTAGCAGATTAACATCAGCCTGTTATGCGATGTCTCATTGAAATAACATCTCCCTGTAGCGAAAATATATTACTTTGCTCTTTGCTAAATTTTATTCATTGTTGAGTTATGGCATAATTTTTTGGAGTTCATCTGTTATTGCATCAAGAGCTTTTAAATTACAAGAACATGCTATACGGTATTTGGCTGGATTACGATAGTATAACTCTTGTAGAAATGCTTTTAAAAATTTAGAACTATGTACTTACATTTCCATGTATTTACATTTATCATGTTTTAATAGTTTTAATATATGTTAGAAAAAAATTACAAGACCTTCAAGAAACATACAGATAATCACAGTTATAATACACAACATAAATATCATTTAATTCTTCTTCGACATAAAACTGTTAAATTTGAAAAAAATAATTTTTATGTGGGTGCGATGTTGTATAACCTGCAACTAAATAATTTAAAAGAAATAGAAAATGAAAATCGTGCGACACTACCATGGTTACCATGGTAATATAAAAATTTCTTGGAATTTTTTTATTACTTGGCTTACCTAAGCAAAATTAATAAGTGGAATTTTTTGTCAAAAATGTCAGTTTGACATTTTAAAAAAATATATTGAATTGCCATTGTATATTATTTTATTATAACTTGATTATTTTAAGCAAAACCTAAATTAATTTTACTTTCTGTGTTGGTGTCGTTACGATTTTCTTGCCGAATCTGCCCTCGAGCATTAATTCATATCCGGGAATTTTTTTATCGTGCATTCCAACAACGTAATCTGCACTCGTGTTCCACTCGTGCTGATTAATACGTTGCTGGAATGCACTCAAAAAAAATTCCGGAAAGAATTAATGCTCTGGGGAGATTATAAGTGATAATTTATATAAAAGAAAATTAAAAATGTACTTAATGAACATGTGTTTTTATTCTCTAGAAGAATATATGGCTCGATAAAAACAAAATATGTAATGTAATATAACATTGTAACAACTCTGTTTAACTTATATATTAATAAATAAATATTATTATTATTCTTCCATCAAACGAGGGACATTGGTATTAGAAACATATTTATACAAGAAACTCAATTTCGCTAAAAAGTGGCGCTGCCTGGTTATTAACACCATATCTTCAATTTCTTTTACTTAGCGAAACTTTTGTACGAGCCTATTAATATAGTAAATATATCTTCTTTGCCGTAGATCGCTGGCAAGCGCGACCCTGAACAAGAACGCGAAGCCCAAGTATGGATCGAAGCCGTAACCGGCGAACGATTCAACCCTTCCCGTGCCTTTGAAGAGAACCTCCGTGACGGAATTTTACTCTGTAAGCTGATGAATCGTCTGATGCCTGGCATTATCACCAAACTTAACACCTCTGGTGGAGACTACAAGATGATGGACAATTTATCTCAGTTCCACCGCGCCTGCGTGCAATATGGAGTACCTGATGTCGACCTGTTCCAATCCACCGACTTGTGGGACTACAAGAACATTGCTCTTGTCACGCAGTGCATCTTTGCTATCGGCAGGACAGTGAGTTGCTTGTTTTCTTTTGGTTTGAGTTTAACTTAATTTTATTTATATGTAACAAAAAGACTAACCTCTCGACGCTTATCGCTACTTGTTGAGTTGGTGTTGACGACGTTGGCGGGAATATGGGATGACACACTAACACTTGAACTTAATTTTTATTTACATTTGTACAAATTTTTACACTAATCTATTAATAAAACTAAACAAAATAAACATGACTAATAACTAAACTTTTTCTCTTTATCTACAATTTGACGATAGCGTCGAACTCTAAAACTTTACTGCCTTACTTCCATACGAGAATCGTAGAATCTATTTCCATCCCCTGCCTCGCTCTTTCCTCTAGCGTCTATAGGTTCACTTGGCCAACCAGGGTGAAACAGACGCTACCAATTCTTCGAATGAAAATTGTCACTATGGTGGAACACATGGTCTCTCATACACTTGAAATCTGCAAGTGTTCTAGGCCCTTTCTCACACTTTAAACTGTCCATCTCAATATATGACTGCCCTCGTGACTGCCCTAAGAACACTCACAAATCTCCAATATTCAATTTGGCCATGTGTTCTCCACATGTTGTCAACCTACTTTTGTTATATTTATGTAATTTTTATTTAATATTAAAGTCCTCCTTTTGTGCGTAGGCTTATAAGCACCCAGAATGGCGCGGACCCTGGTTGGGCCCCCGCCCCTCTGAAGAGCACCGTCGGGACTTTACTGAAGAGCAACTCCGCGCTGGTCAAGGTATCATTGGCCTCCAGGCTGGCCAAAACCGTGGCGCTACTCAAGCTGGACAGAACTTTGGCGCCAGCAGAAAGATCATCTTCGGCAAGTAAAACACCTGGGGGAGACCTGGAGCAACGAACGAAGAGGAACACAAATGGAAGAAATAAAAAAATAATATTTTTGTAATAATAAAGAATTTACTTGATAATATATTGGATAACATAATTATACATTTTTCTTGTACCAAATTATTTGTCACGCGACCCCGCCACATATCACGTAAATATGTCATTTTCACAACAGTCACTCTCCTTCGATGCTTTCCCGTCCATGTCCAACATTCGCTTCCATACATCAAAGCAGGCACTAGCACTCCATTATACAGGGTGTTCATTTTAAATGCGCCTCCATTACTATCTCGACAACTATAGGAGCTACAAGGACGGTTAAATGGGCAAACAATTTCTATTTCATATAATAATTTTAAAGAAAAGAAAAAATATATAGTAATATTAATATTTTAATATTATTATAGGTATTTTATTTTAATATTATAATTAAAGAATATATATATATGGGTTCTCCTCGCCGAATGTCTGAATGTCTGGTCGCGAATCTGGTGAACTGGGTTCGATCTCGACCGACGCCAAATATTTCGAATTTTAAATGGCACAAAATTGACCTCTGTGGTGCACTCTCCACGCTAGCAATGAGTGCCCGTGAGGCGACGTTTGATATTTGCTTAGTCATTGGATAATTTAATTCTGAATTCAATATATGCATATAAACTTTTATATTAATTTGATTAAAATATGGATATAATAAGAGTGCCACGAATGGAAAAAATTAAAACGTGCTAATTTTTTACCTCCCGCTACCCTTGGTAAGGGAGGTATAGGGATCGTGTGCACTCTTCACGCTAGCAATGAGTGCCCGTGAGGCGACGTTTGATATTTGCTTAGTCATTGGATAATTTAATTCTGAATTCAATATATGCATATAAACTTTTATATTAATTTGATTAAAATATGGATATAATAAGAGTGCCACGAATGGAAAAAATTAAAACGTGCTAATTTTTTACCTCCCGCTACCCTTGGTAAGGGAGGTATAGGGATCGTGCTAAAAATCGCATATCGAGATTTTGGTAAATGATCACGTTTTAAGGTCCCTAGAATCCATTTTTAACATTTTCACGATGATGTCTGTGTGTATGTATGTATGTATGTGTGGATCCTGTATAGTGTATACGCTCTAACTCAAATACTATCATTCAGAAAGTTTTAAAACCATGTATTTCTACCTTATTCTAATATGGAAATATCTGATTAGATTTTGGTGGCAATCGGATAACCGAAAATGGCAGTTTACTTGAAGCTCAAGATAGTTTTTCTTCAAAAAATACCTTTAAATGTAATTTTTTCTCAATTTGTTACTATAAAAATTAAAGATTATTTCATTTTCTACAAGTTTACTTTAATACGTTTTCTACATATTGTATGGATAAATTTATAAAGTAATATAAAAATTATATACATAGGTAAATGGCGGGAGGTAGTGTGTTGGTCGCATCAGATTTTTTACATAGAATTAGAATGCCACGAAAGAAAAACTTTATATGCATTTTTCTCAAAAAAATCATTATGTAAGGGTATAAAAATATTATATCACTGAATTCAGAATTAAATTCTCTAACGAATAAGAAAATAAAAAATATATGTTCTCATTTAAAATAAAAAAGTTATGTCCCGTATTTTGAGAACCGAGAACCGAAAAAAATATTTTTTCTTGTCTTTAAATTTGTCATGTAAAATAGAAATTGTTTGCTCATTTAACCATCTTTGTAGCTCTTATAGTTTGCGAGATAGCAATGATGGCCCATTTAAAATGAAAATCGTGAAATCCATCTCATTTAATAAATATAAAAGCTATAAGTTTTTAAATTAATTCATTTTTTTCAATTGTTATTTAACTTGAATATAGAATAGAGATTTGATATAAATACTGTAATATACTACAATCTTCTCTTTCCTTTATAGTCAGGACTAATTGACTATTAATGTTTATTGCATATTAAGTTGGGCTAATTATTATAGAACTATTTATTATCAAGAATATATGGGCGGCAATACATGCATTAATCTAATATTGCACACACACACACACACACACACACACACACACACACACACACACACAGGCTCGTCAGCGTCGGACTGGCCCTTTAGGACGCGTTCTCCTAAGTGATATAAAGTACACATTGTTATTCCAATCACAACAATTATCACAGGCGTGCATTATCATCTAATAAGATAGACAAGAGGGGGGGGGCAGGAATAAGGTCATTCCCAAGTCCCACACTTGGGCAGGTGCCCCGCATATTAAATGCGGCCTAACACCTCGTTGGTTCCAGTACCCCTATCCGCAAAGGTATGCACCCAGTGCAGGGACGATTTGCTGGAATACGGCTCTTGTGAATAGTCACTTCGGAGCCACTAGAGGTACCGTAGCCACCTACGCATGTCCCAGACATGTTGAGCTCCCAGAGCTCGACCTCCCAGAGGTCCATGGGTCCCAGACCCATTATGAGAGCTTAGCTTACGATCACACATAGGTCCCAGATCTATTATGATAAACCCCAGGTTTATCTTTTAGGTCCCAGACGTTTCCGTATATCTCAGCCTCTCATTTGGTGTTTCTCACACCTTCAGAGCATATGGCTCTCTCTATGGTTGTCCCAGACAACTCTTCGGATAATTAGGAAACTACTAGTTTGCGGCCAAATACAAATAATACAAATGTATATCTCATATATACCATACATATCTAATACATAAATAGTGTACAACTTATAAATCAAGCTTCAAGCATCAGGTGATCCACACCAGAACGCTATACCTGTACAACAATTTGGATGACCGTGAATTTTACCACTCATCTTCAATTACAGCAAACTGGTTTTTTCTTATGGACACTATCACATACATCCGCATGGTACTGTGTTCACAACAAAACTAAACCACCCATCCGAGGGTCGGGGTCGGGGGTATTATTGTATTTAGGAATGTCAAGTGTTTTTGCCTGTGCTTGTATCCCAGTGGCGTGCCACCGAAAAGTGAATCTAACAAATATAGTAATATAAAATAACTTGAAATATACGACTTTTCATTCATAAATTTATTAATAAACTGTCGCGGCTGTAATCAGTTGAACACTGAATAAATTTGTGACTTTACAGCTTCATATTCACACAAAAACATTTCTCCTACACACGTACACACACATATTTACGCTCCACTTGATTTCCGTTGTAGCCCTTGTAATGTAAACACAAAACAGCAATTTAACCTAAAATTGTAGCAGGTGACAGCAGAGCATAGTGAGTATAGTGCAGTATAAGGTACGTAAATATACATTTATGTTTATAAATATCAAACCAATCATGTCCATGATGCTGTGTCGTCAACGTTGAAATATTTGAAATTAAAGGCAACTATTAAAAAATCATATCTTTCATTAAGTTCGTATTATGGTCAAAACTGTAAGTTTAAATCTGTAAAAAGCTGACAAAAACACATCTATTTTTGTTGATTAATATAAAATTATACATAAGAGCGGCAAGTTTCGTTGCGATTTTGTTCACTATTTATAGATTTAAGACATACAGTTTTGACCATAATACGGCCATATAGATGTAAAACATACACTTACATATTTAATTTGCCTATTTAAAAAAAAAAACTAAATAAGAAAATGTGAAATAACCCCATTACTGTTATTTGATTTGAAGTATTTTTCTCTAAAATATATCATAAATAATTGACAAAAAACACAATGTAAGTCAACTGCAATCAGATGTTCATATATTTGTTTACATTTATTTATTATCAATTATTATAAAAAAACACTTTTTTATTGTCTAATTTAAATGTAAAACATTTTATATACAATATGAACGTATTATACTGCATTTCCGAATCCTATTAAGAATATTTTTTTATTTACATTTTTGTTTCATATTTTATCGTGATATAAATCGTAACATTCATATTATATAAATACATTTTCCAAAAATATTATACATTGTAAAATAAATTGTAAGTATGTACCATATGATACATATACAATTACTTATAATTTTATATTTGCAAAGTTTTTCGTTAGCTATTCAAAACAAACAGGTAACTATGAATATATTCTTTAGAAATGATTATAATTTTATTTTCTTCAGTATGGTAGATTTTATAGGCATGATGTATGTGAAGAAGCAAAAGATTCGCCCGTAAAATGGGAGTATTGTTATGTAGATAATTCACATCCAACTTATTCGAGTATAAATGCAAAATGTAATATTACAAGATTTGTAAAAACAGCTAGTGTAAGTACCTAAACTTTACTCAAAAAGAAAATCTTGTTCTATAAAGAAATTTTTATACAGTCGCAAAAGTATTGAAACAAACTTATTTTATCTCTTTTAAAAGAATATATATATATATATATATATATATATATATATATATATATATATATATATATATATATATATATATATATATATTCAGAAACCCTTTTACCATAAAGTGTGGGGTGTACAGATATATTTATTCGTATACAAATTTCGCCCATTGCTTCTTATTCCTTGCCATCTTCCTAGCGTCTTTAATAGTAGTGTTTTTCTTTATGTACTCAGAGGTTGGGCATAAAACAATGAGACGCATTTATATTATAAAACTACAAAAAAAAATCTCTTAGCATGCTTACCAAAAATTGCTTAATGCTTTTAAGAATAGTACAAAATACGAAGGTATGATTTTTTCTTCTATTTGTAGCACTTTGGCAACAGCATATACCTATGATACTTTTTAAATATCTATTTTAAAAGTTGATATTTATAAATTTGTCTACTTAAAGAAATCAGATAATTATTTTTTTTCTGTAAATTTTGATAGTTATTTAAAAACAGCAATTGATAAATCGATAGAGATAGATTAGTATTGTTCGGTAGATGTTATATTTCCAAAAGAATTTTTATTTTCATGTTCGCTAAAAGTCCTTTAATATTTCCTGAGATGAAAATTAAATAAAATGTATATTCATAATAAAGATGTCAGCGTCAGCACTCAATGAATACGCAGACAGTGCTTCTATTTTGAATTATGGTATTTTATATCGATTCTGCAAGTATTAAAAAAATAAAGTATATGTACCTGTGTATTATATTTTAATTCCTAAAATCTAGTTTCGAAATAAATCATTTTGGAACTAAAAATTTAAAATTATAGCGACGATCTGTACTCTGTACCATAGAAGGAACAATATTTTAATCGGTCAATTTTTTTGAGCGTTTGCTTATTGCCTTTTTTAGTTCTCCTCACCCATTTACTGCCCTTCAATGCCCCCTCCCCTTGTTATCCCTGAAGCCACCATCGCCCCTCTGGATCTATCCAGCGCCCAGAAGGGACTTTGAGAATCACTGATGTAATCAAACCCCAAAAATATTGAAACTTCAAATACTTTATTTTTATCTCTCGCTAAGAGAGGTGTTGGATGCATGCTAAAAATCGCATATCCGAGTTAAATGAATAAACATGTTTTAAGGTCCATACAATCCGATTTTAACATTTTTACGATGATGTATGTGTGTGTGTGTGGATGTTGGAAGGACGATTTCTCAAAAACTATAAGACTTAATATCTGTTTGATTACGTATTTCTCAATCGGACATTAATGGGCAGAGTTGAAAAGGTTTTGGTAGCAAATGGACAACCGGAAGTAGCAGGTTCTTAAAAAAAATTCTAAATATTATTTTTTCAAAATTTTTGTTCTTGAAGATTAAATTCTCTATCTGATGCATTTA
Organism: Harpalus rufipes; assembly: GCA_951394225.1. Taxonomy (NCBI): domain Eukaryota; kingdom Metazoa; phylum Arthropoda; class Insecta; order Coleoptera; family Carabidae; genus Harpalus; species Harpalus rufipes. Next base: position 37,963,977 of record OX596283.1, read on the forward strand.
AATATTTTATTGATTTTTATTGATTTAGAGATAAAAGAATATAATATATAAAATAATTTATTGTAATAAATCTCACAGCCTAAATAATACCATGGAAACCAATTGAAAAATTAAAATGTTTGTAACTGACAGGAAGGGCTTTTTCTGAGAAGTACATACTTATATTATTTCTTATTGTATTAATAGTTAAATATATAGTAGGTATATTACATACACCCTTCAGAAATGCTGTCAATCCCGACAATGAATTGGAAACATCTCGAAAAATTACAAGAGTAGAACAAAATTTCTTCATAGAATGTATTTAAAATTAAAAAACTAAATATAAAGAATAGATATTTTCATAAAGAAAAACACTACTATTAAAGACGCTAGGAAGATGGCAAGGAATAAGAAGCAATGGGCGAAATTTGTATACGAATAAATATATCTGTACACCCCACACTTTATGGTAAAAGGGTTTCTGAAAATATATATATATATATATATGTATATATATATATATATATATATATATATATATATATATATATATATATATATATTCTTTTAAAAGAGATAAAATAAGTTTGTTTCAATACTTTTGCGACTGTATACAAATTTCGCCCATTGCTTCTTATTCCTTGCCATCTTCCTAGCGTCTTTAATAGTAGTGTTTTTCTTTATGAAAATATGTGCACAACAAATACACATTATAAATAACTTAATAAAAAAAAAAAAACGTTACGTAACATTACAATAACGTTATTTTTGTTTCGTTATTATAACGTTACAATAACCGTATTTTTGTAATAAAAATTAGTTAAAATTAAAACAATTACACACTTATCTTATAACGTTATTTTGTACTTCTAACGTTATTAAAAAAATGATAAATAAAACGTTATTATAACGTTATCGGATATCGTTCCGTTACGATTTCCATCCCTGATATTTAGTGGCGCGATTTGGTCAATAAGAAGTAAATTATTTGGGAAGATTATGTTAACTTTAAATAGTAGTAATTTTCTAGCAAATATTTATAAATAAAAATTTAGTTATTGATAATACATATTTTTAGAAATTGGAATAATAATTCTATATTTGAAATTGAAAATTGATACTACTTAAAATGTTAAAAAAGTACAATTTTGCATTCTTATAATAATAAAAATTTGATGTGGCCAGCACAATACCACTCGCCACTTCCGTTTTTGGTTACATAAGTATAGAGCGCGGGCAGTCATGTGACATTGTTGGTCTTGACAAGCAAATATGGGGGCCCGTTTCTGCATCTAATAATTATGTACATAGATGTCAAATGTCAGAATTTTCATTCAAATTTCAAGATTTTCTAAGTTCATACGGTTAATTTGTCACCAAGAATGTGGAATTTACTTGTCGAGGAAAATAAACCACATGGAATTGGAAAATCACGAGATTTAGAATGAAAAATTATAATATTGGACATCTATGTACATAATTACTAGCTTCTGTTCTGACACGGGCCCCCATATCAGCTTGTCAAGGCCAACAAAGTCACATGACTGCTCGCGCCCAATTGTATTTAACATTTCTTGAATTCCTACACTCTACACCAAAAATTCTAATTATATCTATTCTTTATATTTAGTTTTTTAATTTTAAATACATTCTATGAAGAAATTTTGTCCTACTCTTGTAATTTTTCGAGATGTTTCCAATTCATTGTCGGGATTGACAGCATTTCTGAAGGGTGTATGTAATATACCTACTATATATTTAACTATTAATACAATAAGAAATAATATAAGTATGTACTTCTCAGAAAAAGCCCTTCCTGTCAGTTACAAACATTTTAATTTTTCAATTGGTTTCCATGGTATTATTTAGGCTGTGAGATTTATTACAATAAATTATTTTATATATTATATTCTTTTATCTCTAAATCAATAAAAATTAATAAAATATTTAAATGCACCAGATAGAGAATTTAATCTTCAAGAACAAAAATTTTCAAAAAATAATATTTAGATTTTTTTTTAAGAACCTGCTACTTCCGGTTGTCCATTTGCTACCAAAACCTTTTCAACTCTGTCCATTAATGTCCGATTGAGAAATACGTAATCAAACAGATATTAAGTCTTATAGTTTTTGAGAAATCGTCCTTCCAACATCCACACACACACACATACATCATCGTAAAAATGTTAAAATCGGATTGTATGGACCTTAAAACATGCTTATTCATTTAACTCTGGATATGCGATTTTTAGCATGCATCCAACACCTCTCTTAGCGAGATAAAAATAAAGTATTTGAAGTTTCAATATTTTTGGGGTTTGATTGCATCAGTGATTCTCAAAGTCCCTTCTGGGCGCTGGATAGATCCAGAGGGGCGATGGTGGCTTCAGGGATAACAAGGGGAGGGGGCATTGAAGGGCAGTAAATGGGTGAGAAGAACTAAAAAAGGCAATAAGCAAACGCTCAAAAAAATTGACCGACTAAAATATTGTTCCCTCTATGGTACAGAGTACAGATCGTCACTATAATTTTAAATTTTTAGTTCCAAAATGATTTATTTCGAAACTAGATTTTAGGAATTGAAATATAATATATAGGTACATATACTTTATTTTTTTAATACTTGCAGAATCGATATAAAATTATCATAATTCAAAATAGAAGCACTGTCTGCGTATTCATTGAGTGCTGACGCTGACATCTTTATTATGAATATACATTTTATTTAATTTTTATCTCAGAAAATATTAAAGGACTTTTAGCGAACATGAAAATAAAAATTCTTTTGGAAATATAACATCTACCGAACAATACTAATCTATCTCTATCGATTTATCAATTGCTGTTTTTAAATAACTATCAAAATTTACAGAAAAAAAATAATTACCTGATTTCTTTAAGTTGACAAATTTATAAATATCAACTTTTAAAATAGATATTTAAAAATTATCATAGGTAAAGGGTTTTCCAATAAGAGGTGTTATTTTGATATTCAAAGAAAAATGCCATTTTTTAATATAAATGATCGGATGTTTATTTCATTATAAAGAGAAAGGTATGCCGTTAATAGTGGAAAATAACATCAGGCAAATGACCACCACGACCACGCTGACAGGACAATATCCTTTTCATGAAATTTTCCATAACCAAATCGCAAAGTGGCTGTCCTATGTCCTCGATAGCCTCACGAATTCCATTTTTGAGGTCTTGAGTCGACGCTGGGCAGTTGGCGTAGACCTTCTCTTTCACGTGGCCCCAAAGAAAGAAGTCGCAAGGTGTTAAATCACAAGATCTCGGTGGCCAATTGTGATCACCTCTTCGAGAGATAACACGGTCCGGAAACTTTTCCCGTAAAAGATCAATGGTTTCGTTGCTTGTGTGGCACGTAGCGCCGTCTTGTTGAAAGTAAACGTTGTCCAGATCAATACCATCCAATTCCGGCCATAAAAAATCGTTAATCATCTCTCGATAGCGCAATCCATTCACCGTAACTGTTGCTCCAGCCTCATTTTCGAAAAAGTAAGGTCCAATGACTCCGCCGGACCATAAACCGCACCAAACAGTCACACGTTGAGGATAGAGAGGCTTTTCAACAATAACTCTTGGGTTTTCTGAGCCCCAGATGCGACAATTTTGCTTGTTGACGAAGCCACCGAGGTGGAAATGGGCCTCATCACTCAAGATGATTTTTCGATGGAATTCCGGATCATTTTCATGCATTTCAACGACCCAATCAGCAAAGACACGACGTTGTTGATGATCGGCCGGCTTGAGTTCTTGTGTTAACTGGACTTTATAAGCCTTAAGACCCAAATCTTTATGCAAAATACGGTGTAATGACGTTTGTGGAATGCCTAATTCCAAAGAACGACGAGGAATGGACAAACCTGGGTTTTCTTCAACACTTTCGGCTACAGCAGCAATATTCTCGGCTGTTCTTGAGCGACGTGCACGGGTTTTATTCTTCACATCACTAACTTGTCCCAACAGCTCGAATTTTTCCACCAATTTCTGTATTGCGGACCGATAAGGTGCTTCACGACGACCCAAAAATTGTCGAGTTTTACGAACCGTCTCTGCCAAATTTTCACCATTTTTATAGTGAATTTTAATAATTTCAATGCGTTGTTGAAGCGTGTATCGTTCCATTTTTATTAATGGCGTAGTTTCTACTTGTCAAATGTCAAAAAATGACAGCTTCAAAAGCGACATCTACCGAAATAGCGGGCTATTCAAAATAACACCTCTTATTGGAAAACCCTTTATATGCTGTTGCCAAAGTGCTACAAATAGAAGAAAAAATCATACCTTCGTATTTTGTACTATTCTTACAAGCATTAAGCAATTTTTGGTAAGCATGCTAAGAGTTTTTTTTTTGTAGTTTTATAATATAAATGCGTCTCATTGTTTTATGCCCAACCTCTGAGTACATATAAATAAACTATACATAAATATAATAACATTTATATAATATTCCTCGTATATCATCGAGAAACAAGTCAACTTTCCATTGTAATAAAGTTAGGACAAATTATGAATTGAAATCTCCAATCTGGCAAATGTGCAATATTTTTAATGAAATCCCTTGTAAGATAGATGTATTCGCTGATTCATTCAATGTATTCAGACGAGAGTTGATAAATTACTTTAGACCTATAAATATTTAACTTTTAATAATTATATTTCATTATAGCTGTTAAAAAAAATTCTTCATAGTTACTTGCATTATTTTGTATTGTGTACTTTTTGCAGGGCTTTTATGTATTTAAACTATTGCATAATTATCCTGTAATTGGAACATAGTTCTGTTGGATTGTTCAATAAATAAATATTGATATAAGTATTATGCAGATGAGAGTAAATTTCCTGACGGGGCATTGAAAAAAATATTTTTGGAAAGGAGGTGATGAGCCCAATAAGTTTGAGAATCACTGATTTAAATAAATAACATTGATAAAAAATAATTTAATAATATGTACTTCATTAAAACCAGCTTAAAAATCGAATTCCGTTATAAAACCTATTCTTCTCCATTCATGAAATAAAATAAAATTTAGAAAATCGAAATAGTGCTACTTCAAGAGGTGAGAATACGAGCCCTTATCTCTTCTATTTAGCGTTTCAAAATTTGCTTTTAAGCAGTTGGTAAAAAATAAAAATATACAATCACAGTTATTTTTGTACATATATTTGACTGTTTCTGCCTTTTCTGCGGTTTTTAAGGTCCGAACTAGTAGGAAACAGTTGAGAACTGTTGGCAACACTGATCCCGCCACCGCCACTTGTATTTATGATGTTGTAGATAGCCGCAAATATCGTTCGATGTGCAAAAAAAGATAGTCCGGATAGTTGCGAACCATTTACAACAATTAAACCGACAGATACATGTTCTTTTATTGCTTTAAAAGGAATGACTTGGACTACATATATAAGGGCATTTAAACCTCCTTTTCTATGCCCTTTTAAACCAGTACTATATGTCCATATTTAAAATATGAACTCAAATAAAATGTATATTTTTTGCAGGGAACGTATGTACAAACCAATGGTACTTTAGATCCGAATATTTTTTTGTTTTTTCCTATAGACGGCTGGTTTTGGAAAGTAAAATTTAAAATATATGAAGGAAATAAATTTTTGTTCACGTTTTGTTCAGAATTCTCTGTAGTGAAAATAAGCGCCGCCTAGTATTATTATTGTGAGTTAAATTTGTAAACACTGTGCTGTCAAATGTTTGGTTTCAAGCATCAAGTTTTCTTGTTAATAATAAAGAAATAATTATACTTTAAATATTGTTATGTGATTATTACGTATAATTGTGTAATTGTTATATTTTATTGTTATTTATTTAACCGTGTGTAGTGTGATATGTAGACAATGGAAGATACTTCTAATTTCAATAGTTTAAACAACATTTTAAACAATTTAAATTTAATAAATTTGCCGTCGAGTTTATGGGGCATTCATATACATCCAAAGTATGAATACATTGCTGCTATTCACATAAATTTTACTGATTCTAACCTTACAATTGATAAAGCAGTCATCATCCAAAATGACAATATCACAAATAAAATCCAAGCCCAAATATTTTTGTATCATAAAAATGTGTCTATTCCTCAAATAAATCCTATAATAACATCCATAAACGATCTATGTCAAATAATATTCTCAGTACACGAGTTAAAAATTTGTGAAAATTGGCAAAAACTTAAAAACGACAGCTGTTTAATTTACGTTGCTTCTGGTTTCGATAAATGTGTAATGTGTAACACGGACAAACAAAAATTAATAACCTATAATTTTGAGGAAAAAAGTTCTGATTGGCAACAAAATGAAAACTTTCAAGAAACTGTAGACGATGTAGATGTAGTAGTGAAACAAATATTAGAGTTAGAATATACTAACCAACCAAATGAAATAGACATAAGTTCAAATAATGACTTACACACTAAAGACATTGAATTAAAATGTAAATATTGCTCTAAAACTTTATTAAATGAACATAGTTTAGTTCGACATGAAAAAACACATTTAAAAATAAAAACTGGTGAAACACCGACTTATAATTGTAATATTTGTGGTAAATCGTTCAAAAATTCGGGTCATTTGAAAGTTCATCAAAGAAAACATACAAATGAACGACCGTATGCGTGCAATTATGAGTTTTGTGGTAAAAAATTCTTTACTAATAGTCATTTAAAAGAACATTTGCGTCTTCATACGAACGAAAAGCCGTATTCTTGTCCGTATTGTGAAAAAAAGAGTTCGCATCTTTCTGCTCATCAAAGACATGTTCTCACGCATTCAAATACCAGGCCTAATCTGTGTAATATTTGTGGCAAGACATTTTGTAAAGTAAGTACTTTTAGTAATTCTTCATTTTACGGTATAATTATATTTTTTCAATTATTATTTTTCCAGTAGGATTTTAGAGCATAAAATTCTGAATATTTTGATGTATTTTTTTTTAAATTACAGCTTTGATAAACGATTAAACTTTATTACATTTAAAGTCATGGTAAAAATAGATCTAGTATGTTAGTTTAAAAAGTGAACGTCGCTTATCCATTTAATTTGATATTCATTTTTTCAAATAACGTATACTAGATCAACTTTGAATACATCTTAAAATTAAGTTTATTCTGTTACCAAACAGGTAAATTCAAAAACTATGGCATCACAATTTGTAGAATTTTATGCTTTAAAATTCTATGTATAAAGCACCCTAAATTATTGTATAGAATAGATAATATTTGAATAAAAGTCTGGTTTTCTATTTTAGAAAATATGCATGGTAGTGTCATCTAGTGTCTAGTTTATTATTTAAAATTCAATAATTCTCGTAAATGCCATTATAAAGCCATGCTCGTTGTTAACAGTACTATTGTTGTAACTTAAGTTCATTTATTATTTCGGATATATTAACTTAATACAGAGCCGTGCATATATGTAGCGCTATTTTTGTGTTACTATCTTATTTTTCATCAGGGGCGTAAACTTAATTTTTGTTGTGGGGGCACTATTTTTATTTTAAATAAGAGTATATGTTTTTATAAATGCAAATAACACAGTAAAAATGACATACTTATTTTATTATTCATGTATTAAATGTATGTGCACAGTCAATATAAATAAAATTACTATCTATTACAAATATACAGTATTTTTTTTGTCTGATCAAGGTCATCTGTATCATGAACGAATTAACAAATTGACATATCTTTCTCATTTGCAAAGAGTACAAGCGTATGCGATAAGGATGGATATAACACATTTGTCTTTCCAAAATTCTTTTTGTTTCCATTAAATTTGGACTTTCCATTTTAAAATGATGCTCATTCGCTGTAACGTAAGTTTATTTATTAATTCAGATATATTACCTTAAATCATAGCCGAACGAATAACGTTATTTTCTGTCATGACACTGTGCCAGTATCTTATTTTTAATTTATTTGGTTTTTCATTTGCTAATAAACTTAACAGTTTTAAATTTTGAATTCGACTAAGTATGAAGCGTCATAATGTTTATACATCGCCCTGTTCATTTCTTGTTTCGTTCAGTTTCATAACATTCAAATCTTGACCACGAAGTTAGCGCAGATGAACTTCGCGCGCTCACAATTTAAAAAGTACACTCCGCAGTACAATTTTTTAAAAAATACTTACAACTCTACCCACTCCTAAATAGGGTATTCTCTCATGATTACAAATATTAAAAAGATATTTAAAATACTAAAGTTGATTGGTAAACGAAAGAGAAAAAGCAAAAAAACATGTTATAAATTGATTGTTGCAAAAGATATAAAGCATTAAAATTTTGATGATGTACTATAGTTGTACTATCAATGGGAGACCAGTAGTTGATATCCCTACTACATGCTCGAATATGATAACACGCCGCATCTTAGGTACGTACATGCTCGGGTCTACTTCGGTTCGTTCGGGAGTATTCGTAGTACAGCTGTAGGGATAAATAAATGTAATCATTTACTTAAAATAGTTTTCTTATAATTATCTTTACTTTTTTTTAGTAATAATATGTAAGATTACAATTAAATATATTTGATTTCCTACCTTTTGCAATACTTACTGAATACCATCTCGAAAACTCATGAACCACTGATTGTACACCGCTGGTACGTACAACTAGTACGTCACGTATCACGTGACCTACCAAAAATAAATTTTAAAAATTAATATCTCGCTTATTAAAAGGAATTTTTAATTCGGGTTTTCACAGGTACTCTTAGAAATACCTGTTCTTTAAGAAAAAATAAAATAAAAAAATATGCGAGAATACCCTATTGTGAGCGTACCAAGTTCATCTGCGCCAACTTCATGGTCAAGATTTGAATGTTAGGAAACTGAACGGAGCAAGAAATGAACGTGGCGATATATGAACATTAGGATGCTTCTTACCCAACAACCACAAATATACTAGACAAAATATGCCCTATACTTCACTATTGTTTGTTATGTTCTCGGTTGGACAGAAAGAGACAACTATAGAGATAGAGATATTTAAAGTCTACTCTAAAGTTTGTCGAGAGATATCTCTACGGTCATTATAATATATTTGTAACATTTTGCTCCTTTGTTTGGATTTTGGCAGTTGTGAAGTTGTTCTGTTCGTTTTGTTTGTTTTTTTTTTGTTTTTCGGTATTATTATTCTATAAATATGCCTTTTTCAAGTAGGTATTGAAATAAGATGTGCATAATTCTAAAAACTCATCACGTTCTTATTCATTTTATACGGCAATGTACAGCAGGCATCTGATTTTGTTATAGACGTGTGCAGGGCTGCATAAGACATGCAAAAAACAATTTTAATACTACCTTGAGAAATTACCTACTGGTATTTTAGACTGTCTTCATAAGCATATTATACTGGATCAAGATAAATAAATAAATAAATATATCATCACGGCATATTACCCATTGCTGGGTGTGCCAATCTGCTTTATGTAATTGTGTACAGATTTCGGTAATGATGACATATTTGTACCGTGCGAGCGTTTACTAGGCGTCACCGCCCGGGCACTCATTGTTGGCATGGAGAGCGCACAACCGGGGCCAATTTTGTGCCATTTAAAATTCGAAATATTTGACGTCGGTTGGGATCGAACCCGGTTCCCCAGATTCGCGACCAGACACTCCGGCACGCGGCTATTAAATAATCATGGCATTCAATTACTCAATTTGATTTTAGACATTTATATCAAAATCCGGATTCACCATAAAACGTAAATAAATTTAGAAAAAAGTACAAATATGAAGCATACAAAAATCATATTGTTTAAAAATCAATTATTATTTTTCCAGTAGGATTTTAGAGCATAAAATTCTGAATATTTTGAAGTATTTTTTTGAAATTACAGCTTTGATAAACGATTAAACTTTATTTCATTTAAAGTCATGGTAATTCACCATAAAACGTAAATAAATTTAGAAAAAAGTACAAATAAGAAGCATACAAAAATCATATTGTTTAAAAATCAATAGAAAAAAATAAATAATTACTCACAATTCTTTTTATACTTTCCTAATACTAAATATCAGTTTGTTTCATGCATTTTATAATTGATTTTCGTTAATAATAATTCAAATATTTCAAATATAGTACAGTACATGTTTGTAGAACAAGCAGTGACATCTCTTGACAAACTTTAGAGTAGACATTATATATCTATATATCTCTACTTGTCTCTTTCTGTCCAGCCGAAAACATAACAAATGCTATGAAGTTTTATCTAGTGTATTTGTGAGCGTTGTTCATACCTATCCAACGAGATTAATTATTTGCAGGGTTACAGAATGAAAGATCATTTAGCTACTCACAGTACCGAAAAAAATTTTCAATGTGAAATTTGTGAGAAAAAATTTGCCAAAGTTAGCAGTTTGAACATCCATAGAAAAATTCATACAGGAAATAAATCGCATGTTTGCAAAATTTGTGGAAAGGGATATACTACGCAGAGTAATTTGGGGACGCATATCAAGACACATACAGGTAAGATTAATTTTACATAGAATGTCGCGGTAGAATTATTGAGAATAAAACATATGGTTCATATTTTTTTAGATTTTTTTTTTTAAATTTATATTCACAGTAGTACTTCTTCTTCTTATTTGGCACTACAGACTCCACTGGTCCTTGGCCTGATCCAACTGTCGCCTCCAATCCGTGCTGCCCCCCGTGAACGTTATATTTGTCTCTATGGACCCATTTAGTGTGACGTCACGAAGGTTTCCAAACAAGAAAATGGCGTCTTCGTTGCTAAGGCGGTTGCTATGCTACTTCAGAATTTGACGTATGAGACTTATAACCTATAAGTTGTAGAGTTTGTTTGATATTGAACTAGTTCAGAAACATGTAATAAAGTTTTCTTCTATTGTAAATTATTTTATAGACGATAGAAAATTAATAGAACTTGGTGAAAATGCGGTCGAAAGTGGTGATGTAGTCAATATGACATATAATGATAATTTAAAAATAATAACATTTGCACTTCCATTAGAAATGGTGGAATATTTAAAGTTACCCCGGACGGCAATACATCTGTTATTAAGAACCCTTTGTCAGTTATGATTAGATCTCCAGTTTCAAATAATTTTAAAATTCCGCAATTTTCAACAATTTTTTTATCAGACAATGATCCTGGGTATAGTTTACTAACGTAAGTCACAACCCCATTTTGCGCTCCGCCAATTATAGTTATTTAACTATCAAGTGTGTTAATGAGGGCGATTAATGATCGAGACATTTTAACGCGTGAGCGTAGCGAACGCGTTAATTGTTGAGATCAGTAATCGCCAATTAACACACGTGTTAGTTACAATATTTTTTCGTTGACCGTATCTTACTTAAATGGAAAATCTAATTTTATTCCATGATAATTTTTTTTAGGTTAGTAATGGTTGACCGAACGTCAAATTTTACATCAGAAAATCAATAAGTTTTGTCATCAATTGTTTTCAGTGGGTGCGTTCAGTGTACTTAATGCTAGACAACGCAAGCAGTTTTTTATGTTATTTGAGGAATTTTATTCTTTCAAATTCATTTTAAAGGTATGCTACGTGAATATACCAAGCTAGTAAGTGTCAAAAGCATGACTTTTAATTCTGTCTACCTTTTTGCTACAACTTAGCGTTAGCAATACATGCTGTGTTCCATGTGGTGAACGCACCCAATAAATCGTTTATTAATAAAATCATGCATTAATAGGGGTCATTAATGAATGATTTTCTATACATTAAGATAGCCTATTAATAAACGGTCGACGGAAAAACCCTTTAAAGAGCTTAAAATTCTAAGAAAGGGAAAATCTCCCACCATTAGTTTCGCGGTCAGTTTTAAATAACATAGCAACGGTTGCCAAGGTGGCAGCCATTTTCTTGTTTGGAAACCTGGCCTACGTCATCACTAAATGGGTCCATTATGTCCTTTATGACGTTTGTCCTCCATTTGTTTTGTGGGCAGCCTCTCGGTTTGTTGACAAGCGGATTGTGCTTGTAGATACGAAAAACCTGGCGATCTTCTGTCATGCGATTTACGTGACCATACCGTCGAAGGCGTTGTAACCGTACAAAATATGACAAACGCGTATCGTTATATAGTTCGTATAGTTCTTGGTTACGCTTAATACGCTAGTAGTTATTTTCGAAGGTTGGGCCATAAATTATGCGCAGGATTCGTCTTTCAAATTTGTCTAATTTTTCACTATCCTCTTTACTTAATGTCCAAGTCTCCTTCGTACGTCACAACTGGCCGTATAAGAGTCTTATACGCTCTAACTTTAGTGTCTCTGGACACTATTTTACTACGGAATAATTTGTTTAACGCGGAGTAACACTGCCAGCTTGCTATCTCCATTCATTCATTATTTGCAGAATTCATTAGGGAACCCAGGTATGTAAATTCTGAGACAAGCTCAAAATTTATTCCTTCTATGGGGTATTGTTGATAGGCTCTCTGTCTTCGGGCTACACGCATTATCTTGGTTTTGACTTCATTTACTGTAAGTCTCACTTTATTGCTCTCTTCTTCAAGTTTTCCATAGTTTTCTTTTATTTTATCCAATGAGGTTCCAATAATATTCAGCTCATCTGCATAACCCAGCAATTGTACCCCTTTTGTAAACACGGTACCTGATTCTTGTGTGGTTTACTGCTCTTTGTAGAGCCGTATTAAACAATAATGGTGCTAGAGCGTCCCCCTGCCGTAGTCCAGATCCTATCTGGAATTTTTCTGTAAGATTGTTTCGTATTTTGACTAGCAGTTGTTTCTTTCGTCATTCTTGTCAATCTTATAAGTTTGTTCGGTATATTTAGCTCGACCATCGCCTTATATAGATCATTTCTATGGATACTATCATATGCTGCTCTCTCTCTCACAGTAGTACTATTCTCAACAATAATACATTCTTTCCTCCCACTTCTTAAAACCCCTAACCAACGAGCTATAAGTAAATATAGAGGGGCGTACACAGTTAATGTAGGAGGGTTTTTCTCCGGGCACTCCGGTTTCCCCCTGGCGTAGGTACACTATACTTCCAACACGGTTAGTTGCCGTAGAGCGCTACTTCACCACTCGGGCAGAGAGCCATCTCTGTTTACTAAGTGAAAGATCGAAGGCGTCAATAACCGAGAATACAAGATTCTGTCTAATTCTCAACCATCATTACACTGAAACAAACAAATACACTGACATACACACATAACCCTGAAGAGGAGATTCCTATACCTGGGCACTACATATAATTATTATTATTATTATTGAATGCTTAGGACGGCGGCCATAATTATAACCGCGCTCAGCTCAGACGCTACGCAGAAAATTGCTCATAATATGGTCCATCATATTAAAAGTAAAGTAAAATCAAATTGTTTATTATGCATTACAGATTATGAAAATTTTAAAAGAAAATTGCAGGTTTAATCAATGTTAGGCAACTTATTAATCCGTCTAATAGTGTCAAGAATTTTGAAAGACAGAATAATTAGAATTAATTACAATACAAACGTTTTGTCTCCGCCATTATTTTAAGACGATGCATATTTATTCACAAATACATAATTCGAAGCGGAATCTCATTTCTCTAAATTAGTAACAGTAATTATTAAAACATATTTGTAGAACTGTTTCTACAGATATTCAAGGCACAAACATTTGGCAATTATTGATCAAAATAATAATATTTAATGGTTGATTAAAAGTCATTTCTAATTTGTGTTACATATACTTTTTATTTTAACCGCGCATGATTATTTGTTTATTTTAAATATTGTGTGATAATAAAATATAATTATTAATTTTTTTTCATTAACGAATAATTTTGTCTTTTTATGTACCTAGCAACTTATTCAATAAATAATATCGATGCAATTACATTTTTCATATAAATTGTTATTAACGACCATAATTTTATTAGTAAATACAACACCAACAAAACCTAGACGAAATTAGTCGTTCGTGAAGTACATGAAATTAGCTGTATTTTCTATCCTTGTTATACCTCTAGGTCACACCTGTATGATTCTGTACGATGTACGATGAAAATCGAAATGTACGATGAAAAACTATTGAGAACTGACATGTCCGATGGCGGCAGCACCATCGGGCCGATCAGCTGCTTCTGAATTGGTACTCGCAGTGTTGTGACATATGAAACAAACAACAAAAGCAATTTTTTTCACTTAAAATGGGGTTTGGTACCACAAAACATTTTAGATTTCTGGAAGCAACAGCTACTTCTAAATGTATTATAGAAGATATGTTAAAATGTATTTATAATTTTATATATATTTAATCAATCGAAATTGATGATCGCAGGTGAGCGAATTATAAACGCTAACCACATAATATTATGTGGAGTATTAAAAAATGACGCTATAATGTGGGTAATATTTGCACTTTGTCTGCGAACCAGTGTAATTTCTGCAAAACCACATGAAATCAAAATACATTTAGAGAAAATTTAAAAATTATTAGTGCAGAATGCACGTGTAAAGCTAGATAAAGATCACGAAATATGTAATTATCCGATTTAAAATGACGAGAATAAACTTTCATATGTTTTGTTATTTGTTTTGCACTACGAATTGCATATTCCCATGCTTTTCGTCGATCCATATACATTTCAACACTTGCTCTTGTCGTAATTTTAACTTTATTTTGGCCATGTTTCGGAAAATTATAAAACCCAATGCCTGTGTCTCGACCAGATCTTGAGAGTGACGTCAGAATATACAACAATTTGTAAGACTTTTTCCCATTTTTATTCACATCAAATGATCAAACCACATGTAACTCAAGCATAGTCACAATATAGTACCAAATCGGAAAGTTCATATTTTTCCCACCAGATGTCATGTCGCAGCTTGTCAGTTGTCAATAGGCACGGTGTCACACGTATGACAAAAACCATATGAAAAAGTTATCTTCTTTAGATTATTCAACATGATACCATGTATTACTAATTTCACGACGAAGCTTACGAACACCGTTAAACCTATGTTCATCCATGTTTATTGTTTGGATGTTTGAGACGCTTGGTTTTATAATTTTTTTTCAACCAATTCTTGGTCCACACATTCACACAGATCTTCGCTTTTTAAACCTTTTTCTTTTTTATTTTGTTAATAAACATACACGCAGACATTAAAATTATGGTTTCGTCGGAACTACTACTCGATATCATGTTCGTCAATGTAAAAATTGTTTATAAAATGACTATTTGCTTGATTCAAAATAAACACATTCAAAAACTAATTATTCCGAAGAAAAATATAATATAGGTATAAGTATAAATATATGAAATATTATAAACAATACGGTATAAAAATTGCTAAATAAAACAAAATATTATATAAAATAAAGGAAATTATATTACTAAATGACCAATTTACTACAAGAAAAGAAAATTAATAATAAAAGCTACAATACTAATCCAAAAAAGCAACACAAAAAACTAAGATTATAAACAAAGATAAAAGTCAAGATTTAAAAAAACATTAACCTAAAATTCTCAAATGTCAAACAATACAGTGAATTGAGATCCACTAGTATTGAAATGCATAGTTGTGAAATTAGTGGCAAATATTTCATATGATTCTGTACGACGAAAATAGAAACGCTTCTATTTTTCATCGTACAAGACATGGAGGTAAGAATAAATATGGAGGGAGCATAAACTTGAACTTAGGACAAGGGGAATGCAGGCCTGTGGGGACGGACGCAGGTACTGCTGCAGTCACATTGTGGTGGGACTTCACGCGGCAAATATAAAATTAAATATTTGAAATTAAGATTTCTTATTTCTAGTAATATCAATAAACATAAATATTTTTAGCAAATATGTACTTAGAAGAAATTACAATATAGAAAAATTATAAATAATTAAAGTTCCACTTACCTGTAACCGATACGGTTATCTTTTACAATATTTATTTAAATCGATAGATCTAGGCTAGGTATTTATACGAAATTACAATTGTTTAATACACTCATTAGATTTTTTAATTGTTTATTGTTAAATAATATAAGAATAAAACTTTCCTCCTGACTTATTGGAGTACCATACAACACAACAAGTCACCAAGTTACAAACAATCTGCAAATAATTACCTATGTTAAATGAAACATAAAATATTATTGCAAGAAAACTTACATATTGTAGTGCAAGAGTCAACTAGTCCAAATAATGTTTCTTCTGTTAAATTACTATAAACACAAAATACACGTTGAGTTACAGTTATAAAATAAAACAATATTTCATAACTCACATGAATAAAAAATCTTAATTTTCACCAAATGTTACGAAGCACTTAAAGAAAAGTCAATATAAAACACGATATACATATATAAAAAGTTATAAACGGTAAACACTTCTCCAAAACACGTACACGTTTAAAAACAAACAATGCTCAATGACAGATGACAGCAACAACCTTGTAACTTCAAACTGACAGCGGTCACAATGTAGAAGGGGAAGCGGCTGCACTAGCGATTGCAAATACTCCCTCCATATTTATTCCTACCTCCATGGTACAAGACAAGTTTCATCAGTGTTGCCAGATGCGACATAATTATCGAAAAGGCAACATATTTTTTAAGCTGCTACCATACAAAAATATTGGGCACCATAATCCATAATTACAACATAATTTTAGAATTCTTCACATAATTATAAACACTATCATTAATTTGAGAAATAGATATAGAAATGTAAAAAAGCCACACAAAAAATAGCGATATCCATGGAATTGGAACAAGTTAACAAGTGGTTAACAAATGGTTAACGTATCATCTGTCACGTTAGGTTGATTTATTTTTGATAGGTACAATTTATAATTTCTGTTCTAGTGAACAATATTATATATCATTTTAAATAAATAATGTTACTTGAATACAAATTACACATAAAAATAAACTAACCCAGCTTCACAGATAAATTGTTAACATATGTTAATTTCTTGTTTCAATTCCATGGATATCACTATTTTTAGGGTGATTTGCGACATATTTATACCTAATTTCTGCCGTTACAAAGCATACAAAATTAATTTTGTTTATTGGTTCAGATACAACACTTTATGCTCTGCAACTTTTATTTGACACTTTATTACGTAAAATAATTAGGGAAGCAGGAATTATTATACGAATTACTTATTGTTAAGACTGAAAAATAAAATTCCCACAAACACCATATTTTTTTTTCAAATTCGATAATTTTCATAGCGTGTTTCGATAGTTAGTGATTTTAGATATGGCAACACTGAGTTTCATCGTCCATCGTACAGAATCATACAGGTGTGAGGGTGTGACCTAGGCATTACGGTGAAATGCCCAAACATGGCGGACATAGGTCGGACGGCGACCTAGTGCTGGCATAATTTATATGTACTTTGAGCAATCTGCTTACGATAGTATATTATAATCAAAGCTCTTAGTAAAGTCTGATTGTAGGTGAGAAACCATACCTATGCGGGGCCTGTCCCAGTCGCTTCACCCATCCTCGTCTTCTACGGATTCACCAACGCGTGCACACTGGCGAGAAGCCCTACGCATGTCCAGAGCCTGGATGTGGAAGAGCCTTTGCCAAAAATATACACCTCACCGTACATAAAAGAGTGCATACTGGCGAAAAGCCCTATATTTGCACGGAACCCGCTTGTACCAGGGCTTTTACTACGAGTGGCAACTTAACTGCTCATCGGAAGGTGCATCATGCAGAAAATAAAACATAGTGGGTCATTATAATAATAATAATAATACATCTTTATTCCTTTAGAAAATATTTACATTTTATAGGAAGCGTCAACATGGTTTAAAATACAATAAAATGATTTGTCATTCAGATATTACAAGTTATTCATATAAAATTCATTCACATCATAGAAGCATCTTTCTATGAGGTAATTTTTTAGTTTTTGTTTAAAATTTTTGATAGTTTTTACCTCTTTTATATTTATAGGTAATTTATTAAATAATTTAACTCCTAGTTGTCAGAATATTGTTTGTAAATGGGTAGAACCTTGATCAGGGCCCTGATTCTGTA
Organism: Harpalus rufipes; assembly: GCA_951394225.1. NCBI lineage: Eukaryota > Metazoa > Arthropoda > Insecta > Coleoptera > Carabidae > Harpalus > Harpalus rufipes. The sequence continues at coordinate 37,982,021 of OX596283.1, forward strand.
ACTTGCGTGAGCATTTACGACACCAATACTAACACAAATTAGTCACATGTATACAGTATGCCATCTATTAGAGATCTGAAGAACTACTAGTTATGACGTCATACATTGCGAGACACGCAAATATAAGCCGTGTTCCTTCGGGCTGTGATTCACAATCAAAAGCATCAAAGTGATCATGATTAAGAAGAAGTATGTTTTCTCATATCTTATTCGTTATCCCCACTTTCTCATTTTGTGATCACTAGACAACCGTCCCCTTTCCTTTCTGAATCATCCTTTTTGAGTGATCACACAGATTCATTTCAGAACAAATTTCAAAGTGACTAACGACAATAGGTTTTCGGTTTTCGAGCGTAAAAAAATATATCAATGTGGGGTTTGTTGCATCAAAGGAAATATGATTTTCCTACAAAATAATGTAATGACTCACCATATTTTTGAAAACAAAGAAAATATGTTACATAAAAGATTTGTTTTAAGGAAACATACTTCATATATTACCAAGAACATTTTTCTTATATTTCTATATGATTCATTTTTAATATGCTGACTATAAGACACGACAGTAGATTATTTATAAAATGAAATAAATTAGTTTCTATTGGTGTGTTTATGATATTTGACGCTAGATGGTGTTTATACTATTTAAGTTGTTTTCTTGATATAATTTTTAAATCATGATTCAAAAGGATCACGATTAAACTAATCAGGATTCACAAAATCAAAATCACAGTTAGAAGGAACACGGCTATAGTTGCGTGACCTACAGAGGTCCTGTTTCTTACTTGCGATCTATCTCACTTTAATTCTGTAGTTGTCTCGTATTGCTGTCATTTTGCTCGTTTTGTTGTTGTTTTATTATTATTGTTATATTACGTCTTTTGTTGTTTCTTGTTATTTTTAATTTGTTTTTATTTTTATCGTTTCTTTTTAGTGATTAAATAATTCACAAATGTAAGTGTATCATAATTTGAGATTATCAATTTACCTTATAATTTGGTTTATATTGTTAAAATTGTTTTAGATTATACCTAGTTCTCCTCATAATGGCTTTAGCTGACATTTTTATAGCTTTTGCTGAGGAGGAGATATTAGAAGAAAGGTATGATACCCGAATAATACGTAGAATGTTGAGGGATGCATAAAATCCTTTCGAAATGAGGAATACAGATTTTTTTTTTAGATTAAGCAAAGAAGCCTGTATGACATTGACGCTATGATGATTTCAAACCTAATACCAATATTAAACTTCGTGACATAAAAACCTAATGCACAAAATTCCCCATAAAAGTCACTAGGAACAAACAGTGACGTCATTTAATGTAGTCACGCAAATGCTCACGCAAGTTACAGAATCAGGGCCCAGACTGTATACATACAGTGTGTTCCGTTTAGTGCTGCCACCATTGGGATCTCGAGAACTATAAGAGATACACGTCGGTTAAATGGAACTTTTTGTGCACCTATAGGGGAGCATATTTAACGTAGTGGCTAAATGTCCGCCGGCGGCATTCTATATTCAAGGTAGTAATTCCGCCGCCCGGCGGACTTGATAGAATTTCAGTAAGATTTCCGCCGGTAAACAAAATAATTTACGCATGCGCGGCGGAATCGGTAATCTTTTCGTTGATTTCCGCCGGTCGACGGAATTTTGCTTTATTACAGAGAAATTCCGTCATAAACATAACCTACTTAAACTCATGTGTTGTGTACAGTTAGTATCGTCATTGATTATATATACTAACGTAAACGTTTACGTTAGTATATATAATCAATAGTATCGTGAAGATATTTACTAGGAAAATGGAAAAAATAAAAGACATAAAACTCGGTGAAGTTTTGAATCATACGAAGAATTTGCGGAAGCTCTGAATAGTTATAGTAATAAAGAATATGTATCATTTTATAAAAGAGAAGCTAGAACCATCTCAGGTGCAAAGAAGAAAACTGAACGGTATATAAACCCACGACTAGAATATTACCAGCTCAAATATGCATGTGTTAAAGGTGGTAAAAAATTTAAATCATCAGGTAGCGGAAATAGAAATACTAGGTGAACGTTAGATTCGAAATTTAAAATATAAGATTAATTTTTCTTTATACATACATATATCTTATACGTTATCCGTATTTTGCATATTATCCAAAATTATTGATAAATTACACAACCAAGTATTTTTCAAAAATTTTCGGCGGATTTTACCTACTATACATCTAAAATCCGTCGGACGGCGGAAAATTACTTCTCCATTGTTACGTTCCGCCGCGCATGCTTAACTTATTTTGTTTACCGGCGGAAATCTTACTGAAATTCTAACAAGTCCGCCGGGCGGCATTTAGCCACTGCGCATATTTAAATGTGCTTTTGTTTTTCCAAAAAAAATCGTAGGGCACTAGATAATGGCGAAAAAATGAATTTTGTTAATTTTTGCCTCTCGCTAAGAGAGGTATTGGAATCATGCTAAAAATCGCATATCCAGATTTTAGCGAATAAGCACGTTTTAAAGTCCATAGAATCCGATAATAACATTTTTATGATGATGTCTGTGTGTGTGTGGATGTGTGTGAGGTTGTTGGAGATACGATTTCTCAAATTCTATAAGATTAAAGACCTGTTTGACTACGGATTCCTCAATCTAACAGTAATGGGAAGAGTTGAATAGGTTCGGGTAACAATTGGATAACCGGAAGTAGTAGTATTTTAACAAAAATCTTCTAAATATTATTTTTTGAAAATTTATGTTATTACAAATATTAATAAACAAAATTGTCTATCCGACACATTTAAAAAATATATTATACGTTCTATAGATTTAAAGATATAGATATATAATTTATAAAATAATCTGTTGTAGTAAATCTCACAGCCTGCTCACGGCCCAAACATCTCCATGGTAACTAGTTGATAAATTAAAATGTCTGTAATTGACAGATAAATGTCCCTTGTGTCAGTGTCAAAAATTCAGACATAGTACTGAAGGCTTTTTCTGGGAACGATATTTAATAGTTCTTATTGTATTATTAATTATATATTTAAAATTATAGGTATATTACATGAACCATTCAGAAATACCGCCAATCCCGTTAATGAATTGGAAAAACCTCGAACATTTAGAATAAATGGAAAAACTTACTCATAGAATGAATTTAAGATATAGAAAATACGTAAATAAAAAGGTAAGGTGTAATAAGAATTTTTTGTCTGTGCAAGAAATGTTAAATACAATACTTTTATATATAGAGTGCTCGTCAGCTAAGAAAAAGCCATTTATGTCATCAATAGATGCGCGAAGCAAGGACGTCTTGATGACGTAGGCTCACACATTTTATAGGCAGTAGCGTGCCATACATTTTCATTAGAACTAAACGTCAGAATAAGACACATACGACACTGGCGTATCACGTGAACAAGCTATTTAATCCGTAACCAAGGGCAATGACAAAAATTGGTTTCTGCGCTGATGACGTAAATGGCTTTTTCTTAGCTGACGGAAACTATACCACAATAGAAAGGGTGCGAGAGGTATTGTGATGGCAACAACAGATTTTTTCTTTTTCAAATAACTTCTAAGCTATTACTAATCCAGAAAAATGTTTCAAATAAAGATGTTAGACATTTTTATTGCCTAACCAGTGGCGTACAAAATAAATTTTTATATCCGTAAATTTCCGAGATATAACACAAAGTTTGTTTTTTTAATGGAACTCATATCTGATTTTAGTCTTAAAAAATACGTATTTTTCTCTTTTCAATGATGTAAGGGTTATTGTATTTCGTATTTGTTTAACCTTCAAAATTAAATTTTTACATTTTCATATGTTTATATTTCCAATATAACAAAATTTACTATAAAATAAGGAAAAAATAGTATTTGGTTTATGGATTCCATTTTAAAAAATATAACTTTGTGTTATATCTCGGAAATTTACGGATATAAAAATTTATTTCGTACGCCACTGATTAGGCAATAAAAATATCTAACTTCTTTTCTTGAAACATTTTTCTCGATTACTAATAGTTTAGAAGTTATTTGAAAAAGAAAAAAATCAACAAAATTCATTTTTTCGTCATTATCTAGTGCCTTATAAGTATTTTTGGAAAAACTAAAGCACACATGAGATGGCCCCCATAGGTGCACAAAAATTTCCATTTGACCAACATTGTATCTCTTATAGTTCACGAGATCCCAATGATGACAGCTCTAAATGGGACATACTGTATACACTAGCTGTCGTTGAAAATGCAACACCAAAAAATAAGGATGTGTTAACCAAAAAAATCTGCACAAAATTTAATTTATTAATATTCTTTAAAACGTAATAATATTTGAAGTAATTTTAATTTGGTTTGAAGTTTACATTAATATAATACAAAAAATCTGATGTGGCCAGCACATAACCTCTCGCCGTATATTTTACCTGGCTGTATGCATAAAGCAAAGAATATTTTTATAAATACAAATAATATATTCATATAAATCTATGACGTATAAACTTCTTTATTATTCAATAATAGCATGTCTCAACATGAAGATATTTTACCATAAATTATGTTACAATAAATTACAAAGTAGAGTTTACCATATATAAATATTAGGCTGGTAACTGCAATTTTCAATTCGAACAACGTTGTTTACTTTCTCTTCATATTCTTCTAGTAAAAACATTAATTTTGGGCGGTCTAAAATGTATATATGGATTGTGCATCTATTCTTACATATCTTCTTTTACATTTTATTTTTTCATACATGTTATATCTAAATAACACTAATTCCCTTTAATAAAGTGACGGATAGATTGCACTCCGATTATTCTTATATCGATGTGTAATTTTGTCAATATTTACAACTTACTTGAGAAGAATTTGATAGCTTTTTCGCAATTCAAAGTTACTCTAGTCTACAGTACTGGTGTACATTGTCCCATAATGTTTGAAACAAATTTAAGTCCTTCAACCTAGACTTGTCATCTCCATAATAGTCACAGATCAAGAACTAAGGGATTCTCCAAGTACATTTTTAATTCATTACTCATTATTTCTGACACTGACATTTATCTGTCAGTTACAAATAATTTAAATTATCAACTATTTTTCATGGCATTCTTTCGGCTGTCAAATTTATTACAACAGATTATTTTATATATTATACTTCTTTTATCTCTAAATCTATGGAATATATAATAAAATATTTAAATGTATCAGATAGAGAATTTAATTTTCTTTAATATTACCACGAAAAATTTTCAAAAAATAATATTTAGAAGATTTTTTTTCAAGAATCTTCTACTTCCGGTTGTCCAATTATTACCAAAACCTTTTCAGATCTTCCTATGAATGTCCGATTGGGAAATACGTTGTTAAACAAATTTTAAGTCTTATAGTTTTTGAGTAACCGTCCTTCCAACGTCCACACACACACACACACACACACACACACACACACACACACACACACACACACACACACACACACACACACACACACACACACACACACATCCACACACACACACACACACACACACACACACACACACACACACAGACATCATCGTAAAAATGTTAAAATCGGATTGTAGGGACCTTAAAACGTGCTTATTCAATAAAATCTGGATATGCGATTTTTAGCATGAATGCAATACCTCTCTTAGCGAGAGGTAAAAAATAGTATTATTTTCCTTTGAGCTATGTACAAAAACTACAATAAATGTCATGAAAGAAAATGATCGAAGGCGTCATTGGCGATTTTTATTTAAAATATAGATTATAGGAAAAAGATAGATAGATAGATAGATAGATAGATAGATAGATAGATAGATAGATAGATAGATAGATAAAGTATATTGTTCCAAGAATACATCTTATACAATAGTGGATGGCAAAGTATTAACAAATATATATTTTTAACATATTTACAAACCCAAAATTATACAAATAAAATATTTGATAATATAATTAATAAACCTTTTTTTTACTTAACTAAATATAGAAATTGAAATTACGTTAAATATTTTCTTTTTGTTTTTATATACATAAACCAACTAATTATTTAGATAAAAATTATTATTTAAGTAAAGTATTTAACAATATAACCACTAAACATTTTACATTTATTTATATAATATTATAATCCCTTAATGAACTTCAGTTTTTATATCTTTGAATTTTATTATTATTTATATAAATAATCCATCTAATCATTACGCCAAAAAAGAATTTTACTAATGAAAAATATTTTATAATATAACTACGAAACATTTATTATTTATACAATAATATAATCCCCAAAGAGTAGGTTTTACATACAGCCTAAACTGTATTTTATATAACTAAACCAATTAACTTGGAAAACCGAAAATAAATAAATAAAATAATTTATATAATTTATGCTATTAATTTAATCACTACTCATTTAAACAGAAACTTCTTAATTTAAGAGCACCGACAACGAAGTAAAAAATATTGTTAATTTTATTTGAGTCTAAATTAGTTAATATCTTGTAATAATTTGATACATTTATATCGTCATTTTGAAACCGTCCTGCTAAGTATACCTGTCTCAGTGATTGATAGATGGGGCAAACAAACAGGAAATGGTACAAATTTTCAGTTTCTTGGCGATTACATACCATACAATTGACTGTAGTATCTATGGTGTATTTTATATTATTTACTAAAATATAGATATTGTATTTATGACAGCCGAAGTTAGGCAATTATAATCGTTTTTTACCAAAGGAAACATTTATATTCAGATAATTACGACTTGTAGGGCTTGGTAGTACTTCTCTGTAAAAGTCACTAAATTTTGAATTATTTAATAAATTTATATCGTTTTTTTGGATAATGTCATTTAGGTGAGATAGTAAGTTATTCATTTCTTGATTATTTACGTATTGTTTCTGCCAAGTATTATCAAAGTTTAGTTCAGAAAAAAGCTCTTTAAGTTGTGACACCCAGTTGTATACTATTTTGTTATTAGGATTGTTGTCCAAACTGACTAATCTAATGTACATAATTTTTGTTATATTATAGGAAAAATCATTCACCGTCAATCATTTTGTTCTAATGAGAATACCACGGCAGACTACGTATGATACAATTAAAAAAGTTGACAGCAGATAATCACCATAAAGAGCCAAAGGTAGTTGTGGAAAAGTTAAGAAAATGGACGAAAACAAGAAAAAGAAATTTCAGACGGAATCTATTGGAAAAGATAAACAATCTTTAAGAAAATTAGGCAGAATTTAAAATTCACATATGTACGTAAACATGCATATAAGAAAAAAATCTGAAGTGACCAGCACGGTTACCTTCCGTCAATTCAGTGTATTATGTACAAATTCCATATATAAATTTTCTTGCAAAAGATATATATTTCCAGTAAAATTATTTCATAAACAAACCACTTAAATTGCACTTGACACTGACACCTTCTTCTTCTTTAACTTTTCCCACTGGTTAAGTGGTCGCTATTCTTCAATTTCTTCATCCACTCATTTATATTTTGCTTGTTGTCATTTAATTCCTTTTCTTTTACCGCACTACAGCATTTCCATCTTATCTTTTGTCTTCCTCTGTTTCTTCTACCGTCTACAACTAAGCTGTTCATTCTTCTTTCAATATATTCTGCATCTCTCCTCATGAAATGTTCAAACCAATATAATCGTCTCTCTTCTAGGAACTTCTATCACTCGAGCCATTTCCCTTATCCTCTCATTCCGTACCCTGTTTTTCGTGTCTTCCCTAACATCCATCTCAACATTCCCATCTCTCTGACACATTCATTTTCTTATCATTGACACTGACATCTGTCAATTATAATTTTCTTAATAGCTGTTTCCATGGTTATAGCATAGCTGGCTGATTTATGAAACTTAATATCTTTATAATTCTTTAACTCTGTAGCTATTGAATATGAAGTATAAAATGCAATCCAATCGTATAGAGAATAATATATTCTTTAAAATTTATAATAACATTAAATGTGAAAAATGATAACTGATTTTTTCAAGAAAAATTGTAAAAAGTTGCAAATGAGAGGACTTTCGGTGGACCAATTATAACCAAAATCTTATTAGGCCTGCATATGGATCAAAACTTGGGAATACGAAAAAAATATAATTTTTGGAGTTTTGCGATTCGAAACGATAGTCACATACATACACACACAGACAGACAGACAGACATAGTAAAAATAGTAAATTCGTATTGTAGGGACCCCAAACCGTGCTTATTCTTTAGGAACTCACTATCGAATTCTTTGACCAAAAACAATACCTTCCTTACCTAAAGGTGACGGAAGGTAAGAACAGAAAATCTATACCAAAGTATAGCAAAATTCAATTGTTAATAAATCAGAAAAACTTGCTGCGTACACTGCATCTGAAGCCTTGGAATAAGCATTTTGTAATTATCGATGCCGAATTCTATTTCACGTTAAATGATAGTGATCGTTCAGGAAATAAAAGTTATTTTTATGAACAAGGTATTAATGGTCCGACAGAATATAAATTTAATCAACATACGAAATTTTATATAAAGTATTAAAAATATATCTTAGGAATGTTGGAAACCAATTGGTAAGAGTTTTAATAAAAATAAATGCAGGCCTTTGGGTTCACATATTTAATTGAAAATAATATATTTGGACGTTTCGGGTGTATAACCCACCCATCATCAGCAATTACAGAATTATTGTTAAATAATTTACATTGTAAAATAATTATTTTGTAACAGAATTACAAGTCGTATTTTATAACCTTGCTGTATTATAAAATACGACTTGTAATTCTGTTACAAAATAATTATTTCACAATGTAAATTGTTTAACGATTCTGTAATTGCTGATGATGGGTGGGTTATACACCCGAAACGTCCAAATATATTATTTTCATTTTTGTGCAGATTATGTTACTTAACTGAATTATATATGAGGGTAAAGTTGTTTTAGTTTGTTGCTTTTTCTAAGTTAAATAATAAAGTTTGTGTAATTTTCTGTTAACACACCCTTATTAGGAATAAATAAATGAGATGTAGCGTAAAAGCTGTGTATTATTAGTAGTGTAAACAATTCAAATTTCACAACTCTAAAAGAACAAGAGTAAAATTAATAAGAACTACAGTCCGTCTATTCTTGCGTGACAGTCGCCGCTGGTGTCGTGCACAGAGAGAGAAAGTATTCGTGGGGGAAAGAGGTAGATAGTACGCGCGACAAATACACTCCGATATATACGTTTTTGTTAAAAATAAATTTTGTTTCTTTACACATTACATACAAACCTACCAGCACGCTATTTACTACATACTGATTTAGCATGAGACTGAAATTTAACAAATATTATTTATCTTTCTAGTTTATCATTCTCAAAATATTTTTTTTATTTTTAATTGTAAAGATTGGAACATTTTACATTTCACTTCCGAACTAAAATCACGGGCCTTAATATTTAAAAAATTCATACAGCTTTCAGAACTCATATTAAATAAATAAGGCAATATTTAGGTATAGTTCAGTATATTTTTATTTATAAATCGTTTCGACAGGAAAGTAAAATAACATGTATTGACTACATATTTATTTATTGTATTGTTAATATTTTACATGGTCAAGGCAGCACTTCGCTGTCGAAACGTCATTTTATAAATAAAAATATACAGAACTATTCCCAAATATTGCTTTATTTATGCAACTTGTATTAGAAAAATAATGATTTAAAAAAAATACCTTCTATTATTTACGTCTTCTCCTTACAAATTCGAAAAATAGAGCTTTTCGAAACCTTTTGGTTATATTATAAGTATAAGTGGTTCACCTGCTTCGCATTCAAGTTTCATAAAATCAAAAATATTCGCAATAATTTCGCGGCTTTGACTATGTACCGCACGCCCATTTAATTTACTTTTAAATCCTTCCATAATTTATGCCTCGATTTATACTTTCCGATCTTAAGGTAGTTGTCACGCGAGTGTACCTATTCAAAAACTTGATCTATGTTCAAAATAAAAATTAAGCTAATGCAGTTTATATTTGCAATAACTTATATTTTTTAATATTATATTATATACACAGATTGCATCAAAATAGTTAAAAGCTAATATCAAACACTGTAACAAATTAATTTTCTTTATTTTTCCGTAGAAAAGTTTTTTTTTTAACTGTACCACTCGCACTAACACATACACAAGTGTTGTATTTGAATGTACTCACACTACAGTATGAATGTTGGAGAATAACTGTGGCAACGTCGCACCTAGACATTTGTTGGTACATTCGGGTATACAAGTAATAAGATATTTTGAGATATAATACTAATTATAAACTACAAATGGAAACTGCAAAACAAATTAATATATTTCTTTCTTAAAATTATAAATGTAGTATTATACTGTTTAAAGTTTTCATGCTTTTCACGTAAAATACCAATTTAAAAAATATTTCCTTCGAATGTACGTCTGAAATTCCTTTAACCACAGATCACCACTTATTCGCTAATACCAAGCGGGTGTTAAGGTAGTTCACCAGTAAATAGAATTTCTATAGATGTTCATAAAAATTTAACTATGTGTTAAGAATGACCTAATACATGCACAGTTAATTTTTTATAAACTTCTGACGTACAGAAAATGAGCTATTCGCCTCGAAAGTCAGATATTTTAACACGTGAAGCATAGGACCAATGCTACCAAAACCAACGTTTTGATTAATAGCATCATTTTGCTTCTATAGATTTTAATAAAAAACTAATATGTAGTAGTTTAATATGTTTCGAATGTTATTTCAAACGATGAAAGCGATCTGACGTACAGTTTTAGAGTAATCGTACTGTAAAATAATGTACTCGACGACAGAAAAACTCGAGGGAGAGAGGCGGCGGCATCACTGTATGTTTACGTCAGGGGGAAGGGTAAAACTAATATAATATATAGATAAAAATATTACTTACATTTGCATTTAATGTATGTTTTATTCATTTATATTTGTGAAAAACTGTATAACAACGTTAGAACTGCTAAATTGATTTTTTGACAGTCTCAAAATGACATTTAAATGACAGCAGGCATAAATCACGCCCTCATTACCGGTTTTAGAACTAGAGTTTTGGGCAGATTTTGAAACAAAATTTGAGTTGTTTCCCGGTCTTGTATTAATAAAGTAGGCTACGATCCAGCAGATATCAAATTTAAATGTCATTTTTAGAATATCAAAAAATCACTTTAGCTATTATAACGCTGTTATATGGTTGTTTAAAGATATAAATGAATACAAAAAAAAAGTACTATCTTTGAATATATAATACATATGAATGGCAACGTAATGTATTTAGATTAAATATTTCGAGAGAAGGTGCCATCTATCCCTCCCTATACGAATTATTTCTGAGTTAGTTCAAAAAATATATAATAGGTGGATGTTGCACAGTATTGCCACGTAGCTAGAACAACAAGTTAAGATTTTATAAAGGTTTTTAAGTTTGCTACTGTAAAACAAGTATACATGTACATTGAAGATTCAAAATATATTATCTGGTTATTATGAAACAATATTTTTGAATTATTGATTATTGAATACCTCTAACAAATAGTATCTGACAATGCTGTCAGCACGATTTACCGTAGTTCATAGTTTTGTGGTAGGAGTCACTAGCTATCTATAATAATTTTGTGAATAAAAAGAGACAGATATAGTATGTTGCTAGGCCATATGCGTTGCCATTCTTATATGTATTATATATATTCAAAGGTACAATGTTTTATCTATTTTTGTTATATTATTTTTAATACGTCAAAATTGACAGCGGGAATAAGTCACGTCAAATCGGCGAATTTGTAACTACGGCTGGATTCAGCGGCTCTCTGCTAGAACTGTTCCCTCTTCCCCTTCCGATTAAAGCGCGACGTTGCCAGCTTTCCTTTAACAACGTTTCGTAGCGGTGTGGGTGTACATATACTTATGACATACGGCACAAGAAAGTACAGTCACCTACCAAAAGTTTTCTTTAGAGAGGGGTTATCGTAGAATGCGCAGTATACGTTCAGCGCGATTAAATTTTTGGCCTGGACGGTAGCTGGTGAACTACCTTAACTTAACTGAAACGCTTGTACATGGTTGTCAAGTATAATTCTACCTATTTATCGTATCTTCAGATTATAATTTTCTAGAGGCAGTAAAATTAAATCTGGATGGTAAATAATTTTCAAATTTTTACATAAAATCCGTTAATTAGTTTTCTATAACATACTAGTTTTTCGATTAAATGTCGGTATGGATATAAAAGTTATATTTTAAAATAGGGGGCTGAATACGATGATCGACTGGTAGTAGAATGAAAATTGGGAAATAATTGGACATGCAGTCTGTGTAAAATGATAAATTAATTTTACACAGACTGCGTGTCCAATTATTTCCCAATTTTCATTATAATTTAAAATGTTGTGCTTATTTTGCCATTTCCTATTCTTCACGTGTTAAAAAGGCCAAATTTAATTGCAAATATCTCAGGTACCGCGTGGTCAATTGTTTTAAAACTTGGAGAGCAGGTAGATTATAATTCAGTTCACATGTACTTAAAATTTCAATTAATTCTGGGTAAAATGGTTTCACGATATAACTACCTTAACTGCAGCAGAGTTAGGACAGAATTAGCTCCGTTCCATATTTCACCCCCATCCACACACACACACACACACACACACACACACACACACACACACACACACACACACAGAGTCCATGAACCATTGTACATCTTAAGCCAACTTTCAGGTAAGAGTAGACGGGCTGTATGTTTTCCGCGCGCATTAATTACCTCCACTATACGCTGAGGCATGGACTCAATAAGGTATGGCGAATAACATTTTGTAGTATTTCATTTCATCCTCTTTCAACTGAATTCCACATTTCTTCCAGCGTTAGCACTGGTGGCTGAGAACGCCACTTTGGTCTTCCTAAGATATCCGACTGATTTTCAATTGTTGAAAAATCTGGAAACACTGATATTCTATGCTGATTAAAGAATGTCAGCACTCTTCTCGCAACATGTGGCCTTGCGCAGATTTGCTGAAATACGGCTGTTGGATTGAGAGGAAGCAACTTCCGGTACTGAAATTTCACTAATATACCGGTGACTGGTCTAGAGTATCGGGAATGCGTTTTAGAGATTTCCAGTTATAAGATATTGTACCTCAGACCATATTGCCGTGTGTAGGCGCCTTATTGTGCATACGAATACAAGCCACATTCTTTCTTTCACCCCGATGTCTAACAATCATTCGCGATTCATCAGAATATATGTTATGCCATTCATGATACCATATGTCTTTTTCTCTGCACCAGTCCAATTGCGAAGATCTATGGCGCGCGGTCAAAGGAAGTCTTAATAACGCCCAAATTCCGCAAAACGGTACCGAATACGTCGTATCTTGTCACCCTCCACCACTGCTGTACTATGAGTGCGATCTTATAAAACTATACGAATAAGATGACGCTCCTTCCTCTCTGATGGCCTCCTTTGGGCTCCAAATCCTGTTTGCCGTCTCCCAGTACCTGTCTGTACCCACTGTCTCCAAATATGTGAAATTGATCTTTTTCAGTGTCGATATGCCTATGCTTGCTGAGTTAGTTGTTTATCTATTTATTACATATTTTGTCAGTAGTAGGTGATACAATATTTATTTTATTTTCATTGTAATTTACCAGAAATCGGGAAAAATATTTCTTTATATCTTTATATTAAAAAAAACCATCAATCATAATAATGCAACAAAACTTATCGACTTTTTGGTATTCATTTTTATAAACAAACCATAACCATCCCCCATTCATTGTTACCAACCTTCCTATTTAAAAAAATAATCAAAATCTACAAAAAAATCCCCTTTTATCACAAAAAAATCCTGTTTTAAAGTAATTTACTAAAATAACACTTTTTTTCTATTTATCTCCATTCATTACTAAATATCACTAGGTTCAAATTTAGCGCTTAATTTTAGAACTAAAATTTAGTTTTCTATGGAGTAAATCAGTCTTATGGTAACTGCATTCTTATATATATTTCATTCACTGAGACGAGAGAATATATAACTAATTCTTGATCAGAAACAAGTGTCATACCACAGAATATAGACTCTCTATTCTGTGGTCATACTGTAAGTTCGGCTCCAAAATATTCCTTTTATGACCAATAGAATTACTTGTCTCTGTTCAAGAATTAGTTCCACATTCTCTCATCTCAGCGAATGGACTATAGGTATCTGGAAATAAACTTTAGATGAAAAATGAGATGAATTAGAATTAATAATATAATATATGATAAATCATACATATTTAGTGTTGTGTCCAAACTGATCGCAAAATCCCTGAATTTTTCTATTTTAAGTGAAAAAAATCCCTTTATCCCTCTTCATTTTAAAAAATCCCGCAAAAAGGGATAAATCCCTCCCCATTTTTGAAACACTATCATCTTTCACCGTGACTTTTGACAGCTATGACCTTGAGACAACCCCACAATGCGAACATACTTTTTAGTTCAAAATAAACCAACAGATGTCTCAATTTCATTGAAAATGATCAATTGTACTTACGTTACGATTTACACGAGCCGTTATATCCACAGATAACCTATATACCGGTAGTATACGCATGCAAATTTGTTTTAAGTTTCTAACGCTAGATGACTGAAAGTTGAGTTGAAGCTCCTACATATAAGTTTCTGCGCCCTGGCTATATCACGCAGCGATAAACCGCTTTCACACATACCCACGATACAGCCTCTTTCAAAATCATTTATTTAATCAAATGCACGTCGTTGTTTACTTTGAGCGATTCTAAATTTTAAACGTTTACTCTACTAATATAATAACAAGCAACTTCTATGCAGATTATTCATTCCTAATAAAATGAATTCTAAATTTTATAAAAGCGATAGTAGAAGGCTTGAAAGTAGTAAGAATTTAAACAACTATTTTAAACTTTGATAGTCCCTTTTATAGTTTTAAAACGTGGGATACTTCTTGAACAAATCTCGTATGTTTAGGAAACTTTAGGTTTATGTTTAAATAAAGAATTAAATGTTATTGTCTTTTGCTACACATATATACATGTTTATTTAATTATAATGAGTGAACATATATTTTATTTGTCTTTAAATTACATAAAAATGGTTTATTGTGGCACTAACATACATACAGTAAAATAATCAACAATCAGTAACCCTTAGTATCCAATTCCCCCGCCTTCTGCATGCGCAGAACTTTCCGCATTGGCTGCAGCCCCACCCATCCCTAGACCCCCCAGTCCGCCCGCATGCGCCCCAGAAGAACTACTTGCTTGACTCCCCGATCCCCCCAAGCCGCCCCAACCGCTTGCGCCGCTCTGGGAGTGCGACTGCGCATTGCTTAACCCTCCTCCATTGCCCCATGCTTCACTCTGGGAGTTGCTCCAGCTTTGTGATTGTGATCCACCTCCGGTTCCTCCGAAGCCCCCCATGTACCCCCCGGGGTAGTGGTGCCCGTGGTGGTTGCGACGGTGGCCACGGATCATGGGAGCTGACTCTGCAACGGCTTCGCTTTTCGCTTCGGCTTCTGCGGAGGAGCGGCGAACGCGCTGGAGGTTGTCAGTGGGGGATAATATTAGGTAGATCACGGCTGAAAAAAATAAAAATTCTTAGGGTGGTTTTCACCAACGACAGTTAAATCTGCTATCATTCGGATGTGAAATTTTAACATTCGATTTTGAATGTGCTACTTATTGATTGATGAATCTACTGATCATTTTTGTATTTTATTTTTGATCAATTTACCATAAATTTTGAAAATATATTATTGTTTTAATTATTCTTGACAAATATTGCATGTCATTGACATTGTCAGTCAATTCATTCCAACAAAACATAAAAAAAGGCAAAAAGGGATGAGGACAAGAACAGCAAAAAGACGGAAAGATATAATAACTATACAAACGATAAAAAGATTTTTTTTATGGAGAGGTATTTCAACATTATAGAAAGTAGTGGACGAAAAGAAAATTGATTTAGAACCGAAGAAGAGTTGAATGGAACTTTTTTAACAAATTAAATCAATGGGGGAGTTTAGTCATGTTGAAATATAATGATTTTTCCACATGAATGCAATACTATACATACTTACTATTAATATATTAAAAATTAAAAATATTAAAATAATGCGATAAACACAATCAGAACTTAAATTGTAATGTGAAATATAAATATAATCAGGTGGCTGTTTGTTTTGCTTCTGTCTCTTTCTATGAAGCATGTATGTCGAGACCTAATTCTCACATAGTTCATGTTATGTACGCCATAATGGCAGGAAGAAAATATTGCAAAATTTAAATATTTTTTACAATTTCGCAAAATAACAAAGTAAATACTCTCTAGATTTAAAAATACTTTAACATTTAAAAAAATCAAAAATTAAAAAACTCCCTCATTATAATATACGAGTATAGTATTATTCAAAATAAAACTTAAAAAAAAAAGTATGATCTTTTAATTTAAATATTAAACACATTGTTATAATAACAGCATTTCTTATAGCTGTATTTTCCGCTACATTTCTATTAATTTGCGGAACTTCTATATTTTCCATTTATATTTTGATTAATATTTGATTCATGATTATTATTTTGTCGCATTGTCAATATCAAGTGCATTATGAAATCAATATCATGATAAATTAATAAAAGATTATTTCTCCATATCTCAACATCGTGGACGTTTAGCAAGAATTTCTTCAAGTAGAATAATTTTACTCTATTATTAGAAGTTATGAACACAGACAAAGAAAACGACGAATTTGATGAAGAAGATCACGATGAACTCATTTTAGATTTTTTCTATTTCGGTGTTCTTATGTTTCTATAAACGCACTGTTTGGTACTGCAAACACGACGTTTAGAAGATCTATAAGCGTACTATTTTTGGCACCTTTTATGTTCTAGAGTTGGTAGTCATGCTTTCATAACTGACAGATGACAGGTAACCTCAAAATGGTAAGTTGTCGATAATATTTCAACATATTACTTTTAATTATGGATTTTTATACTTTCTTTAGGTGATAGGACTAGAAAAAAATATAATATTAATTTCACAACCAGAATCAGACCTTGAATCATAAATACAATACACCTTGCAATACACTAATTAATCAATAGTTGACAAAATATGAAATTTCAATTGTTAGCGAGAAGCGTTACCAACATAAACATAACTAACGACAAAATACCTAGTCATAATTTGACGTCGCAATTTAAATAAATTTAATCGTAAAATTACCTCAATAGAAAAAATAGTATAAAAAACACGTATCATAAGGCCTGTTGACGCACTCGTCCTTTGTAAAACTCGCCTTGGACTCGTACGTTAACAGATTGCCTTATGATACTTGTGTTTTAATGTACTATTATTACACTTGTTTTAATATCGGATACAAATAAAACGTCAAAACTAAATTATATTTTTTTCCTGTTTGTCACTGTAACCAGGGAAACAATTACGATAACGGCCTGATAAGATCATAGGTAATACACTGAAACTCATGTGTACTTGAACTGGTGATTTGAATAGAACTAAAATGTTACTTAGGCAATCCACTTTTAATTTAATTCAAAATATTTTGCTTTTGTTGGGTAATATAAATGTATTTTCATATTAAAATGTATGTGCACAAATATAATATTATTTTTTTTCCATAATATGCATAATAAAATTTTAATTTCAAAATACATTCGACAACTTATTTCATTGAAATAATTATAACTGGGTTGAAAATAAAACACGGATATCTTATATGAACACATAAAATTAAACAAAATTACATTAAAAACTTGTTCAGTAGAAACACAGAAGGTACAATTAATAATCAAAGCAAATTAAATAGAATCAAAAATACAAATGTTATCATATGTCAAACACAATGTCAAATTCGGAAATTCACGTCATATTCAATTGTTTCCCATGCATCCATATTTTCCACCTTAGAAAAACACGTGGACCAATAATTGCGTCGATATTAAATATGTAGGGTCTTAACGCGACGTTAGCAACATCTATTGACCGGAATTAAGTACTACTGGCACTGGCCATATGTTTCCAAAGGTTGGGTAAGATTTACTGGGTTGATAGACTTAAATGTAGATGGTGGAAATGAAATATACAGTTTAGCAGTATGTTAAATTTAACAAGAGAATAAATTGTTTAACTGTCATTGGTAAAAACCACTATAAGAGGGGGGGAAGCCTTCACTTGTCAGTCAAAGGTAGTCTGGAATTGCAGCTCCGAAGCTGCACGACTAAGAAGTGTTACAAGTCCTACGAATATATCGAGTCCTCTGGGCAAAGTTCGATTTACACTGGGAAAAATACATATGCAGTAGAAAGATACGTTCAACATTAGGAGAAGAGATGCCTCTTTTGTTTCTTAAAAGAAATTTATCTAGCAATCTGCAAGATTTATGTAAGAATTATTACGGTCCAAGAGAACTAATTTTTGTCCAACATTAAATTCCAGTCTTTCCGCCATCCTAGTTAAAACCACGATTAATGTAGTTCTTGCCGTCCCTGAAAAGTTAGGGATGTTATATGAAGCATCGATGGGAGCCAACGCGGAGCGAAACGGAGTGATTGGCTTCCGACGGATCGCCAGTGTATCGGTTAGGTTTTCTGATACGTATTTATACGATTGAAAAAAATATTGTATTTTATTTCACAAAACAATTTTAAATATGATATCCAACAATAGTCATGTCATAAAATTTTAGTTGAGTAATGCGGATTTCAAAAGTTTCTCCGAAAGAAAACGAAGCGTGTTCGGTTGTTGTCGTTTTCGGAGTCATTTCGAATAAATAAATGACCACATGAAACAATTTCTGAACAAAATAATCTAAACAAATGATACAAGTGGCATGTGGATAGCTCCGACTGACTTTACGAAAACGCCTAGTATTAAGTGCCTGGAACATTATCTAGAGCCAAGCGGGTGACCACTGGGGGAAATTTCTTTTTTTTTGGGTTGGCAGCTACTACTAGGCAAAGCGTCGAGCCGCCCGTCCGGCACCCCTTTTAGTGACTGTTTGAGAAAGCTACAGCTTGTTTCTTACAATGTATTTTTTTCGTTCATCTGATTTTGAAATGTCGTCTTCAAAACAATGTGTAGACATCAAATTTTGCGTTCTGCTGGAGAAATCACCATCTGAGACCCTGCAGATGCTAAAGAAAGTATACGGAAATGAAGCGATGAAAAAATCGACTGTACGAACTGCTCAAGCAAAAATTACGCTTGGACGAAAGCAAGGGAAAAGTGATTCGCAAGTGTTTTTTTTTAAAGGAACTTTAGTGGAGATTCTTCAAGGCCTACGAGACGTAATGGGGTCATTTAAAAAAAAATCGTGAGATCCGTCTCATTTAATAAATATAGTTCATATAAAATAACATGAAATATGCGACTTTTCATTCATAAATTTGCTAATAAACTTTCGCGGCTGTAAAATTCGTGACGTCACGGTTTGTTACACAAAGATACTCCTCTCACACCACGTGGTTTCCGTTTGCTGTTGTAAACAAACTAACCTAAAATTGTGACAGATGACATTAGAGTTAAGAGTAAAGGTATGTAAATAAAACATTTATCAAAATAAAAATCAAAAGTTGTATGAAATATGTTTATATTTAACAATATGTTGCTGTCACAACAAATAATCAAACTGACAAGTGATAACCCAAACGATCATAGTTCCAAACAAAACTGGTAGAGCTGTACTGCCGCATCCGCTAAACCGTGACATCAGCGTCCAAATATTAAAAATTAAAGGCAATTTTTAAAAAAATCATATCTGATTTGAAAGACTTGTAAAGTGTAAAACATACACCTACATATTTAATTTGATCTACTCTTTCAAGAAAAAAATAAATTAGGAAATGTGAAATGACCCCATTAGACGAAAATGGGATAGGAAACGATTGGGTTTTGCTGAATAACAAACAATGCTCCCTGATGGTGGAAAATTATCTTGCTAAGAACAATGTCACCATTCTGGAACAGTCCTTTTTTTCCAAATTTGCACTATCCGATTTTTATCAGTTCCCTCGGCTAAAAATGTAATTGAAGGGACAACGTTTTGCTAATTCAGTACTGGAAAATTAGACGAGGCAGCTGAAGGCACTTCCAGAAAATGGTTTCCAGGTATGTTTTATTTTTACAAAAGGTGGGACACGTGCGTAAATGCAGGAGGAGTGTATTTTAAAGGAAATTAATGTAAAAATGTTATTGCTAACAGCACAACAAGAGACAGTGTATTTATCGTAGTGAATAGTATATATTGTGTGTTATAGCGTCTCTTACGTTTTCTCAATATTTAATAGTGAGAATACAGGTAAATAAGTTTGGTTATTGACCAGTGGCGGCTTGTCAGGGTAGGCAGGTGAGGCAGTGCCTCACCAGAAAAGAAATAAAGCTGCAAGTAGTATGTAAATTCAATTTTAACTTATTCCGTTAATGCTTGTCTTTATAAATATCAAAAGAATAATTTAAGCCACGACCATAACTAATATGTAATGCAGTTCACCTAATTTACACCCTATAAAGTGCTTCTTGAAATGAATAGTATAACTGCCTAATGTTTTTGATAAAGCATTCATTCCGGTAAGAAATACGTGCGCTAGACAAAGAGCTGTTTGAGGCACTGCTTCAAATGCTAAATGCAATGAGTGCGTAAAGGATAAAAGATAGTCGCTTTACCTTCCACGCGGCCCTATAGAGCCGTTACCATACATGAATACAATCAACGCCACGTATTGATAAATTTTGTAAGTAGGTTCACGACATCACTGCATATTTTTGCAAGCATGATTAAATATTATTAGCTGTATATTGCATTCAACAATAAACAAACATAACATAACCTGTCTTGTCTAGCGTTTTTATTATAATAGGCTCTGGTTTGCGACTGATACATATTGCAGTAAATATTTAATTCTATATTTTTCGTTGTTTTTATAGTTTACCCACGTAGTGTTTTTGTAATTTGAATTTTAGTTGAAAACAAAAAACAAATAATGAATTCGACTTCAATTTTAAAAGAATTGAGTGACAATATAAGGAATTCTGAAGATAATGTTAATTTTTTAATTAACAAAAATCCATTTAATCAACTGTCTTATGAAGATAAACTATTTGTCAAAGAATTTCCGAAAATTTTCTATGATCTGGCAATTTATTTTTGTACATGGGAGGGGAAAAATATGCATTTGCACTCCCTTGAAAAAATGTAACTTTCAATTATAAGGCATTTGACCTTGACCTCCTCTGACGAGCCGCTACTGACTCAAATCAACTTAATTTAGTTTAAATGTCATCATTTATGAGGCTTGTAAGTCAAAGCCATCTAGAGTAAGTCGGATGTGTTAGAGGTACACAATTGTCAGTTGAAGTTCAAATACTAAGCCGATTAAGCGGTCTTTTTACCGACTGTTCGCCGACTAGAAAAATGACCGTATAGTCGCCTTAACTGACTAATAGTCGGTAGTCGGTACATCTCTAATATGTATTTTGTTTGTATAAATGTGCGAAAAAATTCATGGCCAAAACAAATTGAGAAAATGTGTGAAGACAATGTAATTGATGATCCATTTGTTTTGTTGCAAAATTAATTGTTTCCAAGATTTGACTGTGATTATGTTTTACGTATTTTCCATTAACTTTTTATGTGAAATTTTAAAAAATTGCAAATTATTATATAATAAGTTATACAAAAAAGACATATTAAGTTATTAAATTTTCCAGAAAAAAAGCATTATAGTTATTACCGTACAGTCAATAAAATATAATGTATTTAATAATTTTTACATGTAAAATAACTATTTAACAAATTTTAATTTAATAATCTGATGTGGGCAACACAATACCTCCCGCCATTTAATTCTTATGAATTTAAATACATACCTACCTACATATTATATTAATTTCCTTTCCATATAACTATTGTTCTTTTTACAATTTTCTTTTTAAAATGTTACTATTATTAATTTGAAATGAATATTTTTTTGACTGTGACATTTATCTGTCAGTTATATTGATTTTGAGCTGAACTGTATAACAAAGGCTTGTGTTTAAAGCATGGACTCTGGGATTTAAATTATAGATTATTTTATAAATTTATCCATAAAATATATAGAAAAAGTATTAATGCAAACATGTAGAAAATTTAATAATAATTTTTATAATAACATTAATTGCGAAAAGATAACATTTAAAGGTATTTTTTGAAGAAAAATTATTTTGAGCTTCAAGTAAAGTGCCCTTTCCGGTTATTTGATTTACACCAAAATCTAATTGCATCTTCCCATATAAAATAAGTTCGAAATACATGGTTAGTATTTAAATTAGAGCGCTCAGAGGATCCACATTCACACACATATACACACCCACAGACATCATCGTGAAAATGTTAAAATCGGATTCTAGGGACCTTAAAATGTGGTCATTTACCAAAATCTCGATATGTGAGTACGATTCCTATATCTCCCTTACCAAGGGTAGAGGGAGGTAAAAATCTGGTGTGGCCAACACAATACCTCCCGCCATTTAATTTTTATTAATTTATATACATATTTACTAAAGCTGGAAATTATATTAAGTTCCTTTCCATATAACTATTGTTCTATTTACAATTTTCTTTTTAAAACGTTACGATTATTAACTTGAAATGATTAATTTTTTGACATTGACATTTATCTGTCACTTACATACATTTGAGCTGAATTGTGTAACCAAAGAGTTGTGTTTAAAGCATACACTCCGGGATTTAAATTATTATCCATAAAATATATAGAAAGTGTTAATGCATACATGCAGAAAATTTAATAATGTTTAATTTTTATAATAACATAAATTGCGATAAATTAACATTTAAAGGTATTTTTTGAAGAAAAACTATTTTGAGCTTCAAGTAAAGTTCCATTTTCGGTTATCCGATTTACACCGAAATCTAATGGCTTCTTTCCATATTAAAATAAGTTAGAAATACATGGCTAGTATTTAAATTAGAGCGCCCAGAGGATCCACAGTCACACAAACACACACACACCCACAGACGTCATCGTGTAAATGTTAAAATCGGATTCTAGAGACCTTTAAAACGTGGTCATTTACCAAAATCTCGATATGCGATTTTTAGCACGATTCCTATACCTCCCTTACCAAGGGTAGCGGTGGTAAAAATAATGGCTGGTATTATGGACAATTGATTAAGGGTGATTAACGAGCACTGTTCCAATTACTTATGTTATGGTTCATTTTAAAGAAAAAAAATCTTTAACTGTTATTTAAATTATAAAATAATCCATAAACGAAAACGATTGACGGAGATAAAACAGTACTAGTCAACTGCTCGTTAAACACCCTTAATCAGTTGTTCACGCTACCGCAGCCAATAATATGAATATCTTACCATCTCTGACTGGTTGTTCGGCTGTAGAAACATTGATAACAAAATAAGCGCAAAGCGTACTTAGGAGAATCCACTTCATGATTACTATAATTATTTCCCGCACTATTCTATTTCTATGTGATTGCAGCACAATGAGCTACTGATGCTGACAAGATACTGATGGTAAACTCATCTCTTACCGGGCTTTTATACCTGTGTTGGGTAATTCACTTTTTCATTACATTTTTTGCTCTAGTGCCCAATGTCAAGTTCATTTTAAGAGGTTTTCACGCTCTTTATTTGCGCTCAGGGACAGATTTTTGCAATTACAGACAGAAACAAATCAATTGTTTCAAGTTTTTCTGAATTTGGGCACTGGAAATAAACTATAATAACATTAGTATGTTTAAAAATGGTTGAACAGCTTCTGGTTGATATTAAATTTGAAGCTTATTGACAATTAATATGAACAACTGATTAACGAATAATTGACTAGCATTGTTTTTCGCTTATGGATTATTTTAGGGAAAAATATGTGCAGCATTGGTATAATTACGATATTTATATTTTTTCTGAACCCAAGAGTCAATTTTTCTGACTATAGTCAATTGCTTGGTAACCACCCTTAACGTATGTGTAACAAAAGTAGGTCTAATCTAGTTGTTACTTTCATAATAAGTATATAATAGTTAAAACTAAAAAATAACCCCTCAACCTTAAAATTATAATAAAACTATATACAGTAAAAAAATTAAAAGATGTCCGATCAAAGTCATCCATGAATTGTATGAATTCAGATTTTTGCTCCGCCCATTCTGACAAATTCAGTAGTGTCGTTTTATTACTTTTTATGAGGGTACATACGATACTACTGTCATTTTATTATTATAAAAATATATGTTACAATAAAAGAATTCAAAATTAAAAAATGTCAATTCGTAAGTTTATTAGCAAATGTAAAACCAAATATGTGACAACTAAGATACTGACACCAGTGTCAGTTCAGTGACACTGACAGAAAATAACGTAATTCGTACGGCTATGAATCAAGGTAATGTATCTGAATTAATAAATAAACTTACGTTACAGCGAAAGTATTATCAACAACGCGCATCGTTTTAAATACATTTTAACTTACTCGAAACAATATGAATTTTTGAAAGACAATCGTGTTATATCCATCTTTATCGCACACGCTTATAGCCTTTGCAAAGGAAAGAGATAAATGTATGCCAATTTGTTAATTCGTTCATGATACAGATGACCTTGATCAGATATCTTTAAACAATTTTATTGTACGTATTTCGAGAACTAAGTTCTCATCATCAGTAGTACAATTTTAAACAGAGTAGATTACTCAATATGTAAACCATGCCAGAGGTCCTAAAAACTCTGGAAAACGAGGGAGAGAACTTTTCAGAGCTGTTAGTACCTCTGGAATGGTTTACATGTTGAGTAATCTTAGCTACTCTGTTTAAAGTTGTACTACTGATGATGAGAACTTAGTTCTCGAAATACGTATATAGTTTATATTATAATTTTAAGATAGTTAGAAGCATGAAGTGAAATCCATAAAATTTTAATAATCTTTGGCGTACAGCTCAATTCTGATCGGAGTTTTTGAACTCCAAAGATGGAAGATTTAACATGGCGAGTATAGGGAAGCTCAAGAAATCATCGACATAATTGCTTCTAGAATCGCGAAAACCTATAAACCTTTCACTAATAACTAGGTGAATATAAATGAAGGTCTGAGGAAAAAACTAGTTAAAAAAAATCTGATGTGGCGAGCACAATACCTTCCGTCAATCCTGTGTATTATGTATAAATTCCATACATAAATTTTCTTGCAAAAGATTCTAAATTTCCAGTAAAATTATTTCATAAAGAAACTATGCAAATTGCACTTAACACTGACTTCTTTTTCTTCTTCTTTAGCTTTTCTCATTCGTTAGGGGTCGTTATTTTTTTTTCTTCCAATCATTTCTGTTTTGCGTGTTGTTCTCATTTAGTTCATTTTCTCTCAAGTCTTCCGCAATACAGTCCTTCCATCTTATCTTTGGTCTTCCTCGGTCTATTACTAAGCTATTCATTCTTCTAATATATTCTTCATCTCTCTTCATGGCATATTCAAATCTTGTAATCGTCTCTCTTTTCTAGAAATTTCTAACACTAGATTTATTTTCCTTAATCTTTCATTCCTTACCCTATCTTTCCGTGTCTTCCTAAACAACGATATTTCGCGATAAAATCTTTTTTTAGCTCATTTACTTACAGTTACACCGCGACATTATCAAAATTAAGTATGCAAACATTGGATTCTAGACGTAAGATTCGCTCATGCTTATACGATTACGTATTTACATGGGTTACTGCGAAATGTTGTAGATGACGTTAATTCAATGAGTCTTATTCAAATAAATAATCCTAGGTTAGTATCTGGGTCGTATATAACGTTTTGCACTAGGCTATGTAGAAAAAATCTGTTGTGGCCAGCACAATACCTTCCGTCATTCTCGTGTATAATGTATAAATTCCATAATTTTTCTTACAAAAGATTCTAAATTTCCAGTAAAATTATTTCATAAACAAACTATTCAAATTGCACTTGACACTGGCATCTTCTTCTTTAGCTTTAGCGAATGGGAAACCATTCGTTAGGGGTCGCTATTTTTGCATGTCGTTCTCATTCAGTTCCTTTTCTCTCAAATCTTCCGCAATACAGTCCTTCCATCTTATCTTTGGTCTTCCTCTGTTTCTTTAACGTCCTATTACTAAACTATTCATTCTTGTTCCAATATAATTCTTCATTTCTCCTCATGACATGTTCAAACCAATGTAATCCTCTTTCTTATATCTTTCTAAAAACTTGTAACACTAGAGTTATTTTCTTACCGTATCTTTCCGTGTATTCCCCAATATCTACTTCAACATCCTCATATCTGCCACATTAATTTACTTTTTATTGATACTGACATCTGTCAATTTGAATTATATGAATATATTACTAGTTCCCAAGTGTGGCATAACTGGCTGAATTATAAAATTTAATTTCTTTAAAATTCTTTAACTCTGTATCTATGAATATGAAGTATAAATTGTAATCAAATCGTATAAAGAATAATATATTCTTTAAGTTATAATAAAGTTAAATGTCAATAAATCAAATTTAACTGTTAAATCTTCAAATGAGACTACTTCCGGTTGACCAATTATAACCAAAATCTAATCAGTTGTTCTTCTGGATGTAAACTTGAGGAATACGAAAAAAATATAATTTTTGGAATCGTGGTATTGAAGTTATGGAATCCGGAACTTTTGTCACACAGACACACATACATACAGACATCATCGTAAAAATGGTAAAATCGTATTATATGGACCCTAAAACGTGCTTATTCAGTAAAAACTCATCATTGAATTTTTTGACCATAGACAAATACCTTCCTTACCTAAAGGTGACGGAAGGTAAAAATTATGAAACTAGAGATCCAGTTAGACGATTATGTCTAATATACAGGGTGTCCCTTAACTTCGAGCAAAAACTTTAAGGGCATATAGTACTGACCAAAATGAATAAAAAAGCTTCATCAACATAGGAATGATCTTCAACTGTTTCCGAGAAAAGCGAAAAATCTAAGAAAAACTGACAAAGATAGCGATCGAATAAAATTTTGTCTATGTCAGTAAAAAGACTATAAAAAACAATAAAATTTTATATGAAACATTTTTCTCAATTTCTTATAGTTACGTAGTTATATGAAAATTAAATATTGACCAAGGTCGCCACAACATTTCACTTTTGATTTTTATAAAATAACAAAAGGCCATCTAAGATTACCTCTCAAAGGTAAACAAAAAGTCTCAATTAATCAAAATCGTAATTCTTATAGTTTTCGAGATAGCAAAGGTAAATCTCGTAAAAACTCATTTTTCACTGCGTTATATCTGGGAAACTATTAAAGATCGGACACATTTTGACTGAGCTTTTTTTACTCATTTTGATCAGTATTATATGCCCTTAAAGTTTGTGCACCAAGTTAAGGGACACCCTGTATAATGAAGTTGAAAGTATGATGGATATTTTCAGTCTTAGCTACTGTCAATTCAGAAATATTTTATGTAAAAGTTTATTGTAATGTACAAAAATTAATTTGTACTTTTGTTATTGTACTTGTATAGAATGTATATTTTTGCATGTGTCTATTCATGTTGTTATTGTGATGTATTGGTGTATCCAACCCCCCCTGTTATTGGGATACTTCGTATCCTGTTGGGAGGTTGTAAATAAAATAAATCTATCTCAACATCCTCATCTCTGCCACATTCATTTATTTTTCATTGATACTGACATCTGTCAATTTGAATTATCTGAATATATTAGCAGTTATATTTAATAATAATTTAATATCTTTATAATTCTTTACCTCTATATCTATTAAATATGCAGTATAAAATGCAGTCAAATCGTATAGAGAATTATATAATCTTTAAGTTATAATAACGTTAAATGTCAATAAATGATATTTAACTGTTAAAAATCTTCAAATGAGGGTACTTCCAGGTGACCAATTATAACCAAAATCTAATCACCTCTTTTTCTGGATGTAAACCTAAGGAATACGAAAAAAATATAATTTTTGGAATCATGGTATTGAAGTTATGCGATCCGAAATTTTCGTCACACACACAGACGGACATACATACATACAGACATCATCGTAAAAATGGTAAAATCGTATTATATGAACCCTAAAACGTGCTTATTCACTAAAAACTCATCATTGATTTTTTTGACCAAAGACAATAACTTACCTTACCTAAAGGTGACGAAAGGTAGAAAAAAACAAGCAAGCCCATCTGGTTTGAAAGATATAACAAATGTAATTGAAAATTCATCAGATATTTTCAATTTTTGAAATTTTCACGCGCATTGTTGGTAACACTGCCGCCCACGTTTTGAGTAGTGGCGAGATCCGGATCCGGGTAGTTTCGGTTTCGGATCCAAAAATATCCGGATAATTGAATGTTAAAGTATCCAGATCTCGGATCCAAATCTCAGTATCGGATTTTGGATCCGAATCTGAGTATTGGATTTTGGATCCGAATTTGAGTATCGGATCTTGAATCCGGATTCGAATATTGACTCTTGGAAACGGATTTTAGTATCGGATCTTAGATTCGAATATGAGTATGTTATATTAATATAATAATAATGTTATTACAATTTGATAATGAGGGTGAGTCATATTAATATGTTACTATGTGTAATAATACAAATTTATATTTTTTATTCATCATTTACTAAATAGGACTCTGTGAAAGTATAAATTACTTTTCTTTACATTTGTACAACTACCTGGCTATTTTAGAGGTGTTTGCCTTCACATACAAAATGAATCAGATCTAGAATTAAAATTTGGATCCGGATCCGTAAACAAAACATCGAATCGGGATCCAAGTTAAGATCAGGATTCAAATTAGGATCCGATTTAAATTTACGGATATCCACTTCAATATCCGAACATCGGATATCCGGGGAACCGGATATTTTGAAATTCGGGTACTCAGATCCAAGTTTTGTCGGATCCTCACAGCACTAGTTTTGAGAAATATCCGTGATGAGTTCTAATTTTCGGCATTTTTCTTTATTTTGTTAACCTCACGATTACAACAATTAGCTGTTGCAATGCCTAGCAGAATAAACATACAGGGTCATCACGCGAGAAAGAACCAGCAATTATCTCCGTTATTAAGCGAGATAGCGATTTTCTTCAAATAAACAAATTTACTATAGACAATATGGGAAATAAAATGTCGTATCAAGAAGCGTTCTGTTACTTCCGGTTCCTTTGAAATTTCAAATGGAACATACTTTATTTTTTTATATTTTTGAAAAGTACATAAAAATTTTCAAAAAGTACGTAAAATAAATTTTAAAATCCGCCAAAGACTCATAGAGCAAGGCAGAATTATATACTTCATCGTATATATGAAAACGGGCCACTAACTCTTTATTAAATATGAATGTTTAAAGCTTAGGTATATTAATTGTTGTCGTAGTAAGCAGCTTCACTATACTTACCTTATTAAAGCACAGTATCGTTCATTCAAAAATTTTCCGAAAACTTATGTTACATACAGGGTGTTTAAAAAATAGAGGTTACGGATTTCAGGGTGGATAATACATCTCAAAGCAATAAAAAAAGTTCATATAAACATATATCCGGAAATGCATAGTTTCAGAGCTATAGCGATTTTAATATTTTATTTCTGTCATGTACAACTCATACCACTTTTAACATTACAATAAAATCATAGTGAAATTATTCATTACAAAATTGTGTTTGTAACAAACAATAACAATAATTATGACAAATAAGGAAAACAAAACACTATCTTCAATTGTTTTCCATTGTAAACGGCCACTATGATTTTATTGTAATGTTAAAAGTATGAGTTGTGTATGTCAGAAATAAAATATTAAAATCACTATAGCTCTGAAACTAGGCAATTCCGGATATATGTTTATATGAACTTTTTTTTATTGTTTTAAGATGTATTATCCACCCTTAAATCCGTGACCTCTATTTTTTGAACACGCTGTATAATGTATGTATAATAGACCATGTTAAAATTGCCAGAAAAAGTTTTGAAAGATGTTATACAAACTTGAAAGATGCAAATCTATGTATAGGTTAGTTGGAAACATAACCGAAACGGTGAAATTGTTAATGTTTTTGTGGATCAAAATATTAGATTATGAGGTGACGCAAGATAGGTAAATGTTCTCAGTGGTACGGATATATCATCAATAGAAGCAGATTGACACACCTAGAAATGGGTAATATTTATAAAAAAATCTACTTCAACACATTTGATTATGTGATTACTACTGTTCTTTTCACTTAATAAATTGGGTTTTTTTCTTTAATTCATGCGTTATTCAATTAGTTAGAATAGTAGTATAGTTGGTATTATCTGTTTCTTGATTCACCAAGGTATTCCCAGTGTCTTACAAAAAGTGAAGCCATTGTTTTTGCCGTCCGTCACCTATAGGTAAGAAAGGTATTGTCATTGTCTTTGGTTAAAAAATTCGATGGTGAGTTTTTAATGAATAAACACATTTTAGTGTCCCTACAATACAAATTTACTGTTTTTCCGATGTCTGTATGTATGTGTGTACGTGTAACTACAATTCCAAAAGTTATAATTCTTTCATATTCCTCTTTCGAACGTCCATATGAAGAGTTGATTAGATTTCGCTTACGAGTAGTTCACCGGAAGTACCCTAATTTCAGGATTTTAACAGTTTTTCTTGAAAAAAATGCTGTTAAATATCTTTTTTCTTACTTTTTATGTTATTATAAATAAAAGAATATGTTATTCTCCATTAGATTTAATTATATTTTTTTCTTCATATTCAATGAATTTATTATTAATAAATATTATACTAATTGACAGATGTCAGTGTCAAATAAAATTTACATAATATCTTTATGAAATGATTTTACTGGAAATATAAAAATGTTAAATAATTCAAGGTGGCAAAAACAAATCACATAAGGTAATACAACAGATTATAGCCATAAGCCACTTCAGTAGATTATTATGTTATAAATATAATGCTATATATGTTTTTATTTTCTACTCTTATTTTAAGAAACATACTGTTCTTTTTAGGAGTAGTTCAGTTCAGTTTAGTACGAGGTAAGATCAGTTCATTTCTCCCCCAAAAAGAAAACGCCCATAGAGTAGTTTGCAAAAAAAATTCCGTGTGGAATTTTTACAAAATACGTAGCATTGACGGAAGGTATTGTGCTGGCCACAGTGGCCACATCAGATTTTTTAAACTTTATGTTACTTGTCTATCGCATTATCATACCATACTCTCTCAGAAGTATAAAGCAACGCGACCCTAGAAGACTATCTATAAGGGGTGATGCTTAAAATTTGAGACTGGTTTTGAATGGCCATAAAAAGTAAACACGTAGTTAAATACAAACCATTTTAACTTAATTTTTAAACCTATAGTTGTGGTTCATTATGAAAAATAAACACAATTATTAAATAATTCCAGTTCGCCGAACGAGGTCCATTTTTCACTTCTCGCCAAGAGAGGTATTGGATTCATGTTAAAAATCGCATATCCAGATTTTAATGATTAAGCACGTTTTAAGGTCCCTACAATCCGATTTTAATATTTTTACGATGATGTCTGTGTGTGTATGTGTGTGGGACGTTGGAAGAACGATTTCTCAAAAACTATAATATCTGTTTTACTACGTATTTCTCAATCGGACAATACTAGGACGAGCTGAAAAGGTTTTGGTAATAATTGGACAACCGGAAGTAGCAGATTCTTAAAAAAAAACTTCTAAATATTATATTTTGAAATTTTTTAGTCTTGCTAGTATTAAAGACATATTATATTATATCTTTTATAGATTTAGAGATAAAGAAATATAAGGTATATAATAATCTATTGTAAAAACCTCACAGCGCAAATAATGTCATGGAAACCATTTTTTTCTGGGAAGTACATACTTTATATTATTTCTTATTGTATTAATAGTTAAATATTTAAAATTGTAGGTATATTACATATATCCTTCAAAAACACTGTCAATCCCAACAATGAATTGGAAATTTTTCGAAAAATTAGAAGAATAGGACAAAATTTCTTCATAGAATAAATTTAAAATTAAACAAACTAGATATAAGGAATATATATAAGTAGAATTTTTGGTGTAGAGTGTAGGTATACAAGAAATGTTAAATACAATAGGGCGCGAGCAGTCATGTGACTTTGTTGGCCTTGACAAGCAGATATGGTGGCCCGTATCAGAATGATAGCTAGTAATTATGTACATAGATGTCAAATATCATAATTTCTCGTTCTAAATTTAGTAATTTTCCAATTCCATGTGGTTTATTTTCTACGACAAGTAAATTCCACACTCCTGGTGACAAATTAATCTTTATGGCTTTTCGACCAAACCCTGGCTTATGTTTTGAAAAAATACTTTCTTCTCATGTAGCGATATATAGTAGCTTTTGGTATATTTTCTTTTAAAAAATGATCTGCCATAAATTTGTTTTCTTTTGAAAGGTGTAATTCACAGAACTCGTACATAAGGGTAATTAATAGTTCGCGATTTATGATGATACAATTCTCATACAAACAACTTTAGAAAACTCAAATCATGATTGATGAAAAGTAACATTACTGTGTTTTCAAATGTCAAATATAACCCAATGTTTCTAACGCTTAATAGATTTGTCATGAAAAATGTTTAGTCTCAAATTTTAGGCATCACTCTTTAAATCTTACATGTGGCAGTAACAAAAGTGACTAACGCACTCAATAATTATTACATCTTGTTCGTAATCCTTCTTATTTAATTCCCCGTACGTACAAAAGGATTACGTATAATTAACGCTCTATTTTTGTTACAATTTCACGTAAGACCGGGATTTTTTTCAATAGAATGTTTATAGTTATTTATTCTATTCATTCTAAGAAACGTCCAGTCAAGCTAACCATCACGAATTGAGTTTCTATGAATCAGATAAATATTAAGTTCATTGTTTTTTATATAACATGCTTTATTTGTTCAATTGAATTTACAGGAAGTAATGATTGGAAAATTTTATGAATTGGTTCGCCGAGAAATTTACCATGTAGAATTTAATTAAGTAACGAGATAATATAATACCCGAAAACGCAAAATAGAGAATCATCAAATTGGAAGATCATTATTTATGGTCTTTAGTATATTAAACAACTGGGCACAGTAAAGGTCTAATTATTTATTATTGTTGTTGTTTTAGTCTTAAAAAGATGTCGATACTTTGATTTAAAATTACTATAATCTGGGTCTTAACGCTTCAGTACACGTGCCTGGTCTCAAGGACCAACGATAGTTAATATTTCTGTAACACAAGTCTGAATTAAAAAGAATGTATTAATAATTTATAAAAAGTAAAACATAATTTACAATTTATTTATAGTCATTTAACAATAGGGTATTCTCATATTTAAAAAAATCAGGTACCTGTGAAACCCGAGTTAAATAATCCTTTAAATAAGCGAGATATTAATTTTTAAAATTTGATTTTATTGTGTAATAGTGACATACAACTCGTAGTTATATAGTACCAGCAGTGTGCAATCAGTGGTTCATGGGTTTCGAGAAGGAATAAAGAATAATTAAATAA
Organism: Harpalus rufipes; assembly: GCA_951394225.1. Lineage (NCBI taxonomy): Eukaryota > Metazoa > Arthropoda > Insecta > Coleoptera > Carabidae > Harpalus > Harpalus rufipes. The sequence goes on from OX596283.1 coordinate 38,015,685, forward strand.
AATTAAAAAACGTTCTAGCAAATTAAATGTAAGAATTGTTATCCTTTGTAAAAGAATATACGTTCAAGTAGTTTCGTAGCATGGTGGTAATGCTTGTGCTTGTTATGTTAAGGGTGATGGGTTCAAATCTACCGATTTTTTTTCATATTTATTTAATATAATCAGATAAAATTTGTTATATTAAAATAACAGAATTTAGAATTAAATTCATTATCGGATGAGCAGATAAAAATGTGTTCCTATTTAAAATGAAGTTAGGTCCCATACTTTGGGAACCGCTGATATAAATTTATTTTTGCTGATATCTTTAATTTTCTAATTCAAAATGGCACAATTTTGCTCGTATCTCTTCAAATAAAAAAGTTACAAATAGCGTGCAAGCTTATTGAAACACCTTATACATTATTACATTTTGATATAGTCAGAAAAATTGACTGTAGGGTCCAACAATAAAATAAAAAATCTGATGTGGCCAGCACCATACCTTCCGTCAATCCTGTGTATTATTATTATGTATAAATTCCATACATAAATTTTCTTGCAAAAGATTCTAAATTTCCAGTAAAATTTTTGCATAAACTAACTAGGCAAATTACACTTGACACTATCTTCTTCTTCTTTAGCTTTTCCCATTCGTTAGGGGTCGCTATTTTTTATTTTCTTCTTCCATTCATTTCTGTTTTACGTGTCGTTCTCATTCAGTTCCTTTTCTCTCAAGTCTTCCGCAATACAGTCCATCTTATCTTTGGTCTTCCTCTGTTTCTTTAACCTTCTATTACTAAGCTATTCATTCTTCTTCCAATATATTCTTCACCTCTCCTCATGGCATATTCAAACCAATGCAATCGTCTCTCTTTTCTAGAAACTTTTAACACTAGAGTTATTTCCCTTATTCTTTCATTCCTTACCGTATATTTCCGTGTCTTCCCTAACATCTATCTCAACATCCTCATCTCTGCCACATTCATTTACTTTTCATTGATAGATTGATACTGACATCTGTCAATTTGAATTATCAGAATATATTAGCAGTTTCCATGGTTAACATAGCTGGATGATTTATGAAATTTAATATCTTTATAATTCTTTAACTCTATATCTATTGAATATGAAGTATAAAATGCAATCAAATCGTATAGAGAATTATATAATCTTTAAGTTATATAACGTTAATTGTCAATAAATGATATTTAACTGTTAAAATCTTCAAATGAGTGTACTTCCGGTTGATCAATTATAACCAAAATCTAATCACCTCTTCTTCTGGATGTAAACTGAAGGAATCCGAAACTTTCGTCACACACACACAGCCATACATACATCATCGTAAAAATGATAAATCGTATTATATGGACCCTAAAACGTGCTTATTCACTAAAAACTCATCATTGATTTTTTTTACCAAAGACAATACCTTCTTTACCTAAAGGTGACGGAAGGTAAAAACTATCGTAAATATGACAAGGCGGCATATAACAGCCACTGTTGCTTCTTTTACATTATTTTATTACATTGTATGCCAACGTACCATTAATTGTGCCGCTTTGTTGAAATGGAAACATGTATTGAATGGATTTCCTACCTACCTTGTAGGTATAGTAAAATAATCTTACTGTTATCTTAACATAAACGCTATTTTTGTTTGAAATAATTTCTTAAGAGAATGAAAACTGCAGTGTTTCAAATATTATATAGTTCAGTATCCTTCACACAGTTTTTATCGCGTTTTTATTATTTTATTTTATTACTAATTAATTAATTAATTTGTTTATCAATTTGTCTATTTAAAAATTAAATTATTTTATTATCTAATATCCAACTATTACATAGGATAATTTTGTCTGTTTCATTGGAGTAATCTTAGTCGTCAGTCCGTCAGTCGTATTTCGTATTCCCTGGTCTTAGTATACAGACGTATGTGTGGTGTGCTCGTGTTCTGTGACTTCGAATATGACTTCCTGGGGCTGGGAGACGATTTCTGGACACCTACAGGAGGACTTGACATTTTATTTGAAGATTTGATTTATTCAAAGTAAGATTGTATTTTATTATTTTTATATTACATTGTAGGCTATAAGTTATAGTACTCATGTATCAAACATAAAATTAGAATTTAATAATCAGATTTGTTTATTGTGGTTAACTGATTGTTCATGTATGGTTTAAATATACGGTGCATCGATAAGTATTTTCAATTACAATAGATTTATATAATTTCGTATGTATACGATGCCACCTAATTTTTTCTTATTCACCATGGTTGTAGGTTAGGTTAAAAATTATACAAAATGCTATCAATAACACAGAAACTACTTGAAATATTTAAATTTACTGAATTTTTGAAATTTATTGATAAGTATTTTATACAAAAAAGTTCTGGCTTCCAGTTTCAGTAATTTTAATACGTTGTTCCTATTACAGAGAATCAGGATAAGCCGTAAAAGGACCAGATCGAGTTTGAGAAGGATCTGGACGAATATTTATTGTATTTATGTGGAGATGTAGTGCTGAGATTCTGATAGTTCTGAACGAGTTTCCTGGACATGGAGAGAATTTTCCTGGAGAAATTATACCCTGGCCATATCTTAATCATCCTCAATATGCATTTTCAATCCTTGCACCTTTAGCTATAAGATTTACATTAATAAATAAATACACAAATCCTTCCCAAACATATAACATTTATTTAATTTCCGATTTATATTTTCCATTATGATAAAAACATTTACAATACAGGATATATGCTTATATTTTGTGCTTCATATTGTTGCATTTATGGTACGTATGTACGTATTTTGTATTAAACAGAGACATGATACATACTTCAAGAAAAATTCAAGTATTTTTGAATTTTGGAAATATCAGTGCATTTTCATAAAACATAAGGCGGTTTATGATACATTCAATACACATTAAATAGCAACTGATCTAATTTACGATTTATTTTCGTATATAAATATTCATCAAATTCAAATATTAGCTGATATTTTTTCAAGGTCTGAACGCACTCGTCGCGTGTAGCGTGTGGCAACCTTCAGTAGTTCAGATTGTTCATTGTTCCCAAAATGGTGGAGTTGTGTTTAATAGCGAATTTAAATGTTATATTTACTTGGAGATGTGTTTTGAACAAATGCAAATGACAATGAAGTAGTAGTAAAACTAAAGGTCCAGCTGATATTTACAAGGTAAATTGCTTATTTTTGCACGAAAGTGAAACATTTTCCGGATTTTTTTTTCTGTCAATCGCCAACATCTTGTACATATTTTTTTGCTTTTGATCTTCAATTCTCATGAGGATGGCAATCTTATTTATGTATCTAATGTTGCATTTATTTCTTAGTGCCCAGTTAAATATTTTAGCCAGCATTTTCGTTGAGATTCCAGATTTGTTGTTAACTCGCTCATCCAGTCAACGGTTGACTTTTGTGGCTTTTCTAGCAAACCCAGGCTGGTGTTTTGAAAAAATACTTTCTTCTTAACGTTAATGTAGCGATAGCTTTTGGTAAATTTTCTTTTGAAATATGATGTTCCATATATTTATTTCCTTTTGAAATATTTAACTCTCAGAACTCGTACATACGTTCAATATACAATTCTGATATAAACAACTTAGAAAACTCAAATCATGGATGATAAAAAGTGACTGTGTTTCTAAAAACCAATGTTTCTAACGCTTAATAGATTTGATCTGGAAAAATGCCTAGTCTCAAATTTTAGGCGTCACTCCTTAAAATTAATTGGCGAGACGGTATATTGATCTATCCGATGTATGGATTACTGGATAAGGTGGATTCGAATGCGGATTACTTGGTCTCGACTGTATATCTATTTATTGTTCAAAACATTTTTTATTCATAAGTGTTCTCGGCGAATTTATCATGTTATTTTTATGTTCTTCATTAATGAAGTTTGTAAATGTTAATGTCATTATTAATTATTTTTAAGCTTTAAAACTTTCAATACATAGGCAAACGAAACATACAATAGAGTATTTGTATCGCGAAAAAACGGCTAATAAAATGAACCAAGTTTGATCATAAATCCATGTTCTGCGTTGTTGAAGTGCTTATAAAACTATATGTGTAGAGAAAAAATATTTATTTTTGAATTTAGGAGAAAATCAGTAGATATTGGTAAAATATAAGACTGTTTATGATAAATTCAATATACATTTAAAAACAAATTATCAATTTGATGGTTTATTTTGAAATATTCAGCAAATGACAATGGAACAGTATAACTAAAAGTCCAGCTGATATTTGTAGGGTACATTGCTTATTTTCACACGAAATTTATTTATTTTAGAATATTGCAGTGATTCTCAAAGTATGGGTGATATCGCCCCCTTCTGAGTGTTGGATAGATACAGGGGGCGATGGTGGCCTCAGCGTTAACAGGGAGCATTGAAAAGCAATAAGTCGGCGATGAGAGCTAAAAAGGGCAATAAGAAAACGCTTAAAAAAATGATCGATTAAAATATTTTTCAATATTTTTTCTCTTGAATGGACATATTACAACAATACATCGTCGCAATAGTTTTAAATTTTGAATTCCAAAAGTAATTTATATCGAAACTAGATTTTAGGAATTAAATTATAATAGTTTATTTTTTTAATACTCGAAGAATCAACGATATAACACCTTATTTACGAATATTAGAGAATTCCAAATACATAGAATCACTGTGTCTGGTTTCATGAGTACTACATACAATTGGACTTCCTTATGAATGTAAATTTTATATGACTTTCATCTCAGGAATAATAATGGACAAAACAAAAATTATTTTAGAAATATAACATCTCTGTCGGACAATACTGATTTATCTATATTTATCAATTCCTGTTTTTATTAACTATCAAATTTACATAAAAAAATTCATAATTTGATTTTACTGACAAATTTATAAATTTCAACTTTAAAATAGGTACATATTTAAGAAGTTTATATTCTTTTGCCAAAGTATAACACATTGAGTGAAAATATCCAACCCTCGTATATTGTACAAATGTTACAGGTATTAAACAATTTTGGTAAGCGTGATGAGATATTTATTTCTAGTTTTATAGTATAGGGGCGTATCATACTTTTATGCCGATCCTTTTGAAATTATATAAACTATACGTATAACAACATTCATAGTTCATAGCATAGAATGTTGACATACGGATTATGTAGATTAGAGTAAATTTCCTGAAGGGGCAAAGCAAAAAAATATTTTTGGAAACGGTGTGATGAGCCCAACAAGTTTGAGAATCACTGGTATATAGTGACATCATGCTTGGTGCGTGTACATGTGGAACTTTCAAATTAGAATATGTATAATATTCCAAATGGACAAAAACGAATATTTATACCTTAATTTTTAAATAAATCGTTAAATTCTATCATAAACCAGCCCTTCGGAATAAATCTTATACTTCTACAATAGTAAAAAAAATCATGTTTTCAAGCACTTGTTAGCACGTTTTGAGATTCATTTATATAATATAAAAAATCTGACGTGGCTAGCACAATACTTCCCGTTTAATTTAATTTTTATTCCGTTTAATTTAATTTTTATTCATATAAATAGTTAAAATTAAATTTAAATACCGGCTTCGATACCGACCGATGCCAAATATTTCGAATTTTAAATGGCACAAGAAAAAATGCCCTGTGATGCACTCTCCACATCAGCAATAAGTGACACCTGGTAAACGCCCGCACGGTAAAAATATGTCATTATTACCGACATCTGTATACAAAGCAGATTGGCTCACCCAGCAATGGGTAATATGCCGTGATGATATAATATATATTTTTATTATTTTACCTATATTCGTACAAATTTACTTATGCAGGAAATTGTATTAAGTTTCTTTCCATATAATTATTGTTCCATTTACTATTTTCTTTTTAAAACGTTACTATTATTATTTGAAATGATTAGTTTGTTGACAGTTACATAAATCTGTCAGTTACATACATTTGAGATCTGATCTGTGTAACCATGGAGTTGTGTTTAAAACGTGGGCTCCGGGATTTAAATTATATATAATTTTATAAATTTATTCATAAAATATATACAAAAAGTATTAATGCAAACCTGTAGAAAATTTAAAAAACTTTAAATTTTATAACCAATTTTGTTTTGTATCACATGTCAAAGTATTTATAGAAAAGTAAGAAGTAATATGTTCAGAAGGCTGGAATTATGTATAAATCAGCATGGCAATAATTTTGAACAATTTTTATAATATTTTTTAAAGTATCTAAATCGCCCAAACAATGATGAAAACAAAATATTCAATTGTTTTTGTCATGGCACTCTGATTACATGTAGAAATGAATATGAAAATAATAATTTTTCTTTTACATTTTTCTCGTTTTTTTCGTTATGTAAGGGTGTAAACATTTTATATCGTTGTATTCAGAATGCTGAATCGAATAGGCGAATAAAAAAAGTAGGTTCTCATTTAAAATTAAAAAGTTGAATTCTGTATTTTGAGAACCACTGGTTGAAAATAATTTTTGTAATGCTCATTTTAATAGTCTTATAATATAGAAATGATACGCCCTGTATATTTTTATACTATTTAGTACGAAATAATTTTTGATTTAAAAAAGTTTCATAAGTTATACCTTCTAAACTTAATAGTATTCGAGATATTGAAGAAAATATTAAAATAATTTTACTGGAAATTGAAGCTGGCTATGGAAACAAAATTTGACATTTGTATTAGTTTATTGTTATAATCCTGTGAAAAAGTTTATTGAATTGATAACTTAGATTATACCGGCAACAATATCCTGAGCGCTTTCATCCAAATCAAACATACTTTTTCAAATTAGAAAGAAAGCTACGTAGAACTGGTTCCCTGACTATGGCAAATAAATGAAAATTTGGAAGCTTATGTATTAGCATATTTTAATGTGCATCCGAGAAATTCTGTTAGAGAAGCTGCACTAGAATTAAACGTATCACATACACAGGTACACAGGATTTAAAAAAAGCAAATTCAAAGCTTACAAAATCCATAATCTCCATCCTGGCGATTTTGCAAGAAGACTTCACTTTTACAATTATTTCATTCAGGAATATCGCACAAATCCACATTTTTTAAATAAAATTTTATGGACAGATGAAAGCCACTTTTCCAATAATGGTATATTTAATAGGCATAATACGCATTATTTGCAAACTACCGACATAAATCCACGAGAAACATGTATTACTAATTTTCAAGTACGTTTTTCAACTAATGTGTGGTGCGGAATTGTTAATAATATTATTCTGGGTCCATATTTTTATGAGGGCACTTTAACTTCTCAAAGATATTTGTTTTGTTTTACAAAATGAACTAAGGAATTTTTTTGATGATATACCATTAGCAGATCAAAAACAAAGTTTATGTTACGCACGTTACTACACTTGAAGAATTAAAACACAGAATAAGATAAGCTGTGAACGAGTTAAATAATAAAATTAATAATACTGTAAATCAACATTTGTTAAAAAGGCTCAATTTTTGTATACAAGAAAACGGTGAAGATTTTGAACAATTTTTTTAGTGTTACCAGTATGACAATAATTAGATGTATATATATATATATATATATATATATATATATATATATATATATATATATATATATATATATATATATATATATATATTATATATATATATATATATATATATATTTATATACAGGGTGTATCAGGACTAGTGTAAAAAAAATTAATAGCATATTTCTGACATCATTTTGAGTAAAAAATGTTATATGAACATAGGTCTTATTCCTTTTGGTTACCAAAATACAAGAGTTCAAAATTTTATAAATAGCAGCAATTTTTCTAATCAAGATACCTTCAATCCAGAGTAATAAACAATGGAAAACAATGCAAAATTAATCTAAAATTGATTTTTTTACCTGAGTATTGTGAAATGCATGGGTTTAGTGTTGCAGAATACGCAACGTTTCAGCGTAAATATTTGGCCTGGTATATTTAATAATCAGTTTCTGGAAATCGAAGTTTTAAATAACCATTTAACTTCGGAGCTGATGGAAGAAGTACCTTTCCAGATACGACAACAAATGTAGTATCAGGATGACGGCGCCCCTCCTCATTACGAAAGACAAGTGACTGCTTGGTTCAGCATTACCCGAATAGATGGATAGGACGCGGAGATCCTGTCCGATGGCCCGCACGATCTCCCAATTTAAATCCTCTGGATTACTATTTATGAGGACACATGAAGCAAATGGTGTATAGTGTTCAAATAAACACACGCAACCAATTGTTAGAAAGAATAAGAAACGCTGCAACTGACATTCGTAACAACCAAAATACAATTAATTTAGTTTATGATTCCATGATTCGTCGATGTCAAGCTTGCATTCGAGCTCGAGAGGCACATTTTGAACACTTACTATAAGACAAAATGAATATATTTAATGTTTCCATTTTTTGTTACTATGTTTTAAATGTATCTTGATTAAAAAATTTAATTAAATTGCTGCAACTTGTAAAACATTGATCTCTTATATAGGACCTATCCTCATATAACATTTTTTGGAATATTCTATTTTTTTTTTTACACTAGTCCTGATACACCCTGTATATATATACATACATACCTATATAAATATTATATGTATGTATATTCATATTCATAGTACATAGCCTGAAATACTTGTATACGAAAAAAATGTATACTTCTAATACATATCAAATATACAATCAATCATTCCAATATTCAAACGTGTGAGAAAAATCTTAATCCTAATTTTTTATTAAAATATAAGATAACCCTTACCCTGGCGAAGGAATTAATATAGTTTGTTCATACTTACACTACCAAAGAACTGTATTACGATTATTTTTTTTATTATAAGTATTTAATAAGTAAGATTCATTCTAAATAATTAAAAAATGATAATTTCATGATCTATTTATTGATTAATACATTTTTTTACTCATATTTTATCATGTATTTAACACGTTGTTTTCATATTCTTTAATAAAGTTTATAATTGAAATTACATATATCATTATTATTAACTTTTCGAAATTGTTAAAAGATTCAATTAATAAATGCATACATGTACATATTAAACAAATAAATCGTGAGAAAATAGCTAATTAAATGAACCAAAATTGACAATAAATCCTTGTTCTCCAAGATGAATTACTCAAATTACGATAGTTCTCAACTTACAAAATACGTATATATATATATATATATATATATATAATATGGTAATTGTATTGGAAGATAGAACTTAATATGTGATTGTACATATCTGGTATTTATTTATTTATTGCTCCACTTAATATCCTGATACTTGATATAGTTTTTCTAAGACTTACACACACTAGCTATTTGCATTATAAAATACATTTATCTACTTTTCTATCTTGTAATTTATATAACATCCAAAATTTCTCCATCTCGATAAGTCTTAGAAAAACTGTCAAAATATGTACATAATGTGACCACGTGAAAATATATAACTTAATATACATTTGAAGATACATATATCATTTTATTTATTTCTAAGCTCTAATTCATATCGTTTCTATATTAGATTTAAAAATGTATTTGAATGACCAATAATAAACACAATAAAATGCAAACAATCTTTCAATTCAAAATCCCAATTTTCCATTCCCAAAATTATATTTTTTCAGACAACCTGCAATTCACCTAAATACTAACTAGATCTAGAGCATCGGCAGCAGCTTAACGATTTACAAGCAGCAATTTTGCGAACTAAATGCCCAAGTTCATTTCCAGCTACCAGCTAAATCGAAAAGCGGCAAGCGAACCACAGCAGCTTGATTATATAATCACCGACATACAGCGAGCAAACCATGGCAGCCGATTACGTAATCGCCAAAATACAGCGTGCGATTCACAGCACCTCGATTACATAATCGATGATATACAGCCTACAGCAAGGCTTCTGGTCGATAAAATTCAAAAATCGTGTAAAATCGACGATTTAGAGCTGTATCGGCGGAAAAGTAGCATTTTACGGCCGTTAGGAGCATTTTTGAGCTCTCAGACGAATTTTCAACCAATCCCAAGGCATATACTCGACAAAAATAAAATTTGCTGGCTCTAGCAAGACCAAATTTTAAAATTCGCAGAATCGAAAGGCTATAGTAAGACATGTGCCCACAAACATTAAAATTACTAGTTATAGCAAGGCATCTGATCATCAAAATTTTAAATTCGTAGAATCGATAGGCTATTGCAAGGCATTCTCCCACAAAATTCAATCGCCTGGTGGTGGATTCATGAATCCTAGCCTTCCCACCACAAATCTCAGCCTTATATACAGCTGTTTGATGAATTTACAGTCATTCGGCGTGAGGGGTGGTGTCGAACCGGACACTCTGCTTCGTGATCTTACGTAATCGAGCTATATACATGATTTTGCTGGATTTCTAGGTAGCTGGCCAGCTGGCCGCCAGAATCCGCCCCGCTAGACCGTAGGCTAGCGGGATGGACTGGTGGTTTGCTAGCTAGGATGGGGTGAATATATGCTCGGCTGGTTGCTTGGTGCAGGTAACTAGTAGGCGGGAATAGAATTTGGATCTTTAGTTTGCAGGATTTTTAGGTCGCCGTTCTGGTTGCAGATTGGCGGCCTACAAAATACTTGCTAGTAAGCGGGATATGAACCTAGATCTTTGGAATGCGATTTTTGGAATGAAATAGATTGTTATTTATTACAAGGATTTATTTGTCAGAGATGTGTTACATAATAATAATATTACAGTACATAATACATGAAATACATTATTTTAACAATGAATAAATAATTTTAGATCAGTGTATTTGTGATGCACAATTACTCGTCTAAGACGTTCGCAGTTTCACAAATACAGAGATGATGATATGTGCTCTAATTACGTCAAATTTGACTTGAAAATGTTACTATACATAAATTCTGTATTTCATAGATATATGCTTAAGGAATGATAGATTTTTAACTAGAATATGTAGTCCAATTTTTATTAGGAATAAGTTTTATTGCGACTTTTAGGTAACATATTAAGATATATATTTTAATGGTACAGATTTGCGATATTTATATATGTATGTACATAACTAGATAACTGTATTTAATATATGGGAAGTATACATTCAGAAAAATATAGAAATTTAAAGTATATAATTTTAAAGAGTGTGCAACAATACATTATCAACAATGCAATTACGAATACAAACACATATGTATTTTTGAAAATAATTTTACTATCTTATATACAACAGCGTAGGTAAAAGTATATCGTTTTTTTGTAACATGAAAGATAGTTTTTTTTTTAAGTATGCGAATATATGAGTGTTTTTCCAACAGCGTAAAGACTGTAGAATAATAAATAATAATATAAACTATATTATACATTTATTTATTATGTGTTTGTATTTAATAAAATGATTGTATAGTACTTTAGTATGAAGATGTATGAACACTTATGCGTTTTTTTGCATGATTTTATCTTAAGGTATATTATTTTATATAAGCATAACAGAGTAAAAGTATGTCATTTTTTACATATGTCTAAGAAAATACGAATTTTTCAAGTATGTATATGAATAATATCGTAAGTGTATAAAGTACGAATGTACTAATGATAAATAGTGATAAAAAGTGAAACAATATAATTTTTTCTACATCCATTTTGAAGGTAGGCTTTTCAAGCTGTCAGTTTAGAGCAGAAAATTGGTAATGAAGTTAACAGAACAACTTGTGTAGTGTTTCTGGTTCAAAGCGGAATTTAAATTTTTAGTTGTGATAAAAGAAAAATGAAATTATTCGCAGTAAGATTTAAAATCAAAGTGTTTTTATTATCTCTTTCAACGGACGTAGAAAAAAGTATATGTGTGTCATGGCGTAAAGTGTTATTTTTCGCTCTAGATGCACAAATGACTATTTTGCAAAGTGCGAATGTATTATGAAGTGTTTTTCAACTGGTGTATGAAGAGAGTTAAATGTGTTAGTAATAAATATTATAATATAAATAAAACGGCTTTTCCTTTACTATATTTTATTTAGAACGATAAAAATTTCTCAAAGTATTAGATTACAAGTGTGTGCTCATATGTAATGGATGCAAATGATGGTACAGAAAAATAGAGTTAAGTCCCTATCCCATTTACTTATATAGTTCCTACATACTGATTTTTTAAAGTTTTAAATACCATTACTAGGTATGTGATTCTTATATCGTAATATAGTAATTTTAAAATTAAATAGTTCAAGAACTAAGAGTGATATTATCCTAATCTTATTTAGATTTATTGGGCTATTTCAGTACTTTGGTATCGCTGTAAACATTTTCTGTAATGTTTGTTTCAAGATAGGTAAATATCTATTGAAAAAATTAAATTAAAAAATCAATATATTAAAAACTAAACGAAAAAAGCGATTTGTATTTTGTATAATTTGGATGTAGAGGTAGAGGGTAATTTGCTATATTTATTCATTATTTCAAAATGTTTGAATTACTGAAAAGAAAAATTGAGCAATGTTTATTTTACGAAGTATATAATTTGAAAAAGAATATCACAAAAGCTAAGAGAAATATTTACTTGTACTTTCCAAATTTGAAAATTTGGATATTGGGAGTTTTGAATTACTGAAAAAATAATAATTAAGTAATGTTTATTTTACGAAGTTTCAAAATATAACTATCTATTGAATATATTAGATTTAAAATAGAATATACAAAAACTAAATGAGATAGCGACTTGTGGTTTACAAATGTGGATTCAGGGGGTTGTTTTTACCTTCCGTCACCTATAGGTAAAGAAGGTATTGTCTTTGGTCAAAAAATTCGGTGGTTAGTTTTCATTGAATAAGCACGTTTTAGGGTCTTTACAATACGATTATACTATTTTTACGATGATGTCTGTATGTATGTGTGTGTGTGTGTTCGTGTGTTGACAGATCAATAAAATGTAAATCAATGAAAGAATAAGGGAAGTAACTCTAGTGTTAGAAGTTTCTAGATATAAGAGAGACGATTACATTGGTTTGAACATATCATGAGGAGAGATGAATATATTAATAGAAGGTGGACGAAACATAGGAAGACCAAATATAAGATGAAAAGACTGTATTGTAGAAGACTTGAGAGAAAAGGAACTGAATGAGGACGATACGCAAAACAAAAATGAGTGGAAGAAGAAAATAAAAAATAGCGACCCCCTAACGAATGGGAAAAACTAAAGAAGAAGATGTCAGTGTCAAGTGCAATTTGCATAGTTTGTTAATGAAATAACTTTACTGGAAATATAGGATCTTTTACAAGAAAATTTATGTATGGGGCGCGTGCAGTAACATGACTTTTACCCATGTCAAAATGACAGCAATTAATTATGTCCATAACTGACAAGTGTTATAATTTTTCAATCAAAATTTCATAATTTTCTTATTTCATGTGGTTTGTTTGTTATCAGGAGTATCAGGAGTATGGAATTCTGTTGCCGAGAAAGGCATAATATCAATATATAATAATCACATAATACTAAAAATTTATAATCTTTTGCAAGAAAATTTATGTATGGAATTTGTACATAATACACAGGATTGACGGAAGGTATTGTGCTGGCCACATCAGATTTTTTATACAAATGATAAGTTTCAGGAATTCGAATTGCTGAAAAAAATTTAGTAATGCTTGCTTCAAAATATAACTAAATGTCTATTGAATATATTAGGTTTAAAATAGAATATTCAAAAACTAAGAGAGATAGCGACTTGTGGTTTACAAATGTGGAATCAGTGGGTTGTTTTCTATATATATGATAAGTTTCAGGAATTTGAATTGCTGAAAAAAAATTCAGTAATGCTTGTTTCAAAATGTAACTAAATGTCTATTGAATATATTAAGTTTAAAATAATATACTCAAAAAGTAAGTGAGATAGCGACTTGGGGTTAACAAATTTAGATTCAGGGGGTTGCTTTCTATATATATATGATAAGTTTCAGGGATTCGAATTGCTGAAAAAAAATCAGTAATGCTTATTTCAAGACAGGTAAATGTCTATTGAAAAAAGGAAATTATAAAATGAAGATAATAACTAAACGAAAAAAGCGATTTGTATTTTGTATTATTTGGATGTAGAGGTTTAGGGTAATTTGTTATATTTTATATATAATTTCAAAATATTTGAATTACTGAAAAAAAATTGAGCAATGTTTATTGCTCAATTTTTGTAAATAAGTAAATAATTTGAAAAAGAATATCACATAAACTAAGAGAAATATTTACTTGTACTTTCCAAATTTGGATATTGGGAGTAATTTTCTGTATGCATATTTAATTTAAAATAGTTTACATTGCTGAAAAAAATTCAGTAATGTTTATTTCAAGACGTGTACATGTTTATTGAAAATAACAGCTTTAAAAATGAAAACCACGAAAATTAAAAGAAGGTATAACGACTTGTACTTTTCAAAATGTTAATAAGGAATTTACTATAGACTTAGCTCTATTGTTTCTTGTACCCTTCAAATTATATGTCTGTTATGTGTGTGTGTTTGTGATATTGATGTATGTGAACATAACGTAATACGCTTTGAGATGTTGAAATGTAATTATGAAAATGAAAATAAGTATTTTCTAATGATATGCCTTTATTCTCTGTTATTTAAATATGCTTATATGTATGTACGTATGTGCCTTAGTATATGTTCATAAACTTTTTATTAGCGGAGCAGAAAATTTTTCACGTTACAATGATTAGATCATATACTTTATAGGTATGAGTTAGTTTTATTTATTTGTTTTACATAAATTTTATACATAACGATTTGAAGCGAGAGGTGTTCAAAATCCATATTGGGGATGTTTTGGGGTGCGATGTTCTGCAATAATGTGACAATCTCCAATGTTAAAATCAGGATTCCTGAACAGCAATTCGCTCGGGTACTTTTACAGCATCATCTGTCTACGTGTAGATATATGTACAGCTTATCTTTCTGCAACAATAGAAATTATGAAACAAAATATATGTAGTAAGATATATGTATAGGACATACAATGATATATATTAAATAATGCACAGGACGAACAAGAGAATTCGTGACATAAGAAAACCTGTTTTTTAAATTGTATCTACGCCATAAAATTATATGCGGTGCTACATAGATATTTAGCGAATAAAATGTTAAAAGATTATATATGGTTGGAATATTAAATAATTTTCAATTAAAGCAAACTATTTTCGATACACGAGCAATCATTTAAATATAGCTTATGTCTAATAGAATAATCCCTCGGAATTAATGGTTAATATATCGAATAATGAGTACAACTATAAAGTAGTATAAAAGTAAAAAAAAAAAAAACTCACTTTGAATAAATGAAATCTATGGATATAACTCCAAGTCCTGCAGGCATCCTAACGTCCTCTCCAGCACCAGAAAATCATCCTCGTGTTCACAGCACACCATACACACGTTTTTACACTAACACTGCAACAAACAAACTGAAAGAATTGATCCATGTAATAGTCAGGGTGTTAGATAATTTGCCCCACAAGTACAAGTCAATAATTAAATAATAATGATGCATTATACATAATAATCACTTCTTATATATTATGTAATTTGTTCAGGGTGTTTCGAATTTTATGAATGTAGAAAAAGCGCGAAAAAATTCGAGAACACAATGGTTGTAAATAAAGATATATTTACGACACAAACAAATTTTAACTTGGTATAATTTCTATTTCAAGTCTAATTTAAATAAATTACATACATGATTTTAAAATTTTGGAACCACTGAAAATAATTTTAACAATGCTTGTTTAAAGACATGTGCGTAGCAAATTTAATATTAAATATATATCAAGCACTAAGTGAAATAGTAAATTGTTTTCCAAATTTTCAAAAAGTTAATTTTATTTCAAGATGTGTAGTTGTACCTTACAAATTTGGATTTAGGGGTTTATTTTCTGTATGAATAATTATAATTGCAGAATATTTGATTCGTTGAAAAAAAATCAATCATGTTTGTTACGGTATAAGTCTATTAAGTAGAACTAGAGCAACTTTAAATTAAATATTTCAAAAACAGAAAGTCATAGCAATTTTTCTTTTAATTTGCACTTAGATGTTTATTTTAGAATTACGCATTTAATACCTAGCATAATAATTGGTTTTATGTTTATTATAATATAAATATTATATATGCCTACTGAATATAGCAACTTGCGGTTTACAAATTTGGATGCAGGGGGTTGTTTTCTATATATAAGATATGTTTCAGGAATTCGATTTGCTGAAAAAAAATCAGTAATGCTTGTTTAAAAATATAACTATATGTCTGTTGAATATATAAAGTTTAAAATAAAATACTTAAAAAGTAAGTGAGATGGCGACTGCGGTTTACAAATTTAGATTCAGGAGGTAGTTTTCTATATATGTGATAAGTTTCAGGAATTCGAATTGCTGAAAAAATTTCAGTAATGCTTGCTTCAAAATATAACTAAATGTCTATTGAATATATTAAGTTTAAAATAAAATACTCAAAAACTAAGTGAGATAGCGACTTGTGGTTTATAAATTTGAATTCAGGGGGATGTTTTCTATATATATGATGTTTCAGGAATTCGAATTGTTGAAAAAAAATCAGTACTGCTTGTTTTAAAATATAACTAAATGTCTATTGAATATATGTATTAAGTTTAAAATAAAATACTCAAAAAGTAGGTGAGATAGCGACTTGCGGTTTACAAATTTGGAATCAGGGGTTTGTTTTCTATACATATGATAAGTTTCAGGAATTCAAATTGCAGAATAATTTTCCGTAATGCTTGTTTCAAAATATAAGTAAATGTCTATTGAATATTTTAAGTATAAAATAAAATACTCAAAAAGTAAGTGAGATAGAGACTTGCGGTTTATAAATTTGAATTCAGGGGGATGTTTTCTATACATATAAGTTTCAGGAATTCGAATCGCTGAAAAAAATTTCAGTAATGCTTATTTCAAAATATAACTAAATGTCTATTGAATATATTAAGTTTAAAATAAAATACTCAAAAACTGAGTGAGATAGCGACTTACGGTTTACATATTTGGATTCAGTGGGTTGTTTTTAATATGTATACAACGTTTTTAGAAATTGGAATCGCCGAATTCGGAGTTAATTTCTAATAGGTAATGGTTGAATTAAATTTTTGTTTTCTGTACCCCTTAAGATGTATGTATATGTATACTTGTATGCATAGTATGTGAATTTGTTATGTATGAATATATATATATATATATATATGCCTTAAATGTATTAAAATGAATAATATTTTGTTGTTTAATTATATGAATTGACTATGTACCGATGTATCTTGCGATATATTGTTATATACGAGTATTTAATGTTTAGGAGGATAAGTTTTATTTATTTATTTACATAAATCTTATAAATAAGTCTTGCGAGGCACCAATACATGTTGGCTTGGCTTCAGTATGATGCTCTGTAACAGTATGATCATTTCCAACGCTGAAAGCGTGATATAGGCACGTCCTTCTGCAACTCACTCATATCCTTCTAGGGCTCGCCCTGGTCTGTAGTTCAACTCTGTTACATATTTCTGTAACAGTAAAAATATAATTGAAATAATATTTGAATTATTGATTATAGATAATATGGATTCAGAAATATGAAAGAAAGTGCGAGAAATTCAATATTGAAAAGAATATTGAAATATAAAATAAAAATATTTAGTACGTACAATAATATATGAAATTTGTGTATGGTAGTAACAATAAATAATTCTAAATTAATTCAAATTGTTTTCCTCACAATAGCAACAATTATTATACAATTATAAGGTAAATCTAGAGCCATAATAGTATTTAGAAATAATAGCTGATATCCCCAATAATGGATACTATAAAGTAGTCCAAAAATAAATTTAAAAAAATCTGATGTGGCCAGCACAATACCTTCCGTCAATCCTGTGTATTATGTATAAATTCCATACATAAATTTTCTTGCAAAAGATTATAAATTTTTGGTATTATGTGATTCCCTTCCTCGGCAACTGAATTCCATACTCCTGATAACAAATAAATCACATGAAATAAGAAAATTATGAAATTTTGATTGAAAAATTATAACACTTGTCAGTTATGGACATAATTAATTGCTGTCATTTTGACACGGGTCAAAGTCATGTAACTGCACGCGCTCCATACATAAATTTTCTTGCAAAAGATCCTATATTTCCTGTAAAGTTATTTCATTAACAAACTATGCAAATTGCACTAGACACTGACATCTTCTTCTTTAGTTTTTCCCATTCGTTAGGGGGTCGCTATTTTTTATTTTCTTCTTCCACTCATTTTTGTTTTCCGTGTCGTCCTCATTCAGTTCCTTTTCTCTCAAGTCTTCTGCAATACAGTCTTTTTATCTTATATTTGGTCTTCCTATGTTTCTTCCACCTTCTATTAATATATTCATCTCTCCTCATGACATGTTCAAACCAATATGTAATCGTCTCTCTTATATCTAGAAACTTCTAACACTAGAGTTACTTCCCTTATTCTTTCATTGATTTCATTTTATTGATACTGACATCTGTCAATTTGAATTACCTGAATATATTAGCAGTTTCCATGGTTAAGTTAGCATAGCTGGCGGAATTATGAAATTTATATAAAATTTATTATCGTTATTCTTCTTTAACTCTATATCTGTTGAATATCAAATATAAAATGCAATCAAATCGTATAGACAATAATATATTCTTTAAGTTATAATAACATTTAACTGATTTTTTCAAGAAAAACTGTTAATATCTTCAAATGAGGGTACTTCCGGTTGACCAATTATAACCAAAATCTAAACAGGTCTGCATATGGTTGTAAGGAAGAGGAATACGCAAGAATTGTAATTTTTGGAATTCTAGTATTGGAGATATCGTGCCCGAAAACGCGGTCCCACACACACACATACACACACACACACACACACACATACACACACACGAACACACACACACACACACACATACAGACATCTTCGGAAAAATAGTAAAATCGTATTGTAAAGACCCTAAAACGTGCTTATTCAATGAAAACTCACCACCGAATTTTTTGACCAAAGACAATACCTTCCTTACCTAGAGGTGACGGAAGGTAACAATGAATAAATTATTCCTACAATAATAAAGATAATAAATAGGGACGTAAAAATTTAGATTTTGTATGAAATTCACTATTAGGATACGACAGACACATAGTTTTGAGTTAAACAGTTTAGAGAAGAAATGGAAATGTTATACCAAAAGGTTCATACTTACATGTTTTTGAGAAGACAGCGTATTTTCTTTATATCATCCGCTGTTTTATCATCATTGTAATATATCATCATCGGCGATTTTCACAGAGCAGTCAGGACACATTACGTAACACTCACACCAATTAGAACATGTATAACACTTGATATTAATAAAACAATATATCACACTTTTACGCACAATTATAGTTATTTTAATAACACTAAAAAAACATTATTTTAAAAATATACATAAACAAATTGAACACTATTTAAATTTATTTAAATAAGTGTAAGAAGATTACAGGGTAAATCTAATATTTTCAAAATATATCGCGAACTATAAGTTGTAGTAGAGAACGATTGCAATAAAAATTCCTAAGTTTTTCGTTTGTTATTTACACTACACGATTATTCACAAACACACACCATGTTCACTTCACCGAAGCCAAATAGGAACTGAAGTCTTTATTTTAAAAACATAATATTAATATTACCACGTAATACCCCCACTGTAATTAAGTGTTTATTTATTATATCTTTTGTACTTTGCCGCTCAAAATAAATAATGTTTATGTTTGTTTTCAGGTTCCGCGAAGGGCCCGACTACATCCCGAGATTGGATACGGCAACTACGACACTGGATGAAGATAATAGATGATATTTTTATAAGAATAAATAAATAAAAGAGTTGTTTATTTACCTTTCCTGTGTAATAACAAAAGAGACAGGGAAATATCCTAATATTTAAGGATTTTTCCGAATTTTCCTATCCTATCCTTTAGTATTAAGTTCTCTAGGTACGAAAACAACCATCCGACAGGAGTCCGCCCTTTTTCAAAGGGCTTAGGGCTTATTTGAGCCCTTCGGAAAAAATTGACTACGGATTTCAATTATGCAGGTCCAAGTAAGTTTAAAAAAACTTGTCCGGTCCTTCTAGCCCTTTTAGTTCCGGAGTTAGCGCAAGCCCTTCGCCATGAACTTGAAGGGTAAATATATTATTATGCAGGTCCAAAGAAAGCTAATAAAATTTGTCCGGCCCTTCTAGCCCTTTTAGTTCCAGAGTTAGCGTAGGCCCTTCGCCACAAACTTGAATGGCAAATATATTGTAAACCAAAGGGTTTTTATCAATTCTACGCAAGCCAATGGACAGGGCGGGTTCAAATCCTCCCGATACGCTATTTTCCGGCCTTTTAGCCCTTTTAATTAACGTATTTAAGCGTTAAATCCTTCGGAAAACTTTAAGGGCTCGTATCTCGGAAACGGCTGGGTTTTCAGCGATTTCCTTGAAATTTCGTGTTCCCTTAGCATCCTTTGAAATGTCGGGGTCGTAGAACAACATATTTAAGTTTCAAGGGCGTGGGGCTAAAGGTTTAAAAATGCGCTAATTAAAATTTGACAGCTTCGTTTTGTTAAAAAGTTGAACAAATTCTCATTTTTTTTAATGTCACATGTTTTTGTTATACAGAATACGTAGATGTTATTTCAAATAAAATTATCGTTTTAATGGTAGTTTGCAAATCGTTTCAGCTAAACTTGAAGGGCAAATATATTGTAAACAAAAGGGTTTTCATCAATTCTGTGCAAGCCAATGGGTGGGTTCAAATCCTTCCGATACGCTATTTTTCGGCCTTTTAGCCCTTTTAATTAACGTATTTAAGCGCTAAACCCTTCGGAAAACTTTAAGGGCTCGTATCACGGAAACGGCTGGGTTTTCAGCGATTTCCTTGAAATTTCGCGTTCCCTTAGCATCTTTTGAAATATCAGGGTCGTAGAACAACATATTTAAGTTTCAAGGGCGTAGGGCCAAGGGTTTCAAAATGCGCTAATTAAAATTTGACAGCTTCGTTTTGTTAAAAAGTTGAACAAATTCTCTTTTTTTTTAATGTCATGTTTTTGTTGTACAGAATACGTAGATGTTATTTTAAATAAAATTAGCCCTGTTTTAATGGTAGTTTGCAATTCGTTTTTCTGTAATATTTCTTTAGTTTTAAAATGACATTTTACAAAATTTATTAATATGTATAATATAGTTCTCATACTTTCCTGTTGTCCCAAATTAGCAGCATCAACTGTGTACATACCTCCCTGTCTCTTAGTTGTGTTGTTACCTCTGAAATAAATAAGGGGTTGTTAAATAAAAACTTGCATTAGTTTAAGTAATTTTTATTGTTTATTTGTAATACATTGTTGTTCTTATCATGTTCATAACAAATTGTATTTTTAATTATTATTCTTTGTATTTTATATATATAAATATACTTACCCTTGTCCTGAAAAATTAGAAATATGGATGTTTATATAATAGTTTGTATAAATTTTACTTGTATTTATTGTTTATTTGTATCTTACATTGTTGTATTTCATGTAAACTACCCTAATGTACAATATTTAATACAATAAAATATAAATTAAAATATAATTTGTCTATTTTTTTTATTCCTTCTACTTAGAGGATGAATTCTGTAAGATTTTAAGTCCCTATACGTATATAGTTCTTAAAACGACCAGTAGATGGCAGCACCTATCGTAAAGCATTGCGCCTAAAATATAGGCAACCAGAAATAACGTCGTGTTTATGAATAGTTTCGAAAATGGCCGTTTGGGGGCAGCACATGGGACGTATACCTATTGGGAATTTATACTTACTAAATATGAGACGTATACCTATTGAGAATTTGTATTTTGTGAAAATGGGACGTATACCTTTTGGGAATTTGTACTTAGTGAAAATGGGACGTATACCTATTGAGAATTTGTACTTAGTGAAAATGGGACGTATACCTTTGGGAATTTGTACTTAGTGAAAATGGGACGTATACCTATTGAGAATTTGTACTTAGTGAAAACGGGACGTATACCTTTTGGGAATTTATACTTAGTGAAAATGGGACGTATACCTTTTGGGAATTTGTACTTAGTGAATATGGGCCGTTACCTTTTGGGAATTTATACTTACTAAATATGGGACATATACCTATTGGGAATTTGTACTTTGTGAATATGGGACGTATACCTATTGGGAATTTGTACTTATTGAATATGGGACGTATACCATTGGAAATTTTAGTCTCTGAACATAGGTGAAAAAAACTCCAAAGTTGAAATCTTTTTCAACAGGTGCTGCCCCTTAGCGGACGTTTTAAAATCTATATAAGTGTATGTACGTACGTATGTACAAAAAAGAAAATATTTTAATTGCTTAAAACCCCAAGTTGAAATCTTTATCGACAGGTGCTGTCCCCTAGCGGACGTTTAAAAACTACATACGTGCAGGGGCTTAGACTAAAAAATAATTTTTTTAATATAACAATATATTTGTATTTTAAGAAATTACAATTTTTTAAATATAAAAAAAATTTGTATTTTAAGAAATTACAAGACAATCTTATAAAAATTAAAGTTTATTGGCATTATTTATTACAAAGGGCTGTTTGGCAGGCATAAATAGTTAATAGATTTGTTACCAAATTTAGTAACAATTATGAACAGATATATTACAAATGAATCGTAAAGTTTAAAATTTCTGTTCATAATTATTTCTTACTAAATTTGGTAACAAATCTATTAACAATTTATAACAATGTCATACAGGGTTTAGTTATAAAACTAAAACATTTGTTACCGTATATAAATTCATTATTATGGGGTTATTTTATTTGTTGTTAATTTTTTGCATCTTTATTCTGCAAATAAAAGTTTAACCCTAAGATTTAATTTTTATTTACAGAATAAAGATGCAAAATAATTAACAACAAATAATATAACCCCATAATAATTTTATTTGGTAACAAACATTTTAGTTTTATAAATGATACGAAATTCTAAGTTAATATTATATATTTTTTGGACAAAAACCGCCCAAATATATTAGAGTTCCGTTTACAATACTTATGGACTAATTTAACAAATTAAAACTTTGGATCCCCAAATAAGATTCCTTGTTCCCAATGTTAAAGATACAAGATTTCTTATTCGGTTTAAGATCATTTGCAAACCTTTATATTAAATATATTATATATTTTTTTGGTGTTACCACCTCAACCACCCACTCACCAAAATATATAATATTTATTAATATAAAGCTTCGTTTACAATAAATACTTAATATCTAACTATGCCCTGATCGCGTCAAAATACTTAATAATAATTACAATTTTTACTAAAACTACCTAACTTTAAAACTAATGTGACGGGTTTAAATTAAACAGAATTAAAAAATTGTTTTATTAGTACATACATTTTGAAGTCATTATGAAGAGGAAGCCGTGAAGACGCATCGCAATCGGCACTGCAATCTCGGTGACAACGGCGGCGGAAGAATTCTTTTAATTTATAACTATCTTAAAACTATAACTGAAATGTTTTATTTAATAAATGGTATATATATAGGGAGACACCACCCTCATGCCAAACCCACGCACCCCATATATATACCATTTATTAAATAAATACAATTCCGTATACAATAATACCTTATAATCTAAATTAAACTATTGTAGTTCCCCCAAATTAAGTTTATGAAGTGCGCAAAAAATCCTATCTTACGTTAATATCTTTTTCAAACAAAAGCAAATCCAAAAATAGTAAGTTACGTTAATTTTCTCTCTCTCAAAAAGCAAAAACAACCCCTGCCTATCTTATAATCTAAGCTATCTTATGTCTACGCAAGCTATCTTATATCTAGACTATGTTAAGCTAAGTTGAAGTGAGAGAGAGATATACGAGCTAAGACAAAAAAAGTGAGGACTCCGGGGCGGTCCTCACAGTAGTTTACGTGGGGGCTATGCCGACCCCAGTCGCGACCCCGAGGGTTTACGGCCTACAACGCGAGCTAATTAAGGACAAGGGAAGCAATTAAGTGATATTCCACGGCTTGGATGCAATAAAGAGCTACTCCCGATGGCATCGCCCGGCCATTCCCGAAACACCTGACACCGAACGCGGTCAACCCGTGTGCTCAAACAAAAGTTAAATCAAAGAAAAACTTTACTTTGTCTTTAATTATTCGTTGCCATTAAAATTAAACGATGATTACGTTGCCTCCGGATGAGGAGAGCACATAACGCCATAAGAGAGCTTCCTGTGTAAGCATTCAGGTTTGTTGAAAACTTTTCTCATTTGAGTCTAGCGGTTTTAAAGCGTCCAAACTAGAGCAGAGGCCGATACGAACGGCGGTCAGCACTGGTACAAAAGAATTAAACTGCCCCTAGAAACATTCAAACAAGTGTGAAGCGATCCACCAGAATATAGGTTTCACATGGCGTTGCGAATAACTATACATATCAGTCCACTCAATTATGGAAATCGCGCACGAACCCTACCTAACCATCCCACTAACCGTCAATGTTAATAATAATAAAAAAAATAAAGGAAACCCGAACCCACAAACAAGTTTCGAATCTCACACCCCCTACTTCCTGATTCTCTCACCATTCGACAGCAAGCATGCCCCGACACACCAATTCATACAATTTTTTTTTTCACATTCACTCTCCCTAGATGCCGTCTGGGCAATCAAAACGCACGATTTTAGGATGAATCTTCGTAAGGGAATAATGCACTTCAAGTTAAATAAATTTATTTTTAAATTTTTAAAGAAAACGCGTGTTTGCTCAACGGCGCGATGAGCCACAGTTTAATTAAGAGCTGAAAATACATTTCAAAGAACTTAAAACTAACTTATATTCTATATTATTCTTCACGTAAGAATGGCATTGTTCAATAATGCTTCGTTCAATTCGCTCTATAATCTGTACTGACATCGACTAGAAAACTAACTTTTTCTACAGTGCACAATGTTATTCTTACGCAAAGAATCCTATACTATATTAATTTAGTCTTCTTGATGTCCGATTCCTGAAAGATATATACTAATCATATGTTTCCAGATATTGATTTTATATTGATAAACAGTCGATATTTCAATTATAAATTGTTTGAATATTATACAGACATTCATGAAAGTTATATTTCTTTCAATGTAGTACGTACTCAAAATCGAATTTGAGTACAAGATAATATTTAGACATTTATAATAGTCATATTTCATTGACTAAGTTCTCATGGTTGAATATGAGAACAAGTTAATAATTAGATATTTTGTCCAACAGTTTTTAAATGGTCTCAAAAGTATTTGAAATTTGCTTTAATTAGATATTTCGAAATTTGATAAAAAAATAATACAGAGAGGCCATTCATTTTGCACCAACCTGTCAGTCGGATGCGGTTATACAAGTGGAAAGTGCACTACTTTTCCAATGGTTAGTTACTCTAGTGCAAATATTTCACGCACAATACATATAAAACTGTTTCAGGTAGTCTTTATTGACTAGTAACTAGATTTGAACTAGTTAATTTTTATTCCAAGTTTCGACTCTTGGATTATAAAGTATTGTTGCATTACCAACAATATAAATACATTTAATAATGATAAAAAGAATAAAAGTTAAATGGCTTTTGCCATAAAGGCACAGAATTGTAAATAGTATGAAATCTAGTAAGATTCTTACCTTATACATGTCTCCTGTTTCTCCTTAAGGTGCTCTGCCCTCTTATGCCCCTACTTCCATGTTTCCGAAGCCCTCCTGGTCATGCATGCAATCTGAAATAGAAATGAGTTACTTTGGGAATCTTTTGCAAGAAAATTTAGGTATGGAATGTTTACAAAACACACAGATTTGACGGGAGGTACTGTTGCTTTAGTGTTTGTATGTATATTTATGTATGAGTGTGTATTATTACTATTTGTAATCAGCGGGAGGTATAGTTGATGAAAAAATACTAGCACCTTTAAACTGTATTAGTTGGCGGGAGGTACTGTTGCTTTAGTTAGTGTATGTGTGTGTTTTATCGCCATTTGTAATTAGCAAGAAGTATTGTTGATAAAATAAAGTGTACCTTAGTACGCTTGTGATTGGTAGTTTTATTGTATTTAAAAGTATACTTTTTCTATATGTACGTTTTACGGGAGGAATTGATTCGTAAAAAAAATTAATAAAATTAAAATTCTCAATTTTTACCTAAAAGTGTTACCCCTACTTCAATTACTAAACGGCGGGTGTGACAGAGATAAATATATTATAAGACAAAGACAACACGACATAGAATAACAAGTACAGGATAGAACACTTCCTAGCAAATATTTATTTTTTGTAAGACAGAGAGAGAAATATATAACTATTTCATTCTAATGGACTCTTCTTTTTACTGTAATTTTTGTTGGGAAACATAGTGTTAAGTCCACAGCCCACAGCATATCTCGGTGACAACTTGTAGTCAGGGATGTAAGTGTATTGTTGTAGAAAAAAATAATATCTCGAGAATGGTAAAAGATATCTCTATTTTATTTCAAATATAGACACAACAAGGTTAACCGTATTTGTATATGTAGAAAAATGGTTAAGTAGTTGTTTAAAAAAATAAACGAACTTGGGTTTAAATCTGTTTTTTTTTTTTAGGTAAACATAGATGTAAAAACTATTTAATATCTCGGGAACGGTACAAGTATTCTCCCGCCATACTGTAGGTAAGGGAAGTAATGTTTTCGGTACAAAAATTCGATAGAGTTTTCAGTGAATAAGCACGAATTAGGGCCCCACATCACGCTTTTACTTTTACAATTGTCTGAGTGTGTGACGATTTTTCTCCCATGATAACTCATATATCGAACTTCCAAAAATTTATATTTTTCGTATTTAAGTTTTTTGCATTCATATAAAGAGTTGATTAGATTTTGGGTACTATTGGACAACCGGAAGTGATACTTTACTTGAACCCCATAAAAGTTTTTAATGAAGAAATATATTAAAATAAAATCCAAAACCTTTCAATATTAGTATTTAAGACTTTTATGTCAAGAGAAACAACATATTAGATTTTGAGTAAAAATGATAAACCGGAAGTGATACTTTACTTGAAGACCATAACAGTTTTTAATGAAGAACTATATTAAAACATAATCCAAAACTTTTCAATTTTAGTATTTAAGACTTTTATACCAAGGGGGACAACATATTAGATTTTGACCAAACTTGATAAACCGGAAGTGATACTTTACTTGAAGCCCTTAAGAGTTTTTAATGAAAAACTATATTATAATATAATCCAAAACTTTTCAATTTTGGTATTGAAGACTTTTATACCAAGGGAAACAACATATTAGATTTTGACCAAACTTGATAAACCGGAAGTGATACTTTACTTGAAGCCCTTAAGAGTTTTTAATGAAAAACTATATTATAATATAATCCAAAACTTTTCAATTTTGGTATTGAAGACTTTTATACCAAGGGAAACAACATATTAGATTTTGACCAAACTTGATAAACCGGAAGTGATACTTTACTTGAAGCCCTTAAGAGTTTTTAATGAAAAACTATATTATAATATAATCCAAAACTTTTCAATTTTGGTATTGAAGACTTTTATACCAAGGGAAACAACATATTAGATTTTGACCAAACTTGATAAACCGGAAGTGATACTTTACTTGAAGCCCTTAAGAGTTTTTAATGAAAAACTATATTATAATATAATCCAAAACTTTTCGATTTTGGTATTGAAGACTTTTATACCAAGGGAAACAACATATTAGATTTTTACCAAACATGATAAACCGGAAGTGATACTTTACTTGAAGCTCTTAAGAGTTTTTAATGAAAAACTATATTATAATATAATCCAAAACTTTTCAATTTTGGTATTGAAGACTTTTATACCAAGGGAAACAACATATTAGATTCTGACCAAACTTGATAAACCGGAAGTGATACTTTACTTGAAGCCCTTAAGAGTTTTTAATGAAAAACTATATTATAATATAATCCAAAACTTTTCAATTTTGGTATTGAAGACTTTTATACCAAGGGGGACAACATATTAGATTTTGACAAAAATTGATAAACCGGAAGTGATACTTTACTTGAAGCCCATAATAGTTTTTAATGAAAAACTACATTAAAATATAATCCAAAACTTTTCAATTTTGGTATTGAAGACTTTTATACCCAGGGAAACAACATATTAAATTTTGACTAAAATTGATAAACCGGAAGTGATACTTTACTTGAAGCTCATAATATTTTTTAATGAACTATATTGACTATATTAAAATTAATGCAAAAGCAAGTGAATAAGTTAAAACAGCAAACTATTACTTTAAAATGCAAGGAAACTACAATTTAATAAGTTAAAAGAACAAATTGAAACTGTTAAATGCAAGTGAACTAATTGTAACGATTTAAAACTGTAAATTAAAACTTTAAAACGCAAATAAACTAATTGTATATGGGGTTTAAAATTATATTAGAGGGGCTCTCTACTTAAAAAAAAATGTTCATTTTAAATGGACCACCATTGCTATCTCGAGAACTATAAAAACTCAAGGAGGTGAAATTTCTATTTTACGCTGGGTCCACACTGAAACGATTGAAATGTTTGATTTGTGAACATGAAATGTATATTTTGTGTATAAAAGTAGTGAATATTTTTTCTGGAAATTGTATCCTGGCGAGGAAGTTTGGGCCCAATAAAATTTATTAAATATTAAAAATTTGATGGTGACATTCATATAAAAACTTTAAAACAACTGCCCTCCTCGATTTACAAATTTAACAAAAGGAAAACTTCTCTACCGGCACAGCCGATCATAGTACTTTATATAAAATCAGACTTTCATAATTTCCTGTTTCCCTAATTATTTAAGTAAAAAAAAACTTAAAATAAAAGTTGTAGGGTATAAAATTCTGCATCTTAATCAATAAACAATTAATTGTGTGTGCCTTGTAACGGTAGAAATTAAGTATGAAAATGTCGAAAATTATACAGACCCTATGTCCTATCAAAACGTTTTACGGTCTATTTTTAATACAAATTGTTTGTTACTAGAATGGAGGACCTAATTTATTAATTAATAATTTTATTGTTATTAATTCAAACGAAAAACAAATAGGATGAAAAATATTCTAATTAACTAATTGTTAACTACCCAATATTATTTATTACGTAATCGCGGTTTTGGGCGCAGAGACTTTGAAAACCATGCCATTATTTTAATTTACATTATTTTGTGATTGTTTTGTGCATCTTTATTTATGTGAGGTGCCGTTACATCGAGATATGGCAAAACATATATATTTATTACAAGGTTAAATAGTAGACTCATTTCTTCACAGTAGAGGGTTTGAAGTATTTCTTCCTGTAAGAATAAAATTATTGTATTATATTATTTTTCATTCATCCTTGACAGTGGTTTTCGGTCCATCTTGAATCCATACTGAAACATAATTAGTACATAATTGTGTGTGTGTGTGTAAGTGTGTGTGTGTTTATTTCTCTGTATCAAATATTTATTTATTTATCTGTATTGCAATATAATGGCACAATTTTCAAAGTCTTAAAATATATAATTGCCTCACGTTAGGAGGGCTTTAGGTTGCCTCACGTTAGGAGGACTTTAAATTTGCCTCACGTTAGGAGGGCTTTAAATTTGCCTCACGTTAGGAGGACTTCTAGGTGAGAACTTTAAATCAGCTGAAACTTATAATGGGCCATCCCATAGAAACTAGCGTCTAGGGATGGTAAGGTACACACATAAATATACGTAAAGGCGCAACTTAAAACTAAAGAAAAGGGCCCAAGAGTGAATTGTCAGGCGCAGTTGAGTTGTCTTGTCTTCTTATACCCTTAACATTATACAGGCTGTTCATTATAAATGGGCTACCATTGTTATCTCGAGACTTATAAGAGTTACAAAAACAATTAAATGGGCAACAATTTCTACTCGTATAAGATACTACTGTTATTTTATTATTATAAAAATATATGTTATAGTAAAACCATTCAAAAAACAAAAATAAGTCAACTAGTAAGTTTATTAGCAAATGTAAAACCAAATATGTGAAAAATAAGATACTGACAAAATGTCAGTGTCAATGACCCTGATAGACATTAACGATATTCGTATGGCTATAAATCGAGGTAATATATCTGAATTAATAAATAAATTTACGTTACAGCGAAAGTATTGTCAACAAGAAGCATCGTTCTAAAATGGAATGTCCTAACTTAGTCGAATAGTCATAATCCTTCGACTATAAGTTCTCATGGTTGAATATGAGAACAAGTTAATAATTAGGCATATAGTCATAATCCTTTGACTATAAATTCTCATGGCTGAGTAAGAGAAAAAATATTTTATAAAAAAATAAATGTCGGTTTGGATGTAAAAGTTATAATTTAAAATTCTTTGATTTTCCTGTTTGTAAATTATCTGTATCTTACAAAAAACAACTAATGTCCAATAAACAGCACTAGTAAATATGTAATTGCCTATAATTGTTATTGATTTTCTAATATTCATAACTTCGAGTTAAATTAAATTACAAAAATCTTTAACGAGAAGAAATGTGGTGTTTCTAAATATTTCAAGTTCAAAATAATGGATTATGGTTGACCTCAATTAAAATCCAAAGTTATGAAACGATGAGAATTAATAAAAATCAAATTTATCCTACCTTACATACGAGCTGATCCTCCAAGTCGCGATGTCTGTCCTTTTTTTCACCTACTGTATGATTTCTTCGGCTGCAGGGCTCCATTTTTTACGCAGTCCCGGCGCAATCTGTAAGAAAATATAGAGAAATAATACGAAATATTATGACAATTCAATCTCACACATATTTGCTTTTTAAAACAATTTAAAATACTTTTTAATATTATTTACACATTACACTCAAAATATTCCAAAAACTAAAAAATTACTTCCAATATAATGTAACTTGTTTCTACTCTTGAAAACGTATAAAACAATTTTAATTTTTACATAAATTGCATCCGCGGCAATTATTCTACGAATATAAAGCAATGTTAGCTCTATTAAACAAAAAACTAAATATTTTCCAAGAAAATATTTTATGTTAATTGCATCATGACGAAAATAGACAAAATTCATGAAATAAATGTTACCAGTTAAACAAAAATTGTATAATATGCTTACATTTTGAGAAGAAAGTCTTTCGCCAGGATTCTACATTGTTTTTAGCAACAATGCTTTTCTCTGTTCATAATAATCTCGACCTGTTTGTTGTAAAGTCTTCGCCAAAATACTCATCATTGTATACAAATCCACAAAAATTTTGCCATTGATATTACTAAATGTTATTAAACGCCACAATATACTATCAAAACAAACATTTCCTTCATTATTTTCAATATAAAACCATCAAAAACGCTGTTAAAATATTTTTGTCGTTGAGAAATAATGGCTACGCAACGCGTCTTCTACAGAGAAGCGAACATGCCGAGCCGTGAGTGGACGCTTGGACTCAACCTGATTGGCTATAATAACGAAGCCTGTGATTGGTCATAAATGCCAGAGTTCGAATGCAACTAAAATACCTATCAATTTTACGCTATTTGCTTGGAGTTATTTGCAATTTATTTACAAATTTAAACTTCTAAATGATTATTTCTGACTTAAATTCGGTAAATTTATAATACAACAGTATGTACTAATAATAAAAGAGGATATTAATTATATATTAAGCAAATAAACTTATATTTGGGATTGGGCCAAATATGCAACAAAAATAAATATATAGACGAATATTTTGAGTATTTTATGGTTTGCCCATAATAGTTTTTAATGAAGAACTATATTAAAATATAATCCAAAACGTTTCAATTTTAGTATCTAAAACTTTTATTTCAAGGGGAATAACAAATTAAATTTTCCCTAAAATTTCTACACCGGAAGTGGTACTTTACTTGAAGCCCATAACAGTTTTTAATGAACTATATTAAAGTATACTCCAAAACTATTCAATTTTAGTATCTGAGAATTTTATATGAAGGAGAACAACAGTATCTAAAACTTTTATTTCAAGGGGAATAACATATTAAATTTTCCCTAAAATTTCTACACCAGAAGTGGTACTTTACTTGAAGTTCATAACAGTTTTTAATAAAGAACTTTATTAAAATATAATCCAAAACTTTTCAATTTTAGTATTTAAGACTTTTATATCAAGGGGAACAACATATTATATTTTGGCTAAACTTGATAAACCGGAAGTGGTACTTTACTTGAAGTCCATATTAGTTTTTAATGAAGAACTTTATTAAAATATAATCCAAAAATATTTAGACATTTATAATAGTCATATTTCATTGACTAAGTTCTCATGGTTGAATATGAGAACGAGTTAATAATTAGGCATATAGTAATAATCCTTTGACTTATAAGTTTTCATGGTTGCCTATTAAATAATAATTATTAGTTTGTGGTGTTCTTTAAACCATTTCAAAAACTGTTGGACAAAATTTCGTACGGAAAACGTATTTTCATTACACAAGACACTTTGATTTATATGATGAATGTATCATGCGATATTTTATTCAACAGCTTTTAAATTGTTTCAAAAGTATTTGAAATTTGCTTCAAATTGATATTTCGAAAGCACATTTGATAAAAAATAGTGCAGAGAAATTTATTTTGTACCACTCTGTTCGTCGGGTGGTTATACAAGTGGAAAGTGCACCACTTTTCAAATGATTAGTTATTGTAGTGCAAATATTTCACGCACAATACACAACTGTTTCAGGTAGTCCTTATTGACTAGTAACTAGATTTGAACTATTTCATTTTTATTCCAAGTTTCGACTCTTGGATTATAAAGTATTGTTGCATTACCAACAATATTAGTGGTTCCTATCACATAAATACATTTAATAATGATAAAAAGAATAAAAGTTAAATAAAACACACTCAGAATTGTTAAGCAAATAGTATTAAATCGAGTAAGATTCTTACCTTATACATGCTGACAGCACGCTTGAATTTTTGAGTTGTGGAGTCTCAATGGAGTAACTCCGTTGTCTCCTGCTTCTCCTAAAGGTGCTCTGCCCTCTTCTGCTCCCACTTCCATGTTCCCGAAGCCCTCATGGTCATGCATGCAATCTGAAATAGAAAGAGAAATGAGTTATTTTAGTTATGCTTTAGCGGCTTTTATTTTATTCGTGAATTACATATTATTGTTGGTACATCTTTAAAAATCGTTAAAAATAACACAAAAGTTGTTAACAATTAAAAATATATAACAAAATTGATGTTTGACTTACATTTTCCACATGATTTCAGCTGAGAAAACCACCGCCACGTTGTTGCTTCAGTTTACCTACTCCGCCGTATTGTCGTTGGAGATGGAGCAACATCTATGCGAATACGAGGAACAATTTAAAAAATATCGCCAATCTACGCCGCCGTAACGTCTTTGGGATGGAGCAACATCTATGCGAACACGTGGAACAATTTTCTAAATATCGCCAACCTACGCCGCCGTATTGTCTTTGGAGATGGACCAACATCTATGCGAATACGAGGAACAATTTTCTAAATATCGCCGACCTACGCCCCGTATTGTCTTTGGAGGTGGTGCAACATCTATGCGAATACGTGGAACAATTTTCTAAATATCACCGACCTATGCCGCCGTATTGTTTTTGGAGATGGAGCAACATCTATGCGAATACGTGGAACAATTTTCTAAATATCGCTAAGTCTGACGGGGTTAAACGAAGATTTTCAAACATGATTTTTTGTGAATTCTGCTGAACTTTAACGGACAATGTTGCTCGATTTATTATTCCACAATATTTGATTTCTAAGTTAAATACTGCGTCTGTATGTGTTATATTTTTATTTATAAAGATATCAGCGACAAAAACTTTAATTCGATTTGTTGTATCTTGTAATTAGCTTAAATCGAATTTCTTTCGCATTCTTTGGCGGTGGACGACGTTTGCTGTTCATTTAGTGTTAACCAGGGGGCACGTGTGGTATTCTACCACGGACGCGAACAGCTTTACCCCCCATTCAAATTAAATTGGTTGTATTCTAGCACTACCAATTTTGAAATTCTTCTTAAAGCTGTGAAAAATGTATCCGTTTTCTGTATATAAAATGTTCAATTCTCAAACACAGTAATTATAATTTACCGGTTGGACAAATATGGATGACGAACGTGGTAGAAAAAAATACCGAGGAAGACCTAAATACAACTGGGATAAGGCAATACTGAAGGTCCTAGATAAGAAAAACATGTCGGTTCAAGACGTTAGGAAGATGGCAAGAAATAAGAGGCAATGGAGAAAATTCGTACACGATCTCACATTCTCTCGTCTCAGCGAATCGACTATGTACACAATGAAATTATATTCCACGCTTGACTAACTACACTGATGTTAAATAACCTCAAATATAATAAAAGAATTTATTAATGATTAGGATAAAGGACAACGCAATAAAGTAGAAGAATATTCAAACAAATCCGTATCAGTATTAATTCTTAATGTTGCTCGGAGTATATCAAGGTTGAATATTTCACCTATACGAGTGAACTATATTGCACTAATATATAGGTATCTTTAAACCACAGATTCCTGAGCCCAAAATAAAACGATTTAACTAAACTTATCTAAATCCGAAAGTGCACCATTTAGCCAGTATTCTACTTCAAAGTCCTTATAATAACGAAACTCGTAAGTTCAATTTGAATGAAATTTAGTATGATAATCCATATGTACATAGTTCATATTTTAAGATTGTATTTGTTATTGTTAGTAAACCACTAGTGTATGAAACTTGGGGGTCAAGACTATGATTAGACCATTAGAAAGATATATTCAGTAGCAAACTTTTCTGTTTCTGAGTTATAAATATATAAATAAAAATGTTATATGTACATGTATACGAAATAAATAAAAGAATGGATAATAATGTTCCTCTAACTATTTCCTGCCTTGTACATGTGTACAATATAAGAAATAAACAAAAGAATGGATAATAATGTTCTTCAAACCATTTCTTGCATTGTACATGTGTACAATATAGGAAATAAATGAAGGAATGGATAATAACATACCTCTAACCATTTCCCGCATTGTACTTTCAAATTATTGATTAAATTTGAAAATTTTAATATTAAAAAATCAGTTGTGGCCAGCACAAAACCTCTCGCCATTTTCATTTTGTTGCATAGAACGTGAGCAGTCATGTGACTTTATTGACCTTAGCAAGCAGATATAGGGGCCCGTGTTAGAATGACAGCTATTAGTAATGTACATAGGTGTCAAGTATCATAATTTTTCATTCAAAACATCATGATTTTCCAAATCCATGTGGATTATTTTCCTCGACAAGTATATTCCATACTATTGATGACAAATAAACATCGGAATATTTCGAAATTTTGAATGAAAATTATGACATATGGCAATTGAGACATCTAGCCGTCATTCTGAAAGGATCCCGATATCTGCTTGCCAAGGCCAACAAAGTCACATAACTGCTCGCGCCCTATAAGTAACGAATTTAACATTTCTTGTACATACAAATAATTGAAATTCTCTTCTTTCGTTCTATAAGGAATTTTGTCCTACTCTTCTAATATGTTCAAAATTCTTCAAATTAATTGACAGTATTAGCGGTATTTCTTAAGGATATATGTAATATTAATATACCTATAATTTAAATACATATTTAATTAATAATACAATATATATCAAATGTACTCGTACCTCCCAGAAAAATCTAATTCTGACACTGACATTTTGCTGTCAATTACAAACATTTAAATATCTCAACTGTTTTTTGGGCAACGAGATTTAGTACAACAGATTATTCTATATATACTATATCTCCAAACCTATACGAGATATATTTTTTTTAAATGTGTCAGATTGAGAATTTAATTTTCTTTAATATTATTACCAAGAAAAAATTTCAAAAAATAATAATTAGAAGATTTTTTTCAA
The DNA here is from genome assembly GCA_951394225.1 of Harpalus rufipes. NCBI lineage: Eukaryota > Metazoa > Arthropoda > Insecta > Coleoptera > Carabidae > Harpalus > Harpalus rufipes. The sequence continues at coordinate 38,051,789 of OX596283.1, forward strand.
GAATCTGCTACTTCCGGTTGTCCAATTGTTACCAAAACCTTTTCAGCTCTTCCCAGTAATGTCCGATTGAGAAATACGTAAACAGATATCAAGTATTATACTTTTTGAGAAATCGTCCTTCCAACCGACCCACATACACACATCCATACACACATACATCCACACACACACACAGACATCATCGTAAAAATGTTAAAATCGGATTGTAGGGACCTTAAAACGTGCTTATTCATTAAAATCTGGATTGCGATTTTTAGCATGAATCCAATACCTCTTTTAGCGAGAGGTAAAAATCTGTTGTGCTCAGCACAATACCTCTCGCCACTTCAATTTTTGGTTACGTAAGTATTGTATTTAACATTAGGTGCATTGAATAAGCCCAGCAAAACAAGCAACCGGATGTAAAATTTGTCGAACGACTTTGCTAGCCTAGCATTTACTTCATTTAGTCACAAGAGCCAAATTTCTCTCTTGTCTTACTAACTTAGCAAATATAATCACCTCAAAAATAGCTATAAAAATTTAACAAATCGTAACGATTTATCTGTCAAGCTACGTTAATTTATTTTTATTAATTATTTGTGATTTCTGTTCAAGTGAACAAATATCAATTTAAATTAACAGACAATTGTTAACTGGAACAGAAATTAGAAACAGTACCAAATAAAAATAAATTACCCTAACATGACAATAAACCGTTAGACACTTGTTATTTATTTTGTCTCAATTCCATGGCTATAGCTATTTTTGAGGTGATTTTCGACATTTTCATAGCTATTTTTTGCCGTTACAAGGCACACAAAATTAATTTTACTTATTGATTCAAATGCAGAATTTTATGCTCTACGACTTTTATTTGACGCTTTTTTACCTAAAATAATTAGAGAAGCAGGTAATTAGGTGTCTGATTTTACATGTTAAAGTCATGAGAAATGGCTCGAGTGATAGAAGTTTTTAGAAAGATACAAGAGAGACAATTACATTGGTTTGAATATGTCATGAGGAGAGATGAAGAATATATTGGAAGAAGAATGAATTGCTTAGTAATGGAAGGTAAAAGAAACTGACGAAGACCAAAGATAATGATGGAAGGACTGTATTGAGAGAAAAGGAACTAAATGAGAACGACACGCAAAACAGAAATGAGTGGAAGAAAATAAAATATCGACCCCTAATAAATGGAAAAAGCTAAAGAAGATGTCAGTGTCAAGTGCAATTTGTATAGTTTGTTTATGAAATTTTTTTACTGGAAATATAGAATCTTTTATAAGAAAATTTATGTATGGAATTTGTACATAATAGAGAGGATTGACGGAAGGTAATGTGCTGGCCACATCAGATTTTTTCTTTTGATTGATAATAAAAATGCAGCATTAACAGCAGACAATCTTTGCCTTTTCACAGTTTCACTAAGAATAAACCCATATTTATATTAATATAAAAACCACAAAACGCAAACACTTCTATCGGTTTGACAGATGTAGATAAGGACGACAAAATTTAATATACATCTATCTCATAGGAACAGTGCATTACGTTTGGAGATTGGAAACTTTTATTAATAGTCAACAACGCATTGAATTATCTATAACGCATAGTGCACTAAATAATTAGCTGTGAATGATATCAGAGTATACTGTTTGACAATTTATTTTAGTAACAGTCCGCAAACGACAATGTATTAAGTGAAACTGTGAACATTACTTTATTGTTTTTAGACATCCTACCTAACACTTTAGATAAGAAATACAAATAAATAAATGATGATGTGGGCCTCAACTAAACATACATACAGTAAAATTTTTGAAAGATGTCCGAAGAAGGTCATCTACGAATTGTATGAATCCCGATTTTTGCTCCGCCCATTCTAACAAATTCAGTAGTGTCATTTGCTTAGTTTTTATGAGGGTGCATAAGATACTACTGTTAATTTATTATTATAAAAATATGTTACAATAAAAGCATTAAAAATTCAAAAATAAGTCAACTGGTAAGTTTATTAACAAATGTAAAACCAAATATGTAAGATACTGACACGATGTCAGTGACAGTGACAGAAAATAACGTTATTCGTACGGCTATGTATCAAGGTAATGTATCTGAATTAATAAATAAACTTACGTTACAGCGAAAGTATTATCAACAACGAGGATCGTTTTAAAGTGGAATGTCCTAACTTAGTCGAAACAATATGAATTTTTTAAAGACAAGCGTGTTACATCCATCCTTATCGCACACGCTTATAGCCTTTGAAAAGGAAAGAGATAAATGTATGCCAATTTGTTAATTAGTTCATGATACAGAAGGCCTTGATTGGACATCTTTCAAAAAAATTTACTGTACATACATACATAGATAAAAAATATAAAATATGTACTCAACGTCGGTGTTGTGATTGTGTAGTGTGTATTGTCCCCGAGTGTGGCAGACCAGGCCCCGAACTTACATAATATACATTATTATTCAAAGGTAATGTGAATACAAAAATACATTTATCTGTTATTTATTTTCACAAAATACATTGTATAAATAAAAAAATCAAAATCATGTAGGGGAAGGGAGAATGTCCTTTTCTCCATCTAATGTTTTCTTGAGAGCTGAAATCGCGAAAAAATGTTTTTCAGATCTACAGCCGGTGCTATAGATCATTGATAAAAAATGTAGTTTCGTTTCTAAATGAAGTGTCTATTTTTATTTTTTTAAATACAAAATTAATAAAATAAATGAATCAAAATTAAAAAAAATATATTACAATATGTTTACGTTTTTAAATAATTATACAATGTACTCACATTGAAAACTTTTGAATCAAAACTTTAAAAAAATTATTTTAAAAAAATACGACAAATTTTTGATATAGTTTTGAACTCGAGTATTTTATGGTTCTAGCTATTTATTTAACAACTAATCATGTGTAGTATTAAATTAAATAATGAGGTAGACATTCCAAATAAAAACTACGCTATCCTGACCTTAAATAACGCGGAAATCGACGCGAACCCGAAAAAGTATCGGCAAAACTTATTTACATTTTCCACTAACTTAAATTTTAATGTAATTGAACGGCGTTAAAGACCTTAAAGCCTTAAACAAAGCTTTAGACAAGTCCTGATGTTGATTAAAGGCTTAAATCAGCCTTTACACTCCTTGGAAACTTCTTTGGAACCCTGTATTATAAACCGTACTTGTTTAAAAATATTTTTAAACTCTAAAAAAAAACTAAGTTTCGCCGATTTATTTAAGATATTGTAACGAGTTACGACGCCCGGTATGTTAACATAGATACACATTCACAATGTGCCTCGGAAAAGAAATATAGAAGAAAATATGATTATTTGAATTAAATTCGACAACATAATCATATTTTCAGGAGAAAAAATAGCAAAAAAGCGACAGTGAAGAGAGGTACATAATATAACGACTTACATTGATTCACACAGCTCAGCTACCAGCAAGAAGAATCAGCTGTCCCAGGACGGCTCCTTGGAACATCAAACTCCAATACGGATCGGTCCTCCAGGAAACATTTTTTCATTGACCGAAACTCTGAAACACAAAAAAAAATATTTGAAAATTCAAGGATTACAATAATAAAACATGTTATCAGTAAAAAAAATAACTATTAAAAAAGTTAAACTATTGTTTACACTTACCATTGTTGCTAATTTGCAACAATATACAACAATTCACTATTAAAACAATAAATACTTCAATAACGTAATAAATATGGCTACTTGTGTTTGTTCACAAGAAACATAAAACTGGCGAACCGGCAGTGGCGTGATTATTAGATAATAAATTTGTTTTTCTATTTTGCATCTGTAAAGCTCCCTTCCCACGGCCCGTTATATTGCGGGCCGCGTCGGGCCAGCTCGCACCAACACGCCGTGGGAAGGGTACCATCCGTGGCGGCGCGGCCTGGCCTGTGCGGGCGCGCCCGATCCGCTGGAAGTCGGTAATTTCAAAGGCGCGAACCGGCGCGACGCGAGCGCGCGCGTGGCTGCCCGTGATGGCGCGGATTGTTGCTGGTTCTTTCTTTCTTGTTCATTTCATTTCATTCGTACCTTCGTGTTGTCATACGTCAATATGCAGTGGTCGAACGAGGCTATTTTTGAGTTTTTGACTTTATATGAAAACGAATGAATGACGACATCCACCAGCGTCTTTTCTTCTTTTTACCTCTCGCTAAGAGAGGTATTGCATTCATGCTAAAAATCGCATATCTAGATTTTATTGAATAAGCACGTTTTAAGATCCCTACAATCCGATTTTAACATTTTTACGATGATGTCTGTGTGTGTGTGTGTGTGTGTGTGTGTGTGTGTGTGTGTGTGTGTGTGTGTGTGTGTGTGTGTGTGGATGTATGTGTGTGTGTGTGTGTGTGTGTGTGTGTGTGTGTGTGTGTATGTATGTAGGATGTTGGAAGGACGATTACTCAAAAACTATAAGACTTTAAATTTGTTTAACTTCGTATTTCCCAATCGGACATTCATGGGAAGATCTGAAAAGGTTTTGGTAACAATTGGACAACCGGAAGTAGAAGATTTTTGAAAAAAAATCTTCTAAATAATATTTTTTGAAAATTTTTCTTGGTAATATTAAAGAAAATTAAATTCTCTGATACATTTAAATATTTTATTATACATTCTATAGATTTAGAGACAAAAGAAGTATAATATATAAAATAATCTGTTGTAATAAATTTTATAGCCGAAAGAATGCCATGGAAAATTTAAATTGTAACTGACAGATAAATGTCAGTGTCAGAAATCCGAAGACATTCCTGAAGACTTTTTCTGGGAAGTACATACATTACCTATATTATTTCTTAATGTATTAATAGTTAAAAATTAAAAAATAAAAGGTATACTACATATATCCTTCAAAAATACTGTCAATCCTGACAATGAATTGGAAACATTTCGAAATATTAGAAGACAAACTTTCTTCATAAAATGAATTTAAAATTGAACAATCTAAATATAAGGAATAGATATACGTAAGTAGAATTTTTCGTGTAGCGTGTAGGTATACAAGAAATGTTAAATAAAGGGCGCGAGTAGTCATGTGATTTTGTTGGCCTTGACAAGCAGATATGTGGGCCCATGTCAGAATGATAGCTAGTAATTATGTATATAGATGTCAAGTATTAAAATTTCTCATTCTAAATTTAGTGATTTTCAAATTCCATGTGGTTTATTTTCCTCGACAAGTAAATTCCACACTCCTGGTGACAAATTAACTACGTGTATTTAGAAAATCTTGAAATACTGAATGAAAAATTTACAATTGACATCCATGTACATAATTACTAATTATCATTCTGAAACGGGCCCCCACATCTGCTTGTCAAGGCCAACAATGTAACATAACTGTTCGCGCCCTATACTTATGTAACAAAAAAAGGAAGTGGCGAGAGGTATTGTGCTGGCCACAACAGATTTTTTTCTTTGTTCAGTAAATGGTGTCCACTGAATAATACAAAAGCGGCTGCAGCAACAGCAATGCTTTCTTCTCGCGACATTTTGGAATAGTTCTTCAAACCAAACTAAGCATCATGCCTCGGGCCCACACGCGCCATGGGAAGAGTTCGGCGCGGGCTCGCCTGCGGCGCGTGCTCGCCCGCACAAATCGACGCGGCGCGGCGCGGCCCGTGAAATCACACGCCGTGGGAAGCCACCATAACAAAGCTATAACAGCACCCAAAGGAGTTCGTTAATAGCTCGTTTGAGTGTTGTAACAGCCTAGTACAATTTATTTTTATAAAGTTGGTAGCATAGCTGAAACGTTATGTCAAAAAATATCAAATGTCAAACCTTACTGAATAAACGATACTAACGATTGTTAAGGTTTTTATTTTTATTTATATATATTTAGGGCATAAATAGTTCAAAACACTATTAATTGTTGATATTTAAAATATGTAATTTATTTTTATTTATTTATGAACTCTTTCGGTAAATTAGTTCGACAGGTTGTAAGCAAAAGCAAAATGGCGGCGGAGGAGAAATGTCACCAAGAATTAAGTGTTTATTTATAAGAAAATAGTGTTTTAAATATAAGATGTGTATAATTATATAGTTTTACACTTTTCACATCCTTTTCAGTTAATTTTATACAATAAAATGTAAGTAACTTGTAAAAATTTTACATTTGGTTATAACATGACTGTTTTCATTGTTTGTTTTTGAAATTATAAAATGTATTTTCCGTAATTTCACGTATTTCAGGTGGAGTACACAAAAATCGTATCTATTCATTTTTAATTTGATATGAATTTGATTGTAAACAACACGAGACAATTTTAAATTCAAACAATTGAATTTTCAAATGTCACATTATTACCAACTAACACAAAATTCCCTAAATTTTGAATTTACGATTTTTTATTTAAAAAGATCATAAAAAGCGCAAAATAGAAAAAATAGTATAAAGAACTCATGTCATAATTGTCGATTATTTTGTTCGAAGGTTTGGGCAACTCCGCTACGCGTCGTTACCCAAACTTCCTTCTCACAAAATAAAATGACAATTATGACATTCGTTCTTTAATATACTATATTAATTGGTTATGCTATTAATGGCCAGTTGCACCGCTTATAGTTAAATTTTAACTACTGGTTAAATTGACAAAATCGTATCGAAACGAAATGTCAAACGAGTTATTAAATATTACTGTCAAAATTTCGATACGCACTTTTTTTGTTAACCTGTAGTTAAGATTTTAACTATAAGCGGTGCAAATGGCCATTAATGAATAAATATTAAAATAAAATTATATTTTATTTTTTAAAATGGCTATCACCTATTTATATAAAAATCAATACAGGAAATATATGTATTTAAACGTAAAATATAGACATTTTTATATTCCACATATAAATTCCACCATTTTGTGAACAAAATAGACGATACACATGTACTTAAATTTTCAGAAAAATGTCTCAAAATATACGAATCCGTAGAAAATGATTAGAATTTATGAAAAAAAAACATATTTCCAGTAGTTTGAAGTATATTTATAACTATTTAAATAAATAAATAACCAAAATTGATTTACAATCTTCACCCGAGCACTTAATATTTTCGCAAACTAAACGATAGATCCGCATGAAAATTATTATCACAAAAGATTAATAAAATACATAAAATCGTGGAAAATGCAAACAAATATAACACTTGAAGCAGATTTCTTATGATTTAAATGTAGAATTAAATAAAATTCCAGTCACGACTCCAGATTTAACCGTTCGCCAGTAGCGTCGAAATTACTTTTATTTATATTCTTGTACTAAGATCGATCGCGGTAATAATTATTATCTAAACGTTAGACTAACACTATCGCAAGTTTTTTTATAAATTTTCGTCACTCACCGTAGTTTTTCCTAAGAAAATGAACATTAAATCACACCAAATGTAATTACAACAAAATGTCCTCCATTTTCTACGACGACGTGGAAAGACGCAGTGTTACCAAAAGTACTTAATAAAATATCGCTAACCCAAAATGTCGGTAATATTGAAATCGGTAATTATTATTAAAAAAATGTAATATCTGTAAAAGAACCAACAAAAATGCACAGAATACACAATAAAATTATTATTCTCAATTTTATTTGTCTGTATGAGACAAAATATAATAAAGTGTTCATTTCATTTTGTGCACTATTGCTATCTCAAGAACTATAATAAAGATAAATTTATGAATTAAACGAATAATAATTATAAAGAACGAAATTTTGTAATAAAATTAGACCCTATAAATATTCATCACAATTTACGGCTTGTGTGTCAGATCTTTTCATGGGTGAAGTTACACATCCAGCATCTTGGATTTCGTTTTTAATTCTATAGTTCTTTCTGATATACCCAAACAATCGCTTGTACGTTTACATTTGGGATTTGGGAAACATAATGTAAACAATCACTTTCTTTTTCTTCTTGAAAATAGTTTAACGTAGATAAAATTAATTTTTTCGTAGATGAATGTAGTTCTTCGGCACGTGGCATATTTATTGATTATTAATTCTTTGGTCATCATTATTACCGACATCTGCGTACAAAGCAAATTGGCTCGCCCATCAATGGGTAATACGCCGTGATGATATATATTTTTATTATCTTACCTATATTTTTACATATTTACTTATGCTGGAAACTGTATTAAGTTCCTTTCCATATAATTATTGTTCCATTTACTATTTTCCTTATAAAAAGTTAATATTATTATTTGAAATGATTAGTTCGTTGACAGTGACATATATCTGCCAGTCACAAACATTTGACATCTGAATTGTGTAACCATGTGTATGAGTTGTATTTAATTAAATTATAGAAAAAGTATTAATGCAAACCTGTAGAAAATTTAATAATCTTTATTTTTTATATAACATAATTCTCGAAAATAGTTATTTGTATATCAAGGCCGCGAAATCACTCTTTAGCGTACTGAGAGAAAAATTGTCGACGAGGCCGCTTGCGGCCGAGGCAAGACAATCTCGAGGACGCTAAAGGATTTCGCGGACAAGGTGTACACAATATTTTTTGTGCAACCGTAAAAAATATGTAATTACAAATTTTATTAATTTTAAACAGTTTCACTGTAAATTGAAAGTTGGCTTTCAAGGTAGCTATGGAATTGACATTTGATAAACAAAACACTTGTCATAGTGATTGTTTACTCAATTTCGCGGCCGCTACCATAACAACAACCGCGAAATTCAATTTCGTGGCCTATATTGCGGCTGCGAAATGCCTATTTCGCGGCCGGTTGCACAAAAAATAACATTTAAAGATATTTTTCGAAGAAAAACTATTTTGAGCTTCCAGTAAAGTGCCATTTTCGGTTATCTGATTTACTCCAAAATCTAATGGCATCTTTCCATATAAGAGAAAGGTAGAAATACAAGGTTTCAAAATTTTCTGAACGATGGTATTTGAGTTGGAGCGTAAAGAGGATCCACACACACATACACTCAGACAATCATCGTGAAAATGTTAAAATTGGATTGTCATTTACCAAAATCTCGATATGTGATTTTTAGCACGATCCCCAATCCCCATACCTCCCTTACTAAGGTCGGCGGGAGTAAAAATTATAGTACTCTTACTTTGTGCGCGAAATTGCATATAATGAACATTAGAAATACAGATCGTGTTCAGGCGTACATGCTCTACCGTAATATGTGATACGAGCAAAATCATAATAATAATGAAGAATTTTAACAATATGTTTTAGTAAAATTGTGATACTTTAGCATATAAAAAAGTATATTATTGTATTATAAACTCTGTTTTACACTGTATATATAAATTTCAAGCAACAATTGCTTGTAATACGCGTAATAGCGCTGCCGCATATTTATTTCAATAACTTTTATATATATAAATAATAAAGTCATTGTAAGCACATATTCAAATAATAGCAAATAGCAGTATAACATATAAAAAATTTATATGTTTATCTCACTTATTTACAAAGTTATAAATAGTTAAAGTTTGGTGTTCCGTACAAACAGCGAAACAATGTCAAAAATTACATTTGTTTTTGTAATAAGAAACTGTTGTCCGAAACCCTATTTGAAATATGAATATGTTACGTGGAAATATTTAAGCTATACGCCAGTAAAATCTTATTTAAATTTGTTAATTTTTACCAGAATGGTGTTGTTTCAACGTCAACTGACTATAATTCTGAAATGGATAGTAACCGTTTACGTAATGGACGACGCGTTGGAATTATCATGGACTTTGTATTGAAATTAAACAATTTACCTTGTAGATGCAGCTCGGAATTTTGTTTCTACAGCTTCGTTGTCATTTGAATTTGTTTAAAACACAACACATTATAAATATAATAATAAAATAGACTATAAAAACAAAATAAAAAGCGGACAGCAAACAACCACACAAACAACGCACAATCTACACTGCGACTTGTTGGAGTTGGCGCAGTGTTGCCAACCGTGTTTCATAAACTTTCTTTTTACTTGCCGTTGCAAAAATTATTTCATTTAAATAAATAGATAATTATTAAATAATTACAAAATTGTTCATGTTTTTTATATTCCAGTGTATATTTAAATAGCTATTGTGTGAAAATTATTAATTTCAGAATAAATTCAGTTATTTGAATTTTTTTGTTGCCGAACAAATGAATTTAACAACAAATTCTAAAATGCAGGAATTTTTTACTATACTTTGTTTCACGTTAGAAAATATAGTGAAAATGATTAGGCAGAAGACTCACGTCATCAACCTGAAAAAACCTTATAAAATGAAATATAACTTGTAGAAATTATTAGGTGTTATTTATTTTGAAAGAATAACATATTTTTATAGTTTTCAGTGTATGAAAAAAAAAAGAATTTAAATTAAAACGAAACAAATATTTGTTAATAACTTCATAAATAGCAACAATAGGAATTATGCACTAAATAATTCAAATTGACAGATAGCAGAGTTTTTGTTTTTCATACATATAGCCTGCTGAAAAACAGAGATGTTTATGTATAACCTAGATACCCAACTTCGTATGTCTCAAACCACGTAAAAGTGAAGCATAAAGGTCAAGAGGCGGCCATTTGTTAAAAAGGCAAAATAATAATGTACGATATGGTAAAAATGAAATAAAACTTAGAATATAATTGATATATGAAGGTTATCACAAATAAATTGTTATTAAATTGGTGAAATAAAACGCAATACTTGTTCTTAAACACTATTGATTAGAGAATATAATTCCTTAGTCACGTGAAATGTTTTCCGCCAATCAACATTCAGAATCTCCCTAGCTTCGCATTTATCACAGCGATGATAAAAAACAAGGAAATAAACACCGTATTTATAGTCGTTACTAAGGGACTTGTTTTCTTTATTTATGACATTGACAGTTAATTTTGAGTATAAAAATAAATAATAACAATAATTCAAACTCCGAAATATTACATAAAACACGTAAGTACCATGTTTTAATACAATATGAATATGTATATCAAAAGTTAGGTTAGGTTAGATTACAAAAATTCATTATATTCTATCATTAAATATAAGCTCGTGATATGATTAATAATCGAAGATATTGCTCGTGAAACCGAAACAGCTCATTTGCAGCTCGGTTTCACTCGAGAATATCATCGATGATAATCATATCACTTATTATATTACGTATGAAAATAATACTAGTTTATTTAATTTGTCTTTTGCTAACAATTTGATTCTGATTGGACCACTTAGCAATACTGTGCAATCTAATTTTTATATACTGCTTGCAAATATATCAAATTAGATCAATTTTGTGATTATTATCCAAAGAAATTTCACAATGTAAATGAGAAAAAATAAATTATTATAAAAAAAAATCTTTCAGAACTCATATTTCAATAGAATAATACAACCTTTTTTTTTCTTGAGAAAAAATATTTTTTTCACTGGCAAAAAGATTAATTTTTAATTTTTTTATTTTTCTTTCAATATTATTTGTATTTGAAAATGTTTTTAAATTATTAGTGAAATTATTAATTTCTGTTTCAGTAGGTTTAATTATTGTTCCGTCGACCGTTTATTAATAGGCTATCTTAATGTATAGAAAATCATTCATTAATGACCCCTATTAATGCATGATTTTTATTAATAAACGATTTATTGGGTGCGTTCACCACATGGAACACAGCATGTATTTCTAATGCTAAGTTGTAGCAAAAAGGTAGACAGAATTAAAAGTCATGCTTTTGACACTTACTAGCTAGGTATATTCACGTAGCATACCTTTAAAATGAATTTGAAAGAATAAAATTCCTCAAATAACATAAAAAACCACTTGTGTTGTCTAGCATTCAGTAAACTGAACGCACCCACTGAAAACAATTGATGACAAAACTTATTGATTTTCTGACGTAAAATTTGACGTTCGGTCAACCATTACTAACCTAAAAAAATTTGTCATGGAATAAAATTAGATTTTCCATTTAAGTAAGATACGGTCAACGAAAAAATATTGTAACTAACACGTGTGTTAATTGGCATTAATTAACACACTTGATAGTTAAATAATTTAATTTCTGAGATAATCAGATACATTAAAATGTTCATTCATAGCCTACGTTATTAATACGTATGAGTGATTTAATGGCACTAAGTATCATTATGAGTTTCATAATGACATTCAAATTGGTGTACTAATGGGCTACTTGCATACAAGAGGATTTTGAAAACTATTATATTTTTCAAGTTTAGTTTACTCAACTACATTATTTACATTATAAATTTTTCAAATACATTGTTATTATTTAGTAAATTTAACATAAATGTATCCCTCCTATCTTGATGACGACACAATCACTAGTATTTGATTCGTTAATGTGAGTGGGAGAGGTGAAGGGAAGATCGAGGATCAGACAACGTTCCACTATCTCCGTCTCTGTCTTCCCAAACTACAGAACTAGGACGTATATCATCCGTGATTGTGACGTCATAAAAAGAAAATATTTATTTTTAACCGTAAGTGACAAAATTTTGAAAAAAAAAATAGGGGGTCTTATTTTATATACAGGGTGAGTCACCGACATCGCCGTCTTCGATATCTCCCTTGTCGTTAGAAATACAGCATAAGTTTATTAACAGAATTTATTCGTCTACTCAAGGAGCATAACGTAAAATTATTTTCACATATACAGACTGTTGCATTACGGCTCGGCGAGAATAGTTTCTTTTTTTAAATGGAACATCCTATATATTTTTATATATTTTGAATTGTATTTTATTCACCTATATGAACATATGAATTTTGTTTTAGTTTTCCACGGCGTTGCCAAGTTATTCCGTTTTTTCTCTAAAAAAGACCGAATACACGCATTGCTTTATAAAGGCTTACTGAAGTTATTTTAATAGTAAAAATTAAGAATTTTCTTTTCTGTATAATTGTAATTATACTCTATGTTTTAACATATTTTTTTTAAATGTAATTATACAGGCTGTTCAATAAAGCGAATCAAAAGTGCTCAATTTCAAATAACTATAACTCGTCATTTTCAAATGGAACACCCTATATTTTATTATTCAGTTGTGTGTATTTTTGAATTATCTTCATATGTTATTAAGGGTATCCCATGCCTAAAACCAATAATTTCGGACATTTTCACCATTTTTCTCTAAATTTATATATTTAACTAAAAATTAAATCTAGTATACCATGGATATTGTTTTTTGAATAAGAAACAATTGCAGTAATGATAGTATTTTCATTAGCCAGGTTATTATTAATAACAGAGGGATTAAGTAAATTAGTTTATTAATATGATTCTCTCGCAAGAAGAACTTACGAATATGGTGTATGCTGGTCAGGCCAGGCGTCACCTCACGGGCACTCAATGCTGGCGTGGAGAGTGCGCAAGAAGAACTTATTATGCACAACGGTTTCCGGGAAGACGACATCCAAATCCATGTTCTTTTGAAAAACTAAGGGAAAGGTTTGGAAGAACTGGTCATGTTCAGTACGACAAAAGAGGGTTTCTTTCCGCTTCTCCAAGTGCGTACACCATATTCGTAAGTTCTTCTTGTGAGAGACTCAAATTAATAAATTAATTTACTTAATCTCTCTGTTATTAATAATAACCTGGCTAATGAAAATACTATCATGACTGCAATTGCTTCTTATTCAAAAAACAATATCCATGGTATACTAGATTTAATTTTTAATTAAATATATAAATTTAGAGAAAAATGGTGAAAATCTCCGAAATTATTGGTTTTAGGCATGGAATACCCTTAATAACATATGAAGATAATACAAAAATACACACAACTGAATAATAAAATATAGGGTGTTCTATTTGAAAATGACGAGTTATAGTCATTTGAAATTGAGCACTTTTGATTCGCTTTATTGAACAGCCTGTATAATTACATTTAAAAAAATATATGTCAGAACATAGAGTATAATTACAGTTATACAAAAAAGAAAATTCTTAATTCTTACTATTAAAATAACTTCAGTAAGCCTTTATAAAGCAATGCGTGTATTCGGTCTTTTTTTAGAGAAAAAACGGAATAACTTGGCAACGCCATGGAAAACTAAAACAAAATTCATATGTTCATATAGGTGAATAAAATACAATTCAAAATATATGAAAATATATAGGATGTTCCATTTAAAAAAGACAAACAATTCTTGCCGAGCCATAATTCAACACCCTGTATATGTGAAAATATTTTTATGTTATGCTCCTTGAGTAGACGAATAAATTCTGTTAATAAACTTATGCTGTATTTCTAACGACAAGGGAGATATCGAAGATGGCGATTTCGGTGAATCACCCTGTATATATTCCAAAAAAAATATTTCTTAATATCATGCAAGTAGCCCATTACATATTAGCGCACTGTCGTAGATAATAGAATATTACACAAGTGAAAAAACTGATAATAAAACAAACAAGAATATATCAATAATGATTTCTTTAATATCAATTTATGAATTATTGACTCACATTTAATTCCTCTACATAAGAAGGAAGATCTATATCGGTTTCATAACACATTCATAACTCATTTTCAATGATATAACGCATGAACTGACATAAGCATTAAATTTAAAAATCTGATGTGACCAACACAGTACCCGCCATTTACCTATGTATATAATTTTTATATTACTTTATAAATTTATCCATAGAATATATAGAAAAAGTATTAAAGCGAACTTGTAGAAAATGGAATAATCTTTAATTTTTATAATAGCAAATTGAGAAAAAAATACATTTAAACGTATTTTTTGAAGAAAAACTATCTTGAGCTTCAAGTAAACTGCCATTTCCGGTTATCCGATTGTCACCAAAATCTAATCAGTTCTTTCTATATTAGAATAAGGTAGAAATACATGGTTTCAAAACTTTCTGAATGATAGTATTTGAGTTAGAGCGTAAACAGGATCCACACACACATACATACCTACATACACACAGACATCGTGAAAATGTTAAAAATGGATTATAGGGACTTTAAAACGTGGTCATTTACCAAAATCTCGATATGCGATTTTTAACACGATCCCTATACCTCCCTTACCAAGGGTAGCGGGAGGTAAAAATTAAATTCATTTATTTTCACGACAACGCTTTGGTAAATTGATTTTTAAATCTGCATATTAAGCTGTCATAGAAAAACCTAGAATAATGCATATTTTTTAAAATTTATATTGATGGAATTAGATAAAATATTGTACATACGTTATGAAAACGTGATATTGTTTGACTCACATAATTAATTATGTTCATCAAACAATATCATTCTTTTCATAACTGATTACGTAAATAACTATTGCTTATTGATTCAAATACAACTTTTATTTGAAGCTCTTTACCTAAAATAATTAGGGAAGCAGAAATTATGAAAGTCTGATTTTATATATTAAAAGTCCTATGTTCGGCTGGGCCGGTCACCACCCTGTATGTTAACTAATATTATTGCCAAACAATTATTCACGAAGTATGTTGTTGAACATATCGCTCATTTGCTGCAACACTGACATAACTCAAAATTTTCCATTTTCGAGTTGGTCTTACAAAACTAAATGTTTCTGCTAGTACTTTTTGCTTATAGAACGACATAACTGAGCTAGTAAAATTCACTGAGAGAGAGAGAGCAGTTGTGTCACTAATGTGGTTTCATATTTAGACTAGTTTTGTTTCAACACTGACAATACTGACATCTCAGTTTTAAGTTGAATAATATTTTTCGCTAACAATGTTCGTTTCACTGTGAACCCGGCTTTTAAATATTTAACACCAAATAATTTCATTACATAGGGGTGTTAGAATACAGGGTGTTTGGCGTAAGTCCGGCACCACGAATATTTCGTTTATTTTGAGAGATACAAAAAAATGTTAATAAGCAAAGTTAAACTAGACAAAGGGGCTCATAAGATGATCATAGCAGAAATTTTGTATCACTTCCGGTTTTAGCGGAAATGGATACAACTTTAAAACTAGCATAGGGAATCGGTATTTTTATATATTTTTTTTCAGAATGTACATAAAATTTGCTTCACAATTATACCAAATTATCATAGTTTTACTTTCACCATTTGAAAATGGCAACCATCTATTCTCAAAATATGTATTAATAAAATTCCATACAAACTAAAACATAGCAAGCTATGAAAACAATTTTATTATCTTATAACAAAAGCAAAGAAGAAATTAAAAAAAAATTGGGCGTGAGGTATTATTTTTTAGCATGTTCACAATGATACCAAAACAGAAACAGTAAATGTGAAAAACTACAAATGCTCAATATGGCCGCCGTTATTTTCTATACATTTTCTTATACGTAATAAAAACTATCACAAATGTAGGTAAATTATTTTCTTTTGTTATAAGATCACCGCCAGCACAACGAGTCATTGTCTCTGCTCCAGGAGTCCACTCACTGTGGACCGGACAGGGACCACACTGATGAGCACCAATAAGTGCGAAACGCGTCTGTGGTTACTTGTTGTGCTGGCCGACTTCTGACGATGGCTTCATGAAAGTTGACTCAGATGTTCGTAAACTAGTGGAACTAGACGTAACTTTGTAATTTATTTTGTGTATTTGTTTCACAGAGAAATTGCAATTTGCTTCTTATATAATTTATGTTACACAGTTGACTTCCCAAAAATTAATAATAAGCAAGAAAAAAGGGTGTATCTATTTTCCAAACATACTGTATAAAACTTTTGATGATGGCATGTTCACCAGAAACAAGAATTTTACACGCACTGCCATCTGACAAAAAAATTGCTGAACTACACGCTCAAGCAACTGTCGAAATAAATTGAAACAACTAAAAAGTAGCTTTAAAAACTTGATAATAATTGTCGTAAAATACAAAACAGATCATAGAATAATTTAATTAGTTTAATTTGCAAATTTGTAATAACCTAACCTGTCAACAGATGTAAACAAAAGACGTCAAATTTGATCCATGTATTTTGTGCAAAATATACAACATATTTTGCATTAAATATTTGTAAAAGGAGATATTTATGAATGTATAATATAGTTTGAATGTATTGTGAATTTATTTTCTTGAATTTTATATAACATTTTGTAAATAATTTCGAGAACCCAGTTACCTGCCAAAGTTTTTCCTACACTAGATAGATGTATGATTTAATAAAATTTTGAATATATCTATTGTATAAATTTGTAGTTTAATTTTTTGTCAAAGACGTGTGGTTAGCGCAAAGTTTGTGGTTTAGGTTTGTTCACAATTTAATTCGATACGTTTGTATAGTCAATAAAATTTCTAATCACAATAATTTATTATGTAAATTACGTCATTTTAATATTTGTGATAAAGAAAGCGTTTACAATATTATATTTTGCTTCATATTTCGTATGCGTCATAGTAAAAAAATGTACACTTCAAATGTCACAGTGACGTTTATAAAAAGTAGATCAGGTTAATATTAATTAGAAAGTGAGGGGACATATTTTCTTATCAGTGTTTATTGTTTTTACGTAAAATTCATTTTACAATGTTTCAAAACGAAATAACAAGTAAGTAAAATTAAGGTTAGTAATGAATAAATAATTGTCATCGCATTTTTCAAGAAAATAAGCGAAGGACTCAAGGAGATGGAATGGAAAATATTCAGCCATCGTCAGAAATGGGCGTTAAAAATAAAAATATTAAAATACGTCTGGGCGACAAGCTGATATACCGTCCGTCAGATAATTCATCATGTTACTTACGTCCGATTGTTCCCAAAGGTCGTATAATCAATTTAGTGCCAAAGTATATTCCAAAAGAAAAGAAACAACCATTATACATCACAAAACCAAAGGATCCTAAATTTGTGCCTTACGAGCCGTACAAAGCAGCCATCGAACCCATCATTCCCAAGAAGAAAAGAGAAGCGAAAAAAGAGCAGAAAGTTTCAAAAAACAATGTCGACATTCACGATCTAGTCAGCCAGATGTCAGAAATGGCAACTGCGGAGATGAACAAAGCCAAAAAAGAGGCCCTCCAAAACGATGAGTTGCTAATCCCCCGAAAACAATGGGAAACAGAAAGAATCAAATTCGAAACTGACATTAAAAATCTTCGTGAAACAAATACTCATTTGGAAAACCAACTCAAATTTCAAGCTCAGGTAAATAGCGAATTAAAAACACTTCTGGTGGCCGCAGTTGGGGAAGATTTAGAATCCAGGGTTCAACATCTAACGGAGGATAAATTGGCTTTAGCTAGGGAATTGTTAAATTCCGCTAATCATTTAACTTCTCATCGGGAACATACAGAATGGCTATCTGGACAGTGCGAAGTTTGGAGAAGCAAATTTTTGGCGTCTAGGTATGTATTTATTAAATATTTTATGTAGAAATTAAAATTTATACATTGTGCAATAATTTTTACTTTATAATGGAACGTGGGTGCTGTTTATCAAATTAACTTTTGTAAGTCGTAAAGTTTTATCACGATTAATATGTTACGCAAAAAATTAATGAGAATTACAGACGATTTTGAATTTTTATAAGGACATGCTATACGTTCAAGACAAATTTTTATGAATAATATATTACATTTTTTTAAAATTGTATTAAAAATGTATCAGTTAATAATAATAAAATTTTATTCGCGTAAGTGCATTTTATTTTAAGTATGTATACATTTTTAGTATCACTAGATTCGAATTCCACATATAATATTGAATTTTTAGTCTTAAATAAAAGAAAAATAAGGGTAGTTACTTACTTTACATATTTTTTAGAAATTTACCACAATACAGAATACACCGTTTAGTTTCAAAGACGTAGGCGAGCTGACTACAGCATCGAACAAAATATCGTAATTAAATTAACTTATACCTTACACAACATTAGGTAATTATTTGTAGAGTTGATGATTTTATTTTATTATTAATATTCATTATCAGTGATACTAAAAATGTATACGTCAAATAACTGAATTCATTTTTTGAATTTTAAAAAACTTGTTCTAGAATAAATAGAGTGGTTCAAAAAATTATTCGTACACTTTACTTTTTTATCAGTTGCTGGGTGTGCCAATCTGCTTTGTAAACATATATCGGTAATGATGAAATATTTGGGCGCTTACCAGGCGTCACCTCACGGGCACTCAATGCTGGCGAGGAAAGTGCACCACAGGGGTCAATTTAGTGCCATTAAAATTCGAAGTAATTTTTGGCGTCGGTCGGGATCGAACCCGGGTCTCCAGATTCGCGATCAGACACTCAGGGACACGGCCACGAGACCCCAAAAAAACAAATTATATACAAAAATCTGATGTGACCAACACAATACCTCCCATCATTTAATTTTTATTAATTTAAATACTTACCGCTATTCCTACATGTTTACTTATGTTGGAAAGTGTGTTAAGTTCCTTTCCATATAATTATTGTTCTATTTACTATTTTCTTTTTAAAACGTTACTATTATTAATTACATACATTTGAGATCTGAACTGTGTGTGTAACCATGGAGTTGTGTTTAAAGCGTAGGCATCGGGAATTAAATTATAGATATTTTTATAAATTTATCTATAAAATAGAAAAAGTGTTAATGCAAACCTGTAGAAAAATTAATAATCCTTAATTTTTATAATAACATAAATCTCGGAGGAATAACATTTAAAGGTATTTTTCGAAGAAAAACTTTTCCATGTAGTGCTTCCAGTAGCCCAGTCATTGATTTTATTAAATTAGATGATATGAAAGTGGAATTTTTGCCCATTTTTCAGTCAGATTCGTCTGGAGTTGCTAAAATAGAGGAATATGTTATTTTGCGGGGTCGTCCTTATAGTTCCGACCATAAATTCTTAATGGACCTTTTACATGAAAAGAGAGAGATAGAGAAAAAATGACATATATGTAGTGCGCAGTAGTTTGTTTGCGCATAGAGGAGGCCAGATATATTTCAAACAAAATTTGAAATGGCGGATATAAGAATGTAACTATATTAAATAAATTCACACAAAGCGTTTGTGATGATAAATATTTCAAGACGAGAGGACGGGTAAATGGGAATCAGAAACGTGGTTATATGTTCTAAAGACGCGAAATAAACATCACCTAAAGTGACAGATAATTGCGTAGTTGCCAGTTTGTTATTAAGAAAGTTACAAACAAGAATAAAACTATTGTTATTATTTTTAAATAAATTGTTTTGTCTTTATTAATAATTTCTTTACAATCAGTCAAAATAATTTCAGTTTTTGTGTTGTTTAAATAACTTTTTATCAAAAATAAATGCTTGTCCTTTTAATCATTTTACTTGACAACATGGTGCCTACTCATCTCTAGTTCATAAAAATTTCACTACGTGGTGTATTAAAAAATTACGTCACGGTGCAATAAAAATGTAAAAAGTCCATAGAGCTGAAATCAGGAGACTGGGGAGGTGTTTTAAGTTGTTTTGGTATGTTGTAGAACAGTCATTCCTTAACAATAAGTGCTGTATGTTTGAGATCATTATCTTGCTGGAATATATAATCCCCTCCCAGTCCAAGTTTATCCGCAGAAGATTGCAAATTTTCTTTTAAAATTGATAAATAATTATATTTATTTATAGTTTCAATAATAAAACATAAATTCCCCAACCCAATTTGTAATAGTTATTTGAAAATTAAATATTGGTCAAGGTCACCACAACTCAAATTTAAGTTAGTAAAGTTTACTATTTTGTTTTACAGTTTAATGGTGGAAGAACTGGCCCGTTGGAAATCAGCCCTATCCAACAAAGTAGCAGAAATGAAAGACATATTAAAAAAAGTAATGGACGAACGCAATCGCATCCGCGACTTTTCCCTCAAAACCTACAATAGCCTAACATCTATAAACGAACACCACCCATGCATCGAACATACCTCAATGCCTAAAAACATCCTTGACATAGCTGTCCAAAACCACCAACTTAGCTCTGCGCTAGAAAAATCTCTACTTAAAGATCTTCCAGAACCCAGAAGACACAAGGTCCCTGAAGAGGACTCTTACACTTGCGTGGAGTCATCAGCGTTGGTTTCATTAAGAAACCCGGTTATGTTGTCTGATAGTCCGGACATATGTAGCGCTGTTGTTGGGGCAACAGTTCAGATTGGAAAAGGGCAAATGTTCTTACAAAATCCGTCGGATCATACGAAATGTTGTAAGCATTGCAAAGGGGATGTAAAAGAAATTTAACATAGGAATTATTAGAGTAATTTTTGGGGTAAGATTATTTAAACATTGCGAGTTTTTTATTGTAATTTATTGAATGAAATGAACAAATTTTATGTATATTTATATGTTCAGTGCAATAAGATTTTTGGAATGTATTTATATGGGTGATATTATACTAATTTTATATGAGAATATTATGCAATATTACAAAGATTTAATGTTTTTTTTAATTTTTTTTATTTATTAATAGCAAAAGTGTTGATGAAAATATGTGAAATTTTTTGTAATAATATAATTTTATGAAATTCTCCAGTCTTCAGTACGGTAAGTGTGAAGAATAGATATACCATTTATTTCCTTTTATAAAATAATAAAGTGGAATATTTATCATAAAATAATCTAAAATAAAAGTTATCAGGATGGAGTTTTCTATTCGTTTTTTCATTTTTATCTCTCTAAGATTTATTCATGCTAAAAATCGCATATCGAGATTTTAGTGATTAAGTACGTTTTAAGGTCCCTAGTATCCGATTTTAACATTGGAAGGACGATTCTCAAAAACTAAGACTTAAGACCTGTTTACGTATTCCTCAATCTAACATTAATGGGAAGAGCTGAAAAGGTTTTGGTGATAATTAGATAACCGCAAGTAATAGTCCCTTAAAAAAATATTATTATAAAAAATAAAGAACATTTTATTCTAAATCTGATAAAAAAAATTATATCTTTTATAGATTTAGAGATACAGAATATAATTTATAGAATAATCTGAATTGGAAGAATCTCTAACATTTAGAAACTTCCTCATAGAATAAAAGCAGATATGGAGGCCCTTGTCAGAATGACAGTAATTACGTACATGACATAGATTAAGGAAAATATATGGTACAGTACATGGTACATAAATTTCAAGATTTCTAAGTTCACGTGGTTAATTTGTCACTAGGAATGTGGAATTTACTTGTAGAGGAAACTACATGGAATTGGAATTAGATTTTTGCGTGTAGAAGAAATGTTAAATACAGGGTGATTCATCGGTCTGTCCTCTCTTTATAACTCTTTTATTTTAAGTCAGATAGAAAAACTCTTCAAATATAATTTATATAATATATTATTGTCTATTTACACACTATATGCATTTGTATACAGGGTGCTCCGTTGAAGCGCAACAATATATAACTTTATATTTCTTAATGGAACACCCTATATATATTTATTTATTTTGATAGTAAATTAGATTCCCTTTAAAATACTATTAAGTAATAAGGGGTTATTTACGTTCATAAAAAATAGTAGTTCATAGTGGAAAAAACCATAATTTAATACAAAATTTTGATTCTTTTTTATTAATACTTATTTTAAACATTACACTAATTACAAAGAGGCTATTAAAATTTAGTGACAGACTAAATAATGCAAAATTATAATAAATGCTCGAAACAATTGATCAAATTATCCATAGCTTACTTTGTTAATAATAACATGATACAAAAATATCATTCAACGAATAAAGGTAAATAACTTCTTAATATGTAATTTTAGACCCCTTATTACTTAATACTTTTTTAAAGGAAATCTAATTTACTATCAAAATAAATAAATATATATATAGAGTGTTCCATTAAGAAATATAAAGTTACATATTGTTGCGCTTCAACGGAGCACCCTGTATACAAGTGCATATAGTACGTAGATAGACAATAATATATCATATAAATTTTATCTGAAGAGTTTTTCTATCTGACTTAAAATAAAAGAGTTATAAAGAGAGGACAGACCGATGAATCACCCTGTATAATACTTATATAATATAAAATGGAAATGGCGAGAGGTATTGTGCTGGCCACAAGTTTTTTTTTATCTATAGTGCGAGGCTATTGACAACTGACAAGCTGCGACATGACATCTGGTGGGAAAAATATAAACTTTCCGATTCGGTACTGTATTGTAACCGTATGCTTGAGTTACATGTGGTTTGATCATTTGATGTGAATAAAAATGGGAAAAAGTTATACAAATTGTTGTATATTTTGATGCCACTGAAGATCTGGTCGAGACACAGGCATTGGGTTTTATAATTTTCCGAAACATGGCCAAAATAAAATTAAGACAAGAGCAGGTGTTGAAATGGACATGGATCGACGAAAAGCATGGGAATATGCAATTCGTAGTGCAAAACAAACAACAAAACATATGAAAGTTTGTTCTCGTCATGTTAAATCGGATAATTACATATTTCCCGGTCTTTGTCCAGCTTTACATGTGCATTCTGCACTAATAGTTTTTATAATTTTCTGAAGAACTCTCTAAATGAATTTTATTTCATGTGGCTTTACAGTAATTGCATTGGTTTGCAAACAAGTGCAAATATTACCCACATTATACCGTCATTTTTTAATACTGCACATAATATTATGTGGTTAGTGTTTATAATTCACTCACTTGCAATCATCAATTTCAATTGATTAAATATATCTCGAAATATACAGAATGTTCAATTTAAGTATTTCACTATTGCTATCTCGAGAACCGTAAGGGATACGAAGTCGGTTAAATTAGCAAACAATTTCTATATTGACTATTAAAATGAGCATTACAAAAAATATTTTCAACCAGTGGTTCTCAAAATACAGAATTCAACTTTTTAATTTTAAATGAGAACCTACTTTTTTATTCGCCCATTCGATTCAGCATTTTTTTCTGAATACAACAATATAAAATGTTTATACCCTTACATAACGAAAAAAACGAGAAAATGCAAAAGAAAAATTATTATTTTCATATTTATTTCTACATGTACTCAGAGTGCCATGACAAAAACAATTGAATATTTTGTTTTGTATCACATGTCAAAGTAGTTCATTTATGAATTTTCTTGTTTTCTTTTGTGTTAAAATGAATTTTACACACGAAGAAAAAATTGATATGTACGAAGTTTTCATATTATCTCTGAAAAATACTGTTCTGCAGGGAATATGTATAGGGAACGTTATCCTGAACGGCGAGTTCCTTGTCGTCAGTATTTTACAAAATTAGAATTAGCACTGCGCGCTAATACGGATGCATTCGTATCGAAGCGAGTGCGAGTTAGCGTACAAAATCAAGAAGCTGGGATAAATATATTAGCATATTTTGAAGCTAATTCAGTTAGAATGGCTACAGCTGAGTGTAATTTAAGTGTGGGCACGATCCATAGGATTTTAAAGAGACATTAATACAGACCATTCAAAATTATTAAAATTCACTATTTACATCCTGGTGATCGTTTAAAATTAAAATGGTGAATTCTGTATTTTGAGAACCACTGGTTGAAAATAATTTTTGTAATGCTCATTTTAATAGTCTTATAATATAGAAATTGTTTGCTAATTTAACCGACTTCGTATCTCTTACGGTTCCCGAGATAGCAATAGTGAAACACTTAAATTGAACATTCTGTATATAAAATTATAAATACATTTTAACATACCTTCTATAATACATCTAGAAGTAGCTGTTGCTTCCAGAAATCTAAAATGTTCTGTGATACCAAGCTTCATTTTAAGTGAAAAAATTGATCTTGTTGTTTGTTTTCATATGTCACAACATTGCGAGTACCAATTCAGAAGCAGCTGATCAGTCCGATGGTGCTGCCGCCATCGGACATGTCAGTTCTCAATAGATAAGGAAATATAATATACATCTTCATTTCACGTAAGAAAATAGTAGATGGCGCTTGAGAGCTAACCGTTTTTACATGCATTACATAAATAATTTAAATTCGTGAAACCAAACTTTGTCAATAATAAAATAGTAAAAGTAAAATTTTTGAAAGATGTCCGATCAAGGTCATCTGTATCATGAACGAATTAACAAATTGGCATACATTTATCTCTTTCCTTTGTAAAGGCTATAAGCGTGTGCGATAAGGATGATATAACACGCTTGTCTTCCAAAAATTCATATTGTTTGGACTAAGTTAGGACATTCCATTTTAAAACGATGCTCGTTGTTGATAATACTTTCGCTGTAACGTAAGTTTATATATTAATTCAGATACATTACCTTG
Source organism: Harpalus rufipes (assembly GCA_951394225.1). NCBI lineage: Eukaryota > Metazoa > Arthropoda > Insecta > Coleoptera > Carabidae > Harpalus > Harpalus rufipes. The sequence goes on from OX596283.1 coordinate 38,077,000, forward strand.
ATTCATAGTCGTACGAATAACGTTATTTTCTGTCAGTGTCACTGACACTGACATTGTGTCAGTATCTTAATTTTCACATATTTGGTTTTACATTTGCTAATAAACTTACTAGTTGATTTATTGTTGAATTTTGAATGCTGTTATTGTAACATATATTTTTATAATAATAAAATAACACTAGTATCTTATGTACCCTCACAAAAACTAAGCAAACGACACTACTGAATTTGTCAGAATGGGCGGAGCAAAAATCTGAATTCATACAATTCGTAGATGACCTTGATCGGACATCTTTCAAAAATTTTACTTTTTTTTGTATATATGCACTAAATGACGTCATTATTTAGGATATTGGGATTTAGTTTTAGGGTAATTTAACAAAAAATACGCGCTATAGTTGATGCAAACAAAGATGACTAGTCAAGGCCATTTGTTAAAAGAAAGAATACAGAACACTTTATATTACAGTGCAGTAGCTTAGCAACATTTTATGTTTAAAAGAGAAAGGTTATAAACACACCACAATTGAAAGCGACATGTGTCGTAGGGTTATAGAAATGTAGTAATTTATTACACTGTCCTCAATGTCAATGTTTATTCAGTGATCTTGATGTTTAACTCAAAATATTGTTCATTGGTTTACGAAACGTCTACATTTTTGCATTATTTTAAAGAAACATTTTAAAATGTAGCAAATATTTTATTCACTTAAAATGCATTTATAAATTATATACTGCACGTTTATGGGCGCGAAATACATAGAACAAGAGCCCACGACCAAAACCATGTCTCATAGTTTTACGGCCAAAACCGTATAAAATCGATAGATTAGATGACCTTAAACCCGACTAGGTGGGTAATAACAGTCAGAAACTTAGCAGATTAGTGGGGGAGGGGGTCATTTTTGCTATTGGCAAACGATATTTTCATATTTCGTTTGATATTGAAAATGTACATAGATTTTGTTATTTTATTACTAACATTTTTTTCAGACATTTTGCGCGTAGCATCTAACAACCTGAGAGCATTTTCTACATTTGTGCAACTGTCCGACAGTTTTCAAACGGAGTGCTACCTTACCGATCGGTAATACTTGCTAACATTTTTAAAATGTAAGGTGCTCAAACTTTTGTCTGAAAATTTATTTTTTGCATCAACTGACCCAAATTTACTTATAAAAATGATTTATGTTATAATTTTTTATTCACAATAATTATATAATAATAATAAAAAAAATTAAGGTTATTACTCAAGGATTTATTCTGAAAATTATTGATTTAAAAAGAGGTTGATTGTGGGAGTTTCATTACAGCCTCGCGCTGTATTTCATCTCGAGACTTCGCCTCTCGGTAATATACACAAGCCCTCGGCTGCAATGAGATGGGTAAAGATGATCGATATGTATTGGAAAACTGTCATAATGACAGATCCATAGAAATATTGTAACCATAGTTGTTTGTTGTGTACATATACAGAATAGAATGTAATTTTGTGTTGGTCGATATAAAACTGTCCTTTTTAGTAAACGTAATTTTCCACCTCGGATGTAATATACTATTTCTATTTTTTTACCTCCCGCTAAGGGAGGTATAGGGATCGTGCTAAAAATCGCATATCGAGATTTTGGTAAATGACCACGTTTTAAGGTCCCTAGAATCCATTTTTAACATTTTCACGATGATGTCTGTGTGTATGTATGTATGTGTGTGTGGATCCTCTTTACGCTCTAACTCAAATACTATCATTCAGAAAGTTTTGAAACCATGTATTTCTACCTTATTCTAATATGGAAAGAACTGATTAGATTTTGGTGGCAATCGGATAACCGTAAATGGCAGTTTACTTGAAGCTCAAGATAGTTTCTCTTCAAAAAATACCTTTAAATGTATTTTTTTCTGAATTTGTTATTATAAAAATTAAAGATTATTCCATTTTCTACAAGTTTGCTTTAATAATTTTTCTATATATTGTATGGATAAATTTATAAAGTAATATAAAATTTATATACATAGGTAAATGGCGGGAGGTACTGTGTTGGTCACATCAGATTTTTAATTATGTGCCGGGTACGCTCTACGATATCGGCGTCTGAAAAACGTGTTCTCGGTACGTCGGGACTATCATTTAACTACATTCTGGCAGTCAGACAGAATACTACGATACAGTTTAGTATTTTTTTTTGACATTTTTGAAAATACGTTCAGTCAGACGATATATCCGCAAAATTTCTGATATTAGAATTTTTGGGTTCAGGGTCATTGAATCTATCGATTTTATACGGTTTTCGTCGTAGAGACAAAAAATCTAGTCATGGGCTCTCGTACTTACAGGGAAGTTATATGAAAATAATTTTCCCACAGCTTAAAAATGACCTTGAATAGTCATTTTTCATACACAAAACTATACAGTAAAATTTTTGAAAGATGTCCGATCAAGGTTATCTGTATTACGAACGAATTAACAAATAGGCATACATTTATCTCTTTCTTTTGCAAAGTGTATAAGAGTGTGTGATAAGGATGGATATAACACGCTTGTCTTTCAAAAATTTATATTGTTTCGACTAAGTTAGGACATTCCATTTATAAACGATGCTCGTTGTTGATAATACTTTCGCTGTAACGTAAGTTTATTTATTAATTCAGATACATTACCTGGATTCATAGCCGTACGTATAAAGTTATACTCTGTCAGAGTCACTGTCACTGACATTGTGTCAGTATCTTATTTTTAAAATATTTGGTTTTACATTTGCTTATAAACTTACTAGTTGACTTATTTTTGAATTTTGAATGTTTTTCCTGTAATATATATTTTTATAATAATAAAATAACAGTAGTATCTTACGTACCCTCATAAAAACTAAGCAAACGACACTACTGAATTTGTCATGATGGGCGGAGCAAAAATCTGAATTCATACAATTCGTAGACATCTTTCAAAAATTTTACTGTACATGCCAAATTTATTGTCGCAGGAAAAAAACTTCATGGCTTCCATATTTTGAAATCGAAACGACTTTTTTAATATATATTTGTTTCTAAGTGTTTTTCATACAAACCAACAAATGTCATTAGTGCACCATTCGGAGTATTGAAGTAGCTCTAAATTCTAAATATCAAAAGTTGGTTTTCCAACTGTTGCCAACCCATCAAAATGGCGGGATTTCTGCAAGTGCTATTACTTTGCGTCTTTATATAGATTTCAGTAATTGAAGATTTTATTGATTACCCTAAATCTAAATGAACAAAATATTTTTATTATTTATATAAATATAGGTGTTTGGATAAAACATTTGAGGGACAATATTATTAACATATATTTTATTTATATTTTCATATTATCTTTTTTACAAAATAACAAGCAGTTTAAAATTGAACAATGTTACTTTAGTGTTACCCAAAATTCTAATAACTTCTAAGTATATACAACGGAGTTTATTTGAATAAAAACAGCAACTTTTATTAATGAAATTCCAACCTAATACCATTAATATAAAATATATCTTTTTACACAAAAATATTTGCCATTTTTACTCAAATAGTGTATAAGTTTCCATTACAGTTCATTTTAATGAATATTTTAAACTGTTTTATATATTTCGTAAATTACATTCTGTAATACATTAATAGAAAAATTAACACACAGTGACAAACACATGAGTATTTTACAATAAAATAGATTTAAAATTTATTTATTTGAGCTAGGACCTTTGAAATGAAATTTTAGAATAGGTAATTATTTATTTGTTTTAAATAGAGTTTAATATAAGAATAAAGTGTACGTTATTGAACAATCGTGTAGTGGATAAAATGTGTATTTTTATATTGCAATAATTATTGTGGATTATCAAAAATAGTAATAATTGGCTACAGTGTTGGAGGCGGTGAATCTTTCCCACCCTCTTTTCGGGGGCTAATTGTTGAGATATTTGTGAGGCTTAGGTTAAAGACAACTGCGGGGCAGGGCTAAAGAGAATGAGGTGTTGCAAAAATATTTAACATATCTTTTTTATTCTGAAATTCGAATAAGTACCTTCAATAGTTTTAGTAAATATGATTTTCTGTTCAAATTTCTGTATATATTAAACACAGTAGCAATTTAAAAGTATACTATATTTGAATTGGCGCCAAATTACACTGCCTGTGACTTCCAAAAAATACTAGTCAATTACAGAGCTGGAAAAATATTTAATAATTCTTATTTAATTATAAAAATATTTAAACTTATAGTAAAATGATGTTCACAGAATGAAATTTTGATTTTGTAAATGGTTTTATGTTTACTTGAGATAACCATTTTATTCTTTTTTATTCGTTTTGAGGCATTACTAAAACTATTTTTTTACTATTATTACTTCTATTTGGGAACTAGCAACTAGTATATAATTTAAAGCTGTCACGGCTGTCACTCGCTTAAATTATGTTGGCGGCAAATGTAAGCCATTTCCTCATTGGTGAGTAGTTTTCTGACATCAGGCGACAGAAAAGGTGGCAATTTAAATATTGTATATTCAGAGACAATTTTTTCATGAATAAAGAGTAATATGAAAGAAAATAAAAATACGGGTAAAATATTTTTTCTTATTCTTTCGATTAAAGCAAAGAAAAAATCGTGCAATACCTCATTGTAGAGCTCACGGCTAAATAGAATTGTGAGGCCTCAATGCTGGGACTCTGACGTATTGCCTGGTGATCACATGACGTCAATTTTACGTCATACGATCGTCAGGCGATATGGCCGAGTCCCAACTCCCAACACAGGACAAAATAAAATGCGGGCCCATTAAATATGTTTTGTACTTCAAAAATATGTGTTGTGAAATAAAGTCATGGCCTTTATCTCTTTATTTGTTACTTTTTGCTGAATTTGCTAATAAATATTTGGATTTAAATAATTTTACTCGCGCATATTTACAATATTCGTTCGTAATTTACTTTTTTTTCTTTCACACATTTCTTGTGTACAAATTTAAAACGTTATTTACACGTTGTGATATTATAACGCTTGCCTTTTTATTTGCATGTTAAAGAATTAAAGTAAATACGAATTGTTTATAAACCTGCCTCAAGCCGACCCTGCACAAATATTACGCTTGTATAACGTTAAAACAAATTATAAAACTTAAAAACTGTGAAATATAATTTAGAGCCCCTTGTGTATACAGCATATAATTTCAAAGTAGAACACATGTCTGTGTGTGTAACTCGTATATCTGAAGCCGTCATGTGATACCTGTACAATTAAAAACATCCCTGGCCTTGTTTATTAGTTTGGTGTTTACTGCACTTATTTCCATTTATATTGCAGTGCTTTGGTAGAGTATACAAGTTACTGTATTTACTCAGAAAGCTTGTGGCCCTAGCTCTCATAAATTATTTATCTCACTGCACCAAGTTGTGTACAAAGTACAAACGCCATACATACTGCACTGGCTAACAAACTTACCATCCAAAATCAACATTGTAGCTTACGAGATGATTAGGAAATTATACAAGGCTTACTACTAATAAAATAATATTTACATATTTCCACCTATAAAAATAACTACAAAGAATAATATATTATGTACGTACCACAAATCCGGAAAATGCCATTTTACTGGTTGAAAAAATTCTTCCAATGGGTATACATTCAACGCTAAACGTTTTCAAACACCAAAAAAATTATGCGTCAAGTTTTACAACCAAAATCTTCATCACAAAATCACCAAAAGATCAGGAAACACACTAAATGACATTTAGGCTAGCAGCCATATTACCAAAAGCCTGAATAACTAATTCTGCTGTCATCTAGTGAACATTGTATGAAACATAGCCGCAGGGATCAACGACGAAATATAACTAGACAAAACTTCATTTGGTTTGTTTTGACTGTTTTGATTTCGGCTGGCCAGACAGAGACAACTAGAGATAGAGATATATTTAGTCTAGTTTGAGAATTGCTCACTAGGGAGCAAATGTTCTTAATAATATATTCTTTGGAAATAAAAAATAAAACAACTAAATTATGATTAAAACCAACAAACGAATTATAATCCAACATATTTTAAGTCGATTAATTCAGTACTTATTTACCTTAGTAAATAAGATACCGGAATAAAAAAAAACTTCTTATTCTTGTTACATTGTTTACAATAAATTTCGATTCGTGGTGTATTCTAATTTTAAAATAAATATCTAAAATTAAATTTAATAATTGTTCCGTGTTCAGACGGTCTTGATCAAGTATATGATCCTGCAAAGGTTTAAAATATCTTGTAGCAAATTTCTGCCTTTCAATATTTGGAGCCAAATGGCGAACTGCTAGTGGCTCTTGCCACTTATAAAATGTATTTAAAAATGCCTAGGCTGGAAAAAGGTTTTTGACTATTTAGAATACTATGTGAGAAAAAAGAAAAGAAATTTAGCGTAACTTTATAAAAAGAACTGATTTGTTGGTTGTGAGGTTAGTTTGTTTTCGTACATATTTATTGTTCGATAAAATCAATAATTTTGTATTTTGTAATTATAGTACATAATTAATAAATGTTTTACGTTGAATTTTTTTATTTTATAACGATAAACCTATTTTTCATCGTATTGGCGCTTAAATTTTGACTTTAACACTGGATGGCATCTAGTGAGAAATGTTCGAACTAGACTAAATTTATCTCTACCTCTTGTCTCTTTCTGGCCAGCCGAAATCAAAACATTCAGTGAGGAGGGATAAGGAATGTTTTGTCTAGTTATATTTCATCGTTGGCCGAGATGAAAGTTTTGGTATGAAAATTTTGAAGATAAACGTTTTATACTGAACGCAACCTATTTAAAGCCAGTAAAATGTATTTTTCCCAAATGACGCGCAAAACATTTTATCTGCTACCGACAATATATTGAAAAATACATTAATTATTGAAATGGACCAAAAAATGCACAAATTTTTATTGTATTGGATCGTTGTTGTTCGTTACATTTAGCAATACATTTTTTTTGTGATATAGGATTAATCCAGTAGTAAAGAGGTCATTTTGTCTCTTTTTATACATTCCCAAAGTGCGGCAAAGTTTAATGCCTATTAACGATTCTGTGAAAACTAATTTCAGTAACTTCTGTGAATTAATAATCCTTTAACACATATTACGGAAAATGTAAATCATGTACAGAATGTTCCACAACTTCGGGCAAAAGCTTAATCAACATGGATTGAAAAATGAGTTTTTACTGGGTAAACCATTGCTATCCCGAAAACCTTTAAGAGTTACTACTTTGATTAAATTAGACTTTTTGTTATCTTCGTGAGGTTATCTTAGATGCGCTTTGATTTTCAAAAAATCAAATAACAGACCTTTTCAATTTAACGAAATAGAAAATATGTGCAATGGGATCTGCACATAGTAAGCCAAAAAATGGCGGGAGTCATGGCTACGTGTTTGTTCTATGAGATTCATGGAGTTTGTTTTCTTTAAATTTACACGTAAAATGTGAGGAAACTGTTTGACAACTTTGAAAAACTCTTAAAAGAAATTACAAAAGCTTTTATTGAAGCTAAAATGTCGAATGATGCCTATTTTCATACAGAAAAATGCATTATATTGACTACAATCGAGAGGTTTAATTTTAAATTAACTTCGTAACTATTAGAAGTAGAACTATGAGTGTGGCAGAGGCGAAAGAAGTGTGCTTAGACAGGAATGTGTGGCGACGGATGATTGTTTCGTAACTATTATTGTGATCCGGATGCGGTATTTCGCTACCGAAAATCGGTCACTTTAATATGTTAAGAGTGAGGATGTGTTTGTATGATGTTGATGTTGTTATTATTTTCGGGTTTGTTCTAACCCTTTAAGTGGGACATGCGTGATTTTAATATGTATGTAACTATTAGAAATTGAGAAAAATGATCCATATTATATTTTATTATAAACAGTCAGTTTTTTTTTTTGTTTTTAATACAAAATAGCCGCCTCTTTCTCGGAAACAGTTGAAAATTAGACCTGCCTTTAAATTTTAAACTCGAAATTGTGAAACATCTGTATATAATATATAGCGTTAGATGGAAATATTTAAAATAAAAATTTACATTATAGTCTAATCGTAGGATCGTATACAGGATGTTTATTTTATTTTGTTAATTATTGCTATCACGAGAACTATAACAGCTACAAGGTCGGTTAAATTAGCAAACAATTTCTATTTTATAAGACTATTTTAATGATCATTAAATTATTGTTTTTCAACTAGAGGTTCACAAACTGTGGAAACAAACTTTGTTATTTTAAATGAAACTATGTATTTTTTATTTGCTTATTCGATAATAGTATATTATTCAATGAGCATGTAATGTATGCTATTACTCATGAGAATGAAGTTTGCATCACGAGCCGGAAGGCGAGTGATGTAAATCAATCCACAACTGTCAAATAATAACACTGTATTATTATAAAATCAGAAATACCCTAATAAATTTTAGAAAATTGTTTGTTTACAAACATAAACATAGTTGATTACTGGGTATTTGTTTTAACAAAATTATGAAGTGATTTGACATTTAGCAGAAAATTTTAAACCGACTATTCAGCTATATTTTAAGCTTAAGAAGAAAATAAAACTATAAAAAATGAGAAAACTGGTATAATTTTGGCTTTTTATGTGGAAAAAATTACTCATTAAGAGTAATTTGTTTGTACTTTTTTGTAACGTAAGATTTGAATTTGACATAACGATTGAATAATATTATTCCATCAAACTGTCATTATTATAATTAGCAACAGTAACGGAGGTCATTAATTGATAAAAAACGGTTGAATTATAGGTATATTATTTGACAGTCAATTCAGTGATGTCACAATAAGTGTGCTATGCACGATACAAATGAATGTGAAAAACAATTACTTTGTAACAAAAAACAACAAATATATAAATTTAAATATTCTGCTTAAATAGTTTATTTTAGGACACAACACTTTAAAATCTGAATTCATATTTCCATGGCACACTTATTTTAGATATAATGAAATCTGAAATCTTACAAATATAAACCTAAACATGCATTTTTTTCAAAATCAATTTTATCTAAGGGTATACAAATATTATATCACTGAATTCAAAATAAAATTATCTATCTATTAAGGAAATAGAAAACATTAGTCTCATTTAAAATAGCAATGTTGGTCTCTGCAGTTTTAAAACCACTGGTAGAAAAAAGTTAATTTTACGCTCATTAAAATAGTGTAGTAAAATAAAAATTGTTTGCTAATTTAATGGACCTCGTAGCTCTTATAGTTCTCGAGATAGCAATAGTGGACAAAATAAAATAAACATCTTTATACTTGCACTACAGAAATACTCAATAAAGTTCTCCGTCGAGAATGTGTTAAAAATTGCCAGAAAAATATTTATTTTTGAGTCGGTTGCAGATAAAAATATACATATATTAAAAGACAATTTATTAGAATTTGAATAATAAGTTTCAAATAAAGCTGAAAGCGGAATTTAAATTATTAAAATTACAATATATGCTAATTTTTTAAGAACAATATTATTTTTAACTTTAAAACAATTCAAATTTTAATTTTAATTAATGTACTGTTTTTCTTTGTTTTCCATAACTTTTGTATAATTAAATAAATCATCTTTTAATTAAACTTTAAGACTAAATAAAACTATCCCCATTTTAATATATGAAAGAAAGAATAATGGTTACCATGTTATTTATAGTATCAGTCAATATTATTATTCATACTTAATTTTAACTATTTTATTGGATGGTGGCACAGCATACAAATTTATAATTTATTGTATTCGTTTAGTAATCTAATTGTCTATGTAGTTTTATTTAGGAATTTATAGTACCTATCTAATGTAACATTGCAATGCCACCAAACAAATTCGATTCAATCTGCCCACGCAGATTTGGGACATTGTTTTACGACCAGAAAGAAGATGAATTCAATAATTTTTAATTTATATTAATCACTTAAATTCAAATGTAATGAATTTTAAATAATAATTTTAGTAACAATATTTCAACTCTGTTTATCTTTCCCAGTCAAAATTCTGTTTAGAAACAGTTATTTTTTCTATAACTGTGTCTATTTAGTCTAGATGTCAGTATCTAGATCTGGAAATTTAGAGTGTTGACAATAAGGATTTGCAAGTTCTCGTTTTTTAATCTGTTAATCTGTACATAAAAATATTAAACTAATATTTTGTATTTTCACCGAAAAGTTTCAAATATGCCAGAAAAAAATAAATATTACAGCGCGTGTGACGTTATCGACACCGAAACATACGTTTCTAGAGTTGAGTGAGACGCATGTATGACAAACGCGCTGGGTACGTTGTTTCGTGTCATGTCAAAACCATCGCGATATACGCCCTTGGTTTGAACGTTCAAGCTGCATCAAAGTTTTATTTTAAAATTAGCGTAATGAAAATCAGAAAATTAACGATTATACTCGTTTTAATATTACTTATACAGAGTGATCAAAAATGGCTGAAGTGTGCCACTCCATACGATTTTGACATTTGCCGCGTATTTAGTATGATATCAGTTCTATTTCCTTGGGCGTACCGTTCGAATTTTGCTAGTTGTCATAAGAATAATTCCTATCAACCTTCTTCTTTACGTTCACCCGAACGAAAATATGCTTCAAGAAGAAATTTATCACGTTCTTCGTTAAAAGCCATAATGAAAATAAATTACTTACAGTAAAAATTTTGAAAGATGTTCGATCAAGGTCATCTACGAATTGTATGAATTCAGATTTTTGCTCCGCCCATTCTGACAAATTCAGTAGTGTCGTTTGCTTATTTTTTATGAGGGTACATAAGATACCACTGTTATTTTATTATTATAAAATATATGTTACAATAAAAGCATTCAAAATTCAAAAGTCAATTAGTAAGTTTATTAGCAAATGTAAAACCAAATATGTGAAAAATAAGATACTGACACAATATCAGTGTCAAGGCAATGTACCTGAATTAATAAATAAACTTACGTTACAGAGAAAATATTATCAACAACGAGCATCGTTTTAAAGTGGAATGTCTTAACTTAGTCGAAACAATATGAAATTTTAAAAGACAAGCGTGTTATAGCTATCCTTATCGCACACGCAGCCTTAGCAAAGGAAAGAGATAAATGTATGCCAATTTGTTAATTCGTTCATGAAACAGATGACCTTGATCGGATATCTTTAAAAAAATACTGTAAAATTTTTTCACGGAGGTGTGTGAAGCAAATATCAAATGAATCAACGTACGTTAATGATATTAATCAAATGTTATGCACCTGTCATCATATGGAATATAGTTTTGATGAATCATGGAATATTGAAATATAGTTTTCACATTAGTTTGGAACAAAAGTTGTCACGTGATCTTCGACCATTTAGATCACTCTGTACATGATGAACATTGATTTCCAATAAGTCTGTTTGATTCTCATGTCGAAAAAAACATGTAGTCGGATTTTATTTGCGCGCTTGCTGGATGCTAGCACGCAGCGTTAATATGACGTATGGCTCGTCCCATAGATTTTTTTTGGGCTCTTTTATCTTGAAAAGTTCACGACGGAGGTTGGGAAGCCCAAAAACCTAAAATTAGGACGAACTTCAACGCAGAATATATAGGAATTTAGGAATGACCGAGAAATCGATGTAAATGTCGTCCAAAACCCAATGCTAGGTGTCCGTAGAAAGTTGTACCTTGTGGAAGAATACGACCAGCTTTATTTAATTTAAGTTCATAATTTTGTTGGTTATGAAACATTTAGTTATTATGTATTACAAAACATTAAATAAATGCATTTTATATAACAAAAAAATTGTTGAAATTTATGCCAAAACTTTTAGGACATTCGTTAATTTCGTAACAGTTTAGTTTGTTTGATTTTGTTTAGTTTAATCGTTAATAATAAGTTAGTCTAAGTAAATATACGTAAATAAAAAGTATAAATCTAAAAGAATATCCGTGTCCATATACAGGTGACACTGAAAAACGGGCCACTCAATATAACTTTTATTAATAATTATTTTTTTATTTTTTTTTTAAATATTTGTAAACTAGGCTTAGGGGCTTACAAATTATGGTATTTGACATGATGGTAGCGCTTCCGGTTTGAACGGAAGTGACATTAACTTTCATATTTTAAATGGGATACCTGATATGTTTTTATGTATTTGGAATCTACGTAAAATTACAAATTCAACGATATGCTTGAAGTCCATTTTTATGGAAGAAATAAATTACAAAAACGTAGCGCCGTGCGGTGGTATTTTAGCGCCTGGAGCACATAATATTCAATTTGGCGCCCTAAGCAGGGCCGCTCCGTGCGGGTGGGCAGGTTGTGCCCCGCACAAAGGCGCCTGACCATGATGGGCACCATTTCATGACAGTAAATAATAGTATTTTTTTGCAAACTATTCTTATTCGTAAAGAAAAAATTGCCTATACAACTTGCATAGTAGGGTGATAGAAGTGAACAGTATTTTTTATTAATTTGTTTGCATTACAGCTCTAATTAAGTTTAAGTTATATAATTATCCTACCAAACGGATATTTTTCTAGCATTGTTATATTCAAATAATAATTGTGAAGCTGTTGATTACAACAATAAATATTTTGGGTATAGCTCATTAAAATTGATTACAAGAATGAATCTAACAATGAATTTATTAGAAAAAAAAATAAAATTCTGATATTGTTATAACTGAAAATTGTTGATTACAACAAACAATTTTGATTACAAGAATGAATCTGACAAAGAATATTTCATCAATATTTTAAATCTAGTATTTTTCGTAGAATGAAAAAATATAGTTTAAAATTTAAAGAGTGTGTTACGTGTGTTAATTTGCAAATTATACGTTATTGTGGGCGCTGAAATATAACTTTGCACAAAGGCGCCTTTTACCCACGGAGCGGTACTGACCCCAAGAACAATATTTATTTATAAAAGAGTGAATTTTTCATTCATTTGGTTCAATACAGAATAATATAGAACAAACTAGCTCTAAATGCTGGGTGATTATCAAGAGCGCATCAATCAGAATATATCTATTATTTCAATTCTGTGTGAGCCTCATAACCAAAGGCGCGATTGCTCCTTTGCTCCATATCACCGCACGGTCCTGCAAAAACGTAAGAGAAAATGATACATAATTAATCTAGTGAGCCATGATATCAGGCAAGCTGTGAAACAGTTGAGATAATATTAAGTAATATTTAAGTTAATTGTTTAAATAGTAAGATTCCATATTTTCTTAACAAAAAAATGATCAATTTGTTATCACTGCCTGCCTAATATGGCTTACCAGATTAATTATTCATATTTTTTATGTTTTTGTAATTTATTTCTTCAATAAAAATTAACTTCAAGTATATATAGGATATCCCATTTGAAATATGAAGGTTAATGTAATTTCCGGTTAAACCGGAAGCGCTACCATCATGCCAAATAACATGCTTTGTGAGCTCCTAAGCCAAGTTTACGAATATGTAAAGAGAATTAAAAAATAATTATTATTATATATAAATAGTTATTTTGAGTGTCCCGTTTTTCAATGTCATCTTGTATATTTAATAAATAGCCACGTGTATGTTTTCCTTCTCAATAAGTGCTCGCCAATCAGTACACTCCCCTCTCTCTGGGTTACAGTATTATGATATGCCCCATATTGTAGTAATAAATATATTAATTTAGTAATAAATGGATATACGAATCATTTAGCATTGTACAATATTGATGCAGTATATTTTAAACGTTATTGAATCCTTTTTCTTTCTGTTGTCGCTGAGTAAACTTTCATACGATCTCCGAAGCACTTCCTTGGTTTATAGTCTTGGGACGATTCTATATAACTCTACAAACACTTGATTCTAGTATAAAACATTACAGTTATTGATTTTCTTTCTTTTAAATAAAAATAGTCGATGAACTATAATGTACACATTTATATAGAAACATTGACTACCTGCACCAATCTTTCGATCACATCTTATCTTAGACTTAACAATACACTTACAGAGTTAAATCTTTGTACAGAATGTTCATGAGTTCGTTTAGTGGGGCACACAGAACACGTTCACTGAAGTTGGTGTGTGTGCGATGCATGGGCTGACTATCTCAATATCATGAAGATGAACATCAGAAGATCTAGAACTGTTGAAGATGACACTTTGTGGGCTGTAGCGTTCATTGATCGCACTATAACCAGAAAAAGGAAATTAAAGTATTACAATTGATTTTTCAAATTTATCTTGAAGTTACTCGCTTCGCAGACGTTAGTCTTTACCTCTAGGTACGAATATTTATTACAATTTACATTCAATATACAGATATAAAGGCTCTACCGAATAGCGAGCGCTTTCTCATCAAGAACCTTTTAATTGATAACGAATACTATTCAGTACAGGAGTTTTCTGATAATTATTTATCTATGTAAATTTGGTTTTTGAAATTTTCTTCTAGTAATTCTAATTGGGATTTTAATTATTCTGGCAATATATTACATTATGTATGTTAATTTATGTAACATTTATGTTTAATTACTTTTTTCGATAGATTTTGTAGATTATTTTCTGTCACTGTATTAAAATTTATTATTATATTTTGTACAGTTATGTGTTAGCAGAGTGGAAGAACAGCATTGCTGAACTCTTGCTTTTCGTCTACTTTTTGATAAATAAATATTATTATTATTATATACCTGTTACCCATTTTATCACAAAGGGCCCAAATTAATGGAATAATTATCCGGAATGTTTCCCACGTAAATTAATCGTGAAAAAATTGGTCGCCAGAAAATTTCTCGCTTGAAATTTCGAATCGGCAAATTGATCTCAAGAAAAATTGATCGCTAGATAATAGCTGTATAGTTTTTGGAATATTAGGTTGATGCAAAGATTGTACCGTTTTTGATTTCTAGGGCAAAAGTGCCTGGGAAAACAATTGTTTAATTTTATGATCTTTGAATTTGCAAATTTGTGCAAAAATTGTGTAAATTATTGTCAAAAGAAAATGGAGTGTCAAGTAGAGAAAAATAACGAGCATTTCCGACATATCCTTTTATTTGAGTTGAATCAGTGGAGGCTCCTGTCTTTTCAACCGGAGGAGCGCAGTAATAAAAAAAATTTGGAATTTTTTTTTCGCTATATTGGGCACGTAGAAATTTAATCACATCTTAAAAGTAAATTCAGCTCTTTTGTCTCTCGTAGATATAAATTGAAAAATTGCGAGTAAATATTTTATTCTGGGATTTATTCTCACTAATTTGTGTTATTTTTGAATCAGGCAATGGTCTACCTAATTCTTTAATATTTCATTTATCTTCTAAAGGAAGTCTATTAAAGTTCATTTTTAACAAAATATTAACGCTATTCACTGCCATATTAATTTAATTGTTATTTTTCGTATCGCGAAACAGTGCACTACAAACTACAACAAGGAATTCATTTTAAAACTGAGCCGAAGCCGCAAAATAAGTGCGGCCACACAGCGCCTGCAAGTCAAGGCTTGTCCACGCTAATCACACAAAATAATACGTCACGTTGAAAGCGGCCGCAGTACCCAAGGCTTCAGCGCAGTGACCACCTCGAGTTTGCGGTAGCGCATTTTCCGTTATAAAAATTCATGTTATGATTTATATCGTCAAGGTCGCATAAAATTTATACCGTATACTACATATCTGTACGCTATTTCTAAAAATAAGGGGAACCAATCAGAAAAAATTCCTTTGTGAAAGTGTGTAAATTGGCATGCACGTGAACTGTCATACACATTCTGAATGTAACTGCCATTGTGAAGGATAGGTAAAACCAACATAAACAAGTAAGAAAAGATGCGAAACATGAATCTGAAGTTTTCTACTGGCACTTGGTGCAAATTGAATTTATTGGGTGTATACAGTATTTTTCTTTCCCAAGAGTTCTTTGTACTGCAGTATATACAATATACTCTTCCACATTTTCTGCGTCAAAAACAATTAGATGATATAAATTTTCAGTCATCTTTACAATCAGAGTTTACATAACCTTTCAAATAATTTTCATTTTATAACGTAACTCTACTTACGCTAACCGCAATAGGTTTTATGCAATATACGTTATAATCTTATTATGCGGTACAATCGTCGTCTAACGTAACGTAAAATGCGCTACCGCAAACTCACTATAACTGCTTACGATACAGTAGAACCGCTTTATGATTATATTATATTATTAATTTATTATACCAAACAAGAAGTTATTTTTACCGTTTTTTGGTAGAGGAGCGCGCGGCCATGCGGCCTTAGTACCGAACCGCCACTGACAGCGATTCTCAACCTTTTAGGATCCGCGTACCACCTAAGAATATCCGAAATTTTTCCGTACCACCCCTTTATAAAAAAAATCCCGCATCATAATATAGGACGTAGGTAGATACTAAAAAATACTCATTTTACTTTCGAAATGTGTATATTTATTATAAGAATGTCTATAAAAAAATTAAATAATACCTACTTCTACTAAAATATATAATTATAAAAAAACCTTTTAATTAAAATTAATGCGAATCTTGAGAACACAATTTATTAATATTCGGCTCTATATTACTTATCTTTAAACGTAAATTAGGTTCAAGTATTATTTTCGACCTATATTTGTTTTTCCTTTTTCAAATATAAAATTGTCGAAAATCCCTTTTCGCAAAAGTAGCTACTGCAAAATGGCATTAAAAATTTAATAGCCTTATCCGCAATTTGTTTAAAATCGTTCTTCCTCCGAATCCAAAAATTTATGAGTGTGTATTTTTAAACTCTTCCATCAACGCTCTGTCGGAAGAAATTATTTCTAATAACTGTTTTTTCTGTTTGGGTGTGAAGTTTTCTGGTATATCCATAATTAGTGGATTTCTAATCCAATTTTCATTTTCATATTTTTTTTGGAAAATATGTATTGAACTTATTGATTACAGAGAAGCAATGATCTTTTATGTCTGATGCTAATTCATCACATATTTAACGTATTTTCTTTAAGGGAGCCTTCTAAAACTGGCAGTAAGCTATATTTATTTTTATCTAATTCTTTTATAATCAATTCTATTTTTTTTTATTCTTGCAGAAATTTTATCTGGAACTATAAATAAATTAACGTTTGTCTCCTGTAGGGTTAAATTTAATTCAATTAATTTTCCAAAACTATCAGCTAGATATGCTAATTGGGACAACCATAATTCATCAAAGAAATATCTTTTAAATTCGAAATTAGAATCACCTGAACTTCTGATCTAAGTTCAATGAGACGATTTAAAAATTTGCCTTATTATTTGAATATGTGGAAAAACATCAGTTTTATATTATTTGAACTAATTTAATTAAATATATTTTTAAAGTACATAGTTAACTTTTCGCGTACCACCTGGATACCACCTGGTACCCACTAGTGGTACGCGTATCGTAGGTTGAGAACCGCTGCACTAGAACCATTTGTGTCGTTTATGGAGAGAACACTATTGGGGAAAGTATAACACAAAAATGTCAAATGTATTAAGTTTCTTTATATACAACTATTGTTTCAATTTTAATGCATTATTAATACCATTTATTATAAATTTATTTTGTGATGATGTCATTTATTTATTGTCAATTACAAATTTATAAAAACTGTTTCATTGATTAGTTATTTTATAGTTAACTGAATGTTTAGGTACGAATGTATTTTGTGTACATGATATGTAACAATCTGTAAGGTACTATACGAGACGTGATACCCACGGTGTCATAATATGTGTGAAATTGTAGTCCCTCCTTCTGAGTTTGCTCGGAAGCAATGAGCATAACCTCACACCTAATTTGTCCACCTCTATCCGGAGTGTGTGTCCGGCGATCTGGAGAACCGGAGCCAGTTACTGCAAGTACCGGAGTTGGACGCTGTCTGGCTAACGATTACCTCCAATCTAGGAGTTGTTTACCAACTACATGTGCTGCAAACTACCTTCACTCTATTACAGATACTCCGTTTGTTCAGATTGCTGCTGTGGAGATCGAGAATATAGAGCAATTTAGTAGAATATTACGGTATATATTATTTAAATAAAATGAATGAACATTAAATGCCGATCAAAATATGTTTATTTAATATTTGTTTCGATTAAATAAATTACTAAATTGAAGTAATTATTTTGTCTAAGTGCTACTATCAAAATAATATCTGTACAATAAATTTTGATGTCCGATCAAGGTCATCTGTATCATGAATGAATTAACAAATTAGCTTACATTTATTACTCTCATTCGCAAAGACTACAAGAGTGTGCGATAAGGATGGATATAACACGCTTGTCTTTCAAAAATTCATATTGTTTCGACCAAACACTCCATTTTAAAAGGATGCTCGTTGTTGACAATACTATCGCTGGAACGTAAATTCATTTATTAATTATATATTACCTTGATTCATAGACGTATGAATAACGTTTTCTTTCAGTGTCTCTGACACTGTGCCAGTATCTTATTTTTCACATATTTAGTTTTACATTTGCTAATAAATTTACCAGTTGACTTAGTTTTGAATTTTGAATGTTTTTACTGTAACATATTTTGTAATAATAAAATAACGGTAGTATTTTATGTACCCTCATAAATACTAGGTAAACTTCACTACTGAATTTGGCAAAATGGGCGGAGCTAAAATCTTAAGTCATATAATTCGTAAATGACCTTGATCGAACATCTTTAACAAAAAAATTACTGTACAAAAGTTACTTTTTGTGCAACCGCCCGCGACCGAAATATTTTACAGACGCAATACAGTCCCCGCAATTCAATTGGATGTAAACTAAATCACTTTTACACTTGCACTTGGGAAATGACATGGCGGATAATATGACAATAACGTATCTAAAATATATTAACATTATTAGTTTGTTTTTACCTTCCGTCCCCTTTAGGTAAGGAAGGTATTGTTTGGTCAAAAAATATAATGATGAGTTTTTAGTGAATAAGCATGTTTTAGGATCCCTATGATACGATTTTACCATTTTTACGATGATGTGTGTGTGTGTGTGTGCGCGTGTGTGCGTGCGTGTTTTTGGTTATAATTGGTGAAGCGGAAGTAGCCTCATTTGAAGATTTTAACAGTTAAATATGATTTATTGCCATTTAACGTTATTATAACTTGATTTGATTTGCATTTTATACTTCATATTCAATAGATATAGAAATAAAGAATTATAAAGATATTAAATATCAGAAATCAGCCAGCTATATATATATATATATATATATATATATATATATATATATATATATATATATATATATATATATAATATAGGTACGTTAGTAGCACACAGAAATGCAAAAAATTGTTTCCATAATTTGCCGAAAACAGGAACCAAAATTCTATGAAAAAAATTATTAGGGTAATTTGAGTTGATAGACGTAAGTTATGGATTCATCTATTAAAAATTGGAAACAAACCGAACAAAAATCTGCGTGTCTACTTTTGTGAAGCAAAATTATATTTTGCCAGGTATAACTGTATGATAATAATGGAGTATTCAACATTGCAAAGAAATAGTAAATTTCAATTAAATTCAATTAAATTTCAAGGTAACATACTTTAAACTAAGAATTTTAATAAAATGAATATTATGAAATATTTCTTTTTTGCACTCGTAATTGAAATAATTAATGTAACCGCAACATCATTTGGCCGAAATGATTATTATCGTAAAATTTCGAATGATTTGAACCTGCTATTCGTTGTTTTTGTTTGAATTCAAATGTAAAACTATAGCAATTGACTGTTGTCATCCTAATGATATTCTCAAAATGTTTCATGTTATTAGTATTTATTTTAAATATATTTTATATATAAACAACTTGGGCCTGTGACGTTACAAATAATTTCAGATATTCAAAAATTCATATCTTGCTCATTAATTCGAATTTTAATAACGCGTTTTGATCAATACTCCTAGATTTTTTATATACTACATGCCTTTATTAAAATATTTTGTAACGAAATTTAAAAACTTCTAGACATGCCTGCACCAAGAAGACACTCAAATCGTAAAGCTTATCCATTCATTAATCTTCCAAAGTCAGTAATAATCCAGTACAACAAACAACATAGATTCAAGGCTCGAATCATATAAAATCAAAATTCGAGAGAATGCTAAACATAATTTTAAAATGAAGCGGACGTGCTCGCAAAATTCAAATTATTACTCATACTAAGAAACAATATTTTTATTTAATGTAAACTATATTATTAATATTATTTTGCATTTCAAAGGCCGCAGATTATAAAAATAGACAGTTTCGGGAAGCGAGAAATGTACCTTAGGCCGGCCATATTGTTACGTCACGCGCCTAGCTCCGCCTCTTCTTCACTCGCGAATACTTTGTCCGCGAAATCATTTAGCGCTTTCCAGATTGTCCGATTTTTTTCTCGGAACGCTAAAGAGAGATTTCGCGGCCTTAATATACAAATTACTATTATACGTTTCTTGTGATGTTAAATTTTAAATGATTTTTTTATCTGGAATGTCTTGAGTTTCAAATTACGAGACAAAGAAATCTTCTTACAGTCGGAAACAATTAGAATGAATTTATTGCCGAATTAAATTTCAATACGAAGAAAAACAATTTTTTTTTTGAGAGTAAATTACTCTACATTTTTTTGATAATAATTTAGAAATAAATTAAAATTAAATTAAAATTAAAAAGTTAAACAAAGTAACCAAGATTACTCTACATGTCCACCATGCCAGAGGTGCTAACAACTCTTGTAGTCTTTGTTTTGTATAAAAAAGACATTCTAAATTAATATATTTGGAAGTTAAAGAATTGTTTATTTAAATTTTTATGTAGAGTACGGGAGGAAAATGGGCAGAGACCAATATTCATCCAGACCCAGACGAGTGTTACGATACGAAGTGGTTCGTCGTATGTTTTTGGTACGCGTAGCACATTAACTTAGCAGCTAATATTTTTAGGTTGGGTAGTACACCTGGTACTGCGCACTGCGTTGATTTTAGCAACAGTCACAGTACTGCAGTCTGCAGTCTGCAGTACGTTAGTAGATTAGTTGTCTCTGATTCTCTGGTGCAAGTATAATGATCACATGTAAAGCAACATGTGCTCGGCGAAGTAACTGTTCTCCGCCATTGCTGACTGTTTTTGACGAGGTTTTTGAAGCAGAAATTTGCAAATACAATGCATAGTATTATTTGAGGTAATACTACTTACCTACACGTTTTTAAAAAAATATTAAATTAGACTAAAAGTTTAAGAAAAAAGTACTCTACTTCGTACCACTCAAAACACAATGGACCGTTTGGAAAATTAATTAAATGTTGTGAAAGATTCAGATTCCAGCTCTCCATCTGACGATTTTACCGATGAAGAATAGAAGGAATCGGCAGAGGAAATTGTAAATATGCAATTGATAAATTTGAGAGAAGGTCCACCATAATTATTGTAAATCAAGGAATTCAACACCCATAGACAAAATATTAATAAGCTAATTAAAATATTCACAGAAACAAAGAGAGAGTAAGTGAACCACCTCCAATGTCTTACGTTAATTATAAAAACCCAATTTTTAAACTAGATTCGAAGCCATGTAACCCACATATTATGGAAGCTTTTGACCGGAATTCTACGGACAAATGGGAATTCAAATATATTTGTGGACTACTTTACTGAGTGGATATAGCGCATGCATTGTTTCTCCTGCAAATCGAAAAACCATGGCCCATGGCATAAATTCCAATTTTGTGCCATTAATTGTATAATAAATACTGGTTTGCCGCAAGAACATGCACGTTTGTTATTTTTATGTTATGTTTTTTTTATTGAGGTTTTTATGTTATGTTTAAGTTATATTTATGTTATGTATATATTATGTTATGTTTATGTTATGTTAAATTAAAATCTCAACTGGTATAGATTAGTTGTTTACAATTACTCGAAATCTCAGTCAAACAGCATTTATTCTCTTACACAACCAACGTTTCGGTGTACTCTTGCACCTTCTTCTGGGTAAGTAAATTCTTATAAAATATTATATCATGTACTTACACAAGATATATTTGTTCTTTTACATTCAGCCTAAAATGAGTTTAATCACTATCGAATTTTTTGTCAAAAATGTTCTTTAAAGAAATCAAAGCTTTTCTTCTTCAGTCTTATTTTAGAAATGGAAATAAATTAGAAAACGGCGAATGGCAATATTCTTTTGCTGCCTGTTATAATGAATTTCAAGAAAATTACATTTATTGATCAATTTTTACAACTTGACTTATGAGTTGCAGACATACGTTTCTCTGTTCATAGCGTACTGTGTGTTAGGTTTGTTTTTAACACACTGTATTTAGAATAATTTAATACAATTCCGTTGTCTTTGAACTAATTTACGACTAGAATAAATCTCTTTTCTCTAAGTAGGGTAACAGGAACTCTCCATAATTTAATGACACGTATGACCTGTATTCCGATAAGCCGGGTCAGATTCCTTCATAGATCCTATAGGTCACCTGTATTAGGGATATCCGGGAAATTTATGTCCAAAACGAAATAAAACACAGAGGCCGCATTTGTGTCATTTCTGTGTTAACAAGCATTAGCACCGCAATGTTATCTACCATTAGCATAAATGTATAAAGCTTAACGTCCATGTCGAGCAATAATTGCGCGTTTGTTTTTAATTCGGTAGTCAATAATTACTGGATTTCAAATGCATATAAGCCTGCCATGTCAATGCGGGTGATTTTTACATAGCTGAAAATGAAAGTTCCACTTGATGCTTTGATTTGACGTGATGGTTTTCATTATTCTATTTTGTTTTGGGTTTATTTTCAAATATGAATTTTAAATTGACCGAGAGATTCAATGGTTAATAAAACACAAATTTTAATCGATGAAATTCTGATTTAAATGACCGGTGATTTTGAATAATTTTAAATATTTTGAATATAAATCAATAAAAAGATAGTAGTTCAAAAGTTGTTTTTGAAATATCGTTCAATGCTGGCTCCATTACATTTAGGCCCGGTATTTTTATTTGTGGTTACTGTGTATTAATTTAACTGTCAGTTAAAACGAAAAATGTAGCATCGAAAAATTGACACATACGTAAGTTCTGCAACTTATGCTGTTGTAATATCGGTGACTAGAGAGAGACAAAAATACCTTATATCAAAGTATTGTCAAAAAACATAAAAAGCACAACAAATATAAGGACAAACGTTCGTAATCGTACAAGAACTAAGTTCATTCCTCTCGGTATTTGATTTTTTTTTGTAAAGCGTTATAGTTTTTTTTAACAAATAAAAAGTTTAAAAATATGGTTAAAGTCTAATACCCATCCCCTCAAGAATTTTATTTTGATGGTTGTGTATAGGGTAAGTCCGGGAGAGATGGCTTATCGGGTAAGATGATTTTCTTGCCTAAATCCAAATAATAGGCGATGGGAAATAAGATCGCAGCGCCAAAGTGGAACTAATATTAACGGGATAATTTGACATTTACTAATTGTATTTATGCATTAAGTGTATAATATTAAGAGATATTACATATGTAAACTTAAATATTATATACACAATAGATAACCCTTGTGTTTATACAATCAAGAAAATGTGACGTGTATAATTGATCCCGTCAACTATAGTTCCGAAAATACCACCAGATGTCATATTGCTTATTTCCCATCGCCTATAGTACACTGATGTTAACGAATATTTCTACAGTATAATTTTTGAAAGATGTCCGATCAAGGTCATCTGTATCATGAAGGAATTAACAAATTGGCATACATTTATCTCCCTCATTTACAAAGGCTATAAGCGTGTGCGATAAGGATGGATATAACACGATTGTCTTTCAAAAATTCATATTGTTTCGACTAAGTCAGGACATTCCATTTTAAAACGATGCTCGTTGTTGATAATACTTTCGCGGTAACGTATGTTTATTTATTAATCCAGATACATTAACTTGATTCATAGCCGTACGAATAATGTTATTTTATGTCAGTGTCACTGACATTGACACTGTCAGTAATCCAATCAGTATCTTATTTTTCACATACTTGGTTTTACATTTGCTAATAAACTTACCAGTTGTCTAATTTTTGAATTTTGAATGCTTTTACTGTAACATATATTTTTATAATAATAAAATAACAGTAGTATCTTATGTACCCTCATAAAAAACTAAGCAAACGACACTACTGAATTTGTCAAAATGGGCGGAACAAAAATCTTATTTCATACAAACCGTAGATGACCTTGATCGGACATCATTCAAATTTTTTACTGTACATGGACAGTACGTTTAGTCGATTGGCAATTTTTACTTGTGTTATTTCTTTCAATAAACAAGTAATTACTCGAAATTTTTTTTGATACCCCTTGAAAAAGTTCTGTATGTAATCTTTTTGACATTTTCGTCATACAAAGTAGTATATTTAAACAATTAATATAACTTCTCAAGCAGAAAGAAGTTCAATGTAACAGTTTAACCTAAATTTATTATATTTTGCTGTACATATCGTTGTAGATGTGAGCCATCTCACCCGACTATTTGGGATAGTTGGCCCAAAAAATCAAGGTATAGATGACCCACTACACTGACCGATTATAAACGTACTGGACGGTGAAATAGGATAGTGGATGACGGGAAACTTATAATATCTGACATTGGAAGCGAAAAATAGTAAATGTGGAAAGAAGAAAATAATTAAAAACAAAAAGAAACGAAATAAAAAAATGGGCAGTATGATTTATCACCGTCAGAAGATGAAATTTTAATGAACATTTGTGAAAACGATGATTCTGAAATAAATACGAACAACAATTGAGTGTATTAGTTGTGATGAAGATTATCAGTGCACTAAGAAAACGGAATAATGGATTCAATACGTTTTTGTGAAAAATAGATCCATAAAATTTTCTTTTTCTTTATTTTCATCGGGTGAATACAAAATTCCTACAAAAAAACCAAACAAATATACAAGTTTTGTATTTTTTAATAAATGCTGACATTGAACGTTCTTGTATAAAATATAGATTTATTTGGACTAATGATATTTCCATTTCATAAAAAAATAAACTATTTAAACATTCCATGAGCCTAGTATGTATATTTACAATTTACATTTATAACAAATAAATATTTATTTTGTCCCTTCGTTTCGTAATTTTTATAAATAATATTCAATAAAATCAAATTTCAGTAAAATCGTGCATTTGTGCATTTCAGCGTGCGTTAATATTAGGGTGTAGCAGAATTGCGCAAACCTAAGTTCTAAATTTAGAATGTTGCTTGCTGATTCAAATCGAAATAAATTTGCTTTATTTCGTATGGAAAATATATTTATAGAATTAATAAATGAGGAAATGAGATTTAGCGGGAATTTCATATAATTTTTGAATATTAAATAAATGTACTTACTTGGTTCAGAGAGGATCACTCGATGGTATCATAAGTTTCATTTTGATTATACTGAGAAGTATTTATACAATTTTTGCAATGAAGAATATTAAATAATTGAATAATTAATTCCCAAAATCACGAAACGTTGACATTGATTGTTCTTGCATTGTCTTTTACGTTGGGCTGTATATTTGACTTCATAAAAAATTTGAAGTAAATAATTAATAATGCAGAAATTAAATGTGTACAATATAATAATAAAGAGTGCATTTTTAATTACTAATTACACTCACTTTTGATCGGAACATCGTCGCGTCTGAATTAATACTGGTTAATCAATACAAATTATACACTAATTGTAGTGTCTTTTATTATCATTACATCAAATCACATCCAAAGTTTTTTTTTTTGTTATTATTTTCTAATCAGTATCAATACATCCTTATTTTTACCTTCCGTCACCTTTAGGTAAGAAAGGTATTGTCTTTGGTCAAAAAATTCAATGATGAGTTTTAGTGAATAAGCATATAATACAATTTTACCATTTTTACGATGATGTCTGTATGTATGTATGTGTCTGTGTGACGAAAGTTTCGGATCGCATAACTTCAATACCACAATTCCAATAATTATATTTTTTCGTATTCCTCAAGTTTACATCCAGAAGAACAAGTGATTAGATTTTGGTTATAATTGGTGAACCGGAAGTAGCCTCATTTGAAGATTTAACAGTTAAATTTTATTTATTGACATTTAACGATATTATAACATAAAGAATATATTATTCTCTATACGATTTGATTGCATTTTATACTTCATATTCAATAGATATAGAGTTAAAGAATTTTAAAGAAATTAAATTTTATAAATCAGCCAGCTATGTTAAACATGGAAACTACTAAAATATTCATATATTTCAAACTGACAGATGTAAAAAGTAAATTAATGTGACAGAGATGAGGATGTTGAAGTAGATGTTGGGGAAGACACGGAAAGATACGGTAAGGAAATAACTATAGTGTTACAAGTTTATAGAAAGATACAAGAGCGATGGATTACATTGGTTTGAAAATGTCATGAGGAGAAATGAAGAATATATTGGATGAATAATGAATAGCTTAGTAATAGAAGGTTGAAGAAACAGAAGAAGACCAAAGATAAGATGGAAGGACTGTATTGCGGAAGACTTGAGAGAAAAGGAACTGTATGAGAACGACACGCAAAACAGAAATGAGTGTAAGAGGAAATAAAAAAAGAGATCCCTAACAAATGGGAAAAGCTAAAGAAGAAGATGTCAGTGTCAAGTGCAATTTGCATAGTTTTTTTATGAAATAATTTTACTGGAAATTAAAAAAAAATTGCAAGAAAATTTATGTATGGAATACATAATACACAGGATTGACGGAAGGTAATGTGCTGGCCACATCAGATTTTTTTGTTGTTTTGGCAAAATTGTATAAATATTTACTATACTTTAATTAAAAAATTGCAGTGGACAACCCAATATCTCCCGCCATTTAATTTTTATTAATTTAAATATATACCTACATATTTACTAATGCTGGAAAGGAAACTATAGTAGGTTCCTTTTCATATAACTATTGTTCTAGTTAATATTTTCTTTTTAAAACGTTACTATTATAATAATTTGAAATGACTAGTTTTTTGACAGTGACATTTATCTATCAGTTACATATATTTGAGATCTGAACTGAGTAACCAAGGAGTTATGTTTAAAGCGTATAGGTCTCGGGATTTAAATTATAGATTATTTTATTTATCCAAAGTATTAATGCAAGCTTGTAGAAAATTTAATAATCTTTAATTTTTATAATAACATAAATTGTGAAAAAATAACAATTAAAAAGTATGTTTTGAAGAAAAACTATTTTGAGCTTCAAATAAAGTATTATTTCCGGTTATCCGCTTTACACCAAAATCTAATGGCTTCTTTCCATATTAGAATAAAATAGAAAGATATGGTTTCAAAATTTTCTGAATGATAGTATTTGGGTTAGAAGAGCATCCAGAGGATCCACACTTACACACACACACACACACACACACACACACACACACACGCACACACACTCCCATACATGCCCACAGACATCATTGTGAAAATGTTAAGATCGGATTCTAGGGACTTTAAAATGTAGTATGTAGTCATTTACCAAAATCTCGATATGTGATTTTTAGCACGATCCCTATACCTCCCTTACCAAGGGTAGCGGGAGGTAAAAAAGTAATTCTTAAAAGCCTATGTTATTAAACCTATATTGCTCTAGTTCTGTTCCTTGACAGTAACACAATTCTAGTATTCGTTTAAATTTAGCAAACACCTCGCAAATAAACACATCTCTTATTGCATCTTATGATTTATTCTTGACGTGTTATACCGCACATACATTTCTCTGAACGAGCTCCTAGCTGGCGTATATTCTGTTCTCTGCCGCAGTATGTAAATAAAAGTTGCTCGGACCTCGCAACTCTATGTTGGAAATTGTTTCCATGCCCCAGAGATGTACAAGCAACTATTAATATTTAACGATATTTGAAAAGTAAAATAGTAGAGTGAAGAAAGTTGCAGCACAGGTGACGGAGATAAAGTTAGCTTTAGAGAACTTTTAGTTCTTATTTTTAAAATAAATTGAATTCAATTGACCGATAAAATATTGAGTGCGTATCAGGCTTTGTACTTATAATTAGGGTTTCATCAAGTCAAGTAGCTTGATGTTTTTGTAAATTACTTGACTTGAAAATCAAGCATTTCAAAAATTCATTACTTGACTTGACTTGATTTTCTATCGTTACTACTTGACTTGATCCAGCAATTTCAAGAAAATTCAAGCTAGTTGATTACGAACCGATTATGCACGAAAACGCGCGAATCAGTACTATCAGTAGAATTGTAACGCATTTGTTATATATGCTATGCTGATTGCTGATTCACTACTGCAAGTACCTGTGCAGAGGTTTAAAGAATTCATCGAATATTGGAATATATACTGTATGCTAGAATGACCCGAGAATATGTCGACAAAATTTGAAGTCCTAATCATTATTATTAAGATAACTGTAGATGGTTCTAGTATATATTCCAATAATGAATGTTTTTTTTAAACCTCTTAATATCTCGGAGAAAAATAAAGTTCCAAAATGTGCCAAACCCGAATGTTATTTAAATGGGAAAAAATCTAAAGCATTTAGGCACAGTCAAATATTAAAATTAAGCGAAATCATTGCCAGTATTTTTTTATTTTTATTTGGAACCACTTTAGGCGGCGGCCTGGTTAAAATTCGACTTGCTCAACCGTAATACATATACTATAAATAGTTTGTTAATTCATATATTATACTTTTAAATCTTTTTTTAATTTTTGAATTTGAATGTATGATTTATTTTTATGAATAAAAGTCTATATTTCAAGGTATATTATTGATATTGTTATACGAGTAAAACATAAGGAACTATATGAAAGTGAAATGTAGTCTTGAAGAACTACTTGATTTTTTCAAGTAATTGAAAAATGAATCCTTGATTTTTCAAGTACTTGAAATTGTAACTATTTGACTTGACTTGACTTTCAGCTATTACTTGACTTGAGCTTGGCTTGATTTCAAGTCAAGTAACTTGAAACCGTGAAACCCTACTTATAATCCTAAAGAACCTAAGTGCTACGTTCAACAAATATTATGCATTAATTGCGAACGTACCTTTTTATACCTTGTATAAGGTCCAAGTTTTAACTTCGAGTTAGGATTAAATACACATGTGTCATTGTGACCGCCGTTTTTTTTTACCAATTAAGGCGATGTAAATACTGCTGAATATATTTTTTGTGTTGTATTTGAAGTTGATTAATACTAGTTTCGTTTGAAACCAATATAATACTCAAATATTCTACCGATTTTAGATTTTTATTATGTTACTCATAGATGTCTCATGAATAAAATAAATATTATTTTTAACCAAATTGTTCTTACCTCTTTCTGGTATGGGATCTCCAGCTCTAGGTCCCAGCATAACTTCTGCGGACTCTTGGTAGAGTTGTCCCACCTCTGCCGTGCATTTGAGGATGAGGCGACCTCCTGTATAATGGTGGGGCTGTAGTATCAACTCCAGCTGCAGTTCACTGCTGAAGAGATCATCGGCTGGATGCTGTCGTGGTGTGCCCATGTTTACCTGCTGCAGGGATTATATACTATATTAGAAAAAATACTAGAAAGAATAATTACAACAAAGTATTAATGTACTTTGACCGCGACACCGGAGCATAGGACATGTAAAATTATATTTTTGTAATTTCCTGCTTCCCCAATTATTTTCGGGAAAAATGCTTCAAATAAAGTTGTAGAGCTTAAAATTTTTAATTTTATTTTACATGCTTTGTACCGGCAGAAATTAGGTATGAAAATATCGAAAGTTACCCCAAAAATAGCGATAGCCATGGAATTGGGACAGTAATTAACATATGTTTAACGTTTTACTTGTCTAGTTTGGTTAATATATTTTTATTAGGTATTATTTGTAATATCTGTTCTAGTGACTATTAGTTTAAAAACATATTTTTTTCATTTTAACAGAAATTACAAATAATAATAATAAAAATAAATTAACTTAGCTTGACAGATACATCGCTAACATTTGTTAATTTTTAGTTTCAATTCATATGAATATTTATTGTTGGTGATCTTCGACATTTTCATACCTAATTTCTGCCATAGATCATGCAAAATTAATTTTGTTTATTGATTCTGATATAGAATTATTTGAATTATTAACTAAAATAATTAAGAGAAGCAAGAAATTACGAAAGTATGATTTTACATGTTACAATAAATAAGTAAATTAAGTAAATAAGCACTTGGTATAATTTTTTAAACCCACAGCAGATAAATAAAAATCTGTTGTGGCCAGCACAATACCTCTCGCCATTATCATTTTATGTTACATAGGGCGCGAGCAGTCATGTGACTTTGTTGGCCTTAGCAAGCAGATATGGGGGCCCGTGTCATAATGACAGCTAGTAATAATGTACATAGATGTCAAGTATAGTGAAAATAATTAGGCAGAAGACTCACGTCATCAACCTGAAAAAACTTTATAAAATGAAATATAACTTGTAGAAACTATTGGGTGTTATTTATTTTTAAAAGAAGAAGAAAAGTACTAGTATTAAGTAATGTATATATTAATGATATTTACAATATTTCTAAGTCAATCGTTATTCCTTTATGGAATATACATTTATTTGAAATAATTGTAGTTTATTTTCGTACCATACGTTGGCACTACTGAGAATGATTATGCTGTGGCAATTAATTTTATATTACGTAAAAGGAATAAGGATTGACTTAGAAATAATTGTAAATTAATTAATATATATGTTTCTTTAATACTAGTATATTTTTTTAATAACAACTAATAATTATTACAAGTTGTATTTCTTTTTATAAGGTTTTTTTCAGGTTGATGACGTGTGTCTTCTGCCTAATCATTTTCACCATATTATAAGTTTTCATTCAAAACATCATGATTTTCCAAATCCATGTGGATTATTTCCATCGACAACTATATTCCATGCTATTGGTGACAAATAAACAACATATCAGAATATTTTGAAATTTTGAATGAAAAATTGTGACATATGACAATTGTGAACTACTAGCCGTCATTTTGACACGGATACCGAGATCTGCCTCACAGGGCCAACAAAGTCACATTACTGCTCGCGCCTTATAAGTAACTAATTTAACATTTCTTGTACACACAAATAATTTAAATTGTACCTCTTCTTTCGTTCTATGAGGAATTTTGTCATACTCTACTAATATGTTCAAAATTCTTCAAATTCATTGGCGGTATTAGCAGTATTTCGTAAGGATATATGTAATATTAATATACCTATAATTTTAAATACATATTTAATTAATAATACAATAAGATATATTAAATGTACTCGTACCTCACAGAAAAATCTTTCAATAACAAACTTTTAAATATCTCAACTGGTTTCCATGGAGTTATTTGGGCAACGAGATTTATTACAACAGATTATTCTATATTATTATACTCGTATTATCTCTAAACCTATGAGAGATATAATAAAAAATTTAAATGTGTCAGATTGAGAATTTAATTATCTTTATTATTTGTAGTAACATAAATTTTCAAAAAATAATATTTAGAACTTTTTTTTAGATACTACTACTTCCGATTGTGCAATTGTTACCAGAACCTATTCACACACGCAAACGCACGCACGGGCGCACGCGCACAAGCACACACACAATGTTAGAATCGTATTTTAGGGACCTTAAAACGTGCTTATTCACTAAAATCTGGACATGCGATTTTTAGCATGAATCCAATACCTCACCCGTTAGAATGGTTGATAGTGTGAACAACTAAGTAAGGATGATGCTTACGGCCCGTAACTGTAACAAAGTGGTTAATTTTTAACAACTGGTTAAAAATTATATCCAATAGGTGCCAATAGCTATTGATACAACTAAAATTCAAAAATCCAATTTTTGTGTTATACGAGGTGTGTTCAAAAACTATCGCGAATTTTGAATTTTCGCGGGTTACGTATATTCGAATTTCGATCTTTTTGTGGCTTTATGTTGGTACTCATGTCTCTCACTTATGTCGACAAGCTCGGCCATTTTGAATGTTCACTTACTTGTTGACAGCTGCTTTGCTTGCACGTGTTTTGGATCGTCTTCGATTTTTACCTATTGTGCTTATTCGTTAAAAACTGACTATGAATTTTTTGACCAAGACAATATCTTTCTTATCTAAAGGCGACGGAACGTAGAAAAAAATAATTCATTTAAAATTTGTCATTGTCATAAAATGTTTTTATCAAAGAAGTTATTTCATTTCTACGATAAAATTTCTTTGATAAAAACATTTTATGACAATGACAAATTTTAAATGAATTATTTTTTTCTACGTTCCGTCGCCTTTAGATAAGAAAGATATTGTCTTGGTCAAAAAATTCATAGTCAGTTTTTAACGAATAAGCACATTAGGTAAAAATCGAAGACGATCCAAAACACGTGCAAGCAAAGCAGCTGTCAACAAGTAAGTGAACATTCAAAATGGCCGAGCTTGTCGACATAAGTGAGAGACATGAGTACCAACATAAAGCCACAAAAAGATCGAAATTCGAATATACGTAACCCGCGAAAATTCAAAATTCGCGATAGTTTTTGAACACACCTCGTATATCAACATCGTGATTGGTTAAAATCTTTAACCAGTTGTTAAAAATTAACCAGTTACAGAATATGCCCGTTAATCACTTGTCCATGCTACCAGCCATAATGTTTAAGAGTAAAGCTTGTTTTACACAATCATATATTTACAATTAAATTTACATGCAAAATATTTTCATTTTTACATAATAATTTTTGATCAAAATCTTTTCGTTTTACACGGCCAAATATTTGTGACATGTTTGATTGTTGCCAACTTAAGTACATTTTTACTTCCTTGTACGTAAGTACAGGAAGTATTGTAATCGCGAAAAATTTCGGTTTTCAGATTTCAGCGGATATATCCATTTTGATCATCCCTGAATCCATTTTGACTAATTTCGTCGTGACGTCTGTACGTACGTACGTCACGACGAATGACCTTCAAAATTAGAACATGCTCTATTTGAGATTTTTTTACAGCATCGTATGGTACCATAAGAAGTTGTAAATTTATTACCGTGTAATCATTGAAATTTTGTGATCAAATACAAAGTTGTAAAAATGCATGTAAATTTATGATAATGTAAAACAGGCTTAATGCTAGTTAAAAATTCGAACTTTAACTTATCCTTAAATAGAAAAATCTGATGTGGCCAGCACATAACCTCTCGCCGTATATTTTACCTGGCTGTATGCATAAAGCAAAGAATATTTTTATAAATACAAATAATATATTCATATAAATCTATGACGTATAAACTTCTTTATTATTCAATAATAGCATGTCTCAACATGAAGATATTTTACCATAAATTATGTTACAATAAATTACAGAGTAGAGTTTACCATATATAAATATTAGGCTGGTAACAGCAATTTTCAATTCGAACAACTTTGTTTACTTTCTCTTCATATTCTTCTAGTAAAAACATTAATTTTGGGCGGTCTAAAATGTATATATCTGGATTGTGCATCTATTCTTATATATCTTCTTTTACATTTTATTTTTTCATACTTGTTATATCTAAATAACCTTTATTCCCTTTAATAAAGTGACGGATATATTGCACTCCGATTATTCTTATATCGATGTGTAATTTTGTCAATATTTACAACTTACTTGAGGAGAATTTGATAGCTTTTTCGCAGTTCAAAGTTACTCTAGTCTACAGTACTGGTGTACATTGTCCTATAATGTTTGAAACAAATTTTTAGTCCTTCAACCTAGACTTGTCATCTCCATAATAGTCACAGATCAAGAATTAAGAGATTCTCCAAATACATTTTTTTTTCATTACTCATTATTTCTGACACTGACATTTATCTGTCAGTTACAAATAATTTAAATTTGCAACTATTTTTCATGGCATCCTTTCGGTTGTAAAATTAATTACAACATTATTTTATATATTATATTCCTTTTATCTCTAAATCTATAAAATATGTATAAAAATATTTAAATGTATCAGAAAGAGAATTTATTTTTCTTTAATATTATCAAGAAAAATTTTCAAAAAATAATATTTAGAAGATTTTTTTTCAAGAATCTTCTACTTCCGGTTGTCCAATTGTTACCAAAACCTTTTCAGATCTTCCCGGGAATGTCCGATTGGGAAATACGTTGTTAAACAAATTTTAAGTCTTATAGTTTTTGAGTAACCGTCCTTCCAACATCCCACACACACACACACACACACACACACATCCACACACACACACACACACACACAGACATCATCGTAAAAATGTTAAAATCGGATTGTAAGGACCTTAAAACGTGCTTATTCAATAAAATCTGGATATGCGATTTTTAGCATGAATGCAATACCTCTCTTAGCGAGAGGTAAAAATGGTAAATTATTGAACAGAATGCTTTTCGCCTAACAACAATTCCGGGAAAATAACCTTTAAATAGGAATAAATGTTATAGAGTATTCGCCATGACAGATAATATTTGTCCAAGGAAAAGCCATTTTCTTAAAATAACTACCATCTTCATATACATTTAAGGTGAAATATTATTACGTTTATGATTCTTGCTCAGAATATTACATTTTGCAGATAAATGGAATTATGGATTGAAATATAATATGCAGTTCATTTTCTTACTCCGTATAAACAACAGTAATGGGGTATTCCGGTGTTATGGATTTTATGTAAAATAGTAACTTTTTTCAATGGTTTGTAATATTCATATATAGTTTGGTTCACGAAAGATGTCAATTCAAGGTCATTTTTAAACCATCTGGTATAATATTACTTGCAAATAACTTCACTACATTCCATACACATAGGCGTGCACCAGGTATAATATTTGTGGATACATTTTAATAATTCAAAATTAAATGTTAAACGTCTACACATTTTTAAAGATATATTTTATTTTGATATAATAATGAACATGAAGATACAACATCTATGTATAGTTACAAAAATACTGAAAACAATGATATAAATACATATTTTGAAAATAAGTAATAAACTTAGCATACATTTCATATATTATTCTTCTAATTGCATCGGTGTTAAAAGTATCAAGATCAGCTGCTGTAGTTGATTTTCTGGGTCGTTTTTTTCCAGAAGAAGTTAATTGTTCTTCGTTTTCGATATTATTAACACGTTTTAATACCCTGTTTACTGTGGTTTCAGATATCTGTAGCGCATCTGCTGTACGCTAAAATAAAATACTTGCTAAATTTCATTTATTAATAATGAAACGTTTTTTGTCTAGCAATTTTAACTTTCAAAAAATTAAAAAAATATATTCACATATATTACCTGCTGCACCTGATGAAGATCTAATAATGGTCCATTATTTTCTGTTTTCCATTGAAAACATTCGTGTTCATTATGCACAAATTAAATAGCTTGCCTTCGCAAAGTTTTTCCTTTCTCACCCATGATTATGTTCAATTAAATCGCGGAAGAACTTATTCGTTGATTTTGATTAAACGTGAAATAGTGAGTCAAATTCAAAAAACAAACTCCGCCACTGGATTTGCTTTAACGTAGAGGGCAGTTCAATAGATAATTGCATACCAGCAACTCATCGACATACGTTCTTATTATTTTTAGTGTAGTAGTAGAACGTATATCTGTCATATAGCATGAATCACGTAGACATACGTCAAATAATCTATCTCTTTCTAATACATAATGTTGCTATACTACCGCTGTATAAAATGTTGTTTATTCTTTCTTCGAACAAAAGGCCTTGAATTCTCATCTTTCGTGAATCAAACTATAGTAGGAAAATACAATAAAATATATTTAGGAAAAAGTTTTCAGTCATAATTTTTGATGTTAAAAAATTGAAATTCTTTACAAATCTAGAAACGTCCTTGAAAACTGTGACGTCTTTTTGATATGCTTTTGCCATTTGCGTTTTTACCTTCCGTCACCTATAGGTAAGGAAGGTATTGTCTTTGGTCAAAAAATTCGGTGGTGAGTTTTCATTGAATAAGCACGTTTTAGGGTCTTTACAATACGATTTTACTATTTTTACGATGATGTCTGTATGTGTGTGTGTGTGTGTGTGTTCGTGTGTGCGTGTGCGTGTGTGTGTATGTGTGTGTGTGTGTGTATGGACCGCTTTTTCGTGCACGATATCTCCAATACTAGAATTCCAAAAATTACAATTCTTGCGTATTCCTCTTCCTTACAACCATATGCAGACATGTTTAGATTTTGGTTATAATTGGTCAACCGGAAGTACCCTCATTTGAAGATTTTAACAGTTTTTCTTGAAAAACTCAGTTAAATGTTATTATAACTTAAAGAATATATTATTCTCTATACGATTTGATTGCATTTTATATTTCATATTCAACAGATATACAGTTAAAGAATAATAAAGATAAAAAATTCGTATAAATTTCATAATTCAGCCAGCTATGCTAACATAACCATGGAAACTGCTAATATATTAAGGTAATTCAAATTGACAGATGTCAGTATCAATAAAAAGCAAGTAATTGAATGAAAAAATAAGGGAAGTAATTCTAGTGTTAGAAGTTTTTAGATATAATAGAGACGATTACATTGGTTTGAACATGTCATGAGGAGAGATGAATAAATTAATAGAAGGTGGAAGAAACATAGGAAGACCAAATATAAGATGAAAAGACTGTATTGCAGAAGACTTGAGAGAAAACTGAATGAGGACGACACTCAAAACAAAAATTAGTGGAAGAAGAAAATAAAAAATAGCGATCCCCTAACGAATGGGAAAACTAAAGAAGAAGATGTCAGTGTCAAGTGCAATTTGCATAGTTTGTTTATGAAATAACTTTACTGGAAATATAGGACCTTTTGCAAAAAAATTATGTATAGGGCGCGTGCAGTGACATGACTTTGCTGCCTTTGGCAAGCAGATATGGGGACCCGTATCAAAATGACAGCAATTAATTATGTCCATAACTGACAAGTGTCATAATTTTTCATTCAAAATTTCATGATTTTCTTATTTTATGTGATTTGTTTGTTATCAGGAGTATGGAATTCCGTTGCCGAGAAAGGGAATCACATAATACCAAAAATTTAGAATCTTTTGCAAGAAAATTTATGTATGGAATTTGTACATAATACACAGGATTGACGGAAGGTATTGTGCTGGCCACATCAGATTTTTTTTTTACTCATTTCAGATTGAATATATGCCTTTAGAAATACAGATGGCGTTGGTATAGTTACAACGCGCGTGTATTTTGTATTTGATATTTTATTCACTTTGTGTTAATTATTACGTATTCCTCTGATATTTATTTGTTTACCTACGTTTTCTTGTTTAAAAGTTGTAAACCGACAAATATGAACACGTGTGTTTAGGCGCTGAAGTTCGCTGCAGATATCAATATCGGATGCTCGTCAAAAGCGCGTCATGAAAGAAAAATTGAATATCGATGAATTTTTAAAAATTCATGTCTTACTTGATGCAGGTATGTATTTTCTTACTGAAAATTATACAGGATGGTGACTTGGATGACGCAGCATAGGGCTTTCAATGGTAAAATCTTAATGTGCATTATTTGCTCCCCTAATTATATTAGAACAAAATTGTGTTTAGATTTTTGCTATAGAAAAAAATACTGCATCCGAATACGAGGTTTGTTCAAAAAAGGTAATTTTTCAAATTTCGCGGGCTACGTATATTAGATTCTCGATTTTTTTTTGTTTGTCACGTTGGTACACACATGTTCCCAACATATGTTGACATGATCAGCCATTTTGCATTTGTAGTTTGTTTTTGACAGGTTAGACGTATTTTGGTGTGCTTGGCGATTTTTTGCAATCGAAAAAAATGAACCAAAGAATCTGTACACAAATTTTGTGTGAAAAATAAAATTAAGTGCTCTAAAGCACTTGAAATGTTGACTGTGGCATTTGACGAGTCTACTTTGAGCAAAAAAACTGTTTATAAGTGGTACAAGCTCTTCATAGACGGCCTAGAAGATGTTAATGACGATGCCCGCCCTGGACGCCTCAGCATGTCAACAACCGATGATTACAATGGCGTGGTGCATCATGAGTTCTTGCCAAAAGGTCGTACGATCGATAAGGAATATTACCTTCAAGTTATGCGCGGTTTGCGTGAAGTAATACGAAGAAAACGTCCGGATTTGTGGCAAAACAATTCATGGCTTTTGTATCACGATAATGCACCTGCTCGCACATCGTTGCTTGTTCGTGATTTTTTGGCCAAAAACAACACCGTAATCACGCCTCAGCCACCGTATTCACCGGACTTGGCCCCCTGCGCCTTTTTCCTGTTCCCAAAACTGAAAAGATCCATGAAAGGACGGCCTTTTGCCACGATTGAGGACATAAAGACCATATCGCTGGAAGAGCTTAAGGCCATACCAAAAAGCGCGTATCAGAAGTGCTTCGAGGATTGGAAAAAGCGCTGGCACAAGTGTATTATATCTGAGGGGGATTACTTTGAAGCGGACTAAATAGATATTGATGAATAAATACATATTTTTCGAGAAAAATAAAAAGTCACCTTTTTTTTAATAAACCTCGTATGCTATTGTTTATAATTTCTCAATTTCCGAAACTGTAAAAATAGTCGAAAACAATGACATTTTTGCAAAAATCATCGATGCCATGGAACAAAAATTTAAACAAAAGCGCAAACATCTGTCATAGATTCTTGACCTTTTTTTTAAAACGAGGAAAATGACAACAATGTAATAATTGATTACAACAATACAATTTTACTTTAAAATAATTAGGGGAGCAATTAACTGCACATTAAGATTTTACCACTGAAACTACTGAACTAATAAAATAATAATTATAATAATAAAAATGTCGGAATACCCTATTATAAAATGGTAATGGTATATAGGAAGAAATATTCAAATTAGTAGTTCAGTAAATTTTTATTAAAAAAATTTAACTCTCATTATTTTTTGTTCGTCTATTGAAAAGTCCTGCAGTCCATCTTTTCACGGTGGCAAATGATGGAGCAGAGTCTTCGTCCAACTCGGCTTTAATTTGCGCAGATGTATTTCTTTTTCAATGCAAGAATTTACCCACGGCACGCTTTTTGATTTGTTCAATTTTTATAAAAACACTGAAATCGACAGACACAAATGACTCTCAAAGAATAATTAAGTATCCAAAAAGGCTAAATTTTTCAGAAGTATATTTCAAAGAATAAACAATTGTAGTACCAGCATAATTTAGATGATTAACGACATCTACAAGTTGCAGCTAAAACTTATCAATCCCTTCGTATATTTCAGTTTGTTGCTAAAATAAAATATATTTCCTGCTCTTGGTGATATGGCCTCTTTAAAAATCATTGGAAAAATTCTGCAAATTAAAATATCTGCTATGCAAAGTTATGAAAAGCAGTTGCACTCGCGAAATATTTGCATTTCATCTGTATCTATTTGTATTTATTTTTGAATTTTAATTAATATGAAATGTGTTTGATGCACTGAAAAATTAATAACGTTCGATATCTCACTGTACGATCTTATGAATTTCATTTGAACTATGACGCAGAATTAATAAAACTTTAATATTAGAATAAAAATTGTTTGGAAGTTTGCTGGTAACGCTGGCGCTGTTTAATTCATGGCTACCTAGATGGCATATTGCTAGCGTCTTGCAATCCTTGTAGGAAGATAGTGGTGTTTATTATAACGTCTAGCACACGCCGGGGACTGCTTCAAGTGCCGCATACCTGGGATAGTGGTCGGATGAAGACAGGCCGTTATGACGATGTCACACCACAATTTGGTTTTATGGTACCGAGTTAGCTCAATGCAGGAATGGAAATTTTAGAGGGAGTTATATTACTTCAGGTTTCAGCGAACTAAATTATTATTTGTAACTTTTAATTCATCGATTAGTTTATTATACGAGGGAGGGTTGATAAGTTCGCGCGATCACATAGAGTAAGCTGTGAAATAAAAAAATTGCATTTCACATTTTGACTATCAATATTGTGTTATTTTACCTTGAAAATTTGATTCGTTTGTGATAAACCGTCTCTCAATAGTAGTTTTTTGAATTTTATATTGCCACTAATTTGTAAATATGCACAATTTTAAACATCGTGCGGTCATCAAATATCTTTTAAAAAAAGGCATATCTTTTACGGAAATCTACTGTAACATGCAAGCTACATTGGGTAAAAACTAGATTTGTGAGAATCCGACAAATCTTGGATCCGAGAACCCGGTTTTCAAAATATCCGGATCCTCGGATATCCGACGTTTGGATATTGAAGCAAATATCCGAAAATTTAATTCGAATTTGGATCCGGATTCGATATTTTGTTTACGGATCCGGATACAAATTTTAATTCTGGATCCGATTCTTCATTTTGAATGTGAAGGATTAACATTTGGAATTGAGTTCAAATTCAAACTTCAAACCGTTAAAGTGAACCTGTTTATCAGTAATACATTTTATAATACCCCTCTAAAATAGCCAGGTAGTTTGTGCAAATGCAAATAAACAACAAATTTATACTTTCACAGAGTCCTATTTAGTAAATTGTGAATAAAATATTCAAATTTATATTGTTTTTATTACACATATAAAGTAACATATTAATACAGGGTTTTCCAATAAGAGGTGTTATTTTGAATAGCCCGCTATTTCGGTAGATGTCGCTTTTGAAGCTGTCATTTTTTGACATTTGACAAGTAAAAACTACGCCATTAATAAAAATGGAACGATACACGCTTCAACAACGCATTGAAATTATTAAAATTCACTATAAAAATGGTGAAAATTTGGCAGAGACGGTTCGTAAAACTCGACAATTTTTGGGTCGTCGTGAAGCACCTTGTCGGACCGCAATACAGAAATTGGTGGAAAAATTCGAGCTGTTGGGACAAGTTAGTGATGTGAAGAATAAAACCCGTGCGCGTCGCTCAAGAACAGCCGAGAATATTGCTGCTGTAGCCGAAAGTGTTGAAGAAAACCCAGGTTTGTCCATTCCTCGTCGTTCTTTGGAATTAGGCATTCCACAAACGTCATTACACCGTATTTTGCATAAAGATTTGGGTCTTAAGGCTTATAAAGTCCAGGTAACACAAGAACTCAAGCCGGCCGATCATCAACAACGTCGTGTCTTTGCTGATTGGGTCGTTGAAATGCATGAAAATGATCCGGAATTCCATCGAAAAATCATCTTGAGTGATGAGGCCCATTTCCACCTCGGTGGCTTCGTCAACAAACAAAATTGTCGCATCTGGGGCTCAGAAAACCCAAGAGTTATTGTTGAAAAGCCTCTCTATCCTCAACGTGTGACTGTTTGGTGCGGTTTATGGTCCGGCGGAGTCATTGGACCTTACTTTTTCGAAAATGAGGCTGGAGCAACAGTTACGGTGAATGGATTGCGCTATCGAGAGATGATTA
This sequence comes from Harpalus rufipes, assembly GCA_951394225.1. Lineage (NCBI taxonomy): Eukaryota > Metazoa > Arthropoda > Insecta > Coleoptera > Carabidae > Harpalus > Harpalus rufipes. The sequence continues at coordinate 38,118,503 of OX596283.1, forward strand.
ACGATTTTTTATGGCCGGAATTGGATGGTATTGATCTGGACAACGTTTACTTTCAACAAGACGGCGCTACGTGCCACACAAGCAACGAAACCATTGATCTTTTACGGGAAAAGTTTCCGGACCGTGTTATCTCTCGAAGGTGATCACAATTGGCCACCGAGATCTTGTGATTTAACACCTTGCGACTTCTTTCTTTGGGGCCACGTGAAAGAGAAGGTCTACGCCAACTGCCCAGCGTCGACTCAAGACCTCAAAGATGGAATTCGTGAGGCTATCGAGGACATAGGACAGCCACTTTGCGATTTGGTTATGGAAAATTTCATGAAAAGGATATTGTCCTGTCAGCGTGGTCGTGGTGGTCATTTGCCTGATGTTATTTTCCACTATTAACGGCATACCTTCCTCTTTATAATGAAATAAACATCCGATCATTTATATTAAAAAATGGCATTTTTCTTTGAATATCAAAATAACACCTCTTATTGGAAAACCCTTTATGAATGAATTTAATTAATTATTAATGTGTTTTTGATGAGACCCGATGCTAAAATTTGAATGTAAGATTTAATACTGAGAATATTCGAATCCGAAAACCGATCCTGATACTGAAATTCCATATCTAAAATTCGATACTCATACCCATATTCGAATCTAAGATCCGATACTCAAATCCGTTTTCAAGATTCGATATTCGGATACGGATTCAAGATCTTATACTCAGATCCGGATTCAAAATCCGATACTCAGATCCGGATTCAAAATCCGATATTCAGATCCGGATCCAAAATCTGATACTGAGATTTGGATTCGAGATCCGACTAGGTCAACATTCAATTACCGGATATCCGGATATATTTGGATCCGAAACTGAAACTATCCGGATCCCACCACTAGTAAAAACTGCCCTTCATATATGGGGAAATGAATTTAACCGTGGCAGGATTTGCTTAGAATATGATTCCCGCAGTGGGCGCCCAAAATCGGATACAACTACAGAAATGGTTGATAAAGTTCATGACCTCGTTCTAAATGATCGACGATTAAAAGCATCGGAAATAGCAAAGGCAATAACGGGTACTTGGTGCTTCATATTTCACGTGAAGAATTGCATATGAGAAAACTTTCAGCAAGATGGGTGCCGGGCTAACTGTCTATGGTGTAAAAGCGTGTTCGTTGCCAAATTTTCAGATGTAAATAAACAAGTACACATCTTTATATACTTATAATGTAAGTTAACTTATTATAGAAAAAATAAAATTATCTAAACAGGGAATAAGCTGTTTAAAATGAATAAGAAAACACTTGGTTGTTTCACAAAATTAAAGAAAATTCTTTATTGTACAATTTCGGCTGTTAGGCCATCATCAGAAGAACTACAAGAATATACAAGTATTACAGCGGGTCCTTTTATATCTAGTTTAGCGGTGAAGATTTGGGGATTAAGGTTTCAAGAAATGGGGAATGTACCAAGTCTAACTGTTCATTCATTAAAGGGGTGTTATTGGAAATGGCTTTTTTTAATTTCATAGGATTCCAGGAGAAGTAGTCTTGCTAAATTATTTTCGACATGTAAAATTGAAAATGCATCAATTATGGCTTGATATAAGACAATTAACTAAAACAAGTATAACACGGTAAATGTCAACCTGTAAATACTCAGTAATAATTGTTCTAACAAAATATTATTTCGTTTAATAACAATAGTTACAATTGTTTTGGCTCACTATTTTCTTTTCGACTAGGTGTATAAAAAAGTGCCCGGCATTTTACTTTTTAATAATGTAACACATGGATTATTTTACATGATTGTAAAGCAAATTTGATGTACTTTTCAAATTTGTAAAAAAACATAGTATGTTCCATTTGAAATTTCAAAGTTGATATTAATTACTAATAAACCAGAAGTGGTATCATGAATATACATCCGTCATCAAGTAGCTTACATGTTGCTGTATAAATCATGTTATATGAAAGAAATTACTAATTTAATAAATAATCGAGATATTTAATGGGTCCACTAAAATATAACACAGGGTGTTATATTTTAGTTTAATATAGATATATTCTGGAAATATACAATTGTTTGCAAGAAATTTTCTGTGTAGAACATATACAAAATACGTAGAATTGAAGAAAGGTAATGTGTTGGTCCTATGCTCCACACAGGAGATTTAGGATATTATATATGTGTTGGTCACATCAGAATTTTTTTTAAAAGAAATCAAATTATAGCCATATAAAAGCTGTATTGTATTGAGATTGCGGAAAAGTTATGGAACAATCTTATAAAATCGGAATGGTTTTGTTCTTCAACTTTACATACAGATTTAATTAAGACAATACCGTGTAAACGGCATTAATATTTAGATCCTCTAGAGTCTAGATTCTTTTGATTTAATTAAAACCAAATTTGAAAGTCTGTAGCTTCGTCTGTATTCCATGCTGCTCGTTTCGTAGTTGTATATTCTTATTAAATAATTCATAAATCCTTGAAATGGCAAGGCGATGGCGCTGGCATGACCTCCTCGGACATTCATTTTATTAGCTGGGAGATCGAAGAAGGCTCGGGAAATGGATCAGTCGTCGTCGGCAGGAAAATTAATACTTCAATATTTAATAAAGTTTCGGTTTGGTCGCTGCATTGCGCCCTGGCCTGCTCGGGATTGTGTAGGTTGTCTTAGCGTTGGGAAACTTTCTCATAAATGTCTAACGAACTTCAAAACTTACTTAAAATAACATCACATCGCCAAATATTCTCATTTTACCCGAAGGGAACACCAGCAAGAGAACGTCTCGCCGATGCATATCCAAGAGCTCTTTAATAACTTTTAATAAAATTGTATGGATCATAAAAATTATTAAACTTTACAGGAATTTTATAAATATGCTTTTATACAACAGACGAAGCTAAATATAACGATAGTTACGGCCGAATTCACCATTAGTCCGTTGATTAGTAATCAGTTGATTAAGAAATCAAGCTGATCTATAGATCAACGTGTTCTAATTCATCAACTTGATTTCTGAATCAAATGATCAACTGATTCACAGTTTTGTTTTGGTTTTTGACAGTTAATGTAACTGTCATGGAATGTTATTCGTGGAAATTGTACTTTCCGTTAAAAAGGTATTGATACGTAAGTTTTTCATTTATTTATAAAATATATTTTATAATTTTCCAATAATTATATTATATTTTTATTTTGATATAGGTAGAAATTACACTGATTCCAATAAAGGAATGTTTTTAAATATAGTGAATTAGTGAAAATGAAAGATGTAAATGTATAGTTAAAAATAATAAAATCAATGCGGCTCTAAATAAAGATAAAGAAGAAGGATGAGGCAAAGTTACACATGGGTACAACAGCCAGAATCCTAACATACCTATAAATGACAAAATTAGGATTCAAAGATGTGATCAGTCCTTGATTCATGGAATATGACGAATCAGTTGATCATTGATTTTGATTAGTGGATTAGCTTGATTTGTAATGGTGAATTGGATTGATTTAGGATCAGCGTTGATCTGTGAATCAACTCATGATTAAGAAATGGTGAATTCGGCCGTTAGTGTTAAGGTTGCTAAGGGTGTGTTAACAAAAAATCTTAAAATATTCTTTAAAACATAATAGTATAGTATGTGGAGCAATTTTAATTTGAGTAGTTTACAAAAACTAAAATAAATTTCATGAAAGAAAATGATCGGAGGCGAGTCATTGGCGATTTTTATTTAAAACATAGATTTTGTTCTATTGAGAATATAATTCCTTAGTCACGTGACGTTTTCCGCCAATCAACATTCAGAATCTCCCTAGCTACAATGTCTATCACAGCGATGATAAAAAACAAGGAAATTATCACCGTATTTATAGTCGTTACTAAGGGATTTGTTTTCTTTATTTATGACATTGACAGTTAATTTTGAGTATAAAAATAAATAATAACAATAATTCAAACTCCGAAATATTAAATAAAACTCGTAAGTACCATGTTTTAATACAATATGAATATGTATATCAAAATTTAGGTTAGATTGCAAAAATTCATTATATTCTCTCATTAAATATAAGCTCGTGATATGATTAATAATCGAAGATATTGCTCGTGAAACCGAAGCAGCACATTTCAACTCGTCCTTCGGACTCGTGAAATCTGCAGCTCGGTTTCACTCGAGAATATCATCGATGATAATCATATCACTTGTTATATTACGTATGAAAATACCATGGCAGACTACGTATGATATAATTAAAAGAGTTGACAGCAGATAATTATTATAAAGAGCCTAAGGCGCCAAAGGTAGTTATAGAAAATTTGATGTGGCCAACACATGACCTTCCATCAATTTGATGTATTTTATATCAATTACTCACAGATAAGGTAGTGTCTTGTAAAAGAATATGTCCAGTAAAATTATTTCACGACTTATGCAAATTGTACTTGACACTGACATCTGTCAATTAATAAAATTTACTGTTTCCGTTGTGGTTTTATAGTAAGCTTGCAGCACCACAGATTGCAAGATATATGAAAATTAATTTCTTTATTAGTTTTTATCTCCAAATATATTGAATATGAAAAAAAAACACAACAAAACTGAAAAGGCAAAACATCATTTCTTTCTAATAATGTGTCATGCTACCATTTTGAGCTATTTCTTGATTTAATCGCCGATGAAGTGAATGAATCAATTGCCTTGTATAAAGCTGGTCATCCGCCGTTTCTTCCCAGATATTTTGTACTGCTTCCCATAATTCTTCTGAGTTTTGAGGACGAAAATTTCATTTATATAAAATTTTTGTTATTCTGCTCCATACTTTTTCTATGGGGTTGTTATCTTGACTACTTGAAACCCATGGTAATGTTTTTCAACATTGTTATTTTGAAATCAGTTTCTGACGATATTAGCAGTATGGACTGGGCAGTTGTCCTGTTGGTAGATGAAATTATTGTTGGGATATAAATGTTCTACAGAAGGCATCATCACATTTTCTAAAATTTTATGTAATTGTCTGCATTAAATCGTCCATCAGCTTTCCAATAAACGCCCATTCCGTTATAGCTAATCCATGCCCACACATTAATACCGAATCTCCCTGACTTTCGGACTGCACTCACGTATCTTTCATCGAACCTTGAATTTTGCGGTCTATAAACACGAATGTGACCGTCATTGGTAGATTTGAATACTTTTTCGTCTGTAAATATTACCCGGTCCCAAAATGCTAATCTCTGTGAACGTAATTTAATGAAAATATGACACGAACCTGTTTATTTTCTTCCGTTAGTATTGGTTTCTTAGCTGTTACTCTATTTCGTAAATCTGATGATTTAATTCTAGGACATACTATGTACCTTGAGCCATGAAAATCTGTTGCATCTTTAGCCATTCTTGCAGATTCAAAAGGGTTTTGTCTTAAATATTCTATAACAGCTGCGTCCTCGTCATTACTAGAAACTCTAGGGCGCGCAGATCCTGCTTTTCTTCTAACACTTCCTTCCTGCTTCCAGCGTTTCTTAATTCTGAAGACGATGTCTTTACTGATGTTCATCAGTCGAGCGATTTGTGAAATTTATTATTTGTATTCTTCTTTAACTCTATATCTGTTGAATATCAAATATAAAATGCAAATGAGGGTACTTCCGGTTGACCAATTATAACCAAAATCTAATCAAGTCTGCATATGGTTGTAACTTGTAAGGAAGAGGAATACGCAAGAATTGTAATTTTTGGAATTCTAGTATTGGAGATATCGTGCACGAAACCGCGGTCACACACACACACACACATACACACATACACACACACACACACACACACACACACACGAACACACACACATACATACAGACATCATCGTAAAAATAGTAAAATCGTATTGTAAAGACCCTAAAACGTGCTTATTCAATGAAAACTCACCACCGAATTTTTTGACCAAAGACAATACCTTCCTTACCTAGTGATGGAAGGTAAAAATGACAAATTTACATATTTTCGTTACTAGGCATTTTATCATGTCCGCTTTAAACTATAAAATATTTTGTGTGCTTAATTTTATTGCACAGAAGTGTACAAAGCAGATTTGGCACATCCAGTAATGGGTAATATGCCGTGATGATATATTTATTTATTTTTATTTTAATGTATGAGGTATGGATACTATTATAATTACAATTATTTCTGTTAATGATAATGAATTAATGGTATTAATATAACCATTTCTGCATGTATTGTTTTAAAGTTAAATATATAATTCATAACCCATTATACATTACCATTAGTTTAATACCCACTTTAAACACACATACGCTTGACGAGTATAAAGCCACACTCAAAGGAAAAACAAACGTTTCAATATAATGGCATATTATTAATAATAATATGTAATGTATTCACAGAGAAACGATGTATTTTCAATGCAAATTTCATGTTATATTCATAATAACAGGAACAGGAACAACAAGGGACACTGCCTCGCCTGGCCAATATAAATTAATGAATACGTAGAGAGACAAAATCCAAGTGTAACACACGAACAGCCGTTTCATTTTATCGTTCATTAAACAATTTGATCCACATTATAAAGATCCTATCCTATCAACTTTAATTGAATTGAATGTTTTTGGGCCTCCTGTCGCTCTAATCCTACTTCTGTTTCCGTGTTTAGGCTTTACTGAAGGTAATTTAAAAAATATTTACACTTGGACAGAGGAATTTCAATCGATGCTTTGAAATCTCAATCGGAATTTCAGGAAATTTAAATATATTGAAATAATTTTAGAAATACCGGATTCTCATTAAAATAGCAAAAATTAAATTAGAATACCATGGTGGCATTTTATAAATAATGTACTTAATTTAATTTTGGAAATCTAAATTTGTAGTAAAAATAAGGATAATATACCAACATCAATAGCATTGTAATAAAAAAGTGCACTCTCTACGTTAGCAATGAGTGCTCGTAAGGTATGTCTGGTAAACCGTCGCACGGTACGAATATGTCATCATCATCACAGATGGCACACCCAGCAATGGGTAATTAGGGTACTTATATACTCAGAGTATGGCCATGGCGTGGTTCGCGTTTCGTCCGCCATTTGCGGGCCACTGTCATATTCGTTGTTGTTGCGCAAGTTATTATGTATTTTCATGGCTATTTGTTTTATTTTAATGCAAAACACATTCCAATATCCTTCTAATACTTATTTAAAGTGTAAGTAATACTTTTATTTTATTTATTTGTGTATTTTGTTGAGATACTGACTACGATGACTGGCAAAATTGAAAACACATAAAAAATACCAATATTTATGCACAAACATGTAAGTTTTTAAAAGATAAGTTTCGAATATATACTTATTATGTAAATAATAATTACAGTTATTAAATTAGATGTGATAATAACAATCTATATTCTATGCTCTACATAACCTCTAAATCTATGTCATAATAATAATTGTGTATCTCTTAAATAAATGAATTTTTACTAACTTTATAGATTCAAAGTGTGATAATTTAATATTGCTGTATAATATAATATCACATTTCTTACAAATAAATAGGGAAATGAATTATCAGTATGTTTGACATTGGCCCGCTAATGACGGCGATCTTGGCCCATGACCATACCCTGTATATAAAGGTACCCTATGGGTAATATGCCGTATTGATATATCGTGAGTATTTTTTAACATGAAACATAGGATTTGTCACATCCACGGTTACGACTTGACATTTGATTAACAGCAATGTATTTGCTTGTCTCATTTAAAATGAAACATAAGGGATGAATTTAACAGAAGTATTATATTTAAATATTGTAAGAAATTACAAAATAACGAACAAATAAACCAACTAACAAACAAGTAAACATAATAACAAACAAATAAACAATAATTATAATAAATTTTGAAAAATCCCTCCATTAACTGCTAAGCAATGACCCAAATTCTTGTACCACATTCGATAATTGGGCAACTGTAATATGTTGAGAAATGTTTCGAATTTGTACTTTTAATTGATCTAAATTTTGCTGATTTCCCTCCGTGTAAACTTTTGATTTAAAAAATCCCCAATAAAAAAAATCTAGAGGCCATTCTACTTCTCCACGCGTCCAATCCAGCGACGGGGAAATGTTCTATTTAAGAAGTTTCGTACAATTTGGGCATTGTGTGCAGGAGCGCCGTAATGTTGAAACCATGGGTCTTCAATGTTTAATAATCTGATCCCAGGTATGACATCATTTTCAAATAAATACAAATAATTTAGAGCAATAATACTAATTTTCGCGAATTTTATAAATATATAAGCTATTGCATAAGCTTTCTAAGTTTCCTAAACACCAAATTAAATACATTGCCTCTTTTTCCAAGCCATTTTTGGATGTCTTCAAAGTTTTTCTTTCGTATTCATGTAGGTTAATTTTGAGTTTTAAACTGCCTGTTAGACATACATATATTTGGTATATTTCAGCATAATTATTTACTTTTTCTAAAATATTAGAATCATACTCCCCTTCTTCCACCAACTTATCGAAAAATATTTCGCTCGTTATCAATTATTACGAGGCGTATTCCAAAACTAAGGTTTAAGATTCGGTGACCAATATTTAACTGATGGTAGACCTGAATGAAGTTTCACGCATGCAGCGCTGTCTACCGACTCTTTAGGAAACTACTGACGTGTTGGTTTGATTCAGTAGTCGTTTTGTCGTTTGCCAGTCGATGAGAGCAGATCGCAATGGCCGCAGATCGCAATGGCCGAGTCAATCGTAGATTCCGACAATTGTGAAATGCGCGGTATGATTAGATTTTTGCTGGCAAAAGGATCTTCAGCTGCTGAAATCCATCGTGAGTTATGCCTAGTGTATGGACTTGAAATAATGAGTGAGAAACAAGTTCGAAAATGGTGTCGAGAATTTCGAAATGGCCGCACAAATGTGCACGATGAACAGCGAAGTGGCAGGCCCTGTATTCGGACCGACAACATCGTTGATTAAGTGAACCAAAAACTTCGAAGTGATCGGCGATTGACGATTAGTGGTCTGGTTTATGAATTCCCAAATGTTGCTCGAACCTCAATCCAAAATCGACGCCGCGGGAAACTGTCGTCTGGCATAGTCCTCCTTCACGACAACACATACCCTCACACCGCTGTCAAAACCAACGAGAAGATTCAAGATTTTCGTTGGGAACTTTTTGATTACCCTCCGTATAGTCCCGACCTTGCACTAAGCGACTATTTCCTCTTCTTGCATTTGAAACACTGGCTGGGTGGACAACGATTTCAAACCGACGATGAACTCAAGACTGGCGTTACCAACTGGTTCAATTCCCAGGCGGCAGACTTCTATGTAGAGGGGTTAAAGAAGCTGGTGCAGCGTTACAGAAAGTGTATAGATGTGAACGGCGATTATGTGGAAAAGTAAAGTAGATATGTAGTAAAATATTACTGTCAATAAATACCTTTTCTCATGAGCTTATTTTTATATTTCCAATCAAACACATACGGTTAATATAAAATTTACACCGATTGTCAATTGCTAATGTATCTGTCACGAAAGTATCAAACACACGGGCATTCTTTTAATTCTAATCTGCATGGAGTACACAGTGATAAAGTGACGCTTCTCATGCACAGAGCAGCACAAAATAACTGGACGCACCTGCTGTACTTATTTCAAAAGATGTTCATGTTTTATTAAAGATGTTTCTTACCGGCATGTTGTTGAGTACGAAGGTGAGCATCGTAGGAGGCTTGGACGGCGGTGACGAGCAGTTGGCCCTTAAAACATCCCCCGGGTCATACCGATCCTTCTCTGTGAAGATGGTCGGTCGATCCGCGGGTAGCACTGAAAAAAAAAACAAGTTTTAATATAATACAAGGTTTCAGTATTTTTCGTGTCTATAATAATATAATATCACTGTCATATGGAAAAACCTTAGGAAAATATAACACTGTTCAATAGTTTTCTATGCATTGTTATAGGTACACGCGCAGTTTGTATCAGCAGACAAATAAAAATCACTGCCTGATTCGATATTTACATCACGGGAGAAGAAAAGAATGTTTCAAAAATATTCCTCATTCAGAAAAAGAAAACTGTAAATATGTAGAGGTATGTATTGAACTATACACGTGCTAGAGATTTATTTTTAAATAGAACAGAAAATGTAAAATATGGCAAGGAACACACACTGAAATGATTAAAAAAAATATGAAATTGGCTTTTACTATATGGATATTGAAACAATACGAAATTGAACGGCATAGTTTTATTTTTATTAGACTCTTCGGAAAGTCAGTTTATTTATTTTCGTTTATAATACTCGCAGCATGATTCAAATAAAAATTCCGTTTGGTGATAAAGTTTAAAAAGAAATCTTTTGCTAAATTTTGATAGGCATATAAAAAGTATGAACGATAACAGTGAAGAAGAGACCTGGGTTCGAGACTATTTGGGCGTCATAGATATTTGGTCAAGATCGTCACAACATTTATCGCATAAAATCTGGCTCATGAGATTGCGAATTGGAAAGAAAGTGAGGAGTAAATTTATGTACGTGTGTTCACTGCATTTTGATTACAGTGATTATTTTCCTAGGAGAGGTAAGGGTATAAATATAGATCGATGATTAACACTTGTAACACAATATTTTTGAAACGTTATGCTGTACCGTCCAAAAACCTCCCAACGAGTTCAGTTCCTGTTTATTCGCTCTCAGATAAATCATCGGAAAGAAAAGAGAAGCCAGTACATCACAAAAAGTTATTCCTTCATCTAGTTAATAAGAGCTAGATTGTTCCTGTACCTAAAATATTCTTCAAGTCCTAGCTTCATTTTGCCTAAAACAAATATGCAAATTTCGAACCCGAACTGCTTAAATCAATCTTTTTATTTGTCTATGAATTTATAAACTGATAGATAAACAATGAAATAAACATTAATCGCACACTGTAAACCACGTTTGACATATATACAAGTAATTTAATATCGGGTACTCAAGTTAACATTTTCGCCGCTAGGGGAGCTGACATCTACGCTTGCATCACCAATAACATGTCTAGAGCGATCTGATAAAAATATATTTTTTGATTTGAATTTGATTGATTTTTGCAAAATTTTCTTACGAAATAAATTATTTAAATAAAATAAATATTTCTCAATAGAATTATTAACAATATTTCCAAAATAACACTAAATTTACTATTAAATAAGGAAAAAAATAAAATTTCGAAGTAAAATAAATACAAAACATAATAACATTTACATCACTGAAAAGAGAAAAAAATAGATATTTTTTGAGATTAAAATCAGATATAGGTTCCATATAAAAAATATAATTTCGTGTTATATCTTGGAAATTTACGGATATTAAAATTTATTTCGCACACCCCTGGTTAGGCAATAAAAATATCTAACCTCTTTATTTGAAACATTTTTCTCGATTACTAAAGCTTGGTTTATAGATTGCACAGAATACAATAAGGAATGGAATAGAATAGGAATAGAAATTTTTAAGACCATTTATAGATTGCATTGAATAGAATAGTTTGGAATAGAATGACGTCACTTTTGTGTTACTTTTACACTAAATTAACTGATTTATTGGTTATTTTTTTCTTTCATTAATTTCATTTAGAACCGAGAAATAATATCATTGTTTGTTTTTACTAAAAAAGTGAGAATTTCTGCAGAAAAACTGTTGTCCACAGTAAGTTTTTAGGTTAGGGGATGGGCCAAAAGCAACGAAGTCACACCATTCACATGAATATTAACGAAGCAAGCCGAATGGAATAGGAATGGAATAGAATAGAATAAGAAATAAAATTTGGTTATTTCCTATTCTATTCCATTCTATGCAAGTATAAATGGTTCCATGCATTTACATTGGTTTATAATTCTATTCCCTGTGCTATTCTGTTCTATTCTATTCCATTCTATTCTATGTAATCTCTAAATCAGGCTTAATAGTTTAGAAGTTATTTGAAAAAGAAAACATCAACAAAGTTCAGTTTTTCGCCATTATCTAGTGCCCTAGGAGAATTTTTGGAAAATCAAAAGCACATCTAACATGGCCCCCTATAGGTGCACAAAAAGTTCCATTTAACCGACATTGTATCTCTTATCCCAATGGGAGATATAAATCGGTCACACTGTATAGTATGAACAAAAAATAATTCTGTCTACATTATTTTGCTCTGCTTGACAGTCTAGTGTTGGGTGTTACGTGATAAAATTCTAAACGATTCTATTGACTTCACTATGCGTTTTACATGAACACAGCTGCACTGAACATTCAACACGCAACACCCAACGATGAATTGTGATCCATATTGGTCTGTTGCACATGTTTTTTACTGCTAAGAAATAGCAATAGAAATAAATAACAAGTTTTTATTCTACCCTGAGTTCGAATTCCATCTTAGTAAGATATGGCGTGTAGTATTTAATAAGGCATAAATCCAAAACGATGCACATTCACATTGTTCAGTTAATAATATTAATAAACAACAGTTGAAATACAGTAAAGAATTTTTATTCAAAGTTCAAATATTTTAAGACAGAAAGCTACACAATTCTTGAAATTGTTTAGTTTTTCTAGTGCAGACGCCTTCTTTAAGGGGACTGATTTTAACGTGCCCCCAAATGCTCATATAAATAATACATGGCAAAAAAATTGTATCAACAGGTATAAAATGGACTAAGTGTGATGTGCACACGATCAAAAAATCAATAAAACTGATCGTTCGCAGTAGATTAAATTGAAATTAAAGAATTTGTCGGCGGTATCTGAATATTAAAATTATGAGTATAATATTTAATATTAAAAATAACCCTGATATTGTTCGTAATATAATATTCACTTGACATAAAATCCAGTATTATTTATATGTTTTACTTTTTAATTAAAAGTAAGTATGAACTTTAAGTTTGTAAATGTTTTATTTATAAGTTAAATCTGTAAACTAATGACTAAACTTTTATAAAAAGAATTTTCTCGTTTAACAGGTAATATAATTTATCCCTCATATTAAAGTAAACTAAATACTTAAATTCTTTAATGCTAGTTAAATCCTTCAAAACAAATTTGCATTTTCCACTGTTGTAAATTCTGATGTTAATGTATTAAATATAGATTGCGTAATTACCTACTTTTAAAACGTAATAAAAGCAAAATAATTGCCATGCATTTATAATTTTATATAATGTAACAACAAAGACAACATATGAAAATTATGTCCCGCCATTATGTCATAAATAATAATAATAATAAAAAAATCTGTTGTGACCAGCACAGTACCTCTTGTCATTGCAATTTTATGTTATACGAGGGTGGATTGAAAAGTTTCCGGAATCACTTAGAATGGCAAAGAAAAATATCTTGTTTCACCACGACAATGCGCCAGCTCATTCAAGTCGTATTGCTCAGCAAAAAATAACCGAATTGAGGTTAGAAATCGTCCCCTATCCACCGTACTCGCCCGATTTGACTCCCTCGGACTTCCATTTTTTCCCAAAACTCAAAACGTTCCTCGCTGGAAATATATTTTGATCCAACGAAGAAGCCATCGAAGCAGTAAATGCGCTTATTTTGAGAACTTCAAAGAAAATCATTTTCGGGAGGGAATCGAAAAGTTAGAAAAACGTTGGACCAAGTGTGTTGACCTCCGAGGGGACAGGATTGACGGTATTTTTATGGATATATGTATTTTACCTATAATTTTAAATATTTAGTTAATAAAACAATAAGAAATATTAAATGTACTTCCCAGAAAAAGCTTTCATTAATGTCATTAAAACTGTTGAATTTTGACACTGATATTTTTTTGTCAATTGCAAACATTTGTATTTTCAACTGGTTTCTTTGCTGTAGTTTGGACTGTGTGATTTATTACATCAAATTATTCTATAAATTATATTCTTTATCTCTAATGTCTGGTTGCAGACATGTTCATCAACGCCTTGCTCAGTTAGCGGTTCATCAAAACGAACAAATGCAGCGCGAGTTTTGACAGCAAAATGTCATAAAAACAAGCAAACTGATTCGATTTTGTTCGATGAAACGCTAACTGAACAAGGCGTTGATGGACGTTTCTGCAACCGGTCATAAATCTATGAAAAATATAATATTAAATTTATCAGATTTAGAATTTAATGCTCTTTATTTTTTGTAGTAACATGAATTTTAAGAAACTACTACTTGCGGTTGTCTAATTGTTACCAAAACCTTTTCAGTTCTTCTCATTAATGTCAGATTGAGAATCCGTAGTTAAACATGTCTTAAGTCTTATAGTTTTTGAGGTATCGTCCTTCCAACATACACACACACATCCACACACACACGCAGATAGTACAGATATCTTCATAAAAATGTTATAATCTAGGGACCTTAAAACGTGCTTATTGATTAAAATCTCAATATGCGATTTTAGCATAAATCCAATACCTCTCTTATCGAGAGGTAAAAAATTAAAATCTGTCCATTCATGGCGTTCTGGAAAACTAAAACTGGGATGCTATTTAATTCAACCAATACACAGTGACATTTTTGAGGACAGAAATTGACGCACGACGGTTGCTTTATAAGGCTATTACGTTAATGTGCGCGCGCAAAAATTTTGTTTTACTTTAAATCTTCGACGATAGTCGATCCAGCTGTTTCTTTGTCGATGTTCAACTACTCTACAACTATCTTAATTGCATAGACAATACACTCTCTTTAGACCTGAAACTCATGTGTACTTGAACTGAACATTACACCTGGTGATTGGAATAGTACTGAAATGTAAATTAGGTAATCCGGTTTTAATTTCATTCAATTTTTTTTAGTTTTGTTAGTTAATATAATTGTATTTTTATATTAAAATGTATGTGTACAAATATAATGTTAAATTATATTTTTTCAATAATATGCATAATAATATTTTAATTTCAAAATACATTCGACAACTTCTTTCATTGAAATATTTATTTATAACTGGGTTGAAAATAAAACACGGATATCTTATGAACACATAAAATTAAATAATATTAGATTACAAATTCGCTCAGTAGAAACACAGAAGGTACAATTAATAATCAAAGCAAATTAAATAGAATCAAAAATACAAATATTTTCAAATGACAAATTCTCAAATTCACGTCAAATGCAAATGTTTCCCATGCATCCTTATTTTTCACCTTAGAAAAACACGTGGACCAATTTTTGCGTCGATATTAAATATGTAGGTTATTAACACGACGTTAGCGACATCTATTGACCGGAATATAGTATTACTGGCAAATGCCTGGCACTCGCTATATAAGTTTCCAAAGGTTGCTTAATTGTAACACGTTGATCGAAAACAAACAGTTATCGAATTGTTTTGATGTTTTCGATGTTTTTGCTTGATGCGGGGCGGCCATTTTTTGGGTCATCGTTATTTTCATCTCGCTCTTGACAGCCAAAAACGTTGCAACGAGTCAGTGAAGCATCCCCAAATGTTTTTTAGACCAAAGCAAACGATTAGGTTGGATGTAATTTGCATTACGACATTTTACTTTTGCGGTGGTATAATATTAAAATTCATACGTCAGGTCGTCAAGAATGCACTTTGTTGCTTTCCGATATTTTTATCTCTACGTCTACTCGTCTAGATGATTGATTTTGAGTGAGATTACATACCGTATATCGATTTTCAATTACATCATACATGTTCCTGTAGATAAATTATCGTCTTTTACAATAATATTTCTAATGCTGTCTTTTTGTGCGTTGGCTGCACGAAATAGAACAAAAATCTGACAAAGACGAAGTAGTAGATCAGTGTGTCTCCCAAATCGGTTTGTCTAGTTTCCGTTTCACATAAATTTTCCTTACCAGCGGGAGAAGCGCACGATATACTGTAGGATTTCTATAAAATTAATTTTGTATTGCGGCAACCATTTTTCAGAGTAGTGAAGCGATGTGAATTTGATCTTTAAATAAGAGCATATAATGCGTGACCTTATTTATATTACATATCGCTACGGCTGGGACAATAGGTTACAAGTCGATATTTTCAATTTTTGGGTTTGGATCAAAATTGGAGTCCCAACATACATAATTTTGTTTTAGAACCATGGGCGGAGCCAGTATATTTTTACAGGAGGGGAGAGGGCCCCAAAAATTATTACAATTTTCTCACAAACCTCAAAAAAAAATTATATTTTTTTAATATTTTAAACTCACATTTGTATTACAAATTTAAAATGTTCTTTTTTATTCAATTTGATTCAGATATTTTTTTAAATATTTGAAAATTTTAATTATTTGTGTTTTTACCTTCCGGAAAAGGTAAGGAAGGTATTGTCTTTGGTCAAAAAATTCGGTGGTGAGTTTTCATTGAATAAGCACGTTTTAGGGTCTTTAAAATACGATTTTACTATTTTTACGATGATATCTGTATATGTGTGCGTGTGTGTGTATATATGACCGCGGTTTCGGGCACGATATCTCCAATACTAGAATTCCAAAAATTACAATTCTTGCGTATTCCTCTTCCTTACAACCATATGCAGACTTGATTAGATTTTGGTTATAATTGGTCAACCGGAAGTATCCTCATTTGAAGATTTTAACAGTTTTTCTTGAAAAACTCAGTTAAATTTTATTATAACTTAAAGAATTTCAAGATTTTCTTATTTCATGTGGTTTATTTATCAGGGTTGTGGAATTCAGTTGCCGACAAAGGGATCATAAAATACCAAAAAATGAAATTTTGAATGAAAAATTTTGACGTGAGGATGACCCGCAAAACAGAAATGAATGGAAGAAGAAAATAAAAAATAGCGACCCTAACGAATGGGAAAAGCTAAAGAAGAAGATGTCAGTGTCAAGTGCCATTTGTATGAAATAATATTACTGGAAATTTAGAATCTTTTGTAAGAAAATTTATGTATGGAATTTGTACATAATACACAGGATTGACGGAAGGTATTGCGCTGGCCACATCAGATTTTTTGTAAATGGTATAGTTTTATGCATACAATTTGTTAGAAATGTAATCAGTCACTTGTACGTCATAGGCGCTAGTGTTTGTCCATTGATGATATCACTGTAAGTAGGCGTACAAGACGTGCGAGTCTTGCTTTTAAAATCAGGGAACCAATCAAATTGCTTAGGAAATGATATTTATTAAAAACTCACCACCCAGTTTTTTGACCAAAGACAATACCTTTCTTACCTATAGGTGACGGAAGGTAAAAAGTCATAAGTATTACAAATGATGGACCAAAGGGCACAAGTGAATTAAATTTTAAAAATATCTAATTCAAAATTTGAGAACTTGTTGTAATATATTTTGTTCAATCCTGCTATTGAAACTAGTTATTTCTTACTTGGATACGGAACTTGAAACCTTCTGTTTCATACACTTATTCCTATGGCAACGGGTGGGTGAAAGTAGTGAGCGAAAGTGAACTTTCGCCCACTCATCTGTCATTACCGAAAATAGGAATAAACTACAATAGAATACATAAACAACAGGAAGTGACATTTTATCTATCTCAGTGTCTTCTATTACCTCTACTTACGCGAATTTTCTTACTGGTATTGGCGCCCGCTTCACGTTTTAACTATTTTTCTTGCAATTTTATCTTATAGATCACTGACATTCTTCTTTATTTACCATATTTTCAAAAATTTTATGTAAGATCTACAGAATGTGACAGCCAAAAAATAATTTTGTTGACAATTGCAAATGTTTATAAACACAAACAATAGCAACGTACCCCGCCGTCTATGTTAATTTATACTCTATGTACAAAATCTATTACCATAAATTTTAATATTTTTACCTCTCTCTAAGAGAGGTATTGGATTCATGCTAAAAATCGCATATCCAGATTTTATTGAATAAGCACGATTTAAGGTCCATAGAATCCGATTTTAACATTTTTACAATGATGTCTGTGTGTGTGTGTGTGTGTGTGTGTGTGGATGTGTGTGTGTGTGTGTGTGTGTGTGAGGTTGTTGGAGACACGATTTCTCAAATTCTATAAGACTAAAGACCTGTTTGACTACGTATTCCTCAATCTAACGGTAGTGGGAAGAGTTGAATACGTTCTGGTAACATTGGGACAACCGGAAGTGATAGTTTCTAAAAAAAAATTCAAAATATTATTTTTTGAAAATTTGTCACTACAAATATTAAAGATAATTAAATTCTCAATCTGACGCATTTAATTTTTTTATTATATCTCGTATAGGTTTGGAGATAAAGTATATAATAATATAGAATAATCTGTTGTAATAAATCTTGTTGCCCGAAAAACAATTTAAATTTTTGTAATTGACAAATAAATGCAAAATGTCAGTATCAGATTTTTCTGGGAGGTATGAGTACATTTAATATATATTATTATATTATTAATTAAATATGTATTTAAATTACAGGTATGTCAATATTACATATATCCTTAAGAAATACCGCTAATACCGTCAATGAATTTGAAGAATTTTGAACATATTAGAATAGTAGGATATAATTTCTCATAGAACGAAAGAAGAGAAACAATTTCAATTATTTGTGTGTACAAGAAATGTTAAATTTGTTACTTATAGGGCGCGAGCAGCCATGTGACTTTGTTGGCTTTGGCAAGCAGATATGAGGATCCGTGTCAGAATGACGGTTAGTAGTTATTTAAATAGATGTCACAATTGTCATATGTCATAATTTTTCATTCAAAATTTCATAATATTCTGTTTATTTGTCATCCATTAGTATGGAATATACTTGTCGAGGAAAATAATCTACATGGATTTGGAAAATCATAAAACTTATGATACTTGACACCTATGTATATTACTATACTCTATTTTTAAACTAGGAGGAGTAGGTACGAAAGTCTGATTTACACTATAGAAAGATACCAGAAAAAGTTACTAGATTTTTTTTCGCGCGAAATACAAAAATTCCGTACACATCAATACTGTATACTTCGCATGGAACTTATTTTAAAATAAAACTGACATTATAGGCTCTTATTTTTCACGCCATATATTTGATTATGTACCTAATGTATGAGAAATTTCGCCTACTATAGCTGTCATGTTCTTATCGGAGGATTTTCTCAAACTTTTGAACATATTTAATATGCTTTGCTTTTCGGCAACAGATAAATGCCCCAAATCAAGACGTTTTCTTTTCTTTATAGGTGAAAATTCCGTACTTGTACTAGGCTTTTCATCCATGATTCAAAATAAATAAATTCAAATATAAAGCAAAACTCGAAACACAAATATAAAAAAGTAAATAAAAAAAACACGATTAAAGCAAAACTCGAATATAAAACACTAAATGAAAAAACACGAGTAAAAACAACAATCGAATATAAAAAAACTAAATGAAAAATCACTAGTAAAAGAAAACTCGAATATCAGTAAAACGAAATGAAAAAAACACGAGTAAAAACAAAACTCGAATATAAAAAACTGAATGAAAGAAACACAAATAATATCGATACAATCAATATTATTAGTTCTTAAAAGAACTGATTTATTTTAAAGTCACAGAAATGCGAAAAACCAAAACAGAAAAGATAACCTCCAAACGAATGACAGCTAATACATCAAATGTAAAATATTTGTGCAGTGTAAACCTGACGAAGCACTAGCCAATCAGATGCGTCAGTTTCGGCGCTTAAAATTTAAAGTACTCCTCTTAGTTTAAAAACAGGGTATAGCTATCATTCTGACACGGACCGCCATATCTGCTTGCTAAGGCCAACAAAGTCACATAACTGCTCGTCCCCTATGTTGCATAAAATGAAAATGGCGAGAGGTATTGTGCTGGCCACAACAGATTTTTTTTCTAATATTTCAATAGCAGGATTAAACAAAACGCTATACAACACTCGTAAAGAAACGAATTCGAATTCTTAGTTTCTTCACTCGTATTTTAATATGCTATTTATACATTATTCTTGAACATATTGCCAAAAAATATATTCCTGAACAAAATTCAATAAGCAAAAAAAAATGATTTTGTATGTAGCACTATTCTATAAATGCGTATAACTCAAAATCGACCTTTTGTTCCGGCAGTAGCGATATATTTATTGAATATGTTTTTAATAATGGTACTTTTTCTACTAGGAATTTAATTTAATTATAAGCATGAACTTATAAAAAGCTGTCACTGTATTAATATCAATATGTTGTCCTAAATGTATATAAATTTTTAATCATATGACACATTAAAATAAAATTAATAATTTATATTTCATTAAAATATAAAAATAAATAAATTCATTGTAATCCACAGAATTTATAATAAAAAATAAATAAAATTCAGGATAATTAATAAACATTAAAAACCTAAACCAATAATTGCATTTCGCATAGAGTGTACAGAAATATATGGATGGAGCAACTGAAGTTATTAATTATAAGCGGGAATTATATATCGAAAATGTTTTTTCCTCATTTCCATTTGGAGCTGTGTATTGGGCATTGGCTGGCCCATTAGGAATTGGGGACAATTTGTGCTTGTCATATTGATGATGACACCACTAACACACAGTTGGAAAACAGACAGATTTGAATTTTGATTGTGGTCGTGAAATTTACATACGTTTTTAACAGAGTGACGTATATCGACCAAGGCAAAATGGCGTAGCTTGATGTGTCAGCCATGATGCGGGATTTATAACCGATTGCCAGAAAAATGTTACTACTATTTTGTTTTTTGCCAAATACAAATAGATACTTATGATTAAAGAATAAAATTGCTTGTCTTCTACTATTTATCGAATATAAAAAGGCGACAGACATCACCGTAAAACTATTTAAAAAAATTTGATGTGGCCAGCACATTACCTTGCCTCAGTTCTATATATTTTGTACAAATTCCATACAGATAGTTTCTAGCAAAAAATTCAATTTTTCCAGTAAAATTATGACACTGACATCTTTCAATTAGCATTTTCTTAATATAGTAGCTGTTTCCATGATTCCATGATTATAGCATAGCTGGCTGCTTTATGAAATTTGATTTATAATTAATTGAACATGAAGTATAAAATGCAATCAAATCGTTTAAAGAATAAAATATTCTTTAATATTTATAATAACATTAAATGTGAAAAAATAATATTTAACAGCGTTTTCTCAAGAAAAAATGTTAAAAACTTCAAATAAGGGTACTTCCGGTTGACCATTTATAACCAAAATCTAATCACGACTGCATATCGATGTAAGGAAGAGGAATACGTAAATATTGCATTTCTTAGAATTCTAGTATTGGAGTTATCGAAATTTACACACACGCGCACACTTAGACATATGTACATACATACATATATATACAGGGTGTTTCCTTTAAAACAACCAGCGCTTTTTTGAGCGAACTAATGACTTTAGAGAAAAATGTTATATACAAAAAATTACCAGGAAAAAGGGCTTAATTTATGAGGAATAATAAATAAAAAATTCAACCAGTGGTTCTCAAACGGTAGAATAAAATTATATTTTTTTAAATGGCAACCTATATAAATTTTTTGTCCATTAGATAGAGAATTTTTTTCTGATTTCAACGATATAAATATGATATGGGGTTGTATAACAATTATTTCGAGAAAAATGATATTAAAAATCAGAAATAATTTTACAATATTGAAGTAGGCTATGCAATAAACAACTATTAATATGACTATTGCCTAGGTTACGATAGTATATTATTTTCTTATATCTAAAATAACTTGTTTTACTAAGAAATTCATAATAACAAATGAACTACATAACGAAGAAATATCAAAAAATAATAGTACTAACATAAAAAGAAAAACAATATGATGGAAATTATTTACAAATTTATGCAACCTTAGGTATTTTTGGTATTTTTGCAACTGCAAATCCATTTTTTATTAATAAGTAATTAAACAATTACGAAAACAAACACTTAATAACGTAAGTAACAAAACTATCTGTCACCTGTATCATTTGTTTGCATTTGTTTATTGCATAGCCTACTTCAATATTGTAGAATTATTTCTAGTTTTTAATATAATTTTTCTCGAAATAATTGTTATACAACCCCATATCATATTTATATCGTTGAAATAAGAAAAAAATTCTCTATCTAATGGACAAAAAATTTATATAGGTTGCCATTTAAAAAAATATAATTTTATTCTACCGTTTGAGAATCACTGGTTGAATTTTTTATTTATTATTCCTCATAAATTAAGCCCTTTTTCCTGGTAATTTTTTGTATATAACATTTTTCTCTAAAGTCATTAGTTCGCCCAAAAAAGCGCTGGTTGTTTTAAAGGAAACACCCCGTATACATCATCGTAAAAAAACTAAAATCGTATTGTAGGGATCCTAAAACATGCTTATTCATTGAAAACTCACCACCAAGTTTTTTGACCAAAAACAATACTTTTCTTACCTAAAGGTGACGGAAGGTAACAAAAAAAATGTGTAGACTTGATGGGACAGCGTCTGTTATAATCTGAAGCTGTAGGTCTGGAATTACATTTTATTGATGGCGTAGGTCATTATTGAATAAAGTTTTATTACCCTCGATTTCGAATTCTGAAACGATCGAAGGGGACAGTATCGTCCAGTATATACCAGGGCATCGAACCCGCCAAAAACTGGGTTCGGTTCAGGTTCAGGTAAATTTGTTTTTTGAAAGATGGGTTCGTGTGCGGTTCTGGTTCAAGCATTAATAAAATTTGCGGTTTTGTTACGGGTTCAGGTGTTTACTTAAATTTTGAACACGTACACAATTTTCACGAACATTCAACACAGTCAGTAACGCGGATGCCGAAGGCGTCGATAATCGGCTGTATTACGGTTACTCTTACGTTTCAAACTGAAAATGAATCTGAACCGGAGCTGAACCCTGTACCCGAATTTTAATACCCAGTTTGGTTCCGACTTTGGGTTGAAATGTAAAATATACCTGAGGTTCGGTTCTAGGTTTGAGTTCACTAAAATGTTACGGTTTATTTCCAGTTTTGGTTCGGTTCACGTTCGGGTTCGATGCTCTGGTATATACAAATAAACAGTTGCGATTGTACATAATCTCTCTATTTGACAGTGACAGCTATCAAACTTTCACTGGACTTTAGTAATGCCCTTTTTACCTCCCGCTACCCTTGGTAAGGGAGGTAAAGGGATCGTGCTAAAAATCGCATATCGAGATTTTGGTTTTAAGGTCCCTAGAATACAATTTTAACATTTTTACGATGATGTGTGTGTGTGTTTTTCTTCAAAAAATACCTTTAATGGCCATTTGCACAGCTTATAGTTAAAATCTTAACTACAGGTTAACAAAAAAAGTGCGTATCGAAATTTTGACAGTAATATTTAATAATTCATTTGACATTTCGTTTCGATACGATTTTTTCAATTTAACCAGTAGTTAAAATTTAACTATAAGCGGTGCAACTGGCCATAAATGTTTCGAAATTTATGTTATATAAAAAAATTGAACATTATTAAATTTCCTACAGGTTTGCATTAATACTTTTTCAATATATTTTATAGATAAATGTATAAAACTATCTATAATTTTAATTTTAATCCCGGAGCCCACACTTTAACCGCAACTCCATGGTTACACAGTTTAGATCTCAAATGCATGTAATTGATAGATTTGTGTCACTGTCAACAAATTAAGCATTTCAAATAATAATAGTAACATTTAAAAAAAAAAAATAGTAAATAGAACAATAATTATATGGAAAGGAATTTAATACAGTTACCAGCATAAGTAAATATGTAGGAATATAGGTAAGTATATAAATAAATAAAATAAATATCGTCACGACAAATTATCCATTGCTGGGTGTGCCAATTTGCTTTATACACATATTTCGGTAACGATTATGACATATTTGTACCGAGCGGGCATTTACTAAGCGTCACCTCACGGGCACTCATTGCTGGCGTGTAGGGTGACCATATTTGAAATGATGAAAAGAGGACACCGGGCGAAAAAAGGGGCGTGGTAGATTTTTATGCAATTTTATTACCAAAAATACAATTGATATTGGCATAAAAATATAAATATTAAGACAGGTGCAGATACAAAACACATTTAGGAAAAAAAATACTGATTAATTAAATAAAATACAATATCACAATGGGAGCCTCCACTATTTTTATATATTGTTTATGAAACTTCATCATTTAAACTGAAATTGAGAAGAAGAATCGGGTGACACCAACTAATAATAACTTTAAAATTACCCTTTAAAGTTCTATTGGTCGGAATTTTCGAAATTTCCGAGCCGAACCAATAAAATGATTTGGCTCTGCCCGCAACTTCGCGCGATTAATGATCTATATCAGATTGGGTATAGTTTAGGGGGCACTTGTCAAATAGAGGACTTTTTACATAGAAAATGCGGCTATATACAGGACAGAATTTTATTCCCTGAAAAGAGGACTTGTCCGGGTAAAAGAGGACGTCTGGACAGCCTACTGGCGTGGAGAGTGCAACAAAGGGGTCATTTTTGTGTCATTTAAAATTCGAAATATTAGCGTCAGTCGTGATTGAACCTGGTATTTAAATTTAATTTAATTTTAAGTATTTACATGAATAAATATTAAATTAAACGGGAGGTATTATGTTGGCCCCATCAGATTTTTATATTAGATGTTTAAGATAGGATGTTCAAGTGAGGCGAACATTAAGATCAAGTGTGAACGCGCAGATAATCACTTTATGATCGCCTGAAATTTGCCTCTGACGATGGCTCCATTGGAGTTGACTCAGAAGTTGTAAACTGGTGAAACGAGACGTAACTTTGTAATTTTTATTAAATTTGGGTAGATTTTATAATTTATTGATGCCTTTAGGTACTTGAAAATGAAATCCGGCCGAACTATTATGAAGTTCGTAATATTTTCATCTCGTGGAATCAATCTTTGTAATACGTGGAGATGAATAGATTTGTGTGTGGATTTTGTGCATTATTTTATCCATGATTAAATTTAAATTGCTCCAATTTGTATGGTCTGATATTTAATATATTAATGTATACTTTCAATTTAAAATTCATTATATCCCTTGTTTTATTCATAACAGCAGGTACCTATTATAACCACCTCATATTTATTTCATGTTAACATGAATACTTTATATGTATTTTGGGAACAAATTTACTTTAATAATTCACAAGAAACTTACAAAGTATCTTTTGAGCTATGAACAAAAGGTGTGATACACTTTGTAGTTGAGATAACAAGGGTAAATAATGTTACGAAAACAATAATAAATGGAACAGTACCTTAAATCCACAAATAATTATGTTAATTGAGCACATATTTGCATGACACATATAATTATTTACCGTTGAAGGGATACGCAAACAGCGGGTCTGGATGTGGTAATTAAATTTGCAATGTTTTCAATTGTACTGTGTGTATGTATTCTACTTTATTCAGAATATTGGCTAATTTCATTTATTTACCTCATAAATTTATATTGAGATTATTATTATTATTAGCTTTATGAAAATTAATCATTTTAATAGGTTACAAATATTCCATCATTACCGAAATCTGTACACAAAGCAGATTGGCACACCCAGCAATGGGTAATATGCCGTGATGAAATATTTATTTATTTATTTTTATTTTATATTTGTATATTATATCGAAAAGGTGATGGGAAATCTCATGAATTGAAGACAAGGTTTTATTGTTATAGTAATTTTGAAGATAATGGGGATACTAATCTTACGATAACAGGCATAGTTTGCTAAAAAGAAGTGGATGTCTACTTTTAACATGGGAAAATGTTTTTTCAAATATTACCTGTCCGGTAAAAAAATATGCGGTGTTATATTATACATCGTCATTCATCAGTCTGTTCTTTTTTAGTAACTCGATTATTTTAAATATTATGGAATTTTTACGCAATGGTATGTAACTTTATATTTTCAAAATTTGAAAAGTGTATGAAATTTACTATCCAATAGTATAAAAACAATCATATCTTATATTATTAAAAAATAAAATTGGGAATGATTTAAATATTTCATTTTTATTATACAGAAGGCTTTGCATTTCATTATTTTACATGACACCTTTCAAATTTAAAGAAAATAATATATTTCACCTATTTCAATCAGATATTTCATTATTATACCTTTTATTTAATATTACCAGATGTCTAATTCAAAAAATAGTATTGCAAAGCCTTAAGCCTTCTGTACTTAACAAAAATATAATATTTTAATAGGATTGAATATTTAAATCATTTGCCATTTAATTTTTACCTTTCGTCACCTCTAGGTAAGGAAGGTATTGTGCTGGCCACATCAGGTTTTTTTTAATAATATGATTGCTTTTATATTATTGGATATTAAATTTCATACTTTTCAAATTTGTATAAATATATTTTAAAATAAATTGAGCAATTATTTTTAAGAAGTAATATTTTGTAAAAGCTAAGCAAAACATTGTATCAATTCATTGTTTAATCAATATTTTGATTTTTGTAATCAATTCGCGACACTCTTGTTCTAATCAATTATTTACAGGTAGTTTTCATTTCGTTCATCATGCGTTAAATAATTTAATAACATATTATTAACAATATTCGATTAAGCTATATCATACATGTAAAAAATTGGAGATTTTTAGGTACAAACACATTTCTTCTATCGTTCTTTCTATTTGTTAAAAAAATACAGCAAAAAGCCTGTTAAAATTTAAATACTTATTATTTAACATATATTGTTTTTAACTTGTATACCTATTTGATATTATCGCAAATATTTTCGTTTGAAGTAGGGTTTGAATAAGTTTGGATTTTGGCGAAGTGAGCAACGATTCTAACCATACTACATGGCGACATGTATTTGTCAATTTATTTATACGCAACATTTTTTTTTTAAATTATTTTATTTAATTAATAAATACAAAACTGATCCTGATCTTCAAGTGGGCTGAACCCCCCCCCCCCCCCGTAGCGGGCGCCTAGGTGTGATTGATTTTGTACTATTGGATAGCAAATTTCATATTCTTTTAAAATTTGAATCAATATATAGTACCTATTCCAGTTGAAAATGGAACACCTGTAGAAAAACCTATACTGCAGAATTATAGACTTCATTTAAAATAAACTTCGTTTGAAACTTTTTCCATAATAATTAAAATAATTGAATTATTAAAATAGAACAGACCGATGCAAGGGTATCGCCAGCCAATGGGCAAGGGGGGGGGGCAAGATGGGTGGTGATGAGAGGGAGGATGGGGAAAATATGAATTGCAGGTACAAATAAGTACAATGATTTAAATTGAAAATAATAAGGTATTTTTATACAAGGAAAATTTACAAAGAATTGAAAGAAGGTAAAAAATAAATGAAAATTAATTAAAACAATCTTCTGGGGTTTTGTGCAAATTTGTCGACCACCTTATTAATAAAATCCTTTAGATTGTCAAAAATAAGTTTTCTGTGAACGCTCATCATTGCTAGGCCATTGAGACGACTTTCTACCATAGTGCTCCTCAGCCAGGTTTTTATTCTTCTTAGCTGGTAAAGGATCGCTCTACAGTACACGTTGTGCATGGTAGAGCGATCAATTTTTTTAAATAAAATAATAAATAAAACCTACGCAAATGGTAAGAAATTTCTGCAAATTCTTTCGGCTAGTTTAAAATATAGATTTTAAGCTTACCAAAACTGAATTTTATTCAAGTATTCCACCATTTAATATTAGGTTACATCGCTTTTATTAGTAATATCAGTTTTAATTCTATTAGGCAACTAAAGTGTAGTGAAGTGTGCTATACTATGTTTATAGCGCCATTTTCAAACAATACCGTTTTCATTTAATTTTTCTTCTTTTATCTAAATTTTCTGAATCTCTAGATGGGGGCAGCTGCCCCTCCCTGCCCCCCCTTGGCGACGCCCTTGGACCGATGAATCATCTTGTATGTCTTCATTCGATTAGAATACTGAAAATTCCGCCCAATAATACTGTAAAATTTTCGTCCGGTATCCCGGTATTTTGGAAACCTGTATTGCAAGCCATAGTGGCAGTTAATTAACACCATTTTTTTCAAATAACTTTAATTTTAAATTAAATTATCGCCAAAGCCGTATATTTCAAAATTTGACACTAAAAATTTAGAATTATTCTTCGCGTAATGTTAATAGTCTTTAATCGTAGTTTACACATGTCTTTTAGAGAAGCCCTGTCCTATCTTGTCGAACCAAATTCTGTGATCAATTTTATGTCAGTTTCTCTAGTCTAGGTTAATGATGATTAACCTACCGTCATTATATTTTCTTTCCTTTTTCTTTTATTTTTGTTTGTAGGTACTAAATTTTAACTGCTAGTTCATCACCTACCTCATTTCCATCTTATCTCTCATTTGCCATCCATCACTCTGTATCTACTATTCCGTTTGCTCTGGAGATGCATTCCGCTATCTGCAGTATTGGGTCGTTATGCTCATATAAAACTTTGACTAGTCGAACTCTGCATTGAGCTGCCAGAATCCAGAATAGACATGAGCGTTGCACGTTGCACTCTGCATCTACAGATTCCCTAAGGTATTTTCAATATTCGCTCCACATCAGATAACGTTAATATTTTATGCACCTTGATTTTACACTTCTTTTATAATACCGTTATTACAGTACGTTCCAGAAGCCTCAGCTTCTAATGCTTTTATGGACACTGGCTTGCAAAAAAATCGCGTATACAGTAAAATTTTTGAAAGATGTCCGATCAAGGGCACCTGTATCACGAACGAATTAACAAATAGGCATACATTTATCTCTTTCTTTTGCAAAGGCTGTAAGACTGTGTGATAAGGATGGATATAACACGCTTGTCTTAAAAAAATTCATATTGTTTCGACTAAGTTAGGATATTCCATTTATAAACGATGCTCGTTGTTGATAATACTTTCGCTGTAACGTAAGTTTATTTATTAATACAGATACATTACCTGGATTCATAGCCGTACCTATAACGTTATATTCTGTCAGAGTCGCTGACACTGACATTGTATCAGTATCTTATTTTTAACATATTTGGTTTTACATTTGCTTATAAACTTACTAGTTGCCTTATTTTTGAATTTTGAATGTTTTTATTGGAACATATATTTTTATAATATTAAAATAACAGTAGTATCTTATGTACCCTCATAAAAACTAAGCAAACGACACTACTGAATTTCTCATAATGCGCGGAGCAAAAATCTGAATTCGTACAAATCGTACACGACCTTGATCGGAAATCTTTTAAAATTTTTACTGTACATGATTTTTAAGGTGTAAGCGATTTTTTGCAAGCCAGTGTATAGGTACACTGCATTGAATATTTATTTTTTATGAAAGAGATAGTGAAAGATAACAAGAAGGTTTTAATTTTTAATAGTAAATGAGATACAAATTTTTCACAGTTCAGATCTGATAGGTAAAAAAGAACTTTGGTAGATTGGTCTTTAATTTTTGGTAACAAAATAGCAAAAATAAATAGTTGAAGACCAAATCTGTTTATTGAATTTTTTTTATTCATTTTGGTCAGTCCTACACACAACGGCAGAATTACGGGAACACCGAAAAAAAAATCTGTTGTGGCCAGCAAAATACCTTTCGCCATTTTCATTTTATGTTGCATAGGGCGCGAGCAATTATATGACTTTGTTGGCCTTGGCAAGCAGATATGGGGGCCCGTGTCAGAATGACAGCTAGTAATGTACATACGTGTCAAGTATCATAAGTTTTCATTCAAAACATTATGATTTTCCAAATACATGTGGATTATTTTCCTCGACAAGTATATTTCATATTATGGATGACAAATAAACGTCAGAATATTTTGAAATTTTGAATGAAAAGTTATGACACATGACAATTGTGACATTTATGCAAATAACTACTAGCCGCCATTCTGACACGGATCCTAATAATATCTGTTTGCCAAGGCCAACTAAGTCACATGACTGCTCGTGCCCTGCAATTAACGAATTTAACATTTCTTGTACACACAAATAATTGAAATTGTATCTCTTCTTTCGTTCTATGAGAATTTTTGTCCTATTCTAATATGTTCAAAATTCCTCAAATTCATTGACGGTATTAGCGGTATTTCTTAAGGATATATATAATATTACCATATCTTTAATTTAAATAATAATACGAGTACAATAATATATATTAAATGTACTCGTACCTCCCAAAAAAATCTTCCAGTAATGTTATTAAAACTGCTGATTTTTGACACTGACATTTTGCATTTATCTGTCAATTACAAACATTTAAACATCTCAATTTTTTTTAGGCAACGAGATTTATTACAACAGATTATTTTATATTATTATATCCTATATCTCCAAACCTATACGAGATATAATATTTTTTTTAGATGTGTCAAATTGAGAATTTAATTATCTTTAATATTTGTAGTAACAAATATTCAAAAATTAATATTTAGAATTTTTGTTTTTAGAAACTACCACTTCCGGTTGTCCAATTGTTACCAGAACCTATTCAACTCTTCCCATTACTGTTAGATTGAGGAATCCGTAGTCAAACACGTCTTTAGTCTTATAGAATTTAAGAAATCGTATCTCCAACAACCTAACACACACACAGACATCATTGTAAAAATGTTAAAATCGGATTCTATGGAAATCGTGCTTATTCAATAAAATCTGAATATACGATTTTTGGCATGAATCTAATACCTCTCTTAGCGAGAGGTAAAAAAGTTAAGTATTTGAAACAGTATGAACCCTCTGTCTTTCATATTCTATTATATTCATATTCTACAACTAAAACAAACAACAAATGACGATATAACACCTAAATATAGTCACCTACTAAAGATTGATTGTCATTTATTGAGGTGTTTAATATTGCTCGGTCTTTAGTTTTATTAAATATTGGAGTTTAACTATATTAACTATATTTTACTATAGATCAAGTGTTAATAATCATTTCTGCTTTTGTTTTCGTTTCAGTTCCAAGTATTTTTCTACTCTAAATGCTTAGAATTGTTGCTCAGGATACAATTCTCTGTACATGTTTACAACTGCATTCGAATTTTTTCTACATAAAATGTATACTTCATACATGTCTACCTTCTCATTATGAGAAAAATGATTCATTTTGTTGTTATAATACAGAAATACAGAAGTACACTTCATAAGTTTGACAAAAACAATATTAACAATTGTTTTATTGATTTGTTTTTCCATAGCACTAGGGTCGGCGCTAGCTATTTTGTCGCCTGAGGCGAACTTTTTTATTTATTGTGGATAAAAACAATTATTGTGGCAATGAAACAAATGAAAATATAATTATAGATTATAATTTGTTTATTTTCATACCGAATATACTAGTTAAGTTCTCAAAAGTTCAATTAATTTTAATAATTTGATATGGACCCCATACGAGGCAATGACCATATTGAAAATGAAATTAGAAAAATGTTTCAGAGTTGGTTAAGTCAAAAATATTATTGATTATTTTTTGACATTTCTTTAAACCAATGAAATGTTTCTTTTTACTTCCTTGTACGTAAGTAAAGGAAGTATTGTAATCGCGAAAAATTTCGGTTTTCAGATTTCAGCGGAAATATCCATTTTGATCATCCCTGAATCCATTTTGACTAATTTCGTCGTGACGTCTGTACGTACGTATCTCGCATAACTCAAAAACGGTAAGCCGTAGAAAGTTGAAATTTTGTATTTAGGACTGCTATAACATCTAGTTGTGCACCTCCCTTTCTGGTTATTACACAATTTCCAGAAGTGGCACTTTACATGAAGCCTATAATAGATTTTAATGAAAAATTGTTTTAAAAAAAAATTCAAAACTTTTCAAATTTAGCATACAAGACTTTTATGTCAATCGAAATAACATAATAGATTTTGGTTAAAATAAGCTAACCGGAAGTGGTACATTACTTGAAGTTGTTAACAGTTTTTCTTGAATAAAATGATTTTATTTTGATTTTAGAAATAAATGCTTCAAATAAAAGTTTTAGAGAATTAATTTCTGCGTCTAGCACATCAACTATTATTTTAAATTAGCCCTTTGTATAAGCGAGATATGTAAATTTAAAAAAATATTTTTTGTAATAAAGCTTGCTATGGATTAGGACAAAAAAAAATGTTCATGTCAAATTACGTTAAATACGTGCAATTTTATGATTCGTACAATAACAAATATATTTTTATTGTGAAATTAGCCATATTCATTGTTGTAATCAAATATTTCTTTGTTGTAATCAAAACTCTCTTTAAAAAGAACCGGGTTAGATTAATGTTAATTTAAGAATGATAGTAGTTAATGAATTATTTTTTGTTCTATATCAAAATATTTCTCGGGCTTGGCTTAAGCCTGTCAATATTTTGTAATTTAATTATTAAAAAAATATGTATAGGTTAATAATCGTACAAGGAAGTCGTGTGGTGTCCACATCAGATTTTTTGTTTTTGTAATAAAGCTTGCTATGGATTAGGACAAAAAAATTAAAAAAAATGTTTATGTCAAATTACGTTAAATGAATTATTTTTTGTTCTATATCAAAATATTTCTCGGGCTTGGCTTAAGCCTGTCAATATTTTGTAATTTCTTTGCCATCGATCGAAAAAAAAAATGCTGCGCTTAAAAGTGCCGCCCCTTAAAAAGTGCCACCCTAGGCGGACGTCTCGCCGCCTCGCCCATAGCGCCGGCCTTGTATAACACTCTTTGTATATGCATATTTGAATAAGAATGGTACATTTTTACCTCTCGCTAAGATAGGTATTGGATTCATGCTAAAAATCGCATATCCAGATTTTATTGAATAAGCACGATTTAAGGTCCATAGAATCCGATTTTAACATTTTTATAATGATGTCTGTGTGTGTGTGTGTGTGTGTGTGTGTGTGTGTGTGTGTGTGTGTGTGTGTGTGGATGTGTGTGTGTGAGGTTGTTGGAGACACGATTTCTCAAATTCTATAAGACTAAAGACCTGTTTGACTACGGATTCCTCAATCTAACAGTAATGGGAAGAGTTGAATAGGTTCTGGTAACAATTGGACAACCGAAAGTGGTAGTTTCTAAAGAAAAAATTCTAAATATTATTTTTTGAAAATTAGTTACTACAAATATTAAAGATAATTAAATTCTCAATCTGACACACTCAATTTTTTTATTATGTCTCGTATAGGTTTGGAGCTATAGTATATAATAATATAGAATAATCTGTTGTAATAAATCTCGTTGCCCGAAAAACATTTGCGATATTTAAGTTTTTGTAATTGACATGTAAATGTAAAATGTCAGTGTCAGATTTTTCTGGGAGGTAAGAGTACATTTAATATATATTATTGTATTATTAATTAATTATATATTTAAATTATATCCTTAAGAAATACCGCTAATACCGTCAATGAATTTGAAGAATTTTGAACATAATAGAATAGTAGGATAAAATTTCTTATAGAACGAAAGAAGAGAAACAATTTCAATTATTTGTGTGTACTTATAGGGCGCGAGCAGACCTGTGACTTTGTTGGCCTTGACAAGCAGATGAGGATCCGTGTCAGAATGACGGCTAGTAGTTTTTACATAGATGTCACAATTGTCATATGTCATAATTTTTCATTCAAAATTTTAAAATGTTCTGATGTTTATTTGTCATTCATTAGTATGGAATATACTTGTCGAGGAAAATAATCCACATGGATTTGGAAAATCATACTGTTTCGAATTAAAACTTATGATACTTGACACCTATGTATATTACTAGCTCTCATTCTGACACGGGTCCCCACATCTGCTTGCCAAGACCAACAAAGTCACATAACTGCTCGCGCCCTATGCTACATAAAATGAAAATGACGAGAGGTATTGTGCTGGCCACAACAAATTTTTAATTTTGCATTTTTCTCAAATATTTTGTAATATTACGGTATTACATATGCATATCGTTGAATTCAGAAAAAAAAATATTGAATCGAATAAGCTAATAAAATAGGTTGCCATTTAAAATAAGAAAGCTGCACCTCGTATTTTGAGAACCACTGGTCTAAAGTTTCGCTCAATTTAATAGTCATATAATATAGAAATTGTTTGCTAATTTAACCGACCTCGTAGCTCTTATAGTTCTCGAGATAGCAATAGTGTACCACTAAAAATGAACAACCTGTATATGTATTTTTCTTATAATTCTTCAGTATGTATGCCCATACTAATTGGAAGCAA
Source organism: Harpalus rufipes (assembly GCA_951394225.1). Lineage (NCBI taxonomy): Eukaryota > Metazoa > Arthropoda > Insecta > Coleoptera > Carabidae > Harpalus > Harpalus rufipes. The sequence goes on from OX596283.1 coordinate 38,152,716, forward strand.
ATATGGACAATATCCTCTGCAATGCTTTTTGTTAAGCGTGCTAGTATTTGTCGTCTCGTCTGAATGAATACAGATTACATTGACACAGTTTTAATTCAGCGTACAAAAAATTAATTAGTAGTCTAAAGTTCTAAAACGACAGTTTTAAAAATGTTTCGCAAAGTCGTCAAAGTTTTTTTTTTGGAAAACTGAAAAATAAGAGTTTACGTTTTAGTTTGTTAATTATGAATCCTTTAATTAAAAGTTCGTTTGGAAGTTTCATATCATTAATGATATTCTGAAATAAATTTGGATATTTTTATCATTATTTCGAGGGTGTCCACTCAACCTAGAAAGAAATAATGAAAGAATTTGAAAAGCATCTCTCGGTAATTTTCGAATTTATAACGCAATTTTATTTGCTTTGAGGATATAATGTTAGTTAATTAGAGCGCGTTAAATTAATGTTTATCTGCATTATAGAAATATGAGTATGTAATTAATTAAATATTTCTGAAGTGTAGTTGCAATTTTTACCTCCCGCTACCCTTAGTAAGGGAGGTATAGGGATCGTGCTACAAATCGCATATCGAGATTTTGGTAAATGACCACGTTTTAAGGTCCTTATAATCCAATTTTAACATTTTCACGATGATGTCTGTGTGTATGTGTGTATGTATGTATGTGTGTATGTGTGTGTGTATGTGTGTGTGTGTGTGTGTGTGTGTGTGTGTGTGTGTGTGTGTGCGTGCGTGCGTGAAAAATACCTTTAATGTTATTTATTCGAGATTTATGTTATATAAAAATTAAAGAAATTTTCTACAGTTTTGCATTAATACTTTTTCTATATATTTTATGGATAAATTTATAAAACTGTCTATAATTTTAATCCCGAAGCCTACGCTTTAAACACAACTCATACACATGGTTACACAATTCAACTGCTTGTAATTGACAGATATAAGTCACTGTCAACAAACTAATCATTTCAAATAATAATATTAACGTTAAAAAAAAGTAAAGGGAACAATAATTATATGGAAAGGAATTTAATAGTTTCCAGCATAAGTAAATACGTAAAAATATAAAAAAATAAATATTTCATCACGGCATAGTACCCATTGCTGGGTGTGCTCAGTCCGCAAACATTGTCTTCGATCGGTAAACTGTACTTACCGTTCTTGATACTTAATATACTATTTGAGTGTTATACTAATAACTGCATAAAACAGTTAATATAAATAATACAATATTTTAATATACTTTTTGCACGATCGGTTATTTTTTCAATGTTTATCGATATGGTTTCCAAGGCAGTAGGTTTTATTTCCCAATTACTGATCGGTAAGTGATTGTGATTACTTACCGATCAGGAGGTAAGGTGGCAAGTAAATAAAAACAACGATCAAAGCTTATCTTAAAAATGACAACTAAACATTTTTAATATGTCAAAATAATTTTCAAATCTTATTTTTTTTAAATTTTGTGTGTTGATCGTGCAAAAAACATAATAAGCATTGCGGCAAGTAAGTGTTCTTCTACCGGTATCGGATGTATTGGAGATTGAGACGAATTCAAAATCTCCAAAATCATCCTCAATCGGTAGGAAGCATTTACTGCCCTTAAATAACTAAATCTGTAAGAAAGTTGCTATGTTTTACCAATAGGAATAAATGTAATGATTGCAATTTATGTTTTATTCAATGTTTACAATTATTATTGGTTGTTTGCTATAGTAATATTGCTAAGAGTTATTATTATTATTATTATTATTATTATTATTATTTATCTTTTTCGCTCCTCGTGGAGCATAGGGCACCTTTTGGTGTTTCTAGACTATTGTTTTATAAGGTAGCCAGCCTTATGGTTTATTATGTTATTACTATTGTTTTCCACTTAGTTTTGTCTTTTGCATCTGTTTTTATGTCGTTCCAGGTTTTTAAAAATTTCTTTGTGTTCTTTGTATATTTGTCTTTCCCATGTACTTTTTGGTTTGCCTTTCTTCCTCTTTCCTTTAATATTGTAGTCTAATGCGTTTTTAGCAATATATGAATTTTATTTTCTTAATGTATGGCCATATCCACCTCCATTTCCTTTTCTTAATCGTTATCTCCACTGGCTCTATATTGCATCTACTCCATAGCTCTTCATTTGTTATTATATTTGGATAGTAGATTTTTAGTATTCTTCTAAGGCATTTGTTTATGAAGGTTTGAATGATGTGCATGGTTTTTACATTTGTTGCCCAAGTTTTTGAAGCATACAATAATATACTTTTTACGTTGGTATTAAAAATTCTTATTTTATTCTATAATGAAATTTCATTCGATCTCCATATTTTCCATAGTATGTTGAAGGCAACGTGTACATTGTTTATTCTCGTCTTTATGTCTGTTTCGCTTCCACCTGTCTCATCTAATACACTCCCTAGATATTTGAATTGGGTCACTTTTTCTATTTCGTCTTCTTCTACTTTGATCTTTATATCCAGAGTTTCATTAATATTTATTAATTTACATTTCTTCGCGTTCATCCTTAATCCTACTTTTTCTGCAATGTTTTTCAGTTTTGTCTATTCTACTAAAAAAATGTGAATCGTTGCGACTCGTTAACAGGCGACATGTAGTTATATTGTTTATGAACGACAAGTTCATATGACTCGTTAAAGTAGTAAAGTGTGGTATATTTCTATATCTACTTCTACATTCCAATTAGTGGACACTATTTTTAATACATAATTTTTAATATTAAACATATTTCAATTAGTTAAAATATATATTTAAAAATTTAGATTTTGATAAATAATTAAATATTAGTTGACTGTTGTTTAATGTAGGAAATGATCTATTAATGTATTTATTTTGTAAATATATACGCAGTATCTATTTGATAAATTATATATTTATGTAGAGAAGTCAGATTATATGTATAATCGTACTCTGCGTAATATTTGATATTCGTTTACCATACCAGACGAAAATTTTATTTTATTTAAAAAGATACATGTAGACATTTGTTTCATGCAAATATATTCAAATATGAGAATTTCATTAAGAAGAGATGATTATCCGAAAATTTCTAGAGTACCTATTTATAAATTATTATTTATATTATACTTCATGCAAATCCACTTCAATATTTTAATATAATGAATCAATATGTCAAATTTTAATTGAAAAACAAATGTAAATTTATTCTGTCAAATTAAAGATTAAGTTAGACAGTATCGTTATAATCATGATAATAATTTATAACGATATAACTTGAATTAAATCCACACTTTGGTTATATGAACACCGATGGTTTCTATTAGTTTAAAATGTTTAAATTTCTCTTCATTATCTTCGATGTATTAATTAGCATTAACGCGTTTATTATCTTTTTCCCTTTCTGAGACATTTCCATTCACGATCTCAGTACCTTTTGTAACTATTTTTAAAGAATCTCATTCATTTCGTTATCTTTTCTAATTACACTGCACCGTCTTTTCCGTGGAAAAATTCGTGGAAGAATTCCTCGTTGTGTTTGTGTTTTTGTATGGGAAAGTTCTATGCTTGTGCTGTTATCGCTGGAGTATGAACAGTTTGAATTTAACAACGCGTGCAGAGTTGGAGATGTTATCGATGTCGAGTCGAACTGTTGGACCGTCTGTGTCCTGCATTCGCATTCGCATTCGCTGCTGCCAGCTACTGTTGTTTTCTCCGATGCCGATGTCTCGGCGAGGTGTACTTCGTGTTTCCCGGATTTTGTTTTGTGTTCAGTGGTACTTGTTGCCAAGGTTTTATGTTTTATCGAACTTCAAGATGTGTTTTTGTCACAATGAAGAAGTTTTCCTTTTCGTATTCTAATACCGGAAACGAAGGATTCAAGCAAGAGCAATCATATAAACGAATACCAAATTTTGGAATTTCCAGATTATTAAAATTGTAAAATAATACAGACTAAAACCATTTTTTTGTTAAATTTGCGCTTCTGTGAGTGTGCTTAGTATGAATACCTTTTACGGCAATGCAAATTTGTAATAGTCAAAAATTAATTTCGTAAGTGCCCATATTTGTTAAAAATCAATGTTTTAATTTTTTTATACATTATGTTCTGTAGTTTCTGAGGATAATTCTGGTAGGATCGAAACGTTGAAGATATAATAAATAAGTAGATGACTGAATTCCAGAGTTTATTTTGCTATTTTTTAACATCCAGTAAATAATTTTCTAATATTCGAAATTTTTAAAAAACCTGTTGTGGCCAGCACAATACCTCTCGCCATCACATTATATTATATAGGTAAGTAACGAATTTAACATTTCTTTTTCTATGAGGAATTTTGTCCTACTCTTCTAATATGTTCCAAATTCTTCCAATACATTGATGGCGGTATTTATTAAGGATATATATATATATATATATATATATATATATATATATATATATATATATATATATATAAGTATTTCGAGAACTAAGTTCTCATCATCAGTTAGTTCTCGAAATACGTACAGTAAAATTTTTGAACGATGTCTGATCAAGGTTATCTGTATTACGAACGAATTAACAAATAGGCATTCATTTATCTCTTTATTTTGCAAAGGCTATAAGAGTGTGCGATAAGGATGGATATAACACGCTTGTCTTTCAAAAATTCATATTTTTTCGATTAAGTTAGGACATTCCACTTGAAAACGATGCTCGTTGTTGATAACGTAAGTTTATTTATTAATTAAGATACATAACTTTAATTCATACCAGTACGAATAATGTTATTTTCTGTCAGTGTCACTGATACTGACATTGTGTCAGTATCTTAATTTTCATATATTTGGTTTTACATTTGCTAATAAACTTACCAGTTGATTTGTTTTTGAATTTTGAATGCTGTTATTGTAACATATATTTTTATAATAATAAAATAACAGTAGTATCTTATGTACACTCACAAAAACTAAGCAAACGACACTACTGAATTTGTCAGAATGGGGGGAGCAAGAATCTGAATTCATACAATTAGTAGATGACCTTGATCGGCCATTTTTCAAAATTTTTACTGTATATATATATATATATATATATATATATATATATATATATATATACATATATATAGTTTGTTCCCGGATTGAGTTTACAAGAGGGAAAAAATCCGTATTTTTGATTTTACAAAAAAATGTTAATGGAAGAACTCTTTTTGCTTTACTTGAAACACTTCTGTCATTTACACCTTCAATTAATATATATATATATATATATATATATATATATATATATATATATATATATTATTATTATTATTATTATTATTATTATTTCCGTCCTCGAAATTAGGAAAGTGCCTTCGATACATGGTTTGCTTAACTTGCAAGATGTCAAGTGTCATGTTTAATCTTACATGTGTCGTTATCTTTCATATCGCAAAACTTATTTTTATTGTAATATTTGTATGTGGTTTACTGTGGAAAGTATTGACAATATTTTTACAATCAAATGCTAACGTTAGAAAAGAAAATTTATATCCGCCTTAACAGTTGAGGAAATCCAGAATAGCTTTAAAGAGCTGTGTCCGAGGACTGAATTACGTAGCGATGAAGGTGGAGAGTTAATAGAATAATTTAAGATTTGATTTTTATTTGAAATTATCAAGAAAGTTACAAGAGTAGTAACGAATTTAAGAAATATAAAATACGCTTACCGGAAACAGCCAATGAAATAGTCGCTACAAAAGAACGTTATTATTCTATTGCACGATTTTCTAGAGTTAGACTGTCCGCATATAAAAATACAGTCACAATATAAATTTAACAAAATAGAGACATTTCGTAAGGGAGGAGCAGAAGCTGAGAATTATATAAACAGAAAAGGATTTTTCACTTTAAAGGTACAATATCTCTGCAATGCTGATTACAAAATTACAGATATGGTCGCATGATGGCCAGTACTGAACCATGATATTAATATTTTTGAAAATTCTCGGTTACGAATGCGATTTGGGGCTGATGAAACATACAATGAAATAATTTTAGGCGATGGGGCCGATCTGGTTAATATCAGTTAACAACTGAACTTCAGCCGTGGAAAAATTTGCAGTTGTTTTCTAGTCCTCATTTTTTACGAAGTGTCATTTTTAATTTTTAATTTATTCTATTTTTCTACAACTCGTAGCCGCGTGTCTGAGTGTCTGCTCGCGAATTTGGGGAACCGGGTTCGATCCTGACCGACGCCAAATATTTCGAATTTTAAATGGCACAAAATTGACCCCTGTTGTGCACTATCCATGCAATCAATGAGTATCCGCGAGGTGACGTCTGGTAAACGCCCGCACGGTACAAACATGTCATTATCATTATGTCAATTCAATTTATAAAACTATGCCACAACATTTTCTTTATAGAAAGATGAATATTTTCTTGTGAATTTGTAGTGAAATATTTTAATTTAATCCTGGTTTATTTGCTCTAACATGATTCCTCTACCGTATGCATCTCTTGCGAGGTCGTTACGTCGTTGCATTGTGCCAACTCGCGAACGTCGCCGGGTGAAATTGAAATTTAATTTGATCGGGGTAAAAGCCAACAGCAACAGCCGTAGCTGAGCTAGAAGCTAGAACCGTACCGTAGTCGTACCGAGCCATCCTAAGAGGGAGTGCTAGTGTGGCTTTGTTAGTATTGCTGTTACAGCGTCGCTCAAGCTCCTACTGCTCCACAACTCAACCAATTGAAATATTAAATGAGACCTGGGATGTTTACACTAATTTCCACAAAGATTCTACGTATGACGGCAGCGACGGGATGTTTATTTATTTTATAACGGCAAGAGTGGGATTAGTGTAAATGTTGAAGTATAACTTCACGACTTTTAGAAGCACCTCAAGTTTATTATAAAATATTGTTTTAACTATTTCTACTGTACATCTACAAAGAGAATAATAATGGCACACAGTTTTCTCAAACGGTAATTTAAGTAAATACAAATTTTGTTTGACCAGACTCTATATGGGGTGACTACGTTTTTCATGAACTGTAGGAAATACAATGGACAACTTTCATATGGCTGTAATTTCCGCTCTATTAATTTGAAAACAAAAGTGTAAATATAATTTTTTTATTGCATTAAAAATGCATCACATTCCATCATCTGAGATAAACGTAAAATAGAATTTCTGTCTTTACGCTGTTATCATACGAGATACAAGACAAAATATACAAGTCAAACAGTAGTACTGTATGAGTTCGACAGATAAGAGTTTATTAATTTAATTGTTTGAGTCTATAAACGCACTGAAAATACGTTGTAAAGATATGTAAAAGCACTGTTTTTGGTGCTTTTCGTTTTCTAGAGGTGGTTTGACTGCTTTCAAAACTAACAGATGAATGACATATAACCTCAAATTGCTTTCAATCAATAATGAATTTTCATCCGCTAAGTTAAAATTGTTAGTGAGAAGTGCTACTAAACTTAACTGATAAAAAACACTAAGTCATATTTTTGACAAGTCGCATTTTTTAAAAAAATAACCTGTATAGAAAAAATCTATTGTGGCCAGCACAATACCTCTCCCCACTGTTTTTGGTTACGTAAGTATAGGGCGCGAGCAGTCATGTGACTTTGTTGGACTTGACACGCAGGTATGGGGCCGTGTCAGAATGACAACTAGTAATTATGTACATAGATAGATTTTTCATTCAAAATTTCAATATTTTCTAACTTCACATGGTTAATTTGTCACCAGGAGTGTGGAATTTACTTGTCGAGGAAAACAAACCACATGGAATTGGAAATTCACAAAATTTAGAATGAAAAATTATGATGAAATCTATGTACATTATTACTATCACTCTGACACGGGCCCCATATCTGCAGATAAAGTCACATGACTGCTCGCGCCCTATTGTATTTAACAATTCTTGTTTTCTTGTATACCTACACTACCAATAATTCTACTTTTATCTATCCTTTATATTTAGATTTTTAAATTCATTCTCGGCAGTGCAATAGTGTTTAGGCTCAGTGGTAAGGCAAGGGAATTATATTTTGCAGTTCCATTGTATAAGCGCCCTACCACTGGCACAGATATGGTGCGTTGGTTAGAAATATCCTATGCAGGGCGCACCATATTACCGCCATCATTTTTTCCGTCTTGTACGTCAAGATTTCACGGTTCAGCGTGGACGCAGTACCAGGTTTACGCAGGCGCCGTTAGATTCGTTGTCGGTGGCACATAGCCACGCTTCTCTTGCCATGCCTGGAGTGCACGAGTTGCCAGTAGGACGGATCAGTTTGGAAGAAATTGAGTCCTTGCTGGCAATAGAGGATCGCCATGCGGTGGTAGACATCCCGCGTCCAAAAGGTCGACAAAGTGCGACAACAGCCGCCACAGCTAGTGACGATGAGGGTGTACAGAAAGTAAAAATGACTGAAGGAGATTGCCTGCCGGAGGAAACAGCAAATATGAAGTTTGAGGACGAACACAGCGAAGTAGCTGATGAACATATTGTGGACACAGTATATGACGACAACAACCTGCACGACAAGGACCTGCAAATGGATGAAGTTGTCATCGTTGGGAAGAAAAGAAGTAGACCACCATCATCAGAGCATCTGTAACACCCCCTCGTGTTACAGTTAATTCGTTCATGATACAGATTACCTTCTTGGACTTTTTTCAAAAAATTTACTGTAGCTAAAAAATTTGCCCCTTTCTCGCGAACGAAACCCATGTAAACAATAATTTTAGACTTATTAGATTTTTACTTCGATTTATTGTATAAAAAATACATAAAAAGTTTAATTATTATGACAAATAAAACAATTTCTTTCAAACATAATTTAAAAAATACGATACGAAAATGGATTCAATTTCAAACAAATATTTGACTTCGGTAATGTGATATAAATTTCTTGTTTCTTTCAAAAGTTCTTGCGGTACTTTTTTCATCTGTTTGTGACATATCAATTCATGTAAAAAAAAAAAAATTAAATCGTATGAAATTTAATTTATTTATAAATATACAAAGAGTAATATTTTTTTTAACATTCTAACAGTGAAAAGTGAAAGGAATATAATTATTTCCACTTGACGTTTTATTTTTCGGAAACTGTAACTGTGTTTAAATGTTTTTTATTTTGGGACAAATCTCTGGCGAGAATATGAAATTGTCGAACGAATCACACCCACACATCATATCGCACACAATGTAGCTGATGTGTTCTGGCATTACGACGAAATTCATTTCGTGTATAATAAAAGTTTTACAGTCTTGCAATTTTATCGATTCGTATAACGAAGCTGGGGATTTCAGAGTTTATTGGGGACATATGAGTTGAAGGATTGTTGCATTAAATTCATGAACTGGAGAGAGAAAAATTTGTTCCATGGATTATTTTTCACTCGCTACGAAATTATTGTTTCCCACAAAGCAAGATTTCTTGTCTTGCTCAGTAATTTCTTGTCTTGCAAATTTCTTGTAGGCTTAATTCTTGTCTTGCTAGCAAGACTCTTACTTATTTCTTGTTCTTGATAGCGGGGGGATTCACCGAGCTCTTTAGTACCGCCGTCCAATAATTTGAACAAATTTATACAGGTTATTATTTTGCCGAAGTAACACTGTTTCAAACCCCAGCTCCAGTAGAGAAAAAATACTTTCGTTATCTATAATGAAGACGACTTAAATTTTACTCAGATATTGAATAAAACCAAACATGAAACAATTTCTTGCACATCCGGATGGAGGCAAGAACCTAATGATTATTTCAACTCTAGACGTGCCGATGAAAAAACATATTATAGTGTGGTTCACGAAAGATGACTATTCAAGGTCATTTATTAACCGTATGCTATAATATTACTTGCAGATAACTTCATTGTATTTCGTGTACATAAACGTGCAACATGAAATATTTATGGATAGGTACATTTTAACTGAAAAAAATAAGTGTAATTTATTTGAAAATTATGTATCTTTTTAAATAATGCCTTTCTCAAAGATTTATGCTCTTCATCTATGTTTTTGCAAAACACAAAAATATAGACTTGACAAAAACCATGAAATAATAATTTGATTTAAATGTCAACGTCACTGGATAAATATTAGGACAGAGAGCAGTGCAGTAGATAATTATATATCTATAACTCTACGACATACGTCATTATTATTTATAATGTGTTAGAAAGTAATGTCACAATTTACGTATATCTGTCATACAACATAAACTACATAAACATACGTCAAATAACCTATCTCTTTCTAACATGAAATGTTGCTGAACTATTACTGTATAAAGTGCTGTGTATTCTTTCCTCGAACAAGTGACCTTGAATTGTCATCTTTCGTGAACCGAAGTATACAGGCTTATTTTCGTGACACTTGTATTGGAAACAATAATGTTTCATATACAATATTGAAAAAAATATAGTTTAAGATATTGTATAAAATTCGTATTCCCGTGACTCCTTGTAAACTGTTTCTATGTCTCTGTATTGTAATGTATACAAGTATGAAGTGAGTTCATTTCCTTATTTGACATTTATTTAATTGATTTTTTGAAATAAGTGACATTTCCTAAACCCAAAAGAATTATCATATTTGTTATTAATAGTGTTGTGGAAGAAAAAAAGGAGTATAGAAGCCTAAATAACAGATATAAGTACAATGTCTCCGGTTTTCTGACACTGACATTTATCTGTCAGTTACACACATTTTAATTTTTCAATTGGTTTCCATGGCATTATTTGGGTTGTGAGATTTATTACAACAGATTATTTTATATATTATATTCTTTTATCTCTAAATCAATAAAAAATATAATAAAATATCTAAATGTATCAGATAAAAGTCATAAAATATAAAAACTAACCATTATACCTTCTTATTATAATAATAGAAACTAAATATTAGTTTCTAGTAATATTGTTATTAGCAATTTAATGTTTTGGAGAAGGGATATATGACGTGAGTATGGTAGAATCGTGGAAGAAGACAGATAGACTGGGAGGGAAATAAATCGTTATAGACCAGCCGATCAGCGTCGCGATTATGCTGCCTATAACTATCTCTTTCCCTCCCACTCTATTCGTCTTCTTCCACGATTCTACCATGCTCACGTCACGTATCCCTTCTCCAAATTTTTAATAATTATTTACTCGTAAGGTAGGAATAATTAATCGATTTAAAAAGATACGGGTATTTTATTTTTTTGTCTAGTATATTATGTAAAAATAAAAATTTGGTCACATACCCCATTGAGGAATACGTAGTTAAACAGATATTAAGTCACACACACACACAGATACACACACACATACCTACATACATTAAAATCGGATTGTAGGGACCTTAAAACGTACTTATTCATTAAGATCTGAATATACAATTTTTAACATGAATCCAATACCTCTTTTAACGCAAAATTAAATATTACGGCTACATATTTCTATTTCAATCTTACATAAAAGCTATTTGCTTTTATATTAAAATTTTGTTCACACATACCCGTACAGTAAAAAGTATAAAGAAACCAGTCTTCATCTTGTTGAAGTTGAATTTTTGTTTTCATTGTTCCACAATACTGATTGTATTTATTTTTGTACAGTTTTGTATTCCGTGGTCACGCATACCCTCTGCTTCGCTGGTAAGTTATCATTCTGTCCACTTTAAATTATTCTGCTATTTTCGTGAAGGGTTGAGTTACGAGCAAAACTCTCTGCCGCGGATTAAAAATTTCAGTCGTTTGTCACTGTACAAGTGTCGATAAGGTTATGAGAAATTAAATGCCGAGCTGCGAAATAAATGTACGGACAAAACGCAAAACAATGTGGTATTGTATTTCTATAGCTAGAAAATATGGTATACAGTTTAAAATACAGGATTAAAATATGTATGTTTGCAATTTATAATTAACAAAGTTTGAAAAATGTTATAGTTTCAGATGCTGAGTTTCAGGTTATTAAAAATAATTTTAATTACAAAAAATATATAAATTTACAGATTTTTATTATTTCCAGAGAAAACAAAGTTTAGTTTTATTAAATAATCATACCATAAATTATCTCAACTATTTCTCTACATAGTTCCCGTTAATTTCATTCACTATTTGTGGGCGGGGCACGAATTTTTTTTATATCAATGTTGAAAATGTTGTCGCCTGCTCATTCATCCAACGTCCACTTCCTCTTTTACCTCACCTTCGTTTTTAATTTCATTTTTCCTCTTAGATGCTTATTTAAATGAAGGAAGAAATGAAAATCAGACGGTGCCAAATCGGGACTGTATGATGAAAGGTTCACAACATCGCATCCAAAATCATTCTGTAAAGTATGTCTAGCAGACACTAGCAGCGAGTCAACACTCCCTGCCTTCGTTTCTGGATCGCCCTTCGAAGTTTCTTTCACCTACTCGCCCTAGAGAACTGACGGACTACTTGTTTGAAAAGGGAGCAGTCCCTCTAAACAACAGTCTTACCAACTTTATGAACAAAATTTTCCCAGGACAGCAGTATCTTTAATTTTTAAACGGCCCTCGGATTTCTATTGATTTTGAAAATTTGTTATGAGCGCAAAGCTGGAATAAGCATTCTCGCGAGGTGTATGCACTATTTTATTCACAATCAACTGATAATCATTGTGTTTTAATAATAAATAATTTCCTATTTCCAGATTAGGTATTCCGAGAATATTTCTTCACTCTGTGTTAAAATGACGTTTATGGAGAGTTAATTCTAGAGTTAAGTCTTATTATTATAAATTTGTGGGTTAAGCTCGTGATAAACTAGGAATAGCTATTCCTGTGTTAAAAAGAAGCTATTCTGAACTTAACCCTTGTTTATTATTAAAGCTGTAAGTTTATTAATATTTTTGGCAGTTTCATTATAATTTGTTTAGTTTCTAATTACAATTTGAGTTGTTAAAAGAGCACAGACAATATAGCGGTTGGAAAACGACATTTATCTAGCGAAAAAAAAAAATATCCAACTAGTTGGAAAGTATAAGAAACACTGCACTTTCCAAATATTTTGAGAATTAGAAATGTACATATTACTAAACGATTGTGAATAATTTTTTTAATTAAATTTTGACGTTTTAAACTGTCATTATTAACTCCATAGCAACAACTATAAGTAACTGTTTATTCGCCAGTGAACTAATTTTTTTTTAAATCAGTCTCACAGAATTTTAACTCACTCTGCAACAAATAATGCATTTAAAATAACATCATGCACGAATATAACAATTTCACCACAGACTTTATCAGACAGATCAGCCATTTTCATTATTTTTCATGACACAAATGACAGAAAATAATTTATAAATAAACAACTTGATATGCATATCAACGACTATTGTCATGATTTTTATTATTATTTCGTCAAAATTTAGTAAAATATTGTATAAGTTAAGAATATTTATTCACTCAAAGAATTTAACATCTTAACTCACTTGATGTATAAATAACTATTAGGCACTAATAAGTTAATGTAAATACAAATGCAGAGAAACCAACAAAATTTGTATTGATAAATTGTTGATAACTATAATAATTAAATATAAATGTCAACTATCATTTATAAAATTCATAGGTATTTAATTTTAGTTCAAATAGCTCTTAAAGGTAGGTGTTGCAAAAAACAAAAATTGTGCTATTCGAGAGTACATATTGACTCAAAAGTACATTTTTTCCTGTTTGTTGACTAAACATGTCTGCTCATTTGTACGATAAATAATTATTAGTTTTTGATGTTGAAATACATAAAATATATTATAAATATTTGAATTTACTGTTTTAATATATTAATAAATAATTTAAATATTTACTGAGTAATAAATAAATAATAGCTTTATTTGTCGTATAAATGAAATATAAACCAATTTATTTGTTTTATTATTTATAGTTAAATAATAAATTTCAATTTATAACTATATTTTCCGTATTAACCTACCTACTTCCTATTTACATACATAAATCATATTTTTCTCACAATAATTATTAATATTTTTACCTCCCGCTACCCTTGGTAAGGGAGGTATGGGGATCGTGCTAAAAATCGCATATCGAGATTTTGGCAAATGACCAATTGTCGTAGTTTTAACTAATTTTTGGCGTGGAGAAAGAAATAAGAACATGGACAGAGACTTCTGCTCTTTGATGACATATTTTTATGATTATATGAAACAGATTATAAAATCTGCTCATGTTCAATTCATATTAACCATAATATCATCTTTAATATCTCGTGCTCTCTGTTGGATTAAATACATGTTTGGCTGAATATGTAAATAGTCCGTTATGTCTTTATTTGATACGTTTAAGCTTCATAGGCTAGAAGTACAGAGCTAAATTTCAGTTCTAAATTCTCTTGTAGTAATAAAGATCAAAGAACACGAAATACCTCTGGAAATACAAATCAGTGGAGTGTTAAATTGGCGACAATAAGATACAAAGTGTTGCTTCTGAGGGAGAGCGGTTTCATTGCTTTCTCTCAGCAAAGCGATTCCTAATATGCTGCAAGGCTAGAAGAATTAAATTAATAGAAATTAGAAACGAAAATGGAGACGTAATTAAAGTCTACGTTCCAATTACAAGAAGTGAATTTAAACTCAAAATTTACACTAAAAATTAGAATCAAACTACACACTTATACTCTCTTCTACTTAACCAATTCAGTAGATGGCGCTCACTTCGGTGCCACTTTTAAAAAATGGCAATATTTAACTGTTGTGATGAAGCATTTTATTAAAATATTAAAAAGGTATTATAATGACATTGAAATTTTGTTTTTGTACTAGTCAGTAAGTGTGAAATATAAACTATTATCTACCTGCTTTCCAAAGCGGATAAAGATGATACTTGACATTGCACATAAAAATGACACGAGATGTCACATCCCATGTTCACTGACACTTGTCTGAAATTACATTGCGTAAACTTGACTCCAATTGCAGCCAATGAGCGAGTTCAAAACTATGCCCTATTCTCTACAATACTGAATTGGTAAGCTGGAACACGGTATACAATATCTATTTGTGCATTAAAAGCGCAAAATAGGACATTGTCGATTGAGAGGTTGATGTCGCGCGACGTAGGAGGAAATCGACAATGTCCATTTGCGCTCGAAACACACACAAGATTTTTTCTACAATCGCCACAGTGGGGTCCTCAAACAAAAAATAATAAAATGTATACTTTGTACTTACACTACTACTCAATTAATAAGGATTAATATAAAGATAACACGTCTTTTAATTTTAATTTATCGTTATTTCCCATTCTTCTTGACCTATATTCTATATTGCTTCAATCGAATCTAAATATCTTATACTTTCGTTTTTGTAAATGAATGCCCTATTTTATTTTCACAATAGCGCGGCATTTTTTTTTATGTAATATACTGACAGAGCAGTTATATGTCAGATAGATTTGTAAAGGTGGTAAATGTGTCACTACAGTGCCATTAGTTCCATTAAGAATGTAGACAAGTGCCATTTCTCAACATTGTATAGTTAGAAATTTAGACAGCGAGCGTTTTTTCTACTTTGTCGCGCTAGAGCGGCAGAGTGCCATTTTGCGTTGACAAAAGAGAGCGCATATGGCTACTTTCTATGTAGACTGTAAAAAAAGTAAATTTAAATTTTGGAATTACGTGTAATGTATTTTTGTAATATAATAACCGTGCAGATAATTCTTCAAATATTTTTTTACTTTGAATGTATCTGAAAAAGAATCTAATATCGAAAATAAAAAACCTTTTCAATTTAACAGTTATCTCTTTCTATATCTGCACATACTAAGAAAAATGGTGCCTGATACTGCCAGCTGGGCTGTCAAATAAAACATCACAAATGTTGTAGTCACTAAAATAATACTTGTATTCTCGATTGCAAATTCCCTTACGAGCGCGCAGCTCTGTTGAGGTTTTTATTTACATTATTTCTTTATAAAAATATTTGACAATTTCCAATAAGGGAATTTTTTGATAGAATTATTAGGTTGGTGGCAGTGATTTGTGTTTTTATTCTGTCCGTTGCCCAGATATGTTAGTGTATGTATTGCAGTCACGTCAATCTCAAACAATAAAATATCACCAAAAATCGTTTAACCCTGCGTCCGACACCTGGGGTGTGACAAACCCCAAGCGTCGAAAATTGTATGTTACATTTGTAAATTTGCTCTTTGGAGTAGGGTGAACTCGGTAGCTTCTCATTTAGTTGTCTCTGCGGTTTTAGCATTTAAAATCAGTAATCATTCAGCGTATGTTTGAATCGTAAGCGTTTGAATTCGACTGGGGTGCATTACACCCCACACCCCACCTGTCTTAATAATTTTTAAAATGCTTATGAACATAGTGAAATCGATTTGTTACTTTAGGTTTCAAGGTAATAAACGTTTCTTTTAATTTGCATTGTTGTCAATGATAGTAGTATTTCAGAAAATAGCATAATGGAAGATTAAATTCGCAAAATGAGAGGCGAAGCATCAATGAAAAAAAGTTTGTAACTGACAGACAAATGTCAGTGTCAAAAATCCAGAGATATTACTGAAGATTTTTTGTGGGAAGTACATACATTATATATTTTTTTATTATATTAATAGTTAAATATTTAAAATTATAGGTTTAGTACATATACCCTTCAAAAATACTGTCAATCCCGACAATGAATTGGAAACATTTCGAAAAATTGGAATTAGAAGAGTACGACAAAATTTCTTCGTAGAATGGATTTAATATTAAAAAATCTAAATATAAAGAATAAATGTAAGTAGAATTTTTGGTGTAGAGTGTAGGTATAAAGGAAATGTTAAATACAATAGCGCGAGCAGTCATGTGACGTTGTTGGCATTGACCAGCAGATATGGGGGACCGTGAAAGAATGATACTAGTAATTTATGTACATAGATGTCAAATTTCATAATTTTTCATTCTAAATTTCGTGATTCTCCAATTCCATGTGGTTTATTTTCCTCGACAAGTAAATTCCACATTCCTGGTGATAAATTAACTATGTGAATTTAGAAAATCTTGAATGTTTTAATGAAAAATTCTAACATTTGACATCTATGTACATAATTACTAATTGTGATTGTGACATGGACCCCCATATCTGACTGCTCGCGCCCTACACTTATGTAACCAAAAACGGAAGTGGCGAGAGGAATTGTGCTGGTCACAACAGATTTTTTTATTTTTATTTTCAATACATATTTTTGTTGCTATTGCAATTTTCTATTGCTTTAATGTTTTCGAGCTATTTGATTATTATTTTAATATTTTATATTCAATAACCTTTTTTGGAGCAACTTGTGTTTTCTATTAGTCAATAAAAGCCATTTTTTATAAAAAGGCAAAAATATAACAATATGATCCGCTTTTGCAAATTATGTAATTTTTGTTTCACAAACGAGATGTTACAGAATATAAATTTCATTAACATTATTCGAAAATGTTTAAAATTATTTTTTTTAAACTAAGAAATAAGATTGGGGTTTTTCACACCCCACCTGTCTAAAAATGTTACATAATTTCCAGTGTGGGACACAGGTTAAGGTAGTTGGATCATGTTTATTCTGTATATTATGTTTATTCTACTAGGTATCGCAACAGCTAATGGTTGTAATCCTGAGGTTAACAAAGTAAAGAAAAATTCCGAAAGTTAGAAATCATCGCGGATGTTTTTCAAAACGTGGGCGACAGTGTTAGGTACATTTCTAATCTAACTCTAACAGAGTAGATAGAATAACTCTTATTTAGAATTCCTGTTTCCTTTTTGCTTATTGTGTCCGCAAATACGATCATATATCACAATACCGGACTGAAGCAAATATGAAATCTTTTGATGAACGACTAAGAATTAAATATCTTTGTTTAATATGCAATGTAAGGTTAACTAGAACTCCTAATTATCTTTTTGATAAGTTAATACCTAGACAATACAATTACACTCTCCGTATTAAGAACTTGTATAGTGTTATTTTCTGTCGAAAGTCAAAATCTAGAGCTTCATTTTCCTATCTCGCGCCTACTTTGTATTGCCCAACAGTTTACAAAAAAAATCAATTACAGGACAAAGATTAAACAAAGAGAAATAAATAAATATATGAATTACATAAGTAAATAAATATAAATATAGAGCCATATTCATGAACAACACAATTAAATATAAAACTGAATAAAATAGTAAGTATATACTCGTACATAATATTCATAATTGAATATATTCATTCATCAGTGTTACACTCGAAAAATGTCTGCATAGAGTAGTTCAGCATTACGGCACATGATATGATGTACTGGTGAACGTTATTGAAGAATGTTCCAATTTAAAGTGAAAAATTTATATTAAGATCATATGTCTATTGCAATGTAGTAATAGTAAAATTACAATATTTGTTAAATTGTGTCTCGCGTTTGATGATTCCTATACATTGTTATATATTTTTGTACTGTACCAGGTTAGGTGGAAGAACAGCCTTGGCGGTTGAACCTCGGTTTTTTACTTAAATGGTAATAAAGATTATTATTATTATTACCAACAATGCGTGTGGAAATTTCAGAGATTAAAAATATCTGATAAATTTCCAATTTGCATTTGTTATATCTTTGAAACCAGATGGGCATGCATGTTTCTTTTTAACTACTTTTTTCCCCAGACCTTAATTTATATTCACCTAGTTTTTAGCCAAAAGTTTATGGGTTATCCCAATTCTAGAAGCAATTATGTCGATGATTTCTTGAGCTTCCCTATACTCACTATATTAAATCAACTTTGGAGTTCAATAACTGGGCAAGGTGACTAAAATTTTGGATTTACATCGAGCAATAGTTAATCCAGTAGTACGGCAAGGATTATTAAGATTTGATGGATTTCACTTCATGCTCCAACTATCTTAAGAATGAAGGTCCTTCCAACATCAATATGAGTGCCGACCAGACGCGCCGAATGCTTGCGCCGCTACTGATAGCATGTTCGCGAACGATGACGTAATCCCTTCGCCGGAATTACCCCGATGATGTAATCCCCCGGGGAAAATCCATACGTGTCCTGACTGGTCAATTACATCCAGTTGAGTGAATCTTTTGTGTTCGATGATGGTCGCGTCAGAAAGTTGTAGAAGGATAATGGGCTGTATAAATACCGGCCGAAAGAAAGCGGAGAGATAGTCTGATATATATAGAAGCGACGAGCAATGAACACTTGGTGATATAAATAAACATTCTACGAGTTGTTAACATAAATAAATGTAGCTATATAAATAAATATAGTGATATAAATATTGGTTAAATAAATTATCTTAGTGTTTAAGCAGTTAATAATATTGTTAGTCTTAAATTAGTGTTTATAATTATTTAATCATAGTGTTAGTTACTTTTATCATCTTCTTAATATTTAATCTTAATTATTTATAGTTTAATAAACGTATTATTTTAACTAATAATATTACTCCGATTATTTACTCTTCACTCCTATAAATAAAACGTTACAATAGGTAGAATGTGACATTCTAATTCCAAAACAGAGACGGTTATTTCCGATCTCTACATGACTGTTTCCATGGCGACCAATTGTTTATTTATTTCTTATATCGTCGCAAAAAAAATAATGCGTAGCTATAGATTAATATTTATTCTTTGTTTCAGGATCGCAAAAAAAATATTGTATCCTGAGTGTCTTTGCGTAAACTACGAGTATTATTTTGAAACACAGTTGTTTCGTAGATTTAAAATGAAAAAAGTTTAGGTCTTTCGCGTATTACGGGCCTCAATTATCTACGAATCCTTAGTTGGCCTAAATTCAGCTGTTTAAATGCAATTAAAAATGTTACCGAAGCAGGGAAAATTTCAGTAAGATGTTCTCGAAAGGGAAAGGAAACCAATCACTGAAAGATTGGAAAACTAATGTAGGTTTTCTGGTGACTCGTGGACTGGAAGTCAACCTGAAAAATATAGTTAGGAGTTCTTTATAAGATCAGTGGCTAACGAACTGATTTAATTGTCTCGGACGACCAGTTTTCTACTACGTTTCGTCTTGTTCGTTATTTCGATGGATGGACCTATAAAATTCTAGGTCACTTTTAGCAAAGCCTTCGTAAACATTGATTTCGGATTACGCACGTTTCTCCCATATCTATCGAAAGTGATTCAATTGCCAATAGATTTTAAATACTTTCTTTGGAACGCATTTCACAGAATAGAGGGCACATAAAAATTTCAAGTATATGGAGCGTGAATGAGGGCAATAAGAGTCTGCTTCTGACAACGCGACTTCAGATTTGATTGAATTCTATTTATTGCACAAAAATGAGTCCTGTGCAGTATTTTCTACAATAATATAACGAAAAAGATAAAATAACAATACGATATAGTATATATAGTATAATTTTCAAAAATTTGGGTACAATTAAGGAGCTTTTGGCAAAACAATCTTAGTCCATTTTAACCTCCCGTCACCTTTAGCTAAGGAAGGTATTGTCTTTGGTCAAAAAAATCGATGATAGGTTTTTAATGAATAATCATGTTTTAGGGTCCCTGGGATACGATTTCCCTTTTTTTTACAATGACGCCTGTATGTATGTGTGTGACGATTTTTTCGGATCCGATAACTACTACAATTCATTTTTTTTTCTTATTCCCCATCCTTATATCCATATGCAGACGTGGTTACATTTTGGTTATAATTAGTCAACTGGAAGTACCCTCATTTGAAGATGTTAACATTTTTTCTTGAAACAACGCCATTAAATTAATTTTCATACACAATACTTCTCGCCACTTCCGTTTTTTGTTACAAAGTATACGGCGCGAGCAGTCATGTGTCATTGTTGGCCTTTCAGAATAATTAGTAAATTATGTACATAGATGTCAAATGTCAGAATTTTTCATTAAAAATTTCAAGATTTTCTAAATTCACGTAGTTAATTTGTTACATGGAGTGTGGAATTTACTTGTCGAGGAAAATAAACCACATGTAATTGGAAAATCGCTAAATTTAGAATGAGAAATTATGATATATGGCATCTATGCACATAATTACTATCTATCATTCTGACACGGGCTCCCATATCTGCTTCTCAAGGCCAACAAAGTCACATGGCTGCTCGCGCCGTATTGTATTTAACATTTCTTGTATACCTACACTGTACAACAAAAATTCTATTTATATCTATTCTTTATATTTAGATTGTTTAATTTTAAATTCATTCTATGTAGAAAGTTTTTCCTACTCCTCTAAACTTTCGAAATGTTTCCAATTCATTGTCGAGATTGTCAGTATTTTTGAAGGGTATATGTAATATACCTATAATTTTAAATATTTAACTATTAATACAATAAGAAATGTTATAATGTATGTACTTCCCGGAAAAAGTCTTCAGGAATGTCTCTGGATTTTTGACACTAACATTTATCCGTCATTTTTCGATTGGTTTCCATGACATTATCTGGGCTGTGAGATTTATTACAATAGATTGTTACATACCTTATATTTCTTTATCTCTAAATCTATAAAAGACATAATAGAATATTTATATGTATCAAATAAATAATATACTCTTCTTTAATACTAGCAAGAATAAAATTTTTCAAAAAATAATACTAACAAGAATATTTTTAAGAATCTGCTATTTCCGATTGCCCAATTATTACCAAAATCTTTTCAGCTCTTCCCAGTTATATCCGATTGTGAAATACGTCGTTAAACAGATATTAAGTATTATGGTTTTTGAGAAATTGTCCTGCCAGCATCCCCACACACACACATACAGACATCATCATAAAAATATTAAATTGTGCTTTAATTTTTATAATAACAAATTGCGAAAAAATAACATTTAAAGGTATTTTTTGGAGAAAAACTATTTTGAGCTTCAAGTAAAGTGCCATTTCCGGTTATCCGATTGACACCAAAATCTAATGACTTTTTTCCATATTAGAATAAGATAGACGTCTATGGTTTCAAAAAATTTTGAATGATAGTATTTGAGTTAGAGCGCCCAAAAGATTCACACACACATACACAAACACACACACACACACACACACACACACACACACACACACACACACACACACACACACATACATACATACACCCACAGACATCATCGTGGAAATGTTAAAATCGGATTGTATGAACCTTAAAACGTGGTCATTTACCAAAATTTCGATATGCGATTTTTAGTATGATCCCTATACCTCCCTTACCAAGGGTAGCGGGAGGTAAAAACTGTCTACCTTCCTTACTATTAAAGATTTATGTAACTTAATTAAACTCACATATAATAGTTCGACTGGCACTTAGAGTGTCATCTTCTAGTCTAGATTTATCTCCTACCGAGACCCTTTACTTTTGGCCCAATACGAGAAACTTAGTAAAAATCCAGTGCGTACAGTAAAATCTACCTTGTAAAACATATATGGGATACTACTAATGGATAAAATATCTAATAGAATTAAAGCTGTTATTACTATTTAATAAAGACTACCTATAACCCAATATTAAATAGCGCAATACTTGAATGAAATATTCAGTTTTTGTATATTTTAAATCAGTCAAAAGAAATTTGTAGAAATATCTCAGTATGTGTGTAGCTTTTATAATTTGTATATTGAAAATGTAAACCGGTGGAAATATCGTAAGCTTGGGCTCGTACATGCAGAGTGTTGTAGGTATTTATTTTCCATATTTCTTGAAATTAATGAAGGCAAATTCCTTTTCCTCTGGCGATCGACATTTTCCCGTTAGTGTTTGGTGAATTTGAATGGGATTTTCGATTGATCACGTATCGGGCTATTAGCATAAACCCTGTTCCCTTTCTATGAAAATTCACAGCATCAGGGCTTGTAGGAAGCCGTGGCGTGAACACCGTACAGCTAAAGCTACAACAGGGACCGAGGACGATACCGTGATATTGTGAAATTGATACGGCGCGCGACGTCATTCGCAGCGAAAGGGTGAATTTATTGTGCCCCTCTTCCGACGCTCGGGTACCCAAACAGGAATGCCCAAAAGGTTCCAGCCTTTTTACCACAGAAAAAAATGCTACAGAAAAAAATGAAAAGTAAAAAGCAAGCAAGAAATTATTTCACACTTGGAAATTATTCTCAAAAATAAAAATCTGCTGTGGCCAGCACAATACCACTTCCGGTTTTGGTTAAATAAGTATAGGGCGCGCGGTCATGGGACATTGTTGGTCTTGACAAGCAGATATGGAGGCCCGTGTCAGAATGATAATTAGTAATTTTGTACATAGATGTCAAATGTCAGATTTTTTCATTAAAATTTCAAGATTTTCTAAATTCACGTAGTTAATTTGTCACCAGGAGTGTGGAATTTACTTATGGAGGAAAATAAACCACATGGAATTGGAAAATCAAGGCCAACAAAGTCACATGACTGCTCGCGCCGTATTGTATTTAACATTTCTTGTATACCTACACTCTACACCAAAAAATCTACTTATATCTATTCTTTATATTTAAATTTTTTATTTTTAAATTCATTGTATGAAGAAATTTTGTCCTCTACTATTTTTTCGAGAAGTTTTCAATTCATTGTCGGGATTGACAGTATTTTTGAAGAGTATATGTAATATACCTATATTATTAAATATTTAACTATTAATACAATAACAAATAATATAATGTATGTACTTCCCAAAAAAAATCTTCAGTAATGTCTCTGGATTTTTGACACTGACATTTATCTGTCAGTTACAAACATTTTAATTTTTTAATTGTATTCCATGACATTATTTGTGCTGTGATTTATTACAACAGATTATTATATATCTTATATTTCTTTATCCCTAAATCTATAAAAGATATCATAAAATATTTATATGTATCATTTATTCAATTTACTCTTCTTTAATACTAGCAAGAACAATTTTTTTCAAAAAATAATATTTAGTAGATTTTTTTAAGAATCTGCTATTTCAGATTGTCTACTTATTACCAAATCCTTTTCAGCTCTTCCCTGTAATGTCCGATTGAGAAATACGTAGTTAAACAGATATTAAGTATTATAGTTTTTAAGAAATCGTCCTTCCAACATCCCCACACACACACATACATCCACACACGCACACATACACACACAGACATCATCATAAAAATATTAAAATCGGTTTGTAAGGTGTTAAGGTCCTTAAAACGTACGTAATCATTAAAATCTGGATATGCGAATTTTAGCATGAATCCAGTACCTCTCTTAGCGACAGGTAAAAATTCAAAATATACATTTCAGCCCTATATACCTACATAGCCTATTAGTGGGCCAACTGTTAGCTAATTTAACCTACTTCGTATCTCTTACACAGTATCGAACATAAATAGAGCGACTCCGTACGAACTAATAAAAAATACTCCCCCATATTTTATTTATTATATATATTCAATATATCACACAAATGTGAGGTCCGATAAAAATAGAGCGACTATAAAAATCTTACATTTATTTAAAAAAAATCTGTTGTGGCCAGCAGAATACATTCCGTCATTTCTATGTATTTTATATTAATTCCACACAGAAAGTTTATTGTATTTTCAGTAAAATTATTTCACAGACATATTATGTAAATTGTACTTGACACTGACATCTGCCAATAAGTAATATTGAATTAATGAAACTGTTTTCATAGTGACTCAGCAAAGATTTCAAGATTTAAGAAAATTATTTTGTTTATGAATTTTTATCTCTAAATACCTTGAATATGAATAAAATAATGCAATCAAATCGTATAGAGAATAAAATTTTCTTTAATATTTATTATAACATAAAATTTCAAAAAATGATAATTTACTGTGTGTGTGTTTTTTTTTGTTTTAAGAAAAACAGTTAACAACTTCACATTAAGGTACTTACGGTTTATCAATTGTAATCAAATTCTAATCAAGTTTTCATTTGGATGTAAGAGTGAGGAATATGAAAAAATTGTAATTTTTGGAATTGTAGTATTGAAGTTATCGCGCCCGAAACGATCACAAGCATCGCGCGCGCGCGCGCTCACACACACATACACGCATGCACATACCTACTGGCATCATCGTAAAAGTAGTAAATTCGTATTCTAGTGACCCCAAAACGTGCTTATTCATTGTAAACACACCATCATTTTTTTGGCCAAATACAATACCTTCTTTAACTAAAGGTGACGGAAGGTAAAAATTAACCAGAATAACAATTTATGAAAGAAACTTAATTTAGGCGAAAAATAATTAATATTACATATTTAAACTTCAATAATTATTTACAATATATTGCATTCGTCGTGGTATCAAATTAAGTAAATTATCGATGATTTTGTGGTTTATATATTTCCATGCATTTGTCATAAATTTAAAAAAAATTCTTCAATTTTTACCTTCCGTCACCTATAGGTAAGGAAGGTATTGTCTTTGGTCAAAAAAATCGGTGGTGAGTTTCCGTTGAATAAGCACGTTTTAGGGTCTTTACAATACGATTTTACTATTTTTACGATGATGTCTGTATGTGTGTGTGTGTGTTCGTATGTGCGTGTGTGTGTGTATGTGTGTGTGTGTATGTGACCGTTTTTTCCTGCACGATATCTCCAATACTAGAATTCCAAAAATTACAATTCTTGCGTATTCCTCTTCCTTACAACCATATGCAGACTTGATTAGATTTTGGTTATAATTGGTCAACCGGAAGTAACCTCATTTGAAGATTTTAACAGTTTTTCTTGAAAAACTCAGTTAAATGTTATTATAACTTAAAGAATATATTATTGTCTATACGATTTGATTGCATTTTATATTTCATATTTAACAGATATAGGATTAAAGATGTGGTTGCTCAGCAAAGAGAAAAATGAAAACCTATTTTTTAGATCGTAGTAGTATGAAAAAAAAGTAGATACGAAATATATGTCAAAAAACTGATGTAAAAAACATGAATCTTGTATTACAATTATATTGAATAAATTGTGTTTTCTTGAATTATATACTGGAAACTTTGGCTTTAAGTTAGTGCGAGTGAACGCGAGAAAATAAGTGTGTATGCAGACACATTTTTTGGTGACCCCAAGACATGATCTTTCGAGCGCATTAGAGGTCAAGTTTCCAGCCCTGAACCTTGAATTTGAATCTACAGGAAGGATAAAGGACGATATTTCCCTTACTTGGCTACCTGTCAATCATCCCAGTGAAGATCCTGAAGTGTAACAATCACTTTAACTTTGCATATGAATATATCTGCTTAGTGTACAGCAGTATAAATAACAGTATACTTCCTACTCAATATGGACGAAGAGACAACTTCGGTTTCCGTCGTAAGAGAAAAACGAATTCAGCAACCACCATCTAGATTAGCCTACCCTCAGCTTGGCAACCCAACAGAGAATGTACAAATCGACAAAAAACTGAATATTGAAAGGCCGCAAACGAATAGAAACGCTCCATCCATCAAGTCAGTACAATCTTCCACTTCTACCAGAATTATGCAGAATAAGTTAGAGACTCAGAAGAAAATCGCAGCTTTAGAAAAGGAAATCGAAGAAGCTTCCGAACATGTTGCAGATTTGATGGTAGACCTAAATCATGCCAGAAAAGAACTAACCTACTATAAGGGTGAAAAAGCTGATGAAGAGTCCAAGAAAGCTATACGAAAAGCCGAAGTGAAGATTTTCGATCTAGAGGC
This sequence comes from Harpalus rufipes, assembly GCA_951394225.1. NCBI lineage: Eukaryota > Metazoa > Arthropoda > Insecta > Coleoptera > Carabidae > Harpalus > Harpalus rufipes. The sequence continues at coordinate 38,179,330 of OX596283.1, forward strand.
ACAAATTACCAAAGGCGAAAGGAAACTTAATAGACTTAAAGCTAGTTTTGAACGCCGTAGAAAGTTAATTGAAGATGAAAGCGAAATAATTAATAATATAATCATAGAAGAAGATTTTAATTATGAAAAATGTGAACAAGATCACGAAGAAAGACCTACATTCGAAGAAGAAAATGAGAAACACAACCGAGTGAAGAACTGGATAGAAAATGGAGAAAAAACAGACCATGACGACATCTCGACTTCATTTTCTCATACTCATCAGAGAAATCAGCATGAGTCTGAACCACTCTCTGATATTTTTGACAAATTCGCCACTGCTTTAACCCGAGCCATACAGAATCAGCAGCAAAATACTCTCGTAGTGATGAAGTCAACTGATAGCGACTTACCATACTTTGATGGAAGTGCAGAAGATTGGTTAATTTTTAAGAATGAGTTTGAGAGAACCAGCAAGATATTAGACAACTCTCAAAAGATGGTACGACTCAGGTCCCATCTAACAGGCAAAGCTAAGTTTGCAGTGAATCATCTCTTGGCCAATCCTGATAACGTAAACAAGATTATGAAAACTTTAGAACAAGCTTTCGGTAATCCTGAAAAGATTATTACAACATTGATAGAAAAAGCTAAATGTGTTAAAGCCCCTGATCTCAATAGACCAGAAACCATCGTGGGATTTGGAACTGCAGTAGACGCACTAGTTACTAACGTAATATCTTTTCAACTTGAAGAATATATGAACAACATACAATTATTAAACGAACTTGTAGACAAATTGCCTAAAATTCTACAACGTGAATGGCATAAATTTGCAATGCAATCACAGCAAAAGAAAAATCTACAAATGTTCCAATCATGGATACAAGATGAAGTGAACACTGCTTACCTGCAAATTAAACCTGAGCCGGTTCAAGAGAGATTTGCTGAAATTAGGAAAATGAAGAATCAAGGGATACATACAGAAAAAGAAAAGAAAATAATATTTTGTCATAACTGTAACATCGAAAACCATATAATAACTTCATGTAGAAAGTTCATGAAGTTACCAATATCAGAAAAGCGAAAGAAAGTGAGAGAGAACGGATTATGTTATAAATGCCTTGAGAAAGGTCATCGTTCTGCAGATTGTCCCGAAAAACAAGTATGTGGCCTAGATTCTTGTACTAATATTCATCATCGTTTGCTTCATCCTCCTTCAATGAATAAAGAAAACAGTAGGAAAAACAAGAAACCTCCTGAGTTTAATTCTGATTCCTCAGATGTACTCAATGCAGTTGCTTCAGCTGGAAACGGATTTATACCTATCATTCCTGTGAAAGTCACTGGTCCTCGAAAAACTAAAACCGTTCTAGCTTTTCTGGATACTGGGGCAAGCTTCACAATGATAAAATCTGACATTGCGAATGAAATTGGTCTGTCAGGGAATATGAAACCGTTGTCATTTAATGTATTTGGTAATTCCGTAAGAACTGATAATGATTCCAGGATGGTCGATTTGACAGTTGAAGGAGTTCTCCGAAATTCGAACAGATATTTAATTAAAAATGTACGTACTATCAAGAATCTGGAAGTTCCTTCATCTAAGTTGGACTTTGATGATATACGAGGAAAGTTCGTCTATCTAAATGGAGCACGTGTTAAGTCCATTCCTGACAAACGACCTCAAATGATAATCGGTTATGATAACTATCGCCTCTTCTGTCCACTACAAACAATTGAGGATCCTAATGAAAATGGACCATCTGCTCATCTTTGTCGATTGGGGTGGTACTTGTCTGGTGTTACGGAAAGAGAATACTGTTACTTCGCTTGCGAGTCAGGTCAGACTGAAACTGATCAGCATCTTCTTACTCTGATACAGAACTTCTTCCAAATTGAAAACAGTGATGATAAAAATTGTGTTACTCCGTCTTCTTCCAAGGAAGATCAAAGAGGCACGTGGAAAAAAAGGATCATCGATCAAGTGTACCCTGGGAAAGATGGGCAAGTTCGGGTAGTGCATGTACGGGTTACATTTTCAAAAAAAGATAAAGATAAAGAGCCCATCACTAGAATTTATCGCCGACCAGTCGTGAAAATCATCCCTATAGGAGAGAATGTCGTTTTGAGGACAAAACGGGGAGGAGAAAATGTGGTTGCTCAGCAAAGAGAAAAATGAAAACCTATTTTTTAGATCGTAGTAGTATGAAAAAAATGTAGATACGAAATATATGTCAAAAAACTGATGTAAAAAACATGAATCTTGTATTACAATTATATTGAATAAATTGTGTTTTCTTGAATTATATACTGGAAACTTTGGCTTTAAGTTAGTGCGAGTGAACGCGAGAAAATAAGTGTGTATGCAGACACAAAAGAATAATAAAGATAAAAAAATTCATATAAATTTCATAATTCAGCCAGCTATGCTAACTTAACCATGGAAACTGCTAATATATTCAAGTAATTCAAATTGACAGATGTCAGTATCAATAAAATGTAAATCAATGACAGAATAAGGGAAGTAACTCTAGTGTTAGAAGTTTCTGGATATAAGAAAGACGATTACATTGGTTTGAACATGTCATGAGAAGCGATGAATATATTAATAGAAGGTGGAAGAAACATAGGAAGACCAAATATAAGATGAAAAGATTGTATTGCAGAAGACTTGAGAGAAAAGGAACTGAATGAGGAAGACACGCAAACAAAAATGAGTGGAAGAAGAAAATAAAAAATAGCGACCCCCTAACGAATGGGAAAAACTAAAGAAGAAGAAGTATATGTCAGTGTCAAGTGCAATTTGCATAGTTTGTTTATGAAATAACTTTACTGGAAATATAGCATCTTTTGCAAAAAAAATATGTATAGGGCGCGTGCCTTTGGCAAGCAGATATGGGAACCCGTATCAAAATGACAGCAATTAATTATGTCCATAACTGACAAGTGTCATAATTTTTCATTCAAAATTTCATGATTTTCTTATTTCATGTGGTTTGTTTGTTATCAGGAGAATGGAATTCAGTTGCCGAGAAAGGGAATCATAAAATACCAAAAAATTAGAATCTTTTAGAAGAAAATTTATGTATGGAATTTGTACATAATACACAGGATTGACGGAAGGTATTGTGCTGGCCACAACAGATTTTTTAATATTATATCTTGAAATATTTTTGTCAATGGTTTCCAACAGTCAACAGTTTTTCAATTGTATTAAAAATCAGGTGACTATTTGCGAGTTTTAGACAAAATTATTCAAAACGACTCATTACTCTTTTTTCATTCACACTCTCACACGGTTAAATATAGGATAACGCGGTTTCAAAATAAGAATAAAGCTGTTGCAAGAATTTATATATGACTTCTAAGTACTAACTTAAAAAAGTATTATTCTTTAGTGAGCCAGAAATTTGAAAATATTACCAAATCCATTAGGTATTTTACAATTAATTATTACGGTTTAACAAGTGACATACTATCGCCTATTTTTATTTATATAAATAGCGTACCTAGGTGTTGGAGAAATTATTTTCCTATTGGTTATACTTACATTATATAAGAACCTTGAAAATATGTTGAATATTCAAAATATGGGGAGTACCTATTATTTATTAGCACTATAATTTTCTTTAAATAAAAATCTGATATCGTCAGTTTTATGATTTTGATACAAATTTCGTAACGAAAATTTCTTGCAAAGGATTCTATAATTCCAGTAATATTATAACACAAACACTGTCAATTGCACTTGACACTGACATCTGTCAATCACAATAAAGACAAAAACAAAACAATTAGCTGTTTCCATGGTTATAGCATAGCTGGCTGATTTATGAAATTAATTTCTTTATAATTTTTTAACCCTACATCCATTGTATAGGAAGTATAAAATGCTATCAAACTGTGTAGAGAATATAATATTCTTTAATATTTATAATAACATGAAATGTCAAAAAATAATATTTAACTGCGTTTTTTCAAGAAAAACTGTTAAAATTTTCAAACGAGGGTACTTCCGGTTGACCAATTATAATCAAAATCTAAGCACATCTTCATTTGGATGTAAACTTGAGTAACACGAAAAAATATAATTTTTGGAATTATGGAACTGGAATTATGTGATCCAAAAGAATCGTCACACACACACACACACACACACACACACACACACACACACACACACACACACACACACATACACACACACACACACACATACAGACGTCATCGTAAAAATAGTAAAATCGTATTCTAGGGAATCTAAAACGTGTTTATTCATTAAAAGCACCGATTTTTTTTACCAAAGACAATACCTTCGTTACCTACAGGTGACGGAAGGTAAAAAGTTTGTTTTTCTATAACCCCTGAAATGATAGACGAAATATTATAATTACAACGCACAGTAGGAACCTTCAGTTCAATCTCTTAACACTATTTTTTGTCCCATTGGTGTATTCTATTACCATTGATGATGTAAATGTATTTAATGAAAATTTCGCAGAGATTCAGAGATATGATCCCTGTTGGGCATCTCTGGTGTTATACTCCCACGTACGCACACACACATCCCCATCCCGCAGTGATAAATATCGCGCGCGGCCAGTTTAGGATTAATTCAGTAATCAACGAGGTTTGATTTATGCGCATAGTTTAATCCCATCGTACAGCAGCAGCGAAACCTGCACTGCACACTATAATTTTCCATTGTTTTTCATGTCCGCCTGCGACCAGCTAAACGCGATCCATGGCACACTCGATCTCAATTCCAAAGGATTCTCACTCTGTTGATTTGTTTGGAATGAATAAAAGTTTTTTCCGGTCAAAATAGCCAGAAATTTAAAGCGGAACTTTTGCTGTGTATCATATTTAACGGGAGAGAGGAATGTTTGTTTTAGTTTCTGTGATTTGATTCGGTAGGTAAACAAATATCAACAATAATTTTAGATTGTTTTCCATGTCTACAACAACAATAAAGTTGTTATTTTTTCCTTTAAATCATAACAATCCCGACAATTTTTTAGAAAACGTTTTCCGTTTTCTGTTAGTTAATAAATACAATAAACAATTGACTGTTTTTCGTAATATAGTGGAATATCTATATTTCGAATCTAAAGGGAAGACAATATATTAAATCAATTAAAAGTACGATTTTTAGTGTTTTTAGGGTTAAAATGTCATTTTATGACACCAGTGTTAAAAAGTGACAGATCATTGTAACTTAACACTAGTGTTAAAAGTGAATTAGTTACTTTGGTAATTTTGTACAAATTCCACACAGAATTTTTTTGTATAACTATTCTATTGGCGTTTTCTTTTTAGGGGAAAAATGAACTGATTTTACATCTTACTGAACTGAACTACTCCTAAAAAGAACAGTATGTTTCTTAAAATAAGAAGTAGAAAATAAAAACATATTTAGCATTATATTTATAACTACATATAATCTACTGAATTAGTTTGTGACTATAATCTGTTGTATTACCTTATGTGATTTGTTTTAGCCACATTAAATTATTTTATATTTTCATATTTCCAGTAAAATCATTTCACAAAGATATGTAAATTTTATTTGACACTGGCATCTTTCAATTAGTAATATTTGAATATTCCATGGTGCAGCTTTTAGCAGCATAGGTTGCAAGATATTTCTTTATCATTCTTTATCTCTAAATTCATTGAATATGAAGAAAAATATATAATTAAATAGAATAGAGAATAAAAAATTCTATAATATTTAAAATAACATTAAAGGTCAAAAAATAATATTTAACAGCACTTTTTCAAGGAAAACTGTTAAAATCTTCAAATTAAGGTACTTTCGGTTAACCAATCGTTACCAAAATGTAATCAACTCTTCATATGGACGTACGAAAGAGGAATATTAAAGAATTATATTTTTTCGAATTGTAGTATTGGAGTTATTGAAGGATACATTTTTGTCACACACACAAACACTGACACACACATTCACACTCAAATACAGACTCATCGTAAAAACAGTAAATTCCTATTCTAGGGATTCTAAAACGTGCTTATTTATTAAAAAACTCACGATCGAATATTTTGAGCAAGGACAATACGTTCCTTACCTATAGGTGATGGAAGGTAAAAAGAGTTTGTAGAAAAATTAGTATATTATTTGTTAAAAGTGATTTTATCTTGTTCGAAGGTTTGGACCAGTCCGTTTCGCGTCGTGTTTCAAACTTCCGTCTCACAAAATAAAATGTTACTTTTAACACATCATAAATAACTATTTTAATAGCTCCAAATATGAAATATGACGAAATATATATTATATATTTTATCCCCAACTGTCAAATAATATACCCATAATTCAACCTATTTTTATCAATTAATGACCTTCGTGACTGTTGCTAATTGACTAATATTGACAATTCGATGGAATAATATTATTCAATTGTTATGACATGACAAATTCAAATCCTACCTTTCAAAGAGTACAAACAAAATTATTTTTAACAAGTAATTCTTTCTACATAAAAAAGCCAAAATTCCACTAGTTATATCATTCTTCATACTTTTAATTTCTTGTTAAACTTAAACAGTAGCTGAATTATCAGTTTTAAGATTTTCTGTTAAATGTCAAATCACTTCATAATGGGCTACTTGCATGATATTAAGAATTTTTTTTTTGGAATATAGATATAAAATAAAAGACCCCCTATTTTTTCTTTTTTCAAAATTTTGTCACTTACGGCTAAAAATAAATATTTTCTTTTTATGACGTCACAAGCACGGATGACATATGTGCTAGTTCTGTAGTTTGGGAAGACAGAGACGGATATAGTGAACGTTGTCTGATCCTCGATCTTCTCTTCACCTCTCCCACTCACATTAACGAATCAAATGCTAGTGATTGTGTCGTCATCAAGATAGAGGGGATACAAAATTTATATATTTGTTAAATTTATTAAATAATAACACAATGTATTTGAAAAATTTATAATGTAAATAATGTAGTTAAGTAAACTAAACTTGAAAAATATAATAGTTTTCAAAATCCTCTTGTATGCAAGTAGCCCATTGTGCTACAACAACAACGAGAACTAGATTTGTCTATGTAAACAAAAAAAAAAAACAAATTATCATTCGTTAATGATAAAATTCTACTTATTTTTCAATACAAATATGTCACTGATATGTTATTATTTGACGATTGTGGATAAACTCGCCTTCCGCTTCGTGATTCAAACTTCATTCTCATGAGTAATAGCATACATTACATGCTCATTGAATAATATAATATTATCTAATTCCGTTTTAAAAAGTTGAACTTTATAACGTTATTAAATGTCGCTTTTAACATAATTGATACGAAATGAGTTTTATAAAAACTTTACATAACTGAGTTACGTAAAGAATATTACACATCTTGTACACACAAAAAATTCTAATTACACCTAATCTTTATATTTACGTATTTTCTATAATTTTAAATTCATTCTATGAGCAAGTTTTCTCATACTCTTCTAAATATTCGAGGTTCTTCCAATTCATTGACGGGATTGGCGGTATTTCTGAAGGGCTCATCTAATATACCTATAAATTTAAATATATAATTAATAATACAATAAGAAAAAGCTTTCAGTACTATCTCTGAATTTTTGACACTGACATTAGTGACATTTATCTGTCAATTACAAACATTTTAATTTCTCAACTGGTTACCATGGAGATGTTTGGGCTGTGAGATTTACTACAACAGATTATTTTATAGATTATATTTCTATATCTTTAAATCTATAGAAGATATAATAAAAAAATTAAATGTATCGAATAGAGAATTTTATGTTTTTTAAAATTTGTAATAATAAATTTTCAAATATAATATTTAGAATTTTTTTGTTAAAATACTACTACGAGTACTTCCAGTTGTCCAAGTGTTACCAGAATCTATTCAACTTTTCCCATTACTGTTAGTTTGAGGAATCTGTAGTTACACAAGTCTTTAGTCTTTGATTTGAGAAATCGTACCTCTAATATCCTGACACATACACACGCATACACACAGACATCATCGTAAAAATGTTATAATCGAATTCTAGGGACTTTGAAACGTGCTTATTCACTAAAATCTGGATATGCGATTTTTAGCATGAAACCAATACCTCTCTTAGCTAGAGGTAAAAATTAAATTCATTTATTTTCTCGGTAACGATTTGGTAAATTGATTTTGAAAATTAAGCTCTCATAGAAAAACCTAGAATTTTGTTGTATTTTTAAATTATTTTAATGGAATTATGTATAATTTTGTACATAATGCGCTACGAAAACGTGATATTGTTTGACTGGCATAATTTGTAAAACTCATTTCAGTCGTTTTGACAAATGTTATGTTCATCAAACAATATTACCTTTTTCACAACTTATTATGTAAGTAACTATATACATAGTTTAATTATAATATTACAATTAATTATTGAAATTCGTGTAATATTTTGAAAAAATCACGTGATCTGAAACAATGTAACGTCAAAGTGCATACAGCGTAATACGTGCCAAACTATCGCCTACATTTATTTATATACTAGAGCCGTCCTAAAATTAAAGATACTAAGGCACTGGTGACCTCTCACTCCTCTTTTAAACGAGTACTCCAGCAGCTCTCTAAGGGGAACAGTTTGGCAGTAACTTCTGTTTACGTTGAAACATCTCCTTCACTCTTCCGCCAGATGCGAAATCCGTTCGATCATACGTTTTCTGTATGGGTCTACTGTGAATGTGGATCATTACTGTAAAATCCTAAAGAAACGTCAAAGAGCGATTCAAAACCAAAAGCACATGTCCTCTTAGACTCAAACAACGCGAATCACCAAAGCTTTACTGGGCGATTTTAGATGGGATTTTTAGACCATCCACCACACAGCTACAATCTGGTAACGTCTGATTTTCATCTCTTACTTCATTTACATAAGAATCTGACAGAAATTTAAAGACGACGATAAGGTAAAAGAGGACAGGGAACGTTGGATAAGGGAGCAGGCGGCAACCTAGTTCGACACTAGCAACAAAAATCTCGTGTCCCGACTACAGAAGGTGAAAGAAATTAACGGGGATTATGTAGAAAAATAGTTGAGATGTATGCCAACACCTTCCTGGAAGATTTTTGAAAATAATTTCTATTTTAGGTTTTTGATTGCCTATGTACGGCCTACTGGATATGAGTGACGTGCATTATGTAATTTGACGTCACAAGAGTGGAGGTTTGTTTTCAATGACTATTTCTGACGCCAAACTGTTTATCTAAATATTTATGATAAAAACAAATTATTATTTTTTATTAGAATTCAAAAACGATGTTCGATTGTGTTTTGGGATTGAGATGAAAACAGTAACAATTTAAATAATAAATTTTATTATTGACTGCAAGTCCGAGAATTTTTTACTTCCTGTTTCCATCACCATTTTTACTTCTCGCTAAGACAGGTATTGAATTCATGCAAAAAATCGCATATCTAGATTTTAATGATTAACCACGTTTTAAGGTTCCTACAATCCGATTTTAATATTTTTACGATGATGTCTGTGTATGTGGGTGTGTGTGTGTATGTGTATGTGAGGACGATGGAAGGACAAAACTATAATACCTACTTAATATCTGATTAACTATGTACCTCTCAATCGGACATTACTGGGGAGGGCTGAAAAGGTTTTGGTAATAATTGGACAACCGGAAGTAGCAGATTCTTAAAAAAAATCATCTACATATTATTTTTTGACAATTTTTGTTCTTGCTAGTAAAAGAAGAGTAACTTCTCTATCTGATACATATGAATATTTTATTATATATTTTCTAGATTTAGAGATAAAGAAATATAAGGTATATAATAATCTGTTGTAATAAATTTCACAGCACAAATAATGTCATGGAAATAAATTGAAAAATTAAAATGTTTGTAAGTGACAGATAAATATCAGTGTCAAAAATCCAGAGACATTACTGAAGATTTTTTGTGGGAAGTACATACATTATTTCTTATTGTATTAATTGTTACATATTTAAAATTATAGGTATAGTACATGTACCCTTCAAAAATACTGTTAATCCCGATAATGAATTGAAAACATTTCAAAAAATTAGAAGAGTATGACAAAATTTCTTCATAAAATGATTTTAAAAATAAAAAAAACTAAATATAAAGAATAGATATAAGTGTAAGCCTTGACAAGCAGACATGGGGGCCTGTGTCAGAATGATATCTAGTAATTATGCCAAATATCATAATTTTTCATTCTAAATTTAGTGATTTTCAAATACCATGTGGTTTATTTTCCTCGACAAGTAAATTCCACACACCTGGTAACAAATTAACTACGTGAATTTAGAAAATCTTGAAATTTTTAATGAAAAATTCTGACATTCGACATCTACGTACATAATTACTAATTCTCATTCTGACACGGGTCCCCGTATCTGCTTGTCAAGGCCAACAAAATCACATAACTCCTCGCACCTTATACTTACGTAACCAAAAACGGAAGTGGCGAGAGGTATTGTGCTGGCCACAACCGATTTTTTTTATTATTATGAAAAATATTGCATAAACTTTCATTTAAAATACTTTTTGATGTTTTCGTTTATCGAGTTTTTAAAGTGACCTACTTTTTTTATCGATCGTAGAAAAAATATATTTTAGTTTTGATTTTATTATTATTATAATTCAGTTGAGGGCTTTAAGCGTTAGTCAGTGTGGCATTGCGATCTGTAAGACCTATTATAACATGGCCCTATCTTAGTTTTCCAGGTTTCATTTGGCGTGAAATACCTTGTCCTAGATGGTTGTCTACTTACGGCCAGAGTTGGACATTCAAATACAATGTGTTCCGAAGTTTTGTCGTCCTCTTCGCAGATACTGTTTTCAACTACGCAATCTTACATACGTACGTAAGATAGTATTTCAGAGGATAATTACCAGTAAATATACCTGTCATAGTTCTAACGTCCTTTTTGCTGTTTGGCGCTTGTTAAGTTAAAAACCACTAATGAAACAAATTCCCCAACACGTCAGCAGACATACAGCCCCGAACAATAATGTTTGCACAGCGTGTTTTATCGTGCCACACAAATAGGTTGTCTCTAGCTAGACTTCGCGAAGAGATACGCCCTGAATTTGGGAATAATTAGTGTGGCCCGATAAAACACGACTACCTATATAAATGTTTAAGACTGTATGTCTGCTAATGTGTTAGGTAATTTATGTTTTATTAATGAAACTATGAATAAATATAATTATTTAACAATTTTAGAAGAGTATTTGTAATGTTCTACTGATAAACTTGAACTGGGAGGGGAGGGGATTCTATATTCCAGCAAGATAATGATCCCAAACATACAGCACTTATTGTTAAGGAATGGCTATTCTACAAGAATGGGCAAAAATTCCATCTTCCATATCATCTTAATAAAATAAAATCAATGCCTAGGCAACTGGAAACTGTAATTAAAGCCAATGAGTATTCCACTAAATATTAAAATGTAGTATTGTGTTAAATAATTTTACAACTATAGGTGTACGAATAATTTTGTGTCCCAATTTTTGTATATAATTTATTTTCAGCACAATTATGTAGGTAAATTAATAGTTATTTAACTATCAAGTGTGTTAATGAAGGCGATTAATGATTGAGACATTTTAATTAATTGTTGAGATCATTAATTACCAATTAACACATGTGTTACTTACAATATTTTTTCGTTGACCGTATTTTACTAAATTAGAAATTCTAATTTTATTCCATGGCATTTTTTTTAGGGTAGTAACGTTTGACACATAGTTTTGTGATTTGTTCAGCAATGGTATGTGGTATCTATGGTTACTCATTAAAATCGTTTATTAATAAAAAAATCATGCATTAATAAGGGGTCATCAATGAATGATTTTCTATATATTAACATAACCTATAAATAAACGGTGAACGGAAAATATTTTTTAAATTTGATGACTATGATTTGATTCTGAAATATCGACTATGATTAATTTTTAAATGAATTTCTTTTTTGGAAAACCTTTTTATTTTACATTTTACTGATAAAAGTAAAGTGTACGAATAATTTTGTGAGCCAAAATCGGTACTTTTTTAATTTTTACAGAATTAAAGCGTGTGACCTATATTCTCCAACAGTCAACAGATAATGTTTGTATAAAAGGTAGCAAATTTTAATTTGTTTACCTTCCCTTATATTCTGCCTCATTTATTTGTTAACGAAACAAATATTAATACATGAATATACGTCAGGAACGGAAACAAAGATAACCTTTGTTAAAATATTTCATTACGAAAGAAATTGTTAACGAATTTTAAATTTCTTTGCTTTATATATTTATATCGTATATAAATTTTTAACAAGATAAGTTGGAATATAAAATGAACCAAATTTAACAAAATATTATCTCCGATGTAAGTATTGAAGAAGATAGTAATTTTGACATTTTAAATTTATTTATTTCTTTTGCAAACCGAAGAATTTTTATGTCTAATTCCCTCGAATGTGACAGTTGCCTTCAGCTGTTTTAACAAAACAAATCGTAAATTCCATTTGTCTTAGAGAAGGAAGGAAACTATAAAACAGTCGTAATTTTTATAGCTACATACTTAACGTTATTTATAAACATCAAACAAATTTATCTTGAAACAATCTAGGAGATTACGTTGCAGTCATCATAAAATCTCTACAAAGTAGATCCAGAGTTAAAGCTCTAGGTCCAAGCAGTCAATAAAAGGCATAAATCAATAGCAAATGTAATTTATTGAACAAAAGTTCACAGATTGGCAAATACATGAAGATATAATAAACATGTGTGTATGAAATTTGGGAAATTTATTGAGGGAAATAAATTACTTGCTTAATTCTAAAATACGACAATGAAAAGCCAGAATTTTTTAAATATAAATATAAGTTACATATAGCCGACCTAGGTGGAGTTAGTAGCGGTAGCGCTGTCGCTTCACGCTCCAAGGATTCCGGGGTCGAATCCCGGATAAGGCATGGTTGTTGTGTGTGTCTTTCATCATTTCATTCTCATCAAATAAAGGCATAGAACGTCGAAGTTACGAAAATACGTAAATAAATCTGATGTGGCTAACACAATACCTCCCGTTTAATTTAATTTTTATTTATGTAAATACTTAAAATTAAATTTAAATACCGAGTTCGATCCCGACCGACGCCAAATATTTCGATTTTTAAATGACACAAAAATGACCCCTGTCGTGCACTCTCCACGCCAGCAATAAGCGCTCGTGAGGTGACACCTGGTAAACGTCAGCACGGTACAAATATGTCACCATCGTTATCGAAATCTGTGTACAAAGCAGATTGGCAGACCCAGCAATAGGTAATATGCCGTGATATATTTATTTATTTATATACTTACCTATATTCATTGCTGGCGTGGAGAGTGCAACACAGGGATCAATTTTGTGCCATTTAAATTTATAAAATATTTGGCGTCGGTCGGAATCGAACCCGTTCCCAAGATTCACGTGAAGTGACGCCTGGTAAACGCCTGCACGGAACAAATATATCATTACCGACATCTGTGTACAAAGCAGATTGGCTCACCCATCAATGGGTAATATACCGTGATGATATTTGTTTTTATTATCTTACCCATATTTTTACATATTTACTTATTCTGGAAACCGTATTAAGTTCCTTTCCATATAATTATTGTTCTAGTTTCTATTTTCTTTTTAAAAAGTTAATATTATTATTTGAAATGATTAGTTTGTTGACAGTGACATCTTTCAGTTATAAACATTTGAGATTTGAATTGCGTAACCATGTGTATGAGTTGTGTACAGGTTTTGGGATTAAAATTATAAATAGTTTTATAAATTTATCCATAAAATATGTAGAAATATTAATGCAAACCTGTAGAAAATTTAATAATATTAATTTTTATATAACATAAATCTCGAAAAAATAACATTTAAAGGTATTTTTTGAAGAAAAACTATTTTGAGTTTCCAGTAAAGTGCCATTTCCGGTTGTCCGATAGACACCAAAATCGAATGGCTTCTTTACTTATTAGAATAAGATAGAGATACATGGTTTCAAAATTCTCCGATTGATAGTATTTGAGCTAGAGTGTCCACACACTTACACACACATGCATACACACCCACAGACATCATCGTGAAAATGTTAAAATTGAATTCTAGGGACTTTAACACGTGGTCATTTACCAAAATCTCGATATGCGATATTTAGCACGATCCCTATACCTCCCTTAGCAAAGGTAACGGGTGGTAAAAATCAGGGTGGATAAAAATCGCGATTTTAAAAAAAAATCAGATTTTTTTTTATTTAAATCAGATTTTTTTTATTTAAATCAGATTTTTTTGTTTTAAATTAGATTTTTAAATTATTTTTTAAGTACGTAAAAACGGGTATTTTGAATTAAATTTTTAAATATTATGGAGCAAATAAAAATATAATATTGAAAATTATGAAATCACTTTTATGCGCCACTGATTCATCATTTGGACTTGTACATTCAAAATTGAGAAACCGATTAGGAACTGAAAAGGCTGGAAAACTGGTATTTTTATTTAAACATTTTAGTAATAATGTACCACTAAATGAATAAATGTTTCTCTTTTATTTTTGTTTTTTGAATTGTTCTATTTTCATATTAAAATATTTATGATTTATTAAAACATGTTTTTATTTTTTTACTGTGATTTGTTTGTATTTTTAATTTAATAAATACATATACAATAATAAAAAATATTCATTTTTTGTTTAAATTATTAAATTTAATTTATCTTGATTTATATCAATTTGATTTAAATCTCTCAACCCTGGTAAAAATAAAAATTACTGATTGCAATGCAATTTATTAAACCAATTTTTAACTTGAGTGTTCGTGTAAAGCTGAATAAAGCTAGATGACAACAAGGATAAAATAGATTTGGATTCAAAATTACTAAATGGCTGGACATTTGCATGACATGGGTGATATAAAGTTGTAAAAGGAAGAAGAAACTACTTGAAATTCTCTAGGAAATGTGTTACATGCCTCAGGTTGGTTTTAAAATCAGTTTGATGATTGACAGTCCTATGTTTTTGTAGATTAATATATAATTTCTTTGAGTAGTCTACTGTTTTATATTTAACTTTATTAACAATGTGAACGTTGTCAAAGTCGAATGTATGACCTGGAGACCTATTCTAATTCGTAGCGCATGTCATGGCGGCTTTTGACAAACGCCCATGAATGACGTCATGTCCAGATGGAACTTGTAGAGATTTTTAATAGTATATATTGGCATGAATTAGTACCAAATGTTGGCGACACTACTTGTTAGATATATGAATTTGAATAGTACCTATTTATGATTTGTTTGATTGTTTAAATTTAACTCATTGTTAAATTTAACAACGTGATAAATTTCGACATATGACAAATTTAGAAATGTTATTAGAGTGTAGATATTAAATAAATTGTGTGCAATTGTGTTGAGTATGCATATAATACACCCAACGTAATTGGTTTATATACACTAATAAAAATGTTTCTAAATTATTCACAATGCTTATGTCAAAATTTAACATGTTAAATTTAGCAATAAGTTATTTTTTTATGAAACCGATCAAATAAACACGAAAACATTGTAAATATGTAACAACTTACAAAAAGAAACGAAAAATGTAAATTAAATATGTAAATAAATAACTATTTGTGTATTAAGAGCGCAAAATAGGACATTGTCGATTGAGAGGTTGTTGATTCTCTCGAAATCGACAATGTCCATTTGCGCTCGAAACACACACGATTTTTTCTACAGTCGTGGCGACCCCACTGTGGCAGTGGGGTCCTCCACCATAAAAAAATAAAATGTACACTTTGTAATTCCACTCCTACTCAATTAATAAGGATTAATGTAATTTATATTTAATTTATCGTTATTTGCTATTCTTCTTGACCTATTGCTTCAATCTAATCTAAACATTTTATACTTTCGTTTTTGTAAATGAATTCTCAATTTTATTTTCACAGTAGTGCGGCTAAAAGTTAAGCTAAAAATCACATATCCAGATTTTATTGAATAAGCACGTTTTAAGGTCCCTACAATCCGATTTTAACATTATTATGATGCTGTCTGTGTGTGTGTGTGTGTGTGTGTGTGTGTGTGTGTGTGTGTGTGTGTGTGTGTGTATGTGTGTGTATGTGTGTGTGTGTGTGTGTGTGTGTGGATGTATGTGTGTGTGTGTATGTATGTGGGATGTTGGAAGGACGATTACTCAAAAACTATAAGACTTTATATTTGTTTAACTGCGTATTTCCCAATCGGATATTCATGGGAAATCTTGAAATTTTTAATGAAAAATTCTGACATTTGACATCTATGTACATAATTACTAATTATCATTCTGAAACGGGCCCCCACATGTGCTTGTCAAGGCCAACAATGTAACATGACTGTTCGCGCCCTATACTTATGTAACCAGAAACATAAGTGGCGAGAGGTATTGTGCTGACCACAACTGATTTTTTATTTTCACCTTCTAACAAATCAACCAAACCTAATTTGTGATCATACCTGTTGACACATGTTGATGTACATGATATCTGCCGTAAGCGGGCCACCATTGATAGCTTTCTTATTTGAAGAGATAGAAAGACGGATAATGGACAAAGTTGGGCGATATTATAGGTATTGTACTGGCCACAACAGATTTTTTTTGGTTATGTTACCCACAGAGCAGTTATGTCAGATTTATTTGTAAAGGTGGTAAATGTGTCACTACAGTGCCATTAGTTCCTGACTAAACGTTACCATCAAGAATGTAGACAAGTGACATTTCTCAACATTGTATAGTTAGAAATTTAGACAGCGAGCGTTTTTTCTACTTTGTCGCGCGAGAGCGGCAAAGTGACATTTTGCGTTGACAAAAGAGAGCGCAAATGGCTACTTTCTATGTAGACTGTAGAAGAACAAATATTTGGGTAAAATTCTGTTTTTTATTAGAAAACGACGTTTCGATAGCGAAGTGCTGCCTTCATAAGGTTAATAACAACAATAATACTGATAGTGATGAAGGCAGCACTTCACTGTCGAAACGTCGTTTTCTAATAAAAATTTAAACAGAACTTTATTCAAATATTGTTTTATTTATATATTATGACTTTTGAAAACTTCTTTCAGTTTTTAAATTAAATATGTACCTACTATAATTTTAAAACTAAAGATAACGAAACTATACTAAATAAATATCTAAAACACAAATAAAGAAGTGATAATATCAATTCGCCAAATACTCAGTTACAATGACGAGTTCCGCCTCAAACATTGAGATGTTGGCTTAGCGCCGTACTGCGCCGTACGCCATGACACTTCGCATCTGCTACGGACGCTACGGACCACATGTCAAGTGTCATGGCGGAATTCTCGTATATATGCCAACTATGACGTCACGGTTATATTTTTCACATATTTCACTAGGTGACAGAACAATCGAAAACCGCGAACGCCAACTTGAATTAAGCCTCGCACAGACCTGCGAACCGTTCGCCGAATCGTTCGGCGAACCACGTCCAGACCGGCGCAACAAAACGACGATCCGAGCAAAGAAATGCAACACCTGCAACGTTTACCTGCAACGTTTGCGCGATCCATCCGTTGTCGGTATTTCAACGAACGATCAAAGGATGTTGCGCGAACACGTTGCAGCTAGTCTGGACGCGACGGCGAACGGATACTTGCAACAAAATATTTTATTGCACTTTATTCTTTGGTTCGAAGTACGTGTTTGCTCTTCATTAATACTAAATTTACCAAAAATGGAATGGTCTAATGACAATACTTCAAAATTTATCGAACTGTACAGAAATCGTGATATTATTTGGAATCCGCAAAACATACATATATGTATCTGCAACAATAATGGAAAAGAGACGAACATTCCCCCACCAACATCTGCTAGAGGTCGTCGAACCGTTCGCCGAACAGTTCGGCGATCGGTTCGGCGTACGGTTCGCCGAACCGTTCGTCGAACGGTTCGCAGGTCTGTACGAGGCTAGAGAGAATAGGTCTCCTGTATTGCAATCCGTTTAAAAGCCTCGTACAGACCTGCGAACCGTTCGCCAAACCGTTCGGTGAACCACGTCCAGACCGGCGCAACAAAACGGCGATCCCAGCAAAGCACTGCAACACGTCCAACGTTAAGCCTCGTACAGACCTGCGAACCGTTCGCCGAACGGTTCGACGAGCTCTAGCATATGTTGGTGGGGGAATGTTCGTCTCTTTTCCATTATTGTTGCAGATACATCATATAATATATGTATGTTTTGCGGATTCCAAATAATATCATGATTTCTGTACAGTTCGATAAATTTTGAAGTATTGTCATTAGACCATTCCATTTTTGGTAAATGTAGTGTTAATGAAGAGCAAACATCTACTTCGAACCAAAGAATAAAGTGAAATAAAATATTTTGTTTCAAGTATCCGTTCGCCGTCGCGTCCAGACTAGCAGCAACGTGTTCGCGCAACATCCTTTGATCGTTCGTTGAAATACCGACAACGTTGCACGTGTTGCATTGCTTTGCTCGGATCGCCGTTTTGTTACACCGGTTCGTCGAACGGTTCGGCGAACGGTTCGCAGATCTGTACGAGGCCTTAAGCTGGATTCAGAGATTTCGTAGTAAACACAGCATAGGAATACACAACACAGGAAAACATAGAAACTTAAAACCAAATCAGAGATTGTACAGAGAACATAGAATTGTTGCATATACTTATAACTTCATGTCAGTATTTGTTGCTGATTTCACAAGTTTTATTTAGCTGTCAGTTCTTAAATAATTATAATAAACACAACTGCAATACAAAATAACTTAAAAGTTGTCTTAACCAAACTTCAAAACAAATATCAGCAAGTTGTCAACATTAACGCGCTGTAGAAGTAGGCGTGGTGTAACTACGAATACTCACGAAACATAGCGCACATGGCCGAACATGGCAAAACATAGCTTCGAAATAAAATATGGCCAATTCCCCATGTTATGCTGTGTTGTGCTATGCTATGTCCGTAACTCTGTAACACAGTACACGTTTTACCGTATGTTCATTTTCTGTTTTTCTGTGCTATTCTATGCTATGTTTACTACGCAATCTCTGAATCCAGCTTTAGTGTGTCCGCTAAATAGAGATATGTTTATTATGAAAATCAATATACAAATGCCGGTTTCCGCAAGATTGTCCAGTTAATAGACGTGTCCGCTTATTGTAGGTGTCCGTTGAGAGATTAATGTAATTCATGATAGCATATTGACAATATTATAACAATTGCCAGATTGTTATGTAATTTTCCAGCGTTTGTGATGAAAACTGAAAAAAATTAAATATTCATAAACGATAACATTAATTATTAAAACATACTACTAATTTTCATTTTGTTTGAAAATATTAAACTAAATAATTTATATGTGTATAGCAAACGCCTCATGTGCGTACAATATTCGAGAGTACTTGTATGTGAGTTGGTATGTAAAATGTAAGTAAATATTCAACATCATTTCCATATTAAATTTACATTTTCCTATATTTGCTTATACTCAAGAAAGTTAAAATATATTCCACTCCTTCATTTTTATAAAAAATATGCTTGGTGAACAAGTTTAGCAAACTGCTCGAAATTTATTGACGAAATTTGAAAATAATTGAAATAGGTAACACCAGACCAACTCACGGTAATCCGAAAAAATCCAGTAACAACAATCCTCTGACCATATTTCAATATGACAGCTAGAAATTCAAAAAGTAATAAATACTAGATTATTTATATCGGATAGATAGTCGGTGTAGTCAACAAAAACATTCGTTTTTTGGCTTGCTCGCCGCTTCAAATTTCACTGAGCCAGCAATTTTATTATTTAGTTTTTCATGATATTATTCTCTGAGCTAATAGGGAAAACAAATTTAATAAAATCGATAGCGTTTTGTTCATTGTCATTATCGTGATTTTAAAACTTTTATACGCTACGCATCATAAATTAAATAAAAAAATTGTTTGATAATAAATAATAAAATTAAAACTTTACAATAACATTCGAACTATGACAGAGTACAAAAGTCGATATGTCAACTAGAATCTAACGAAAACATTTATTTATTTAGCATAATAGTAATAACAATAATAATAATTTATTATCCCAATTACAAAGCAAAAAGTTTGATAAAATATGACAAAAAAATGTAATATAAGAAATTATTTAATAACACGACGAATGTCATTAAATGTATTTTCGAATGTGAAATACTTGTCTGCTATTTGCTCTAGGTATACGAAAGTAAAGAGAAGATCTGGGGAATCGTATTCATTATGTAATAATTTATAAAGAAATTGTAGACAAATTATTTTGTCTGTTTAGGGGTCTGATCTTGTAACTTTGAAATCTACTGTAGATTGAAATCTATTAGATTTGAGATTTCCCCCTCCAGTCTATAGCTCCCATTAGGTGCAGATTTGAAATCGACTGCCTCGGCTTATTTGAAGAGATAGAAAAATGGTTAAATGGACAAAGCTGGGCGATAGTATACGACAATTTTAACGGTGAAAAATGCAAAACAATTGAATATCAAATACGCGACTTATTACACAAAATAAAGTTTATACCTCTCGCTAAGAGAGGTATTGGATTTATGCTAAAAATCGCATATCCGCATTTTATTGAATAAGCACGTTTTAAAGTTCCTACGATTTTAACATTTTCACGATGATACGTTCGTGCGTGCGTGCGTGCGTGTGTGTGTATGTGCGTTAGGATGTTGTAGGTACAATTTCTCAAATTCTATACAACTAAAGACCTGTTTAACTACCGTTAGCTCAATCTAACATTAATGGGATAAGTTGCATAGGTTTTGGTAACAATTGGACTACCGGAAGTGGTAGTTTCTTAAAAAAAATCTTCTAAATATTATTTTTGAAAAATTATGTTAATACAATAATAGAAATCTTTAAATTGTCAATCTGATACATTTTTTTTTATTACATCTTCTATAGATTTAGAGATATATTATATAATAATATAGAATAATCTGTTGTAATAAATCTCGCTGCCCAAACAACTCCAAGGAAACCAGTTGAGATATTTAAATGTTTATAATCTTTCAATGTGGCATTCCATTTAAAAAAATGTTGTATTTAATGTTCAATTGTTTTGAATTTATTACCGTTAAATTTGTCGTATAATATCGCCCAACTTTGTCCATTAACCGTTTTTCTATCTCTTCAAATAAGAAAGTTACGGCAGACACCCTGTACATCAACATGTGTCAACAAGTATGATCACAAATAATTCTTATCAACAAATAAGGTTTGGTTGATTTGTTAGAAGGTGAAGATAAAATATATAAAATCTTGGAATATAAAAAAATCCAAGAATTTTATCCAATGTGGAATTAATGTTGCTGCGAAAAAGATACAGAAAAGAGGTTAATACGTCGTAGCCAGATTATAGAAGCTGTCTTTTTATGAAACGCCTAGTATAATTAATATTGTTTACGCCGTTGGTTTTCAGGCGTGGTCAGCAGAAGCAAGCTTGTTCTTAACGTGTACGCGCTTTACATATATATCGGCACTACTGATATCTGCAAATAACAGCAGTTTGGATGGGGAATAAGCCGTAATAATTTAAGATTGTTTGGCACGTTCTGTAATTTCATGAGCGAATTCTTCAATTTTGTCTACCTCGCATGCCACAGGCATGAGTTTATGTATATTATTATTGTAGTGATTTATCTGTTTGAAATAAATCCTAAGCAATCCACATCCTTTCGGAGCTTAAAACTTGCATTGTTCTCACTTTGAAGTCCAGACCCTTATTATCCTCTCACAGCAAAAATAAAGCACGAACCTCAGAGTAGACGGAGAATAAAAGTTAGTGGCTCGAGGCTCACCGTTGGTTACCTATGTAAATAAATAAGCTCGTATGGATTATCCCGCCTTTGAACTATTTAACAAACAATCACAAAACACTGGTCAGCAAGCCGAGCCAAGGAGAGGTGGAGAAAAACCATCGCCGGCAGCTTCGTTATTAAATTCAAATTGCATGCAACGCCAGAGATTTGCATGATGTGGTAATGGACTGAACAAGAAGGCGATCTCAGGGAAGAAGGGTTTTTGTTGGATGTCCGAAGAATTGCTTACAAATTAGAATTTTTTGTTCAACGCATGCTGGTCGATAAACAGACGAAGTTCTGAGCAGAATGGGATATAAACAATAATATTGAAGTAATAAACAAAAACAATAGAGAAATAACCAGCATTAACTAGGGAACTGTAATCAATCAATTTGTTTGTGTGATGATTCATTTTAACTATTGATAAAGGTTGAAGAAATTACTCGGAACAGTATACGAGGTCTGGCTATTAAATAACGAGACTGCTTATGAAAAAGAGTTTTATTTTAAAAATTATTTTATAATCGAATGCTCCCCTTCAATATACTTCCCTCCCCTCGCTACACACCGTTCCATTCGTTTTTTCCATTGGTCAAAGCAATGTTGGAAGTCTTCTTTTGTAAGAGCGTTTAAGAGCTCCGCCGGTTTTCGCTTCACCTCTTCCATCGACTCGAACCGGGTTCCTTTTAAGGTAGACTTGATCTTCGGAAACAGAAAAAAGTCACAGGGTGCTAAATCAGGCGAGTACGGCGCGTGTTTGAGCACTGGAGTGCCTCTAGCGGCTAAATAACGCTTCACAGACAGCGCGTTATGGGCAAGAGCGACTTGTTTTTCCACAACTCCGGCGGTTTCTTACGAACTCGCAGTGTTGCCAAAACTTTTAAATAGTAAGTTTATTGTCTCAGCAATCATTCGAATGCTCATACGACAATCTCCGCGCACAATTACATTGATTTTGGTCACTGTTTGAGCAGTTGAAACAGAGACATGTCGACCTGGACGTTGGTCATCCTCGGTGCTCTCTCGGCCTTCAGAAAACAATTTATACCATTGGAAAACAAGCGCACGAGATAGAGAATTCTCACCATAGGCCTCTTTCAACAACTTATAGCACTCAGTCGGAATTTTTTTTTTTTAAATTTAATGAGAAATTTCACATTGATCCGTTGCTCGTGTTTTTCGTCACACATTGTTATCGGCACGAGAAAAAAACACGTTCGTTTCTAACCTCTGTAGAAAAAATACTACTACAGCGACAAAAAAGTGTTTTCGTACCGGAATAGTAGATACTTCCAGCTATCTAACGCTGCATTCGTTTCCCCCTCTACCCCATTAGGACGCCATCTGCGCGCGCAGTCTTGTTATTTAATAGCCAGACCTCGCATTACATATTTAACTAACGCCGGCAACTGCCATTATGTTCCTTTGCACATATAACTATTGTTCCATTACATAATGTATTATCATAATTTTCTTCTGTAGATTCTTACCGTTATTACCTCCCACTACCCTTGGTAAGGAAGGTATAGGGATCATGCTAAAAATCGCATACCGAGATTTTAATAAATGACCACGTTTCAAGGTTCATAGAATCCGACTTTCACATTTTCACAATGATGTCTGTGGGTGTGTAGGTGTGTGAGTGTGAATCTTCTGGACACTCTAACTCAAGTACTATCGATTGCAAAATTTTGAAACCTTGTATTTCGACCTTATTCTAATATGGAAAGAAGCCATTAGATTTTGGTATAAATCGGATAACCGAAAATCGCACTTTACTAAAAGCTCAAAATGGTTTTTCTTCCAAAAATACCTTCAAATGTCATTTTTTTGCGATTATGTTATTATAAAAATTAAAGATTATTGAATTTTCTACAGACGTGCATTAATCATTTTTCTATATATTTTATAGATAAATTAATAAAATAATCAGTTTTATAAATCCCGGAGTTTTAAAGATAAACACAATTTCTTAGTTACACACTTCATATTTCAAATGTATGTAATTGACAGACAAATGTCACTGTCAAAAAAATAATCATTTCAAATTAATAATATTAACGTTTTAAAAAGAAATTTGTAAATAGAACAATAGTTATATGGAAAGGAACATAAAATACATAGTTTTCAGCATTAGTAAGTATGCAGGTATGTATATATATATATATATATATATATATATATATATATATATATATATATATATATATATATATATATATATATATATATATATGTATGTGTATATTTCATCACGGCATATTACCCATTGCTGGGTGTGCTAATCTGATTTGTACACAGATTCCGGTATTGATGATATGTTTGTATCGTGCCAGCGTGTACCAAGCGTCGCCTCACAGGCACTCTTTTCTGGCGTGGAGTGCACTACAGGGGTCAATTTTATGCCATTTAAAATTCGAAATATTTGGTGTTGGTAGGGATTGAATCCGGTTTCCCAAATTCACGCACGCGGTCAAGAGACCCCATAATATGTATTTAAATTAATAAAAATTAAATGGCGGGAGGTATTGTGTTGGTCACATCAGATTTTTTTATTTTGTAAATTGATTTTTATTAGATATTATTTATAACTTCTGTTCCAGTTAACAATTATCTGTTAATTTATATTGTTATTTGTTCACTTGGACAGATATTACAAATAATAATAAAAATAAATTAACCTAGCTTGACAGATAAATCGCTAACATTTGTTAATTTTTTGTTTGAATTCCATGGCTGTAGCTATTTGTGGAGTAATTTTCGATATTTTCAAGTCTAATTTCTGCCGTTACAAGGCAGACAAAACTAATTTTGTTTATTCATTCAGATGCAAAATTATGCCCTACAATTTTTATTTGACGCTCTTTTACCTAAAATAATTAGAGAAGCAGGAAATTAGGAAAGTCTCATTTTAAATGTTAAAGTCCTATGTTCCGCTGTGCTGTGCCGGTCACCAGTCTGTATATATATATATATACCTATATAAAGTTTCTTTTTAAGTCAAGTTTACACTATATAAGATTATAATTCACCTTCTTGTCATAGTTGGCTTGTGAATAATTTAATACTATATTCTTCATTCATACTACTAGCCCATATGCAGAACCTTGGCACAGTTTGGTCCCCAGGAGTTTGCGGAGGTTTGGATGAAGTTAGGGACCAAGGTGTTCCGAATGCGTGTAACACAAGCTCCCTAGGGGACGTGGTGCTGATGCCAACACATGTACCAAGAGTTAAAGCGTGATAACTTCATCAGGGAATAGTTTTCATATTATGAATTCTTCATAGGAATGTCAAGATAGAAATATGTAAAGTCGGGAAACGTTTTAGTTTTGAATCTTAAGAGCAGAGACCGTAAAAGAGGTCGTAAAAAGATGGATCATGAATTTAAACCACTATGACTATCCAGACCTCGTCCAATTTGCTGTTTCGTTATGAAGTTGTTTTAAAATATTTATAAAAAGAATTGTCACCATTGATTATACAGGATGTAACCCAACCTGTGTAACAAAATTTAAGGGAGTATAGTATTAGACGCACTGATCATGAATAAAAAATAATTTTGCTAAAATTCGTCAAATTAACAGTAGTTTGCAAAACAATATCATTTTGGGTCCACTGGTTGTCACATTTAAATACAAAAAAGTTAAAAAATAGTTATGCAGTATTTATTAGCGTAACTAATCATAATTACATTAATATAATAATAATTTTACAAACAGGAAAAAATGAAATTTGTAGGTACTTACAGAATGTCACATAATTTACAAAAACAGGAAAAAAATTTGCTAAATTTTTAACTTAAAAATTATTTAAAGTTGTCACAGCAATACACAATGCAGCACATTGTATTAGGCTCACTAAGTTACTGCCAAAAACTTGATTAATTTGTGTATTACACAATACCTACTCAATCTTCTATTAGGCACTTATTAATTATCTAATGTTTCTGTCAAATTTTGTAATATTAAAAGTTGCTATCAACCCAGTGGCCCAAAACTGTTCATTTGCTTGGACCCATTTTTTCTCATTAAATAGAGAATTTTCTTCTGAATTCAACAATAAAATAATATCATACCCTTACATTGCGAAAAATATGATAAAAATTCTTTCAATGTCAGCATTTTAATTTTTTTAAGTAGGCTAAGCAAACATTCAACTATTAAAACAAAAGAAAATTATCTGTCATTTTTGTATATCTTTGTTTCGTATTATATATATTTTTTAAATGTTCCAAATTACTTTTTTTTTATTTTTGTATTTCGCATAATACTAGTTAGTTTTCCTTAATTAGGATAAATTTCTGCAAATAAATTGCATGCTAGGAATGCATTTTGATGGGTCTTGCATCAATAAATAAAATCAGTATATGTTGAATCTGTTGCGATTATTAAATTAATTATAAATTAACGAAAACTTAATTATGATAATTGATAAATGTGAAATACGAAAATGACAGATAATTTTCTTTTGTTTTAATGATTAAATGTTTGCACAACCTACTTTAAAAATTTAAAATAGAAATAATGAGATACTAACTTTGAATTAATTTTTATCAATTTTTTTGCAATATAAGAGTATGATATTATTATATCGTATCAGAAGAAAATTCTTTATTTAATGAGTTAACAAAAAATATAATACCATTTAAAAAATATAACATTGAGCCATAATTAAGGATGACGATATTACTGGATTTCAGTCAATCTTTATTCAAACCCGACTAGTTTCAACTCCGCATGAGTCTCTTCAGGGGATGAGTTTTCTTAAATGTTAGACTCATGCGGTTTTAAAATAATAATTCTTATGTCAAAATGTGTCCCCCTCTATATCTTACAAAATATCATAATCACTTTGTTGTATAACTTTTCATATACATGAATAAAATGCACTGTTCCATTATGTTGATACAACCTGTATATATACAGTATGGAATAAATTATTTACCCAAAATTGTAATTTAAAAGTACATATGAAGTTTTTTACAAAAAAATAAGAGCTTTAATTTTGTATTCTTGTAAAATTTGATACGGGCCACTG
Source organism: Harpalus rufipes (assembly GCA_951394225.1). Taxonomy (NCBI): domain Eukaryota; kingdom Metazoa; phylum Arthropoda; class Insecta; order Coleoptera; family Carabidae; genus Harpalus; species Harpalus rufipes. Next base: position 38,206,288 of record OX596283.1, read on the forward strand.
TTTTTGAGTAAAAGGGCTAAAACACTTTTTCTGCTCCTTTAATCAAAGATAGCGGCTCGCGTCGACCCTCCCCAAGGTCGAAAACTGATTTAAATAACATACATTAAAATCAGTACTACCCCACCCTTTGCAAGGTAGAAACCTCTACTCACTACACTAATAAGAATGGTTTCTGTATTTCCTGTAAGTGTCCATCCCATACAGTATAATCAGTGTAACAATATATCACTGAAGTTATTAACATGATGTAAATCCGGGATCTAAGCTGAAACTTTGTAAGTGTTGTAGGCGTAGGCTGGTGTTGGGTACACCACGTCCTCGCACCGGCTGCTGCCTACGGCCACTCAAGCCCTTAAAGTTGTCCAAGTTGTACCTTAGCTTAAAGAAGTTACATTAACTTTGTCACGATTATTGATGGATGCCGATGTAGTTAAATTAGAAAACTGGACCGAAAAGTTTCTGTAGTGTAGAGATTGTGTACTCTATTTTAAAATTGTAAACTAAGGAAGAATTATTTTTTCTACTCCCATTGCAAATAATAGCATACTAATATGATTTTTAAACATTCTGAGCATCCGTCTAAGCAAGCGACCAGCTAGTCAACGGTCTAAAGAATATTCATAGTAGACTAGTAGTCGCAAAATACAGATGGGGTATTTGAGAATAATTGAAGAAGTAATTATGAGAGACAATAAGAAATGAAACAATAAGACAAAACCTAGAATGTAAGCTTTTATTAAACTTTATATAAGAGAACTAGCGAACTTGATACAATTTAATTAGAACGCCTGAAGTATGTCCAGTAAAATATATTTAGCGAGTGAATATATACAAAAGAACAAACCTTGGTAGACGTGCTATATAATAAAAAAAACATGAAGAAAAAAAATATCCATAGAGAGAGAAGAAGTATGCAAAATTTGTATATGAATAAAAATGATAAAGAAACTATTACAAATTGCTATACCTACAAACCTGACCTACAAAATGCAATAGAAAAAGGAAAAAGTGACCAGGAAAGTGTTAAAAGTTGTAAGTACGTTTTATACATCCTAGCCTGACAACATCTAATACAAAAATACTAGTAAAAGTACTATTTATATTGAAATAAAATTCTGATAAATAATTTACTGAAATCATACTCCGTTCGCTGAAACGAAAGAATGTGGAACTAATTCTTGAACAGAAAAAAGTCATTCTATTCGTTCGGCTCCAAAATTATCCTCTTTTGACCAATACATTGACTGGTTTTTGCTCAAGAATTATTTTTATATTCTCTCATTTCAGCGAAGAGAATATAAAACTTTGACATATGTCAATCTCCAGCAATATAACTGTTTAACATTTTATCAAATTGCTCAAAGCATTGGGAATCTATAAATAGCAAACAAATTATAACTTTTATTTTGCCTTCCTTCTGTAAACGAAACGCACGTACAGAATTATTTTAGATGCAGTTTTCATTTCTAATTAAATAAGAGAATTTACAATTGCCATATAAAAAAAATATGTGTGATGTGACGTCGGGTAAGCGCCCGCAAGGTACAAATGTTTCATCATTACCGATATCTGTTTACAAAGCAGATTGGCACACCCAGCAATAGGTAATATGCCGTGATGATATATTTATTTTTATTTACTATTATTATTTATAAATTATATTAGTGACATTATTATGTAATTGTGGGTTTATTAAGAATAAATGCTGTTTGACTGAACTTTCGAATAATTGTTAACGCCTAAAGGTGGGTACACACATGTACAAAATACCGTAACAGAACACCGTCGAGTAACTTAAACGCGTAACTGTGTGGACGGTACATCGTAACACCGTAACATCGTAACAGAACAGCGTTCCACCGGCTGTCGGTTTTCTAGCGTTGCATCAAAGAAATGTTACACGCACGTGTTCATCCCTCGTGTGCGAATGTGGATAAGTCGCAGAAGAACTTCGCAGTTTACAGTAACAATATTCAGTTGGTAAGTGTTAACACTATGGAGTGGACGTAAGATAATATCATAAGTTTCATTGAAATTTATCAGAAATATGATATATTATGGGATTCGTTTTTTACGTATTAAATTATCAATTACTATATATGCTGCAGCAGCAACTTCCATCTCGAACACAGACAAATGACTGCTTGACATGGAACGGGAAAATGTTCGACTATTTGATTCGTGGCGAGGTTACGTTACGGTCACACAAAAATTTAAACGTAACGTCGACGCGTAGCAGAAAAATGTTACGCGACGGTGTTCTGTTACGATATTTTGTACATGTGTGTATCCACCTTAAGGATTATGTTACGTTACGTTACTATAGACGGAGAAAGAAGGTTGAAAACAAATGCAGAAATAGAAGAAACCCTGGAAGGCGGAAATATAGTTAAAAATATAAAAGCACTTAGACTGGAATGGTACGGCCATATAATGAGAAGAGCGCCTACAGAACTAATAAAAAAATAACAATCTGGACACCAATAGGCATTCGAAACAGAGGAAGACCTAGGAAGAGATGGCTGGAAGAAATAGAAGAAGACATGAAAGCAATGAATATTAAAAAATGGAAAACAAAATGTAAAGACCGAAAACTATGGAAAGAAATTACAACCAACGCAAAGAAATACAGAAATTTATAAAACAGAAAGAGAACTAATCCACCTCAAAAATGGATTTTGGTGCTTAAGCGTCTCGCAATAATTCTTTGAATTGGATGCGATGATGATGATGAAGTATTATGTAAATTTGTACTTGACACTGACATCTGTCAATTAGTAATATTGCATTATTGAAACTGTTTCTATGGTGACGCAGCTAAGATTGCAAGATTTATGAAACTTAATTTCTTTATAAATCTCTAAATACACTCAATATAAAAAGAAAATAATGCAATCAAATTGTATAGAAAATAAAATATTCATAATATGAAATGTCAAAAACAATATTTAACTCTGTTTTATAACTTCCGTCACCTTTGGGTAAGGAAGGTATTGTTTATGGTAAAAAAATCCATGATGAGTTTTTAGTGAATAAGCACGTTTTAGGGTCCGTATAATACGATTTTATTATTTTTACGATGATGTCTGTATGTATGTATGTGTGCCTGTGTGTGTGTGTGTGTGTGTGTGTGTGTGTGTGTGCGTGCGTGTGTGTGTGTGTGTGTGTGTGTGTGTGTGTGTGTGTGTGCGAAAGTTTCGGATCGCATAACTTCAATACCACGATTCCAAAAATTATTATTTTTTCGTGTTCCTCAAATTTACATCCAGGAGAACAACTGATTAGATTTTGGTTATAATTGGTGAATCGGAAGTAGCTTCATTTGAAGATTTAACAGTTATATTTGATTTATTGACATTTAACGTTATTATAACTTACACTTCATATTCAATAGATATAAAGTTAAAGTTTTGGTTATAATTGGTCAAACGGAAGTACCCTCATTAGACGATTTTAACAGTTTTCTTGAAAAAACACAGTTAAATATCATTTATTGACATTTAACGCCAAAGATAAGATGGAAGGACTGTATTGCGGAAGACTTGAGAGAAATGGAACTGAACGACACGCAAAACACAAATGAGAGAAGAAAAAATAAAAAATAGCGACACTAACGAATGGGAAAAGCTAAAGAAGAAGATGTCAGTGTCATGTGCAATTTGCATAGTTTGTTTATGAAATAATTTTACTGGAAATTTGGAATCTTTAGCTAGAAAATTTATGTATGGAATATATACATAATACACAGGATTGACGGAAGGTATTGTGCTGGCCACATCACAATTTTTTTAAGGAAAACAGTAAAGAGCTTCAAATTAAGGTAATTCCCGTTGATCAATCAAAGGTGCATTTTTTCGCATTGAATTCATATTTGCTCATTTTAAAACGTACAATACAGTTTAAATAAATTCTGCATGTTGATATATTCTGTCTTCTGATTCTCCATGCAAGTTGAATATTGATTTTCAAATCACATATTGGTAAATTCAATCCAAGCTGAATTAAATTCAAAAACGCAATACAAACAATTCTTGAAAGTGTTTCCTGCATATGTAGGAGTTATCATTCGAGTGACAAAGTTCCCGTGGCGTTGCGCCTTGGAGGGACGAAGTACTTGTTGTGGTTTGTGACTTCACTGTGAATAAATTTGTGTAAAATATGTAAAAGTTCGTGAGACATGCAGTAAGGTCCCATCGTTCACATGTTCACGAATCCTGTGTGTTGTATGACACACTTCACGGTTCTTGTTTTATGACATGATTTCACACCAAATTGTGCGATTTTTCACGAGGATTTCTCAGTTTTCTCTTTTACTTTGCATCAAGAAATGATATGTTCCAAATGCAATTACTTTTTCATATTTTTTATGTTGATAAGATTTTTTAACTCCTTTACGATATAAAAGACATATTTTTTATACAGTTTAATCTTTAATTTTACTTGCACTGCACAGGGTCAGAGCTATGGCTTTGGCATGGAATCTGTAGTTGAAAACAGTTTTTATTATTCACATTGACAAAAAAGAAAATGAACAATGTTCAATCAAAAACAAAATAGTTTCGATAACAATAAAGCTTTAAACTAAATTAAATTAACTTTTACAAACGAATCAGAATAGTGACTATTTTAATATTGCGTTGCGTCTCCTTTATTGACAATAACGGCTTTAATTCTGTTAGGCATTGTATTATAGAGATTAAAGATACAAGTTTGATATAGCGTTCATAATGAAACGCGTGTGATGTTAAATCACGAGGCGATGAGCCGAGTGTTTTAAACACGCAAGTTTCATTATGGGGCTATATCAAATGTGTATCCTTCAATATTTTATCTACGATAGTTTAAATTGATCTTAAAATACATTTTTCATTTAATTTTTAACATAATGAGAAACATTGATATGTTCATTCGTAGCCTATGTTATTAATACGTATCAATGATTTAATGGCACTGAGTGTCATTATGAATTTCATAATGGCATTGAGTGTCATTATAAACTCATAATGAAACTCAGTGCCATTAAATCACTCATAATAACATTCAAATTGGAGTTCTAACTATATATTAGCGCACTGTCGTAGATAAACTAACTTTGCACACTCAGGTTCAATATCCTATACTTCTTGAAATTTTACTTTTAATTCGTTTACTGTGCGAGCCGGATTTTTACGCAGTTCCTCATTCATTTTATGACAAAGTGACTCAATTGTACATAATACCTACACATAATTGATGGAAGTTAATGTGCTGGCCACATCAAATTTTTCAACAGAGAAATCGCAAAAAATACCGTTTAAAACTTGTTTCCTATTTGTTTACTTTTTCTTGTAGTGGTAGATACCAAATTTGTTTTCCGATCATTTCCCGACATTGTACGGTAATATCTCAAGCAATTGATCGTCGATTTTGTTTCACAATTTTCCTTAAAGCTCGATGATTTGCATTAGAAGTTGACGGTACAGGACCCGTTTTTTACCTCCCGCTACCCTTAGTAAGGGAGGTATAGGGATCGTGCTAAAAATTGCATATCAAGATTTTGGTAAATGACAACGTTTTAAGGTCCTTACAATCCAATTTTAACATTTTAACGATGATGTCTGTGTGTATGTATGTGTGTGTGTATGTGTGGATCCTCTTTACGCTCTAACTCAAATACTATCATTCAGAAAATTTTGAAATCTTGTATTCCTACCTTATTCTAATATGGAAAGAAGCCATTAGATTTTGGTGTCAATCGGATAACCGGAAATGGCAGTTTACTTAAAGCTCAAAATAGTTTTTCTTCAAAAAATACCTTTAAATGTTATTTTTTCGCAATTTGTTATTATAAAACTTAAAGATTATTTCATTTTCTACAGGTTTGCCATTAATACTTTTTCTATATATTTTATGGATAAATTTATAAAATAATATAAAAATTATATCTTGGAGCTTATGCACACATCTCCATGGTTACAAAGTTCAGCTCAAATGTATGTAACTTGACAGATAAATATCATTGTCAAAAAAATAATCATTTCAAATTAATAACGGTAACGTTTTCAAAAGAAAATTGTAAATAGAACAATAGTTACATTGAAAGGAACTTATACTTAATTTCAAATTAATAATAATAACGTTTTAAAACGAAAATTGTAAATAGAACAATAGTTATATGGAAAGGAACTTAAGATACATAATTTCTAGTATTAGTAAATATGCAGGTATGTATTTAAATAAGAAAATAAATAAATATATTATCACGGCATATTACCCATTGCTGGGTGTGCTAATCTGCTTTGTACACAGATTTCGGTAATGATAATGACATATTTGTATCGTGCGGTCGTTTACCATACGTCACCTCACGGGTACTCATTTTTGGCGTGGAGAGTGCATCATAGGGGTCAGTTTTGTGCCATTTAAAATTCGAAATGTTTGATAGTAGGAATTGAATCCGGTTCCCCGGATTCGCGACCAGCCACTCAGGCACGCGGCCATGAGACCCCATAGGTAAATATATTTAAATTAATAAAAATTAAATGGCGAGAGATTTTGTGTTGGTCACATCAGATTTTTTCTTTTAATAACATTTTCATTTTCTTTACGTAAACTAATAATACCTTGTACTGTCAACCGCGGACTCAAATGAGAAATAGAATTTTTTCGTGCAGATATGCCGTTCATATGGGTATTAATTATGGATTTTCTTAAATCTTGACCTTATAGTTTACCACGAACCATTTTAATGTAAAAACTTATCATTTACAATAAATGTCAAGCACTTTGTTGATTTCAGCAATGTATCAATTATTTGTCAACAGTTGAATCAGGCACCGCCTACTTCGTGCAAAATTTATAAGTGGCCGAACTATTCTGATTCGTATGTTATAGTTAATTTAATTTAGTTTAAAACCTGATTATAATCGAAACTATTTTCTTTTATTTTTTGTTAAGTTGAGCTAAAATTGTATATTTTACGGTAATAATATAATTTTTGTAATAATAAAATATTTATTCAGTTTTTTGTAATAAAATGAAATGTCATTAAGGTAAAATAATGTGCCGGCCGTACTAATATGATTTTGTGCTCGAACTACCATATGAAGTTTCTAAATTTATTATCAAACATGAAACTAACTCCGGTGGTACTCCTTCCACGTCAGCTTTGAAACGTGTATAACGCCCATATAAAAAATCTGATGTGGCCAGCACAATACCTTCCGTCAATCCTGTGTATTATGTACAAATTCCATACATAAATTTTCTTGCAAAAGATTCTAAATTTTTGGTATTATGTGATTCCCTTTCTCGGCAACTGAATTCCATACTCCTGATAACAAACAAATCACATGAAATAAGAACATTATGAAATTTTGAATGAAAGTCAGTTATGGACATAATTAATTGCTGTCACTTTGACACGGGTCCCTATATCTGTTTGCCAAAGTCAGCAAAATCATGTCACTGCACGCGCCTTATACATATTTTTTTTGCAAAAGATCCTATATTTCCAGTAAAGTTATTTCATAAAAAACTGTGCAAATTGCACTTGACACTGACATCTTCTTCTTCTTTAGTTTTTCCCATTCGCTAGGGGGTCGGTATTTTTTATTTTCTTCTTCCACTCATTTTTGTTTTGCGTGTCGTCCTCATTCAGTTCCTTTTCTCTCAAGTCTTCTGCAATACAGTCTTTTCATCTTATATTTGGTCTTCCTATGTTTCTTCCACCTTCGATTAATATATTCATCTCTCCTCATGACATGTTCAAACCAATGTAATCGTCTCTCTTATATCTAGAAACTTCTAACACTAGCGTTACTTCCCTTATTCTTTCATTCAATTATTTGCTTTTTATTGATACTGACATCTGTCAATTTGAATTACCTGAATATATTAGTAGTTCCCATGGTTAAGTTAGCATAGCTGGCTGAAGTATGAAATTTATATGAATTTTTTTATCTTTATTATTCTTTAACTCTATATCTGTTGAATATGAAATATAAAATGCAATCAAATCGTATAGAGAATAATATATTCTTTAAGTTATAATAAAATTTAACTGAGTTTTTCAAGAAAAACTGTTAAAATCTTCAAATGAGGATACTTCCGGTTGACCAATTATAACCAAAATCTAATCAAGTCTGCATATGGTTGTAAGGAAGAGGAATACGCAAGAATTGTAATTTTTGGAATTCTAGTATTGGAGATATCGTGCACGAAACCGCGGTCACACACACACATACACACACACACACACACGCACACACACGAACACACACACACACACACACACACACACATACAGACATCATCATAAAAATAGTAAAATCGTATTGTAAGACCCTAAAACGTGCTTATTCAATGAAAACTCACCATCGAATTTTTTGACCAAAGACAATACCTTCCTTACCTAGAGGTGACGGAAGGTAATAATTACACCTGGCATCGTTTCAATAGTTTGCAAGAAAACAATTATTTTGGAGAAACAAAACTAGATTAAGTAAAACACGAAAAGGAAATTTATGAAGCACAAATCTTATCAGATTTAGGTAGGGGTCTAGAGATGAAGACAAACAACAACCTCTACAACGTTGTAACCATTGTCAGATCGTAATCAAATTTCCTCATGCTGTTTGTGCCGCTTTCCGTCTGACATATTTGCAAATTGCAGCATGATATCAATTTAATAAACACGAGTAGTCCGGAGTGGAGTAGGTACACATAGAGTGTTTACCGCGGCGATGACGGAGGTCTAGCAGTTTGACACATTCAACCGTGCCTCTGAATTACTCGAATAAAGTAAATCAACCGTCTTGCTAAATATCACGCCAACTGTGGAAGGCGGGGATAATTCTGCCCGAGAACTGTTGAATGTGGAGGTAATTCACTTAAGTTCGATCACTAATCAAGTTGTACATTATTCCAGAAACAAATTAGAAAACTCTCAGTTACAGAAGAACTTAATTAGTAGTATCTTGTAAAGGTGAAACTTTGACATTTGTAATTTGTTATTGTTTCCATTAATAAAGGTGGAACGCTTCGCAAAATGACAACGCGTTATTATTTCGAAAACGAATTTGTAAAATTAAATCCGATACTCATATTGGGACACTTTTACTTATACGAATTTCGTTTCAACTACTGATATAGGTACAGTATTTTTTTTAAAGATGTCCGATGGTCATTTAAGAATTGTATGAATTAAGATTTTAGCTCCGCCCATTCTGCCAAATTCAGTAGTGTCGTTTACTTAGTTTTTATGAGGGTACATAAGATACTACTGTTATTTTATTATTATGTTACAGTGAAAGCATTCAAAATTCAAAAATAAGTCAATTGGTAAGTTTATTAGCAAATGTAAAACTATCAATATTTATGTAAATAAAAATAATGTAAATAAAAACTTATTTATTATGACGTAAATGTGAAATTTGGTTGGTATGATGACGTAGCTAATCGCATGCATTGATCCAAATGATCATTTGTAATTTTATTTTTTAGTTTGTTTTTTACCTTCCGTCACCTTTAGGTAAGGAAGATTGGTCTTTGCTCAAAAAATTCAATGAAGAGTTTTTAGTGAATAAGCACGTTTCATGGTCCATGTAATACGATTTTACCATTTTTACGATTATGCCTGTATGTATATTATGTGTATGTGTGTGTGTGACGAAAGTTTCGGATCGCATAACTTCAATACCACGATTCCTAAAATTATAATTTTTTCATATTACTCAAGTTTACATCCAGAAGAAGTACCCTCATTTGAAGATTTTAACAGTTTTTCTTGAAAAATCGCAGTTAAATATTATTTATTGACATTTAACGTTCTTATAACTTAAAGAATATATTATTCTCTATACGATTTGATTGCATTTTATACTTCATATTCAATAGATGTAGAGTTAAAGAATTATAAAGATATTAAATTTTATAAATCAGCCAGTTATGCTGACCATGGAAACTGCTAATACATTCAGATAATTCAAAGTAACAGATGTCAGAATCAATAAAAAGTAAGAAAAAGAAGATGTCAGTATCAAGTGCAATTTGCATAGTTTGTTTATGAAATAATTTTACTGGAAATTGAGAATCTTTTGCAAGAAAATTTATGTATGGAATTTATACGTAATACACAGGATTGACGGAAGGTATTGTGCTGGCCACATCAGTTTTTTTATATTATTTTGTGTGGAAATGCAGATTATGACAAATATGTTGATCCAAAATAAACCAAGATCTTTTAAGCAATATTTGTCAATATCGGAAATTTCTTATGTTTGTATTTCCAAACTACTTCTTGATTAACTGATTTTAAGAGAACATTATCATAAATGTTGATTATTTTAAGTTCTATTTCGGATTGGTTTGAACTAAACAGTTTAGAAATTCTGTCAATCGCCGAAGATCAACTACGTTCATCGTGGAGATCGACTGGTTGATCGCGATCGACGGGTTGAGCACCTCTGCTTATTAATTACGTAAAATATAAAAATGTGTTGATTACAACAATGTAATGCTTCACAATACAATCACCTATTCAATCAATAGTAAGCTTTTTGATATAGAAAATAATAATATTAATAAAAAATTTAATATTATTTCAAGAATTTTTATTAAATAAATATTAAATAATATTTATTACTATATTTGAATTTGGCGCCGAATATTATAACTTAATTCATTGTTTATCATTGTGTAAATGAAGGATCTGGTTACTGTTTTCTCTCGTGGAATATAATATAGTTTGATATAGATTACTCGAAGATAAATTGAACGTGTATTTTCTCATCGAAATGTCATCTCGTGATGGAGTAGGCCGAATCTCTTGATTAATTCCCCGCATCAATTTCTCGTATTTAGGTTCGGTTGGGCCTCCAAGACTTAAGTCCTGTAACCGTTCAATAAACAGTATGGCAGGGCAGGGGTATGTGGTGGAAGGACAAGGGATAACACGGTGATTATTGAACTAGTGGGGCTTAGGGCACGGGTCTCACTAAATAACAAGCAGCCCGGTGTTGACTCAGCCGGGCGAATCGTAGGCAAATAAACGCACGAGGACGAGTCCGATGTCCTAGACGACGGGTGGACGAGCTGAGCCCAAGATGTATTGCAACGACACGGGGAGATTTGCACGGGATAGTAAATACGACCAGTCAATATTTGAAAGTACATTAGTTTTTGATGAAAAATACGCCTTTTTTGGGCGGTAAATTTTATTTCCTGATAGATTTTTGAGATGGTTTAAATCAGGGACTAAAAACGAAAAATATTTCGTTCAGTTCTTATCCGAACGAAACCGAAAAAAATCGTTTCCGTTCTTAATGTTCCCACCTAAATATTTTCGTTTTCGTTCACAGTAGTTAAATACCGGTTAATACCGGTTATAACTATTAATGAGTAATAATTGATGAAAATATAGAAATATAATAAGTTTTTTTTTTATTAAACATGAAAATAAAACATACATATAAAGGAAAGATAATAAATATATAAAAATAAGAAGAAAAGCTTATACTATGGCCTGAATTTTTTACGATAAAGAATAATACATTAATTACATTTTATTTCACCTAACTAATAGTATGTTTTCAAGCAAATCTTCCTTTATGTTAGTTCTCTTATATAAGTACTTAACATAACTAATAAAACGAATACCGACAGTGTGTGCAAATTAAAATTGTCGCAATCAGTGTTCAATAGATGAGTATACCGTTACCGTTTAACCTAACACGTAACAGGGTTAGCTACTGGAGAGCTACTTTGAAAATCTGCTTGTTTGCAAATCAAATATCTGAAAATTAAATAATATTTGCCTGTAAAATATTTGCTGTAAATAAAATAAAATATTAAATAAAATAACGGTTAAAACCGGTAACCGATATAAATTATTTCGTTTTCAATCATGAACGAAAAAAATATATTGCGTTTTCGTTTTCGTTCTTATAAAAATTTCGGTTTATTTCGTTTTCGTTCTCATTTCGTTCCCTGGTTTAAATCAGTGTTTCTCAACCTTTCCCTCGTCTCGTACCGGTTAAATTTCGGATAATTTTACAGGACCGGTTATTATATGCTACAACTAAATTATGTTTATCAATTTTATAATAGTAACATTTTACTAGACGCCATCATTAGCGTCAGATAGTTTTAAAAAAGTTTTCAATAATATTAAATATTGCAATACTGATAAGAATGTACGTGTTATTTATATTTTTATAGTTAGACGACATCTACAACCTCCTTTTTTAATTTTTTTAATTATGTACAATTCATTATTTTTCAACAATCTAAAAACATTTTAAACATGTAAGTGACAAGTTTCTTAAAATTTGTAGAGCATGATATTTGTACCCCGTTGATGTTTTCCAGAACCCTGAGGATGGTCTAATTGAGACCGAAACGTCGGTATTGTTTTAAATAAATAATATTTTAACCAAGGACTGAATCTCCATTATTTCACCTCTCCAAATAATATTAAAGTTAAGACATTTTAATTTGACACATTGTCTATCAAATCATGTTTGCCAGCACGCATTAAAGAGCAATTCATTCCAATTTCTGATAGGATCTGAAGTATACTTGCATTCGACTATACAATAATGACCGTATTCATCAACGATTCTCAAAGTTTTATGTATCCAATGTGTACCTACCGCATAGACTAGTACTATTTCGTTTTCATCAATGACTAAGCATTAAAATCTTGATTTAGGAATAGCTTAACTAAGTATTTTCCCATTCCGAAGTATTTTCTAATGTTTAAAACTTTAAAATGAAAATTGTACAAGTTGAATATTTTCATAGGTTATGATGAAAAAATCTGATGTGGCCAGCACATTACCTTCCGTCAATCCTGTTATTAAGTACAAACTCCATACATAAATTTTCTTGCAGTTCATTGTAAATATCCAATAAAATTACTCCATAAACAAACTATGCAAATTGCACTTGACACTAACATCTTCATTAGCTTTTTCTATTCTGTAGGGGTCGCTATTTTTTATTTTCTTCTTCCGCTCATTTCTGTTTTGTGTGTCATCCTCATTCAGTCCCTTTTCGTAATACAGTTTTTTCATCTTATTTTTGGTCTTCCTGTGTTTCTTCTACCTTCTATTACTAAGCTATTCATTCTACTTCCAATATATTTTCATTTCTCCTCATGGCATTACATACATAAATTTTCTAGCAAAAGATTCTAAATTTCCAATAAAACTATTTCATAAACAAACTATGTAAATTACACTTTACACTAACATCATCTTCTTCTTTAGCTTTTCCCATTCGTTAGGGGTCGCTATTTTTTATTTTCTTCATCCACTCATTTCTCTCAAGTCTTCCGCAATACAGTCCTTTCATCTTATATTTGGTCTTCCTATATTTCTTCCACTATCTATTATTAAACTATTCATTCTTCTTCTAATATATTCATCTCTCCTCATGGCATGTTCAAACCAATATAATCGTCTCTCTTGTATTTTTCTAGAAACTTCTAACACTAGAGTTATTTCCCTTATTCTTTCATTCCTTGTCCTATCATTTCGTGTCATCCCCAACATCTATCTCAACATCTTTATCTCTGCCACATTCATTTACTTTTCATTGATATTGACATCTGTCAATTTGAATTATCTAAATATATTAGCAGTTTCCATGGTTAGCATAACTGGCTGATTTATGAAATTTAATATCTTTATAATTCTTGAACTCTATATCTATTGAATATGAAGTGTAAAATGCAATTACATCGTATAGAGAATAACATAAAAAATTTAGTAACATATGTCAATAATTTATATTTAACTGCGTTTTTTTCAAGAAAAACTGTTAAACCTTGCAAATGAAGGAACTTTCGGTGGACCAATTATAACCAAAATCTAATCACGTCTGCATAATGCATCTAGACTAGGAATACGAAAAATTATATGTTTTGGAATCGTGGTATTGGAATTATGTGATCCGAAACAAACGTCACATACACACTCACGCACACACACACACACACATACACACACACACACTGACGCACACACACACACACACACAGACACACACTGACGCACACACACACACACACACACATACATACAGAAAACATAAAACGTAAAAATAGTATATTCGTATTCTAGGGGCCCCAAACCGTGCTTATTCATTAGAAACTCACTATCGAATTTTTTGACCAGACAATACCTTCCTTACCTAAAAGGTGACGGAAGGTAAAAATAGTAAGACATGCATAAGTTAGAAAAGACAGAACAAATTATTTCAAAATCCGTAATGAAAAAATCTGATGTGGCTAGCACAATACCTCCCGCCATTTAATTTTTATTAATTTCAACACATACTTTCATACGAGTATTACTGATGCTAGAAGCTATATTATGTTCCTTTGTATTCGTATATAATATAATATATAACTATAACTATTGTTTTATTTACTATTTTCTTTTTAAAACGCTATCATTATTATTTTGAAATGATAATTTTTGGGACAGTGTCAGTTTCATACATTTGAAATCTGAATTGTGTAACTAAGAAATTGTGTTTATCTTTAAAACATAGGTTCCGAGATTTATAAAATTGATTACTTTGTAAATTTATCTATAAAATATATAGAAACATTATTAATGAATACATGTAGAAAATTTAATAATCTTTAATTTTTACCTCTCGCTAAGAGAGGTATTGCATTCATGCTAAAAATCGCATATCCAGATTTTATTGAATAAGCACGTTTTAAGGTCCCTACAATCCGATTTTAACATTTTTACGATGATGTCTGTGTGTGTGTGTGTGTGTGTGTGTGGATGTATGTGTGTGTGTGTGTATGTATGTAGGATGTTGGAAGGACGATTACTCAAAAACTATAAGACTTAAAAATTGTTTAACTACGTATTTTCCGATCGGACATTCATGGGAAGATCTGAAAAGGTTTTGGTAACAATTGGACAACCGGAAGTAGAAGATTCTTGAAAAAAAATCTTCTAAATAATATTTTTTGAAAATTTTTCTTGGTAATATTAAAGAAAATTAAATTCTCTATCTGATACATTTAAATATTTTATTATATATTCTATAGATTTAGAGATAAAAGAAATATAATATATAAAATAATGATATAATAAATTTTACAGCCGAAAGGATGCCATGGAAAATAGTTGAAATTTTTTTTTTTTGTAACTGACAGATAAATGTCAGTGTCAGAAATTCGTAGATATTACTAAAGAGTTTTTCTGGGAAGTACACACATTATATTATTTCTTAATGTATTAATACTTAAATATTTAAAATTTTAGGTCTATTACATACTCGTATATCCTTCAAAAATACTGTCAATCCTGACAATGAATTGGAAACATTTCGAAAAATTAGAAGAGGACAAAATTTGTTCAGAAAATTAATTTAAAATTAAACAATCTAAATATAAGGAATAGATATATGTAAGTAGAATTTTTGGTGTAGAATGTAGGTATACAAGAAATGTTAAATACAATAGGGCGCCTTGACAAGCAGATATGGGGACTGATGTCAGAATGATAGCTAGTAATTATGTATATAGATGTAAGTATCATAATTTCTCATTCTAAATTTAGTGATTTTCCAATTCCATATGGTTTATTTTCCTCGACAAGTAAATTCCACACTCCTGGTGACAAATTAACTACGTGTATTTAGAAAATCTTGAAATTCTGAATGAAACATAATGACTAATTATCATTCTGAAACGGGCCCCCACATCTGCTTGTCAAGACCAACAATGTAACATGACTGTTCGCGCCCTATACTTATGTAACCAAAAAAAGGAGTGGCGAGAGGTATTGTGCTGGCCACAACAGATTTTTATAATAACAAATCGCAAAAAATAACATTTAAAGATATTTTCTTGGGAAAAACTATTTTGCGCTTCATGTAAAGTGCTACTTCCAGTTGTCTGATTTACACCAAAACCTAATGGCTTCTTTCGATATTAGAATAGGACAGATATACATAGTTTCAGAATTTTCTGAATAATATTACATGAGTTAAAGCGTCCAGAGGATCCAAACACACACACACACACGTACACACACACACTCACACATACTCATCATCGTGAAAATGTTAAAATTATATTCCAAGGACCTTAAAACGTGGTCATTTACCAAAATCTCGATATGCGATTTTTAGTACGATCCCTATATCTCCCTTACCAAGGATAGCGGGAGATCTATACATAATACGTATAATAATTTTTCCACATAATTTTCAATATCATTTTTGACAAATGTCTAATTATAAAAATTATTCATTTATATCAGTGTGCAAATATAAAAATAACTAATATTTTGATACCTAAGTAATTTCTAGTAAGACTGCTTAGTTTGGTGAAATCCAAAGTACGTAAGTATCAGTTTAGGCAGTTTTTAAATCTAGGAAATACCTTGCAAGAGTTTAGGTATTGTTAATAAAATTGGCCGTAAATCTTATTTTGTTTAAAAATAGACAATAGTTGTTCTTGCATTGTCACAAATATATTATAAACATTTATATTTATCATAAACAAGAAAATGTGTAATACAGAATATTTAAAAATAATTATTACTTCTATTTTTCAAGCAGAAGCTTTGCGGAACTCCACGTTTTTATAAGGTTTATAAGTAATAAATTTAAATATCTCGTATTTAAGTATTTTGTAATTTTAACATAAATACATAAATACTTGCTTCTTGTTCCTTAATTAAGAAGTTGACGAATCGCAAGTTGGCGTAGGGTAGGCGAAACCCCAAGCACGGAACTTGAAATTGTAAATTTATAACTATGAGTAAAGTTATGTGCGTGTGGGGGTGTGCGTTCGCCGCAGCAACGGATGTTGGAATTAGAGGCCGGTGAAGTAGGATTCCTGGAGTCATGACCTACGTATCCCACGGGATGCATTAAGGGTTATTACAAATTATCTAAGGGAAATTGATGACTATTTGATATTCATATTCGGATGCTGAATTTGTGAAAAGAATACCGGGGAAGGGATATTTGTAAGCTTATAGCTGGCGGGCGAATACGTGACTATTTGCTTCAGCCAATCATGACTTGGAATCTATCATTCAGATTGATGGCTAAACAAAATGAGTTCGCAATTGTTGAACTTTTATTTCACTATGTAAGTTCATAATATACAAAGACATAATGTGTCGAATATAATAAACATAAATATAATCAACAATCAACTGAAATACGTATACTAGAACAGTAAGACTGTAACATGTAAAATCATAATTCTGTAATTTCCTGCTTCCCTAATCATTTTAGGTAAAAAAGCTTCAAATAATTTAAATCAATGAACAAAATTAATTTTAAATAATTTGTAAATTAGAAATTAGATATGAAAATAGTGAAAATCGCCCCAAAAATGGCGACAGCTGTGGAATTTAACAAAAAAAAATTAACAAATAATGATTTATCTGTTAAATTAGATAAATTTATTACCTTCCGTCACCTAGAGGTAAGGAAGGTATTGTTTTTGGTCAAAAAATTCGATGGTGAGTTTTTAATAAATAAGCACGTTTTATAGTCCCTAGAATACGAATTTACTATTTTTACGATGATGTCTGTATGTATGTGGGAGACGGCGCGCGTGCGTGTGTGTGTGTGTGTGTGTGTCACGATCGTTCGCGATCGCATAAATCCAATACTACAATTTCAAAAATTATAATTGTTTCATATTAGAGTAGATTTTGGTTACAATTGGTTAACCGGAAACACCCTAATTTGAGGATTTTAACAGTATTTCTTGAAAAACGCTGTTAAATATCATTTTTTGACCTTTTATGTTTTTCTAAATATTAAAGTTTATTCTGTATTCGATTTTTTTCTTCATATTCATTTAGAGATAAAGAATCATAAAGAAATATCTTGCAATCTATGTTGCTAAAAGCTGCACCATGGAAACAGAATATTCAAATATTACTGATTGCTAGATGTCAGTATCACGTAAAATTTACATAATATATTTGTGAAATGATTTTACTGGAAATGTAAAAAAATGTAAAATAATTTAATGTGGCAAAAACAAATCACATAAGGTAATACAACAGATTATAGCCACAAGCCAATTCAGCAGATTATTATGTTATAAATATAATGCTTTTATTTTCTACTTACTTTAAAAAACACGCTTTTTAGGAGTAGTTCAGTTCAGTTCAGTTCAGTACGAGGTAAGATCAGTTCATTTATCCCCAAAAAAGAAAACGCTCATAGAATAGTTTGTAGAAAGAATTCTGTGTAGAATTTGTACAAAATACGTAGAATTGACGGAAGGTAATGTGCTGGCCACATCAGATTTTTTTTATTTGTAATTTGTCTTCAAGTGAATAATTATGTATTTAAATTAATAGATAATGATTTACTTGAACAGAAACTATAAATAATACTTAATAAAAACAAATTAACTTGACAAATAAAACGATAAACATTTGTTAATTTTTTGGTAAATTCAATGGCTATCATGATTATTTTTAATGTGATTTTCGACATTTTCATACTTAAATTCTGCCGTTACAAAGCATGCAAAATTAATTTTATTTATTGATTCAAATGCAAAATTTTACACTCTACAACTTTTATTTGTAACCTTTTTACCTAAAATAAGTAGGGAAGCAGGATTTTAGGAAAGTTTGATTTTACATGTTAAACGCCTATGCCGGTCACCAGCCTGTATTTATGAAAATTGTTCCCAATTTTTATTCTACCGACAACATCAATTCAAATGCGTTTAATCTTTAATATATAATACAGTTTTATTCTTGATTATGTTATTGGTTACTACATACATATCAGTTCATTGCTTCTTCAATGTCTCACTATTATTTTTTTGTATTTATAATCATTTCGCTTATTACGCATCTTATAGTTCTCGCTCAAGTAATATATTAAATTTACTTTCAAAGCTTCAAATTATTGTATTCCAAACGTACTTTTTAATTATCCCAGTTCATTAATATTAGGCAGATATTGTTCTAACCATTTTGTATTTGTTTCTTTGTACCTATCCTATTGACTTTTTAATAGCTACTTTATCTATTTATACCAGCATAAAGTAGAGGTTATTTCATAATGTTACCATTTATACTAACGTTAAAATTTTCTATTATATTTGAAGAACGATTTGCAGGATATATTTTATTGAGCTCTAATTATGCATCCTCTGAGAAATATTATTATTGTATATTTTATTCAGTTGATACAATAAATGATAAAATACTTAAGAAATTAAATGACGAGAACAGTATTGTAACAAAGTTTTTATACTTTTCCTAACCCAAAAACAAATTTATGCTATTTAAATTGTAAGATATTTAAAAATATGAGATATTTTTTGTACCTATTTATTTTTACCTCCCACTACCCTTGGTAAGGGAGGTATAGGGATCTTGATAAAAATCGCATATCGAGACTTTGGTAAATGACCATTTTTTAAGGTCCCTAGAATCCAATTTTAACATTTTCACGATGATGTCTGTGTGTATGTGTGTGAGTGTGGATCTTCTGGACACTCTAACTCGCAAAATTTGGAAACCTTGTATTTTAACCTTCTATTCTAATATTGAAAGAAGCCATTAGGTTTTGGTATAAATCGGATATCCGGAAATGACACTTTACTGGAATCTCAAAATAGTTTTTCTTCGAAAAATACCTTTAAATGTTATTTTTTCGAGATTTGTTATTATAAAAATTAAAGTTTTTAATTTTTTTTACTGGTTTGCGTTAATACTTTTTGTATATATTTTCTGGATAAGTTTCTAAAATTATCTATAATTTTAATCCCGGAGCCTACGCTTTAAACAAAACTGACAGATATATGTCATTATCAACAAACTAATCATTTAAAATAATAATAGTAACGTTTTAAAAAGAAAATAGTAAATAGAACAATAATTATATGGAAAGGAATATAGGTAAGAATAAAAATATATAATACATATATCATCACGGCATATCTGCTTTGTACACAGATATCGCTACATATTTGCACCGTGCGGGCGTTTCTTCACGCGAATCTGGGGAACCGGGTTCGATTCCGACCGACGACAAATATTTTAGAATTTTAAATGGCACATAATTGACCCCTGTCGTGCACTCTCCCCGCCAGCAATAAATATAGGTAAGAATAGAAATAAATAAATAAAATAAATATATCATCACGGTATATTACCCATTGCTGGGTATGCTAATCTGCTTTGTATACAGATTTCGGTAACGATGACGGCATATTTGTACCATACGGGCACCACAGGGGTCATTTGTGTGCCATTTAAAATTCGAAATATTTGGTGCCGGTCGGGATCGAAACCGGTATTAAATTTAATTTTAAGTATTTACATGAATAAAAATTAAATTAAACGGAAGGTATTGTGTTGGCCACATCAGATTTTTTATCTCCCGCTACCCTTGGTAAGGGAGGTATAGGGATTGTGCTAAAAATCGCAAATCGAGATTTTGGTAAATGACCACGTTTTAAGGTCCCTAGAATCCATTTTTAACATTTTCACGATGATGTCTGTGTGTATGTATGTGTGTGTGTGCGTGGATCCTGTATACGCTCTAACTCAAATACTATCATTCGTAAAAGTTTTGAAATCATGTATTTCTACCTTATTTGGAAATATCTGATTATATTTTGGTGGCAATCGGGTAACCGGAAATGACAGTTTACATGAAGCGCAAGATAGTTTTTCTTCAAAAATTACCTTTAAATGTAATCTTTTCTCAATTTGTTATTATAAAAATTAAAGATTATTCCATTTTCTACTAGTTTGCTTTAATACTTTTTCTATATAATGTATGGATAAATTTATAAAATAATATAAAAATTATATACATAGTGTAAATGGCGGGAGGTACTGTGTTGATCACATCAGATTTTTTATATATTAACTTTAAAAAGATAATTTCAAATTATAAAAAAATAGTTTTTATAATACTTAAAGTTAGTCGTCAACATGTTTTTAAAAATTGGAATTTTTGTGCTGCAAAAAATGTTGGACTGAAAGGTTTATTACCAACGGATATTTTAATGTAATGAAAAATGTGTTGTGCAATTCCAAACCTTCATTCAAACACTAAAAAATGTGCCTCACAATTTAAACTTGGCGTACAAACATATAAATTGATTTTCATTGTGGACCATACAAATTGCTGACACCGGAAATTAGTAATAAAGGTTCGGAAGATCAGGAATTTAAAGAAGTATTGTTCCTGTGAAAAAGGAACGAAAACTACTGTAAATTAGTGTTTTGAGGAGTATGAGGAATAGGAATAGAATTTTTAGTGGAGTATAAAAACTGGATTTTCGATAACCAGTAGAATTTATTGTAAAATAAATATAATTTCCGTTGTCAAAAACAGCTACCCACATATTTACGAAGATTGTGTCAAAATGGAAAATTTATTTGTGTTTGCGTTTAAACAACGCTGAACCCTAGCCAGTCACAAGTATCGACCGTACTAGGGAAATTTATACTTAAATCATGACCGGTAACAGAATGTTAATATTAACTGTTGCAAAACAGTTCTTAATATATACATATTTTGTTTATTCTTCAAAATTTTGGGTTTTATTTGCAGATCTACCTGCGATTTCAAAAACATTAACTCCATTAAACTTTTATATATTACATTAGTACGACCTATTCTGGATTATTGTACAATAGTTTGGTCACCGTATTATGATGTTCATAAGGCTGCCCTTGAAAATGTACAAAATAGATTTCTTCGAACTCTCAGATATAAATTTACATTCATATTTTCTCATGCATCTTACGATACAATCTTAAAATATTTAAATATCACAACTGTGCAGCAGCGCCGTATTTATATTGATTTGGTTTTTCTTTACCGATTAATTAATAATTTGATTGATTGTCCATTGTTACTTTCTTTCGTTAATTTTAATGTGCGATATCCTACTACCAGGAAAAAATATTTATTTTATATATATACTTCTCAGATAAAAATTATATTTGTTATTCTCCTTAAAAAAAATTGTTTTTTTTATAAAATCGTGAAATCCGTCTCATTTAATAAATATAGTAATATAAAATAACATGAAATATGTGACTTTTCATTCATAAATTTGCTAATAAACTTTCGTGGCTGTAAAATTCGTGACGTCACGGCTTGTTACTCACGCAAAGATATTCCTCTCACACATTTACGGTTCACGTGATTTCCGTTTGCTGTTGTAAACAACCTAACCTAAAATTGTGACAGGTGACAGCAAAGTTAAGAGTAAAGGTATGTAAATAAAACATTATTAAAATACATATTAAAAGTTGTATGAAATATGTTTTTCGTTAACAATATGTTGCTGTCACAAAATCAAACTGACAAGTGATAACCCAAACAATCATAGTTCCAAACGCAACCGGTAGAGAGCTACGGACGCATCCGCCAAGCCGTGACGTATAGCCGTGATGTCAGCGTCCAAATATTTGAAATTAATGACATTTAAAAAATCATATCTCTGATTCTAAAGACTTGTAAGGTGTAAAACATACAGCTGCATATTTCATTTGACCTATTCTTTCATGAAAAAAATAAATTAGAAAATGTGAAATGACCCCATTATGAGAGAATTTAATGATGTTCAAATTGATGATTTAAATAATACTTTTCTGCATGTGTATAAATCAAAACTAAAACTCATGTAGAATTTTTTTCTTGTGACTACCATGCTGTTTTATATTTATATTTTTTAACTAAATTGTTACTGCTATAAGTATATACCAACTTTTGTATTATTATTATTTTTATTACTAATCTTTGTACTTCATGTGTATAGTGGACGTAAGTCCGTTTATAAATAAATAAATAATTTAAAAATGGTATATATACGAGCCCAAACTCGTATTAGTTTGGCCGAATTCACCATTCCTTAATCATGAGTTGATTTACAGATTAACGTTGATCCTAAATCAATCCAATTCAGCATTAAAAATTAAGCTAATCTACTAATCAAAATCAATGATCAACTGATTCGTCATATTCCATGAATCAAGGACTGATCACATCTTTGAATCCTAATTTTGACGATTATAGCTATGTTAGGATTCTGGCTGTTGTACCCATGTGTAACTTTGCGTCATCCTTCTTCTTTATCTTTATTTAGAACCGCATTGGTTTTATTATTTATACCTATATTTTTACATCTTTCATTTTCACTATATTTAAAAACACTCCTTTATTGGAATCAGTGTAATTTCTACCTATATCATAAGAAAAATATAACATTATTATAGGAAATTATAAAATATATTTTATAAATAAATGAAAAACTTATAAATCAATACCTTTTTAACGGAAAGTACAATTACCACGAATAAAATTCTATGACAGTTACATTAACTGTCAAAAACTAAAACAAAATTGTGAATCAGTTGATCATGATTACTTGATTCAGAAATCAAGTTGATGAATTAAAACATACGTTGATCTACAGATCAGCTTGATTCCTTAATCAACTGATTATTAATCAACGGATTAATGGTGAATTCGGCCGTAAGCCTTGCACATTTTCCTGTGAGTATTGATCCATATGTTATGCAATTTTTACGCATTTGTTTTTTCATTGTGCCAAAAGTAAAAGGTCTCGGTAGAAGCTAAATATGACCCTTAAAATGTTGGTCGAACTATTGTCGCTAGTCATTTCGCCCACAGTTTTTTTTTTAAATTTTAGGTCTATATTTAAAGTAGCCGAAAGAATTTTGTAGAAATTTCCAACCATTTGTGTAGATTTTATAATTTGTTGAAAATGTAAACCGGCCAAATTATTATGAGTTTGGACTCGTACGTACATAAGTACCTATATGCAGTTTTTATTAAGATTAAATTTGAGTCCTAAAGACACGGATTTAAATTTATATTTCTCTGAACAGAGCTGTTCACAAGATAAAACTAAATCCTGTATAAGTAACTGTTGGGATATGGTGTAGGAGTGAGTAATTAGTTGGGGTAAAAATAAATTTTGTTCAATCCTGCTATTGAAACTTGTTGTTTCTTACGTGGATACGGAACTTGAAACCTTCTGTTTTATCCACTCAACTTATTCCTATGACAACGAGTGGGTGAAAGTAGTGAGCGAAAGTGAACTTTCGCCCACTCACCTGTCATACCGAATTTAGGAATAAACTACAATACAATTCATAGTATTTATTTATTTATATGAAAATTACCTGCACAGTTATTAAAAACAGCATTACATAAAACTAAAAATGTCAGCAAGTGATGTTTCATCTGTTTCAGTGCCTTCCACGATAACTTCTATAACCTCTAACAACGCGCATTATGTTACTGGTTGGCACCCGCTTTATATTTGAACTTCTTTTCTTGTAATTTCTACCTTATTGGTCGCCAAGTATCGTCTCTATCTTTCATATTTTCAAAAATTTTCACTTATAATCTCCCCAGAGCATTAATTCTTTCCGGAATTTTTTTGAGTGCATTCCAGCGACGTATTAATCAGCACGAGTGGAACACGAGTGCAGATTACGTTGTTGGAATGCACGATAAAAAATTTTCGTACTCACTACCTAGAAACTAATGTTTCCCGCAGCCAACTCACAATCCGAAAGGCCATATTCCCGTTATTGTTTTACTTCCGCGCACTAGTGTCTCAATGGAAACTACGTTGATCGAGTAGCTTAAAAGTGTTATTATATTTTTATTTTTTTTTTCTATTTCGGTGTTCTTATGTTTCTATAAACGCACTGTTTTGTACTGCAAACACGACGTTTAGAAGATCTATAAGCGTACTATTTTTGGCGCCTTTCATGTTCTCGAGTTGGTAGTCATGCTTTCATAACTGACAGATGACAGGTAACCTCAAAATGGTAAGTTGTTGATAATATTTCAACATATTACTTTTAATTATGAATTTTTATACTTTCTTTAGGTGATAGGACTAGAAAAAAATATAATATTAATTTCACAACCAGAATCAGACATTGAATCATAAATACAATACACCTTGCAATACACTAATTAATCAATAGTTGACAAAATATGAAATTTCAATTGTTAGCGAGAAGCGTGACCAACATAAACATAACTAACAAAAAAATACCTAGTCATAATTTGACGTCGCAATTTAAATAAATTTAATCGTAAAAATACCTCAATAGAAAAAATAGTATAAAAAACACGTATCATAAGGCCTGTTGACGCACTCGTCCTTTGTAAAACTCGCCTAGCGGCTCGTTTTCCAAACTTGGACTCGTACGTTAACAGATTGCCTTATGATACTTGTGTTTTAATGTACTATTACACATTACAACAAATTTAATATAAGAACAAGATAATTGAGGAAAATTAGATGAATGAATAAAAATTATCTAAATTAAATTAGAAATATCATTGCTAATTTTGACATTTTAATACTACTAACGCTATCTATTAGCTATTAAAAAGAATGAAACGAGAATGAAGAGCATGGCAGCCATACTCTAAGCTGCACACATTAAAAAAATCTTTAAAATAACAAAATATAGTTTATAAATTTTTCGAAAATTAATGATTTTCAAACTTTAAAAACCAATAATAATAAATAATTTATTAATAAATAATAAATTTGCCTACCATTAGTGCCATCTGTTGGAGAACAAGAATCTGTCAATTGTCCAATATCTTAGTATAACATAACCTTAATTTTAAATTATCAGATATTACACTTACACTACTGACAATTAAACTACCAGTAAAATAGAGGCATGTGCCGGACATTGTTCTTTATTTAAATATTTGAAAAGTTGGTAAGTACAACATACAATATGCGTTAGAACTTATCTGTTTAATTTATTTTATATTTTATCTACGTACTGAATTACAGGTAAATTAACACATTTTTTGCCATTATGGTAAGTTAAAAAAGCGTTTATTCGTTGTCTCCGGCCTTAAATTTCGGGAGGCGTACAAGAAATATCAGAATCAGACATTTTGACAACTTTTAATTCTGAAAAAATATGCAAACAATTATGTTTCCGAAATCAACAATTTACTTAACAACCGTTGCTATGAAATTGCTGCTGTGCTATTTACTTGTATATTTGCAAATTTTGTACAATTATCTTGACATTTATACTCTATTAATGATGATTTTGTTCGTTACAAAAAGTATTGTACAAACTTCTTGCGGGAAGACGTCATCCACGCATTCGCGCAAATGAAGCCCTCGCTCGCAAGCTCGCTCGTGCCTCAAATAAGCGCTCATGCGGGATGAGTGTCTTCCCGCACTTAGTATGTAAATAACTATTCCCGGATATGAATTAATGCTCGAGGGCAAATTCGGCAAGAAAATCGTAACATCAACACAGAAAGTAAAATTAATTTAGGTTTTATATTTTGCTTAAAATAATCAAGTTATAATAGAATAATATATCCATAAAATAAAATAATACTGAAATAAAACGAATTATTTATTATTTCTAAAACATGTATTTTTGATACAATGGCAATTCAATATATTTTCTTAAAATGGCAAACTGACATTTTTGACAAAAAAAATCCACTTATTAACTTTGCTTAGGTAAGCCAAGTAATAAAAAATTTCCAAGAAATTTTTAATTGCCATGGTAATCATGCTAGTGTCGTACGATTTCTACATAATGTGACAGCCAAAAAATAATTTTGTTGACAATTGCAAATGTTTATAACCAGAAACAGTAGCAACGTACCCCAGCCACCTATGTTAATTTACAGTCCATATTTATATATGGACCTATTAGTACAAATTTTAATAGTTTTTCTAATATTTCAATATCACGATTGAACAAAACGCTATGCACCCTCGTGAAGAAAGAATTCGCTCACTTGTGTGCCATTGACCTCTCGGCTGGCGCCTCGTGTTCAAAACTGGCACATGTGTGTGAAATTCTTAGTTTCTTCACTCGTATTGTAATATACTATTACACCCATCTTTAAACCGTGTATATATATTTTTATGATTATTTTTCATAACCACTCTAAAAAAACATGTGACAAAAAAACCGGGAAAAGACTTGGAACTCTTAATAGCGCGTGCGCCAGCTGTGAACATTTCACAAATTAATCATAAATATTTCATTAGAAATAACAGTAATCTTAAAAACGGTCCTTGCAAATAGATACAACGTATACTAGAGATGCACTACTGTACTACCATACAAAAATAAACATTAAAAATTATTTTAAAGAATGAAATCCCAAATTTTCAACTGATCTATTTTGGCTGACTTTTTATTTTTATTAACGTGGGATTCTACCAGATGCATTTATATGGATTCTCAGATGTTGTCAATACATTTCCCGCAGTATTTCAATTGTCCTTAAATGTGGAAGAGTTTAAAATAGATTTACTTGTATTTTGTATCTCGGGTGGCTTTTTGATGACTTTTTATTTGTCAAGTTTTCCTTTGGTTTGATTGAATGTACACTTGAAGCATGGTCTCCCTATTTTTAGTTCAGAATTGTGGTTCTCATTCTTTATTACATTTTTGGTTTGGTTGTGCAGCTTTGTTATTATTGATTTCGTTCCAAAATGTTGATACTCGTACTGTTTTAATTTGTAATTTAAGTTTTATTTCAGTCCAAAAATTTAAGAAAAGTTAAGCAAATTTTGTAGTACTATTGGATTAATTAAGTAAATGTAATAATATAGAAATAAAACTAATAATTTAAACTGGTCAATGACTAATAGAACGATTTCTACAAGACTATATTAACACCAAAACCTGTTAGATTGAACCAGCTGGAGAAATCGACAGTTGAAGAATATGTTCTGGTGGAATTTCACAAAATAAAATTTGAAGCTATTAGAATTATTTCAAGATTTATATCTTTTAACAGTAGATTAATTATAAAAGCCATTAAGATTGTTAAAACAAAAGTAATAATCTCAATTATAGTGATGGTTTAAATTTAAGTAGAATATGGCTTCCTTAAATAAATCTGTTATAATTTGTATCCATAGTTACTTGTTTGCTTTTGTTCTGTTCTGTCACTTATTTCTGCTCGGAAGAAAGAGCAGTTTGTTCTGTCGATACAGATTATTTGAAAGACAATGCACGCGTTCAGCTGTGATAGCACTAACCTAGCAAAAATTAATGCTATTTGTTAGCACTAATGCGTACTGAACGGTATTCACTTATTAAACTCAGCGCGCAAGCGCTGTTTAAAGTAAGAAAATAACTGACAGTTCTATCTGTATAGTATTGAAAGCTCGCAGACTTAATTTTGAAATGGAAATTAGAAGATGCACCAGAAGTAAATATTATTAACCAGGTAGTAAATTTGTTAGATAATGACGTTTGTTGTAATCAAACATGACGCATACAGCTTTAGTGTAATATTTCTTGCTATTTTTTCCTAGGAAACCGTTCAATTATTTTGCTATTCTAGCGTTGCATTGTTGTTAAAATCAAAATAACACGGAATTAAAACTAAAAGATGGTTTATTTCATTCTGAAAGATAGTTCACTTATATTTTCTTGGTCAATGATTTATTTCGAATTTAAAATGATTTGAAGTATTTAAAAGCCTAAATTATAAATCACAATTACGTACCCTGAAAACTATATGGACGTATACGTACACAAATGCACACAAAACTAAAGAACAAAAGTACGATTGTTGAACACCAATATTTTTAGGAACAAAATAAATAAAAAGTCTTGTAAATATTGACTTACCTACGACCATCATGTGCTGCGACACCACCTTAGTGGAGAAGGAGGGCGCGTCAGTTGTGACTTCACAACTGAAGTTCCCTGACAAGCTGAAGCCAACGTTCCGCAGAACTACTTGGCTCGCGTTTGATAGGCTTACCTGCAACACCAACACAACATACATGAATACCTCCCCAACTTTACATATTAACTTACAACCAACAAATATATCAAGTTTCTTGTCTCCTACAAGTTATGGACTAATTAAACAACTACTAGGTACCTATCTGAGAAGATTACAGAATTACATTTTTGTAATAAGCATAATATGACTTGGCAGATATAATACGAAAAGATGTAGTTTGATATGAATATCCATACCGTACAATAAAGTATTAGTAATATACAGCGGTAACTAAAAATTACATGTCAATATTTCTTGTTAATTAATGTACATAAAATTTCAGAAATAATTATTTATATTACAAGTAAAACATCTGATGTGACAAACTCAACATCTGCCATGTATATTAAAGTCCAATACTTCCGAAAATTATATTTTTTTCGTATTTTTTGTTTTCAAATCCATATGAAGAATGGATTAGATTTTAGTTATAACTGACAAGCTCTTAGCAAAAACAATTTAGTCCATTTTTCCCTCCGTCACCTTTAGATAAGGAATTGTCTTTGGTCAAAAAAATCGATGGTGAGTTTTTAATGTTTTGGGGTCGAATACGAATTTACTATTTTTACGATGATGTCTGTATGTATGTATGTGTGTGTGTGTGCCTCTCTGTGTGTGCCTCTGTGTGTGTGCCTCTGTGTGTGTGTGTGTGTGTGTGTGTGTGTGTGTGTGTGTGTGTGTGTGTGTGTGTGTGTGTGTGTGACGATCGTTTTAGTCGCGATAACTCCAATACTACAATTCCAAAAATTACAATTATTTCGTATCCCCATTCATACATCCAAATGAAGACTTAAGATTTTAATTGCAATTGATAAACCGGAAGTACCTTCATTTGAAGCTCTTAAATATCATTTTTTAACATTTTATGGTATTATAAATATTAAAGAATATTTTATTCTATATACGATTTGATTGTATTATTTTCTTCATATTCAAAGTATTTAGAGATAAAAAATTATAAAGAAATTAATATTACTTAATTGCTTATGACAGATGTCAGTGTCAAGTACAATTTACATAATGTCTGTGAAATAATTTTACCAAAAATACAAGGAGCTTTTTGTGTTGAATTTATGTAAAATATATAGAAATGATGGAAGGTATTGTGCTGGTCATAATAGATTTTTTTAAATTTGAGATAATCAAAGACAATTTTCTAGCTTCCTTACTTTTATAGATTTTTGTAACTTCAGTTACCTCAGGATCATGTTTATTAAAAAAAAAATTTAGAAGAAAGACTATTTATAGGTTATATTATAACCTTAAAGCATGGAGGTGAAGTCATTCTTAGAGATTGTCGCGAAGTAAAAATTAGGTTCAGCCACTAGCTATCATTCAGACATGGGCCCCTATATCTGGTTGTCAAGGCCAACAAAGTCACATGACTGGTCGCACCCTATTGTATTTAACATATATTTTATACCTACACTCTACACCAAAAATGCTACTTATATCTATTCTTTATATTTAGATTTTTAAATTCATTATATAAAATTTTGTCCTACTCTTCTAATTTTTCGAAATGTTTCCAATTCATTGTCGGGATTGATAGTATTTTTGAAGTGTATATGTAATTTACCTATAATTTCAAAGATTTAACTATTACTACAATAAGAAATAATACAGGGTGGGGCAAAACAACCTCCCTAGTTTCAATAGAAAATTGTGACGCGAGCAGAGGTCGTAAAAGGTTGGGGATGGCGTGTATGGCGGCAGGTAGATATGCCGTTTGCGTTACAAAAGGTTTCAGTCGTAAACATAATGTGGACGAATGAGCAGCGCGCTTTTGCCGTAGAAGCATACATACGCGAAAATGAGTCTGTAATCGCCGCCCAGCGCGCGTTCCGTATTCGATTCCAAATTCCCCGTCGTCAAGCAGTTCCGGACCGAAATTCGATTACGTTCTGGGTAAAAAAACTTTCGGGAAACAGGATCTATTGTCAGGAAGAGAGGTGGACGACCTAGATCTGCTCGAATAGGGATCACCGGGTCTTACTTTTTTGAGGAAAGAAATCGGGCAGTTACCGTCAATTCTGAGCGCTATGTGAACATGCTCCAGAATTTTTTTGCCCCTGCTCTTGAAGAACTCTCGAGAATGTCTGGTTTCAGCAAGACGGGGCCACAGCCCATACAGCGCGAGCATCAATGCTGGTTTTGAGGGAAATGTTCCCCGCGCGCCTGGTCTCCTTAAGAGGCGATATTCAGTGGCCCTCGCGCTCGCCAGATATGAGCCCGTGCGACTTTTTTCTGTCGGGTTAT
The DNA here is from genome assembly GCA_951394225.1 of Harpalus rufipes. Lineage (NCBI taxonomy): Eukaryota > Metazoa > Arthropoda > Insecta > Coleoptera > Carabidae > Harpalus > Harpalus rufipes. The sequence continues at coordinate 38,237,377 of OX596283.1, forward strand.
CTCAAAGCAGAGGTTTATAAACATCGTCCTAGGAACCTGCAAACCCTAAAGGAGGCAATCCGCACGGAAATTCGCCGTATACCTGAAGAAATGGTCGAAAGGGTTATGAGAAACTTCAGAAGTCCCTCACAGCAGTGTGTAGACAATGAAGGACAATACTTGGCCGATATGATTTTTAAAACCACATAAGATAAAACTGGCCATGTAACTACTTTATTATATTGAAATATTTTTTTTGTATCTCGACTCCTTTTTTTTTAATTCACTTTAAAAACTAGGGAGGTTGTTCTGCCCCATCCTGTATAATGTATGTACAGTGGTGGACAAAAAAAAATAGGACAAGTCGAAAAATCAAGTAGATTTTTTTTTATAAAATTTAGTTGCTTGAATTTGGCTTTACAATTATGACATTTGTCACTTTAATTTGTCAAAAATTGAATTGTCTAAAAGCAGAAAAAATGCCTCGAATTACCGATATTATAAAGAGTTCGGTAATTGTTAGAGCAGAAGAAGGAATGCCGATCAGGCAAATTGCGCAGCTCAGACAAGAAGGCAGAATAGGAAGGAAATCAGGATCAGGGCGACACAGAGTATCAACTGAAGAAGAAGATAGAAGATTAATTGAGACAGTAAGAGAAAATCCATTCTTCACCGTTATTAAAGCTGTTGAAGAAACAAATTTCCCGGGATCTGCTCGAACTGGCCGAAGACGTCTCAGAGTGTCGGATTTGCGCTGCCGTACAGCAGCAAAAAAATGTATTTTAAGAGCGGAACACAAAGAGGCGCGAATAGGGTTCGCTCTAGAACACATGGTTCTTCGTCAAAACTTTTGGCATAATGTCATCTTTACTGATGAAAAGACCTTTCAATCCACACATAGTGGTGCTATTCGCGTCAATCGACCTGTGGGTTCTCGGTACGATGAAAGGTATATTAATAATTCTGACAAAAGTGGCAAATTTTCTATTAATTTGTGGGCTTGGATATCAGCTCGCGGACCTGGTGTACTGTGGCATATTGAGGGAAGATTTAATATATGCGGATTTTAAACAATATTATGTTGCCTTCTGTGTCCCAATTATATCCCAACAACGAATTTATATTTCAACAGGACAATTGTCCGGTTCATACGTCTCACGCGGTAACAAATTGGTTCAGGCAAAATAACATTAATATGCTAAATTAGCCTAGCCGCAGCCCCGACTTGAACTGCATTGAAAACATGTGGGGACTGCCGTTACAAAAACTCCAAAGCCAAAATATTAGACCCCGTAATGCCCAAGAACTATTAGAAATAGTTAATAATGCATGGAAAAATGTAGTTACCGTCGAATATTGCATGAATTTGGATAATTCCATGCCACGCAGATTGACAGAAGTTATCAATCAAAATGGTGCAATGACCAAATATTAGAAAAGTTGTAGTTTTTAAATAATTACATTAAATCATTCAAATTACAACATTTCTGAGGTTACAAGGATCAGTTTACACTAGAAACAAAAAATACTGTCCTATTTTTTTCTGTCCACCACTGTACTTCCCAGAAAAAATCTTCAATAATATCTCTGGATTTTTGACACTGACATTTATCTGTTAGTTACGTTTTCTTTTTTCAATTGGTTTCCATGACATTATTTGGGCTGTGAGATTTACTACAACAGATTATTATATACCTCCTATTTCTTTATCTCTAAATCTATTAAAAGATATAATAAAATATTTATATGTATCAGATGGACAATTTACTCTTCTTTAATACTAGTAAGATCAAAAATTTTTGGAAAATAATATTTAGAAGATTTTTTTTTAAGAATCTGCTACTTTCGGTTGTACAATTATTACCAAAACCTTTTCAGCTCTTCGCAGTAATGCTTGATTGAGAAATACGTAGTTAAACCGATATTAGGTATTATACGTATTAGTTTTTGAGAAATCGTCCTTCCAACATTCCCACATATACACACACATCCACATACACACACACAGCCATTATCGTAAAAATATTAAAATCAGATTGTAGGGACCTTAAAACGTGCTTATTCATTGAAATCTGGATATGCGATTTTTAGCATGAATCCAATATCTGTCTTAGTGGGAGGTAAAATAAGATAATTTCAAATAATACATTTCAGGGCTGAGTTTCTATAAATTAATATAAGAAATCTACTCAAGATTGTTTTTTTATAATAAAATATGTTTAAATTATAAGAATATTGCTAAAGATGAGGGTTTTTGAGGCCACGAAACGTCCAAATGTATAAAGTAATGTAAAAAAACAATAATAAAATCTTCCCAAAAAGGCCGAAAATAGTCTTTCTTTCAATACAATTCTTGAAGGGAAGTCAAAGTTGACGCATCAAACTATAAAAAATTATTTAGCTTGGCATCCTTTAAAGTACATATCGCAATATCTAACTCATATTTACAATATTTGGACTATGGTTGTTTTGGACAAGAGCTCTTCAATTGGTCAACCAAAAATACTTTTTTTTTTCTTTTAACTGACAGTTATGTTAGGAGACAATTTAATCAGATATGAAATTGCCGGTTTGGATTTTTTATTTATTTTATATTTGAACTCAAAATCATTGAATCACAAAGCTGCATCCAAGAGTAAATTAAAATAAATAAATCAATAGAATTTATTTTAGCCGAAATATTCCTCACTGTATGTTTTTCTAAGATCTAACGAAATGTACTCTTAAATATTATCTCTATTAAAGTAGTAGCATAAAATTCAAGGATGAAAATGCAAAGGCCTGTGTTTATGATTTATGTTTTTATACGTGTGCTTTATACTCGTACTTGGGCATGCAACTTTAATTTACTGTTTATAAACACTACGGTTATGAGAAATGATGATGCGAAAAGTGTTTTCTTATTGTTATTGATGGTTTCTCTTAGGAAAATGCTTCCAAAATGATTTGTTATCATGAAAGAATTTATTTTCTGTCACTAGAATTGTTTTTTAACGTTGAAATGACAAAAATGAATATTTAATTACATAGAAAAGTTATTTTTTTCAACAAACTTACTCGAGTATTGTAAAATATTAAATTTTTCATCGTGTTAGAGAAATATTTTAACAAGGAGAAACATCATTATCGAACTGTCAAAAAAGAGTATAATAATAAAAAAGTTTTATTTGTAAAGCTACGAAAGTTCGTAATAGCTTTTCAGTTAAAGTGTGCTCTGAACGGTCCCAGGGGTTTAAAGGAACCAATATTGTTTTAGATTCTCAAACTATTTTAATAAAAAGATATTAGGAAAGTTGTTTCTTTATAAGCAACAGAATTACATGAAACTTCATTCTGGAACATCTATTATTTCACAAAGGTTTTATTTCATTTTCGCAGAGACATCATTCGGCTTTTCAAACTATTCTTCCCGAAAACAAAAAAAACTTTCAAAGACAATATTGAATTTCTTTGTTTGGGTTTGAATTGTATTTTAAACCTAAATTAAATTAATATTATGGTACTACAGCTCAAGCCTCAAGCACTAAAATGAAATTTCGCATTCCTTATTTTAATATTGATGAGAAAAACTGGTTACTTTTTGAAAACAATTGGACAGCCGCAAATAAAATTTGAAGCAGTAAACAGTTTTCTTAAAAAAATACTTCTATTATTTTTTGATAATTCATGTTATTACAAATATTATATTTACTGCGAATGTGGGAATACAAGCGGGTATTGATAAGTTTTTAGTCTAATATACAAAAAAAAAAACAGTTACAGATCCAACGTCCAGTCAGTCACCTTCATTCCTTTTTTTTTCATTGATACTGACATATGTCAATTTGAATTATTGAAAGATATTAGCAGTTTCCATGGTTAGCATGGCTGGCTGATTCATGAAATTTAATATATAATAATATATTCTTTAATTTATGACATTAAATGTCAATAAATGATATTTAACTGCTTTTTTGCAAGAAAAACTGTTAAACTTGCAAATGAGGGTACTTCCGGTGGTCGAATTATAACCAAAATCTAATCATGTCTGCATACGGATCTAAACTCGAGGAATACGAAAAAAATAAAAAATTTGGAATTGTGGTATTGGAGTTATGCGATCCGAAACGATCATCACATACACACACACACGGACGCACACACACACACACACATACATACAGAAATCATCGTAAAAATTGTAAATTCGTATTCTAGGGACCCCAAAACGTGCTTATCCATTACAAACTCACTATCGAATTTTTTGACCAAAAACAAAAACTTCCTTACCTAAAGGTTGAATACTTACGCAATGATAAATAAAATTTGGCTGCTAAAACCCGAGATCGCACACGCACACACAAATACATATCCACACACACACACAGACAATCATTGTAAAAATTAAAATCGGATTCTATAGACCGTAAATCGTGCTTATTCAATAAAATCTGGATATGCGATTTTTAACATGAATCCAATACCTCTCTTAGCGAGAGGTAAAAGGGCTTTTTGTGTGGCTAGATATCTACTAGAAGACTACAAGAAAAGATAGAATTCTGCGACAAAACAAATTTCAAAAGTCACTGTACCAAATTTATGGCTAAAGTTAAATGTAGGGTCCGGTTAATTTATGAACATAACAATTAAGCTTGATTCAGTAGTTATTAGGTGTTAACCTGCTCTTGGGGTGCAAAGCTAGTTCGCCTCCTCGTGGTGCACCCTGGGTAACGCTAAAGAACTAGCAGAAATCGGCGACCAGACAATCCTCGTGATCTCCTGGTCATTACATTCATCACAAGAGCTCCAACATACTGGTAGCGACTAGACCTTCCGGCGATCTACTTGGGCAAACAAGACAGTACTATATCATATTGAAAGCCGCCTTCTACCATCTTGACCAAGTCAACATCTTGATATATTTAAATTGTGATGAATATATGCCATAAGCTAAATAATAAATAACCTGCTCTTAATTCAAATTTATAAATACACTTTACTACAATAGAAGCACTGAAGTATTTTTCTTATTTGAATTTTAACGTGCACTTCGATTCGTCGGAGGTCATCTAGTCTCATTTGGTGAACTTTTTTGATGCTATTGTTGGTGGTCGCAGTTATTGGCATCCTGAACGCTCATCATTAACCAAGCTGGCAAGAAGAAGAATTATACGAAGGAAACATTGAATTTTACAAATCAGCAGATGTGACGGTACTGTATATTAAATTTAGAATTGTATGTACTTCACCCGGAATGTTGTAGCAAAATATTGTTATGATATGGAATATTCTTTCTCGTAAATTTTCCCCTGTTGTAATAATGCCCCCGGTGTTATTTAGCGACTTTTCGTTGTTCCCACACGAGTCATTAACAAGTTCGGTGGTCGTATTAACCCATTTTCATCGAATTTACACAAAGTTTGCTGAGCGCTAAGGCTCCGCTAGAACGCAGTAGACGCCAGTGTATTTATTAAAAAAACTTTCACTAACACCTGCTGAAGAATGTTGCCAACTTCTCCACCTTCAGCCTGACGGCAAGATTAATGGATCAACACGCTGTGGGCAGCGTCGTCGCATAGGGGCAGGCCCATTATAAAATTAAATGAAACTCTAGACGTGGAATTGTCCCGGAAGATTTAAATATCATTATGTAATCTTAAAGTTCATTATAAGTAGAGTTATGTTCATTATATAGAGCTAAATTTAAGAAATATTTGAACTGATCATTATGAAAACTAATTTTGTGCCTTTTTGTCAGATTCGTATTCATCGAGCATTTAATTTTGTATAACACATGAAAATGAATTAAATCTTATGTACCTATGGAATAATTTAATTATTATATCTGTCCAACAAACAATAGATAACATTACTATATATGAAATATAACAAATCGTGATTTAGGAGCATAAAGCAGGAAAACCTAAAATAGAAGAGTAGGACAAAATTTCTTCATATGAATGAATTTAAAATTAAAAAATCTAAATACAAAGAATAGATGTAAGTAGAATTTTTGGTGTAGAGTGTAGGTGTACAAAAAATGTTAAATACTAGCAGATATGAAGTGTCAGACTATTTTTTATATTATTATTACTTCTATTCGAGCACATTAGCACAAAACTCTTTTCTAAAACCATGTTTGAGTCTTTACAAAATATAAAAATCAGTAATATGGATAGAACTAGTAGCTAGTGTATAATTGACTGCTGTCACTTATTTAAAATCTGTCAGCGGGAAATGTAGGCCACTCCTTGATTGGTTAGTATTTTTCTGTCGTCACCAGGCGACAGAAGAGGCGGCAATTTAAATAATGTATTTTTAGAGACAATTTTCTCATGAAAAGAGAGTAATATGAAAGAAAATAAAAAATACGAGTTAAATATATTTTCTTATTCTTCCGATTAAACCAAAATTCGTGTTACACCTATTACCAACAAAAATATGAAAAACAAACGGTTCATGCTTTTTCATAGTTTCTTTAGTGCCCCCCCCCCCAGTTTTGCCGAGTAAAATATAACTGTCAAACAAATTTGAAATATGTTATCATTCAAGAAACCATATAAAAACCAACTTCATGTATGAAAAGTCAGAGATAATGGTTGTTCGAACTTGCAGTGTGATAAATCGTGTTGGTTATACAAAATAAATTAGTAAAAAAGAGTCAGAGATATGATTTTAGTGTAATAAGGATTTAAGATGACCCCCCTAAAGATGCACCAGATGTCTCATTTAAAAGAAGTCCTATCTAATAATTTCCGAGATTCCAGTGGTGGCCTTCGAAATCTGAACCGCCTGAATAGGTGTTTCAAGAGTTTTGTAACATAATTGAATATCTTATTCCTGAGATCATTTCGGGTAAAAAATGTGTTATGTACATATGCCCTTTGGTTACCAAAATACAAGAGGTCAATGTTTTATAAATAACAAAAAAAATCAAACACATTAAAACACTTTGAAAAACAAAATGTACAGTAACAATAGTATATTGTGTTAATTGCACGCGAGGCACACAAAGAAACTTTTACTCCGAATAAGACATTATATTTGTTCTTCAAACGTAGATATTTAAAGAAAAATATCTACTACTGACGTTACATTTTACGTAAATTACGTTTGCCATTTCAATTATCCTGTAGCTATGAATAATTATTTGTTCACTTTTTGTTATAAACATTGACGTTTAAAAAACTGTGAAAAATTGTGCAATTATATATTCTCCTTGTATGTCGGAATTTGAAGCATTATAATGTACGCCCCCTGAAGTTCTTCAATTGGATGGAAATCTAACAGTGTGGCTGAAAGATATGCCCAGGAATCATTGAAAAACAATATAAACTTTTCTAATCACTCTAATTCTAAGTATTCTTATGTTCATTACCGTCCCTGTAATTATTGCAATCTGTAAGTCTGCTAGTCTTTAATATGTTATTTCCTCAAAAGTAAACTCTGTTTATATTTCAATTCATAGGTTATTTATTTAAATTTGACAGCTATTGATGGTACTTAGTAACTTTATTCTTAGGTTACCTAGTGTGTTATAGTGACATTTAGGGCGATATTACAGATTTCTTTTATATAAGTTACTTCTTATTCGTTGATTCTGTATAGTTTCTATGGATATTTATTTAATTTATTTCTACCTTGATGCGACTTTTATATAAAAAATAATTTTGTTACATATTTGTTTTTATGTTTAAATTTATTTAATATTTATTCTGGCATACGTACGTCCACATGTATTCCAGTGAAAGGGAAAATCTTGTTGTTGGGCAGCTCGCTGGGTGAATATCTGTAGAATTCATGGCGCCCGCGATACCATTTGACAGAATATAGTGGAGCATCTTCTAAGTCGTAGTGGCACCTCAAAGTGGCGTATTCTCCACGTTGTACGGCCGGTGGGATCACCTCTAGGCTTACATTCTTTAACCCGCGGGTACCTGGAAAGAAAAGCATCATATAGAATTGTGACATTATGAGAAACGAAATAAAATTAATTTTTACCCCTCGCTAAGAGAGGTATTGGATTCATGTTAAAAATCGCTTATCAAGATTTTAATGGTTAAGCACGTTTTAAGGTCCCTACAATCCGATTTTAACATTTTTACGATGATGTCTGTGTGTGTGTGTGTGGATGTATGTGTGTATGTGTGTGGGACTTTGGAAGGACGATTACTCAAAAACTATAAGACTTAATATTTGTTTAACTACGTATTTCCCAATCGGACATTCATGGGTAAAGGTTTGGTAACAATTGGACAACCGGAAGTAGCAGATTCTTGAAAAAAAATCTTCTAAATATTATTTTCTGAAATTTTTTCATAGTTATATTAAAGAAAATTAAATTCTCAAATGTGACACAAATAATTTTTTTATTATATCTCGTATAGGTTTGGGGATATAGTATATAATAATATAGAATAATCTGTTGTAATAAATCTCGTTGCCTAAGAATACATTTAATATATATTATTGTATTATTAATTAAATATGTATTTAAATTATAGGTATGTTAATATTACATATATCTTTAAGAAATACCGCTAATACTGTCAATGAATTTGAAGAATTTTGAACATATTAGAAGAGTAGGACAAAATTCCTCATAGAACGAAAGAAGAAAACAATTTCAATAATTTGTATGTACAACAAATGTTAAATTCGTTACTTATAGGGCGCGAGCAGTCATGTGACTTCGTTGGCCGTGGCAAGCAGATATGAGGATCCGTGTCAGAATGACTGCTAGTAGTTATTTACATAGATGTCACAATTGTCATATGTCATCATTTTTCTTTCAAAATTTCAAAATATTCTGATGTTTATTTGTCATCAATAGTATGGAATATACTTGTCGAGAAAAAATATCCACATGGATTTGGAAAATAATGTTTTGAATAAAAAATTATGATACTTGACACATATGTACATTATTAATAGCTGGCATTCTAGCACGGGCTCCATATCTGCTTGCCAAGGCCAACAAAGTCACATGACTGCTCTCCTATGTAACATAAAATGATAATGGCGAGAGGTATTGTGCTGGCCACAACAGATGTTTAATAACATAATAGAAACTGTAACATTGCGGATTATAGAAATGGTACTACAATTTCCTGAGGAAATAAAGTATGAGTAAATAAAAACCTTTCGACGTAAAGTACGGCTAACAAAGGATGAAACAAGAAGCAACGTCCCGGTATCATCATTGTGCCCGAGGAAATTCCTTGCAAAATTTATAACGCAATAAGTTCCTATGTTGATCTTTAAGATTTGGAATTCGCTGAAAATAAAAAACGTATTAGCCAAGAAACTCATTTCTCAAAGATTCTACAATAAAAACTAAGCTGGCTAAGTCTTTCCCAATTGTGCTCATTTTGCAGGGACCACAGTCCAATCTATACAGCTCGATATGAGATATCGATCTCGGAACTTAATCTTCTTTCCTGCTCGAAATCCTCATGATATTTAACATTTGCCAGTCGGGTATTTCAACGAAATTTTAAGACGGCATGATTGGAATTTCGGAATTTAACTAATTCCACCGTAATTACAACGACGGAAAGGATTTAGTGGTATTTACAAATATATAAAAAAATCATATTTATAGAAGAAGCATCAAAGCCATATTGATTTGATCTTAAAACATTTATTATTCGCCACATCGTCACCCAAACTATTATTGGGGCATCAATTTTTAAACATAAATCATTCACAATCGGTACTTGTCCATCTGAGCATAAAATATTAAATTTTCTATTAAAAACATATATTTGTGACCCAACATTTGAGCATTAATCTAACGCACAAAGAGTATATAAATCTGTTGTGGCCAGCACAATACCTTCCGTCAATCCTGTGTATAATGTATAAATTCCATACAAAATTTTTCTTGCAAAAGATTCTCAATTTCCAGTAAAATTATTTCATAAACAAACTATTCAAATTGCACTTGACACTGACATCTTCTTTCTCTTTAGCTTTTCCCATTCGTTAGGGGTCCCTATTTTTGTGTGTCGTTCTCATTCAGTTCTTTTTCTCTCATGTCTTCCGCAATACAGTCCTTCCATCTTATCTTTGGTCTTCCTCTGTTTCTTCAATCTCCTATTACTAAACTACTCATTCTTTTTCAAATATAATTCTTCATTTCTCCTCATGACATGTTCAAACCAATGTAATCGTCTTTCTTGTATCTTTCTAGAAAATTGTAACACTAGAGTTATTTTATTACCGTATCTTTCCGTGTGTTCACTAACATCTACTTCAACATCCTCATCTCTGCCACATTAATTTACTTTTTATTGTTACTGACATCTGTCAATTTGAATTATATGAATATATTAGTAGTTTCATGTTTAGCATAGCTGGCTGAATTATAAAATTTAATTTCTTTAAAATTCTTTAACTCTGTATCTATTGAATATGAAGTATCAAATGTAATCAAATCGTATAGAGAATAATATATTTTTTAGTTATAAGAACGATAAATGTCACTAAATCAAATTTAACTGTTAAATCTTCAAATGAGGCTACTTCCGGTTCACCAATTATAACCAAAATCTAATCAGTTGTTCTTCTGAATGTAAACTTGAGGAATACGAAAAAAGTATAATTTTTGGAATCGTGGTATTGAAGTTACGGGATCCGGAACTTTTGTCACACACACACACACACACACACACACACACACACACACACACACACACACACACACACACACACACACACACACACACACACACACACACACACACACACACACACACACACACACACACACACACACACACACACACACACACACACACACACACACACACACACACACACACACACACACACACACACACACACACACACACACACACACACACACACACACACACACACACACACACACACACACACACACACATACATACATACATACATACAGACATCATCGTAAAAATGTTAAAATCGTATTATAGGGACCCTAAAACATGCTTATTCACTAAAAACTCATCATTGAATTTTTTGACCAAAGACAATACCTTCCTTACCTAAAGGTGACGGAAGGTAAAAAGCTCAACTAATATTTTTAGTTTTTGTTTATTATTTCATGTTAGATAAAATAAATATGTCATTACGGTATATTACCCATTGCTGGATGTGCCAACTTGCTTTGTACGCAGATATCGATAATGATAATGACACATTAGTACCGTTCGGACATTTACTACGCGTTAACACACGGGTACTCATTGCTGGCGTGGAGAGTGTGCTATATGAGTTCACTTTTGTGCCAATTAAAGTTCAATATATTATTTGCGTCAATCGGGATCCAACCCAGGTTACCATATTCGCAACCAGATACTGGTTCATGTTAGAGATGGAAGAAAATTTTGGAATAAATATATACATAGATAGAGATAGAATGACAATAAGTTGAAAAAATCTGATGTGGCCAGTACATTACCTTCCGTCAGTTCTACTCGTATGTCGTTTGTGCAAATTTCATACAAAAAATTTCTTGTAAAGGATTATATTTCAGTAAAATTATAGCACAAACATACTGTCAATTACGCTAGACACTGACATCTGTCAATCAGAATTATCTGAATATACTAGCGTTTCCATGGTTATAGCATAGATGGTTGATATATGAAGTTTAATTTCTTTATAATTTTTTAACTCTACATTTCCAACTCGTGGGGTGGAAGTGAAATTTGTTATTTCCCACCCAAGAGATTGCCATTGCAGTTAGGAATGAAGTATATCCCCAACCTCAAAAAGGTTAGGAATACATATTACTATAATGATTGTGAATAATAGTTAATTACATTCGAGGTGGGATATGTTTCATTACAGACGAGGGCTTATGCATATTACCGATAGATAATTTTCGGAATAAATCATTTGTTAATATTTTTTATAATTCTAATAAAATTTGTTTAGTTTTCTTTATTATAGGGATCTATGACAATGTTGCTATGCAATTCCTACATAAACAGTTCCAACCCGTGGGGTGGAAATGAAATCTCTTATTTCCCACTAAAGAGATTGTCATTGTAGTTAGGAATGAAGTATTTCCCAACCTCAAAAACGTTAGGAATCGAAATATTACTATAATGATTGTGAATAAAATAGTATACAGGCTGGCGCTCAAAAACGGGCCACTCAAAATAACTTTTTTAATTATAATTATTTTTTAATTCTCTTTTCATATTTGTCAACTAGGCTTACGGGCTCATAAATTATGTTATTTGGCATGATGGTAGCGCTTCCGGTTTAACCGGAAATGGCATTAACTTTCATAATTCAAATGGGACATACTATATATTTTTATATATTTGGAATCTACGCAAAATTACTAATTCAACGATATGCTTGAAGTGAATTTTTTTTGAAGAAGTAAATAATAAAACCGTAAGAGAAAACTATGAATAATTAACCTGGTAAGCCATATTAGGTAGGCTGTGATAACAAATTTACAATTTTTACCTCCCGCTACCTTTGGTAAGGGAGATATGGGGTTCGTGCTAAAAATCGCATATCGAAATTTTGGTAAATGACCACGTTTTAAGATTCCGACTGACGCCAAATATTTTAGAATTTGAAATGGCACAAAATTGACTCCTGTGGTGCACTCTCCACGCCAGCAATGAATATAGGTAAGTATATAAATACATAAAATAAATATATCATCACGGCATATGACCTATTGCAGGGTCTGCCAATCTGTTTTGTACACAGATTTCGGTAACGATGATGACATATTTGTACCGTGCGGGCGTTTACCAGATGTCACCTCACGAGCACTTATTGATGGCGTGGAGAGTGCACCACAGGAATCATTTTGGTACCATTTATAATTCGAAATATTTGGCGTCGGTCGGGATCGAACCCGGTATTTATATTTAATTTAATTTTAAGTATTTACATGAATAAAAATTAAAGTAAACGGGAGGTATTGTGTTGGCCACATCAGATTTTTTGAATCAAAATATAGAATTTTCAAAAATAACTTACTATTTAAACAATTAAATATTACTAAATAATATCTTAACTGTTTTCACAGTTTGTCGGATATCATGGCTTTAGCAGGTTAATTATGCACCATTTTCCCTTACGTTTTTCTAATTGATTTCTGCAATAAAAATCTGTTGTGGCCAGCACAATACCTCTCGCCACTTCCTTTTTTGGTTACATAAGTATAGGGCGCGAACAGTCATGTTACATTGTTGGCATTGACAAGCAGATGTGACGGTCCGTTTCAGAATGATAATTAGTAATTATGTACATGGATGTCAATTGTCAATTTTTCATTCAGAATTTCAAGATTTTCTAAATACACGTAGTTAATTTGTCACCAGGACTGTGGAATTTACTTGTCGAGGAAAATAAACCACATGGAATTGGAAAATCACTAAATTTAGAATGAGAAATTTTGATACTTAACATCTATATACATAATTACTAGCTATCATTCTGACATGGGCCCCCATATCTGCTTGTCAGGGCCGACAAAATGCTGCTCGCGCCCTATTGTATTTAACATTTCTTGTATACCTACACTCTATACCAAAAATTCTACTTACATATATCTATTCCTTATATTTAGATTGTTTAATTTTAAATTCATTTTATGAAGAAATTGTGTCCTCTTCTAATTTTTCGAAATGTTTCCAATTTATTGTCAGGATTGACAGTATTTTTGAAGGATATATGTAATATACCTATAATTTTAAATATTTAACTATTAATACATTAAGAAATAATATAATGTATGTATGTACTTCCCTGAAAAGTCTTCAGTAATGTCTCCGGATTTCTGACACTGACATTTACCTGTCAGTTATAAATTTAAATAAATTTTCAACTATTTTCCATGGCCAATCTTTCGGCTGTAAAATTTATTATAACAGACTATTTTATATATTATATTTCTTTTATCTCTAAATCTGTAGAATATATTATAAAATATTTAAATGTATCAGATAGAGAATTTAATTTTCTTTAATATTACCAAGAAAAAATTTCAAAAAATATTATTTAGAAGATTTTTTTTCAAGAATCTTCTACTTCCGGTTGTCCAATTGTTACCAAAACCTTTTCAGATCTTCCCATGAATGTCCGATTGGGAAATACGTAGTTAAACAAATTTAAAGTCTTATAGTTTTTGAGCAATCGTCCTTCCAACATCCTACATACATACACACATACATCCACACACACACACACACACACACACACAGACATCATCGTAAAAATGTTAAAATCGGATTGTAGGGACCTTAAAACGTGCTTATTCAATAAAATCTGGATATGCGATTTTTAGCATGAATCCAATACCTCTCTTAGCGAGAGGTAAAAATACATTTCAAGCATATCGTAGAATATATTGAACTGACTTTGTGGTTGGCACTTGGTGAAACATTTATGTATATTTGATAAATTAAATAAAACACTTGGTGTAGTTTCACAGCTTTATTAATGTTTACAACGGTCGTTTCGATCTTGCGATCATCTTCAGGTAACTAACACAAAAAAATGTTTTTTTTGTGTGTTAGTTACCTGAAGATGATCGCAAGATCGAAACGATCGTTGTAAACATTAATAAAGCTGTGAAACTACACCAAGTGTTTTATTTAATTTATCAAATATACATATCGTAGAATTCATAATTATATATAGATTCCAAATATATAAAATATATAGGATGGCCTATTTGAAATATGAAAGTTAATGTCACTCCCGGTCAAACCGGAAGCGCTACCATCATGACATATACCTTGATTTGTGAGTCCCTAAGCCTAGTTTACAAATATTTAAAGAGAATTAGAAAATAATAATAAATAAAAAAGTTATTTTGAGTGGCCCTTTTTCAGTGTCACCTTGTACGAGTATATACCTCAGTGTGAAATTCATTACAGCCTCGCGCTGTATCTCAGCTCGAGGCTTCGCCTCTCGGTAATATACACAAGCCCTCGGCTGCAATTAAACCTTTAGCACCTCGGATGTAATATACTATTACTTTGACAGGCAACAATCACAAAATAAAATATTCCAGTATCATATAAATTAGTTAAAAAGTTTTTACTGATGACGTAAATCGGTTGTCTTCGTGGAGCAACCATAGCTTTTAGATTCAAATCATGGCAACATAGACTTTTCTTATAAGTAAAGTAAAATTTTCTCACAATTCTTTCGAGAATTTTGAACTCCACGTCTTTTTTAAAATACCAAGAATACAAAGAAGAACCTTAAGATGAACCGAAAGAAATTGATGATGCAGTTTCTGCAGCTGATCTAAACTTATTGCTAACGAAATTTAGAAAGTTGTATAATGCAGCTTATAACTTATAACCACCAATTCTGATAGCTACTGTTTTTACTTATTCCCAAAATTATGAAATGTTCACATTTGATATTCTTGCATTTAATTCTGCATTTATTAGTAATTAATTCTAAAAATTATTTTATTTTTTCTTCTTGCCTGATTCCGTTCCTGTTTTCAGTGATGAAATCCTCTTTGTGGTTTTTATTTTATGAATCATATCCGTGAGTATATTTCTCCTACGGTGAACTTGAATTAGCGGAGCGAAATGACGGAGTCACTCCACTCCACATCCGTCTCTTCTCACGCCCTTCCACGGCACGGCTGCCTCAGTTTCAATAAAGATTACACCCTGAATTAATTGGTTTTTTACCCTGGAAATCTCTTTCCAATGAGTTTACAATTCTGTAGAACCGGATAGTTCACTTCCAATTGGAGAATTATTACTAACGTATATTTGAATTATAAAACTCATTTTAGGAAACTAATATGATTTTTTTATCAGGATTTTATGAGGATTTTAATTGCATTTTTTTTGAATTATGAAAAATATGGGATTAGTTTTACAGTAAAATATTGTTACCTGTATTTTCAAATTATTACCGTAAAATTTTTCAAAGAAATCCGATCAAAGTCATCTGTATCATGAACGAATTAACAAATTGGCATACATTTATCTCTACTATTTACAATGACTAGAAGCGTCTGCGATAAAGATGGATATAACACGCTTGTCTTTCAAAAATTCATATTGTTTCGACTGTTAGGACATTCCATTTGAAAACAATGCTCCTTGTCTGGACATTCTACTCCTAATCTCTTATAAAAAGAATATAGAAGTAGAATTTCTTCTTTCTTTCGCCATACGACATTGCAGGGTTTGCAATGCCTGGTAATATATTTATGATATACGAACCATAAATTTTTTACTGTAATAGCAACATGAAATGTACTTATCGGCAACTATACTCGTAAAACGAGTCTTGTGCATAAAGTTATGAATTTTATCAAAATAACCTTGTGATGCTATTTATGTTATCATCTATCATAACAGAGTATGCGTGTTTGGGTTTATTTTTATCCGTATAATAAAAGCAGATAGATTAACCTCTCGTCGAAATAAAATTTATGAATTCTAGTAATCTCCGAGTTTATATCTCCATTGTCGCCATCTCACGCGCAGTAAAAAACAACGAATGAGAAAAACAGCAGATTTAAAGTAAGGTGCCTGAGATAGGAGAGACACAGAAATATGAAAAACGTAACTCTCTCTCATTAAGATACCGCCGCATCAGCGGGATTTCAAAACATCCCCTTTCAACGAAACGGAATTTTGTACACAACGAACAAACATAACAAAAAAAGTTTTCTATGGACCTTTCTTCTGTTCTCCGCGCTTTCTTTCATTTTTTCGTCCAATTACCCTCCGTCATTCACGGAGAAGGATGAGTTGCATTCACGTCTCCCACTATATATTACACAGATACAGCGCTGAGTTATTTATTGCTACACTGCATCAAATAAATATTAACAATATTTTCCTTTCTCCTCAACATCTTTTATATGCAAATTGATATTTTCAACTCTTATTTTGTCTCTGAATTCTATTTCTCTATCATAGACTGTGCGTTATAACCAGGTTGTAAAATCCGTCTTTTTGTAAAACGCTTAGACATTTTATAAAATCCCAATAAATAGTTAAATCTTCGATGACTTATAGCGATATCTTATTATCTAAACTCCTGGTCAACATTATCGCACAACTTCTATTTTCGAGATTTATTTTAAATATATGAATTTTTTACCTTCCGTCACCTTTAGGAAAGGAAGGTATTGTCTTTGGTCAAAAAATTCAATGATGAGTTTTTAGTGAATAAGCATGTTTTAGGCTCCCTATAATACGATTTTATCATTTTTACGATGATGTCTGTATGTATGTGTGTCTGTGTGTGTATGTGTCTGTGTGACGAAAGTTTCGGATCGTATAACTTCAATACCACGATTTTAAAAATTATATTTTTTTCGTATTCCTCAAGTTTATATCCAGAAGAAGAGGTGATTAAATTTTGGGTTTTCTTGAAAAAACGCAGTTAAATATCATTTATTGACATTTAACGTTATTATAACTTAAAGAATATATTATTCTCTATATGATTTGATTGCATTTTATACTTCATATTCAATAGATATAGAGTTAAAGAATTATAAAGATATTAAATTCAGATAATTCAAATTGACAGATGTCAGTATCAATGAAAAGTAAATGAATGTGGCAGAGATGAAGATGTGAAGTAGATGTTGGGGAAGATACGGTAAGGAAATAACTCTATTGTTACAAGTTTCCAGAAAGATACAAGAGAGACGATTACATTGGTTTGAAGATGTCATGAGGAGAGTTGAAGAATATATTCGAAGAAGAACGAATAGCTTAGTAATAGAAGGTTGAAGAAACAGAGGAAGACCAAAGATAAGATGGAAGGACTGTATTGCGGAAGACTTGAGAGAAAAGGAACTGAATGAGAACAAAACAGAAATGAGTGGAAGAAGAAAATAAAAATAGCGACCCCTAACGAATGGGAGAAGCTAAAGAAGAAGAAGAAGATGTTAGTGTTAAGTGAAATTTGCATAGTTTGTTTATGAAATAATTTTACTGGAAATCTAGAATCTTTTGCAAGAAAATTTATGTATGAAATTAATATATAATTGACGAAAGGTATTGTGCTTGCCACATCAGATTTTTTTAAGATGCAATTGATAATTTACGGTTCTTTACATATGAAAATAATTTATGTATTTATTTAAGAATAGACTATACAACAGGTCAAGCCAACTGACTGAATAGCATTACAACACAAATACAAAACACATGCATTACAATGGATATAAAAACTATTAATAATTAATAAGGCTTTTTAAACGATTTAAAGTCCAAACGGAAGATGGCGATACTAGAAAATCTAGTGTGATAAATATGGCACATTCGATGACGTGGAGAAAATATTAATAGGTAGTACGGAGAAATGGAAAATAAAAGGTTGCAGTAGATCTGGAGACAGTTCTAGGAGTTTGGCAATTAAGAAGGGACAAGCACTTGGGATCATAAACATCGTTGTTAATTAATTTGGTTAAATGCAACACCAAATTAATATCACGGCGTTCCAAGAGACTTTTTATATGGAACATATGGAGTAGAGACCCATATGACACGTCATGACTAGGATATATATTATGAGGTGCGTGAACTTGGCAGCAACATATTTAAAAAAATTAATACAAATCTACTTTGAAATATACAAATTTGAGAATCATTTTACCTTCCCTCACCTGGTAAGGAAGGTATTGTTTTTGGTTAAAAAATTCGATGGTGAGTTTTTAATGAATAAGCACGTTACTATTTTTGTGTTTATGTGTGTGTGTGTGAGTGTGTGTGTGTGTGTGTGTGTGTGTGTGTGTGTGTGTGTGTGCGAGTTTGTATGTGTCGTTCGTTCCGGATCGCATAACTCTAATACTATAATTCCAAAAATTATTTTTTTCATATTCATCTTTCAGCCGCCTCGGTGGTCGTGCGTGTTGAAGCAGCGTCCAGTAGCGCTCAAAGCGATCTTCACCGCTCGAACCCTGGGGTCGTGGGTTCGATTCCCACCTGGGGCTTGGATGTTTGTAAGTGTCTTTCAAATACATTAATAATTATGTAATGTAAATTGTAACAATGAAACAAATAAAGTATTTGAACCAGGGGCTATAACTCACAGAGTTGAAAAGCCGACAAAATATTATTATTATTATTATTGTTATTATTATTATTATTATTATTATTATTATTCATATTCATCTTTCGTACGTCCATATGAAGAATTGATTAGATTTTGGTTATGATTGGTTAACCAGAAGTACCCTAATTTGAAGATTTAACTGTTTTTCTTGAAAAAAATGTTAAATATCATTTATTGACATTTAATGTTATTATATTTTAAAGAGTATGTTATTATCTATACAAGCTGATTGTTTTTTATACTTAATATTCAATAGATATAGAGTTAAAGAATTATAAAGATATTAAATTTCATAAATTATCAATCAATGCTAACCATGCAAACTGCTAATATATTCAGATAATTGATAGATGTTGAGGAAGACACGGAAAGACAGGTAAGGAATTAAAGGATAACGGAAATGGCTCGAGTGATAGAAATTTCTAGATAGATATAAAAGAGGCGATTACATTGGTTTGAACATGTCAAGAGGAGAGATGGAAATATATATTTGCAGAAGAATAAATAGCTTAGTATCAGAAGGTAGAAGAAACAGAAGGAGACTAAAGATAAGATGGAAGGACTATATTGTGGAAGACTTGAGAGAAATGGAACTGAATGAGAACGACACGCAAAACAGAAGAAAATAAAAAATAGCGACCCCTAACGAAACAGGAAAAGTTAAAGGCAAGACGATTTAGTGTCAAGTGCAATCATAATAATTTTACTGGAAATATAGAAACTTTTGCAAGAAAATTTATGTATAGGGCGCGAGAAGTCACATGACTTGCTGACCTTGGCAAGCAGATATAAGGGCCCGTGTCAAAATGACAGCTAGTAATTATGTCCATAACAGACAAATGTCATAATATTTCATTCAAAATATCATGATTTTCTTATGTCATATGGTTTATTTGTTTTCAGGAGTGTGGAATTCAGTTGCCGACAGAAGGAATCATACAATACCAAAAAAGAAATTTTGAATCAAAAATTATGACATTTGTCAGTTATGGACATAATTAATACCTGTCATTCTGATACGGGCCACATATCTGATTGCCAAGGTCCGCAAAGTCACATGACTGCTCGCGCTCTATGGAATTTGTGCATAATACACAAGATTGACGGAAGGTAATGTGCTGGCCACATCAGATATTTTTTGTACTGACTCAATTCATGCCTGATAAGCTTCACAGATGGGATTCCAAATGATGTTACAGTACTCAAGTTTAGATTTCACAAATGAGTAGTAAAGTGAACAAAATTGTAGCCATGTTATGGAAATCCCGAGCATTTCTGATAATAAAACCCAACATATGCTTCGCAGCTTTGTAGGTTTCATTAATGTGATTTAAGAAACTTAGCTTTGAGTCAAAGGTAACTCGAAGTTCTAAAAATGGTTGAGTGCGTGTCAGGGGAACATAATTAATTGAGTAATTGTATAAAAACGGTGTTAGTTTCATAGAGTAAGACATAGTGAAGCATTTATTCAGATTTAGATGGAGATTGTTATGACAACACCACTGATATAAAACACTCAACACTGTAGTAATTGACAATGAAGAAACTGGGTGGAAGATTTTCAAGTCATCCGCAAATAATAGTTTATCACATCGTAAGATAACCGTTAGGTTATTGATAAATAGTAAGAAAAGTAGTGGACGAAGATTAAAGCCTAGTGGTATTACTCAGATTGCGACAAAACTAACTTACATTATTGAAATGGACAAAAAGCTTACGTTGATGAAGGTAGAACGAAAGTAAGGAAATTAAAGATGGAGAAAAACTGCAATTTCTTAATCAAAACACTACGATCAATTCTATCAAATGCTTTAGCAAAGTCAGTGTAAATACAATCAACTTGACCCTTTGCATCAACAACCGAAGTAACTCTGTGAGTAAAATAAATTAAGTTTGTAACATATTTAACATAGAAGTAGGCCGGAGGGTCGAGGAATTATTTTAATAAACGAAGAAAGGATTTGTGAAAAATTCATGAACCTCGCAGGGATTTGAACCCTGAACCTTCTCATATCTAGTGAGACGCTCTAACCAACTGAGCCACAAGATCCCGTCCCATTGAAGTCGATGAATCATTCACAATTCTTTTTACAAATATATATATATATATATATATATATATATATATATATATATATATATATATATATATATATATATATATATATATATATATATATATATATATATATAGCACATATTTCGCGCTGAGTATTCATCTATACCGTTAGGATAGTGTACTCGTCAACGAAATATGTAAAAAGAATTGTGAATGATTCATTGACTTCAATGGGACGGGATCTTGTGGCTCAGTTGGTTAGAGCGTCTCACTAGATATGAGAAGGTCCAGGGTTCAAATCCCTGCGAGGTCCATGAATTTTTCCCAAATTCTTTCTTCGTTTATTAAATAATTCCTCGACCCTACGGCCTACTTCTATGTTTAAATATGTTACGGTTAGTCACAAATAATTCTTATCAACGTTTATTAAGTTTGTAACGGTAGACTGTTTTCCATAAAGCCATGCTGAGATAAAGAATTTTTATTTTTTATATTAGGGTATATAGTTTTATAAATTATTTTTTCTATATTGCATCTGTAACAAAGCTATAACAGCACCCAAAGGAGTTCGTTAATAGCTCGTTTGAGTGTTTTAACAGCCTAGTACAATTTATTTTTATAAAGTTGGTAACATAGCTGAAATGTCAAAAAATATCAAATTTCAAACCTCACTGAATAAACGGTACTAACGATTGTTAAGATTTTTATTTTTGTTTATATATATTTAGGGCATAAATAGTTCAAAACAGTATTAATTGTTGATATTTAAAATATGTAATTTATTTTTATTTATTTATTAACTCTGTCGGTAAATTAGTTCAAGCTTTTTGGCGCTGATGTCATAGCCAAAGTTACGCAGAGTAGTTCAGACAGAAGCAAAATGGCGGCGGAGGAGAAATGTCAACAAGAATTAAGTGTTTATTTATAAGAAAATAGTGTTTTAAATATAAGATGTGTATAACTATATAGTTTTACACTTTCCACATCCTTTTCAGTTAATTTTATACAATAAAATGTAAGTAACTTGTAAAATTTTTATATTTGGTTATGATTATGAAACCTGACTTTTTCATTGTTTGTTTTTGGAATTATAAAATGTATTTTCCGTGATTTTACGTATTTCAGATGGAGTACACAAAAAATCGTCTGTATTATATTTATTTTGATATGAATTTGATTGTCGAGACAATTTTAAATTCAAACAATTGAATTTTCAAATGTCACATTATTACCAACTAACACAAAATTCCCTAAATTTTGAATTTACTATTTTTTATTTAAAAATATCATAAAAAGCGCAAAATAGAAAAAATAGTATAAAGAACTCATGTTATAATTGTCGATTATTTTGTTCGAAGGTTTGGGCAACTCCGCTACGCGTCGTTACCCAAACTTCCTTCTCACAAAATAAAATGACAATTATGACATTCGTTCTTTAATATACTATTTTCAAATTCCTCGCTATAGTTAGACAGCATGGCTATAGGGCGGTAGTTCTAAATATTTGTGATATCACCAGATTTTAAAATAGGAATAATTCTTGTTAAATTTCAAAACGTTGGTGAAAGAAAAAAAAGAGGGAACAAGATCAGGACCACAGGATAAAGACGATTTGAGGGTTTTAATAGCGGATTCAATATCTGTTATGGAAATATGATGGAGAATAACTGAATCACGGGATGGAGGATTTGGATTAGCAAGAGAAAAAGGGATGGCAGAAGTATAAACTGAGTGAAAATGGGAGGCAAATGCATTTGATATATCAACAGAGGTTGTGAAGGATAAGCCGTTGAATTGCATACAATTAATATCAATGAAGAATCAATTCTTGTTTATAGAAATATTTTATGGTTTTTCTGTCTTTACAGCTGTAATAAGGAAAAATTATAAATAAGTTTGAAAGTGTTTTTACGTATTATTTTAACTCAATTTAATATTTCTGTATTTTACTTCAAAATTAACATTAAATTGATTTGAACAAATGGACATGGTAGATTTGAAGTTATTCGGAAATTAACTCTAGATTGAGGCTACAGTCAACGTCATGTGGCCAAGGACCTTGGAATTAATCGCAGTATTATAGGACGAGCTTTAAGGTGGTTTGAAGAGACTGGATCCAACTCGAGGAGACACGGAAAAAATTGTTCGAAACCAACAACAGAAAGGGACGACAGATTTCTAACTCTAGAAACTCAGAAAATATGACAAATTACAAGTGAAATGCTAAAAAATCACATTCTGCAAGTTCGGGTTGTCTCAAATTCTAGCCGTACGATGAGAAGAAGATTAGAGGAAATAAGATTGGTCAGTAGACGTACCGTGTCTCACAAGAACTCATCAAGTAACGTTTACAATTTGAAGAACACCATATTCCCTGGGATCCAGCTGGTTGGAACCGTGTTTTGTTTTCTGATGAAACACGGGTCAGTTTAAAATTATCAAACGGAAGGGATCATACTTGGACAGCGATTTGAAGAATGTAATATTGTTCCACGAGAGTCCCTTTTTTGGTAGTTCAATATTATTCTGGGGAAGTATTTGTTCTGACGGACGTACAGATTTGGTGGTTCTTCGTGGGATATCAATAAATGTACGTAGACGATACGTACAAGAGGTCATACAAGACCATGCCATTCCCTTAGCATCGGTAATTGGAGACAATTTTAATTTTATGCCTGAAGATGCAAGGGACGTAAATGAATAACTAAATACAGTAAGAATAAACCGTATGGAATGGCCATCTAGAAGTCCAAACTTAAGGTACAATAGAGCACGTATGTAATATGCTGAAAAGAAGCGTAAAAGGTATAGTACTCGCCCCACGCACTCTAGATGAGCTAGAGGAATCTGTGTTATAAGAATGGGAAAACATACCTCGTCATGTGGTTTAAATTTTTTTATTCGAAGCATGGGACGAAGAATGCAAGCCATTATTAATGTAAGAGGTGGATAATACCAAGTATTAAAAGATTTCAATGAAATTTTATATTTTATTTTAAAAGTTTCAAATTGTGTTTAACATGTACAATGTGCTCAATAAAATTATAATTCGGAGTAGGTTATGAACAGTGAAACGTATGTTTGATCATGATTCAATTCAAAAGTCAATTTTAAGGAGAAAAGGTAATAAAGAAGGATACAGTATATTGTAATTCGCCGTTTTCTAATTTGTTTCCATTTCTGAAATAAGATTCAAGGAGAAAAGATTTGATTTCTTTAGATAATTTTTTTGGCAATATCTCGTGTAAAATTGACATTTAATTAAATATTTTTAAATTAATACACGTTTCTTTGTTCATAGCCCGCTCCGAGTTAGGCCTTTTTTGAACACTGTATAATATTGTAGTTATTAATTTAAAGGTACATTATGTAGAGTTATGTGATATGACCAACACAATACCTCCCGCCATTTATTTTTTATTAATTTAAATACATACTTATGGGGTCTCGTTGTCGCGTGCCTGATATCTAGTTCAGAATCTGGGTAACCTGATTCGATCCCGATCAACGCTAAATATTTCAAATTTTAAATGGCACAAAAATGTCCCCTGTGTTGCTCTCTCCACATCAGCAATGAGACGACGCTTGATAAACGCCTACAAAATATGTCACTATCATTACCGTTTTTTTTTTATTTAAATACATACCTGCATGCTAGAAATTATTTATATTAAATTCCTTTCCGTATAACTATTGTTCTCTTTACAATTTTCGTTTTAAAACGTTATTACTATTAATTTGAAATTATGTATATTAAGTTCCTTTCCATTTTTAAGTTCATATGGATATGTCGACTCGCACGTGACCATAATACTTGAGAATCTCAATTAACAAAGGCTGTGGTGCCTTTGATGATGACGATTCATTTAAATTAAACTACAACTGGCAATTGGTCAAGATAGCGTAAGCAATAGAATCTTTAGTATTAAACACTTTTAATGTAATGTTGTTTCCATGCGAAATTTGTGAATAAAAGCAGATTGACGCAAAATAAGAATTTGTTCCTTTAGATGAGGCTAACCTTTGTCGTCATTGGGTCAAATTTAAATTATCTTTTTTACAGTTAATTTTTTTTTCTCATCTCTTTTACCTGTGATTTACATCTGGACTCAGAAAGTGTAAACATATCCTATAATAGTATTTTAATGTTTATTAAAAGGAGTGGTGTAAGAACTTGAAAGGAACAATGCAGCTACTTGTATTAAATCTGTTTACAATCCAGCTTACTTTACGGCTTAAATATAATTTGTCAGGATTAAAAAAGTTGCGTACAGCAAGAAAAATATTGCAAGTAGCCTAGAGGATTAGTCCGTAGATTTACATGCGCCATTTTAAATATATTTTTTGCTACTCAGTTAATTTTTTTTCAGGTTTTATTTATCACAATGTACATTTAGTAAACAAAATTGCATATTTTGTCACAAAACAATGTAGCTTCAATATTCTACTTTATTTTGTATATAAATATATGTATTATCAGTCGTTCTATTGATAATTTTTAGTGACATAAGCATTAATAAACAAAACATATAGGATGGTATTCTGAGCGCCCGATTGATTATATATACAATAAATACTTTAGTCTGGTAACTAAAGTCGCTTGCTTAGTTGGGCTTAGTCGCGAGTTCAGAATACCAGCCATTGTGTTCTGGTCAGATTATTTTAGAATTGAATTTGTTGTGATGTCCTCTACATTCCCTAGTATGTTTTTGGAACATCCTGAATAATTAATTTAAAAAAAATGCATTCTGCTTGTTTAATTTCAGGTTTTTAAGGGCAGTTTATAAAGAAATCTACCTAGCCATGAAACAAAAGACGAACGATAACAATTTTTTGTCGTCAGATTTGTGTGTCATTTTTAAGTTCATACAGTAAGTTGCATTCAAATCGTATTATTAGAATTTTGGATTATGTATACCCTTTTACTATATGTAGGTATTCTGGTTGTGACTTTTATTATCTGTGTTGACTACATATTAAATATATCTGTATACAACGTAACACATGACTCATCATTCTGCCAACCCTTCCCATTGATCACAAATTATAAATATCGTGTCGGCCAAACGTGCGCCGACAGATTCAAATATGAGTATGAGTATAATAACAATAATACAAATTTGAATTTTTTATTCACAATTTACTAAATAGGAAAATATAAATTCCTTTTTTCTTTACATTTACACAAACTACTTGCCTATTTTAGAGGAGTATTATAAAATGTATTACTGTTTGTTTACTAGTGTTTACAGACCGCTGTAAAGATAAACAAGCCCACTTATCGGTTTGAAGTTTGAATTTGAACTCAATTCCAGATGTTAGCCTTCACATTCAAAACAAAGTATCGGATCCAGAATTAAAATTTGGATCCGGACGCGTAAAGAAAACATCGAATCCGGATCCGGATCCTAATTTGGATCCGGATCCAAATTCGAATTAAATTTTCGGATATCCGCTTCAATATCCGAATGTCGCATATCCGAGGATCCGGATATTTTGAAATCCGGGTTCTCGGATCCAAGTTTTGTCGGATCCTCACAGCACTAACATAAATAGAGCAACTCGTTAGGAACTAATAAAAAATATTCCTTCATATTTTAATTACTCAATGTATTTTAAAATTATTGTAAAATGTAAAGGTAACATTCATAAAACCTTACGGTCGTTAAATATGTAATTCAAAAGTATCGTACTAAATTTCACAAGTACTTATGCATTTGAATACAGATGTGAGGTGCGACAAAAATAGAGCGGCTGTATAAATAACTTATATTTACTTTAAAACAATTAACCAGAATAACAATTTATAAAAGAAACTTAAATTAGATAAAAAATCTGTTGTGCCCAACACATTACCTTCCGTCAATCCTGTGTATAAATTCCATATATAAATTTTCTTGCAGAAGATTCTAAATTTCCAGTAAAATTATTTCATAAACAAAATATGTAAATTGCACATGACACTGACATCTTTTTCTTTAGCTTTTCCCATTCGTTAGGGGTCACTATTTTTTTTTTCTTTTTCCACTCATTTCTGTTTTGCGTGTCCTCATTAAGTTACTTTTCTCTCGTCTTCTGCAATACAGTCCTTCCATCTTATCTTTGGTCTTTCTCTGTTTCTTCTACCTTCTATTACTAAGCTTTATTCTTCTTCTAAAATATTCTTTGTTTTATCTTTCTAAAAATTTTTTTCACGCAAGCCATTTCCCTTATCCTTTAAATCCTTACCCCATATTTACGTGTCTTCCCCAACAACTATTTCAACATCCTCATCTTTGCCACATACATTTTCGTTGGCTGATTTATGAAATTTAATACCTTTATAATTTCTTAACTCTATATCTACTTCTTAACTCTATATCTACTGAATATGAAGTATAAAATGCAATGCAATCGTGTAGAGAATAATACATTCTTTAAAATTAATAAATAACATTAAATATCAATATGATATTTAACTGCTTTTAGCAAGAAAACTGTTAAAAGTTGCAAATGAGGGTACTTCCGGTGGACCAATTATAACCAAAATCTAATCATGTCTGCATATGGATCTAAACTAGAGGAATATGAAGAAACGATCGTCACATACGTACACACACATACACACAGACGCACACACACACATACATACACACACACACACACACACACACACACACACACACATACATACAGACATCATCGTAAAAATAGTAAATTACCTAAAGGTAACGGAAGGTAATAAACAATGTATGAACTGGAGATTTCTACATTATTACCAATTCACTGGACATGTTGAAAATACTGTTATGAAGAATCGGCAACAACGCAGGGTAAGAAACATAGTGCGGAGAAAGGAAAAAGTTGAGCATCAGTCTATATTCTTGACGGCGACTATACATATTTAGTACTTTAATAATTATTTGTAATAGATGCATCCCTTATACTTTTAAATAATTGTTTGAAATTATTAATTTTATTCCTTGCAACATTTTTATCAATGGTTTGCAATAGATTTTCAATTGTATTAAAGATTAGACAACATTTGCGAGGTATATGCCCGGTTGCGGAAACGTTCATCATTTTGTGATTTTGTGACTCTCGTTAAAAATGATAAAAATTTATCTACCTGGTGTAAATTTTTCATTTTCTCGTGAAATAACTCAAAACAAAACTACCTGTCATCTTCCCAGCAATCATAAGCACATTACATCCCAGACAAACAGCACCTCTATTCTGTACATCTCTACATGCTTTCCGGCGATGTTATAACAAGCAGTTCTCTCAACATCACCGTCTCGCTACATAACAACATGAGCTATAGTTGTGAGTGCAATTTCTCCACCGTACGCCTTGGAAACTACAAGGAAGTCTGAAGAAAGGAAAAGTTACTCGAGTAATTCGTCATATTGACAGTGAAAAAGTGAAGGGCGATGAGTATGGGATTCTGGAATCTGGAATGCATTTTAGGGAAAGTCCGGGGTAGGTTAAAGTAGTCACTTATAGGGTAAATTTACAAAAGAATGGACCAGAGAATAGGGGACTACATTAAGGGTATACGAAATCGTGTTTTGCACTTCCATTCGCTTTTAAAATATCCACATGGTATATTTTTCATTTTTTATATAAAATGCACTTAGCTGTTGTCATTTGGAGTAATTTATCAAAGTAGAGAAATAATCTAATCGAATTGTAAAACAAAAATCTGATGTGACCAACACACCTTCCGCCATTTAATTTTTATTTCTTTAAATACATATCTAAGGGGTCTCGTTGCCGCGTGACTGATGTCTAGTTGTGAATTTGGAGAACCCGATCAACGTTAAATATTTCGAATTTTAAATGGCACAAAATTGTCCCCTGTGTTGCAATCACCACGAGGTGACGCCTGGTAAACGCCCGAACGATATATATATATATATATATATATATATATATATATATATATATATATATATATATATATATATAGGTCATTATCATTACCGAAATCTGTGTACAAAGCAGATTAGCGCACCTACCAATGGGTAATATGCCGTGATAAAATATTTATTATCTATTTAGTAAATAGCTGCATATTTGCTAATGCTACAAATTATGTATATTAAATTCCTTTATACTATAGTTCTCTTTACCATTTTTATTTTAAAACGTTATTATTATTATTTTGAAATTATGTATATTAAGTTCCTTTCCATATAACTATTGTTCTATTTACAATTTTCTTTTTAAAACGTTACTGTTATTAATTTGAAAACATTATTTTTTTGACAGTGACATTTATCTGTCAGTTACATATATTTGAGCTGAACTGTGTGACCATGGAGTTGTCTTTAAAGCATAAGTTCCAAGATATAATTTTTTATTACTTTATCAAAATTATCCATAAAATACATAGAAAAAGTATTAATGCAAACCTGTAGAAAATGGAATAATCTTTAATTTTTATAATAACAAATTGCGAAAAAATAACATTTAAAGGTATTTTTTGAAGAAAAACTATTTTGAGCGCCAAGTAAACTGCCATTTCCGGTTATCCGATTGACACCAAAATCTAATGGTTTATTTCCATATTAGAACAAGGTAGAAATACATGGTTTCAAAAGTTTCCAAATGATAGTATTTGAGTTAGAGTGCCCAGAAGATCCACACACACACATACATACACACACACACACACACACACATATACATACACACACACACATACACACCCACAGACATCATCGTGAATATGTTAAAATTGGATTATAGAGATCTTAAAACCTGGACATTTACCAAAATCTAGATATGCGATTTTTAGCACGATTCCTATACCTCTCTTACCAAGCGTAGCGGGAGGTAAAAAAAATTGATGTAGCCAGCACGTTACCTTCCGTCAGTTCTATGTGTTTTGTAAACGTACAGAAAAATTCTTGCAAAAGATTCTATATTTCCAGTAAAATTATAACACAAATATACTATGTCAATTGCATTTGACACTGGCATTTTTCTATCAGAATTTTCTTTATAAAAAAATTGATGGTGAGTTTTTAATGAATAAGCACGTTTTGAGGTCTCTAGAATACGAATTTAATATTTTTACGATTATATCTGCACATATCTGTATGTGTGTGACGATCGTTTCAGCTGCGGTAACTCCAATATTACAATACAAAAAATTATAATGTTTTTGTATTCCTCATTCTTCATCAATTGATCAACCGGAAGAATCTTAATTTTATATTTTAACTGTTTTCTTAAAAAAAAAAAACAGTTAAATATCATTTTTGACATTTTATGTTATTATAAATATTAATCGTAATTACATTCGAGGTGGGGTATGTTTCATTACAGCCGAGGGCTTATGTATATTACCGACAGGCGAGGTATGTATATTATTTTATTCACAATCATTCTCTTTTTAAATCAATAATTTTCAGAATAAATAATTGAGATTTTACTTCTAATTTTATTAATCTTTTTTGACAGCTCTATTAAAATTTGCTTAGCCTACTTTATATTAGGGATCTATGACAATGTTGCTAAGCAACCCCTACATAAACATTTCCAACCCGTGGGGTGGAAGTGAAATCTGTTATTTCCGATCCAAGAGATTGTCGTTGCAATTTTCATCATAGTCAATGTATTTAGAGATAAAAAATTATAAAGAAATTAATTTTCATAAATCTTGTAATCTCTTAATGAATACAGTTTGAATAGGTAATTCAATATTACTAATTGAAAATGTCAGTGTGAAGTACAATTTGCACAATTTGTATGTGAAATAATTTTAATGAAAATACAAGATACTTATATTCATTGAACATGAAGTATAAAATGCAATGAAATCATAATAATCGTATAGAGAATAAAATAATATTCAATATTTATAATACCATAAATGTGAATGTAACATATGAAGGTACTTCCGGTTGACCAATTATAACCAAAATCTAATCATGTCTGCATATGGATGTAAGGAAGACGAATACATAAAAATCGTAATTTTTAGAATTATAGTATTGTCAAACACACGCGCGCACACACACATACTGACATAATTGTAAAAAATAGTATAATCGTATTCTATTGACCCTAAAACTATTACCTAAAGGTAATAGAAGGTAAAAATGACAACTTTTAATGATGATTTTTTTATTTTAATGACAATTGCAGAAATAAGAATTTTATCTAAGAATTTTTCCGTATAAAAGGCCTGCAATGTCAATATAATTTTTATTTATCTAACCATCTTTTATTCTCAAGACCTACTAGGTTTACAACTTTTTTTTACTGTTTTCTCCTTCATCCTCATTGCTCATCTTATGTCTTCTATAAGAACAAGGCAAAGAAGAAGCAACGCTATCTACATCTTGCAGGGTCGGACTTAACATTTGTTTACTTAGAATGTGGACGCGCCTGAGAAAACATCCTTTTATTTTTACACATGAATATTGAATAAAGAAAATAGACTACAGAGAATGTGCGGAAAATATTAGGAATCTGGGAAATAAAATGCTGGGTATATAACTAGCCAGCCGATTCTGAATTTGAAATCCAACATCAAATAATAAATAAATACACATATAGAATCTGAATTACGAATTTTCTACGTATTAGACAGATAGACAGATATTTTAAAAGGTGGAATATTTTAGAGGTCTTTTACTAAGAATTCAATATACAAGCTCATTACCTGAAATTATTGAATGTCAAAATAGTTATTTGTATATCTAGGCCGCGAAATCACTCTTTAGCGTACCGAGAGAAAAATTGTCGCCGAGGCCGCTTGCGGTCGAGGCAAGACAATCTCGAGGACGCTAAAGCATTTCGCGGACAAGGTGTACACAATATTTTTTGTGAAACCGTAAAAAATATATAATTACAAATTTTATTAATTTTAAACAGTTTCACTGTAAATTGAAAGTTGGCTTTCAAGGTAGCTATGAAATTGACATTTGATAAACAAAACAATTAGTTTTGAAAAAATCATAAAATCATAGTGATTGTTTACTCAATTTCGCGGCCACTACCATGACAGCCATAACAACAACCGCGAAATTCAATTTCGTGGCCTATATTGCGGCTGCGAAATGCCTATTTCGCGGCCGGTTGCACAAAAAATAATACACACACATACATACATATGAACATAAAAATAGTAAAATCAATCTAGGACAGCGGTTTCCAAACTTTTTCGGTATGGAACCTTTAAGGAACCGCCTGCGTTTCGCAGAACCCCAACTCTATTGTGAACCCAAAGCTACGGATGCAACCAATATCGATATACTGGTGATATTGCCAAGCCCGAATTACTATTATGCGTGTTCGACAAACCATCCAGCACCTGATCCCTGAATTCCATAAAGAAGTCGAGAGATATATGAAAGCCCCTAATATTGCAAGAGAAGCGGATTCGTTGGTTTTCTGACGCGATGTAATTATTTACCAAAATTTAAAAAATCTGATGTGGCCAGCATATTACCTTCCGTCAATCCTGTGTATTATGTACAAATCCCATATATAAATTTTCTTGCAAAAGATTCTATATTTCGCAAAAGTGCTATTGTTTCCAGATGAGTTCTATAGAATTCGAGAGGCTATTTTCTGCAGCAGGTCTCATTCAGATAGACTTGCGAAATCACTCGTCTCCACACAATTTGATTATGCTAGCAAAATGTAAACAAAATTTTTGTTTCTTTGTCCAAAGTAATTTTGGTTTCACAAGTAGGTAGCATCGGTAGCATCTATATTTTTCAAGAATATAGGTATCGGTATAATTTCGGCAGAACCGAGTATCGTTGCATTATTACAAAGCAAAAAATCTGATGTGGCCAGCACAATACCTTCCGTCAATCCTGTGTATTATGTACAAATTCCATACATAAATTTTCTTGCAAAAGATTCTAAATTTTTGGTATTATGTGTGATTCCCTTTCTCGGCAACTGAATTCCATACTCCTGATAACAAACAAACCACATGAAATAAGAAAATTATGAAATTTTGAATGAAAAATTATAACACTTGTCAGTTATCGACATAATTAATTGCTGTCATTTTGATACGGGTCCCCATATCTGCTTGCCAAAGTCAGCAAAGTCATGTCACTGCACGCGCCCCGTACATAAATTTTCTTGCAAAAGATCCTATATTTCCAGTAAAGTTATTTAATAAAGAAACTATGCAAATTGCACTTGACACTGACATCTTCTTCTTCTTCTTTAGTTTTTCCCATTCGTTAGGGGGTCGCTATTTTTTATTTTCTTCTTCCACTTATTTTTGTTTTGCGTGTCGTCCTCATTCAGTTCTTTTTCTCTCAAGTCTTCTGCAATACAGTCTTTTCATCTTATATTTGGTCATCCTATGTTTCTTCCACCTTCTAATAATATATTCATCTCTCCTCATGACATGTTCAAACCAATGTAATCGTCTCTCTTATGTCTAGAAACTTCTAACACTAGAGTTACTTCCCTTATTCTTTCATTGATTTATATTTTGTTGATACTGACATCTGTCAATTTGAATTACCTGAATATATTAGCAGTTTCCATGGTTAAGTTAGCATAGCTGGCCGAATTCTGAAATTTATATGAAATTTATTATGTTTATTCTTCTATAACTCTATATCTGTTGAATATCAAATATAAAATGCAATCAAATCGTATAGACAATAATATATTCTTTAAGTTATTAAAACATTTAACTGAGTTTTTCAAGAAAAACTGTTAAAATCTTCAATTGAGGGTACTTCCGGTTGACCAATTATAACCAAAATCTAATCAAGTCTGCATATGGTTGTAAGGAAGAGGAATACGCAAGAATTGTAATTTTTGGAATTTTAGTATTGGAGATATCGTTGACGAAACCGCGGTCACACACACACATATATACACACACACACACACATACAGACATCATCGTAAAAATAGTAAAATCGTATTGTAAAGACCCTAAAACGTGTTTATTCAATGAAAACTCACCATCGAATTTTTTGACCAAAGACAATACTTTCCTTGCCTAGAGGTGACGGAAGGTAAAAACAAAGCTTCTTGTACAATAACAATATTCATTGTGGCCGAAGAAAATATTGAGGCTTATCATACAACAAAAATTATAAAATTACTTACTATTGTGACTTGATTTTTACTTTTTAGCACGTATTTTTTGTGACAGATTTTTTGAAAAAAAAAATTGAATTTCGTCTTTGTGTTATAGGACCCTTAGGTTCCGCGGAATACACTTTAAGAATCGCTAATTTATGATTAATGTGCTCATTAAAAAAAAACACTATCGAATTTTTTGACCAAAAGCAATAATATCTTTCTTACTTATCGATAACGGAACGTAATAGATCTTTTTTTTCCAGTCAGACATATTGAGACAAATAATGTACAAAATGATTGGGCTATCAGCTTCCTTTATTGTATAGAGTTAGTTCAACTTCTCGTGACGCACCGTGCGCAACGCTAAATAAACCAGCAGAAGTCGAAGACCAAACTCAAGAATCGTGAAATTTTTTTGGTCATTGCATTCGTCATAATAGTTCAAGCGACGCAGTAGTTTCACTACTACCTTTCGGCAATCCAGGAAGGGTAAAACAAAATAATACTTAGACCATCTTCAACGGTGCCTTCCACCATCTGCACCAACATAGTCTTTTCAAGTGAAATCACCTATTTGAAAAACCACGTCATATTTTTTCAATATTAAGATTTTTTGAAATTGAATTCTACGAAGGTAAATGTATCTTTTTGTGAGAAATAGCATATATCAGATGTACAGCACCGCTCATAGTAGAGCAGTTAACATTTAATTTGAACGTGAAACAATAGACTTACCTATTCTGTTTCTCTTTTGAATACGTTAGAATATACTTTTTGATCTTTCTTAATACAACCTTTTAGTTTAAGTTCTGTATATTTTATTTAAACATACATAATGTGACGTGCGCCCCTGACTTAAAAGTATATGAGCGCCGCTACTGGTAGAATATTCCCGAGGATGACATAATCCGCGGCGGCGGGAGAAAACCCATACGCGTTTGGACTGTTTAATTACATCCGGTGGTGTGATCCTTTGTATTCGATGATGGTCTCGTCGGAAAGTTCCAGAAGGACACTGGGCTGGATAAATACCGTCCGAAGGACTGCGGAGGCATAGTCTGATATATAGAAGCAACGAGCAATGAAGTTGGTGATGTTAATAAACAGTCTACAAGTTGTGAATATAAATAAATGTAGTTATATGAATAAATATAGTGATATAAGTATTGTTCAAATAAATAATCTTAGTGTTTAACTATTTAATAATATTCCTAGTCTTAAATTAGTGTTTATAATTATTTAATCATAGTGTTAGTTACTTTTATTATCTTTTTAATATTTATCCTAATTATTTATCGTTTAATAAACGTATTATTTTAATTAATAATAATTCTCCGATTTTTTACACTTCACCCATATAAATAAACGTTGTACTCGTATTACGTGTTCTGATAGACTTTTTAATGTATCTAAGCGCCTCATCCAATCATTTATTATATTTCTACATCTAATTGTTAGTACGTTTAAATATTGTGACGATTGTATAATAATACGCTAAAATAAAATAAAATGGACAAATTTTGTAAAATTATTAAATTTTGTCGGCAATGTGTAAAATTCTTGAACTGAAATTCTCATTATTTTCGTTAGGTTGGAATAATTTATGTTCCACATTAAATTACTCGATACAGTATAGAAACAAATACGTTTCTTTTTGTCGCATAGGGAAAACATTGGCCAATCTGTGACCTGGAAGCAATGCGAAATGATCGGCGCGCTGGAGAAAAAACGGAGAGCATCCATACACGTCAGATGAGTGAATGCGTCGCCCTGGTGTCAGGGAAATCTCTCGCGGCTCCCAGGCCAAAGGTGTGTTGGGGATGGATGCTTCTCTATCAACAGTTTACGTATTCATAAGGCGTTATGCGACTCGTTCAATTTTAAGCTGTTTGGGAAATCATTGATCAGGGATCGCTATCTGTTGAGTGACGGGATCTGAAGGAATTTCCATTCCTGAATCATTTGTACTTTAAACGGAATTCGTAATAGGGACATCGACAATTTATGAATTGTTTGCCATTGCTTTTCTGCTTTACACAATAGGAAGAAGAATTCGTTTTCTACATTCATTTTATCACAGAATTTTTATATTAGGTATACTTATACATTATGCAAGTATTCATGGTAGTGAAGTTGTTTCGAAAATAAATTTATTTAATTCAACAAATTCTAAAAAGTTTTCTTTTCTTTATTACAATAAATTCATTGCTATCAAAAATACACTTTACTTTACGAAATACTAAAAAACTTTAAAATATTAGTCATCTTAACTAATTGAATTGATTATTTCTAAAAGGGCACTAGTCACTTTCTACTAATTTACAGCACACATAAAAAACTGTTTGTAAATTGATTTATTTCATCTAGTGTTTTTTTATATACAGTATTTTTATTAAAGATGTCTGATCAAGGTCATCTACAAATTGTATAAATTAATATTTTAGCTCCGTCCATTCTGTCAAATTCAATAGTGCCATTTTTTTATTTTTATGAGGATACATAAGATACTACTCTTATTTTATTATTATACAAATATGTTACAGTAAAAGCATTCAGAATTCAAAAATAAGTCAACTGGTAAGTTTATTAGCAAATGTAAAACCAAATATGTAAAAAAAATACTGACACCAGTGTTAAATGAATACATATGAAGGTACGTATAAGTAAATATATTTGAAATTGCAATGCAAAATCGATGTGGCTACCAGACCTTCTGTCAATTCTACGTATTTTGTACAAATTTCATACAATTTTTTTTTGCAAACTATTCTATGGGCGTTTTCTTTTTAGGGGAGAAATGAACTTATCTTACCTCGTACTGAACTGAATTGAACTACTCCTGAAAAGAACAGTATGTTTCTTAAAATAAGAAGTAGAAAATAAAAACATATACAGCATTATATTATTTATAACATAACATAATACTGCTCAATTGGCTTATAGCTATAATCTGTTGTATTACCTATGTGATTTGTTTCTGCCACCTTAAATTATTTTACATTTTTATATTTCCAGTAAAATCATTTCACAAAGATATGATGCAAATTTTATTTGACACTGACATCTGTCAATTAGTAATATTTAACTATTCGGTTTTCATGGTGCAGCTTTTAGCAGCATTAGGTTGCAAGATATTTCTTTATCTCTAACTTCATTGAATATGAAGAAAAAAATATAATTAAATCGAATAGATGATAACATATTCTTTTATTTATAATAACATAAAAGGTCAAAAAATAATACTTAACAGCGTTTTTTCAAGAAAAAATTGTTAAAATCTTCAAATTAGAGTACTTTTGGTTAACCAGTCATAACCAAAATCTAATCAACTCTTCATATGAACGTACGAAAGAGGAATATGAAAGAATTATAATTTTTGGAATTGTAGTATTGGAGTTATCGAAGAAGAATTTTTTGTCACACACACACACACACACACATACACACACACTGACACATACACACACACACATTCATACATGCATCATCGTAAAAACAGTAAATTCGTATTGTAGGCATTCTAAAACGTGCTTATTCATTAAAAACTCACTATCGAATTTTTGATCAAAGACAATATCCTCCTTACCTATACGTGACGAAAGGTAAAAAATTTGTTGATTTTTCAGGTTATGTTTGTAAATATCTACATGCATTTGAAATTAAAATCTACTGATGTTACCAACATAATAGATACCTAGTATATCATATTTGGACAATATATCAAACTCATTTAATAAATTTAGGGAGAAGTCTGCACAAAAAAATTGTGTATTACACGTCCAGAAAGTGCTTTGCGAGTGCTCGTATTTATATATATTCGCATTTGCAAATGTGCAGTTTCTATACTAGTGATACAAAGAACTATTTGATTCACACATGGATAAATTAATATAACAGGTAATAGGTAAATTTGAATATTTGTTCACAATTTAATTCATCTTTTTGTTAATCCCCATATATGCAATTTAATTTATCAACATACACTGATTTGTTTCAGTTCAATTTGCAAAATGTTGTGACTATTGTCCACAGAATTTTTAAAAACAAGCATCCTAAATAATTGATGTTATTCAACTGTTCATGTTAAATGAACCCCGAAAATTAATTGAAGCGTGTTTTGTTTGTAAAGATTAATTAACTAAACAATCATCACCTGTCCATTTTTCTCCAGAATCAAGTGCCAGAGTCACGTAATAAAAACAAGACAGATATAAAACGGGAAAGAACATCATTAGCTGGATGGCAATAATTGATTCAACGGAGCACAAAGAAATCCGCCGGTTTTAATTAGCGCCCAATTCAACGAGAACGCGAACGCAAGAGAAAGAAGGAGGAAAAATGAGCCAGTGACAAGGTCATGTAGCAAATTACAAGGCTACTGGCGACACTAATAGTCAACATGGAGATGGGAGTGTTCATTAACAAGAGCAATATTTTATATGAAACTCAAGATGGATCGATGCAAAAAAGATATAATTTGAGACACTAAATTATATATAATCATGGTTTATTATATATGTCTGGTTGTGCCAATCTTCTATTATCAGAATTTTGGTAATGACGACAGCTATAGTCAGAAAAAATTGTTGTGGCTAGCACAATACCTTCCGTCACTCCTGTGTAATATGTATAAATTCCATACATAAATTTTCTTGCAAAAGTTTCTAAATTTCCAGTAAAATTATTTCATAAAATAACTATGCAAATTGCACTTGACACTAACATCTTATTCTTCTTTAGCTTTTCCCATTCGTTAGGGGTCGCTATTTTTTATTTTCTTCTTCCACTCATTTCTGTTTTACGTGTCGTTCTCAATCAGTTCCTTTTCTCTCAAGTCTTCTGCAATACAGTCCTTCCATCTTATCTTTGGTCTTTCTCTGTTTCTTCAACCTTCTATTACTAAGCTATTCATTTTTCATCCATTATATTCTTCATTTCCCCTCACGACATTTTCACACCAATGTAATCATTTCTCTTGTATTTTTCTAGAAACTTGTAACACTAGAGTTATATCCTTACCGTATCTTTCCGTGTCTTCCCCAACATGTACTTCAACATTCTCATCTCTGCCACATTAAATTACTTTTATTGATACTGACATCTGTCAATCTGAATATATTAACAATTTTTCGAAAATTTTGACAGATTGAAATTGATTTTTTCTGGTTTCGTTAACGTTCTAATTCGCTATAATTGCTGACAAATACATTCCCCAATATATTTTGGATGAAGATGCTGAGATGAAAAACAATTTAATGCCGCATAAATAAAGGATTCAGTATGAAGGTAAAATTTTAAAGTCCTAGAACTTTAAAATGATATTTTAAAGATCTAGGAATGTTTCACTTTTTGTTTTATAAATCGTTCAAAAAACGTTGCTTTAGAAACCAATATGATATAAAAAATTTACTGTAGGTACATGCTTTTTAAACTATATTTCTATTAAGTTAATTTTATAATTCCATTAGGTTTCTAAAGCATGTGACTTGTCGAAAGTATGACTTGGTGCTTTTTTAACAGTTATATTGGTAGCGCTTGCCAGTTAACAATTTTACTTTCACAGATGAAAATATATTATTGACTGAATCGACTCCCCGGTGGTGAAGTGAGCACCGTAGCGAATTCACGACCCAAGGGTCCCGGGTTCTAATCCCGTTAGGTATGCATCTTTATGTGCGTTTTCATCATCTCATTTCCATCAATGCAACGTGTACTATAGTTAAAATGATTAGACAGAAGACTCACGTCATCAACCGAAAAAAAAAACCTTATAAAATTAAATATAACTTGTAGAAATTATGGGGTGTTTTTACCTCTCGCTAAGAGAGGTATTGCATTCATGCTAAAAATCGCATATCCAGATTTTATTGAATAAGCACGTTGTAAGGTCCCTACAATCCGATTTTAACATTTTTACGATGATGTCTGTGTGTGTGTGTGTGTGTGTGTGTGTGTGTGTGTGTGTGTGTATGTGTGTGTGTGTGTGTGTATGTGTGCGTGTGTGGGATGTTGGAAGGACGATTACTCAAAAACTATAAGACTTTAATTTTTTTTAACTACGTATTTCCCAATCGGACATTCATGGGAAGATCTGAAAAGGTTTTGGTAACAATTGGACGACCGGAAGTAGAAGATTCTTGAAAAAAAATCTTCTAAATATTATTTTTTGAAAATTTTTCTTGATAATATTAAAGAAAAATAAATTCTCTTTCTGATACATTTAAATATTTTTATATATAATCAAAAGATTTAGAGATAAAAGGAATATAATATATAAAATAATCTGTTGTAATTAATTTTACAACCGAAAGGATGCCATGAAAAATAGTTGAAAATTTAAATTATTTGTGACAGATAAATGTTAGTGTCAGAAATAATGCGTAATGAAAGAAAAATGTACTTGGAGAATCCCTTAATTCTTGATCTGTGACTATTATGGAGATGAGAAGTCTAGGTTGAAGGACTTAAATTTGTTTCAAACATTATGGGACAATGTACACCAGCACTGTAGACTAGAGTAACTTTGAATTGCGAAAAAGCTATCAAATTCTTCTCAAGTAAGTTGTAAATATTTACAAAATTACACATCGATATAAGAATAATCGGAGTGCAATCTATCCGTCACTTTATTAAAGGTAATTAGTGTTATTTAGATATAACATGTATGAAAAAATAAAATGTAAAAGAAGATATGTAAGAATAGATGCACAATCCAGATATATACATTTTAGACCGCCCAAAATTAATGTTTTTACTAGAAGAATATGAAGAGAAAGTAAACAAGGTTGTTCGAATTGAAAATTGTTGTTACCAGCCTAATATTATATGGTAAACTCTACTTTGTAATTTATTGTAACATAATTTATGGTAAAATATCTTTATGTTGAGACATGCTATTATTGAATAATAAAAAAGTTTATACGTCATAGATTTATATGAATATATTATTTGTATTTATAAAAATATTCTTTGCTTTATGCATACAGCCAGGTAAAATATACGGCGAGAGGTTATGTGCTGGCCACATCAGATTTTTTATTTTTAAAAGAAGAAAAATTTCTAGTATTAAGTAATGTATATATTAATGATATTTACAATTATTTCTAAGTCAATCGTTATTCCTTTTACGGAATATAAAATTATTTGAAATAATTGTAGATTATTTTGGTACCATACGTTGGCTGAAAATGATCATGTTGTGTCAAATAATTTTAATTCCGTAAAAGGAACAAGGATTGACCTAGAAATAATTGTAAATTAATTAATATATACGTGTCTTTAATACTAGTATATTCTTTCTTCTTTTTTAAAATTAAATAACAACTAATAATTACTACAAGTTATAATTCTTTTTATAAGGTTTTTTTCAGGTTGATAACATGAGTCTTCTGCCTAATCATTTTCACCATATGTCAAAGAAGGGTACAAAAAACACAAGGAAAAACTGATTCACTCCCATATATCAATAATTGTAATAAGATGTAAAAACTTGAGATACAATAAAGAATTATTATTATTGTTGATAGTCAGCAATTTGAGATTATATGTCAAATCTTTAAAAAACGAATAGCACCAAAAACAATGTGTTTATAGGTCTTCTTAACGACGTGTTTACAGTATATAGACTCATACAGACATCGAAATAGGAAAACACAGTTTTAATGGATATTTTACCAACCTTTTACGGATGAAACATTATAAAATTTACAAATCTGGAAAACTAGAAAATTGTTAATTAGCAAATAGATGTATATTTTTATGCTGTGTCAATGTAACAAAAAAAATAAAATGAAGTATTTGAAGTGTATAATCGTGGAATTATTGTCATCCATATCTTTTTGGAATATAAAGGAGCACTGATTGAAAACTTTGCTGCGTAAGCACAGCTCAAAACTGCTTAAACGATTTCTTTGAGATTTAAGACGGGCTGTCAAAGTAGAACTCACTTGTCAATTTTAACCCGCAAGGAGTAAGAGGACCCTCATCATTCGATATCCTTTTTTCATCGGCTTTTTACAGACTTCAATGCTGAGCTGCACTGGCAGACATTGTAAAAATATGTCAATGTGAAAAGACTGCAAATTAGTCTATACAGAAGGGTTGTAATTATAAAGATGATTAATTATATAGAAAAGAAAAAAGAGGTAATTGAGTAGAACAATTAACACTCAAGTTCAAGTTCTACTTATCCGAGCCACAGAAGGTTTTTCGTAAACATAGGAGATAGCATCAAAATGTTCCCGAAATTGGTCAATTATTAAAAACAAGTAAAACATTTTTACATTAGTTTTTTACCTCCCGCTACCCTTGGTAAGGGAGGTATAGGGATCGTGCTAAATATTGCATATCGAGATTTTGGTAAATGACCACGTTTTAAGGTCCCCAGAATCCAATTTAACATTTACACGATGATGTGTGTGTGTATGTGTGTGCGTGTGTGTGTGTGTGTGTGTGTGTGTGTGTGTGTGTGTGTAGCCTCATTTGAAGATTTAACAGTTAAATTTGATTTATTGACATTTAACGTTATTATAACTTAAAGAATATATTATTCTCTATACTACATAATTTTACAGAAATTAAATTTTAAAAATCAGCCAGCTATGCTAAAAATGAAACCTACTAATATATTCATATAATTCAAATTGACAGATGTCAGTATAAATAAAAAGTAAGTTAATGTGGCAGAAATGAGGATATTGAAGTAGATGTTGGGGAAGACACGGAAAGATACAGTAAGGAAATAACTCTAGTGTTACAAGTTTCTAGAAAGATACGAGAGAGATGATTACATTGGTTTGAAAATGTCATGAGGAGAAATGAAGAATATATTGAATAGCTTAGTAATAGAAGGTTAAAGTAACAGAGGAAGACCAAAGATAAGTTGGAAGGACTGTATTGCGAAGATTTGAGAGAAAAGGAACTGAATGAGAACGACACGTAAAACAGAAATAAGTGGAAGAAGAAAATAAAAAATAGCGACCCCTAACGAATGGGAAAAGCTAAAGAAAAGAAGATGTTAGTGGCAAGTGCAATTTGAATAGTTTGTTTATGAAATAATTTTACTGGAAATTTAGAATTTTTTGCAAGAAAATTTATGTATGGAATTTATACATATTACACAGGATTTACGGAAGGTATTGTGCTGGCCACAACAGGTTTTTCAGGTTTATGACGTGAGCCTAATCATTTTCATCATATTATGAGAAAATATTATTAGGCAGTGCCTCCGCAACCGGCGTCTATAGCTTACTTAAATTTATATAATGCTTAATATAACATCACTAACTTTTCAGGGACGGCAAGAACTACATTAACCGTGGTTTTAACTGTGATGAAGGAGGGGCTGAAATTTAATGTTTTGACTCCGAAACACTATTAAATATTTACAATATGCACATCATTCCACTGTGCACTTTTATTGTAACATATAACACTATTAAATTATACGCACACGTCGACACCTAAATTATATAATACTCGGTGATTAAAGTTGGTTAGCTATACGCCTATTGAGAACTGTCAGTTGACTGCCGGCTGCCATTTTTTTGTCTAACCATCGCCGGTTGCAGAGGCACTTCCATAATATTAATTCCGCGTACCTACCTTTTATATTTTATATATACTTGCAATTTTTTAACAATTTTTAAATGAATCCAGCTACATTTATTCATGGAATTTTTTATTAAGTGTACGAATGCAGAATAATAATAAAAAGGCTAGAGTAGCATCAGAAGTACACACTTGTATCTGCAGTTTTAAACTGTTGAGTAAAAAATAATGAAGTATTTTTATCTAGTTTGTGGTACTGTAGGTGCTGTAACATTTATGTATAAAAGGAAAAGATACAAAACGTGATACTTGAAAGTTATAGGACTAATAACTTTAAGCCAAACAAATCCTTTTTGCAGTAAAGCGGAGTTATAACGAAAACAAAACAACCAGCTTTACAAGTAGAGTTATAAAAATTCAAATGTTCTTCAGTAGATAATGCAAATGCAAATGAAATAGTCCACAAACCGTTACTCATAAAGGATACATAATAGTCTGCCCTTTTTCCTTCCTTTATTACACTTTGTACCTCTCTTTGTGGATGGATGATAAACGTATGAGAACGGTCCAATTTGCTGCTTTACTTTATTTCACGTACTTTTTATTGGTACACGCGACTATACTTTCCAAACTGATCTGATAATCAAATTCTGTTATGTGAGCGACGTCGTATATTACAAATAGATTGAAATTGAACACTACACGAGTAATATGAGTTCGAACATTTGAATAACAAATTCAAAAAAAAAGAAACATGGAATTTAATTTCGTATCATTGAATTTCTTTTACAGATCAATGTTATTTTTATTTACGTCACGACAAAATAGTAGATACCACATATTGTTATAATATACAAGGTGTAACAGAAATAAGTAC
Source organism: Harpalus rufipes (assembly GCA_951394225.1). Lineage (NCBI taxonomy): Eukaryota > Metazoa > Arthropoda > Insecta > Coleoptera > Carabidae > Harpalus > Harpalus rufipes. Next base: position 38,281,971 of record OX596283.1, read on the forward strand.
ATTAAGTTTAACCAATGATAGAACTCGTCGAGTGGAACAATATTTCTTAATAACTTTTTCTTGTAAACCTTCTAGATATTGAGTTAAAATTCTTGAAAGTTTTGTCTCAATTTTCATTAACCGCCTATGGTCGAATAAAATAATATGAATGTCGGAAAAGTAGAGCTCGTTGCATATTGGCAAAATTAAAAATCTGATGTGACCAACACAATACCTCCCGCCATTTACCTATGGAGTCTCGTTGCCACGAGCCTGATGTCTGGTCGCGAATCTGGGGAATCCGATTCAATCCCGATCAACGCCAAATAATTTGAATTTTAAATGGCATAATATTAACCCTTGTGATAAACGCCCGCACAATACAAATACGTCATCATCATTACCGAAATGTGTGTATAAATCAGATTAGCACACCCAGCAATGGATAATATGCCGTGATAATATATTTATTTAAATACATACCTGCATATTTACTAATGCTAGAAATTATGTACATTAAGTTCCACTCCATAAAACTATTGTTCTATTTACAATTTTCCTTTTAAAACGTTACTATTATTAATTTGAAATTATTATTTTTTTGACAGTGACATTTATCTGTCAGTTACATATATTTGAGCTGAACTATGTAAACATGGAGATGTGTTTAAAGCATAAGCTCCGAGATATAATTTTTATATTACTTTATAAATTTATCCATAAAATATACAGAAAAAGTATTAAAGCAAACCTGTAGAAAATGGAATAATCTTTACTTTTTTACCTCTCGCTAAGAGAGGTATTGGATTCATGCTAAAAATCGCATATCCAGATTTTATTGAATAAGCACGTTTTAAGGTCCCTACAATCCGATTTTAACATTTTTACGATGATGTCTGTGTGTGTGTGTGTGTGTGTGCGTGTGTGTGTGTGTGTGTGTGTGTGTGTGTGGATGTGTGTGTGTGGGATGTTGGAAGGACGGTTACTCAAAAACTATAAGACTTAAAATTTGTTTAACAACGTATTTCCCAATCGGACATTCATGGGAAGATCTGAAAAGGTTTTGGTAACAATTGGACAACCGGAAGTAGAAGATTCTTGAAAAAAAATCTTCTAAATATTATTTTTTGAAAATTTTTCTTGATAATATTAAAGAAAAATAAATTCTCTTTCTGATACATTTAAATATTTTTATACATATTTTATAGATTTAGAGATAAAAGGAATATAATATATAAAATAATGTTGTAATTAATTTTACAACCGAAAGGATGCCATGAAAAATAGTTGCAAATTTAAATTATTTGTAACTGACAGATAAATGTCAGTGTCAGAAATAATGAGTAATGAAAGAAAAATGTATTTGGAGAATCCCTTAATTCTTGATCTGTGACTATTATGGAGATGACAAGTCTAGGTTGAAGGACTTAAATTTGTTTCAAACATTATGGGACAATGTACACCAGTACTGTAGACTAGAGTAACTTTGAATTGCGAAAAAGCTATCAAATTCTTCTCAAGTAAGTTGTAAATATTGACAAAATTACACATCGATATAAGAATAATCGGAGTGCAATCTATCCGTCACTTTATTAAAGGGAATTAGTGTTATTTAGATATAACAAGTATGAAAAAATAAAATGTAAAAGAAGATATGTAAGAATAGATGCACAATCCAGATATATACATTTTAGACCGCCCAAAATTAATGTTTTTACTAGAAGAATATGAAGAGAAAGTAAACAAGGTTGTTCGAATTGAAAATTGCTGTTACCAGCCTAATATTTATATAATATGGTAAACTCTACTTTGTAATTTATTGTAACATAATTTATGGTAAAATATCTTTATGTTGAGACATGCTATTATTGAATAATAAAGAAGTTTATACGTCATAGATTTATATGAATATATTATTTGTATTTATAAAAATAATCTTTGCTTTATGCATACAGCCAGGTAAAATATACGGCGAGAGGTTATGTGCTGGCCACATCAGATTTTTATTATAACAAATTGCGAAAAAATTACATTTAAAGGTATTTTTTGAAGAAAAACTATCTTGAGCTTCAAATAAACTGCCATTTTCGGTTATCCGATTGCCACCAAAATCTAATGGCTTCTTTCCATATTAGAATAAGGTAGGAATACATGGATTAAAAACTGTCTGAATGTTGTGACCTTGTGACTGTGACTAAATACAATAAAAGAACGAATTTTAACACGAAAGATTAGAAACTGGTGAATTAATTGACAGATACACCACAAGATGAAACTATACACAAATCGGGAGATAAAAGATACGAGTAGAATAGAAAACCTCGATTAAGAAAGTAAGTAAGAAAAAAATTAAACGTCAAATTATTATGATACAACAGGTTGGACAATCCAAACATGAGGATATTTATAGGGTGCAGTCGTCCAAGAATAACTCTACAATTGACGGAACAAGAAAACGCATAAAGATGATTAAAAATGATGTAGGCATAAATGAAATCACAATAAATATTCAAAATGGCCACCGTCATTGTCAATGACTGAAGGCGTCGACGAAATGATGTAACTGTTGTTCTTTCAATATCCTCCAAATTGTCATATGTGACACTCTGTGTTGTAGTCTTATTCTTCGAGTACTAGACCCTGGCACTCAGCAACCTCTTCAATATTCTCTATATGATCAGGGCGTGTTCTACGACGATCTTGAGCAGTTGGCTTAAACGACTCATCTCGGAGATTTATATATTTTATTTACATACTTGTACAAAGGCGCGAACGTTTAGTAGATGACGATTCGAAAACGTGGCAAATAAATTTGGTGGGTTTCAACAGCGTTTCCCTGAGCTTCAGTGTAGGTCAGCACAATGTTTGTATACTCGCTATTCGTAAAGGCAGGCATTTTTTACTTATTATAACTTTTATAATAATTATTAATCGATTTATTTGTCAAAATTTATTTGAAAAAGTTAACAACTCACATTTGTCAAAAACAATTGTTTCATTGTTATTGCTACTAGATCAAATTATATATTATTATTATACACCCTGTACACGAGCTCCGTCCCACATCAGTTGGCTCACCCGCTTTAATTTCATTGTATGATACCTACAAATACTAAAATAAATTATCTCCAGTTTTTATTAAAATTACGGAGATTTTGTCGTTCTAGTGACACATGACAAGATATGTTCTCTAAAATATTTTATTCAATTTTGACGTTTTAAACTATCATTATTAACTCCATACCAACAACTATACGTAACTGTTTATTTGTTAGTCAAGAAAAAAAATCACGATCGGTTTTTTTTATGTTTACCAATAGGGTTTCCAAGGAAGTAAGCTTTATTTACAAATTACTGATCAGTAAATCACTTACCGATCAGGAAGCGGAGGCAGTAAGTAAATAAAAACAACGATCAAAGCTTACTTTGAAAATGACAGGCATAAAAATTTTAATGTCATAATAACTTTCAAATTTTATTTTTTTAAATTTTGTGTGTCGATCCTGCATAATAAGCAAAAACCTTTTTTGAGTGATTACTTTGCGAGATATTTGAATTTAATTTCAATGCCACTGTGCCGTCACAACTATTGGTATATTTCTCGCGCAGCCTACTATAGTCACTGGTGCGAGGAAGATAGCTATAAGTTTCATTAAAAATCAAATGCAGTTAAATTAAAAACAATTATAACTTTTTAATGCTACGAATTGCTTTAAAATGAAGCGAACTTTCATGTATAATAATAAAAAAAATAGAGTGGAGGGCCCCATTTATAGATAAACGATTTGACGTCTATCAACGCCAGCATACTAATTGATAAATTTTTTTGTTTTGTTAAAAGTAAATATTATAATGGTTTTTATTATTATTTCGTCAAAATTGGATAAAATATTGTATAAAACACGTGTATAAATATCTATTATTGTCTTAATATACAATGAAATAATACTTAGGTTTAAAACAATTAAAGAAAAACTGAAAAAAAATAATTTACGTTGTAAGGATGTTAGGTTTTATGTTTAAAAGAATTACAATAGGAATTTATAGTAAAAACAATGGCTGGTATCACAAGCCTTGTTTTGAAAACGCTGTTTTGAAAATACCAAATTTCAATATTTAATTTAATTTAATTATGTTTAAAGAACGGTTTTTTTCAAATATTTATTTGGAAACAAAATATATTCTGTTTTAAAATAATATTTTGAAAAAAACGGTCTTTAAACATAGGGGTAAAATTAAATATTGAAATTTGGCATTTTTAAAACAAGGCTGGTCTTACCAGCCATTGTTTTTATTATACTTTACTACTGTAATTCTTTGAAACATGTTATTTAATAAAGCATAAATTCGTTTAAATTTCTTTCAGTTTTATTTTAATTTTTGGTAAAACTAAGTATTATTTCATTTTACATTCATACAATAAATATTTTATAAAGCATATCTTGCTATGTGTCATTGGAACGACAAAATATCCGTAATATTAATAAAAATTGGCGATAATTTATGTTAGCTATTATTTGTATCATAAATTAACTAAATAAAATAAAATTAAAGCGGATGGGCCAACTTATGTAGGACGGGGATCCAGTGGAGGCTTGTCAGGGTAGGTAGGTGAGGCAGTGCCTCACCAGAAACGAAATAAAGCTGCAAATAATGTAAAATAGTATGTAAATTTAATTTTAACTTATTCCGTTAATTATTGTCTTTATAAATATCATAAGAATAATTCAAGCCACGACCATAACTAATATGTAATGCAGTTCACCTAATTTACACCCTATAAAGTGCTTCTCGAAATGAATAGTATAATTGCCTAATGTTTTTGATAAAGCATTCATTCCGTAAGAAATACGTGCGCTAGACAAAGAGCTGTTTGAGGTATTGCTTCAAATGCTAAACGCAATGAGTGCGTAAAGAATAAAAGATTTACATTCCACGCGGCCCTATAGAGGCCTTTACCATACGTGAATACAATCAACACCACGTACTGATAAATTTTGTAAGTAGGTTCATGACATCTTATCTAATGCATATTCTTGCAAGCAAGATTAAATCATATTAGCTGCATAGTACATATTGCATTCGACAATAAACAAACAACATAACGTGTCTAGTCTAGCATTTTTATTATGATAGGCTCTGTTTTGCGACTGATACGTATTGCAGTAAGTATTTAATTCTTTTATTTTTTTCGTTGTTTTTATAGTTTACCAACGTAGTGTTTTTGTATTTTGAATTTTAGTTGAAAACAAAAACAAATAATGGCTTCGACTTCGACTTTAAAAGAATTGAGTGACAATATAAGGAATTCTGAAGATATTGTTAATTTTTTAATTAACAAAGATTCATTTCATCAAGTGTCTTATGAAGATAAACTATTTGTCAAAGAATTTCCTAAAATGTTCTGTGATCTAGCAATTTATTTTTGTACATGAAAGGGGAAAAACATTTGCACATCCCAAAGTTTTAGTGCACGAGCCGCCACTGCGGGGCTTGTATGTTTTAGTAAAGGCAAAAATGAAGTGACGATCTTAGACTTAACAAGATGAAAATGAAAAGACCTGTATATAGTTTTTATTTTTGTAATGGCACAAAGAAAACGTTTAGAATTTAAAAGTCCTTGTGTTATAATTGTACAAATTCGAGTGTTGTTCGTTGTTATTTCAATTTCATCTTTGTAGGCTTACTGCTTATTCCAATGTTAAAAATATAATTCTCTTGTAGGCTTACTGCTTACTCCAATGTTAAAAAGATGTTCTCTTGTAAGAAGTTAAAATGTTAATAGCACTGTTCTGTTTTCTAATTGTAAATAGGGTGATGTTTACATAATGCAAATGTTTTCATTATGATAATAAAAGAGTAATAGTGTGGGTCTTATCAGAAGTGGCTAATAGGCCTCCCTCCTTCGTAGAATATTACTGAGTAGATATTTTTTGCGCGTATTCTTTATTACCTTAATTATTCTGTTACGACGCCCCGCCATATTTGAAATGAAAAATAACGCATATAACTTTCTGCAATAAATTCTGTGGTTTGTTTTACATACACATTTACATACATGGGACGTGTTATACATGCACAGTGTGAGAGGATAAAAAATTGGTTAAGTCCAGGCATGTTTTCTGGGCGATCTAAATAGCGCCCGACGGGGAAATAGATTAATGGGGCGCCGCTACATGGAGTATTAAAAGTAAAATAATGTTACGGTCATTTTTTTTATAATATCTTTTTTTCATTTACTTGACGACCTTTTTGTTTTATAATTACTCTATTATGGAAACACAGACAGTCATTTTTTATACCGATAAAGAAATTCTGTTAATATTTCTTTCTATTTTGTCATTTAATCTATTTTAATTTAAATTGTTTGTAACTGCAAATTATAATTTAATCATTGTCGGGATTATTCAGTAAATAAAACAAAAATATGCGTTTTAATTTTAAACGCCTTTTAAAATTTATCGAATCTGGTATTGCAGTCTAAAGAAATCTAATGAAATTTAAGTTGAATTAGGTATAGGTCTCGTATGTGACTTTACCTGAAGTTTATAAAAGACTTTTAATTAAAATTTAACACATATGGGTGTATTCTAAACACATTCCGTTAAAATATAGTATGCAAACTGATTCCGTTAAAATATTTCTATTAACGGATTCCGTTAAAAATTCTATTCATAATATGACTTTTCAACGGGTCCGTTGTTAAAATTAATATAATAAACGGATTTGTTTGCTATGTAGGGCAGTATTGTCAAATTGTAAATGTCAACTTATTTATATTTTGCTAATAACAGAATATATTAAGATCTAAATATATATTTGTGACATAAATTTGTATATATTATTTAGTAACAAATTTATATTAGTATTGTGACGTGCGCCCCCTGAGTGAAGAGTATACAAGTGCCGCTACTGAAAGAATGTACCAGAGCGATGAGTAATCCCTTCGCCGGAATTTCCCAGATGATGCAATCCCCGGCGGCAGACCAACTAGACGATAGCAGAGGGATAGTCTGTGATATAGAAGCAACGAGTAATGAAGTCGGTGATATAAATAAACAGTCTACAAGTTGTTAATATAAATAAATGTAGTTATATAAATAAATGTAGTCATATAAATATTGGTTAAATAAATAATCTTAGTGTTTAAGCATTTAATAATATTCGTAGTCATAAATTAGGGTTTATAATTATTTAATTTATTTTACTTAATTTTATCATATTTATAATATTTAATCTTATTTATTTATCGTTTAATAAACGTATTATTTTAACTAATAATATTTGTCTGAGTTTTACACTTCACCCATATAAATAAAAACGTTACAGTATATAATCACAATAATGTATTGTTTTCAAAATTGAAAATAAGAGAATCAAAGCACATTTGTGTCTTAGACCCCAAAAGATTTTTGTTACTGTTATTACGTATTTAGATTTGTTTGGCAGGATTTTGAATGATTGTAATTTAGCTTATAGTCGTACAAGACATACTAAAATATTAATCTCCAAACAATTGTTGAAACGTGAAACACGTGATCTATCATGTTTAAATTACTAGCACATACCGTTGCTATGGAGCGTACCGATGCTGAAGCCTTACGGCCATTCATAGGTGCGGCGTAATTTTACGTCATAGCTGGCGGGAGTTTAAATATTCAAATTTCATTATTTTTTTTCTGTCCAATTAATACAAATTTTGTCAAAAGAAAACATATTGGTCGCGTTTTTATCTTCCCTTCAAAAATATTAAATAAAAAATCTGATGTGTATTATGTACAAATTGCATACAAAAATTTTCTTGCAAAAAATCCTATATTTCCAGTAAAATTATTTCATAAACAAACTATTCAAATTGCACTTGTTACTGACATCTTTTTCTTCTTTAGCTTTTCTCATTCGTTTCGAGTCGCTTTTTTAAATTTCTTCTTCCACTCATTTCTGTTTTGCGTGTCGTTATCATTCAGTTCCTTTTCTCTCAAGTCTTCCGCAATACAGTCCTTCCTCTGTTTTTCTACCTTCTACTACTAAGCTATTCATTCTTCTTCCAATATATTCTTCATCTCTCCTTATGATTTGTTCAAACCAATGTAATCGTCTCTCTTATATCTTTCTAGAAACTTCTTACACTAGAGATAATGCCCTTATTTTTCATTACTTACCGTATCTTTCCGTGTCTTCCCCAACATCTATCTCAACAGCCTCATCTCTGCCACATTCAGTTTAGTTTCATTGATACTGACATCTGCCAATTTTAACTATCTGAATATATTAACAGTTTCCGTGGTTAGCATAGCTGACTGATTTGTAAAATTTAATATCTTTATAATTATTTAACTCCATATCTATTGAATATGAAATATAAAATGCAATCCTATCGTATAGAGAATAATATATTCTTTAAAATTTATAATAACATTAAATGTCAATATGATATTTAACTAATTTTCTTCAAGAAACACTGTTAAAAATTGCAAATGAGGGTATTTCCGGTGGACCAATTAAAACCAAAATCTAATAATGTCTGCATATGAAATAGTGGTATTGGAGTTATGCGATCTGAAACGATCGTCACACACACACACACACATACACACACACACATACACACACGCACACACACACACACACGCACACTTATACATACAGACATCATCGTAAAAAAAGTAAATTTGTATATTAGGGACCCCAAAACGTGCTTATTCATTAGAAACTTACTATCGATTTTTTTGACCAAACAATACCTTCCTTATCTAAAGGTGACGGAAGGTAAAAAGACACGCAAGTAGCCTATCGTAATTAAGGTGTTAAAAAGACACGTGGATTTCAAATCTACTAATAATTCATTTTATCTAAAAATGGCAGACAGATGTCATCCACGATATCTTATTAAGTTTGTAAGTCATAGAATCACTTCTTTCTATAATATTTTTCAAAATGGAATTGAAGGACTAGAACGTGAAATTTAAGTTTTTTTATACAATGAAAAGGCTTATTTTAATAAAAATAGATGCGTCAACTACCAGACAGATTATAAAAATAATGGTGCACAAATTAACAATTTCATTGACAAAATTAAAAATCACTAACATAGAATTGCCCTGTTTGTAGTTTTGGTAATTATGCTACCAGTTTCACGTTTCACACTTCACTATTAGTAACATGTAGACCACGTTGATTAACAATTTATCTGTAATGTTTCATAATAATTTGTACAACCTTTATAATTAGGTAAGAAAAAAAAATTGTCATATGTATGCTTCCAACAAAATTAATTTTATGTACAGCTGAGTATGGGTTTGCTCAAAACCCGAAATGTCCGTGCGTAGTTCCTAATAAAGAATACATTACGTGGACCATCAAGCCTTTTCATTGTGTAAACCATATAATATTTTTCGTAATTATTTTTAGAAAAGTAACTAGTATTTGAATAATGATGCAGATGGAAAGAGCTCCGCTTTCTTTCATTCCGTGTCTTCCTATTATATTTGATGACTTTCCTTTCGGTTTAAATAATAAAAGTAAATGTAAGTTGGTCTTTCGCTGCTAGTTTGAATGGAGGGATTACTCCGGGCTCAGTTTCAGTTCCCACTCGAGTGTCTGGAGCTCAGTGCTCAGTTCGAGTCTGAAGAGCTGCTATCTGTTTTAATGATTCAATTTGAACAGACGGCCGATTGGATGTTGACGTGAGCCTGTTATTGTTGGACGTGTCACTGCAAAGGCTGATTGATTGAGACTTTTATTTGAATGAAACTTTGTTGCACTCATTGTTTTTGATGAACCGGTGATTCTATTCATTTGGCTTGTGATGTGATGGTGATTCATCCGGTGTATAATTGTAATTGTTCAACGGGAGAGCAAAGGATAAAAGAAGAGAAAAGAAAATACCAGATTTGCGAAAATTAAATTTTATATTGCCGGTTTCATAGGCAGGATGCCAGAGGCCAAAATAATATTAATGTATAATTATATAGAAAATCAAGAAAAGAAAATGCATATACACAGAATTAACTGAAGTAATGATTATTCCGTATACATGGATAAAATTACATTCTCATACTAGTAACTTAAAATTGATAATGGGGTAGTTACCATATGTTAAAATTTAATGAAATTCTTATTTGTTTACAATACATGACTCATAAATAAGATATATACTGCAATAAAATTCGCCATTTATTATGTAAATATTTCAGAAAAGTTATTGAAAATATTAATGATTCAAATCGACCTCTTCTCTGTGACGTCAAGCTTACATATTTAAAGCCGCAAATGTCGTTAGTGTCGTTTTACAGCGATGGGATGTGACATATCAAAGTGACAGTTGATGGTGATACTGACGCCGTGGACATAACCTTGTTTCAATTTATCAACTGTAATACAAAACGTCGTTACAAACTTGCTCAAACAAAAATAAATAAGTAAAAGTACGTGGTAACTTGACAGCAATCTAACCTAACAAACAAGTTCCCCTTACCCCGCAAGACATACGTCGCAAAATATCTTTGTCATACTTCGAGCAGCACGTCGCAGCTAAGTTGCAACGGACACCGCAAGAGTAACGTCACAGTGGCGGGAGTAGATATGTCCGGTATTTTCAGTAAAAAAATTCTCATTTAAAAACAAAAATTGTGCAAAATAAAAAAATATGGAAAATTTAAATTTAAAAATACTTGCTTCTCATAAAAAAATCAAAAAGGCGAAACCTACCCCATTGATATAAAATGCGAAATTTACATTAATTAGTTTAGTTTCTTTGTTTTGATTTTTCTTCATCTATGTCAGAAGGATTGACTGATGCAAGAATATGCGTATCATCAGCATATGCCGTGCAGCGAACAGAAATTCATTAAACTTGGCAGGTCTGCAATAAAAATGAGTAACAACAGAGGACCTAAGATTGCACCTGGCCACACACCAACTGAACAGAAAAGTAGAAGAAACCATTGTTCCTGAATTTGATGTCAGACTAAGACTAACCATGAAAGGCTGATTGTGAAAAAAATTCTTGCACCATTGAATTGAATGAAGATAACATTACTAATATCAAACATTTATTTATAATACAATAGTTAAAGTCTAACCAAAGGGGGGTGATTTAGTTCAATATGGTACCAGTCATATAATATTTTCCAACTGAACTGTTTGACATTTTGTTGACAAAAATGAAAAAGACACAAGTTCACATAAAACTGAACCGTATAAATAAAAACTGTGGTAGTCTTGCAAAAGACTGATTTATAATAAAAACGAAAAAAAATGAAAATTACACAAGTTCAAATAAAACTGAACCGAATAAATAAAAACTGTGGTAGTCTTAAAAAAGACTGATTTAAAATAAACAAGAATGGGAATAAAATGACACAGCGAAGAAAAATATTTTGAACACGATGCAATTCAAATTGTCAAATAATAACCTTTGAAATTATAAACCGCGGAGGAACGTATAAACATACAAATTATCAGTGTTGCCAAGTGTAGCAAAAAATAAATGAATAAAATAAAGTAGATATACATTATTTATATATTATTCATATCGTATACGATAAATAATGAACTCTACTATACATCTTAATAATAATTCTATAAGGCCATACACTTTTTAACAATTAAAAATGACTGAAATTTTATTTCAATTTTCCATATTAGTGATTTTAATGTAGTCAGGTTTTTCCCCTAAATGATGACGTGCATTGGCTGCATGTCCGATTTGAGTATATGAGCAAAGTTCAAATATTTTAATTTGGTAAGGCCCGATTCTACCACCTCTAGTTAAAGTGACAGTTTATAAACCATTAGTTAAGAATTAAACCAAAGGTTAGAAGCGATACTTTCCTAGAAATAGAATTTAACATCCAGTTAATAAACTATTACTTATTATTATTACAAAGACAAGGTGTCTATAACATATAAAAGAGTACCAAGTGAATTGTAAAATATGTACTTTAACGAGGTAACAGATGTACAGAAACGAAAACGATGAATTAATTTCTGTCGTTACAAAGCCGACTTGTTAATTAAATTTGTCCAAAATATAAAATATTATTGAAAGTAAGATGCGACTTAGAAGGAAAAATAAAAGGTTAGTATTTATTTATGATATCTGGTAATAATAATATTAATGTTATAAGTATTTTTACTATAATTTTGGTTTTAACGGTACAATTATTAAAAATTATAATTACTTTCTTATTTCAACTCGGCTTATGGGCCGAATCGTTAGTTAATTACATATATTAATTCGTTATAAATTTACAATTTTCTATTATTTAGCTGATCACACTGTATCCTTATGTGGGTACAATCTGGTGTACCTATTATGTGGGGGATTTCAAAAAGAACTATGTTCGATATCTTTGAGTTTTCGTCTCACTGGAATCTTTATACATTCATTTCTTAAAGTACAAATTTCTTCGGTCACTTGTGTTACAAATTCTGATGCACTAGAAAGATTAATTCCAGAAAAATCGGCCATAGATAAATCAAAGTATATTTCCATTTGTTTAAAACCTTAATGTTAGTAAAAGCTTATTTATAAGCATTATTTCTAATATATACAATAAATATGTGCCAACTGGAATTCTGATTTTTTACTGCACTAATATTTTATTCATAATAATAAATAAAAATCTCTGAGATGCTGGCATTATCATATTTTTCTTAATAACACCATCATGTAATTTTTTGATAAGCTAAAACGAGTTACGAATTCATTATCATTGTAAATACTAAAATGATCTACTTTACCCTTAACTTTTTCACTTCTATAAGGGAAAAGAATTTCTGCATCCTCTATATCTTATAAATCTTCAATAATATTCATTTTTATGTGTGATATATGTAAAATTATTTGAGATCTGACAGTAGATAACTACTAGTTAAAGCACTAACTAAGTTTTAACTTCCAGTTAGCTCTAACTAAAGGTGGTAAGAACAAATTTGCAACATAACCATTGGTTATCACTAACTGTCAGTTTAACTAGAGCTGGTAGGAGTGGGCCTAAGTAACATATTATGACTAATCGTATCGAATACTCTTGAAAAATCTATTTGAATTAATATTGCCAAGCTCACCATGGAAACAGTAAATAATATTAATTGGCAGATGTCCGTGTCAAGTGCAATTTGCGTAGTTTGTGGAATAATTTTATTGGAAAAATATAGGAAAATATCTGTATGGAATTTGTACAAAATACATATAATTGACGGAAGGTAATGTGTTGGTCACATCAGATTTTTCTAATTCTTTACTAGACAATGTTTCGTCTAAAGTTCACTACTTGTACCTTGGTTATTATCTATGTTAATTTACTTAATTTTTACAAATCATCAGGTACTACATACATTCTGCAATAAAGATAATTGAGAAAGAGTATAATTAATGAGGACAAGCCAGATTTGATTAATTTGAAGTACCATTACACAAATTATGATTCTTTCTTGTGGAGAAATTTGCAGCTGAGTGCGTCTCGGTCTCATCACAAATCCTCGCTGTGCATATTCACATGGATTAATCCGCAACAATTCATATGATTTACAACGCGAGGGAGTATGAGGCACTCTCGGGAAATTGAAAACAAGCCTTGCCAGAGATGCTGCACCACTTAGCTTGTTCAAGATGTTTGCTTTCAAAATGAAAACTAATTTTCTATCTCTTTTGCTGAGTTTTCGGGTCACTGTGCTTGTGTAGGTTTCAATGAGACGAGAATATTTTATTGTGAATGCCAGCAAAGACTACAAATTAAAGGAAGATTCGCAAAAGTGAAACACTAACGGAGGATTTTGTCCTCTACGAAAGTTTATGTTCTATGTTTCATGATGTAATGAATTGTAACATATAGAAAACCATTGTGGTATAAATTTGAAATATAGTTGATATTTTTTAACTTTGTGTACTGGAATTGAAGTTCAAATGAAATAAAATGAGCTGGTGTTGCTAAAAAATATAATTGTTTATAAAAACTACATCATTTGGTATAAATTTCCGCGAATTGTAAAATGTTTTAATAATGGAGAATACAATGTTTTATTAATAAACAATTTTCAAAATCACTTTGATGTCGTATTTCCAGTTGCGCATCAATAGATCTCTGGCAAACACGTGACTTTTTAAGAATAACGATAAGTGGTGTTTATGCTGCCATGATGTCTGTATTGGAGGTACGATTTCTCAAAATCTATAAGGGTAAAGACCTATGTAACTACAGATTCTTTAATCTAATAGTAATGGGAAGAGCTGAATAGGTTCTGATAACAATTGGACAACCGGAAGTGATAGTTTCTAAAAAAAATTCTAAATATTGTTTTTTGAAAATTTATGTTACCACAAATAATGAAGATAATTAAATTCTCACTCTGACACATTAATTTTTTTATTATATCTCCTACAGGTTTCGAGATATAGTATATAATAATATAGAATAATCTGTTGTAATAAATTTCGTTGCCCAAACAACTCCATGGAAACCAGTTGAGATATTTAAATGTTTGTAATTGACAGATAAATGCAAAATGTCTTATCATAGCTTATCAAATACTAAGCCGATTAATCGGTCTTTTTACCGACTATTCGCCGACTAGAAGAATGGCCGAAATGTCGGTTTAACAGACTAATAGTTGGTAGTCGGTACACCTCTACTAGTTATTGATAAATTAATTTAAATATTTTTTTTTATACATTTGCCATATCCTTCCCTGGCCCATTAAAATTAATTTAAATTTTAAAAGCTATGCTTCCAGAAATAAAGTTAGATTGGTAGTTTAAATATTCTAGTCTACTAATAAATTGTACAAATTAAATTTGGGTCGCATATTATACAATAGTGTATAAAACATATACCACAGACAAATATAAAGTAATAAAACTTAGTTATAAAATAAAGAGGAAGAAATATATTTCTACCGTATATTCTCCCACAGGAAATAAAGATTACTAACTATAATTAAATAAACTACCTCTTTTCCAACTAATTAACCACCGCAGCCCCATCGAATGAGAAACTATATACTATTTTCCTCGTACGAGTAATGTAATTGCAAGTAATAAAACTTTAACGTGTCTCTTAATTACATTATTTAATAAAGAAGAATCACTGTTACGAGCAAAATATACGGACGCACAGAAATGAAAAATTGCATCGGGGTATGTATAATAAATGTTCATTCATCCGTATCGCATACATATTTACATGTGTATCTATTCGTTACGTGTTGGCCATTTACAATGCAAGAATAACAGATTGACCTAGATGACTTGGAAAATATAGCAAGCGGTTTTACTTTATCAATCGCATAAGGAAGAATATATTTGAAAAGATGTCCCATCAATTCTATAATCTATAATATGTGTGTATAACATGTTGGATATTTTGAGCCACATCGCTCAACCAACTTTTAAAGATTTAATAGTTAAATTTGATTTATTGACATTTAACGTTATTATAACTTAAAGAATACATTATTCTTCAAACGATTTGATTGCATTTTATACTTCATATTCAATAGATATAGAGTTAAAGAATTTTAAAGAAATTAAATTTTATAAATCAGCCAGCTATGCTAAACATGGGAACTACTAATATATTCATATAATTCAAATTGACAGATGTCAGTATCAATAAAAAGTAAAATAATGTGGCAGAGATGAGGAAGTTGAAATAGTTGTTGGGGAAGACACGGAAAGATAGGTAAGGAAATAACTTTAGTGTTACAAGTTTCTAGAAAGATACAAGAAGAAAATGTCATGAGGAGAAAGGAAGAATATATTGGATGAAAGAATGAATAGCTTAGTAATAGAAGGTTGAAGAAACAGAGGAAGACCAAAGATAAGATGGAAGGACTGTATTGCGGAAGACTTGAGAGAAAAATAACCGAATGAGAACGACACGTAAAACAGAAATGAGTGGAAGAAGAAAATAAAAAATAGCGAACCCTAACGAATGGGGAAAGCTAAAGAAGAGGAAGAATAGTGTCAAGTGCAACTTGCGTAGTTTGTTTATGAAATAATTTTACTGGATTTTTAGAATCTTTTGCAAGAAAATTTATGTATGGAATTTATACATAATACACAGAATTGATGGAAGGTATTGTGCTGGCCACAACAGATTTTTTAGAATCGAATTTTACGAAGTTAAACGCATCTTTGTATGAGAAATAGCAATATACCAGATGCACACCACGCTTACGGTAGCGCAGTTAAAATTTAATTTGAACATAAAACAAACTGACATACCTATATACTGTTCTCCTTTTGAATGCGTTAGATAGTGATTCTCAAACTTATTGGGCTCGACGCCCCCTTTCCAATTTTTTTTTAATACCCCGTTTTGAAATTTACTCTAAACTACATACTCCTTATGTCAACATTCTACGAATGTTATATGTATAGTTAATTACATAAACTCAAGGGGTCGGCATAAAATGATGTTACGCCCCTGTAGCCTGTACTATTAAACTACAAGGAAATCTCATAGCACGTTTATCAAAAATGCTTTATGCCTGTAAGATTTGTACAAAATATAGTGAAAATGATTAGGCAGAGCACTTACATCATCGACCTGAAAAAACCTTATAAAATGAAATATAACTTATGGAAATTATTGGGTGTTATTTATTTTTAAAAGAAGAAGAAAAAAAGACTATTATTAAGTAATGTATGTATTAATGATATTTACAATTATTTCCTAGTCAATCGTTATTTCTTTACGGAATATAAAATTATTTGAAATACTTGTAGTTTATTTTCGTACCATACGTTGGCACTACTGAGAATGATCATGTTGTGTCAAATAATTTTATATTCCGTAAAAGGTCAATCCGACTTAGAAATAATTGTAAATTAATTAATATATACGTTTCTTTAATACTAGTATATTTTTTCTTCTTTTTTAAAAAATAAATAACAATTAATAATTACTACAAGTTATATTTCTTTTTATAAGGTTTTTTCAGGTTCATGACGTGAGTCCTCTGCCTAATTATTTCCACCATACGAATGCTTTCGTTGTTTGTGGCATTTTGGCAAAAGCATGTAAGTAAGGACCTATGAACTGCTTAAATATCTATTTTAAGGGAGCAAATTTATTAATTTGCCGTCTTAAAAATATCAGATTATTTTGATAGTTAATAAAAACAGGAATTGGTATATCGATAAAAAGAAATAAATCAATATTGTCCGATGTAGATGTTATATTTCCAAAAGTATTTTTGTTTTCACGTTCACTGAAAGTCCATTTTCCTGGGATGAAAATCAAATAAAATGTATATTCATAATAAGAATGTTCAACTGTGTGCATAACTCATAAAACCAGAGACTGTGGTTCTATTTTGAATTACCTATGGTGGTTATAATTTTAAGTCTTTGTATTCGTAATGTTTTATCGTTTTATGACGATCTTTCGAGTATTAAAAAATAAACTTTAACTGTTTATGTGTTTATTCTAATTCTTAAAATCTAGTTACATAATAAATCACCTTGGGACTGAAAATTTTAACCTATTGCGAAGATGCATTGCTGTATATCTGTACATTCAAGAGGAAATATATTGAAAAGTATTTTAGTCGGCCATATTTTTTGAACATTTCCTTATTCACATTTTTAGCTCTCATCGCCCATTTGCTTCCCATCAGTGCCCCTCTGTTGACCATGAGGCCACAGACACTCCGCGGATCTATTAAGTGGTCAGAAGGAGGCGACATCGCCAACCTGAGAATCACTGCGTTAGAATATACTTTCTGATTTTTCTTAATACAACCTTTTAGTTTATGAACAGTATCTTTTATTTAAACGTGCATAGCATCTAAAAGTTATATTCTTGTTGTATTACGAGTTCTGATAGATTTTTTAGTAATTTACATTTTTCTTGTTACTTTTGTAAAAATAAGTGGTACTAAATTATTTTTAAAAAAATATGTTGTGGCCAGCACAATACCTTCCGTCAATCCTGTGTATTATGTATAAATTCCATACATAAATTTTATTGCAAAAGATTCTAAATTTCCAGTAAAATTATTTCATAAACAAACTATGCAAATTACACTTGACACTAACATCTTCTTCTTTAGCTTTCCCCATTCGTTAGGGGTCGCTATTTTTTATTTTCTTCTTCCACTCATTTCTGTTTTACGTGTCGTTCTCATTCAGTTCCTTTTCTCTCAAGCCTTCCGCAATACAGTCCTTCCATCTTATCTTTGGTCTTCCTCTGTTTCTTCAATCTTCTATTACTAATCTATTCATTCTTCATCCAATATATTCATTTCTCCTCACGACATTTTCAAACCAATGTAATCATCTCGCTTGTATCTTTCTAGAACACTAGAGTTATTTCCTTACGTATCTTTCTGTGTCTTCCCCAACATCTACTTCAATATCCTCATCTCTGCCACATTACCTAAAGGTGACGGAAGGTAAAAAGAATTTACTTTAGTAAGTTCTCTTAACAATTTTATAAATCGTGGTCGCCTTATGATGACTTCTAGCAAATTAAACTGTCAAAAATTGGTTTAAAATTCTTTCATGCGTCTCATTTTAAAAATAGGGTGAGTGGGAAGCAGGCAGGATTACGTTTTCTTATTACCCGTCTATCAAACTTAAGGAAATATTGAATTTTAAATGAACAATTTAGTCGCAAAATTGAAAACATCACGCAAATAATTATGTAGTGAAAAGTTGCGCATATCGATTTGTGCAAAGTGTAGAATTTGCAGCGAGAATAAATTTCTGTGCATAGAGGGCCTCTCAGAATACAACAGCCCTAGTGTGTGTTTAGCTATCATTAATTACGCCCTTAGTTAAATAACTAATTAGATTAAATGTACGCTTTGGAGTAGCTTCTACAGCGTTTGGGTGGTTATTTCGAATTCGACAAATTAACCTAATTTGAACTATGTTTCCTAGTATTCAAATTAATTCCAACAAATTGTTAAGTAGCACAAAGAAAGATCGCAATATAACATAAAAAAAATCTGATGTGGCCAGCACAATATCTCTCGTCCTTTAGTTTTTTATTAATTTAAACACATAACTGTATGCTGGTAACATAATTAACATTTAATATAACTATTTTGCAACCTTTAATGTAGGAATTATTAATATTTTCATCACCAGAATCTTACCGTTAAATTAATTCAAATTTATTTGTTATGATCACGACAATTTCTCTTCAATTACATAAGTTCTTAAAACACTACCATTATTAATTTGAAATGACTAGTTTATTGACATTGACATGTATCTGTCAGTTACATACATTTAAATATTTCAATTGTGTGTTGTGCTTATACGTATACAGGGTGGCCAAACATAGGATTTTAAAATGTAAAATCAGACTTTCGTAATTTCGTGCTTCCTTAAATATTTTAGGTATAAAAGCTTCAAATAAAAGTTGTAGGGTATACAATTCTGCATCTGAATCAATAAACATATTTAATTTTGTATGCCTTGTAACGGCAGGAATTTAGTATGAAACTATCGAAAATAACCCCAAAAATAGTTATAGCCATGGAATTGAAACAAAAAATTAACAAATGTTAACTATTTATCTGTCAAGCTAGGTTAATTTATTTTTATTATTATCTGTAATTTATGTTCAAGTTAAGAAATATCAATTTAAATTAACACATTTTTTTTTAACTAGAACAGAAATTAGATATAATACCTAATAAAAATAAATTACCCTAACATAACAAAAAAATAGATATTTGTTATTTATTTTGTATCAATTCCATGGCTATTGCTATTTTGGAAGTGATTTTTGACATTTTCATACCTAATTTCTGCCGTTACAAGGAAAAAAGGAATTTTGCTTATTGATTCAGATGCAGAATTTTATGCTCCATTTGAAGCATTTGTACCTAAAATAATTGGGAAGGTCGGAAATTAGGAAAGTCTGATTTTACATGTTAAAGTTCTATATTCGGCTGTGTCGGTTACCACCCTGTATAAACCATAGGCTACATGGAGTAAGAAAATCATGATCTAAGCAGAGATGAGCAACTGCTCGATTGAAACCGAACAAAATTCAAGCAATGATCTGCGCCAAACGAACGCGGATTTCCGCATGGAGTACAAATAATAAAGACAAACGAACAGACCTATAGAAGCCATAAAACAATATCTACATAGATTACTTGGTTCACTTGGTTGTTAGTAGAGTTTCACGGCTTGACTTGATTTTCAAGTTACTTGACTTGACTTGACTTGAAATCAAGTCAAGCTCAAATCAAGTAATAGTAGCCGAAAGTCAAGTCAAGTCAAGTAGTTAAAATGTCAAGTACTTGAAAAGTCAAGTAGTTATTTTTCAATTACTTGAAAACATCAAGTAGTTATTTTAATTACCAGAAAAATCAAGAAGTTCTTCAAGACTACATTTCATTTTCATATACTTCCTTATGTTTTATAATAATATCAATAATACGAGTATACCTTGAAATATAGACTTTTATTCGTACAAATAAATCATACATTCAAATTTAAAAATAAAAATAAAAGATTTAAAAGTATAATATATGGATTAACAAACTATTTATAGTATATGTATTATGGTGGACCTTAAAAGGGAGCAAGTCGAATTTTAACCGGGCCGTTCCCTAAAGTGATTTCAAATAAATAAATAAAATATTCTGGCATTGATTCCGCTTAATTTTAATATTTGACCGTGCCTAAATGCATTTGATTTTTCCCCATTTAAATAACATTCGGTTTTGGCACATTTTGGAACATTATTTTTCTCCGAGATATTAAGAGGTTTCAAAAATCCATTCATTATTGGAATATATACTAGAATGACCCGAGAATATGTGGGCAAAATTTGAAGTCCCAATTATTATTCTTAATTCGAATGGAGTATAGCTTTCTGGGCTTTTGTGCGATAGTTTAACCATCTACAGTTATCTTAATAATAATGATTAGGACTTCAAATTTTGTCGACATATTCTCGGGTCATTCTAGTATATATTTCAATATTGAGTGAATTTTTTAAACCTCTGCAGAAATTTCAACTTGTGTAGTGAATCAGCACAGCATATGGCGCGCCACGCCGTACAACACATAGCTAGATTACGATTCTACTGATTCGTGCGTTTTCGTACATAATCGGTTCGTTATCAAGTAGCTTGAATTTGCTTGATCAAGTCAAGTAGTAACGATAGAAAATCAAGTCAAGTCAAGTAATGAATTTTTGAAAAGCTTGATTTTCAAGTCAAGTCAAGTAATTTACAAAAATATCAAGCTACTTGACTTGATGAAACCCTAGTTGTTAGGGATACAGATTGGTATAACAATTTAATTCTTATACCAGTGTTCTCATAATAAAGCAAATTTTCTAAAAAAAAATATAGCATTTTAATTTTACTATCCCATTATTTTGTAAATATCATCTTCTCGTGTTTTATTCTGTAAATTGACTTCACATACTTTATTCGTAGTATTCACTCCGTATTTAAATCAAAATTAGCATCTAGGCAGTGGAGAAAAGAAACAAATACACAATTAGCATGTATTTTACATTGTATTTGCACACATGTACAGCTCGAAGAATGCCCTACATACCTACATACATAGTTGCATATTGTTACGCATCCAGCATGGCTTCCTGCGTGCTTCTGCATTTTAATTTCTTTGTTTCCGGGCATTGCGCGGAGATCCTCTTTTTGCACCCGCGCGTCGTTTCCGGACCATTGTAAGTATAAATTGCGTCTAGTATTGTGAATGTGACAAATGAAAGGAAGTAATTTTTTAACGTGGCCGAGATACTAATTTTTTCAATTTACATGAAATAACTCGGGAGATTTTTTTAAATGAATATTTGGATATGAGAATGCCGCGCACGTACCAGATCATGGAGGATTAAAATTATGAGAGCTGAGTTTTTATGTTGCTGCTTTATGTTCCAAATCAAAATGAAGTTCATTAATGTTGCAGAATTTGAAACAAATATTGCAACCAATAAATGGAATACGAAGAGGTACCCAAAAATAAAGAGAATTATTTTCTGGTTGTTGTAGGGCGCTAGTTCTGGTTTCTTCCGCTAGGTGTCTTTACTACACACACTTTTGAATCTGTTGACTGAAAATTTGAAGATGAAATGTAGCGCAGTAAAAATTTTCGATTAACAGAGAGCAAACCATTTGAGTGTGTGCTAGCAATTGAAAGAACAGTCAGAAATTGATCCGGATTTTTTGTAAGGTCTTCCAAGAATTGCTGCTGATTTTCATAACAGGAAACAGAACTTAATGTTAACAGTTTCTTTTTAATGCCAGTCATTTCAAAATTGCCGACACCGTTGAATAGCGCATACGAAAAAAATAAATAATAATTGAGCAAATAACCCTCGGAAAACTTAGAAATTGCAGCTATTCTAAACTTATTCCGAATGAAAACCAAAAAAGACGACAGTAGTGTTGGTATAATATAAACTTCTTAAGCTGGCCAATTTTTTTTACCTCTCGCTAAGAGAGGTATTGCATTCATGCTAAAAATCGCATATCCAGATTTTATTGAATAAGCACGTTTTAAGGTCCCTACAATCCGATTTTAACATTTTTACGATGATGTCTGTGTGTGTGTGTGTGTGTGTGTGTGGATGTGTGTGTGTGTGTGTGTGTATGTGTGTGTGTGGGATGTTGGAAGGACGGTTACTCAAAAACTATAAGACTTAAAATTTGTTTAACAACGTATTTCCCAATCGGACATTCATGGGAAGATCTGAAAAGGTTTTGGTAATAATTGGACAACCGGAAGTAGAAGATTCTTGAAAAAAAATCTTCTAAATATTATTTTTTGAAAATTTTTCGTGGTAATATTAAAGAAAATTAAATTCTCTATCTGATACATTTAAATATTTTATTATATATTCCATAGATTTAGAGATAAAAGAAGTATAATATATAAAATAATCTGTTGTAATAAATTTGACAGCCGAAAGAATGCCATGAAAAATAGTTGATAATTTAAATTATTTGTAACTGACAGATAAATGTCAGTGTCAGAAATAATGAGTAATGAATTAAAAATGTACTTGGAGAATCCCTTAGTTCTTGATCTGTGACTATTATGGAGATGACAAGTCTAGGTTGAAGGACTTAAATTTGTTTCAAACATTATGGGACAATGTACACCAGTACTGTAGACTAGAGTAACTTTGAATTGCGAAAAAGCTATCAAATTCTTCTCAAGTAAGTTGTAAATATTGACAAAATCGGAGTGCAATCTATCCGTCACTTTATTAAAGGGAATTAAGGTTATTTAGATATAACAAGTATGAAAAAATAAAATTAAAAGAAGATATATAAGAATAGATGCACAATCCAGATATATACATTTTAGACCGCCCAAAATTAATGTTTTTACTAGAAGAATATGAAGAGAAAGTAAACAAGGTTGTTCGAATTGAAAATTGTTGTTACCAGCCTAATATTTATATATGGTAAACTCTACTTTGTAATTTATTGTAACATAATTTATGGTAAAATATCTTCATGTTGAGACATGCTATTATTGAATAATAAAGAAGTTTATACGTCATAGATTTATATGAATATATTATTTGTATTTATAAAAATAATCTTTGCTTTATGCATACAGCCAGGTAAAATATATGGCGAGAGGTTATGTGCTGGCCACATCAGATTTTTTAATTGTGATTTTATATGATTTTTATATTTAAGAAATATTTGTTTCACACTTTCCTTTTTCAGAACTTTGTTCCTACATTTTTTAATTAACCAATGAATTTGATGTCAAAGAAACCATTGTCTCTGCTTTAGTTTCTAGTTTAACAATGTTATAGTTAACATTCAAAGCAATGCAACACTATTACTGAAAAATGATATCACGTTTCAGCCTGACAAATTTTACTTTGATAATAGATAACGTAGTTAGTTTAGAATGAAAAACCCTAAATTAGATTCTGTTTGCCAAAGCACGGATAAATATAAAGGATGTTAATAAATACGTTTATAAATTTATAGGGTATGCAGGGAATGCAAAATAGATTAACTGTTAATAATAAACTCATATTCGGAAACGCACCGTTTTCGAGCTACAGGCTCTGAAAAGAATAATTATCTACCTTAATTTTTGTTGCCTGTGCCATAGTACTTCAGTTATTATTATTTTTTATTATGAAAACATGGTATTAATGTACGGCAGCGTAAGAAATTCAAACAAATCCAGGCGTTTTTGAACGTATGTATCAAATTTGCTCTAAAGATGCAATGCTTGCATTGAAGTTGGTGGTCATTTTGATCTATTATTATATGTGTTAAAAAAATTCAATGCTAGAAGTTAAAATATACAGCCACAGCCAACTAATATTAAGGTACATAATTACTCTTTTAAGAGCCTGTAACTCAAAAACGATGTATTTCTGGATATGAGTTTATTAGTAAAAGTTAGTTTATTTGTCATTCCCTACATATCTTATAAATTTGTAAAACATATTCGTGAATAACCTTTATTTTGTCATAATTTATAATTCCATTTATAAGAATGCTCGTCACCTGGTCCCTTCAAATCAACATGGCTTTATGCAGGGTCAATCAACTGTAACGAATCTTACTTCTTTTAGTCAATATGTCTTGATAAGCATGGTCAGGTTAACACACTGTACGCAGACTTTACTCACGCGTTTGATCGATTGATCATGGTTTATTACTTACTAAAATCAGTGCCTTTGGCGCATCCCGGAACTTAATTTGTTTATTAAATTCTTATCGCAAAAAATCGACAGTGTTTCATTTTCTACAATACCTTCTCCTCCACGAGATGTATTAGTACTTCTGGAGTGCCCCAGGGTTCTAAGTTAGGACCTCTATTGTTTCTATTATTTATAGATGAGTTAATTCAATGTTTTGACTGCTAGGTTTTTGCCTACGCAGATGATATTAAAATGTTTTATATTATTTCTACTCCACAAGATGTTATGTGCCTTCAAAGAAATATTAATTTGCTGACTGATTGGTGTGTAATGAATAAGTTGCAACTAAATATTGATAAATGTTGCATAATCTCGTAATCTAGAAAGTGTACAATTTATTGAATATGTAATTACCCTGTAAATGGATAACTGTTGGGTAAATAAATGATATTATTATTATTATTATTATTATTATTATTATTATAACTATTATTTCATTAAAAATATTTACTGAATATTATTTGAATTAAATTCACAATATGAAATGATTTATTGTTGAATCATTTATACTAGCAATGAAATGATGTAGTTTAATTGGAAATTATGCTATATTATGCTATACTGTTAAACTGAATAATTTAAAATGATTAATCGCTAAATAATTTCGCTTCTCCTTGACTGTGTGCAACACGCAAACTGTTAAGATTAATACCGTACCCTGTTGATTTTTGCATTCATACCGCGAGTATTATTAAATTAAAAAACATTATTAATGACTTCTAAACAATAGTACAATTGCTACTGTATTATTTTCAATTTTCCAGCCTTTAATAACGACAACAATATAGCACTGTCTGCATTTCCTTTTTCATTGCGCCGTGAAATTTGACATAGCGTACCGTGAAGAAGATGTTATATTTGTAAAATAGTCAATTTGTTGAGAAAATAAAAAGAATTTAACGTGCTATATCGCTCGTGTTACATATTTTATGACAGATTCTGACGATGACAGTTGAATATTTATGGAGTGAAGCTAGAGTGTATATGAACGTATGCTATGAACTTCGAACCGTAACAGTATGAAACAAGACAACATTCACATCAAACATAAAGACATGATTTGGAAAATAGTAAAAGAATATTATTTCATTTAAAAGTAAAATTGTTCGTTTTCTACCAATTTAAATTATATAAAGTAAAAAATTTAAAAGATGTCCGATTAAGGTCATCAGTATCATGAACGAATTAACAAATTGGCGTACAATTATCTCCCTCCTATACAAAGGCTATAAGCGTGTGCGATAAGGATGGATATAACACGCTTGTCTTTCAAAAATTCATATTGTTTCGACTAATTTATGACATTCCATTTTAAAACGTTGTTTGTTGTTGACAATACTTTCGCTGTAACGTAAGTTTATTTATTAATTCAGATACACTACCTTGATTCATAGTCGTACGAATAGCGTTATTTTCTGTCAGTGTTACTGGCATTGACACTGGCAGTAATCTAATCAGTATCTAATTTTTCAAATATTTTACATTTGCTAATAAACTTAGTAGTTGACTTATTTTAAATTTTGAATGCTTTTACTGTAATATATATTTTTATAATAATAAAATAACAGTAGTATGTACCCTCATAAATACTAAGCAAACGACGCTACTGAATTTCAATTTTTTTACTGTACTTCGAATATTCAGGATAACGATTTTTAGATTCATAAGAGATCGTATGTAACAAAAGTTTTGAGAAAAAGTTAG
Organism: Harpalus rufipes; assembly: GCA_951394225.1. Lineage (NCBI taxonomy): Eukaryota > Metazoa > Arthropoda > Insecta > Coleoptera > Carabidae > Harpalus > Harpalus rufipes. The sequence goes on from OX596283.1 coordinate 38,308,349, forward strand.
ACCTCTTTCATCAAATAGAAAGATTTTTACCTCTCGCTAAGAGAGGTATTGCATTCATGCTAAAAATCGCATATCCAGATTTTATTGAATAAGCACGTTTTAAGGTCCCTACAATCCGATTTTAACATTTTTACGATGATGTCTGTGTGTGTGTGTGTGTGTGTGTGTGTGTGTGTGTGTGTGTGTGTGGATGTGTGTGTGTGTGTGTGTGTGTGGGATGTTGGAAGGACGGTTACTCAAAAACTATAAGACTTAAAATTTGTTTAACAACGTATTTCCCAATCGGACATTCATGCGAAGATCTGAAAAGGTTTTGGTAATAATTGGACAACCGGAAGTAGAAGATTCTTGAAAAAAAATCTTCTAAATATTATTTTTTTCGTGGTAATATTAAAGAAAATTAAATTCTCTATCTGATACATTTAAATATTTTATTATATATTCCATAGATTTAGAGATAAAAGAAGTATAATATATAAAATAATCTGTTGTAATAAATTTGACAGCCGAAAGAATGCCATGAAAAATAGTTGATAATTTAAATTATTTGTAACTGACAGATAAATGTCAGTGTCAGAAATAATGAGTAATGAAAGAAAAATGTACTTGGAGAATCCCTTAGTTCTTGATCTGTGACTATTATGGAGATGACAAGTCTAGGTTGAAGGACTTAAATTTGTTTCAAACATTATGGGACAATGTACACCAGTACTATAGACTAGAGTAACTTTGAATTGCGAAAAAGCTATCAAATTCTTCTCAAGTAAGTTGTAAATATTGACAAAATTACACATCGATATAAGAATAATCGGAGTGCAATCTATCCGTCACTTTATTAAAGGGAATTAGTGTTATTTAGATATAACATGTATGAAAAAATAAAATGTAAAAGAAGATATGTAAGAATAGATGCACAATCCATATATACATTTTAGACCGCCCAAAATTAATGTTTTTACTAGAAGAATATGAAGAGAAAGTAAACAACGTTGTTCGAATTGAAAATTGCAGTTACCAGCCTAATATTTATATATGGTAAACTCTACTTTGTAATTTATTGTAACATAATTTATGGTAAAATATCTTCATGTTGAGACATGCTATTATTGAATAATAAAGAAGTTTATACGTCATAGATTTATATGAATATATTATTTGTATTTATAAAAATATTCTTTGCTTTATGCATACAGCCAGGTAAAATATACGGCGAGAGGTTATGTGCTGGCCACATCAGATTTTTTTTATTAAAACATTGACATAGGGGTTGGTCCTATAAAGTAAGTACATAAGAAATCTAATTTTTTAACACTTATAGGGCACTATTATCTTCAATGCGACGCAGTTTTTTAAAACCTTGTCTAATTTATCTCTTGACGATGTTAAATATATGATACTTCCCGGATGGTCAGAAATATTCTTGTCTGTAACTGTTGTTCGTTTTGGTATTTCCAGCCCAAAAGTCATTAATCAGTCGCGCCTGAGAAATATTTGGGGAATTATACTCTCTTTTCTATAAAATGTTGGCTTTTTAATGCTCTGCAGCATCTTAAGATTCTCTCAAGTCTTATTTATTTAAATTTGACAGCTATTGATGGTATTTAGTAACTTTATTCTTAGGTTACCTAGTGTGTTATAGTGACATTTAGGGCGATATTACAGGTTTCTTTTATACAAGTTACTTCTTATTCGTTGATTCTGTATAGTTTCTATGGATATTTATTTATTTATTTATTTTATTTCTACCTTGTGAATCTAATCACAAAAGATACTACTTTTATGACGTTTGAAGAAAAATATTTATTATTATTGTATCATATACAAAACTTTAAGGCACATAATTTTAAATATGAAGAAATTGAAATTGCTCCACCCTGTGGCTATATTTGAGAGAGAGAATAATTTTTGTTAATTATTTTCTCTTCCCGTGTTCGTCTCCATCGTTTACATCTACTCAATTCTTTGATGAAAATGAATTGTACAGGCGTCAGTTGATTCGGACGAATGTAAGCGAAATAACAGAGAACACGGCAAACAGCGTAGTTATTAACGAATGCCAACGTGAGACTGTGGAACGAAGCACAAAGTCGCGCCAAAAATCATCACAGCCTCTGTGTCGCGAATATTCTAATTTGCTAAATTAATATAAATTTTAATCACGTTGATGACTAGCCGACATCAACCCGGAGACCACAATAAATTTTGTTTGTGGCTGGATTTCAAAGGAGGATTTGTCCCATGCTGTTTTTGGATGGAAAAGGGTGTTTTGTTTTCAAAGAAAACAAAAGTCCGAAAACAACAATATTCTGAGGCGGTTTCTTTTAAATATCAATAGAGGTTTCCGTTTGTCACTTGGTTTAATTGAAGACCTTTTATGTACAGTATCATCCATTAGTCTTTTTTCATCATTGTTGTTGTCCTGCCCTCCTTGAACAATCTGTGCCACCAGTTCCACTTTATTTATTTTTTAATTACTGTTTCTTAAAACAGAATTCTTCAGTCATCAGGGAGAAAGCATACATCGGTCGGACTGGTAGAACTATTTCTTCAAGATTAAATGAACAACGATCGATCGATCAGATTAAACCAGCCTAAGAAATCGGCAGTTGCAAAGCATGCCCTGGAGGAGTATCACAAAAGATGCTACAATTACTTTAACATCTACGTCTCTTAAGATTAGTTGAATAATGAGAGATGCCACTGATATTTTTAAAACTAGAAGTAATACTCAAAATGTAAATAGTGAACAAAATCGCAACGAAAGCTGCCACTCTTATGTATAATTTTATATTAATCAACAAAAATAGATGTGCTTTTGTCAGTTTTTTTTTTATAGATTTAGATTCACAGTTTTGACCATAATACGACAATAAAGGCCAGTTTCATAAAACGTTGTTAGCTGATCATGTATTTAACTGCACATTGTAACCATGGACGCGTATCAAAAATACATTGAAAAATAATCAAAATTAACAAGGTGATTAAAGTTAACAATGTTCCATGCAACTGGGCCTAAGTAGAACATAGCTTCCTATATTAAATATGTTATAATTTGTATCTATAGTTACTTGTTTGCATTTGTTCTGCCACTTATGTTTTGTCCTGAAGAAGGCAGCAGTTTATTCTGCCGAAACGTTGGTTTTTCAAATAAATACATCGCAGAACTAAAAATAAAAGGTTTATTTATTTAGTATCTTATTTTTACCATTTTGCCTTCTATTTTGTAAAGAAACCTTATTTCCACATTTCTCAATCTGCTCTGAAGCCTTTCTTAAGTTATTGGAGACTCTATAATCTCGCGTAGAAAGGACATGAAAGAAAAATATTTATAATTGCAAGTTTTATCTTGCAATTAGGCTTAATTGCAACTTGTATCTTGCAATTAGGCATAAGTGCAACTTTTATCTAGCAATTAGCCTAATCTAACCAAATCTAACCTAATTGTAAGATAAATCCTGCAATTAGGTTAGGTTTGGTTAGGTTAGTCTAATTGTAAGATAAAAGTTGCCTAATTGCAAGATACAAGTCGCAATTAAGCCTAATTCTACTCTGTCCTACTCTTTTCATTTTTCGAGATGTTTCCAATTCACTGTCGGGGTTGATAGTATTTGTGAACGGTATATTTACTATATCTATAATTTTAAATATTTAAGTATTAATACAATAAGAAATAATATATTTATGTAGTTCCCGGAAAAAGTCTCCAGTAATGTCTTCTGATTTCTGGCCTGACATTTATCTGTTCGTTACAAACATTTTAATTTTTCAATTGTTTTCCGTGGGATTATTTGGGCTGTGAGATTTATTACAACAGAATATTTTATATATTATATTCTTTTATCTCTATATCAATAAAAGATATAATACATGTATCAGATAGAGAATTTAATCTTCTTTAATATCTGCAGGAACAAAAATTTTCAAAATATAATATTTAGATTTTTTTAAGAATCTGCTATTTCCGGTTATTCAATTGCTACCAAAACCTTTTCATCTCTTCCCATTAAAGTCCGATTGAGAAATACGTAGTTAAACAGTTATTTAGTCTTATAGTCTTTAAGAAATCGTCCTTCCAACATACACACACACACACACACACACACACAAACACACACACACAGACATCATCGTAAAAATGTTAAAATCGGATTGTAGAGACTTTAAAACGTGCTTATTGATTAAAATCTGGATATATAATTTTTAGCATGAATCCAATACCTCTCTTAGCGAAAGGTAAAAAGTATCCAAAAATTCTTAGCACTATTAGTTTTATGTAAGTAAGCTAAATTGGAACTGTTCGAAACTTCTAACTTCGCTAGCTTGTCTATAAATAATGATAAAAAATAAATGGCAGATGGAATTTGAATATTTTATAATGTAATAATAGATGTAAAATACATTCCTCAAGATATTTTGGATGAAGCTGCTGAAGTGAAGAACATAAATAAAGGATTCAGTACAAAGGCAAATTTTTAAAGTTGTAAAACTTTAAAGTTTCGAAATTAACGTAGAGTTAACAGCCTATATGTTCGAAATAAATTAAGAAAGTGTGAAAAGATAATGTCAGCCACATGGATTTGAACCATGGACCACTCCGGCAAAGTAATGGTCCATGGTTCAAATCCATGTGGCTGACATTATCTTTTCACACTTTCTTAATTTATTTTAAAGTTTCGCTTTTGTTCTACAAATTGTTCAAAAAAAAAATCTGTTGTGGCCAGCACAATACCTCTCGCCACTTCCTTTTTTGGTTACATAAGTATAGGGCGCGAACAGTCATGTTACATGGTTGGCCTTTACAAGCAAATGTGGGGGCCTGTTTCAGGATGATAATTAGTAATTATGTACATGGATGTCAATTGTCAATTTTTAATTCAGAATTTCAAGATTTTCTAAATACACGTAGTTAATTTGTCACCAGGAGTGTGGAATTTACTTGTTGAGGAAAATAAACCACATGGAATTGGAAAATCACTAAATTTAGAATGAGAAATTATGATACTTGACATCTATATACATAATTACAAGCTATCATTCTGACATGGGCCCCCAAATCTGCTTGTCACGGCCAACAAAATTACATGACTGCTCGCGCCCTATTGTATTTAACATTTCTTGTATACCTACACTATATACCAAAAATTGTACTTACATATATCTATTCCTTATATTTAGATTGTTTAATTTTAAATTCATTTTATGAAGAAATTTTGTCCTCTTCTAATTTTTCGAAATGTTTCCAATTCATTGTCAGGATTGACAGTATTTTTGAAAGATATATGTAATATACCTATAATTTTAAATATTTAACTATTAATACATTAAGAAATAATATAATGTATGTACTTCCCAGAAAAAGTCTTCAGTAATGTCTCTGGATTTCTGACACTGACATTTATCTGTCAGTTACAAACAATTTAAATTTTCAACTATTTTCCATGGCCATTCTTTCGGCTGTAAAATTTATTATAATAGATTATTTTATATAATATATTTCTTTTATCTCTAAATCTATAAAATATATTATAAAATATTTAATTGTATCAGATAGAGAATTTAATTTTCTTTAATATTACCAAGAAAAAATTTCAAAAAATATTATTTAGAAGATTATTTTTCAAGAATCTTCTACTTCCGGTTGTCCAATTGTTACCAAAACCTTTTCAGATCTTCCCATGAATGTCCGATTGGGAAATACGTAGTTAAACAAATTTAAAGTCTTATAGTTTTTGAGTAATCGTCCTTCCAACATCCTACATACATACACACACACATACATCCACACACACACACACACACACACACACAGACATCATCGTAAAAATGTTAAAATCGGATTGTAGGGACCTTAAAACGTGCTTATTCAATAAAATCTGGATATGCGATTTTTAGCATGAATCCAATACCTCTCTTAGCGAGAGGTAAAAACCTTCCTTTAGAAACCATTATGAAAGAATAAATTTAGTTTATTGGATATTTCTTAAAAATTTAAATAACTGTAACTATACAGAAAGTGTTCCACAATCTGGAAATCTCATTTATAAAATGTCTCAATCCTATATAAACAAAACCATCATTTAGCATTAAGCAACGTGGTAAACCAAACATTTTCGTCTTATTCCTGACCACATGGGAAAGGATCGAACGTCTTGCAGTCTCATCCTATGCAATGAAGAAGTGAAGGAGTTTCCGAGATCTAAGTTTGTGTTGATTTGATGCTGCCACCGGTGTCTGCGTTTATAGTCCTTGGCAAGGCAAGCCAAGGCGCACCGCGATCTCATTGCTTCACCAACAATCTGATTTTATGTCCTGAATCTTCCATCTGATTTGTGAACGAATAAATAACATTCAGGACAATAAATTAGAGAGAGACCATGATTTATTTCATTCCGTTGGATTAGATTACCAACAGTTTTAGTAGGGTATAAATATTTAAATAATCCGAATCGGACCCAGTATAACACGAGATAAATTTTACTTAGGAAATTTATATGGGTTCAATATACAGTAAAAGCTGAGATAAAAAGTTAGGATTAGTAAATGCATTCACTAGCCAGCAATTTATACATTTTGTTAATGTTTCAGTATAATACACATATATACTGTTCTATACAGTTATTTTTTAAGAGCATTGTATACTCTTATACTAAAATATGAAGCGAAAATTCAAATAAATTGTTCCTGTATCAGAACTATTAACATTTAAAAAAAATCAATATTAGACATATTTTTGATATGAACCTGCTTTTAAAAAAAGTATTATTGAAATCTATCAGTATTTGACTTTTATTTTAATGGGAAAACAAGAAATGCTACTGAATTTTGGGTTTCCCATTAAAATCAAAGTCCAGTATTAATAGATTTCGATAATTATTTTTTTTAAATGTAGGTTCATATCAGAAGTATGTTTGTCTAATGTTGAATTTTTTAAAATGTTAATAGTTCTAGTACAGGAACAATTTATTTGAATTTTCGCTTCATATTTTAGTACAGGAGTACACAATGCTCTTAACATTCAGAACGGGTTCAATTGTAAATAACAAAGAAAGATTTTTGTTAAGATATCATAGATTTCACTGGGATTTAAACCCAGGTCCTTCAAATGGTTATTAGAATGCTCTACTAACCAAAATTCAGTCCGTTTGAAGTAAATGAATTTTTCGTATCTTTTTGTTTTTTCAAGAATGTCTGATCATGTTCATCTACAAATTATTACATATGAGTTACAATCTTATCTGCCAAATTCAGTAATGTCGTTTACGTAGTTTTTGTGGGGATCCGTAAGATACTAGTGTTATTTTGTTATAAAAATATATGTTACAATAAAAGCATTCAAAATTCAAAAATATGTCGATTGTAATAGTTATTTAAGCATTACCTATTGAGGATGATTTTAGAAATCGAGACTAAGTACATCCGATACTGGTAGAAGATCTTTACTGACCGCAATGCTTATTACGTTTTTTGCATGATCGCCGCACAAAATTAAAGAAAAGAAGATTTGAAAATTATTTTGTCATATTAAAAAAAAAAATTGTTATTTGTAAAGTAAGCTTTGATCGTTGTTTTTATTTACTTTTTGCACGATCGAGTTTTTTTTAAATGTTTGCCGAGAGGGTTTCCAAGACAGTAGGCGTTATTTACAAATTACTGATCGGTAAGTTATGCGAATCATTTACCGATCAGGAAGCGGAGCCGGTAAGTAAATAAAAACAACGATCAAATATTATTTTAAATATGACAACCAATATGTCAAAATAATGTTCAAATCTTATTTTTTGATTATTTTTTTGCGTCGATCGTGCTGAAAACGTAATAAGCATTACGGTCAGTAAGTGCTCTTGTACCGGTATCGGATATATTGGAGATCTCGAATTTATCTCGATCTCCAAAATCATCCTCAACCGATAGGAAGCACTTACTGCCCTTAATACTTATATAACAATTTATATTGCCTTGCCTCCTGACAGATAAGTGATTCACATCACTTACCGATATGATTCATATCACTTACCGATCAGTAATTTGTAAATAAAAAATACTGCTTTGGAAACCCTATCGGTAAACATTAAAAAAAAAAACTGATGTGGCCAGCACGTTACATTCCGTCAATTCAGTGTATTATGTACAAATTCCATATATAAATTTTCTTGCAAAATATTATATATTCCAGTAAAATTATTTCATAAACAAACTATGTAAATTGCACTTGACACTGACACCTTATTCTTATTTAGTTTTTCGCTCTGGTGAAGTGGTCGCTATTCTTGAATGTCTTCAACCATTCAGTTCTATTTTGCTTGTTGTCCTCATTTTCTCTTAAATCCTTCCCAATACAGCATTTCCATCTTATCTTTGGTCTTCTACCTTCTACTACTAAGTGGTTCATTCTTCTTCCAATATATTCTTCATCTATCTTCATGACATGTTCAAACTAATATATTCGTATCTCTTGTATCTTTCTAGAAACTTCTATCACTCGAGCCATTTCCCTTATCCTCTCATTCCGTATCCTACTTTTCCATGTCTTCCCCAACATCCATCTCAACATTCTCATCTCTCTGCACACATTCATTTTCTTTTCATTGACACTGATAACAGTCAATTAGAATTTTTTTAATATAGTAGCTGTTTCCATGGTTATACGAATAGCATAGCTGGCTGATTTATGAAGTTTAATATCTTTATAATTCTTTAACTCTATATCCATTGAATATGAAATATAAAATGAAATTATATCGTGTAGATAATAGTATATTCTTTAATATTTATTTTTATAGTAACATTAAGTGTCAAAAACGATTTATCAGCGTTTTTAAATGAGGGTACTTACGGTTGACCATTTACAGCCAAAATCTAATCAGCTCTTCTTATGGATATAAACTTGAACAATACGAAAAAAATATAATATTTGGAATCGTGGTATTGAAGTTATGCGATCCGAAACTTTCGTCACACACACTCACAGACACACACATACATCATCGTAAAAATGGTAAAATCGTATTATACGGACCCTAAAACGTGTTTATTCGCTAAATCTCATCATTGAATTTTTTGACCAAAGACAATACCTTCCTTACCTAAAAATGATGGTAAAAATTTATACGTAGATTTGAAACCAAATTTGTGAAAAATAAGATACTGACAGTGCCATGAAAATAGCGCTATTCGCACGGCTATGAATCAGAGTTAATATATCCGAAATAATAAATGAGCTTACGTTACAGCGACAGTATTGTCAACATCGACCATCGTTTTAAAATGGCATGTCGAAGCTTAATCGAAACAATATGAATTTTTGAAAAACAAGCAAGTTATATCCATTCTTATTGCGCGCCTTTCCTATCACTGTAAATATGAGAGAGATAAATGTATGCCAATTTGTTCATTTGTTCATGATTCAGATGACCTTGATGAGACATATTTCAAAAACACACTTGGTAATTACGAAACCACCCCTTAATAACAGTTCCTTAACCACAAAGTGTTTCGTACTGTTAGATGGTCTCGAAAAAGTAATAAAATACTCCACTATATACTTTTTAATTATATTATTATTTTATTTGAAACATACCGTATTTGTGACTATTTATTTTTGTAATAAAATTGCTTTATTAAATTTCCCGTAAAATATATAGTTAATCCTGGAATATTGTAATAACTATTATTATTGTATTTGTATACACATCATATTTCATTTATTTATAAATAAAACAAATTGTACTAATAAAATATGAACATGAAAACAATGAAACGGTTTGTGCCTATATACGGAGGTAAAATTCCGTGGAGATAAATATTATTTGTTCAAAACAAACAATGATTTTTAATATATAGAGATTGCATATTGTTTTTAATTTAGTGTTTACATTGACAATCATATTTGAATTTTTGTTCCAAAATAGAATATGGAATATGATATAAAAATTAGTTATGAGGATATGGTTATTTACACAAATAGTTTTTTTAATATTAAACAAAATATATTTAACATCTTGAAAGGGTTTAATATTTTTTAAAATTTGTGCAATTTCATTTTTATTAAAATAGGATGTCTAATTAAATTCATCAGTCAAGAGTTTGTGTATGTACCTTTAAACAAAGCGGACCGAGGTTCATAATTTATAACTTACACTGGCGCCCAACGTGGGGCCATTACATAAAACTTTTCTCTTTTTGCTGTTTGCCAAAAAAGAATATTTTTTTTTCAATATTTGGCCCCATCTCAAGATAAATTCACTCACCGCCACCGCTTTGTATTTACTAAGAAAAAAAAAATCAGTTGTGACCAGCACAATACCTCTCGCCACTTCCTTTTTTGGTTACATAAGTATAGGGCGCGAACAGTCATGTTACATTATTGGCCTTGACAAGCAAATGTGGGGGCCCGTTTCAGAATGATAATTAGTAATTATGCATAGATGTCAAATGTCAGAAATTTTCACTAAAAATTTCAAGATTATCTAAATTCACGCAGTTAATTTGTGACCAGGAGTGTGGAATTTACTTGTCGAGGAAAATAAACTACATGGAATTGGAAAATCACTAAATTTAGAATGAGAAATTATATTTGACATCTATATACATAATTACATGGGCCCCCTATCTGCTTGTCAAGGCCAGCAAGTCACATGACTGCTCGCGCCCTATTGTATTTAAGATATCTGTACACCTACACTCTACACCAAAAATTGTACTTATATCGATTCGTTATATTTAGATTGTTTAATTTTAAATTCATTTTACGAATAAATTTAGTCCTCTTCTACTTTTTCGAAATGTTTCCAATTCATTGTCGGGAGTAACAATATCTCTGAAGGGTATGTGTAATATACCTTTTCCGTCGACCGTTTATTAATAGGCTATGTTAATGTATAGAAAATCATTCATTAATGACCCCTATTAATGCATGATTTTTATTAATAAACGATTTATTGGGTGCGTTCACCACATGGAACACAGCATATATTGCTAACGCTAAGTTGTAGCAAAAAGGTAGACAGAATTAATAATCATGCTTTTGACACTTATTAGCTAGGTATATATTCACGTAGCATACCTTTAAAATGAATTTGAAAGAATAAAATTCCTCAAATAACATAAAAAACGCTTGTGTCATCTAGGATTAAGTTAACTGAACGCACCCACTGAAAACAATTGATGACAAAACTTATTGATTTTCTGACGTAAAATTTGACGTTCGGTCAACCATTACTAACCTAAAAAAAATTGTCATGGAATAAAATTAGATTTTCCATTTAAGTAAGATACGGTCAACGAAAAAATATTGTAACTAACACGTGTGTTAATTGGCGATTAATGATCTCAACAATTAACGCGTGAGCGTAGCGAAATGTCTCGATCATTAATCGCCCTCATTAACACACTTGATAGTTAAATAACTAATAATATTAAATGTTTAACTATTAATACATTCAGAAATAATATAATGTATGTACTTCCCAGAAAAAGTCTTCAATAATGTCTCCGGATTTCTGATACTAACATTTATTTATCAGTTACAAACAATTTAAATTTTCAACTATTTTCCATGGCATTCTTTTGGCTGTAAAAAAATTATTACAACAAATTATTTTATATATTATATTTCTTTTATCTCTAAATCTATAGAATATTTAATAAAATATTTAAATGTATCATATAGAGAATTTAATTTTCTTTAACATGAACTAGAAAAAAATTCAAAAAATAATAGTTAGAAGATTATTTTTCAAGAATCTTCTACTTCCAGTTGTCCAATTGTTACCAAAACCTTTTCAGATCTTCCCATGAATGTCCGATTGGGAAATACGTAGTTAAACAAATATAAAGTCTTATAGTTTTTGAGTAATCGTCCTTCCAACATCCCACACACATACACACATACATACACATACGCACACGCATATCTCACACACACACAAACATCATCGTAAAAATGTTAAAATCGGATTGTAGGGACCTTAACACTTGCTTATTCAATAAAATATGGATAAGCGATTTTTAGCATGAATCCAATACCTATCTTAGCGAGAGGTAAAAATGTTTATTGTTCAATATACGTCTGGTAACTTCCACAAATCTATGTAAGTGTATTTCCATATTCAGAATTGGGTAAAAATCAAGAATTTAATACGTTATTTGTTACATTAGTGTCCATGGTGACAAGGCTATTGGCAAATACTATTTGATGACATTACATCAATAAAGTATGTTAATGGTTTTCTGTTAGAAATCTTTCGTATCTCGGAATGTCATACCTAGATCATTCTGGCTCAATATATCGTAAATACGAAGATAAAAACTTGGAAACACGCATTTTTGTAATCCATTTAAACTTGGGCAATCATCCAAAAAACTTCTGAAAATATATAAAGGCATAAAATCTTTATGTGAGCAAGTTCATTTGGCTGCAGTTTTCAGAATGATTAACCCGGGAATCCGAAGCGCAGACGGAGTTCTAAGACAAAAGTGCATAAGCTCTTCTGCATCGCAGGACATTGTTTATTCTTCAACGCTCCCGTCACAAAGACCCGAGAAGTTAGGAAGGAAATCACCGAGTATTGTGCGGATAATTAGTATCTTCCATTAGATGAACTATTAAATCAAATAGACGAATGAAGTAAAATAGGAATTATTTCGCTCAAGTCGCGCATACTTGAAAATTTTACAAGATTATGCACTTTCATTTTATTATTACGTCTATCTGTACAATATTTTAAGTAATTAGTATCATTAGTCTAGAAACTACACTTTTACGAGTATTTTGACAAATATGGGCATTCGCAAAGTACACTCAGGTGCAAAAAACAGGTCACTCTTCTTTTACGTTAACAGCATTGTTTTTGAAACATTTTAAATAAAACTTTTAATTTTGTCCAATGAAAGACAAACTATTGAAGTGTACAAAAAGGTAACAGATGGTACTTATCGGTCTATTTAATAGACAATAATAATTATCAAACATGAAATTGTAAGATTAGTTTGGTATTGTAAAAAATCTGATGTGGCCAACACAATACCTCCCGTTTAATTTTAAATTTATTCTTGTAAATACTTAAAATTATATTAAATTTAAATACCGGGTTCGATCCCGACCGACGCCAAATATTTCGAATTTTAAATGGCATAAAATTGTCCCCTGTGGTGCACTCTCCACGCCAGCAATAAGTTCCCGTGAGGTGACACCTGGTAAACGCTCGCACGGTATAAATAAGTCATCATCGTTACTGAAATCTGTGTACAAAGCAGATTGGCAGACCCAGCAATGGGTAATATGCCGTGATGATATATTTATTTTATTTATTTATATACTTACCTATATTCATTGCTGGCGTTTAATTTTTATAATAAAAAATCTCGAAAAAATAATTTTTAAAGATATTTTACGAAGAAAAACTGTTTTGAGCTTCCAGTAAAGTGCCATTTCCGGTTATCTGATTTACTCCAAAATCTAATGGCATCTTTCCATATAAGAATAAGGTAGAAATACAAGGTTTCAAAATTTTCTGAAATATAGTATTTGAGTTAAAGCGTGAAGAGGACATACACACGCACACACACACACACACACACACACACACACACACACACATACACATACACATACACATACACATACACATACACACAGACATCATCCTGAAAATGTTAAAATTGGATTCTAGACATTAAAACGTGGTCATTTACCAAAATCTCGATATGCGATTTTTAGCACGATCCCTTCTAAAGAAGTGTAAATCAAAATCTTGAATTATTTCATATTTAGAAGTTATGCAAAAACAAAAAAAACTGCAATATTTAGACATTTGCCTGTATTTAGTGACCTCTACATTTCTTTTGAATAAGCAATACACTTTGTTAAAATGGTTTCCTAATATAAGACAACTTTTGTCTAATTAGCCGACTTCGTAGTTCTTATAGTTGTCGAGATAATTAACAAAAATAATAAAAAAATGGCGCGGTTTTTTTGCACCTAAGTGTAGTTTCTTGACGTATGATACACAAGATTCTTTTTTGCCGATTGACATTAAAAGTGCCACTTTTGATAGCTAACAGTCTGCCTAGGCAGTAAATAGCTATTTGTGTATTAAGAGCGCAAAATAGGACATTGTCGATCGAATGCGTCGCGCGGCATTCCCTCGTAATCGACAAGATTTTTTCTACAGTCGTACAAAAATTAATAAAATGAACACTTTATACTTACACTACTACTCAATTAATAAGGATTAATATAAAGAAAAACGTCTTTTATGTTTAATTTTAATTTATCGCAAAAAATAATGTGTTCAATACGGCGCTAAACAGATTTAAAACTTCAGCAGCCTGTGCTGTAAATCTGTTATTCTAGGGACAAGTTAAACAATTAACCATTGTACCGAGAAAACCATAAATATATGAAATAAATTTGATTTATTGCCCAAATATAAATTACTAGGATTTTTTACGTTGGCAATATCAGATTTGAATGTCAAATGACATGGATTTATAAACATAACCTAAAAAGTAAACAATTTTTTTTACAGATTTTGCATTGCAAATTCAAATATAATAGATCAGAAAAGAATGGTTAGAATTTGCATTTGGCGCGAGTTCATAGTTTGAATTCCCTAGTATAGGATTCATATGGGAGTTTGATTGTACAGTAGAACGCCGATTATCCGAATTAATTGGGACCGGGGTCGATTCGGATAATCGAAAATTCGGATAATCGGACATAGACTGGTAATAAAGAAAAACGAACTGTCACACATAGAATAAACTTTATTAAGTTTAACAAACACAGTTCTACAATAACGCTCACTTGATCAGAGTAAGTTGCAACCCCATCAGGCCTTAACAAAAATACAAAGTATGTACAAAAATTCACAACAATAATAGAGGTACAACATATGTAGTAGCAAAAACCATAACAGTTGAAATATATCTGGACTCCAGCGAGTTCCAACTTGTTACAATAAAACAAAACAAAACTTACATACATACATACTTGGTTTTAATTTTTTATATTACGCTTAGGACCGATTCGGATAATTGGCGATTCGGTAAATCGGCGTTCGGATAATCGGCGTTCTACTGTACTCACAAAAAAAACCGTATATCGTTGATTGTCTTTCCCTTTCCCGTAAATAGATTAAGTGCAACAGAATATATGCAGCATACCGAAGTTATAGGATCAGAAGTACACATACGGTCCTTGAATTTTGTAGTGTTGTATTTTTGTGTAAATAATTATAATCTGCACACAGTTCATGTGAATATTATTGTACGAATCCAGAAATAAAGGATCGGTCTAGGTGCTACATATAATGCTTTCCATGAGAGATATAATTTTATAAGATTTCTTGGCCTTTAAAGTTAAACAAACATTTCTTCCGTAAGAAATACACGGGGATCCAAATTATGTTCTCAGCATTATGAACTGAATTTGAATTTGGCGCCAGTATTGGACCGTTACTGTTTTCTGGTGCATTACTTACCTACATTTAGCTTAAAATATGTTCATTTAAGTTAAAAATAATGATTTATTACTAAAATTTGTAAAAAATTTGGTAATTCTTGTGTTGAAAATACTTATGCTGACATTTCATCAGAATAATATCAACTTATAACCATAAAAGTCCTTACTTTTTACCTGTTTAGGTTGGTAACAAAGTGATTGTAGACGATTTGGAGAAATTTGAAACTATTTTTACGAATTTTGGGCATATACAGAAGAAACAGGATAGATGGAAGGAACTGAATTGGTTCGGATATCATGAGGATGGATTAGAACAGCCTAGTGAAAAATAGTAGAATCTTAACGTATATGAACAAAAAAAATTATATGTGGCCAACACAATACCTCCCGCCATTTGATTTTTATTAATATTAATACATACCTATAGTTTGGATTTTATGTGGTAGGCTTCACGTCATTATCTTCCGAACAAAGAAATAACAGGTAGTATATCTACTGTCTTTGTTCTATAAGGACGCAAGTATGTATAGAACAAAGACAGTGGATATACTACTTGTTATTTCTTTGTTCGGAAGATAATGACGTGAAGCCTACCACATAAAATCCAAACTATAAAATTTACTACTGCGAACCCCTATTCTGTAACTTTAGAGCTTAGATCTTGGCTCTATAATAATGACGTCACTGATAGAAACTGTTTTTATATCGAAATAAGTACATGTCTCTATCCTAGTGATTTTGATGTTATAAAGTTGTTACCGAATATACGCTGGCAGCTGGTTTGTAAACATTGGTACGTGTAATTTCAAATTGTAAAATGGCCGCGAAAAGAGACGAGAAAATTACGCTGGAACAGAAAGAATTTTTAATTTATTTTATGGAAACTAATTTAGATTTCGCGAGGGGGAAACTAGTAAGTGTTGAGGGAAGACTAAGTGCAATAATGAGTTGTAAAAATCTATTTAGCTGCCATTTCTGAAGTACATAAAATATAATATGATCTCAACCTACGTACCTATGTCATATGTTGAACTGACTTTGTGGTTGGCACTTGGTGAAACATTTTGGAATTATGTACGAGGGTTGTCTCAAAAGTAAGTTACACTATTTTTTTATATCCACGCGGTAGGCAGGATACGTCTGGGATTCGCATGGAACTTTCGTCCGAGTGTGGTGCAAGCACTGTAAAATTCCTAAGCGGCCGCCATGACCCATTTGTCAGTTGCGATCAAGCCACTATGGAGCTACCACGTCCGTGGCTACCACTTACTTCTACCGCCGATTGCGAAGTACGCAGTGTGATTCGTTTTTTAACGGCAAAAAATAAAAATGCAACTGAAATTCACCGTGAGTTGTGCAGTGTGTACGGTGAGAACGTTATGTCGAGGCCAATGGTTTCTCGTTGGCGCCAATCATTTATTGAAGGCAGGACAACAATACACGATGAACAACGAAGCGGCCGCCCATCCACTTCACGGGCCCCGAACATTGTTGAAGATGTCCGAAGAGTCGTCGACACCGATCGTCGCCTTACGCTCGACGAAATTCATTCACAACTCCCGCCTAATGTTGAAATTAGCCGTGCATCGCTTCACAGAATCATTTCTGATGATCTGCATCTGTCCAAAGTGTGTGCAAGGTGGGTTCCACGGCTCCTTTCAGACCACCACAAAGAGCAGAGAGTTGACGCTGCTCGTCAATTTCTGCAGTTTTTTGAGGATGAAGGAGATGGCCTATTCGACCGAATTATGACCGGGGATGAAACTTGGATCCATCACTGGACGCCTGAAACCAAAAGACAAAGCATGGTGTGGAAAAGGAAGGACGAGCAAACTCCAAAAAAGGCGAAAGTTGTGGAATCAGCTGGGAAGGTTATGGCGACGGTCTTCTGGGATTCGAAGGGGATATTGCTGATCGACTACCTACCACGTGGGACTACGATAACAGCTGAACGCTATTGTGAGGTGTTAAAAAAACTCAGGAGGGCGATCCAGAACAAAAGGAGGGGAAAGTTGACGAAAAAAGTGTTTTTGTTGCACGACAACGCTCGTCCACACTCTGCTCGTCAAACTCAAGACCTGCTTGAAGAGTTTCGATGGGATGTTTTCGGACACCCACCATACTCCCCTGATCTCGCTCCAAGCGACTTTCATCTGTTTCCACAGCTGAAAGAACACCTTGGGGGAAGACGCTTCGCAAACGAAGAAAATCTCAAAGAAGAAGTTCAGACATGGCTAACCAGTTTGGCGGCAGAATGGTATGACGCTGGATTAAAAAAACTTTTACCACGATACCAAAAATGTATTGAAATTCAAGGAGATTACGTAGAAAAATAACTAATATATTTAGTTTTCACAAATATAACCTTTTAAACAAATTCTGGGCGTTATTTTTTTTTTTTTTAAATAGTGTAACTTACTTTTGAGACAACCCTCGTATATTTGATAAATTAAATAAAACACTTGGTGTAGTTTCACAGCTTTATTAATGTTTACAACGATCGTTTCGATCTTGCGATCATCTTCAGGTAACTAACACAATTATCATCATTTATTTTTTTGTGTTAGTTACCTGAAGATGATCGCAAGATCGAAACGATCGTTGTAAACATTAATAAAGTTGTGAAACTACACCAATTGTTTTATTTAATTTATCAAATATACATAATACCTATGTCATGTTCATGCCTTTTATTTAAAATAATAGCACATCAAATTAAAAAAATTCTCAACACAACCTCAAAACGCCTTCACAAACAAATGTCACCGTCAAAAAATGACGCATAGAGCTATCTTTATTTCATAAAGCCACCCCAAGTGGTAGTAGCTGTATGGATAGATACTGATATGACATCATATAGCGTAGTTTTATTCGTTGCCGCTAGATACTATTAGTGAATATAGAAACATTCGGGATATAGAGCTAGCTCTAAAGTTACACAATAGAGGTCCTGGAAACTACAATAATTTTCTTTTCCATATAACTATTGGTCTATCTACTATTTCCTTTTTAAAACGTTTCTGTTAATAACTTGAAATGATAAGTTTTTTGACAGTCAAATTTATCTGTTAGTTACATTCATTTGAAATCTGAACTGTGTAACTAAGGAATTGTGTTTATCTTTAAAATATATTATTTTTAAATTTATTTCTAACATATATGTATAAAAAAGTATATCTGTAGAAAATTCAATAATTTTTAATTTTTATAATAACATAATAAATGATATTTAAAGGTATTTTTCGCTGAAAAGCTATTTTAAGCCTCAAGTAAAGTGCCATTTCCGGTTATCCGATTTACACCAAAATCTAATGGCTTCTTTCCATATTAGAGTCAAAATACAAGATTTATTTTTTTTCCGAATGATAGTAGCGCGTCCAAAGGATCTACACACAGTCACATACACAGTTACCCACAGACATCATTGTAAAAATATTAAACTCGGATTTTAGGGACCTTAATGTGGTCATTTGCCAAAATCTCGATATGACGAATTCGTTCATTAATTGTGAAGAACCATTATCAAACTACAGTTTTGCTTCGTGTGTAACATCAATAAATTCCGTAATAGATTAATGCAATAGATAATGCTATCAGAAAATCAAATACCGGTCCGTGATGGTATTAATTACAATTAGGCTGTTAATTGGAAATAAATATCAAAATAATGGTCAATCTTTCAAGAGATACTCGCCATTAATCAACAAACGATAAATTACGTACAGATCGCGTTCCATGGCTAATTTGTGTTCGTGTATGCATAACATGAAATGCCAATTTGCTATGCAGTTGTAATTAAGTGTGTGTATAGGCCTGTTATTAGTTCCACGCGGTCCGATACGCCACGGCGTACGACGTTTGCTGTTGCTGTTGTTCCTTCAGCGACCAGCGACACCAAAATGTAATCAATTTATTTGGTCGTTTTACTCATTTGAATCCAACGTTAAACAAATTTAAGCAATATTTACAAAAAATATTTAACACACAGTTGCCCGGTTGCAGAAACATCCATCAACGCTTTGCTTAATAATCAAAAGGAAGAAATGCAACGTAATTTTTTGAAATCAATGATTTAAATGTTATAAGAACAAGGAAACTGATTCGAATAAGTTCATTCTGTCCGTTATTATTGATATTGCCAGCATATTACCTTCCGTCAGTTCTATGTATTTTGTACAAATTTTATACAGAAAATTTCTTGCAAAGGATTCTATATTTCCAGTAAAATTATAACACAAACATACTGTTAATTGCACATGACACTCACATTTGTAAATCAGAATTATCTTAATATAGTGGCTGTTTCCATGGTTATAGCATAGCATAGCAGGCTGATTTTTGAAATTTAATTTCTTTATAAATTTGTAACTCTATATCCATTGAATATGAAGTTATTTATTTATTTATCGTATGGTAGTAGGTATACAACATAACAAAGGATATAATAAAGTAGAAAAAAAAACATACGGAATAAGAGACAAACAAATTCATAAACATACAGTATTTTTTAAAAAAATGTCCGTTCAAGGCCATCTGTATCATGAACGAATTAACAAATTGGCATACATTTATCTTTCTCCTTCGCAAAGGGTATAACGGTGTGCGATAAGGATGGATATAACACGCTTTTTCGACTAAGTTAGGGCATTCCACTTTAAAACGATGCTCGTTGTTGATAATACTTTCACTGTAACGTAAGTTACATTGTTATTTATTAATTCAGATACATTACCTTGATACATAGCCGTACGAATACCGTTATTTTCTGTCAGTGTCACTGACACTCACATTGTGTCAGTATCTTATTTTTCACATATTTGGTTTTACATTTGCTAATAAACTTACCAGTTGATTTATTTTTGAATTTTGAATGTTTTTATTGTAACATATATTTTTATAATAATAAAATTACAGTAGTATCTTATGTACTCTCATAAAAACTAAGCAAACGACAATACTCAATTTGTCAGAATGGGCGGAGCAAAAATCTGAATTCATACAATTCGTGGATGACCTTGATCGGACATCTTTCAAAATTTTTACTGTATATATAAATTATGGATGTATTCCAACTGTTTAATATTCGTTGCTAAGATGCATGACCACATTATTATTTTTTTATATATGTATGACGATGTCTTCGTCTTTGTAAAATATTATAATTTACAAAATTTCAACAGTTTAATCTAACATAACTCTGAAGAAGGTTTAATGGGAACCGAAACGTCGGTATTTGTTAAATAAATAAAATTTAATAAAATCAATCGAAATCAAGATTGTAACTCTATTAACTTTTCCCTTTATATTATAGCAACAGTCAGGAAATACTACCAACTAATGAACGTTATTGCTTAAGCTATATTAATTATTGTATTATAAGCAGATTCAATATACTTTCCTTAAACCACAGTAACGTCCATTCAATTTTTTTCCGAAAACTTATGTTACATATTTTATGTTTGATTACATCGCTTTTGTGGGTATACAAGTTTTTGGGATCTTCGTAGTTAAAATGCCCTTTTTTGTGAAAGAGGTTATTTGAAACACTCAAAAACAATTTTGTTTTAAAAGACGAAATGTGGATATTATTCCGTTACGGGACAAGTAATAACATTTAATGCTTATATAATTTTTTGAATTTTGGGTGTAATAAGTTCAAAACTGCTTTACAAACAGCAGTAACTATTTCTTGCGGTTCTTTAGAACAACTAATTTACAATAATTATTCAAAGTAATTTTCAAAAAAAACCACAAATTTTTGCTGTCAAACCATTCAACTGTCAATAAATTTCTGTTGTCTCTAATATGATTCATTTTTACCTCATGCTACCCATGGTAAGGGAGGTATAGGGATCGTGCTAAAAATCGCATATCGAGATTTTGGTAAATGACCACGTTTTAAGGTCACTAGAATCCATATTTAACATTTTCACGATGATGTCTGTGGGTGTGTATGTGTGTGTGTGTGTATGTGTATGTGTATGTGTGTGTATGTGTGTATATGTGTGTGTGTGTGTGTGTGTGTGTGTGTGTGTGTGTGTGTGTGTGTGTGTGTGTGTGTGTGTGTGTGTGTGTGTGTGTGTGTGTGTGTGTGTGTGTGTGTGTGTGTGTGTGTGTGTGTGTGTGTGTGTGTGTGTGTGTGTGTGTGTGTGTGTGTGTGTGTGTGTGTGTGTGTGTGTGTGTGTGTGTGTGTGTGTGTGTGTGTGTGTGTGTGTGTGTGTGTGTGTGTGTGTGTGTGTGTGTGTGTGTGTGTGTGTGTGTGTGTGTGTGTGTGTGTGTGTGTGTGTGTGTGTGTGTGTGTGTGTGTGTGTGTGTGTGTGTGTGTGTGTGTGTGTGTGTGTGTGTGTGTGTGTGTGTGTGTGTGGCTTTCTGGGCACTCTAACTCAAATACTATCATTCAGAAACTTTTGAAACCATGTATTTCTACCTTATTCTAATATGGAAAGAAGCCATTAAATTTTGGTGTCAATCGAATAACTGGAAATGGCAGTTAACTTGAAGCTCAAAATGGTTTTTCTTCCAGAAATACCTTTAAATTTGTTATAAAAATTAAAGACTATTCCATTTTCTACAGGTTTGCATTAATACTTTTTCTATATATTTTATGGATAAATTTATAAAGAATGTACTATAAAAATTATATCTCGGAACTTATGCTATAAACACAATTCCATGGTTACACATTTCAGCTCAAATGTTTGTAACTCACAGATAAATGCCACTGTCGAAAAAAATGATTTCAAATTAATAATTAACGTTTTAAAAAGAAAATTGTAAATAGAACAATAGTTATATGAAAAGGAATTTAAAATACATAATTTCAAATTAATAATAATAACGTTTTAAAACAAAAATTGTAAAGAGAACAATAGTTATATGGAAAGGAATTTAATATACATAATTTCTAGCATTAGTAAATATGCAAGTATGTATTTCAATAATAATAAAAAAAATATTACGGCATATTATCCATTGCTAGGAGTGCTAATCTGCTTTGTACACAGATTTCAGTAATGAAAGTGACATTTATATCATGCGGGCGTTTACCAAGTGTCGTCTCATTGCTGGCGTGGATAGTGCAACATACAGGACAATTTTGTGCCATTTAAAATTCGAAATATTTAGCGTTGATCGGGATCGAATCGGGTTCCACAGATTCGCAACCACATATTAGGCACGCGACAACGAGTCTCCATAGGTATGTATTTAAATTAATAAAAATTAAATGGCGGGAGGTATTGTGTTGGTCACATCAGATTTTTATTAGAAGCTGTTATAGTTATTAACGTTATTAGGCCGATATAAAGCTAATAACGGACGCGGCTGAAGTTTGTAAACCGACGCAATATCCAAGGTTTATAATTAGCCGAGTCCATAAAGCTCTTCACGATACTGTGTTTTTTTTAGAACTATTTTATCCTTAATTGCAGGCGACTGTTCTGTACACCTTTTCACTTTTGTTTTTCATTCGCGCGTCCGTTATAATCCTTAACGGCCGGAGTTCGTTATAGATCTCTTTTCACTTACGTTTTTAGTTCTGTTAAATCATAGTACGATATCGTATTACGAAAAGATTAATGCTTTATGCTGGTAAATGTTTTGGGTTCGCTGTTGACAATGACGCTTAGAACAGTAGCTTACAATTATCCGTATAGGTTGCCTATGTTAACTAAGCGCTTAGTCATTTGACATGTCATGTCCAAATGGTAATTTCTTATTTTAGGAAGCAAATAACCTATAATTATAAAGTTACTTTATATCGTTAATCTGATAATGTTTTAATATGTATTATTATCGTTACAAAAATCACAGTCATTTCGAAGAAATACTTTTCATTCAAATTAGATAAAATGTGTCCATTATCATGGATGATATAATTTGATAGATATTACTAATAGAATTTAACAATAGAGATTAAAATACAAAATTTTAAAGATACTCAATAAGAAACAATTGTTAAATGCAATTCCAAAATTATAATAGAAAATAATTCTTAACCTTTTAAATGCATTACATCATGAAAATACATTAACGACTATGAAAAACATTCGACAATAAAATATTTTTTCATTCCACACAGTACCTCTCCTTTCATTTAATTATAAAAGCAGTCCGTATTATTAAAAACGGAAAGAATAAGACCAAAACAGTCCATTATATTTCATTTTTTCCTTTTGCAAACGTTGCCAAGGTGATATGACGAGTCGCGTCTAACTAATAAATTTCAACTTCGAGGAAATGAAAAATTTTAAATTTACAAAATGAGTTTATTTTAAATGAACATCTACCGAAAACAAAGTATATTTAAATGATATTTTGTTATACGAGATTTCTAATATTGTTATCAGAGTTGTTTCGATGTGATTTTTTTCTCTTCAATCTACTATACTCAAATCGGACATGCAGCCAATGCACGTCATCATTTAGGGGAAAAACCTGACTACATTAAAATCACTAATATGGAAAATTGAAATAAAATTTCGGTCATTTTTAATTGTTAAAAAGTGTATGGGCTTATACAATTATTATTAAGATGTATAGTAGAGTTCATTATTTATCGTATACGGTATGAATAATATATAAATAATGTATATCTACTTTATTTTAATAATTTATTTTTTGCTACACTTGGCAACACTGATAATTTGTATGTTTATACGTTCCTCCGCGGTTTATACTTTCAAAGGTTATTATTTGAAAATTTGAATTGCATCGTGTTCAAAATATTTTTCTTCGCTGTTATACCATAGTTTTTATTTATTCGGTTCAGTTTTATTTGAACTTGTGTAATTTTCATTTTTGTTCGTTTTTATTATAAATCAGTCTTTTGCAAGACTACCACAGTTTTTATTTATACGGTTCAGTTTTATGTGAACTTGTGTCTTTTTCATTTTTGTCAACAAAATGTCAAACAGTTCAGTTGGAAAATATTATATGAATGGTACCATATTGAACTAAATCACTCCCCTTTGGTTAGACTTTAACTATTATATTAGAAATAAATGCTTGATATTAGTAATGTTATCTTCATTTTACTTTTTTCTTAATAATATTACGAACATTTACTGACAATTTAGTTATAATGTCTTAATTATTACAGTATGAAACAATTTTTTTTTTCCGGAAATATCACGAAAGTTTGTAATACAATTGTATGCAACCTGTATAACTTTTTTCAATACGATTCTCAAAGCTATGTAAACGTACCAGTTCATGACGTCATACATCTAGTTACTTTTATTAATGACGTACATTGGCTGGATGTCCGATTTGAGTATAGTATGTTCAAGTTCTCCATTATATTTAGCGCACGAGTATTAGGCTGAGAATATAAATTATTAGTCACGTGACATGTTTTCCGCCAATCAACATTCAGAATCTCCCTAGTTACATGTCTATCACAGCAATGATATAAAACAAAGAAATTATCACCTTATTTATAGCCGCTACTATAAGGGATTTGTTTTCTTTATTTACGACATTGACAGTTAATTTTGAGTATAAAATAAGTAATAACAATAATTCAAACTCCGATATATTAAATAAAACTCGTAAGTACCATGTTTTAATACATCATGAATATGTATATCAAAAGTTAGGTTCACATAATGTGTTACAAAAATTCATTATATTCTCTCATTAAATATAAGCTCGTGATATGATTAATAATCGAAGATATTGCTCGTGAAACCGAAGCAGAAAATTTCACTTGTCTTTCGGACTCGTGAAATCTGCAGCTCGGTTTCACTCGAGAATATCATCGATGATAATCGAATGATATTCTAATTCATCACTTGTTATATTACGTATGATTATATACAGAGAATGGTGCATCCGAAGACGCATCATAGCGATTTCAATGTTAATTTGAAATATTCAAATATTGTTTTCCCGAAATATTTTTCAGCAAAAAAGTAGTTTTCTGTAGCGTAATTCTACATCTAATGATATTCTAATTCAAAATTTGCAATTATCCAAACAGAAAAATCGAAAAAAAAACTGTTAATATTAATCAAATTAATGGTACCATGAAATAACAAACAGCAACATAGTGAAACACAAAAAAAATAGACAACTGTTACATAAATAGTTGTTTTACGTATCCTTTGGCAACCGTGAAGTATCACTATATTTTGACATCTGTCAAAGACTAACTAAAACTAATACGTACAATTACCCCTTAACCTTAAAATTATAAAATAAGCTATATACATATTTCGAGAACTAAGTTCTCATCATTAGTAATACAACTTTAAGCAGAGTAGCTAAGATTACTCAACATGTAAACCATGTCAGAGGTCCGAACAACTCTGAAAAGACAAGGGAGAGAACTAGGATTATATGAGATATCACAGGAGAATGAAACGTCTTATAAGAACTATTTCTTATAGGACGTTTCAATTTTAATATCATTGGACGCTATAATCGTAGTTTCCCATCGCTATATAATCCCAATTCTCTCTCTTGTCTTTTCAGAGCTGTTCGGACCTCTGGCATGGTTTACATGTTGAGTAATCTTAGCTACTCTGCTTCTTGTACTACGAACTCAGTTCTTAAAATACGTATATAGCTTATTTTATAATTTTAAGGATAAGGGGTAATTGTATTAGTTTAAAAACTCTAAAAAAAAGGGGTGTATTTGTTGTAAAAATAAATAAACAAGAATTATACATTATAAATACATATTATTTTGAACTTATTCAGAAGCGCAATATTCTACAAGATGGTGCATTTGAATGGTAACGCCGAGCCGCGGCGTTTGGCGTTGTATTGGTACGGGAAATTTGAATCAACCATTGATTTTGCAAAGATATATTTTGAATATTAATGGTTATATTTAATGCGATATTTATTAATGGTTATTTTGATGCGATTACATTACAAAATAGCGATTACTATTTTATCGAAACAAATTGTTAAAATAAAGATTAATTATGTTTTATTTTTGAAAATAATTTAATTGTAATTTTTTTGCATTATCTATTTGTTAAAATAATCTTACAAAAAAAATTGTATACATCTGCGGAAAAAAATATTTAATGGAAATTATCGGGGGCCCCTATTAAGCAGAGGCCTTAAGCACGTACTTAGTTTGCTTATGCATAAGTCCAGCTGTGCTTAGACTCCTCCTATTATTAATCTGTCAAAAACTACTTTACGGCCGTAATTACTTTACGGGCGCTTTTACTTTACGGCTGCATTTACTTTACGAATTGAATTGTCAAACGTTTGTCTAAATAGCAAATAAATTTAGTGTTGTATTACATGCAGCTTAATAAATTTTAAGAGGGAGTATGAGAAAAATTGTTGTCGCTATCCCTATCGCTCATTCCCTTGTTGTCTAGATGCAGCACACTCTACAAGTGATGGATGTGATATTTTTCGGTTGCCGCAGGATACATAAAATAACTATTTATGTAAAAGCTGCCTAAAAATAATATTTAATTTAATTTTGTATAGGTAACAAACAAATAATAATTATTAATTATAACAAACGTACAAAAATGTTTCCATATACTGTTATATTACATCCGAGGTGGGATGGATTTTATTACAGCCTATGGCATATGCATTTTACCGAAAGGCGAAGCCTTGAGGTCAAATAGAGCGCGAGACTATAATGAAATTCCCACGGAGGTATGTATATTATTTTTCACAATGATCCTCTTTTTAAATAAATGAATAATTTTCATAGTAAATCATTGATTTTATTAATATTTTTTTGTTCAATCCTGCTATTGAAATTTCGCCCACTGCCCACTCACCTGGCATAACCGAAAATAGGAATAAACTATAATAGAATTCATAACATTTATTTATTTACATGAGAATTACCTGCACAGTTATTGAAAACAGCATTTACTTAAACTAAACATGCCAGCAAGTGACATTTTATCCATCTCAGTGTCTTCTATTGCCTCTACCTACGCGAATTTTCTTACTGGTATTGGCACCCGCTTCACGTTTTAACTATTTTTTTTTTCTTATAGATCGCTGACACTCTTCCTTATTTTCCATGTTTTCAAAAATTTTATGTAAGATCTACAGAATGTGACAGCCAAAAAATAATTTTGTTGACAATTGCAAATGTTTATGAACACAAATAATAGCAACGTACCCCACCGCCCATGTTAATTTACACTCCATGTATAAATCTATTAGTACAAATTTTAATATTTTTTCTAATATTTCAATAGTAGGATTGAACAAAACGTTATGCTCACTTATGTGCCTTTGACCACTCGGCTAGCGCCTGTATAATATACTATTTACAGGTCTATTAATAGTACATTAAGATACAAGTTCCATAAGATATGATTTTAGCGCACGCGTCTTTGTTAGAAACGAGCGGCTTGCCGCGAGTTTTCTAACGGGACAAGTGCGCTGAAATGTCTTATGAAACGTGTATTTTATACTATTTTTTCTATTTTGGTCCTTTTGTCAAAAAAATATTTACAAATATACGAGATTTCATTTTTAGGAATATTTTAATTTTTATTTGATTGTTGGTAACAGTAACAGTGATTGATATTCGTAACTATGACGTTACATTGTTATTGTTTACAAATTTCCTACTGTCATCTGCGAAAAGGTTATGTTTACAGGATAGTATAAACCATTCTTATTTAAAATACAATATTAATATATTTAAAATATAACAAAATAATTATTAATATATTTACTTATATGTATTATTACTTCATTTCAATAGTGGGGTCTTCTAGGCTAGAAATAATATTTACTTTCAAATGACAAATGTCTAGAAATGTAGGTACTACGTACCAACCTAACAGAAATTAGGTTTGAGTTCTTTTAAGAAGTACTTTATGACATCCAAATGGGTTTCATAAAGTACATATTAAAGAACCAAAATAGAAAAAAAATATTTAGCCTACTTTATTATAGGAATCTATAACACTGTTGCCGTGCAATCCTACATAAACATTTCCAACCCATTGGGTGAAAGCGTGACCGGTCATTTCCCACCCAAGAGGTTGTCATTGCAGTTAGGAATGAGTGGAATGACGTATTTTCCAATCTCTGAAAGGTCAAGAATCAATATATTACTATTAGGATTGTGAATAAAAAAATATTCCAACCTGTCATAAAATTTGTCTCTGATACATTCTTCTAATTCTTCCATATTTTCGAAATGTCGGTCACAATACTTCATACTTCAACTGTTTGTTAACAGATTATATCGTTTTGTTTGGATAATGGCGGTGTCAAGGAAAAGCAGAAAGTATTTTAATGAATAATTATGTTACCGCTTTGAAGAATGAGCAGTAACGAATGTTTCCATTCCGTGGCTTTAACCTCGAATCAGAGCATATTTCCAAATTATCACAAGGCTCATACATCACGCAGGCAGCGAAGTAAGCAAATTACTTAAAATGATTTAAGATTTGTTAGGAAGATAATTGCAAGACGACGCGTATTTAACAAAGAAGCTCCATATCATTCCATCTCTGTCTCCCCTTCGTG
Source organism: Harpalus rufipes (assembly GCA_951394225.1). NCBI lineage: Eukaryota > Metazoa > Arthropoda > Insecta > Coleoptera > Carabidae > Harpalus > Harpalus rufipes. The sequence continues at coordinate 38,337,297 of OX596283.1, forward strand.
AGGGCTCCACCGATCTCGATCTAGGAAATTTGAGATTCGCGATCTCACGTGGTGCGTAGCGATGTTTAAGTTATCATTGCTGCGAGCGCTTCCTGAATTTCCGGCCCGAATTTCAAATTCCAGAGGGAGCAGACAAACTTTTGTAATAAGAAATCCGATACCTGAAATAAGAAAACAGTATCGGAGGTATCAAACGTCCCATACAAATAAAAATTCTGCCTTTCATTTTAACAAGGAATGTACGGAGAATTCTGATTCGCAGATACAAATACATAGAGGATTTCTTGCTACATGTAAAATGTTTACTACTGGTCCCCATACACAAACACCTAAGGGACATTTTATTCCAAAACTGTGTTCGCTAAATTGTTTATACTGAGAATTAACTTCTATTTTGTAAAATCCAAAAATGCTTCATTGTACAATTTTCTATTCTAATTAGTAGTAAAATTTCCAATATGGAACAAGCTCCTACGAAAAACGAACAATTTTTACGATGAATTGACGAAGTCTTCGTTTTTTAGCAGAACGAGTATCATTACATTCTTAAAAAATCTGTTGTGGCCAGCACAATACGGAAGGTCAATCCTGTGTGTTATATATAAATTCCATACATAAATTTTCTTGCAAAAGATTCTAAATTTCCAGTAAAATTATTTCATAAACAAACTATGCAAATTGTACTTGACACTAACATCTTCTTCTTCTTTAGCCTTCCCCATTCGTTAGGGGTCGCTATTTTTTATTTTCTTCTTCCACTCATTTCTGTTTTACGTGTCGTTCTCATCCAGTTCCTTTTCTCTTAAGTCTTCCGCAATACAGTTCTTCCATCTTATCTTTGGTCTTCCTCTGTTTCTTCAACCTTCTATTACTAAGCTATTCGTACTTCATCCAGTATTCATTTCTCCTCATAACATTTTCAAACCAATGTAATAATCTCGCTTGTATCTTTCTAGAAACTTGTAACACTAGAGTTATTTCCTTACCGTATCTTTCCGTGTCTTCCCCAACATCTACTCCAACATCCTCATCTCTGCCACATTAATTTACTTTTTTTATTAATACTGACATCTGTCAATTTGAATTATATGAATATATTAGTAGTTTTCATGTTTAGCATAGCAGGCTGATTTATAAAATTTAATTTCTTTAAAATTCTTTAACTCTATATCTATTGAATATGAAGTATAAAATGCAATCAAATCGTATAGAGAATAATATATTCTTTAAGTTATAATAACGTTAGATGTTAATAAATCAAATTTAACTGTTAAATCTTCAAATGAGGCTACTTCCAGTTCACCAATTATAACCAAAATCTAATCAGTTTTTCTTCTGAATGTAAACTTCAGGAATACGAAAAAATTATATTTTTTGGAATCGTGGTATTGAAGTTATGCGATCTGAAACTTTTGTCACACACACACAGACACACAGACATACAGACACACAGGCACACACACACACACACACACACACACACACACACACATACACACACACACACACACACAAACACACCCACACACACACACATACATACTTACATATAGACATCATCGTAAAAATGGTAAAATAGTATTATAGGGACCCTAAAAATGCTTATTCACTTAAAAACCATCATTGAATTTTTTGACCAAAGACAATATCTTCCTGACCTAAAGGTGACGGAAGGTAAAAATCTGTTGTGGCCAGCACAATATCTATTGCCACTGCCGTTTTTGGTTACATAAGTATAGGGCGCAAACAGTCATGTGAAATTGTTCGCTTTGTCAAGCAAATATGGAGGCCCGTTGCAGAATGACAATAATTATGTACAAAGATGTCAAATGTCAGAATTTTTCATTAATAATTTCAAGATTTTCTAAATTCACGTAGTTAGTTTGTCATACTTGGCCTAGACAAGCAGATATGGATGCCCTTGTCAAAATTACAGTTAGTAATTATTTACATAAATGTCAAATTTCAAAATTTTCCACGTGGTTAATTTGTCACCAGGAGTATGGAATTTACTTGACGAGGAAAATAAACCACATGCCACATGGAATTGGAATATCATGAAATTTGGGATAGTAAATTGACATTTGACATCTATGTACATAATTACTAGCTGTCAGTCTAACTCGGGCCCCCATATTTGCTTGTTAAGTCCTAAAAAGTCACATGACTGCTCGCATCCTATAAATTTCTCATGTCTTTTCTTTATGTTTAGATTATTTTTAAAATTTTAAATTTATTATTTGAAAAAGTTTTCTCCTACACTTCTAAATATTCGAATTTCTTCCAATTTCTTGACGGGATTTCTGATGGGTATATGTATATAGCTATAATTTTAATATTTAATTGTTATTGTTGTTATACATCACAAAAAAATTCTTCAATAATGTCAGTTAAACTTCTTCATTTAACGCAAAAGCGTAATTTGACATAATAGCTAAACTAATATTAGTTTATCTATTCTGTGGTTTTATTACTGTTGCCAAAAAAAATAAAAATTCTAAGATTTAGTTTCAGCTAAATCTACATAAAACCACATTCGTACTATGACAAATTTTGAATCGGTTCTTATCCACTGTCATGCGTTTAGTTAAAATAGACTTAAGTTAAGTTTTAAGAATTGAGCTGCCAATACCGCCCGAATAGATTTATGAACTACTGTCAGGATTTAAGTCGACGTGCAATCAGAAACCTAATTGTGAATGGTTACATGGAAATGCATCTGCTTAGCTTATAATTTTAAATCAGCGTGCAATTTCACAATGAATGTAACTTAACATTTTGTGGCATTAAATATGTAATAATTAAAACAAAGGAAATAAACAAACGTGTAAATACATGCAGGGTGGAAAAGCAATTGTGTCTATAAGCGTCATATAATAAACCCAGCTGCATAAAACATTGTTAAACGTTCACAAAGTTAACTACACAATGTAGCCATGGCTCGTGTCGAAATAACATTGCCATACAAATGATATCGAAGAGATTATTATTAACTATGTTTTATGTAACCGGCCCTAGTGGAACCGAATGAAACGACTTTGTTTTGAATCTGCTAACAATAACGATCACACTCATATTTCTATGCGCGCAAATAGATTCAATTTTCATGCTAACAAAATTTATTTACGTTCGTTATCTGATGCAAGATACAAATTACAACAGTGTTATCTGCTTCCGAAAGACGTAAGACAAACTCTTGCCGGCGGCAACACTAACACTGCGCATAAACAAGCTGACATTGTTGTTGGCGGAAATTTGAATAGAACATTGAAACTATTTGGCGGTGCAATCGATGTGTGATAAGCCGGGAATACAGCTTTCAGCTTTGCCCAGGGATGTATGCGTAAAAACAAACTAATCCCATAAAGATGCGCCGGCAAATGCACCTTCCGCTAGCTAATGTGCTTTACGAGCTGCATTGCGTGTGGAAGTTTATAGATGAGATAAAGGAGAATGTGCACCACCACAAAACTTCGTTAGGAATTTTAGTTTTTCAAAAGGAAGGCAGTAAAAATGCTAAGATGTTGTAGATATAGTAGAATTTACGTAGGTAAACACTTTCTGGGTTATCTAAATGTTGCGGGTAAGAGCTAAAAACAAACGACCAAATTCGGACTCATTGGAGTTATCCCGGGCATTTCCAGGTATGTCCGGTCAAAATCAAATACATTCAAAATGAAAAAGTTCAAAGCGAATTAGAAAAAAATAAAATATCAAACTGAACGTTGTTTTCTTCTTATTATATAGACGTAGAAAAATATTTCCAGGGGCATACAGTGACCGGTTTTAAATTGAGAAGTTTTTTTGTTTCCTAATATTTGGTATGACTTTTACATTTTTACCTCTCGCTACGAGAGGTATTGGCTTCAAGCTAAAAATCGCATATCCGAATTTTAATGAATAGAATCCGATTATAACATTTTTACTGTGATGCCTGTGTGTGTATGTGTGTGTGTGTGTGTGTGTGTGTGTGTGTGTGTGTGTGTTTGTGTGTGTATGTGTGTGTGTGTGTGTAAGTGTGTGTGTGTAGATGTGTGTGTGAGAGGATTTTGATGGTAGATTTCTCAAATTCTATAAGAGTAAAGACCTGTGTAACTACGGATTCCTGAATCTAATAGTAATGGAAGAGTTGAATAGGTTCTGGTAACTGGACAACCAAAAGTGGTAGTTTCTAAAAAAAAATTCTAATTATTATTTTTTGAAAATTTGTTTCTACAAATAATAAAGATAATTAAATTCTCAATCTCACACATTTAATATTTTTATTATATCTCCTATAGGCTTGGAAATATAGTATATAATAATATCTAATAATCTGTTTGTAACTGACAGATGACAGTGTAAAAAAATTAATAGTTAAATATTTAAAATTATAGGTATGTTACATATACCCTTCAAAAATACTGTCAATCCCGACAATGAATTGGAAATATTTTGAAAAATTAGAAGAGTAGGATAAAATTTCTTCATAGAATGAATTTAAAAATAAAAATCTAAATATAAAGAATAGATGTAAGTAGAATTTTTGGTGTAGAGTGTAGGTATTCAAGAAATGTTAAATACAATAGGGCGCGAGCAGTCATGTCACTAAGTTGGTCTTGACAAGCAGATATCATAATTTTTCATTCTAAATTTAGTAATTTTCAATTCCATGTGGTTTGTTTTCCTCGACAAGTAAATTCCATACTCCTGGTGACAAATTAACTACTTGAATTTAGAAAATCTACTAATTGTCATTCTGATACGGGCCCCCATATCTGCTTATCAAGGCCAACAATGTCACATGACTGCTCACGCCCTATATTTATGTAACCAAAAACGGAAGTGGCGAGAGGTATTGTGCTGGCCACAACAGATTTTTTTATATTAAATATAGAATTAAATAAATTCGTTCATAATAATTGTAACTGAATTAGTAGATGGATGGGTGTCATTTTAAATATACATAGACAGTGCATTGATATATTGTGTACTGTTTTTTTATGATTTATTATTTTTTTGTAAATTAATTTCCGCCATATGTCATTCACTAGTCCTTCCACAAATCCAAAAATTGGCATTCTTTATTTATGTTCATAATTGCGACCCATCCACTTAAACGATGTTACAGTATTAACTATCTAATTCATATCAATCTCCATTCATCTCTACAGGATCCGTGTAATCTCGCATTTATTTCCTACAGTACAAAGCTGTGTGGTTGGCAACATGAAAGCCAGATGGCACTGGCGTTGTCGGATTCTTGCTATAGTTCACGTGTAATTACTTGCTGCTGCCGATATCCATCATCAATGGATTGTTGCTGTCAAATGCCTGGAACTGGAATCCGAGTTCGCTTTGCTACTTGCTGAATAGTTCTGTTATTAGTGGATAGAATGCTAGATGACTTGTGCAGTCTAATACTCAGCGAAAGAAAGAATGTAAAGCTGCAAGGCTTTCTGAATTATTTATGTAAAGCTTTGATAAGATGATTCGAAATAATAACGAGAAGTTATGATTTAGTAATTTTGATTTATTACTAGGTTCTTTTAGTTGAACGATGTATTTGATATAAATATAACAAAGAAATTTTTGTGTGACATTCTCCATAATGGAGTCGTTTCATAATTTCATGTTTAATGGAAACAAATTAAAAAAATTAACATATGCGGAAGAAATTGTGACAGTTACAATGCAATAGATTCTACCAGAATGAAAGGAGATGGTAATTTTTTATAACTACATTTAAGAAAATCTGATGTGGCCAACATATTACCTTCCATCAATTCTGTGTATTTTGCATAAATTCCATACGTAAATAATCTTGCAAAAGATTCTACATTTCCAGTAAAACTATTTCATGAACAAACTATGTAAATTTCACTATGGTGAAAATGATTAGGCAGAAGACTCACGTCATCAACCTGAAACGAAACTTATAAAAAGAAATATAACTTGTAGAAATTATTAGTTGTTATTTATTTTTTTAAAAATCTGTTGTGGCCAGCACAATACCTTCCGTCATTCTCGTGTATAATGTATAAATTCCATATTTTTTCTTACAAAAGATTCTAAATTTCCAGTAAAATGATTTCATAAACAAACTATTCAAATTGCACTTGACACTGGCATCTTCTTCTTTTTTAGCTTTTCCCATTTGTTAGGGGTCGGTATTTTTGCATGACGTTCTCATTCAGTTCCTTTTCTCTCAAATCTTCCGCAATACAGTCCTTCCATCTTATCTTTGGTCTTCCTCTGTTTCTTTAACGTCCTATTACTAAACTATTCATTCTTGTTCCAATATAATTCTTCATTTCTTCTCATGACATGTTCAAACCAATGTAATCGTCTTTCTTGTATCTTTCTAAAAACTTGTAACACTAGAGTTATTTTCTTACCGTATCTTTCCGTGTATTCCCCAATATCTACTTCAACATCCTCATATCTTCCACATTAATTTACTTTTTATTGATACTGACATCTGTCAATTTGAATTATATGAATATATTACTAGTTCCCAAGTTTGGCATAGCTGGCAGAATTATAAAATTTAATTTCTTTAAAATTCTTTAACTCTGTATCTATTGAATATGAAGTATAAATTGTAATCAAATCGTATAGAGAATAATATATTCTTTAAGTTATAGTAACGTTAAATGTCAATAAATCAAATTTAACTGTTAAATCTTCAAATGAGACTACTTCCGGTTGACCAATTATAACCAAAATCTAATCAGTTGTTCTTCTGGATGTAAACTTGAGGAATACGAAAAAATTATAATTTTTGGAATCGTGGTATTGAAGTTATGGAATCCGGAAGTTTTGTCACACACACACACAGACACACATACATACAGACATCATCGTAAAAATGGTAAAATCGTATTATATGGACCCCAAAACGTGCTTATTCAGTAAAAACTCATCATTGAATTTTTTGACCAAAGACAATACCTTCCTTACCTAAAGGTGACGGAAGGTAAAAAGGACACATACTAGAATTAAAGAAACGTACATAATAATGAATTTACAATTATTTCTAAATCAATCTTTTTTCCTTTTACGGAATATAAAATTATTTGACACAACATGGTCATTCTTAGTAGTGCCAACGTATGGTACGAGAATAAACAAGAATTATTTCAAATAATTTTATATTCCGTAAAAGAAATAACGATTGACTTATAGTAGAAATAATAAATCGACAAAACATTTACCAAAGTAGAAGTTAATGGCTCCAATGAAACAAATTTTCAGAATTTTCCATATATTTTATGTGAATTGAAGAAATTCAGACGAAATCGGTGGAGATTTCAACAAGCATCCTCTATTTATCAGGTTTTTCTGTTTGTCGGAAATCAAATCACCGAGGTCCTCACCTTACAAAAAGTACGAGTGTTGTTAGGGTAACGAACAGCCGCATAACCACAACATTTAGCAAAACGAATGGCTTCTGTCGCTCCCAGCAAACTAGGTTAGGTTAGGTTAGGACAGCGCGGCGATTCATCAGTCACTCGTTAAACGAAAGCAGAACGAGCTGTCCGCGTTGCGGTGCACTGTACACTACTACAACAAGCTCCTGATGTACATGTCAATGTTTCCAATCACTACACAATGCATTTTTTACGGAGATTTTTTGCAAAGATTGGATTTTTGAAATGCCATGTTCAGAAATTAGGAAACAGTTTTTTTTCTCATTTTACATTCATTTTTGACAATGGGATGCAAACATTTTTTTGTATCATGTTAAAATACGGATCGAGGTAGCGTTGCAACTTCAGATACAGACGGTCCCGAGTTTTGTACGCGTTTACAGGGGATTGTACACAGCCCAAAGCTTCTGCCATTTCTTGAAACTTGATTCGCTGATCCGGCATGACTTTACTGTTAACAGTTACAAATTACAAGCCCTGCAATCCGATTTTAATATTTTTACGATGTCTCTCTGTGTGTGTGTGTGTGTGTGTGTGTGTGTGTGTGTGTGTGTGTGTGTGTGTGTGTGTGTGTGTGTGTGTGTGTGTGTGTGTGTGTGTGTGTCTGTCTGCGCGTGTGTGTGTGTGTGTGTATGTGTATAGATGTATGTCTGTTTGTATATATAATATATGTGTATGTGTGTGTGTGGATGTTGGAAGGACGATTTCTCAAAAACTATAATACTTAATATCTGTTTAACTACGTATTTTTCAATCGGACATTACTGGGAAGAGTTGAAAAGGTTTTGGCAATTGGACAACCGGAAGTATCAGATTCTTAAAAAAAATCTTCTAAATATTTTTTTAAATTTTTGTTCTTGCAAGTATTAAAGAAGATTTAATGATGCATTTAAATATTTTATTATCTTTTATTGATTTAGAGATAAAAGAATATAATGTATAAAATAATCTGTTGTAATAAATCTCACAGCCCAAATAATGCTATGGAAACGAATTGAAAAATTAACTGACAGATAAATGTCAGTGTCAGAAATCCGTAAACATTCCTTTTTCTGGGTACATACATATATTATTCATTATTGCATTAATAGTTAAATATTTATAATTATAGGTATATTACATATATCCTTCAGATATACTGCTATTCCCGATAATGAATTGGAAACATCTCGAAAAATTAGAAGAGTAGTACAAAATTTCTTCACAGAATGAATTTAAAATTGAAAATCTAAATATAAAGAACAGAAATTTTGGTGTAGAGTGTTTGACATAGATGTCAAACATCATAATTTTTCATTCTAAATTTCGTTATTCCATGTGTTTTTTGTTTCGTCGACACGTAAATTCCGGTGAACTTAAAAGATCTTGAAGTTTTGAATGAAAAATTCTGACATTTGACATCTATATACATAATTACTAGTTGTCATTCTGTTTGCCAACGCCAACAAAGTCACATGACTGCTCATGCCCTATACTTATGTACCCAAAAACGGAAATGGCGAGAGGTTTTGTGCTGGCCGCAACAGATTTTTTACCATTGTGAATGCAGGACATGATTTTCCAAAAGAATTTGTCTTGTGTTCATGAATTTGCTTCGCCCTTTTTGTGCAGATATTTAATCACTATTCGATGTACTATTTTTTCCATTTTAAAAAAGTCAAGACACACGTTAATTCAATTTTTTAATTAAACTAATAATTATAGTTACCGTTAAATAAGTATGGACTGGAGATTTCTACACTGCTGCCAATTATCTGGTCATGTTGAAAATGCTAAGTTCATTTAATGGCGATTATAGCTAAGGAATAAATATATATAAGGGGTTCCATTTGAAAATATAAAGTTACATACCATTGCGTAAAAATGGAACAACCTGTAGAAAAACATATACTGCAGATTTATAGTCATTCTAATTAAAATAAACTTCGTTTGCATTTTTTTTTCCTTAAGAGGAATGGTTATCCCAGCCTACTATATATGCTGGAAATGATTAGGCATAGGACTCACGTCATCAACCTGAAAAAAACCTTATAAAAATAAATATAACTTGTATTAATTATTATTTTTTAAAAAAGAAGATAAAATATACTAGTATTAAAGAAACGTATATATTAATTAATTTACAATTATTTCTAAGTCAATACTTATTCCTTTTACGGAATATAAAATTATTTGACACAACATAATCATTCTCAGTAGTGCCAACGTATTGTATGAAAATAAACTACAATTATTTCAAATAATTTTATATTCCGTAGAAGGAATAACGATTGACTTCGAAATAATTGTAAATATCATTAATATATACATTACTTAATACTAGTACTTTTTTTTCTTCTTTTAAAAATAAATAACACCCAATAATTTCCACAAGTTATATTTCATTTTATAAGGTTTTTTGCAGGTCGATGACGTGAGTCCTCTGCTTAACCATTTTCATTATATGAAGCGAAAAATTCAAATAAATTGTTCCTGTACTAGAGCTATTAATTTTTTTAAAAAAAATCAACATTAGATGAACATACTTCTGATATTAACCTGGATTTTAAAAATAGTATTATTGAAATATTTTAGTATTTGACTTGAGTTTAAATGCTTTAAAATTCCAAATAAATGTTGTGAATACATTCGGGCAACGGTACCTGAATTCCGGCCAATCTCAACTGCGCTACATGTACAAAGGAAAGAAGAAAGAACTTTTGCCAAGACCATGTTTGACAATTTGACATTGGCATTTACCCAGCGTCTGCTCAACATGAATTAAATTTATTGTGATGTTGTGCAGATACGAATAAATAAATCGAGTTATTAAAAAATAATGGACTTATAAATCACACGGCATATAACCAATAATACAAGTTGCAAGTTCTACATAGTCTATTATATTCCACCCTATTTATACCAACTTTAAAAATTAAATCCCAAAAATCTGACGCCATTGGTAGATACTGTCTCAAATATCTAAACGAATTAATATCGCTCTCCTGGGGCATTAATAATAATATAAACATTTTAACAAATTATCCGTGTCATGTGAGTTTAATGAAATGAGTATAATTTTTGTGGTTGTTTTATTGGTTTTGAGCTTTGACATTCCCTTTGAGTGTAACATTATTGACACCGCTCTCGCATTTCACAGCAATTCAGTAATCTCGTTGAGAGAACGAAGCAAAGTTTGTATCAAATTAGAATTTTAGCGTTGCAGTTCCACTTCTACTCCGATCGCATTCAATTAAAATGCATTAGTTTGTGAATAAAACTTGGGAATCAGATCGCAGTTTGGTAGCACTTGAGTGGCTTAGTTACAATAACTCGGAGCAGAGCTTAACTACATGTTAGATATTCAGTACATGTTTGTACCGTACCGTAGCCCTTGTAACTTCGGATTCCCGCCACGACTTCCGAGTTGCAAACTTCCTCCTATTTACAGGTGTATCTTATAAATTATATTGTAGAGGCGAGCTCGGTACGCCCTATAATGCATACACGCCATTGGGAATTGTTTCGTGGCGTGGGATACAATTGTGTATAGGGTAGTCATCGAACCTAAACATTCACAATAGTCTAGAAATCCATTGTTAAAAGTTGGGACTTTTATGGGTACAAGTTGGCATTAATGCTCTGATGTACTATCAATTTTTGAGTATTTTCAACAAAAATTAGCAAAATGTTGAGGTTAATTCGTTAGTTGTTAAGTGGAGACATTTTATGTTAAATATAAAAATTTATATTTGGACTTGCAATAGGAAACCGATAAAAGAGTTTCTTGATTTTTCATGTTATGTTTATAAATGTGTCAATTGAAATAAAATATCTGATTTTACCGAAGTACTTACAAAATCCCTAGTACTCTATTAAATTTGGACAATACATCAAAAGTGCAGTTTCTAGACTATTTAGTAATACGAGCCCAAATCCATAATGGGAAATTGTAAAATAATCGGACTCGCAGTCTAGTGAAAATTATTTATTACCTGACCTACGTTTCGACTGTAATTACCAGTAATTACAGTAAAAATTTTGAAAGATATGTGAAAAATAAGATACTGACACCAGGGGGGTGAAACTGCATTCAGAAACGTGATAACAAGTTTTCAATCTAATAGCGTTTGGAAATACTTCCTGACCCTTTCATAGATGTCATAAGTAGTACAGTTTTTACAGTGATTCTCAAACTTTAATGTCAAAATACTATAAAAAGGTTACATAATATTTGAGAACTGCTGTACATTTCCCACAGTTCTCTATTGCATCGTTTGAAATACTTTGACATTTAAAACTATTATTTGTGAATTGGTATCTTTATACCATTACAGTACTTTATCATACAATATATTTTCGGTAAGTATATTATCTTTCATATTAGCATTATTATACGGGAGGTGATATAAAAACTTAATGACAAATTAATAATATTTCAGAAAAAGATCACATGAAATATTGGTAACTTCTGTGTAGTGAAGAGACATTCCTGCAGAAGAAGTTGATAGTACCGAGTAGAAGAAATGGTGTGTATAAGTGGACTAGGAGAATGTACATCATGGCGGTACTCTTAGAAGTTTGGTTGTAGGAAAGCAGCAAGATATCACGAATTTTTGGCAAAATGACATAAAGCTTTATAAGATTCATCAGAGAATGTTGGAATAGTATGATGTTGCCAGTTTTAATAAAAAAAGAGTGTAAAATAGGATAATTAGTTAAAAAGTAGACGACCATCGATGACGAGGTCAAAGAAACAGTGTATTTCTGGCAAACATTTAAATTAACATCCCTTTTTTGCAATAAAAATATCTCTTGTAATAATAATATTTTAAATTTTTGTTTCCTTGAGTAGTATTAGCTTAAATTTTAGTAGTTGTTGCCGCGTAGTTTGAGATTTGTAATTATTTATTTGATTTAAATAGTGTAATGTATACCTTTTTCAATAATGACATTAACATATTAATTATTTTAATTAGTTTTTATAGTGCAAATGTATTTCACATTTCTTGATAATGTCTTTAATAAATTATCTATTTTCGATAGAATTTTTAATAATTACATTATGAAGAAATAAAATTTAAAGTTTAGAACAATTCGAAATGAATTTATATTTCCCGCCATCTTGTCGGCTGTCAAATTTAGCTCTCTGACCTTTTCATAGATGGCACTAAACTTGTTATCACGGTTTATAAGGGAGATACCCAATCTTCTACTATATATTTTCCTTAATCTATGACTGACACAATGTCAGTGTCAGTGATACTGAAAGAAAATAACGTTATTCATACGTGTTGGGATACCAATAAAACTACCCGTAATTATTAATGTATTTATTCCCACAAAATTAAACGGTATTATGTAGCTCGTTATAAATAGTAATAGCTTAAACAAAAGTAAATTAACACATAAAAGACAACGCTCATCTACTCGCGTGTAGCCATCTTTTTGACACTTTTTCTTAACCTGTATACGCTACGACCTACGGTATTGGAACATCTAATTTGTTTTTACGTCGAGTAGATGTCGTTGTTGGTACTAACTTCTAATAAAAAACAATAATTCTTTGTGAGATCCAACAATACGGCTATGAATCAAGGTAATGTATCTGAATTAATATATAAGCTTACGTTACAGCGAAAGTTTTATCAACAACAAGCATCGTTTTAAAGTGGAATGTCCTAACTTAGTCGAAACAATGCGAATTTTTGAAAGACAAACGTGTTATATCCATCCTTATCGCACACGCTTATAGACTGCAAAGGAGAGAGATAAATATATGCCAATTTTTTAATTCGTTCATGATACAAATAACCTTGATCGGACATCTTTCAAAAATTTTACTGTACAGTCATCTTCAGGGCTAGAAATGGTGAATTATTAACCATTTCTAGCCCTGAAGAAGACTGTAGTTACAGTCATAACGTAGGCCAGGAAATAAATAATTTTCACTAGACTGTGTGTCCGATTATTTTCCAATTTTCCATTATGCTACCAGTCGATCATCGTATTCAGCAAATCAATAATATTTCGACTGGTTTACATTTTCAACAAATAAATTATAAAACCTACGAAAATGGTGAGAAATTTCGACAAATTTCTTTCGACCAGCTTAAAATATAGATTTTAAACTTACAAAAAGTGAATATATAATAATTATTTGTGATCCTTTCTAAATGTTTAAATTATAGAAATAGGCTTAATAGATCAAGGAGATTGTAAATACATGAAGAAAGAAATTGTGACAAAATCACTGGATATAGAAAGGCCCTGGGTTCATATCCCAGCGAAGTGCATGAATTTTTCACAATTTATTTCTTCACTTATTAAAAATCTCCTTGATCTATTAAGACCATTTATACGATTTAAACATTTAGGAAGGATCACAAATTATTATTATCTACGTATGTGACGGCTAAAAGTTCACAATAATTTGTCTGAGTATTCATCTTTCAGGTAGAAGAGTGTACTCGTTGCGATTAGTAAAGACTTATGAAAATATTCATTGTCTTCGATGGAAACTGTAGTTCAGATAGTTAGACCTTCCTACTAGGTATAGGAAGACCCTGGGTTCAAATCCCAGCCTAGATCTATTAAGCCCGCTTCTACGATTTAAAAAACTGAATATGTTATTCAAATATCCCGCCATGTAATACTGGGTTACATTAGCAATACCAGCTTTAATTATTTTTTTTAGTATTTATTGTTCTATATGTCTTGAAAGGTAGGTTTTACTGTATGGACTGGATTTTTACGAAATTATTTTTCATTGTGCCAAAAGTAAAGGGGTTCGGTTGAAGCTAAGTATGGACTAGAGGATGACCCTTAAAGTCCCGGTCGAACTATTATCACATTTTAAGTCCATATTTAAAGTACCCGGAGGAATTTTGTGGAAATTTCTAACCATTTGTATAATTTGTTGAAAATGTAAACTATTATGAGTTTGGGCTCATATCTACAAATAACTATTGTTGACGACGATATACTAATTTAGTTTAAAATATTTCTTTTCTTCTTATAACTGTTGACATTAAACAATTAAAAAAAAAAACTTTGTGTGTAATTCGTTGCAAAATCGAATGTTGCACAATTCTTGGTGAATTTTGCAACTTAACGCATAAACAGCTAATTTAAACACTGTTTTTGAATTAGATTTTGTTCTGAATACCTTGATTTTTACTTACATGCTTAGTATGTCAATTTTTTTTTGGAGCACATATGAAGTGGAGAAGTACTCACCTGTAACAAAGAAATATATTATTAAAATTAATGTTACCTACATACAAAATGAACAAAATCAACAAAAATATTAAAAGAAAATCTTTGATTTCATTAGTTTTACTATGTATTGTAAAGCGAGTAGTTGTCGTAAAAGGGTGGGGGTGATGACTACGGGAGCAGCTGGATGGAATTTTTTTTTTTTAAATTCAATTTTAAACATAATGGCCCGTACTACGATCACGGTTTTAACTAAAACGTTGTTTTAAGAAGTGTCATATATCATTATTTAATAACAATAATAAATAATATCGAATTTATTAAAATATGTTTTAAAAGCAGAACATAGTTTATATTCAAACAAATATTTTTTAAAAAATCGATCTTCAAACATACGTGCAAAATTAAATGTTGAAATTTGAATTTGACATTTTTTAAAACAGCGTTTTAGTTAAAACCGTGATCGTAGTACGGGCCAATATGGACGAACGAGAAACGCGCTTTTGCCGAGAAAGCCTACATCCGCGATAATGGGTCTGCAGCCGCCATCCAAAACGCATTTAGTACTGGGTTCCAAATACTCCCTCGCCAAGCAGTTCTGGCCCGAAAATCGATTACGTTGTTGGTAAAAAAACTTTAGGGGAACAGGATCAGTTGTCAGGAAAGGACGTGAACAACCAAGGGCTGTTCGAACACCCGACGCAGGGAATTCTGGCAGTTTCCATCAATTTTGAGGGTATGTGAGCCTGATCCAGATGTTTTTGCCCCAATTCTTGAAGAACTTGGCCTGGAAAATGTCTGGTTTCAGTATGATGGGGCCACGGCCCACAGAGCGCGAGTATCTATGCAGGTTTCGAGAAAATGTTCTCCGGACGCTTGATTTCCCTGAGAGGCGATATTCATTGGCTCGAGAGCTCGACAGATTTAACACCATGCGACATTTTTCTGAGGGGTAATCTCAAAGCCGAGTTATCTGCAAATCCTAAAGGAGGCAATCCGCACAGAAATCCGCCATATACTCCAAGAAATGTTCGAAAGAGTTATGTGAAACTTCATAAGTCGCTCGCAACAGTGTTTGGACAATAATGGACACAAATTGGCCGATATTATTTTCAAAACCACATGAGATAAAACTTCCCATGTTTTAAATTCCAGATGAGATTTTTTTTTTATTTCGGGTATTTATTCTGCTTCGGCAATATGCAATTTTTGTTTTTGAATATTGAATTATTGTTACCATGTTTTATAATAGTATTTTATGTACCTAGGACGAAAAGTGAATCTTTAAGGTACGAGCAAGTTGTAATTACTAGTAAGTATCTTAAAAACACTTTCCGTCTGAGGTACATACATAATTTTATGTCATACTGGTTCTAGTTATTAAATTATTAAAAGAAAAATGCAGTAATTTGTAGTACTATGAGTTTTGTATAAGTAGGCTAAGTCGCAATTGTTAAAAAATACTAGCAAAATTTTGACAGATTCGCTATAATTGATGAAAAATACATTCCTCGACGTATTTTGGATGAAGCTGCTGAGGTGAAGAACAATTTACTGCAGCATGAATTAAGGATTCAGTATGAAGGTAAAATTTTAAACTCTGGGACTTTAATGTTTCAATTTTTACCTCCGGCTACCCTTGGTAAGGGAGGTATAGGGATCGTGCTAAAAATCGCATATCGAGATTTTGGTAAATGACCACGTTTTAAGGTCCCTAGAATCCAATTTTAACATTTTCACAATATGTCTGTGTATATGTGTGTATGTATGTACGAGTATGTGTGTGTTTGTGGATCCTCTTTACGCTCTAACTCAAATACTATCATTCAGAAAGTTTTGAAACCATGTATTTCTACCTTATTCTAATATGGAAAGATGTTATTAGATTTTGGTGGCAATCGGATTACCGGAAATGGCAGTTTACTTGAAGCTCAAGATGGTTTTTCTTCAAAAAATACCTTTAAATGCAATTTTTTCGCAATTTGTTATTATAAAAATTAAAGATTATTCCATTTTCTACAGGTTTGCTTTAATACTTTTTCTATAAAAAAATAATTCCTACGTCTATGGACAACAACATTCAGTGGCGTCTCATACAATATTCCATCTATAAAACCCCCACAGAAAAACACATGCACGCTCAATTCATTTTGCTGCGGCTGATGGTCTAGAAACGGCCTTCCCCCACTACTTATTTTATGAATAAATTTATAAAGTAATATAAAAATTATATCTCGGAGCTTATACTTTAAATACATCTCCATGGTTACATAGTTCAGCTCAAATGTATGTAACTGACAGATAAATGTCACTGCCAAAGAAATAATCATATGAAATTAATAATAGTAACGTTTTAAAAGGAAAATTGTAAATAGAACAATAGTTTTATGGTAAGGAACTTAACATACATAATTTATAGCATTAGTAAATATGCAGGTTTGTATTTAAATAAAGAAATAAATAAATATATTATCACGGCATATTATCCATTGCTGGGTGTGCTAATCTGATTTGTACACACATTTCGGTAATGATGATGACATATTTGTATTGTGCGGGAGTTAGCACAAAGGTTAATTTTATGCCATTTAAAGTGCGAATTATTTGGCGTTGATCGGGATCGCGACCAGACATCAGGCACGCGGCAACAAGACCCCATAAGTAAATAGCGGGAGGTATTGTGTTGGTCACATCAGATTTTTATTTTATAAATCGTTAAAAAAATGTTGCTTTAGAAACCAATGTATAATAAACATTTTTTGTATTCATGCACTAATATTTCTGAAACATAGCTGAGTATTAAATAACTTTTACATGAAATGTTAGTATATTAAGCTTTTGAAATACGAGACAGCTACACTATTGTTTTGTCTAGACACACTATTCAGAACAATGTAGCCAACATTGTAATTTTGAAAATCATATACAATAACGAAGTCTGTCAAATTCACTACAATCAAATTTCAAACACTGGTGTTAAATAAAAATCATATAAAATAAAATAAAACACTATGCTAAAGTGAAAACGAAATCATTTTTGTGTTTACTATAAATGACAAAATAATGTTTTAGGACCAAAATGTATTAGAACTACTGAGTAGTTCCTGCGCGGTTATTGTATGCGCATAAGGCTTGAATCAGTAGTGAAGTTTTGTTGAAGAAATTGTAAATATTAAGAGCTAACAGCAAGAAGACATGTTAATTCATTGTTTTCTAGTAGTATACATTAACAAAATACTAAAATACAGTACTTTATAAACAGTAAAAGTATTATTTCATTTATAACAACAAGGACGAACAACGGTTCCTACAGTTCTACATGAGGAATTGGTTCTATAAGAAATAATAAGACCGGCCATGCCATTGTTAGAAGAAAAGTAATAATTTCGAGTAAGATAGCAGATTTTTAAAGCTGCAATTCTGTGAAATATGTTATCTATTATGGTTGAGATAGTCTGAATTTGAATCTAGCCACAGTAAATTTAGCTATTGAGTTACTTTGTCATTTGTCAACAAAAGGAGTTTATTACTGGTATATGTATAAGAAAAGAGGTAATATAATAAAATGAATAAAACAACTAGAAATTCAACGATTCAGTGCTTGGACTCTGCCGTATCAAAATATTAGAGTAACGTAAAGAAAAAGAAATACGGGTACGTGTAAAAGAAAACCAGAATAATCTAATCCATTTCAATTCTTTATTTCAGCTTTTCTTTCTTTTTGTTTGGATATTTGTTGTTATTGTTATTTTATTATAGAATGTTATGGGTTGCGAATAAATATCAAGTCTCTTCTCACAGCCATCTACGCGACAATGTGTCTCTCGGTCCCGAGAAAGCGTCAAATCATTTATAAAGTTTGGATCGAGAAGAATTTGTTAGTAAAGTTTATTGTAAACGGATGTCTCGAGGCTTGTCGCATGTGCGCGTTATGATATACTAGCGGATAGTTTTGCGTCATAAAATTTTGTAGTTTTGACATGTTATAAAAATTGCTCACTCTCAAACATATGTTGGGTCGTAAAGGGAAGTTATAAATTGTTAAGAATATGAAATTTTGTGATAAATTCTTCCTCGATCTCAGCTTCATCATTTTTATATTTGCATGATACATACTTCAAGCTGTACAGAATTGTGTATTGCATTCCTAAAGAAATATTTCGGAAAGATATCAAAATAGGAACAGTAATATATTGACTATGTTTTTTTCTAATAGATTGTAAGATGGAAATGACAATATTTTTCATGAAAAGAAAATTTAATAAAAATGGGATACTAGGGAATTAAATGAATGATTACTAATATTCAAAAATGTAGACGTCACAAACCATCGTTTTATTGAACAGGAAATTAAGTTTTCATGCTTTAAGAAAAAAATATAAAGATATTTTTTATAAAAAAAGTACTGTGTTAAAAGGTTTACGCAGATAAAATGCGATTTTAGCGAAGGAATTTACTGTAAAACACTCTAAACCATATATTATGTACGAGATTTGTTCAAAAGAAAGGTGACTTTTTATTTTTTTCGAAAAATATTTATTTATTCATCAATATCTATTTTGTCCCATCAAAGTAATCCCCCTCAGATATAATACACTTGTGCCAGCGCTTTTTCCAATCCTCGAAGCACTTCTGATACGCGCTTTTTGGTATGGCCTTAAGCTCTTCCAGCGATGCGGTCTTTATCTCCTCAATCGTGGCAAAACGCCGTCCTCTCATGGGTCTTTTCAGTTTTGAGAACAAGAAAAATTCGCAGGGGGGCAAGTCCGGTGAATACGGTGGCTGAGGCGTGATGACGGTGTTGTTTTTGGCCAAAAAATTACGAACAAGTAACGATGTATGAGAAGGTGCATTATCGTGATGCAAAAGCCATGAATTGTTTTGCCACAAATCCGGGAGTTTTCTTCGTATTGCTTCAAACAAACGGCGCATAACTTGAAGGTAATATTCCTTATTGACCGTACGACCTTTTGGCAAGAATTCATAATGCACCACGCCATTGTAATCGTAGAAAACAGTAAGCAAAACCTTCACATTTGACCGAACTTGGCGTGCTTTTGTTCGGCCTTCTGTGAAGAGCTTGTACCACTTATAAACAGTTTTTTTGCTCAAAGTCGACTCGCCAAATGCCACAGTTAACATTCCAAGTGCGTTGGAGCACTTAATTTTATTTTTCACACAAAATTTAATACAGATTATTTGATCCATTTGTTTCGATTGCAAAAAATCGCCAAGCACACCAAAATACGTCTAACCTTTATATCTGTCAAAAACAAACTACAAGTGCAAAATAGCTGATCATGTCAACATATGTTGGGAACATGTGTACCAACGTAACAAACAAAAAAAAATCGAGAATCTAATATACGTAGCCCGCGAAATTTGAAAAGTCACCTTTTTTTAACGTATGTCGCCTAGAAATCGTCTTCTGAAGCTGTTTGATGACATGTTATAATGAACCGTTTTTACACTGAATTTGAAAGTTTCACTGTCTAAAACAAAAGTTTTGTACTTCTTGGGACACAAGTTTTACCTTAATTTTGGTGGAACTAAGTTGTTATGAGGCATTATATTACAGATATGTAACACTGAGTTTGAGTGTATGCAAACTTCTTCAAGACCCTCGGGAAGCACTTGGCCATGCAGCAAAAATACCCTTTTTAGCGAAGAAGGTTACTGCAGTATACTCTAAAATCATATATTTCGGCTAGAAAATGCTTTCTAAAGCGATTTGAAATATTTTTTGAATCTTTCACGGTCTCAAACTAAAGTTTTGTATGTACTTCTTCATGGAAACATGTTATAAACAACAGTTTTTACATCGGTTTTGAATGTTTCACTGTCAGAAGCGAAAGTTTTGTATGAACTCCTTAGGATAGCGTTTTTAACCTTTTTACCTCTCGCTAAGAGAGGTATTGCATTCATGCTAAAAATCGCATATCCAGATTTTATTGAATAAGCACGTTTTAAGGTCCTTACAATCCGATTTTAACATTTTTACGATGATGTCTGTGTGTGTGTGTGTGTGTGTGTGTGGATGTGTGTGTGTGTGTGTGTGTGTGTGTGGGATGTTGGAAGGACGGTTACTCAAAAACTATAAGACTTAAAATTTGTTTAACAACGTATTTCCCAATCGGACATTCCCGGGAAGATCTGAAAAGGTTTTGGTAACAATTGGACAACCGGAAGTAGAAGATTCTTGAAAAAAAATCTTCTAAATAATATTTTTTGAAAATTTTTCGTGGTAATATTAAAGAAAATTAAATTCTCTATGATCTGAAAAGGTTTTGGTAATAATTGGACAACCGGAAGTAGAAGATTCTTGAAAAAAAATCTTCTAAATAATATTTTTTGAAAATTTTTCGTGGTAATATTAAAGAAAATTAAATTCTCTATCTGATACATTTAAATATTTTATTATATATTCCATAGATTTAGAGATAAAAGAAGTATAATATATAAAATAATCTATTGTAATAAATTTGACAGCCGAAAGAATGCCATGAAAAATAGTTGATAATTTAAATTATTTGTAACTGACAGATAAATGTCAGTGTCAGAAATAATGAGTAATGAATTAAAAATGTACTTGGAGAATCCCTTAGTTCTTGATCTGTGACTATTATGGAGATGACAAGTCTAGGTTGAAGGACTTAAATTTGTTTCAAACATTATGGGACAATGTACACCAGTACTGTAGACTAGAGTAACTTTGAATTGCGAAAAAGCTATCAAATTCTTCTCAAGTAAGTTGTAAATATTGACAAAATCGGAGTGCAATCTATCCGTCACTTTATTAAAGGGAATTAAGGTTATTTAGATGTAACAAGTATGAAAAAATAAAATGTAAAAGAAGATATATAAGAATAGATGCACAATCCAGATATATACATTTTAGACCGCCCAAAATTAATGTTTTTACTAGAAGAATATGAAGAGAAAGTAAACAAAGTTGTTCGAATTGAAAATTGCTGTTACCAGCCTAATATTAATATATGGTAAACTCTACTTTGTAATTTATTGTAACATAATTCATGGTAAAATATCTTCATGTTGAGACATGCTATTATTGAATAATAAAGAAGTTTATACGTCATAGATTTATATGAATATATTATTTGTATTTATAAAAATAATCTTTGCTTTATGCATACAGCCAGGTAAAATATACGGCGAGAGGTTATGTGCTGGCCACATCAGATTTTTTTAAACCTCGGACCCCTTTGCATTAATATTTGATGTAGAGAACTCCTTAGAAATTAAACCTTTAAAAACACAAGTAAAGTGTGGAAATACAACTTTTTCAACTTAAGTTTTATAGAAGGAGAAATGAATAGGGAAATTATTAAAAAAATCTGATGTGGCCAGCACATAACCTCTCGCCGTATATTTTACCTGGCTATATGCATAAAGCAAAGAATATTTTTAGAAATACAAATGATATATTCATATAAGTCTATGACGTATAAACTTCTTTATTAATCAATAATAGCATGTCTCAACACATTTTTCACATATATTTACAAAATCCATAGGATATTTTACCATAAATTATGTATAATAAATTACAAAGTAGAGTTTACCATACAAAAATTTTAGGCTGGTAACAGGGATTTTCAATTCGTGCAACGTTCTTGTTTACTTTCTCTTCATATTCTTCTACTAATAACATTAATTTTGGGCGGTCTAAAATGTACATATCTGGATATGTGCATCTATTATTACATATTTTCTTTTACATTTTATTTTTTCATACATGTTGTATCTAAATTACACATTTCCTTTAATAAAGTGATGGATAGATTGCACTCCGATTATTCTATTCAGATGTGTAATGTTGTCAATTTTTACAACTTACTTGAGAAGAATTTGATAGCTTTTTTACAGTTTAATGTTACTCTAGTCTACAGTGCTCGTGTACATTGTCCCATAATGTTTGAAACAAATTTAAGTCCTTCAACGTAGACTTGTCACCTCCATAATAGTCACAGATCAAGAATTAAGAGATTCTCCAAGTACATTTTTCTTTAATTACTCATCAATTAGATGAGATACAATTTTTCTGTATTTTACTTTGCAGAGTGGAGACCATCTTCACTTTCATTTTGTGTTTATAACATTTAAATATCGTCTTCCTTCGGGCTGTATTCTCGCTTGTATCTATTCTCTATATTTAGATTTTTTAAATTTAAATTCATTCTATGAAGAAATTTTGTCCTACTCTTCTAATTTTTCGAGATGTTTCCAATTCATTGTCGGGATTAGCAGTATTTCTGAAGGGTATGTATAATATACCTATAATTTTAAATATTTTACTATTAATACAATTAAAAATAATATAATGTATGCACTTCCAAGAAAAAATCTTCAATAATGTCTCTGGATTTTTGACACTGACATTTATCTGTCAATTACAAACATTTTTTATTTTTCAATTGGTTTCCATTACATCTACTTCAACATCCTCATCTCTGCAACATTCATTTACTTTTCATTAATACTGATATTTGTCAATTTGAATTATTTGAATATATTAGCAGTTTCTATGGTTAGCATATCTTACTGATTTGTGAAATTGAATATCTTTATAATTCTTTAACTCTATATCTATTGAATATGAAGTATAAAATGCAATGAAATCTTATATATAATAATATATTCTTTAATTTATAATAACGTTAAATGTCAATAAATAATATTTAACTGTTAAAATCTTCAAATGGAGGTACTTCCGGTTGACCAATAATAACTAAAACCTAATCAGCTCTTCTTCTGAATGTAAACTTGAGGAATACGAAAAAAATATAATTTTTGGAATCGTGGTATTGAAGTTATGCGATCCGAAACTTTCGTCACACACACACACAGATACACAGCCATACAAACATACACACACACATACACACACACAGACAGACACCCATACATACATACGTAGAGACATCATCGTAAAAATGGTAAAATCGTATTATATGGACCCTAGAACGTGCTTATTCACTAAAAACTCATCATTGAATTTTTTCACCAAAGACATTACCTTCCTTACCTAAAGGTGACGGAAGGTAAAAATCTTAGTTTTAGAAGTTTATTAAAAAGTAATGGATTTATAAAATCGTTGACCAATGAAATTTCTTTAAAAATTTGTAAATATTATTTAGAGTCATCAAAGGCATGTTTATTTATTACAGATACATATAAATAAACGTAATCCTATATTATCAGTACTCACTCGATAATTATTGCTCATGATAAAATCATGCAGTCCGCTGCTCAAAGCAAAGCTTTTTGCGTAATAAATCCATCATATACTAATGTGCATTACAACTTAATGTAGTATTTATCCTTTAAATAATCAGCTTAATCTAGAAATCGCAATATCGTTAGTTCAAATGCTAATTATAATTAGTTGAGACACTATTTCTCTCTAACAATGGCAACAAAGAGTAGGTAAAAAGTTATCAGTATAGTGGTTAATTCTGCTTTGAATCCTCTAAAACAAAGATAAACGCGACTGGGAAGTTGACAAATGATTTGTCATAGCTGTGCGTTGATTTATTCGCAGCCTCTAGCAGTTGCTCCCACGCCGCTTAAGATAAATTACTAACTATTTACCTAGACTAGCAACTTATTTAATTCCTGTTACGTACTTATCTCATTAGTGTACCTAACTACGATAATTCGCTTTCAACTAGTTTGTAGCGCGCACTAACTTAGTAGAGAAACTTGGGTAGAAGAAAATAATGGGTGCTTTATAACATATAAGCTGCACCAGGACTATAAACATATATTTGGCATAAGTACAACACCTATTAGATAATGATAGGGAACTGATGGTACACTATACTCTGGTAAGAAAGATATGAGCTAATTTAACCTTGTCTTCGAATGGTTGAAATGGTTTACACACTTGAAACATTTCTCCATGTCAACTTTTGTTATTTTCCATCAGTAATCGAACAAGATTAATAAGAAAATTATTAAATAAAGTAAGGGTTCTGTAGTCTATACGTACATTATACATGTCTGCATATTTCTTAGATGTACCTATTATCGATTAACGAGAAATGGACAAAATTATGCAAGTCTCGTAAGATGACACTAAACCTGTTAGAAGACGAAGCAAGGAAATAACATAAAATTGCAAAAATCTGTGTTGATTGCAACAGTTAAATGCTGGTTTTTCAGTCTAATTGAAGAATAATGGTTGTATTTTATATTTATTTGCTTCATTTAAATGGCAATTAATTAATATTAAACCTTTAACCTCATAAACATTATGTCAGTGCGTGATTTCTTTCAAACTGTAGATTGGGATTTGAACCATCAAAAATTGGATTTTCCATTATAAATACTAAAAATCAGATGTGGCCAGCACAATACCTTCCGTCAACCTGTGTACTATGTACAAATTCCATACATACATTTTCTTG
The DNA here is from genome assembly GCA_951394225.1 of Harpalus rufipes. Classification (NCBI taxonomy): domain Eukaryota; kingdom Metazoa; phylum Arthropoda; class Insecta; order Coleoptera; family Carabidae; genus Harpalus; species Harpalus rufipes. The sequence continues at coordinate 38,362,336 of OX596283.1, forward strand.
CATAAAATTCTAAATTTCCATTAAAATTATTTCATAAAGAAACTATGCAAATTGCACTTGACGCTGACATCTTCTTCTTCTTTAGCTATTCCCATTCGTTAGGGGTCGCTATTTTTTATTTTCATCTTGCAATCATTTCTGTTTTGCGTGTCGTTGTCAGTCATCCTTTGTTTCTTCAACCTTCTATTACTAAGCTATTAATTCTTCTTCTAATATATTCCACATCTCTCCTCATGACATGTTCAAACCAATGTAATTGTTCCTTACCACATTCATTTACTTTTCATTGATACTGACTTCTGCCAATTTGAATTTATCTGAATATATTAGCAGTTTCCAGGGTTAGCATATCTGGCTGATTTATGAAATTTATATCTTTATAATTCTTGAACTCTTTGTCTATTGGATATGAAGTATAAAATGCAATCAAATCGTGTAAAGAATAATATATTGTTTAAGTTATAGTAACGTTATATGTCAATAAAAGATATCTGCGTTTTTTCAAGAAAATGTATGTTAAAATCTTCAAATGAGGGTACTTCCGGTTGACTAATTATAACCAAAATCTAATCACCTCTTCTTCTGGATGTAAACTTAAGGAATACGAAAAAATTATAATTTTTGGAATCATGTTATAGAAGTTATGCGATTTGAAACTTTCGTCACACACAGACACACACACACACACACACATACACACATACAAACACACACACACACACACAGACACACATACAGTCATTATCGTAAAAATGGTATAATCGTATTATATAGACCCTAAAACGTACTTATTCACTAAAAACTTCATTGTTTTTTTTGACCAAAGACAAAACCTTCCTTACCTAGAGGTGACGGAAGGTAAAAAATAATGTACTGTGTATTGTACTTTACTTATGTATAATTATATATAAATCAAATATAAAAAGTACCTATTCAATTTTGTTTCTTTACGTAGAATTGTTTAAAAGTTATTATGTACGGTTTCCAGAGTATGAGGAAATATCGAGAATTTGTGGATAAGCACGATTTATACATATACTACAATATACAGTGTTCTGGTGTCCTACAACAAACTAATATGTACGTATAAATATCTGCATTAGATATTTTTATCGATATTGTATCAATGGAGCTTCAGAAAAAGTAAATTTGAATCAATAATGTAGAATCAAAATACAACTGCGTTGTAAACTATCGATATATAACTGATTAGCAATATGAAAATCCGTAGTGATTTCAACTATTAAATATTTCCATTAAAATGTTTGGTTTAAAAACATGTACTTTACATATTAATCATGTGAAATTTAAATCTGTGTTGATTACAACAATTAAATGTATAACAATACAATAATCATCAATTCAATCAATAATAAGCATTGATACAGAAAAGTATTAATATCTATCAAAAATTTAATTTTATTTCTACAATTATTATTAAATATATATTAAATAATATTTTATTACTATATTTGAATTTGGCGCCTAATTTTGTAACTAAATTAATTGTTTAATAAGCTTTTGGTTTCTGTTTTCTCTCGTGGAATATAGTATAGCTAGTATATCACAAGGTCCATATTTTTTGTGTATATTTTGATATTAATTTCCTTTTTATTCATACCGCGTTCTCTGAGTATTCTGTAGTAGGACAAGGCTTACCTTCTTGGTAACACCAGCTCCCGAAGAGAGACAGAGACTAAGGCGGGACTGCTGAGTATACGAGAGCTTTGGCGCGACTTTATGATAATGGTTATATATGGGAGATATTGGTTGAAGAGATTTAGTTTTGTTTACGATGATGCCGAGTATGTGGCGCTGAGAGGCCTGCTTTGCAACAGATAAAACCAAATATTATATGGGCTAATGTTTAAAAATGCGATAAATCTTTAAAATGAGGAAGGTGAATGTTATTTGAAGGTAATATTCAATAGCTTCAGAAGGCAATTTTTTAAACAGTTATTTGAAATTACGTTGCGAAAGTTAAGTTAAATTGCATCCTTAGCCCTTAATAGAATTATATTCGATCACTTGCATTTAAAAAAATGTCTGTCGTTTGTATCACATCAGCTCTCTGACTTCCAAAAAACGAAATATGTAAGAATTTTCGAAAAAACTTTAACACTATTAAATATTTGCAGAAACCAAGTTTTTCAAAATTTCGACAGATGATGAAACTTATATTCTTAATTTTTTTGACGTACTTACAGTATTTTTTTTAAAAGATGTCTGATCAAGGTCATCTATATCATGAACGAAGTAACAAGTTAGCCCGTATTTATCTCTGTCATTTTTCGACTAAGTTAGGATATTCCATTTTAAAACGATGCTCGTTGTTGTCAATACTTTTGCTGTAACGTAAGTTTATTTATTAATTCAGATATATTACCCTGATTCATGGTCATATACATCGTACCAGTATCTTATTTGTCATAATTTGGTTTTATATTTGCTAATAAACTTACCAGTTGACTTAGTTTTGAATTTTGATTGCTTTTACTGTAACATATATTTTTATAATAATAAAATAAGAGTAGTATCTTATGTACCCTCATAAAAACTAAGTAAACGACACTATTGAATTTGCCAGAATGGGCGGAGCTAAAATCTTAATTCATACAAATAGTAGATGACTCTGATCGGACATCTTTAAAAAAATTACTGTACACGCCAAAAGAGTCTTGTATCTTGTATGGATTCATTAAGATATGGAAACACCACTAATAACTTAGAAGCAACCAGCTATGTAAAAATTAATGTAGGCAGTATTCTATAGAAATACAGGACTGGTAAATGCAATAAATTTGCTGGACAGGACAGAACACAGTTAGTTAAATGGACATTGAAAAATGTTTCCGTGAAGTACCTAATAGAGTACCAGAAACAGCCGTGCGCAGGACTAACTCTTTCGGAGGCCCGGGGCGGCCTCTAATGCTGGGCACCTTATATTGGAAAGGTTTTTACTTCCTTGTACGTAAGTAAAGGAAGTATTGTAATCGGGGAAAATTTCGGTTTTTCAGATTTCAGCGGAAATATCCATTTTGATTATCCCTGAATCCATTTTGACTAATTTCGTCGTGACGTCTGTACGTACGGACGTACGTATCTCGCATAACTCAAAAACGGTAAGCCGTAGAAAGTTGAAATTTTGTATTTAGGACTCCTATAACATCTAGTTGTGCACCTCCCTTTCTGGTTATTACACAATTTCCAGAAGTGGTACTTTACATGAAGCCTATAATAGATTTTAATGAAAAATTGTTTTAAAATATAATCCAAAACTTTTCAAATTTGGTATACAAGACTTTTATGTCAATAGAAATAACATAATAGATTTTGGTTAAAATAGGCTAACCGGAAGTGGTACATTACTTGAAGTTGTTAACAGTTTTTCTTGAATAAAATGATTTTATTTTGATTTTAGAAATAAATGCTTCAAATAAAAGTTTTAGAGAATTTCTGCGTCTAGCACATCAGGTACTATTAAATTAGCCCTTTGTATAAGCGAGATATGTAAATTTAAAAATTATATACTTTTTTGTTTTTGTAATAAAGCTTGCTATGGATTAGGACAAAAACATAAAAAAATGTTCATGTCAAATTACGTTAAATACGTGCAATTTTATGATTCGTACAATAACAAATATTATATTTTTATTGTGAAATTAGTCATATTCATTGTTGTAATCAAAACTCTCTTTAAAAACTCCCTTTATGGTCGCTATATATCTTACTGTTTTGAAGTTAAAATTAATATTTTGTAATTTATTTATTAAAAAAATATGTATAGTTTAATAATCGTACAAGGAAGTCATGTGGTGTACAAATCAGATTTTTTAACCTGGAAACGGGGGCCCCTCTGTCTGGTAGGGCCCGAGGCGGACTGCCCCTGTCCCCCCCTCAACCTTAGTCCGTCACTGAGAGACAGGAATTATGTTACATCATGATAATGCACCTTCCCATACCAACTACAGTTTTAACACCAGGGTTTGGAAAAAAAAATATAGATGGAAGTATTGTAAATTGATTTGTGACTTTTGTCTATGTTTTGAATTTGAAGATTGATTGGGATCTTTAAGAACTGGAAGCAAATAATGATGAAGTGTATTATTATAAATGGAGATGTTCGGTTAAATGTATATAGTGGAGTACTAGTGCCTGCTTTGGAGTATGGAAACGAATATTGGGCATGGACGGGAAAGCATAAAAAGAGTGACTGCCGTGGAAATGAGGTATCTACGTGGTGTATGTGAGTATGTAAGACGGGATAGCTTGAGGAATAATTTGGTATATGAAGAATGTATGGTTAGGAAGAATGCTGTTAAGAAAGTTGGAGTGAGCCAGTTGAGATGATTTGGTCATGTGGAGATCCGTAAATCGTATATATGTTGGTGAAGTTAAAGGTGTTCGATTGCGTGGCCGACCAGTGTGTAGGTGGATGGATATGGTTGGTAGTGTGCTAAAAGAGAAGACGGAATGTGTGGCGAAAAATGATTGTTTCGTAACTATTATTGTGGTCCGGATGCGGTATTTCGCTATCGAAAATCGATTACTTTAATATGTAAGGAGATTGGCACACCCAGCAATGGGTAATATGCCGTGATGAAATATTTATTTATTTTATTTATTTATGTAAGGAGTGAGGAATATTTGCTGTATGAAATAAAAAAATAAATTAAAAATTAATAGAAAATTTTATTTTCCGTAAAACAATCTTGTTTGTGTAAAAATTACTGTAACGAATAAATTTGTTTGTTCAGCATATTAAATTTTGAAGGTAAATATTTACAAATCCTTTGTATTATTTTTTTCTGTGTAGGATATGCGCATCTTGTATCAATTTACATTAAAATTTTAATTCAAACGTGGGTTGATTACAAGTTTACAATTTCATTCGCATATATTACTGTTTTATGTTTTTTCATACAAAAGGTACAAGTTTAATTAGTTAATTTACATTAATATATTGTGAATATGAAATATTACCAATAACCAATACGAGTAAAACTTTCGAATTTGCAAATACAGTGTTAATAATGTATATTCATTATTACTACGGTTCTATTGACACATTTAAACAAACATTTTGTATTACAAAACTCCAATGAAATACGCTAGAGTACTAAATTATTTCGTATTGGAAATTGAGAAGTTTGGCTAACGTAAATATCAGATGCTACTAACTATTCATCCATAATGTATAGAAATTAGTTCCTGTTTTACGTATTCGATATATTTGTTAATGATAAGTTTGGCGTACATAACTATACAATAACTAGTAAAATTATATTCGAACGGATGAATTACTTGTATTGTAACTGTGTATTTTATTAATAGTAACTAAATATGTAAGTGGTTTATAACATTTATTTATTATTTTCCCTTTACGACAAAACTTAATAATTTCAGTTACATGCCTAGGAATAATAATAGTAAGGTTAGAAAATTGATTCGACGCAGCAACCCTTGCGACTTCATCAGTATACATTTTTCTTTACGCAATGCACAAAATGAGGCATAAAATTCAAGGTAGAGTCTTTTCACACTTTCATAATTTATTTCGAACATATAGACTGTTAACTCTACGTTAATTTCAAAAACTGGACCGATAGGGCCAAGAGTAATTTCTGACATGTTCACAATGATGTTTAAATGTAGTGGTAATTCAACTCCACATCATACAACCTGACAAAAAACTGTATTCTCCAAAGAGGGATACATTAGCTCAGTTGGTAGAGAGTTACTCCGGCAAAGTAATGGTCGATGCTTCAAATCCATGTGGCTGACATTATCTTTTCACACTTTCATAATTTATTTCGTTCATATGAAGAGTTAAACAAAACAACGACAAAAGATTGTCTTCGAAAAACCAAGGCCGTCTCAGTGATTCCGGAAACTTTTCAATCCACCCTCATATTTTGTACTTTTATACTAAAAATCATTAAAATAAACCTTACAATGATATGAATGATAGGATAATAAAATAACAGGGCTGCAAACCGCGCTGTTAAAATCGGTTCGGTTTTGGTTCGCGGTTTGGTGTAGTTTACCGGTTCGGTTTTTGTTCCGGTTTAACGAAATTTAATTCTGAAACAGTTATTGAAGCGTTCGGTTTGGTTCATCTTATTTCATAAATATATTTTCCTCGTACATATCTTGATACCAGCAGATTTAAACACGTGTCAGTGGCAAATACGAGGGTTATTCAATAAGTAAAGAGACAAATGGCTATAGCTCAAAAACGGTTTATTTCAATCTTTCAAAATTAAGGCTATTTTCAACATAGTCACCCCCCACAGTTATGTACTTGTCCCATCTTTCTTGCAGCTTCCTAATTCCCTTGGCGAAGAATTCTTTCGATTTACCCCGAAGCCACTTTTGCACCGCTTCCTTAACTTCCTCATTGTTAGCAAATCTTTTTCCACGTAGGGCGTCTTTGAGTGGTCCAAACAGGTAAAAATCAGATGGGGCGAGGTCGGGACTGTAGGCAGGATGAGGTAAGACCTCCCAACCCAATTCTTGAAGCTTATCACAGGTCAGCTGGGCTGTATGAGGGCGGGCGTTATCGTGCTGAAGAATGACTCCTTTTGACAAGAGTCCACGGCGTTTGCTCCTGATAGCTGGTCTAACTTTGTGTTCTAGCATCTCAGAGTAGTATTGGCTATTGATAGTTCGCTGATCTTCAAGGAAATCGCAATAGACTGGACCCTGTGAGACCCAAAAGATGGTCAGCATCACTTTAGCGGCGGAAGGTTGAACCTTAATTTTTTTGCGAACTGGAGAGCTAGTGTGTTTCCACTCCATACTCTGCCTTTTGGTCTCAGGGTCGTAGTGATGGATCCAGACCTCGTCGCAGGTCACTATTCTTTTAAAAAAAGCGTCTCCTTCAATCAAACTTCGTTGCTTTAAGTCTTGACTAATGGAAAGCCTTGATTCTTTATGAGCGTCAGTAAGCTGTCTGGGAACCCATCTGGCACACGTTTTTCTGTACTTTAAATTGTTCTGAATGACATTGTGAACAGTTCCAACATTTACTTGAACTTCCTCAGCTATCATTTCAACAGTAATTCTTCTGTTATCACGAATAAGTCCGTCAATCCTCGATTCTAACGAGGGACCAGAAACTTCCACTGGACGTCCACATCGGGGTTCATCACCTACACTTGTTCGGCCACTTTTAAACCGATAAACCCACTTGTAAAAATTCGCACGGTTCATACAACTTTTACCGTACTGTATTAACATTCTAGAAAAAAATTCACTTGGTTTTACACCTTCTGCGACTAAAAATCTAATGACTGAGCGCTGCTCTTCTAAGGTGCAATCTTCTACTGGACTTGCCATGGTGAACTGAAAATTTTGAGGTTATGTTGACATAAAATGATGAAACAGCTGATCAGAGCATGTCCCAAGGTTGCCAACTAACACCCCTGAAAAGATTGTACACATTCATTGAATAGTTTTAAAATTATAGAATTTGTCTCTTTACTTATTGAATGACCCTCGTACATGCGTCATTTTCATAGTTAGATTCGTGCATATATGTGGTTTGGTTCAAACCGGTTCACATATGCGGTTTATTTCATTTAACCGGTTCAAAATAATCGGTTTGGTTCGAGTTAGTGGTTCATATAAAATATCCGGTTCGTTCTGGTTTCGGTTTGGTTGGGTTCAAAGCCCTGTAAAATGATCTTTCACATTATCTTTGTGTTCATATTATTTTACAGTATAATATGCAGATTTATTTTAAAAGTAAATTTCGTAATATAATTTTGATTTATTTTCAAATATTATCTTTCCTTTTGAGTGAATATATAATCTCTCTATTTGAAGAATCAACATTTAAACAAATTTAATACCAAAAATTCCTCCATATGTGCTCGAGTTCACAAGAATAAACTCTGGGAAGAAATAATATGAGATTAAAGGCAATAACGGGTTCGCAGACAAATAACGTTCCAACTTCGCTTCCGCAAGTTGCAGGCAAAGTAGGTTAGGAACCAACAGCTGCAACTAATACCGTCACATCATTCCAGACTCCCATCGATGTGGCATTTTTTTCTCCCTGGGATATTAATTTTATGAAGGAGTATTGGAAACTGTAACTCGTGGGCAGTTGGGAGAGAAGGGTTATTGTTTCAAGTTGTGGATGTAGGACCTAACTCGCTGCGCCGATGGAACTTTGTATAGATAAGCTGTTAATGTTTACAAGAAATTGTACTGAATTAACTAGGAACCTGTGTTATGCTAACAATTTGAATTACTAATGAGAGATTGAAATTAAGATGGAGAAGTTTTGGGCTTAATGAAGATTCATGTAAGAAACTTAACAATTTTAATATTCTGTAAAGTTGGACCGCCGAAAAACATATACATATTCATCTTTAACGTTAGGATTCTCAAATTCTCTCAAGTACTATACAGGATGGATTATAACGATTGTAACAAACTTTAATAATTTGTTGGGGAGATCATTTCACTTATAACAAATGAAATATGGGGTTGTTTGTTATTTTTATGTAAAAAATTGAACAACTGATCTGTAAAGTAAGATTAGAAAATAAAACAAATGTAGCAAACACTTAATTTATTAAGAAAAAGAAAGAAAACTAAATCTGTGCAAAATTATCTGCTTTCAAAAATTCAATCGTAACCATAAATTCTTCAATTATCTTTGGTTAATGAGTCTTGGTATGCAGTATATTGCACTCTTAGTACTTATAGTAGTGATTATGAATAAATTTGTTACAATTTAATCGGAAAATATAACCTGAACAAAAACTTCAGGTGAAGATGATCACATTATTCAAAACATCACTATAGCCTTGATTATTCCCAGAAGTACTGCCCGAAATGTAACTGGACGTTATTACCAAATAGGAGAATACAGCAGATGACGAATATCAGGAATACTATGCATTACAAGCCTGTCTAAACATCGATTTATAGCAATATTTGTACTATAAGAATGGGTCGTACTACCAATTATTGTCTTTTGCCAAGTGGCTGATGTTCGTGAAATTGAAATTTTGCAGGATCCGTTCGTTGAAGGTTATGTAAATATTGTTTAAATCCTAGGATGTCCGTCGCTTGCCCAGCTTTGCTCGTAGCACGTCGAGTATAGCGGCTACGTTTTGTGCGAGAACATAGCGACTAGGCAATGGAGCACTGGAGCTCTTTATTGTTCATATGAATGTGATGAATGTCAGGAGAACTGTTTTAAGGTTATTGCATACCCTGAAAAACACCATTTGACAATGGTAGTAAAATGGCATGGGCTGGTATTTCGATGTATTAAAATATTGAACTTGTTTTGGTTAAATATGGTGCTTTGGCGGAAGTTCTGTAAATAGGAAAATGCACAGCTGACTCCGTAGTATATTTTGCTTCATTTGTTCACGAGAATTTCATCTTAACAGTTGACAGCATGCGTCCTAACTTTGCACCCACAACAACGCAGCATTTAAAATAAGTCAATATTCGATTATTACTATGGTCAGAGCGCTGCCCTAACTTAAATTCCTGTGAAAATATGGAATTACGTTATATCAAAGTGTTAAGCATTGATAATCCGCACCAATAACTATTCAAATATTTAACAATACCTCTTTCTGAAGAATGGAAAAATAATTAGCTGGAAGAGTTACTAATTGTATTGAAAGTTTACCAACCCATATAGTGGAAGTTTTTACAGTTTGGGGAGGCAATACACATTATTACTTACTCAAAATAAATCGTACCCTAGCTATAAAACCTAATTAATAAAGAAAATAATTTTGCTATTTTTGTTCATTTTTCTGTATTAGTAACTTTTCTTAATAAATAAAGTGTTTGCTAAATGTTTTATTTTTATTTTTGAATTTTACCTTTTTTGCAGTTATTCATATTTTAAGAAAAAAATCTGTTGTGGTCAGCACAATACCTTCCGTCATTCTCGTGTATAATGTATAAATTCCATAATTTTTCTTACAAAAGATTCTAAATTTCCAGTAAAATTATTTCATAAACAAACTATTCAAATTGCACTTGACACTGGCATCTTCTTCTTCTTTAGCTTTTCCCATTCGTTAGGGGTCGCTATTTTTGCATGTCGTTCTCATTAAGCTCCTTTTCTCTCAAATCTTCCGCAATACAGTCCTTCCATCTTATCTTTGGTCTTCCTCTGTTTCTTTAACGTCCTGTTACTAAACTATTCATTATTGTTCCAATATAATTCTTCATTTCTCCTCATGACATGTTCAAACCAATGTAATCGTCTTTCTTGTGTCTTTCTAAAAACTTGTAACACTAGAGTTATTTTCTTACCATATCTTTTCGTGTATTCCCCAATATCTACTTCAACATCCTCATATCTGCCACATTAATTTACTTTTTATTGATACTGACATCTGTCAATTTGAATTATATGATTATATTACTAGTTCCCAAATTTGGCATAGCTGGCTTAATTATAAAATTTAATTTCTTTAAAATTCTTTAACTCTGTATCTATTGAATATGAAGTATAAATTGTAATCAAATCGTATAGAGAATAATATATTCTTTAAGTTATAATAACGTTAAATGTCAATAAATCAAATTTAACTGTTAAATCTTGATATAAGACTACTTCCGGTTGACCAATTATAACCAAAATCTTATCAGTTGTTCTTCTGGATGTAAACTTGAGGAATACGAAAAAATTATAATTTTTGGAATCGTGGTATTGAAGTTATGGAATCCGGAAGTTTTGTTACACACACACAGACACACAAACACACAGACACACGGACACACAGACACACAGACACACATACATACAGACATCATCGTAAAAATGGTAAAATCGTATTATATGGACCCTAAAACGTGCTTATTCAGTAAAAACTTATCATTGAATTTTTTGACCAAAGACAATACCTTCCTTACCTAAAGGTGACGGAAGGTAAAAATATCTAATATACCCATACTTCGTTTGTTTCAAGTCAATAATTTTTTTTTAAGTGTATGTTTTTTTTGGCCACGTGTGTATTATCACAAATTATTTGGCCTGCAGTTTTTAAGTTTATATTTAAAATAGGCGAAAGAATTTTATACAAATTTTTAACCATTTGTGTAGATTTTATTTGTTGAAAATGTAAATCGGTCGAATTATTATGAGTTTGGTCTCATATATACAGTTGTAAGGCGTATTCGCGACTAGTCGAATAATTGAGAAGACAATTTTGAAGCAAGGTTAGACAGTTAAATGGACCGTTGATGTGAAAATAATTATGAATTTTGAAGACTATATCATTCTTAGGTTATAAACCAATAAGAATGCATGATTTTTCTTAGTTACCACGTATTACAGTGGTTATTATTAAAGTAATCATGGTGAACGCAAATACGAAACTTGGTATATTCGAATATACCAATATTCACTCTTATAGGTGCGTTTGGTTATTTTGTTTTGTCAATGTCATTTTGAATTTTATTTACGGATTGTATATAGTACGATCTTTTTCCTTCGAACACAGTATCGAGTACATAATTGAATCTTTATTTTTACTTTTAAGAGAAAAAGCATGCTTTGTGTGCTTTAAGTAGACATTGAAATGACACTGACAGCTCCGTGTGCACAGAAACAAAGAATTTCACGTATTTCACGCACCATTATATGACAGCAAGGTATTATTGAAATAAAAATTTGATAAGTAAACAAATAATTATTTAATCACAAGTCCGGAAACTGCACTTTTGTTGCTAGTGCGGGTTTATTTTTAAATACGAGAATTTCAATACAGCTATATTTAAAAAAAAAATGTTGTGGCTTGTGGCACACAATTTGATGTTTCTCGCAGAAAAAAACGGACTACAGACCTACATTAAATTTACTATTCACTTTCTAATTTATTTTTACCTTCCGTCACCTTTAGGTAAGGAAGGTATCGTCTTTGGTCAAAAAATTCAATGATGAGTTTTTAGTGAATAAACACTTTTAGGGTCATTATAAGGACGATTTTACCATTTTTACAATGATGTCTGCATATATATATATATATATGTGTGTGTGTGTGTGTGTGTGTGTGTGTGTGTGTGTGTGTGTGTGTGAGTGTGTGTGTGTGTGTGTGTGTGTGTGTCTGTGTGTATGTGACGAAAGTTTCGGATCGCATAACTTCAATACCACAATTCCAAATTTTTTTTTCGTATTACTCACGTTTACATCCAGAAGAAGAGGTGATTAGATTTTGGTTATAATTTGTCAACCAGAAGTACCCTCATTTGAAGATAACAGTTTTTCTTGAAAAAACGCTGTTAAATAATTTTTTGACACTTAATATATAATTCAATGGATATAGCGTTAGAGAATTATAAAGATATTAAATTTCATAAATCAGCCAGCTATGCTATAACCATGGAAAATGCTACTATATTAAGAAAATTCTAATTGACAGACTTCAGTGTCAATAAAAAGAAAATGAGTGTGGAAGAGAGATGAGAATGTTGAGATAGACGTCGGAGAAAGCTAAAGAAGAAGAAGGTGTTAGTGTCAAGTGCAATTTACGTAGTTTGTTTATGAAATAATTTTACTGGAAATATATAATCTTTTTCAATAAAATTTATATATGGAATTTGTACATAATACACTGAATTGACGGAAGGTAACGTACTGGCCACATCAGATTTTTACCTCCCGATACCCTTGGTAAGGGAGGTATAGGGATCGTGCTAAATATTAAGATAAAAGATTTTGATAAATGAGTACGTTTTATGGTCCCTAGAAGCCAATTTTACATTTACATGTGTGTGTGTGTATGTGTGTGTATGTGAGTGTTTGTGTGTGTGTGTGTGGGTGTGTGTGTGTGTTGTGTGTGTGTGTGGATCCTCTTTACGCTCTAACTCAAAATACTATCGTTCAGAAACTTTTGAAACCTTATATTTCTTTCCTTACTCTTATATGGCAAGATGCCATTAGATTTTGGAGTACATCAGATAACCAGAAATGGCACTTTACTGGAAGCTCAACATAGTTTTTCTCCGAAAATACCTATAAATGCTATTTTTTTGAGATTTGTTATTACAAAAATTACAGTTTTAAATTTTCTACAGGTTTGCATTAATACTTTTTGTATATATTTTATGGATAAATTTATAAAATTATCTATAGTTTTAATCTCGGAACCTACGCTTTAAACACAACTCATACACATGGTTACATAGCTCAGATCTCAAATGTTTGTAACTGACAGATATATGTCACTGTCAACAAACTATTAATTTCAAATAATAGTATTAACGTTTTAAAAAGATAATAGTAAATAGAACAATAATTATATGGAAAGGGACTTCCAGCATAAGTAAATATGTAAAAATATAGGTAAAATAATAAAAACATATATCATCACGGCATATTACCCATTCCTGGGTGAGCCAATCTGCTTTGTACACAGATGTCGGTAATAATGATGACATATTTGTACCGTGAGTTTACCAGGCGTCACCTCACGCGAATCTGGGGTAGCGAGTTCGATCCCGAGCGATACCAAATATTTTAGAATTTTAAATGGCATAAAATTAACCCTGTGGTGCACTCTCCACGCCAGCAATGAATATAGGTAAGTATATAAATAAATAAAATATATAATCACGACATATTACCCATTGCTGAGTCTGCCAATCTGCTTTGCAAACAGATTTCGGTAACGATGATGACATATTTATACCGTGCGGGCATTTACCAGGTGTCACCTCACGAGCACTTATTGCTGGCGTGGAGAGTGCACCACAGGTGTCATTTTTGTGCCATTTAAAATTCGAAATATTTGGCGTTGATCGGGATTGAACCCGGTATTTAAATTTAACTTAATTTTAGGTATTTACATATGTAACGGTTGGTCGCCGTTACACTATATGTAAAATAAATGTGGGGATAATTAAATTGTATAAATAGTCTCAATTATTGAAACGAAGCTATAACGGTGGCGGCCGTTAAGCAATTGCAAAATAGACTTTGGGATTATCAAATTGTATAAAATATTTGTATAGGTTTTATTTATATTTATTGGAATGATTTAATTTTGACGTTAACACATCGAACAACAGAATATGAATGAATGTTTATTTTGCTTTTGTCGCCAAGTAAGCTCGGGAAAAAAGAGTAACAATAGCCTATGACGATTAGGATAATTTGATGTCGCTACACATGAATAAAAATTAAATTAAACGGGGGGTATTATGTTGGCCACATCAGATTTTTTATTCATGATATAGTTTTCCTGTATACAACTCGACAATCGAAAATTATCGAAATACTCGACGTGTTCCCTATAGGAAATAACACTCGACCTTCGATCTCATGGTGTTTCCAGACAACTCGTTTCGTATAAATAAAACTAAAACAATTACCCCTTAACCTTAAAATAATAATATAAGCTATAAGCCATATACGTATTTCGAGAACTAAGTTCTCATCATCAGTAGATATATAGCTTATAGCTTATATTATTATTTTAAGGTTAAGGGGTAATTGTTTTAGTTTTATTTATAATTTAACCTTAGACTCCTCCTATATTGTCGTTTCGTATAACCGAGAACCTTCAATCGTCTTGTTGTATACTACACAATGATTATTATTTGCGTAGTACCCAAAGTACATAAAAGTAAGGACTTACTTAGTCATGAGAAGAAACGTGGATCGCAGACTCTGTGGGGAAATATCAATGCATTTATCCTTCCAGGACGAAGGCTTTAATTGATCTCTAAATAAGGACCATATCAGAAAATAAAGACTTGCATGTCTGTTGGTATTTATTTTCGGCATTGATCATTTTTCTTTTTTAATATTCTCGTTATCAAGCCATCTTATTCAGTGTAGCCACGTAATCATTTCCCCTTAATCTTTTCTACATTATCTCTATAAGCCTTTCATTGGATATTAAATTAAGAATGTAATTTCATGACTGCTATTATTAGATATTGGAGGTCGTTTGTTCGGAGGTCCAGCGCCAAAGGCACGAGGAACGATTCATTTAGCATACCGTTTGTTCAGCAAGAAATTCGCACAAAGAAACCCACGAATGCATTAGCACATTATTAGAAATACGCTTTTGAGCCACAAAAAATATGAATACAAACACATAAAATCTTTTCTTCTCATACGAAAGCTCCACAAAGGGAAGAGAAGCATTTACAATAAAAAATCCATTATTTATCCTCGTCATAACGAAAGCTCGGTAATCTATCAAGTCGCCGACGTTCAGCAGCGTTAAATAAAAAAAAAACTTATAACAAAGAATACGCGATCTACTAGTTTTTGGTGTATTTATTATAAACTTCCTAATGAATATTAACTAATCTGATTTTCTCTTATTCATTTCTCCACGAATCAGATTCGAAATCATGGATGTTATTATAGAGAGATATTGAAAAATCTTTAATTATTAATATTTCGAATTTAGGGAACTTTAAAGATAGACATTAATAACTAGCAGATATTTAAGATGGAAAAAGAAGACAAAAAAGCTGATGTGGCCAACACAAAACCTCCCCATATTTAATTTTCATTAATTTAAATACATCTACATATTAACTTATGCTGGAAACTGTACTTCTTTTCAATATAGCTATTGCTATGTGTCAGTTACATACATTTGAGATCTGAACTGTGTAACTAAGGAGTTGTGTATAAAGCGTAGGCTAGGGGATTTAAATTATAGATAATTTTATAAATTTATACATAATATATATATATATATATATATATATATATATATATATATATATATATATATATAAAGTATTTATACAAACCTGTAGAAAATTTAATAATCTTTAATTTCTATGATAACATATGCTGGAAACTGTATAAAGTTCTTTTCAATATAACTATTGTTCTATTTACAATTTTATTTTTAAAACGTTACTATTATTAATTAGAAATGATTAGTTTTCTTTTGACAGTGACATTTATCTGTCAGTTACATACATTTAGGTTGTGAACTGTAACTAAGGAGTTGTATTTAAAGCGTAGGCTCCGGAATTTAAATTATTGATAATTTATAACTTTATCCATAAAATATATATACAAGGTACTAGTGCAAACCTGTAGAAAATTTAATAATCTTTAATTTTTATAATAACATATTTACTTATGCTGGAAACTGTATTAAGTTCCTTTAAATATCACTATTATTCTATTTACTATTTTATTTTTAAAACGTTACTATTATTAATTTGAAATGAATAGTTTTCTTTTGACAGTGACATTTATCTGTCAGTTACATACCACATTTCAGATCTGTACTGTGTAACTAAGCAGTTGCGTTTAAAGCGTAGGCTCTGGGATTTAAATTATAGATATTTTTTTAAATTTATTCATGAAATATATATAAAAAAGTATTAATGCAAACCTGTAGAAAATTTAATAATCTTTAATTTTTATAATAACAAATCTCAAAAAAATCATTTAAAAGTTTTTTTTTCGAAGAAAATCTGTTTTGAGCTTTCTGAGATTTCTGGTTATCTGATTTACGCCAAAATCTAATAGCTTCTATCCATATATATGCTCGGACATCATCTTGAAAATGTTAAAATATGATTCTAGGGACCTTAAAACGTGCTCATTTACCAAAATTTCTATATGCGATTTTTAGCACAATACCCATACCTCCCTTTACCAAGGGTAGCAGGAGGTAAAAATCTAATTATTTTATTAAAATTATAGTTAGTTTTCCAATAACAATAAATCAAAATTCTGTTTATCAGTCACCGAATGAAACTTACGCTTTGATTTTCATAGATTGGACATTGGTTTGTTTAAACTAATTTAACTTTAATTAAAAATCTCGGTAATGCATCCCGTGCAATGACACCGGAAATGAATAATGGTTTTGAAATCAAATCGGGAAAAAGTATTGCCAATATGATCTCCAGCATGAGTTATTGGTCTGTGAAATTTTAATTACTATTGGTTAATTGATGTATATCTGTCAAACTATAGTTTATATGCAATCACAAATCACAATAGGGCAGAAAAATATATATCACTTTAAATCGGTCGAGAAAATTTACATTTTTATGAAACTTAATTACAGTTTTTATTTTCGAATGTACCTATACGTATAAGTATATATTGTTTTGTTTGAAATTTATTATTATTAAAATAGTGAATTGGTCTATATTAAAGAATAACCAACTACTGCTTTAATATGTATTTTATTATTTATGTAATTGTAATAGTATTCTTCACGTTAAAATGCCTATGCGTAAAAAAGTATTTGATTTTTGACAGCATACGAGGTGTGTTTAAAAAGTATCGAGCTTCATTTTTTTGGGGGGTGGTGTTCTTTAGTGGGGATGAGTAAAGGACATTTATGCATATTTGTGAATTTTTTACCAATCGCAGAATGCGTGTGTCTCTGGCAGTCAGGTTATGAGTGAGTAGGTATAGACGGTTTTCAATTTTTCGAAATGAAGGAACGACTTGATCAAAGATATTGTATAAAATGTTGACAAAATCTTAGCGAAACCCAAGCGAAAACCATTCGGAAAATTCAACAGGCCTTCGGGGACGATGCCTGTGCATCTTTCGAATAAAAGAGTGGTACAGGCATTTCAAAGATGGCTGTGGACAATGTCAGACAACTTGCGAGCGAGGCGGGGGTAAGCATTGTGATCAGTACATTCAATTTTGACCAATGAGCTAAAACCTGGCAGCTCCATTACAATAATGCACCCGCCTATTCTTCGCATTTGATTTGTTTTTGCTACACATAACATTTCTCTCATTTGTCAGGCCCCCTACTCTCCCGACATGGATCGTTGTGATTTTTGGCTGTTCCTAAGTTGAAAATGCCGCCAAAAAGGATTAGATTTAAGTCCAAAGAAGATATTATGCAAAATGCGACAATTCAACACCATTCCATAAGAAGCCGAAATGTTTACCACAATGACGAAACCCCTAGGAGAAATATGTGTATTACTAAGGAGGCTCGTTTAAAGGGAATTAGGGTTCCAGACGTTGAAATGAATAATTGTATTTTTGCCGAGCAAAGATTTGATCCTTTTTGTAAAGACCTCGTATGTAGCTAAAGTAGTTTCTTTTTGCCATTCTGATTAAAGATTTGTTCATAAGGCAACATATGTCCAGCAAATAATTTGGAATTGTCAACGTAGTTCGTATATATTGGCGTGTATTTAAGCAATTTGTGTCTCGTATTAATTTACATGATTTATCAATAAAGTCTAAAGAAAACTTTCGAAAAGGGCTAGAATAAAGATATTGTCTGCATGTGCGATGATGCAGAAAAAGATAGTTTCATAGTCGGTGTCAGAACAGAATATAGAGCGAATTGAATTCCCGAAACGAAACATTATTCCACATGGCCATTCCTACTTGAAGAATACTGTACACAGTCTTCTCCATTTTCATTATTTTCATCAGTTAAATGCAAAATTCCGTCAAAAATTAAAAAAGTTCAGATGTTTTTTATTTTTTCATAAATGATGCATTTATAATTTAAACATGCTCGGTTTTTACCTCAAATATAATTAATATTTGGCAGTTTAAAATTTTAATAAAATATTTTAAACAACAAAAAATGCATTTCAAAGCTTAAAAGCTTATGATGTATTTTTAAACACATTTAAGTGTTTTTTTTTGTTATAAACATTTTTTCATGACAGTAAAAGTTAATTTCTATGGTATCAAAATTGAAAGAGAAATTCTCCATTTTGTGGCTAGGGATAAATGTGGACATTATTCCCTTAAAGGTATTATTATTATTTTGATAAATGACATTTAATGCTATAATTTTTTTGTTTTTGGAGGTAAGTTGGTAAGTTCAAAAGTATTTGATTCAAAGGCTACTAAATGTGAACCTCTAAAAATCATGCATTTCTCTCCCTCGCTGTATAATATACAAGGCCTGCACTGTCTGTTGTTAGAGTATTGTCTCATATGTCTTGCAAGGTAAGTTTTTACTTTACATACAGAATTTTTACGAAATTCTTTTTACCTCTCGCTAAGAGAGGTATTGGATTCATGCTAAAAATCGCATATCCAGATTTTATTGAATAAGCACGTTTTAAGGTCCCTACAATCCGATTTTAACATTTTTACGATGATGTCTGTGTGTGTGTGTGTGTGTGTGTGTGTGTGTGGATGTGTGTGTGTGGGATGTTGGAAGGACGGTTACTCAAAAACTATAAGACTTAAAATTTGTTTAACAACGTATTTCCCAATCGGACATTCATGGGAAGATCTGAAAAGGTTTTGGTAACAATTGGACAACCGGAAGTAGAAGATTCTTGAAAAAAAATCTTCTAAATATTATTTTTTGAAAATTTTTCTTGATAATATTAAAGAAAAATAAATTCTCTATCTGATACATTTAAATATTTTTATACATATTTTATAGATTTAGAGATAAAAGGAATATAATATATAAAATAATGTTGTAATTAATTTTACAACCGAAAGGATGCCATGAAAAATAGTTGCAAATTTAAATTATTTGTAACTGACAGATAAATGTCAGTGTCAGAAATAATGAGTAATGAAAGAAAAATGTATTTGGAGAATCCCTTAATTCTTGATCTGTGACTATTATGGAGATGACAAGTCTAGGTTGAAGGACTTAAATTTGTTTCAAACATTATGGGACAATGTACACCAGCACTGTAGACTAGAGTAACTTTGAATTGTGAAAAAGCAAATTCTTCTCAAGTAAGTTGTAAATATTGACAAAATTACACATCGATATAAGAATAATCGGAGTGCAATCTATCCGTCACTTTATTAAAGGGAATTAGTGTTATTTAGATATAACAAGTATGAAAAAATAAAATGTAAAAGAAGATATGTAAGAATAGATGCATAATCCATATATACATTTTAGACCGCCCAAAATTAATTTTTTTACTAGAAGAATATGAAGAGAAAGTAAACAAGGTTGTTCGAATTGAAAATTGCTGTTACCAGCCTAATATTTATATATGGTAAACTCTACTTTGTAATTTATTGTAACATAATTTATGGTAAAATATCTTTATGTTGAGACATGCTATTATTGAATAATAAAGAAGTTTATACGTCATAGATTTATATGAATATATTATTTGTATTTATAAAAATATTCTTTGCTTTATGCATACAGCCAGGTAAAATATACGGCGAGAGGTTATGTGCTGGCCACATCAGATTTTTTATTTTTTAAAATAAATGGTCTAGATAAAAAATAAATCTGAATCAGAAGATGACGTTTTAAATGCCGGTCAAGCTATTATCACCCGTAATTTGGCCCATATTTTTTATCTTCCATCAACTTTAGGTAAGGTATTGTCTTTGGAAATTTGATGGTGTTTTTAATGAATAAGCACGTTTTGGAGTCCCTAGAATACGAATTTACTATTTTTACGATGATGTTTGTGTATGTGTGTGTGTGCGTGTGTTTATACGTGTGAATATCATTTCGGCCGCGATAACTCCAATACTACAATTCCAAAAATTGCAATTTTCTCGTGTTCCTCATTCTTACATCCAAATGAAGACTTGATTAGATTTTGGTTACAGTTGGTCAACCGGAAGTACCTTAATTTAAAGCTTATAATTGTTTTTTCTTACATTTTATGTTATTATAAATATTAAAAAACATTTTATTTTCTATACGATTTGATTGCATTATTTTCTTCATATTAAATGTATTTGGAGATAACAATTTACAAAGAAATTAATTTTCATAAATTTTGCAATCTTTGCTGCGTCACTATGGAAACAGTTTCAATAATTTAATTATACGAGGGTCATTTCATAAATAATGCACAGGTTGGTAACACTGGGAATTAGATGATGCAACAACAGCTAGAAATGGAGCCTGCACGTGTCATGGTTATTGTAATTGTTGAAGATCAGAGGTCGTACATTAAAATCGAAACTTTACGTGGCTGAAATCCACAGTGCTTTAAGGGAAGTTTGCGGTGACAACTGTGGAGAGCTCAATCAAAAGCCAAACTATTGATGTTATTTGCTTATGATTACAAAGGAATCATCATGGCAGAGTTCCATACGGAACAAATGTTAACAGTTTATTATCGGACCTCCATGAAAAAACTGCGTAGAAAATTGCACAAAAAAATTATAATGCTCGCCCCCAAATCGGGAATGTAGTAAGCAAAAAACTGCGTGAATACGGTTGGGAAGTATTAGCTCATGCTCCCTACAGTGCGGACATGAGTCCACCACACTTCGACCTATTTCCAAAGCTGAAACAGCCTATGCGTGAACATCGTTTTACATCTTTGGAAGACCTTCATGCTGCCGTTACCCATCAAGCATTCGACAGATGAACAGAAATGGTGTCTTGGATGAAATAGTAAAGCTTCCCAGACGTTGGGACTAAGTCATTGAGAAGCAGAGAGACCATAATGAAGGATTGTAAAGAGACAGTGTATTAAAAATAAACATATGAATAAACTAACAATAATTGTGTGCAATATTTATTAAATGACCCTCGTACTAATTGACAGATGTCAGTGTCAAGTACAATTTACATAATATATTTTTGAAATAATTTTACTGAAAATACAATAAATTTGCTGTGTGAAATTTATACAAAAATACATAGAAATGACGGAAGGTATGGTGCTGGCCACAACAGATTTTTACCATCCGTCACCTTTAGTTAAGGAAGGTATTGTCTTTGGTCAAAAATTCAATGATGAGTTTTGAGTGAATAAGCACGTTTTAGGGTCCATTTATACGATTTTACCATTTTTACGATGATGTCTGTAAGTGTGTCTTTGTCTGACGAAACTGTCGGATCGCATAATTTCAATACCACGATTCCAAAAATTATCATTTTTTCGTATTCCTGAAGTTTACATCCAAAAGAAAAGGTGGTTAGTAATTGGTCAATCGGAAGTACCCTCATTTGAAAATTTTAACAGTTTTTCTTGACAAAACGGAGTTAAATATCATTTATTGATATTTAACGTAAAGAATACGTCATTCTCTATACGATTTGATTGTATTTTATACTTCATATTTAATAGATATACAGCAGTAATAATAAAAAATCTGTTGTGGCCAGCACAATACCTTCCGTCATTCTCGTGTATAATGTATAAATTCCATAATTTTTCTTACAAAAGATTCTAAATTTCCAGTAAAATTATTTCATAAACAAACTATTCAAATTGCACTTGATACTGGCATCTTCTTCTTCTTTAGCTTTTCCTATTCGTTAGGGGTCGCTATTTTTGCATGTCGTTCTCATTCAGTTCCTTTTCTCTCAAATCTTCCGCAATACAGTCCTTCCATCTTATCTTTGGTCTTCTTCTGTTTCTTTAACGTCCTATTACGAAACTATTCATTCTTGTTCCAATATAATTCTTCATTTCTCCTCATGACATGTTCAAACCAATGTAATCGTCTTTCTTGTATCTTTCTAAAAACTTGTAACACTAGAGTTATTTTCTTACCGTATCTTTCCGTGTATTCCCCAATATCTACTTCAACATCCTCATATCTGCCACATTAATTTACTTTTTATTGATACTGACATCTGTCAATTTGAATTATATGAATATATTACTAGTTCCCAAGTTTGGCATAGCTGGCTGAATTATAAAATTTAATTTCTTTAAAATTCTTTAACTCTGTATCTATTGAATATGAAGTATAAATTGTAATCAAATCGTATAGAGAATAATATATTCTTTAAGTTATAATAACGTTAAATGTCAATAAATCAAATTTAACTGTTAAATCTTCAAATGAGACTACTTCCGGTTGACCAATTATAACCAAAATCTAATCAGTTGTTCTTCTGGATGTAAACTTGAGGAATACGAAAAAATTATAATCTTTGGAATCGTGGTATTGAAGTTATGGAATCCGGAACTTTTGTCATACACACACACATAGACACACAGACACACAGACACACATACATACAGACATCATCGTAAAAATGGTATAATCGTATTACATGGACCCTAAAACGTACTTATTGAGTAAAAACTCATCATTGAATTTTTTGACTAAAGACAATACCTTCCTTACCTAAAGATGACGGAAGGTAAAAAGGATTAAATTCAGAATAGCTTTTTTTTAACACAGGAATAGCTATTCCTAGTTTATCACAAGCTTAACCGACAAATGTATAATAATAAACATGTACTCGTAATAAGACTTAAATCTAGAATAAACTCTCGATAAACGTCGTTTTAACGCAGTGTTAAGAGATATTCTCGGAATACCTGATCTGGAAATAGGAAATTATTTATTATTACCACTCTTAGAGTTATTAGAATTATAAAGATATTAAATTTCATAAATCAGCCAGCTATCATGGACACTGATAATATATTCAGATAATTCAAATTGACAGATGTCAGTGTCAATGAAACGAAAATGAATGTGGCAGAGATGAGAATGTTGAGATAGATATTGGGGAAGACACGGAAAGATACGGTAAGGGATGAAAGAATATATTGGAAGAAGAATGAATAGCTTAGTAATAGAAGGTTGAAGAAACAGAGGAAGACCAAAGATAAGATGGAAGGACTGTATTGCGGAAGACTTGAGAGTAAAGGAACTGAATGAGAACGACACGCAAAACAGAAATGAGTGGAAGAAGAAAATAAAAAATAGCGACCCCTAACGAATGGGAAAAGCTAAAGAAGAAGAAGATGTCAGTGTCAAGTACAATTTGCATAGTTTGTTTATGAAATAATTTTACTGGCAATTTAGAATATTTTGCAAGAAAATTTATGTATGGAATTTATACATAATACACAGAATTGACGGAAGGTATTGTGCTAGCCACATCAGATTTTTTTAAGTTTAAATCTATATTTCAGTTGTCGAAAGAATTTTGTATAAATTTCTCACCATTTATTGAAAATGTAAACCGACCGAACTATTATGAATCTGGGCTCGTACTATTATTTTGTAAAATAATTCATTTTAATGATTTTCCTTCTCCTCCAGATTTCACTTAAATCAGAGTTCAGCCATAAGTAATAAGGTAAAAGATTTTCTTTCAGAATTTCCGCACTCTTTAAGAATATCCCTTATAAATCATTTGGAGAAAAATAAGATCTCTCTCTTACCGTAATATACTGACTAATTTTAATTATTTTTGTTTTTAATATAGAGAAGATTTATGGCGATGGTAAATTCGTTCCATTAATTTCAACGTTTGACTTGTGATTGATTAAATTTTGATGTTTTTGTGTAGATAAGAAATGTCTTTCTTGAAAAATGTATTGTGGTTGTTATCAGGGAACTATTCTTTAATATAAATTGGATCATAAATCAGGGAGCTCAATTCGCCTTGTGGTAAATATTCATGGAGATACGCAATGTGATAGAGTTTTCTCAGACTAGCAGGACCTTCTGGTTGACAGTGTGACAGAAAAATATAATCGCGTGATCTATTTAGATGTTTTAGCCAAAAATACCAAATCAGTAAGGGTATATTTTATACTGGCGCAAATATAAATAGAAAATAATGATGATAAATAATAGTAATTTACATAACAAGACCTGAAAGTGATACTTTACTGGGAGAGCAAGAATTAGAAGCCTTTGAACCCAGTAAAGATACTTTCAGATTATTAGGGTACAAATTATTTCGCGATCTTGAAAAAAGGAATAAATCGTCATGGAACCATGTAGGTTACTTTCCGATTCCTTATAAACAATTTTTCAAGCTCGGTGAAGAAGGATTTTCCGGTCTAAAAAGTGATCAGAAACAGCTTATTTTCTGGGCGATCGTGAAAAATAGTTAGGGCAGTAAGTACGTCTTACCGGTTAAGGATAATTTTAATACTTCCGATACTGGTAGAAGAGCACTTGATGCCCACAATACGTATTTTTTACGATCGACGCACAAAAAAATATTTAAAAAATCTGTTGTGGCCAGCACAATACCTCTCGCCACTTCCTTTTTTGGTTACATAAGTATAGGGCGCGAACAGTTATGTTACATTGTTGGCCTTGATAAGCAGATGTGGGGGCCCGTTTCAGAATGATAATTAGTAATTATGTACATGGATGTCAGTCGTCAATTTTTCATTCAGAATTTCAAGATTTTCTAAATACACGTAATTAATTAGCCACCAGGAATGTGGAATTTACTTGTCGAGGAAAATAAACCACATGGAATTGGAAAATCACTAAATTTAGAATGAGAAATTATGATATGTACTTGACATCTATATACATAATTACTAGCTATCATTCTGACATGGGGCCCCATATCTGCTTCTCGAGGCCAACAAAATTACATGACTGCTCGCGTCCTATTGTATTTAACATTTCTTGTATACCTACACTCTACACCAAAAATTTTACTTACATATATCTATTCCTTATATTTAGATTGTTTAATTTTAAATTCATTTTATGAAGAAATTTTGTCCTCTTCTAATTTTTCGAAATGTTTCCAATTCATTGTCAGGATTGACAGTATTTTTGAAGGATATATGTAATATACCTATAATTTTAAATATTTAACTATTAATACATTAAGAAATAATATAATGTATGCACTTCCCAGAAAAAGTCTTTAGTAATGTCTCCGGATCTCTCGTCACATTATAGTTTTTTACAAGTTAATATTAAAATAATTTAATAAGTTTTTATTCCTAGCGCCTATCGCAAGCTTCCCAATTTGTCTACAGATGGTAGTAGTAGCTCTAGCATAGCCCACAACAAGAAGAAGAAAGAATCTGACAGCTGACTACCACCAGAACTAATCTAACCTAGAAGTTTTGTGAGTGATATTGAATTATTTTAAATATTTCATTTAAAATTAAATTTGATTTTAGGAAATAAAGTTCTTAACGTGATCCCAAGGTTATTATTTTTTAAAATGAGTTACAGAATAGGGATGCAAAGATAACGATTATCGTTAAGTAGATATAACGATTTTCATAATAACGATTTCGTTATGATAACGATTCGTTTTGCGAATATTTTCCAGACTAGGCCTGTAACTACCTCTGACTCCTGATCGGTAAGTGACTCACTTACTGATCAGTAATTTGTAAATAAAGTCTAATGCCTTGGAAACTCTATCGGGAAACATAAAAAAACCGATCATGCAAAAATGTATTTTTGAATAAAATATGCATCTTAAAGTAATGATAAATAAAAACAATCAGTTCAGTGCCCTATTTAGTTGTAAAATATTGAGTTATCGGGACTTTTATGCTGGTTAGTGTATCTTTTAAAAGTAATACAGTTCAAAATTGTAATTAAAAATTAGAGATGAAAAAAATTTGGTATCATTCCTCTCGGAAATGGCTATTCCCAGCGCGTTCCAATTTAAAAGCCGTGGAATCAGTGCTGAGGGTTTGTGTTTTGACATTTGGCGTAAGCAATAGCGATCAGCTCGCCTTGTCAGATATGACAAATCATTTCTGGTTTCCGGTGGGTGAAAAATGGTTTTATCATTGTGTGAAAATAATCATCTCAACCTTGCAAGATATATTAGTTCTTGTAAATGGACTGCGAACGTCTCGAGGGCCCCATAAAAACACAAAACAATTTTTCTAATTCTGCAAGCAATTGTTTTTCCATTGTTTCACGTTCCATGAGTTTAATGCAATGTTTTTGAAATGCGAGTAATTGAAGAATTCTTTCACTTTAATTTCACAATGTTTAATCAAGTAAAACTAGTTACATGTGCTGAATTAAATATGCTGTAGTTTGAAAAAGCTTTTAAATTTAAATGTAATGAGTTATATCATGTTACTATCAAAGAATTTTCTATTTTTAATGTTAAACAGCTGTTGTAAATTATAATAATAGTACATGTATGAAAATGTATTCGCATACACAAATTTCATGGTGGACTGGTACGAGTACTGGAGTGCACATAATAATTTAATTAACAAACATTTGTTTCCAGCGATTTACAACGATTTTTTTTATTATTTTTATTAAATTGTGTATTACATTAAGGCAAATCTATATTAGATTTATAGAAGAGGGGCAGCTACCTTGGTGAAGCATGAAATAGCAAAAACAACCATGGTCAAGTTTGCCAAACAGTTTCGTAAAACTATTTTTCGCAAAAAGTATTTTAGTCACAAGTTATTACATTTTAAAGTTTCAGCGTTTCTACAAAAACGTCTTATAAAAATGTCTAATTATTATATAATTGTCCATCAATGTTTATTTTTTGGTTTTCTAACATCAAGTAAATAATTTTCTAATATTTAAACACTATGACGAATAGACATTTACATTGTCTTGTAATATGATAAAACTATTACTTTCCTACCTTACTAATAGGTCACTGTCTGTACAAATTAAAGGCTTTAATTCGTCCAATTTTATTTCCACCTCAGGAGTACCTCAAGGGTCCAATTTAGGGCCACTCTTATTCCTTATTTTTACCTCTCGCCAAGAGAGGTATTGGATTCATGCTAAAAATCGCATATCCAGATTTTAATTATTAAGCACGTTTTAAAGCCTCTACAATTCGATTTTAATATTCTTACGATGATGTCTGTGTGTGTGTGTGTGTGTGGATGTATTTGTGTATATGTGGGACGATTTCTCAAAAACTATAATACTTAATATCTATTTAACTAT
The DNA here is from genome assembly GCA_951394225.1 of Harpalus rufipes. Lineage (NCBI taxonomy): Eukaryota > Metazoa > Arthropoda > Insecta > Coleoptera > Carabidae > Harpalus > Harpalus rufipes. The sequence continues at coordinate 38,389,904 of OX596283.1, forward strand.
GTATTTCTCAATTGGACATTACTGGGAAGAGCTGATAAGGTTTTGGTAATAAATGAACAACCGAAAGTAGCAGATTAAAAAAAAAAATTCTAAATATTATTTTTTGATAATTTTTGTTCTTGCTAGTAAAAGAAGAGTAAATTCTCTATCTGATACATATAAATATTTTATTATATCTTTTATGGATTTAGAGATAAAAATATGTTACATAATAATCTGTTGTAATAAATCTCACAGCACAAATAATGTCATGGAAACCAATTGAATTTTTTTTTTAATTAAAAATTTGTAACTGACTGATGTTAGTGTCAAAAATCCACAGACGTTACTGAAGATTTTTTCTGGGAAGTACATATATTATATTATTTCTTAATTGTATTAATAGTTAAATATTTAAAATTATAGGTATATTACATAAACCCTTCAAAAATACTGTCAATCCGGACAATGAATTGGATACATTTCGAAAAATTAGAAGAGTAGAACGAAATTTCTTCATAGAATCAATTTAAAAATAAAAAATCTAAATATAAAGAATTAGATATAAGTAGAATATTGATGTAGAGTGTAGGTATACAAGAAATGTTAAATACAATAGTGCGCGAGCAGTTATGTCACTTTGTTGGCCTTGACAAGCAGATATGGGGACCCGTGTCAGAGTGATGGTTAGTAATTATGTACATAGATGTCAAATATAATTTTTCATTCTAAATTTAGTGATTTTCCAGTTCCAGGTGGTTTATTTTCCTCAACAGTAAATTCCACACTCCTGGTGACAAATTAATTCCGTGAATCTTGAAATTTTGAATGAAAAATTATGGCATTTGACATCTATGTACATAATTACTAATTGCCATTCTGGCACGGGCCCCTGTATCTGCTTGTTAAGGTCAACAATGCCAAATGACTGCTCCGCGTCCTATACTTATGTAACCAAAAACAGAAAAGGCGAGAGTTATTGTGCTGGCCACAACAGATTTTTATCAATGATATTACACACGTCGTAATGATAAATTACTGGTTGCAGATGATTTGAAACTATTTCGCAAAATTGATGATTCCAGTGATTGTTCAGAACTACAAGCAGATTTACATAAATTAAATAAATAAATAAATATATCATCACGGCATATTACCCATTGCTGGGTGTGCCAATCTGTTTTGTACACAGATATCGGTAAATGATGAAATATCGCGCTTACTAGACGTCACCTCACGGGCACTCAATGCTGGCGTGGAGAGTGCACCACAGGGGCCAATTTTGTGCCATTAAAATTCGAAGAAATTTTTGGCGTCGGTCGGGTCCCCAGATACGCGACCGGACACTCAGGCACACAGCCACGAGATTTAAATAATATCTATAATTGGTGTCTTACAAATAAATTGCATTTAAACGTTGAAAAATGCCTCCCTTTACCACGGTTAGAGGGAGGTAAAAATGGACTAAAATTGTTTTTACTCTCTTCATTTATTTCACGTCTGTCTTTGATGATAATATGAACAAGTGCCAATGTTAAATCTATCTTCGTTGTATGTGTAAAACTGCCCCCAATTTAAATACTAATATTTAAGTTGGAATAAAGGATCCGAAGTTGAACCTCTGCCGTAATCAAGTTTATATTTCCATATCAAAGTGCATCAACGTCATGAAATATTCCATTTTAAAATTCACATCAGGCGAACTATCAATATTTCACGAGTATGAATTTTACATGGGACGGAGTATTAAATTCCTGGCGCGGTGGATTATACAATATTCGCGTAACGATTTTATTAGCCATAATATGGTTTAAAACGTATCTGCCTGATGGAGCTGGAGATGGGAAGCTGCCTACGTCACGGCCAAATACTTACCAGCTAAGAAAGTAAGTGCCCGATAAGGGCCCCATAGCCAATTTACGATTGTTTTAAATACGAAATGGATAGTAAAATAGCGCTATACTTTTATGAGGTGCAATACCTTTATCGTGAACTACATGCAATTTTAAAAATAGGTTTATTATGAAGAATAGCACTTGCCCACTTTACTGCTTCAATTCATCTTACCTATGACGAGCATAAAATAGTAATTTCAAAAGATTAACTTCAAATAGGTACCTGCTTTAAGTGTTATAAAATAAATAAAAATCATACATTACATATTAAACCCTTGGGTATTACTGTTAATTTATTGTATACAACAAAAACTGCTAAATGTAAATTTAAATTATTTAGGATAAAAATTAAATAGAACACGGTTTATAACGTTATTAACAAATATTTATCTACGATAGTGCGTAAAATTGATGTTTAGATGTTAGTTTTAAGTTTGTAAACAGTTGTTTAGCAACAAGGTTTCATTAGTCACGGGTTGCCGTTGCCGAGCAACAAGTGATTAAATTTTTTAAACACGTTTAATTTGTAAAACCAGCTTGAATATTTTGTTATGGTAAATTTCTCATTTAATATTGTGATCATGATTCATAAATAAAAGTATTTTTTTATATTTATTGGGTTTTTTCATTATATCGTAGATAAAATAAATATTGTACGTTACACATACGTAAAGCATCTTTAGTCACTATTAATTCTTAAAATGACTATAAAAATCAAATTTATTTAAATTTCAATTGAATTGTCTCAATATTTTTATGGAATTCAGAAAAAAATACTCTATCGAATAAGCCTAAATATTATATACCCCATTTAAAAAAAAATGTTGTGGCCAGTTCAATACCTTCCGTCATTCCTATGTATTTTATATAAATTCCACACAGAAAGTTTCTCATATTTTCAATAAAATTATTTCACATACATATTGTTTAAATTATATTTGACACTGAAATCTGTCAATTAGTAATATTGAATTATTGAAATTGTTTCCATGGTGACACAGCAAAGATTTCAAGATTTATGAAAATTAATTTCTTTATAAATTTTTATACACTCTGTATCTCCGAGTTGATCCCACGTCATCAATTCTGATGCAAGAATTACTAAACTTTTATCTAGCATCTTTGTCGTACACGCATGGTATGTATGAGACTTTTATTCGCTATCTCATTATTGTCGGTGTTTCAGAGAGGTATACGCTATCTCCGTCCAACCGACGGCAAAAAATGAAAAAGAAACTGTATTGTTACCGCGCTAAAAAAAATCTTGGCTTTCCTTGGATCAACATATTTGTCACAATCTATATTTTCAAATATGAATAATATAAAAAACAAAATAATAAAATTACAAATGATCAATTGGCTCAATGCTTGCGATTAGCTATGTCATCATACCAACCTGACTATGAAAGTATTGTGAAGTCAGGACAATCCCAAATTTCACATTGATTTACTCCATAATAAATTAAATTGTTTATTTACATTTATTATATAAATATTGATGTATTTCGGAAATGATCAATATATCCATATATAATTTTATTTCTATTTATTTGTTTTATTTGTATTACGAGCCCAACCCCAAATGTATTCGTACCCTCTGAAAAAAATATATTAACATCAAGAAGAAATATATTTTTAGATTCTAAGTTAAGACTATATTTGGGCAATTTTTTATTTCATGTATTAATAAACTGCACTGGATTTAAATATAATGTTATTACCTAAATTTATAATTTTAACAATAATCTACGGGCAAATATATGACAACAGAAACGTGCTATTTTTTTTAGTACAAACAGTAAATAATAGAATATTTATGTTAGTATTATTTATAAAACTGAAGATAAAGGAAACTGACAATATATTCAATTAATTACTATATTAAATTTTATTTTTTTAGTAAAATTATTTGCAAAGTGATATTTATTTATTAATGTACCACCTATAATTATATTAAAAATAAGAATAAATAAACTTCTGGATGCTATGATTATCACTCCAATTCAACAAATTTTGATATGGTGTATTAATAGAGTATATAGAACTTGACTATATCATTCATTAAGTTATAAACAAATAAGAATGTGTGATTTTCCTTAGCTACTACGTATTACAGCGGTTATTATTGAGTAACCATGGTGAACGAATATACGAACCTTCGTATATTCACTTATAAATGCGTTTCGTTATTTTGTTCTGTGTACTCAGAACTGGCAATGTCATTTTTAATTATATTTACGGACATGATCTTTTTCATTCGATAACAGTATCGAGTATACGAGTATAAATGAATCTGTAGTTAGACTTTGAGGAGGAAAATCGTGCGTTGTATGCTTTAAGTAGACATTTAAAATCAGACTGACTGCTCTAAGTGCACCGAACCAAATAATTGAACGCATTATTTGACAGCAAGGAATTATGGAAGTAAAAATTTGACAAGTAAACAAATAATTATTTGGATCACAAATTTGGAACTGCTCTATTGCTAGTTTATTTGAAATACAAATATTTATTTTGAAATACGAGCATTTCAATGTAAAATTACATACTACTATAACTATATTTAAAAAGATAGGTTATGTAGCATATAGTTTGACGTTTCTGTATACAACTCGACAATAGAAAATTGTCGCCATACTGAACGAGTTGCCTAATGGAAATACCACTCGACCTTCGGTCTCGTTATGTTTCCAGGCAACATGTTTCGTATAATCGAGAATTTTCAATCGTCTTGTTGTATAATATATGAATATATTGCTTTTAATAAAATTTCTTAGGTTTAATAATAATTTATTTGCAAATAAACCATTGTCTGCATGTTTTCGTCTTTAATAATTCGCAAATAATTTTTATTAAAGTAATTAAATTTAAGATGGCAATTAATTGAATATATTGTCAGTTACCTTTACCCTAACATAAATGTTGTATTATTTACTGTTGGAACGAAAAAATTGAGGCTTGTCTTTTGTCATATATTTGCCCGTAGATTATTGTTTAAATGAGAAATTTAGTTAATAACATTGTATTTAAAGTAAATACATAAAATTAAAAAAAATATCCAAATATAGTCTTAACTATTGTCATTGTAACCTAAAAATTTATTTTTTATTACTGTTAATATATTTATTTCAGAGGGTACGAATACATTTGAGGTTGGGCTCGTATATCCGGTTGATCGCCAAATAACTTAGCAAAAGTAGTTCGCGTAGTACAAAAGGTTGAACACCCCTGGACTAGCTCATAATAAAAGAATTTGTACTTACGTATCAAATTATGACAAAATAACCACTTTAGTACGTAAAATAATATCTAGATTATATTATGTTATTGCATATTCTGTATATTAAATTAATTAACTCGATAACTCATTGCTTTGAGATGTATGCAATAACTATCTCAGAACTGTGACACATCCACTAATTGTAATTGACTGATGATATATGGCGTATTAGAGCATGTATTCTCTAATCCCTGCTTATAATCATAATGATAATGATCTTCCCTTCCGTCCTTATTTATAGTTGTGGAACTTTCCGAGTTATGAATTACCAAAAGACAGTCTGAGAAAAAATGAGGAAAGTTGTGTGATTTTTTGCGGGCTTGTCACCGTATTGTAAATTTTTTATTTTGTTGGAAAGTTTTTTAGTGGAGTGGTAGTGGATGTTACATTAAACATCTGCACACGTCTAACTTTTTGGCGCCGTCTAGGATATTTATGGGGTGACATTGACAAGTGATAGTTGTACAGCACATACATAATTCCGCGAGTCGGATACCGCATGCGGAAAAACGCGCATAACCGACGAATCATTGCGCAGGGAAACGTGTCTTCATTCTTTATACTGAACGAGAAAAACAAACCAGGAATGAAATTCTATTTGATGCAGTGGCATGAATAACTTGTTTACCACAGTGGAGATGATGACACGAAAAAGCTTTACTGTTTTTAAACACAGTAATGTTATATTCTAACCGAGGAAGATTTCAACTCTAAATGAAGTAGTATGAACTGTTAAAATAAGGGGCTCTTCAATTTTTGTCACATAAGGATATGTTACGGGTCATTTCATAAATAATGCACAGGTTGGCAACACTGCATTTTGGATGAAGTAACAACGGTGACATTTACGTCAGTTGTAGTAGAAGGCTTCGGGAAGAATCGTGTGTTTTGTTTTCGACTATAGCATAATCGGTTCAATCTGTTTCTCACAGACGTCAGCTATAAATGGAGAAGCTAAAAAGCTCTCGCGCCGTTTCCATTGTGGTATATATAAGTATTGTATTTAACATTTATTGTACACACAAAAAATTCTAATTACACCTAATCTTTATATTTACGTATTTTCTATAATATTAAATTCATTCTATGAGCAATTCATTAACGAGATTGGCGTTATTTCTGAAGGGTCCATGTAATATACCTATAATTTTAAATATATAATTAATAATACAATAACAAATATTAAATATCGTTCCCAGAAAAAGCATTCAGTATCTCTGAATTTTTGACACTGACAGTGACATTTATCTGTTAATTACAGACATTTTAATTTCTAAAGTAGTTATCACGGAGATGTTTGGGCTGTGAGATTTACTACAACAGATTATTTTATAGATTGTAATATATAAATGTATATTATTAAATATTTAATGTTTTTACCTTCCGTCACCTTTAGGTAAGGTCAAAAAATTCAATGATGAGTTTTTAGTGAATAAGCCTGTTTTAGGGTCCCTATAATACAATTTTACTATTTTTACGATGTTGTGTGTATGTATGGGATCGTATAACTTCAATACCACGATTCCAAAAATTATAATTTTTTCGTATTCCTCAAGCTTACATCCAGAAGAACAAGTAATTAGATTTTGGTTATAATTGGTCAAGCGGAAGTAGCCTCATTTGAAGATTTTAACAGGTAAATATGACTTATTGGCACTTAACGTTATTATAACTTAAAGAATATATTATTCTCTATACGATTTGATTGCATTTTATACTTCATATTCAATAGATATAGAGTTAGAGAATTATAAAGATATTAAAATTAATAAATCAGCCATCTATGCTAACCATGAAAATTGCTAATATATTCAGATAATTCAAATTGACACATATCAGAGATGAGGATGCTGAAGTAGATGTTGGGGAAGACACGGAAAGATACGGTGAGCAAATGACTCTAGTGTTACAAGTTTATAGAAAGATACAAGAGAGACGATTACATTGGTTTGAACATGTCATGAGGAGAGATGAACAATATATTGGAAGAATGAATAGCTTAGTAATAGAAGGTTGAAGAAACAGACAAAGACCAAAGATAAGATGGACGTACTGTAATGCGGAAGACTTGAGAGAAAAGGAACTGAATGAGAACGACACGCATAACAGAAATGAGTGGAAGAAGGAAATAAAAAATAGCAACCCCTTACGAATGGGAAAAGCTAAAGAAGTAGAAGAAAATGTCCGTGTCAAGTGCAAATTGCATATGGAAATTTAGAATCTTTTGTAAGAAAATTTATGTATGGAATTTATACATAATACACAGGATTGACGGAAGGTATTGTGCTGGCCACATCAGATTTTTTTACATGTTATTAATAATAAAAATGTATCCTAAATAATTCTTTACTATTTTCAATAATTTATTATTTCATTATTTTTTCTTATTTTGTAAATTTGTCAAGTTATTCACAAAATAAATTAGCTAAGGTTCTAAAAAAAAATTCAAATTATTTACATTCGTGTAATTTTGGAAGCAGGTACGATTTAAGAGATACATAGGTTTTCTAAAAGGTACCTTTTACATTTTACATTGTCTTTTACAATGTCTTAAAACGCATATGTAATTTAAAAAAGGGCTGAACTTGTAAAGAGAAGGCATCACAAAACATCATACTATAGGTAAAAATATAAATTTTCGTACCAATTCATCCTGAACAAACAAAATAAAAAATCTCTTAGGTAGTTCGATTTTCGCAACTTTCCCCTAATATAGGTGATGATGGGCTATTTTTTGCCCGAAACGTCCACAGTACGTTATATTTATGTAACAAAATAAAAACCTAGAACAGAACAATAAGACCTCCACTTCATTTCAACGCTAAATCCAAAGAAAGTTCCCAAAGATTATTTTAAATGTATAATGAATTTATAAAGTTTGTGTAGATTTGTTGGTCACACACCTTCAGTTAATAAATATCATTAAAAACCCAATGAGTAATCAAAAGATCAAACATTTTTTGCCAAAGCTTAATTCCTGCTTCAAAAAAAAAATAGTTTAATTACTAAACAGCTCTATTCCCGTATTGATCGCTAGCGATCTCTAGAAATCCTAGTTTCACACGTAAACAAAATGCGCTAGGCCGATTAAAAGAGGATTCAATTTGACAGTGTAAACGAACCAGCAACACGGCATGCACAAAGGGCCTATGTAGCACCGCTGCAAGCGCTGGATATTCAATATTTACCCCACGATGGTGTGATGCGTGAAAAATCCACTAGGTGGGAGCGCAGCTGCAGGGTTGAACAAACACACCAAATGCGATTATCACCATCTGACATTTTCTACCGTGTGGAATTCGCAACTGGATGTATAAAAATGAATTAAATGTTTGGAGATCAACTTTACACAATTCAAATCGGCGGAATGGATGCTGTACAACTTCCTATGCAGCAGGAAAATAGAAAAGTTTGCGCGCACTGTTCGCTACAAACTTTTATTTTTAAATCGATGTGTTTCGTCTGCAAAACAAATTAATTTTTGAACACAGTTAGAATTGGAATAATTCAATATCGATGAACATTCACGTAATAATAAAAGAATAAGCCCATGGAGGCAAATAAGGCCCACCTTAATTAAAAATCTGATGTGACTATCACAATACCTCCCGCCATTTACCTATGGGGTCTCGTTGCCGCGTGCCTGATGTCTGGTCGCGAATCTGGGGATTCCGATTCGATCCCGATCTACGCTAAATAATTCGAATTTTAAATAGCATAAAATTAACCCTTGTGGTAAACGCCCACAAAATACAAATATGTCATCATCATTACCGAAATGTTTGTACAAATAAGATTAGCACACGCAGCAATGGATAATATGCCGTGATAATATATTTATTTATTTCGTTATATCTGCATATTTACTAATGCTAGAAATTATGTATATTAACTTCCTTTCCATAAAACTATTGTTCTATGTACAATTTTCCTTTTAAAACGTTACTATTTTTAATTTGAAATGATATTTTTTTTTGAGAGTGACATTTATCTGTCAGTTACATACATTTAAGCTGAACTATGTAACCATGGAAATGTGTTTAAAGTATAAGCTCCGCGATATAATTTTTATATTACTTTATAAATTTATCCATAAAATATATAGAAAAAGTATTAAAGCAAACCTGTAGAAAATGGAATAATCTTTAATTTTTATGATGACAAATTGAGAAAAAATTACATTTAAAGGTATTTTTTTGAAGAAAAACTATCTTGAGCTTTAAGTAAATTGCCATTTCCGGTTATCCGATTGCCAGCAAAATCTAATGCCCTCTTTCCATATTAGAATAAGGTAGAAATACAGGGTTTCAAAACTTTCTGAATGATAGTATTTGAGTTAGAGCGTAAAGAGGATCTAAACACACACAAACACACGCGCACCCACCCACGCACGCACGCACGCACGCACACACACACACACATCATCGTCAAAATGTTAAAAATGGATTCTAGGGACCTTAAAACGTGGTCATTTACCAAAATCACACACACACACACACATACACACACATACACACACATACACACACACACACACACACACACACACACCACACACACAAACACACAGACATCATCGTGAAAATGTTAAAAATGGATTCTAGGGATCTTAAAACGTCGTCATTTACCAAAATCTCGATATGCGTTTTTTAGCATGATCCCTATACCTCCCTTACCAAGGATAGCGGGAGGTAAAAATGAAATATTTTGTTTAGTATTATTAGTAATATTTATTTTGTTCATGTTAAACTCTGTTTCATTATAAATCTAAAAAATCTGATGTGGCCAGTCAATTCTACGTATTTTGTATAAATTCCACACAGAATTTTTTTTGCAAACTATTCTATGGACGTGTTCTTTTTAGGGGAGCAATGAAATGATCTTACCTCGTACTGAACTGAACTGAAGTACTCCTAAAAAGAACAGTATGTTTCTTAATGTTTTTATATTTCCTGTAAAATCATTTCACAAAGATACTATGTAAATTTTATTTGACACTGATATCTTTCAATAGTAATATTTGAATATTCTGTTTCGATGGTACAACTTTTAGGAGCATTAGGTTACAATATATTTATTTATAAATATTTATCTATAAATTCATTGAATATGAAGAAAAAAATATAATTAAATCGAATAGAAAAAAATATTTTTTTTTTATTTATAACATAAAAAGTCAAAAAATAATATTTAACTGTGTTTTTGTCAAGATAAACTATTAAAATTTTCAAATTAGGGTATTTCAGGTTAACCAATCATAACCAAAATGTAATCATCTCTTCATATGGACGTACGAAAGAGGAATAGTTTGCCGAAGATGTTACAAGAGGTACAATCTAGCTCCATTGCAAGTAGTTGCATATAGACAATAAAAATTATTAATTAAAATATTCGATACTGACTTAGATAAATGTGTTACGTGAATTGATGTTATAGTTTCGGCAGACATTTGTCACAATTGATAACAATATAGTGGCCATTTCAATATGTACTAATTGTAATTTCAGATACAATTGGTAGATATCCTAATCCAAACCTAGATAAATTCTAGATTCGGGATCGTTGGTCCACAGTCAAAAATATTTAGAGTTATTCAACTCTGGCAATTTCTAATTTTGCTAACATGTCTTTTATGAAATTTCATCACTCTTTATGTGAGAAGTTAATGGTCGTTGCTTATTTGCGGATATGCGGAGATATAGCACGTTAAAAATGCTTAGTTCAGCAAAAGCGCCCATAACTTACGTCAAGGATGGCTTATAAATTTTAAAACAGATGTACACATTTTATCATTAAAGTTGACTTTGACGTAGAAGCAAAATTGCCCAGTCAACTTTAAGTAACAAACTGAATAAATCACCCAACGCCGCCCTCTCTGCAAAAATCAATGTTTTTTGGCTAACGCACATATTTCTCGCTTGATGGATTCCTTGCTCATTTCATACAGCTTCCGGAATATATATCGCAAGAACAACAAGAAGAATATTAACAGAACATAGTTCACTCAGAGTAAGAAAGAAAAAAAAACAAACAAATTGAAACTGCAATTAGTAAAAGTTCATTTCAAATAATTTTGCGGAGTCTATATAATTTAACAAAATAAAATAGATTATTCTGACGATGTGTAATGAGTATGGAGTGAAAAATGAATAGATTATTGTAACGATGTATAATAAGTATGAAATGAAAAAAATCTGATGTGGCCAGCACAATACCTTCCGTCAATCCTGTGTTTTATGTACAAATTCCATACATAAATTTTCTTGCAAAACATTCTAAATTTTCGGTATTTTATGATTCCCTTTCTCGGTAACTGAATTCCATACTCCGGATAACAAACAAACCACATGAAATAAGAAAATCATGAAATTTTGAATGAAAAATTATGACACTTGACAGTTATGGACATAATTAATTGCTGTCATTTTGACACGGTTCCCCATATCTGCTTGCCAAAGTCAGCAAAGTCACATCACTGCACGCGCCCTATACATAAATTTTCTTGCAAAAGATCTTATATTTCCAGTAAAATTATTTCATAAACAAACTATGCAAATTGCACTTGATACTGACATCTTCTTCTTCTTTAGTTTTTCCTATTTGTTAGGGGTCGCTATTTTTATTAACTGTTAAAATCTTCAAATGAGCATACTTCCGGTTGACCAATTATAACCAAAATCTAGTCAAGTCTACATATGGTTGTATGGAAAAGGAATACGCAAGAATTTTAATTTTTGGAATTCTACTATTGGAGATATCGCGACCGAAACCGCAGTCACATACACACGAACACACACACACACACACACACACACACGCACACACGTTCACACACACATACAGAAATCATCGTAAAAATAGTAAAATCGTATTGTAAAGATCCTAAAACGTGCTTATTGAATGACAACTCACCATCGAATTTTTTGACCAAAAACAATACCTTCCTTACCTAGAGGTGACGGAAGGTAAAAAGTATTAAAAAATAAATATAATGAGGATAGCTAAGTAAAAAGAACCCGTCCTGTACACCATACACATATTGTTGAAAGGAGAGAGAGGGTAGAATAAGTAATTCCCTACTAACCTGGAATGGTAACTGTAAGAAAGATATTAATAACAGAATTGAATTGATTATTATTAAAGAGGCAACTAGTCCACAAAATCTTCAAATTGAGTTAAGGTAGTATACGTGCGAATTACGATTCCCGAGAATCTTATGAAATTTTAACTGCATGTACAGAACATTAATATATAAGCATTGTCTTAATTTAAAATCGATTGACCATCTCAAATTTGAGATAAATGCAATTAAAGATAGCACTTTTTGTACATGTTTCCTATATCAGTCCATAATAAATGACATCTTTTTCACTGTAGCATCTAAACGGTACGTCATATTTTATTGAAAAACATCTCAGCTTAGGAAGATACATAAATGACAAATATTAAAATATTTTTTTTTTTTACAATTTTGTTTAAGAGAAATAGCTTTGAATATATAATACAATACAAGAATGGCAACGTAATGTATTTAGATTAAATATTTCGAGAGACGGTGCCATCTATTCCTCCGTATACAAATTATTTCTGAGTTAGTTCAAAAAATACATAATAGATGGATGTTGCACAGTGTTGCCACGTAGCTAGAACAACAAGATAAGATTTTAAAAAGGTTTTTAAGTTTGCTACTGTAAAACAAGTATACATGTACATTGAAGATTCAAAATATATTATCTGGTTATTATGAAACAATATTTTTGAATTATTGATTATTGAATACCTCTAACAAATACCATTTGGCAATGCTGTCAGCACGATTTATCGTAGTTCACAGCTTTGTGGTAGGAGTCACTAGCTATCTATAATAATTTTATGAATAAAAAGAGAAAGATATAGTATCTTGCTAGGCCATATGCGTTGCCGTTCTTATATGTATTATATATTCAAAGGCAATAGCTTGAAAGTACGAAAATTTTCACTATTACAGGGTTGGAAGGGATAGAGGGGAAATGACCTGGCAACGCTGTAGATTCAGGTTCAGGCAGTGAATGCATGTACGTATTGGATCTTTCATTTTTCACCAATTATTTAGAATTAATATTACTTTTACCATTATTTTCAAAGTTATTTTATCGTGGTTATCATCATTTTGTATAAGGTTGCTATGTAAAAACAAATTTAAAAGACTATTGCCTATTAATTTTCAATAAAGTCATACTCCAAAGGGCGAATAACAAGTTTTTATTGCTAATCTCGCATATTGTAATAAACAAGTTTATTACATAAATTATTATGTACTCGTTTTACAACAATTAGATTAAACTTGTAATTTTTTCAGTAAATTTAAACTTTTCTTTATAACAATATTGAATGATACATGGAATTTTTGTTTAGTTTTGAATACAGAGGAAAGCTTAATTCTATATTTTGTTTCAGTAAATTTATAAAATATGTTTGATGCGATAAATATTTTATTTTAAGAAATTTATTTTGTACATAGGTTTAAATATACAAATTATAATTAGCATGATCGCTACACTTATGCAAGAGCTCATACATGAAGCGGTCGGAAGAGAATGTGTTCTCAAAAACATTTTGTTTAATGAATTGTCCTATATATCTTATTTGATTTGCCATATTCGCGGCTTTCATGTTCAACTAACTGTATGAGACGTTGCCATACCGTCAAATAGGTTAGTGCGGATGCGTCGGCATACACAGATCGTACAGCATCATACAAAAATGTTTTCTGAGGTTGGAAGAAAAACACTACTTATGAGTTCTAAACATTCTACCAAACATTTTTTTTTTCACTTTTATATAGTAATATGATATAGCTATGTTTTCTAATATGTATATTATTGACATACACTACAAATAATGCATCTTTATTGTATTTACACTAGACTTATTTTTTGCACATATTGTAGCACGAATACTACCTTGGTCATGCCATCTACGACCCTAAATGCGTGTTATGTGATGAAAAGACACACTTATTTGTAAATATATGGCAGTGTAGAATAGCGAAAAGTTTAGTCAAAAACGGCGGGACTCGTGCCTTTTTGATGAATAAGCACGTTTTAGAGTCCCTAATACGAATTTACTGTTTTTACGATGATGTCTGTATGTGTGTGTGCGTATATATATATATATATATATATATATATATATATATATATATATATATATATATATATATATATATATATATATATATGTGTGTATGTGTGTGTGTGTGTGTGTGTGTGTGTGTGTGTGTGTGTGTGACACATTCATGTTTCGTCGTCCATATGAAGAGTTGATTAGATTTTGGTTATGATTGGTTAACCGGAAGTACCTTAATTTGAAGAGTTTAACAGTATTTCTTGAAAAACTCAGTTAAATATCATTTTTTGATCTTTTATGTTATAAATAAAAGAATATGTTATTCTCTATTCGATTTAATTATATTTTTTCTTCATATTCAATGAATTTAGAGATAAAGAATTATAAAGAAATAACTTGCAATCTAATGCTGCTAAAAGCTGCACCATGGAAACAGTTAGAATATTCAAATATTACTAATTGACAGATGTCAGTGTCAAATATAATTTACATAATATCTTTAATTATTAATCTAGATTATTATGTTATGTTATAAATTTAATGCTATATATGTTTCATTTTCTACTTTTTCTTTTAAGAAACATACTGTTCTTTTAGGAGTAGTTCTGTTTAGTTCAGTACGAGGTAAGATCAGTTTATTTTTCCCCTAAAAAGAAAACGCCCATAGTATAGTTTGCAAAAAAAATTCTGTGTGGAATTTGTACAAAATACGTAGAATTGACGAAAGGTATTGTGCTGGCCACTTCAGATTTTTTCAAAAAATGTTCATTACTAAAATTTTAAATTTTAAGGAAAAAATGCAAATACAATTCATTATGTACAAGTTATACATACAAAGTCAATACTCGGGTTGTGAATTATTGTGAATGAATTTTGTGTTCATTTGTTCCGTGTTCTCAAGTGTAATTCTTTAGTGTGTTGCTAGATTTGTTTGAAATCCGATTTGCTTGTGCTATGTGTTTCATTTGAAGCCATATATACAGTTGTGCTTTTAAATACATCTGTATATGTATGTATCATGGTATCATGTTTTATAGGCTGCCCACTAAAACTACTCGTATGTAAACGTGAAGAATTCCCAATGAGCTCTTTAAAAAAAAACCACTCAACTGGTACACTCACATCGCCATTACATGTATCGATATCGGTTTGAAATCGGCAACAATGTTATTTAGTCGTGTCCGATAAAACCACCAATCGTATCCGCTGAACCCGCCCGTTCCGCCACTGTTGCCATTCTCATGAATTTTAAATGTCTGCTTTTAATGAGCAGCACAGCACATGCTTTCGATGTTTCAGCATTAAACGTTGATGCCAAATCGGCCCCTCTCACCTAGACGATGGGACTTTCAGAAGAGAAAGTAGTTGTTTATGTTTTAAATATGAACAAGATACTTTTAAGGAACTATAGGGAACGCTACTTGACTACTTGAATAGAGGAGCTTATTACAAAACTTGCGCGCGCAACTCCGATGTACACAACTATATTAAATGATTAAAATTTTAAAACAGACAACACAAAACTAGACCATTTTTAGATTCATCATAAACCATGATAATCTAAAAAAACCATTAAGGCCCGGTTGTACCAAGTTCAGATAAAGTAACAGTTTACTATCTAATAGTAGATAAATATATTTTACTGTCTTAACCAGAGAATAAGATTTTTGGGTTGTTCTATGATGTTTTATTCTCCGGATAGCTAAATGGCAGATTGCTAACAGAGATATTAAAATTTTGTAAGGATAGAGTTAATTTTAAAAAGTTGGCAACTTGTTTGTCACAATTTTAATAGATGTTTGGTACCACGCTGCAACTTGTTTTAGGAAACTGGCAGCAAACAGTAGGCAGTGAGAGTAGTGTACCTAATGTAACATAGATGCCACTAAATGGTTCATGTCACTGCTATAGTTTGAAATGAATTAAATAATCTATGAAATAAAAAAGAAAAATTTATAAAATTATTTGTCAGAAATAACAATAGTAAAAAATATTGTTTGAAAACATTGTCATTGCTACAATGTGTCAAGTTTAGGTCGTTGGTCTAAAAAATATACATTAAAAAAATATAATTTTTGGAATCGTGGTATTGAAATAATGCGATCCGAAATTTTCGTCACACACACATACACACATATACAAACATCATCGTAAGAATGGTAAAATCGTATTATAGGGAGCCTAAAACGTGCTTATTCACTAAAACTCGTCGTTTAATTTTTTGACCAAAGACAATACCTTCCTTACCTAAACGTGACGGAAGGTAAAATATATATTTTATTTGAATATACTGAAATTACAGAAATTAAGTACTCACTGTATATTAAACAAATGAACGTTTACATTTACGTGACATGTATTTGACATATGTTAAAAATAGTAAACCCAATAACACCCTGGGGGCAATAGTTCCGTGCTGCCCACTTGATGCCTGCACTTCTCGTTTATATTGTGAGTTTGGTTATTTTTCGCTTTTTTGTATTTTGAGGTAGTAGTTAGTACCTTTAGAAGAGATATCAATACAATTTGCTAAAATGAGTAAAAATAATAGAAAGAGTAGTTAATTTTACCATCGCGGAAATAACTAATCTAATTAAATTAGGCGACAAATGCAGAAAATAAAAATTGAGTCCAATAAGACAGATTTCGTCTCTTTCAAAGAAAAATAAATTAGAAAAATATTTCAATTTTAGTTGTGGCTAGTATCCACGATATAAAAAAGAAACCTGTATTATTCTGCATGCGGTTGATTTATGAATATAAAATCGTAAAGCTATCAACAATTGGCATATCGAAGATACAACGTGACTCATAAAAATAATTGTAGATAAATAAGTGTTATTTCTCAAATTATGCTTTCTTTAAACTTTACAGATAAAAACAATAATTGGTTTCCAATTTTATCTAACAAATAAAGAACTGTATTTTTTGACATTCGAAATGTCATAAAAAAAGTCTGAATCATTCCATTTTTTTAAATTATGACATCTTTTTCGTACTGTTTTCGAAAATTAATATTATCGAAAATGAAACCCAATTCTTCATCATCACTGTTGTACTGATTCATTATAATAATAATTAATAATAACAAACGGGTTGTATCATCAAAACATCAGAAACGTTCTCTGTTTCTCTTCGTGTTTTCATTCCTGTCCACTCGGTACGATATTCTTTGGGTAAAACTCTTAACTGCTACTTTGACAGACAGCTATATAGTCGTTAATAAAAATTCATCTTACTGGTAACTTTTAACTGCAAACAACGCAAACTGAAGTTATCAATAGAATAAATTTGAACTGAATGTTTAACTATAGATAGAACAACCGGCCCGAAGAGAAATAAACTTGCATGATGAAAAAAAAGTAGTTTGCTTTTTCCGATGTGTCTATATATATTTTCCGATGTTGAAATTGTAAAGGACGAATTAAATTCCACGATTTGAAGTGGTTTTGCCACAGTGGTCAGCGTTGGGATAAACGTTCGCGCTGATGTAAATTTATCGTCGATTTAAAATGATGAAGATTAAGTGGCATTGTTATTTTTAATTAAGTATTTGTTTGAAGGCCGTTCGGTGATGTTTTCCAAGTGTCATGACGACCATCCCCATTTAAATATATCACTTTGTATTTGTTTGAATTTCGGCTGTTATCAGGTTTTTAATGAAGGGAGGATAACACGTCGTGTATCGGAAAACAAACTGTGAATTATTTTGAATGTTGTTTGGGGGCGAAAAGAGAACATGATTGAAAGAGTTTGAACATTTTGATTGTGATACGTTTAATGTTAAACCGTAAATCGCTTGTACAATATTTATTATATTCACCCGCCTAATAAAGCGTAAATATGATATGCAATAATTTATTCCATTGATAATTGGTTTCAATTTACATTTTAATATAATACCAATGTTATTCAATATCTTTTACAATATATTCAATATGTATTTTATATATGAAAATAAAAAATTTAATCATTAGGATTATCAACCACATAAATATCTACTGATTTTTACCTTCCGTCACCTTTGCATAAGGAAGGTATTGTGTTTGGTCAAAAAATTCGATGGTGAGTTTTTATTGAATAAGCACGTTTTGGGATTCCTAGACTACGAATTTCTAATTTATACGATGTTTGTATGTGAGTGTGTGTATGTGTGTGTGCGTGTGTGTATGAGTGTGTGAGTGCGCGCGTGTTTGTGTTCGGCCGCGATAACGCCAATACTACAATTCCAAAAATTACATTTTTCTCGTATTCCTCATTTTTATATCCACATGAAGACTTGATTTGATTTTGGTTACAATTGATCAACCGGAAGTATCTTAATTTGAAGCTCGTACCTGTTTTTCTTATGGTGGGAAATTTCTTTTATTTGACAAATTTAAAATACAGATTTTAAACTTTCAAAAATTGATTATGTTAATCAAGTATTCCAGAGACGTGTTAAAAAAATACGCCTTCGTAAATATATGGTTTTCTTGGTCATTAAACTGTCTTGAAACTATAGGTTTTATTAATATCAAAAGAAAAACATATGTTTGATAAACCGATAGAAAAAATAAAAAAAATCTACAATATAAATTTATTAAATTTGATGGATTCCATAAATTTATTCTACAAAGTAGAGGAAATAGGAACTTCGTTCCATTTCAAATTTGTTAAAAGTAAGGTCCCGTATGTTCAATCCGAGAAAAGTTCCGAGATAGTTTGCAATGCGGGACAAACGACTCAAATCCCGGAACAGTCTCGCACAATCCGGGACGACTGGTTACTTTAGTATTGTCCCATACGTCTTGCGAGGAAGGTTTTACTGTATGCACTGGATTTTTACGAAGTTGTTCTTTACTGTCCTAAAATTAAATGGTTTCGGTAGAAGATAAGTCTGGATCAGAAGATGACCAGTTTTTTTTTTAAGTTTTAAGTATATCTACATTAGTCGAAGGAATTTTGTAGAAATTTCTCATCATTTGTATTAGTTTTATAATTTGTTGAAAATGTAGGCCGGTTGAACTATTATGAGTTTCGGTTCGTATAAAATTTTGGGATAGAAATCAAATAGAACACTGTTTATAACGTTGATTTGTTTCATTTTAATTTAAGCTCAATTGTTTTTCATTCATAGCCTACTGAAAAATAACTATAAAAATAAAAATTATTTAAATTTCAATTGAATATTTCTCAATATTTTTGTTATGTAATGATATAAAAAAATAACATAGTTGAATTCAGAAAAAAATTCTCTATCGAATAGGCCAAAAAATATAAATCATCCCATTTAAAAAAATATAACTTTGTGTCGTAACTTGAGAACCACTGGTTTAAAAAAATATTTTCTTCTCTAATGGGATTTCTCCCTTGGTGTCCTATAACTCTGTTCTATAATATTTTTTTGTAACTATAATAATAAAGAAAATAATGGAGGTGGTCGGTTTTGGTGTTACACCTGTATATATACAGGATGTTTCCTTTAAAACAACCAGCCCTTTTTTGGGCGAACTAATGACTTTAGAGAAAAATGTTATATACAAAAAATTACCAGGAAAAAGGGCTTAATTTATAAGGAATAATAAATAAAAAATTCAACCAGTGGTTCTCAAACGGTAGAATAAAATTATATTTTTTTAAATGACAACCTATATAAATTTTTTATCCATTAGATAGAGATTTTTTTTCTGATTTCAACGATATAAATATGATATAGGGTTGTATAACAATTATTTCGAGAAAAATGATATTAAAAATCAGAAATAATTTTACAATATTGAAGTAGGCTATGCAATAAACAACTATTAATACGACTATTGCCTAGGTTACGATAGTATATTATTTTCTTATATCTAAAATAACTTGTTTTACTAAGAAATTCATAATAACAAATGAACTACTACTACCTGTATCATTTGTTTGCATTTGTTTATTGCATAGCCTACTTCAATATTGTAGAATTATTTCTGATTTTTAATATCATTTTTCTCGAAATAATTGTTATACAACCCCATATCATATTTATATCGTTGAAATCAGAAAAAAATTCTCTATCTAATGGACAAAAAATTTATATAGGTTGCCATTTAAAAAAATATAATTTTATTCTACCGTTTGAGAACCACTGGTTGAATTTTTTATTTATTATTCCTCATAAATTAAGCCCTTTTTCCTGGTAATTTTTTGTATATAACATTTTTCTCTAAAGTCATTAGTTCGCCCAAAAAAGGGCTGGTTGTTTTAAAGGAAACACCCTGTATATATAGGAATTATTATAATTGTTTTCCAATAAATAATGTTGAAATAAGCAAAATTACGAGGATATAATGTTATTTTATAAATACCAAAATCTCGCAACCACCCTATTGGTTTTTGTCCATTCTGTCCACATGATCGTTCCACTCCCTCCTAACTTTAATAAACTTCATAACTTCCTATATTTCACATTCTTCTCTTATTTGTTGGTTAGGTACTCTATCTGTTAAAGTTTTGCCAGTAATATATCTTAATGTTTTCATTTCTGTACTACTGAAATGAAAACTTAAACTCATCTTACTACATCATTCATTTCTTCGGTTAAGTGAATTTAGTTGAAAGTTCGTATTGGAAATACAACATAAGGTATTGGTTTTTGTCAGTATTATTTAAATTTGGAGAAAAGCGAAGCCATTCCCAATTTTCTTTTCGTCTCGTTTCCATTCCATCGATGAAAAGTCCTCCACTTCCGATTTAAAAAATATATTAACTTCAGAGTATCTTAAAACTTTTCGTTTTCATTTTACGTAAAATATTTGAAAGTAAGAAGTTTCAGATTTGTGAATATCATACCTTAACAAAAATTGCAGTCTCTGTTATAATAACTTTTTCTTGGTGTCCGTGAAACTTTTCCCTCGATATAGACGATAATTTATTTGATCAATATTCCTGGAACCCTGGAATATATCGACGACATCTGGGGTGTATAATAAAACTAGGGCTGGAGATTTATGTAAAATACATTTTAAGTCACGATGCGAAGTTCGTACTAGTTTTGTAATAAAATCGGGCGGATATTTGCACCAAAACATGCAAAGAAAGATACAACGTTGGAACGTTATTGCGAAACCTAGTACCTGGCTCCATTTCCTGCTAGTTTTATACGTAGATTGCTTCCTGACAATGAAAGGAAAAAGATACGGGCGAAACCCACCTTATCGACAACGACTTTGCTTGCCTTGCAAACATAAATAACTGGACATTTCATTTAAATATACGAGCAACATCAAAAATGAACGTAAGCTGTGAATATTGGCGGATACGTGAAAAACATCTACATATTTGTACAAAACAAGTGATTTAGCGTCGGTTTTGTAAACGAGCAGTTAAATTTACTTACACAGAAATTTGGTAAACTGGACAAATGCAATGCGAGTTGTTGACGATTATTTTAATGTCAGAACAAAAATTAATTTGAATTTAATCAATAGCATAAATTTATTTTAGAACATTAAACTTTTTCTGGTTAAGCAGCGTGTAGCCCAGCCAGCTATTGAGTTCTCCCCACCGCTCAACCTGGGACGAGAAATTCTCATCCTCACGTACTTATTCTGATGCTTTTATTTTGCTATTTTGCGCTTGTAGGATTATATTTTTTACATTTATATAATTTAAAAGAACTAATAATGAAAATATTAGTTGAAACTAAAACTAATACAATTACCCCTTAACCTTAAAATTATAAAATAAGCTATATACGTATTTCGAGAACTAAGTTCTCATCATCAGTAGTACAAATTTAAGCGGAGTACCTAAGATTACTCAACATGTCAGAGGTCCTAACAACCGCTTAAATTTGTACTACTGTTGATGAGAACTGAGTTCTCGAAATACGTATATAGCTTATTTTATAATTTTAGGGTTAAGGGGTAATTGTATTAGTTATAATTTAACCTTAGACTCCTCCTATTATTAATCATCAAAATGTTAGTTGCAAAAGTAATTATTGTAATGATTTATTACTTGATTATTGTTCTTAAAATATATTAGTTCAGCTAAATTATTCCCATTGTTGTAAATAGTTCCTACTGTTGTTAAATTTGTCTCTTCTTGGTTGTTGGTAATTCTACAATTCATGATTTATTAACAGCTAAACATTGTATATAAATGTTTAGTTTAAATAACTGTGACAAGTAACAGTACAATAATTCAAATAGGAATAAATAATATTAACAATAAATAGTTATTAAATCGTTTTCACAAAAACTAATAGAAAATAATATAAATATAATTGTTTGAAATAAG
Source organism: Harpalus rufipes (assembly GCA_951394225.1). Taxonomy (NCBI): domain Eukaryota; kingdom Metazoa; phylum Arthropoda; class Insecta; order Coleoptera; family Carabidae; genus Harpalus; species Harpalus rufipes. The sequence goes on from OX596283.1 coordinate 38,412,428, forward strand.
CATTTTCTGTTGTAGCGCTTACCGTGCGCTCTGCTGGGCTCACCAACAGTAGTGTAGAGCGTAAAAAGGAAAAATCATTCCATCTCACTCACACTCATATAGGGTGGTGACCAGCACAGCCGAACATAGGACTTTAACATGTAAAATCAGACTTTCCTAATTTCCTGCTTTCCTAATTATTTAAGGAAAAAAAGCTTGTAATAATAGTTGTAGAGCATAAAATTCTGCATTTGAATCAATAAGCAAAATTAATTTTCTGTGCCTTGTAACGACAGGTATTAGATATGAAAATGTCGAAAATAACCTCAAAAATAGCAATAGCCATGGAATTGAAACAAAATAAATAACAAATGTCTAACGGTTTATCTGACATCTTAGGGTAATTTATTTGTATTAGGTGTTATTTTTATTTTCTGTTCCAGTTAACAATTAACTGTTAATTTAAATTAATATTTGTTCATTTGAACAGAAATTACAAATAATAATAAAAATAAATTAACCTAGCTTGACAGATAAATCGTTAACATTTGTTAATTTTTTGTTTCAATTCCATGGCTATAGATATTTTTGGGGTGATTTTCGACATTTTCATATCTCTGTATAGGAAAGGGCTGAACAGTTTTTGGTATCAATTGGACAACCAAAATCAGTAGTTTATTAGAAACAGTTATAAATTTTTTGAAAATTATTTATGACATTACGAATATTAAAGAAAAATAAATTCTCTGTGGTACATTTATATTTTTCATTATATCTTCTAAAGATTTAGAAATAGAACAAAAGCAGTGTCAAAAATCAAAAGTAGTTTATATTTTAAGTTTGTGATATAATTTTATTGGATAAAAGTATGAAATGGTCACAAAATAATTGTCTTGATATTGTAATATACTCTCATTTTCTATATTAGTCAAACATATGAAAACTAGTTCGCTAAATTGTTTTTATCTACGACAGTGTGCTAATATGTAATTATATAAATATAATGGCAGTGCCATTAAATCACTCATACGTATTAATAACGTAGGCTACGAATGAACATTTCAATGTTTCTCATTATGTCAAAAATTAAATGAAAAATGTGTTTTAAGATCAATTTAAACTGTCGTAGATAAAATATTGAAGGATACACATTTGATATAGTCTAATGAAACTTGCGTGATTAAAACACTCGGCTCATCGCCTCGTGATTTAACATCGCATGCGTTTCATTATGAACGCTATATCAAACATTTATCCTTAATATCTATTATGTATCAGGCGATTAGTTACAACTTGTATAAAAATTAGTATGTTTTCTAGTAAAACAGACAAGAAAATAATAATATTTATTTCATTAACAGGTAAAAATTAATTAGCAAGAGAATAATAATTCCTGCCTTGGTAGTAAAACGACTCTAGTAAAGTCGTACGGCAGGACGAACGATATATTTCCCGTAAAGATTTAAATCAGGCTGCCTCTGTAAGAAACTAGCACCTTGGCTGCAAAGTGCCTTCCTAGCCGTTAGCCTGAAATATATGTTTTTAATCTCATTCGGTCGCGAATTAAGCGTGCACTTTAATTAAATTTACTATGACAATATTCAAGTGCTGGACTCTTACATCAGCTCAGCTAGTTTAATAGAAAAACTGGAAGAAATGGTTAAATCGTAGATTTCACACGATAATTTTAAGAAAAAGTTGACGAATATTGTTTTAATACAGGAAGCAATACAATTTAAATCATTTTCTATTGTTATTTGATACAATTTTTCGGAATTTAACATGTTCATTGCGATTAAATATGATTGGACTCTAATGAAGATTATACAGGTGTTTCCTTTAAATCAACCACCGATTTTTGGGCATACTAATGACTAGAGAAAAATGTCATATACAAAAAATGATAATGAATAAGGGGCTAATTTATCAGTAATAACAAACCAAAAATTCGACCAGTAGTTCTCAAACGGTAGAACAAAATTATATTTTTTAAATGGTAACTTGTATATTTTTTTTATTCCATTAGATATTTCAACGATATAAATATTGTATAGGATTGTATAACAATTATTTCGAGAAAAATGGTATTAAAAATTAGAAATGTTACACTATTGTGTGCGAAACACACACGCACACACACACAAATTGTATTCTAGGCACCCTAAACGTGTTTATTCACTAAAAACTCCTCATCGATTTTTTTTACTAAAGACAATACCTTTCCTTACCTAAAGGTGGCAGAAGGTAAAAACTAGTACATATCCGAAAAATCGACGTCTGAGCCGAGCCTTTTAATAAATTAATCACCAACTAATAAGTTTAGAAAATAAAATAATGTCTGCAAGAATTACAAATTGCAACATAAAGTAAGTAGATCCTTTATATCTTGGTAAAATAAAAATTGAAATATAAAGTAGATAAATTATAAATTATTTCATAGCAACCGGGCCCTGCAAGCCCCATGTCATAGCGGGCCTAGGCGGTAATAAAGATCTGTAACATCTTTCTCTAGTCATTAGTTCGCCCAAAAAAGCTCTTGTTGTTTTAAAGGAAACCTCCTGTATTCGACTTTCGTATAGATATTATTCTTGTTAATTTTATTTGGGATTCAGTGCAGTTTGTATTTTTTATTTGTCTATTACACTTTTTTTCAATGAAGCCAATTAAACAAGACAACAAAGTTTACCCATTATTTTAAATAAAATCCAGTTTTATATATTTGTTTGCAAACCAACATTTCTATCTGTTGTATTCTAAAAATATTCCGCATATTTATAGTGTAGGTAAAGTTCCCGGTCTAGCTGGCAGAATAAATTTTTGTGATATATGACTGGCGGTGTGATACAGTTGGTAATTCCATGCCAACGATATGGGTGTAAATACCGTGCGATGTTGGCAAGACTGCTGCATTTCACCCCATTTCTCTTTCGCATAATCTCTCGCACTGCCTGCTGCACATATTGCCAGCCTGACAGGACAAATGAGGCGGGAATTTCGAATATTGCGGAGCGATACGATTACTACGGGCTCGGATTATGACATGGGATGGGATCACTCCCAAGCACTAACCTCTAACCTACATTTTCTTTCTTTCATAATACTTATATTGAGCATATATGTTCACCGGTGGGAAAGATGAAGAATTTACAAATGGGGACACTAACCTTTAGCGACGAATTTAAGGTTTATATTAGTAAAATTCACTAATTAACAATAACATCATAATAGTTCGGCCGGCTTACATTTTCCACAAATTATAAAACCTTCACAGATGGTAAGAAATTTATGCAAAATTCTATCGACCACTTTAATTATAGATATAAAACTTATACAATCTGTGGACCATATGCCGAGAGATAATAGTTCGACCGGATTTTAAAGGGTCATCTTCTAGTCCAGATTTATCTTCTACCGAGACCCTTTACTTTTGGTACAATATGAAAAACTTCGTAAAAATTGAATTTTAATAAAATTCGACACACCCAGATGAGTCCGAGTGACAGCAGAAGTCACTATAAGCTACTCTGTATGTAATGAGGGTGCCACCAGAGGGCACTAAAATATCTCTGTATAATTGTATATATGTAAACTGTGAATTGTATGTGTAGAGTGACAGTTTGTATAGGTTAAATGACCTTATAATAAATAAATGTATCAAATACACATTAATTTTAATAAATAAAATCTGATGTGACCAACACAATACTTCACGCCATTTAGATTTTATTAATTTAAATACATATCTATGGGGTCTCATTGCCGCGTGCCTCATGTCTGTTCGCGAATCCGAGGAACCCGATTCGATCCCGATCAACGTCAAATATTTTGAATTTTAAATGGCACAAAATTAATTCTTGTGATGCACTTTCCACGCCAGAAGTGAGTGCCCGTGAGCTGACGCTTGGTAAACGTCCGCACGATACAAATATGCCATCATCATTACCGAAATCTGTGTGTAAAGCAGATTGGCACCAAAATCTCCTTTCCATACTAGAATAAGGTAGAAATACATGGTTTCAAATTTTTCTGAATGATGGTATTTGAGTTAAAGCGCCCAGAAGATCCACACACACACACATACATATACACACGCACACACGATCCCTATACCTTCCTTACCAAGGGTAGCGGGAGGTGAATTGTATAGAAAACTCATTAATACTTATATATTTATAACGGCAACATAAATTAGCTTCGTTTAATTTTTTCAATAAATAGATTAACAAAATATCCTTTAAACAAAAAACGTTTTAAAATTGAATTAAATTAAGGTATAGCTAAGTCTAACGATTTTCCGATTAAAACTATCGATAAATTAGTTAATAAATTAAAAATCGCCAATCCGTTTCTAATTTTAAAACGTTAACACCATTTAATAAAAAAAATAACAATAAATACATAACATTACCGTACGATAACGCTTCCAAAAGTTTAAACAAAATTTTAAAAAATCATAATTCAACCGTTACTTACAAAGTAATAACATTAAATCTTTATTGGTAACCCTAAATATAAAAAAGATATTAACAAGAAATTAGGGATTTATAAATGTAATTATAATGATTTTAATAAAATTTACATCGGTCAAACTAAAAGACAAATTGACACTCGATTTAAAGAACATTATCATATAAATATGGCCAGCACAATACCTTCTGTCAATCCTATGTATTATGTACAAAATCCATACATAAATTTTCTTGCAAAAGATTCTAAATTTCAAGTAAAATTTATTTCATAAACAAACTATGCAAATGACACTTGACACTGACATCTTCTTCTTTAGCTTTTCCCATTCGTTAGGGGTCGCTATTTTTTATTTTCTTCTTCCATTCATTTCTGTTTTGCGGGTCGTCCTAATTCGGTTGCTTTTCTCTCAAGTCTTCCATCTTATCTTTGGTCTTCTTCTGTTTCTTCCATCTTCTATTACTAAGCTATTCATAAAATAATTTTACTGGAAATATAGGATCTTTTGCAAGAAAATTAGGGCGCGAGCAGTCACCTGACTTGCTGACCTTGGCAAGCAGATATAAGAGCCCGTATCAGAATGACAGCTATTAATTATGTCCATAACTGACAAATGTCATAATTGTTCATTCAAAATTTCATTTTTTGGTATTTTATGATTCTTTTTCTCGGCATCTGAGTTCCATACTCCTGATAACAAATAAACCACATGAAATAAGAAAATCAAGAAATTTTGAATGAAAAATTATGACACTTGTCAATTATGGACGTAATTAATTGCTGCCATTTTGACACGGGTCCCCATATCTGCTTACCAAAGTCAGCAAAGTCACGTCACTGCTCGCGCCCTATACATAAATTTTCTTGCAAAAGATCTTATATTTCCAGTAAAATTATTTCATAAACAAACTATGCAAATTGCACTTGACACTGACATCTTCTTCTTCTTCTTCTTTAGTTTTTCCTATTCGTTAAGGGTCACTATTTTTTAGCTTCATTCAGTTCCTTTTCTCTCAAGTCTTCTGCAATACAGTCCTTCCATCTTATATTTGGTCTTCCTCTGTTTCTTCCACGTTCTATTACTAAGCTATTCATTGTTCGTCAAATATATTCTTCCTCATGACATGTTCAAACCAATGTAATCGTCTCTCTTATATCTTTCTAGAAACATTAGAGTTGTTTCCCTTATTCTTTCAATCATTTACTTTTTATTGATACTGACATCTATCAGTTTGAATTTTCTGAATGTATTAGCAGTTTCCATGGTTAAGTTAGCATAGCTGGCTGATTTATGTAATTTTATATCTTTATAATTCTTTAACTCTATATCTGTTGAATATGAAATATAAAATGCAATTAAATCGTATAGAGAATAACATATTCTTTAAGTTAAATAATATTTAACGAGTTTTTTCAAGAAAAACTGTTAAACTCTTCAAATTGTATTGGAGATACACACACACACACACATACACACACTTACACACACATACATACATCATCGTAAAAATAGTAAAATCGTATTATAAAGACCCTAAAACGTGCTTATTCATTGAAAACTCAACACCAATTTTTTTGACCAAAGACAATACCTTCCTTACCTATAGGTGACGGAAGGTAAAAACGGTAATCCAGAAAAAGCTAGCGTAGCTCAACATATGTTCATTAATAATCACAAAATTAGCAAGTCTAATATTAAACTTTTAAAACATATTAATAATTATAGATATTTAGAGACATTCGAGAATTTAATAATAAATAAATGTAAAAATCATTTGATGAACGCAGAAATAAATAAAACAAATAAAAGAAATCAAACGTATATAACCTTAAATGCCAACAAACAAATGTAATGTGACAGATCAGATGTGACAGTTCATTTTCTACGATCTTTATTCACTTTGGGAGGGGCGTTACGGAATTATACCTACGCGGGATTTTCAACTTTTAATTTTCTGGCCAACAGAATCAATAGGAATGCAAATGACGGCAGAAATGTTTAATTCGTTATAAATTTTTACTTAAGAATTTTTTTTTAATTATTTACCTTTACTACTTAGTAATCAGCAAGTACTTTACTATTTTTATATAAATTTGTTGTATTTTGATTATGGCTTATGTCCGATTAAGAAATATGTAGTTAAACAGATATTAAGTATTATAGTTTTTAAAAAATCGTCCTTCCAACATCCACACGCACACACATACACAAAACACACACCCAGACATCATCGTAAAAAATGTTAAAATCGGATTTTAGGGTCCCTAAAACGTGCTTCTTCATTAAAATCTGGATATGCTATTTTTAGTATGAATCCAATATTTCTCTTAATAATATTTTACAGATATTAATATTAATTTTGAAAAAACGAAACACAATTGTGTTGATTTACTGTGTTTTTTAAATCGCCTCGTTTATTTTCAATCCCGTTTTGTTCATCTTCCAGCAATTTAAATTTGTTGACTATATATTCTTTGCGATATATAAATACCTGTCATGATGAAAAACGCGCGTATACCTTATTATATTTAGATTTATATGAAAGTTCAAATTTGTATTCTTCCATTTTGATTTATTGGGATGTGTAACAAATATTGACTTCCGAGAAACTTACTAGGCATACGGAATCTTAGAAATATCCCTCTCTGTTGACATGGAAAACATTAAGTCTTTATGATGTCGAAATATAGATATTTTCTCGTTTTTTCATGTGGATATATTGATATAGCACGAATGACGAATTGTATTGAAATGTGAGTAATACTTGTTCATCTCCAGAAAATAAAAATACGAAGGGAAATGTCAAAGAGAAACTGGAGATTAGAAATATATTGTTGGATGTAATTTCAAAGAAACCCAGTACAACATTAACTTGAAAGGTCAAGCGCATAAAATAACAAATTGTAACTTTTAAATAAGTCTGTGAACTTCTTTAGCAATGATATGATATACTCGTACAATATACTCACAATAATGAAATATTTTTACAGAGGAATGGTTATTAGTAGCAACAGCAATTTTTAAAAATAAATGAAATATTTTATACATCTCAGTAAAAACGGAGATGAAAGAAACTATTTCAACATACAGGATGGAGACGAACACCCTAACATAGGACTTTAACATTAGTAATACCTTGCTGCCCTAATTATTTTAGGTAGAAAAGTTTCAAATATTCTGCATCCGAATCAATAAGCATAATAAAGCAATTTTGTTTGCTTTGTAACGTCAGAAATTAGGTATGAAAAGGTCGAAAATTACCCTAAAAATATCGATAACCACGGGTTTGAAACAAAAAATTAACAAATGTTAACAATGTGTCTAACCTAGGGTGATTTTTAATAGTATTGGTAATTTCTGTTCAAGTGCACAATTATCTATTAATTTAAATATATTTTAACCCAGTAAATCTCTATACAATAACCTAAACATTAAAAGTAAAAAACCAATTACCTATGTTTTATAAAGAAATATAAAATTTTGTTGGGTTTATTTTGGCTTTTATAACAGCAACTAAGCGACGAGCCATTGAATTTACCAAATTTTTTGTTACCAATTACCTTATATTCTGTCATTTTTCTTGTAATTTATTTTTCAATTTTTTTTTGGTTTTAATAATATATATTCTTGTTTATTTTAAGAATTTTCCGCACTTGTTCTCTCGGCTTTAATTATGATGGCGAGGGGGGGGAACCGCAAATTATTTGTTGGCTCGTTCTCTTGTTAAAAAATAAAATTTTGACAAGCCCAATTTTTCGAAGCTTCATTTTAAAATTACTTTTGCCGAGGTAACCTTTGCTATTTATATACCGACATTCCGATGTATATACACTTGCATCTTCTTTAGGGTAGTAAGATCTTACCCCGAAGAAGGTGCAAGTGTGCACAGAAATATCGATGTTGTAAGAATAATGTCTGCTTGGCTGAAATTTCGAGTAATTGTTAACACCTTATCCATATATCACAAAAAAAAATTCCCACATATTTACTATTTATTATTGTTTCAATAGAAACTAATTTTTTTACTCTCGTTAACTAAATATACCCCAAAAATAATGAACTCAAATCCAGCACTCATTTCAGATAAGGACACTTCTCTAAAAATAACAAAATAAAGAGAGACATGTATAGGATGGTGGCGGTTAGGGGTGAACATAGGGATTTAACATGGGATTTTTGTTTTATGCAATTTCCTGCATGTATGAATGCGATTGAGTGTGGCCGAGGCGAAAGAAGTCTGCTTAGATAGGAATGTATGGCGAAGGATGATTGTTTCTAAACTATTATTGTGATCCGGATGCGGTATTTCGCTACCGAAAATCGGTCACTTTAATATGTTTAAGAGTAAGGATTTGTTGTATGATGTTGATGTTGTTCTTATTGTTATCGGGTTTGTGCGAACCCACTAAGTGGGACACGCGTGATTTTATGTATGTATGTATGTATGTATAGTCATTTTACAGCAAAAACTGTAGAGTGCAAAACCGTTCTTACATGTTTGCCTCTCGCTACGAGAAGTATTGGATTCATGCTAAAAATTTCATATCCAGATTTTAGTGAATAAGCACGTTTTAAGGTCTCTACAATCTGATTATAACATTTTTACGATGATGTCTAAGTGTGTTTGTGTGTGTGTGTTTATGTGAGAATGTTATAGGTACGATTTCTCAAATTCAAAAAATCTGTATAACTACGGATTCCTCAATCTAACAGTAATGAGAAGAGTTGAATAGGTTCTGGTAATAATTGGGCAACCGGAAGTGGTAGTTTCTAAAAAAAATGTCTAAATATTATTTTTTTAAATTTGTTACTTCAAATAATACAGATAATTAAATTCTCAATCTGACACATTTAAATTTTTTATTATATTTCGTATAAGTTTGAAGATATAGGATAGAATAATATAAAATAATCTGTTGTAATAAATCTCGTTGCCCAAAAAACTCCATGTAAACCAGGTGATATATTTAAATGTTTGTAATTGACAGATAAATGCAAAATATCAGTGTCAAAAATTAGCAGTTTTTTCTGGGAGGTATGAGTATTTAAAATTATACGTATGTTAATATTACATATATCCTTAAGAAATACCGCTAATACCGCCAATGAATTTGAAGAATTTTGAACATATTAGAAGAGTAGGACAAAATTCCTCATAGAACGAAAGAAGAGATACAATTTCAATTATTTGTGTGTACAAGAAATGTTAAATTGGAGCCCCATATCTGCTTGTCAAGGCCAACAAAGTCACATGACTGCTCGCGCCCTATGCAACTTAAAATGAAAATGGCGAGAGGCATTGTGCTGGCCACAACAGATTTTTTATTAAGGTTTTAGTTTCTTCTTAATTTAAAAAAAAAATTCAAAAGTGCCGTTAATAAATATCAATACCCATGACTAACGACATTGTAGAAAACAAAGTTATTTTATTCATATTCTGTCAATTTTCTTGTAAAAAGTAAATTAAATAATGAATTGACGATCGACGTTTGACGTTTATTAATAATATTTGAAAACCAGGAGAAAAGAAAACAAGTGTCATGGCTATTAACAGAACTTTTGAAATTTCTTTTTAAAATTAAGACAAAACTAAAACCATAATAAAAAAATATAAAAACAGTGTTATATGCTGTTACGTTCTAATTTGGTCCTTTGTTCCAATTTCCTTAATTTTATACCTGCCGTTCCTTCGTTTCCATTCATGACCTGAAAAACAATATTTTATGCCGTAATGATATTATTTATACTTCATAGTTCTATTAAATTCACTTACTTAATGTTTCTTTAAATTTGGTAGCTTCATTTGTCAAAATTAAATAGTCTATTTCGCAGTTTATTATTCTAGTTTCAGTTTTAGGTTAATTTTTGGTGACATTTCTTAATTAGATTTATCTTTGCGGTGATCGTATAAGCTGAGCGCTACGTTCACAACGTAGTGTAGCGGCGGTAAATTTTGAATTTGACTGGTAAATAAATAGACTTAAATTGGTTGGATTTATTTTTGTATTAATTTAGTTTATTTATTTAAAACATTAACATACAACTATTATCCCATCCTACTATCCTTAAATTACCCCTATCCTATACTAAAAATTATGAGCGTAACACGTTTTATTTAAGTAGATTTGTTGTGCGCAAGGCTATGGTTACCCTCTTTCTCTCTTTCCGGAATTTAAATTATTTTTCCCTGCCTTAAGTAAGATCCGGGGACTTATCGTAAGTAACTTCAAGCGGGCGAACGTGTGGAAGAAAATTTGAGTTGCGGGTCAGAATGACTTAAAGTAATTCCGGTCGAGTGTAAAATATTCGTAGGGAATATTACCCTTATTTGGGGATCAATCGCCGGATTACGTATTTCGTTAGGAGGTTTTTGGTGATTTGTGAATCAACCTCCCGCGGAGTTCCCACGTGGGGATCAATTTAAGTGTTAGTGGTTCGCGACCTTTTTTTTCTTTTGTTCGTAACATCTTCCAACATCTCGCCACGGGCTGAAGGCATCGTCGGGGGGACAGTTAGATTACGGGGTGGACATCTCCAGCTGGTGTGACGTTGCCTGGCATCGTCCGCATTCCGCTGACTGACTGCAGTCATCCCCACCACCATTCCTGGCTACCTACCGCCACTAGAGATAAGTCGTACAGACATCTTTTATATTTTTTTAACAACTTTTATTTGAGGCACTGAAGACGTTGGAAAACTTGTTAACTTTAATTTTTGTTCATTTTTATTGTGCATTTAACTTTTGGAGTGCCTGAAAATTGGTTTAACCTTAGCTTCGTTCACTTTTATTTTGCACTCACTTTTGGAGTGCAATATTATTTTTGGATTTTTCATTTATATTATTATTACTGTTATACTTATTATTGGATTGATTTGATCCAGTGTGCAACTTTGTGTTGTTTTTGGTTTTATTTATATTGTGCCTGGCACAGATTCGGCACTGTTGTAAGTACTTTGTTCTACGATACGTCGCGGACTATTCGTCCTCGCATATTCAACTGGCTGTACTTGCCCTGCGTTGTCGGTTGGCCAACTTCCTTCGTATAATTGTACTGTCGGGTCGGATATATCCGCGTCGTCACATTTATTTATATTCATATTTATACATTCTTCTTTACTTTAAAATTTACATTCATTAAAGTATTATTAATCTTAGCTTTGGGAGTATTCTTTTATTTGTACAAGCCTTTTCTCTCGTTTTCAGGCAATGTTTTTATATTCACGGTAGGTAAACTTTATTTAAAACCTTTTCGTAATTTTCCGGACAAAAATTACGTGGCGCCCATTCAACCCCTTTTGGGGGTTGATCACCGAACTGAACCCGCTCCCACCTCCACTGTGTAAAGGCTAGCGGCCGCACACCGGAACAGCTAGGGTACGTAAAAAGCAACCCCAATCGCTCACGCGGCGGTTGCACGTCACAAATTTTGGCGCCCAACGTGGGGCGATAAACGTTAGGGGGCCTTGATCGTTGTTAGGGGCCATAAACGTTAGGGGGCGATAAACGTTAGGGGGCCATATCGTTGTTAGAGGCCATTTAGCTTTTTTTTTGGGGTTCGTTGTATCAAAACGCGACTTTCATTGTTAAGGGCCAAATCGTTTGTTTAGGACCGTATGGTTAGCTGATTATACTGTTATATTTTGTGGTCGGGATTTAGATTTTGGGGAACTTCTGGAAAAAAAAAAAAAATAATAATTAGGCTTTAAATTTCATATAGTTTTATTGTTGGTTGTACCTTTATTGGTACATATTTGTTGTTCCTTGTTACATTAACAGGATTTTTTTTTTGTATATTTTTGCCATTTTCCGTCGGTATGGAAACTTCAAGGTTGAGTAGGGATGAATTGGAGTACGAATTGGTCGTGCGGGGAATTCGCGGAACAAATACATTAACGGTACAGGCTATGAGACAGGAGTTGGCAAAAAAATTAAGGAAGGAGGAAGTAGGGCAGATCGTTAACAATCCTGTCAATGAATTAGACTCATCTACCGAAATAGATATTTGTTCAGCAAAAATTGTGCAAATCCAGGAGCTTATTGACAATTTTTCTGGATTGGGTTCAAGTTACGAATTCCAGAAAATCTGCACTAAAATTCAACATGTCATTTCCCGATTAGCGAGAATCGAGAGCAATGACGAAGACATTAAAACATCGGTAAAAACACTGAACGATAGGATTAGGGCTGAAGAAGATAGACTGCTTCAGAAAAATGACGAACAAGAGGAACGTCAGAGACAAGCAGAAGCGAAAGTAGCATCTACAGTCAATAAAAAAACTACACCACCTGCTGTAAGGAGGAAACAGATTCCGGTAGTGCACTGGGATATCAAGTTCGATGGCAATGTACACGAGCTTAGTGTCAATGCATTTTTGGAAAGGGTGAATGATTACCGTATTTCGCGTAACGTTTCCGAGTCGGAATTGTGTGATTCTGCGATAGAGCTGCTGCGAGGACAGGCATTAACGTGGTATCGTTCAGCGCGTTCAAAAATAAAATCATGGGATGATTTCGTCAGGCTGTTGAAAGATGAATACGAGCCATTTGATTATGAAATGGCGTTGTGGGATGAAATTCGGTCACGGACACAAGGTGCGGATGAAACGGTAGGTGCTTACATGGCGAGTATGATAAATTTGTTTAAACGAATGCCGAAACCACCTACGGAAGAAGCGAAGTTACAGGTGTTGCGCAGGAATGTATTACCCTATTATATTCGGGGAATTGGATTAACAGAAATCACCACTGTTGAACAGCTACAAACTGTTTGTAAACAACTTGAAAAAAATCGGCTCATGGCAGAAAAATTTCAACCCCCTCCATCAAGTAAGAAAAATTTACTTGAATCTGATTTAGCTTACCATGGTCGCGCTAAAACAACGTCGGTTAATGCTGCAGACGCTTCCACCTCCTCTAAATCCGGAGGAAAATTAACTTGCTGGAACTGTCACGAAAAGGGTCATATAGCGCGGGACTGCAAGAAAGAGAAACGTAAACACTGTTTTCGATGTGGGAAGGCAGACGTGACAGTCAACTCGTGTCCCAAGTGCTCGGGAAACGCGCGGGGGGGACACTAAAGGGTCGTGTCGTGTCTTCACCCTCCTTTCTGGCGGCCACACACCTGGAGAATGAAAAGAACTTGGCGATAGTTAACTTTATTATCTCACACTTAGGTCAAGATCAGCGTCCTTATTTGGAGATCTCAATCTTTGGTTGTAAGATTTTAGGGCTCTTGGATTCGGGAGCCACTAGGTCCATTATTGGTAGGGAAGGTTGGGAGATGCTAAAAGGGATGGATTTATATTTGGATAAATCGGATGCACCCGGTTGCACGGTTGCAGACGGAAAAGAATGTGTGAGTTTGGGTTCGATTACTGTTCCCGTTCTTCTCATGGACAAAATTAAATTGATTAAATTTTTAGTCGTTCCGGATGTCACCAGCAGTATTATCTTAGGGATGGATTTTTGGTGCACAATGGGGATTGTACCTGATTTAAGAAGGGATGTTTGGAATTTTACGGGATTGGCGACATTAAATGTACAGGATACAATGACATCAGACTTAACAGACGAACAGAAACTACAACTACAGACTATGTTGGACAAAAATTGGGAACGTATGCCAAGAAAACTTGGATGTACATCAAGAGTACAACATAAAATAATTGCGGAATCGGAACCGGTCAAGCAGCGCTATTACCCAGTTTCACCAGCGATTCAGCAACATATCGATGCTGAACTGAAGAAGATGTTAGCTGAGGATATTATTGAGCCTTCCTCAAGTTCTTGGAGTTCACCTATCTTGATGGTGCCGAAGAAAGATGGCGGCTACCGTTTTTGCGTAGACTTCCGGAGGCTTAATAAAGTCACAAAAAAGGATGCGTATCCAATTCCTTACGTTTCTGGAATTTTAGATAGATTAAGAGGTGCCAAGTACTTAAGTTCATTGGACATAAAATCAGCTTACTGGCAAATTCCGATGAGTTCGTGTAGTCGAGAGTTCACGGCGTTCACAATTCCAGGACGTGGACTGTTTCAGTTTAAGCGGATGCCATTTGGGCTCACAAATGCCCCAGCCACCTGGCAGCGTTTAATTGACGAGGTGTTGCAGGCTGATCTTGAGCCTTTCGTCTTTGTTTATCTGGATGACGTAATCGTCATCTCCGAAAGTTTCGAGCAGCATCTAGAAATTTTACAGACGATTTTTGATAGACTTTTTGCGGCGGGTTTGACCCTGAATAAAGACAAATGTCAATTTTTCAGGTCAGAACTACGTTACCTGGGGTATGTTGTAGATAAGCGTGGGTTGAGGGTTGATCCTGACAAGGTAAATGCTATATTGGGGATATCGACGCCAAATAGTGTGGCTGACGTACGCAGTTTCTTGGGCATGGCGTCCTGGTATCGTAGGTTTGTTCAGGATTTTGCCACCATCAGTGCTCCACTCACAAATTTGTTGAAGAAAAATCGGAAGTGGCATTGGACGGAAGAGTGTCAAGAAGCATTTCAGAGGCTGAAAGAATGTCTGATCTCTGCTCCGGTTTTGAATTGCCCTGATTTTTCGAAGCCCTTTGTGGTTCAAACCGACGCGAGTGGTTATGGCTTAGGCGCGGTACTGACGCAAGAAGATTCGGACGGTGAACGCGTCATATGTTTTTTGAGCCGGTCATTGACTAAACATGAACGCAACTATTCCACCACTGAGCGGGAATGCCTTTCAGTTGTATGGGCAATACAAAAACTTCGCCCCTATTTAGAGGGTTCGTGTTTCACAGTCGTCACAGACCATGCCTCATTGACGTGGCTCATCCATCTAAAAGATCCCTCTGGTAGATTATGCCGTTGGGCTGTTAAGCTCCAGCAGTACGATTTTGAGATCGTACACAGGAAAGGGAAAGATCATGTAGTCCCAGACTGTCTTTCGCGTTCTGTGCCGAAAATCGAGACAATTTCATTTAGTGCTGCTCAGATTCCTACAACCGATAAATGGTACTTGAAAATGAAACAAAAAGTCATAGAAAGTAAGTCGCGAAAATTTTCTACCTGGAAAATACACGGCGATATCTTATACAAGCATGTTCGACCTCGACATCCTGATCTTACTGATGAAGAGTTCTCTTGGAAACGAGTAATTCCCAAAGACCAGCGCAAGGAAGGCATGAAGCAAATGCATGATTCGCCAACATCGGGACATCCTGGCATCACTAAAACCTACAATAAATTGAAACAGAAGTACTATTGGCCTAAAATGAAGGCTGACGTGGTGACGTACGTTAATAGATGTATTGTATGCGCTGAGCAAAAGGTGGTGCAGAAAAGTCCACCAGGTTTAATGGGTACTCGGCCGCAGGTATTTCGTCCATTCCAACTCATCAGTACAGACTTAATGGGGCCACTGCCACCATCTACAAAAGGGTACAGATATATTTTAGTTGTGTGTGACTATTTTAGCAAATTTGTGCTTACATTTCCTCTTCGAACGGCGACAGCGCAGACAATATCTGGCTTCATGGAGGAACATGTTTTCTTATTATTTGGTGCGCCACAATATATCGTCTGCGACAACGGAGTTCAGTTTCGCAGTTCGGAATTTCGCAATGTTTGTGCGAAATACGACGCCACTCTTCTCTTTAATGCGCTCTATCATCCACAAAACAATCCCACAGAAAGGGTAAACAGAGTGATAAAAACGATGTTATCTTCATACATTAAAGACCATCAACAACAGTGGTATCATTACTTACCCTCCGTTACTTGTGCCATTCGTACTTTAGTTCATGAAGCCACTGGTCTCACGCCGTACTTCGTGAACTTTGGGCGCGAGCAGATACTGAGTGGTCGAGATTATCAAGTGGACGCTATAGACAACAATGGTGATCTCCATTTTGACCGTGAAGATGTGCGCGAGCAGCGACCAGCGCGGTTCGTGAAAATTTACGCAGAGGTGCGTAAACGGCTGGATCATGCGCAGGCTCAAGCCAGGACGCGGTATAATCTTCGTCGAAGACCGATTTTTTATCACGAAGGGCAGCAGGTTTGGCGTAGAAACTTTAAATTGTCTAACGCAGCAGATAATTTTGCAAGCAAGTTAGCGGCTAAATACGTAGGACCGTTTAAAGTACGTAAAAAGATTTCGTCTGTCACTTATGAGCTAGAAGATGAAAGTGGTAGAGAGCGTGGCATATGGCATGTAAAGGACTTAAAACCAGGTCCTATTGATGATGATGATGACGACAAAGTTTCCGATAATGATTTGTAGTTTGGTTTGTTTATTTGGTTTTGTATTGAGGAAAAATTTTAGGAATTTTCCCTCACGGGAGTTGGGGAGGGATTTGTTACGTTCTAATTTGGTCCTTTGTTCCAATTTCCTTAATTTTATACCTGCCGTTCCTTCGTTTCCATTCATGACCTGAAAAACAATATTTTATGCCGTAATGATATTATTTATACTTCATAGTTCTATTAAATTCACTTACTTAATGTTTCTTTAAATTTGGTAGCTTCATTTGTCAAAATTAAATAGTCTATTTCGCAGTTTATTATTCTAGTTTCAGTTTTAGGTTAATTTTTGGTGACATTTCTTAATTAGATTTATCTTTGCGGTGATCGTATAAGCTGAGCGCTACGTTCACAACGTAGTGTAGCGGCGGTAAATTTTGAATTTGACTGGTAAATAAATAGACTTAAATTGGTTGGATTTATTTTTGTATTAATTTAGTTTATTTATTTAAAACATTAACATACAACTATTATCCCATCCTACTATCCTTAAATTACCCCTATCCTATACTAAAAATTATGAGCGTAACACGTTTTATTTAAGTAGATTTGTTGTGCGCAAGGCTATGGTTACCCTCTTTCTCTCTTTCCGGAATTTAAATTATTTTTCCCTGCCTTAAGTAAGATCCGGGGACTTATCGTAAGTAACTTCAAGCGGGCGAACGTGTGGAAGAAAATTTGAGTTGCGGGTCAGAATGACTTAAAGTAATTCCGGTCGAGTGTAAAATATTCGTAGGGAATATTACCCTTATTTGGGGATCAATCGCCGGATTACGTATTTCGTTAGGAGGTTTTTGGTGATTTGTGAATCAACCTCCCGCGGAGTTCCCACGTGGGGATCAATTTAAGTGTTAGTGGTTCGCGACCTTTTTTTTCTTTTGTTCGTAACATCTTCCAACATCTCGCCACGGGCTGAAGGCATCGTCGGGGGGACAGTTAGATTACGGGGTGGACATCTCCAGCTGGTGTGACGTTGCCTGGCATCGTCCGCATTCCGCTGACTGACTGCAGTCATCCCCACCACCATTCCTGGCTACCTACCGCCACTAGAGATAAGTCGTACAGACATCTTTTATATTTTTTTAACAACTTTTATTTGAGGCACTGAAGACGTTGGAAAACTTGTTAACTTTAATTTTTGTTCATTTTTATTGTGCATTTAACTTTTGGAGTGCCTGAAAATTGGTTTAACCTTAGCTTCGTTCACTTTTATTTTGCACTCACTTTTGGAGTGCAATATTATTTTTGGATTTTTCATTTATATTATTATTACTGTTATACTTATTATTGGATTGATTTGATCCAGTGTGCAACTTTGTGTTGTTTTTGGTTTTATTTATATTGTGCCTGGCACAGATTCGGCACTGTTGTAAGTACTTTGTTCTACGATACGTCGCGGACTATTCGTCCTCGCATATTCAACTGGCTGTACTTGCCCTGCGTTGTCGGTTGGCCAACTTCCTTCGTATAATTGTACTGTCGGGTCGGATATATCCGCGTCGTCACATTTATTTATATTCATATTTATACATTCTTCTTTACTTTAAAATTTACATTCATTAAAGTATTATTAATCTTAGCTTTGGGAGTATTCTTTTATTTGTACAAGCCTTTTCTCTCGTTTTCAGGCAATGTTTTTATATTCACGGTAGGTAAACTTTATTTAAAACCTTTTCGTAATTTTCCGGACAAAAATTACGTGGCGCCCATTCAACCCCTTTTGGGGGTTGATCACCGAACTGAACCCGCTCCCACCTCCACTGTGTAAAGGCTAGCGGCCGCACACCGGAACAGCTAGGGTGCGTAAAAAGCAACCCCAATCGCTCACGCGGCGGTTGCACGTCACAAATTTTGGCGCCCAACGTGGGGCGATAAACGTTAGGGGGCCTTGATCGTTGTTAGGGGCCATAAACGTTAGGGGGCGATAAACGTTAGGGGGCCATATCGTTGTTAGAGGCCATTTAGCTTTTTTTTTGGGGTTCGTTGTATCAAAACGCGACTTTCATTGTTAAGGGCCAAATCGTTTGTTTAGGACCGTATGGTTAGCTGATTATACTGTTATATTTTGTGGTCGGGATTTAGATTTTGGGGAACTTCTGGAAAAAAAAAAAAAATAATAATTAGGCTTTAAATTTCATATAGTTTTATTGTTGGTTGTACCTTTATTGGTACATATTTGTTGTTCCTTGTTACATTAACAGGATTTTTTTTTTGTATATTTTTGCCATTTTCCGTCGGTATGGAAACTTCAAGGTTGAGTAGGGATGAATTGGAGTACGAATTGGTCGTGCGGGGAATTCGCGGAACAAATACATTAACGGTACAGGCTATGAGACAGGAGTTGGCAAAAAAATTAAGGAAGGAGGAAGTAGGGCAGATCGTTAACAATCCTGTCAATGAATTAGACTCATCTACCGAAATAGATATTTGTTCAGCAAAAATTGTGCAAATCCAGGAGCTTATTGACAATTTTTCTGGATTGGGTTCAAGTTACGAATTCCAGAAAATCTGCACTAAAATTCAACATGTCATTTCCCGATTAGCGAGAATCGAGAGCAATGACGAAGACATTAAAACATCGGTAAAAACACTGAACGATAGGATTAGGGCTGAAGAAGATAGACTGCTTCAGAAAAATGACGAACAAGAGGAACGTCAGAGACAAGCAGAAGCGAAAGTAGCATCTACAGTCAATAAAAAAACTACACCACCTGCTGTAAGGAGGAAACAGATTCCGGTAGTGCACTGGGATATCAAGTTCGATGGCAATGTACACGAGCTTAGTGTCAATGCATTTTTGGAAAGGGTGAATGATTACCGTATTTCGCGTAACGTTTCCGAGTCGGAATTGTGTGATTCTGCGATAGAGCTGCTGCGAGGACAGGCATTAACGTGGTATCGTTCAGCGCGTTCAAAAATAAAATCATGGGATGATTTCGTCAGGCTGTTGAAAGATGAATACGAGCCATTTGATTATGAAATGGCGTTGTGGGATGAAATTCGGTCACGGACACAAGGTGCGGATGAAACGGTAGGTGCTTACATGGCGAGTATGATAAATTTGTTTAAACGAATGCCGAAACCACCTACGGAAGAAGCGAAGTTACAGGTGTTGCGCAGGAATGTATTACCCTATTATATTCGGGGAATTGGATTAACAGAAATCACCACTGTTGAACAGCTACAAACTGTTTGTAAACAACTTGAAAAAAATCGGCTCATGGCAGAAAAATTTCAACCCCCTCCATCAAGTAAGAAAAATTTACTTGAATCTGATTTAGCTTACCATGGTCGCGCTAAAACAACGTCGGTTAATGCTGCAGACGCTTCCACCTCCTCTAAATCCGGAGGAAAATTAACTTGCTGGAACTGTCACGAAAAGGGTCATATAGCGCGGGACTGCAAGAAAGAGAAACGTAAACACTGTTTTCGATGTGGGAAGGCAGACGTGACAGTCAACTCGTGTCCCAAGTGCTCGGGAAACGCGCGGGGGGGACACTAAAGGGTCGTGTCGTGTCTTCACCCTCCTTTCTGGCGGCCACACACCTGGAGAATGAAAAGAACTTGGCGATAGTTAACTTTATTATCTCACACTTAGGTCAAGATCAGCGTCCTTATTTGGAGATCTCAATCTTTGGTTGTAAGATTTTAGGGCTCTTGGATTCGGGAGCCACTAGGTCCATTATTGGTAGGGAAGGTTGGGAGATGCTAAAAGGGATGGATTTATATTTGGATAAATCGGATGCACCCGGTTGCACGGTTGCAGACGGAAAAGAATGTGTGAGTTTGGGTTCGATTACTGTTCCCGTTCTTCTCATGGACAAAATTAAATTGATTAAATTTTTAGTCGTTCCGGATGTCACCAGCAGTATTATCTTAGGGATGGATTTTTGGTGCACAATGGGGATTGTACCTGATTTAAGAAGGGATGTTTGGAATTTTACGGGATTGGCGACATTAAATGTACAGGATACAATGACATCAGACTTAACAGACGAACAGAAACTACAACTACAGACTATGTTGGACAAAAATTGGGAACGTATGCCAAGAAAACTTGGATGTACATCAAGAGTACAACATAAAATAATTGCGGAATCGGAACCGGTCAAGCAGCGCTATTACCCAGTTTCACCAGCGATTCAGCAACATATCGATGCTGAACTGAAGAAGATGTTAGCTGAGGATATTATTGAGCCTTCCTCAAGTTCTTGGAGTTCACCTATCTTGATGGTGCCGAAGAAAGATGGCGGCTACCGTTTTTGCGTAGACTTCCGGAGGCTTAATAAAGTCACAAAAAAGGATGCGTATCCAATTCCTTACGTTTCTGGAATTTTAGATAGATTAAGAGGTGCCAAGTACTTAAGTTCATTGGACATAAAATCAGCTTACTGGCAAATTCCGATGAGTTCGTGTAGTCGAGAGTTCACGGCGTTCACAATTCCAGGACGTGGACTGTTTCAGTTTAAGCGGATGCCATTTGGGCTCACAAATGCCCCAGCCACCTGGCAGCGTTTAATTGACGAGGTGTTGCAGGCTGATCTTGAGCCTTTCGTCTTTGTTTATCTGGATGACGTAATCGTCATCTCCGAAAGTTTCGAGCAGCATCTAGAAATTTTACAGACGATTTTTGATAGACTTTTTGCGGCGGGTTTGACCCTGAATAAAGACAAATGTCAATTTTTCAGGTCAGAACTACGTTACCTGGGGTATGTTGTAGATAAGCGTGGGTTGAGGGTTGATCCTGACAAGGTAAATGCTATATTGGGGATATCGACGCCAAATAGTGTGGCTGACGTACGCAGTTTCTTGGGCATGGCGTCCTGGTATCGTAGGTTTGTTCAGGATTTTGCCACCATCAGTGCTCCACTCACAAATTTGTTGAAGAAAAATCGGAAGTGGCATTGGACGGAAGAGTGTCAAGAAGCATTTCAGAGGCTGAAAGAATGTCTGATCTCTGCTCCGGTTTTGAATTGCCCTGATTTTTCGAAGCCCTTTGTGGTTCAAACCGACGCGAGTGGTTATGGCTTAGGCGCGGTACTGACGCAAGAAGATTCGGACGGTGAACGCGTCATATGTTTTTTGAGCCGGTCATTGACTAAACATGAACGCAACTATTCCACCACTGAGCGGGAATGCCTTTCAGTTGTATGGGCAATACAAAAACTTCGCCCCTATTTAGAGGGTTCGTGTTTCACAGTCGTCACAGACCATGCCTCATTGACGTGGCTCATCCATCTAAAAGATCCCTCTGGTAGATTATGCCGTTGGGCTGTTAAGCTCCAGCAGTACGATTTTGAGATCGTACACAGGAAAGGGAAAGATCATGTAGTCCCAGACTGTCTTTCGCGTTCTGTGCCGAAAATCGAGACAATTTCATTTAGTGCTGCTCAGATTCCTACAACCGATAAATGGTACTTGAAAATGAAACAAAAAGTCATAGAAAGTAAGTCGCGAAAATTTTCTACCTGGAAAATACACGGCGATATCTTATACAAGCATGTTCGACCTCGACATCCTGATCTTACTGATGAAGAGTTCTCTTGGAAACGAGTAATTCCCAAAGACCAGCGCAAGGAAGGCATGAAGCAAATGCATGATTCGCCAACATCGGGACATCCTGGCATCACTAAAACCTACAATAAATTGAAACAGAAGTACTATTGGCCTAAAATGAAGGCTGACGTGGTGACGTACGTTAATAGATGTATTGTATGCGCTGAGCAAAAGGTGGTGCAGAAAAGTCCACCAGGTTTAATGGGTACTCGGCCGCAGGTATTTCGTCCATTCCAACTCATCAGTACAGACTTAATGGGGCCACTGCCACCATCTACAAAAGGGTACAGATATATTTTAGTTGTGTGTGACTATTTTAGCAAATTTGTGCTTACATTTCCTCTTCGAACGGCGACAGCGCAGACAATATCTGGCTTCATGGAGGAACATGTTTTCTTATTATTTGGTGCGCCACAATATATCGTCTGCGACAACGGAGTTCAGTTTCGCAGTTCGGAATTTCGCAATGTTTGTGCGAAATACGACGCCACTCTTCTCTTTAATGCGCTCTATCATCCACAAAACAATCCCACAGAAAGGGTAAACAGAGTGATAAAAACGATGTTATCTTCATACATTAAAGACCATCAACAACAGTGGTATCATTACTTACCCTCCGTTACTTGTGCCATTCGTACTTTAGTTCATGAAGCCACTGGTCTCACGCCGTACTTCGTGAACTTTGGGCGCGAGCAGATACTGAGTGGTCGAGATTATCAAGTGGACGCTATAGACAACAATGGTGATCTCCATTTTGACCGTGAAGATGTGCGCGAGCAGCGACCAGCGCGGTTCGTGAAAATTTACGCAGAGGTGCGTAAACGGCTGGATCATGCGCAGGCTCAAGCCAGGACGCGGTATAATCTTCGTCGAAGACCGATTTTTTATCACGAAGGGCAGCAGGTTTGGCGTAGAAACTTTAAATTGTCTAACGCAGCAGATAATTTTGCAAGCAAGTTAGCGGCTAAATACGTAGGACCGTTTAAAGTACGTAAAAAGATTTCGTCTGTCACTTATGAGCTAGAAGATGAAAGTGGTAGAGAGCGTGGCATATGGCATGTAAAGGACTTAAAACCAGGTCCTATTGATGATGATGATGACGACAAAGTTTCCGATAATGATTTGTAGTTTGTTTTGTTTATTTGGTTTTGTATTGAGGAAAAATTTTAGGAATTTTCCCTCACGGGAGTTGGGGAGGGATTTGTTACGTTCTAATTTGGTCCTTTGTTCCAATTTCCTTAATTTTATACCTGCCGTTCCTTCGTTTCCATTCATGACCTGAAAAACAATATTTTATGCCGTAATGATATTATTTATACTTCATAGTTCTATTAAATTCACTTACTTAATGTTTCTTTAAATTTGGTAGCTTCATTTGTCAAAATTAAATAGTCTATTTCGCAGTTTATTATTCTAGTTTCAGTTTTAGGTTAATTTTTGGTGACATTTCTTAATTAGATTTATCTTTGCGGTGATCGTATAAGCTGAGCGCTACGTTCACAACGTAGTGTAGCGGCGGTAAATTTTGAATTTGACTGGTAAATAAATAGACTTAAATTGGTTGGATTTATTTTTGTATTAATTTAGTTTATTTATTTAAAACATTAACATACAACTATTATCCCATCCTACTATCCTTAAATTACCCCTATCCTATACTAAAAATTATGAGCGTAACACGTTTTATTTAAGTAGATTTGTTGTGCGCAAGGCTATGGTTACCCTCTTTCTCTCTTTCCGGAATTTAAATTATTTTTCCCTGCCTTAAGTAAGATCCGGGGACTTATCGTAAGTAACTTCAAGCGGGCGAACGTGTGGAAGAAAATTTGAGTTGCGGGTCAGAATGACTTAAAGTAATTCCGGTCGAGTGTAAAATATTCGTAGGGAATATTACCCTTATTTGGGGATCAATCGCCGGATTACGTATTTCGTTAGGAGGTTTTTGGTGATTTGTGAATCAACCTCCCGCGGAGTTCCCACGTGGGGATCAATTTAAGTGTTAGTGGTTCGCGACCTTTTTTTTCTTTTGTTCGT
Source organism: Harpalus rufipes (assembly GCA_951394225.1). Lineage (NCBI taxonomy): Eukaryota > Metazoa > Arthropoda > Insecta > Coleoptera > Carabidae > Harpalus > Harpalus rufipes. The sequence continues at coordinate 38,436,745 of OX596283.1, forward strand.
AACATCTTCCAACATCTCGCCACGGGCTGAAGGCATCGTCGGGGGGACAGTTAGATTACGGGGTGGACATCTCCAGCTGGTGTGACGTTGCCTGGCATCGTCCGCATTCCGCTGACTGACTGCAGTCATCCCCACCACCATTCCTGGCTACCTACCGCCACTAGAGATAAGTCGTACAGACATCTTTTATATTTTTTTAACAACTTTTATTTGAGGCACTGAAGACGTTGGAAAACTTGTTAACTTTAATTTTTGTTCATTTTTATTGTGCATTTAACTTTTGGAGTGCCTGAAAATTGGTTTAACCTTAGCTTCGTTCACTTTTATTTTGCACTCACTTTTGGAGTGCAATATTATTTTTGGATTTTTCATTTATATTATTATTACTGTTATACTTATTATTGGATTGATTTGATCCAGTGTGCAACTTTGTGTTGTTTTTGGTTTTATTTATATTGTGCCTGGCACAGATTCGGCACTGTTGTAAGTACTTTGTTCTACGATACGTCGCGGACTATTCGTCCTCGCATATTCAACTGGCTGTACTTGCCCTGCGTTGTCGGTTGGCCAACTTCCTTCGTATAATTGTACTGTCGGGTCGGATATATCCGCGTCGTCACATTTATTTATATTCATATTTATACATTCTTCTTTACTTTAAAATTTACATTCATTAAAGTATTATTAATCTTAGCTTTGGGAGTATTCTTTTATTTGTACAAGCCTTTTCTCTCGTTTTCAGGCAATGTTTTTATATTCACGGTAGGTAAACTTTATTTAAAACCTTTTCGTAATTTTCCGGACAAAAATTACGTGGCGCCCATTCAACCCCTTTTGGGGGTTGATCACCGAACTGAACCCGCTCCCACCTCCACTGTGTAAAGGCTAGCGGCCGCACACCGGAACAGCTAGGGTGCGTAAAAAGCAACCCCAATCGCTCACGCGGCGGTTGCACGTCACAAATTTTGGCGCCCAACGTGGGGCGATAAACGTTAGGGGGCCTTGATCGTTGTTAGGGGCCATAAACGTTAGGGGGCGATAAACGTTAGGGGGCCATATCGTTGTTAGAGGCCATTTAGCTTTTTTTTTGGGGTTCGTTGTATCAAAACGCGACTTTCATTGTTAAGGGCCAAATCGTTTGTTTAGGACCGTATGGTTAGCTGATTATACTGTTATATTTTGTGGTCGGGATTTAGATTTTGGGGAACTTCTGGAAAAAAAAAAAAAAATAATTAGGCTTTAAATTTCATATAGTTTTATTGTTGGTTGTACCTTTATTGGTACATATTTGTTGTTCCTTGTTACATTAACAGGATTTTTTTTTTGTATATTTTTGCCATTTTCCGTCGGTATGGAAACTTCAAGGTTGAGTAGGGATGAATTGGAGTACGAATTGGTCGTGCGGGGAATTCGCGGAACAAATACATTAACGGTACAGGCTATGAGACAGGAGTTGGCAAAAAAATTAAGGAAGGAGGAAGTAGGGCAGATCGTTAACAATCCTGTCAATGAATTAGACTCATCTACCGAAATAGATATTTGTTCAGCAAAAATTGTGCAAATCCAGGAGCTTATTGACAATTTTTCTGGATTGGGTTCAAGTTACGAATTCCAGAAAATCTGCACTAAAATTCAACATGTCATTTCCCGATTAGCGAGAATCGAGAGCAATGACGAAGACATTAAAACATCGGTAAAAACACTGAACGATAGGATTAGGGCTGAAGAAGATAGACTGCTTCAGAAAAATGACGAACAAGAGGAACGTCAGAGACAAGCAGAAGCGAAAGTAGCATCTACAGTCAATAAAAAAACTACACCACCTGCTGTAAGGAGGAAACAGATTCCGGTAGTGCACTGGGATATCAAGTTCGATGGCAATGTACACGAGCTTAGTGTCAATGCATTTTTGGAAAGGGTGAATGATTACCGTATTTCGCGTAACGTTTCCGAGTCGGAATTGTGTGATTCTGCGATAGAGCTGCTGCGAGGACAGGCATTAACGTGGTATCGTTCAGCGCGTTCAAAAATAAAATCATGGGATGATTTCGTCAGGCTGTTGAAAGATGAATACGAGCCATTTGATTATGAAATGGCGTTGTGGGATGAAATTCGGTCACGGACACAAGGTGCGGATGAAACGGTAGGTGCTTACATGGCGAGTATGATAAATTTGTTTAAACGAATGCCGAAACCACCTACGGAAGAAGCGAAGTTACAGGTGTTGCGCAGGAATGTATTACCCTATTATATTCGGGGAATTGGATTAACAGAAATCACCACTGTTGAACAGCTACAAACTGTTTGTAAACAACTTGAAAAAAATCGGCTCATGGCAGAAAAATTTCAACCCCCTCCATCAAGTAAGAAAAATTTACTTGAATCTGATTTAGCTTACCATGGTCGCGCTAAAACAACGTCGGTTAATGCTGCAGACGCTTCCACCTCCTCTAAATCCGGAGGAAAATTAACTTGCTGGAACTGTCACGAAAAGGGTCATATAGCGCGGGACTGCAAGAAAGAGAAACGTAAACACTGTTTTCGATGTGGGAAGGCAGACGTGACAGTCAACTCGTGTCCCAAGTGCTCGGGAAACGCGCGGGGGGGACACTAAAGGGTCGTGTCGTGTCTTCACCCTCCTTTCTGGCGGCCACACACCTGGAGAATGAAAAGAACTTGGCGATAGTTAACTTTATTATCTCACACTTAGGTCAAGATCAGCGTCCTTATTTGGAGATCTCAATCTTTGGTTGTAAGATTTTAGGGCTCTTGGATTCGGGAGCCACTAGGTCCATTATTGGTAGGGAAGGTTGGGAGATGCTAAAAGGGATGGATTTATATTTGGATAAATCGGATGCACCCGGTTGCACGGTTGCAGACGGAAAAGAATGTGTGAGTTTGGGTTCGATTACTGTTCCCGTTCTTCTCATGGACAAAATTAAATTGATTAAATTTTTAGTCGTTCCGGATGTCACCAGCAGTATTATCTTAGGGATGGATTTTTGGTGCACAATGGGGATTGTACCTGATTTAAGAAGGGATGTTTGGAATTTTACGGGATTGGCGACATTAAATGTACAGGATACAATGACATCAGACTTAACAGACGAACAGAAACTACAACTACAGACTATGTTGGACAAAAATTGGGAACGTATGCCAAGAAAACTTGGATGTACATCAAGAGTACAACATAAAATAATTGCGGAATCGGAACCGGTCAAGCAGCGCTATTACCCAGTTTCACCAGCGATTCAGCAACATATCGATGCTGAACTGAAGAAGATGTTAGCTGAGGATATTATTGAGCCTTCCTCAAGTTCTTGGAGTTCACCTATCTTGATGGTGCCGAAGAAAGATGGCGGCTACCGTTTTTGCGTAGACTTCCGGAGGCTTAATAAAGTCACAAAAAAGGATGCGTATCCAATTCCTTACGTTTCTGGAATTTTAGATAGATTAAGAGGTGCCAAGTACTTAAGTTCATTGGACATAAAATCAGCTTACTGGCAAATTCCGATGAGTTCGTGTAGTCGAGAGTTCACGGCGTTCACAATTCCAGGACGTGGACTGTTTCAGTTTAAGCGGATGCCATTTGGGCTCACAAATGCCCCAGCCACCTGGCAGCGTTTAATTGACGAGGTGTTGCAGGCTGATCTTGAGCCTTTCGTCTTTGTTTATCTGGATGACGTAATCGTCATCTCCGAAAGTTTCGAGCAGCATCTAGAAATTTTACAGACGATTTTTGATAGACTTTTTGCGGCGGGTTTGACCCTGAATAAAGACAAATGTCAATTTTTCAGGTCAGAACTACGTTACCTGGGGTATGTTGTAGATAAGCGTGGGTTGAGGGTTGATCCTGACAAGGTAAATGCTATATTGGGGATATCGACGCCAAATAGTGTGGCTGACGTACGCAGTTTCTTGGGCATGGCGTCCTGGTATCGTAGGTTTGTTCAGGATTTTGCCACCATCAGTGCTCCACTCACAAATTTGTTGAAGAAAAATCGGAAGTGGCATTGGACGGAAGAGTGTCAAGAAGCATTTCAGAGGCTGAAAGAATGTCTGATCTCTGCTCCGGTTTTGAATTGCCCTGATTTTTCGAAGCCCTTTGTGGTTCAAACCGACGCGAGTGGTTATGGCTTAGGCGCGGTACTGACGCAAGAAGATTCGGACGGTGAACGCGTCATATGTTTTTTGAGCCGGTCATTGACTAAACATGAACGCAACTATTCCACCACTGAGCGGGAATGCCTTTCAGTTGTATGGGCAATACAAAAACTTCGCCCCTATTTAGAGGGTTCGTGTTTCACAGTCGTCACAGACCATGCCTCATTGACGTGGCTCATCCATCTAAAAGATCCCTCTGGTAGATTATGCCGTTGGGCTGTTAAGCTCCAGCAGTACGATTTTGAGATCGTACACAGGAAAGGGAAAGATCATGTAGTCCCAGACTGTCTTTCGCGTTCTGTGCCGAAAATCGAGACAATTTCATTTAGTGCTGCTCAGATTCCTACAACCGATAAATGGTACTTGAAAATGAAACAAAAAGTCATAGAAAGTAAGTCGCGAAAATTTTCTACCTGGAAAATACACGGCGATATCTTATACAAGCATGTTCGACCTCGACATCCTGATCTTACTGATGAAGAGTTCTCTTGGAAACGAGTAATTCCCAAAGACCAGCGCAAGGAAGGCATGAAGCAAATGCATGATTCGCCAACATCGGGACATCCTGGCATCACTAAAACCTACAATAAATTGAAACAGAAGTACTATTGGCCTAAAATGAAGGCTGACGTGGTGACGTACGTTAATAGATGTATTGTATGCGCTGAGCAAAAGGTGGTGCAGAAAAGTCCACCAGGTTTAATGGGTACTCGGCCGCAGGTATTTCGTCCATTCCAACTCATCAGTACAGACTTAATGGGGCCACTGCCACCATCTACAAAAGGGTACAGATATATTTTAGTTGTGTGTGACTATTTTAGCAAATTTGTGCTTACATTTCCTCTTCGAACGGCGACAGCGCAGACAATATCTGGCTTCATGGAGGAACATGTTTTCTTATTATTTGGTGCGCCACAATATATCGTCTGCGACAACGGAGTTCAGTTTCGCAGTTCGGAATTTCGCAATGTTTGTGCGAAATACGACGCCACTCTTCTCTTTAATGCGCTCTATCATCCACAAAACAATCCCACAGAAAGGGTAAACAGAGTGATAAAAACGATGTTATCTTCATACATTAAAGACCATCAACAACAGTGGTATCATTACTTACCCTCCGTTACTTGTGCCATTCGTACTTTAGTTCATGAAGCCACTGGTCTCACGCCGTACTTCGTGAACTTTGGGCGCGAGCAGATACTGAGTGGTCGAGATTATCAAGTGGACGCTATAGACAACAATGGTGATCTCCATTTTGACCGTGAAGATGTGCGCGAGCAGCGACCAGCGCGGTTCGTGAAAATTTACGCAGAGGTGCGTAAACGGCTGGATCATGCGCAGGCTCAAGCCAGGACGCGGTATAATCTTCGTCGAAGACCGATTTTTTATCACGAAGGGCAGCAGGTTTGGCGTAGAAACTTTAAATTGTCTAACGCAGCAGATAATTTTGCAAGCAAGTTAGCGGCTAAATACGTAGGACCGTTTAAAGTACGTAAAAAGATTTCGTCTGTCACTTATGAGCTAGAAGATGAAAGTGGTAGAGAGCGTGGCATATGGCATGTAAAGGACTTAAAACCAGGTCCTATTGATGATGATGATGACGACAAAGTTTCCGATAATGATTTGTAGTTTGGTTTGTTTATTTGGTTTTGTATTGAGGAAAAATTTTAGGAATTTTCCCTCACGGGAGTTGGGGAGGGATTTGTTACGTTCTAATTTGGTCCTTTGTTCCAATTTCCTTAATTTTATACCTGCCGTTCCTTCGTTTCCATTCATGACCTGAAAAACAATATTTTATGCCGTAATGATATTATTTATACTTCATAGTTCTATTAAATTCACTTACTTAATGTTTCTTTAAATTTGGTAGCTTCATTTGTCAAAATTAAATAGTCTATTTCGCAGTTTATTATTCTAGTTTCAGTTTTAGGTTAATTTTTGGTGACATTTCTTAATTAGATTTATCTTTGCGGTGATCGTATAAGCTGAGCGCTACGTTCACAACGTAGTGTAGCGGCGGTAAATTTTGAATTTGACTGGTAAATAAATAGACTTAAATTGGTTGGATTTATTTTTGTATTAATTTAGTTTATTTATTTAAAACATTAACATACAACTATTATCCCATCCTACTATCCTTAAATTACCCCTATCCTATACTAAAAATTATGAGCGTAACACGTTTTATTTAAGTAGATTTGTTGTGCGCAAGGCTATGGTTACCCTCTTTCTCTCTTTCCGGAATTTAAATTATTTTTCCCTGCCTTAAGTAAGATCCGGGGACTTATCGTAAGTAACTTCAAGCGGGCGAACGTGTGGAAGAAAATTTGAGTTGCGGGTCAGAATGACTTAAAGTAATTCCGGTCGAGTGTAAAATATTCGTAGGGAATATTACCCTTATTTGGGGATCAATCGCCGGATTACGTATTTCGTTAGGAGGTTTTTGGTGATTTGTGAATCAACCTCCCGCGGAGTTCCCACGTGGGGATCAATTTAAGTGTTAGTGGTTCGCGACCTTTTTTTTCTTTTGTTCGTAACATCTTCCAACATCTCGCCACGGGCTGAAGGCATCGTCGGGGGGACAGTTAGATTACGGGGTGGACATCTCCAGCTGGTGTGACGTTGCCTGGCATCGTCCGCATTCCGCTGACTGACTGCAGTCATCCCCACCACCATTCCTGGCTACCTACCGCCACTAGAGATAAGTCGTACAGACATCTTTTATATTTTTTTAACAACTTTTATTTGAGGCACTGAAGACGTTGGAAAACTTGTTAACTTTAATTTTTGTTCATTTTTATTGTGCATTTAACTTTTGGAGTGCCTGAAAATTGGTTTAACCTTAGCTTCGTTCACTTTTATTTTGCACTCACTTTTGGAGTGCAATATTATTTTTGGATTTTTCATTTATATTATTATTACTGTTATACTTATTATTGGATTGATTTGATCCAGTGTGCAACTTTGTGTTGTTTTTGGTTTTATTTATATTGTGCCTGGCACAGATTCGGCACTGTTGTAAGTACTTTGTTCTACGATACGTCGCGGACTATTCGTCCTCGCATATTCAACTGGCTGTACTTGCCCTGCGTTGTCGGTTGGCCAACTTCCTTCGTATAATTGTACTGTCGGGTCGGATATATCCGCGTCGTCACATTTATTTATATTCATATTTATACATTCTTCTTTACTTTAAAATTTACATTCATTAAAGTATTATTAATCTTAGCTTTGGGAGTATTCTTTTATTTGTACAAGCCTTTTCTCTCGTTTTCAGGCAATGTTTTTATATTCACGGTAGGTAAACTTTATTTAAAACCTTTTCGTAATTTTCCGGACAAAAATTACGTGGCGCCCATTCAACCCCTTTTGGGGGTTGATCACCGAACTGAACCCGCTCCCACCTCCACTGTGTAAAAGCTAGCGGCCGCACACCGGAACAGCTAGGGTGCGTAAAAAGCAACCCCAATCGCTCACGCGGCGGTTGCACGTCTCAATGCAACAATTACTTCTGGATAATTTTGCACTTTACATGTTTTGGCGTGAAATGAATAGGAGAAGTAAATTGCATAAACAGAAATCCCATGTTAAGTCACCAAGTTCAACCCTAATCGTCACCATTCACCAGCTTTTATGTATGAGCACTATAAGCTTAAGAAGAGTGCTGAATTCGGCCCAATGTTGTCACCAGTGTATTTAACTGTTACTGACGTGGAAAAAGCACCACAATAGTAACTTTTAATATTATTTGATTATATGAAGATTAAAATCACAACTGGTCACATAATTAAAATTATTATTCTGCTTTATATGATAGTCGCGTTTGCACTACATACTATAATATTATAATGAATACATTCTTCATTTCTTGTGAAGTATACATATGTGTGGAATTACGTATATCGTAACCCAATTAAGCAATGGAAAATAAGTTAAACATATTTGCACACAACACAATAATAATTGTGTTAATACTAGTAGTTCGTGCCCCTGTGTGGCAAGTCCTTTACGTTCACTATGTTATACATATCTCGACAAATTTAATATTGTTTGCGTTACATTTCCAGGAACAGCGCTTTTAGGGACAATATTAATTTAATACAGTCTACCACCAACTCAAAGCGAAACTGTCATTGTGCATACATACATTTATAGTATCCTGATTCAAAACACTTTATTAACAACGGGGGAATGAGATGGAGAACTTTTCACAGGAGATAATATTAATACATGCAAGTTAGATGTTAATAAATAGATGAAAATTCAGTCATACATTATAATCCGTCATTTTTACGAATATATTTATGTGTACATGGTTTTATGTTAAGAATCTGTAAGATTTTACCCTGAAGAAAGTACAAATGTATACTAAAACGTTGGTTTTGTAAGAATAAATGCTGCACGACAGATTTTGAGTATTTGTTGACAGAGAAATTTGCCCACAATTACAATATGTATGTAAAAGTTAGAATAAGCATTTCACATTTCATCTATAGAAAACTCTTTACATAAAGTAAATAAAACTGCATACCGGTTAACAAAATCTTCAAAACATCTGTTTGAATGTCTAGATACACATATTTACATAAATCTTCATATTTCACTTTAAATAATAGTTACAATATTATCACTTAATAGTTAATACACACACATACAAACGACTATTCACTGTTATACGTCACGAGATACTACTGTAATAAGTTCTACCTCGTCAATAGAAACATGTTTCAGTAGGTACATTACGAGCAAGAAAAATAAAACAATATTATTATAATTATATACTGGGATTATTTTTACCTTCCGTCACCTTTAGTTAAGGAAGGAATTGTCTTTGGTCAAAAAATTCGATAGTAAGTGTCTAATAAATAAGCACGTTTTGGAGTCCATAGAATACGAATTTACTATTTTTACGATATCTGAATGTGTGTGTGTGTGTGTGTGTGTGTGTGTGTGTGTGTGTGTGTGTCTGTACGTCTGTATGTGGGTCTCTATGTGTTTGTGTGTGTATGCGTGTGTGTGTGTGTGTGTGTATATATATATATATATATATATATATATATAACGCTCGTTCCGGATCGCATATCTCTAATCCCACGATTCCAAAAATTATATTTTTTTCGTATTCCTCGAGTTATTATTATTAGCTTATGGCATTACATACACAATAAATATTATAATAAAATTAATAAAAATTTGAAATAAATATTTATTATAGGTCCAGGTCAAGGTTGTTTAACCATACGATAGCTTCTGGAGTTTAGATCCATATACAGACATGATTATATTTTGGTTATAATTGGTCCACCGGTAGTACCCCCATTTACAACTTTTAACAGTTTTTCTTGAAAAAAAGCAGTTAAATATTATTTATTGACATTTAATGTTATTATAACTTAAAGAAACATTATTCTCTATATGATTGAATTACATTTTATTCTTCATATTCAATAGATATAGAGTTAAAAAATTATAAAGATATTAAATTTCATAAATCAGCAAGCTATGCTAACCATGGAAACTGCTAATATAGTCAAATAATTCAATTTGAGAGATGTCAGTATCAATGAAATGTAAATGAATGTAGCAGGAATGGGGATGTTGAGATAGATGTTGCGGAAGACACGGAAAGATACGGTAAGGAATTAAAGGATAAGCAGTCGACTGTATGGATATTCCAAGGCGAGCCAAACCGAACAAAAGTCGTTCGTGCTCGAAGCACTTCGAAGCAAATGGTCGATTGTTTTTTCGGAAAAACTGGACAAGTCTCAACTGTACCATTGGCGCTACGTAGAACGGTTAAGGGGCTGCTGCTCGAATTGTGACTTTTTCTGGCTAATCCTGTGACTTTATTATAAATAATAAATTATTGAAATTTGGTATGATGAATTATGGAGGTTCACTTTAGGTCGCTATAGAGCCTTTTTTGTGAAATAGTTTAAAATAAAGGAGTAATATGTTGTTAAAATAGGTCAATTTGGCGATATCTACTAATTTTGGTACAATGTGGAGACTGTATTATTGTACCGATTTCAGTCTACTTTGGCACACTGGATAAGCAAACCTGTAAAAAGTGCGCTATAGAGCCATATTTGTATTATTATTAATTATTACAAAATAAATGAGAGTCAAAGTTCTTAAATTTAAAGTATATTTTTTTATGGTTTAGATCACGAAATTTTGAAATGTACCGTAATAAGTTATTAATATATGCTATTTAAAAAAGATTTCAATTTAAAAAATGATAATTTATTAATGTGTTAAAATGTTATTACAATTTAAAATTAATTAAATTTTAGTACGTAGTTCCTCTACTAGATGTCACTCGCAGACAATTTACTGATGGTACGTCCCACTCATATCGTCTATTTTGTGATTGGTTTACCATCCCCTCATACTTCTTTCTATGATTCGTTCAACAGAAAGTAGCATTCAGCATTTACGAGTATTTCTATTATAAGTATTTTTCAAAATATGCAGCGCGTTTACAGTTTTCTTATTTTTCATGGGTGATACAACGAGTCAAAAGAAAGCGAAAAACGTTAAAACCCGTATCCGGAAACATTGCGTTACAGAGTTACAACCCTTTGAAGGTGCACCACAAGAAACACATTTTTTTAAATAACTTTGATACTAGTTGCACAAAAATTTTGAAACTTGGTATCAGGATACTACTTATTTAGATGCATATTTACACTTTGTTTTGTTTCTGTATCTCAACCAGAAGCGTCTCATTTGGGGAAGCTTTGAAAGTTTTACATCATTTTTTTACCTATTAACATTTTTTCATTTTTGGTAACAAAATAATACAAACAATGCAAAAATACACAAAAAGGTACTTTTGCTAAAACTTGATGAAAGCAGTAGTTTTTAAGATTTTTTTTAATAAATCAATAAAAAAGGTAACAACTAAGTAACAGTCAAATTTATATAAATTATTTTTTGGATATATGTACATACACCTCTATATTCCCTGGACCCACGACTATATAGCATTACCGTTACAATATCCATAAAGAAACATCATATCTGCATATACACCAGCACTAATATTTTCCATTTTTTGTTAATTAAGGTACAATTTTATTCTATTTTCGAAGGCTAAGGTAGTTTGATGTTTTTAACTGTTAAGAGGCTGCTGCTCAAAATTAGATTTTTCAGGCTAAGCCTGTGACTGTATTATAAATAATAAAATGTTTATATTTGGCATGATGAATAACGAAAGTCCACTTTAGTGCGCTTGATAGCTTTTTTGTGATAAAGTTTAAAATAAGTGAGTAATACGTCAATTTGTAGTAGTAGTATTAGTAATGGAAGAGACAGATACTTTATTGTTTTGCCGAAATCATATATGATTTTAAAATTGAACATCTTATTAATCTCAAATTCCTTGGATATTGAAAAAATCACTGAGTTAGTGTTTGAAACTGTTGACGGAGGTCACATACGTGAGTGTATGAGTGTGCCAAACGATTTGCCAAGGGACGATATAACGTTAGAAACAAATAGAAGTTCCTTGGTGCTAAATCCGGCGAGTGAGGTGCGTATTCCAACACAAAAATCAAACCTGACTTAGTGAAAAAGATAATTACATGTGATGAAACTTGGATTTTCCAGTACAATTCGAAAACCAAGAGACAATAAAGTTTGCTGCGAAACATGACAAATAACGCTGCAGAGCAATACAACAGCTTAATTGCAAAATTTATAGGAGGGAAAAGGATTAATTTTTCAAAGAGAGGCAGTTACAATTTGAGATGCGAAGCTGCAGCTATTACATATAATTTAAAATCTCGGTATTACCAGTCTGTCTATAAATCTATTGCATCAATAAGCCTAGGCAAACACATGGAAAAATACGCAATGAAAAAACATAAGAAACGATTGAGAAATGCAAAATATACAAAACCAAACCGTCGAACTACTAACATTACACCATTACAAAATTTTGATTATGAAGAAGAAGCTTCTGGTACCTACCCCTGATATGGTCCCGGAAATTTTTGAAGAAATGAAGAAAAAAATATTGAAAGAACTAACTGTAACTCCAGAACAAATAACAATTATTGAAAAAGAAACAATCGGTCAAAATTTAAATCAGCAATGGATCCATCACAGATCCAAAAGGCTAACGGCGTCCTGGTTTGGTAGAATTTGTAGGCAAAAGAAAACCACCTCATGTGCAAAGCTAGTTAAAGAAATTTTATACACAATTTTTTTTGGAAATGCAGCTACTGAATATGGAACACAAAATGAATCTGTTGCAAAATTAGAATTTTCAAATAAAATGGATATTTTGATAAGAGATTCGGGCCTTTTTATTGACAAAAAATATAATTTCTTGGTTGCTTCACCCGACGGTTTAATTGATGATGATGGGTTAATTGAAATAAAATGCCCTTTCTCTGCAAAAAAATTAACTCCTGAAGAAGCAATTCAAAGAAAAAAAAATACATGGGCTTCAATTATAAATTCCAATTTAAAGTTAAAAAGAAACCATACATATTACTACCAGATACAGGGCCAAATGCATATATCGAATAAAAAATACTGTTATTTTGTTATTTGGACTTCTCTGGGAATGGTAGCAGAAAAGGTAAAAAATAATTTATTTATATTGTTTAATTTATTATAATGTTTTATATCAGATTTTTAGAGATGATGAATTTTGGCTACAAAATATGGAACCAAAAATTACAGAATTTTATTTGAAAGGTGTGTTACCAGAAACCATAGATCCTCGCCACACGAGAAATCTTCCAATAAGGATTTTTACGAAGACTGATTAATAAAATTTAAGTGCATAAGTTTTGCATTAACACAAAATGTAATTATTTTATAAAATAAATAAATAAATAACATTTTACATACATATTTGAAATGTTAAAATTGTAGCCAGTATCGCTTCAATATTTCGTAAATAGGGGTGTATACATTACAGGAGTGGGGGTACTTCTGATCCAACCCACTACCGTCTTCGTCTCCCACGTCGCGGACAAGCTTACCTAACCGGGAAAGTAACAGCACGCTCTTAATTCTAAATGGTACACAACTGTTTGCCACAAGTCTTCGGAGAAATAAAGAAAACCAACCGCCGAAGACGGATCATTTTCCACCACGACGATGCGAGCCCTCACACATCGGCTCGAACAAGTGACTTTTAGAGCGCTCAAAACGTGGATTTGATGAGTCATCCACCGTATAGTCCTGATTATGCACCCAATGACTTTTTTTATTCCCGAAAATCAAAAACAAATTGCGAGGTTAACGATTTTCGACGCCTGAAGAACCGGTTGATGCGATCAAAATGCATGTTTTGAAGATACCTCAATCGCAGTGGAAAAAGTGCTTCAAAAATGGGTTCACACGCATGCAAAAGTGTATTGGTCTTCATGGAGAATATTTTGAAAAACAATAAAGCCAATTTTGATGATAAATATTTAATTTTGTTCTCTATTCTCGAAATATAAAAGGCAACATTCAACAAGTAACCTATGTTTCCCGTGAAAAAAATAGATTTTTAATTTTTTTTTGTTAATAAAAAAAATATTTTTTTTCACGGGAAAATAAAATAATAAATAAGATTTATATTCGGAATAGCCTCTTTTTAACACAGCTATAGTTTATTACGAACTTAACCCACAAATGTATAATAACAATAAACATGGAATAAGACTTAACTATAAAATAAGCTCTCCATAAATGTCATTATAACCCAGAGTTAAGAGATATTCTCGGAATATGATTTTTTAAAAATTTAATGCTTATATCAGTGCATGCGTTATATAATTGAAAATGAGTTTTAAATGTGTTCTGATACCAATATAGATGTTTTTTTTATGTAGAGGAATTAAATATGCGCCAATAATTCATAAATGGACATTAAAGATATCATTATTATCAGTTTTTCAGTTGTGTAATATATTTATGATACTCAATTCGCGTCAGTTATGAGAAAGTTACGTAAAATTCAACATTTTAAAACGGAATTACATAAAACTGTTTTACCATATTTCTAAATTACGAGCCCAAACCCAATATATTTCGAGAAGTTTATATTTTCAACTATCATTTTATAAAACCTATGCAAATGGTGAGAAATTTCTAAATATTTCTTTAGATTAGTGTAAAATATAGCTTCTAAACTTATAGAAACTGAATATGTTATTCAAGTATTCCGTTATTTAATATTGGGTTACATGGCCTTTATTAGTACACCAGCTTAAATTTTGTTAGACTTTGTATCCCTCAGCTCTGCAAATTTTTATGTGAGTATTGTCCGTTATGTTTTGCAAAGTAAGTTTTATGGTACATATTGAATTTTCACGTTGTTTTTCAATGTACCAAAAAGAAAGGGTCTAGATAGAAGCTGAGTCTGAAGATGACCCTTAAAATGCCTGCCGAATTATTATGACCCATTATTTGGCCCACAGTTTTTTTTAAGTTTTAAGTCTATATTTAAAGTAGCCGAAAGAATTTTGTAGAAATTTCTATTTGTGTAGGTTTATACAGAAAATATTTGGGAAAACTTTCATCTCATGTTAAACGCCTATACCACGATTTCTTAAAATGCTATGTCGTTATCTTCTAAATTTCCGTAAAAGTATTCCATTCCTCTTAAAGTAAAAATGGGTATCTTTATCGTGTTTGAAAGCTACTTCTGTGACCATAAAATGTTGCTGGAAGTGGCCCATATTAAATATTTAACACAACAAAAGCAGCAGGCGAGCGGCTCAGTCGACAGAAGCAACCGCACAAAGTAAATGAGAAGAGCTGCTGGTCTCTTTGATCGTCTCCCGCAAGAGATTCCTCATTGTAGGGCTGCGTTGACGACGACACCCACTCCACTTCACCACGGGGTAGTTTTTATAAAACGCCTGCCGTCTACACTAACACTGTTGACTGTTTACAAACTTGAAGGGATGCTCAGATGTTAAACGGTTTTTTGTAACTATTTTGATAATAATAATTATGTTCCTTGTGCCTTTGGCCCTACAGGGGCTGTTTTCCTGAAAATGCAACATTGTAAATATTTTTGCCAAATTTAATAGCCTAGTTTTTCGTTTAAATACATATATACATTAAATTAATTACCCAGATGAAACGATGAAAGTCAAATTCTGTCAAAGAATGTTTAACCCAATTACTGGCCCGAAGAAAACTTTGTTTTTCACACCTTGTGCAACTTGAGATTTCTGATGTTTTAATTAATTACTCTCTCATCTTTAAAAAGTATCGGAAATTATGAATCAATGAGAAAATGATAATTAATTATACACCACTCACTTTGTTTCCAATTAAAAAGGATGCTAAATTAAAAATGCGCCAAGGTTCACAAGCATTAATTTGTAATTTTAATTAAATGTTCCTATTGCCGAAAGCGTGTAACCGTTTTTGTATGTCTAGAAATACTATTGTAAAACGTTTACGTGCTTAACAAGATTTTATAAAAGGAATAATTGCTTTCATCTAGTTAATCCCAGGTGATGCATTAGGCCCAGTAAATAATAGTATTACCAAATAGATAATATATTAGTTTGTTTTGCATTTTACCTCCCGCTTCCCTTGGTAAGGGAGGTATAGGGATCGGGGCTAAAAATCGCATATCGAGATTTTGGTAAATGACAACGTTTTAAGGTCCCTATAATCCAATTTTAACATTTTCACGATGATATCTGTGGGTGTGTATGTGTGTGTGTGTGTGTGTATGTGAGTATGTGTGTAAGTGCGTACGTGTGTATGTGTGTGTGTGTGGATCTTCTGGGCACTCCAACTCAAATACCATCATCCAGAAACTTTTGAAACCATGTATTTCTACCTTATTCTAATACGGAAAGAAGCCATTAAATTTTGGTGTCAATCGGATAACCGGAAATGGCAGTTTACTTGAAGCTCAAAATAGTTTTTCTTCAAAGAATACCTTTGAATGTTATTTTTCGCATTTTGTTATTATAAAAATTACGCTATAAACACAACTCCATGGTTACACATTTCAGCTCAAATGTTTGTAACTGACAGATAAATGTCACTGTTGAAAAAAATAATAATTTCAAATCAATAACTGTAACGTTTTAAAAAGAAAATTGTAAATAGAACAATAGTTATATGAAAAGGAACTTAATATACATAATTTCAAATTAATAATAATGTTTTAAAACGAAAATTTTAAAGAGAACAATAGTTATATGGAAAGGAATTTAATATAAGCATTAGTAAATATGCAGGTATGTATTTAAATAAAAAAATAAATAAATATATTATCACAGCATATTACCCATTGCCGGGTGTGCTACTCTGCTTTGTACACATTTTTCGGTAATGATGCCTTTTAAAATTCGAAATATTTAGCGTTGATCGGGATCGAATCGGGTTCCCCAGACACTCAGGGGTCTTAAAACACTCGCTACTATTTTGACTAGCTTTACGTACGTGTATCGTAAATAACTATTATAACTGTAGGTGTACGAATATTTTTTTCTCTCAATTTTTGCATATAATTTGTTTTCAGCGCAAATGCATAATGTAAACTAAATATTTTTGAAATTTGATGACTACCATTTATTTTTTTAATGAATTTATTTTTTAGAAATCCTTTTTGTTTTACATTTTACTGATAAAAGTAGAGTGTACGAATAATTTTGTAAGCCACTGTAGATATGTAGGCCGCGCATTTATTTGTTTTTAATTAATAGTGAAGTTAATGTAAACGATATTCATAATACTTCATTTGCGAAATGCTGTTACTTT
The DNA here is from genome assembly GCA_951394225.1 of Harpalus rufipes. Taxonomy (NCBI): domain Eukaryota; kingdom Metazoa; phylum Arthropoda; class Insecta; order Coleoptera; family Carabidae; genus Harpalus; species Harpalus rufipes. The sequence continues at coordinate 38,453,656 of OX596283.1, forward strand.
TTATATTATCACATACATAATTATTTTGTTTAAATAACAACTCAGGTTTTTTTATTTCATTCACTAATTAAAAGTGTAACATATCTACGTATTTTATTAATTAAAAAATTGTTTTTAATTAATATAAAATCATTTTAATAATATTGTAATTGAGGGAGAATAATTAATATTAAATTTTCCATTTGAGGAAACATATATTCCTATAATACTAACGTGATTAATAATTAATATTAATATGTGATAATATATAAATAAATAATTTATTTCAAATATTAATATATTATACAAAAAGAGCGATACATAACTGCATAATTTAATTCATATATCATTTTGAAATTATATGTTTATATAGTGTTTTTTTTTCACCAAGAAAATATTTTATGAAATTTATTTTTTTATTACTTATAGTAAATTATTTGCAGAAATTTAATATTATTTACACATTTTAGAAATTCTTCTTCATCTAAATATCCCGGAAACCCATATTTAAGTGGCATTTCCTTTTGCGAAAGTTAATTTTTTATTAATTCGTTTCACTTCTTTCTGTACATTCTTTAATGCTTTACTTTATTTTCGAGTTCTATTATTCCTCTTTTTTGTTCATACTTCCAGCTTCCACTTCTTTTCTTGCAAAGATTTGTCATTTTCATTATTATAATCAAATTTTCTTTGTTGTAATCAATACTTTTTCTTTTTACCTCCCGCTACTCTTGGCAAGGGAGATATAGGGATCGTGCTAAAAATCGCATATCGAGATTTTGGTAAATGACCATGTTTTAAGAACCTTACAATCCGATTTTAACATTTTCACGATGATGACTGGATGTGTATGTATGTGTGTGTGGATCTTCTGGGCACTCTAACTCAAATACCTTCATTCAGAAACTTTTGAAACCATGTATTTCTACCTTATTCTAAAATTAAAAGAAGCCATTAGATTTTGGTGTCAATCGGATAACCAGAAATGGCACTTTACTTGAAGCTCAAAATAGTTTTTTTTCCAAAAAATACCTTTAAATGTTATTTTTTACAATTTATGTTTTTATAAAAAATACAGATTATTCAATTTGCTACAGGTGTACATTAATAGTTTTTCTATATATTTTATTGATAAATTTATAAAATAATATAAAAATTATATCCCAGAGTTTATGCTTTAAACTAAACTCCATGATTACACAGTTCAGCTCAAATGTATGTAACTAACAGATAAAAGTCACTGTCAAAAAAAAATAATCATTTCAAATTAATAATAGTAACGTTTTAAAAAGAAAATTGTAAATAGAACAATAGTTATATGGAAAGGAACTTAATATACATAATTTCAAATTAATAATGTTAAATAGAAAACTGTACAATGTACAAAGTACAAATGCGACACTTGGTGAACTGCTCAACTAGTCTCAGTGCCTCGAAAGAGGCGTCAGTACACCACACTGAAGAGCTCCAATAAGAGCGAAACGCGTCTGTGGTTCTGGTTGAGTGGGCCAGTCTCTGATAAATGACCGAGAGGTTGATTCAGAGACGGAAAAAAAAATTGTGAACTTTGCCAAGTGTAATTTAAATATTATTAATAATGTTAAAGTTTTAAAAAGAAAATTGTAACTAGAACAATTGTTATATGCAAAGAAACTTAATATACATCATTTCTAGTATTAGTAAATATGCAGGTATGTATTTAAATAAAAAATAATAATAAATATATCATCATGGCATATTACCCATTGCTGGGTGTCCTAATTTGCTTTGTCCAAAGATTTCGTTAATGATGATGATATACTTGTATCGTGCTGGCGTTTACCAAGTGTTACCTCACGGGCACTCACTGCTGGCGTGGAGAGTACACCACAAGGGTTAATTTTGTGCCTTTAAAATTCAAAATATTTGGCGTTGATCGGGATCGAATCGGGTTCCTCAGATTCGCGACCAGACATCAGGCGCGCGTATTTAAATTAATAAAAATTAAATGGCGGGTTAGCCACATCAGATTTTTAAATTTTATTATCGACAGATCTTTTCAATTAAAGAGGTAGAATATATGCGCTTACTAAGCCACCAACTGGCGGGAGTCATGGTTACGCGCTTGTCATGAGATCCGTGGCGTTTGTTTTTTAAAAATGTATACGTAAAATGTGAGGAAAGTCTTTGACAACTTAAAAAAAAAACACCTCAAAAGAAGTTACAAAAGTTTTTATTGAAGCTAAAATGTCTAACGATGCAAATTTTCACTGAGAATACAGGTATTTTAGTGATTGTTGGGGTTTCGTTTGACAGCCCAGCTGGCAATTGCAGGCGCCATTTTACTTACTATATTCAGAGATAGAAAGAAATAAATGTTAAATCGAAAAATTCTTTTAAAGAGCTGTTAGAGAGAACAACCTTAGTCCATTTTTTTTGAATTTGGGATAACCAAAGAAATAACTTTCTATATAGCTTCCTTACTTCTATAGATTTCTGAAACTTAATTTAACTTAGGGTCAAGTTTAAATATTAAAAAAATATTTATCCACTGGATGTTAAGAAACAGAAAAATAAACATTAATGAGAAATTACATAATAATTAGACATTTTTATAAGACGATTTTGTAGAAACACTAAAACTTTAAAATATAATAACTTATGCAAACTATTGTATAAAAAATTGAATATAATAATTGTAATTTTATTTTGTGAGACGCAAATTTGGGTCACGAAACAGAGCGGAGTGGCACAATCCTTTGCACGGAGGCGTGCAGTCCATGAAAGCGTTGAAAGCGGCGCTTGCCTTGAAATTTTCTTAAAATTATATATTCAAATTACTATATATTTTATATTTTTGGCATAATCCTAATTTTTCCATACTACTGTAATCAGCAAATCAAATATGTGTTGCCTGAATAGATAAAGGCTGTTTGAAAACAGCAAAGGTAGTTGTCACTCGAGTGTACCTATTCAAAAACTTGTTCTATTTTCAAAATAAAAATTAAACTAATGCAGTTTATATTTGCAATAACTTATATTTTTTAACATTATATTATACACACAGATTGCATCAAAATAGTTAAAAACTAATATCAAACATTGTAACAGATGAATTTTCTTTATTTTTCCGTAGAAAAGTTTTTTTTTTTAACTGTACCACTCGCACTAACACATACACAAGTGTCGTATTTCAATGTACTCACACTACAGTATAAGTGTTGAAGAATAACTGTGGCAACGTCGCACCTAGTTATTTCATAAAATTACAAAAGTAGTATTATACTGTTTAAAGTTTTCATGCTTTCACGTAAAATACCAATTTAAAAAATATTTTGGGTGCTGTAAGACCTTTGTTATACGCAAAATAAAAATCTGTTGTAGCCATCACAGTACTTCTCGCCCTTTCCATTGTATATTGTATTTAACATTTCTTGTACACAAGAAATTTAATTACCTATTTAGATATTTTCTATAATTTTAAATTTATTCTATGAGCAAGTTTTCTCCTACTCTTCTAAATGTTCGAGATTCATCCAATTCATTGACGGGATTGGCGGTATTTCTGAAGGGTGTATTTAATGTACCTATAATTTTAAATATATAATTAATATACAATAAGAAATATTAAATATCGTTCCCAGAAAAAGCCTTCAGTAATATCTCTGAATTAGCGACATTTATTTGTCAATTACAGATATTTTAATTTCTTAACTGGTTACCATGTAGATGTTTGGGATGTGGGATTTACTACAACAGATTATTTTATACATTATATTTCTATATCCTAAGAGAGGTATTGCATTCATGCTAAAAATCGCATATCCAGATTTTATTGAATAAGCACGTTTTAAGGTCCCTACAATCCGATTTTATCATTTTTACGATGATGTCTGTGTGTGTGTGTGTGTGTGTGTGTGTGTGTGTGTGTGTGTGTGTGGATGTGTGTGTGTATGTGTGTGTGTGTGTGGGATGTTGGAAGGACGGTTACTCAAAAACTATAAGACTTTAAATTTTTTAACTACGTATTTCCCAATCGGACATTCATGGGAAGATCTGAAAAGGTTTTGGTAACAATTGGACAACCGGAAGTAGAAGATTCTTGAAAAAAAATCTTTTAAATAATATTTTTTGAAATTTTTTCTTGATAATATTAAAGAAAAATAAATTCTCTTTCTGATACATTTAAATATTTTACAATATATTCTATAGATTTAGAGATAGAAGAATTATAGTATGTAAAATAATCTGTTATAATAAATTTTACAGCCGAAAGAAAGGCCATGGAAAATAGTTGAAAATTTAATTTGTTTGTAACTGACAGATAATGTCAGTGTCAGAAATCCGAAGACATTACTGAAGACTTTTTCTGGGAAGTACATACATTATATTATTTCTTAATGTATTAATAGAATTGGAAACATTTCGAAAAATTAGAAGAGGACAAAATTTCTCCATCAAAAATGAATTTAAAATTAAACAATCTAAATATATATGGAATAGATATATGCGTAAGTAGAATTTTTGGTGTAGAGTGTAGGTATACAAGAAATGTTAAATACAATAGGGAGCGAGCAGTCATATGATTTTGTTGGCCTTGACAAGCAGATATGGGGGCCCATGTCAGAATGATAGCTAGTAATTATGTATATAGATGTCAAATATCATAATTTCTCATTCTAAATTTAGTGATTTTCCAATTCCATGTGGAGCAGAATTAAATGTTAAATATCTAAGGCATACAAGTAAACTTTAAACTCCTGGTGATAAATTAACTACGTAAATTTAGAAAATCTTGAAATGTTTAATGAAAAATTCTAACATTTGACATCTATGTACATAATTACTAATTATCATTCTGAAATGGGCCCACACATTTGCTTGTCAAGCCCAAAAATGTAACATTACCGTTCGCGCCCTATACTTATGTAACCAAAAAAAGGAAGTGGCGAGAGGTATTGTGCTGGCCACAACAGATTTTTTAATTTTTGTAATAATCTAAATTTTCAAAAAATAATATTTAGAAGATTTTTGTTAAAATACTACTACTTCCGGTAAGTAAAGTAAGAATGTTGTAATTTGTGCTAAACTTATGAGATATTACGTCATTATGCAAAATAGTAAAATACGTTTATTTTAAATTTTAACTAAATTTAATAAATTTAGTTGTATCATATGCATGTGTATGAACTGTAACTTCCACATTTTTAATATTCTGTCGTGATGCATTGCAGTGGTAATACGACTGCAGTCACATATATTTATATGCAGGGTGTCTTTGCAATTTTATAATGAATAATAAGTTTACACTGCGGACTTTTTAAACTACCTCGCGAAATTAAAACGTGGAAGTGATAAATGGTGCTAAAGAATTAATTTCGTTAGAGTGAAGATATTAATTTCACTGGAATTTTACTACTAGGTCACAGATATTATTACTTTTGATTAAATCTCGCAAAATTTGCGAAAATAGGAAACAAATTTCTTACAGTATAATTCTTCTTGAGATGGCAGCGAAATTATTTGTTATTTTTTATTTGAAATCGTCTTCGCATCTCTTGTTTTCGTCCAAGCCCAAGTTATCTGGCCCAGATATGTTTGTACATATTTCGAGTTGGGAAATTTGTTAGTCATTCCAAGAAAAAATCTAATTTATTTTCCTTGATGTCAACCGCAGTTGGGCCTTAGGTCGAGAGCTTCGCCGAAGGTCTATGTGTGTTTATATCTCCCTCGTATATAAAAGTAGTTATTAACCGAGATTTATTTCACTTTCCTCTCAGGACAACTTCAGAAATAAATTGAAAATTTCAACGCAAAAAATAACACAAGCTAGCTTATAAGAACTTACTTCTGCGCTCAATAACTTCCTTCAAAATATTTTTTCTTTCAATGTATTTAATAATATAAAAAAGTTAAGAATATTATATACCTACATGTTTTTAAAATAGTTATTTATGTAGCAGTACTGAAATTTGTATCTCGTATGACAGAAAATTATTTTTAATTAATTTTAAAGTAACTTTCAGATAATTAAAATAAACATAAAACTTTCATGTACGCTGAGTCTGAAAGGGTTATATTTTCAAACGTCAAACCTGAAAATGTATTTTTTTTAATATAACCTCTAAATTTATTTTATAAATCACCTTGAAATATACAATCATTACACTTTCACAGTGACAGTGCACGTGTCTTGCGTATTAATTGTTATTCTTATCAAATATTGGACTGTCAAAAAAATCTGTAATACAAATTGAACTAACTTTTATTATCATCAGCTTCTTTATGAAACGATTAATATATTCTATTTCTAGAATTTCTCTCCCAACCATTTAAAAAAGAGCATGTAGTTTAGTGAATTGTCATATTATATCTAAATTCTTGTAAATATTTGAGCACAATCTTAATCTTATTGACCACAATGTAGAGGAGTTTTTAGGAAGTGGTCTGAGCTATAGTACATAGCTCACGCGAAGTGCATTTGATTTCATTTTCCATGATTGCACTATATTCTTTTAAATTTGTGGTTCATAAATGAATTGACATGAACTTTTAAACAAATGATTAAATGTAAATCTATAATGTTAGCAACTACAACATTACACATACAAATTTCCATAAATCAACTTGGTTTAGTATAGCAGCTACCACCTTCTAAAAACTGATTATCATTTATCGAGGTGTTAAATATTGCTCGGTCTTTAGTTTTATTAAATATGGGTGTTTAATTTGTGTTCATTGTAGATCAAGGGTTAACAATTTTTGCTTTTGCAAAAATTATTTTTTAAAAATCTGTTGTGGCCAGCACAATACCTTCCGTCAATTCTGTGTATTATGTATAAATTCCATTCATAAATTTTCTTGCAAAAGATTCTAAATTTCCAGTAAAATTATTTCATAAACAAATTATGCAAATTGCATATGACACCGACATCTTCTTCTTTAGCTTTACCCATTCGTTAGGGGTCGCTATTTTTTATTTTCTTCTTCCAATCATTTCTGTTTTGCATGGTAGTTCTTATTAAGTTCCTTTTCTCTCGAGTCTTGCGCAATACAGTCCTTTCATCTTATATTTTGGTCTTCCTCTGTTTCTTCAACCTTCTATTACTGAGCTATTCATTCTTCTTCCAATATATACTTCATTTCTCCTTATGACATTTTCATACCAATGTAATCATCTCTCATGTATCACTCTAGAAACTTGTAACACTAGAGTTATTTCCTTACCGTATCTTTCCGTGCCGTCCCCAACATATACTTCAACATCCTCATCTCTGCCACATTCATTTATTTTTTATTGATACTGACATCTGTCAATTTGAATTTTCTAAATATATTAACAATTTTTATGGTTAGCATAGCTGGCTGATTTATAAAATTTAATTTCTTTATAATTCTTTAACTCTATATCTATCAATATGAAGTATAAAATGCAATCAAATCGTATAGAGAATAATATATTCTTTAAGTTATAATAACGTTAAATGTCAATAAATCATATTTAACTGTTAAAATCTTCAAATGAGGCTACTTCCGGTTGACCAATTATAACCAAAATCTAATCACTTGTTCTTCTGGATGTAAACTTAAGGAATACGAAAAAAATATAATTTTTGGAATCGTGGTATTGAAGTTATGCGGTCCTAAACTTTCGTCACACACACAGACACACACACACACACACACACACACACACACACACACACACACACACATACATTCATACAGACATCATCGTAAAAATGATAAAATCGTATTATAGGGACCCTAAAACATGCTTATTCACTAAAAACTCATCATTGAATTATTTGACCTCCCTTACCTAAAGGTGACGGAAGGTAAAAATGGGAAATTATTATTTTTATGTACTAATTAATAATAAAGAATTATTACTTGAAAGTAATAATTTTTTTTTTGTAAAATATTTTCAATAAATGATAATCAATCTTTAGTAGGTGGCTATATTTAGGTGTTATATTGCCATGTGTTATTTGTTGTAGATGTAGAAATATCGACACTAATATGAAAGACAGTGGGTTTATACTTTTTGAAATACATAACTATTTTGGCGTTCCACTAATTTGTTTTTTAATATACTATTATTTGATTCATTTTGTCTTTATTCGTTTCAAAATTGTTATTGACTTTATAATTTGTTTTCAGTAAAAGTTAATACCTAGGAAATGCCTTTATTCTAAAAGAATCTCCTATATACATGCGAAATAAGAAAGTTCGAGTCTAAACATAATTTCTTCATCATCCGTGCCATATTGAAAATTCGAGAGGAGAATTTCCATGCAGAAAATAGCTTAGTTCCATCATGCTCTCTTTTCCGCGTTATCTCTGGAATATGTGCCATCACGTCTCGTCTCCACTAACGGCTTTAGTGTCGTTGCTTGATTAGTTCGACTCTGTCTACATTGTAGCATCTTCACACTCGAGTCGAGTCTGTCACACACTCAGCCCTAATTACGAATGCAGAGAACTTACATTTTGTTAAAATTTGCAACAGGAATACTTAAACTTAAGAAAGACTAGACGCATGTAACGAATAACGTCGTAAAAATTATCCACCCGACAAAATTGTAAACGTAAATGACCCGGCGACTACGACTAGTTATTTTTACGGAGAAATGTGATAATTTGTGTTATTATGTTTTATCGTCCGTAAAGATTTATTATGTCTTGTTTTGATGTTATTTTCATGTATTTGCATTTATGAATAAGAAATAATGACGTATGGTAATATTGTACGAGTTGAATGACATTTAACGACACAGAACGAAATGGAGAAGTGCAGCCTACGTGAATTTTCACGAAGATTGTTTTTACCTTTCGTTACCTTTAGGTAAGGAAGGTATTGTCCTTGGTCAAAAAGTTCCATGGCGAGTTTTTAATGTATGAGCATGTTTTAGGATCTCTAAAATACGATTTTACTATTTTTACGATGATGTCTGTAGTATGTGTGTGTGAGTTTGTGTGTGTATGTGACCATCGTTTCGGATGCATAACCCCAGTGCCATAATTCCAAAAATTATATTTTTTTTTCGTATTCCTTGAGTTTACATCCAAATGATGAGGTGATTAGATTTTGGTTAAAATTGTTCAACCGGAAATACTCTCATTTGCAACTTTGAACAGTTTTTCTAGAAAAAAATCACAGTTAAATATCATTTTTTGACATTTTACGCTATTATAAAAATTAAAGAATATTTTACTTTCTATACGATTTGATTTCATTTTATACTTCATATTCAATAGATATAGTTAAAATATAAAAATATTAAATTTCATAAATCAGCCAGGCTATAACCATGGAAACTACTACTATAGTCAATTTTTTTGACTCTGTCGGGTACAGTAATAAAACTATAAATGAACTATAAATATCGCAATTATGATAAAGCGGCATTTCCTTTACTTTCTGCAGTATAATACTGTTTGGCATCGACCCATATTTTTGAGCCACTCTATTCATGCATTGAATCGAACGTCTACCAGGTATGTATAGGAAAATAGCCTTACAGTACAGTCCTTAAACATAAATGAATAGAGCGGCTCTAAAATATGGGCCGATGCCAAACAGTATTATACTACAGAAAGTAAAGGATATGCCGCTTTATCATAATTGCGATATTTATAGTTCATTTATAGTTTTATTACTGTACCCGACAGAGTCAAAAAATTTGATTATATATATTCATATTTCAGATAATTCTCAATGACAGATGTCAGCGTCAAGTGCAATAATTTACATTGTGTGTTTATGTTTTAATTTCACTGAAAATTTAATATAATTACATTAAAGAATAGTGTCCTTAAAAAAAATGCAGTTTAAAGGTGGACCAGGACCTATTCTAAACTCCATCCGAATCTTTTGCAAGAAACTTTCTGTATGGAATTTGTGCAAAATATATAGAACTGACGGAAAGTAATGTGCTGGCCACATCAATTTTTTTTTGTTTTGAAACTACTAAAAATGCACCGTTTTCTTTACGTTCACCCGAATGAAAATATGTTTCAAGAAGAATTTTCATTAAAAACCATAATAAGCCTCGTATATAGGGTGGCCGGAATGACGGTGTTTTCTATTTTCACTTTCAAATAAAGTAACATAGAAATTAACAGTTAACAGCCTATATGATCGTGAAAGTGTGAAAAGATAATGTCAGCCACCTGGATAGATCGGCCATAGCTCAGTTAGTAGAGTGTTACTCCGGCAAAGTAATGATCCTTGGTTCACCGAACGGCCACTAATTGCTGGCGTGCAAAGTGATCCACATGGGGCCATTGTTGTGTTTAAAATTCGAAATAATTTTGGCGTCGGTCTGGATCAATCCCTGGATCCCAGTTTCGCGACCAAACACTCAAGCACACGGTCACGGGACCCCATTTAGTTATGAAATATACCTACTTTAAATCAAGGACAGTCAAAATAGTATCTTAGTAAAGTTGTAAAAAATTAGAACTTTAGTTTAAATTGACATACATATAAAAGTCTAGGCGTATTGTAAAATGATGAGTTATGGACTTAATTAGTTTAGGTATTTCTCGATTCCTTAACCAAACCTAACGCACAAGTTTTGAAAGCGTGAATTTTATGCGTTAGGTTAGGTTACGTTAGAAACATTACAAGAGAAAATGTCTAAATATTGATTTTAGAATTTACGTAGTTATTTTGAAAAAACTTAGGCCTAAGTAATATAGGTACTACCTAATTGTCCTACAAACTTTAACTTTCTTATAATGTCCTTTAAATATATCTATTTATAATCTGTAAAATGCGACATTTTGTTATGAAAAAATCGTTTTCTCTTTGGTCAGCAATTATCTCATTTTTATCAGTAGTGTTTATTTTGTCTGAAATCTGTTGATTCCTTTATGCCTGTTGATCTGGTGTTGACCGCTCGATGACAAGCTGACAAGGTCTATACCCGCCGGTCGTCGGCCAAAGTGAAAAGTGAGATTTATGAAACTGATCGTGAAAGAGTAAATATTTGGAGTGCGGTTTAACCTGTATCGGAATGGGATTTCCTTGTCGATTGTCAAATCATTTTGACTCTCATGATGATATTATTTACCTGCAACAATAAAAAAACAAATTAGATAAATGTTTTTTTTTATAGGTTAGATACATATACGTAACTTTCAATATGACATTAAATATTGCTATCGTCAGGAACACTCAAAATTATGTGTTTTATCTTATTCATCGAAATTATTTAGTTCGTTTTTCTTGCACGTAATTTTGTTATTTTACGTACAAATTTAATATTATACATTGTACATCTGTCCAAATTATCTTCCATATACAATAATTATCATAAGGTTGGCAACACTATATTTTCATGAAATCGTCGTATAATGAATTACTTTAGCGTCGATTTTGAACTTTTTAATGACAATTTTTGTACACTTTAGTGACTATTTCGAATAAAAAAATTAAACTAAAATCTATAGCAGATTCAAGAAAGCTGTTGTGGAAATTTGGAAAGAAATTCGAACAAAAAATCCAATGTCAGGCATAGTACCTACTGTGTCTCGACTTCTTTAAGAAGTAGGACCTATCTGGTAGCACGAGCGTGGTTCTAATACCAGTATCAACTAAAACCATGTCAACAACTTGGCACAAACTTCAGGGTTATCAACAAAATCAGTGTTGCCAATATACTGATTAAGCCGAAAATGTACTGACAACCATATTCAATAAATTTAGCAGTATTATTTAAAATAGTTTAATATGATTTGTTTCTTGACTCGTTTGTAGGATAAACAATTTATTAAAATGACACCAAGTTTATTGAATATGGCTGTCAGTATAGTTTTAGTTTAATCAGTTGATTGGCAACATTGATTTTGTTAACAACCCAGAAATATGTGCCGAGTTGTTGACATGGTTCTAGACAATATCGGTATTAGAACCGTGCTCGTGCTACCAGCCATTGTGATTATAAGAATACCAGGTTTATTTTCCTTACGTTAAATTAATATTTGACGTTTATAAATAATTTATGAAAATCCAAAAAAAAGAATAGGCTACTGCTATGAATTAACAGAAATTTTATACTACCCAGTTTTTGCCGTAAAAAGAAGAGGAGAGCAAGAAATTAGATAAAATTAAAATCCCATTTTAAATCCTATGTTCACCCTGACCGCCGCCACCCGAATTGGCAATGGACATAATTTAATATTTTAATTAAATAAATTATTTCACAAAAATTATGAAATAATAATGATAATATAATATCGATATCAGCTTATTAGGGCATATTATCCGTTAATATGTTTTTATTTATGGTAATATTGCAAATATATGTAAAGTTTACCGTGTGTATGTATAGTAATTAATGGATGAAATTTTGGAACAAGTCTAATTTACTATAGTGTTCATTAATATTAATAGTTTTTAAATAATTGTGATATGTTTTAATTAATATAAATGTATTTTATATTAAATATGTCAAAATTATAATTATTTTAAAGTAATTAATACAATTTCAATAAAATGAATGTTCAAAACATAATAGAATCGTATTTACAAATCTCTATTAAAAAGTGAAACAAAAACAAATAGCTTTTTTAATTCAAAATCGTTTGAAAACTGTAGTCTTCATCAATAATTCCCACGAGGGCGAACGTAATTGACCGAAAAATTCGTTTGTTTTCAAAGAAGAAAAACAAATGACTCGAAAGCGAAACACTTTCTGGGAAATTGTATGTGGCGTTAATAAAATTTGAATAAAGTACAAAATAATAAAAATTGAATTACTTTTATGAGTAAGCTAAAAGAATTTTCCTTTTATTTAAACAGAGAATATAAAATTAAGGGATACACAAATGAAATTCCATTTTCACGAAATTCCGCTAATTTTCCGTCCTTTTTCTCATTTAATGCATTTAAATTATTTCTTCTCAAGTACGCACAGAAAGAAATGATTCATATTTACACGAAAAGAATTTTAATTTGAACTGTCACTCGGCTTTACATTAAGGGGGATGAGACATACATTTTGTAAATACTTAAATGGAGAAAAATATCAGTTACTTCAAATTCTATCTAATTGCTATCAATGTTAACTGCAGGTATACCTTACAGCAAGTTGCAGTAGATAATACTACAAATTAAACGTAGTTTACTAGTTCATTACTTCATTTATAATTGAAAATGTACATACATAGGTACCAGTAAAAGATTATGTCAACCTGAGATTGAGAATGGATGAACATCGCAGTTCAACACAAAACTACACGGTGATTGGTAAATAAATGTGCTCTTGTTTTACATGCCAATACTCGATGCTCAATCTCTTACTTCAATAACTTTGCCAAGCATTCGGTCGTTCTCGACCTCAAGCACCTCATATGTTACATAGTCGAAACTTCGTGAATTCTCGGTTTTCAAGATAGGAATTTAGAGAATTTGTAATAATTATGTTGGCATATTGTAAATTTTAATATTTTTCTGTCAAATCGTATATTTGACATCTCCATATACGTCACATGTTACAGATACATGAGTCATATCACGGATATATCAACTTTCATTGTTATTATTTAAGTCTTCATTACTATGTCTACAATTCTAATAAATTTGGATTATCTTCACGATTTATTATTTAACTTAAATGTCTTATGTGAAGGAAAATCAGTTTGACTGTTTTCCATCTCGCTAAGAGAGGTATTGGATTCATGCTAAAAATCGCATTCCAGATTTTAATGATTGCACGTTTTAAGGTCCCTACAATTCGATTTTAATATTTTCACGATGATGTCTGTCTGTGTGTGTGTGTGTGTGTGTGTATGAATGTTGACCAATTATAACTAAAATCTAATTACTTCTTCTTCTGGATGTAAGCTTGAGGACTACGAAAAAATTATAATTTTTGGAATCTTGGTATTGAAGTTATGTGATCCGAAACTTTCGTCTCACACATACACACAGAGACACACAAACACACACACACACACACACACACACACACACACACACACACACACACACACATACACACGGACATATACATACAGACACCATCGTAAAACTGATGAAATCGTATTATATGGACCCTAAAATGTACTTATTTACTAAAAACTCATCATTGAATTTTTTGACCAAAGACAATACTTTCCTTACCTAAAGGTGACGGAAGGTAAAAAAGTATCAAACGTTACCTTAAGCATTACTTAAGGTTGCTTGGAGCTCTACTCAAGTAAACCTTTGATCGAAGTACGAATGAAGAAACTATGAAACGAAGTCTGGTAGTCAATGCATACTCAAGTATGAGTCGAGGCGAAGTACCGAATATGGATACCGGCATTAAGCTCGCTTTCGATTTGGACGATTTCAAGATTATGGAAGACGAACAAAATTTATTCAGCGTGTGAAATGATAGGTTAAATAACATATATTTTGATGTATTGGAAATATTTAAAAAGGAAAAAGTAAATTTTGTATTGATGATTTTAGGTAAAAATGCTTCAAATAATAGTTGTAGAGCTTAAAAGTCTGCATTTGAATCAATTACCAAAATAATTTTACATTTTGTAACGCAGAAATTTTATATGAATATGTCGAAAATCGCCCCAAAAATAGCGATAGCCATGAAACAGAAACAGAGAAATTAACAAATGTTTGACGTTTTACCTGTCAAGTTAGGTTAAGATATTTTTTAATCGTAGAAATGGGTTTAATAGATCAAAGAGATTTTAAATAAACAAAGAAAGAAATTGTGAAAAATTCATTAATTTGGGGTAGTTTGGGAGTTTTATACCAAAACATTCTCGATGTTTAAAAAGAAGTGCCAATTGCAGAAAACCGTAAGAGAATAAACACGGGGAAAGAGCCAGGTAAAACATAAAATTAAACGACATTACAATAACAAAAATAACGCACAGCACTTACAAAAAATGAAATCAGAATTGACATAATTGAATTGTGTTTGTGTAAACCGCGCTTAATTACAGCGCATAGAAACCAATAGAATCCCAAGAATCTATCCGTATAGCTTGACAGATAAATCGACATTTGTTAAATTTTAGTTTCAATTCCATAGCTATCGCTATTTTTGGGGTGATTTTCGATATTTTCATATCTAATTTCTGTCTTTATGGAGAATGCAAAATTAATTTTGTTTATTGACTCTGATGTAGAATTGTATGGTCTATAATATTTATTTGAAGCTTTTTTTAACTGATATAATTGGGGAAGCAAGAAATAACGAAAGTATAATTTTGCATGTTAAAGTCATATGTTCCGGCGTTGCGGTCAACACTCTGTATGTAATAATCTGTAAGATCTTACTTGTGACTGTGCTAATGCTAATGGTCATGTTATAGTTCTATGAACTATAGTTTTTGAAAGGTATAGAAGTGTACAAAACGTTAGTTTTGTGTGACTGAGATTTTGAGTACTAATTTACAACACAATTAAATACATTTTTGTTGTAAATGTAAATGAATGAACCACTGACACTAGTCTTCTATTAGGTCGTTGTTAACTTGCAAATTTTCGCAAATATTCTTGGGAATAATGGACGAAAATAATGTTAGGTACTTTATCAGTATAGGTGAGTTTCACGATTTAAATATGGGAGTGTCAGTGTATACTGTTCTGTCCAAACAGAGCCGCAAAAAAAAACCAGTTGTGGCCAGCACAATACCTCTCGCTATTTTCATTTCATCTTGCATAGGGCGCGAGCAGTTATGTGACTTTGTTGGCCTTAGCAATCAGATATGGGGGCCCGTGTCAGAATGACAGCTAGTAATGTACATACATAGGTGTCAAGTATCATAAGTTTTATTCGAAACATTATAATTTTCCAAATCCATGTGGATTATTTTCCTCGACAAGTATATTCCATACTAATGGATGACAAATAAACAGAATATTATGAAATTTTGAATGAAAAATTATGACATATAACAATTGTGACATCTATGTAAATAACTACTAGCCGTCATTCTGACACGGATCCTCATATCTGCTTGCCAAGTCCAACAAAGTCATATGGCTGCTCGCGCCCTATAAGTAACGAATTTAATATTTCTTGTACACACAAATAATTGAAATTGTTTCTCCAACTATTCTAATATGTTCAAAATACTTCAAATTCATTGACGGTATTAGCGGTAATTTTTAAGGATATATGTAATATTAACATACCTGAAATTTAAATAAATATTTAATTAATAATACAATAATATATATTAAATGTACTCATACCTCCCAGAAAAATCTGACACTGACATTTTGCATTTATTTGTCAATTACAAAAATTTAAATATCGCAACTGTTTTTCGGGCAACGAGATTTATTACAACATATTATTCTATATTATTATATACTATATCTCCAAACCTATACGAGATATAATAAAAAAAAGTGCCAGATTGAGAATTTAATTATCTTTAATATTTGTAGTAACAAATTTTCAAAAAATAATATTTAGAATTTTTTTTTTTAGAAACTACCACTTCCGGTTGTCCAATTGTTATCAGAACTTATTCAACTCTTCCCATTACTGTTAGATTGAGGAATCCGTAGTCAAACAGGTCTTTAGTCTTATAGAATTTGAGAAATCGTGTCTCCAACAACCTAACACACACACACACACACACATCCACACACACACACAGACATCATTGTAAAAATGTTAAAATCGGATTCTATGGACCTTAAATCGTGCTTATTCAATAAAATCTGGATATGCGATTTTTAGCATGAATCCAATACCTCTCTTAGCGAGAGGTAAAAATAGTGAACATGTGCAGAAATGGACCAGATGGAATCTAGCGGCCACTTCTCGAACAGAGCCTATTAACCACTGTCTACCAATTATGAATTGTCAGTTAGATATTGTGGGCGGTATTCAGAATGTGGTAGTCGATATATTACATTGGCGATCCGCCGGAAGTCAATCACTTCGCTTCTCTCCGTGTTGGCTCCCATCGATGCTTAACATAACATCCCTAACTTTTCAGGCAACAACTACACTAACCGTGGTTTTAACTGGGATGAAGGAGGGGCTGGAATTTCATGTTGGACAAAAATAGTTCTGTTGGATCCTATAACCCTAGTAAATATTTTATTACTATTGAAAACAATCAAATTAGTAGTTGCGCAAGTCTGAGACATCAAATATAAAACACCCCTACTGCTTATACAAATATATGTCCATTTCTGCGCATGTGCGACAGTTTACTATTTTTTTATGGTTCTGTCTGAAGAGTGCAATAGACAATTCCTTTTAATTATATACAATGTCGTTTATAGAAAGTGAGAACAATACGGGTCCAAGATTAGATCCCTGTGGTACCCCTAACTTAATACGAAAAAAATAGATTTAAAAGAAACGTACACATGAAATATACACTATAAAAATTTAGTCTAGTCCATTTAGTCCCGGTTGTTCCAAGTTCAGATAAAGTAGCAGTTTACTATCTATTAGATAAATTTATTCTACCGTCTTAACTAGAGAATAAGATTTTTGGGTTGCTCCATGATTTTTTATTCTCTGGATAGCTAACTGGCAGATTGCTATCAGAAAGATTAAGATTGTATTAGGGTAGAGTTATTTTTGAAAAGTTGGCAACATGGCTGTCACAATTTTAATACAAATTTGGTTATTTTTTCGCTTGTTTGTGTTTTGGTGTAGTTGTAGTTTAAACCACAATTTGAACGTTTAGAAAAAAATGATAAATACGACATGCAAAAATGAGTGGTGAAAATTATAGATAAAGAGCAGTTTATTTTACTACCACGTAAATAACTAATTTAATTAAATTAGTCGACAAAAATAAAAATATAATTGAGTCAAGATAGATTCCGTCCCTTGGAAAGAAAATTATTTTAGTTTTAGTTGTGGCCAGTATCCACGATATACACGCTGTTGTATAAAATCGTATAGCTATCAACAACTGGCATATCGAAGGTACAGCGTGATTCAGAAAAACAAATGTAGACAAATAAGGGTTTATATCTCAAATTATGCTTTCTTTAAATACCTAATAGATAAGATCAATATTTGGTCTTTAATTTTATGTAACAAATAAAGAACTGTATTCTTTGACATTCGAAACCTCAAAAAATTCTGAATCATCCCATTTTTCAAAATTATTACATCTTTCTCGTACTGTATACTGTTTTCGAAATTAATATTATGAAAAATGAAATCTAATACTTCATCATCACCGTTGTACTGATTTATTATAATAATTATTAATATTAACAAACAGCTTATATCATCCAAACAACACAAACGTTCCATACCATATGTTCCGTTTCTCTTTACTTCGTGTTTCCATTCGTGTGCACTCGGTACGATATTCTTTGGATAAAACTCTTAACTGGTAGTTTGACTGACTGTTAGTTATCTTGCCGTTAACGAAAATTTATCTTACTGGTAACTTTTAACCATAAGTGGCCCATAATGTATCAAAATTTACTGCTTGTTTAATTATTTTATAGATAGTTACTAATTATTTTACTGATATTTATGTAATCCTTCGCAATGCATAATGATCAGTTTACATTTATTCCATATTCATCAGAATGTATGTTATTACAAATTAACATCTTGTTTACCAACAAATATTTGCACCGTTCTTATTTTGATTTCTATATTTACAATTTCGCGTTACAGCTCTAACAAAAACAAGTGAAGCGAAACATTGTATTTTGTTTATTTGTTGAACAATAATCCAACTTAACAAAATGCATTACTAGCAATGCACGTACACATAATTATCTCAGCTTTCAGCAATTAGTCGCTTTATATTTAATCAGCTTATTGTTAAGCTTTGTTTAATCGCATGGTTCCGCATGGCATTCTGACAGAATAAGAAGAGAATTTATGTTTTATTTTAATAAACAAACATTTTTACTAAAATAGTGTTCATTAAAACTAAAAATTATATAAATTTTATTTCTCATTTCCAAATTTCACAACTGTAAACTCATTGACACACTCGGATTTGGATAATAAGAATAAGCCATGCTGATATGAGTATATTAACCTTCCGTTTCCTTTAGGTAAGAAAAGTATTGTCCGGTCAAAAAATTTGGTGGTGAATTTTCACTGAATAAGCACGTTTTAGCATATCTACAATAAGATTTTACTATTTTTTCGTTGATGTCTATACGTGTGTGTGCGTGTGTGTATGTGTGTGCGTGTGACTATAATTTCGACCGCGATAACTCCAATACTAGAATTCCAATATTTCAATTTTTACGTATTCCTCTTCCTTACATCCATATGCAGACTTGATTAGATTTTGTTTATAATTGGTCAACCGGAAATTCCCTCATTTGGAGATTTTAACAGTCTTTCTTGAAAAAACGCTATTATATATCATTTTAATGTTATAATAACATAAAATGTCAAAAAATGATATCTAACTGCGTTTATTGAAGAATTATTAAAAGTTGCAAAGGTGGGTACTTCTGGTTGACCAATTATAACCAAAACTAATCACCTCGTCGTTTGGATGTGAACTCAAGGAATACGAAACGATGGTTACATAAAAATAAAGGTCCCAAAACTTTGCTCATTCATTAAAAATTCACCATCGAATTTTTTGTCTAAAGACAAAAACCTTCCTTACTTAAAGGTGATGGAAGGTAAAAATGCTTTAAATTTATGTAATTATTTTATTGAAAACAAAATCTAATTTTATCAATGAGTGCCGCCTAATAAGCGCCCGCACGGTACAAATATTTCATCATTACCGTTATCTGTGTACAAAGCAGATTGGCACACCCAGCGATGGGTAATATGCCGTGATGGTATTTTTTTTTTTATGATGATTGACAACTAAAATGATAGATCTCTATTTGACAGTCATCAACTTCACAAATGAAAAAACCCCTAGAAATCCTTTTTTTTAAGACCAGGCAACTGTAAGTAAGTGCTCTTTATGAATTTTTTGAACGATGTTGTAAGAACGAATGTATTTTTGTGCACATGATATATAATATTTTGTAAGATCTTACCAGTAAGTGTGATAATGTACATTTTGTTTTGTACATACTTTTTGCGTTTTATTGAATCATTATAGACCCAGAAGAAGGTGCAAGTGTGCACCGAAACGTCGGTAATGTAAGAGAAATAATTCTGTTTGACAGATTTCGACTAATTGTTAATACCTAATCCATATCACAATTGGGTGGTTTACATTTTTTAAAAATCATTTTAATAGAAAAGGTTTGGTACTTTATTCATTAAAAAAAATATCGTCATAGTATTTACAATATTAGAGAAAAATTAATCGCGCCAAAATTTCTTGCTGAAACCCGCCACTCTTATGACGTCATATATCATGGTTCTAAACTATATGGCCCGTACTACGATCACGGTTTTAACTAAAACGCTGTTTTAAAAAATGTCAAATTCAAATTTCAACATTTAATTTTGCACGTATGTTTGAAGATCGATTTTTTTAAAATATTTATTTGAATACAAACTATGTTCTGCTTTTAAAACATATTTTGATAAATTAGATATTATTTATTATTGTTATTAAATAATGATATCTGACACTTCTTAAAACAGCGTTTTTGTTAAAACCGTGATCGTAGTACGGCCCCATGTGTACGGTAACCCGGCAACCAGTGAAGCTTGTTCGTGACATACAATGTCAACTGTCTTTATTGAAGTTAAAAAAATTGCATACACCATTTTTAAACTTAAATATTAAGCAAAGTATGTTTTCTCGACAAAATTAACATATGTATTAGCTCTTACTAACTACTTATGTACTGTTGTAGTATTAATAATGGCACTGCCTATTGAAAATTACGTTCAAGCGCTCAAGGTAAATCTGATAATTTACCACCAGTCGACAGTTGGATGGAGTGAAAGAGTTAAGGTAGAAAATAAATATAAAGCAATAAGTGTTATTGCTTTATTACCTAACACATATGTTTATTTTCTTACAGGTCTGGTCGTGATTCGTACGTAGAATCTGTGATAGGTTATGTGAATCGCGCCGAGAAAATATTTGTACAGTTGGATTCACATAATGTCCAGAACACAAAGTAAAGTAGAAAATCTACTGTTATATTGAATGTGGATGAAAATATAAATAAAATTTGACGTTTGTTTAAGATATGTTTTAAATTCAAGCTAGTACAAATTTTACTCTCTTGGCGCGGTGCCGCACCATGGCCTATGAAGTCAGTGGGCATTTTAAGTCACGTGATTTATTTGAAAATTTATACATTTTTCAATAATTTACAACTCTTTATTTAAAGGGATTATTACGATTTTGTTTTCACAAATAATGTTCCAATAAATAAAACTACTCATAGTTTTGCGAATTCAAACTTCTTGCAACCACTCTATTGAGAAATTTCCCACATTTAAATAACTATTTATTATTCTCATTTAACAATATATTGCATCTACAATGTATTTCGAGAATTTTACATAATGTAAAACTTTTCTTGGAAGCCATCACCATTCCATTTTTCCAAAAAGAAAACTTTCTTGCAATATATTTATCAGTTGATTTTTGATGGCGCAACAATATGTTTAATATTCATGCACGCGGTGTAACGATCACCCTATTTGGTATAAAGCATAAACACCACTCCACTTCCCTAAGGTGCAATTTCCTGGAATCTCATCTCCATGATAACCTCGGCTACACTTAGCCGTCTGATCACGAGGAAGATTTGATGGCGAAGACGCCAACTCGGAGTGTTACTGATATTGAAACTAGCCGAGTTGGCAGGTGATTTAATGGAGAGCGCATCTAGGACGAAGTGGTCGAGAAGTATAAATGACTGAGATGAGCAAATCATTGCCAGAGAAGCGACTCCATACGTGAAAGATGAGGGAATGAATTTGAAAGATGTTTTGCTCCAACCTTTATTGATCCAACCAAGATGGTTTGTTTGCGATTGCGAGGATATTATTCAGTTTCTACTACTTTTTAACTATTTCTGATCTACTTAGTAGTTTCTGCTCAAAACATCCTGCACTACGACCTTATTAAAATGCAGCAAACAATATAATCAATAATATGCAGTACTGACTGCCAGGATAGTGTAGGGTAGTCTATAGATCCTGGGTTCAAATTCTGCTCGTGTATAGATGTTAGTATTCATCTTTATCTTTTCATTTGATTCATCAATACCAATCGCGAGTGTATTTATGGCTGCCTAAGGGTAACCAATCTTCTTCAGTAGGTAACCTACCTCAAATCATAGATCTATAAATTTTTGACAATTTCTTTTTTACCTTCCGTCATCTTTAGGTAAGAAATTTGATGGTAAGCACGTTTTCGGGTCATTAGAATACGATTTTACTATTTTTGCGATGGTGTCTGTGTGTGTGTGTGTGTGTGTGTGTGTGTGTGTGTATGTGTATATATATATATATATATATATATATATGTGTGTGTGTGTGTGTGTGTATATGTGTGTGTATGTGTATGTATGTGTGTGTGTATGTGTGTGTGTGTGTGTGTGTGTGTGTGTGTGTTACGAAATTTTCTCCGTTGATAACTCCAACACTACTATTCGAAAAATTATAATTCTTTCTCATTCTTC
This sequence comes from Harpalus rufipes, assembly GCA_951394225.1. Classification (NCBI taxonomy): domain Eukaryota; kingdom Metazoa; phylum Arthropoda; class Insecta; order Coleoptera; family Carabidae; genus Harpalus; species Harpalus rufipes. The sequence continues at coordinate 38,476,166 of OX596283.1, forward strand.
TTCGTCACATCCATATGAAGAGCTGATTAGATTTTGGTTATAATTGGTCAATCGAAAGTACCTTCATTTTAAGTTTTAACATTTTTTTTGAAAAAAAAAACGCAATTAAATATTATTTTTTGACATTCTATGTTTTAAATATTAAAGAACATTTTATTCTCTATGCGGTTTGAGTCCATTATTTTATTCATATTCAATAGATATAATAAAGATATTAAACTTCATAAATCAGCCAGCTATGCTAACCATGGAAACTGCTAATATATTAAGATAATTCAATTTGACAGACGTCAGTGTCAATGAAAAGAAAATGAATGTGGCAGAGATGATGATATTGAGATAGATACGCATAGATAGGATAAAGAATGAGTGGATAAGGGAAATGACTCGAGTGATGGAAGTTTCTAGAAAGATACAATCGAGATGATTACATTGATTTGAACTTGTCATCAAGAGAGATGAAGAATATATTGGAAGAAGAATGAACAGCTTAGTAATAGACGGTAGAACAAACAGAGGATGAGCAAAGGAAAAATGGAAAGACACTATTGTAAAAGACTCGAGAAATAAGGAACTGAATGACGACGAAACGCAAAATAGAAATGAGTGGAAGAAGAAAATGAAGACTAGCGACCCCTAACGAATGGGAAAACTAAAGAAGAAGATGTGAGTGTCAAGTGTAATTAACATAGTTTTGTAAGATAATTTATGTGTGGAATTAGTACATAATAAGCAGTATTGACGGAAGGTAATGTGCTTGCCACATTAAATTTTATTAAAATAAATTTTAATTCATACTATATCTACTTTCTACGATTAAAAAACCTTATGATAAAATTAGTTTGGTTAAACTATTTTCGTGGATCAGTTAAATCGCTAAAACGACATTATATTTATAAAATTTACTGAAAAACATGTATAATGAAAAACAGACATTATAAATTCTTCCACTAACAACAAACAAGTAGCAAGTAACTATAACAACTAACTGTTGAGTTTGTCATACAAAGAATACTCGTATCCTTTTGAAAATATTTCTTCCTCAAATAACACGTTTGTCTGTAGCAAAAATACGGAAACACATAAACATCTGGTTTCACAAAACACTTAGGTAAGCACGCGTCTTCTTTCAACCGGCGTCCTGTTACACACCGGCTGCAACGATATTGTAATTCAATTCCTGCCGCTTGTGGCGCTCCGGGCGTCTTGCAAAACACAAGGCTGACGGCGAACAAAAACTATACACCACATTCCATTGTTTATTTACTAATCACAGGATTGTGATTAAAGACCCAAGGAGGAAGACGTTTTTACGCGAGAGAATTAATTTTGTTGTGCGTTATTAAATGACGATGTTGAGACTCGGTGAACAAGTTTGCTTTTTGCTAAATGAGTTTTCCAGATGAGTTGGTGTTTCGCCCGTTTTGCAAATCATAGTTTCTGACAAAAAATAGTGACACATTTGGGTAATTGAAGCATTTAAAATGAAAAGGGTCGAAATGCAAAAAAGTTTATTATACATTAAGAGAGAGAAATGCTTAATACTTTTTTAGGTGCAATTCGAATTAAAGTACTGAAGGAAAGTATCATTTTATTGATGAGGTGTATATGTACACAGAATTGCTATAAAATTTTAGAATTGCCCTTATAAACTGTGAGTATGTATGTATGTATGTATGTATGTATGTATGTATGTATGTATGTATGTGTGTGTGTGTGTGTGTGTGTGTCCGTGCGTGTGCCTGTATGTCTGTGTGTGTGCGACAAAAGTTTCGGATCGCATAACTTCAATACAACGATTCCAAAAATTATAATTTTTCCGTATTCCTCAAGCTTATATCCAGAGGAAAAACAGATTAGATTTTGATTATAATTGGTGAACCGGAAGTAGCCTCATTTGAAGATTAACAGTTAAATATGATTTATTGACATTTAACGTTGTTATAACTTAAAAAATATATTATTCTGTATACGACTTCATTAAATTTTATACTTCATATTTAATACATATAGACTTAAAGAATTAAAAAAAAAATTATAAATCAGCCAGCTATGCTAAACATGGAAACTACTAATATATTCATATAGTTGACAGATGTCAGTATAAATAAAAAGTAAATTAATGTGGCAGAGATGAGGATGTTGAAGTAGATGTTGGGGAAAACATGGAAAGATAGGTAAGGAAATAACTCTAGTGTTACAAGTTTCTAGAAAGATAAAAGTGAGATGATTACAGTGGTTTAAAAATGTCATGAGGAGAAATGAAGAATATATATTGGATGAAAAATGAATAGCTTAGTAATAGAAGGTTGAAGAAACAGAGGAAGACCAAAGATAAGATGGAAGGACTGTATTGCGGAAGACTTGCGAGAAAAGGAACTGAACGAGAATGACACGTAAAACAGAAATGAGTGTAAGAAGAAAATAAATAATAGCGACCCCTAACGAATGAGGAAAGGTAGAGAAGAAGGATATGTTATTGACAAGTGCAATTTGCATAGTTTGTTTATGAAATAATTTTACTGGAAATTAAGAATCTTTTGCAAGAAAATTTATGTATGGAATTTATACATACACAGGATTACCGGCCACAACAGATTTTTTATTAATGCATTTGAAAAATTTCGAGAAAAATAAGATAATTATTGATATATATAAGAAATAATTTTTATTCAAATATTCTAGGTCGCTATGTGAAAATAAATAATAAATAAATAAGTAAATAATAAGTAAGTAATAATAAATAACAAACAAATGTATACTTTGTTGATATTAACATTGTTACATTTTGTTTATTTTCACATAGCCAGCTATAATATTTGAATAAAAATTATTTCCTATATATCTCAATTATCTTTTCTCGAAATTTGTCAAATACATTAATTAAAACTAATAAATCATTGAAAAGACAAAACATGGCGGTTTATATTTTAGTAAAATAATTATAGGTTATTTAAAAAATAAAAGTTGATAATCGTATATTGTAAACCTGATTTCATGAAAAATATCTACATCTGCCATAAAATAGTATATTTAAAATAATAAAAAAAATATTTGAGTCATTTTTTCTATTATTTATAATAAAAAGTTGAAGGGGGGTAGGCGTCTTCCCAGACTCATCCTGTATATTATTTTGTGTTAACAAACATGATTTTGTTTTTTATTTAATTAGACATACTCGTTTGAAACAAAACAAAATATACACGTTATGTAAAAATATGCACGAGATTTTTATACTCGTATGTATAATTACATCGTTTAATCTGAATTTTGTAAATTCCCTGCTCATTTGTTTTATAAAAATTGATTAGCTTTTTGTTAATTAAAATTTTGTCGTTGACATCCCGTGCTCATTTATTGAAGCTTGATGACACATTTGTAGCCTAATATTATGTTGAAATTACAGATTTTTGTCACATTTACAGGAAATCAGATTGGCTCTTCTACATATGGAAATTGACTGTCAGAACACATCATTTTTTGATATGAACACTGATATTTTACAGTGCTCATTTATTTGAAACAATAATCAATGACATTTAAATAATGAGATATCAATACTCGTCCGGGTACACTTTGAAACATTTTTGGGCTGCACATTATTTGAGTATTTAGTCTTAATAGGGGAATCTCTTGTGGCCAGCACAATACGTCTCGCCACTTACATTTTTTGGTTACATTAGTATTGTATTTAACATTTTTTGTATATCAACACTACACCAAATATTCTACTAACACCTATTCTTTATATTTAGATTTTTTTATTTTAAATTCATTCTATTGAGAAATTGTCATATTCTGCTAATTTTTCGAGATTGTTCCAATTCATTGTCGGGATTGACAGTATTTCTGAAGGGTATATGTAATATACCTATAATTTGAAATATTTAATTATTAATACAAGAAGACATAATATATGTACATACTTCCCAGAACAAGTCTTCAGTAATATCTTTGAATTTTTGACACTGAGATTTATCTGTCAGATACAAATATTTTAATTTTTCAATTGGTTTCATAGCATTATTTGGGCTGTGAAATTTATTATAACACATTTTATATATTATATTTTTTATCTTCCGCTACCCTTGGTAAGGGAGATATAGCGTTCTGCGAGATACTTTGTGGGATGTACTCAGAGAGTACGGTGTGAATGGAAACTGTTTGGGAGCAATTCGAGCGTTGTATGAGGGTAGTGAGGCTGCTGTGAGAATAGATGGTAGGTTGAGTGATTGGTTTCGTATAAATGTTGGTGTGAAATAGGGCTGTGGTATGTCTCCGTGGTTGTTTAATTTGTATATGGATGTGTTATTGCGGAGAGCTTTGAGTGAAATGGATGGTGTACATATTGGTGAAAGTATAGTACCTGCGTTAGCGTATGCGGATGATGTAGTTGTTTTAGGAGAAAATGAAGAACAACTCAGGAGTATGATAGAGAGAATACATGTAGTTGGAAGAAGTATGAATCTGGTGTTGAATGTTGATAAAGCCAAGGTGTAAGTATTTGAAAGTAGTAAATTGGTGACTGAGTGCAATGTGTTGGTGGATGGAGTGAAACTGGAGCAGGTAAATGAGTTTGTATATTTGGGTAGCATTATGTCGAGGGATGGTCCAATTGATCGAGAGATAAAAAGGAGAGTGAGTGCGGGATTTAAGGTAATGGGTGCTCTGGGTACGTTTGCACGAAACGTTAACGTATCAAGGGATGCTCGGTTAAGTGTATATAATGGAGTTCTGGGGTGCAAAGCTAGTTCGCCTCCTCGTGGTGCACCCTGGGTAACGCTAAAGAACTAGCACAAATCGGCGACCAGACAATCCTCGAGATCTCCTGGTCATTACATTCATCACAATAGCTCAAACACAGTGGTAGCGACTAGACTTGGGCAAAATAGACAGTACTCATATTGAAAGCCGTCTTCTACCATCTTGACCAAGTCAGCATCTTCAAATGTACCATCGACCATTGCAACGAGCGCCAATTTCAAATGCGACCACGCCCAACAACTTATTTTATTTATCATTTGATATATTTAAATTATGTGATGAATGTATGCCATACGCTAAATAAATAATATAGTGCCTGCTTTGATGTATGGAAGCGAATGTTGGGCATGGACGGGAAAGCATAAAAAGAGAGTGACTGCCGTGGAAATGAGGTATTTACGTGGTGTGGCTGAGGCAAAAGAAGTGTGCTTAGATAGAAATGTGTGGTGAAGGATGATTGTTTCGTAACTATTATTGTGATTCGGATGCGGTATTTCCTACCGAAAATCGGTCACTTTAATATGTTTAAGAGTAAGGATTTGTTGTATGATGTTGATCTTATTGTTTTCGGGTTTATGCGAACCCACTAAGTGGGACACGCGTGATTTTATGTATGTATGTATGTATGTATGTATGTATGTATGTATGTATGTATCTATTTATTAAAATAAATAAAAATCATATGTTTTATCTCTAAATCTATAGAAGATATAATGAAATATTAAAATGTATCAGATAGAAAATGTAATCTTTTTTATTATTTCCAAGTACAATTTTTTTGCACAAAATAATACATAGAAGAATTTTTTTTAAGTATCTGCTACTTTCGGTTGTCTACTTATTACCAAAACCTTTTCAACTCTTCACATTAATGTCTGATTGAGAAATACGCAGTTAAATAGATATTAAGTATTATAGTTTTTGAGAAATCGTCCTTCCAACATCCACACACACACACACACACACACACACACACACACACACACACACACATGTTAAAAACGGATTGTATGGACCTTAGAACATGCTTATTCATTAAAATCTGGATATGTGAAGTAATTAAAATAGACGGTAAATCGAGACTATTTGTAAAATATTCAATGTCTTTCATTCCAAATGATTCCCCGATTTTCGTGTTCATTTTCCGCCAACAAATTGCAAATCCTCATCGTGTGAAATCCTTCGACGTTGAGGAACATTTCTTGTTTACGGGAAGCGCTGCGGCAAAAACAAGTTCAATACACAAATTCCATCGCGTCACCTATTGTTCGTTGCTGACTGCTGACGCTCGACATGAATAATTTACGCATAATCTTCATGAAGTGGTCTTAATCTGCTGCTTCTTCTACCGACGCCAGGACAATTCCTCCTCCGAGGATTCATCCAAGAAAGATTCCAGAAATGATGTTGTTGACCTATTTTCAGGAGGATAAAAATATACTTGAAAAAAAAATAGAAATATCGTTACGGCGGATGGTGTGTCAATGGTCATCATATATTGTAATAGCGAAAGGTCTATTTATTTAATCATATGCAAGGTGATTCATAACGTGTGTGTCAAAATTAAATCATTGAGTAAAAAATTTTATACAAAGGTATGTCCGGAAACGTTTCGTTACAGAGACCGTGCACCTCATCAGACACATCTTTGTTAAGGAATAACACTTCAAAAATAGTTATTTTTTCTACATGATGATAAAAATATATTTTTTTGTGCGATTGATTTTTTTATCAACTTACCATGTCTGTTTTCACGACAGTAAGTTATGTTTACTGGTTGCTAGGACTAACACGACGGTAAGTGATTTACTACCGTTCACCAAACGGTAAGTAAAGTATATAAATTTAATAATTTTAACATTGAGTACTCAGCCCATAAGCTTCCAGGTGCTTTTAGTTTCTTAGATCTCTGAACCATATATGCTAGCATAACTTTTTCGTTTATACCAACATTCTTTGCACTGCGCCATTCTTTGAATATTTTGTAAGTATTTTCATATCGCAGTTTGGATTTTTCTGGTATTACTGCCGAACATCCGATATTCCACAATTCTTCTATATTTAAATTCTCACTCTCAGAGTCAGTCATTTTAATTATTTTTCTTTGTTGAATAGATTAAATTAAGTTTAAATAACACCTTGACTTCTTGACATTCAAACTCATAAACCAACAATGAAACCATAACAAAACAATAAAGTCGTAGCATACTGTAAAGCTAACCTACTATATTCCAATAATATTTATAATGAAAAAAATTAAAAATGAAATAAAAAATATTTTTTTAGCGAACTCCAATCGCGCAAAAAATGTTATAAGCATCACGAACGTTAAGGAATTACCGATCTCAGACAAAATTGGGAACTTCGCTTCGTTCAGTCCACAAACATTGTCTTCGATCGGTAAACTGCCCTTATCGTTCTTAATACTTAATATACTATATCGACGAGCGAAGAGTTTTCGCGAGTCAATAATTTAATTTTATTAGAAAAACCGATTATAAATTAAATTGTTACTTAAGAACAATTTTAAAATTTTAGTCGCGTGGGTTGTAATGAAATTTGTTTGAAAACAATTTTCATTTCACTCTCATACTGTTTTTGCGTGATTTTGTGTACAAAAATCTGTTGTGGCCACAATACCTTTCGCCACTTCCGTTTTTGGTTACATAAGTATAGGGCGGGAGCAGTCATGTGACATTGTTGGCCTTGACAAGTAGATATGGATATGGGGACCCGTGTCAGAATGTCAATTAGTAATTATGTACATAGATGTCAAATGTCAGAATTTTTCCTAGTTAATTGTCACCAGGAGTGTAGAATTTACTTGTCGAGGAAAATAAACCACATGGAATTGGAAAGTCACTAAATTTAGTATGAAAAATTATGGTATTTGACGTCTATGTACATAATTACAAGCTATCATTCTGACACGGGCCCCCATATCTTCTTGTCAAGGCCAACAAAGTCACGTGAAGGCCAACAAAGTCACATGACTTCGCGCGCCCTATTGTATTTAACATTTCTTGTATACCTACACTCTACACCAAAAATTCTATTTATATCTATTCTTTATATTTAGATTTTTTAATTTTAAATTCATTCTATCAAGAAATTTTGTCCTATTCTTCTAATTTTTCGAAATGATTCCATTTCATTGTCGGGATTGATGGGTATATGTAATATACCTATCTAAATTTTTAAATATTTAACTATTAATACAATAAGAAATAATATAATGTATGTACTTCCCAGGAAAATTCTTCAGTAATGTCACTGGATTTTTGATACTTACATTTATGTGTCAGTTACAAATATTTTCATTTTTCAATTGGTTTCCATGACATTATATGGGCTGTGAGATTTATTACAACAGATCATTATATATCTTGTATTTCTTTATCTCTAAATCTATAAAAGATATAATAAAATATTTATATGTATCAGATAGAGAATGTACTCTTCCTTAATACTAAAGAACAAAATTTTTCAAAAAATAATATTTAGAAGAACTTTTTTAAGAATCTGCTACTTCCGGTTGTCCAATTATTACCAAATCCTTTTCAGCTCTTCCCAGTAACGTCCGATTGAGAAATGCGTAATTAAACAGATATTAAGTGTTATAGTTATTGAGAAATCGCCCTTCCAACATCTCACATAAAGACATTGTAAAAATATTAAAATCGGATTGTAGGGACCTTAAAACGTGCTTAATCATTAAAATCTGGATATGCGATTTTTGGCATGAATCCAATACCTCTCTTAGCGAGAGGTAAGATGGTAAGAAATAAAATTTCAAGAAGAAAACTTCCATCTGATGTTGAAGAAGAGGCATCAGATGCGTTAAATGAATTATTGTCTCAAAAATCACGAAAAATATATGAAAATGAATACGAATGCTTTCAAAAATGGAAAAGTGCGAAGAATATCATTAGCGTGAATAAAAAGGTGTTTATGGCATATTATTTCTCTGGGAAGTCAAAGAAAGTCAATCCATCGACATTATGGTCCTATTAATTTGTATTACTTATATTAGGTGTGTTCTTTTTGCTACTTTGCGTTTACGGTTTACTGCCGTGTCCATATACTTTTTATAAGTGTAGCTGTAACCGTAGACGTAAATTAGCGAAACAAACAAACCTATTGGCTGGTAGTATTGTCACGGTTTTATCCTCGGTTGTAAGTTTCAAACTAAAAAGCGTAGTAAGGTGCGGTTTTAGATGTGTTGTAAATATGTTTGGTTTTATTTACCATAGCAACGCTGTCAAACTTAAAACCAAACTTACAACTGGTATACTGGAAGTATAAGACTAGTTTTAAGAATAAAAATGGCAGGTATAAAAGGATTTTTTGATGAAATTGAGGAGGTAAATGAAGTACAAGAAATAGCAGAACACAGAAGAAGAAGGAGAAGATTACGTGAAAGAATAAATCCACTCGAAGTATTGTCGGAGAATGAATTTAAAAGAAGATACCGAGTATCAAAAGAAACAGCAAGATATATTATTGATCTTGTTCGCGGACAATTGGAACCCATGAGGCTTGGTTGTAAGTTGATTTTAAGACATTGTCATGGTTTTAGCTACAACCGATTTACAACCGGGGATAAAACCGTGACCATACTACCACTTAATATTACATTGGTGACCCCGTGAATAGAACCGCATCTTTCTCAATCGCTAGTGCAAGCGTATTCGTAGTCATGAATTCAAGCCGTCAATCAAAGAACGTCTCCACCTAACGTTGAAGCAGTTGAAGAATCTGGCACTTTACAAAAACCTTCAGTGAGTGTTCCCGGCAAGAAGAGAGACAACGGCAAAATAGTAGAACTCACCGCACAGATCGTCGACTTGAAATCCTCCCTCAAGAAGGACAAGAACGAAGCCAACGCATCTCAGCAAGTACAGGCCCAACAAGCTCAAACCCATTTTAACATTACACAACACAAACAACATACACAAACGTCACATGTCACTTCACACACATCACAAAACAGAACTTGAAAATTTTTCTGGCATCTTCATCTTCGCTTTTTCTTCCTTCCTCCACCAGTAGCACTTCTACTGGCTCTGGAACCATCAAACATTTCCTCTGTCGGCAGACTCACTTGCCCGGGAAATCTATCTCCTTTCTTATAGATAAACGTCTATAACCTAAAAAGTCCAGAAAAATTTTCAAGAACACAATCACAACAATCAATCAATCACCTAATAATTTTCACCAACAAACAAGCTTCTTCATGAAACAACCTGTACTTGTACCTATGTTTCTTAATATTTTAAAATTTTGAATTGTATCGCTTCACTAGGCGGGGGAGTAATGTGGCGGATCTAGTAGGCCGTCACGTTACCCCAACAAAAGATTGTTATTGATAAAACAATTCAATTATTATATTTATAAAATAAACATGTCAAAATTCTTGTCCTGCATAATTTATATATTTTATTTATTTTACATTAAGTTCCAAACCATAATTATTCGTGACCATTTTTGTTAAATATTATTAATTATGTACATTACTGAGTAGAAAAAAAAGTTGGTTAATTCGACAATTCCCAATTATGTTTATGTCGATATTGTATTTGGCTTTGATAAAAAAGAGCATTTAATTTTCTCAAAGAGAAAAATAATAGAAGGAAATAAATAAACCATAAAGAAAATGTAAAATGAAACAAGTAAATGATGAACCTCTATCAATTTTGTTTGTTTCAAAATTCTTTATTACATTTTCTATTCTTTTAAAGTAATATTTGATGTGTTATTTTTACTACAAAACAAAATAAGAGACGAGACAAACTAGTTGTTAACAATTACTCAAAATCTGCAAACTGATGTGTCTGTGATTCATCTTTAAGGAGTCTACAACTACATCGAGAAGTAATATATCTGGAGTATAAATAAATAAATAAATATATCATCACGGCATATTACCCATTGCTGGGTGTGCCAATCTGCTTTGTACACAGATATCGGTACTGACAAAAAACATCACTGTTGATTTATTTTATAAGATATTTCAAGCGACCGCTATTTTATTTTTTAATAATAGAACCTACTACTCGTTTACTGCCATTGTAAAGCAAATTTTGAGTTTTTTTCACAAATATAAAAAATACAGTATGTACTATTTAAAATTTCAAAGTTGGTATCACATACTCCGGAACCGGAAGTATCAGAACCCGTTTTATATCACATGTTATTGCCCTTATTATCTATAGTAAATTTGCTTATTTGACGATAATCCCTATCGTCCTTTACAACGGAGATAATTGCTGGATCATTCTCGCGTGATCACCTGTATATATAACATCACGGCATATTACCCATTGCTGGGTGTGCCAATCTGCTTTGTACACAGATTTCGGTAATGATAATTATAATTCATTATTTCCTTATTTATCTTTTATCTAGCAGGAGTAGAAAAAATATTGTGTATAACACGTGTTGAAAGTCCTTTGTCGAATATAAGCGATTGCAACTTTCGTTTTGGTTCGACAAAGAAACACTTATTTCAGCACTTGGTATTCAAATAACTATTGTATACATGAGAATTTGTAATTTTTGTAAGATCTTACTTACCCAGATGAGGTAGTAGAGTGTACCGAAGCGTCGTTTGTGTAAGAGAATAAATGCTGTTTGACTGAGATTTCGAGCAATTGTTAACATCCAAACTATATCACAATAGAGAATTTTTCCACATTTATGACAGTATAGTTTTGTTAAAATCTCATGCAATTCTGAAGGTAATCGTTGCGCATGTAATGAAAGGTAGATGGGAATATGTACGAGTGCAATATACAGTGGCGTAGCCAGAAAAAATTGTCAGGGGGGGTTTTAGGATAATAAATTTTAAATAAATATGAGGTTAAATAGGCTTAATAACAACAATCAACAAAAACAATATTTTTATAAATATAATTTTTATTATTAGGCATTTTTTTTTAAATAAATAGGTAAATAACAACAATGCTAAATTATGTAGTAAATTTCAAACCACTCACCTAAATATGTTTATACAAACCGCAGTATAAACACAAGAAAAGTTGTAGTTGTAACACTAATAAATTAAATTAACGTAGGTATTCTACTCAAGAACAAGAACATAGCGCATGAGACTCACTGTTAGTTGTCGGTAAATTTCGGTAAAGCTCGGCATTTTCACGAGGGAATTGCGCGAAAGGGCATCTGTAGGCTACAGACTGTAGATAATAATTGCAATGTATACAGATTTCTACGAAAATTAATATTCTTTTACAATGTGGTTTGAAACATTGTTGTTAAGAGAGTTGGTGTGAGTCAGTTGAGATGGTTTTGGCATGTGGAGAGAATGGCGAGTGAACAGCTTGTTAAGCGTATATATCTTGGTGAAGTTGAGGGTTTTCGATTGCGTGGCCGACCAGTGTGTAAGTGGATGGATGTGGTTGGTAGGGTGCTTAAAGAGAGAAAGTTTCCAAGTAAGAAGAGAAGAAGAGCATGTATGAATGCGATTATGAGTGTAGCCGGGACGAAAGAAGTGTGCTTAGACAGGAATGTGTGGCGAAGGATGATTGTTGCATAACTACTATTGTGATCCGGATGCGGTATTTCGCTACCGAAAATCGGTCACTCTAATATGTTTAAGAGTAAGGATTTGTTGTATGATGTTGATGTTGTTCTTATTGTTTTCGGGTTTTGCGAACCCACTAAGTGGGACACGCGTGATTTTATGTATGTATGTAGGAAAATTAATTATTTTTTGCTTCAGATCATATTATATATGAACAACAAACGAGTATGTTTTTAAATTAGTGTTAAAAGCGGCCTATCATGGTCTCACAGGGGGGGTTCTAACCCCTAACCCCCCCCCCCCCCCTATGGCTACGCCACTGGCAATATAAACTGAGATGTATTATGAGTGAGGTAAATACATTATTTCTCTTTTATAACCAATTCGAATTTATCAGTGTGACTTTTGGAGTTCCATGAGATATTAATAATAGAGTAGCAGTTAATTACTACGATTCAGGATGCTTGTTTGAAACTTTAATAGGCCAATAAGAATTAAACTTAAAATTGCGAACGTAATTTCGAACCATAATACGACGAAATTATAAGGTGAGAATATGTTCCACCTATACAGATGTAATAATTATTTTACATACTCGTACAAAGATAATAATGGGAATAATGTCATATATGATTTTTGATGTGGGAATATATGTTATGATTATGCCGTCAATATAGCAAATGGTCTGTCATAAACTCTGAAAATTAATTTGGAAACCAAACCATCCGTAAATCACAACTCCTTGGAACATTTCACCGATAAACCCACTTCATTTTAGTCGTAAACGTCTACATACGTCATATGTTTACGTAAACACGTGCCGCAGCACTCTAGACCGACATAAAATATTAAATCTCATTAATATTGAAGTCACGGCCCGCGTAACGCCTAACCCCTTAAGCGAGCAGTGCGCGGACGAGAAAACTCCCGCGTCGCAATAATTTGCGAAGACGTCACGGGCAATTACCGACAGCTAATCATATTCAGATCACGGACGATGAGGGCGCAGCAAACCCAAGGAGTAGAGGTGTAATTTGTGGGCAAGGAATACCCGGCATCGACACAACAAACTACTGTGTTTACTATAAGCTCAACCGCAATTCACCTGGCTTTACTACTTACAAACATTAGTGGTTGAATTAATTTCAGCATACATATGCACAGTATGGCTATAAAGTTTGTACGCCTCCCTTATAAATAAGACAAAAGCCGTTATATCATCAAAATCACGATTTATTCTTCAACATAAATTCCTTCTAAATTCACATAAAGATTGGCGCGGCCCCCCTGTCCTTTCAGGGCGTTCTGGAATACTAAAAATAGGATGCTGTTCAGTATCTACGTCACGATGATTTAAGTGTGGTTACATCGTTGTAACGTTTCCCTTACAGCTTTAATTTTAGTTTGGGGAAGGAGAATAGTCAGCCGGGGCAAAATCAGAAGTGTACGAAGGATGATATAACATAGTCACATTTTTGTAGGACAGAAATTGACTCATGACTGTTGTTTTTACCTCTCGCTAAGAGAGATATTGGATTCATGCTAAAACTCGCATATCCAGATTTTAATGAATAAGCACGTTTTAAGGTCCCTACAATCCAATTTTAACATTTCTAAGATAATATCTGTGTGTGTGTGTATGTGGATGTACGTGTGTGTATGTGTGTGGGACGTTGGAAGGACGATTACTCACAAACTATAAGACTTAATATTTGTTTAACTACGTATTTCCCAATTGGACATTAATTGGAAAAACTGAAAAGGTTTTGGTAACAATTGGATAACCGGAAGTAGCAGATTCTTGAAAAAACCATCTAAATATAATTTTTTGAAAATTTTTCTTGGTAAAATTAAAGAAAATTAAATTCTCTATCTGATACGTTTAAATATTTTATTATATCTCACATATTATATATTAATGTAGAATAATCTGTTGTAATAAATCTCGTTGTCTAAAAAATAGTTGAGATATTTAAATGTTTGTAATTGACAGATAAATGCAAAATGTCAGTGTCAAAAATTAGATATTTTTGGGAAGTACGAGTATATTTAATATATAGTATTATTGTGTTATTAATTAAATATGTATTTAAATTATAGGTATGTTAATATTACATATATCCTTAAGAAATACCGCTAATACTGTCAATATATTTGAAGAATTTTGGACATATTAGAATAGCAGGACAAAATTTCTCATAGAACGAAAGAAGAGATACAATTTCAATTATTTGTGTGTACAAGAAATGTTAAATTCGTTACTTATAGGACTCTGTTGACCTTGGCAAGCAGATGAGAATCCGTGTCAGAATGACGGCTAGTAGTTATTTACATAGATGTCACAATTGTCATATGTCGTAATTTTTCATCCAAAATTTTAAAATATTCGGATGTTTATTTATCATCAATAGTATAGATAGAATATACTCGTACTTGTCGAGGAAAATAATCCACATGGATTTGGAAAATCAATGTTTTGAATGAAAACTTATGATACTTGACACATATGTACATTATTAGTAGCTGTAATTTTGACACGGGCCCCCACATCTTCTTACCAAGGCCAACAAAGTCACATAACTGCTCGCGCCCTATACAACATAAAAAACCAACAGTTGCCGATCTTCTTCGTAGTTTTCGGCGTTTTTGCTTGACATGAGGCCGTTGCTCTTTGGGTCATTTTCGTTTTCAACTCGCCTGTCACAAAAGCGCTTATGCCAACAAAAACGTTGCAACGAGTAACTGAAGCATCCTCAAATGCTTTTTAAACCAAGACAAACGATTAGGATGGTTCTTTGCAGTTTGCACAAACGAACACAAAATTTTATTGCGTACCATTGTTCGACGGATGCATGCATGACGAGGTAGATTTAAGATGCCCATACAAGAACTGTACTGAACCAATATTAATCCTACGTTAGTCGCGTGGGTGACTTACCCCGTGCTTACCCCTCTACTTTAATAAACGCTAGTATCCATTTCAGAAAGTGTATAAATCCATAAGTCTAGTAACACAATGACGTTGATCGAGGTAAGACTGTAGTTGATAGTGGTCACAAAATATGAGTGGTTGACACAGGTCACCTATGGAACATACATACATACATACATACATACATAAAATCACGCGTGTCACACTTAGAGGGTTCGCACAAACCCGATAACAATAAGAACAACATCAAGATCATACAAAAAATCCTTAGTCTTAAACATATTAAAGTGACCGATTTTTAGTTGCGAAATACCACATCCGGATCACAATAATAGTTAGTATGATTGAAAAATTGGTAATTTGTATTTACGTGTACGTTTAAATAAGAAGCACATAGCAATCTTTTTACTATCACCTTTTACATTGGTAAGCGCCTTTTTGAATTTATGATGCTAGTTGGACTAATAGGCTTTACCTTGGAGAAAATATGTCAGCTCTAAAGACAAGAAAGAATAAATAAATAAAAATAAATAAATATATCATTACGGCATATTACCCATTGCTGGGTGTACCAATCTGTTTTGTATACACATTTCGATAATGATGATGACATATTTGTACCGTGCGGGCGTATCCGAGACGTCACCTCACGGGCATTCATTGCTGGCATGGAGAGTGCAGTACAGGGATCACTCCTGTACCATTTAAAATTCGAAATAGTTATTTTGACGTCGGTTGGAAGCGAATCTGGTACCCCAAATTCGCGGCTAGGCACTGAGACACGCGGCCAGACACTCAGACACGCGGCCAAAGAATGAATATAGTAAATATCCTAATGGGTAGCACATATATAATAATAGTATTTATATATCCATTTCTTTCGTATATGTTACTATAATATATTACATTTATGCTGGGTGACGTACGTCACTCACTCGACTAATCACGTCAGTATAAGGCACGCAACTAACGTAGGGTTAATAAAACTTGTGGGGGATGTTGATGAAGGTCAGTCAAAAATATGTAGTTTGGGTGTCAATTCATTGATGGAGCTGTTATTTCGTGCTACAGAAAATCAGGCCTAAACTTTATAGCCATTACTGTGTATTTAGAATTTTTTCCGTATATCATTTTTACAAAGTCGATCCCCTTAACAATTTCATCCTCTTGTCTGTCTTGTGACAAAAACGTTTTCTCGTTGTCTGACAGCCCGTTAACCCAGTCTCTTCGCATCATCATCATCGTGAAGGTAAAGTTAGGAAGTGTAGGGCTGGCAGTTCAGTTCGGAACGTGGGGTGCATAATATCAGAATAATTGAAGAGAGTAATAATGTTAGTTTAACGAGACTCATTACCCTGTGCTTTAATTAATCAACATCTGCAGATGACAGCGTGCCACTCTACGCGCCACCAGTCATCAGCCTATGATTCCAGAGAGGTGGTTGTGACATCAAGACGGCGGCGACAAATTCACACAAGGGGATTTCGACAGTGTATTCCTAAATAAAAAATCTGATATAACCAACACAATACCTTCCGCCATTTAATTTTTATTAATTGAAATACATACATACATATTTACTTGCTTTAAATTATATTAAATTCCTTTACATATAACTATTTTTCTATTTACTATTTTCATTTTAAAATGTTACTATTATTAATTTGAAATGAGTAGTTCTTTGTCAGTAATATTTATCATTCAGTTACATACATTTGAGATCTGAAATATGTAACCAAGGACTTGTGTTTAAAGTGTAGGCTCCGGGATTAAAATTTTGGATTATTTTATAAATAACCATATAATATGTAAAGTATTAATGCAAACCTGTAGACAATTTAATAATCTTTTATAATAACATAAATTGCAAAAAAAACATTTAAAGGTATTTTTTGAAAGAAAAACTATTTTGAGCTTCAAGTAAAGTGTCATATCCGGAATTTAAATCTCGATATGCGATTTTTAGCTCGATTCCTATACATCTCTTACCAAGGGTAGCGGGATGTAAAAATAGTCCAGAATGCTAAAACCTTCAAATCACCAATATTAAAGCATTATTTATAAAATAGACACCGTTAAAGACATTATAACGCGGTTTGAATTCGACATGAATTTTTCTTATCGTGTATTTGCACGATTGCTGCTGAGAAATGGTTAGTTTAAAGGCGCTTAATATATTACAGAAATTTCTTTAGAATTGAAGTTGTTTTATTTGTAAACCATCCATTCGCTAAAATCGTGTGATACATAATACGAAAGAAAATTTCATGCTGAATTCGTAATTTGAAACTGCGTTGTTCTACTTTTAATCGTATGAGAGTGGTGAATGAAAAAAGAGTTATAATCCCATTTGAATATGTGTCTATAACTCGCAAATTAGTCACCTGATCTCTAATATAATTGAAAATTTTTTGGAAACCATTAAGAAAAATATTTCAAGAAATAAATAAATAAAAATAAATATAAAAGATTACAGGTAAATAATTGGAGTTGCAGTCTGGTGAACAATGTTTATTAGGATTTTTTTAACATGCCGACGTTTCGGTTCCAATTGAACCTTCTTCAGGGTTAGTTAAAGTGTAGTTGGTAAAAAACAATTCATTACAAACGAAAATTAAAAGTAAAAAAAAAGGATGAATATGTCGTCAAAAGTGTCAAAGTGATAAAATAAAAGCGTGCATACATCAGTAAACTATTCATTAAACTAATTTGTTACTACAAATATTAAAGATAATTAAATTCTCAATCTGACACATTTAATTTTTTTATTATATCTCGTATAGGTTTGGAGATATAGTATATAATAATATAGAATAATGTGTTGTAATAAATCTCGTTGCCCGAAAAACAGTTGCGATATTCAAATTTTTGTAATGGACAAATAAATGCAAAATGTCAGTGTCAGATTTTTTTGGGAGGTATGAGTACATTTAATATATATTATTGTATTATTAATTTAATATGTATTTAAATTACAGGTATGTTAATATTACATATATCCTTAAGAAATACTGCTAATACCGTCAATGAATTTGAAGAATTTTGAACATATTAGAATAGTAGGATAAAATTTCTCATAGAACGAAAGAAGAGAAACAATTTCAATTATTTGTGTGTATATAAGAAATGTTAAATTCGTTACGTATAGGGCGCGAGCAGTCATGTGACTTTGTTGGCCTTACCAAG
Source organism: Harpalus rufipes (assembly GCA_951394225.1). Lineage (NCBI taxonomy): Eukaryota > Metazoa > Arthropoda > Insecta > Coleoptera > Carabidae > Harpalus > Harpalus rufipes. The sequence continues at coordinate 38,494,591 of OX596283.1, forward strand.
CAGATATGAGGATCCGTGTTAGAATGACGGCTAGTAGTTATTTACATAGATGTCACAATTGTCATATGTCATAATCTTTCATTCAAAATTTCAAAATATTCTGATTATTTGTCATCCATTGTCGAGGAAAATAATCCACATGGATTTGGAAAATCATAATGTTTCGGATGAAAACTTATGATACTGGACACCTATGTATATTACTAGCTCTCATTCTGACACGAGCCCCCATATCTGCTTGCCAAGGCCACCAAAATTACATAACTGCTCGCGCCCTATGCAACATAAAATGAAAATGGCGAGAGGTATTGTGCTGGCCACAACAGATTTTTTTTTTAAGTAAATATAAAATTTGTATACAGTCGCTCTATTTTTGGCACACCAAATATCTGTGGTGAAGAAAGGATTACTTTCAGAAAAAAAATTAAAGAAGTAGAATAACCTACTATTGTCTTCCATATTTGGTAAATTTGATATTGGTAAAAAACCATATAGCTCTCAATTTTCCACAATTCTTGTCATTTCTTATAAATTGTAAAATCCTAAATTTCCATGTCATCATTGCAAAAGTTGTGGTACATTATAAATGCTCTCGTCTGTTAACCCTATTTTCAAATCAGTTCATCCAACTTTTCTATAAAAATCCAACATAATTCACATCATGCCAAAATTTCATTAATCATGTAGCATACTCCCAAATCCAACTATACAATACACAAAAAAAATCGTTCCTTTTCTTCGGTTAGATGTCTATCCTGTGATATGTATACAATACCCCGGGATAAAAATGAAATACAATCCTTGCTTTTATTAGAGTATAGAATTTCAATTAAATGGCAAACATATCATCTGGAGATGTTGTTGATCGAGATCCAGTTTGAGATTTTACGAGATGTTTTTTTCTTTACTACTCATGAAGTCTGACAAGATGAGATGAAATACTAATTTAATATTTCCGTGCCAAGTTCGCTAGTGGAATTTCTATTAGCAGCGATGTTGAGGTTTAGAAATATCTCATTATAATATCAGGCAAATATTATTATATTACATAGTAAGAATATAAATTATTATGTAACAAAAAATGTTTTTTTCTTTACAAAATGTATATACTTACATAAAATGAAATATATTTATAAGTTTGTAGGTTTGACAACATACATTCTGATTCTTTTTCTTTTTAAACAAGCTAGTTCTACATAGTTTTAATTATAATTTTAATTATAAATTATAATGTTGAAATATAACGAATTTCGTAACTTTTGTTAATTTTTTATTTTGAAATACAAATAATGAATAAAATATGAAAAAGAAATTGCATTGGTTCTATTTTTCATTGAACTACTTTTGTGAATGTATAATTGCTCACAAAATTATTCGTACACTTCATACTACATCTTAATATTTAGTGGGATACTAATTGGCTTTAATTACAGCTACTCGTACCCTAGGCATTGATTTTGTTAAATTTGACGAAATGCAAGTTGTAATTTTTGCCAATTCAGTCAGATTCGTCTGGAGTTGTTACATAGTGGAATTTTTAAATAATTATATTTATTCATAACTTTATTAATAAAACATAAATTCCTCACCCGTCAACCGATATTCCCAAACAATAACTTTTACAAAGTCGTGTTTTATCGTGCCAAACAAATTATTTGTATCTAGCTCGGTATTTGTTTTTTTTTCGAAACTATAGTCCTACCATCTGACCCAAATAAATTAAATTTACTGTTTTCTAAGAAAATAATACTATTCCAAAATTCAGGGTATAGTTTTCCGCGAAGTCTAGCTATAAAATCAATACCTGGGCTACTGGAAAATAATTAAAACCAATCGCATTAAATATTAAAATGTAGTATGTATTGAGTTAAATAATTTTATAACTGTAGGTGTACGAATAATTTCGTCTCAATTTTTGTATATAATTTGTTTTTAGCACTATTACATAAGGCAAATTTAATATTTTAAAAATTTGAAGACTATCATTTGATTCTGAAATATCGAAAGAAGACTATAATTAATTTTTTAAAAGAATTTATTTCTTTGGAAACCCTTTTTACCTTCCGTCACTTATAGGTAAGGAAGGTATTGTCTTTGGTCAAAAAATTCGGTGGTGAGTTTTCATTGAACAAGCACGTTTTAGGGTCTTTACAATACGATCAACCGGAAGTACCCTCATTTGAAGATTTTAACAGTTTTTCTTGAAAAACTCAGTTAAATGTTATTATAACTTAAAGAATATATTATTCTCTATACGATTTGATTGCATTTTATATTTCATATTCAACAGATATAGAGTTAAAGAATTATAAAGATAATAAATTTTATAATTCAGTCAGCTATGCTAACTTAACCATGGAAACTGCTAATATATTCAGGTAATTCAAATTGACAGATGTCAGTATCAATAAATAGTAAATGTATGAAAGAGTAAAGGAAATAACTGTAGTGTTGAACGTTTCTAGAAAGATATAAGAGAGAAGATTACATTGGTTTGAACATGTCGTGAGAAGAGATGAGTATATTGGAAGAATGAATAGCTTATAACAGAAGGTGGAAGAAACATAGAAAGACCAAATATAAGATGAAAGAAGAAAAAAGGAACTGAATGAGGACGACACGCAAAACAAAAATTAGTAGAAAAAGAAAATAGCGATCTCCTAACAAATGGGAAAAACTAAAGAAGAAGAAGATGTTAGTGTCAAGTGCAATTCGCATAGTTTTATTAATTAATTTAACTGGAAATATAGGATCTTTTATGTGTAGGGCGCGTGCAGTGATGTGACTTTTCTGACTTTGGCAAGCAGATACGAATGTGGATTCGTGTCAAAATGACAGCTAATAATTACGTCCATAATTGACAAATGTCATAATTTTTCATTCAAAATTTCCTGATTTTATTATTTCATTTGGTTTATTTATTATCAGGGGTGTGGAATTCAGTTGCCGAGAAAAGAAATCAAAAAATACCAAAAAATGAAATTTTGAATGAAAAATTTTGACGTGAGGATGACCCGAAAAACAGAAATGAATGGAAGAATAAAATAAAAAATAGCGACGAATGGGAAAAACTAAAGAAGAAGATGTCAGTGTCAAGTGCTATTTGCATGAAATAATATTACTGGAAATTTATAATCTTTTGCAAGAAAATTTATGTATGGAATTTGTACATAATACACAGGATTGACGGAAGGTATTGTGCTGGCCACATCAGATTTTTATTTTACATTTTGCTGATAAAAGTAAAGTGTACGAATATTTTTGTGAGCCACTGTATTTCATGAAATTCAAAACCTGCATGATAATTGTTCTGTATCAATAGAATAAATGTTGAGCAGAAGTGCCCTGATTGAGGTTATGTAAATAAAGTCGTTCAAAAGGTTCGAAATATGTTTTTATTGACTTAAGCAAAACAATTTCTTATGCATAAGCACAAAGTATAAAAAGAAATATAACACAAAAAGACCAGATACGAAGTAATAAAATGCGACACCTGAAACCGAGCCTGAAACCATAACAATTGAGGTTAGGCGTCGAATAAATATTACAATATAATCGCGGTACAATAATTACCTTATTGGTATCGACGGGTTGCCTAGAACCTTTTTCGGTCGAGTATGCGAACGTATGACCTTTTTCACTTTATAGTAAATGGTTAACGAGAGTACAACAATTCTAACACATAAATGGTTAGAAATTTCTTCAAAATTCTTTCTGCTACTTTAAATGTAGACTTAAAACTTAAAAAAAAAACTGTGTGATAATAGTTCGACTGGCATTTTAAGGGTCATCTTCTAGTCCAGACTTAGCTTCTTCTGTGAGACCGTTACTTATGGTACAATGAAAAACAACTTCTTAAAAATTCAGTGTGTATACAGTAAAATCCTTGTAAGACATATGGGATAATATTCACAGAAAAAAATGCAGGGCTTAAGGATGCAATGCCTAATAGAATTAAAGGTGATATTACTAATAAAGGCGTTGTAACCTAATATTAAATGGCGGAATCTATATTTTAAACAAGTCGAAAGAAATTCGTAGAATTTTCTCACCATTTGCGTAGATTTTATAATTTGTTTGTAGAAAATGTAACGCAGTCGAAATATTATGAGTTTGGGCTCGTAAATAAAAATATTGTTTTCATTAATGAAAATTACAAACGAGAATTGTCGTATGCCTTATTTTCATGCTTCAAAATTCAGGAAAGCATAATATGGAATCCTTCTTGGCTGAAATGGAAATAGTCGAAATGGCCTTTCTCTGTTGGTATCTGTATCTTGTGGGTTGACGAAGCTTTTTCCGCGATTCAAACGCGAGCTTTATCTTAATTGTTTAATCGCGGAAAGCTTTCGCGGACACTTTTCCTCCTATTCTGCGGCAGATAACTCCGCACTAACAGACTTTTAATGGAGCTGCATGCAACTCTCCAAGTTTTATTTCGTAATTTGTTTATAACTACCACATCAGTCTTTATAGCCGACCGCGAAACGCGGATTATTGCCCCGACCAACTGTCAAACGAAATGGATGGCTTCGTTTTATTGTTTTGCGAAGAAATTTCCAAGGACTAATGAAATTCTAGTATTTCTTATCTCTGGGAGGATAAACCGGATGCCATTTTGGAGACCCGTAGTTTTAATGAAACTGCATATAAGTAGTGAAGTTTTATTCTCTAATTCTCGATGTTCCACGTGCTGATAACGTGAGAAAATGTGATATTCCACAAAAGTTTCCATTTTCTTAGGGGAGTTTCATTTAAATTAAGAAGAAAAATGTTAATTAAGAACTCTTGACTTAAGTTTTTTTCGCTAAGCAATTAACAGAAATGTAAATACTACAGTTCCGTTGATTTGAAACAGGAATTTTGTCTCAAAAATTGTAGTATCTATTACAAATAAAATGTTTCAAAAATCAGTTTAATTAATACAAAAAATCTGTTGTGGCCAGCACAATACCTCTCGCCATTTTCATTTTATGTTGCATAGAGCGCGAGCAGTCATGTGACTTTGTTGTCCTTGGCAAGCAGATATGGGGGTCCATGTTAGAATGACATCTAGTAATAATGTACATAGGTGTCAAGTATCATAATTTTTCATTTAAAACTTCATGATTTTTCAAATCCATGTGGATTATTTTCCATAACAAGTATGATGACAAATAAACATCAGAATATTTTGAAATTTTGAATGAAAAATTATGACAATTGTGACATCTATGTAAATAACTACTAGCTGTCATTCTTATACGGATCCTCATATCTGCGTGCCAAGGCCAACAAAGTCACGTGACTGCTCGCGCCCTATAAGTAACGAACTTAACATTTCTTGTACACACAAATAATTGAAATTGTATCTCTTCTTTCGTTTTATGAGGAATTTTGTCCTACTCGTCTAATATGTTTAAAATTCTTCAAATTCATTGACAGTATTAGCGGTATTTCTTAAGGATATATGTCATATTAACATACCTATGATTTAAATACATCTTTAATTAATAATTCAATAATATATAGTAAATGTACTCGTACCCCCCAGAAAAATCTGAATTTTGACACTGACATTTTGCATTTATCTGTCAATTATAAACATTTAAATATCTCAACTGTTTTATAGGCAACGAGATTTTTTTTTTACAACAGATTATTCTATATTATTATATACCATATCTCCAAATCTATACGAAATATATTAAAAAAATTAAATGTGTCAGATAGAGAATTTAATTGTCTTTAATATTACCAAGAAAAAATTCAAAAAATATTATTTAGAAGATTTTTTTTTAAGAATCTGCTACTTCCGGTTGTCCAATTGTTACCAGAACCTTTTCAGCTCTTCCCATGAATGTCCGATTGGGAAATACGTAGTTAAACAAATATTAAGTCTTATAGTTTTTGAGTAATCGTCCTTCCAACATCCAACATACATACGCATACACACACACACATACATCCACACACACACACACACACACACACACACACACACACACACACACACAGAGACATCATCGTAAAATTGTTAAAATCAGATTTTAGGGACCTTAAAACGTACTTACTCATTGAAATCTGGATATGTGAATTTTAGCATGAATCCAATACCTCTCTTAGCGAGAGGTAAAATTTAAACAATGTTGACAAAAATATTCATATACATCAAAACATTTAAACACGTATACATTTTTTAAAATTTATATGAATGTCGATATTAATCCCACGCCTACTGCAAATGGTACACAAAATAATTTATTAAAAATTACGAACTGGATTGAAAAACAAGAATCTAAATCGTATAGGTGAATATAAATAACATTGTTGTTCACTATTTATGTCTATTTATTTTGCAAAATACGGATTTTTTATCACGTAACAAAATGTGTAATGCAACGATATTAATATAGTGTAATCTCTCTTAGGCGGGCAGCACTGGTCACCGATTATTTGTCTGGTTAAAAGAGGTGTCCGTTTAAAGGAATAATGGAATTTAGTTAAAAAAAAAATCATCAAGAAGTAGTGTAATTTTTATAAACTAATGCCCATATTCATGAAAATGTTGACTAACGATTCGTTTATATCTAAAAACTGTGAACTTATATACCAGCTCCGCTGTATTCACAAGTTCACTGGCTTTAAAATTGTTATTTTCTGATCATTGTTTACTTTCTGGAGAACCCAAATTCATGGCAAAATTGAGTAACGATTTCCATGACATGAATTAAGTTTTCGGAACCTGATAACTTTCCTACAATCGCAGTAAATATTTGAAACGGAAATTTATTTTGTCGAATAGGATTCTCTAGACGTCTCCCGGCTCAATCGTCAAAACTCCGTTATTTTATATTCAACGAAATACACACAAAGTTATAATGTGTTTAGAGGAAATTGCGACCGACGACCGAGTGGAGCTGATAAGAAGTCGGGGGCTTTGCATGACTTGCTCTTTGCTCCCCACAGATCCTCTAATGAACCGATTGAAACCAACAATTTTTTACAAAGGATTCAATGCAATAGACTTACCAAACAATGTGTGAATAATTTATATATAGCCTTCGGGAATATCGGAAAACGTTGCGACTTCTAGTAAATCCTTTTATTTTTCAAAGGTTTCTTTCAAAGTTTGCAGATAATACGTAACTATAATTCAGTAACTACTTGTAAGACCACCACAAAATTTCAAACTTTACGGACTTACTTAGTTTCATTCAAATTAATATAATTAATTAAAATAATCTTTAACAGATGTCAAAATAAAAGTAATACTTTACGGTTACCAAAGAATAACTTTTTATGTAATAGTCGCCTAAATTATATATAACCAAAATCTAATCAGCTCTTCATATGGATGAAAATGTAAAGAATACAAAAAAGTGATTTTTGGACTTTTGTTCATGTGCCTAAATAAATTAGCGTTTTTTTAGCCAATTGCACAAAGAATTTAATTTTGGGTTAAGAAATTGATAATAATCCTTCTTGCGTTAACCAACAGTAATATATCTCCAAGATTAAGTGTAAACATCCTAAAATTTCTTGTGCTTTAATGAAAAGTGTGTTCACACGTGCGTAAACTTTTCCTTGATTTTAAGACATTTTACCAAACAACCCTCTTTATCAGCGACCCCAAAATAATTCATCTTATTATTGCATTTGTTTGTTAATAATGGGGGGCAAATGAAATTGTGTTGGGTGACGTGGAGGGTAGCGTTCAATCTTCAAGCACATCTATCACGGAAGGTGCGGCGTTGGAGCTAACCGCTCTAACCGATGCTAATGAAGGCTGAAACAGAGACACGAGGATTTTCACACTCCAAGGCCCGAGAAACGAACGAAAGAGAAATCGGGAAATGCTGTGTCTTTGTTTACAGTTTAATATGTTCAAGATTGAAATTGTGAGGAAAACTGGAGAAGGAATCTGGAAAGAGAATTCTTTATGTTGGATCAATAACGAGAACATTTTCCCATTAGTTATAGATAATAAAAATGAAGATGTTACTCTGTAGTTTAATGTAAAAAATCTGATCTGGCCAGCACATAACCTCTCGCCGTATATTTTACCTGGCTGTATGCATAAAGCAAAGAATATTTTTGAAAATACAAATCATATATTCATATAAGTCTATGACGTATAAACTTCTTTATTATTCAATAAGGGCATGTCTCAACATAAAACAATTTTCACATATATTTACAAAATCTATAGGATATTTTACCATAAAATTTTATACAATAAATTACAAAGTAGAGTTTACCATATATAAATTTTAGGCTGGTAACTACAATTTTCAATTCAAACAATGTTCTTGTTTACTTTCTCTTCTTATTCTTCTAGTAAAAACATTAATTTTGGGCGGTTTAAAATATATATATCTGGATTGTGCATCTATTCTTACATATCTTCTTTAACATTTTATTTTTTCATACATGTTGTATCTAAATAACACATTAATTCCTTTTAATAAAGTGATGGATAGATTGCACTCCGATTATTCTTATAAAGATGTGTAATTTTGTCAAAATTTACAACTTACTTGAGAAGAATTTGATAGCTTTTTCGCAGTGCAATGTTACTCTTGTCTACAGTGTTGGTGTACATTGTCCTACAATGTTTGAAACAAATTTAAGGTCTTTAACCTATACTTGTCACCTCCATAATAGTCACAGATCAAGAATTAAGAGATTCTCCAAGTACATTTTTCTTTCATTACTCATTATTTCGATGAGATACAATTTTTCTGTATTTTACGCTGCAGAGTGGAGACCATCTTCACTTTTATCTTGTGTTTATAACATTTAAATATCGTCTTCCTTCGAGCAGTATTTTCGCTTATATTTATTCTTTACATTTAGATTTTTTATATATAAATTCATTCTATGAAGATATTTTGTCCTCTTCTAATTTTTCGAGATGTTTCCAATTTATTGTCGGGAGTAACAGTATTTCTGAAAGGTATGTGTAATATACCTAAAATATTAAATATTTAACTATTAATACAATAAGAAATACTATAATGTATATACTTCCCAGAAAAAATCTTCAGTAATGTCTTTGGATTTCTGACAGTGACATTTATCTGCCAATTAGAAACATATTAAATATTCAACTCTTTTCCATGGCATTCTTTCGGCTCTAAATTTTATTACAACAGATTATTTTATATATTATATTTCAAAATATATAATAAAATATTTTAATGTATCAGATAGAGAATTAAATTTTTTTTAATACTACCAAAAAAAAATTTCAAAAAATAATTTTTAGAAGTTTTTTTTTCAAGAATCTTCTACTTCCGGTTGTCCAATTGTTACCAAAACCTTTTCAGATCTTCCCATGAATGTCCGATTGGGAAATACGTAGTTAAACAAATTTAAAGTCTTATTGTTTTTGAGTAAACGTACTTCCAACATCCCACACACACACACACATACACACACACACACACACATACACACACACACATATCCACACACACACAGAGATATCATCATGAAAATGTTAAATTTGGATTGTAGGGACCTTAAAACGTGCTTATTCAATAAAATCTGGATATGCGATTTTTAGCATGAATGCAATACCTCTCTTAGCGAGAGGTAAAAATGACCAATTTTAACATTTCATAACTTTGGGAATAACTGATATTCAACAAGGAAACTTCAGTGTTATTGGAATTATCAGAGATGAAAAAATCGTCATACCACATACAGTTGCGTGCAAAAGTATTGAGCCAAACTTATTTTATCTCTTTAAAAGAATTTTTTTTGTAATACGTTTATGGGGTCTCGTGGCCGTGTGCCTGGGCGCGAATCTGGGGGCCCGGGTTCGATCCCGACCGACGCCTAAAATTACATAGATTTGAATGGCACAAAATTAACCTCTGTGGTGCACTCTCCACGCCAGCAATGCCTGGTAAGCGCCCGCGCGGTACAAATATTCCATCATTACCGATATCTGTGTACAAAGCAGATTGGTACACCCAGCAATGAGTAATATGCCGTGATGAAATATTTATTTATTTTATTTACATGTAATTTCGTCAGATCTATGTACTTTATAGAAATTTCACACAGAAAGTTTCTAGGAAAAGATTCTATATTTTCAATAAAATTATAACACAAATATACTATTTCATTGTACTTGACACTGACATCTGTCAATTGCACCTAACACTGACATCTGTTAATCAGAATTTTCTTAAGATAGCACCTAGCTGTTTTCATGGTTATAGCATAGCTGGCTGCTTTATGAACTTTAATATCTTTATAATCCTCTAACTCTAAATCCATTGAATATGAAGCATAAAATGCAATCAAAACGCGTAGAGAATAAAAATTCTTTAATATTTATAATAACATTAAATGTGAAAAATGATATTTAATAGTGTTTTTTTAAGAAAAACTGTTAAAATCTTCAAATGAGGGTACTTCCGGTTGACCAATTATAACCAAAATCTACTCATGTCTGCATATGAATGTAAGGAATACGAAAAAATTGTAATTTTTTGAATTTTAGTATTGGAGTTATCAGATCCGAAAGAATCATCACACATACGTACACACACACACACATACACATACACACACACACACACACACACACACACACACACATATACACAGCTAGATACTATAATAAGAAATTTATGATTGACAGGTGTCAGTGTCAAGTGCAATTGAGTTACAATAATCGGGCCTATTCTGTAACTCAGTGGTTAATTTTTAAACGACTGGTTAAAATTTTGATCCAATGAGCTAGTTTACACCCAATCCTATTCATGCGACCTGGCCTATACCTTGTCCTATATTAGGTCTTCTACAAATCGTTTACACCATGGGGACTTATGATAAATTTAGGTCTAATATAAATGTAATATAGTCCTCGAGTCAATGCCATCTGTTTAAATACAATCGCACTTATTTGTTTTTAAACTGCAGTTTTATATGCCAGGTTGATACAAGTATTTCAGGTTATGTAAGCATCACCAAATATCATTCAATCTTTAATTTGTTTTATTGGTATGTTAACGCGATGTCACTAGAGAAATATGTGCTCTTATTGACTTTCTTCGTTTGCATCATTGTGAATTTCACAAGGATCAAGAGATTCAGCTTCGGAACATGAGTTTTTTTCCGTAATAATTCAACTAATTTAACTTACACAACCTACAAAATGTGATTTCAACAAAATCACAATACGGGTTAACCGCCACCTACAGGGTTTTCATCTAACACTTTAGGTCACTAAGGCGTTTACACGCAGTTTAAAACGTGGCCTAAACTGGGTCAGGTCACATGAAAAAGAGACCTAACCTAAGCTAGGTCAGGTGGCCTACTAAATGTTTACAGCATGGCGCCCTATAAGGTATAGGTCGAATATAGGGTATAGGACGCGGCCTAAACGATGGGTGTAAACTAGCTCAATATATATTGATTTGTCAACTAAAAATCCATTTTTTTGTTATATGCCAACATACTTGATTGGTTAAGTTTTTTAACCAATTATTAAAAATGAACCACTAATATATATATATATATATATATATATATATATATATATATATATATATATATATATATATATATATATATATATATATATATATATATATATATATATATAATTCCGCTAGTTTACATTTGCAACATATAAAATCTAAACAAATGGTTAGAAATAGTCAGCTACGCTATAACCTGGAAACAGCTAGATAGTATCTTAAGAAAATTCTGATTGACAGATGGCAGGATGTCAGTGTCAAGTGCAATTGATATACACTAATATATAATTCGGCTAGTTTACAGGTTATACAATCTAAACAAATGGTTAAAAAAAATTACAATATTCTTTCGGCTTCTTTAAATATAGACTTAACACTTTTAAAAATTGTAGACCAAATGACTCGTGATAATAGTTCGACCGGCATTTTAAGGGTCATCTTCTAGTCCAGATTTAGCTTGTACCGCGACCCTTTACTTTTCGCACAATGAAAAACAACGTAAAAATCCAGTACGTACAGGAAAATCTACCTTGCAAATGTGTAGGGCTTAGGGATACAATGCCGAATAGAATTAAAGCTAGTATTACTAATAAAGGCAATGTAACCTAATATTAAATGGCGGAATACTTGAATAACATATTCAGTTTTGGTAAGCTTAAAATATATATTTTAAACTAGTCGAAAGAAATTTGTAGAAATTTCTCACCATATGCGTAGATTTTATAATTTGATTGTTGAAAATGTTAACCGGTCGAACTGATATGACTTTGGGCTCGTAGTATGTTTGTGTTATAATATTACTGGAAATGTAGAATCTTTCTGTATGGAATTTGTACAAAATACATAGAACTGACGGAAGGTAATGTGCTGGCCATAACAGGTTTTTTTAACAACATAAATAAGTATAGTGTAGGGTCATATTTTTAGTAAAAAGTAATTCCATATTATCAGATCCCTTCGTTAGCTATTCTGTGATCCACCGTATATATTTTACATAATTGAATTAAACAAAAGTGCCTGTACCCATCTCACTACCCTGCTCTTCGCGAATCGAGAGAGAGCTTCATTTCCGATATCTTTGGGAATTAGCCACAAGCACATTTATCACTGTAACGGTTGACAATGACTCGCGAGTGACTGTTTAGCGCTACGCTCGGAAGAAATTCGCTAAAGCCTATTTTAGTGCCAGAGCCTTGGGCTTTGTTGATTCACGCCCAGAGATTACGTCGTACTCCAGTCATGCTAAATGACTGGTGAATAAGGCTACTCGCTCCTCTGCAATGTGGTGGATGTGGCGAGACTCCGCGGTCATTTTACAACGCAAGGAGAATGAATGGTCTAGTGCAACAAGAGCGGTTTACGGAGAAGGATTACGGTTGTCCAACTAGTAAAGTTTTATAGGGCCAATGAATGTCAAACGGCAGTTACAGTCCTACTAAAATTGGATATATCTTCATCAAAACTAATGAGAATTTACACTATAACTACTGCATCGTTGAATCAAGCTTTTATTGAGGCTATCAGCACCGTGAGCTGTTCAGTGAACGCTTTCACAGTAAAAATATATTATCATCAATGGTGGTTTATGTCCTAAAACGTCGATGAGTTAGAATTACTCTTTTATTTAAGCCATCCATATAAAATTAGATTTTTTAAACATTGGCGATGGTAAAAATATATTGCGTTCTAAAATATACTAAAGGTCTCGGGTTAAAATCTCGCTATGGGTTTGTATTCGTTTTTATCATTTGCTCTCTATAAACAATAAATAAGAAAAATAATGATTATGTGAGAAACTATCGCTACTCAATACTATTTTTACCTTCCGTCACCTCTAGGTAAGGAAGGTATTGTCTTTAGTCAAAAAATTCGGTGGTGAGTTTTCATTGAATAAGCACGTTTTAGGGTCTTTACAATACGATTTTACTATTTTTACGATGATGTCTGTATTTGTGTGTGTGTGTTCGTGTGTTTGTATATGTGTGTGTGTGTATGTGTGTGTGTGACCGCGTTTTCGGGCACGATATCTCCAATACTAGAATTCCAAAAATTACAATTCTTGCGTATTCCTTTTCCTTACAATCATATGCAGACCTGTTTAGATTTTGGTTATAATTGGTCAACCGGAAGTACCCTCATTTGAAGATTTTAACAGTTTTTCTTGAAAAAATCAGTTAAATTTTATTATAACTTAAAGAATATATTATTGTCTGTACGATTTGATTGCATTTTATATTTGATATTCAACAGATATAGAGTTAAAGAAGAATAACGATAATAAATTTTATATAAATTTCATAATTCAGCCAGCTATGCTAACTTAAGCATGGAAACTGCTAATATATTCAGGTAATTCAAATTGACAGATGTCAGTATCAATAAAATGAAATCAATGAAAGAATAAGGGAAGTAACTCTAGTGTTAGAAGTTTCTAGATATAAGAGAGACGATTACATATTGGTTTGAACATGTCATGAGGAGAGATGAATATATTAATAGAAGGTGGAAGAAACATAGGAAGACCAAATATAAGATGAAAAGACTGTATTGTAGAAGACTTGAGAGAAAAGGAACTGAATGAGGACGACACGCAAAACAAAAATGAGTGGAAGAAGAAAATAAAAAATAGCGACCCCCTAACGAATGGGAAAAACTAAAGAAGAAGATGTCAGTGTCAAGTGCAATTTGCATAGTTTGTTAATGAAATAACTTTACTGGAAATATAGGATCTTTTGCAAGAAAATTTATGTATGGGGCGCGTGCAGTAACATGACTTTGATCCGTGTCAAAATGACAGCAATTAATTATGTCCATAACTGACAAGTGTTATAATTTTTCAATCAAAATTTCATAATTTTCTTATTTCATGTGGTTTGTTTGTTATCAGGAGTATGGAATTCAGTTGCCGAGAAAGGGAATCACATAATACCAAAAATTTATAATCTTTTGCAAGAAAATTTATGTATGGAATTTATACATAATACACAGGATTGACGGAAGGTATTGTGCTGGCCACATCAGATTTTTTTAATTAGACTTATCAGGTGAGTAGCGGTAGCGCTATCGTTGCACGCTCTAAGGGTCCTGTGTTCGAAACCCGAATAAGTCATGTTTTTTGTGTATGTCCCTTTCATCATCTCATCTTCATCAATATAATGTATACAGCGACAATGATACAAAAATTATAGCAAAAATTGAGTTACATCCATATACAGTGTGTTAATTAAAAACCTAGTCATAGGCGTTTAACATGGGAAATCAGTTATTCTTTGCGCAAAAGTTCCCAAATTATTTTAGACAAACGCTGTTAAATATCGTTTTTAACATGTTATTATAAATATTAAAGAATATTCTATTATCTATACAATTTTATTGCATTTTATACTTCATATTCAATGGATATAGAGTTAAAAGCTTTTAAAGAAATAAATCAGCCAACAATGCTATATCCACGGAAACAGCTACTATATTAAAAAAAATCTGATGTGGCCAGCACATAACCTCTCGCCGTATATTCTACCTGGCTGTATGCATAAAGCAAAGATTATTTTTATAAATACAAATAATATATTCATATAAATCTATGACGTATAAACTTCTTTATTATTCAATAATAGCATGTCTCAACATGAAGATATTTTACCATAAATTATGTTACAATAAATTACAAAGTAGAGTTTACCATATATAAATATTAGGCTGGTAACAGCAATTTTCAATTCGAACAACTTTGTTTACTTTCTCTTCATATTCTTCTAGTAAAAACATTAATTTTGGGCGGTCTAAAATGTATATATCTGGATTGTGCATCTATTCTTATATATCTTCTTTTACATTTTATTTTTTCATACTTGTTACATCTAAATAACCTTAATTCCCTTTAATAAAGTGACGGATAGATTGCACTCCGATTTTGTCAATATTTACAACTTACTTGAGAAGAATTTGATAGCTTTTTCGCAATTCAAAGTTACTCTAGTCTACAGTACTGGTATACATTGACCCATAATGTTTGAAACAAATTTAAGTCCTTCAACCTGGACTTGTCATCTCCATAATAGTCACAGATCAAGAACTAAGGGATTCTCCAAGTACATTTTTAATTCATTACTCATTATTTCTGACACTGACATTTATCTGTCAGTTACAAATAATTTAAATTATCAACTATTTTTCATGGCATTCTTTCGGCTGTCAAATTTATTACAACAGATTATTTTATATATTATACTTCTTTTATCTCTAAATCTATGGAATATATAATAAAATATTTAAATGTATCATATAGAGAATTTAATTTTCTTTAATATTACCACGAAAAATTTTCAAAAAATAATATTTAGAAGATTTTTTTTCGAGAATCTTCTACTTCCGGTTGTCCAATTATTACCAAAACCTTTTCAGATCTTCCCATGAATGTCCGATTGGGAAATACGTTGTTAAACAAATTTTAAGTCTTATAGTTTTTGAGTAACCGTCCTTCCAACATCCCACACACACACATACACACACACACACACACATCCACACACACACACACACAGACATCATCGTAAAAATGTTAAAATCGGATTGTAGAGACCTTAAAACGTGCTTATTCAATAAAATCTGGATATGCGATTTTTAGCATGAATGCAATACCTCTCTTAGCGAGAGGTAATAAAAATCTAATTGACACTTGTCAGATTCAACGAAAAGAAAATCAATGTGGTAAAGAGATGGGTATGTTGGGAAAGACACGGAAAGATAGGATAAGGAATGAGAAGATAAGGGAAATGACTCGTGATAGAAGTTTCTAGACAGATACAAGGGAAATGATTACATTGATTTGTATATGTCATGAGGAGAGATGAATAATATATTGGGAGAAGAATGAACACCTTAGTGGTAGAAGAAGTAGAGGAAGACCAAAAAGAAGATGGAAGGACTGTATTGCTAAAGACGAGAGAAAACGAGCTGAATGAGGACGACAAACAAAATAGAAATGAGTAGAAGAAGAAAATCAAGAATAGTGACCCCTAACGAATGGGAAAAGCTAAAGAAGAATCAGAAGAAGAATAAGATGAAGAAGATATCAGTATCAAGTAAAATTTACATAGTTTGTTTATGAAATAATTTTACAGGAAGACTAAATATTAGAAGCCAAAATGAATTTATGTTTTAGTTTTTATAATATTAAAATTTTACAATAGCAGTACGGTATTGGTCAAACATTACGGCTCGAGAAGTCAACTGGGGACATTCATAGGTTAATAATAACTATACAGGTTGACAAATTTTACCAACTGACTAGGAAATATAATGGGTTCTATCCATTTTAGTAGATAATGAGTTATTACCCATTTCTGCTTCTATTAGCAGACTTCCGCAATTACGAAATATATGAACCGTTAAATGCGATTGTCAGGCGTCACCTCACGGACTCTTAAAGCTGTCGTAGAGAAGGTTCACTTTTGTCTTCCTTGAAAAGTGTAAATTATTTTCAAGTTTTATATTTACCGTCGGTCGGAATCAAATCCGAGCCGATCGAACAATATACTAACTCATATTAACAAAACTTTCATGCACAAGTGCCCTCAATTTGTGGGTATTAAAATTGTCATTGAATCAAATGAAATTTCTATCCAATGTTCCTTTCAGAATCAAGGGAACTCGCAGGGGTGATTATTCTCCAACGACAAAGCGAAGGCAAAGATAAATTTCCTTGTGAATGTATGGGGCTTTGAATGTCATATCCAATATTCATCAAATCATTACAAATTAATGGCAGAATAATGAGAGAAATCTCGGTTATCATGCGCAACGTACAAGCTAATCTAAGGCAAAATCCTTGATTATTAGGTAACAGCGTACTTCTCCGGTACTTCGTTTCATCGCAACTTCAAACTCCGCCTCGGAATGAAGAGTTTAGAAACAAATTTCAAGTTACATTTTCAACTTGCAGTGAACTGCCGTGTTATTAAATACAGGCGAGGTCTACAAAAGAATAACTACATTAATAAATTTAAAAACAAGAAGAGAAGTTTTCTCGGGCGACCAAGTTATTGTTAAAATTGCATTAAAAGGTCAACCATTAATATTTTCAATGATATAGGTACTTTTGATATTTACAAAGATTTAACATGGTAACAAAATTATTTAATTGAATCTTAAATCAGACCATAATACAAAGCATTATTATTAGTATATAAGAAATGAGTAATAGCACCTGATGATAATGGAGTATACCGGGTGATCATTTGAAAACTTCCCACCTTGAATAACTCTTTAATTAATAAAATTATCAAAAATCACTAAAACAGGTCAATGTTATTTTGGAGGGGGACATTTAATAACCTATTCCAATCAGTTGGGAAACTTTCACCCTCCCAGTATATATATATATATATATATATATATATATATATATATATATATATATATAAATTTGAAAAATCAACTGGCCTCGCCGGGGAACGAACCCGGAACCTCCCACTTTACAGGTCATGCACTTCTACTTGTAGGCGAAAATTTCGCTTTATCAACATTGCAGTTGCTGGTAATCTAGTCCACGAAACATCAACTGAAATTGTCGGTGGCCTGTGGTTTAGTATAGAGCTCCCACCTGGAAAGTGGGAGGTCCCGGGTTCGATTCCCGGCAAGGCTAATTAATTTTCCAAATTTATAATAATAACAAAATTGGTTAATTTTATTGAAGAAGAACAAACCAAAACGTATTATTTGTTCTTCGAAACGATAATCCCCCTAACCTTTCCCAAGCTCGTCCCATATAATATTTTTTGGTCCCTATTATCTCGAATTTTTCTTAAACAACTCGGCTGAAGTTCGGGCTCGAATGCGCTTTTGCTCCGAACTGAGCAATTGCGGCACCAATAGGCGCACATTTCTCTCATGCCCAGCTCATTGTGTAAAATATAAATTACACTTTCATAAGAGATCCCTATGGCTTCTTTAATCTCACGCACTTTCATTTGGCGATCTTCCAGAATCATATCGTGGACTTCATCCACAATTGCCGGTGCGGTAGGCGATTTTGGTCGACCTGAACGTGGTTCGTCACAGGTGTGTATCCAGCCACTCTTACATTCCGAAACCCAGAAACTCACAGTGGAAAAAGAAGGTGAAGCATTCCTAAGGACAGCATTCAACCTGGTTTTGATCTCCGTTATTGTCTCTTCTTTCAAATGAAAAATCTTGATCATCGCACGAAATTCGTTTTTATCCATTACCGATTTAACGCTAGGTAGATCGACACAGACGTTTGTCACGATTAGACCCATTGACAGATTGTATTGAAATTTCTTGACAGTTCATATGAAAAGTTAAATAAAAAAAAAGATAAGATTGCTTTCCAAAATCCAAGCCCTTCTCTGTGATTCCGGATACTATCTACCCCCGTATTGCAATAATTCATAGAATAATTTAATTGGATTATAATGTTGTTGTATTTGGAATTTATAAAATATGTATGGAGAAAATAGAAATGTCACAGTTTATTTCTGTAATGTTTTTATATAAAGAACCGTATTGCATTCAATATAACTTTTTGTTCGAAGTAGTTATGATGCATCTGAGTCTCTGTAATATCTCTGCATTTACTATCAACTCAGAATGCAATTTAAAAGTCATCACTTTGCAATATTGCAGCAAAAAAAGAAATCGAACGTTGATTTATTTGAATCACCGGGATTTAGAAACAATAAATTATGATATATTGAAAGACTAGGAATCCAAGTATTCCGACAAAAAATGCGACAGAAAAATTCCAATATCATATGAATTTCAGAGACAGAATGCTTTGCGAATTCTTACTTTTTTATGAATCGTCGTGTATAATGTACAAAATTTTTGCAAACTTTTTGCTTTCCATTTCATTAAACCGTCAATTTATGAGATTAAAGTTCCGCGGAGCGCCAAGGCTCGAAGAGACGGTAACGAGCAAAGCAGAAACGGGGTCGGAGACACTTGGGGGAAGGCCACTTTTTACATACATGGAGATATTGTCTTCAGTCGCTAACGTCTACTCAAATATACATAATTTGCTAGTTTAACTTCATTAGTTATATTCAGAAATGGCTACTTTGTTCTCATAGAGCAAGGGTTATCAGAATTATTTGAAATATGAACAAAAATTGACGTCATTTTACGGGCTCTCAAAACATCACAGATGTAACTACAGAGATATATGAAAATTGGGAGTTTGACGCCGACCGAATTAGAATCAAGGCCTTAAGAATCACAACCGATCACACAACACACTACAACTACGCAATCCCAGTTATTTATTTATGCAAATGTATTAGTAGAAAAATGCTTTGAACATTTCTTGCGACCAATTGACACGAGCTTGTTTTTGAGCGATTGTCAAATTATGTGGGATCCAACGCGAACATTTTTTTTTACGGCCAAATTTTCATGCAATATTGAATATATGCTATTTCAAGGATACCCCAATCTCACGATAAGTCACATGACGATCTTGCAGTATCAGTTCAGGCACCGCATCAATGTTTATCGGAACAACCGATTTTGGACGACCTTCACGAAATTCGTCCTTGAGCGAACTATGGCCACGATTGAATTCGGTAAACCATCGATAAACACTGGTTCTTGATGGTGCTTCATCGCCAAAAATCGAATTAAGTTCATCGATGCACTGTTTTTGAGTTAATCCACGTCGAAAATTGTAAAAAATAATCGCATAAAAATGTTCACGATTTAATTCCATTTTTTGGCCGATATGAATTTTTCAAGTTACTGTAAACAATACAAATAGCGCTCGTACATCAAAACGTATACCGTCAAAAATGCCAAACTTTACGATAGAGATGTCAGTTGCCAGATGGCAACACTAGGGTTGTCCAATAAAATATATAAAAAGCAACCTTCGTACTAACCATAGTTGACCGTGGTTATTTTTAATACAATAACTGTGATTTGTTGGTTTAACCCTGAAAACTGATTAATAGGATTAATCAGTTACCCGGTTAACTACAAAAACTGACTATTTATCATACTCAAATACAGTGGAATCTCTCTTCAGAGCACAGCACTGGTCGCCGATTATTTGTCTGGTTAAAAGAGATGTGTCTGGTCGCGAATCTGGGGACCTGGGTTCGATCCCGACAGACGCCAAAAATTACTTCGAATTTTAAAGGCACAAAATTGACCCCGGTGGTGCACTCTCCACGCCAGCAATGAGTGCCCGTGAGGTGACGCCTTGTAAGCGCCCGCACGGTACAATATTTCATCATTACCGACATCTGTGTACATAGCAGATTGGCACATCTAGCAATGGGCAATATGCCGTGATGATATATTTATTTATTTATGCAGTGATATTTTCGTAACGTAAATGTTCCGCAATATCCTCAGTTTTCACTTTAATTATAGGTCCGAAGAATAGAATGTTTTTATTTCGCGCCTTAATATACTATTCGTATTTAATTTTGCCTATGTTTATGCCCCCTGTTTTAAAAAAGCTCCTGTTCTGTAGTGGATTAACATATGAATCAATTTTTTTTATTAATTCTGTCATCTTTTTTATAATTTCATCTGCTTGAGATTTCCCGATATTAATCCAGCCTGTTAACTTATGTACACTGATTTTTTCTTTATCGAAAATTTCTTGTAGCATTTCTCGCAGCGTTAACATATGTTTACGAGTAGATGTTGTCATTTTTAAAATGAGAATTGAACACAAACAAATACGTAGTCATGCATATTGAAGTACTGTAATAATAGTAAATAAGAACGACTGCTTCTAACTCAAGCCGAAATATACCGTAAACAGTGGAATACCCGGTATTATTAGTAAAATCAATATAAAAATCTGATGTAGCTAACACAATACCTCCCGTTTAATTTAATTTTTATTCATGTAAATACTTAAATTAAATACCGGATTCGATCCCGACCGACGCCAAATATTTCGAATTTTAAATGGCACAAAAATAACCCATGTGGTGTACTATCCACGCCAGCAATAAGTGCTCGTGAGGTAACACCTGGTAAACGCTCGCACGGTACAAATATGTCATCACCGTTACCGAAATCTGTGTACAAAGCAGATTGGCAGACCCAGCATTGGGTAATATGCCGTGATGATATATTTATTTTATTTATTTATATACTTACCTATATTCATTGCTGGCAAGGAGAGTGCATCCTGGTGGTCAATTTTGTGCTATTTAAAATTCTAAAATATTTGGCATCGGTCGGAGACGAATCCGTTCTCCAGATTCGCATGAAGTGATGCCTGGTAAACGCCTACACGGTACAAATATGGCATTATTATTACCGACATCTGTGTACAAAGCAGATTGGCTCACCCAGCAATGGGTAATATGTCGTGATGATATATTATATATTTTTATTATCTTACCTATATTCCTACATATTTACTTATGCTGGAAACTATATTAAGTTCCTTTCCATATAATTATTGTTCCATTTACTATTTTCTTTTTAAAACGTTACTAGTATATCTCTGTCAGTTACATGCATTTGAGATCTAAACTGTGTAACCATGGAATTGAGGTTTAAAGCGTCGGCTGCGGGATTAAAATTATAGATAGTTTTATAAATTTGTCCATAAAATATATAGAAAAATCTGATGTGGCCAGCACATAACCTCTCGCCGTATATTTTACCTGGCTGTATGCATAAAGCAAAGATTATTTTTATAAATACAAATAATATATTCATATAAATCTATGACGTATAAACTTCTTTATTATTCAATAATAGCATGTCTCAACATGAAGATATTTTACCATAAATTATGTTACAATAAATTACAAAGTAGAGTTTACCATATATAAATATTAGGCTGGTAACAGCAATTTTCAATTCGAACAACCTTGTTTACTTTCTCTTCATATTCTTCTAGTAAAAACATTAATTTTGGGCGGTCTAAAATGTATATATCTGGATTGTGCATCTATTCTTATATATCTTCTTTTACATTTTATTTTTTCATACTTGTTATATCTAAATAACCTTAATTCCCTTTAATAAAGTGACGGATAGATTGCACTCCGATTATTCTTATATCGATGTGTAATTTTGTCAATATTTACAACTTACTTGAGAAGAATTTGATAGCTTTTTCGCAATTCAAAATTACTCTAGTCTACAGTACTGGTGTACATTGTCCCATAATGTTTGAAACAAATTTAAGTTCTTCAACCTAGACTTGTCATCTCCATAATAGTCACAGATCAAGAATTAAGGGATTCTCCAAATACATTTTTCTTTCATTACTCATTATTTCTGACACTGACATTTATCTGTCAGTTACAAATAATTTAAATTTGCAACTATTTTTCATGGCATCCTTTCGGTTGTAAAATTAATTACAACATTATTTTATATATTATATTCCTTTTATCTCTTAATCTATAAAATATGTATAAAAATATTTAAATGTATCAGAAAGAGAATTTATTTTTCTTTAATATTATCAAGAAAAATTTTCAAAAAATAATATTTAGAAGATTTTTTTTCAAGAATCTTCTACTTCCGGTTGTCCAATTGTTACCAAAACCTTTTCAGATCTTCCCATGAATGTCCGATTGGGAAATACGTTGTTAAACAAATTTTAAGTCATAGTTTTTGGGTAACCGTCCTTCCAACATCCCACACACACACACACACACACACACATCCACACACACACACACACACACACACACACACACACACACAGACATCATCGTAAAAATGTTAAAATCGGATTGTAGGGACCTTAAAACGTGGTCATTTACCAAAATCTCGATAAGCGATTTTTAGCATGAATGCAATACCTCTCTTAGCGAGAGGTAAAAAGTATTAATGCACACCTGTACAAAATTTAATAATCTTTAATTTTTATATAACATAAATCTAAAAAAACTCCCAGTAAAGTGCCATTTTCGGTTATCTGATTTACTCCAAAATCTAATGACATCTTTCCATATAAGAGTAAGGTAGACATACAAGGTTTCAAAATTTTCTGAACGATATTATTTGAGATAGAGCGTAAAGAATATCCATACACACAGACATCATCGTGAAAATGTTAAAATTGGATTGTAGGGACCTTAAAACGTGGTCATTTACCAAAATCTCGATAAGCGATTTTTAGCATGATCCCTATACCTCCCGTACCAAGGGTAGCGGGAGGTAAAAATGCCGGGTTCCGTAAATTGTCCAGTTAATAGAGGTGTCCGCTTAATGGATGTTCCCGTTAAGATATATTTTACTGTAACTAAAAGTAACCGGTTCTTCGGTTAACCGGCTAATAATAAAATAAAATTTATAAAACAAAAAAAAAATACATGGGATAACAAATACATATTTTCGTCAATTCCATTAAAATTTTATTAAAGTTTATTGCAAAAACCAGTAAACGTATTACTTGCAGATTCTGCGATAGAAGCCAACAATACAGTTATTCGCTGTAAGCGGTTAATTGATGAATCAAAATAACCGGATCAATCGTACACCCGATTTTATTTTTTGTGTAATCCTAAGTATCCGAATTTTGACCACTAATAATTTTTGTCATCCAATTTTGTTTTATTTTTCATAATATCTAGTAAAATTATTATAATGATTGTTCACAACATTATTAAGTGAAATAATACGAAATAGTGAAAATCCACATTTTTGAAAGAAAATGTGTAATAAATATTGGTAAAATGTATAAAATTTAATGATTTTTTAATAGTAGTTTATGTATCTAGGACGAAAAGTGAATCTTTAAGGTATGAGGAAGTTATTTACAGCCGCGGCAACCCGCATCAGTACCGTAAGGACACTTTTCGTCTGAGGTACATACATAATTTTGTCATACTAGTTCTAGTTATTAAATTATTTAAAAAATATGCAGCGATAGTAGCCGTATGAGTTTTGTATAAGTAGGCCAAGTAGCAAAATTTTGACAGATTAACAGATTGAAATTGGATTTTTATGGTTTCTTCTTCTTATTCGTTATAATTGATGAAAAATACATTCCTCGAAATATTTTGGATGGAGTTGCTGAGGTGAAGAACACTTTAATGCCGCATAAATAAAGGAATGGGATGTCGTGGCCGTGTGCCAAAGTGTCTGGTCGCGAATCTGGGGGTTCGATCCCGACCGACGCCAAAATTTACTTTGCATTTTAATGGCACTAAATTGACCCCTGTGGTGCACTCTCCACGCCAGCATTGAATGCCCGTGCGGTGACGCCTGGTAAGCGCCCACATGGTACAAATATTTCATCATTACCGATATCTGTGTACAAAGCAGATTGGCCCACGCAGCAATGGGTAATATGCCGTGATGATATATTTATTTATAAATAAAGGATTCAGTATGAAGGTAAAATTTTAAAGTCCTAGAACTTAAAAATGATATTTAAACGTTTTAGGACTTATTATTATATTATAAAATATTTTTTGTTATATTTCCTTCCTTCCGTCCTTGATTTAGAAACGAATATAAAATTTTTCTTATTCGAATCTTGCTTCACGTCTCCGGCAATCGGAAGTAGAGTTTCAAATCTGACAAAAACTATATTTATGGGTCCATAACTGTTTATTAGATATTTGTTCCAGCATTGGATTGAGTTCAACTGGATATCGTATCGAACTCCGATGAAATGTAGCCAGTAGCGATGACGACATGGACAGAAATATTAATAAATAAACTCGAATATTCTACCAAGATATGCCTCATTTATTTCAGGATTACTTTTTCCAAATTGTATAAGGAATAATTTTACTGACAAACCTTCCTTTTTATTTTTAATAATGAATAAGTTTACGTTACTATTTACGGTGATCAGTAATGGTACCAGATTCGAAGACGGATTCGTTTTCTGCCGGGTTAACGAGTACTCGGGTGCCATAACAGTTGCGAAATCGGGTATTGGTTTCTACGTTTAGACGGTTATTGACAAATCTTTTAAATATAAAACAAATATTTTATTATTCTGTAAATAATCTTAGGCAGTAAAGAGTTAAATGAAAAACAGACGTTTTTCGGTCTTAAGACAATTTAGATTTACTGTCAACGGATTGATGGAAATGAAAAAAAAAACCATTTATGAGCGTCATATTTTATATAACTGATTTATGTTGGATTTAGTTTTATAATTTAGATTTATCTATTTTGATTTAAAATATACGATTTTTAGTACCGGTTTATAATGAATTTTGAAATTAAAAATTTATCCAGTCAAATTTATTACTTACTGTTATAATGATTGGAATCATGTGCAGATTTACATTTAAAATATAAAATATCGCTGTTTTAATCTAATTCTAAATTAAAAATTGTAAATTTCCTAAATCCTTCATAAACCAGTTTATTTATAAATACAAAAGGTTATCTATACCTTTTATATTGTAAATTTAAATTCGTAAATCTAAAATATATTCATTATAAACCAGTGTATAATCCTTGATAATGGAAATGAGAGTTTATTATCCCGGTGCTTGTTCAAGCAATTAGCGTATAGTTTGTTCATAAAGGATACAGGCAAAATGGCTACTTGTATTATTCACATGCTTTATGCATCCTTTATTATACACCGGTACATAATACCATGGTATTTTCAATATTCTAACAAGTCTCCAATAAACCTATACTCTGGAAAGCTTAAAATTGTATTTTTACCTTCCGTCACCTTTAGATAAGGAAGATATTGTCTTTGGTCAAAAAGTTCGATAGTGAGTTTCTAATGAATATGCACGTATTGGGGTCCCTAAAATACGGATTTATTATTTTTACGTGTGTGTGTATATGTGACGATCGTTTCGGATCGCATAAATCCAATACCACGATTCAAAAAATTACATTTTTTTCGTATTCCTCAAGTTTAGATTCATATGCATCCATGATTAGATTTTGGTTATAATTGGTCCACCGGAAATACCTTCATTTACAACTTTTAACAGTTTTTCTTGAAAAAAAGCAGTTAAATTTTATATTAACGTTTAATGTTATTATAAACTTTAAAGAATACATTATTCTCTATACGATTGGGTTGCATTTTATACTTCATATTCAATAGATATAGAGTTAAAGAATTATAAAGATATTAAATTTCATAAATCAGCCAGCTATGCTAACCATGGAAACTACTAATATATTCAGATAATTCAAATTGATAGATGTCAGTAACAATGAAACGAAAATGAATGTCGCAAAGATTTTGGGGAAGACACGGAAAGATAGGGTAAAGAATTAAAGGATAAGGGAAATGGCTCGAGTTTCTAGAAAGACGATTACATTAGTTTGAACATGTCATGAGGAGACATGAAGAATATATTGGAAGGTGAATGAATAGCTGAGTAATAAAAGTAGAAGAAACTGAGGAAGGCCTAATATAAGATGGAAGGACTGTATTGCGAAAGACTAGAGAGAAAATAATCTGAATGAGGACGACACGCCAAATAGAAATGAGTTGAAGAATAAAATAAAAAATAGCGACCGCCAACGAATAGGAAAAGCTAAATAAGAAGAAGAAGATGTCAGATTAATACACAGGATTGACGGGAGGTAATGTGCTGGCCACATCAGATTATTTAAATATATTAAAATAGTATCAGCAAGTATCGTAATTATATTTTATACATTTATTATTATTTTTATCGTGCATTTAATCTTATCATTTTTGCATATTTAATACAAAAATCTACTGAATATGCTGTCTGACTTGTTTCGTGCAATATATAATAGTGAGTTTTTGCATAGTGTATGTGAATAGTTGAATAGGGAGTTTTTACATAACACGTGTATATTCTATCACGTTAACGGTACGTCTTTAATAATGGACGTACACAATAACGGGTTTGCAAAAGTTTAGATTTTGCATTATGTGTTAATTACAAGTAGGTTGATTTTGACGTTCAAATGACACTTGTTTAAATATCTGTCATTTTCATTGTATTTTAGTACCGAAATCAAAAACTAATGGATGAACTATTTAATGTTTGCTAAATAGCTTTACATGGTGTTCTTCATGTTCACTGATCGCTCTGAAAAAAAGAAAAAAATCTGTGGCCCCATTCAGGTTACTCTGACTGATGTTCTAACCACACAAATTATCCTAAAGGTTCATCTCTGTCACATCTTTTCGCAACCTTAAATTATCGTCGATGGTAAATTCTGAATTTTCAATATTTTACACAATTTAAGGAATAAATATGAAATTGTTCTGACGGTTTAAAATAAATTCTGTGCCTACTAGGTTATAGTGACGTATGTCATGTTACGGTCTAAAATTGACTCTAGAACATTTTGCTCCAATATATTATTGCCCTATATTTATACGTACCTTCCGATCATCTAAATCTGGTTTCCCTCGTCGTATTGTTATTGTTATTTTGTCGATCCATCGTGTATCTTTATATTTTTATAGTGTTTCGTCCAATAAATTCTCTCTGCCTTCTTATTGTAATTATATTTCAAATGTTCCTATAGTGTTATTTATGTAAAATATGTTTCACTTCGAATCTGTAACTTACCTAAATCCCTTTTCTGGCTATTTTCGCCCTATTTCTAAATGTATTCAATATATTAATCTTTGGCGATCATATCAGGTTAAATTATTGTTTACTTGTTGGACATGTTACTATTTGTCGAGTTTACCAGTGGCGTGGAGCTTCGTTTTTTTCTTCACTGCATTTCTTCTTTTTATTTTGTTATATTATGCGCCCTCTTGTTCCGGCAAAACTTTGGGGTGCCGGAAGAAGTTTTCAACCGGGAGGACTCTAGTATCTCACGCGGTGTGGACCGCACGTACTTTTTTTACGAGCGCATTTTGGCACATGGCTGCTGTTCGACGTAGATTTTTGGTATAGTTTTTTTTTGTGTGTTGACGTAAAGTAGAGTGCTCGATTGTTGTCGTTTAGAGCCAATATTTGTTGGTGTCGCTATTGTGCGGATTTTGACAACGTTGGGGTGCTTTTGTTGACTGTCCAGTTTTGGTGTTTTTCGGTAGTGTTTTTCGTGTGTGATCACGAGCACTGCATTTGGTTCCTGGAAGTCATATCGCCATGGGCGGATTTGGCCACTCTACCGTGACGTCATTCTTTGTTTGGGACATCTACCACCTGGAGTTCTATCCGTCGACATCGCCTGATTCCGTAGCCCTACTGCACTGTGCGTGCTTCGTGAGATAAGTACTGTATTCTGTTTTTAACATCGTCTTCTGGTTATGCTTATTGTTGCGAGGAAGACCTAGAGTATATTTTAAATTTAGTGTGGCCTTGGAGGACTGTTAGTCCTTACTGTTAAGTTTTATTTGACGCCTCCTTATTGTTGTTTTAGTGATATCATTGTTTTGTGTTATTTAGAATTTACTGAAGTTTTGTAGAGCGTCATTTATGGTTGAGTATTTTAGTTTAACTATCAAATGGAGCCTTCAGCTCAAGTTTTTTTGATGTTTTATTTAACTGCATTACCCATTGTAGTAACTTGTAATCTCGCGACGTCTACCGCGTCAACTGGCATGTTTGCCCACTTTATGAAATGGATCCACTTCGCATTGTTGTAGCTGTATTGTTGGTAGTCGAAACTGGGTTATGAGTTCAGGGTGTCACATTACCTTATACTTTAATTAATTATTCAATTCTACTTTGTTGTACACTTCATAATTTCTTGTCAACTTTGTTCGTGCCTTCAGCACGTTTTAGCCTGCTTTTATTAAACTCTGTTTTACCAAATAATTTATTTCTTTTTGTTAACAACCCTCAGTCGTTTACAGGGACACACTGAATTACGGTAGGTATCATCATCTTTATATATCGTTGCCGCCGCCCTTTTCGTAATTCTCCGGTTAAGAATTACGTGGCGCCCATTCAACCCCTTTCGGGGGTTGTCCACTTCATTTCAACCCGCTCCCGTCTCCACTGCTTAAAAGCTGGCGGCCGCACACCAAACCAGCTAGGGTGCGTAAGTGCATTCCAATCGCTCACGCAGCGGTTTGGCACGTAACAAATTTTGGCGCCCAACGTGGGGCCATAAACGTTAGGAGGGCCATAAACGTTAGGAGGGCCATAAACGTTGTAGGGCCATAAACTTTATTGGGCCATAAACGTTAGAGGACCTCAAACATAAAAGTGCCTTGTTAATTTTTATTGTTGCCTTCATTGTTGTGCCCATTGTTGTCGTTATTGTTGAGGGCATTGTTGACTTTATTGTTACAGTCAGTGTGGGCACAATTGTTCCGGCCATGTCGTTTAAGGTCATAGCGTTTCAGGTCGAACTGTTGTTGGGGTCATTTCGACAAACATAGGTCGTTTGATATTTTCATTGTTAGGTGCCGTTATCGTAGGGAAATTAGCGTCGCGATTCAAAGGGCCATGTCTTTTTCTTTAGGGCCATATCGCTTGTTTAGGGCCGTATCGTTTATTTGGGCCATTTAGCTTTTTTTTTGGGTTCGTTGTGTCAAGACGTGATTTTCTCTTTATTTGTTTTAAATTAAATGTTTTTCGTCGTCGTTTTAGACCTTTACATTGTTGTTTTATTGTATTGTAGTTTCGTGAAATTCTCGTACCGTTTCGTCCGTCTCGTTTTGTCCGTATTATTATTGTTAGTTTCGCGTATTTCTCGTGGAGTTTTGTTT
This sequence comes from Harpalus rufipes, assembly GCA_951394225.1. Classification (NCBI taxonomy): domain Eukaryota; kingdom Metazoa; phylum Arthropoda; class Insecta; order Coleoptera; family Carabidae; genus Harpalus; species Harpalus rufipes. The sequence goes on from OX596283.1 coordinate 38,524,672, forward strand.
CTTTCGTTTCGCCCGTGTCGCCATTGTTGCCGTATGTTAAGAATAGATTCGTGGATGTTCCGTTTCGCTGATTTTGTGCATTTGCAGTAATGTTAGTTGTAGTTGCGGGTTACATTAAATTTTAGACTTATGAGTGGAGGTTTCGTATACTAGTTATAACCCTATGTTTGGGTTTCGCGTTTGCGGATTTGTAGTGTCGAAACCCGTTGACGATTCTATCATTTTGGTTTGGGGTGTCCTACGGAATTCACGTGGTCCGTAGTGGACATTCATTTTTCGGATAGGCGTCTATCTCTTCGGAGGATTTGGTTCTACTCACTTCGTCTAACACTCATGAACGTTTTCTACTGACGTGTTGTCGTTTGCCTCGTCTGTTCGTATCTTCGCACATTTACCTAATGCTCTCAAAAGTTCGCGTTTTAGTTTTCCATCGATTACGGACGTTTTCTTTTTTTGTGGATCCTTAGAGTTACTATAGTTTCGTGTGTCGCCGTTTTGATCAGTATTTTTTTGACGCAGTTATCGGAAATTTTCGATGAAAATTTCCTCAGGAAGAAAGGGAGGAGTTGTTACGGTCTAAAATTGACTCTAGAACATTTTGCTCCAATATATTATTGCCCTATATTTATACGTACCTTCCGATCATCTAAATCTGGTTTCCCTCGTCGTATTGTTATTGTTATTTTGTCGATCCATCGTGTATCTTTATATTTTTATAGTGTTTCGTCCAATAAATTCTCTCTGCCTTCTTATTGTAATTATATTTCAAATGTTCCTATAGTGTTATTTATGTAAAATATGTTTCACTTCGAATCTGTAACTTACCTAAATCCCTTTTCTGGCTATTTTCGCCCTATTTCTAAATGTATTCAATATATTAATCTTTGGCGATCATATCAGGTTAAATTATTGTTTACTTGTTGGACATGTTACTATTTGTCGAGTTTACCAGTGGCGTGGAGCTTCGTTTTTTTCTTCACTGCATTTCTTCTTTTTATTTTGTTATATTATGCGCCCTCTTGTTCCGGCAAAACTTTGGGGTGCCGGAAGAAGTTTTCAACCGGGAGGACTCTAGTATCTCACGCGGTGTGGACCGCACGTACTTTTTTTTACGAGCGCATTTTGGCACATGGCTGCTGTTCGACGTAGATTTTTGGTATAGTTTTTTTTTGTGTGTTGACGTAAAGTAGAGTGCTCGATTGTTGTCGTTTAGAGCCAATATTTGTTGGTGTCGCTATTGTGCGGATTTTGACAACGTTGGGTTGCTTTTGTTGACTGTCCAGTTTTGGTGTTTTTCGGTAGTGTTTTTCGTGTGTGATCACGAGCACTGCATTTGGTTCCTGGAAGTCATATCGCCATGGGCGGATTTGGCCACTCTACCGTGACGTCATTCTTTGTTTGGGACATCTACCACCTGGAGTTCTATCCGTCGACATCGCCTGATTCCGTAGCCCTACTGCACTGTGCGTGCTTCGTGAGATAAGTACTGTATTCTGTTTTTAACATCGTCTTCTGGTTATGCTTATTGTTGCGAGGAAGACCTAGAGTATATTTTAAATTTAGTGTGGCCTTGGAGGACTGTTAGTCCTTACTGTTAAGTTTTATTTGACGCCTCCTTATTGTTGTTTTAGTGATATCATTGTTTTGTGTTATTTAGAATTTACTGAAGTTTTGTAGAGCGTCATTTATGGTTGAGTATTTTAGTTTAACTATCAAATGGAGCCTTCAGCTCAAGTTTTTTTGATGTTTTATTTAACTGCATTACCCATTGTAGTAACTTGTAATCTCGCGACGTCTACCGCGTCAACTGGCATGTTTGCCCACTTTATGAAATGGATCCACTTCGCATTGTTGTAGCTGTATTGTTGGTAGTCGAAACTGGGTTATGAGTTCAGGGTGTCACATTACCTTATACTTTAATTAATTATTCAATTCTACTTTGTTGTACACTTCATAATTTCTTGTCAACTTTGTTCGTGCCTTCAGCACGTTTTAGCCTGCTTTTATTAAACTCTGTTTTACAAAATAATTTATTTCTTTTTGTTAACAACCCTCAGTCGTTTACAGGGACACACTGAATTACGGTAGGTATCATCATCTTTATATATCGTTGCCGCCGCCCTTTTCGTAATTCTCCGGTTAAGAATTACGTGGCGCCCATTCAACCCCTTTCGGGGGTTGTCCACTTCATTTCAACCCGCTCCCGTCTCCACTGCTTAAAAGCTGGCGGCCGCACACCAAACCAGCTAGGGTGCGTAAGTGCATTCCAATCGCTCACGCAGCGGTTTGGCACGTCACAGTCAATTGGGTCTTTTATCTTCGAAGGACTTATTACGTACGACTAGTAACAAATACGATATTGCAAAGCAACCTAGGTGTTAGCGTATACGTCTTTCGGGAAAACTCTCTAAATAATTAAATGCACATTTATGGTTGCATTACGGCAGTAACATGGCTGCACTACATTGAGGACGTGCTTATTCGCCAAATAGAAATGGTACGGTGAATAATGTTAATTTTCTTTTTAATAATTAAATATACTTTTACGATATTATCCAATAGTTTCACTTAAAATTTCTCGATTATTTGTAATTAAAATCATTTTTGTGGTACCAATCATGTATCCGCAGGCCAAAGATATTCAGCCTATAATAATTAAGGATTCCAAAATCAATTGTTCTCAATGTCATGCGAAAAAGGTTGAATCTTCGTGGTTAAGGTAGTAATCAAAAAATCTTAATAATCTTTGGCGTACAGCTAGATTAAGTATTGCTCGATGTAAATCCAAAATTATAGCCAACTTGCCCAGTTCCGATAGGAGTGATTGAATTCCAAAATTGGAGGATTTAAAATGGCGAGTATAGGGAAGCTTAAGAAATCATCAACATAATTGCCTCTAAAATCGCGATAACTCATAAAATTTTGACTAAAAACTAGGTGAATATAAATGAAGGTCTGGAGAAAAAACTGCTTGAAGAAAAACATGCAAGCCACCTCGTTTTAGAGATATAACAAATTCAAATTGGAAATTCATCAGATATTTTCAATCTCTGAAAATTTCACGCGCATGTTTTGAGAAACATTCGTGATGATTTCTAACTTTCGGCATTTTTTTTTACTTTGTTAACCTCACGATTACAACGTTAGCTGTTGCGATACTTAGCAGAATAAACATAATATGCAAATAGCCATCTGACTTGAAGCAGGCAGGCAACTCTAGAGTTTGTCTACATTGTTCGGCACAGAATCAATAGATGTCTGTGCTCTCATGATCCAACTACTTTAAAACAAATTAATAGGGCTATTCTGTAAGCATCGATATGACATAACGAATCGTTAAAACGTTATATCGTTATAATAATAACGAAAATCGTTTAATAGGCTTATTCTGTAAATAATCGTTATGACATTATGCATTGTTAAATTGTTATTCTATAAACAATAATTTAATTCTACATTACGAAAAATAGATAACGATATCGTTATTTTTTTGTCAATAATTCAGTATTTTTATTTGTGTCAATATAAAATTGCTATTATGTTGAATAGTAATCTCAAAAACCCTTTTTACAAAGTAATATTAAAATAATTTAATATTTCTTTATTCCTAGCACCTAAGGCAAGCTTCCCAATTTGTCTGCAGATGGTAGTAGTAGCTCTAGCATAGCCCACAATAAGAGGAAATAATCTGACAGCTGACAAGTTGACAGCAGATTTCCATCAGAACTAATCTAACCTCGAAGTTTTGTGAGTGATATTGAATTATTTTAGATTTTTTGTTTAAAATTAAATTTTATTTTAGGAAATAAAGTTCTTAACTTGATCCCAAGGTTATTATTTTTAAAATAAGTTACAGAATACGGATACAAAGATAACGATTGTCGTTAAGTATATATAACGATTTTCATAATAACGATTTCGTTACGATAACGATTCGTTAAGCGAATATTTTACAGAATAGGCCTGTATGTATAACAATAATGATAAATAATATCCCTTATTAAAGCCCAAAGAACTTTTTTCGAAAACTCTGTACTATAGTCGGAAAGATATAAAAGCAGGCGAGCACTTCATCATCAAAACGATACGAAAAATATGATGACATATATATTATTTAATTCCCTGAATGAGGCATAACATAACAAAGCTCCACAAAGCGCGTGCATAATTCAAGGTAGAACGTGCGGGCGAATCACTGGCGTGCATAGCCAGCGTTGCACGGCTTGTTTTATGATATGGTGCAACGCTGGTATTGCTAGGGCAACCGCTGCGCTGCAAAACCGATTGTCGTTTATTAGACCCGCTACGGTGTGTAGTTTCACCCTCGGCCAGCAGAGTAAACAGAGGGGGAGCAGATTTCAGATTGTCTTCAAGAGATGAAGTTGATGATTAAGATGGTGATAGATTTTGGGGACAAGTAGCGAAAACGATAAAAGCAATGAACTATAATACTTGACTCCAGAAGTTAAACAATAAAATGTATATCGAAATTTTGATTTGAATGTGCAAATGGCAATAATGGTACTTGAGAAATACATAGAATTAGAAGAAAATTTTAAAGCCAGCTGTGTTTTAGTGTCTAGGCCAGTAGTCAAAAATGCAACTGAGTCTCAATGATTCGTAGATCACGATAAGCCGACGGTCTCTTGTAGGCTGTGGGTTAACCACTTATACCAGGAATATATAGGGGACCTAAGAAAAGAATTTCGAGAACGATAAGAGATACAAAGTCGGTTGAATGTTAACTTAGAACAAAGTTGCCACATTAGGAGATCATTTTATTGGAAAAATGCATGTCACTAAATATAAGCTAAAATTTAAAAACAACTGCCAAGTGTGAAATAACAATAGATTTTTATTTACACCTCTTTGTGGCACTTTTTATGTTTTTTCGAATAGCGATGTTCAATTTTATTTATAAATGTTGAATTTCGAATTATTATTACAATTTTTTTAATTTTTATACTCGTATGGGCGCCACATTCAAAAGTTATACTACTGAAAGTAATATAACAAATTTTTAACTTTAGGAATTTTACCTATAAATGGCTTTTGTTTGTAAATTAAATATTATTTATAAATGACTTTACACTTCTTAATGTTAACGGAAAATATGTGATATATTTTTGGCCAGAGAAAATTTCAACAGAAGAACTATTAGAGCGAACCGAAGAAGAAAGAATCAAGAAAACTCTAAGAAAACACAAATGGACATGGATAGGACACACGTTAAGGAAAAAACCCTCAAGTATTACAAGGCAAGCTTTAGATTTTAATATACAAGGAAAAAGAGGAGTAGAAAGACAAATAATCATAGGGAAAATAAGCAGAATTAATGAACTAAAGAGCACCAATCTATAATGGACAGAAGCAAAAAGAAAAGTACTAAATAGGGTAAAATGGAAAAAAAAATGTAAAGAACTAAAAGAGCTAACATAAAAATAAAAATAAAGTATATTAATAATAAAATAAAAGTAAATACGTTTAAGTAAATAATACGAGAAGTTATAATATAAAGACTTTTTAAATACGTGTAAAAATATGCGCAGGTGTGCCGAACCTGCCACTTTAAACTTTCGCTGTCGAAGCACTGACAGGTACCCTATGCTTTCAAGTGGAGTAAAAGAAAGAAGTACACATCTTAATAGATTTGAGTGATTTCCAGAAAATTGAGCAGGCCCTTTCAAAACTATAATTTTATTCTTTGGTGTCATTTCATGATAAAAAGAAACTATACATAACCTCTTTACATAAGGTACCAATTCACAATTTATTGATAAGTAAGAGCGCCCGCAAGAATTTTCATAAGATGGGGCTGAAAACGAAAGATGGGACTGAAAAATAATTTACTGTTGGAAGTGGGTGTTACAGACGCATATCACTACTGTTGAACATAACAAAAACAAAGATTTCAGCAAGTCAGTTATTGGATTGTGGATGTTTGTGTGTGTGAATGTTGAAAGGACGATTTCTCAAAACATATAAGATTAAATATCTCTGTTTAACTACGTATTTCTCAATCGGACATTAATGGGAAGAATTGAAAAGGTTTTGGTAGCAATTGGACAAACGGAAGTAGCAGATTCTAAAAGGGATTTAGGGATAAAAGAATATAATATATAAAATAATGTATTGTAATAAATCTCACAGCCCAAATAATACCATGGAAACCTGTTGAAAAATTAAAATGTTTGTAATTGACAGAAATCCGGAGACATTACTGAATCTTTTTCTGGGAATTTAAAATTATAGGTATATAACATATATTATTCAGAAATACTGTCAATCCCGACAATGAATTCGAAACATCTCTAGTACGACAAAAAATTTCCATAGCATGAATTTAAAATCTAAGTATAAAGAACAGGTGTAAGTAATATATTTGGTGTAGAATGTAGGTACAAGAAATGTTAAATACAATAATTATGTAACCAAAAACGGAAGTGGCGAGAGGTATTGTGCTGGCCACAACAGATTCTTTCTTCTTTTTTTAAATCATAGGTGGGATTGATCCTCATCTTGCCCCCATATGCGGGCGCCCATTGAGAAGCATTGTAGAATTGTATAATAAATGAATAAAATAAATATATCATTACGGCATATTAACCATTCCTGGGTGTGCCAATCTGCTTTGTACACAGATTTCGGTAATGATTATTTATTTGTACCGTACAGGCGTTTACAGAGGCGTTGCCTCACGGGCACTCTTTCTGGCGTGGAGACTGCACCACAGGGGTGAATTTTGTGCCATTTAAAACTCGAAATATTTGGCACGCGGCCACGAGACCCCATTATATGGTGTTGTACCTATCTATTCGAATACTCTTCTTTAAATATGGTTCAATTTGATTATAATTTGTTCAAAACCTACAAAGAATATCTTACAAGTACTTAGTTTGTCTGAAAAATATATGAAAACTTCTGTGATTGAACAATTTGAAGAGTTTAGATAACAGTACTTCTAAGATGAAGCACATGAACTGAACTTTGTTGAACTAAGTTCATTGTACTTCATAGAGATTATATTGAATATAAAAGTGATTTTTATTGCTAGAAGATAGACAGTCGTTATTGGACTTTTATATTTACATACTATATTTTCAGGGACTATTGAAGTTTAAACTACTTTTTTCTTTGCCCATTAGATCGCCTAATCATTCGAGAATATAATTATTTATTAAAAAGTATTTTCTGCATAATGGATCTCATATGAGTAATGTACAATCATTGCTTGTAATTACAGAGATGTCCTGATTCGTACTATAATATATGCAACCCATTACAAAGTAGATAATCAACAAATTAAACCAGACTTAATAATTACATTATGTGCGAGTACTTTAAGTATAATTAGGTTTAAGTTCATTATGAACTCTGTAATCTATCCAGGTAAAAACATTGGTAATTCAATATCTGATCGTTTAATCATTGCACATCGACGATGGTTTGTTGAAGCTAATGCAATCAATCTTAAATATGTGATGCAAAGGCTGGCGCAACAGCGATATCTATTAGTATCTATCAGATATAAATCAAATAATAATTAAGCTACAGCAACATCAATTTACGCACAGTTTAATTAGCAAGTTTCACGGAGTCAGCGAACGCCAATTGTTCAATTAGTACAAACCTACACTACACACACTCTATTCTGCAATTCATTTAAATAATAAATCACTTCTCTATTATTTGTTCTATGAGATTTGCTTGTGTTGTGTTGGAATGCCTCATTACAACACCAATCACAATAACACTCCAATAAGGTTTGTAAATGGCTTTGTACTAGCTTTTGACTTTGTATTGTTCATAAACTATGTGACATAATTTAAATTAATAGTAATTCAATTTTGAATATTTTATTATAATTTATATTTAAGGCATATGTATGTAGACAAACTATAAAAAGGCCTTTGACCGCATAGGCAGAAACAAACGATGGTCCATAATGAGACAAATAGGTTTCACAAACCATCTTACAAAAATAGTCCAAAGTTTATACACAAAAGTAATCGAACTGACAAAAGAAATAAACATTAATTAAGGCGTAAGTCAAAGATGTAGTACGTTACCAACATTGTTAAACATTTATTTAGATGACCCAATAAGAGTTTGGCAAAACCAAAAATCATCAGAAGGTATATAGAACGCCACAAATATTTAGATACAATGATGTTCACTGACGACCAAATAATAATGGAAACAATAAAGACGATCTAGAAAAAGCAATATACAAACTTCATCAACTAAGCCAAGAGTACAACCTACATATCGACGGTTAAGATGTGATACCACGTATCTACATTTTTCAGTTATGCATATCAAAATGTGCAGAAAAAAATTCTGCGCGTTTCTGGTGATCCCTCGTACGTACATTTCTGCGACGTGGTTCGAGCAAACGTTAGGAATGTACGTACGAGGGATCACCAGAAACGCACAGAATTTTTTTCTGCACATTTTGATGTGAATAACTCATGTTACCTGAAAAATGTAGATACGTGGTATCTCATCTTAACCGTCGATATATCAAAATCAAAAACTAAAACGATGGTATTCATGGGAAACCAACCAATAAAATTCTGATGTGACCAGTACAAATTACACACATAAAGTTTCTAGCAAAAGATTCTCCAGTAAATAATGCAAACATACCATGCCAATTGCACTTGACACTGACATCTTTCAATTAGCATTTTATTAATATAGTAGCTGTTTCCATGGTTATACCATAGCTGTCTGCTTTATGAAATTTAATTTTTATAATATTTTAACTATATATCCATTGAATATGTAGTATAAAATGTATTCAATTCGTATAGATAATCATATTTTTTAATTGTTATAATAACATTAAATGTGAAAAAATATATTTAACAGCATTTTTTTAAGAAAAACCGTTAAAAGCTTGAAATAAGGGTATTTTCGGTTCATCAACTATAACCAAAATCTAATCAAGTTTGCATATAGACGTAAAAATTGTATTTTTACTTCCTTGTACGTAAGTAAAGGAAGTATTGTAATCGCGAAAAATTTCGGTTTTCAGATTTCAGCGAAAATATCCATTTTGATCATCCCTGAATCCATTTTGACTAATTTCGTCGTGACGTCTGTACGTACGTACGTACGTACGTTCGTACGTATCTCGCATAACTCAAAAACGGTAAGCCGTAGAAAGTTGAAATTTTGTATTTAGGACTGCTATAACATCTAGTTGTGCACCTCCCTTTCTGGTTATTACACAATTTCCAGAAGTGGCACTTTACATGAAGCCTATAATAGATTTTAATGAAAAACTGTTTTAAAGTATAATCCAAAACTTTTCAAATTTGGTATACAAGACTTTTATGTCAATCGAAATAACATAATAGATTTTGGTTAAAATAGGCTAATCGGAAGTGGTACATTACTTGAAGTTGTTAACAGTTTTTCTTCAATAAAATGATTTTATTTTGATTTTAGAAATAATTGCTTCAAATAAAAGTTTTAGAGAATTAATTTCTGCGTCTAGCACATCAAGTATTATTAAATTAGCCCTTTGTATAAGCGAGATATGTAAATTTAAAAATTATATATTTTTTGTTTTTGTAATAAAGCTTGCTATGGATTAGGACAAAAACATAAAAAAAATGTTCAAGTCAAATTACGTTAAATACGTGCAATTTTATGATTCGTGCAATAACAAATATTATATATTTATTGTGAAATTAGTCATATTCATTGTTGTAATCAAATATTTCTTTGTTGTAATCAAAACTCCCTTTATTGTCGCTATATAACTTACTGTTTTGAAGTTAAAATTAATATTTTGTAATTTATTTATTAAAAAAATATGTATAGTTTAATAATCGTACAAGGAAGTCGTGTGGTGTCCACATCAGATTTTTTAAACTTCTAGTATTGGAGTTATCACAGCCGAAATTATAGTCACACACACGCACACATACATACATTATCGTAAAAGTAGTAAAATCGTATTGTAGGGATCCTGAAACGTGCTTATTCATTGAAAACTTCCTTCCGAATTTTCTGCCCAAAGACAATAGCTTCCTTACCTAAAGGTGACGGAAGGTAAAAACAAAAATAGTGATCGATGACCACACACTAGAACAAGTATTACATTTCCAATATTTGACATTACATATGACGAAAATAATATCATAAACAATAAAGTTACCAACCACCAACGATTATGTGGCACAGTAAAAAAACGAAGAGCAATACAGAAAAATTGTAATTTTTGGAATTTTAGGTATCGTGGCCGAAATTATAGTCACACACACGCACATACAATATACATACAGACATCATCGTAAAAATAGTAAATTCGTATTCTAGGAACCCTAAAATGTGATTATTCACTAAAAACACCAACTAATTTTTTTACCATAGGCAATACCTTCCTTACCTGAAGGAGACGGAAGGTAAAAAGCAATGCTCTACAAACGAAAAGGAAAGAGAAACAGGACGGCTGAGAACAAGATGGAAAAGGTAGAGTGCCTAAACTTGGATGAACATAAGAAGAAGAAGAAGAAGAAGAAGGAAAAGTATGTAGATAGACAATAATATAATATGAAACAAATCAACAGATATAATTTGGATTGTATGCTTCCATAAAAAATCTCAATCAACTAATATTCATACCATATGGAAAAGCACTTCTGTAAAATAAATAGACCACAGTATAGTATATCAAGATTATATGAACACACAATTCTTCCTCCGAGGCACTGAAGTATTTAACGTTTTCATTGATCTTTCCCGCAATTTTTTAAACTCTATACTCTTCAAAGCCCTGGGGAAGTGTTTTAGTAATCCGGTAGATAATGAATACCCCATAGTTAGTCCTGTATGTGTCTCCCAAGGCTGAGATAAATCCGCCAATGAAATCGGCCACACATGTCTTTAACACCGCGGAAATTTATTCTTTTCATAAATTTTTCCACATCGTATGTTTCTCTCGTATCGCTGACAATCTGAGCTTAGCTTCGTGCGAAATTAGTTCCCAGTTGTTTGCCGCCAGCTGCTTGAAACTTTCTTTAAAATCGATCGCGCCGAGATGATACGATAATTTTAGTTTTCGTTGCTTACTTTGTGCGATGCGAGGTCGAGATAGTTCGAGGAGTGCTCTTCAGATTATTTACAAGCGGAGTTCCTGATTTATTGAAGGGGATTCAGCGAGCTGAAAGAGATTTTAATGGAATATTACTTGGTTAAACAAACTGCTACTTTTATTTACTGCTTATATTGATTGCAATTTGGAATAATTCAATTTGTATACATTTTAAAACAATGATAAATCTGATAAGGAAAATAACAAACTTACAAACATACAAAAAATTTAGACCTACAAAATTGCCACAATTTTAATTAGTAAAACAGAAAGAAATAAGAAGACCGCATTGACATATTCTGCAGTGATTATAATTATGGCGATTTTTCAAGTCTATATTCATGCATAACATATTCAATGTACTGGATTTTTCAATAACAAATTTTCTTTCAATAAGATTGTATTTATTAATATGGACGATCTGTGAAACCCACATATCTTTAAATCGTGGGTAATTTCGGTCGTTATAATCGTCCATCAGAGTCTACAGTTAAGAATTTAGTGAAAAAAATTGAGTCAACTAGGTCAGTGTACAACGTAGCAACACCAAAACGTACTCGTACCGGTCCTCCGAGAGAAAATATTGCTGGTGTAAGCTATAGAGTTGAGGAGGATCCAAATTTATCAATTCCGCGGCGTTCTCAATAATTGGGCTTGTCCCCGAGCACACCATGGCGTAAATTGCGCAAGAATAACCAATTTTTATGGCCTCTTTTAGATTATAAGGATGTCGATGACTTGTGGTTTCAAAAGGACGAGGAAACTAGCCACACAGCTCAAGAAACAACCGATTTATTGACAACCAAAAAACAAAAGATGAAGTTTATATGGATCCAACAACAATTGCAGAGCTCAAAGCCAACATAGAGCGCGTAATTCGTGAGAATGAGCCACAATTATGCACAAATGTGATTGAAAATTTTGTCAAAAGAATCTATGTCTAATATTGTTTTTCTATCATAAATTGTAGTCTCTGCAACATATTTTAATTAAAATATTCCGAGCTTTCCTCCAAAATGTGTGTTTTACTTACAATTTTTAAAAAGTTCTTATTGAAAAACCCTGTATTTAGAGATACACATACGTTCATATGAAGAGTTTATTAGATTTTGTTTATAATTGGTCAACCAGAAGTATTTTCATTTGAAGCTTTTAACAGCTTATCTTGAAAAAGCCGAGTTAAAGATTATTGTTTGACAAAAATGTTCTGAAAAAAAAAGATAAATAAAAATCTATAGGTATGCTTCATTTTCTGTTTTATTGTGGGGAAATAAAAAATAAATGTACAACAGATCGCTACGGAAACATTCATGTAGGGATTTGATTCCTTTTAGATAATTTTCCGAGCCAGCTCAGTAAAGCAGGATTTTCCGATATAAAAAGTGATCAGAAACGGCTTATTTTCTGGACGATCGCGAAATAACATGTTTTGCAAGAAACATTGTGTATAGAATTTACATATATAAAATCTGTATCGATGGAAGGTAATGTGTTCGTCCTATCAGATTTATTTTTAAAAACTGGATATGTAGAAAATAGTAGGAAAGAAACTAGTACAGAATGGGATTGCATTTGTTGCGCAAATAACTATTACGGATCTAAGTAAAGGAAATAAAAAAACTTAATATATTAATTTAAAACTGATATTACAGGTTGTAACAGCTAAACGAGTTAGTTCAAATAATTCTTATATTATTAAAAATACAATAAAACACTATAAGACAATATTATAGAAGACATCCGATTAGAGAATAAAATATTTTTTTAAACCAGTGGTTCTCAATTTACAACATAAAGTTTTATTTTTTTTAAATAAGATGAGATATATTTTTTAGGCCCATTCGATAGAGTATTTTTTTTATTTCAACCATATTATCATTTTATATCCTTACATAACAAAAATATTGAGAAAAAATCAATTGAAATTTAAATAAATTTAATTTTTATAGTTAATTTCAGTAGGCTTGTATGGAAAAATTGAGTTTAAATTCAAACGAAACATAAATATTTGTTAAGTAAATAGTGTTTTATTTGATTTCCATCTTAAATAATTCAAATTGGCAAATAACAGTTTATGTTTTTCATATATAGCCTAATGAAAAATTGCAATGAAAATCAAATTTATTTAAATTTCAATTAAATTTTTCTCAATATTTTTATTATGTAAGAATATACAATGATCACATGGTGGATTTCAGAAAAACATACTCTACCGCATGGGCCTAAAATATATATATATATATATATATATATATATATATATATATATATATATATATATATATATAGTTTTAAATTTGCTTACCTTTATGGTTTGATCTTCTAGAGCTTTTATAATTTATGTACATTTTTGCTTAAATTAATAATTAGTTTAGTATATATTGATTTAGTTTATTCTTTGTAATACTACATTACTAAAATTATTGTAAGAATTTTTGAACATTTATTTTGTAACGGTTTTTGTAATATTTTTCTGTGTAATCTTTTGGTTAGGTGGTAGAACAGCCTTGGCTGAACCTCGCCTTTGACGTTTGTCAATAAAGTTTTTATTATTATTATTATATATATATATATATATATATATATATATATATATATATATATATATATATACAATCCCAATTAAAAATCTGTTGTGGCCTGCACAATACCTCTCGCCACTTCTATTTTTGGTTAAATAAGTATTGTATTTAACATTTTTTGTATACCTACACTCTAGACCAATAATTCTACTTGTACCTATTGTTTAGATTTAGATTTGTTAATTCTAAATTCATTCTATGTAGAAATTTTGTCCTACTCTTCTAATTTTTCGAGATGTTTCCAATTAATTTTCGGGATTGACAGTATTTCTGAAGGGTATATGTAATATACCTATAATTTTAAATATTTAACTACTAATATAATAAGAAATAATATATGTATGTACTTCTCAGAAAGTCTTCACAATATTATTTCTTTTATCTTTAAATCTATACAAGGTATAATAAAATATTTAAATGTATCAGATAGAGAATTTAATATTCTAATATTTGAAAAAACAAAATTTTTCAATAAATAATATTTAGAAGTTTTTTTTTAATAATCTCCTACTTACGGTATTCCAATTGTTACCAAAACCTTTTCAACTCTTCCCATTAATATCCGATTGAGAAATACTTAGTTAAACAGATATGAAGTATTATAGTTTTTGAGAAATCTTCCTTCCAATATACACACACATACAAACACACATACACACATACATCTACACACACACACAGACATCATCGTAAAAATATAAAAATCGGATTGTAAGGACCATAAAACGTGCTTATTCATTAAAATCTGGATATGCGATTTTTAGCATGAATCCAATACCTCTCTTAGCGAGAGGTAAAAATATATCTTTGTGTTATAAGTTGAGAACTACTGGTTTAAAAAAATATTTTCTTCTCTAATCGGATGTCCCCCTTGATCTTCTATAAGATTGTCGTATCTTTATTAGTGTAGGAATTATTTGAAGTAGCTTGTTCAGCTGTTTGATGCTAATGCAATTTATTTCCATTTAATTATTCATGTAAATTTATATTTAGGTTCAACATGAAAGTTAGATTTCATTTACATTATTAGAACTTAACAGCAGTGTCCAATACGAGGATCACGCTTAAATTATTGACAATAACACACGTGGTTCATATATTTTAGAATTTAATTTGAATATATTATATGGTAGTTATTTCCTTCCACTTCTTAAAAGCATCCAACCGATGTTCTTTTGCAATGCGTTTAAAATAATTAAGAATTGCAGTAACCAATTCTTAAATTGACCGTAATTTTTCCAAAAAGTAGCCAACAGAAGAAAATGCGGTCAGGGTAATTCATATTTTTTACTCACAATTCTTTAAAACATTGATTAATTAATTTTAAATTGTTTTAGTAAGAGCTGTTTTGGATGTTTTTAGATGTGATGCATAACTATTAGACGTTATGAATGGAAGATTGTATCATCGGCATTTTGATGCTAGTAACTATTATCAACTTTCCATCCAACAACGTATTGGGTCAGAAGAAAAGCAATATTTCTCCTCATCGGAAACATATACAGCAACTGCAAATCTTCCCAATGAACAGCAATATGCCACGTGATACAATATTTCATGCCGAAGAGATGAAAAACAGAAAAACTAAACGTTTTTCATTGCTGGCACTGTTGTCTGAATAAAGGCTACAGCGCGCTTAAACTACACCCGCGTGCATTATTTAAAAGAAATATGAGAAATGTTCGCGATATTGTGACAAATGTAAGTTTTAAAATGCTATTTTTACTTAAATATAAAACGCAGTGTATTCTCACAGGAACGTTATGAATACTGCATAGTATACTTGATATAAAATACATATCTAAATTAAATGTATGTCTTACGAACAAAAAACTTTTCTTGTTTATTTTTAAATAAAATTTTCAGGGCATGTTTAAAAATTCATACAAAAGGTAAATACGAAAAATGAAATAAACATAACAGTAAGAATAAACATAACAGTAAGAATACATTCATATGTAAAATAAAATATCACTACCTCAAATGAAATCCAGTAAAATTATTTCATAAACAGACTATGAAAATTGCGCTTGCCACTGACATCTTCTTTAGCTTTTCTCATTCGTTAGGGGTCGTTATGTCTTATTTTCTTCTTCCACTCATTTCTGTTTTGCGTGTCGTCCTCATTTAGTTACTTTTCTCTCAAGTTTTCTTTATTACTAAACTATTTATTCTTCCAATATATTCTTCATCTCTCCTCATGACATGTTCAAACCAATATAATCGTTTCTCTTTTATCCCTCGAGCCATTTCGCTTATTCTTTCATTCCTTATTCTATCTTTCCGTGTCTTCCCTATCTATTTCAACATCCTCATCTCTGCCACATTCATTTTCTTTTCATTGACACTGACATCTGTCAGAATTTTCTTAATATAGTAGTTGTTTCCATGGTTATGGCATAGCTGGCTGATAAAATTTAGTTTCTTTATAATCCTTTAACTCTATATCCATTGAATATGATATATAAAATGCAATCAATTCGTATAGATAAGAATATTATTTAATATTTATAATAACATTAAATGTAAAAAATAATATTTAACAACGTTTTTTCAAGAAAAACTGTTAAAATCGTCAAATGAGGGTACTTCCGGTTGACCAATTATAACCAAAATCTATTTAAGTCTGCATATGGAAAGAGGAATATGTAAAAATTGTAATTTTTGGAATTCTAGTATTGGAGGTCGCGGCCTAAATTATAGTGACACACGTATTGTGGGGACCCTAATTCGTGCTTATTAACTCAGAACTCACTATTGATTTTTTGGACCGAAAACATTATTTCCCTTACCTATATAAAATATGTAGGTTAGCGGGAGGTAAAAATATTAAATTGTAGGTAGATTAAACAATATAATAATTTTTGATTTTTAAACGTCTGACTGATTATCGTTATGATATTTTATCGATCTGTTAATGTTTAAATTGATTATTACTGCAGTACCTACCTAGTTATTTTCTTGCTTTATGATATGACACTGGTTCAATGGATACCGATTTCTATAGCTTTCTTTGTAGTGACTTTGGTTGCCACAGATATTATAAGAAAGACTAAAACGTATTTTTTTCTCTAAATAATAACTTCTTATATTAAAATATTTTTTAAATGTAAATTTGCAACTTTTCTTCTTGTTCTTATTTAAAACCTGATCCCAAGTACAGCGTTGGCAAAAAAGTAATCATTATCACGGTATTCTTATTCACATTAAAGTTTCAGCTAACATTTTGAACTTGAAATTACGTAAGCGAGAAAAAATTTCATCAAAATATATTTTCGTCAGCCAAAACTTTCAGTGAACCATATAATTTTATGCGAAGTTACGGGAACTCATTTCAGATCAAGTAATAACTTTCAACAAAAGAAAGAAAATGTGTATGTAAACGAAGTACTGATGGAAATGTTGTTTTTATTAATATAAATACGTGAAATTTGTTTCATATTTATTTAGGACAAAAAGTTTGTAATAATTTTTAAAGTGAATCAACAAATATAAATTAGAATTATATTTCATTTTGTTTTAGCTCTCATAACATTGGGCTAATGTAATTTTGTGTTAACTGGAAATTTAAAAAAAAATATAACACATATACATATAACGTAAGTTGTAAAAATTACATATGTATGTACAGTATCGGACATAAATAGAGCGATTCCGTACGAACTAATGAAAAATACTGCCCCATATTTAAAATATTCAATACATTTTTAAACCTCTTATATAATGACATATTCATAAAACCTTACGGCCGTTAAATAAGTAATGCAAAAGTATCATACAAAATTTCACAAGTACAGTAAATTTTTTGAAAGATGTCCGATCAAGGGCACCTGTATCACGAACGAATTAACAAATAGGCATACATTTATCTCTTTCTTTTGCAAAGGCTGTAAGAGTGTGTGATAAGGATGGGTATAACACGCTTGTCTTTCAAAAATTCATATTGTTTCGACCAAGTTAGGACATTCCATTTATAAACGATGCTCGTTGTTGATAATACTTTCGCTGTAACGTAAGTTTATTTATTAATTCAGATACATTACCTGGATTCATAGCCGTACGTATAACGTTATATTCTGTCAGAGTCACTGACACTGACATTGTGTCAGTATCTTATTTTTAACATATTTGGTTTTACATTTGCTTATAAACTTACTAGTTGACTTATTTTTGAATTTTGAATGTTTTTCCTGTAATATATATATTTATAATAATAAAATAACAGTAGTATCTTACGTACCCTCATAAAAACTAAGCGAACGACACTACTGAATTTGTCATGATGGGCGGAGCAAAACTCTGAATTCATACAATTCGTAGACAACCTTGATCGGACATCTTTCAAAAAATTTACTGTACTTATGTATTTGAATACAGATATGAGGTGCGACAAACATAGAGCGACTGTACAAAATTATTATATTTACTTTAAAAAATCAAATGTGGCCAGCACAATACCTTCCGTCAATCTTGTGTATAATATTCTAACAAAAAAAAAAAACCTGTAAACAAATGTCAAAATAGTTAAGTTGGTATGAAAAATATGACAAACTGAGCATGCGTAAACACAGTAACCGCTATCGATCTACTAGAAAATCAAACATGTTTGAAATATCAAACCACTCATCGATGTTCGACATCGTTCCATCATAGTGGATGTATGCAGTGTGACCATTCCCATAAGCTAGTGTTAGTTTAATTTTTAGTCGATCGCAATCAATCGGCGTCAGTTGATCTCACTTGTCCAGTGTGACCACTGCCTAACTGAGATCTCGAGTAATTTTTAACACCTTATCCACATCACAGTCGAGAAATTTCTCACCTAAACCTAATTTTTATTTATGAGTGTAGCTTAACCCATTTAAAAAGCTTAAAACATTAAAGGGAAAATGACACTGGAGAGGTTGATTGTGGAATGTGATTACGATTCCGATTTTGAATTTCAAATATGTGTTGTATTTCTGTTGAAAAAATTTGCATTCGTGTGTCTGTTTCTGATGAAAAACATTCCGAGTTGAATCCAGCAAAATCCAGGCATTTTCAAATGTAATATTGTTTCCTGAATGAAGCATTCGAGCCATTCGGAAGATTAAATGTATGCATAATTCCGCAAATAAGTAGCGACATCGGAGCCAGGCATTTATGCGCATAATATTGTACTTACAAGAGACCAATATCTAGCAAATAACTTCATATCTTGCACACTGCGAACTCAGCGATCGGTGTAGTAAATGTGTACTATCGAAGGATCGAGCAGATTTGTAAATATACTGCCAAGTAATACGGGGATAATGATAGAGCGTAGAGCAGTAAAGTATCACTGCAGCATTTCATCCTCAAATAGGTAATGACTTGATTCTGTACCTATGAACTGTATATAACTCTGGAAACATACATATAAGTCTCAATTCTATTGCAACGTTCCCGTACTAGAATCTGTAAACGAACATAATTGTTGTACATGTTGGCAACACATACTATTCGCTAACTTCAGTATGAATCAGCCAGCCAACAGAGATAATTAATGGCTGACCAATGAGTATCAAACATGTGCTGTTAATATTGAATTATAATAAATACTATATACACCAGTCGTGATATTTTATTAAAAACCTTTTAAAAATACAACAATAATTATACATTTATGGTTTCTATAATTGGTAATTAAATTGTGTAATATTGATTGTAATTCATATAGCATGGGCTTTGCATAAGTCGCTTTACCATTTAACAATTGAATCACCTATTTGAGAAACCACATAAGTTATATCCAGACTTTATTGAATAAGCACGATTTAATAGAATGCCATAGAATCCGATTTTAAATTTTTTACAATGTCTGTGTGTGTGTGTGTGTGTGTGTGTGTGTGTGTGTGTGTGTGTGTGTGTGTGTGTGTGTGTGTGTGTGTGTGTGTGTGTGTGTGGATGTGGTAACAATTGGACATCAAAAGTGGTAGTTTCTAAAAATAAAATTTGTTTTAAGATACTACTACTTCCGGTTATTTGTGTATACAAGAAAAAATGTTAAATGCGTTAATTATGTAACATAAAATGGAAATGGCGAAAGGGTGTATGCTGGCCACAACAGATTATTTTTAAGTGGAATTAATTCGGAATATTCTATTTTTTTTACAAATATACTATTGTTTTAAATGGCTCTGTGTTTAAGCAGAATACTAGGTTTGGCAACACCAAAATTCCGGGGTCCTGGATCAACACGATTTAGGGTATATTCCAAAAATAACAAATTTTAACCATGGAAAGTGTTCCAAAAATATCAAAAGATGTAAATTGTGGATTAATAAAACATGGTAACGGTTAAAGTGGTTGCAACCAGCGTAACCATTCTTTTAGCTCGGTTACGTATATCTATCCTTTTCTAAAACATAAATAAATGTTGGGTTATATTTACGTATTTAACCAAAACTTCTGCCATACGTGGTAGTCTTTGTACACGCATTAATGCAATAGTTAGTTTATTAAGGAACTTGATTTTCGTTATATAAAGAATATATTTTTATTTTACATACATTTTATATGTATACAATATACAGAATTTATATTATTTTTGTATTAAATACCAAATTGCAAGTAGAAGCTGTAATTCGGCTTCTTTTTTTGGGCGACCTCTTAAGAAAACGGGAGATGTTAAATTGCCTCCATTGAAATTTAATAAAAAAAAGTGTTTCTATTCATCCGGAAATGTGATCGAAATACCTCGTCACTGTAATTATTTCAACATATTCTTCTATTCTAGGTCTCTTCCCTAACAAAAACAAACAATAATTCAATAATATAATAGTTATTTCGCAAAATTAATGATTTTTAACTTGCTTTTTATAGACGGCAATTTAACTATGTAATTATTTGCTTTATTTGTTCATCATCACTGCTTTCATCACTACTTGTTAAAAGTAATAAATCCATGAATAAAACGTTTTTGTTCATTGTCCGAAATATTTTAGAGTTGCCGCTACTATCATATGATCTAGGTTTATAGGTTATGTTATAATTTTGAGAACCGAATGAAACCGAAGTGTTTCATTAAAAATAGTCACGTGACTGCAACCAGTCCGTTACCAGAACCGTGGTTTCGGTTTTTATATTTTATTTTTGGAATATACCCTTAGTGCGGCATTAGAACATCTGAAAAAGTATTCGGATCTTACTGTTTTGATGGTGAAAATGGCAACATAAAAGGCCGTCCTAGAGTGAAAAATACATAGGGTACCAAAAATCGATATATAGTCCGTGTTCCTCGAAAGTTTTTAAAACTTTTTTTTTCAAAAAGTCTAACATTATATTTTGTTTTAATTCACTACTAGGGCTATGCCCATATAGCGTGCGTCAATAGCGACTTATTCGGTAACAAGTATAAATTACGTAGTAGTAGATGGGAAACCATCGAGAAAAGTCCCAACATCGAAAACGAGAGAACCGAAGCAGCATATGACCAGAGTAGTTGAGTTCGCTTAATTAAAACAGCTAAGAATGTCAAAATAAGAGTTTAATTCACAAATGACAATAAAACAGTAAAGGCCCATTCACAAATCAAAATTAGTGTTAGTTTTATGTTTTACGTTTTATAGCAATTTTCAGCAGCATTCACAAATCATGTTTTAGTCGTGGTTTTAGTAGGTAGTGACACCTATTGGCAAATACGACACAAATTAAAGAAATCGGTAACCCACAATCTTCTTTTTTTTTTCTTTTTATCATTCATTATACAATTTTATTAATAAAACTGCACTTACAATTTTCTTATTATTCATAATAATTCCAAACAAAACTTGACAGTTATAGACAAGAACAACTATATATCGCTATTTCTTTCTACGATCCTTCCTATTAGTTCGTTCTTAAGTATAAAATATAAAACTAAAATCAAAGATTGGAGTTTGCAATGTTCTATGCTAAAACCAAAATTAAATACTGATTTGTGAATGCTTGTATAATAAACCAATGCTACAAGGTCACTAAAACAAAACGTAAAACATAAAACTAACACTAATTTTGATTTGTGAATGGGCCTTAACATAACACCCTACCTATAATTTCTTGTTTGACTGACAACACATTCGATACTTGCCGCAATCACATGTAACCGATTTCTGTTTCTATAAACCAGTGCGTGAAAGGATCTTGGCATATTGTTAGAATTCTTCTGAGAGTTTGATTACTGCGTTTTTAGCTTTTAGGCGTGTTCTCTTTCTCATACTTAGCCAGCGTATAATTTGCGAGTGAGCTAGGAATCTGAGCTGGTGCACTCGAGCTCCAAATCGATTTCACACGGCAGCGGTCTGGCTGACGAACTGAGAACGACCTTGCCATACACTTTGATATTTCATTTTTTGCGCTCTTCTCTTCTTGGTTCTCGGCGTTTTACAAAACCGTTATGTGTACCGGCCGGAAATTATGCTTTCACTTTTATGCCGGTATTTATCGGTTTTCAATTTTAAAAGGATTTCGCCAGGTTATGCGAAGTATTCATCTTGGTTATGTACTGAATAAAACGCGGTGATTTAGAATATTGAGCGATAAAGAGTATTTGTCAGGTGTGAAATATTACACGGATTTTTATGTGAACATGAATACTTCTTTATACGCCTACCCATACAGTTCTTTCAACTCCATACAAAAACGTCCAAAATTATGTTTGCTCCATGTAATTCTTAATAAAAATTACAAAACAATAAACATGAACAATTTACCTTATTTTTGCTTAACTCGGTTTTCATTTATATAATCAGTGCGCATTATCTGAGTTCAACGTGTTTCACTTATACTTTTCGTGTGTACTGAACCTTATTGAGGGCGTAATTTCTTGCACTTTCTACGATCGTCTGTCTATCGAATTCATTATGTTGAGTTGTAAAAAGTATCTGTGTAAATACAATGGAAGTAAAAAAGTTAAGTCTGAACAGCCCGAAATTTGTTTACATTACTACGTAACCTCTCTATTTGACAGAGACAACTAACAAACTTGCAGCGGATTTTTGTAACATTTTTAATTTAAAATGCAGTATATAAATGTTGTAAAAACTAGTGCCGAGCAAAAATTACATTCTTACATCTAAATGAAGAATGATTAGATTTTGGTTAAAATTGTTCCATCGGAAGTACCTACCATAATTTGAAGTTCTTAACATTTTATGTTATAATAAATATTAAAGAAAATTTTATTCTCTATACGATTTGATTGCATTACTTTCTTCGAGAAAAAAATTTATAAAGAAATTAATTTTCATAATCTTTGCTACATCACTATGAAAATAGTTTCAATCATTCAATAATCAGACGTCAGTGTCAAATACAATTTCAATAATATGTCTGTGAAATCATTTTCCTGAAAATACAAGAAACTTTCCGTGTGGAATTTATATAAAATACATAGAAATGAGGGGAGGTATCGTGCTGGCCACAACAGATTTTTTTTTTAATGTAATTATTGGTTCTACTTTTTAATTACCTATTTTATAATATTTCTTTTTCCCTGTTGCTTACTTTATTATTTATTCTCCTGGTTGTTATGTCTTCTTCTACTATATACATATGAAACCATTATAGTTGAAATTATATATGTTCTGTATTTTTATTTGATACGCATAAACTGCTGCCTTCTTCAGGGAAAATACGTAAATAAATAATAACAAAAACAATAGCAACAAGTATCTAAAGTAACATATTAAAACACATGTAATATAAGAAGCCATGCTCGATGAATTTCTAAACCGTCACAATGATTGAGATAATTATTTTTGGTCATAGTTGAGTTTCTTGGATGGTGTTTTATGTTATGTTCTCCTAAAAATCGCATATCCATGATTCAAATTTTGCGGAGGTTTATTTTATAGCTCTCCACGATTCTTCTAGAGAAGTCAAATTACGTGTCATTACTTTTCTTCAATGCTTCCATTTTTGCTTTTTTGTACCTATTATTACCTCCCGCTACCCTTAGTAAGGGAGGTATAGGGATCGTGCTAAAAATTGCATATAGAGATTTTGGTAAATGACCACGTTTTAAGGTGGATCCTCTTTATGTACATACACTTAAAATACAAATTCTTGGTTACATAATTCAGATCTCAGTTATTTGTAACTGACAGATAAATGTCACTGTCAAAAACTAATCATTTCAAATTAATAATAGTAACGTTTTAAAAAGAAAATAGTAAATAGAACAATAGTTATATGGAAAGGAATTTAATACAGTTTCGAGCATAAGTAAAAATGTTGGTATGTATTTAAATTAATAAAAAATAAATGGCGGGAGGTTTTGTGTTGGCCACATCAGATGTTTTATTAAGGAATTTATATTTAATATAATTTAAAAATCTTCCTGCTGTGCTTCTTTCTCTTATTTCGAAGACGAAAATAATAAGTGTAGCCACATAAATATATTTTCCAGTTTATATACTTATAACCTTGTGATATACGAATAAAACAATTTGGTACACCCAAAACCCAGAAATGGTTAATATGCCGTGCCGTGATGATATATTACTTGAAAAAGGAGTATATCTCGAAGAAATCATGTCATGAAATTCTTGAAATTCTGTGCTGCTGCTTCTATTTTAAACACATGTCTGCAAATAGAACATTGAATATATAAATTACTGATATTATATAAAAGCAATGATGCAAATAACGCTTGTTGTAAAACAAACTACTAATAATACTCGTACATTGATTTTATTGCAAATCTGTTCACAATAATAATAATATTATTAATATTAATCAAATAAAATGAATATGTAATTAATGTAAAAATCATAAAGAGAACATTGTTATCGAGAAACAAATTACAATCTTTTTACGCAAAAACATAAACGCAAAATTTACGCAGCATTTAGGATTACATAAAGTGTTACAAAATGGATTTTATGGCTTAATAAATTTTATTGCAAGTAAAATAAAAAATTCCAATTTGCGCTTTTAACGTATTAAATCCCAAATTACATTTCACATTTGATGAAAGATTACATTTTTATACGATTTATAAATAGTGCTGAAATAAAACGAAGGCGCATAATTCGGCACATTAATTTGCATAAATCTTCATGTGAAATGACTTTATTCTAACTAGATTACCGGCGTGGTGTATTTTTGCTTGTATTGGAGTGATTTACGGTGAAACATTTTTTATAAATACAAAAAGGGATTTAATTTATGAGGCATATTATCCGAAAACTCTGCAGGGCTTTAAGTGTGAATAAGACTGTGTACATATTAATGTTGGTGCAGAATGGCTCTTCAGGAATTTTTTTATGAGACTCTCCACTTTGTCCGATGAAATATTTGCTAACCGTTGAAAATTTAAACTGTTCGGGATTTCTCTATTTTTATTATTTATGAGATTTGATTCTGATTTTTTAAAGTAGGTAGGTACTCCTTCATGACATAACAGCATTTTAAATAAAAATAACCCGTGTTACATTTTTAGTATATAATTTTTATACGTAATGAAAATTATATTTTCACTAGTTTAACGCAGTGAAATACTAAAATAAATTGTGTGTTTTTACCTTCCGTCTTTTATAGGTACGGAAGGTATTGTCTTTGGTCAAAACCAATCGATTGTGGGTTTTTAATGAATGAGCACGTTTTACAGTCCCTACAATACGAATTTACTATTTTTCCGAAGATGTCTGTATGTGTGTGTGTGTGACAAAAAAAAATCCAATACTACAATTTCAAAAATTATAATTCTTTCCTCTTTTGTACATCCATATGGAGAATTGATTAGATTTTGGTTATGATCGGTTAACTGGAAGTACTCTAATTTAAAGATTTAACAGTTTTTCTTGAAAAAACGCTGTTAAATATCATTTTTTGACCTTTTGTGTTAATATAAATAAAAGAATATGTTATTATATATTCTATTTCATTATATTTTTTTTTCTTATTCAATGAATTTAGAGATAAAGAATTATAAAGTCGAAATATCTTGCAACCTAATGCTGCTAAAAGCTGTACCATTTAATAAGTAATACCAATAATGGCAACCTAAGGATAAAAAGTGTTGCGCCAAAAAAGATGCTTAGCGATACAGAGCCATCTATCCATAGATATATGAATTAAAGTCGGTATTTCAGAATACTGTATTTCGGTTTTAAAATAAGGTGTAAGCACATGGAAATTAATTTTGATATTTATTTGTAAGGGTATATACTTTCTATTGAATTACATATTTACTATGGGTAATAAAGTTTTACATTGTCGGTGGTCGGAGAATACATCGCTTGCAATTTATGTAGTTTTTTCTCCAAATTATAAAAATATTATGAACTAACTAAATTTATTATTTGAAAATTTAAATAAAGTGTAAGATTATTATAAACTGTAATAGCGATTTTCATTTGTTTAATTGTGTTTTGCAATATTTATATTTAAATCCGATGTATGGCTTGACTTGATTTTGTATTATGATTCATTATATTATCAAGAACAAATCTATTATTTTGAAAAGAAAATGTAATTTATAAAATAGTTACATGTTACTTATACGAGCCCAACCCCAAATCTATTCGTACCCTCTGAAAAAAATATATTAACAGCAAGAAGAAATATTTTTTTAGATTACAATAGTTAAGACCATATTTCATCATTACCGATATCTGTGTACAAAGCAGATTGGCACAGCCAGCAATGGGTAACATGCCGTGATGATATATTTATTTATTTATTTAAGATCATATTTGGGCATTTTTTTGTTTTATGTATTAATAAAGTGTACTGGATTTAAATATAATTGTTTACCTAAATTTATCATTTTAACAATAATCTACGGGCAAATATATGACAACAGATACGTGCTAATTATTTTAGTTATGGTTACAACAGTAAATAATACAATATTTATGTTAGTATTATTTATAAAACTGAAGGTAAAGGAAACTGACAATATGTTCAATTAATTACTATATGAAATATTATTTTTTTAGTAAAATTATTTGCAAAGTGATATTTATTTATTAAAGTACTACATGGTACTACCTACAATTATATTAAAACCAAAAATTTTGGGACTTGTCTTTTGTCATATATTTGCCCGTAGATTGTTGTTTAAATGAGAAATTTAGTTAATAACATTGTATTTAAATCCAGTACACTTTATTAATACATAAAATAAAAAATGCCCAAATATAGTCTTAACTATTGTAACCTAAAAATTTATTTTTTATTGCTGTTAATTTATTTATTATTATTTATTTATTTATTTCAGAGGGTACGAATACATTTGGGGTTGGGCTCGTAACTATTTAGGAAAATTGTTAGCAAATATTCTGAAAACTGATATATAATATTTTTCTCTTAAGAACATATGCAAAATGCAGATACATCTTCCCCACCCGATACCATATCATAGAGTTAAGAATATAATACATTATATTCTTAACTCTATGTACCATATATAGAAATCTATGATTAAATTTCTATAGAAGTACAAATCCGTTTCGGCTTATTTTAATCTTAAAGTTTAGTTCATTCTTATAAAATCATGGTATAAGTGAAATTTTAATATTCAAGAAAATTCCATCTTCATTTCTCGTACATGCTTTGTTATTCATAATTTTATGTTCATTCAATATTCAGCTCAATTGCCGACAGACTAGACATCATAAACGAATGAGTGAAGAAAATAGATAATAAATAAATAGGTATTCGCCCATATAATGACCTGTATCTGAGAGATTCATTAGAATGAATACAATGACGAGAAAAGGTTCTTACATCGGTAAAGATAACTAAAAGAAAGGATTAGGAAATGCAGGCCACTATACAATCCATAAATTGGAATGAATAAGATCTAGTTGTCCATTCATAGATTTAATACACCCCTTTATGTCTCTCTTAATTTCATAAGATTCTTGGAACGTAGGTGTCGAGTTTTTCCTTTCATTATGAAATATGGATGGGTTGTTTGAAATTAGGATTAATATTTTTGCCCTTTACGTAATGGTAGTGGTTCTCTTTGTACTTTTCATAAATTTATCATTTCTGCTTCAGTTTCATACAGTGTACATCGTGTAATTTGGTGTTTTGAAAGTGTTACAATTATCTTGTAATAGTGATTCATTTCAAATTATTTTATTTAAAATGAATACAGCGGCGAATTGTTGTGTTTATATTAATTGTGATAATTCGCGGAAAAAATGTCCTCAGATGACGTTCTTTAAATTACCAGTGGATGTGAACAGACAAAAAAATTGGATTGGTAACAGTGGCAACTTACGTTTATTGGAACTAAGTAGTGAACAATTAATAAAAAAAGTTATTTGTGAAAAACATTTTGATCCAAAACATTAATAGGTGGTAGTGCCCGGAGGAAATTAGTCCAACATGCAGTGCTGTATGATTTCGGTTTAATTACGACACCATCTTCATCAAAAATAATGGAACCATTAAAAGTTAAACAACCTGTGGTGAAGGTTTATATTAACAAAATGATTTGTGGTATTTCTTCACAGAAATGCAATAACTTACTATGCAGGAAATTTAGTATATAAATGTATAAATAAATATCCATGCAACATTTGTGAACATTATTTAAAAAAGAATGATGAATTATATACAAATAACGAAATTTTAATATTTTTAAGAGACTACGGTGAAAATGATAAAATGGAATGTTTATATAGACCGACCGAATTAGCAGTTGACATTTTATTTTTAATTTTAAATACAATGGAGACATTTTTCCAAGATAGTAAACTTATTTCGTTTTTTAAGAAAACACTTTTAAATAAAATAGAAGAAAATATTAATGCAAAATATATTAACTGGTTGCATGTCAATGGGGAATGTAATGAACATAAAAAATATTTTATAAATTTAGCTCTAAATACAAAACTGTATAAAATGTTAGCAACTATGTCAAAATCTTTTAAATTTGCTAAAAATAAAAACAGCTATGATAGAAAGATAAAAATAATTCAAAATCTGTAAATATTTTGATAAATAATGGAAAAAAATTGAAAGTGATGACAAAAGTATTTCAATTTCCAGTATTTCCACATCCCTTATTTCTGTTAGGCAAATGCTACCTGCTACAACACAAGTAGCGGCATTGAAAAATATCAAAACTTTTTTCTGACCACTCTGGGCTTCCATATCTCAATATAATTTTTTACTTGCACGCTAGAGGCAGCACTAAACGAATACTAACTCTTCAAATGAACGCGAACGATTTTGCCCATTAGGTTGCCATTATTGGTATTACTTATTAAATGGCTGTACCATGGAAACAGTTAGTATATTCAAATATTTCTAATAGACAGATGTCAGTGTCATTAAAATTTACATAATATCTTTGTGATTTTACTGGAAATATAAAAATGTAAAATAATTTAAGGTTGCAAAAAGAATCACATTACAACAGGTAATACAACAGATTATATCCATAAGCCACTTCAGCAGATTATTATGTTATAAATATAATCCTATATTTTTTGTTTTTATTTTCTACTTATTATTTTAAGAAACATACTGTTTTTTTAGGAGCAGTTCAGTTGAGTTTAATACGAGATAAGACTAGTTCATTTCTCCCCTCATAGAATAGTTTACAAAAAAAAATTGTGTGGGATTTGTGCAAAATACGTAGAATTGACGGAAGTTATTGTGTTGGCCACATCAGATTTTATTAATAATAAAACGTGTTTAATGCACTATTTTTTTTGTATACGATTGCTTACGGACTTACGTGTTTAGTATTAATTGGAGGCAATACAAATTAAAAGAAGGCGATAAATCTTAAAACACCTTAGGTCCGCTCCTATCACTTCTAGTTAAACTGACAGTTAGTGCTAACCAATGGTTATGTTGCAAAATTATTCTTGCCGCCTTTGGTTAGAGTTAACTAGAAGCTAAACCTGTTGTTCGCATCGCTTCTAATCTTGTTTAATTCTTAATTAATGGTTAATAAACTGTCATCTCAGTAAAAGTTTTATGGTTTGAGAAAAAAATCTAGTTTTTTAATTTTTAATAGGCCAATGACAGTAATGAGTGTTATTACAGCAGATCATCTTGCTGTTGTCCACTTCAATTTTTATTTGTATTTTAACTGATAGAAGTAGTTCGTTTTAATTTCACACTGGACTTAACTAACAGTTTAATATTTTTGTGTAAAAAGTAAAAACCGCGGTGGCCCATTGATCTAATATTGATTAGATCACAGTGTTTATCTCCGTGATCGGGTAAACTTAGCCGCTGGACAACAAAAATAAATTCGGTTTTTAAATGGCACAAAGCTGACTCTTGTGGTGTCTTCTTCACTCCAGCAATGAGTGCCTGCGTGGTGAAACCTGGTAAATGCCCGGTACGAATATGTCATCTACATTATCGATATCTGCGTATAAAGCAGATTGGCACACCCAGCAATGAGTAATATGGCGTGATGATATATTTTTTTTTTGTTTTTTTTTTTCGGAATAGCAAAAACTACATTACAATGG
Organism: Harpalus rufipes; assembly: GCA_951394225.1. NCBI lineage: Eukaryota > Metazoa > Arthropoda > Insecta > Coleoptera > Carabidae > Harpalus > Harpalus rufipes. The sequence goes on from OX596283.1 coordinate 38,554,815, forward strand.
CTTATTAATGTGACATTTGCTTCATTTCGATGATTTCGTATCGTATATTGTCGAAATCAGATTTTTTCACAGCAACATTTTAAATATTTTGCTTAGTTTTTCTCGATTTTTCTATTCATTACTTTTAATATCCTTGCTCTGTTTATATGCTTCACAATTAATACTCTCGTTTACAAAGTTTTCCGATAGATCTTATTGTACCCTTCTGTATGATTTCTGTATAAGACGTTTATCTCCCCCAAATTTTCCACCTTGAAATCCAATCATCTACTCCCTGGCGATCCCCTATCTAACTACTTAGTATGCACCAACCGCTTTGCCCTCTAGCGATTCTGGCACTAACTACCCTGTACCTGCGGCATCGTTTAGATATGCTCACTGCATTGACTAAGTGCCACATGTAGCAGTCGTTGTCGCTGAATCAAACATTTCACAAAATATTTGAGGAGGGATATTATTTTTTTCATCAAATGTATTGAAAATGAATGTAGGATGTAAATAATATCCTATGTAGAAAGGTGTTAACAATTTCTCGAAATCTCAGCCATACAGAATTTATTCTTACAAAACCGACGTTTCACTGTACATTTATACCTTTTTCAGAGTAAGATCTTACAGATTCTTAAATGAAAATTCACGTACATACAAGTTGGTAAATTGAATGTTTAAACGAATGTATTTATGTGCGCATGAATTTATGTTTAAGAATCTGTAAGATCCTACATATCCTGAGGAAGATTTGTGTGTACAAAACGTCGGTTTTGTAAGAATAAATGCTGTAATACTGAGATTTAGAGTAATTGTTAACACCCATGTAGAAAAGGAGACGCCTTGCAAGGTATGACAAGAATTCGGTATTATGAAGTACAAGACAAGGACGATTTTGTTTGTAATGAAATTTGCTGACGCCTTTGGATGACAACGAAAACGGAATTCAAATGAAATAAGTGTTGTTGAGAAGAGAGCGAATTCTTCTGCATAATGTACAAGGATTTTTATAATTAAAAGCCTTATTTGTATGTGTGCGATGTCGACTCATTTATTTATACTTGAAGGACTGTTTTGGGACGAGTCTTTTTACGTAATAATATGGCGTTTCTCTTTTTAACAACTTTTGCAAATCCTCTATGAATTACTTCATGAATTGTATATATCATTATTCTGTGGATAAATTCAAGGACGATCAACGTTAGCATTTTGAAATTTGGGAATGAATGATTTAAAATAAGGAAGGTCTTTTCAGCGATAATATGTATTCTTCTTCAAAATTTTACTGCGCGAATGAGTGATTTAAAATCAACAAGAAATTTTAAGTGTTAAATTAGATAATATCTACCGAGAATATCCTTCTGTGAAACTTAACATATTTTTTTATTTAAACTGCTTCTAGCACTAAAGCCGTTAAAGATTTTTCTGACATGTCTTTGTTGGTCACTAATACATTTTCTTTTTGTTTTCTGGCATGACATTAGTGTAAAGCATGCGGATTCCTATATGTTCCTGTACAGTTGGACTCCAGTTGTAATCGTATGCAAAAATATGTTTTTTTGTTATCCAATTACACAATCAATCTAATATGGTCAAAAATTAACATTGATTGTTCCTGTATAAACCACAAAGATTTTAGATGCATAACCTATAATTATAAAATAAAAAGCATTGCAGTATTTGGGAAGTTCATAAACTATTGTAAACAATAAAAGCACCTTTAAAATGTTCTAGAAAAAAATATAATATATCTCCTCTGCCATACAATTCGAAGAAATGTTTGACTTCCAACAGATTCCTTTTATTAATAATAGGAAGAGTCTAAGGTTAAATTATAACTAAAACGAATACAATTACCCCTTAACCTTAATAAAATAAGCTATATACGTATTTCGAGAATACTAAGTATAACGGTTTCCTGGTTAAAACTATCAATAAATTAGTTCATAAATTTAAACATCACCAATCCGTTTCTAATTTTACTTAACACCATTTAATAATAAAAATAATAATAAATACATAACACTACCGTACGATAACGCTTCTAAAAATTTAAACAATTTTTTTCAAAATCAAAATTTAACCGTAACTTACAAATTAGGTAATACCATTAAATCTTTATTAGGTAATCCTAAAGATAAAATAGATACTAACAAAAAATCCGGTATTTATAAAATTAGCTGTAATGATTGTAATATAGTTTACATCGGGCAAACTAAAAGACAAATTGACACTCGGTTTAAAAAATATTTTTATCATCTAAAAAGCGGCAATCCCGAAAAATCTAGCGTAGCTCAACATATGTTCTTTAATAATCACAAAATGAACAATTCTAATATCAAACTTTTAAAACATATTAATAAAGATAGATATTTAGATGCATACGAGAGCTTAATAATAAATAAATTTAAAAATAATTTGATGAACGCAGATCTCGGTCCCATACCAAATTCTAAACTATTCGATTTAATATAAACTTAAATTTCATAGGACGTTTTAAATCTGAAATATCATTGGACGCTAAATCTTAGTTTATAATTGGTATTGATTCACCTGTGACTCGCATCCCTATAATCCCAGTTCTCGCCATTGTTTTTTCAGTGTTGTTAGACCTCTGGCATGGTTTACATGTTGAGTAATCTGCTTAAATTTGTACTACTGATGATGAGAACTTAGTTCTCGAAATACATTTTATTATTTTAAGGTTAAGGGGTAATTGTATTAGTTTTAGATTCCTTTTACTGAAATATATTAATGACTAGAACACGCATGCTCTACCGATCAGCGTACACTGAATTGAAGTCCCCATTGAATGATAATTGCTGGCCCTGTTCGTGTTGAAAGTCGAACCGAACATAGCCTAATAGTCGTATACACTCTTCCCACTACTGACATTTAAAACCTGCGCTATGGCAACTGAACGAAGCGCAATAGACGAAGTATTCGTCCTCACGAATTCCAGTTAGTTGCCGATTCTCCCAACAGCCAGCATTCAATAGGCCTTTACTATTAGTAGGTATGCGCATGCCAGTCAATAATATATTTCAGTGGTTCCTTTACATTTTGACTTTGATTTCTCTCGAAATAAAAATATGTATAACGTATCCTTAGCCTATTCCACAATAATTTTATATTGAAAAATATATATTGGTTGTTCTTGCATTAAGCTTCAGGTTTTTGTATACTAAACAATATTTTAAAAGCAGTCACAAATAGAAGTGAAGAATGTATAACCCAAAAATTATGGACAGAAAAGAAAAATTCTGATTTCTAATTCGGATTGTCATGAAACGACAAGATTTTAATCAAATAATCATCAGTCATTTTCTTCAATGTTTGCAATTATTGTTAGTTATTTGCTATAGCAATGTTGCTAAGAGTTAACAACTTTGTTACAAAATTGGAGTAATCGGTTTTATGGTTAACGCGAACTGAAATTTAAATTAACGTGCTAGGAGTCCTAGGGGACAGTTTCGGCGGAAAGAAAAAAAGATCTGGAAGATCCAAAACATTGAATGAGACAGACAGTTATTAATTATGTATCATGATAATTAAAAATTTTACTTTGACAATATTGTTTTAATTGTAATATTCCTTCTTAAACCTCAAACAATCATTTTCAGAAACCCTGCATTGAAATTGCAGTATTTTTTTTATTAAACAGTACTTCCCATATCTTTAATACGTAGATGAAAAATAATTATAAATATAAAAATCTGATGTGGCCAGCACATAACCTCTCGCCGTATACTTTACCTGGCTGTATGCATAAAGCAAAGAATATTTTTATAAATACAAATAATATATTCATATAAATCTATGACGTATAAACTTCTTTATTATTCAATAATAGCATGTCTCAACATAAAGATATTTTACCATAAATTATGTTACAGTAAATTACAAAGTAGAGTTTACTATATATAAATATTAGGCTGGTAACAGCAATTTTCAATTCGAACAACCTTGTTTATTTTCTCTTCATATTCTTCTAGTAAAAACATTAATTTTGGGCGGTCTAAAATGTATATATCTGGATTGTGCATCTATTCTTACATATCTTCTTTTACATTTTATTTTTTCATACATGTTATATCTAAATAACACTAATTCCCTTTAATAAAGTGACGGATAGATTGCACTCCGATTATTCGATGTGTAATTTTGTCAATATTTACAACTTACTTGAGAAGAATTTGATAGCTTTTCCGCAATTCAAAGTTACTCTAGTCTACAGTGCTGGTGTACATTGTCCCATAATGTTTGAAACAAATTTAAGTCCTTCAACCTAGACTTGTCATCTCCATAATAGTCACAGATCAAGAATTAAGGGATTCTCCAAGTACATTTTTCTTTCATAACTCATTATTTCTGACACTGACATTTATCTGTCACAAATAATTTAAATTTTTCATGGCATCCTTTCGGTTGTAAAATTAATTACAAGATTATTTTATATATTATATTCCTTTTATCTCTAAATCTATAAAATATGTATAAAAATATTTAAATGTATCAGAAAGAGAATTTATTTTTCTTTAATATTATCAAGAAAAATTTTCAAAAAATAATATTTAGAAGATTTTTTTTCAAGAATCTTCTACTTCCGGTTGTCCAATTGTTACCAAAACCTTTTCAAATCTTCCCGGGAATGTCCGATTGGGAAATACGTTGTTAAACAAATTTTAAGTCTTATAGTTTTTGAGTAACCGTCCTTCCAACATCCCACACACACACACACACACACACACACACATCCACACACACACACACACACACACACAGACATCATCGTAAAAATGTTAAAATCGGATTGTAAGGACCTTAAAACGTGCTTATTCAATAAAATCTGGATATGCGATTTTTAGCATGAATGCAATACCTCTCTTAGCGAGAGGTAAAAATCATAAAAATACAACCTTTTTACCTCTCACGAAGAGGTTTTGGATTCATGCTAAAAATCGCATATCCAGATTTTTATGAATAAGCATGTTTTAAGGTCCCTACAATCCGATTTTAACATTTTTACGATAATGTTTGTGTATGGGGATGTGTGTGTGTGTGTGTGTTTGTGGATGTTGGAAGGACGATTTCTCAAAAACTATAAAACTTAATATCTATTTAACTACGTATTTCTCAATCGAACAATAATGGGAAGGGTTGAAAAGGTTTTAGTAGCAATTGGACAACCGGAAGTAGCAGATTAGTCTAAATATTATTTTTTGAAAATTGCAAAATATTAAAGTAGATTAAATTCTCTATCTGATAAATTTATATATTTTATTATATCTTTTATTTAGAGATAAAAGAATATCATATACGAAATAATCTATTGTAATAAATCTCACAGCCCAAATAATGCCATGGAAACCAATTGAGAAATTAAAATGTTCGTAAATGGCAGATAAATGTCAGTGTTGGAAATCCGAAGACATTACTTACTTTTTCTGAGAAGTACATACATATATTATTATCTGTTATTGTATTAATAGATAATATATAAAATTATTAGTGTTTCTGACGAGACGATCGAGATGAGAAACTACGTTGTCTCGTCTCGAAGGTAAGAAATTAAGTCTCGTCTCGATTTTTTCTCGTCTCGGCCGAGAATCTCGACGAGATTTCTCGATTTTTTTTTTAATAAATCTAATATGCGATTTATGTTGATATATAACCGAAACACAAATAATATACAGAGTGATTAAAAAGTTTGAGTCAAACAACTATATTATTCACTATCAATTTTATACCTAAAGTACAAACAGATACGGTTGAGCTGGGAAGTTTCATTGGCGCGAAAATTCAAAATAAGGAAAATTAAAGAAGAGCGTATAAAACAAATAAATAAGCTTGGTTTGCAAATCAAAAGTGTTTAATAAACAAACTGTATAAATTGCATATGGCAAAATTATATTTAGTCCATTTTTTGTTTTATCTCTTTCTAATATTGATATTCATGCATCTTTGTTTCATATAATATCATTTTTGTAAGTGTATTTTTTGCTTATTGAAACATTATTTATTAAAAAAAAATCCCTATAAATAATAAATTATTAAAATAAAAAAAATATATCATCCGATTTTTACCCATTACTAGGTGTAACACTGAGTCGGTAAGTGAACAAGAATACTGTGACGTCAGGAAAGTAGGAGGTAGTTGTATTTTAAGAAATTTTAACGATTCTGTTTAGATTTATAATTACAAAAATATAAAAAATTACAAAATGTTCCAACCATTTTTTTTAAAAAATGTATTTTTAAAAATAAAAAAAAGTCGAGAAATCTCGGTAATTGTCGAGAATCTCGACATATAAGTCTCGTCTCGTCTCGTAAGTTCAAAGACGAGACGAGACGAGACGAGATTCGAGCAATGAATTGGAAACATCTCGAAAAATTAGAAGAGTAGGACACAATTTCTTCATAGAATGATTTTAAATTTAAAAAATCTAAATATAAAGAATAGGTATAAGTAGAATTTTTGGTGTAGAGTATAGATAAACAAGAAATGTGAAATACAACAGGGCGGGGGCAGTTGTGACTTTGTTGCCCTTACAAGCAAATATGAGGGCCGGTGTCAGAATGATAGCTAGTAATTATGTACATAGATGTCAAATATCACAATTTCTCATTCTAAATGATTTTCCAATTCCATGTGGTTTTATTTCCTCGACAAGTAATTTCGACACTCCTGTTAACAAATTAACTACGTGAATATAGAAAATCTTAAAATTTTGAATGAACAATTCTGACATTTGACATCTATGTACATAATTACTAGTAGACACGGACCCCCATATCTGTTTGTCAAAGCCAAAAAAGTCACATGACTGCTCGCGCCTTACACTTATGTATAACCAAAAACGGAAGTAGTTAGAGGTATTGTGCTGGCCACAACATATATTTTTAGTAAAATAAATTCATGTATATTGTCCAATGTTTGTGTCGCTATCTATACTATCTATACTATTTATATGTATCAACTGCAAAATGTAAAATCTACTTCCAAGTCTACTTTGTTCTCTCTACTTCTTATTTCACTCTTTGGACATTACTCCACTGGCGTCTGTGCGGGTATCCTGCAATTGAACGGTCCATAAACCGATGGGACGGGCGTCGTCGACGTCATATTTTCAGCTCGGTTTGCTCGTGCAGCCAATTGTCGCCCGAGCTTGCAGCTAGTAATACGACTCTACATACAGATGCGAGCAGATTTCGGTTGCATAGAAGATCAGATTTCGTATTTGGCTGCATTATTGTGAGGTTAGCGCGACTTACTGCTAGGAATATTTTATTCGTTTTATTCACATTTCTACCGAAAGAATCAGTTTCTCTTTTTACAAATAAGTGCAGTTATTTCCGACTTCATAAAAATATATTCAAATGGTAAATAGATCGTGCATTTTTCCAACATGTTAAATATATTATTACAGAATTCTACTTTAGCTTATGTGCCAATCTATTTTATAAAGTTTTCGGTACATGAAATTAAATATAATCTATAGGCTGTTCATCAAATGTCACGGACACTTAGTTAATCATAATTATGAGCGCTTAAACCCAACGACAAACATTCCTTATCCCTCTGCACTGAATGTTTTTATTTCGGCGAGAAATACAGATATATTTAGTCTAAGTTCGAGCATTTCTCACTAGATGTCATCCAGTGTTAATGTAAGCGCCAATACGATGACAAATAGGTTTATCGTTATAAAAATAAAAAAATTAAATGTAAAATATTTATTAATGATGTATTATAATTACAAAATTATTGACTTTACCAGACAATAAATACGTACGAGAACAAACTAACCTCACAAACGACAAATAAGTTCTTATAAAGTTACTCTAAATTCTTTTCTTTTTTTTTCATAGTATTCTAAATAGACGAAAACCCTTTTCAGCCCTATTCTTGCAACAAGAAGGTATTTTTAAATACATCCTATAAATGACGAGACCCACTAGCAGTTCGCCATTTGGCTCAAATATTTAAAGGCAGCAATTTGCTACAAGATATTTTAACACCTTTGCAGGATCCTATACTTGATCAAGACCCTCTGAACAATCACGAAACTCAATTATTAAATTAAATTTTAGATATTTATTTTAAAATTATAATACAACACGAAACGAAAGTTATTGTAAACAATGTAGGTAACAAGAATTTTTTTTTTTTATTCCGGTATCTTATTTACTAAGGTAGATAGGTACTGAATTAATCGACTTAAAATATGTTGGATTATAATTGGTTTTAATCATAATTTAGTAGTTTTATTTTTTATTTCCTAAGAATATATTATTAAGAACACTTGCGCCTCTAGTGAACAATGCTCAAACTAGACTAAACATAACTCTATCTCTAGTTGTTTCTGTCTGGCCAGCCGAAATCAAAACAAACCAAATAATGTTTTGTCTAGTTATATTTCGTCGTTGCTTCAACCTAATGTCGGTCTTAGCTTCTCTCTTACATTCATGTCTTTTTCTAAAGAACGTTCTACCAATTTCTGATGCTAAGAGCTTAAATAAATGTCATACCTCACGGGTCTCGTGACCGTGTGCCTAGTCGCAAATCCAGGTTTGATCCCGACCGACACCAAAATTATTTCGAATTTTAATTGGCACATAAATTACCCGTGGTGCACTCTCCATGCCAGCAATCAGTGCCGTGGGGTGACGCCTGATAAACGCCCACACGGTACAAATATATCATTCTCGATGTCAACATCACACCGATATCTGTAGTATACAGTGGATTGGCAGTATTGGTACGCCCAGTAATTACCTATTGGTAATATGCTGTTATGATACAATTATTTATCACGGCGTCTGGCCGTTTAGTTTTGGCTACTATATTTCTTTGTCTATGTGGATTTGCTTCTATTATTTTTAGTAGTAATTTGTCTTTGGCCACTCTTCTCAAATAATGAAACCACCTTAGTCTATTACTTACGTATATAATATAAATTCGACTGTATAGTACAAAATTGTAGAGAACTTTTTCAAACTCCGAGCTTTTTTCCTTTGGCGTTAAGCATCCAGCTTTCGGATACAATTAGGCTTTTATATAAGTTGAATTTACTGTGTCAGTCAGCATTTTTTATATAATTCGTTTTATTTGTCCAAAATATACGACTATTTATATCTTTGTTGAAATCATTGCCTTCTGTTATACTAAAAGAAGAATAATTTCGATTTCATTTACTTCTAGTCATATATTCTTTGCTTCTATTACAAAAATTATAAAGTTGTCTTTCATGTTTACCTCTTTTTCAATGATACAAATATCGTTTGCATAATATGCCAGCAGTAAACTCTTGTTGGAAAAGTAGCTCAGTAGCTACTATTAACAACAACAGGATTCAAACTCAGGCTGTCTCAATCATAATCGGGCACATATTGCACACTATTACAGCTTTCAAAATCTGCTATCTTATTTGAAAGTATTACTTTTCTTCTAACAATGGCATGGCCTTTCTTATAGAACCAATTTTTCAAATAATGTGGGTACTAATGTTTGTTTTGTTAGTATTAATGAAATAACACTTGTACTGTTTATAATGAATTGTATTTTATTTTAAACAACTGAGTAAAACTTCTGTCCGTATTTTGAGTGGATTATACACTGACAGTGGGCCAGCCCAACTGGCCCAAATTTATGCGTACAGAGTACCCAACAACCGCACAGCATCCTACTCAGTAGTTCTAATACATTTTAGTTCTAAAACAATTTTATGTAAATTCAAAGTAAATATTAAGTCAGCTTTGATTGGTATTATAATTTAGACGTTAGTAGAGATCCTCCCATCTTATGAAATCAAAACTAGATATGTACAAGTATTATATTAAAATTAATGTTTAAATATTTCAATTATAATATTTTATGACAAATACAACTGAGTAGAAATACAAATACTTGAAAAGTTGAACACCATTTGTGATAATAGTACCTTAAAATTTCATAAAAAAAAAGAATGGTTGCAATTAGAATTATTATTTAAAGTACAAGTATTTGATATTATTTAAAAAAAATATTATGAAATATCAAAAGTTGGTTTTTTAAAAACTTAAATTGAAACAGCACATAATTGAGCACTATGGTCTCCATTACAGCTGTAAGAGTCTATGCTCAGACTACATATTTTTTCTGGTATTTTGATCATTTTAATTGTCTCCATTTTAGTTACTGTATGAGTAGTATCTATTGCATAAATTCATCAATTACATTCTTGGTCAGAACATTTCCTGAAAAAACTTCTCAGTAATCCTAACTCTTTCAGGCAATAAACATAGTTCCGGTTTCTATCTCCTTTTCGCAACCCTTCGGTTACAATTTCCATTGCTAATGTGCGAGGGGTGGAAAAATAGTTTCCCTTTGCGAGATAGTTGTCCGGGTCGCCGGTTGAAACAATCACATGTATGCTAATCCAAAGGATTCCGGAGCCGAGGAGTTTCGCTAATTCGCTCCACTCGTGTGTTTGTTTTGTTTTATTGGGAGTGGGAGTGCCAATGTTCAGAAGAGTTTTCCTCCACCTGATCTTATAGCACTGAGAACTTGATTGAGATTAGTTTTCTATCAGTGTTGTGAACAAGTTTTGTTACTTTGTGATTTAAGTTGTGTGTCTTTCTCTGCTATCAAATGGGGAATTCTGTGCAATCTGTAGAAGTGTTTTAAACTTCTAATAGCCATCCAAGTGAAATATAAAGAAAACAATTTTTATTTACCTCAGTTCTTATCTCAATCTCAATGCACCTTTTCCATTGTCCAACAATGCTCAAGTTTTTGAAAACGTTCCTTAAAATGGCTTTTCTCCAAGCTTTCAAAATATGCGTTCCAGACGCCATTACCTCATTATTTCTTCCCAGGCAATTCTTTTTAACTCTCGCTAAGAGAGGTATTGGATTCATGCTAAACATTGCATATTCAGATTTGAATGAATAAGCACGTTTTAAGGTCCCTACAATCCGATTTTAATATTTTTACGATGATGTCTGTGTGTGGATGTATGTGTGTGTGTATGTGTGCGTGTATGTATGTGTGTGTGTGCGTGTATGTATGTGCATGTGTGAGGGACGTTGGAAGGACGATTACTCAAAAACTATAAGACTTTATATTTGTTTAACTACGTATTTCCTATTCGGACGACTTGAACAGGTTTTGGTAACAATTGGACAACCAGAAGTTGCAGATTCTTGAAAAGAAATCTAATAAATACTATTTTTGAAAATTTAATGAAATTATTTGCAAAACTAGTTCCATATTTCACAATTTTTTTGTAGAAAACTGGAGAACGAAGCAGAACAACAAACACAGGACTTACATGGCCAACAATAAAGTAAAATACGTCCAGTTTTTCTACTGCCTTATTTATTGTGAAGTGTGTGTGTGTGAATAAACATAGTATACAGTAAAAAAAAAGATGTCCGTCAAGGTCATCTACGAATTGTATGAATTAAGATTTTAGCGTCGCCCATTCAGTAGTATCGTTTACATAGTTTTTATGAGGGTGATACTACTGTTATATTATTATTATAGAAATATGTGTTACAGTAAAAGCATTCAAAATTCAAAACTAATTCAACTGGTAAGTTTATTGGCAAATGTAAAACCAAATATGTGAAAAATAAGATACTAACAGCGTCAGTGTCAGCGACAAAAAATAACGTTATTCGTATGGCTATGAATCAATGTAAAATATGTGAATTAATAAATAAACTTACGTTACAGCGAAAGTATTGTCAAAAATGAGTATAGTTTTAAAATGGAATGTCCTAACTTAGTCGAAATAAGATGAATTTTTAAAAGACAAACGTATTGTATCCATCTTTATCGTACACACGCTTGTAGTCTTTGCCAATGAAAAAGATAAATGCATGCCAATTTGTTAATACGTTCATGATACAGATGACCTTGATCTGACTTCTTTAAAAAAATACTGTACACATTTTACACTGCTTTACAAGTAATAATCCTGGGCCTGCGACTAGCTATCCGCAATCCTCACAGACAGTTACAGAATGGCGCCCGAGCCCCAGAAATAACAGCACCGAAAGATAGGTCCTTCCACGATTTTGAAGAAACGCTTCATCTATAAAATGTAATAATTTGTGTCAAAGATACTTATTGCGAGAAACAGGTTTACCTCGTATTGGAGACTAAAATTAATATGCAGATTGGCACAATTAATTAAATAGGCGTTTTTTTAAACACTCTCATTGACTTTGTTATACTCGCCGTTCTACGCACCCTGTTTCTTGTCTTGTGGTGTTGCCACTTATTCATAACTTAGCATTTTCAATATTGCCCCTGAATGGCAGCAGTATATAAATCTCCAGTCCATATTCATTTGACAGAAACTATAATAGTCGACAAGGATTTTATAGAATATCAAAAAACTAAATCAACTACTTGTTAGAGGTATGTACTGCAATTAAAATTCAACGAAAAAATAATGATGTACAGTGCTAAATATATTTTTTCGTTCCAGCACATTTCATAAAGTAATGAATAAGAAAATTCATTAATCATGAAAAGTCCGTGTTAAAAAGACGTAAAAAAATTCAAACTTGTAGTGAACATATTTTCCAATCGAGTAGTAATTTATTTCAGAAAGCAACTTCTACAAAAAACCCGAGTCGACTGCTGTAACATTTCTCATTACTAGCCTTCATTAACGACGTAAAAATGCGCAGCAAAGAAACCTGCATCGTGCGGATTTAATGCATTCGGAATTAAATTCGGTCACGAGAAGTAATTTTCTTTCAGTACAATATTAACGAGTGTTGCTTAAAATTCAGTTTGATATTCGGATTTGCCTTTTCCTGTACTGGAGCCATGTTTATTTCTGTTTAATTTGGATTTCTGTTGAGATCCCGGCGAGTGATATCGGTTTAATAATCAGGAGGGTAAAGGTTGTTAACTGTCACGATATAATTTTATGTAAGTAGCACGAAATCTCACTACACTAGGACATTTTACTTGGCAATCAGTGAAGAGAACATTATAACAACTATTGCATGATCGTCATTGTAGAAACAATTTCCAATACCAGAACAAAATGAAGTAATAATGCCAGTTAATCATAAAATTACTTTCTTTAGAGTGAGTTTCGTTTGATTCCATTTACATTATAGGAGAAGAATTAAATTACATTTCTTGTTTCGTTTCGTAAGATTTTGAATATTGAGAAAATGGGAGTACTTGTGCTACGCGTGGGGTAACGTATGTAACAAAAGTTTTCATAAAAAGTTAGACCTTTTCATCAAATTCTGTACTGACCTACTGACAAGGGGTTGTTCCTATAAACTAAGGGGACAAGAAATCTAGTTTTACAACACTGACTATCTTCAACGCGACGCAGTTTTTCCCTTCCGTCACCTTTAGGTAAGGAAGGGTATTGTCTTTGGTCAAAAAAATCGGTGGTGAGTTTTCAAAGAATAAGCACGGTTTAGGGTTCCTATAATACGATTTTACTATTTTTACAATGATGTCTGTATGTGTGTATGCGTGTGTGGGTATGTGCGTGTGTATGTGACTATAATTTCGGCCGCGATATCCCCACTACTAGAATTCTAAAAAATTTTACGTATTCCTCTTCCTTGCATCCATATGCAGACTTGATTAGATTTTGGTTATAATTGGTCTACCGGAAGTACCCTCAATTGCAACTTTTAACAGCTTTTCTTGAAAAAACGCAGTTAAATATCATTTATTGATATTTAACGATTATAAATTTTAAAGAATATATTATTTTCTATACTATTTCATTGCATTTTATACTTCATATTCAATAGATATAGAGTTAAAGAATTATAAAGATATTTAATTTCATAAATCAGCCAGCTATGCTAACCATGGAAACTGGTAATATATTCAGAAAATTCAAATTGACAGATGTCAGTATCAATGAAAAGAAAATGAATGTGGCAGAGAGTAGTATATAGATGTTGGGGAAGACACGGAAAGATAAGGTAAGGAATGAAACGTCAGGGAAATGGCTCGAGTGATAAAATTTCTAGAAAGATAAAAGGGAGACGATTACATTGGTTTGAATATGTCATGAGGAAAGATGAAGAAATATTGGAAGAAGAATGAATAGTTTAGTAATAGAAGATAAAAAAAAACTGGGGAAGACCAAATATAAGACTGTATTGCTGAAGACTTGAGAGAACAGGAACTGAATGAGGACAACACGCAAAACAGAAATGAGTGGAAAAAGAAAATAAAAAATAGCGACCCGTAACGAATGAGAAAAGCTAAAGAAGAAGAAGATGTTACTGTCAAGTGCAATTTGCATGATTTGTTTATGAAATAATTTTACGAGAAATATAGGATCTTTTGCAAAAAAAATATGTATGGAATTTGTATATAATACACAGGACAGACGGAAGGTAATATGCTGGTCACATCAGATTTTTTAATGTGTCAGAAATATTCTTGTCGTAACTGTTGTTGGTTTTGGTATTACCAGCCATTATTGTATACTTTCTGCCAAGAAATGCCCAAAAGTCTTCAATCAGTCGCGCCTGAGAAACATTTGTGGGATTATATTCTCTCAGTTTTCTATCTATTTCTGTATATTTGTACATTATTTCTTTTTCTAAATTTTAAATTATTTCTGGCTAAAGTTCTACTTACAATCATCTTTAAAATTTTAAATGGTCGAGATAATTTCCGCAATGAAGTTCTAACTTTGTCTTGGGAACTTTTAATGAGGCTCATTTTTTTTCTAATATTAAACATGATCCTGAGTTAAATTAAGTTGCAGAACTCTAAAATTAAGTTTAAAGGTGAAGGCAGAGAAACAAAAGAAGTTTTTAAGGGTGTGATACGGTGAGCAATAACAAATAAATAACTTTTTATAACCTTTTCTAAATTATAGTTTCAGGAATAATATTTCAAATTGTTATCTTTGTTAGTCAAAATTCTGTTTAGAAATAATTGTCATTTTCTATTAATTGACTGTTTAGTCTGGATGTCAGCGGACTAGACAAAACACATGACACCATGGATGCCCTATGATAAGCCTTCACCCTGCACCCCTAAGATAATTTTCTCACGAAGTTAACGCTTTGTTTTTGGGTAGTTGGTATTAGATACTCGTGCCAACAAAACTTGAGAGTCTGTATTAGAAACTCAAGGATGCAGCGGCATCTTTAGTATATAATTATGTATCATTAATTAGTAATAATGAGTGTATGTGTAAATATAAATAACAGTATAAATCCAAAGAATGTCTGTATCCATATAACGTGTACATCAGTTCATCATAAGTGCAAGTGTATTTGTTTCTCCTCAATAAAGATGTGGCCGACCAGTTATTGACCACCAGCTACATAAAGTTAGTTGTCATCGTTGGTAATAGAAGTGCAAGAAGTGCAGGTCCACCAGCATAAGCATCGTCTGATATCACTTCCACCCCTCGTGTTACAAGTGGGCTAATGAAAATATCGAAGAAGTGAAAGAATTCAAATATTTAGAATATTCATTTAAAAAAAAACAATCAGTCCCCACAAAGCACTTAGAATATTAAAAAAATAAATCAATTGCCTCTACAAATACAGAGGTTACGCATAAATGAAGAAAACATATTATTATCAACAATTCGAATTACAATAAACGATATAATTCAAGCCAAACGATGTCAATACCACGGTATTTACTGGATGAAGATGATTACCAAATACAGACGTGGTAATGAATAGAGAAACAACAGATACTGGTTATCAAGTGAGGAGAGAAGGTGCAAGCTTTGTGTGAGAGAAGAGGAAACATTTAGGCATCTAAGGACATCGCGGAGGGAAGTTCAGAGAGAAGGAAGAATGGAAAAGATTCTGTTAGACGACTCAGGATCAGGACAAGAACCCCCCGTTCTTGTCCTGATTTTATATGATGTATTACCAATTGAAAAATATAAAATGTAGATTCTAAGTCAACGTAACATGAATAAATATAAACTAATCTCATCTAATCTATAAAAGGAAAAAAGCTAGAAAGTTGATTATTTAATTATCTCAAATTCAAAAAAATAGACTAAGGTTGTTTTTGCTAAGAGCTCCTCATTTGTCCTTAAAAACAAGGTATATTTCAAAATAAATAGTACATTTTCTTTTTCTGTATCAGCCATTTGTAAAGCGGGATTTATAATGAAGTAAAGCAAGAAGTAATGCACGATGCAACGCAATCGGTAACGTAGGTGCAAAGCACGAAAACTTTGTATGATTTATAATAAAATATCCCTAAATACTTGCGTCCAATCACAGCATGTGTTAAATATGTGTTACTACCATAGCTGTTAGTTTAAATTTGACGTTTGTACTACACAGAAACAAACAGCATTATAAGTTCTTTATCGAAAAACAAAAATGAAAAATGAGCAATGTTTTATTATTTATTACACCCAGCTCTTTTTGTTACGCTTCATTTTCCTAGTATATCAATTATTAACATGAACTGATTGGAATGATTTTTATTTAATTCCTGATGCCGATAAGGCCGTTGAGAGATTTTTTGACATACTCTACGATATCATGGAAAAAGTATTCCAAAAGTAAAGCCTAAATACTCTTCCTATTCTCCTTGGTTTAATAATATCATAAAAAACTTAAAATTAAAATATAAATACCGTAAGTTATATATGAGCCATGGAGATAAGATATTTCACTGAATTCAAAAGATTACGAGCTACAATTAAGAAAGACATCAATATTGCACATACAAAATATATATCAGAAATGGAAAACCAATTTTTTTCTGATGCAAATAAATTTTGGTCATTTATTCATAATAAAAAGCATTCCTCCCGAATTCCGGGATGTATGCATATTTACAATAAAAATTATAACAGTACTTCGGAAATTGTTAAAGGTTTTGCAGATTATTTTTCTGAAGTTTACACTGATGATTCGTCCATCCTGAAGACATAATAGCTCATAATAATATGGATACTACAATAACTTCAGCTATCACCGAAGATAATAAAATGATATGGAATAAAATCTCTCAAAACATTTCGTAATCCTGGTCCTGATTACCTCCCAGCTTATATTCTATATTTCTCAAACCCTTACACTATCTTTTTAACCTTTCCATTTCACAAAACATATTTCCCACTTGTCTTAAACAATCTTTTATAGTATCCATATTCAAATTTGGTGATGCAACTAATATTTCCAATTACCGTCCAATAGCTATTTTGTCCAACATTTCAAAGGTTTTTGAATCCATCATCTTTAAGTATAACTTTGTTCATAACCAATTATTAGTTCATCAACATGGATTTATTAAAGGCAGATCAATACCGTGAACTTTACAGAATTTACACTAAATTCATTATATGACAAATTTTAATACCCTGCCACACATTATACGAGTATCATCTTTTTTGGCTCGTTCGTGAAGTTTAAGAACGTAGTATATTGTTACTACGAGATATGATGCTTCAATTATTTTGTTATATGTGTACTATGAAAACCAATATTATCTTCTAAGTTAATTTTTTTTGTTGTTAAATTACTATTTTTTTTACCTCTCGCTAAGAGAGGTATTTGATTCATGCTAAAAATCGCATATCCAGATTTTATTGAATAAGCACGTTTTAGGGTCCCTACAATCCGATTTTAACATTTTTACGATGATGTCTCTCTCTCTGTGTGTGTGTGTGTGTGTGTGTGTGTGTGTGTGTGTGTGTGTGTGTATGTATGTATGTGTGTATGTGTGTGGGATGTTGGAAGGACGATTACTCAAAAACTATAAGACTTTATATTTGTTTAACTACGTATTTCCCAATCGGACATTCATGGGAAGATCTGACAAGATTTTAGTAACAATTAGACAACCGGAAGTAGAAGATTCTTGAAAAAAAACCTTTTACATATTATTTTTTGAATTTTTTTCTTGGTAATGTTAAAGAAAATTAAATTCTCTATCTGATACATTTAAATATTTTATTACATATTCTATAGATTTAGAGATAAAAGAAATATAATATATAAAATAATCGGTTGTAATAAATTTAAAGCCGAAAGAATGCCATGGAAAATAGTTGAAAATTTAAATTGTTTGTAACTGACAGATAAATGTTAGTGTCAGAAATCCGAAGACATTACTGAAGACTTTTTCTGGGAAGTACATACATTATATTATTTCTTAATGTATTAATAGTTAAACATTTAATATTATAGGTATATTACATATGCCCTTCAGAAATACTGTTACTCCCGACAATGAATTGGAAACATTTCGAAAAATTAGAAGAGGACAAAATTTCTTTATAAAATGAATTTAAAATTAAACAATCTAAATATACGGAATAGATATAAGTAGAATTATTGGTGTAGAGAAATGTTAAATACATTAGGGTGCGAGCAGTCATGTGACTTTGTTGGCCTTGACAAGCAGATATGGGGGCCCATGTCAGAATGATAGCTAGTAATTATGTATATAGATGTCAAATATCATAATTTCTCATTCTAAATTTAGTGATTTTTCAATTCCATGTTGTTTATTTTCGTCGACAAGTAAATTCCACACTCCTGGTGACAAGTTAACTACGTGAATTTAGAAAATCTTGAAATTTTAATGAAAAATTCTGCCATTTGACATCTATGTACATAATTACTAATTATCATTGTGAAACAGGCCCCCACATCTGCTTTTCGAGACCAACAATGTAACATGACTGTTCGCTCCCTATACTTATGTAACCAAAAAAGGAAGTGGCGAGAGATATTGTGCTGGCCACAACAGATTTTTTAGTATAATCTACCTGTAATTGGGATATGATATCCTGTAGGTCAGATTAATAATAAATAAATAAATAAATTATTAAAAATAAGTTGAAGTTGGTCAACTTTCGCGTTGCGTTACTTCTGCGGCCCTGCGTTGCGTTTCATTATAAAACGGTATATGCTGTTTCGTACATTTATCTTTTGCGTAACTTTACTGCAACTGTGTTACCGTTTTGTTTACAAGTTTGCATTTAATATAAATAAATTCTTAATAATAATGGAAAACTTAATAAAGTAAAACGAAAAAACATATATTTCTTTGCAAGAGAAATTTAATATTCCATCATCTAAGGTTATTCGATCAAGTTATCGAATGAAAGTTTATTTAGTAGGTAGGTGAAAGATTGAGAATGATCGATTATATTCTTTCTGTCTTATAAATATTAAAATGTGTGTATAGGGGTAAGAATTTATATTAAAATAATATTGGCAGAATATATTTCCACGGTGTCTCTCGTATGATTAGTGTGTTAAGTGATTTATGTATGAAGGTAATAATGAATGTTGGTGTCTCGTGTCTATCAGTATTTGATGTTCTCACCTGTTGGACCGACCGGGCACATGTATTATTAAATAAAATCCGGGAGTAGCACGCCAAGCCTTGCTTGATTTATTATGTTTTGTAGCGCACAAGGGAAGATGTCGGTTTTACCCAACGGTCTTTTGTTTCCTGCTTGTAAATGCTCCATACCAATTGATCTTTAATTCCACAACATATTTCATTCTAAAGAGAGATAATCCATTAGAATTTTTACAAAACATTAAGTATTGCGCAACTTTGGTAAATGATTCGTGGGCGGTGGGATAATGCATGCAACAAGTACATAAAGTGGTTTTTTTTTAAATGACTAAATGCAAGAACATGAGTTTAAACCTTTAAGTCTCAATGGATCATAATGCCCCAGGCAAATGTTGAAAATGCCCAGTGGAAATATATTACAATTATGTTCAGCTTTTTAGAAAAAAATCTGTTGTGGCCAGCACAATACCTTCTGTCAATCCTGTGTGTTATGTATAAATTCCATACATAAATTTTCTTGCAAAAGTTCCTAAATTTCCAGTAAAATTATTTCATAAACAAACTATGCAAATTGCACATGACAATAACATCTTCTTCTTTAGCTTTCCCCATTCGTTAGGGATCGCTATTTTTTATTTTCTTCGTGTCGTTCTCATTCAGTTCCTTTTCTCTCAAGTCTTCCGCAATACAGTCCTTCCATCTTATTATTTGGTCTTCCCCTGTTTCTTCAACCTTCTATTACTAAGCTATTCATTCTTCATCCAATATATATATTCTTCATTTCTCCTCATGATATTTTCAATCCAATGTAATCATCTCGCTTATATCTTTCTAGAAATTTGTAACACTAGAGTTATTTCCTTACCTATCTTTCCGTGTTTTCCTCAACATCTACTTCAACAACCTCATCTCTGCCACATTAATTTACTTTTTATGTATACTGACATCTGTCAATTTGAATTATATGAATATATTAGTAGTTTCCATGTTTAGCATGGCTGAAATATAAAATTAATTTCTTTAAAATTCTTTAACTCTGTATCTATTGAATATGAAGTATAAAAAGTAATCAAATCGTATAGAGAATAATATATTCTTTAAGTTATAATAACGTTAAATGTTTATAAATCAAATTTAACTGTTAAATCTTCAAATAAGGCTACTTCCGGTTCACCAATTATAACCAAAATCTAATCAGTTGTTGTTATGCGGGGGAGAAGAAACACTTAGGCATCTAAGGAAGTTCAGAGAGAAGGAAGAAATGAAAAGGTGCTGTTAGACGATTTAAGGTCAGGATAAGACTTGAAAGCAGTCATCAAGAAACGGGGGCATAATTCAATATGATGTATCACCAATTATTGTGAAATATAAATTGTAGATTCTAAACCAATTTGGCAAGAATAAATATAATCTAATCTATATATTTTTATAGGGCGTTGTTGTAGAATACTCAAACTTTAAAATGTAATAATTTGTGACTAAAGCGTACATTACACGATGAAGTTTTCTTTTCAAGTGACTTGAAAAGTTTTCTCTCTCACACAATGATGTGAGTGTAAGAGAGACAGTTGACTATACCATTGTCAAATGTCATTTGTATTTGTTTTTCTATATTTTTGATGTGTACAAGTATAGTCTTATAAATGATTGATATTAAACTCAAAATGGTAAAATGGAGTACAGAAATAATTGATATCTTAATGGATATGTACAAAAAATTTAAGTGATGTAAATTCATTGACAATTCATGTAGGTATAATTTAATTTTTGAAACGTGTATATTTTAATTCACGTAAAACTTGATCATGTAAATATATTCGTAAGGTCACTTACAAAGACATTTTTCAAGTCAATTGAAAAGAAAAACTTCATCGTGAAATGCACGCTGAAATTATTATTTTTCCTTGAAAGTACATGTCGCTGTAAGTAATTCATATTTACAATATTTGGACTATGGTTGTTTTTTGCCAAGAGTTCCTCAAATGGTTACGGACATATTTATAATCATTAAATATACTTCCGTAGTCAATTTGAAATTAAAAATTGATTAAATGCAACGTACTTTTTGACAGGTATGATTTTAATGTCATGAGTACATGAATATCATGAAAACTAATTCTAATATATTCTGAAGTAAATTAACTTCAGCGTTTTTGAAACCAACCCTAAATGAAACAAATATTTATACAGTAGTATAATCTTAATAAAAAATATAAAAACTGCATGAGATTTATTTTTAATTTAGTTTCAATCTCCGTACAGTTAAATCCGTAGAGAACCAGTGCATCTTGATTTCAATAATTCTTCCAGAGTTGTGAAATAAAACAAGTACGTTTTGTGGTGCGTTGCAGGTTTTAATTATCGTTTCTGGAATCCCGTTGTCCATGAAGACATCACTAGGATAGAAACGAAAGACGATAACCATCCGTTCAATTCGTTCCACTTATTGGCTGGAATATCTAGCAAGGTAGGTAATTTATCGGCGAAATTACGTTTTGCGAGGATTTATAGCCAGCATTTAATAGCACGACAATGGATTAACAAGCCAGCCCTTATCAAACCCAGTTGACAATTGACAAAACAAAAAATATACGACGCTAACCGATACGGACGGTTTTTATTTTTATTGCCATTAAATTATATTGGAAATACTTTATTCCAGTTCAGATTAACTGAGATTGCAGCCACTAGCGGTTTATGGGATACATTACCGTGAATGCTTTTTACAAATGGACCCATTTACAGATGCAGAACATATTTACGAGAGGATGAAATTGCCAACGATATACCAGTACAAATATACTTTCAGAAAATATCTGTGTTCTTACTACTAACAGGAACAGTACAGCCCTTATTTTTTTCCGCGTTATTTTTTCTGTTTATTATATTATAATATAAAGGATACAATAGTTATTAGTACCACTAATCTAGAAACCGCATTTTTGTTAGTGCGAGTATATTTTGACAGGCCGATCACTCGCACAGCAGTTTCTGGAAGTGTAACAAACAAGATTTTTTGTGGCGACGTCTCCCTAAATTTATTAAATGAATTTACTATTACACATTTTCAACGCAGATGGTTATATTAGTATATTAATAGCAAAAACAATATTAAAAATCGGATGTGGCCAGCACAATACCTTCCGTCAATCCTGTGTATTATGTACAAATTACATATATAAATTAAAATTATTTCATAAACAAACTATGCAAATGACACTTGACACTGACATCTTCTTCTTCTTTAGCTTTTCCCATTCGTTACGGGTCGCTATTTTTTATTTTCTTCTTCCACTAATTTCTGTTTTGCGAGTCGTCCTCATTCGATTGCTTTTCTCTCAAGTCTTCCGCAATACAGTTCTTCCATCTTATCTTTGGTCTTCTTCTGTTTCTTCCACCGTCTATTATTAAGCTACTCATAAAATAATTTTACTAGAAATATAGGATCTTTTGCAAGAAAATTTATGTATGGAAGCAGTCACGTGACTTGCCGATCTTGGCAAGCAGATATGGGGGCCCATATTAGAATGACAGCTATTAATTATGTCCACAACTGACAAATGTCATAATTGTTCATTCAAAATTTCATTTTTTGGTATTTTATGATTCCTTTTCTCGGCATCTGAATTCCATACTCCTGATAACAAATAAACCACATGAAATAAGAAAATCATGAAATTTTGAATGAAAAATTATGACACTTGTCAGTTATGGACGTAATTAATTGCTGTCTGATCTTATATTTCTAGTAAAAAATTTTCATAAACAAACTTTGCAAATTGCACTTGACACTGACATCTTCTTCTTCTTTAGTTTTTCCCATTCGTTAGTGTCGCTATTTTTTATTTTCTTCTTCCACTCATTTTTGTTTTGCGTTTCGTCCGCATTCAGTTCCTTTTCTCTCAAGTCTTCTGCAATACAGTCCTTCCATCTTATATTTGGTCTTCCTATGTTTCTTCTACGTTCTATTACTAAGCTATTCATTTTTCTTCCAATATATTCTTCCTCATGACATGTTCAAACTAATGTAATCGTCTCTGTTATATCTTTCTAGAAACATTATAGTTATTTCCCTTATTCTTTCATTCATTTACTTTTTATTGATACCTACTGATATCTGTTAATTTGAATTTCCTGAATGTATTAGCAGTTTCCATGGTTAAGTTAGCATAGCTGGCTGATTTATGAAATTTATTATCTTTATAATTCTTTAACTCTATATCTGTTGAATATGAAATATAAAATGCAATCTAATTGTATAGAGAATAATATATTATTTAAGTTAAATAATATTTAACTGAGCTTTTTTAAGAAAAACTGTTAAAATCTTCAAATGAGAGTACTTCCGGTTGACCAATTATAACCAAAACCTAATCAAGTCTGCATATGGTTGTAGGGAAGAGGAATACGTAAGAATTGTAATTTTTAGAATTCTAGTATTGGATATATCGTGGCCGAAACCGCGGTCACATATACACCATACACACACACACACACACACACACACACACACACACACACACACACACACACACACACACACACACACACACACACACACACACACACACACACACACACACACACACACACACACACACACACACACACACACACACACACACACACACACACACACACACACACACACACACACACACACACACACACACACACACACACACACACACACACACACACACACACACACACACACACACACACACACACACACACACACACACACACACACACACACACACACACACACACACACACACACACACACACACACACACACACACACACACACACACACACACACACACACACACACACACACACACACACACACACACACACACACACACACACACACACACACACACACACACACATACACACATACACACACACACACACACACACACACACACACACACACACACACACACACACACACACACACACACACACACACACACACACACACACACACACACACACACACACACACACACACACACACACACACACACACACACACACACACACACACACACACACACACACACACACACACACACACACACACACACACACACACACACACACACACACACACACACACACACACACACACACACACACACACACACACACACACACACACACACACACACACACACACACACACACACACACACACACACACACACACACACACACACACACACACACACACACACACACACACACACACACACACACACACACACACACACACACACACACACACACACACACACACACACACACACACACACACACACACACACACACACACACACACACACACACACACACACACACACACACACACACACACACACACACACACACACACACACACACACACACACACACACACACACACACACACACACACACACACACACACACACACACACACACACACACACACATACAGACATCATCGTAAAAATAGTAAAATTGTATTGTGAAAACCCTAAAACGTGCTTTTTCATTGAAAACTCACCACCGAATTTTTTGACCAAATACAATACCTTCCTTATCTATAAGTGACGGAAGATAGAAACAGTCAGATTTGTTTATTTATTGTAATTTAAACTCAAAGTGTCAACTACTACTGCTATGTAAACTGCCGGTGCTTTTACCTTATCTAGATATGTATATATTTTTATTTATACATTTTTTCTAGACTACAAAAAAATATTGTACCCAACATGACCTAAAAGTGTCTTTACTGTGCAAGCAAGCTTGCTCACCCAGTAAAACACTTTCAGGTCTTGTTACTTAAATTATTAAGGCCGAATGAAGGCACAGAAAAGTTTTAATAATAACTGGAATTTTTAATTTATTAGTATTTTCTCGATCCTATTGAAAATCGTGCCTTGTATGCAGTATAGTTAGTTTTTTTAATAAATTTGAATTGAAAAATTTATACGAGCAGTTAAATGAAAGTTTGCGGGCAAAATTAATATGCAAGAGATTCGGTGACAACCTCAGAATTTTAATTTCTAAACTTCGGGTGTGTTATTACTTGAATTGATATTCATAGTAAAATTGTAATTGATTTACGGAGAATCGTTACTACTATTATGAATATTTATAAAAATGAATAGCAATTTGACACGTAGATACAAATTATGCACTGAGAATTTTTTAATATTGAGGTAGTGTATGTTTTTACAGACATAAAATTTGTACTACGATCCAAACTTTGGTTATACGAATTTATATTTTTTTCTTAATGCATGTAAAAACGGTGTAATTTAGAATCATCTATTGTCAGATCTAGTCTGAAAAAATCTGTTGTGGCCAGCACAATACCTTCCGTCAATCCTGTGTATAATGTATAAATTCCATATATAATTTTTCTTGCAAAGATTCTAAATTTCCAGTAAAATTATTTCATAAAAAAACTATTCAAATTGCACTTGACACTGACATCTTCTTCTTCTTTAACTTTTCCCATTCGTTAGGGGTTGCTATTTTTGCGTGTCGTTATCATTCAGGTCCTTTTCTCTCAAGTCCTTCCATCTTATCTTTGGTTTTCCTCTGTTCCTTCAACATCCTATTACTAAACTATTCATTCTTGTTTCAATATAATTCTTCATTTCTCCTCATGATATTTTCAAACCAATATAATCATATTTCTTGTATCTTTCTAGAAACTTGTAATACTAGAGTTATTTTCTTACCGTATCTTTCCGTGTTTTCCCCAACATCTACTTCAACATCCTCATCTCTGCCACATTAATTTATTTTTTATTCATACTGACATTTGTCAATTTGAATTATATGAATATATTAGCATAGCTGGCTGAATTATATAATTTAATTTCTTTAAAATTCTTTAATTCTGTATCTATTGAATATGAAGTATAAAATGTAATCAAATCGTATAGAGAATAATATATTCTTTAAGTTATAATAACGTTAAATGTCAATAAATCAAATTTAACTGTTAAATCTTCAAATGAGGGTACTTCCGGTTCACCAATTATAACCAAAATCTAATCACTTGTTCTTCTGGATGTAAACTTGAGGAATACGAAAAAATTATAATTTTTGGAATCGTGGTATTGAAGTTATGGGATCCGGAACTTTTGTCACACACACAGACACACATACATACAGACATCATCGTAAAAATGGTAAAATCGTATTATAGGGATCCTAAAACATGCTTATACACTAAAAACTCATCATTGATTTTTTTGACCAAAGACAATACCTTCCATACCTAAAGGTGACGGAAGGTAAAAAGTTAGAAAAAGTTTCTAGTATGAAACTTGGATTCCTAGAATCTAGTTTTGATTTAGGAATTATATTATTATAGGCGATGGGAAATAAGATCGTAGCGCCAAAGTGGCTTTTAAAGGAATTAATGTTAACGGGATAATTTGACATTTACTAATTGCATTTATGCATTGAGTGTGTAATATTGAGAGATATTATATTTCTAATCGTAAATATAATAGATATTACTTGTGTTTATACAACCAAGAAAATGTCACGTGCATAACTTAGCCCATCAACTATAGTTCCGCAATATACCACAAGATGTCATATTGCTTATTTCATATCGCCTGTAGGCTTAACGTTTAAAAAAGGAAAGGACCCAAGTTTGTATATGAGACTACCCTTACTAATGAATAAAATATATTGAATGGCCGTATTAATATTTATGATTCTTGAATAAATTCCTAATGATGATTTTTGATTGAGCACTCTAATCAATTTTTTTTATAAATTTTATCAGTGTTTTACGCACGATTTTTCCGCTTATAAATGAGCCTTGCACGTACCTGATGGGAATTCGTTTCTGTTGAAGTTATTTAAAATTTGCGTAAGGTATACGAGATAAATATCCAATCAGTTCAATGATTAATGCGTTTATAAATAAGAAATAAATCATCTGCTTGATACCTCAATAATTATTTCGGAATTGCGTTGTGCCTTTAAAAGGGAAATTTATTGCACAGAAATCGAAATTTGAAATATGTTCAATTGAATTGGTTTTTAATAAAAATATGAAGGAATACTGAAATTTTCATTACTGGTTTGCAGAAATAAATTGAAAATAAAGTATGAAAAAAAAAAATGAAACAATAACGAAATTAATAAAAAAAATGCTGCACCAGGTGTATATACAGCAAATTAATATATACAGTTCATCCGGGCAGATGGCCGTGTACATTAAATTACTATGCATCTGCATGTTCTAATCGAATATGAAGTTCCTCGGTCCGAATCTACCGGCCGGCTAAGTGTGTAATCGTCAATATGCCCTGGTCCTATTGGCGTGTATTGCTAAGCGATATGACATCTGGTGGCAAAATAATGAACTACAGGTTGACTTTGTATTAAAGTATGTAATTTTAGAAATTTGTTTAATATTATACGTATTTGTGTATGCTAAAGTAACATATATGTATATGTTACTTGCTTACTTGAGTGCACATTGTCACGTTAGAAAGGTAATGAATTCGTATTTGTAAACAAAAATTTATGAGTTATCTTTTTACCTTCCGTCACCTTTAGGTAAGGACGGTATTGTCTTTGGTCAAAAAATTCAATGATGAGTTTTTACTGAATAAGCACGTTTTAGGATCCATATAATACGATTTTACCATTTTTACGATGATGTCTGTATGTATGTGTGTCTGTGTGTCTGTGTGTCTGTGCGTCCGTGTGTCTGTGTGTGTGTGACAAAAGTTCCGGATTCCATAACTTCAATACCACGATTCCAAAAATTATAATTTTTTCGTATTCCTCAAGTTTACATCCAGAAGAACAACTGATTAGATTTTGGTTATAATTGGTCAACCGGAAGTAATCTCATTTGAAGATTTAACAGTAAAATTTGATTTATTGACATTTAACGTTATTATAACTTAAAGAATATATTATTCTCTATACGATTTGATTACAATTTATACTTCATATTCAATAGATACAGAGTTAAAGAATTTTAAAGAAATTTTATAATTCAGTCAGCTATGCCAAACTTGAGAACTAGTAATATATTCATATAATTCAAATTGACAGATGTCAGTATCAATAAAAAGTAAATTAATGTGGCAGATA
Source organism: Harpalus rufipes (assembly GCA_951394225.1). Classification (NCBI taxonomy): domain Eukaryota; kingdom Metazoa; phylum Arthropoda; class Insecta; order Coleoptera; family Carabidae; genus Harpalus; species Harpalus rufipes. The sequence continues at coordinate 38,583,244 of OX596283.1, forward strand.
TGAGGATGTTGAAGTAGATATTGGCGAATACACGGAAAGATACGGTAAGAAAATAACTCTAGTGTTACAAGTTTTTAGAAAGATACAAGAAAGACGATTACATTGGTTTGAACATGTTATGAGGAGAAACGAAGAATTATATTGGAACAAGTATGAATAGTTTAGTAATAGGACGTTAAAGAAACAGAGGAAGACCAAAGATAAGATGGAACGACTGTATTGCGGAAGATTTGAGAGAAAAGGAACTGAATGAGAACGACATGAAAAATAGCGACCCCTAACGAATGGGAAAAGCTAAAGAAGAAGAAGATGCCAGTGTCAAGTGCAATTTCAATAGTTTGTTTATGAAATCATTTTACTGGAAATTTAGAATCTTTTGTAAGAAAAATTATGGAATTTATACATTATACACGTGAATGACGGAAGGTATTGTGCTGGCCACAACAGATTTTTATAAATCAAACGACATAATGTATTAATGATATTTTTGTTGTTATGTTTTAGAAAAGAAGTATTATAAAGAGAGAAGAGGGCAAAAACAATATTCCTCCATTAAAATAATTTCAAGGTAAAGAAACTGGAGTTCTCTACTTTAGAGAGTCCATCATCGTTGGAATGCACTGACCGAGGCTGAAATCCTCACGGAAAACTGTTCCTAGTGGAAAATAAGTTGGTACCCGTGGGATTTAAGTTTTTCAGCCTGCTCTCTACCGTTTAATATATAACCTACAACTATCCATACTACGTGTTTGATGAAAACTCTTTGAAATAACTCACCCTAGAGCAATTTCAGTTTTCAACAAAGGTAGGAATTTGTAACAGAAATACAATGAAAAATAAGTGGTAGGTACGCTGTAATGATTATAAAAGAAAAAGTTACAACTAGGGGCCTAAAAATTTTTACGTGTACTTTAGGTTTAATTTTGATTTACATCGCATTTTAATGGCACAAAATAGACCCCTGTGGCGCACTCTCCACGCCAGCAATGAGTGCCTGTGAGGTGACGCCTGGTAAGCGCCCACACGGTACAAATATTCCATCATTACCGATATCTGTGTACGAAGCAGATTGGCACACCCAGCAATGGGTAATATGCCGTGATGAAATATTTATTTATTTATTTATTTTTATTTTATTTACCCTCATTTGATTTTCTGATTTCAGTTTTTGCCTCGGTTGCAAACTTCAGCTTCAGCTAAATAAGATCACTTATACAACTTTGATACACAAATAAATTATTGTGCCTTCATCTTTCATTTTAACAGTTTTTCTTCAAAAAACTCTTTTAAATATTTTTTGACATTTAATGTTATAATAAATATTTACTTTGTGTAGACGTGTTCAGCTTGTTGTTTTACATTTCTTGTTTTCATGTCTATGACTGTGTCTTAGACTGAGCTTGGTAAAACTGTGCGTTTTACTCATGTAAGTAATAATTGGATTTGTTTTTGTGTTATTCTTTGTGAATCGGTATTGAAAAATTTGTAGATCGATGTATACTGCTTGAGATTGAATTTATAAATTATAGATTAAGAACTTAGAGTTTATATGTATTCAATTAATCGTGTTGTTGTTTCATTTGATGATTGATTTTATTTGTTCGCGGAGAATTATTAAAGTTAATATAGTTTTATTATTGTTGGAAATACGTGTTTGTTCTGCCTCATACTCATTTCCAGCGTGTCTTAGTGACCTGTCCTACAACGCGTGAGTATCAATTGAATTCTTAGTGACACTACCCAAATTTCGATTGATTGATTTGTTTAACCCGTTTTTCTGGTGTCCTTCTATCCGAGGATTTTTAAAATACGGATAGTAATGGCAGCGATTCCGTTACCTTTGAACTTAATAGTTTTTGCATTAATAAAATTAGTGTTTTACTCTCGGGTCAAATAAATTTTCACATTATACAGGACTACGTCACATATTTTTGTTTTCACTACCGTAACTGTTATAACAAAATATTGTTAGTATTCCTGTTACACAACCTTTGTATATCGTTTTTAATTCACAAGCCGCCATGGCCTTCTTTTTGTGATTTTCAATTTTCAAATACCGGATTACATGCTCTTTTAGTATGTTCAAGGTGGTAAATATTTAGTAACAACTAGCGCTTTTGATGTAAGGCATGTCGTTTTTACTAATAGATGAATAGTGACCGTTATGAATTTGTATAGTGAGGCGTCGTGTAATAATAACAGCGTTCCTTTGACATGTGTAACATGATACAGTGAATTAATTATTTGCGGCGTGTCAGTGGCGAACACAGCATCAGCATCATGTTTCACGTCGATTCGTTCGGCTTCAGCGCCGGCCATTCGGAATTGCTTTCAAATTTCATAGCCTGTAAAACATTACAAAGTGGAGGTACGCAAAGGTTGTAAATTTCATCTGCAACGCTAATAATTTACCCGTTATGCCCGCAATTGTGTCCATGCACACACCAGAAAGAATTACAGTCGCCATTTATAATTCCGGGCGGCGGTGGCGCTGAATTGCCGCAAAACTGCGTTATTCCATTAGGCCAGCGCGGTATGGAGATAGCGGATAATGAAGGCAAAAATTCAAGATTACTTCAAATTTTTGCGAGCAGGGCCGCATTTAAGTATAGGTGCATTAACAAAGTTATAAAATACTACTACAAAATCGGTAATTTGGTTATAATATAATTATATATACTGGTATTAACTAGGACGCCAAGGACACATCTACTCTCAAAATTCCAGTGGAAAACGGTCCGCAAAACTGGCAGAATTCCAGAAAATAGCTCAGGGGGCCAATTTTGTAATTAGAAACCAATAGCGAATACGAATGCAATATGGCGGGTCACTAAATAAGCGCCATCTTATTTTCTATTCATATGACTGATTTCTATCATATTGTGTACACTATACATATTCAGTACTAGTCTGACATTTGTTTAAATTTCCCGCGCTAGGAAAATTTTAGTTCATTTGAAAAGTAGCGTTATTTGAAATTGTATCATACTTATTTTGTGGTTATATTTCCTTTGTGCATCATACACATGTTTTTAAATTAGGTATTTTAATTAATTTTCAATAGAAGAAAAAAAACTAATTAAATGGCACTAAAAAATTAAATAATAATACAATCAATAACAAACTACACACTAGGAAAAATAAACGAGCCGATAACTTATACTTATTCATAAGCGAATACCTTAATTATGAAACATAAAGTAGTGGGGATGATCTTATTCAGTATGAACTGTATTCACTATCGCTTTCTAGTTACAAAATTGCCCCCCAGTTTAAAACTGTTGGTGTTGCTTTAGCCAGATCTCTCGCTGTATATATTTACTTCACACTTTCACTTCCCTACTTGAGTAATCAGTATTCTTCGCTTGTAATCAACAATAATTATAACTGCAGATACTGTTTGCCTTATAGTAATGTTAGAAAAATATCCACAGTATTTTTTTTTTAATTTCCGATCAAGGAAATGTACGATTTGTATGAATTAAGATTTTAGCTCCGCCCATTCTATCTAATTTAGTAGTGCCTTACATAGTTTTTATGAGGGTATGCAAGATACTACTGTTATTTTATTATTATAAAAATATGTTACAATAAATGCATTCAAAATTCAAAACTAAGTCAACTGGTAAATTTATTAGCAAATGTAAAACCAAACAAGTGAAAAATAATATACTGACACAGTGTCAGTGACATTGACAGTATATAACGATGTTCGTACGGCTATGAATCAAGGTAATATATCTGAATTAATAAACAAACTTACGTTACGGCGATAGTATTGTCAAAAACCAGCATCTTTTTAAATTGGAATATCCTAACTTAGTCGAAATAGTATGAAATTTTGAAAGACAAGCGTGTTATATCCATTCTCATCGCACACGCTTCTAGTCCTTCCAAATGAGAGAGATAAATATATACCAATTTGATAATTCGTTCATGATACTGATGAGCTTAATCGGACATCTTTAGTTTTTTTACTATATGTGGTATGATGTGTTTTTTTTCTATTTTATAGTATTAGGATAGTGGATTACCGGTAGAAAAGATGGAAAATGATCTCACCATTTTATAATTGTACCTCAGTTTTAAAATAGTGAAATAATGAATTGTAAGCATTTGATTCTTAACAAAATGCTAGTTTTAAAATATAGATGATTTTTTTTTGTCGGATCTTTTATTGTACTCAATGGTCTTGAGCTATAGTCAAAATATTCTTGTAATGAACAATTTAGAAATGTTAAATGCCATCAGAATTTCAGTAAAGCGGCACTACGATTAGAAATATTTTATAATGACTTGTTTTATGTAATACATGAACCGCGGAATGCTCTCCCTTACTCTTCTAGGTTTCTTTGGTGTCATGGAATGTAGTGTTTTTTACAATATAACAATTCCGGAAAAATATCCGTATGGCAAAATATTTTTTTATGTTTTTCTATTAATTTTTAATACTAAATCAGAGTAATATTGGCAAAAAAAGGAGGAAAACATATTTTGAAATTCTACCTTTGTTTCAAAATAGGTGTTTCACTGCAGTTGATTATTCGCAAAATAGTGGTATGAAATTATTGATACATTTTTACCTTCCGTCACCCTTAGGTAAGAAAGGTATTGTCTTTGGTCAAAAATTTCGATAGTTAGTTTCTAATGAATAAGCACGTTTTGGGGTTTCTAGGAAATGAATTTACTATTTTCACGATATTTTACTGTGTGTGTGCGTCTGTATGTGTGTGTGTGTGTGTGTGTGTGTGTGTGTGTATGTGTGTGTGTGTATGTCTGTGACGATCATTTCGGATCGCAGAACTCCAATACCACAATTTTAAAAATTATAATGTTATCCTATTCCTCGAGCTTAGATCAATATGCAGACATGATTAGATTTTGGTTATAATTGATCCACCGAAAGTACCCACATTTCAATAGATATAGAGTTAACGAATTATAAAGATATTAAATTTCATACATCAGCCAGAATTCAATTGACATGTCAGTAAAAAAAAATTAATGTGGCAGAGAAGAGGATGTTGAAATAGATATTGGGGAAGAAACGGAAAGATAGGATAAGGATTTAAAGGATAAGGGAAATGGGTCGAGTGATAAATGTTGCTCTAGATACATATACAGGGACGATTACATTGATTTGAACATGTCGTGGAGCGAGATAAAAATATATTGGAAGAAGAATGAATAGTTTAGTAATAAAAGGTAGAAGAAACAGAGGAAGACCAAAGATAAGTTGGAAGAACTGAAATGCGGAAGACTTGAGAGAAAAGGAACCGAATGAGGTCGACACGTAGTTACGGGTACAGAATAAAAGTGGTGCAATCTAGCAATTTATTTCATATAGTTTGCACACAAATGCACCTACATTTACTGATATAAACTATCAGCTATTAAAACGCTTTACTGTCGTCAACAATAGACCATATATTTTTAAAAGCGGTAATAGAAATTCTCGTTAGAGTTTTAAAGCACAACAAAACTTTTTTTTTGTTCGCTATTGTGCTATTCAACGTGGCTTTATTATAATTTCTACTTTTGAATGGAGCATAGACAGTAGTTCAAATTATGTGTAACTATTTGTTTCAAAATTTCAATGGAAGCTGATATTCGCTGCAAAGGAATTGCCTATTGTGTTCAACATAATTTGGATTACAAGGTAAATTTTCTTCGTAATCGTCTTGAATGTAATATAATATCTGTCAAGATATTCTGCTTTAATATTTAATTTTTTGAGGATTCTAATCATAAAATATGTTAATACATATGTTATTCCAAATTTTTTGGTTTTTCTTTCTTTGTAGTGGGTACTTGAGCCACAAATCAGTGCTTGTTACTCTATTTTGACACTGTACATGGCGTTTTTAAATCTAAAAACATTTTGAAACCGCTTTATAAACTGGTTGTGAAGTCAGTGATTGTTTTGATTTTGTTTTTGGTCTATAATAAACAAAAGGGGCACCTATATTTGAACAATTTTCTCATATTTACTTATGGTGTTTTGCAATGGCTGGAGTATTGCCTCACAGAATTTTTATTACATTAAAAATACATACACCTGCAAAATTAGGGGAAGGCCAATAAAAGCTAAGTATTTCAAGATGAAAGTGAAGATGGTCTCCACTCTGCAACGTAAAATACAGAAAAAATGTATCTCGTCGAAATAATGAGTAACGAAAGAAAAATGTACTTAGAGAATCTCATAATTCTTGATCTATGACTATTATGCAGGTGACAAATCTACGTTGAAGGACTTAAATTTGTTTCAAACATTATGGGCTAATGTAGACGAGCACTGTAGACTAGAGTAACATTGAACTGCAAAAAAACTATCAAATTCTTCTCAAGTAAGTTGTAAATATTGTCAAAATTACATATCGATATAAGAATAATCGGAGTGCAATCTATCCATCACTTTATTAAAGAAAATCAGTATGTTATTTAGATACATGTATGAAAAAATAAAATGTAAAGGAAGATATGTAAGAATAGATGCACATATCCAGATATATACATTTTAGACCGCCCAAAATTAATGTTTTTACTAGAAGAATATGAAGAGAAAGTAAACAAGAATGTTGTTCGAGTTGAAAATCCCTGTTACCAGCATAAAATTTATATATGGTAAACTCTATAATTTATTGCACATAATTTATGGTAAAATATCCTATAGATTTTTTAAGTATATGTGAAAATTGTATTATGTTGAGACATGCTCTTAATGAATAATAAAGAAGTTTATACGTCATAGACTTATATGAATATATTATTTGTATTTCTAAAAATATTCTTTGCTTTATGCATACAGCCAGGTAAAATATACGGCGAGAGTTTATGTGCTGGCCACATCAGATTTTTTAAAATAATTTTTCTATTCTAAATACTTGGAATTGAAACGACAACAAAAGCAGAAATAATTACTAACCGTTGATCTTTGTATATAATATAATGTAATACAATACTCATGAAACTATTTGGGTTTCGTGTTTGTAGTTGGGAAAGAGTGCTTTGCTTTCTACTTATTAACTCGTAGCATGGCGACTTTGGGACCCTGTCACAATCCCACAAACAGAAGAGAAGTGAACGTCCACATGGCGCTTTCGGTTTCGCATTTCCGCTTCTGAACTTGTTAATCAATGGTTTAGGATCGCGTTTATGTTGTAGAATTTTAGGGTCAGTTTACAGCGCGGGTTACTAGACTTCAGAGCTTAGTTCAGGAAGCAACATATGTATTTGTTTGAAATATCGTGGGTTGTGAAATGTTTCGGGTTGTATTATAGGATTTACTGGCTTTTACAATTCTACTCTACAAGGATTGGGAGGGCATACTGGACACTGATAAGGGAATACCACACTAAAGTACTTAAAATCTTTGTATGTACAGTACAAGGGACATTACTGTAACAATACTAGTTTATCTAATGTAACGGTAGCTTATTGTGTGATCAATGCTATTTCAAACTATGGTGTGATTCTTATTCTACACTTATAGTAGTAGAACATGTTTGTAAATAATATACCGGGTGATCATTTGAAAACTTCCCACCTTGAATAACTCTTTAATTAATAAAATTATCAAAAATCACTAAAACAGGTCAATGTTATTTTGGAGGGGGACATTTAATAACCCATTCCAATCAGTTGGGAAACTTTCACCCTCCCCTCCAGCCACCCCCACCCCAAAATTTTAAATGGCACTATCCCATGTGTGATACATCATTTTAAAGGTTGTAAAATTCTTAATATTTTAAAGCAAAGAAAATGAAAATCGGCCGAGCCGTTCATGAATTAGAGACAAAAATGTATTAAACCGGAAAATTTACAAAATACCTAAAACTAAAACTCACAAACGTAAACAATTAAATTTATCGTAATAGATGCTCGAATTGCGCTCCATTGGTTGCTAGGCAATAATAAAGCCGATGTTCAAACGCTCTTCTAACATTTTCGAAAACTCGCCGCGGAATTAATCGGCATTCGGATGTTATTCGTTGTTTCAGTTCGTCGATGTTGGCTGGGGGAGTTTGATAGACGATGGATTTAAGGTGGCCCCAAAGGAAAAAGTCGAGAGGGGTTAGGTCAGGAGACCTTGCTGGCCACTCTACTGCTCCTCTTCTTCCAATCCACCTCTCTGGAAACTTGTTATTCAACCAGTTTCGAACTGGTACCACAAAATGTGGTGGGGCACCATCTTGCTGAAAATAAACTTGATTTTCATCCAAAATTAAGTTTCCTTCGTCGTCTACTTGATTTTCTATTGCTTCCGTAATCAAGGGGTCTATGATATCTTCCAACATATTGAGATAAATAGTACCATTTAAATTTTCATTAATAAATAACGGACCAATGACCGAGTCCCCCAGTATACCAGCCCACACATTAATTTTTTGTGGCCACTGAGTATGCGTTTCTCTAAATAGATTCGGGTTTTCATCATCCCAATAACGACAATTATGACGATTAACATAGCCATTCAAAAAAAAGTACATTCGTCACTGAAGCAAATATTTTGAATTAGATTTGGAGTGGTATTTATCATCACAGTCATTTGTTCACAAAATTGAACTCGTCTATCGAAATCATCTTCATTTAGAGCTTGGTGATTTTGAAGTTTGTATGGATGCCATTTATGAAGTTTTAAAACCTTATGAACAGACCCATACGAAAAACCAGTTATGTTGCGCACTTGCCGAATTGAGCTCGTAGGATTTGCAGCAAATTGTCCTAATATTTCTATTTGAGAGTCCTCATCCACAATTCGAGGTTGTGTCCTTTTTTTATTTGCTACTGATCCAGTTTCTTCAAATTTTTCTACCAAATCTAAAACGTATCGATGGGATACATGTTTATTTAGATGTCTTGCATTAAATTCATTGGCTGTACGTCGAGCACACTGATTTTCAGCTCCATAAATGAAAATTATTTCAATTCTCTCTTCTAAAGTGTATGTCATTTCAGTGACACAATTGGCACAAACGCTACCCCAAATCAAAGTAATCTAAAGTTATCTGAAGCGGCGATATTTAATTCCTGAATTCTACAACACTTGACACTTTGAACTTGTACGACGCACGTTCTTTTGTTTCAAAGCAAAACGTAGGTAGATGGCTTGATCAACCAATCAAAATGGGCATACATTTTTGTCTCTAATTCATGAACGGCCGATTTTAATTTTCTTTGCTTTAAAATATTGAGAATTTTACAACCTTTAAAATGATGTATCACACATGGGGTAGTGCCATTTAAAATTTTGGGGTGAGGGTGGCTGGAGGGGAGGGTGAAAGTTTCCCAACTGATTGGAATAGGTTATTAAATGTCCCCCTCCAAAATAACATTGACCTGTTTTAGTGATTTTTGATAATTTTATTAATTAAAGAGTTATTCAAGGTGGGAAGTTTTCAAATGATCACCCGGTATAAATAATTATTATAATCGTCATCCTTAGAACATATAGTTAGGAATCCTGATATCTAAAATCTTTTATTGAAAAATTGTTACGAAGTTCAGCTTTTTTTTAAATTTTAAAATAATTTAGTAGTAATTGTTCATGTAAAATTACTGCAATGAACACGTTGGATGCCGCTATTATTTAGACATTCTTTGTCTGATCCCAAAATTGATTTATCTTTATTCGAGTGCCTGCATACATACACGCACGTAACTGTTGTCCCGACTTGATTGAATAACTGAAAGAATCAATCTGACTAAAACGCACCATCACAATACATCAGCCGACGCTTATACGCGACAGCGGCATTTAATGTGTGTATAATAATTACATCAAATTGTAAAACACTTTTTACCTTCCGTCACCTTTAGGTAAGGAAGGTATTGTCTTTGGTCAATAAATTCGATGATGAGTTTTTAGTGAATAAGCACGTTTTAGGGTTCCTAAGATACGACTTTACTGTTTTTACGATGATTTCTCTCTCTCTCTTTGTGTGTGTGTGTGTGTGTAACGATTTTTTCATAGACGATAACTTAAATACTACAATTCTAAAAATTTCGTATCATTTCCTTTACACCCATATGAAGAGCTGATTAGATTTTGGTTATAAATGGTCAACCGGAAGTACCCCCATTCGAAGATTTTAAGTTTTTAATGCTAAAGAATATTCTATTATCTATACGAATTGATTGCATTTTATCCTTAATATGCAATGGATGTAGAGTTAAAAAATTATAAATTTCATAAATCAGCCAGCTATGCTGTAACCATGGAAACAGCTACTAAATTAAGAAAGTTCTAATTGACTGATGTTAGTGTTAGTGAAAAGAAAATGAATGTGATATAAGTTTCTAGAAAGATACAAGAGAGACGATTATTTTGTTTGGACATGTCATGAGGAGAGATGAATAATATATTGGAAGAAGAATGAACAGCTTAGTAATAGAAGGTGGAAGAAACAGAGGAAGACGAAAGAGAATATGGAAGGACTGTATTGCGGAAGACTTGAGAGAAAAAGAACTGAATGAGGACGACAAGCAAAATAGAAATGGATGGATGAAGAAAATCAAGAAAAGCGACCCCTGACGAATGGGAAAAGCTAAAGAAGAAGAAGAAGAAGCCGAAGATGTCTGTATCAAGTGCACTTTTCAGAGTTTGTTTATTAAATAATTTTACTGGAAATATAGAATCTTTTGCAAGATGATTTATGTATGGAGTTTGTACATAATACACAGAATTGACGGAAAGTAATGCGCTGGCCAAATCAGATTTTTAAAATTAAAATTTAAGATTTGTTTTTACCAATAGGTTCATAAAATAACAATTATAAATTTTTGCTCTAACCTAAATAATTAAATAAATAGGCATAAGGAAAAGGACTAGTACCATCAAAAGATGGCAACCAAGAAGTAAACGAAGAAGTGGTTTATGTACATTCATAATAAAATTTGAACTAAGTTCAATATCATATTTTTATAAACTAATTCGTTGTTTTTAAATATTCATTTCCTGGAAACATAAACAAAATCTTATATTCCACAGCCAATGTTCTTTTTCTCAAAAAAAAAAACCTTCAGCGTGTGTAGAAAAGCTTTGTGAATACAGGGCATTGTATATACATTGTATATAATACATAAAGTATGAGATTAAAGACAATAACTGTCCGCTAAGGCAGAAATATTTTAATATGTGTAAGTGGTAGAATATTTCTCCATGAAATATCGTGTCGTAAAAGCATTAATAGAATCCTTGCGCATTTTATGTGGCGCAAATTTTTCATTTTCCGTATCAAAATCGTCGGAACATGTCATTTTATGTCTCGGACTTACTCATAAAATGATGTTCTCTCAACAAATTCGTCGTTAAACCGCGCTGTAAAGTTTCGCAAAATGGTGAAGTAATAAATTTACGCGATTCCGGAGTGTACCCAGCGATTGCATAAGAATGTGGTCCAGATAGCAGTTTAGCTGAGTGTACACTGCTTTAATAACTCATATTTAATCTGGAATTGTCTTCTAACCTCGCGGCTCCATATTTGATGAACAGCGCCATTCTCATAAATCAACTTTATTCATCTGTTATCAAAATTAATTATAAAATCTGTAGCTCTTCTACAGAGCGGATAATATTTAAATTAGTTCTTGCGATATATTATTCATTATCTCTTCACGTTAAAAAACAGTAATTTATGTGTTTAAATTTTCATAAATTACTTTACATGTAATGAATTTTTTATAAGTTCGTCATCCGTGTGTGAAATAAATTCCGTTTTGAGCAACTATTAGCCATTATCTCAAGACGACGCTAGGTAGATACTAATTTGGAATATTATCAGTTGCCTTAGGGTTTCTTATAGCATTATGCTCTATAATTAAATTAGAAATTTATCTAATTAGATCTTGTACTCTTATTGCAATCTTTGAGAAGTGAATAATTTTAGAAGGAACGAGAAATCTTTTGTATAAAACTGCATTGTTGTAATTAATAGCTCATTAACGACCCCTGAAGATACATGTAACTGAAGTGTGTATAGTTAAGAAAATGAAAGTTTAAAATAGATTTGTTGTTCTTCTTAATAACTTTACTTTGAAACATTTACCATGAAATTCTATATTTTCAAGTCTCAAGTGATACCTAAAATTATTACAATGGGGTTCTCACAAAAGAAAAAATCTGATGTGGCCGGCACATTTCCGTGCATTATGTAAAAATTCCTTAGGGCGCGAGCAGTCACGTGACTTTGTTCACCCTGGCAATCAGATATGGGGGCCCGTATCAGAATGACAGCTTTTTATTATATTCACAATTGACATATGTAATAATTTTTCATTCCAAACTTCATTTTTTGCTATTGTATGATACCTTCTTTTCGGCATCTGAATTCCACACGCCTGATAACCAATAAACCACATGAAATAAGAAAATCATGAAATTTTGAATGTAAACTTATGACATTTGTCAGTTATGGGCATTATTAATAGCTGTCATTTTGACATGGGCTTCCATATCTGCTTGCCACGGTTAGCAAAGTCACGTGACTGCTCGCGCCCTATCTTTTAAAAGATACTATTTTTCCAGTAAAATTATTTCATAAATTAACTATGTAAATTGCACTGGACACTGACATCTTTTTTAGCTTTTTCCATTCGTTGGGGTTGCTATTTTCTATTTTCTTCTTCCACTCATTTCTATTTTGCGTGTCGTCCTATTCAGTTCTTTATCTCTCAAGTCTGTGCTTCCATCTTATCTTTGCTCTGCCTCTGTGTCTTCAACCTTCTACTACTAAGTTATTCATTATTTTTCCAATATATTCTTCATCTCTCCTCATGACACGTTCAAACCAACCGTCTCGTATCTTTCTAGAAACTATCACCCGAGCCATTTCTCTTATCCTTTAAATCCTTACCTTATCTTTCCGTGTCTTCCCCAATATCTAGCTCAACATTCTCATCTCTGCCACATTCATTTTCGTTTCACTGACACTGACATCAGTCAATTAGAATTATCTGAATAGGTATATTAGCAGTTTCCATGGTTAGCATAGCCGGCTGGTTTATGAAATTGAATACCTTTACAATTATTTAACTCTACATCTATTGAACATAAAGTATAAAATGCAATCCAATCGTATAGAGAATAATATAGATATTCTTTAAAAATTATAATATTAAATGTCAATAAATGATATTTATCTGCTTTTTTTCTAGAAAAATTGTTAAAAGTTGCAAATGAGGGTACTTCCGATGGACACACACACACACACACACACACACACACACACACACACACAGATGCACACACAAACATACAGACATCATCGTAAAAATAGTAAATTCGTTTTGTAGGGACCATAAAACGTGCTTATTCATGAGAAACTCACTATCGAAAGCGAATCAAAAGCTCTCTGTACGTTTTGCAACCATTTTCTCCATTTTGTACCTTCCGTCACCTCTAGGTAAGGAAGGTATTGTCTTTGGTCAAAAAATTCGGTGGTGAGTTTTCATTGAATAAGCACGTTTTCGGGTCTTTACAATACGATTTTACTATTTTTACGATAATGTCTGTATGTGTATGTGTGTGTGTGTGTGTGTGTGTTAGTGTGTGTGTATGTGACCGCCGGGTCGTCAACGATATCTCCAATACTAGAATTCCAAAAATTACAATTCTTGCGTATTCCCCTTCCTTACAACCATATGCAGATTTGATTAGATTTTGGTTATAATTGGTCAACCGGAAGTACCCTCATTTGAAGATTTTAACAGTTTTTCTTGAAAAACTCAGTTAAATGTTATTATAACTTAAAGAATATATTATTGTCTATACGATTTGATTGCATTTTATATTTCATATTCAACAGATATGGAGTTAAAGAATAATAAAGATAAAAAAATTCATATAAATTTCATAATTCAGCCAGCTATGCTAACTTAACCATGGAAACTGCTAATATATTCAGGTAATTCAAATTGACAGATGTCAGTATCAATAAAAAGCAAGTAATTGAATGAAAGAATAAGGGAAGTAACGCTAGTGTTAGAAGTTTCTAGATATAAGAGAGATGTTTACATTGGTTTGAACATGTCATGAGGAGAGATGAATATATTAATAGAAGGTGGAAGAAACATAGGAAGACCAAATATAAGATGAAAAGATTGTATTGCAGAAGACTTGAGAGAAAAGGAACTGAATGAGGACGACACGCAAAACAAAAATGAGTGAAAGAAGAAAATAAAAAAGCGACCCCTAGCGAATGGGAAAAACTAAAGAAAATGAAGATGTCAGTGCAATTTGCATAGTTTGTTTATGAAATAACTTTACTGGAAATATAGGATCTTTTGCAAAAAAAATTATGTATAGGGCGCGTGCAGTGACATGACTTTGCTGACTTTGGCAAACAGATATGGGGACCCGTGACAGCAATTAATTATGTCCATAACTGACAAGTGTTATAATTTTTCATTCAAAATTTCATAATTTTCTTATTTCATGTGGTTTGTTTGTTATCACCAGGAGTATGGAATTCAGTTGCCGAGAAAGGGAATCACATAATACCAAAAATTTAGAATCTTTTGCAAGAAAATTTATGTATGGAATTTGTATATAATACACAGGATTGACGGAAGGTATTGTGCTGGCCACATCAGATTTTTTTTTACAAAAGGTATGTGTATGAATATCTGTACATCATATGATTTAAAAATGTGAGTAAATGCTCACCTGATCTCTTTATTCTTGCCGGTAGCCGAAATAAGATAAAACCAATCTTACAAAAGTACAACGTTTTCCTTCCATCTGCAATACAGTTGTCTATTCAATATATCGGCTCCTTCCAATCTTGTTTCTCGTACAATAGAAATCCATTTTACTAAAATGTATTTTTTGTTCTTACTCGTCGGTTTTTATCTGCTGGATGGTTTTCTCTAACGCTTCGCATTAAAATAAATTATTGGGAGTTCTGTGATATCAAACGCTGTTGAGATGAGACAGTTGCCCTAGATTTCAATATGATTTGCAGTTTATGCGACCTTGTTCTAAATGTCTCGTATCTTGTCAATTTCTGTGAGCGGAAACTATTTTTCTAGGAGCATGATTTCTGCATCAGACATACTCAAGTGGTGCTTTGAATGCATTATCCGAAACTTGACTGCTAAGATTGTAATTTACAATATCTATCAAGTACTTGACATGAATTTAAGATATTGCTTTGTAATATACAAAAACAGTTTAACTTTCTTACTTCTTTTTTTAACTCCCGCTACCCTACATAGATACAAGAATGTTTTCATGGCGATCAGTTGTTTATTTATTTATTTCTTATTTCCTCGTAATAAAATATAAAATAATGCATACCTATAGGTTTTTATTTACACTCTTTTTTAGACCGCGAAAATTTTTTTGTATCCAACATGACCTGAAAATGTCTTTACTGGGCTCACAAGCTTCCATAGCCCGCCATGGAATATGCTCGCTCACTCAGTAAAGTATATCAGGTCTTGTTACGTGAATAATTTTTTATTCGAAAGTATTTCTCACACTTGTTCCACAATATACGACTAGAATAATTATTTTTTGTACTAATAAAAGCACTACAATATACATTTAATTATTTGGAAACAAGAGTGTTAGAGAAAAATATTTTTACAGTTATTTTACTGTTTATATTCGTATTTGATTTATACTGCACACAGAAATAGAAGTAGAAACGGAAAGAATTTTATAACGTTGGTAAGGATTATCAAATAGCTTAAATGTAAGGATTATTTAAAATATTAATTTTTTACATTGCTAAAGTTGTACATCATATAGGTTTATTATATTTTCATATTTATTTTACCCGTCCTAGAATTTATAGCATACCAGTGCATTTTAAAATTACTATTTCAAACAAAATATTTACAGTTATAAAACAACAAAAAATTTATTTTGTAAACTATTTTTCACATGGGCTCCGAAGCTTTGCTGGCAACACTGTGTACATATGTAGCAAATGACGTCATACTCGGCACACATGCGTAGTGCATTTTAAATGAAACATTGTTAGCTGTCTCTGTAAAATAGAGAGGTTACGTAACAATGGATATCACTACACAAGATTGGACTGTGAAGACTTAAATTAATTACATCTATTGTACTTACACAGATACTTTTTACAACTCAAAATATATGATTTTGACAGATTGCACTAACAAGAACTGACGATCGTATTACGTGCAAACATATGTGCACTCAGTAAGGTTGAGTTCACTCGAACAGCATAAATGAAACACGTAAAACCTACTAGTGCACACTTATATGTACGAGAATGAATCAAATGTAAACAGGACTAACTTTTTTTAAAAAGTATAAATAAAGTTTTTAGTCCCTTCATCGTAGAAACTAGCGGGACCTTCACATAGCCATTGGAGCACAAACTCCTCCACCGCACGGTCGTCGTCGAATCGATGGCCTCCCATCGCTTCTTTGAGGGGCCCAAGACGGTGAAAGTCACATAGTGACAAGTCGGGATTGTAGCGTGGATTTTCCAACGTTTCCCAGCCAATTCTGTTCAATTTTTGTCTCGTAGTGTTTGCTGTGTGGGGCCTGGCGTTGTCATGAAGCAAAATGACATTTTTGACAGTTTGCTTTTTTCTTTTCCTTCGATAGGTAAATTTTGCGGCATCCAGTAAGTTGCAATAATATTGCGTATTGGTCATTATGCTTTTATCAGTCGCTCATTCTTTGGCGGCAATCGTGGCTCTGATTCTCGACCCTTTCTCACCCTTCACTGAATTCCTTATGCCGAGCAAAGACAATGGTCCTTGAAAACGTGCTGTTCCCACACTGGGTCTTCAACCACCTCATAATTTCTCTTGGACTTACGCCTTCCTTGGCCAAAAACTTGATAATAATCCGTTGCAACACGGAGACATACCCTTCTTGTTCGCTCATGGTTTTCTTTAATACTAAAGAGACATCAGCGAATTGATTCACCGTCGTATAAATGGAAAACGAGTCATATACTCAGTTCGTATTAAATATATAAACGCTATTAAACACGTGAAATCAAATTGCACATCGTGGTGCTTCAAAATATGTATATGATATCGTGACAAGTGACGAATCGTGGATCTACGCGTATGAGCCCAGCAGTCGACTGTATAGGTCTTCCTAGGCGAGTCAAACCCAACAAAAGTTGTTCGTGCTCGAAGCACTTCGAAGCAAATGGAGGCCGGTTTTTCGGAAAAACTGGATATGTCTCAACCGTACCATGGGTGCAACGTAGACCGTCAATTCTGAATGGTACACAACCATTTTTTTGCCATAAGTCTTCGAAGAAATAAGGGAAATCAACCGCCATTACGACAATGCGAACTCTCTCACATCTGCTCGAACAAGTGACTTTTTGAGCGTTCAAAACGTCGATTTGATGAGTCGTCCGCCGTATAGTCCTCATTTGGCAGCCAATGACTTCTTTTTATTCCCGAATATTAAAAACAAATTGCGAGGTCAACGTTTTTCGACATCTGAAGAAGCGGTTGATGCGTTCAAAATGCATGTTTTAGAGATACCTCAGTCGGAGTAGAAAAAGTGCTTCGAAAATTGGTTCACACGCATTCAAAAGTATATTTATCTTCATGGAGAGTGCAGAAATAGTCGGGATTGGCTCCGCAAAGCAAACTTTTCTGCAGAATTTGCTGGTGAACTGGTTTGTAGATAGGGACGTAGTACCTATGTCGACTATTGCGTCTTCATTAAGCATGTATGCTGGCTTCAACCTGTCGACAGAGACTTTAATATCACGACCGTTCACACAAACCGTGTAAGTCTTGTCTCCACGGGAAATCACGGGATACGGTCCATCGTAGGGATGTTGTGGCGAATGAAAACTTGTTTGGCCGTAGAAAGATCTTCGAAAATAAAGGTCTTCTTTTCGTCGTGACGACCGGGACTTCTAGGGCAGAGTTGTTGAAAATGACGTCGCAGATCCCTTATAAAGTCAGCAGAATTGGCGTCGTCTTCATTGGAAGACCTCATCACGAGAAATTCACCTGGAAGTCTTAGTGGCTCGCCGTAAACCAGCTCTGCTGCTGAGGTTTCTATATCTTCTTTGACAGCTGCTCGTATTCCCAACAAAACGGTTGGAAGAATCTCTGCCCATCGGTCGTTCTGATGACACCTGATTGCAGCCTTCAGTTGACGGTGAAATCGTTCTACCAAACCATTAGCAGCCGGATGATAGGCTGTTGTTCGAAGATGAGTCGTACCTGTCAAGCGATTCAAGTGCTTGAAAAGGTATGACTCAAACTGCCTGCCTTGATCTGTCGTAACTCGTAGTGGAGTCCCGAAACGACAAATCCAGTTACTGTAGAAGGCTCGTGCGACGGTCTCTGCTTCTTGGTTTGGCAAAGGAATTGTTTCTGGCCATTTTGAAGTGATTGTGTATATATTTATCAGATTAAATTAACGTACAACAGCAGCGTTTGAAGTATAACTAATTTATTTTTTATTATTTTCCGAGTTCGTTTTTTTACAATCAATATTTTCGTAGTAACAAAAACATAAATTTTATAGTGGGCTAGTGCACCCACAAGAGTACTTCAAAAAACAATAAAGCCATTTTCGATGATAAATATTTGTTTTTGTTTTCTAGTCCCGAAATATAAAAGGCAACCCTCGTATTAGTTTCGCTAACCACTTACAAACAAACTGAAATAATTTTCGTGGAGGACTAATGCCTCAAAATTCCCCGTGAAACTTGTTTGTGCATTTCTAAAAATGCTGCAAAACAACCTCTGGGGCCAATGTCAATAAGGAGTCCTACAACCGTGAATGTTCTCTTTTGTAGTGTGATTAGATTTATGTTCAATCGGTATGATTCCACTAATAAATCCTCTGAATGTGACAGAAGATAGAGAGTGCTGTCGAGAAAATTGAGGTTAACTACCTTAGCAATGGTATTAATTTTAAAATGTGCAATGGACCGCGAATAAAATATTGGAACTTTGCGTCCTGCTACCACAGTCGTATCGAGTTCCTGTCGAACAACTGAAACTAGAAATAACAACATGTAGTGCGAGAACTTTTCCTGCAATAAATTTTGCAAAATGTGCAACACTAACTTTGGAATGTTACTTGTGAATTTTCAAATAGTTGGGGATGATTTATTTTGTTTTGTAAAACTAATAACAAATATTATTTTCGGCGAGTATGCGATGCAGAGAGAATAATAACTATCTAGAAAACTACACTACGTCAAAAGCACCTTTCTTTTTTTTTTCTAACAAATTCTTAAACACTTTTATGATTAAAAGCTTTTGTTAAAAATGTTAAGCAATTTTTTATGCTGCAAAAAACAGATGAAATGATAAGCTATTCAGTTTATTCAAATGATTTAATATTATCATAATGTGCTATTTAAGTGAATTGTTGCTATAAAATATAACCCTATAATTTATATGGTAATTTGAGCTTTTCATATGAATAGTAAAACACTCGCCGATAAAATATGTAGCAATAAATTGTTAATGTTCTATAAATAATATCGTTTTCCTTTCCCTTAATTTATGCAGAAAAATATTTTGTGAAACTTGCTATTTTACGTGGAACACAAAAAAACTTTTTATTTTAGTAAAAGAAAAAAAAATCTGTTGTGGCCACCACAATACCTCTCGCCCTTTCCATTGTGGTATATATAAGTATTGTATTTAACATGTCTTGTACACACAAAAAATTCTAATTTCACCTAGTCGTTATACAATTTATATATTTTCTGTAATTTTAAATTCATTCTATTATAAGTTTTCTTCTAAATGTTCGAGGTTCTTCCAATGCATTAACGGGATTGGCGGTTATTCTGAAAGGTTCAGGTAATATAATATAATTTTAAATATATAATTAATAATATAAGTAATATTAAATATCTTTCCCAGAAAAAGCCTTCAGTACTATCTCTGAATTTTTGACACTGACATTCGCGACATTTTTCTCTTACTATTACAGACATTTTAGTTACTCAACTAGTTCCCATGGAGATGTTTGGGCTGTGAGATTTACTACAACTTATTATTTTATAGATTAAATATATCTTTAAATCTATAGAAGATATAATAAAAACTTTAAATGTGTCGGATACATCATTTTGTTTTTAAATATTTGTGATAACATATTTTCAAAAACTAATATTTAGAAGATTTTTGTTAAAATACTACTACTTCCGGTTGTCCAATTGTTACCAGAATCTAATCAACTCTTCCCATTACTGTTAGATTGAGGAATCCGTAGTTACATAGGTCTTTAGTCTTATAGAATTTGAGAAATCGTATCTCCAACAACCTCACACACACATCCACCCACCCACACACACACACACACACACACACACACGCACGCACACACAGACATCATCGTAAAAATGTTATAATCGGATTCTAGGGACCTTGAAACGTGCTTATTCACTAAAATCTGGATATGCGATTTTCAATACCTCTTAGCGAGAGGTAAAGATATAGCTTACATCAAAAGATGTACAAAATTTGACAGTTAATTAAAGCAGGAATTGAAATATGATTTTGTGCAAAGCCTTTAGATTGAAATTCTGCTGAATGAATTGACATAAATTATATACATATAATTTTGTAATAATATATTCGTAGTATTTTTTGTTAGTTTGGTTTAATTTGTTTAATGAAAAAACTGTTCACCTTGAAGATAAATAAAATAAATAAATATTTCATCACGGCATATTACCCATTGCTGGGTGTGCCAATCTGCTTCGTACACAGATATCGGTAAAGATGGAATATATGTACCGTGTGGGCGCTTACCAGGCGTCACCTCACGGGCACTCATTGCTGGCGTGGAGAGTGCGCCACAGGGGTCAATTTTGTGCCATTAAAATGCGATGTAAATTTTGGCGTCGGTCGGGATCGAACCCGGGTCCCCAGATGGGGAAGAAGATAGGTAGTTAAATATCTACTTAAAAGTATTTAAGTACCCTGAAAGGACTTAAGTTCTTTATAAATCATATAAGCGGATAGAGATGATTAGTGCTTTGATCAGTACAAGTCGCAACGTGTTCTTATCACCACTAGCACTAACTGGTTTCTTTTATATTTTGTTTTTAATTTAAATCTGTCTTTTGACGAGTTGGATAAAATTATGAAAAAGATTCAGTTGTTAGCATATAAAAACTGTATTAAAACATTAAGGTGCGTATTGACTTGAGTATTTTTGCGTGCACGAAAGATGCGCGTGCACATATGTTCGTGCAGTAAAGAATTTGTGTCGTTGAACTGCTTGCGCGCAAACTTCCGAATATTTGTAGATGTATGTTTTCGTTATTACCATGTGTGTTACCAGCCACCAACGCAGGTGCTTGTTAATTGAACCCCAAATTGGAAAAGTAACGGGAGTGGACACCGATTACGACCAGTCGAGAAAAAATCCGGACCTGACCCGGATTCGAACACGCGACCTCTGAGGCCAGAGGCTAGCACTCTATCACTGTACTTCCCGCCTTACATTAATACATATAGTCCATACGATGTAACTTGGCGAGTTGGGGCAATTCATATTATCACTGCGGTAATGGGAAAGTTATAAAATCTATAGGCGTACCGAAGAAAAATGAAGTACAATAAAATTACGAATATTACAAAAAAAAAATTATTTATACAAAAAAATATATTACAAATATTGGAATGAATTATTTATTATATAAATCATATTATAATTAATTGTTTTTTAAATTAATAAAGTTAAGATAATAAAACTTCTATTGCTATTGAGAAAAAAATGCACCAACGCTTATGTATGAATATAACTTCTTGGGTTGAAAAGTACCTGACACCTCGAGTTTGAGTGTATTAGGATGAAATTTGCTTTGTGTAAGGCAATAAAACATTGTAAAATCACTATTTCACTTCTGAAGCTGTACGGCATCGAAGTAAAAGTAAATATTTGACAAAACGCAACTTAGGAATAGTGAACTGAATTACATTCTTTTGGGTCGCCAAGTTAAATCGTATGGACTGTACTTTGTTAGATATTTCAGTCCGAGCATCCACCATTTTAGTTCCTACAAAATAAAAGGAATGTTTATTATCCCGTAAAATAGGGACCTTCTCATATTCGTCTATTAAGTTGAGCGCTAATTCATCGCTTCACTTCATTTTAAAGCATATCGTATATATACTAGCTAAATTGAGACATTTTCCGACATTAAATTCCCATTCATGCTGAGCATTGCGTGCGCTTAAAATTCTTTGATCTTTTCGGCGAGGCCGACAATCGGCGGATCGCGGTCGTGCGCGTAAAAAGTGTGCGCGCTTATGCGCGCAGCCCGTACTCGCTTGAAAATTTGTGCGCGTAAAGCGTTCGTGTACGCAAAAACACTCAATACAGTACGCGGCTTTAGTTATATCTAATGTATGCCGTAAGGAACCTAAGTCTCTCGGTGACGTTAAAGTAAGAAAATTCTGAACGTGTGAACGTGTGCAATAGTTCCTAACCTTCAAATTATTCCTCTAGTCTACTCCATATATGGATGTTATATGGAAATATTTAAAATAAAAAATTA
The DNA here is from genome assembly GCA_951394225.1 of Harpalus rufipes. NCBI lineage: Eukaryota > Metazoa > Arthropoda > Insecta > Coleoptera > Carabidae > Harpalus > Harpalus rufipes. Next base: position 38,605,749 of record OX596283.1, read on the forward strand.
GGGGAAAAATAATTCTTGCCACTGATTTGATCTGATTTTGTACATTCATTGTTCAATCAAATTTTTTCCCCGCTGTTGTATGAATGATTATATTTTATGATGACCATAAAAATACCACTGCTCATATTATAGTATTTTTTATTCCGAGTATATTTTAATATGAAATGATTGGTAGGGTCCCACCGCGCTAAAAATGCGCAAATTTCTCTATTCCATTTGCTGGTGGCTTCTTTTCATTTTGTAATAAATTTTACGCTTGATGACATCGTAAATTCGTATCTGCTCGGTTCGCTCAGAAATCATTTCGCTTGGCGAATAAACGGCAAGTTCCCGCACTATAAACTGATCAGTTTGATTCTTTCACGCAGAACTGTAACAGAAGGGAATTAACACAAAATGCCTCGCTGATGAACTTAGTAATGATAAGATTTCATGAGGAGATGGAGTTTTATAGTAGAGAATTGGAGTATTGGAAAAGGGGTTTCGTATTTGGACAGTGATTTCAAAAGATTTATAATCTTAGTTAGTTGAAATTGGTTTCATTAGATATATAGTCAATTCACACATAAAGTATATTGGAATAATTAAAAAGCAAATTTTAAGACCAATTATTTAAGTTTATTATAACTCTTCATGTTTTTATTTAAAATCTAAGAATTCGGAGCTATAGTCATTTTTTTCTTAGAATAATATTTCAATGTGATCATGTGATTGCAGAGTATGAACAAGTATATATTTTTAGCAAAATGTTTGTCTATATTATTTTATTTTTACGCAGCGTTTGTTTTCGTATGTAGTAACTTGAGCTATATGAATAATTTGTATGATGGCATGTGTGATAATCAAAAATTGAGCGGAAAAATTATCCAAACGATGTAAAGAAATTATTTTGAATGCATACTTTGAGGAAGAGAAACGTATAAATGTTCCCCTAATTGTAATCTCGGCTGTAGAAGATGTATTATATTTTGAGGTTATCACAATGACAGTTCTCAGGTTTGTATTTCCTATGTACTTAATTCTGAATATTATTCCATTTTAGAGAGTTTTTACTGCTTTGGATGTGTCATATGTGACTAAGTAATATCAAAAATGAATTTAAACGAGGATCTATTTCGTCGCGAAAAAAAAATTGTAAGGTAAGTGCGACAAATAAGGCCCACCTAACAGTAAATAATTTTTATTTTTTAATCAAACAGTTTTATTACTACGTCTGTATAAAAATTAACTTTACCGCTTATAACATAAAATAGAACACTTTTATGTGGTTTATAAAAAAACCTGTATTATAAAAAATATTTTTTAAAAAATAATCGTTTTGGGCTTTATTTCTTCCAGTACAAAAATTAAGGCCCACTTATTTACTGCAAGAAATACATTCAAAATCTTCGTCGTCAGATGAAGTATAGCCAATGCAATGTTCGTGCATCCATGTGTGACATGAAACACACATTCGCATTGAATATTGCGCACATATGTTGCACACTGGGCAGTACCAGGAACTGTCATTTTGGTTTTGCTTAGATGTACTTGGTAGAGGTTCGTCCTTTGATGTTTCTTTGGATGTTCCAGGTTCAGTTTTTCCAAGTTTTAAATTATTTTCTTTAAATAAGGCTTTTGTGACTTGTTGTGCTTTGTAATTGATTGCCTTTCGTCGAACTACATTACTGACAGGAGTGTATGTTTCTGGGGTACTCATCAATTCGTGAAATGATGTATTTTTGTCGTTTTCTACTGACTTTAATTTAGCCAATGGAATATTATCATCCGAATCCGAATTATCATTTAAAGGAATCTCACTGGGCAAACTTGGTGCAAACGCAGCACTGGGTATTACACAAGGATCAAATGGGTATATTCCTGTACTACGGAAACCATTTATTATGTTTTCGTGTGTCATACATCTTGACCAAACCGTAGAAAAAATTTTGTTAAATCTTGTTTTTGTTAGTCGTCTCTCTGGATGACGATCCCAGTAATTCAAAACCTCTTGGTCCCAATAAGCCTCGTAAGCTCGATACACCGATTTATCTAATGGTTGCAATTCATGAGTTGTATTGCTCGGCAGGCAAAACAATAAAATTTCATGTTTTTCTGCGGCGTCGACGATTGAGTAATCCAGATGACAAGCGGCACCATCGAAAATTAAAAGTATTGGACCATGGACTTTGTACTTTGCCATGTGATTAATAAATTCTATAAACAGTTCTGTGGTCATACTGCCCTTAGGAGACATTTTTACAAGTGCTCCTGCAGGTAAATTGTCCTCAAATTCTGGTTTCATTCTTTTTCCTTTAAATAGTATCATTGGTGGCATTACGTTCCCTGTAGCTGATACACATGCAACCACTGTCACATTCTCCGCATGCTCTGGAGCTATGAGATGCAGGCGTTTGGTACCTTTTCGTGCTAATACTGTTTGCTGATGATGGATTGTTAACCTACACCCCTTTTCATCCATATTATAAATACGTTCTGGTTTGTTTTTCAAGCCCATTGTTTCATAGATTTCGTTAAGTTTTGTAAAATAATCTTTTACAATGAACCTGTTCATTTTTTGAGCTCTGGCAGCATTCATAGCCTGTGCCTTTCTTTTAGCTAATTCAGGATGCCTCTTCATAAATAATCTAAACCAACCTCGTCCAGCAAGTTGTTTGTTTTCATTGAAATTGTGTTTTATTTTGTTACTTTCCATAAAGCGATAAACTTGGTGACGCATCATTTTCGGAGTTATAGGATAACCAATGTTTGCTAAGCGTACAATGCGTTCTACAAGTTCTATTTCTTGTGCAGGTAATAGTAACGATGTGCGACCTAATTTTCTTGCAATACTTCCAGTTTTCAAATGTTGACGTAAAGTTCGTCGGGGAATCCCATAGCGAGAAGCTGCTTCTCTTTGACTTATTCTTCCGCGTTGTACAGCCTTTATTGCAGCTTCCATACTTTCCGACGTCCACTTCGCTCTAATATTTTTACAAACCTTACCCATCTACAAAATAACATAATTGTTAACTACAGCAAGAAATAAAGCCCAAGCAAAAAATTGGCGGGCTTTATTATATGCATTCGTATTGAAATAGGTTAGAATAAATTTCAGCATACTTCAAACAGTTTAAAACAAAATACAGTTATAATGCGGTTACCAAGGTTCTAATGTATCTAATAATGTATGACATAAATAATTTAAAATCTAAATTACCTTAAAATTGTATTTAATTGCCAACGTCTTTCATGCAATTTATTGTTGTTAACCAGTATTTACATTTTCAATCGACGTGACGTAGTACACAAATATAGTTACCAGTGCCTCCCTCTGTTAAATGATAGTAAAGTGTTGTACCTAAGTAGGCAATGTAGCAAATTGTAAAAAAAGTATCAAAAAGGCGGAAAATATGAAACTGGGCTTTATTACCACCTGGGCTTTATTTGTCTCACCTACCTTAATCGTCAAAAAACAATGCGGATCATTGGCAGTTTTATTCAGTCTGTAATTCGACGTACTTACTTGTTAGATGTATAGTGAAAGTAAATTGCTTTTTAAGGCCCTTTTCATAATTAATTTTACCTACTAAAAATTATATCGCTGTTGTGCATTCAAAACTGTTTTCTTAATTTTTTTTTAAATTGAGGTAATCAATTAATGTATTAATTCTTGCAATCAATTCGTATTATTATTGTAATAAATTATGATTAAAAAGAAAATTATTTTAATTTCATTTCTAATTTAAAGTTTCAAAGTACTCTTAAAATTATTGTTTATGAAAATAGCCCTTAATACTATATTTTAGTCACGATTATTATTAAAAACTAATATTAATTGATTAAAAACATTACTTGCTATAATTATAAATTGTATTTTACTTTATAAGTTTAGTAAAATTCTTGCTCGAGAGTCCATAGTTTTGTTTTGACTAGATGTCTTGGCTGATATAAATTAATTAAATGACGTCATCACACTAGAATGCCATTTTTAGAGCAATTTGTAAGTAATATGTAATTGTAACACTGATTGTATAAAAGATTTTTCTGTTACATTCGTCAAAAAATCTGTTGTGGCCAGCACAATACCTTCCGTCATTCTCGTGTATAATGTATAAATTCCATAATTTTTCTTACAAAAGATTCTAAATTTCCAGTAAAATTATTTCATAAACAAACTATTCAAATTGCACTTGACACTGGCATCTTCTTCTTCTTTAGCTTTTATTCGTTAGGGGTCGCTATTTTTGCATGTCGTTCTCATTCAGTTCCTTTTCTCTCAAATCTTCCGCAATACAGTCCTTCCATCTTATCTTTGGTCTTCCTCTGTTTCTTTAACGTCCTATTACTAAACTATTCATTCTTGTTCCAATATAATTCTTCATTTCTGCTCATGACATGTTCAAACCAATGTAATCGTCTTTCTTGTATCTTTCTAAAAACTTTAACACTAGAGTTATTTTCTTACCGTATCTTTCCGTGTATTCCCCAATATCTACTTCAACATCCTCATATCTGCCACATTAATTTACTTTTTATTGATACTGACATCTGTCAATTTGAATTATATGAATATATTACTAGTTCCCAAGTTTGGCATAGCTGGCTGAATTATAAAATTTAATTTCTTTAAAATTCTTTAACTCTGTATCTATTGAATATGAAGTATAAATTGTAATCAAATCGTATAGAGAATAATATATTCTTTAAGTTATAATAACGTTAAATGTCAATAAATCAAATTTAACTGTTAAATCTTCAAATGAGACTACTTCCGGTTGACCAATTATAACCAAAATCTAATCAGTTGTTCTTCTGGTTGTAAACTTAAGGAATACGAAAAAATTATAATTTTTGGAATCGTGGTATTGAAGTTATGGGATCCGGAACGTTTGCACACACACACAGACACACAGACACACATACATACAGACATCATCGTAAAAATGGTAAAATCGTATTATATGGACCCTAAAACGTGCTTATTCAGTAAAAACTCATCATTGAATTTTTTGACCAAAGACAATACCTTCCTTACCTAAAGGTGACGGAAGGTAAAAAACATACGTTTTTCATTAAAATAGATTCAAAAAGTGTGTATTTCTTATTACGCAATAAAGGCTGAAAATGGTACACTTTTTAAACGTAAAACGAGAAATTTATCCTTCATCTATTTGTGTCTATTTCGTAATAGTACTAATATACAATAGTATTGATAGAACTTATGATATAATATTTATTTAATGAGGATAAATGTCAAGCTTGACATTTTGTTTTTCTTGTGAGGAAATGAAGACATATTCCTGAAAAATAGGCTGTCCAAATTGACAACAAAATTACATCCTAGAAAAATTTCTTACAAAAAATCGGCAAACTTTTCCATGACAGCAACATTCTTCGTATCTCTTTTGTTTTGTTGTGATTTTTTCTAGAAGATGAATAGTATAGGAAAGAGGAAAAGACTACGTCAAGAATGGGAAACGAATGGGAAAAACTTGTAAATCCGGGAGTGAATGAAGGTTTCTGCCACATCAATTTTTGAGAAAGGCACATGGGAGAATATGTATGCGTATCACTTACTACAAAACTGTATGTGTGTTGATTTTATATAATATACCGTCTCCGAAGGAATTTTTTCTGCTGAATTTACGAATATTAGAATGGATGATGTAGCATATCAACTTTAACAAAGGAAAGATAAGCGCCCGATGGAAAATGCTGTTTATGCATAACATATAACTTGCTTTATAGTGAGTTAATTTTTTTTGTTGGAATTCATTTTTAAATGTAAATATAAATGATATCATTGACATATCGACAAATTTTATGTCTACATACAACAAATATAAAACATTTTTCAATGTGGATTCTATGTTTTTGTAGAAAATATTTTCAAACTTTTTTTACCTTCCATCACCTTTATGAGTTTTTAGTGAATTAGCATGTTTTAGGGTCCTTATAATACGATTTTACCATTTTTACGATGATGTCTGTGTGTGTGTGATGAAAGTTTCGGATCGCATAACATCAATACCACGATTCCAAAAATTATAATTTTTTCGTATTCCTCAAGTTTACATCCAGACGAACAAGTGTTTAGACTTTGGTTATAATTGGTCAACCGGAAGTAGCCTCTTTTGAAGATTTTAACAGTTAAATATGATTTATTGCCATTTAACATTATTATAACTTAAAGAATTATTATCTATACGATTTGATTGCATTTTATACTTCATATTCAATAGATATAGAGTTAAAGAATATATAAATAAATAAAATAAATATATCATCACGGCATATTACCCATTGCTGGGTGTGCGAATCTGCTTTGTATATAGATATCGGTAACGACGAATTATAAAGATATTAAATTTCGTCAATCAGCCAGCTATGCTAACCATGGAAAATGCTAATATATTCAGATTATTCAAATTGACAGATGTCAGTATCAATGAAAACTAAATGAATTTGGCAGCGATAAGGATGTTGAAGTAGATGTTGGGGAAGACACGGAAAGATACGGTAAGGAATGAAGAATAAGGAAATTTTTCTGAGTGATATTATTTGAGTTAGAGTGTTAAGAGGATTCACACATATACTCACAAACATCATCGTGAAAATGTTAAAATTGGATTCTAATTACCTTAAACCGTGCTCATTTACCAAAACCTCGATACGCGATTTTTAGCACGATCCCTCCCTTACCAAGGGTAGCGGGAGGTAAAAATGATATTTAAATTTATTTATTATAACCAAACGAGATGTAAACATTTATAGAAATCAAAATATAGGTATCTGTTAGAACAATATATCGAACTATGAAGGATTATGAAGAGGTTATTCTATGTCCAAATCTTCTTAAAAGTGATCGGTCTAAAGTTTTGACAGCTAAAATGCTTTCATAATGGTAGAAGCTTCGAAAAACACGATTGGAACATCTAGGAAATTTGGTCGCAGATTCCGTATAGCACACTTCACACATGATTGTGAGTAGAAAACTATAACTAAATTATTGAAAAAGTAAAAGTATTTACAGCTGTTCAAGTAGAAAGAATACCGAGGTACTGCAGAGCTCTTAGATGTCGATATACATCATTTTTAACGAATTATTTTTCATACTTTTGTCTGTATACTTTGAGGTTTTAGTCAACCAGGTATTGTAGAAGGAGGAATGAGATTTATGTAAAATAAATGTTTTCGAAATTTCATTTTGTGAAATACCATTTTTAAACGATCGGATTATTAATTTTTGAATCTCACTGAATACAGTATTAGCCGTGTTCCTTCGGGCATTGATTTTGATTTTGTGAATTCTGATTAATTTAATCGTGAACCTTTTGAATCACGATTTGAAAATTATATCAAGAATACAACTTGAATAATATAAACATCATCTAGCGTCATATGCAGACCAATGAAAACTAATTTATTTTATTTTATGTTATAGTCAGCACATTAAAAATGGATCATATAGAAGTAAAAAAATGTTCTTGGTAACATATGAAGTATGTTTACTGAAAACAAATCTTTTATGTAACATATTTTCTTTGTTTTCAAAAGTATGGTGCGTCATTACATGCTTTTGTAGGAAAATCATATTTCCTCTGTTGCACCGAACCCCACATTCATAAATTTCTACCCTCGAAAACCTATTGTCGTCAATCATTTTTAAATTTGCTCTGAAATGAATCCGTGTGATCATTCAAAAAGGGCGATTCAGTAGGGAAAGAGGAAGATTGTCTAGTGATCACAAAATGAGAAAGTGGGGATAACGAATAGGAAACAAAAAACATAGTTCTTATTCATAATCACTTTGATGATTTGGATTGCGAATCACAGCTCGAAGGAACACGGCTATTATTACGACCAATGATTTATTAATACATTATTTTTTAAATAATTACATTATACGCAAATTGAAATTTAGAAAACAAACAAGTAGATGAAAATGGTTGCCATCTTTATGTCAAGACAAAAATCAAAGGTATACAAATTAAATAAATTTTATAAATTCAATATAGGTTACTTTTACGTAGAATAAACTTATCTCAAGGAACATTAATTATGCAATTTATTTCTAAAATTCTCTTTCTTACAAGAGTAATTGAACATTTTTTAAAGTTGCTAGTTATGGCCAATATTGTATATCAAATAAGTCATTATAATAGACTGTTCAGACTTGAACTCACTCTTCTTGGGTAATTTACATAGATTTATATTTCTTACCTATTTCCGAGCCTATTTCGTATTTCGCGCGCAGCTGTGAGTTACCGTCATGTGAACTATGGGCGAACTGACTCGCGCGGAAGACTTGTGAATTCAAATTATTTGGTTGTGTAAAATTCGCAATTCGGCGTCTTTACACTGAATTAAGAGTGTTGTGAAAACATTCAAAATTTCGTATCTTCAAATACATAATTCTGTATCGTTAAGCTTATAGTTAAAGTGTTTGTTTAATATTCAAATCATTTCGTGTGTTTAAATTGACATTTTGGTCTTTAAACCAAATTAATAATAGTCTTGCAATATTCATTTGTTGTCATATGTTCTAATTTCGCTTCTCAGCGTATTAAACATAAAATGTGTTCACGAATGCACACTTTAAATTAATAGTTTTACTATTAAACATTATTTATCGATTGAGAAATCACACTCGGTGATTATTAAGGACAATTTAATTGTTGTGCGTCACCATCGTCACTTTTTATGCAGTACCGTCATCACTGACCAACCTACGAGTTACCTGGAGCGACATGCGACATCATCTCCGCAGGACTTCACTGAGGCACCCACAGCTATTTAATGAGGTTAGTGTTACACATTTCATGACAGCTTGCGGCAATCCATCCGGCTCAACAATCCTATTTTCAGTCCACTTTTTTGTCGTTATTTTCATTTAAGTTGTAGGAGGCAACCTCGTTGTTCGTTGATGAAGTCCTTGTATAAACATAGAGGATAAAAATATGTATATATCCGTCATTCATTTTATATATATTCCTGACAAAAAGATTCTTGTATTTGCACTAAAATTATTTCACATGTATATTTATTTTATTTCAAAATATTGAATATGATGAAAATAATGGAATCAAATCGAATAGAGAATAAAATATTTTTTTTCTATTTCGGTGTTCTTATGTTTCTATAAACGCACTGTTTTGTACTGCAAACACGACGTTTAGAAGATCTATAAGCGTACTATTTTTGGCGCCTTTCATGTTCTCGAGTTGGTAGTCATGCTTTCATAACTGACAGATGACAGGTAACCTCAAAATGGTAAGTTGTTGATAATATTTCAACATATTACTTTTAATTATGGATTTTTATACTTTCTTTAGGTGATATGACTAGAAAGAAATATAATATTAATTTCACAACCAGGATCAGACCTTGAATCATAAATACAATACACCTTGCAATACACTAATTAATCAATAGTTGACAAAATATGAAATTTCAATTGTTAGCGAGAAGCGTTACCAACATAAACATAACTAACAAAAAAAATACCTAGTCATAATTTGACGTCGCAATTTAAATAAATTTAATCGTAAAATTACCTCAATAGAAAAAATAGTATAAAAAACACGTATCATAAGGCCTGTTGACGCACTCGTCCTTTGTAAAACTCGCCTAGCGGCTCGTTTTCCAAACTTGGACTCGTACGTTAACAGATTGTCTTATGATACTTGTGTTTTAATGTACTATTAATATTTATAATAACATTTAAATGTCAAAAAATGACATTAACTGTGTGTTTTAAGAAAACAGTTAAAGCTTCAAATTAATGTACTTGCGGTTGTTCAAATGCAACTGAATTCTAATAAAGTCTTCATTTAGATGTAAGAATGAGGAATATGAAAAAATTGTAATTTTTGGAATTGTAGTATTGGAATTATCGCGGCCAAAACGATCGTATCACACACACACACACATACACACACACACACACACACACACACACATACATACACACATAGATACATTATCGTAAAGATAGTAAATTGATATTATAGGGACCCCAAAACGTGCTTATTCTTTAAAAACTCACACCATCGATTTTTTTGACCCAAAACATTACCTTCGTTACCTAAAGGTGACGGAAGGTATAAATACTTCACTCTTTCTTAATCAGTAATGAAATGATATTACGATTATTATGTTGGAATATAATTTTGAAGTAAAATTAGATCAAGTTGTTAAGAGAACCATTTTTGACAGTTAATAAAAATAAAATAAATAAAGTTGTCAGTCTTTGTAGAAATACAATTTAAAATAATAAAATATAAAACCAATGTTCAGTGTTCGTTAGTTTTCAATATAAAACTCATCATATTACACTGATACTGATATAATACAGGAACTTCACAACGTACCCTGTTCTTATATGTATAAACCCGGAATTTACATAAATTATTTACAATAAATCCCGAATTCTGATTGTCGTTTACCTATATATAATTCATGTATTCTTGCTTGTGTACATTGCGTTGTATGTATTTCCTTATTCTTCTCTGTTTTCCTCTACTTAAAGGCAAAATAAATAATGAGTGGTCCCAGAGCAGCAGATACTCCCACCGCGTGATCTCTGGGATGACATCGCCGGTACGGGAACGAGAGATCCGGGATATAAATGACAGAGCCGCAGAGGTTACAGCCAGACCGGCTAGCGATAATCCCGACTCATTGTTTCGCATCCCGAGGGTTACACAGCCAGCTTTTATTCTCCGTCCGACATGGAAATTGTTTTCAGAGAGTAATTGCTACACACACTTAGCTTGTTATCTTCAACAGCTAAATAATATTAACCACAAATAAATGTAGCCTTATTATCACAAGAGCATTATGGGTAGTAGTTAGTGATCTACTTTAATAAACCCTAAGAACAAAAAAAATAATAAACTTTTGTGATATTCTTCTTTACGTTTATTCCCGAATTACTACGCGGTCCGCATATTTGCATTTTCCGCTTAATTTGGGCATTTTTATTCAGGTAACCGGGTTGCGTGAGGAGCAGACTTCTTATAAGCAGTACGTCCAAATTTACGTATTTGAATAAATATAAAGAATTTATTGCTCATGTAATAATTGAGTAATTGAAAATATATTCTTCTTTAAATTTAAATATATTAATAAATATAATACAAATGTGAACAAAACGGTAAGTTTCGCAGTGCCCATTGCATTGAATTATGTTTACCGCTTGACGGCAAAATGCTACACTTTGTCAGTTCGCAGTGGACAAAATGCTTTTCATTTTTCCAAGAGCTTATATTTATTAGTCTAACAGTACAAAGAATGCGCGTGGAATATCTATAACTGAATAATAATGAACTTATACATATAGAACAAAATGCCATCTATAATATTTTTTTATAAAATGGACATAAAGCATTTTGGAAGTGTGCTCCTCACAGGTTAATCGTGAAGTTAGCTCGATAACCTGGTGTGAATAAAATATACCCAGTTACTACAGACGTTTCTCTCAAATTAATTATTTGACATTTGGAAACCCAGTATATCAAAAATCGCTACTATTCAAGACATTAAAAAAAACATATTCATAAAAGAACCCTTTTACAGATAAAATTGTACAGATATCATTAAACTAGTAACAATTATCATTTGAATTTATGTAGCCGTCGCGTCGCGTCGCCCCAATGGGGACTTATGATATTGACGTCATCGGCGGCGGATCGGCAGCGGACCTCCCTCCACATAATTTAGAAAGGGACAAGAAATTTTTAGAAAGAGCGAGGTGATATACCATGGCTGAGTCGATCAATTGCTTTCCCTCTTCAGCACCTCCCCGTTGATCACATAATTTGTTATTTAGTCAGCAAAGTTTGGTTAAGTTATTATGTGTAGTGATTGTTATTAATGAAACATTGCGGAATCGAATCTTTCTGATTCTCACGGAGGGAAAACAATTTCGATTTCATCGTTTCAATTTGAAAAAATACGAACTGAATCCATGTAAACACTACAAGTTCCACTGTTGAGAGAGACGGAAAAAATAATGAAATTTCTTTTAGTGTATATCCACGTCTTAATCTTATTAAAGTCATACATAATTTGTCTCTGGATGTTAAATTATTAAATTTAGTTTTCTTTGGCGTTTTTTTTGGAAATATCTGTATTTCAACTTTGGCATAACTGGGATTTAACAAATGATATAGAACATTAAAATGTTCTACTGATAAGCCGGTGAAATATATAAATTTTACAGCATCATTGCTTAATAAATTATAATTTAGTTTCCAATTATTGACAAATTTAGTTTCATTTCTCGATGTCTCTACAGCACCAAATAAATTTCGTACATAATAATTGTTGACTGTTTGGGTACTACTTTTCTTATTAATCTTTATTTCTGTTTGTGTGGAGTTGTTCTGCTTATTATCAATTTTTATATGTGTTTTTATTAATATAAACTTGTGTCTCTTTATTAGTAGACAGCTTTATTAAAGTTGCTGTACTTGTTTTTCCAAAATAAATTTGATTATGTTTGTCCACTTTACAATCCTAGGTTTGCGTCATTTTATTGTTATTTTGTACATAATTAAACTTCCTTTTTATCACAGGTTCCTGTAAATACATTACTAATTCATATTCAATTTATATTAATCATATTATTTCAACTTCCGTGTTCAGTCTCAGACATGTTCATGTTTCTTGTCAAACAATGGTTGTTGTGATCACGTGGGACCAAATATGGATCACGTGATAAACGTCAAACTTAGAGCTAAATCTTGCTCACTACGTAACTAATTATTAAATACTTTTTTACACACTAGATGGCGACCAAAATATTTGAATTGTATAAGTCCCCATTGAAATGTATTGTAATTTTGTTATTCTACTACCTATGTGGCGGATGGTGCATATGATGTCAATTGATTGTGTACCTATAATTTTAAATAGAACTCTAAAGCAATCTTTTTTAGCAACATGTTTATTTAGTCCTTTATTTTTTAAATGCCAATTTCTAACAATAATATTGGCTAAGGGCCCCCTTGTACTCGCTATATGCAAAGTCAAGCTCTTCTATTTTCCATTACTGTCATCATTTCGGCTGGTAGAATTTAGATTTTTTGACATAGAAGGTTTCCATTCTTCACCATCGTGAATCATCCTACATACTACACGTGTTTGTCGTAACCGCAAGAAACAGGAATGCTCAATATAATGTGGTAACCATAAGTAACCGCTCTGAATAAAAAAAACACCTTTCGTCTCGGTTCAAGGCGTCAACTAGACCTGATAGGTCGCCTTGTATTAACTAGGACGACGCAACTTCTCCGAAGATTTTCGCTTCACGCCAATGGGCTACCGTTCACAAAACAAGCACTAGCATAAAAGTGGCCTAATCCATTGGTGTTGTCAACTTGGAATATTCATGTTACTTATTGCAGTTTCAGGTCTATGTTCCATATCATTCAATTCCGGTGACGTCACCTGGTGAGTAAGGAGGTTTTGTCAAAAACCATCTAAAGCACGAAAATATAATGGTTTAATTCTACAAGAACCAATTTAGTACCTCTCTGAAGAACAGACGCTTAAAATAAACGTAGTAAAAGCTGGGAATATGAACAAAAAAGTTAAAGATCAAGGCAAACATAGGAATGAAGAATAGCAGAACTCGTAAATTGGATAAGTAAAAACCTGATGTGGCCAACACAATACCTCCCGTTTAATATAATTTTTATTCATGTAAATACTTAAAATTCTAAAATATTTGCCGTCGGTCGGAATCGAACCCGTTCCTCAGATTCGCGTGAAGTGACGCCTGGTAAACGCCCGCACGGTACAAATATGCCATAATGATATATATTTTTATTATCTTACCTATATTCCTTCATATTTACTTATGCTGGAAACTGTTTTAAGTTCCTTTCCATATAATTATTGTTCCATTTATTATTTTCTTTTTAAAACGTTACTATTATTATTTGAAATGCTTACTTTGTTGATAGTGACATATATCTGTTAGTTACATGCATTTGAGATGTTTGAAATCTAAACTGTGTAACCATGGAGATGCGGTTAAAGCGTAGTCTCCGGGTTTCAAATTGTAGATAGTTTTATAAATTTATCCATACAATATATAGAAAAAGTATTAATGCAAATCTGTAGAATATTTAATAATCTTTAATTTTTATATAACATAAATTTTTCAAAGAAAAACTATTTTGAGTTTCCAGTGAAGTGCCATTTTCGGTTATCTGATTTACTCCAAAATCTAATGGCATCTTACTCATAAGGGTAAGATAGAAATATAAGGTTTCAAATTTTTCAGAACGATGGTATTTAAGATAGAGCGTAAAGAGGATCCACACACACACACACACACACACACACACACACACACACACACGCACACACACACACACACATGTACATAGACATCACCTTAAAACTTGGTCATTTACGAAAATCTCGATATGCGATTTTTAGCACGATCCCTATACATCTCTTACCAAGGGTAGCGGGAGGTAAAAATTGGAAGAATTGAAAAGATAGCAAAGGATACAGAGAAGTGCGAACAAAATCCAAATCTCCACATAGTATCAATAAAAATTAAATACTTTGAAGAATCAAAAAAGGACAATACCTTGATAGAAGATATATTCAATGAAATGGTGAATAAATATAAATTCTTCTCCTAACACAAAGGATCGTGACACTAGAATGATATTGGACGTAGTGTTTGTAGTAGACGATAAACTAATAATACTATGTATGGATCTATTTTGAAAAATGAAAAAACTAGTACTACATCCATACTTGATTCTGTATATACTCGCACAGTGGCGACCAGTGTAATATATACCTATTCTTGTGTACATCGCAATATCACGGCGCAGTATGCGTCCAATTGTAATAACACAAAGCAAAATGGGTCAATACAGTTCTATTCTATATGTATTCATTGACCACCTGGTCAGAGGAATAACTTTCGTGTTTATTAAAAATTCAATTTTAAACCGAGACATAAATAGAATGATGGCAAGTTGTAAAACTTCTCGTGTGCATATTAGTATTTTAAAATACACGTATCCGGTTTACTATCGCTATACCGTCCGGTTTATTTTACTTCCCATATAAAAAAACGATGATATCTTTAAAATGTGTTTGTTATCAGTAGCCGCTACTCAAACTTAAAAACTCAATAAAACGCCTGGCATTTGAACAATCTTTACGATACATTTCTACATCGAGCATCTCGGTTTCATTTAGACCTAATTCTGCTCTCTGAGCTGTGCATTTTCATCGTGGAAGCTGGAGCGGCTTGCTGATAAAAATCAGTCAGCCAAGGCCGTAAAGCTGTGCGATTATAAAAAGTCTATTTACCCATGCGGGCCGAGCCACGGCCACTGTCTAGCCCGGACATTTATCGTTCACGCCCGCCCTTTCGGCGTTAGCGAAAGAGTTATAGCCAACGCATACACCAACAATAAGCACAAGGGGGGAATACAAACATTCTTTATAAAAACCAAACGGAATGTCAAACTTATATTGATTTGCATTTTGTATTTTTTTCATCTAACAATATTTTGGCGGGAACTAAATGTTCTCAGACGGGAAATAGGCAATTAAAAGATATAACGGTGTATTCACAAAAAATCTGCATAAAGTTTAATTTGTTAATATTCTTTAAAACGTAGTAGTATGTGGAACAACTTTAATTTGGTATGAGGTTTACATTAGTCTAATACCAAAAATAATATCATTTTCCTTTGAGTTGCTTTCAAAAACTAAAATAAATCTCATGAAAGAAAATGATCGAAGGCGCGTCATTGGCGAGTTTTATTTAAAACATAGATTATAGGAAAAATCATTCACCGTCAATCACTTTGTTCTTATGGGAATACCACGACAGACTACGTATGATATAATTAAAAGAGTTGACAGCAGATAATCAGTATAAAGAGCCAAAGGTAGTTGTAGAAAAGCTAGGAAAATGGATGAAAACAAGAAAAATAAGCTTCGAACGGAATCTATTGGAAAAGATAAACAATATTTAAGAAAATGAGGCAGAATTCAAAATTTCACATATGTATGTATATTATATGAAAAAATCTGATGTGGCCAGCACAATACCTTCTGTCAATCATGTGTATTATGTATAAATTCCATACATAAATTTTCTTGCAAAAGATTCCCAATTTCCAATAAAAATATTTCATTCAAAAACTATGAAAATTGCACTTAACACTGACATCTTCTTCTTTAACTTTTCCCATTGGTTAGGATCGCTATTTGTTATTTTCTTCTTCCACTCATTTCTGTTTTGCGTGATGTTTTCATTCAGTTCATTTTCTCTCAAGTCTTCCGCAATACAGTCCTTTCATCTTATCTTTGGTCTTCCTCTGTTTCATCAACATTCTATTACAGATTAATAGAAAATTATTTTATACATTTATTCATAAAAGATATAAAAAAGTATTAATGCATATTTGTAAAAAAATTGATATTATAATAACACAGACCGCGAAAAATTGTAATTTAAATGTATTTTTCAAAGAAAAACTGTTTTACACCAAAATCTAATGGCTTCTTTCCATATTAAAGTAGAGTAAGAATACATGTTTTCACAGACATCATTGTCAAAACGTTAAAATCTGATTTTAAGAACCTTAAAACGTGGTGATTTAGCAAAATGTCGATATGTGATTTTTAGCATGATAACTATATCTCTCTTACCAAGGGTAGCGAAAGATAAAAATATAATATTAAGAAACAGAAAATCTGTACCAAAGTATAGCGAAATGCAATTGTTAATAATCAGAAAATCTTGCTTCGTAAACTGCATCTGAAGTCTTGGAACAAGAATTTTGTAATTATCGATGCAGAATTGTATTTCACGTTCAAGGCATGCATGAATACATGATCCGACAGAATACAAATTTCATCGACATACCAAATTTTATATAAAGAATTAAAAATATAATTCAGCACTTCAAAAAGGAGAATGTTTTGACAATGAAGATAGCGGCATATTTTTGTGCAGATTATGTTATTTAAATGTATGATGGTAAAGTTGTTTTAGTTTGTTGCATTTTCTAAGTGAAATAATAGTTATAAATCTTGTGCATATTTTTTGTTAACACACAAGTACAGAATAAATTAATATTAGTACTAGGTACAGAGTTTACTAAATTTGCAATGGTTGATTAGTACATAGACATGTTTTTATTAAAAGCATTTTTGTTGATAACTTAATTTGTGTAAAACAAAACCTATACGAGTAACATATGACGAGGGCAAAAGTTTTGAACTTCGTTTTCGAGGCAATATACAGAACGTTCGCGATAACGTGACTAGCATAGGAATCTCGAGAAACATAAAAGATACGAACTCGGTTAAATTGGACAAAAGTTTCTGCATTAGTTGGCCATTTTAGTGATGTATTTGTTATTCTGATAACATACGTAAGGTGTCTAGATACGAGCAAAAATTACAATTATGCTGATTTTTGTTTATACACATAAAAACTATGAAACACTGCTAAATTGTGATGAGCACTTTTTAGGTAAGTTTTTAATTTATTCTTTTCGTTACGCAAGTTGAATATCAATTAATATAGAATAATCGTACCGTGCGGGCGTTTATCAGGCACTCACGGACACTCTTTGCTGGCGTGGAGAGTGCAAAACACGAACCACTTTAGCGTTATCATGTTTCAGGCAGTTATAAGTAACAATTAAATAGATTTTGTTATAGGTAGATATGCTGTAAGTAACGCGGTACCAACTTTGTAACATTGTAATACACTAGTTTTCAACTTCTATGACTGCATCTGTTGACGCCAATTGTAGTTGTTAGAAAGTACATATAAACTACTACAATGTACAATTTTGGGACAATATAGAACAAACAGTAGGCTATGAATGTGTCTAGAACATATAAAAGTGCATAGCATTTCCTACAACACACAATTTCCACTAGGCACAAAACGACGGTAGTCGAACACGCTTCGTTTTGTATCGGAGCAACATGTGAAGCCAACATTACAAAATCAAAATTTGGACAAGTGATAGTAGTTGAACATTTTAAAGTTTGTACGTTTCTGCAAAAACGTCCTATAAAATCTCTAATTATTATGTAATTGTTGATCAATGTTTATTTTTCTATTTCTTAGCATCCAATAAATATTTTTCTGATACTTAAATATTATCATGAGGAAAATTAGGTTACAGAAATCTATAAAAGCAAGGAAACTAGAAAGTTATTTCTGTGATTAACTCATATTAAAAAAATCTGATGTGGCCAGCACATAACCTCTCGCCGTATATTTTACCTGGCTGTATGCATAAAGCAAAGAATATTTTTATAAATACAAATAATATATTCATATAAATCTATGACGTATAAACTTCTTTATTATTCAATAATAGCATGTCTCAACATGAAGATATTTTACCATAAATTATGTTACAATAAATTACAAAGTAGAGTTTACCATACATAAATATTAGGCTGGTAACTGCAATTTTCAATTCGAACAACGTTGTTTACTTTCTCTTCATATTCTTCTAGTAAAAACATTAATTTTGGGCGGTCTAAAATGTATATATGGATTGTGCATCTATTCTTACATATCTTGTTTTACATTTTATTTTTTCATACATGTTATATCTAAATAACACTAATTCCCTTTAATAAAGTGACGGATAGATTGCACTCCGATTATTCTTATATCGATGTGTAATTTTGTCAATATTTACAACTTACTTGAGAAGAATTTGATAGCTTTTTCGCAATTCAAAGTTACTCTAGTCTATAGTACTGGTGTACATTGTCCCATAATGTTTGAAACAAATTTAAGTCCTTCAACCTAGACTTGTCATCTCCATAATAGTCACAGATCAAGAACTAAGGGATTCTCCAAGTACATTTTTCCTTCATTACTCATTATTTCTGACACTGACATTTATCTGTCAGTTACAAATAATTTAAATTATCAACTATTTTTCATGGCATTCTTTCGGCTGTCAAATTTATTACAACAGATTATTTTATATATTATACTTCTTTTATCTCTAAATCTATGGAATATATAATAAAATATTTAAATGTATCAGATAGAGAATTTAATTTTCTTTAATATTACCACGAAAAATTTTCAAAAAATAATATTTAGAAGATTTTTTTTCAAGAATCTTCTACTTCCGGTTGTCCAATTGTTACCAAAACCTTTTCAGATATTCCCATGAATGTCCGATTGGGAAATACGTTGTTAAACAAATTTTAAGTCTTATAGTTTTTGAGTAACCGTCCTTCCAACATCCCACACACATACACACATACACACACACACACACATCCACACACACACACACACACACACACACACACACACACACACAGACATCATCGTAAAAATGTTAAAATCGGATTGTAGAGACCTTAAAACGTGCTTATTCAATAAAATCTGGATATGCGATTTTTAGCATGAATGCAATACCTCTCTTAGCGAGAGGTAAAAATCTATTGTGGCCAGCACAATACTTCTTGCCACTGCCGTTTTTGGTTACATAAGTATAGGGCGCGAGCAGTCATGTGACATTGTTGGCCATGTCAAATGTCAGAATTTTTCATTAAAAATTTAAAGATTTTCTAAATTCACATAGTTAATTTGCCACCATGAATGTGGAATTTACTTGTCGAGGAAAATAAACCACATGGAATTGGAAAATCACTAAATTTAGAACGAAAAATTATGATATTTGACATCTATGTAAATAATTACTAGCTATTATTCTGACACGCGCCCCCATATCTACTTGACAAGGCCAACAAAGTAACATGACTACTACTTAGATTTTTAAATTTTAATTTTTCAATTTCTAAATCTATAAAAGATATAATAAAATATGTATATGTATCAGATAGAGAATTTACTCTTTTTACCTCTCGCTAAGAGAGGTATTGTATTCATGCTAAAAATCGCATATCCAGACTTTATTGAATAAGCACGTTTTAAGGACCCTACAATCCGATTTTAACATTTTTACGATGATGTCTCTGTGTGTGTGTGTGTGTGTGTGTGTGTGTGTATGTGTGTGTGTGTGGATGTGTGTGTGTATGTATGTGGGATGTTGGAAGGACGATTACTCAAAAACTATAAGACTTTATATTTGTTTAACTACGTATTTCCCAATCGGACATTCATGGGAAGATCTGAAAAGGTTTTGGTAACAATTGGACAACCGGAAGTAGAAGATTCTTGAATAAAAATCTTCTAAATATTATTTTTTGAAATTTTTTTTTGGTAATATTAAATAAAACTAAATTCTCTATCTGATACATTTAATTATTTTATTATATATTCTATAGATTTAGAGATAAAAGAAATATAATATATAAAATAATCTGTTTTAATAAATTTTACAGCCGAAAGAATGCCATGGAAAATAGTTGAAAATTTGAATGTTTGTAACTGACAGATAAATGTCAGCGTCAGAAATCCGGAGACACTACTGAAGATTTTTTCTGGGCAGTACATACATTAAATTATTTCTTATTGTATTTATAGTTAAATATTTAAAATTATAGGTATATTACAACCCTTCAGAAATACTGTTAATGCCAACAATGAATCGGAATCATCTCGAAAAATTAGAAGAGTAGAACAAAATTTCTTCATAGAATGAATTTAAATATAAAAAATCTAAATGGAAAGAATAGATATAAGCGAGAATACAGCTCGAAGGAAGACGATATTGAAATGTTATAAACGCAAGATGAAAGTGAAGATAGTCTCCACTATGCAACGTAAAATACAGAAAAATTGTATCCCATCGAAATAATGAGTAATGAAAGAAAAATGTACTTGGAGAATCTCTTAATTCTTGATCTGTGACTATTATGGAGGTGACAAGTCTAAGTTGAAGGACTTAAATTTGTTTCAAACATTATGGGACAATGTAAACCAGCACTGTAACTAGAGTAACATTGAACTGCGAAAAAGCTATCAAATTCTTCTCAAGTAAGTTGTAAATATTGACAAAATTACAAATCGATATAAGAAAATAATCGGAGTGCAATCTATCCATCACTTTATTAATGGGAATTAGTGTTATTTAGATACAACATGTATGAAAAAATAAAATGTAAAAGAAGATATGTAAGAATAGATGCACAATTCAGATTATACATTTTAGCCGCCCAAAATTAATGTTTTTACTAGAAGAATATGAAGAGAAAGTAAACAAGAACTTTGTCGGAATTGAAAATCCCTGTTACCAGCAAAAAAATTATATATAGTAAACTCTACTTTGTAATTTATTGTACATAATTTATGATAAAATATCCTATAGATTTTGTAAATTTATGTGAAAATTGTTTTATGTTGAGTCATGCTCTTATTGAATAATAAAGAAGTTTACACGTCATAGACTTATATGAATATATTATTTGTATTTCTAAAAATATTCTTTGCTTTATGAATAGAGCCAGGTAAAATATACGGCGAGAGGTTATGTGCTGGCCACATCAGATTTTTTTATATTAGGAAGAACAAAAAAATTCAAAAAATAATATTTAGAAGATTTTTTTAAGTATCTGCTACTTCCGGTTATCCAATTACTACCAAAACCTTTTCAGCTCTTCCCAGTAATGTCAGATTGAGAAGTACGTAGTTAAACAAATGTTAAGTAGTATAGTTTTTGAGAAATCGTCCTTCCAACATCCACACACACTCAGACATACACACACACACACACACACACACACACACACACACACACAGACATCATTGTAAAATATTAAAATCAGATTGTAGGGACCTTAAAACGTGGTTATTCATTAAAATCTGGATATGCGATTTTCAGCATGAATCCAATACCTCTCTTAGCGAGAGGAAGAAATAATGGTCTAAGGTCTTTTTTTGCTATAAGAGCCTTTTATTCGCTGTCTTTATCCACTTATATGAACCAAAATTACTTTAATTTGCACTAAATTGCAAAATGATGTTCTTGGCAGCAAAACGTTGGTTTCCATATCTGCAGCCGCTGATGATAGCCAAGGAACTACCTAAATATAATATGTATAGAGTTGTTAGAAGTTACGAATATCTACAGTAATACTGCGTCACAAACGCGGTAAATTAAAAATATGCAGCAATGCTTCGAAAATAATATTTCCTATTTACCAATCAAACAAGCATTCATATACCTTTATGAATCACATCATAATACTAACATCATTCCTACTTATGAGAATATTTCAATTGAAATATTCTCCCCCATTTTTCGACTCGAATCAAAATCATATTAACTTTAAAAACCCTCATAATTCCCCCCCAGCAGTTTTTGGTTGACGGAATAAGAAAGCAAAGTGCGTGGAGTGTAGTACACAGTGGTGAAACGACTCTAATGACAACTTTTCACTCATAAGAAAATCTCATCATGACACGAACCGCGCTCATACAATATATGAGGGAGCGCCTTACACAGATAGAAGGCACTGACATGAACTTAATGCATAAGTTTAGAGATATCTAACAAGAAGAACGAATTTTTATGTTATTAATATGGCGACAGATGTATACAAGACCTACATAGATAGACATTATACAGTGATCAAAAATGGCTGAAGTGTGCCGCTCCATACGATTTTGATATTTTCCGCTTACTTAGTATGACAGCGTTACTATTTCCATGGGTGTACCTTTCGAATATTGCTACTTATCATAGAAGTAAGCCTAAGAATCGTCTTCTTTACGGGCACCCGAACGAAAATATGATTCAAGAAGAAATTTGTCATGCTCTTCATTAAAATCCAGAATGAAAAGAAATTACTTAAAGATTTTTCACGAAGGTATGCAAAACAAATATCAAACGAATCAACGTACGGTAATGATATTAATCAGATATGCACCTGTCATCATTTGTCATATACAGAGAGTTTTCTTTATCAGTAACCGTACGGTAGTTTCATTACCCTAGTTACAAAATGACAGTAATGTGTTGAAGCGTTTATTTTATGTGTTAACATAGGGAATAATTGTCAGACTCGTCAAACTGTCACATTTCAAAATGGTTTTTTATACAATTAAAGAAAAAGTGCAGATTATAACAAGGTATAATTCAAATATGAGCTTATGACAAGTTTCAGTTGTATTTTCTGCTACAATTAATAATCGATCCAGACCCTGCCCAGCAATAATTCAAAAGATCTATAATATTGCATCAAATGATTATTACCTCCCTCTACCCTTGGTAAGGGAGGTATAGGGATCGTGCTAAAAATCGCATATCGAGATTTTGGTAAATGACTATGTTTTAAGGTCCCTAGAATCCAATTTTAACATTCACGATGATGTCTGTGTGTATGTGTGTGTGTGTGTGTGTGTGTGTGTGTGTGTGTGTGTGTGTGTGTGTGTGTGGGTGTGTGTGTATGTGTGTGTATCGTCTTTACGCTCTAACTCAAATACTATCGTTCAGAAAATTTTGAAACCTTACTCTTATATGGAAAGATTCCATTAAATTTTGGAGTAAATCAGATAACCGGAAATGGCACTTTACAGGAAGTTCAAAATAGTTTTTGTTCGAAAAATACCTTTATGTTATTTTTTCGAGATTTGTTATTATAAATTTTTTTTTTTTAAATTTTCTGCAGGATTACATTAATACTTTTTGTATATATTTTATGGATAAATATCTAAAATTATCTATAATTTTAATCCCGGAGCCTACGCTTTAAACACAACTCCATGGTTACACAGTTCAGATCTCAAATGTATGTAACTGACATATATATGTCACTGTCAACAACCTAATCATTTCAAATAATAATAGTAACGTTTTCAAAAGAAAATAGTAAATGGAACTATAATTATATGGAAAGGATCCAGCACAAGTAACTATGTAGGAATATAGGTAAGATAATAAAATATATATCATCACGGCATATTACCCATTGCTGGATGATCCAATCTGCTTGGTACACAGATATGTCGGTAATAATGATGACATATTTGTACCGTGCGGGCGTTTACCAGACCTCACTTCACAACAAATCTATCGATGCCAAATATTTTAGAATTTTAAATGGCACAAAATTGACCCCTGTGGTGCACTCTCCACACCAGCAATGAATATAGGTAAGTATATAAATAAATAAAATAAATATATCGTCACGGCATATTACCCATTGCTGGGTGTGCCAATCTGCTTTGTACACAGATTTCGGTAACGATGATGATATATTTGTACCGTGCGAGCGTTTACCAAGTTTCACCTCAATAGCACGTATTGCTGGCGTGAAGAGTGCACCACAGGGTTAATTTTTGTGCCATTTAAAATTCGAAATATTTGGCGTCGGTCGGTTGGTATTTAAATTTAATTTAATTTTAAGTATTTACATGATTAAAAATTAGATTAAACGGTAGGTATTGTGTTGAGGCGATGGGCCGAGTGTTTTAATCACGCAAGTTTCATTATGGGGCTATATCAAATGTGTATTCTACAATATTTTATCTACGACAGTTTAAATTGATCTTAAAATACATTTTTCATTTAATATTTGACATAATGAGAAACATTGAAATGTTCATTCGTAGCCTACGTTATTAATACATATGAGTGATTTAATGGCACTGAGTGTCATTAAATCACTCATAATGACATTAAAATCGGAATATTAATTACATATTTGTATTCGCTTAGGATATTGTGTAGAATTTGAAGGTGCCGATTTAGAACATTTGATAAGTTAAAATAAATATTTCTCACTAGTTTAATGTATTTCTTAAGTGTATAAACAAATAAGTAATTGCTCATTTCTTTAATTCATAATTTAATATTTAGTTTAGTCTATGTTAATTATCCCTATGTTTACTTATAAAATAAACGCTTTAATACATTGCTGTCAATCATTTTATACAACTATGGTAATGATGTACTCTATGTATACTGATAAAATAAACTCCCTGTACAGAATATAGCTTCGATGAATTATGGAAAATTGAAATAAAATTTTGATATTATTTTGGGATAAAAATTGACACGTGACCTTCAACCATTTTGATCACTTTGTATAATAATTATATTATAGTGAAACTTGAAAAATTTTCTCCAAGCTGAATGTGTTAAGCCATAGAAATTTATGACACAATTGCAGAGAGTATTCAACTTTCTATTTGGAGAATGCAATTTT
Source organism: Harpalus rufipes (assembly GCA_951394225.1). Classification (NCBI taxonomy): domain Eukaryota; kingdom Metazoa; phylum Arthropoda; class Insecta; order Coleoptera; family Carabidae; genus Harpalus; species Harpalus rufipes. The sequence goes on from OX596283.1 coordinate 38,630,895, forward strand.
CCATAGGACTGTTCCTTCGTATTTATATATTTCTCAACAAGAGTTTGTGTTATCCTTCTGAATGATTAAGTACAAACTCAACATCTTATTGTTAATTTAGAGCATGTAACTATTCGTAGCCTGAGTATGTATATTTTAGTATCAATCAATTGAGAATTGAATGGAAATCCAAACATACAATCTGGGAATAGGAACACGGTCTGTTGATTGTTAGATTACACTACCTCTATACGTAGATAACATTAGTTACATGAGTTACATGCCAGTAGACATGTGGTTATCCAGTAATAAGAAGTGTAGACCATATTAAAATAAATTGGAATTTATGATCAGAAGTTATTACATACTAATATTTTTATCATTGATCGATAACATAACAAATAACAAGTTTCAAGATTTAAAATGAAAACAGTTAGAGCTTCAAATAAAGTGTCACATCCGGTTTCCCATTTCTAATCTCCCATATAAATGTAAAACTTAAAATACGAAAAATTCTAATTTTAACCTTCCCTCACCTTTAAGCAAGGCAGGTATTTACTATATTTACAACGATATATATATATATATATATATATATATATATATATATATATATATATATATATATATATATATATCGTATATATATATACAGTGTGTTAATTAAAAACCTGGCCATAGGCGTTTAACATGGGAAATCAGTTTTCCCTTGCGCAAAAGTTCCCAAATTATTTTAGACAAAAATACATCAAATAAATGTTGTACAGAATTAAATTCTGCACCCGAATTGGTAATAAGATTTAATTTCTAACATTTAATAACCGAGAAAATTAATTTTAAAGTTTTTTGAAGATTGCTGATTTATAGCGATAGCCATGCAACTCATACAAAATTTGTCTAGAGTAACACCATTTTATAATCTGAAGCTTTTATTTGTGAGAAAACTGTTCCATACTTTCAATGAAATATGTTATTGGACGAAAATCACAAAACACAAACTTGTTGACAGTTTGAGTTCCATGGCTGCCGCTATAAATCAGCTATCTCCCAAAAAAAAAGAAAAATGATTTTCTCGGTTATGAAATGTCAAAAATAAAATCTTATTCAAATTCGGGTGCAGAATTTAATTCTCTACAACATTTATTTGAAGTATTTTTGTCTAAAATAATTTGGGAACTATTGCGCAAGGAAAAACTGATTTCCCATGTTAAACGCCTATGGCCAGGTTTTTAATTAACACACTGTATATGTGTGTGTGTGTGTGTGTGTGTGTGTGTGTGTGTGTGTGTGTGTCAGTTTGACAAAAAATTGTCCTTGCGATAACTCCAATACTACAATTCCAAAAATTATAATTCCTTCATATTCCCCTTTTGTACATCCGTATGAAGAGTAAACGCCCGCACAATACAAATATGTCATCGTCATTACCGAAATGTGTGTACAAATCAGATTAGCACACCCAGCAATGGATAATATGCCGTGATAATATATTTATTTACTTCTTTATTTAAATATATACATACCTGCCTATTGCTAGAAATTATATATATTAAGTTCCTTTCCATAAAAACATTGTTTTATTTACAATTTTCCTTTTAAAACGTTACTATTATTAATTTGAAATGATTATTTTTTTGACAGTGATATTTATCTGCTAGTTACATACATATCCATAAAATATATAGAAAAAGTATTAAAGCAAACTTGTAAAATGGAATAATCTTTAATTTTTATAATAACAAATTGCGAAAAAATTATATTTAAAGGTATTTTTTGAAGAATCTTGAGCTTCAAGTAAACTGCCATTTCCGGTTATCCGATTGCCACCAAAATCTAATGGCTTCTTTCCATATTAGAATAAGGTAGAAATACATGGTTTCAAAACTTTCTGAAAGATAGTATTTGAGTTAGAGCGTAAAGAGGATCCATACATACACACATACATACATACGTACACACATACACACAGACATCATCGTGAAAATGTTAAAATTGGATTCTAGGGACCTTAAAACGTGGTCATTTACCAAAATCTCGATATGCGATTTTTGCATGATTCCTATACTTCCCTTACCAAGGGTAGCGGGATGTAAAAAAACATACTGTTCTTTTTAAGAGTAGTTTAGTTCAGTTCAGTACGAGGTAAGATTAGTTAATGTCTCCCCTAAAAAGAAAGCGCCTATGCAATCGTTTACAAAAAAATCTGATGTGGCCAGCACATAACCTCTCGCCGTATATTTTACCTGGCTGTATGCATAAAGCAAAGATTATTTTTATAAATACAAATAATATATTCATATAAATCTATGACGTATAAACTTCTTTATTATTCAATAATAGCATGTCTCAACATAAAGATATTTACCATAAATTATGTTACAATTAAATATTAGGCTGGTAACAGCAATTTTCAATTCGAACAACTTTGTTTACTTTCTCTTCATATTCTTCTAGTAAAAACATTAATTTTGGGCGGTCTAAAATGTATATATCTGGATTGTGCATCTATTCTTATATATCTTCTTTTACATTTTATTTTTTCATACTTGTTATATCTAAATAACCTTAATTCCCTTTAATAAAGTGACGGATAGATTGCACTCCGATTATTCTTATATCGATGTGTAATTTTGTCAATATTTACAACTTACTTGAGAAGAATTTGATAGCTTTTTCGCAATTCAAAGTAACTCTAGTCTACAGTAATGGTGTACATTGTCCCATAACGTTTGAAACAAATTTAAGTCCTTCAACTTAGACTTGTCATCTCCATAATAGTCAAAGATCAAGAATTAAGGGATTCTCCAAATACATTTTTCTTTCATTACTCATTATTTCTGACACTGACATTTATCTGTCAGTTACAAATAATTTAAATTTGCAACTATTTTTCATGGCATCCTTTCGGTTGTAAAATTAATTACAACATTATTTTATATATTATATTCCTTTTATCTCTAAATCTATAAAATATGTATAAAAATATTTAAATGTATCAGAAAGAGAATTTATTTTTCTTTAATATTATCAAGAAAAATTTTCAAAAAATAATATTTAGAAGATTTTTTTTCAAGAATCTTCTACTTCCGGTTGTCCAATTGTTACCAAAACCTTTTCAGATCTTCCCATGAATGTCCGATTGGGAAATACGTTGTTAAACAAATTTTAAGTCTTATAGTTTTTGAGTAACCGTCCTTCCAACATCCCACACACACACATCCACACACACACACACACACACACACACACACACACACACACACACACACACACAGACATCATCGTAAAAATGTTAAAATCGGATTGTAGGGACCTTAAAACGTGCTTATTCAATAAAATCTGGATATGCGATTTTTAGCATGAATCCAATACCTCTCTTAGCGAGAGGTAAAAAATGTGTGGAATTTGTACAAAATACGTAGAAATTATGGAAGGTAATGTGCTGGTCACATCATTTTTTTTAAATTAGATTAGTGCTTATTCATTAAATCTCACCATCGAGTTCATTGCCATAAGACAATATCTTCTTTACCTTTAGTTGATAGGTAAATATCTTTATACGTTTCTGCCTAATCTCGTCCCCAGTTCATCTCCGTATAGCGCTGTAGGTACTCATCTAGGCTAGACAATGAAGAAGGTAGGAGGATTAAGTGCTCCACGCTCGTTAGATATATGACGCAGTCGGCAGTCTGCGTCACCACACAGTTACCGTGTTTTTGTCATGGAAACCAGCATCGCGCGGTCCCCGCTTCATCGCTCTCACCCTTTCCTAACATAATCATGTCTTCTTGTACAAGAACTAGTAATTGTTTCATTTGTATACTGAATTAGAATGGATAAGTGAAAAGAAAACTGGGATGCAAGAAAGGTGTTTGATGTTATCGATGGTAAAATTGTGACAAGTATTTATTACGTTTAATATTTTCGCTAATGCAAGGATCAGTCTTATCACTAGACTCTGTGTGTCTACCCGTCTCTGTCTAACTTTAGACCATCAGTCCAGAGTCAAGTTCGCGCGCAAGCGCAGTGGGGATAAGCGAGAGAGATGAAACTACGAATAGAATGAGAGAAGTAGTCACAATGTGCCAAAGTTTGACGTTTTTCATCGTCGAGCCTGGCTCTATGTAAATCAGTGTAGTTTTATGACAGTTTCCACTCCAGTCTAGAGCCCACTGGCAAGGACCATCAAAAATTGGTAGAAATCAGCCATAGCTTCATATTGGAGAGGCATAAGTCAGATGAAGGAATTAATTTCACCGTCGTCGACAAATGCCAAAGCTATTAGCTCTCAGCAAAAAGGACCTTAGGGTGCTATTCTTGCGTCAACGTTAAAACTTAAAGGTCATCGTTAGCGCTGTTTAGAGTTGAACTCAAAAAAATTGTATTCTAGTGTCAGTTTTTACCGCCGCCAACGCTAGAGCTCACCTCTAAACTTAAAGGTGCTATTGGGTAACTTTAAATCGTTTAAACGCTAACAAGATGGCAGATGAACATGGTGAATGCGTCGAAATTCAAGATGTTAGAGACGTTTTAGACGTAAATAGCGAAAGAATTAGAGTTGAACGTGAAAGAACAAATCCTTTTCAATAGTTTGACGATGAAGAATTTAGATGAACATATAGATTTCGAAAAAAAATGTCAATTTTGTAATTGATCTGGTTAGGGAAGATCTGAATCCATTTCTCCAGAACTACAAGTGTTAATAACACTTAGATTTTTTGCAAAAGGATGCTACTAAGTTGAACTACGTACGTAAAATGCATAAATTTTATACACAACCTAACCTTAAAATTTAACAGGACTTATTACAATACAAAGAGTAAAAACGGTACATTTTAAAACCTTTTATTAGGTTTTTTTTGTAATAATACATTATATTTCAGGAGATTTGCATGGCGTAAGTCAACCTACGGTGTACAGAATCATAGCTGGGATATCAAGCTCCCTCGAAGAAGTTATGCACAGATTTGTGAAGTTCCCAGAATGAATGGAAGAGCTGAAGCCGGAGTTCTATAGCATTGCTGGTTTTCCTAGGGTCGTTGGATGCGTGGATTGTACCCATGTACGAATTAAAAACTCCGATAAAGAAAACCCAATGAAGCCGCGGATCGTTCCCTTTATTTTCCAATACAGCGCGATGTTCTTTTACAAATTGTACTACAATTATTTACTCATATTCCCTGATTATAATAATTTATGTACGTATGAGATTACAATAAATAAAAATTAATCTTAAAATTGTTACTTTCTATATTATTGATAATTATTTATTGCCTACCTACTAATTTATTAAAGTATTAATACCTGTATATTAACAAACTAAATACTTACTGTATTTCTGTTTATTTGATCAAATTATTATTTAATAATATTATGAATTATGATTTTATACTTCGCAACTTTTAAGTTTTGACAGATAATACAGTGTTGCCAAGTATTGTTTTGCTTAAAGGTCACTGTTAGTTATCGTAGCTCATTTACTGACAGTAGAATAACATCAACTCTAAACACTAAAGCTGACCTTTAGCTAGAGACCGTCTCTAAGCAATTTTAACGATGACACAAGAATAGCACCCTATCTATGTAAGATACCTTAGTATTTATACAGCGTGTTAATAATTCAGGCTAAACACAAAGTAATGTTATACCTTCATGAATAAATTATGCTGAAAATGTGTGATTTTAAGTATGCATAATCTCATTTGAAATTGATGACGGAATTGAAACCTGATCCAATTTGTCGTATCAATATCACCATGATCATTCCGCAGTATGAGTTGCAACGAACGAACGATGATCGTCCCAGTGCATCTCTTGCAATTTCTGCTGGCGTGGCGTGTTTTTCACTGTTTTCACCCTCATGCACCGGAATCTAACTGCAAGTTGAACTCACTGGCAATCTCGTTTGTGCATAATTTATCGGAGCGGTAAATCGGTTTTGTAATAGTGCAATTTTCTTTTCGATATTAAATATAGACCGGGTTATTACCGCAAATTGACCTATTTCTTCAGCTCTAGAGAGAATTAAATGGAATTTTGGAATTCATACTTTTGGTGTATTTTTACCTTTTGCATTAAGTTGCTTTTATGCACATACCCCGAACTCAATAAGAAATTGCAAATAGAATCTGTAATATGAAAACCTGACGAGTTTATGTTTGCAAATTCAAAGCCAATAAATAAATATGAACTAGACTTCACTTCCATTGCAAATAGGAAAACTTTTATGTGAATAAACATATTCATAATTTAATTTCTGTGAAGTAAAGTACGTGCTTGCGGTTAAGCAATTAAGGACTTTTAATTAAAACAACTTTAAAAATGAATAAATATAAGTGAAAATGGACACTATAACGATATAGGTACTACACTACAGTATCATACATTTTAACTTTATCGTCCTTTATTATGTGCTATTAATTTGGAAAATGAAACAATAAAAACAATTTATGTACGTACTTTATATGAGTTACGCATGCGGTACAGAATTTCTAAAATGCACTATCGTTTTGCGCTGCGATTTTTAATGTTAGGTTCTATGGGTCTATGATTATATTCGTATACAGTACCGTCGAAAAATATGAATACTCCTGATTAGGGTATTTCATATTTTTACCTGTCGCTAACAGAGATACGTATTGGATAAAATCTCTGTTTTAGAATAAAAATTTATCAAAACATTTTATTTATATTACAATATATATTTATTTGGTTTAGAAAAATTAATATTACATTTACTAATATTTTGTTTATGACAACGAATAAATTTTCTGTGAGAGTAAAGATTCAACCCTAAATCTATGATGTCGTAAGCAACTTGTCACTCGTTTGTATACTGCTTAAACTTAAAACAGTTAATGTTCATTTGTATTGAAAAAGAAGAAAAAAAAATCTGATGTGGCCAGCACAATACCTTCCGTCAATCCTGTGTATTATGTACAAATTCCATACATAAATTTTCTTGCAAAAGATTCTAAATTTCCAGTACTATAATTTCATGCAAATGGCACTTGACACTGACATCTTCTTCTTCTTTAGCTTTTCCCATTCGTTAGGGGTCGCTATTTTTTATTTTCTTCTTCCATTCATTTGTGTTCTGTGGGTCATATCCTCACATCAAAATTTTTCATTCAAAATTTCTTTTTTTTTGGTATTTTAGGATTCCTTTCCTCGGCAACTGAATTCCACACCCCTGATAATAAATAAACCTGTCGCGACATCAAATTATTCTAATCGTCTTAGGCTATTGTTACTCTTTTTCCCGAGGATTAGAATAATTTAAAGTCGCTACAAACCACATGAAATAAGAAAGTCATGAAATTTTGAATGAAAAATTATGACATTTGTCAGTTATGGACGTAATTAATAGCTGTCATTTTGACACGGGTCCACATATCTGCTTGCCAAACTCAGCAAAGTCACGTCACTGTACCCCTACACATTTTTTTTTTGCAAAAGATCGAATATTTCCAGTTAAATTACTTCATAAACAAACTATGCGAATTGTACTTGACACTTCTTTTTTAGTTTTTCCCATTTGTTAGGGGATCGCCATTTTTTATTTTCTTCTTCCACTAATTTTTGTTTTGTGTGTCGTCCTCATTCAATTCCTTTTCTCTCCGTTCATCTTATATTATTTTGTCTTCCTATGTTTCTTCCAACTTCTGTTATAAGCTATTCATTCTTCCAATATACTCATCTCTCCTCATGACATGTTCAAACCAATGTAATCGTCTCTCTTATATCTTTCTAGAAACGCCCAACACTAGAGTTATTTCCCTTATTCTTTCATTAATTTACGTTTTATTGATACTAACATCTGTCAATTTGAATTACCTGAATATATTAGCAGTTTCCATGGTTAAGTTAGCATAGCTGGCTGAATTATAAAATTTATTATCTTTATAATTCTTTAACTCTATATCTGTTGAGTATGTAATATAAAATGCAATCAAATCGTATAGAGAATAATATATTCTTTAAGTTATAATAACATTTAACTGAGTTTTCCAAGAAAAACTGCAAAAATTTTGAAATGAGGGTACTTCCGGTTGACCTATTATAACCAAAATCTAATCAAGTCTGCATATGGTTGTAAGGAAGAGGAATACGCAAGAATTGTAATTTTTGGAATTCTAGTATTTGAGATATCGTTGACGAAACCGCGGTCACATACACACACACACATGCACACACACACACACGCACATACGAACACACACACACACACATTGACATCATCTTAAAAATAGTAAAATCGTATTGTAAAAACCCTTAAACATGCTTATTCAATGAAAACTCACCATCGAATTTTTTGACCAAAGACAATACCTTCCTTACCTATAAGGTAACGGAAGGTAAAAACAGTTGTTTCTGGAGTAATGCAAGTAATATTAAATATATCTTATATAATAATATAGATGCTGTTATTGTGGTAGCAGAGGAATTTACTAACACGGTAACAACGTAACATAGGGAGGACAGGAACTCGGCCACACTGATTTGAAAGAAATTTTGTAGATATAAAATACTTCCCATATAAGGGAGGGATGTCAACCGATTCGATGCAACACTGGAAAATAATGAACAAAAACTGTAGCGGCTATCGGCTATCTTTGTTTGACAATAAGAAAAATTTAAGAGAAATGAATGTTGAAGAAGAAGTAATAAAACACTTCGAAGAATTGTTTATAACACTAGTAAATAGTTTTACTAATTAATTAGAAATGCTTGTTTATGAAACAGTTAAAAATCAATAGAAAGAATATTTCATTTTCGTAGGATATATTTTCGCTGTCACGATATTAGAGAACCAAGCTAGTAGTAAACAAAGAAATACTTATGCTTGCCAAATTCGCATTTCTAGCTTTTTTCGGAGGTTATACTAGTACCTACTAAAATATCATTGGAATTATAATGTTTTAAAATGAGTACTACTTTTACAAAATGCTTAAATAATTCGAAGAGAAAAAAAAACTACTGCTTCAAATCTAGCGGCATTCTTTGGCGCTATTAGTCACCATTTCAAAACGATGTAAACTTTAATTATAATTAAAAAAATATTATTAACATAATTTTCATGTTAGTGTATCAAAATTGTAAAAAATGAATAAGAGTTTTCTTATTTTTAATATTTTTTTATAATTCTGAATAGTTTCTCTAGGTTTTAACAATTAAGTAATTGAAGAGATTTTACAAAAACAACCGTAATCCATTTTTTTGAATTTGAGATAATGAAAGAATAAACTTTCTAGCTTCCTTACTACAGCATACTGAAATATTATAAAATTATTTACTGGATGTTAAGAAATAGAAAAATAAACATTGATGAGCATTTACATAATATTTATTTTTATTGGACGTTTTTGAAGAAAAGATCAAATTTTAACATGTAATAACTTGCGACTAAAATACATTTTGCGAGACATATTTTTACCAAACTGTTTAACATCCTCGAAATTACATGTATAGAACTGATTGTTACAATAAGTTCAACTTAATATTAATAACATTTAACAATGCGATATACGTACATACTTGGACAAAACATTTTTTTTCGGAACACATGTGAAGTAGGATCTTAAAAATATTTATTTTTTTCTGTACACTTTCAAACATGTATAGAACTGATTGTTACAATAAGTTCAACTTAATATTAATAACATTTAACAATGCGATATACGTACATACTTGGACAAAACATTTTTTTTCGGAACACATGTGAAGTAGGATCTTAAAAATATTTATTTTTTTCTGTACACTTTCAAACAGTAAAATGTAATTTTAATTTCATTGATAAAACCTAAAATTTATTTAATTTTGTACATTGTGAATTAAAAAGGGTTAATTTACTGAAATTAAAATATATTTAGAATTTTTTAATCCAGTGAACTTGCTCTATCTAATTTTCATTATTTTCATTATTCTTTCTTTGTTCTAATTAGTAGCTTGCAGACATCACCGCCAAATTTTAATACAATTTTCTCATTAAAGAAAACCGCTTTTCCCGGGTGTATTCGTTGACACCAGACTCGGAAAATTTAGGTTTTCCAGTAAACGAGATGAGGCGAATTATCCTGAAATATCTCGTTGCCTACAATTCGCCCACTGACGGCAAAATTGCGAGAACAAAACTTTAACTAAATATTAATTAATTAACACACGGCTATGAAATGATAACCACAGGAAGTTTTGTCATTGTTCTATTTATTAGAAACTGCTGGTGTATATTTCATTAAAAACATATTATGAAGCTCCGTAAAATACGCGAAATAAGTTCTAACTAAACAATCACATTTATATTAGTTGTACCGGTGTGGTTTTCTACACACTCATGGATAACGGTAATATAATGGTAAATCAGAAGTGCCATTTCGTTCGAGTTTGTTGTGGGAAGTTGTGATATTCCATTTTATAAAAACTGCCTACAAACCACCGTTAATCTCATTTTATTTTTTATTTTATTTTCTATGACGTTTATGTGCTTCAATTACTCTTTGAACCATAATTTGTGAAACAAAATCAATTTTATTATTTAAAAAAAATATTTAATGAACATAAGCTACTACCCCGAGGCAAATAAGTAAAGGTGCCAAAAAAAAACAATCTGGAAAGAACATCGAAAATCTGGTTTTGTCATAGCTGTCATATAATGGCATTATAATGTGTTGGGGCTTACTAGAAAAAACGTCTGTTGTGGCTAGCACAATACCATTTTCTCGCCATTTTCATTTATGTTGCATAGGGCGCGAGCAATTATGTGACTTTGTTGGCCTTGGCAAGCAGATATCGGAGTCGGTGTCAGAATGGTAGCTAGTAATTATGTGTTAGGTGTCAAGTATCATTAGTTTTCATTCAAACCGTTATGATTTTCCAAATTCATGTGGGTTATTTTCCTAGACAAGTATATTCCATACATTGATGACAAATAAACATCAGAATATTTTGAAATTTTTAATGAGAAATTATGACATATGACAATTATTGTAGCATCTATGTAAATAACTACTAGTCGTCATTTTGACACGGTTCTTCATCTGCTTGCAAAGGCCAACAAAATCACATGACTGCTCGCGCCTATAAGTAACGAATTTAACATTTCTTGAAAATTGAATTGAAACTGTATTTCTTCTTACGTTCTATAAGAAATTTGGTCTACTATTTTAATTTATTCAAAATTCTTCCAATTCATTGACAGTATTAGCGGTATTTCTCATGGATACATATAATATTAACATACCTATAATTTAAATACATATTTAATTAATAATACAAAAATCCAAAATATTTCATTTTTTATTAAGATCAGTGGCGGCGTTAATTGGGGAAGAGGCAAGGTGGGCATGTGCCCACCCTAAACAGTCTAGTGCCCACCCACTACCCCCATGCAAATAATATTTTGTTTATACTTGTATAAAATTTGTGAATAAAATACTCGTATATCAATGTGACAATTTGGTGATAGTTTAATAAAGTATTATTGCTCAATATTTATGTGGTAATTGTTTTCATACAAATACGATTCATAATCATAATTCAGTATAAATAAAATATAAAATAAATATATCATCACAGCATATTACCCAGTGTTGGGTATGCCAATCTGCTTTATACATAGATATCGGAATATATGTTATAAACTGGATACATAATTTTGTGGTAAAATTATGCTAGCGGAAATATTTATTAAACTGTCAAATTGATAATTATGGGATGATTGATGAAAAATAATGATATTCCTGGATTTCAGTCAACTTTATTGTCGTGCCTAACTAGTTTCGACACCACATGTGTCTTCATCAGGGGATGATTTTTCTTCAAAGTTTGTAGCTAATGTTGAAAGTAGTGAAATTCTTGTGTGATGTATTATTACAGTACATGGAGATTATGTTTCTATAAAAAACTTGTCCAAAACGAACAACATTCTTACAGTTAAATGAATTTAAGAAAGTCAAGAATAAAATAAAAATGCACAGTTATACAGAAAGTACTATAAAAATAATATAAAAAAATATTAAAATATCTGTCGCGTCAACACCCTTAACAGCTAATTAATAATTATGTTCTATTTCCATGGCCGTCTGATTCTTGATGAAATTGTCACAATTTATATCTTAAATATTTCGTGCTGCAGATGTGCTGTTACATCGAATTAAAAGTTATTTAATGTAAAATATAATTTTAAACAACTTTTTATTTTTGTAGTTTTGCTCTAAATGTTACAGGAAGACCAATATTCGCACTTATCTAAAATCTCATGTTAAACTCATATTCCGTGTTTCGGTGCACAGCCGGTATAGATATCTTTATTATTAAAAAAAAAAATAGGTGCTCACCCTCTTTTTTTATTGTACCGACCCTGCATTTACATCCTAGCGCCGCCACTGTTGTTGGGCCTTATTTGCGTCCATAACCTTATTTACCGAGTGATATTAATCTATTGGCCTTCCTAAGCTGCATTAATTTTGTTTATTGAATCATACAAAAATTTATGCTATACAACTTTTATTTGAAGCTTTTTACGTAAAATAATTAGGGAAGCAGGAAATGAAGAACATACGATTTTACATATTAAAGTCCTATGTTCTGGAGTTCGAGTTACAACCCTGTATAATATAATACTGCATGTATTATCCATCCTTATTTGCTTATTCTTAATTTAACTTTTATCTCAGTGTTTAATTAAACTTTATATTTTTTATTATTTCGTCGTTACTTGTTTAAGATTAAGGAAAGTATCAGACCGTTTTTTTCTGTTTGTGTACAAGGTTCTTCTTTGTTAAATTCTCCAATATAGAAAAGTCTCATTAAAACTTTGTATTCTAATCTATTTTTTTAAGAACTGGCAATCTACAGATATGTTTATTGTATCTTTGCTTTTACCAATAATAATTTTGATCAGATTATGTGAAACGTTGCGTATACTAATCTGTATGTTTCGAAAGAATTTTTCTTTTAGTCACAATATTGAAAATTACTATTCAAAAGTGCAGTTGAAAAACTTTTCGTGCATAAAATTACAAGTCATATGAAAAGAACTACTTACAGAAAGATGTAAATATCATTTTTCAATTACTGGAAATGTTCGTCTTCGATGAATAAGTTTCAATTTGCTTATTAAAACATAATCTTCTTTTATGCTTATTGCTGTTGCTCTTACCTAGAAAGAGAAGTATAATATTAGTATTATAAAATGAACGAAATAAAAAGAAACCTTGATAAATACAAAGTTTGCTTTAATTACATAGTTTTTATTCTTGATTTGTTTCCAGGAATATTTGCAGGAAAAACATTTACATTTAATAATTTTCCAGAATTAAATTAAATTTATTCCAAGAGGATTTATAATAACGAAACTGTTTGTCAGATCAGTTGTACTTACAGCTACAAGTACTATGGTTATAATGAGAATAAAATTATTTGCAACGAAAATATATAAATATTTGTATTCCTCATCATATTATCACGAAAATCTTTAATGATATCGGTAAGGAGAAGCAAATTAAAAAATCTGTTGTGACCAACACAATACCTCTCGCGTCCTTTCCATTGTGGTATATATTGTATGTATTTAACATACAATACACAAAAAAATCTCATTACACCTAATCTTTATATTTACGTATTTTATATAATTTTAAATTCACAGAAATGAGTGGAAGAATGAGAAAAGCTAAAGAAGAAGATGTCAGTGTCAAGTGCAATTTGCATAGTTTTTTTATGAAATAATTTTATTGCAAGAAAATTTATGTATGGAATTTGTACATACACAAGATTGACGAAAGGTAATGTGCTGGCCACACTTAGCATTTAACCCTCGGAGTACTAAAAGTGGGTCAATCGTGACCCAAAATGTGCATAATTTACTGTATTCCTTACAATTATTTTTTTACATTCCTGATTTTTCTCAAGTTCTCCTATTATGTTATCTGCTATTATTTTTGGCATTATTTGTATGAATATGAATTTTATTTCTTCTGATATTTCATAAAATGCTTGTTGGGTCACGTCAGACTCGTTTTCGGAATTAGTGGAATTGTCGAATACATGTTGTTTATTTAGCGCATCATATCGTTTGCTGTATTTATAAATTACTTTCGGTCTTTTTATTGACTTTTGAGAATCTACATGTATTTTATTTGCCAAAATGTGGAGCAAACGGAGACCTCTGACTAAATCTGAGTAATTCAAATATTCAATGGTCGAGTTTGATGAGGAAGAAGAGGCTGTCGTGAAGCAACGGAAATAAGTAATAAGTACACGAAAGCAAATAGAAGTACCGAAATCAAAAACAAAAAGAGGCAGTTGTTTTTCATGTCGCGGTAATGACAATAAATACTCTACTAAATGTGACCATTGTAAAAGGTTTGTTTGCAATTTGCACTCAGACTGTAAAGAAATTATTGAAACTATATGTAAATATTGTAAAAAGATGAAGATGGTGAACCATCCTAAAAAAAACATATTTAGTTTCAACAATGCAATTATTATTATATTTTATGTTTTGTAAAAATATGTTTGTATTACAAATATATTGTGAATATTTACCTAGAAAACAAAAAATATTTTTTTCTTTACTTTTTTCTTATTTGTATCATTATAAACAGAAAAATAAATGAAAAATAAACAGTTCATGCTGTTATTTTATTCAAATTAACCACAAAAGCAAAAAATATCTAAAAAAAATAATTTAGACTGCATGGGTCACTGTTGACCCGTTTCCGGAAACAAATTTATCAAATTATTTCCGGACTCCTAGGGTTAAGACGACTATTCCCTATAATCAGAATAAAAATTTCTTAATGTGACAACTTTTAAGAGATTTAGGTAGTACAAAATAATATTTTTTTTTGAAATATCTCCCAATCTCTCTATTCTATTCTAAGTGGTCCATTGCGCCGTATGTGTAAGTTAACCTCTATTCTGCACGTTCCGTCTTACATCAAAGGCACTAGCACTAGTCTCATACTTCTAGATTCGCGGTGCCGAGTTAACGTGAGATTATATCTAGCAGAGTTGAAGGTGGATCTTGGCCTTTATGTGTTTAATCCCAGATATGTTGGATATGTTGGCTTCCTCGGCGTGTTACTTGCATACAAATGTTTGCTGATGTATGCGAGGAACTTGTTATGCAGAAACGTCACTATGGATTACTCGGTGGAATGTTTTAACTAGTTCCAGATGGAGTTTGTGTTAACTTTAAAAGGTGTTATACTAAATAAATATCATATTTTCAACTCAGGTTATATCTAGTTTACATACATAGTTAGTGTTGCTAGCTAATGTCACTATATACGCAAATAAGTTTGTTTAATAACTTAACTTTGATATTTTATATTTGAGTGCATGATTAAAGCATTACGAGTATTGGTGTAAAGATGAGTTATGAATATTTAATGTTATGTATATATTTAAAATGAAATTTGTTTTAATATAAAAATATCTTAATCCAATTCGTATCTCCTGGGATTTGAATTAAATATTAATTAAAAATAAAATAAAGCTAAAAATAAATTAATATGAAATTATATAGATCCATTAAAAAAAAAATGCTATCGTAACTGATAATCTCTTTTTCACAACAGGAAGAAGTATTTTGCGAAAAATACATTAACTTCATCGGGGATTTGAACCCAGGACTTTCCTATTGCCTATGAAATCCCTCTAAATTCAATGAATTTTTCACCAGTCTTAATGCTGTACACAAGTATGTCTCCCTTTCGGAGCTTTAAGTTATTAGACAGCGCGACACATTCGGTTTAAGAACCATACTCCAGTAATTATCACTACGAAGACAACATACTTTATTGGTTACATTTGGTGCAATTAGCAATCAATTTTTGGATATACAGAGTGTTTATTTTATTTT
This sequence comes from Harpalus rufipes, assembly GCA_951394225.1. Classification (NCBI taxonomy): domain Eukaryota; kingdom Metazoa; phylum Arthropoda; class Insecta; order Coleoptera; family Carabidae; genus Harpalus; species Harpalus rufipes. The sequence continues at coordinate 38,646,742 of OX596283.1, forward strand.
GTCCACTATTTCTATCTTGAGAACTATAAGAGCCACGAGGTCGGTTAAATTAGCCAACAATTTCTATTTTACTAGACTATTTATATATATATATATATATATATATATATATATATATATATATATATATATATATATATATCATGCCATCTTAACTGTCAAATTGAATTATATGAATATATTATATATATATATATATATATATATATATATATATATATATATATATATATATATATATATATATCATGCCATCTTAACTGAGTGATCTTGCGTTGCTTGTATGCAAAATGTAGGCTTCAGACTTCACTTCACCCTCGTGTTTGTGGTAGGAAGTGACGGTTTCCTGTGCGCGCACGTGGTGATTATGCGTGACGTGATACACGGACCAGCACTCCGGAGACTCCGGCAGATCCATACACGGGAGACGGTTAATCAGGTTAGGACACGTGCGGTAATTCGGTTACAGATACACGGATTGAAGCGGAGGAAGGAGATTAGGATTAGACATAGGGATTTTTTGTTTGAGGAAAATGATACAAAGAGAATGAATAATTGATGTACAGATATTTTTCGTAAATATTTTAAAATAATGTACGAGGTTTGATAAACTAATAACATATATTTTCATTTCTTTGAATAATTATTATCTATTCGTACTCCTATCAATCAGACCAAGCGAACTGATCAAAATATTCAACCTTGATCCATGTGCTGGGATGGTACAGATTGCGCGCGGAAATTTAAATCTGTAAACAATTGTTTCAGAAAATGTATCTGATCATAAACACAGCAGCACTATAGCGAATTCTGAAGAAAATATGGCATTTCGCACTTTGTGCAGTTTTATGAGTTATTTCGAACAAATAAATAACCACATGGAACAATATCTAATCGAAATAATCTAAACAAATGATTCAAGTGACCTTTCAATCTCATTTGAGTCGTCGTATATAATATTAAGGACAATACAGAAACAAGCTTTATTATATTATACATTTTAACAAGTTAAACTTTTATAACCTGAGAGTTAAACGTTAAAATCATATAAAGATCTGACGCGTCCGTGAAAGCTTCGATAATCGGATGGATTTAATACATTTGTGACGTCATCGAACAGATCCGTCGGGTAGATCCGATTGACTTTACGGAAACGCATTATTTATGAATATTAATATTGTCCTTTTCAAAGTATTCTCTATTAAATATAATGCAGTCATGCCAACGTTATTTTCAATCTGCAAAAACTTGTTAACTAAATGTAACCTCATTTTTCACGATTTTGCTTTTGGTATAAAATCGTTGTACTTTCAGTGTCCTTATCTTCGTGCAGAAGAATAAATTCACAGATGGCTATGTCTGGTGAATACTTGTGTCGTCGTGGTGTTAAATCCAAGATTCGTTTGCCCACAATTCTTTTCGCAGGAGTCTTATAAAATACCAATTCCCTCAGTAACCTCCCTTAAAATGAATCAGCGAGTATTAAGCACATCTTCAATTTTTGCACCACTTCACTACACTATACCATTTTAAACACAAATTAAATTTTGAGTTTGCTTTTTTGTTATTATTTTCTTTTGAAGCTAAAGTATTTCTTTTCGATTCAATATTGCCAATTAGATATTTGTAATACGACAATGTTCGTGAACCAAGGCTTCAAGTATCATTCATACTCGTTTCGAGATCTTTTCATCCTGATTCATTCCGAGTCTTAAAATTGCTTTTTTAACATTTCAAATACTTGTGACCAAGGGAATATTAAATATTTTTTTGCTTTCTATACGAGTAGTATTCGTTTCGTACAAATACATTCAAGCTTAAAATGTAAACTTGGATAATAAAATAAGTCCTGGTGATATGTTTGTTTATATGTTACGTTACGATTTGCATCGTATTTCGTTTTAAAAATTCCAATAAAAATTAAAAGCCCATTTGTCGAATACCAACCAATCTCCTGTGTTATTGACCTAGGGGAATTGAATTGACTGTCCTCCCTAACTACCTGTGCACATTACGGCATGAATTTAACTGTTTTGCTCTTGAAAAAGAAGAGTGCCAAATTGCCATCGATTGGTGACGGCTGATTTGTGGCCAGTCGAATTTCAGAGGTGCCAGAATATTTTTCCGAGTTAATGATCGCTTGCAACGTTTTCAATTACTGGAATTTTATTATGCAATTTGTGCTATATACTGCTATCATCTAGTTTGCTAATCGACTGGAGTTTATTGAAAATTCACGGGGTTGGAATGGTTCGGATTTTTTGAATTTTTGACATAGCTGAAAGCGTAAATGTCTGACATAAAATATAACTCTACAGCAATGGTTCCCTATAAATTTATTGTTTCAATTTTCTATATTTAGTTATAAATATTTGTGCAAAATATTTTCGCTAAAAACGCATTTTTTGATGAGTATCCAATATGTTTTTACCTTCCGTCACCTTTAGGTAAGGAAGGTATTGTCTTTGGTCAAAAAATTCAATGATAAGTTTTTACTGAATAAGCACGTTTTAGGCTCCATATAATACGATTTTACCATTTTTACGATGATGTCTGTATGTATGTGTGTCTGTGTGTCTGTGTGTCTGTGTGTCTGTGTGTCTGTGTGTCCGTGTGTCTGTGTGTGTGTGACAAAAGTTCCGGATCCAATAACTTCAATACCACGATTCCAAAAATTATAATTTTTTCGTATTCCTCAAGTTTACATCAAGAAGAACAACTGATTAGATTTTGGTTATAATTGGTCAACCGGAAATAGTCTCATTTGAAGATTTAACAGTTAAATTTGATTTATTGACATTGAACGTTATTATAACTTAAAGAATATATTATTCTTTATACGATTTGATTTCAATTTATACTTCATATTCAATAGATACAGAGTTAAAGAATTTTAAAGAAATTAAATTTTATAATTCAGCCAGCTATGCCAAACTTGGGAACTAGTAATATATTCATATAATTCAATTTGACAGATGTCAGTATCAAAAAAAAGTAAATTAATGTGGCAGATATGAGGATGTTGAAGTAGATATTGGGGAATACACGGAAAGATACGGTAAAAAAATAACTCTAGTGTTACAAATTTTTAGAAAGATACAAGAAAGACGATTACATTGGTTTGAACATGTCATGAGGAGAAATGAAGAATTATATTGGAACAAGAATGAATAGTTTAGTAATAGGACGTTAAAGAAACAGAGGAAGACCAAAGATAAGATGGAAGGACTGTATTGCGGAAGATTTGAGAGAAAAGGAACTGAATGAGAACGACATGCAAAAATAGCGACCCCTAACGAATGGGAAAAGCTAAAGAAGAAGATGCCAGTGTCAAGTGCAATTTGAATAGTTTGTTTATGAAATAATTTTACTGGAAATTTAGAATCTTTTGTAAGAAAAATTATGTAATTTATACATTATACACGAGAATGACGGAAGGTATTGTGCTGGCCACAACAGTTTTTTTTTATTGTGATTGAGAAGTTTAAGTTATCTATCATATTATTATGAAGAGAATATAATTAATTAGTCACGTGATGTTTTCCGCCCATCAACATTCAGAATTTCCCTAGTTGCATGTCTATTACAGCGATGATAAAAAACAAAGAAATTATCACCGTATTTATAGTTGTTACTAAGGGATTTGTTGTCTTTATTTACGACATTGACAGTTAATTTTGAGTATAAAATAAGTAATAATAATAATTCAAACTCTGATATATTAAATAAAATTCGTAAGTACCATGTTTTAATACATTATGAATATATATATATATATATATCAAAAGTTAGGTTAACATAATGTGTTACAAAAATTCATTATAGTCTCTCATTAAATATAAGCTCGTGATATGATGAGTTCTTCGGACTCGTGAAATCTGCAGCTCGGTTCACTCGAGAATATCATCGATGATAATCATATCACTTGTTATATTACATATGAAGATAATTTGAATTTAAGGTAATATTTTATTTAATTCCTTAATTTTCTATCTCCGAAAATGTAGAATCTTCAATCACATTTACTTTCTTGCTTCTACAATGAATTAATTATCGGTCAAAATTTTACTCTAAAATTAGAGCGCATATCATTCCCAGTTACGCTAATCATTATTTCATGGATAGTTATTTTTGGTTCATTTTTCTCTTTTATCTAGAATTTTACGAGTCTAGCGCTTCTTCACTTTAATCATTGTCTTGTATTTAAACTTGCTATGAATCCAATTTAGTATTTTAGAAATGATGGATCTCTTATGGTATTTTTACACAGTAGAAAATTATTTTACAAGTTGTAATCAAAATATTTTTGGCAAAACTTAAAATGTAATATTCGGAAAGTAAATGTAATTATTTTATTATAACTCATGAAATTATTTTACTATAACTTCCACGTTTCCATCCTATTAGGATCATTCTCAGAACAAATAAATTATTTTTTGACAATTACAGATGTACATTTATAATTTACTTAGCGGGAAAACAATGTAGAATAGAACTAAATTGTTTAGTTATTTCTTTAACATATGAGTATCATTAAAGGCCTATACACATTTATAATTTTTTAAGACGTTTGCATACTATAAGAAATCATTAATGAAAATAGTTAGATATAGAATTAATATATATACACTGAAAAATAAAGGACCTAGGTGTGATCTTTGGGGTACACCAAAAGTCACTATGCTGAGAACGATTTTTAATGCATGAATGAATGCATGTCAGATGAGAATCATGGATGCTGTAAGATTTATTTTTTTATGAACGGCTTGACTAACCCTATTAAAAGTTTTTCTAGAATTGGGTAGGTGAATAAGTGCAAGAACTAAAATCCAAAAATATGAAGTGGGCAACAAAATACTTCCCGCCATTTAATTTTTATAAATTTAAATACATCGCTACATATTTACTTATGCTGGAAACTATATTAAGTTCTTTTTCATATAACTATTGCACTATTTACTATTTTCTTTTAAAAACGTTACTATTATTAATATGAAATGATTAGTTTTATTGACAGTGACATTTATCTGTCAGTTACATACATTTAAGCTGAACTGTGTAACCAAGGAGTTGAATTCAAAGCGTAGGCTCCGGGATTTAAATTATATATAATTTCATAAATTTATCCATAAAATATATAGAAAAAGTATTAATACAAACTTATAAAAAAAATAATAATCTTCAATTTTTATAACATAAATCTCAAAACAATAACATATAAAGGTATTTTTCGAAGAATAACTATTTTGAGCTTCAAGAAAAGTGCCATTTCATCTTATTTACACCAAAATCTAATAGTTCTTTCTATATTAAAATAAGTTAGAAATACAAGATTTCGAAATTTTCTGAACGATAGTTAGAGCATAAAGAGGATCCACACACACCCACATTCACAAACACATACACACAGACATCATCGTAAAAACGTTAAAATTGGATTCTAGGGACCTTAAAACGTTGATATTTGCCAAAATGTCGATAAGCGATTTTTTAGCACGATTTCTATACCTCCCCTACCAAGGGTAGCGGGAGGTAAAATTGGATAAGGGTATTAATGAAAATAGTATATTAAAAACAAATTTTATAGATAATCTGTTAACATTTTATAATATTTTTTCTTTTGTGGTAAATTATATTAGATTTTTTTAAAATGTGACATCAAAAATATGACTGTGTTTTTTATCAATTGGTAGCACTTAACGCTAAAATAACTTCACAGATCAAAATTCATTGTTGACTGACAGCGGGTGCGTTCGGTATTTAAATCTGTCGAGCATTCTGAGCAATCTAATCACGTGACAGATTCATCTGCGATTTCCGATCTGTAGCTTGAATAACCGAATGGATAGAGCGTTTAGCTGTAATTTTGACACTTATTAATTTGCGCCAGAATAAAAACGGAGTATAAACGTTTTTTTGATGATACTGATTAAGAATGTGGAAATGATTATGGACAACTTAAAGCTGAACATTATGTATTATAGATAGATGTATCCTAAAATGACTAATTTATACATTTCAAACATTTTTGATTGATAAACGAAAACGATAGCATTCATATGGCCGGCGACAAACATTTTATATTCGCGCTTAAATACGCATGCGCTAGACAACTGCTCACTGCTCCATGGTTAGAGAATGAGCGAACAGATCGGGCTCTGTGCGCTCCGTGAATTAATAACCGAACGTAGAGCTGAGCAAAAAGAACGCTCAGATGTAGTTACTGAACGGCATCGAGCGCTCAGAGCGTAAAACCGAACGCAGCCAGCGATTTGAAGTTATGGGTCATTAATCTGTCAGTTTTGAAATCAGTCATACCGACCTCTAGGCAACGAAAAAAAAATTCAGCTATCCTTTATTTCGTTAAAAATACTAGTTTCTGAATATTAAACCATAAAAATGTCACTTATAATCTTGTGAATTTAAATTCTTTCATTAACGGCCGAATTCACCATTTCTTAATCATGAATTGATTCACAGATCAACGCTGATCCTAAATCAATTCAATTCACCATTACAAATCAAGCTAATCTACTAATCAAAATCAATGATCAACTGATTCGTCATATTCCATGAATCAAGGACTGATCACATCTTTGAATTCTAATTGTGACATTTATAGCAATGTTAGGATTCTGGCTGTTGTACCCATTTGTAACTTTGCCTCGTCCTTCTTCTTTATCTTTATTTAGAACCGCATTGGCTTTATAATTTTCAACTATACTTTTACATCTTTCATTTTCACTATATTTAAAAACACTCATTTATTGGAATCAGCTTAATTTCCACCTATATCAAAATAAAAATATAATATTATTATAGGAAAATTATAAAATATATTTTATAAATAAATGAAAAACTTACATATTAATACCTTTTTAACAGAAAGTACAATTGCCACGAATAAAATTACAAGACAGTTACATTAACTGCCAAAAAGCAAAACAAAACTGTGAATCAGTTGATCATGATTCCTTGATTCAGAAATCAAGTTGTTGAATTAGAACATACGCTGATCTACAGATTAGCTTGATTCCTTAATCTACTGATTATTAATCAATGGATTAATGGTGAATTCGGCCGTAAGACAAATAACCATATTTTACTTTGTATAGACACGTCTTGTTTTACTTTTGTTTTATAATTTTTATTTCTATGTTCGATACGTCTGGAATTTGAATGAAGTTGTGGAATGTATTTCACTTGACGCTACATAACAAATTCAGTGCCGAATCCTGCGTAGGTATCTCAAACAAGATAGATCGCATAGGAGAAATTCCTATTCCTTGAAACGAAACAACGTTTGAATGTGATTGTCCTAGATCAACCGATACAATAGTCCGCCGCTACAAACGCAACCTTTTGCTGCGGCCTTTGTAAATAGTACCGTTGTAATAGAAACCGAAACTTTTGCCGAATGGCGGGAAACTACATTATCGTGCAGTGTTTAAACAATGTCTTTGATAAACTCGGGACAATTTGTTTTTACACCGTGCGTGAGGCCTAACCTAAAAAGGGCTTTGTTAATCTGCGGCACAGGGAGTTCTAGACGACCGCTTTAATTGCGTTCCTTAGTCATTGATGTATTCTGCGTAGCGGAGTTGATGTTACTTCGCTCTAATTGTCTCGCAGTTAATGCATCACCACATGGCAAATTGCGTGCCTCCAAGTTGCTGGCTTCCGACCTTATTTACACAAGTTACTGTGTCAGAGAGTTCTCTCAACCTTGTTTAATCGCCTTATACCCACCGCGAATATGGAACATTATTTTCTTACCTATATTCAACGAGTATAGCCTGGTTTCCACCCAAACGTTTATTGCTTAATGCTTAATCACAATGATTTGTGCGTATCGATTAATGTATTATAACAATATAGTAAGATGACAATTCTAGCTACTTTGTTTAGTAACTAATTCAACAGAGATGACATTACCAGATTGCAAATATTCCCGATTCCATTGCAGCTGTAATTCTCCTTTTTACCTTCCGTCACCCATAGGTAAGAAAGGTATTGTCTTAGGTTAAAAAATCAATGATGAGTTTTTAGTGAATAAGAACGTTTTAGGGTCCATATAATATATGATGTCTGTATATATGTGTGTATGTTTGTGTGTGTGTGTGTTTGTGTATCTGTGTGTGTGTGTGTGATGAAAGTTTGGGATCGCGTAACTTCAATACCACGACTCCAAAAATTATAATATTTTCGTATTCCTCAAGTTTACATCCAGAAGAAGAGGTTATTAGATTTTGGTTATAGTTGATCAACCGATAGTACCTTCATTTGAAGATTTTGACAGTTTTCTTGAAAAAACACAGTTAAATATCATTTATTGACATTTAACGTTATTATAACTCAAAGAATATATTATTCTCTATACGATTTGATTGCATTTTATACTTCGTATTCAATAGATATAGAGTTAAAGAATTATATAGATATTAAATTTCATAAATCAGCCAGCAATGCTAATCATGGAAACTGATAATATATTCAGATAATTCAAATTCACAGGTCAGTATCAATGAAAAGTAAATGAATGTGGAAGAGATGAGAATGTTGGGGAAGACGTGGAAAGATACGGTAAAGAATGTAAGAATAAGGGAAATAACTCTAGTGTTAGAAGTTTCTAGAAAGATACAAGTGAGGCGATTACATTGGTTTGAACATGTCTTGAGGAGAGATGAAGAATATATTGGAAGAAGAATGAATAGCTTAGTAATAGAATGTTGAAGAAACAGAGGAAGAACAAAGATAAGATGGAAGGACTATATTGCGGAAGACTTGAAAGAAAATGAACTGAATGAGAACGAAACGCAAAAGAGAAATGAGTGGAAGAAGAAAATAAAGAATAGCGACCCCTAACGAATGGGAAAACTAAAAAAGAAGATGTCAGTGTCAAGTGAAATTTGCATAGTTTGTTTATGAAATAATTTTACTGGAAATTAAGAATATTTTGCAAGAAAGTTTATATATGGAATTTATACAAAATACGCAGGATTGGCGGAACAGATTTTTTCAAATTTCATGTAGGTACAGGGTGTAAATCGATAAGGGGAATATAGGCGTTTATCATGGGAAACCTGTTTTTGCGCAAATGTTAACAAATTATTTTATGCAAAAATACTTAATTATAATAATAATAATAATAATGTATTTGTTAAAGGTCATTTGACCTATACAAATTATTACAATTTACATACATTACATTTCACAGTTTACACATATGCAGAGACATTTTTAGTGCCCTCTGTTGGCACCCTTGTTACATGCAGAGGAGCTTATAATCACCTCTACGGCCACTCGGACTCATCTGGGTGTGTCGGATTTTTTATTAAAATCTGACTCGTGTTTGATTCAAATGCTGTCCCACACGCACAAACTTTGTGATGCCAGGCGAGCACTTTTAACCGCACGACCACAGACGACCATAAATTATTTCATGCAAAAATACTTCAAATAACAGTTACTCGTATACAGTTTTAAATTCTGTATCCACATCATGTGAAACCATTATTCTACCTCTTCATGTATGCAAAAAAATAATGATAGTTGACTGTTTTTATGAACTTTTAGTCAAAGCAGCCTTGAATTATTACAAAAAATATACAATTGCGTTGTAATTGTCAATAAAACAAAATTTTGACACAAAACACAAAAAGATAAACTAATTTTAGTTTTAACTAACAGTTAAAAATAAGACAATTGTCTAATTTTGCCATAATCCTGCCTGTCTGAACTAAAAGCTCACAAAAACAGTAATTTTATAATTATTTTTTATCGGTAACATGTAGAGCTAAAATAATCGTTTTACGCGATTTGAATGCAGAATTTATGTCTATAAATGTGGGAAATTTCTCGACTGTGATGTGAATAAGGTGTTAACAATTACTCGAAATCTCAGTCAAACAACATTTATTCTTACAACACCGACGTTTCGGTGCACACTTGCACCTTCTTCAGGGTCTATAACAAGTAATATAACAAAATAATACATACAGAATAATATGGACATTATCAGACTTACTATAAGATCTTGCAAACACACAAATCGGAATCTCCACTCTCCAGCACACGCCTTCTTGAAAACGACTGAAGATATTATCACAGTATAAGAATACTTAACCAGTAGCGACACTTGTTGTCGGAACCTTTGATCTTCATGTCGCATCGAATTGAGTAAGCGGCCATCTTGATATAAGCGTTACGTGGCGGGAATTTGAACAACTATCATTTGCGAATGATATATGAATACGGTATTTATTATTTTATTGGTTACAAATAAGTATATTAAATATAATAAAACTATATTCTATAAATACAAATGTTTTATTTTGTATAATGTTACAAATGTTTTAATATAATTTGCTTCCGTTTCCCTTTTGATTTTAAATTTCTATTTATAAAAATTAGTGCATAAAATAATCGCATACGGCAATACAATTTTATTAAATATTTATGAGGAAATTCCGAACATGGGTGTGTAAATTGAAATTTATGTGTAATATTAGTTATTAAAGTTTTAACGACATCATTATTGGTTGATATATATTGAAAATTAGTAAAAAACCATTGTTCTAATTTGTTTATGTATGTAACAAAATTATCTGCTGGCATACATAAATTACCAAATACGTCTTCGCTTGATGTTGCATATGCGCGAAAGTGACAATATAAATTAGCACTATCTTGATTTTTTTGACTTCTTGCATATGTCTCACATGTTTCACACGAATGAACACGTAAACACTTCTTAATTAAATATCCACAAATGTACTTTAAAGAGTTTTGAGTCGGTAATTCTTCGTTTCTATAGTCATAATCGGGCAATGATATATCCATAATTTGGGTTTTTACAGTCTTTCATAGCACACATAACTTTACCTCTCTTTTTTCCACTCATTTTATACGTGAAAATGACACTAACAACAACAATCAGACAAGTGGCTGTTAGCGAGCGGCCATCTTCTCGTCAGCAGAACTGGCCACGCCTACTCAAATTTTGGTATCACGAAATATGCGAAGTGTCGCTACTGGTTAAGTATGTTTATACTGTGATATTATTAAGGTAGTATTCGTGTTACAATATGTGCAAAAATTGAGTCTAGTGTAAATACAATAAAGATGCATTATTTGTAGAGTATGTCAATGATATACATATTAGATAACATAGCTTTATCATATTACTATTTAGGAGTGAAAAAAAAAAATGTTTGGTACAATGTTTAGAACGCATAATTAGTGTTTTTCTTCCAACTTCAGAAAACACTTTTGTATGATACTGTACGATCTGGGTATGCCGACGCATGCGCAGTAACCTGTTTGACGGTATAGCAACGTCTCATATAGTTAGTTGAAGGTGAAAGCCGCGAATATGGGAAATCGAATAAGATATAAAGGACAATTCATTAAACAAAATGTTCTTGACAAAAACTTCAAATTTTGGCATCGAACAAATTGTATTAATTTACTGAATCAATATAGAATTAAGCTTTCCTCTGTATTTAAAACTAAACAAAAATTCCATGTATCATTCAATATGGTAATAAAGAATTGTTATAAAACAAGTAAATAATAATTTATGTAATAAACAAATTTCGTTTATTACAATACACGAGATTAGCAATAAAAACTTTTTTTTATTGAAAATTAATAGGCATAAGTCATTTAAATTTGTCTTTACATAGGAACCCTATGCAAAATGATGATAACCACGATAAAATAACTTTGAAAATAATGATAAAAGTAATATTAATTCTAAATAATTGGTGAAAAATGAAGGGTTCAACACGTTGCTTGAGCCTAAGTCTACAGCGTTGCCAGGTCATTGTCCGTCTATCCCTTCCTACCCTGTAAAAGTGAAAATTTTCGAACTTTCTTAAGCTATATCTCTTAATGGTCAAAAAAAAAATTTATTTTGATATTTGTCATTTATGTATCTTTATAAGCTGAGATGTTTTTAAATAAAATGTGACGTACCGTTTTGAAGCTACAGTGAAAAATATGTCATTTATTATGGCCTGAAATAGGAAACATGTACAAAAAGTTCTATCTTTAATTGCATTTATCTCATATTTGAGATTGTCAATCGATTTTAAATTAAGACAATGTGTAGATACTAATGTTCTGTACAGTACATGCAGTTAAAATTTCATAAAATTTTCACAAATCCTAATTCGTACGTATACTACCTTAATCGAAACGTTGTGTATTTCAACAAATAAATATAATTAAAGTTCAAAATTCATCTGTTATTCATAATCAGCATAAAATACATTCGTACTAAAAATTCAGTTTTTACATATCGTACAAAAAAATTGAAAAATCATGCACACACACACACACGGAAATAGCCTAATTATTCTGTTTATTTTTAAAGCAAATGAATGTGTATGTGCTCTTTGAATTTTTGTACGATGTGTGAAAACTGAATTTTTTGTATGAGTGTACTTGAATATAGAAAATCGCTATTCACATGTTTGAAATTTCGTAGGAATACTTGTCAACCCTTTGTCTGCAAGAGATAAAAATTTCAAATCGATATCTCAGTGTGCTCCTGAGTTATACAGGGTTCGTTTTTTAAAAGCCACCCGATATATTTTCTTTCCTTTTCGAAATATGAGAAAAATGCCGAGCCATTAAGTTTTATGGAACAGATAATATTAAAAAAGCCTTTTTCCGAGTTAAACTCATATGACGGATTCTAGTGTTCATCATGACTTTCAAAAATTGAGTTTTTAAAACAGATATAAGTCGTAATATCGTATCGATGTAGACATTTTAATGAAAAGTATTACATCTTCCTCTATAACAATAAGCTAAAACCTCTGAAGTGGTTCTTCATTCTCACCCTTTCACGAGAGTCTTTAGTCGTGAGTTGAGTAAGACGCGTATGTCCGTCGTCATCTATAAATACCCCGATAAATCACCGTACCGGACAGCTGTTGGGAGCGCTACTTACTATTTTTCCATCAATGTCAATAATGTCACGGCACGCGTCTTAGCAGCCTGTACCAAAAAATAGAAATGGATTGTGTGCAGACGGCGAGCTCAACGAGGACGTGCATTGTGTCCAAAGTGCACGGATCAGGGAGAACTTCAGGATTAGAAGGATCCTCTCAAAGTGAGAAAAACAGTAATATTAAAAGATCTTATAACTAACGTATATCTTTCTACTCAAAAGAACAATCATTTATTGGACGAAAACCAAAGATTCGATAACATCAATCATTCTAATCAAATTAAACTTTACAATTTTGTGCACGATCGTTTTTACCTTCCGTCACCTCTAGGTAAGGAAGGTATTGTCTTTGGTGAAAAAATTCGGTGGTGAGTGTTCATTGAATAAGCACGTTTTAGGGTCTTTACAATATGATTTTACTATTTTTACGATGATGTTTGTATGTGTGTGTGTGTGTGTGTTCGTGTGTACGTGTGTGTCTATGTGTGTGTGTGTATGTGACCGCGGTTTCGTGCACGATATCTCCAATACTAGAATTCCAAAAATTACAATTCTTGCGTATTTTGGTTATAATTGGTCAACCGGAAGTACCCTCATTTGAAGATTTTAACAGTTTTTCTTGAAAAACTCAGTTAAATTTTATTATAACTTATATTCTCTGTACGATTTGATTGCATTTTATATTTGATATTCAACAGATATGGAGTTAAAGACTTACAAAGATAATAAATTTTATAAATCAGCCAGCTGTGCTAACTTAACCATGGAAACTGCTAATATATTCAGGTAATTCAAATTGATAGATGTCAGTATCAATAAAAAGGAAATGAATGAAAGAATAAGGGAAATAACTCTAGTGTTGGATATAAGAGAGACGATTACATTGGTTTGGACATGTAATGAGGAGAGATGAGTATATTGGAAGAATGAATAGCTTATAACAAAAGGTGGAAGAAACATAGGAAGACAAAATAATATAAGATGAAAGGAGAGAAAAGGAACTGAATGAGGACGACACACAAAACAAAAATTAGTGGAAGAAGAAAATAAAAAATAGCAACCCCCTAACAAATGGGAAAAACTAAAGGAGAAGAAGATAGTGTCCAGTGCAATTCGCATAGTTTGTTTATGAAATAATTTAACTGGAAATGTAGGATCTTTTGCAAGAAAATTTATGTGTAGGGCGCGTGCAGTGACGTTACTTTGCTGACTTTGGCAAGCAGATATGCGGACCCGTGTTAAAATGACAGCTACTAATTCGTCCATAACTGACAAATGTCATAATTTTTCAATCAAAATTTCATGATTTATTTATTTCATGTGGTTTATTTATTATAAGGGGTGTGGAATTCAGTTGCCGAGAAAAGGAATCATAAAATACCAATTTTGAATGAAAATTTTTGACGTGAGGATATGACCCGCAAAACAGAAATGAATGGAAGAAGAAAATAAAAAATAGCGACCCCTAACGAATGGGATAAGCTAAAGAAGAAGAAGATGTCAGTGTCAAGTGCCATTTGCATGAAATAATATTACTGGTAATTTAGAATCTTTTGCAAGAAAATTTATGGAATTTGTACATAAAACACAGGATTGACGAAAGGTATTGTGCTGGCCATATAGATTTTTTTTTTAATGTTTACCGATAGAGTTTTCAAGGCAGTAGATTTTATTTACTAATTACTGATCGGTAAGCAATTCCACTTATTTTATTTTTTAATAATATAACATATGGCTGATTTTATACTATTGGATAACAAATTTCATCTACTTTTCAATTATATAGAGGGGTCCATTTGAAAATATAAAGTTACATACCATTGCGTAAAAATGTAACACGCTGTAGAAAAGCCTATACTATAAACCTCGTTTGAAAGTTATTTCCGTAATATTTAAAATAATCGAGTTATTAAAAAGCTGATGTGGCCAGCACAATAACTTCCGTCAATTCTACGTATTTTGCACAAATTCCACACATTTTTTTTGCAAACTATTCTATGGGCATTTTCTTTCTATGGGAGAAAACTAATCTTATCTCGTACTGAACTGAACTACTCCTAAAAGGAAAAGTATGTTTCTTAAAATAAGAAGTAGAAAATAAAAACATATATAGCATTATATTTATAACATAATAATCTGCTGAATTGGCTTATGGCTATAATCTTTTGTATTACCTTATGTGATTTGTTTTTGCCACCTTAAATTAATTTACATTTTTATATTTCCAGTAAAATCACTTCACAAAGATATGTAAATTTTATGTCACTGACATCTGTCAATTAGAAATATTAGAATATTCTGTTTCCATGGTGCAGCTTTTAGTAGTATTAGGTTGCAAGATATTCCTTTATAATTTTTTATCTCTAAATTCATTGAATATGTTGAGAAAAAAAAGTAATAAAATCGAATAGAGAATATTCTTTTATTTATAATAACATAAAAGGTCAAAAAATGATATTTGACAGCGTTTAAGTCTTCAAATTATGGTACTTCCAATCATAACCAAAATCTAAGCAACTCTTCATATGGACGTACGAAAGATGAATATGAAAGAATTATAATTATTGGAATTGTAGTATTGGAGTTATCGAAGGACAATTTTTTGTCATACACACACAGACACTGATACACGCACACATCATCGTAAAAACAGTAAATTCGTAGTGTAGGGACTCTAAAAGGTGTTTTTTTATTAAAAACTCACCATCGAATTTTTTGACCAAAGATAATACCTTCCCTACCTACAGGTGACGGAAGGTAAAAAGAACAGACTGATGAATCATTTGTATAACAAAAGTTTTGGGAAGAAGTTAGACCTCTTCATCAAATAGAAAGATGTTTTTATTGAATTATTGCCATAAGGGGTTTTCTAAGGAAATAAAACTCTAGTTCTACAACACTCATAGGAGACCATTATCTTCAATGCGACGCAGTTTTTTAATAAGGTACCTTATCAAATTTGTCTCTGGATGATGTTATATCTACTTCCCAGATCGTCATAGACATTTTTGTTTGTAACTGTTGTTCGTTTTACTAAGCAATGCCCAAAAGAGAAACATTTGGGAAAATATAATCTCTCTGTTTTCTATAAAATGTTAGCTCCTTAATGCTCTACAGCATCAGGAGATTTGCTCAAGCTGGGCCGCAATCAATTTGGTTACATTTTAAATAATTTCTGACCAAAATTCTGCTAACAATCATCTTTGAAATTCTAATTCATCGAGTTAATTTGCGCGATAGCGTAATAACTTTTTTTGAGCACTTTCAATAAGCTGCTGATTCAATTTGGGGGCACAAGTTCGGGTCGCCCACTTTTTAGTAAATTAATACATACTATACATTCGTCACTTTCCCGTATATTTTGGTAAATAGTCGTCTGTCCAATATTTTGATCCCCAAAACATTGGCAATTTCACGTTTCGGATAACTGTCTTAATAACCTATAGATACATTTGCATATTTTAAGTTTGGTAACATCTTTAAAACTTTTTCTGGCAATTTTAACGCATAATATAAAACACCTATTATCTATTTATTATTTCCACTAACAACTAGATTAGACCTTATTTAGTAATAAAATTTGGAGAGTAATTTTTTTCTCAAAACTTTTCTTACGTACGTAAATTAATAACTCGAGGTGAAATACGGTTTTCGTCCATTAGATTTAATTATGTGGTTATTATTTCATTAAGATACTGAAATATCGTTCATTTTTATAACTTTTTGTGTCTTGAACTTATTACAGTATAAAAGGTATACAGTTATTGAGTATATTAACGAAACTAATTACGATGACCTACCCAAAATTTTCCCCGCCTACACACGTCAGACGCCAAGACATATTTGGCAATTTGTGTTACTGGTAATAACGTAATGCTCTTCCATGCAATTTAATTTCTTCCCCGTAGCTAATTGGAGTCTATTTGGCCAATTTGCTTGGGGGGGAAACATGTCATAAACAAAGTGTCAAACGCGTTCCCAAACTAAGATAGATTATCTCAACTATAAATTACATTGTCACGTGTACATAATGCAAGAGTCGCAACCCGTAACTTCCAACAAATGGACCGAATCACTGTGTGGAATTGCAGGGGCGTAGGCATTAAATTACTTCAGACAAAACAACCCTAATCAAATAGACGAGTACATAAATGAGAGGTTTGCTCTAGTTACAAACCAATAAAACGCAATTGATTATCGTAGTATCTACAGTCCGTTCAAAAATATGGTTACATCTAATTTCAACGGAAAAGTAGATAAAATACCTAAAATATTTATGGAGTTTCGTGGCCGTGTTCCTGAGTGTCTGGTCGTGAATCTGGTCACCCGGGTTAGATCCCGACCAACGCTCAAAATTATTTCAAATTTTAAATGACACAAAATTAACTCCTATGGTGCACTATCCGCACCAGCAATGAGTGCCCGTGAGGTGACGCCTAGTAAGCGCCCGCAAGGTACAAATACTTCATCAATACCGACATCTGTGTACAAAGCAGATTGGTACACCCAGAAATGAGTAATATGCCGTGATGATATATTTATTTATTTTATTTTAAATATTTATTTGTAATAGATTAACTAACTAGGTATTTTATGTATTACAAAGAAAGAATTCCTATACTCAAATCGGACATGTAGCCAATTCACGTCATCACTTAGGGGAAAAACCTGACTGCATTAAAATCACTAATATGGAAAATTGAAATTAAATTTCAGTCATTTTTAATTGTCAAAAAGTGTATCACCTTATAAATTTATTATTAAGATGTATAGTAGAGTTCATTATTTATCGTATATGATATGAATAATATATAAATGATGTACATCTACCTTATATTATTCCTTTGTTTGTTGCTACACTTGACAACGTTGATAATTTGTTTGTTTATACGTTCCTCCTTGGTTTATACTTTCAAGGTTATTATTTGACAATTTGAATTGTATCGTATACATATTTTTCTTTAAGACTACCACAGTTCAGAGATCAAATGCTACCAAATTTAAAAGAGCAATCGATAATTACAATGGTATTATTATATTATAGATCATATATATTTTTATGGATTGTATAATATTTGTTCAATATTATATATTATAGTTCAATTTTGTATATTTTTTATGTGCTCGTATGTATATGCTGTTTTAGCTAAATAAAACTATTGTTATTATTTAAATTGCCAAATAAGCTCAACGTTCATGGAGATATAGTAACACGTTAGTAATTTATAAATAGCAGAATATATAATGTCAACTTACAGTTCAGTTGGAAAATATTGTGAATAATACAATATTGAATTAAATCGCCCGCCTTTGGTTAGACTTTAACTATTGTATTCTAAATAAAAGCTTGATATTAGTAATGATATCTTCATTTTACTTTTATTCTTATTAATATTACGAACATTTATTGATAATTTAGTTAATATGTCGTATTTATTACAGTGTGAAACAAAATTATTTTTCGAAAATATCACGAATGTTTGAAATACAATTGTATACAACCTGTATAACTTTTTTCATTACGATTCTCAAACCTCTGTAAACGTACCAGTTCATGACGTCACACATCTAGTTACTTTTACGTGCATTGGCTGCATGTCCGATTTGAGTATAGTAGGATGCTCTAATATTCAGTTGAAGTCAATGAATTTTTTACCTTTCTTAATGATAGCGTTTTCAGAGCATTGAGTACTCATATGACAGCAGCACATACAGTTAGGCTTTCTATTCAGAGCATTGAGTACAAAAAATCTAATTCAGTGTAGGCTATGAACACACAAAGGTATGTCTTAATTTGAAAGTATTTAATTAAATGTCAATTTGTCACGAGATATTGTCAAAAATGTTATCTAAAGAAATGGAAGATTGTTTTCTTGAATCTTATTTTAGAAATGGAAATAAATTAGAAAACGGGGAATGTCAATATTCTTTATTAGCTGCCTGTTACAATGAATTTCATGATCAATTGTGACATCTTCACTTTAGAATTGAATAATGATCAGATATACAATTCTCTGTTCATAGCCTACTCCGAGTTAGGTTTTTTTAACACACTGTATTTGGTGGTTCAAGAAGCATACTTTAGTAACTATACGAGGCATGCCTAAAAAGAATCCGACCTTTGACTGGGAAAAAAATTATTGCGCATCTGACGGGGTTAGGACCCTAATCCCCTCCATAGTAGGCCCCTTGCGCTTTCACATATTTGGCCAATCGTTCCTTCCACTGCTGGAAACACCTCTGCAAGCCTTTTTTGAAATGGTCTGCAGCTCCGCCGTTGCGTTCCTCATTATTTTTTCTCTACTCTCAAAACGGATTCCTTTCAGTGACCTCTTTAATTCCGGAAACAAACAGAAGTCGCAAGGAAACTCAGGATTAGCGTTGGTGGTGTACAGCATGTCCTGTGCATCGGCAACGGTTCTTCCGAGAGCAACTTGAATTTCACAGACACTCTGCGCATGTTCAAATCCTCACGTAAAATTGCATGCGCAGAATTTTTACTGGTCCCAACCTCTTCAGCAATCTTCCGTACGGTCCAACGACTTTTTCCCATTACGAGATTTTGCACCCTGTCAACATCAGCTGCACCGCGAGCGGTTTGTGACGCTGGTCACTCTCCACCGATGTGCGGCCATTTTTAAATCAGTTATGCCACTCTTTTATTTATGTTCCCACATGGTATCGTTTCCAAACACCTGGAAAATCTTACGAATTGTTTCGCTTTGAGAGTCACCAAGCTTTTGACAAAACTTGATACAGCATCTTTGCTCAACACGTTCAGTCATTTCAAGAAATACGGATATCCGACGAATACTCTCCTTGGTGGAAGGTAGGCGCCCTACTGTAATAATTATTTTGCATGTGAAAGTTAAAGGTCGAATTCTTTTTAGACAGGCCTCATATTAAGGGTGTGTTAACAAAAAATCTGTACGAACTTATAACTTTATTATTTAACTTAGAAAAGACAACAAATTAAAACAACTTTTCTCTCATATAAACTACAGTTAAATAACACAATCTGTACAAAAATCCGCTGTTAATCTAATTTATTTTTTGAAGGCCAGCTAATATTGTCAAAATATTCTCCTTTTTGAAGTGGCGAAGTGTATTTTTAATTCTTTATATGAAATTTCGTATGTCGATCAAATTTATATTCTGTCAGACCATGAATGCCTTGGTTATGTGGCGGATCTAGTAGGCCGTCACGTTACTACCCCAACAATAGTTATTTGTATGTCAAATGCTGAAAGTCTATCTTTGTCGAACCAAAACGAAAGTTGCAGCCTAAGCGAAGCGAAGGTTGCAATCGTTTGTGTTCGACAAAGGACTTTCAACACGTGTTATCCACACTATTTTTTCTACTCCTGCAAGATAAAAAATAAGGAAATAAAGAATTATTTTTTAAAAATAATTTGACATTTATTTTCAATTTTTGTATTTGTGATGCGTATGTATGACAACAACAAATATTCTATACAACATTTGTAAGTAAAATTCATTGCTAGGATACCGAAGCGTGCTGCAAAATTTTCAGAGCAGGAGTAGAAAAAATATATTATTGATAAAACAATTCAATTATTATTTTTCCAGAATAAACGTCAAAATTCCTGTCTTTAATAATTTATATATTTTATTTATTTTACATTTTTTATATTTATAATTTATAATATTATACAAACTATACAGTTATAAAATAGTATATTGTGTTATTAAGAGTAATAGTGATACTTTGTGTTTGCGATTTCAATTGCCCTGTAGCTATGGTACTTATTTGTTCACTTTTTGTTACAAACACTGAAGTGAAAATTTTCACGTTTTGACGTTGCAATAAAAACTGTGCAATTTTATATCTTTCTTGTGTGCAAATTATGTCGGAATTTGAAGTATTATAATAATGTACGCCCCCTGAAGTCTAACAGTGTGGCTGAATGATATGTCCAGGAATCACTGCAAAACAATATAAACTTTTCTTATCACTTTAATTTTAAGTATTCTTATATTCATTACCTTGCCTGTAATTGTAATATGTAAGTCTGCTATTCTTTAATATGATATTTTCTCAAAAGTAAACTCTGTTTATATATCAATTCATAGGTTATTTATTTAAATTTGTCAGCTATTGATGCCGGCGGCGTAGAAATTAGCTACTTCTACTCCGGCGGCGTAAAAATTAAACTTGTACTTTGTGAATCAAGTCACAAAAGATGCTACTTTTATGACGTTTGAAGAAAAATAACTTTTATCTTCTGCACAATCATTATCATTTGACGTGAAATAGAATTCGGCATTGATAATTATAAAATTCTTATTCCAATGCTTTAGATGCAGTTCACGCAGCAAGTGTTTCTGATTTATTAACAAATGTATTTTGCTATACTTTGGTACAGATTTTCTGTTTCTTAATATTATATTTACTTCTTATAATATACATGTTTAGGAACATTCTAAAATTTTGAATTCTGCCTAATTTTCTTAAAGATTGTTTATCTTTTCCAATAGATTTCGTTTGAAGCTTCTTTTTCTTGTTTTCATCCATTATCCTAGCTTCTCTGTAACTACCTTTTAATTATATCATATCTAATCTGCCGTAGTAATCCCATTAGAACAAAATGATCGACGCTGAATAACTTTTCCTATCATCTATGTTTTAAATAATGACCCGCCTTCGATCATTTTCTTTCATGAGATTCATTTAGTTTCTGTAAACAACTCAAACGAAAATGATATATCTGGTAATGTAAACTTCAAGCCAAATTAAAGTTGCTCCCCATGTTATTATATTTTAAAGAATATTAATAAATTAAACTTTGTGCAGAACTTTTGTTAACACGCCCTTACAAACCCATTCATCCGGCTAAATCCATCTACTAAACTCTAAAAATTAGAAAAAAAGAAAAACTGTATTGTCAGTGTTTGCGTATTCTTTTCATCAGCCACAGTATGATAACAAACACAATCGCCTTTAAAGCGTTCCATATTGTGATCAGGATATTTCCGCTAAAGTAGAGTAGTTTTTCTCCGTGAGATACTACACCCTAGCTCAGGCCAGACAGCCATCATATGTCTGTCTCTCTCCCCAGCATTGATTTACAAGCCTGTGCTCAATCTGCAGCAGGGCTCTCTCTCCAACACGTGTGTTTATACAAACGTGACAGCACAAAAATAACCCAAAATAAAACTTCCTCTAACATATTGGATCATTTTAAATGCGACGCGAGGGTTGAGGAAATGAATTGCGAAGAGAGTGTTAGTGGAGAATGCAAACGAGGATTTGTCTTTCTTGGGGTTTAAACAATGATTGCGGAAATGGGTTGCACTCTCTATACGCTAAACTAAAATAGGTTGAGCTTTATACAATATAAGATTTTCACAATAATCAAAAAGCTTTTTACCTCCCGCTACCCTTGGTAAGGGAGGTATAAGGATCGTGCTAAAAATCGTACCTATATCGAGATTTTGATAAATGACCACGTTTTAAGGTCCCTACAATCCGATTTTAACATTTTCACGATTATGTCTGTGGGTGTGTATGTGTGTGTGTACGGATCTTCTGGACTCTCTAACTCAAATACTATCGTTCGGAACATTTTGAAACCATGTATTTCTACCTTATTCTAATATGGATAGAAGACGTAAGATTTCGGTGTCCATCGGATAACCGGAAATGGCAGTTTACTTGAAGCTCAAAATAGTTTTTCTTCAAAAAATACCTTTAAATGTTAATTTTTCGCAATGCTTTTATAAAAATTAAAGATAATTAAATTTTCTACAGGTTTACATTAATAGTTTTTCTATATATTTTATGGATAAATTTATAAAATAATATAAAAATGATATCCCGGAGCTTATGCTTTAAACACAACTCCATGGTTACACAGTTCAGCTCAAAAGTATGTAACTGAGAGATAAATGTCACTATCAAACAAATAATCTTTTCAAATTAATAATAGTAACGTTTTAAAAAGAAAATTGTAAATAGAACAACAGTGATATGGAACGGAACTAAATATACATAATTTTTAGTATTAGTAAATATGGAGATATACATATTTAATTAAAAATATAAATAAATATATCATCACGGCATATTACTCATTGCTGCGTGTGCTAATCTGCTTTGTGTACAGATTTCGATAATGATGACATAGCGTTTACCAAGCGTCACCCACGGTCAATTTTGTGTCATTTAAAATTTAAAATTCGAAATATTTGGCGTTGATCGGGATCGAACCCGGATTCCCAGATTCGCGACCAGACACTCAGGCACGCGGACACGAGACCCCATAGGTATGTATAATAATAAAAATTAAATGGCGGGAGGTATTGTGTTGGTCACCTCAATTTTTTTTAATAAAATTGTATTTTATAGGAATTCAAAATTCAGTTTTTCCTTGCTACTTCCTAATTAATTATACATATCATAAATATTGCACACAATTGTTAGTTTATTCATTTGTTTTTTTTTTATTACACTATCTCTTTACAATCCTTCAATAAAGTGTCCCTGCTTCTCAATGACCGAGTCCTAACGTCTGGGAAGCTTTACTATTCCAACCAAGACACCATCTCTGTTTATCTGTCGAATGGCTTTGATAACGGCAGCATGAAACTCCTCTAGAAACGGAAAACGATGTCCGCGTATAGACTGTTTCAGCTTTAAGAATAGGTCAAAGTCTGGTGAACTCATGTACGGAATGTAGGAAGCATGAGGTAACTCTTTGCATTCATATTCATGCAGTTTTTGGGTTGTGACATTCCCGATTTGGGGACGAGCATTGTCATGGAAAATGAGTGGCCTAACCTCGAGCAACTGAGGTCATGTTTTGTGAATTTTTTTGCGCAATTTTTGCATGAAAACCCGATAATAAACTGCTGTGCCACTTGTTCCACATGGAACTCTGTCTGTCATGATGTTTCCTTTTTAATCATAAGCAAATATCATCATTCGTTTGACTTTTGAATGAGCTCTCCCATTTTTTTTGGCCATGGGGAATTTGGACCTCTACACTCGTTGGACCGTGATTTCAACTCCGGCTCAAAATCTCCAACCCGCGTTTCATCAATAGCGACTATTCGGTACAAGAAATCTTGACCTTTAACGTCGAATCTTTGGTTCAGTCAGGTTGCAATGTCCAAGCGCTTCTGCTTCTGTTCAACAGTCAAACACTGAGTGACCCACATCGCGTAGAAATTGTTTTCGGCCTTCCTGGTCTTGGATCATCGTTTATGCTCACATGACCACCATGAAAACGATTAGCCCAACGAGACACTTGTACTAAGGTCCGCTGTTAAGTCACCGCAAACTTCACTTAAAGCATTGTGGATTTCTGTTGAATTTCTACCACGTAACGTTTCAACTTAAATGTACGACCTCTCATCTTCAACAGTCACAATACCCAATACACGTGTAGGCTCCATTTTTAGCAGACGTTTGTGAAAAACAAATGACGCTATAGTTGAAAACAAAACACACGATTCTTCCCCAAGGCTTCTACTGCAACTGACGTAAATGTCACTGTTGTTGCATCATCCAATTCGCAGTGTTGCCAACGAAATGACCTTCGTAATTAAATTCTACACCGATATCATGTTACTCTGTATCCTCTATTAATTCGTTCTGCGGATATTTGATTCCTGGAGATTTTTTCTTTTGAGCAATTTTGTCTCATTTTATTTTGAGAGCACCCTCACGTTCTGTGTTTATTGCGAAAGAGACGCCGACCGGTACCGGTATCCCGTGGTAAGTGGACCCGGCAAGTTAACACGTTATTGAATCGTTGGGCGTGCGTGCGTCTTATAACCGCGGTCGGTTATTACCCACGGCTTCCCGCTTCATACTCACATCGATCCGCCTCATCCGATTTAGTTAAATTGAGAACGTAGCCCTCAAAGGAAAAATGCTTTAAACGGAAATTTTAAATTGAGCGGTTTTCCTTACAGGATGTAAATAAACCGGATGAGATTTAACTAAATACACAAATATTCTACACAGTACACTAAAATTAAATGAAGATTTTTTTTAACACCTAAATAATTAAAGTGACTTTTATCTACTGAAATCTCGTATTAAATTTTATTCTTAGAATTAAGTATAATCATAACAGTCACCTGCCTATCTTAATTTTATACTCTGAACTGTCAACTGTAATGCCCGTATTCTTAAAAGTCAATATAACGCTTTGTAAAAAAACGAACCGTAAAGTTTAACGATCATCCAATATAACAGAGTGTTTCAAAATATTAGAAACAAAATATAACGCTTCCTTTTTACCTCTCGCTAAGAGAGGTATTGGATTCATGCTAAAAATCGCATATCCAGATTTTATTGAATAAGCACGTTTTAAGGTCCCTACAATCCGATTTTAACATTTTTACGATGATGTCTGTGTGTGTGTGTGTGTGTGTGTGTGTGTGTGTGTGTGTGTGTGTGTGTGTGTGTGGATGTGTGTCTGTGGGATGTTGGAAGGACGGTTACTCAAAAACTATAAGACTTAAAATTTGTTTAACAACGTATTTCCCAATCGGACATTCATGGGAAGATCTGAAAAGGTTTTGGTAACAATTGGACAACCGGAAGTAGAAGATTCTTGAAAAAAAATCTTCTAAATATTATTTTTTGAAAATTTTTCTTGATAATATTAAAGAAAAATAAATTCTCTTTCTGATACATTTAAATATTTTTATACATATTCCATAGATTTAGAGATAAAAGGAATATAATATATAAAATAATGTTGTAATTAATTTTACAACCGAAAGGATGCCATGAAAAATAGTTGCAAATTTAAATTATTTGTAACTGACAGATAAATGTCAGTGTCAGAAATAATGAGTAATGAAAGAAAAATGTATTTGGAGAATCCCTTAATTCTTGATCTGTGACTATTATGGAGATGACAAGTCTAGGTTGAAGGACTTAAATTTGTTTCAAACATTATGGGACAATGTACACCAGTACTATAGACTAGAGTAACTTTGAATTGCGAAAAAGCTAACAAATTCTTCTCAAGTAAGTTGTAAATATTGACAAAATTACACATCGATATAAGAATAATCGGAGTGCAATCTATCCGTCACTTTATTAAAGGGAATTAGTGTTATTTAGATATAACATGTATGAAAAAATAAAATGTAAAAGAAGATATGTAAGAATAGATGCACAATCCATATACATTTTAGACCGCCCAAAATTAATGTTTTTACTAGAAGAATATGAAGAGAAAGTAAACAACGTTGTTCGAATTGAAAATTGCAGTTACCAGCCTAATATTTATATATGGTAAACTCTACTTTGTAATTTATTGTAACATAATTTATGGTAAAATATCTTTATGTTGAGATATGCTATTATTGAATAATAAAGAAGTTTATACGTCATAGATTTATATGAATATATTATTTGTATTTATAAAAATATTCTTTGCTTTATGCATACAGCCAGGTAAAATATACGGCGAGAGGTTATGTGCTGGCCACATCAGATTTTTTACTATTGAAGAAGCACATGATGATGATATCGATAAGAAGGATGACATTTTCCAATACTTGTATTTATGTCTCACTAAAGTATTATGCACTGTTTATTGCTAGGATACGGTGTGTATAAACCTATCCATAGCATAATGGGAGGGCATAATGCCCCGGTTGTCTTGGATATGTTTATATACACCGTACACGATCATCGTTAACATAAAAAAAAATAAACGTTGATAATAAATAAAACAATTAATCAACATCCTTAGCAACGCCAAAATTTGAGCATTATTGTAATCAAAATTATTATCAATTAAAACTTGTTTCAGATATTCTAGTGAGACATAAAATCTTGTATGCACCACGAGCGTTACTAGATGATAATGCCCATCGGACGACATCTATCCCTCGGGCCGGCATTATGATCATAGTAACGCCCTTGGTACATAAAATACTATTATGTAATTTAATAATATCCTTAAATGATATAATTAAACTTTTCTTATGACAATTATAATAAATTAATATCTACACTTCACTTGACTTGACTTGACACTCTGGCAGAGCCAACTACCCCGTAGTACTGAATCCTGGGTACGCCAGGCCTACTCAACCAGAAGTTTTTTTGCTAAGGACACGATGTAGATTAGAGAAGAGCATAATAGTTAACAAACACAAACATAGAACATCAAAAATTGTTTAACTCCAGTAGACTCCCAACTTTTTAAATGGAAATTTATGTTGGGTGACTTTTTCAAAGTGGAATTCTACCACATGCATGTATTTCAATTCTGTGAAGATGTTGTCCTTACTCTTTCTTATTCCAATTATTGTCCTTAAAAATGGATGCGAATTTACAAGATATCAAATTGAATTTCATATTCTAGTTGCCAGTTTTGTTTCAGAATTGTTGTCATTCCTTTTTGAATTTTTGGTGCACTTGATATCTACATTTAACATGACAATGACAAAACTACATGCACCGAATTTTAACAAATGAAAATATTCTTATTTGATGTGTCGTTATACGATATGCTACCGAAATTCGGGTTGTTACATATTACAATGGATTTTCCGGTTGTTATGATTAACGAATATTTGCTAAATTCAGGGATGAAAAACGTAACGTAACGATACCCGATAACGTTATAATAACGTTTAATTTTTTTTAATAACGTTATAATTGCAAAATAACGTTATGGTAACCGTAACATAACAAATAACGTTTCGTTATAACATTATCCAAGTTTACAAATTTTACTAGATTTTTGCCGTTTGAAAATATAATTTCCTTATAATTTTGTCATGGTTTATAATAATAGATGTCATTAGTAGTCAAATACAAATGTTGAACACTTTATTTCATTTCTAGAATAAGATATGTGTATCTTTTTTTAATACATTGTTTTTAATTTTAATTTTTAATGAATTGTTATTACAAATTTAAGAAAAATACGGTTATTGTAACGTTATAATAACGAAACAAAAATAACGTTATTATAACATTACATTACATTATTTTGTTTTTCATTATGTTATTTATAACGTTATGTAACGAATTAATTGTTTTTATTACGTTATGAAATAGGTAATGTAACGATACGTTAACGATATAACATCCCTGACTATATTACGGGCGTTTTGTATATAACGAAGCGTCACCTTTGTTAAGGACGGTTATTAATACGGGCATAATTCTATCACATAATATAATTTGTCGATATGGATATAGACACAGAAAATTATGTATATAATATATTGAATAAAAAGAAGAATTGCTGCAATGGTAGAATGCTAGTATTGTGAGAAGAAAATATATTGTGACAGCTTTGTAGAATTAGTATCTACAAAAAATACCTGGAACAAGTACCCTAGTAAAATGTTATAATAAATCACGCCTTATGCAAAAATCATTATGCATTATGTAATTAAACTTTCCGTGAAAACCGGGATTTATATCTTGTATTCTATTGAGTTTTCTTGCTATTTTTATATATGTAGATAAATGAAATAAACTTATAAATTTGTTGAACAACGTAGCAACGTTTTACGGATATACACGTTATTGTTTTGTTGGTGAACATTTACTCTTTTCTCATTCTTGTATTCGTTGCATTGTATCATCTGAGTGGATTTATTATTAAAGCAACAATTTCCTAACAGCGAGAAACTAAATCATTCAAACTTTCCACCACTCTGGTTTATCCACACTAGAACTTTCCTAAATCTTGTGTAAAATCCTAAACAAAAAGAAGAATCCACAACACGTTACGGTGGGCATAAAGCTTTTCCCAGTTTTAGTAGCAATAATCATTACGCCGAGCTAGCGGTGGAGGCTTGGCATGGCTTGGCACGGCTTGGCCTGAGCCAAGACGCGTGAGGTTTATCAGCGCACTAGTTAAGGATTATTCTCCCACTCTTATGCCCTATTTTAAATAAATTTACATTCGAAACTGCGCCGCTGGCGTATTAAAAAAAACCGCGTGCGACAAAACATCGACCACCTTTCTTCCATTAAAGTTGCAAACAGCAGTTTGAACAATTGTCTTCCATTCAACAAGAACTATTCGTTAAAAGTTGAAGACAATTAAATATTTATACAACTTGTGTCTAATGGAAGTAGTGTGAAAGAACTTGGAATTGAGAGATGAAATTTGCATCGCTACTTAAAGTTGTAAACTTCACTTCATTTTTCATAAGTGGAATTTACAATTCATGTGATGGTAAGCGCCCGCACGATACAAATATTCCATCATTACCGATATCTGTACAAAGCAGATTGGCACACCCAGCAATGGGTAATATGCCGTGATGAAATATTTATTTATTTTTTATTTGTGATGGCATCAAAAGAACTATATTTGTTGCAAACGAATGTGTATGTGAAATATGGCACAAATTAACAAAAAAAAAATGCTACAGACTTAAACAACCAATCTACGGTGGTTACGAAAATATCGTTTATCTAAATGTATTTCTAATAGAATATGATATTTGACATTATTATGCTTATGAAGTAATAATAAAAGGTAATTTTATATAAAAAAAAGATTATAATAATTATTAAATATTGAAAGTAGCTTTCAGAACTCATAATAATAAAATAAATACAATATATATATATATATATATATATATATATATATATATATATATATATATATATATATATATATATATATATATATATATATATATATATATATATATATATTATACAATATTGATCTCAAAAACACGAAGATTTTAGTAAGAGAAAATAACTGGATGAGAAGACTAATTAGAGAAGCCATCGAAATCAAGAATTCCTCAAATAATGTTAATTTAAATACAGGTTATGAGCTTAATAAGTCGTGGTTACCTGTTATTAATTCATAATTTTCTGTCTTTTAACTTTTTTATGTTTTTATGTAACTTTTGATCCATGTTACCCTCTTTCTGTAAACTTGTTGTCTTGACTACATGTACTTTGTTATTTGTTATTTAGTATTTACCTGATGAAGACAGCACTACGCTGTCGAAACGTCATCGTTAAATAAATAAATAAACAAAACTATTCCCAAATATTGTATTTTTTTTATAATTATTATTGTTTTTCGCATAACATTACAAAAAAATAATCCTTAATCTTTCAAGTAAAATTTTACGCGGAACCGTAATAAAAGAATAAAGAGAAATCAGAGTTCTTAAGAGTCTTTTTTTTCAGATAGTGATTTAGTAAACATGTAAACCATACCAAAGGTCTCAACAAGGAGTTCTGATGAGCGCTAGGATTGTAAAGGCAAATGGGGAAGCACATTGCCATAAAATAAAAATTTCGCTAGAATTATACAGTAGGGTGGATCGGTTCAATATAAAGAAAAAAAATCTGTTGTGGCTATCACAATACCTCTCGCACCCTTTCCATTGTGGTATATATAAGTATTGTATTTAACATTTCGTGTACACACAAAAAAAAATTATTTACACCTAATCTTTCTATTTACATATTTTGTATAATTTTAAATTCATTCTATGAGCAAGTTTTCACAATTTCTTCTAAATGTTCGATATTTTTCCAATTTATTATGGGCGCGCCGGCTACGGTGATACAATCTAAATGGCAGCCGGCAGTTAATTGACAGTTCTCAATTACCATATAGCCGATGTACCAACTTTGATCACATATACAATTAAGGTGTCGACGTGCGCGTATAGTGTAATAGTGTTATATGTTACAGTAAACGTGTACAGTGGGATGATATGCATATTGTAAATATTTATTAGTGTTACAGGGTCCAAAAGAACTAAATTTTGTCCAACATTAAATTCCAGCCCCTCCTTTATTCCAGTTAAAACCACGGTTAATGTAGTTCTTGCCGCCCCTGAAAAGTTAGGGATGTTATAATATTATATAAAGCTAAGTAAGCTAACGGTAACTGCCGTCGGTCGCTAAAACAGCAACCGACACCGATTGAGGTGGTACTGCCTAATTGTTATTTACACTTAATTTTAAGGTTATCGTAATCTATAACTCTACAACTGATTTTATTTATCTTACTGAATATTTTCTAAATTAACTACATGACAGTCCCCGAATTAATGTTATTTACAATGATTTTAGAATACTGTTAATCACTATATTATTCTTCAAAAACTACATCTATAACTTGAGTTTTTCATCTAATCAACCCTTCTTCATTCGAATTTACATTGTGGAAATTTGTTAGTACGACTTCTGGCGTACCACACTGTCACAGGGTTCGAATCTATGTGATTTCTTGTTTAAAAGTTGTTAAAATTTGGACATGCTGTTTTATTCAGATAATAAAAAACTATTAATTCTTTACATTACAGAAGTCTGCAACAAAAGAATATAGAAAATTGATTTCAAAAAATAAAAATTCTTTCATAATTAGAGAAAATGTAAAATAATGAGCTACTCAGTAAAACATTCGTTTGTCATAGAAAACTCTTAACTTGACACTTATAGTGAAGTGTTTACTTTAAAAATATGCAATAACAAGTAAAATAAATATAAAATAATCGTTCGTCTACGAACGCTCTACAAACTAAATGATGTTCAAATAAAACCTATAGAACAAACATTGATTTGTACATCCACCTCAATAATATTATTCAAATGACATCTATTTCCTCCAATTACATTCCCGAGTAGTGTTGTATTGAGTATAATATAACGTAAACTACCTATAACCGTGTTTGTTTACGGCAGTTTCAGTACAATTTGCCTTCCGTTGTAACAATATGCATAAACCTTAACTTGTGCTAAGCTTAATCTTGTATTATGGTCATGCAAATAAGCTTAGCCGTTGAAAGGCAACCAAACAGACTATTACTTCCTGTTTTATTCATATTCTCCAACCGTTCTACCATTCAGAGTGCTTAATCCTAATCATGAACGATTTCATTTCAGCAGAAACGAATGGAATTAAAATCAGAAAGATCACGAGTACTCAAACGAAGAAAAAAAGTCGTTTGATGTTAAAGTTCATCTATTTTTCGCTGACATTTCGCAGATTTCTTTGAAATTTTTAATGGACATCTAAGCAGAAAACAAATATGTTAGCCCGAATCAATCTGAATTATGAAATGAAGTAAATGGCAGATATCCAAGAACAAACAGATAATATTCTGATATCTTCGAATATGAGTCACTAAACTCGGTGATGGTAGAGCAGCATAATAGATAAAGGGGTGGGGGGTGCTGATTTCAAATCCCTGTGGATTTAATGGAATTTTCGCAAATCCTTCTTCTTCATTTATATTTAATGGGATACTATACTTTTTGATGTAAGGCTCCAGTTCAGAGTGCATGATAGATGTTTGAAAGGTTGAAAAATATATGTAATAGCACACTGTTGTTTATAAAGTTTTTTATTTATAAAATCTTTTCAATTATCGTTGAGTATAGAGTAAGGCCTTGGTGATCCAGATTTTTAATATTCTTTATTTATTTCAGAACATCGGACGTTTCGAACCAAAGTGGTTCATCTTCAGCATTAATAAAATTAAATTAAAATTTGTATGGAAAAATCCAACGTCGGTTAACATTTTGTCATAACTATTAGAAGTTATAAATATAAAAAAGTAAAAAAGCAATATAATAAAGGTCGAAATTGCAATACAATTTGATAAAAACCGCACCCATCTTAAGCTTATGGGTGACTTAATAGCAGTGCTATTAAGTCACCCAGACCTTTATTATATTGCTTTTTTACTTTTTTATATTTATAACTTCTAATAGTTATGACAAAATGTTAACTGACATTGGATTTTTACATACAAATTTTAATTTAATTTTATTAATGCTCAAGATGAACCACTTTGGTTCGAAACGTCCGATGTTCTGAAATAAATAAAAAATATTAAAAATCTGGATCACCAAGGCCTAACTCTATACTCAACGAAAATTCCAACTGATCCTTCTCGACTCAACAAATTTTCAATTATCGATTTCGGCTATGGATGGCCATCCACGGATTGAGAGCTAAAAAATTTGTATGTTACAATATAGATATAAATATTAGTTAAATGTATAATTAAGTTTTAAGAAAACAAGAAAGTTAAGAAAAAGTTATTGTATATGAAAAATTATTGTTATCAATGATACAATATAGATATAAATATTAGTTAAATGTATAATTAAGTTTTAAGAAAACAAGAAAGTTAACAACACATTATTGTATATGAAATTTTATTTCTTTTGGAAACATGTGGTTTTCGTACGGAGTTTTTTGAGGTTAAAAATTGATGTGTGAATACAACAATCATGATACTATATCATAAACAAAATTTGACTATATTAGAAAATAATATTAAGATATACATAAATTAATGAGTATTAGTCACATTGTTTAAATATTAATTTATTCGCAAACTACAAGCGATTGCAAGTCATTAATTAGTATTTAAAAATTAGATTTTAAGGTTTCGTAGGAGCATTCTATGCCTTGAATTAATGCGCATTAATTTAATAAAAACAATTTGTCACAATTGGTGTTAAATGTCAAATTTATTGTCAAAAAAGCTTTTTGCTTCCATTTTATGAAACATAATATTAACATTTAATCTTAAACAACAAATTGAATAGATTTGTTTAATATATTTTATTTGAAATCGTTAGTAAAGTGCACAAAAATCGTCTTTAAAAGTTTAGAAATCAGCACTAAAGTAATTCATTGTACGACTATTTCGTGCAAATGCAGTGTTGCCAACCTTATGATTATTATTGTACATATAGGATAATTATTTGGGTAGGTGTACGATGTACAATAGTAAATTTGTACGATGGCACAAAATATGACAACATAACCTATAAACAAATATTCCTTTCAATTTAACATTTTTGTTTTATTTTAAATAAAATTTAATATGCACTTCGGCATTAAGGTTACTTTTCATTACTCATGTTATTTATATTCCTCGGCCCTACGGCACTGAAGTTACTCTCTATCACTCATATGGTTTATTTTCCTCAGCACTACGACCTCGGCGACTAAATTCTATATTGATGATAAAAACTTTGCACGACCGGTTTTTTATATGTTTAGTAGGCTTTATTTACAAATTACAGATCTGTGATGTAAGTCACTTACCGATCAGGAAGCGGAGGCGGTAAGTAAAACAACAACGATCAAAGCTTTCTTTAAAAATGAAATAGTTATTTAAGTATTAAGGGCAGTAAGTGCACCTTACTCGATCTCCAATACATCCGATACCGGTAAGAAGCACTTAATGCCCGCAATGCTTATTATAATTTTTGCACGATCGTCCCAATAATAACAAATTAAAGTTTAGAATTATTTAAAAATTATTTTGACATTTAAAAAAAAATAGTTGTCATTTTTAAGTAAGCTATGATCGTTGTTTTGTTATCGTTAAAGCTTTAAAAATTGTACATTTATTTTTTATTTATGTAATTTTCACCGCCTCCAGATCGGTAGGTAGTCACAAACTTACCGGTCAGTCACATCACTTACTGATCAGTACAACATCACGTACTGATCAGTAATTTGTAAACAAAACTTACTGCCTTGGAAACCCTATCGGTAGTTAAAAAAAAACCTGATCGTGCAAAAACTATTTTTTTAATATGTCAAAATAATTTTCAAAAACGTAATAAGCAAGTGGTATTCTACCGGTATCGGAGGTATTGGAAATCTCGAATTAAGAAACAGTTACTGCCTTTAATACCTATTCCTACAACTGTGTGTGTGTTTTATTACTAATTTCATTGATAGATAAATTACAAATTTAAGATAGACATAACTTTGAAGAAAAAGCAGTAAAATCCTGTAATAATTAAAGTCCCTCTTTCTTCCTTATGACAAAATAAAAACTTGGCACACCAAAACCAATTTCATTCAAAGTACTAATAAAACCAAACATTTCTTAATATCGTTTGAAAAGAATTTTATACGAGAAGGCTTAGCTGTGCTGGGCACGTTTGAATTTTTGATGCGTAAATAAAATTTTGGAAATTACCTTAAGCCTTGCGGTGCGATGACTATGACGTCATGCCGTAAACCACAGCCAGGTCGTAAAGCTCACGTACAATAAAAAGCATCTCGAGCGGGTATTATCAACATGGCTTACTGTGATCGTAATAAATAATATGAAATTGCGCTCATTATCTTATAATCCTCACACTTGATGCTGCTTTGTAGTGGTTGCCGCACGCCGCATCAAAATAACGAAAAATTGCCATATAATGAAATGGGCTTGTTAATTAATGATGTTGCAGCATATTATCAGCTTAATGGAACAATAATTTCGGAATTATTGCGAAAATATTTTATCTGTAATTTTCGATATGATTAAATTATTAATAATACAGATAGTTAATAAAATCATACTGTATTTATATCATAATTACGAACAATTGTCATAAATTATATGTTTTAAATTTCAAATATTTTCCAAACAGATATTCGATCAATTTCATAAATAACAAATTCATTCGAACAATATAATTATCACTAACAATTAAATGGGGGGGGGGGATATTGTTCATGTCCATGGTAAAACATTACACGCGCTCCCTGTTTAACGCTAAATGAACAGCAAATGCTAGTCGCCAGATAATTCAGAGAAAAGTACTGAAAAAGATACTCGTAAATTGACTCTTATTATCAAAAATATATTAATAACTAATTAAATTAGTTAATATTATTATTGTTAAAATTGAAAATAGAAAAATAGTTGATGCTAAAGCTTGAACGAGAAAGTATTTAATAGAAGATTCAGTAGAATATAAATTATTTTTTTCTTTTTAATAATGGAATAAAGAACAATAAATTGATTTCTAAACCTATTCAAGTACCTATTCATGTATAGGATGAAATAGAAATTATTGTTCCTATAAGTAAAGTATCAATAAAACTATAAAAATTGTATTATGACAATGCCATAACTGTCAATGCTTATTTTTATATTGAATGTCAACGTGCCATTATTTTGTGCCGCTCTGTTGAAATGAAGACGTTCATTGAATGGATTTCCTGCCCCTGCCTACTCTATACAGTAAAATAATCTTACTGTGTCTTTAGAATAAATGCTATTTTTGTTTGAAATAATTTCTTATGGGAATGAAAACTGCAGTTCCAAAAAATTATTTGAAACAAAAATAGAATTTATATTAAAGGATCAGAAGATTATTTTACTATACAGAGTAGGGAGTCCATTCAATTGATTTCAGCAGAGCTGTACAAATTAGGGCACGTTGGTATTCAATGTAAAGACAAGCAATGACAGTTTTTTGTCGCCTTGTCATAATTATGATATTTATAGTTTTATTGGTATACTCAAATATTAATTTTTCTGATTATACGACCAAGAGAATGTTGTGTTTGGACCCCAACTTTTGAATTTAGGTCTTTGATGACAGAGTAAACTTAATTTATAGACATTGTAAATATGTTTTTCATCACCGGAAGTAGAAACATCACAAAAATCCAAATATTTGAGAATTAAATGGTTCTGTCATCTTTGTCAATTCGATGAAATTATGAAATTAGTAGTCTTTGACATTTATGCTGGATTTATACAACGTAAGCCGTAATGTAACGTAACATGCTGTAAGGTAACGTAAAGAATAAAACAATGCAAACATATGTGACAATTTATACAGACGTAAGCCGTAACGTGACGTACCGTACCGTAACGTGTCAAAAACCCAAAGATCGCCAACTTTTATCTTTTTAGTTACGGCACGTTACGGTACGTTGCGATATTACGAAAATTACTACTGTCCTGCGCTATAGTGTGACTGTGACTGACATAATAATCCGCTGAATTGGCTTATGGCTACAATCTGTTGTATTACCTTATGTGATTTGTATTTGCCACCTTAAATTATTTTACATTTTTATATTTTCAGTAAAATCATTTCACAAAGATATTATGTAAATTTTATTTGACACTGACATCTGTCAATTAGTAATATTTGAATATTCTAACTGTTTCCATTGTGCAGCTTTTAGCAGCATTAGGTTGCAAGAATTCTTTATCTCTAAATTCATTGAATATGAAGAAAAAATATAATTAAACCGAATAGAGAATAACATAATCTTTTATTTATAGTAACATAAAAGGTCAAAAAATGATATTTACCAGCGTTTTTTCAAGAAAAACTGTTAAAATCTTCAAATTAGGGTACTCCCAGTTAACCAATCATAATCAAAATCTAATCAACTCTTCCTATGGACGTACGAAAGAGGAATATGAAAGAATTATAATTTTTGGAATTGTAATATTGGGGTTATCAAGAGAATTTTTTTGTCACACACACACATACTCACACACTAACACACACACACACACACACACACACACACACACACACACACACACACACACACACACACACACACATACAGACATTATCGTAAAAACAGTAAATTCGTATTGTAGGGACTATAAAACGTGTTTATTCATTAAAAACTCACCATCGATTTTTTTGACCAAAGACAATAACGTCCTTACCTATAGGTGTCGGAAGGTAAAAAAAAATTGATACCACAGAATTCTATGTATAAAGTTCTTCATAATTTTATAGGATATATTTAAAAAAAAGTTTATAAACATATACAGGATGATCACGCGTGAATGAACCAGCAATTATCTTCGTTATTAAGTGAGATAGCGATTATCTTCAAATAAACAAATTTATTATAGACAATATGGTCAATAAGATGTCGTATCAAGAAGCGTTCTATTACTTTCGGTTCCGGAGTATGTGATACCAACTTTAAAATTTCGAATGGAACATACTATATTTTTTTATATTTTTGAAAAAAAATTTGTTTTCCAATTATAGTAAACAAGTAGGACGTTGTATTATTAAAAAGTAAAATGGCGGACGTTTGAAATATCTTACAAAATAAGTCAAAAAAGTGTGGAATTTTGTTTTATTGGATTTGTTGCCTCGGTTACGTCATATAAATGATTTTATCTGAAAAAATATCATCATCTATGAACAAAAAAACAATAAAATCTCACCCACTTGATTTTTTTTCATTCAATATGTTCATGTTTCAAACGTCCGCCATTTTATTTTTTAATAATATAATGTACAACTAATTTACTACCATTATAAAGCAAATTTTATGTAATTTTCAAAAATATAAAAAAATATTGTATGTTCCATTTGAAATTTCAAAGTTGGTATTACATACTCCAGAACCGGAAGTAACAGAACGCTTCTTGATACTACATCTTATTGTCTATATTGTCTATAGTAAATTTGTTTATATGAAGATAATCGCTATCTCACTTAATAACGGAGATAATTGCTGGTTCATTCTCGCGTGATCACCCTGTATATTTACTTTAACAAGCTGGGTAATAATTACATATATTCATTCAATTTTTTGTTAGGTGTAATCTACTTTTCGTCAAAAAAGAAGAAAATATAAATTGATAAATTAAAGTGGAGTGTTGGACATCTAGGAAAACTCATCCCTATTTTCGTGACAAAGTAACAAAAATTTATTGTTATTTCCACAAAAGAAATAGGAGAGTGAAATAAATCTCGCACCTTTTGTAACTGGCGTGGTACAGCACCTCTCATGTTCGCATAAAGGATCTCACACATTCTCCAGGTAATAATTCCTCCTTACTGGTTTATAAATTTCCACTTTACTGCTGAAACATAATACCGCATTAAGTGCTGTACTGTTCACATTATGGTTTTAGATTTTAATCTATTGAGAACAATTTTACAATGTTTCAATTACAGCAAAATGCAATTTCAGCAGAAACGAACGGCGGCAATAAAACGAATCAGATAATATCGAGAGCTCTTCATTGCAGCGAGAAGCAAATTTACACAGATGAATTTTGCCAGTAGGGGGTATTCTATGCTTTCATATCCAACTTTAACATTTACATTATGTAATTAATGCACCCAAATAAAATTTTACTCTCCCCATATTTCGAATTTTTAATGAATAATGAAAATCCTAATGTAATCATAAATGGAACAAATGTGGAACAACTCTTTAATTAGAAGGCTCCTCTCAAAATTCTATGCTTACATATTGATTTTTTATATATACATATGTTTAACAAATTTTTCTCAGTTAAATGTTAATACCATAGTGGTAAAGAGCCAAGCTCATAACCTTTTGCTAAATTTTAGAACTAAGAGTTACTTACTAAAATAGGTTAGTGTAATACTAGCAATACTGGTGCTCATAAGTTCACTACTAACTTATTTTAACTAGTTGTAAAGTATATGTGGCAACCCTGTACTATTAATGAAAACAATGAACGAGAGGGATAGATATATAGAAAAATAAACATGTTAGCATGAAATGAAAGATCTGTTACAGGTTAGAGTGCTACTAATTGTGAAACCGGTGAAATAGTGAAGTGCTGTACTTATTGAATATGAAAAAAAATCTGATGTGGCCAGCACAATACCTTCCGTCAATCCTGTGTATTATGTACAAATTCCATACATAAATTTTCTTGCAAAAGATTCTTAATTTTTGGTATTATGTGATTCCCTTTCTCGGCAACTTCTGCCACTCATTTTTGTTTTGCGTGTCGTCCTCATTCAGTTCCTTTCCTCTCAAGTCTTCTACAATACAGTCTTCTCATCTTATATTTGGTCTTCCTATGTTTCTTCCACCTTCTATTAATATATTCATCTCTCCTCATGACATGTTCAAACCAATATGTAATCGTCTCTCTTATATCTGGAAACTTCTAACACTAGAGTTACTTCCCTTATTGTATCATTGATTTCATTTTATTGATACTGACATCTGTCAATTTGAATTACCTGAATATATTAGCAGTTTCCATGCTTAAGTTAGCATAGCTCGCTGAATTATGAAATTTATATAAAATTCATTATCGTTATTCTTCTTTAACTCTATATCTGTTGAATATCAAATATAAAATGCAATCAAATCGTATAGACAATAATATATTCTTTAAGTTATAATAACATTTAACTGATTTTTTCAAGAAAAACTGTTAAAATCTTCAAATGAGGGTACTTCCGGTTGACCAATTATAACCAAAATCTAAACAGATCTGCATATGGTTGTAAGGAAGAGGAATACGCAAGAATTGTAATTTTTGGAATTCTAGTATTGGAGATATCGTGCCCGAAAACGCGGTCACACACACACACATACACACACACACACATACACACACATACGCACACACGAACACACACACACACACACACACACACATACAGACATTATCGTAAAAATAGTAAAATCGTATTGTAAAGACCCTAAAACGTGCTTATTCAATGAAAACTCACCACCGAATTTTTTGACCAAAAAAGACAATACCTTCCTTACCTAGAGGTGACGGAAGGTAATAAGTTTATTTTTAAAAAATGACAAATAAACGGGACATGGGAATAATTGGATACAAGACGAAAAAATATTTTTTTATTAAATTTAATTAGAAATAATTCAAAAGTCAAGATGTTAAGATTTTAAAAGAACCTTTAATTGTAACAAAGAAATGCTTGATTACAATAATGAGAATGTGATTTCAAGAAAGAAAATTACCAAACACACAAAAAATGATTATAATAATTGTTCTTATTTATTGTAATTACAACAGAATTTTTTTACTACAATAAGGAAATTTGATTGCAATAATTAATATCAGTAATTATACAAAAATAAATTGATTATAATCGTTGTTGGATTTAGACTGAAAATGGCATGTAGAAGAAGAAGGTCTTACTCAAAAGTATAGCGAATTAAGCAGCAGTGGTTACGCAGAGTAATACAAACATGTAGTTCGACATATACTACCACCGTTTCTAGATATTGGTTTTATATAATGATTACATCAATTCATTTTTCTTACAGTCTTTTTTGAAAATCTGTATATTTTTATACTCCATCCATCTTTACATCTTTTTAAATAATTTTTAATGATCACGGCAGTCTTCTGATTCACTGGTAATAGTACTTAAAATTGTCTTTTGTTGCTACTAATTATCACTACTAAATTTCTTTTTTATTACGTACTACTAAGTTATACTTGTACTAATTTTACTTTATGAGCGCAAATAATTTAATAGTGAGTAGCTGCAATCATTACTAGTGCTACTAATATTTAGTAGAAGGTTATGAGCACGGTTCAAAATGTTTAAATCTCACAAACAAAATACTACAACTTTAATTATTTCCTTCACTAATTTTATCTGTAGGTGCATATTTTTCAGAAAAGGCCATTGAACACAATCAGATATCTTCCTCGAATTTTTCTACAATCTTGTAGCACTGTTAAAACTTTTCCATTTATTTTATCAGGCACGGTTATCTTGATTATTTTCACCAAACTTTTTTATCAGTTAAAAAGGTACTTCGCTTTTTTATCTAAATATAAAATAGACGCAATCGCAAATAGCTGTAGGTATACGGTGGTGAATATTCCAGACGAATACGAGTATAGACGTGTCACAAAAAATTGGAATTACGTTTTAG
The DNA here is from genome assembly GCA_951394225.1 of Harpalus rufipes. Lineage (NCBI taxonomy): Eukaryota > Metazoa > Arthropoda > Insecta > Coleoptera > Carabidae > Harpalus > Harpalus rufipes. The sequence goes on from OX596283.1 coordinate 38,688,151, forward strand.
TTTTCGGGGTTTTGAACTTGAATTTATATGCTAATTTCAAGGTCGGATGGAAACATTCGATAATAGAGCAAAAAGCAACTGAATAACTTGACTAACTTGAGAAAATTTAAAGTTTAATCATTTGCCGTTGGTTGTTGTTTTATATTAAATTTGTCTCAATTTCTTTACTTTAAATCCAATTTAATTTTAATTTGATCGTTTTTGCTTTTAAATATTTCATTTTAATTACAAGAAATAAGGCCAATGAATTTAAAGGTATTACTATTTAGGTTATTTTTATTTTGTTCCATTAATGTATATTGTAAAATCCTTTTTACCTCTTGTTGGTATTGGATTCATCCTAAAAAACGCATATCCAAATTTTAGTGAATAAGCACGTTTTAAGGTTCCTGGAATTCGATTATAACATTTTTACAATGATGTGTGTGTATGTGTGTGTATGAGAATGACACGCAAAACAGAAATGAGTGGAAGAAGAAAATAAAAAATAGCGACCTTTAACGAATGGGAGAAGATAAAGAAGAAGATGTCAGTGTCAAGTGCAATTTACATAGTTTGTTTATGAAATAATTTTACTGGAAATTTAAAATCTTATGCAAGAAAATTTATGTATGGAATTTATACATAATACACAGGACTGAAGGTATTGTGCTGGCCACATCAATTTTTTTTACAATTTGTTAAGGTGTTTTGTAAAACAACGAACCTACCGATCTTCATGAAACACTTGAATTACATCCATGAAAATATTAAGTTTACCGTAGATGTTGAAGAAAATGAAATTATTCCCTTACTGGATGCGTATTACTGGAAAGAAGAGAAGATGGATACTACATTCAATCTACAGGAAGCCTACGCACACTAATCAATATATTAATACCAAATCACATCACCATCCTTCTCAGAAATGTGGCACTATTAAATGCCTAATGAAAAATTACACAAATTAGAAGAGATGAAAGAAATTATTTTATGAAGAATGGATTTTCTATTTCTTCAATCGAAAGATGTCTAAAACCGAAAAGACCAACTAACAATGCTAGTGAAAGGAACGTAATGTATGCTTCGCTTGTGTCGCTTATGTCAAAAATGTCACGAACAAGATTGCTTTGAAAGGAACATGAAGATTTCGTTTTCTCCATTTATTGAACTTCGATATATTTTGAGACAAGTGAAAGACGTCATCCCTCTTCACTCATCAGGGATTTACTAGAATCCGTGTATCTGTCAGAGAGTTTACCTAGGCCAGACTGGCAGAACTATTTCTACAAGATTGAATAGATACCAGCGATCGATTAGATTGAACCAGCTTGAAAAATCGTCAGTTGCATGCTCTGGAAGAATTCCTCCAAATCAAATTCTTGTAAGACCTACACGCCTAAACAACAGGTTAATTAGACAAGCCATACATATTTCTAACAAGTATAATAATCTCAATGTGACGGTTTAGTACTTGGTCGAGCATGGCTTCCTATATTAAATATGTTGTAATATGACGAGACATTCTCGAATCTCGTCTCGTCTCGTCTCGAAATTTCTCGTCTCGCCGAGACAAGAAAGTTTTTTGAACTCACGAGACGAGACTTAAATGTCGAGATTCTCGACAATTATTCGGAGATTTCTCGACTTTTTACCTCTCGCTAAGAGAGGTATTGCATTCATGCTAAAAATCGCATATCCAGATTTTATTGAATAAGCATGTTTTAAGGTCCCTACAATCCGATTTTAACATTTTTACGATTATGTCTGTGTGTGTGTGTGTGTGTGTGTGTGTGTGTGGATGTGTGTGTGTGTGTGTGTGTGTGTGTGTGGATGTGTGTGTGTGTGTATGTGTGTGTGTGGGATGTTGGAAGGACGGTTACTCAAAAACTATAAGACTTAAAATTTGTTTAACAACGTATTTCCCAATCGGACATTCATGGGAAGATCTGAAAAGGTTTTGGTAACAATTGGACAACCGGAAGGAGAAGATTCTTGAAAAAAAATCTTCTAAATATTATTTTTTGAAAATTTTTCGTGGTAATATTAAAGAAAATTAAATTCTCTATCTGATACATTTAAATATTTTATTATATGGCTGCAAAACTTCTTGACTGGAAAGGTGATGGAAGGAAGAAAAATTACTGGAGTTCAGTCAAAATTTATTTATTTTCCGCCTCTACCGGTTTCGACACCTCATGTGTCTTCTTCAGGAGCTACAATAATAATAATATAAAAAATATAAACAAATTTTGTTGTGAAAAATTTAGGACAAACATGTGTAACTTACGTGAAAATGAAGAATTTAAAAAACATGGATAAATACATAAAACAATTAATAAATAACATAATTTGCATACAATGGTCGTCAAGGTTTAAAAAAATAAATAAATAAATACATTAAAAACTCATGTAGTCGTCAGATAAAATTGGATATTTATTTATAATCCTTGAATTAACAATGGCACCCTTTAACTGAAGGATAAGTTATGACTTGTTCCGAAGGTCGTTACTTGAAATGCCGCTAGTTTTTAAGTCATTTCTCTTCTTATTATTATTTTATAAAACTTTAAAAAAAAAAAAAATTTTTTTATAATTAATATTAATTTGGTGTATAATTTTTATTTTGTTTGGTTTTTATTGTATTTTAAAATGTTTGTGTATATTTTACTTATATTTGTAATGTCCGTTTTTAAATTTATGTTGTTGCTGTCATTATTTATGTATAACATTTCTAGAGTAAGGCGTTTATGTAAATTTTGTTCTGTATCTACGACCTTGACGGCATCAAAATTAAAAGAGTGTCCGAGTGATATTGCGTGTCCCACTAGTGCACATTTCCCGTTGTTGTTGTTCTTTTTTTTGGAATTTCGTTCATGTTCTACCATCCTGGTTCGTAAATACCGCTTTGTTTGTCCTGTATACATAGCGGTACAGTCCTTGCAAGGAATTTTGTACACTATTTGTGACCTGTAATCTTTTTCTATGTCTGCCTTTAATTTGCTAAAAAGATTTCCTACTGTTTTCGTTTGTTTGAACCCAATATCAATGTTTAAATTATTAGTGAATAGTTTTTTAAGTTTGGTAGCTATGCCATCTATGTATGTTAACGGATAATAAATTTTATTTTCATTTGTTTTTGCGTCATTGTTATTATTTTGTTGATTTATGTTGATATGTTTGTTATTATTTTTATTTTTTACTTCATTGATGAGGCTGTTGACTATTCCTCTAGGGTAATTATTTATTTTTAACAGGTTTTTAACATTATTTAATACGTCGCTCTGATATTCTTTTGAGGTTAGTATTGTGGCTCTAGATATAAGATTTTTGGCACTATTAAGAAGTTGATTTTTCGGGTGTTTGGATTTGTAGTTAAGGTATCTTGTAGAGGCAGTGGGCTTTTTATACCATTTAGTTTTAATCTTACCGTCCTGTTGGTGCAACAAAGCTATGTCCAAAAATGGGATGACCCCGTTTGTTTCAACTTCTACAGTGAACTGTAGGTTTTCATTGTAGTTATTGAAGATCCTTAATGTTTCTTCTATTTTATCCTCAGGTATAGCCAGAATCAAGTCATCAACATATTTTTTTATAAAAGGGACATTGAAGGTTAGAATTGGCATGACAGTTCTCAATAGTTTATCTAGTCTAGATCTTCAATAACTACAATGAAAACCTACAGTTCACTGTAGAAGTTGAAACAAACGGGGTCATCCCATTTTTGGACATAGCTTTGTTGCACCAACAGGACGGTAAGATTAAAACTAAATGGTATAAAAAGCCCACTGCCTCTACAAGATACCTTAACTACAAATCCAAACACCCGAAAAATCAACTTCTTAATAGTGCCAAAAATCTTATATCTAGAGCCACAATACTAACCTCAAAAGAATATCAGAGCGACGTATTAAATAATGTTAAAAACCTGTTAAAAATAAATAATTACCCTAGAGGAATAGTCAACAGCCTCATCAATGAAGTAAAAAATAAAAATAATAACAAACATATCAACATAAATCAACAAAATAATAACAATGACGCAAAAACAAATGAAAATAAAATTTATTATCCGTTAACATACATAGATGGCATAGCTACCAAACTTAAAAAACTATTCACTAATAATTTAAACATTGATATTGGGTTCAAACAAACGAAAACAGTAGGAAATCTTTTTAGCAAATTAAAGGCAGACATAGAAAAAGATTACAGGTCACAAATAGTGTACAAAATTCCTTGCAAGGACTGTACCGCTATGTATACAGGACAAACAAAGCGGTATTTACGAACCAGGATGGTAGAACATGAACGAAATTCCAAAAAAAAGAACAACAACAACGGGAAATGTGCACTAGTGGGACACGCAATATCACTCGGACACTCTTTTAATTTTGATGCCGTCAAGGTCGTAGATACAGAACAAAATTTACATAAACGCCTTACTCTAGAAATGTTATACATAAATAATGACAGCAACAACATAAATTTAAAAACGGACATTACAAATATAAGTAAAATATACACAAACATTTTAAAATACAATAAAAACCAAACAAAATAAAAATTATACACCAAATTAATATTAATTATAAAAAAATTTTTTTTTTTTTTAAAGTTTTATAAAATAATAATAAGAAGAGAAATGACTTAAAAACTAGCGGCATTTCAAGTAACGACCTTCGGAACAAGTCATAACTTATCCTTCAGTTAAAGGGTGCCATTGTTAATTCAAGGATTATAAATAAATATCCAATTTTATCTGACGACTACATGAGTTTTTAATGTATTTATTTATTTATTTTTTTAAACCTTGACGACCATTGTATGCAAATTATGTTATTTATTAATTGTTTTATGTATTTATCCATGTTTTTTAAATTCTTCATTTTCACGTAAGTTACACATGTTTGTCCTAAATTTTTCACAACAAAATTTGTTTATATTTTTTATATTATTATTATTGTAGCTCCTGAAGAAGACACATGAGGTGTCGAAACCGGTAGAGGCGGAAAATAAATAAATTTTGACTGAACTCCAGTAATTTTTCTTCCTTCCATTTTATTATATATTCCATAGATTTAGAGATAAAAGAAGTATAATATATAAAATAATCTGTTGTAATAAATTTGACAGCCGAAAGAATGCCATGAAAAATAGTTGATAATTTAAATTATTTGTAACTGACAGATAAATGTCAGTGTCAGAAATAATGAGTAATGAATTAAAAATGTACTTGGAGAATCCCTTAGTTCTTGATCTGTGACTATTATGGAGATGACAAGTCTAGGTTGAAGGACTTAAATTTGTTTCAAACATTATGGGACAATGTACACCAGTACTGTAGACTAGAGTAACTTTGAATTGCGAAAAAGCTATCAAATTCTTCTCAAGTAAGTTGTAAATATTGACAAAATCGGAGTGCAATCTATCCGTCACTTTATTAAAGGGAATTAAGGTTATTTAGATATAACAAGTATGAAAAAATAAAATGTAAAAGAAGATATATAAGAATAGATGCACAATCCAGATATATACATTTTAGACCGCCCAAAATTAATGTTTTTACTAGAAGAATATGAAGAGAAAGTAAACAAAGTTGTTCGAATTGAAAATTGCTGTTACCAGCCTAATATTTATATATGGTAAACTCTACTTTGTAATTTATTGTAACATAATTTATGGTAAAATATCTTCATGTTGAGACATGCTATTATTGAATAATAAAGAAGTTTATACGTCATAGATTTATATGAATATATTATTTGTATTTATAAAAATAATCTTTGCTTTATGCATACAGCCAGGTAAAATATACGGCGAGAGGTTATGTGCTGGCCACATCAGATTTTTATTTTTAAAAATACATTTTTTTAAAAAAATGGTTGGGACATTTTGTAATTTTTTTATATTTTTGTAATTATAAATCTAAACAGAATCGCTAAAATTTCTTAAAATACAACTACCTCCTACTTTCCTGACGTCGCAGTATTCTTGTTCACATACCGACTAAGTGTTACACCCAATAATGGGTAAAAAGCGAATGATATATTTATTTTATTTTAATAATTTATTATTTATAGGGATTCTTTTTAATAAATAATGTTTAAATAATCAAAAGATACACTTACAAAATTGACATTATATGAAACAAAGATGCATGAATATGTATATTAGAAAGAGATAAAACATAAAACATGGCCTAAATATAATTTTGCCATGTGTAATTTATACAATTTGTTTATTGAATACGTTTGATTTGCAAAACAAGTTTATTTATTTGTTTTATACGCTTTTCTTTAATTTTCCTTAGTTTGAATTTTTGCGCCAATGAAACTTCCCAGCTCAACTGTATCTGTTTGTACTCTAGGTATAAAATTAATAGTGAATAATATAGTTCTTTGACTCAAACTTTGTAATCACTCTGTATATTATTTGTGTTTCGGTTATATATCAATTTAAATCACATATTGGATTTATTGAAAAAAAAATCGAGAAATCTCGTCGAGATTCTCAGCCGAGACGAGATTCCATTGTTCGAGACGAGAAAAAATCGAGACGAGACTTAATTTCTTGCCTCCTAGACGAGATGAGACGAGACAACGTAGTTTCTCGTCTCGATCGTCTCGTCAGAAACACTACTTGTTGCCATTGTTTTGTTTTTATTTATGTATTTTTCCTGAAAAAGGCAGCAGTGTATGTTCCCGAAACGTTGGGTTTTAATAAATGTATAAAACATAAATTAAAAGGTTGTATTATTATTGATATACAGGCTAATTAAATCCGAAACTCATCGTTTTGAGCTATTTAACTAGCCTGATTGTAAAATTTCGCAGTCAACGAAGAATTGATACTCTGACCACGTTTTGTAAAATATCTAGGTTTTTTAAAACGGATAGATTTTTTTATAATATGGCGATGACATTTAGAACACAGCAAATTATGCAATTATATCTTAATGTATATATGCATTATCATCTCCCACATAACATTGTTTTCATTTCATTCCCCTTCATGTCATCTATGTAGTCGTTCTTCATATATTGTCACTCTGCTCATAATTCACTCGCATTTTGCAAACCTTGTTTCATTAGGAAGTTTGGAAGTCTGTTTGCGCTACGCGATGTTAGCTGATAAAACATAGAATATTAAATCTCGCTGAAATTCACGTTTAACGAAAGGGTGCATGTTGTTTTATATCATACCAACGTCGTAACCAACTTCGTGTGATGAATTGTTATTTTAAAATGGATATGCAGTTGTTCTATGACAAATGTTTGCAGGGTATTTTTCTAGCTAGCAAACGAAATAACAACGGGAGAGAAACATGAAATAGAGTTATTTGGGACTCGGAGAAGATATCCATAACATTCAAAAAAGCAATATTAAATTTCTTGTACAAACAATTCGAAAACAACAGCTAAAAGCTAAATAACAATGAAAAGATGTGAAAACAGTAACACCAAACAGTAAAAATTAAAGAAACTATGATAACTAAAATAAAAACTACTATTGTTACTAAGTAAACTCAGAACAAAAATGCAATTGTTTACGTAAATCTGTTGAATATAAATGTATGCTGCAATTCTGTATACATCGATCGTAAACTCGTAACTACTAAGTCGTAGCTATATATTGACTCAAAACGGGTAAGTTACAAAAAATGTAATTCTGGACTCGAGTATGTAAGTTTCCTAATTACGAGTCTATGGAAACGATTGAAAAAAATCTGATATGGCCAGCACATTAAATTCCGCCAATCCTGTGTATTATGTACAAATTCCATACATAAATTTCCTTGCAAAAGATTTTATATTTCCAGTAAAATTATTTCAGAAACAAACTATACAAATTGCACTTGACACTGACATCTTCTTCTTTAGCTTTTCCTATTTGTTAGGCGCCGTTATTTTTCATTTTTTTCTTCTAATCATTTCTATTTTGCGTGTCCTCCTCAATCAGTTCCTTTTCTCCGAAATACAGTCCTTCCATCTTATCTTTGGTCTTCCTCTGTTTCTTCTACCTTCTATTACTAAACTGTTCATTCTTCTGCCAATATATTCTTCATCTCTCTTCATGACATATTCAAACCAATGTAATCATCGCTCTTATACGAGGTTTGTTAAAAAAGGTGACTTTTCAAATTTCGCGGGCTACGTATATTAGATTCTCTATTTTTACCTCTCGCTAAGAGAGGTATTGCATTCATGCTAAAAATCGCATATCCAGATTTTATTGAATAAGCACGTTTTAAGGTCCCTACAATCCGATTTTAACATTTTTACGATGATGTCTGTGTGTGTGTGTGTGTGTGTGTGTGTGTGTGTGTGTGTGTGTGTGTGTGTGTGTGTGTGTGTGTGTGTGTGGATGTATGTGTGTGTGTGTGTGTGTGTGTATGTAGGATGTTGGAAGGACGATTACTCAAAAACTATAAGACTTTAAATTTGTTTAACTACGTATTTTCCAATCGGACATTCATGGGAAGATCTGAAAAGGTTTTGGTAACAATTGGACAACCGGAAGTAGAACATTGTTGAAAAAAGAAAATTAAATTCTCTATCTAATACATTTAAATATTTTATTATATATTCTATAGATTTAGAGATAAAAGAAATATAATATATAAAATAATGTTATAATAAATTTTACAGCCGAAAGGATGCCATGGAAAATAGTTGAAAATTTAAATTGTTTGTAACTGACAGATAAATATCAGTGTCAGAAATTCGTAGATATTACTGAAGACTTTTTCTGGGAAGTACATACATTATATTATTTCTTAATGTATTAATAGTTAAATATTTAAAATTATAGGTATATTACATATATCCTTCAAAAATACTGTCAATCCTGACAATGAATTGGAAACATTTCGAAAAATTAGAAGAGGACAAAATTTCTTCATAAAATGACTTTAAAATTAAACAATCTAAATATAAGGAATAGATATATGTAAGTAGAATTTTTGGTGTAGAATGTAGGTATACAAGAAATGTTAAATGCCTTGACAAGCAGATATGGGTGCTCATGTCAGAATGATAGCTAGTAATTATGTATATAGATGTAAGTATCATAATTTCTCATTCTAAATTTAGTGATTTTCCAATTCCATATGGTTTATTTTCTTCGACAAGTAAATTCCACACTCCTGGCGACAAATTAACTACGTATATTTAGAAAATCTTGAAATTCTGAATGAAACATAATGACTAATTATCATTCTGAAACGGGCCCCCACATCTGCTTGTCAAGGCCAACAATGTAACATGACTGTTAACGCCCTATACTTATGTAACTAAAAAAGGAAGTGGCGAGAGGTATTGTGCTGGCCACAACAGATTTTTTTGTTTGTTACGTTGGTACACATGTTCCCAACATATGTTGACATGATCAGCTATTTTGGATATGTAGTTTGTTTTTGATAGATATAAAGGTTAGACATATTTTGGTGTGCTGGGCGATTTTTTACAATCGAAAACAATGGATCGAAGAACCTGTATTAAATTTTGTGTGAAAAATAAAATTATGTTCGGATGTTTTAGCATGAAACATGTGGCAGCGAAGTTTGTTCCGAAATTGCTAAATTTTGACCAAAAGAATTGTCGCATGAGCATCGCTCAGGAGCTGTTGAATGACGTCAACGACGATCCAGATTTGATCAAAAGGGTCATAACTGGTGATGAAACATGGGTATATGGTTATGACGTCGAAACCAAAGCTCAATACAGATTCTTTGATCCATTTTTTTCGATTGCAAAAAATCTCCAAGCCCACCAAAATACGTCTAACCTTTACATCTGTCAAAAACAAACTACAACTACAAAATGGCTGATCATGTCAACATATTTTGGGAACATGTGTACCAACGTAATAAACAAAAAAAATCGAGAATCTAATATACGTAGCCCGCGAAATTTGAAGTCACCTTTTTTTTAACAAACCTCTTATCTTTCTAGAAACTACTATTACTCAAGCCATTTTCCTTAACCCTTTCATTCTTTACCCTATCCATGTCTTCTCCAACATCTATCTCAGCGTCCTCATCTCTGCCACATTCATGTTCTTTTCATTGATACTGATATCTTTAAATTTGAATTATCTGAATACGTTAGCAATTTCTATGGTTAGCGTAGCTGGCTGATTTATGAAATTTAAAAAAACTATAATTCTGTAACTCTATATATACTGAATATAAATCTGGTGGACTAATTATAACCAAAATCTAATCACGTCTGCATATGGATCTAAACTCGAGGAATACGAAAAAAATATAATTTTTTTAACACACACGCACGCACACACACACACACACACACACACACACACACACACACACAGACATCATCGTAAAAATAGTAAATTTGTATTCTAAGGATCAGAAAATCTGCGTATTCATTAGAAACTCTCTATCGAATTTTTTGACCGAAGACAATACCTTCCTTACCTAAAGGTGACGGAAGGTAAAAATTAATTATTTTTTTGCCGGTTTTATGTAATGTTTTCATCTCGCTCTGTGGGAAATTTTGCCCATCTAGGTAACATATGATCAACCACAAAAGAATTTTTTTTATTGCTCGGTATAAGAATGACTAGCTTAAATATATCCAAACAGTTGCAAACTACAAGATTTTGAAATAACTCTGTAGCAGTAAAATTTAAAGAACCTAGAACCGATATGCAAAAATGCATCTAAAAATAACAATGTTATAATTTTTTTAAATAAATAGTTTAGAATATTGTCGATACCTTCAAGTAAAGAGGTAAAACTACTACTTGCAATCACAAATGGTACCAACTCATTTATGAAATTATTCGAAATAGGCCATTAATATTTGAATTGAGAATTTTAAAAGGATTCAAGGAGGCCCAGATATTTTTTTATAACCTATACACAGTTTCTATAATATTATCATGGAAAAAATATTATTTTATGCAAATTGCACAAAAAAATATTCTTCTAAAAGAGTTTTTATAGTTTACAAAATTTGTTTAATATTGTCCATTTTATTCATATGTATCAGACATACATAGAACCTAATTTTTTTACGATTCTTACAGACAATTAATAATTGACAGCAAATATTTACGAGAAATTGGAATGTTTTATAAGTATTACTTTGTTACAGATATTGTAACTAATGTTACGAGTGTGCACAGAATTTTAGCAATAGAAAAGTATTTATAAATTAATAAGTTCTCCAAAAATCTTTTAATCTTTAAACGAATTAAGTTTATTAAAATTGAGTTTATCACAGGTAAAGTATTAAGGTGAGATAAAAATCAAGGCCCATAAAGCAGGAGTGCTGTAGTCGCAAGTAAAACTTTTCCCGATTTATAAAACGCAAACATCAAATGCAACTTTCAGTACATCCTACCTTAATTTGAAGCGCACCAGAAACGTGAAAAGTAGTTTCACAAAGTTTATATCACTTTAATAATGTACAAATGTTCTTTTTTTCACTCACTCTGCACACAAGAAACACAAAATATTCAACAACATTCAACAAACACCTGTTTCAGTCCGCCATTTAACCACAACTGTCATTAAAAATTGTTATTTCAATTTGTTTTCGCCAAATAGGTATAGCGGCAGCACATACATAAATTCAAATACAGACATGTTTTTATCTGTTTTGAACAATATATTATATTGAATAGAAAAACGAATAAAGGTTTTATTTTATCTTTAAACATTGTATATCATTGTTTGTTGTTTATTTATTATTAAAATTGTTATTGTAAACAAAATATGACAGAAAAATTTGTATTAGCAGCTACATAGTTATTATTTTTAGTCCATTTACAGTTGGTAATATTGATCTCAGATAATTAATGTACTTGTTTTACGTCCAAAGTCGTTATATTCATACAAATATATTAATATTTTATGGAAGGGGGCCTCCACTCACTATATAAATCCGGCCTTGTTTTTCTCCCTGCAAAACCCAATGGGGCCCTCCACCACGCAAAAAATTGAGTAAAATAGTTATATTGAAAGTGTAGATAAGATAAAAATCATGATTGAGACGAAAAAAGTTTTAAAAAATTAGGTATTATAAAACTTTAAGTAACTGCATTTTCTATTTAAAAAAATTTGTTTTGGGTAGCAAAATACCTCTCGCCATTTCCATTTTATGTTACGTAATTAATAAATTTAACATTTCTTGTACACACACAAATAATTTTAATTGTATCTATTCGTTCGTTCTATGAGGAATTTTGTCCTACTCTTCTAATAATGTTCAAAATTCTTCATATTCATTGACGGTATTAGAGGCATTTCTTAATGATATATGTAATATTAATATAATTATAATTTGAAATATGTAATTATTAATACAATAAGAAGTATTAAATGTATCTACTTTCCAGAAAAAAATTCAGCAATGTCTGTAAAATTGTTGATTTTTGCCACTGACATTTTTTATTTATCTGTCAATTACAAACATTTAAATATCTCAACTGGTTTCCATGGAGTTGTTTGGGTAGAAATTTATTACAACAGACTATTCTATATTATTAGATGATATCTCTAAATCTATAGAAAATGTAACAACATTTTTAAATGAAAGACTGAGAATTTAATGATCTTTATTATTTTCAAAAATAATATTTAGTATTTTTTTTTTAAGAAACTACCACTTACGGTTGTCGGATTGTTACGTTACCAAGACCCATTAATATTAGATTGAGAAATCCGTAGTTAAACATGTCCCAAGTCTTATAGTATTTGAGAAACCGTACTTTCAACATCCATACATAAACAAACACACACATATACATACACACACACACGGGGAAGTTATTAGTAGGACCAATCATTTCATTTTGCTAGAAAATGAACATTCTTCCTTTCTTCTCCAATCGCAGATTAATATCTGAAGTGCCTCTTCAGATAATAATTTAGAATCAGTATTTGAAATTTATTTAAAAGAATAAAAAGTAGACAAACAGATTTATGGATAAAGGGGGGAGGGGTTAGAGGGGGTCTTTAGTAACAACAAATTATAAAACTTGCGCAAAAGATGAGAAATTTCTCCAACATTCTTCCCTATCGACGAATAACTTGCGGCAATTCTCGTTCTCTTCGACGTATTATAGTCCCATTACAGTTTCCGTCTTTATGTAATATTAATTTGTGTAGAAGTTCCTCTGTCTTGAGTAGGAACCTGCTCAGTGGATCGTTAGCCAGTGCTTCGGGATACAAAACATTATCGTTCTCTCCCCGATAGATAAGAGCTGCTGATGGGCTCGTTATCATCATATTTAGAGCATTATATTTTAAGTGGGAATATTATTTCGTCAGTCCGCGCTCTAATCTTCCAATTTGTGGCGAACATGAATTGCGATGGTAATCAAGTAACTTGTGTTACGACCTATAAAACAACAACGAAATATGTTTTTGATTGCTGAACATGCACTACACTTGTTTGTTGCTTTACGCGGGTAGTTAGTGGACTAATTTTCCAATAACTATCATTATAAAATTGACATGTTATATAGACGTATATATCAATAAGGACGATAAAACTTCGTTATTGCAATTGAGGAGCCTCCAGCAAAAACAACTGTAATCAAAGTTTTGTAAATTTCAGTAACATACAGTATCGGTCATAAATAGAGCTACTCCGCAGGAATTAATAAAAAATATGATGTGGCCAGCACATTACCTTCCATTACTTACCATTAAATTCCACACAGAATTTTTTTTTGCAAAAAAATCCATAATTCCAGTACATCACCCTCAGTCAGTTCTATGTATTTTGTACAAATTCGTTACAGAAAGTTTCTAGCAAAATATTCTCCAGTGAAATTATAACACAAACATACTATGTCAATATTGTCAATTGTATATATTTATATTTTTGTCAATGATTTCCAATAGATTTCCAATTTTATTAAAGATAGGTGACTATTTGCGAATGATAACACATATTCAAATCGGCTCATTACTCATTTTTCATTTAGTACTCTCAGACGGTTAAAAGGTATAAGGATCGTGCTAAAAATCGCATATCGAGATTTTGCTAATTGACCACGTTTTAAGGTCCCTAGAATCCATTTTTAACATTTTCACGATGATGTCTGTTTGTATGTATGCATGTGTGTGTTGATCCTCTTGACGCTCTCTCTCAAATACTATCATTCAGAAAGCTTTAAAACCATGTATGGAAAGAAGCCGTTAGATCGAATAACCGGAAATGGCAGTTTACTTGAAGCTCAAGATAGTTTTTCTTCAAAAAATACCTTTAAATGTAATTTTTTCTCAATTTGTTATTATAAAAATTAAAGATTATTCCATTTTCTACAAGTTTGCTTATATGGATAAATAAATAAAGTAATATAAAAATTATATCTCGGAGCTTATGCTTTAAACACATCTCCGTGATAACATAGTTCAGCTCAAATGTATGTAACTTACAGATAAATGTCACTGTCAAAAAAATAACCATTTCAAATTAATAATAGTAAGGTTTTAAAAGGAAAATTGTAAATAGAACAATATTTTTATGGAAAGGAATTTAAAATAAATAATTTCTAGCATTAGTAAATATGCAGGTATGTATTTAAATAAAGAAACAAATAAATATATTATTACGGCATATTATCCATTGATGGGTGTGCTAACCTGATTTATACACACATTTCGGTAATGATGATGACATATTTGTATTGTGCGGGCGTTTACCACAAGGGTTAATTTTATGCCATTTAAAATTCGAATTATTTGGCGTTGATCGGGATCGAATCGGATTCCCCAGACATTAGGCACGCGGCAACGAGACCCCATAGATAAATGGCGGGAGGTATTGTGTTGGTCACATCAGATTTTTTTATTATGTATTACACGATTTTAGCGAATGAGTGGTTCAAAAATAAAACATAACTTTAATTCTAAATATTTTTTTGTAACATATTGAACATCTTCAAACGTTAAACCACTAACCACTCCTCAGCAACAATCGTGCAATTCATGATAGGAAAAAGAAACTTATGTCGAATTTAAACTGCCTAATAATGTCTTTAACTGTGTTGATTTTAATTTAGTGTTTGTTGTTAGATTGTTTTTGCCAGAAGCTCTTCAATTGTAATGTGAATCAAATTTGGCGAAGATGAAAAGATAAGAGTTCGACATACAAGACACTGTTATTTCATGAGATTAAATTAAACGCTATATGTATTAAAAATACAAATGTATGTTTGAAAGGAAATAGGATGTTGACGAAATAGGTTTTCGGTTAGATTTTCCTGTAGTTACCAATAAATATTAGATTTAAAGAATAATATAAAATAAATAAATGTAATAGCCATAATTTTATATACATATATACTGCTTTTGCCGAAACATCCAATGTTTAGCAATTGATCAATTCTTATAGTAAATATAACTTTGGAACTTTAAGACCTCGTTATTTTTCCTACTAGTGTAAAAGACATGTCTATCCTAGCAAAGTAATTAAAAATAACATTTTTGGAATAATTGCATTTTTATTTTCAATTTTATATCTAACAATATCGCAAAAGCAATAAATAATTTTTCTGCTGAAAGTAATTGAGCGAGTTCAGTCCCATAAATAATATCGCAATAAATTACAGTTTGCAATTAAAACACATTCAACACATAACGTGATATTCCCAATAGATTTGCCGTAGTCATTCTGCTTTCCATTGGACAAAAGCAGGTAAATTCGCTAGAATGTAATCTGAATTCAATTTTAATTACTACCAAATTATACACACGTTTATTTAGCTATAATTATTGGAATTGTACATCTTATTTTAATGCTGCTATTCAATATTCAAATTTTGTGATTACATTGCTAATGGAAATACTCTATTTAATGAATTTGTATTAATGGTTAATTAAAATTACACATGGATTCGTTGCAGGCAAAAATTCCCTCAGATATGCAATCCTCCCAATATTCAATATTGCTTGCAAATATGCCAGTGGCTTGTTTAAAATATACATGGAAATTTACATGAAATTAGTAGATTGAAGTTAACATGGCACGATTAACATTTGGTTAATATCCGATTTAAGCTCGGTATTTCATATCTGGTTAAACAGTCTTTTAACTTAACTGTCGGTTAGAAAAAAAATATAGCATCTACATTACAGTATAAATTACACATAAATAGAGCGACTCCGTAGGAACTAATAAAAAATATTTTTTAAACTTCTTATATAATGTAAAGGTGACATATTCATAAAACCTTATGGACGATAAATAAGCAATTCGAAATTATCGTACTAAATTTCACAAGTAGGTACTTATATGTATTTGAATACAGATGTTAGGTGCGATAAAAATAGAGCGACTGTATACAAATCTTATATTTACTTTAAAAAAAATCTGATGTGGACACCACACGACTTCCTTGTACGATTATTAAACTATACATATTTTCTTAATAAATAAATTACAAAATATTAATTTTAACTTCAAAACGGTAAGATATATAGCGACCATAATCTAACCCGGTTCTTTTTAAAGAGAGTTTTGATTACAACAAAGAAATATTTGATTACAATAATGAATATGACTAATTTCACAATAAAAATATAATATTTGTTACTGTACGAATCATAAAATTGCACGTATTTAACGTAATTTGACATGAACATTTTTTTTTATGTTTTTGTCCTAATCTATAGCACTATATTACAAAAACAAAAAATCTGATGTGGCCAGCACATAACCTCTCGCCGTATATTTTACCTGGCTGTATGCATAAAGCAAAGAATATTTTTGTAAATACAAATAATATATTCATATAAATCTATGACGTATAAACTTCTTTATTATTCAATAATAGCATGTCTCAACATGAAGATATTTTACCATAAATTATGTTACAATAAATTACAAAGTAGAGTTTACCATATATAAATATTAGGCTGGTAACTGCAATTTTCAATTCGAACAACGTTGTTTACTTTCTCTTCATATTCTTGTAGTAAAAACATTAATTTTGGGCGGTCTAAAATGTATATATGGATTGTGCATCTATTCTTACATATCTTCTTTTACATTTTATTTTTTCATACATGTTATATCTAAATAACACTAATTCCCTTTAATAAAGTGACGGATAGATTGCATTCCGATTATTCTTATATCGATGTGTAATTTTGTCAATATTTACAACTTACTTGAGAAGAATTTGATAGCTTTTTCGCAATTCAAAGTTACTCTAGTCTATAGTACTGGTGTACATTGTCCCATAATGTTTGAAACAAATTTAAGTCCTTCAACCTAGACTTGTCATCTCCATAATAGTCACAGATCAAGAACTAAGGGATTCTCCAAGTACTTTTTTTTTCATTACTCATTATTTCTGACACTGACATTTATCTGTCAGTTACAAATAATTTAAATTATCAACTATTTTTCATGGCATTCTTTCGGCTGTCAAATTTATTACAACAGACTATTTTATATATTATACTTCTTTTATCTCTAAATCTATGGAATATATAATAAAATATTTAAATGTATCAGATAGAGAATTTAATTTTCTTTACCACGAAAAATTTTCAAAAAATAATATTTAGAAGATTTTTTTTCAAGAATCTTCTACTTCCGGTTGTCCAATTATTACCAAAACCTTTTCAGATCTTCCCATGAATGTCCGATTGGGAAATACGTTGTTAAACAAATTTTAAGTCTTATAGTTTTTGAGTAACCGTCCTTCCAACATCCCACACACACACATACACACACACACACACACACACACATCCACACACACACACACACACAGACATCATCGTAAAAATGTTAAAATCGGATTGTAGGGACCTTAAAACGTGCTTATTCAATAAAATCTGGATATGCGATTTTTAGCATGAATGCAATACCTCTCTTAGCGAGAGGTAAAAAGTATATAAAATAAATAAAATAAATAAATATTTCATCACGGCATATTACCCATTGCTGGGTGTGCCAATCTGCTTTGTATACAGATATCGGTAATGATGGAATATTTGTACCGTGCGGGCGCTTACCAGGCGTCACCTCACGGGCACTCATAGATGGCGTGGAGAGTGCACCACAGGGGTCAATTTTGTGCCATTAAAATTCGATGTAATTTTTGGCGTCGGTCGGGATCGAACCCGGGTCCCCAGATTCGCGACCAGACACTCAGGCACACGGCCACGAGAAAAAGTATATAATTTTTAAATTTACATACCTCGCTTATACAAAGGGCTAATTTAATAATACTTGAAGTGCTAGACGCAGAAATTAATTCTCTAACTTTTATTTGAAGCATTTATTTCTAAAATCAGAATAAAATCATTTTATTCAAGAAAAACTGTTAACAACTTCAAGTAATGTACCACTTCCGGTTAGCCTATTTTAACCAAAATCTATTATGTTATTTCGATTGACATAAAAGTCTTGTATACCAAATTTGAAAAGTTTTGGATTATATTTTAAAACAGTTTTTCATTAAACTCTATTATAGGCTTCAGATAAAGTGCCACTTCTGGAAATTGTGTAATAACCAGAAAGGGAGGTGCACAACTAGATGTTATAGGAGTCCTAAATACAAAATTTCAACTTTCTACGGCTTACCGTTTTTGAGTTATGCGAGATACGAACGTACGAACGTACGTATGTACGGACGTACGTACAGACGTCACGACGAAATTAGTCAAAATGGATTCAGGGATGATCAAAATGGATATTTCCGCTGAAATCTGAAAACCGAATTTTTTCGCGATTACAATACTTCCTTTACTTACGTACAAGGAAGTAAAAATAACCAGAATAACAATTGAAAGAAACTTAATTTAGCCAAAAAGTAAACAATGTTACATATATAATACTTAAATAATTATTTATAATAGGTTGCATTCGTAGTGGCCTAGAATTAAATAAATTATCGTTGATTTTGTGGTTTATGCATCCGTTATAATTTAAAATAATTGCTTGGAGTTATTAATATTATTCCTTGCAATATTTTTGTCAATGGTTTTAATTGCATTAATCAACTGACTATTGCGAGTAACAGACACATATTTAGTTATGCTGGAAACTTGGAAGTTCCTTTCCATATAATTATTGTCCATTTACTATTTTCTTTTAAAAACGTTAATATTATTATTTGAAATGATTAGTTTGTTGACAGTGACATATATTTGTCAGTAGGCTCCGGGATTAAAACTATAGATAATTTTGTAAATTTATCCATAAAAAAATATACAAAAAGTATTAATGCAAACCTGTAGAAAATTTAAAAAACTTTAATTTTTATAATTACAAATCTTGAAAAAATAACATTTAAAGAGGTGCGTGAACTTGGCACATAAACTGTGGGTGCAAATTCTGAAAAAATACACGGTTTAAATTTTTTCTGAACGATAGTATTTGAATTAGAGCGTAAAGAGGATCCACACACACACACACACACACACACACACACACACACACACACACACACACACACACACACACGCACACACACACACACACATATAAACATATAGACACATACATACACACATACACAGACACCATCGTGAAAATGTTAAAATTGGATTTTATGGACCTTAAAACGTGGTCATTTATCAAAATCTTGATATGCGATTTTTAGCACGATCCCTATACCTCCCTTACCAAGAGTAGCGAGAGATAAAAAACAGAATTATTTTCTAAATATACTATCCCCTTCGCCTGATAAATCTGTAACATCATAATCCTGCTTTGTAAACAAGATTCTTCGACACTTGCAATCCGTCCTCTCTCTAGTATCCGTAATATTTAATTTAGAGAGCTGGCTAACCCGAGCTTAGTGCACATCTGTTTGAATGTAAATTAGCTTAACATGGGTGTTGGTGTCACACCACACACGATGTTGTACATCGGAAGTGATTCTAGCCTGACACGTTCCATACTTGTACCCTAATAGCTAATACCCTCGCATGCTGTCTCTCTCGGGAGTATCATCTTTCTTATGAATCTGTCTCTCTCAAAAGGGAAGCTAGTTGAGTTATTGTTTGTTATTTAAAGAAAGGAGGCTGTAATCCCCTGAATAGATTATTTCTTATTATGAAGAACATTTGTAAGAGAGGACATCTCCTTTCGCTTGCAACTTTTTAAATTAGCGAGAGGTATTGTGTTGACCACAAAAGATTAATTCTGACTAAAATATAGAATATAAACCAAGCTTACTAATACTCCAAAACTTCTAAATAATTACCTATGGAGCTAAATATTAAATTGTAACCAACTTTAAACGATAATGTGATCACTTTATTGTTTCTATTTTGCTTATCGAACGATTATGTTTAACTTCATCTAAACACTAAGTGTTAGTGGTGAGTTAATGCTTAAAGTGCTTGCTTCGTGAATGAAAGACAATTAATTCAAATTCAACATTCTCCAAGCATTATTAATTAACATTATCTAAGTAGTTTAAAAGTTAATCTAAACTATCCTTTGTATAAACTAGTAAGTGGCAATCTGTAATATTAGTAAGTAAAATATATAAAGGAATTCTTGCTTTCAAGAATAGATATTGTGTAGCGTAATATTATTAACTTTGGCCATCCATCAGCTGAAATCTGTTTAGTTATTCATGTATGGGAAATTAAAATTTACTCCCTTGGGATTTACTTGTACAATTGGGTTTTGATTCAGGCTTGAATATTTAATGAGTATCACACCGAACGAAAACTTCAGAATTAAAGATTTATAATCAACTAGATTTCATTTAAACTGGCCTTCACAGTTAAGAACAATTAAGAAGCATAAATTATAAAAAAATCGTTCAGAACTCACAATAGGATATTCTATCGATTTTATATATATTCTGATAATATATAAAAATGTAGAAATATGGGTGAAAACCCAATCTTAAATTCGAATTAATAAGCGAGATATGAATTTTTGAATGTCTGAAATCAATTGTGACGTCATAGTTCCGAGTTCATTGTGCTTCTCAAACAGTTAATTCTAGGGTTATATGCATTGTCTACATTAGGCATATATATTTCTATTAATTTTTATTAAATCTTTTTTTCCTTGCCAATGAATACAGAAATAAAGAAAAAGTAAAGATAACGATATATTTGGAATTCAGTAAACTTTATTCCAAAAATATCGTTATCTTTCGTCATCCATTCCAGTCAAGTAATTTACCAGATCATAAAGAAAAATGTTTAAAATAATTAAAATATTTAAAATGAATTAAAATGATACCTTTTTAGTTTTAGTTCTGTTTAAAAACCGCCGTTTCGGCAGCATGAACTATGGCCTTCTTTAGGGAAGAATATATATGTTGTTCTTTCCTGAAGAAGGCAGCAGTTCATGCTGCCGAAACGTCGGTTTTTAAACAGAACTAAAACTAAAAATCTGTTGTGGCCAGCACAATACCTCTCGCCACTTCCTTTTTTTGGTTAAGTATAGGGCGCGAACAGTCATGTTACATTGTTGGTCTTGACAAGCAGATGTGGAGGCCCGTTTCAGAATGATAATTAGTAATTATGTACATAAAAGTCAGAATTTTTCATTAAAAATTTCAAGATTTTCTAAATTCATGTAGTTAATTTGTCACCAGGAGTGTGGAATTGATTTGTCGAGGAAAATAAATCACATGGAATTGGAAAATCACTAAATTTAGAATGAGAAATTATGATATATGACATCTATATACATAATTACTAGCTATAATTCTGACACATGATTTCTCGTACCTTAATGTATTTAACATTTCTTGTATACTTACACTCTACACCATAAATTCTACTTATATCTATTCCATATATTTAGATTTTTTTAATTTAAATTCATTCTATGAACAAATTTTGTCCTACTCTTTTAATTTTTCGAGATGTTTCCAAATCATTGTCGGAAGTAACAGCATATATGAAGGGTATGTGTATTATACCTATAATATTAAATATTAAACTATTAATGCAATAAGAAATAATATAATGTATGTACTTCCCAGAAAAAATCTTCGGTATTGTCTCCGGATTTCTGACACTGACATTTTTTGACAATTTAAATTTTCAACTATTTTCCATGCCATTCTTTCGGCTGATTTATTACAACAGATTATTTTATATTTCTTTTATCTCTAAATCTATAGAATATATAATAAAATATTTAAATGTATCATATAGAGAATTTAATTTTCTTTAATATTACCACGAAAAATTTTCAAAAAATAATATTTAGAAGAATTTTTTTCAAGAATCTTCTACTTCCGGTTGTCCAATTGTTACCAAAACCTTTTCAGATCTTCCCATGAATGTCTGATTGGGAAATACGTAGTTAAACAAATTTAAAGTAATCGTCCTTCCAACATCCCACATACACACACACACATACATACACACAGACATCATCGTAAAAATGTTAAAATCGGATTGTAGGGACCCCTAAACGTGCTTATTCAATAAAATCTGGATATGCGATTTTTAGCATGAATCCAATACCTCTCTTAGCGAGAGGTAAAAAGGTATCATTTTAATTGAATAATGAGTTCTGAAAGTTTTTTTAATAATTTAAAATGAAATTATTTCAATTTGAATTCAAACAAAAACAACGAATAATATGTATAGTTCGCCCAAATTAATATTTCATCATTTTCTTTTCACTAAAACTCTTAATTTAACGTATGCTAGCTTATAATTATTGAAGTTTACTATTTATTTACAATGGTAGAATACCCCACACAACAATAATAATACAACCTTTCAGTCTACAGAAAGCCTACGCACACTAATCAATATATTAATGCCAAATCACATCACCATCCATCTCAGAAATATGGCACTATTAAATGTCTAATGAGAAGAACCTCAGATATTTATCATCCTGACAAATTAGAAGAGATGAAAGAAATTAAAAATATTTTTAAGAAGAATGAGTTTTCTATTTCTTCAATAGAAAGATGTAATCTGAAAAGCTTAACTAACATTGCTAATGAAAGGAACGAAATATATGCTTCGCTTCCTTATGTCAAGAATGTCACGGGCAAGATTGATAGAATTCTTTGTAAGAACATGAAGATTTCGTTTTCTCCATATGTTAAACTTCAACATATGTTGAGACAAGTGAAAGACGTCATCCCTCTTCAGTTATCAGGGATTTACCAGATCACATGTGTCTGCGGGAAAGTTTACATAGATCAGACTAGTAGAACTATTTCTACAAGAACACGAGCAATCGATCAGATTGATTTAGCCTGAAAAATCGACAGTTGCAGAGCATGCCATGTAAGAATTCCACCAAATCAAATTCGAAGAAACAAAAATTCTTGCAAGAGCTACACCCCTCGACTACAGGTTAATTATAGAAACCATAAGGTTCCTATATTAAATATGTTGTAACATGTTATCTTGCTTTTTTGTTGCTATTGTTTTGTTATTATTTATTTATGTATTGTCCCTGAAGAAGGCAGCAGTGTATGTTGGCGAAACGTTGGGTTTTAATAAATTTACAGAACATAAACTAAAAGGTTGTATTATTATGGTTTAATTAAGGAGCTCTTAAAAAAAAACCTCAGTCCATTTTTTTTTTAAATTTCAGATAGAGAAACAATTTTCAAGCTCTCTTACTTTTATAGATTTCTGTAGCTTAATTTAACTCAGGATCATTTTTAAATACAAGAAAATTATTTACTGGATCAAATGAAAATGTATCTGAAATTTAGCCGCATTTATTACGTCAGTGTCGACAATTTCGACCCCACATGGGTCTTCTTAAGAAGACGAAAATTGCTAGAAATGTACTATACACAATATTTATGTGTATAACATATTTAATTACACAGTGAGAAAGTCTTTTGTTTAATTAAATATATTGTACATATACATATTATGTACAGTACATTTATAGCAATTATTATCTCCTGAGTCCCATGTGGGCTCGAGACTGAAGTAATAAATGTAGCTGAATCCGAGAAACTTTTTCATTTCATTAACTACTTAGCCAAGAAACAATCCTTATCGTATTTATTGGATGTTAAGAAACAGAAAATAAACATTCATGAGCAATTACATATTAATTAGGCATTTTTATGGGACGTTTTTGTAGAAATTCTCAAACCTTAAAATGTAACAACTTGTGACTAAGATACTTTTTGCGAAAAACAGTTTACCAAACTGTTTGACAACCTTAACAGTACTCATATTTACAATATTTGGACTGGTTTTTTACCTCTCGCTAAGAGAGGTATTGGATTCATGCTAAAAATCGCATATCCAGATTTTATTGAATAAGAACGTTTTAAGGTCCCTACAATCCGATTTTAACATTTTTACGATGATGTCTGTGTGTGTGTGTGTGGATGTGTGTGTGTGTGTGTGTGTGTGTGTGTGTGTGTGTGTGTGGGATGTTGGAAGGACGGTTACTCAAAAACTATAAGACTTAAAATTTGTTTACAACGTATTTCCCAATCGGACATTCATGGGAAGATCTGAAAAGGTTTTGGTAATAATTGGACAACCGGAAGTAGAAGATTCTTGAAAAAAAATCTTCTAAATATTATTTTTTGAAAATTTTTCTTGATAATATTAAAGAAAAATAAATTCTCTTTCTGATACATTTAAATATTTTTATATATATTTTATAGATTTAGAGATAAAAAGAATATAATATATAAAATAATCTGTTGTAATTAATTTTACAACCGAAAGGATGCCATGAAAAATAGTTGAAAATTTGAATGTTTGTAACTGAGAGATAAATGTCAGTGTCAGAAATCCGGAGACATTACTGAAGATTTTTTTTGGGAAGTACATACATTATATTATTTCTTATTGTATTTATAGTTAAATATTTAAAATTATAGGTATATTACACATACCCTTCAGAAATACTATTAATGGTCTCCACTCTGCAACGTAAAATACAGAAAAAAATGTATCTCATCGAAATAATGGGTAATGAAAGAAAAATGTACTTGGAGAATCTCTTAATTCTTGATCTGTGACTATTATGGAGGTGACAAGTCTAAGTTGAAGGACTTAAATTTGTTTTAAACATTATGGGACAATGCACACCAGCACTGTAGCTGGAGTAACATTGAACTGCGAAAAAGCTATCAAATTCTTCTCAAGTAAGTTGTAAATATCGACAAAATTACACATCGTTATAAGAAAATAATCGGAGTGCAATCTATCCATCACTTTATTAATGGGAATTAGTGTTATTTAGATACAGCATGTATGAAAAAATAAAATGTAAAAGAAGATATGTAAGAAAAGATGCACAATTCAGATTATACATTTTAGCCGCCCAAAATTAATGTTTTTACTAGAAGAATATGAAGAGAAAGTAAACAATAACGTTGTTCGAATTGAAAATCCGTGTTACCAGCAGGTATATATAGTAAACTCTACTTTGTAATTTATTGTACATAATTTATGGTAAAATATCTTATAGATTTTGTAAGTATATGTGAAAATTGTTTTATGTTGAGTCATAGTTTATACGTTATAGACTTATATGAATATATTATTTGTATTTCTAAAAATATTCTTTGCTTTATGAATAGAGCCAGGTAAAATATACGGCGAGAGGTTATTTGCTGGCCACATCAGATTTTTTGTTAAGAACTCTTCAATTGAAATACTCTAGAAAGGATAATAACACCTTCAATTAATCCAAATACATAAAGGCATATGATAGAATCTCACGTATACAGTCACATAAATTTCCAGTCGAAAAAATCTGATGTGGCCAATAGAAAACTTCCCGCCATTTAATTTTTATTAAATTAAATACATACCTACATTTGTACTTATGCTGGAAACTGTATTAAGTTACTTTCCATTTGAAATCATTGTTTTTTTGACAGTTACATTTATCTGTTAGTTAAATACATTTGAGATCTGAACTGTGTAACCATGGAGTTGTGTTTTAAAGCGTAGGCTCCGGTACTTAAATTATATGTATATAATTTTACAAATTGAATCATAGAATATATAGAAAAAGTATTATTGCAAACCTGTAGAAAATTTAATAATTCATAATAACATAAATCTCGAAAAAATAACATTTAATAGTAATTTAATTATCAAGTGTGTTAATGAGGGCGATTAATGATCGAGACATTTTAACGCGTTCGCTACGCTCACGGGTTAATTGTTGAGATCATTAATCGCCAATTAACACACGTGTTAGTTACAATATTTTTTCGTTGACCGTATCTTACTTAAATGGAAAATCTAATTTTATTCCATGACAATTTTTTTTAGTTTGTAATGGTTGACCGAACGTCAAATTTTACGTCAGAAAATCAATAAGTTTTGTCATCAATTGTTTTCAGTGGGTGCGTTCAGTTTACTTAATGCTAGACAACACAAGCGGTTTTTTTTATGTTATTTGAGGAATTTTATTCTTTCAAATTCATTTTAAAGGTATGCTACGTGAATATACCTAGCTAGTAAGTGTCAAAAGCATGACTTTTAATTCTGTCTACCTTTTTGCTACAACTTAGCGTTAGCAATACATGCTGTGTTCCATGTGGTGAAAGCACCCAATAAATCGTTTATTAATAAAAAATCATGCATTAATAGGGGTCATTAATGAATGATTTTCTATACATTAAGATAGCCTATTAATAAACGGTCGACGGAAAAGATATTTTTCGAGAAAAAACTATTTTGGGCTTCAAGTAAAGTGTCATTTCTAGTTGTTTGATTTATATAAAATCCATTGGCTTCTTTCCATATTAGAACAAGGTAGAAATACAAGGTTTCAAAATTTTCTGAATCATCGTGAAAATGTTATAATTGGATTATAGGGTCCTTAAAAAGTGGTCACTTATCAAAATCTTGATATGCGATTTTTAGCACCATCTCTATACCTCGATTACCAAGGGTAGCGGGAAGTAAAAATTATGAATCCACTGGACGTTTAGATGCAAAGTTGGTTGTTAGTGTTTTATTTGTTATACTTTTGCAGGGTGGACTTGGCGTATCAAGGATTTAGTTTTTTAGTTTAACATAACAATAATTAACTTATATTGATAAATTTAATGATGATATAAAATATATATCATCGTAGCTTATTTCTCATTTCTTGCTGTGCTAATATGCTTCTACTGACGATATATTCTTACCATTGGAGGCGTTTATCAGGAGCCACATCACTATTCCTCAAATTTTTTTTAGAGAAAATACCACAAGTTTGACTTCGGTCAGAAATAAAATCGTGTCATTCAAATCACAACTGGCCGTTTAACGTACACAACAGCGAAACCCCATCGTAGTTGTGAGCATTCGGAAAAACATCTAAGTTTATTTGTTACTTTTGCTCTTTCACCGAGCGAAGCAATAAGTCCGACACCGACGTAACAATTTCCGTCAAACACGCTCTGTTTTCGCACTTCTTGTCATCAAGTTGTTAGCGTTTTTATTCCGGGCCACTTACTGTTTTCTAAACTTTTAATATGTTTTCCTTCGTAGCAATATCCCACCCCGACAAGCGAAAGGGTATTCAGCGTCGTTGTCAGTTTTTAATGAAATTTTAACCGTGCAAGTTTTTGGAAGTCTTCAAAGTTTTTTTATATAAAAATTTCAATAAAGGGTTGTTACACGAGCCGAGAGAAGTTTCTCAACATATGCGCTAGTGAAGTCGGAGTTATTAAATTGACCTACATTTACTGTTGATTCAGAGGAGTACGTGAACGCGGAATGTGACTTCGAGATTGAGGTTGTAATCTCTCACTGTTTTTCCTAACTTGTAAATTGCGAACGTTTTCCTTATTTTCATTCTAGATAGTTTTACTCAGTTCCTTAGATTAAGAAAGGTTTTCCTACATTTTGATTAAATTACTTGGAGAAACTTTGTCAGTCGTGGTTAATGCTTTCTTCATAGTAAAGTATTTATTTAGTTACTGAAATTGAAAACGTGATTTACTTATTGTAAGTCAGCTTTACGGTTTATGTTGTAGTAACAATAATCGACTGGAAGTTGGTTGACGGAAGAAAAAAATAGTTGGAACGCAGTCTAAAGATGTTTAATTTTGATTTAAAACCGACGTTTCGATCATACAATGATCATGTTATGATCACCTTCAGGGTTAAATCAAGTCAGAAATAAAAATGTTTTAGTATCATTGTATGATCGAAACGTCGGTTTTAAATCAAAATTAAATATGTTTAGACTGCGTGTCGACTATTTTTTTCTTCCCTCATTACGGTTTATGTTGCAAAATGGGAAAGATATCAAAAAAAACTGGCTTTCGCAGATGATATGGAAATAATGGTAGAGTCAATACAAACATGATCTACAATAAAACCTAGAGGTCCTAAACAATTAATTCATAAAGAAATCCTACATAGGAGCATGGGTTGTGGCCTAACACAGACAAATCACCACTAGCTACGCACAATCATATTTTGTGAGGTTATGGAAACTTGTGCATTGTCAATTGAATCTCCAAGAAACATGGAAACATACAATTTTGCAACAAATCTTGTAAATTGTTTTTCGTAAATCCGTTTACTTTCAAAATTTCAAGAAAAAAAAGAATAATTCTCATATACCGGATAACTCTTTACCTATTTATTTTTGAAGAAACGAAACAAACAAAAATGTTCAGAATAAAAAAAAAATCATCGATTGAGTACCAAGTTTGTTGTTCAATTGTTTTTTACGTATGAGTTAGAAGCAAAAGAAAACACACGATTTAAGGCAATCATCAGAGTATCATGAAAATATAACAATAATTTATTTGTTGTTTCAGACATATCTAAAACATTTTATTCTTATTTTAATTATATTATTGTAGCGTGCGGGGACCCGACGCCATTGACTCTAGAAGTACGCGACAGCCGCCGCTGGTCGAACATTTGTAGAACGGCCGCCGTACTGGGCGTTTTTAATTACTATCGGTCGCCTGATCCTTTGTATTCGATGTCATAATCGTGTAGAATAGTGAAGAACATTCTAGTATAATGACGCCGGACTATATAATCACCGTCAGAGAAGCCAGCCGGGCATGAATAGTTGGTTATATAAATACATAGTCTACGAATTGTGAACATAAATAAATATAGTGAAATAAACATTGATTAAATAAGTAATCTTAGTGTTGAAGAATTTGATAATATTCTTAGTTTTAAATTAGTGTTTATAATTGTTTAATCATAGTGTTAATTATTTTATTACCTTTATCTTAATTATTTATCATTTAATAAACTTTTATTTAATAATATTTTTACACCGCCCAAATAAATAAACGTTATATTATAATATATTTGGAATTTACGAAAAATTACGATTTCAACGATGCTTGAAGTGGATTTGTATTGTACAAAAACGTAGGAGAAAATGATGCAAATTTAACCTGCTAAGCCATGATGTCAGGCAAGCTGTGAAAACAGTTGGGATAATATTAAGTAATATTTAAGTAAATTGTATAAATATTACGTTATTTTTGTAAGATTCCATATTTTGTACAAAAAAATTATTAATAATTTGTTATCGCAGCCTACCTGACCGCACCTGACATGGCTTACTAGGTTATTACATCAATAACAATTCACTTCAAGCATATCGTTGAATTCGTAATTTTACGTAGATTCCAAACATATAAAAATATTTAAATAAAATAAATAAATATTTCATCACGGCATATTACCCATTGCTGGGTGTGCCAATCTGCTTTGTACAGATATCGGTAATGATGGAATATTTGTACCGTGCGGGCGCTTACCAGGCGTCACCTCACGGACACTCATAGCTGGCGTGGAGTGTGCACCACAGGGGTCAATTTTGTGCCATTAAATTCGATGTAATTTTTGGCGTCGGTCGGGATCGAACCCGGGTCCCCAGATTCGCGACCAGACACTCAGGTGTCCAATTTTAAATATGCAAGGTAATGTCATTTCCGGTTAAACGGAAGAGCTACTACCAAACCAAATATCACGATTTGTTAACCCCTAAGCCTAATTTACAAGTATGTAAAGAGAATAAAAAATAATTATAAATAAAAAAAGTTATTTTCCGTGGCCCGTTTTTTAGTGTCATCTGTATAATATTTAATTAGTAACATTATTAACCTACGACAATTATACAACTAAAATAAAATATCGAGATCATAATATTATTTCAGAAACTAAACTTCGAAGTTCCACTAGTAAAAGAATAAAACGAACAAAGAACTTTAAACTAAATAAAGAATGTTTTGGTGCGAAGTCAATTGAATTTTTTTGAAGTATAATTTAAACTTTTGCCCTTGACAAAAACAGAAATGTAGGTAGCTATATTTGTGACAAAATTGAAAATCGGTGTTCGAAGTTATTAATAATAGTAGAATGAAATTGAATATGCCTATAAAAGAAATGTCGACAAAAGTAAAATAAAATTTCCAATATTTCTCATATTTCGCATGAAAAATTCAGTTTAATAACAAAACTTCAATATAAGTCTCAGTTCCACATGTAATTATATTCGCATTCAGATATTTGAAATGAACATTTCCACGCCGTCAAAAGTCAAAAGAGCCCCTTTTATCGCTCCACCGCAATTTAAAGTTAAGCACTGCACATAAACGCGATTCACATTCATGTCGCTAGACAAGTATCTGACATGGAACTTTAAATCACCTGCGGTATTCAGAGACAGTCATTAAAATAAACAAGAATGCTTTCACTAAATGCACTCTGGATTGCATCCTAATGGCGGATTCAATGGAATAAGCTCCACCAAGATGTAAAATTAATTACGGGACTTTTTATACATCTACTAACAAAAGATGAATGTTTGTTTACGGACGCAAGTACGTTTGTAACATATAGGTGAAATTAAACTGAACGGGATTTCAAATAGATGTCATCTATTTAGACGTAATGCAGTTCTTTTGATTTGCTGACAGCGTAAGATGCATTCAAAACAATTCTGTTTATATTTTTCCAGGAAATGATCAGACACTCAGGCACATGGCCACGAGAATATAATAAATCAATATGTTGGATGAATTGAATTGATTATTATTAATAGGGCACTAGTCCACACAATCATTAAATTGGGTTAAAGTCGATACTGCCATCTATGAACCTAAACGTGTGTTTTGTGATAAGAAACGCACTTAATTGTAAATTAATGGCTCAGTAGAACAGCGAAAAATTTATATTTATTCAAGAAACGGCTTTTGTCTGGGACTCATGTCTTTTCAATAGCAAACGCATTGGGGAATAGTATATTCTACAACAAGTAATGGAATGGCCCATATTCCACACGAGCAACAAGTTTGTGGCCCGAGCTAAAGGCGAGGAGTACGGTTTTCGAGTGTGGATTATAATAACTATATATTATCATATACCATTAAATATTTGTTTGGACGCCAGTCTATAAATTGCTTATGCTAATTCCATTCATATTTTGCTTTTGATTTATTTGGTAATAACTGACTCCCTGTATCATTAGCAAGTTTCCGTATTTCTGGTGACGTACATTCCATATCTATATCTTCATTTCCACTTTATATGTTTTTCTACAAAATATCTTCAGTTAATTTTCTAAGTAATATATTATTATTTAGATAAACTTATTACTCTGGACAACTCCACAAACCTGTAAAACTTAACAAAAAACTCTAAAAATGTTCAAAACTTTAAAACGTCAACGCGAATACAGAAATAAATAAATATAAAACAAAGAGTCATAACCATAGCAACCGAACCAAGACATTTGATATACCGCGCTAATATGCGGCTAAATATATTGTGATTCGTCGAAAGCCGTGCGGAATTATTCCAAACGGCGTACGGAATTATTCCACACGGTTTGTTGGAATAATATTAATTCCAACGTAATTTTTAGTTGTGAAATGTGTAGTTTCCGAAATAGTGTTGGAGAAAGTTACTATTTTCACATAAAATTACTAATATTTTTTAAATGTTTCACTTATTTTTGAATTTTGTTCACTGTCACGTAATGGTTCCAGAATGATAGTTCTTGGCATAATGGGTACTGCGGGAAATTAAATCTGCATTTATTTTTATTTTTTGTTCCTTTATAGCAAGTGTGCGTGTGTCTATGTTTTTGAAGGGCCCATGTATGGGTCTTCCGGATCATTAATGGCAAGTTTAAAATTTGTTAATAGTCGAAATAAACTCCTGGATATTATTTTTGTCAAAATAATCAAATTTTGGATCATCCTTCGACCAAAGGAATATTTGTTTTTGATGTGATACCGACATTTAACATAATAATTTTGAAAAATCGTCGAATTTTGTTTCAAAATCAGCATTAATTAATTAATTTTTAAGTCAAAATATCTCGCATAAGTAACTGAATAGTTTTTCATTAATTCCGTTTTTTCATATTCTTCTAAATTTAAAGCTTCATTATTAGAAATAGTTTTCGTCTTGTTTAATTTGCATAAAGATTTTATTCATTCCGGCCACGATTTATCAGGGGATGCTAGAGTGATGATCGAATGTTACTTAAGAATTTATATCTAGTGTCTAATTTATCCAAACATTTATACCTTTTCACATAAATGTCATTTGTTTTTGATAGAACATTTATCAAGTTACTTTAATTATAATTTTTTGTAAGATGCAATATTTAATTATAATGAATTTGTTACCTAATCAACAAAATTGGAGGAGCACTCTTTTGAAGACCTATAACTTGAATGTAGAAAATGTCTCAAAACCAAGTAGTTTTCCATCATAAAATAAACATCCATTACTAATCAAAGTAAATTTATGTCACAAATAAACGTCAGTTTTGATTCCATGCTTGAGGGTGTCAGTGAGTCGTAAATTCATGCTTTAAGTGAGTCTAAAGTTGCAAAAGTTGTCGCGTTGCTTGAAGATGGTCGATCTATGCGAAATGTGGCAAATCAGCTACAAAGGAGTTCATTTGTTAATCTGCAGAGCATTGCATGAGTACCAAGAAGTAGAAGAAAAACTATCCATCGAGACAAGTATATTGTCAATTCTTGTTTTCACCGTCGAACTTCTACTGCTCGTGAGCAACAAAATCTAGTCCAAAATTCCACTGTTGTGTAATTTCCGATCAGATTGTTAGAAGAAGATTCAAAGAAGCTAATCTGACTACTTACAAGCCTGCGCGAATTCCTAGCTTGAGCGGGGATCATAAAGTTATTTGTCAAAACTTTGCCCGCGAACATGTTCAATGGCAACTTCGGCACTGGAGGGCTGTGCTTTTTACAGATGAATCGCGGTTTACTCTAACTCATTGTGATGGTCGTATACAGTAAAAATTTTGAAAGTTGTCCGATCAAGGTCATCTGTATCATGAACGAATTAACAAACTGGCATACATTTATACCCCTCCTTTACAAAAGCTTTAAGCGTGTGCGATAAGGATGGATATAACACGCTTGTCTTTCAAAAATTCATATTGTTTCGACTAAGTTAGGACATTCCATTTTAAAACGATGCTCGTTGTTGATAATACTTTCGCTGTAACGTAAGTTTATATATTAATTCAGATACATTACCTTGATTCATAGCCGTACGAATATTGTTATTCCCTGTCAGTGTCAATGACACTGACATTGTGTCAGTATCTTAATTTTCACATATTTGGTTTTACATTTGCTAATAAACTTACCAGTTGATTTATTTTTATATTTTTAACGCTGTTATTGTAATATATATTTTTATAATAATAAAATAACAATAGCATCTTATGTACCCTCACAAAAACTAAGCAAACGACACTACTGAATTTGTCAGAATGGGCGGAGCAAAATCTGAATTCATACAATTCGTAGTTCGTAGATAACCTTGATCGGACATCTTTCAAAAATTTTACTGTACGAGTGTATAAACTACTAAAAGGTAACTAGTGCTTTTTTAGAAATAATCAATTGAATTATATTCAAAAAAGATCATTGGTATTTTTATACCTTTGAAATTAAAGTAACAGCTATGTTAGATTTTGGCAAGAATTGAAGTAAAATTAAAGAACAATTTGTAACATCTTCATTGCCATATAGTGTAAGTAAATTAGATTCAGTAATGATGAATGCACAGAACTCGTTATTATGCAGAGCATTACTTGGATTAATTTATAATCGTCCACTTGAAATTAATAAAGATAATTGCACAAGAGAAAATTTAGATAGTGTCCTCAGCAAAATTATACTGTTTTATTGCAATAAGAAGAAAAGTATAACATACCAATTTAGTAATTAAAACAGTAGAAATATTACCCTGGTGAAGTTTCCTGGAATATTTCCAGTTAATTAACCGAGTGATGTACGACTGTCGACAAAATAATTTTTATTTAATTTCGCAAAAACGTTGGTTGTGTTTCGCTGCAGTTGCACTGTGAGATTTACAGCAACATGGGAGATTTAATGTCGAGGAGTATATGTTAAGGAAGCGAAGAAAGCGTAGAAAAAGCTCTGAGCTGAGCCAGCACTTAACCCAGTCAGCTGACCCGACGGAGACGGGCTCGGCGTCGGCGTCGGATAGTTTATCAGCAGAAGCGTGGCGCCCGCAGCCAGACAAGACAACCACGCAAGATATTCTTAATCATAAAGGGAGCAGGAACAAAACTTTACAAGGAGGAACTCCAACAGTAAGAAGAGGAAAGTTGGTTGATGAAACTTAAATGAAGAATACCTACTATAGGTAGATTATCGTAAATATGAACAAATAAAATAAACAAATATATCATAAAAATATTTCATGTTAAATTGCTAGAGTATTGCTCTATTATATGGTACCCATCACAACAATATCTGATAAATGCAATCGAAGGCATACAGAAAAGATCTGATGTAACCAACACAATACCTCCCGCCATTTACCTATGGGGTATAATATTTATATTACTTTATAAATTTATCCATAGAATATACAGAAAAAGTATTAAAACAAACCTGTAGAAAATGGAATAATCTTTAATTTTTATAATAAAAAATTGTGAAAAAAATACATTTAACGGTATTTTTTGAAGAAAAACTATCTTGAGCTTGAAGTAAACTGCCATTTCCGGTTATCCGATTGCCACCAAAATCTAATGACTTCTTTCCATATTAGAATAAGGTACAAATACATGGTTTCAAAACTTTCTGAATGATAGTATTTGAGTTAGAGCGTAAAGAGGATCCACACCCACACACACACACATACACATACACACATACACACAGACATCATCGTGAAAATGTTAAAAATGGATTCTAGGGACTTTAAAAAGTGGTCATTTACCAAAATCTCGATATGCGATTTTTTGCACGATCCCTATACCTCCCTTACCAGAAGTAGCGGGAGGTAAAAAAATTGCAAAAATATTTTTTACAGAATCTCTCGTTACTGTCCTGACTGTGACTATTCCCCTTTAATTGATAGTTTTAACCTTGGGCCGCTTGCTAATGGATGTTTTAAAAACAAAGTAATATTCCTGTACAAAATTGTAAATTACATTGTTGATGCTTGTGATTTACTTGTTTAGCTTGACTTTTTTGTTAATATGGGCCATACTAGATGCAATAATACTTTCACACTTTCTTTGTCACGTACCAACTATCACTATAATTTTCCAATCAGTTCTATGTGTCGCTGTTACAATATTGTTTGATCTGTGCTAGATTTTTGTCTTAATATTAGGGATTTTAAGGCCAAATTAGATACTGTAATCTAGGTTTTTTACACGTATATTATTATTACATCTAATTATTATTATTATTATAATCTCACTTATCTATGTATATTTTCTAAATGTATTATTCTGTAATTGGGACATTGTCCTGTTGAATAATTAGTTATATTAAATTAAAATATCATCACGGCATATTACCCATTACAAAGTGTGCCAATCTGCTTTGTATACAGATTTCGGTAATGATAAGGACACATTTGTACCGTGCGAGCGTTTACCAGCGTCACTTTACGGGCATTTATTGCTGGCGTGAGCAGCGCACCACAGGGGTCATTTTGTACCATTTAAAATGAACAATATTATATTTAGTTAAAAAGAAAACATAGATAAGAATATTTGTTTTAAAACAAGGATAGGCAACTTTCATCGTGCCGAGATCGCCTTTACGAGCCCAAACCTATAATATTTCGGCTGGTTTAATAGATTTTACAAAAACTGAAGATCTTATTCAACTATTCTGCCATTTAATATTTGGTTACATCGCCTATATTAGTAATACCAGCATCAGCTTTAATTATATTATTGTATTCCTAACCCTAATACCCGCATTTTTTTCTGAGTATTGTCCCATGTGACTTGTAAGCTGGAACTCACTGGATTTTTAAAAAGTTGTTTTTCATTGTTCCAAACGTAAAGAGTTTCAGTAGAAGATAAATCTGGACTAGAAGATGACCCTTAAAATACCTGTCAAACTATTATTATCACCCGTTATATGGCCCAGAGTTTTTTTTAAAAAGTTTTATGCCATATTTAAAGTAGCCGAAAGAATGCAGAAATTTGTAACCATTTGTGTAGGTTTTATAATTTGTTGAAATTGTAAACCGGCATAACTATTAAGAGTTTGGGCTCATATACCGTAATATATATATATATATATATATATATATATATATATATATATATATATATATATATATATATATATATATATATATATATATCAATGGTTTAAAGCTACATTTACAATTCATTAAGATTTTAAGAATATACCTAATTTACACTTGAATTGGATATTGCGCTACTTATAAATTTGACATTTACTACACTTATTCCTTAAAATTAGGTGATACATTTATGAATAACATGATAAAATAATGTTTGACTATTATATTGATTTCATTCACTCACGTTCCAGTTATTAAACAAAAATATCATCAAATAATGCAAGTTCACTAAAACAAACAACGCTTAGCGTAGCCAGCATGAAATAGTGTAAGATAATTAGTAGAAGCTGAAAGGATTACTAAAAAAAGAAAGACGAAGACATGAGAAGGAAGTAGCAGAACTCGGAATTAAGAGAGGTAAAAAATTGGAAGAGATGAAGGAGATGGCGAAGAACAGAAAAACGTGGAAGGAATGGATTAAAAATTTATCTAGAGAAAAGGAAATCTTACATACCCAACTACGGGCATGTGAGGGATATGAAGAAGAAGAATCGAACATGATACAAAATAACAAAATAAAAAATCTGATGTAACCAGCACGTTACCTTCCGTCAGTAAAATTTTAACACAAACATACTACGAACCCAAACTCATATTTGTTCGGTTGGTTAACATTTTCAACAAACAAATTATAAAACCTACGCAAATGGTGAGAAATTTCTACTGGTTTGAAATATAGATTTTAAGCTTACCAAAACCGAGTATGATATTCAAGTATTCCGCCATATAATATTAGGTTAAATCACCTTTATTAGTAATACCAGCTTTAATTCTATTAGCCAATGTATTTCTTGCAAGGTAAGTTTTACTGTACGTACTGGATTTTCACCAATGTGTTTTTCATTGTGCTAAAAATAAAGGGTCGCGGTACAAGCTAAATCTTGACTAGAAGATGACTCTTAAAATTCCGGTCGAACTCTTATCTCCACAGTTTTTCAAAGTTTTAAGTCTATATTTAAAGAAGCCGAAAGAATTTTGAAGAAATTTCTAACCATTGATGTAGGTAATTTGTTAAAAATATAAATTAGCCGAATTATTATGAGTTTAGGCTCGTATATCAATTTCACTTAACACTGACATCTGTCACTCAGAATTTTCTTAAATATAGTAACTAGCATAGTTATAGGCGATGGGAAATAAGATCGCAGCGCCAAAGTGGAACTATAATGTTAACGGGATAATTTGACATTTACTAATTATATTTATGCATTAAGTGTATAATATGAAGAGATATTACATATGTAAACGTAAATATTATAAATATAATAGATAAAACTTGCGTTTATACAATCAAGAAAATGTTACGTGTATAATTTATCCCGTCAACTATAGTTCCAAAAATTCCACCAGATGTCATATTGCTTATTTCCCATCGCCTATAGCAGGGCTGTCCAACATGAGGCACTAAATGTATAAATTACCCTCAAATACTAAATATGCACAATTCTTATATTAACGATTTTTCAAGTTGCTGCCAGAAGAACGATACCCCAACTTGCGAAACTTAGGGCTTACACTGGGTTCAATACTTGGAAGCACATATCTTTGCGAAAGCAGCTTTTCCAAGATGAAATTTATAAAGTCAAAATATAGATGTTCCCTCTCTGATAAGTCACATACTCAGTTGCTTCGTTTATCAACAACAAATATTAAAGTTAATATTGATGCATTAGTTAGTGAAAACCAACATCCTCAAATATCCCACTAATTTTTTCGTAATTTGATATTTTTTGAATAAATTAATATAATAATACAAACGCGTTTTTCTTTGTGTACCATATCTATTAAAACTCACTTATAAAGTTGCATACGAAGTATTTTATAATGCTGCCCTCCAAACCGCACCTTTTTTTAAAGCGGCCCTTGGGGCACTTGCAGTTGGACATCCCTGGCCTATAGCATAGCTAGCTGCTTTATGAAATTTAATTTCTTTACAATTATTTAACGCTAAATCCATTGAAGATAACGCATAAAATGCAATCAAATCGTATAGAGAAGCCACATAGTATAAATAAATCTTTATAATAAAACTCAAAGTTTAATTATCATTCATACATCATGAAAATGAACTTTGATCTAGAGTCGCTCACCAATAAAAAAAAATCTGTTGTGGCCAGCACAATACCTCTCGCCACTTCCTTTTTTTGGTTACATACGTATAGGGCGCGAACAGTAATGTTACATTTTTGGGCTTCACAAGCAGATGTGTGGGCCCGTTTCACAATGATAATTAGTAATTATGTACATAGATGTCAAATGTTAGAATTTTTCATTAAAATTTTTATGATTTTCTAAATTTACGTCAATTTATCACCAGGAGTTTAAAATTTACTTGTATGCCTTAGATATTTAACATTTAATTCTGCTCCACATGGAATTGAAAAATCATTAAATTTAGAATGAGAAATTTATACATAATTACTAGCTATCATTCTGACATGGGCCTCCATATCTGCTTGTCAAGGCCAACAAAATCATATGACTGCTCGCTCCCTATTGTATTTAACATTTCTTGTATACTCTACACCAAAAATTCTACTTACGCATATATCTATTCCATATATATTTAGATTGTTTAATTTTAAATTCATTTTTGATGAAGAAATTTTGTCCTCTTCTAATTTTTCGAAATGTTTCCAATTCTATTAATACATTAAGAAATAATATAATGTATGTACTTCCCAGAAAAACTCTTCAGTAATGTCTTCGGATTTCTGACACTGACATTTATCTGTCAGTTACAAAAAAATTAAATTTTCAACTATTTTCCATGGCCATTCTTTCGGCTGTAAAATTTATTATAACAGATTATTTTACATATTATATTTCTTTTATCTCTAAATCTATAGAATATATTATAAAATATTTAAATGTATCAGAAAGAAAATTTATTTTTCTTTAATATTATCAAGAAAAAATTTCAAAAAATATTATTTAGAAGATTTTTTTTCAAGAATCTTCTACTTCCGGTTGTTCAATTGTTACCAAAACCTTTTCAGATCTTCCCATGAATGTCCGATTGGGAAATACGTAGTTAAACAAATTTAAAGTCTTATAGTTTTTGAGTAATCGTCCTTCCAACATCCTACATACATACACACACACACACATACATCCACACACACACACACACACACACAGACATCATCGTAAAAATGTTAAAATCGGATTGTAGGGACCTTAAAACGTGCTTATTCAATAAAATCTGGATATGCGATTTTTAGCATGAATCCAATACCTCTCTTAGCGAGAGGTAAAAATCGTTAATAATTATAAATAAAATAAAATATATATATATATATATATACGAGGGGCAAGTAAAAAATAAGGTTCCCAAATTTTTTCAGGTGTAAGGCATTTTTTATTGCAATAAATATGTATACCATCTGAAAGCTTGTATTTCAAACTATTTCTCTACATAGTCGCCAGATCTTTCAACGCATTTTTTCTGACGAGTTATCCACTTCTGAAAACCCGCTTCGAAGAACTCCGCCGCTAGGCCGCCGATGTACTTGGTGACCGCTTCCTTCACCTCTTCATCTGTACTGAAGCGTTGTCCACCCAAGTGTTGCTTCAATTTCGGGAACAAGTGGAAGTCGCTGGGAGCAAGATCAGGGCTGTAGGGGGCATGATCAAGCAATTTCCAGCCGAATTTGTCCAGTAGGGCGGTGGTCTGTCGAGAGACATGCGGTCGCGCGTTGTCGTGGTGCAACCTAACGCCCTTGCTCAGTCTTCCTCTCCGGCGATTTTGGATGGCTCTTTTGAGTTTCGTTAGCGTCTCGCAGTACCTGTCCGAATTTATTGTGGTCCCTTTAGGCATAAACTCGGTAAGCAAGACGCCTTTTCGGTCCCAAAACACCGTAGCCATCACTTTTCCTGCGGATAGCGTCTGCTTAAACTTCTTCGGCCTCGGCGACCCGGGATGGCGCCATTGTTTCGAGTCTTCTTTTGTTTCCGGAGTGACGTAGTGACACCACGTTTCATCTCCCGTAATAATGGAGTCCAAGAATTCTTCAGTATTCTCGGCGCATTCTCGAAGAAACCCCTCGGCACACTTGACGCGATTGTCTTTGTGGGTTTCTGAAAGCATATGCGGGACCCACCGCGCACACACCTTGTGATAACCAAGTTTTTCGGTCACAATGTTGTCGATGGTTTTTTCACAAACCTCAGGAACCTGATCAGCCAGCTCCCGAAGCGTTACTCTTCGATCCTCGAGGAGAATGCGCTCAATCTTCGCCACGACTTCGTCGGACACCGATGGCCTCCCGCTCCTTTGCTCGTCGTGAACGTCTGTGCGTCCTTCAGAGAACTCCCTGCACCATTTGCGGACGTGTTGGACGCTGATGCAAGCTTTGCCATAAACTTCTTCCAACTGTCTATGAATTTCAATAGGTGTAAGCTTCTTCGCGTTTAAAAATCGAATCACTGAACGGATTTCACACCTGGCGGTGACGGCGATTGCGGGCTCCATCGCGGATGGCTGTTAGACTGGCACTAAGCTTCGCAGTGATCTTCCAGGTAGTTGGAATGGAGTGGGGGGGATTAACAATGAAGGCGGTGTTGCCGGATTTCTCCTAGTATCTCGGGCGGCGAGTGTACAGCGTTGGGAACCTTATTTTTTACTTGCCCCTCGTATATATATATATATATATATATATATATATATATATATATATATATATATATATATCGATCTACTATATGTACACGGATATATTTATACCGTGTGGGCGCTTACCAGGCGTCACCTTACAGGCACTCATTGCTGGTGTGGAGAGTGCACCAAAGGGGCCAATTTTTGTTCCATTAAAATTCGAAGATTGGCGACCAGACTCTCGGGCGCACGGTCACGAGACCCCATAATAATTATAATAACATTAAATGTGAAAAAGTGATATTTGACAGCGTTTTTTTTAAGAAAAAATGTACTTCCGGTTGACCAATTGTAACTAAAATTTAATCATGTCTGCATATGAATGTAATGAAGAGGAATTGTAATTTTTCGAATTGTAGTGTTGGAGTTATCGAATCCGAAAGAATCGTCACAAACACACATACACATAAACATACATACGAGTACATACATACATACATACATACATACATAAAGACATCATCGTAAAAATAGTAAAATTGTATTCTAGGAACCCTAAAACGTGCATATTGATTGAAAACTCACCATCAAATTTTTTGACCAAAGACAATATCTTCTTTAAGTAAAGGTGATGGAAGGTAAATAC
This sequence comes from Harpalus rufipes, assembly GCA_951394225.1. NCBI lineage: Eukaryota > Metazoa > Arthropoda > Insecta > Coleoptera > Carabidae > Harpalus > Harpalus rufipes. The sequence continues at coordinate 38,729,941 of OX596283.1, forward strand.
AATCATATAAGTAATAAAAGAGTAGCGCTGGACCTGTTTTTTTTTTAATTACTGTGACAGTGTTTTACATACAAATTTAAAAGAACTAAATAAATTGACATTTATTTTCAAATTGATTAATTTGTTACAAATAAAAATACTTTGTTCTTATGTTACCATACTAACAATCAATATTAATAGACAATAGCATTTAATCACACAAATTGACATCCCACAGACCATAAAAAACTTGTTAACTCGTTCACTTCCGTATTGACATGAAACTATAATTTATACTGGGTCGCTATATTTTAGTGCGTAATAAATTACATCTTACGCCGTAACGAGTAATTAGTATGCTGGACTGAGGCGTAAAATTTAATTAGTAATTAAAAATAGAGCCAGTGATAATAACATCATTGTCACGTATTAAAGCGTAAAGAGGGACTGTCGTCGCGCTATTGGGACTTCATGTTTAAACTGTCGCGCTTTTACTGCTCTGCCGAACTATTTTATTCTAGTTTTTGTTGAATAGAAACGTAAAAGATAATGGCCTTTCTCGTGCTAAATACAAATTGCTTCTAAATGCCTCAGAAGAAATTCCATTGTGATTGTGAAATTGCTTTTATAATTAATTTTTTACTGTTTTACATAATTGAACGAATATATTTTCATTGATATACATTACTTATTCAAATTAAAGAAGATTTACATTCGAACATCTGCAATGGAATATTTAGAAACATAATTATGTATGTATGCAATACAAAATAAAAATGCAAATTTCTATATAATGCGCCTATGTCTGAATCAGCATTATATTCGTTAAAAAGTAATTCTGCATCATTTATTCCTGAGCAAATACATTGTTTTCGGATGTCCGTTTTTATTTCTAATAGGTGGATAATACAAGTTCAAAGGAGACGATAAACATTATATAGTATGTCAAGCGAATGAAAGTTGACGTTTAAATAATTTTATAGATGTGGTTTCTTGTCAAAACTTTTCCCTATCATTTTAATTTGAAAGGAAAATGGCCTTTATGTATTTAGTTAAAGAAGATTAGAATTGTACGAAACTTTGAAGTGTGAAATTTTTTGCAAGTACTCATTCAAATACTGGACATAGGATATCCCAGAAATACAATAGCATGTCTTACTTAAAATAGATGGATGACTACTGAATAATGAAATATTTTAAATGCACCCTTGTCTTGTTATTCTCCTATGGTAGTAGTCCTCCATCTATTTCTGATATATCCTAGTACAGTATTTGAATGAGTACATGCAAAAAATTTCATACCTCAACGTTTCGTACAATTCTACTTTTCTGTAACGGAGTGCATAAAGGCCATTTTCCTTTTAAATTCAAATGACAGGGAAAAGTTTTGAAAAGAAACCACATCTATAATTTAAACGTCAACTTTAGCACTAGTCATACTATATCAAGGTATCTAAGTTTTACCACATGAGTGATAAAAAGGAACTTCAGTGCCGAAGTGCGTATTAAATTATACTTGAAAAAATTTGAAAATAAAAGGAATATTTATGTTTATAATTTATGTTTACATATTTGACAGTCTGAGCAATGTTGCTAATCTTAGACATTGAAGTTATTGCAAAGTACACTCAAAATTATGTGTTTTCTCAAACGTGTTCAGCGGAATTATTTAATTCGTTCATTTTACACATATTTTTTTGTTACAAATTTACTGTTTTGCAACATAACGTTAACGTTGGTTAGCACTGTCACTTTAACTAGAGGTAATAATAATAATAATAATAGATTTATTACCATAAAGAAGTATACAATAGTAATTGTTTCCTTACAAAGACTACGTCACAATAAGAAAATAATTTACCGAATTAGACATTTAAATATTCATTTATATCATAATAACATTTATCAATTAAATATTTTTTTAAAGTTTTTTTTTTATATTTAATGGTAGATTATTGTACATTGTAGGAGCGGGCCTAAATGAAACAAATATAATAATAATAATAATAATAATAATTATAAAGAAAATGTGCAACCCAATGTACAATAAAATAGTTTATTAAAACAAAAGTTACAGAATATAACGTGTTCTAGCACGAGTTACAAATTTGCTCACGAGCACGCAGCGGCGAGCGGGGGAATCAACCAGTGTAACGTGTGTTTTATACTAGTTTCTCTGTTGGGGCTTTCATATTCATTTATGTTATTTTTTTATAAAAATATTTGACAATTTCCATTAAGGGATATTTTGGTAGAATTATTAGGTTGGTGACAGTGATTTGTGCTTTTTCTTCTCCCCGTTGCCTAGATATTTAAGGGATATTAGAAAAATGAACCACGCTAACCGCGTTTTGATTTTTCAGTAACCGGGTACAAATTCGAACATGGTTCATGAATGTTTTGGTTACTTTTGCATGACCACAGCAACCGCGCGAAAATTGGCGGTTACGGCGGTTAGATATTAGGTTGGAATCTTGTTGCTGTATGTAATTTGTGTCACAATTAAGCAAATAAGAACCGTAGAATAGTAATATACGAAATAAACTTTTCACAGGCATAACCTCTGAATAAACATTGATATATTCCTTGTATAAGTTGACCTGAGAATAGGCATTTTCGTTGTCGCTTTAGTAAAAGAAGAAAAATTAATAAAAGAACTACTATCAGTTAAATAAACTCATTAAAGAATATCCACGCTTCCATAATTTTAGTCTATTTTTCAACAAAAAAATAATTTAAATTGAGAGTTCATGTGACAGATGATCAGGGCCAAAGCATTCGTTTATTCATGCCCGGTTACAAAACCGAGCGGTTACCAACTAAAACCAGGCACCGAACCGTGGTTTATTTATCGAATATACTATTAGTGTATTTATTGCAGTCGTGCCAATCTCAAATAACAAAATATCACCAAAAATAGTGTAAGAATGGAGCTCCTTCTAACATCAGTATGCGTACTAGAATATGACAGTATAATTCTGAAATAGAGAAAGTTTGTTTCGCAAAGTGCATATAAAGCCTTAATGAGTAGTCACACATGCGACACAGAAAGTTGACCAAAATTCTACTTTTGCCTTCGTTTGGTTCCGAATCTTTCGTAGTTGCACGTGATCTTAAAAACTCAATTCGATTGGCTGCCTGTGTAGCTATGATCGCACCAGACCGCACGAAACCGAGCGTGAAACCCCCTTTTACAGGAAGAATTTTGTTGTTATAGGGACCCATATTTCACTTTAGATGACAGTGAATATACAGGATATAAAACTTATTTTTATTTAATCGATATACGGAATTTCAAACAGAGAATTAAAAATAATCTTCGAAACGAACACTTACGCAGCGAATAGTTAAGTAAAAACACGATCAAATCTGTAGTATTAGTGTAAGAGTTTATTTTACTTTAAAAAAGGATCTTCTTATCTTTTCTTTGCTGCACTCTTAATTTCCAATTCACATCCACTTTCTTTGGTTGAAAAGCACATTCTCTGGAAGCACAACCTCAACCTGTGGTTGAAATCCCGCACAATGCCATCAATTCCCAATCAAACAGCGGGATCTGATCGCCCCGGCGATCATCAGCACTTACAGAATCCCAGCCGCAGCCCGCGTCCGCCCACACAGAAAGATATCTTATAAAGTGAATGGTTCACGCAACGGATTGGATAAAGCCCCTTTCCAACGAGTATTGTCTCGAGGAAGCTCAAGCGAAACCCCGATATTAGATGAGGATTGTATTGACGTGGGAATTTTTCCAGAGATTGCTGGGATGATTAATTTTCGTAATTGATACAGTTGAGATAGATGTAGTGCACTCTGGTTTTGATTTTAATTTATTGACAAATAAAACACTTATAATATGATTCTTACAAAAAAGTTCTATACTGTCCAAAGAAAGTAAAAATTAATTTGCCTAAGAATATAAGGGAATGGGAACTATAGAAATGAGAAGACCAGGAAGGCCACCGACGGTATGGTACAACTTAGTGTAAAATATTTAAGAAGACGGGAAATGAAAGAGGAAAAATAAGAGAAAATATATTCGTATAGGAAGCGAGAAACCATCAACAAGGTTGTAATAAACTTGCTCATAGATTTTAATTGTTATTTATATCACTAATCTAGAAAGTATACTTTTGCTTTAAATTGGAGCACTCGCAAAATAATTTCTGGACGGGTGGTACACAAGATTTTTTGTACCGACTTATTTTTTATTGAATGAATCTGAACTATTATCCTAATATTACATAAAAGTTTTTTTTACCTTCCATGACCTTTTGGTAAGGAAGATATTGTCTTTGGTCAAAAAATTTGATGGTGACTTTTAATGAATAAGAACGTTTTAGATTCCTTAGAATACTATTTTACTATTTTTACGATGATTTCTGTATGTGTATATGGATGCATGTGTGTGCGTGTGTGTGTGTGTGTGTGTGTGTGTGGGTGTGTGTGTGTGACGATACTTTCGGATTCGGTAACTCCAATACTACAATTTTTTCGCATTCTTCTTTCTTACATCCATATGCAGACGTGATTAGATTTTGGTTGTCAACCGGATGTACCCTCATTTTAAGATTTTAACAGTTTTTCTTGAAAAAAATCAGTTAAATGTTATTATAACTTAAAGAATATATTATTGTCTATACGATTTGATTGCATTTTATATTTGATATTCAACAGATATAGAGTTAAAGAATAATAAAGATAATATATTTCATATAAATTTCATAATTCAGCCAGCTATGCTAACTTAACCATGGAACTGCTAATATATTCAGGTAATTCAAATTGACAGATGTCAGTATCAATAAAAAGTAAATCAATGAAAGAATAAGGGAAGTAACTCTAGTGTTAGAAGTTTTTAGATATAAGAGAGACGATTACATTGGTTTGAACATGTCATGAGGAGAGATGAATATATTAATAGAAGGTGGAAGAAACATAGGAAGACCAAATATAAGATGAAAAGACTGTATTGCAGAATACTTGAGAGAAAAGGAACTGAATGAGGACGACACGCAAAACAAAAATGAGTGGAAGAAGAAAATAAAAAATAGCGATCCCGTAACGAATGGGAAAAACTAAAGAAGAAGAAATGTCAGTGTCAAGTGCAATTTGCATAGTTTGTTTATGAAATAACTTTACTGGAAATATAGGATCTTTTGCAAAAAAAATATGTATAGGGCGCGTGCAGTGACATGACTTTGCTGCAGATTGGCAAGCAGATATGGGGACCCGTATCAAAATGACAGCAATTAATTATGTCCATAACTGACAAGTGTCATAATTTTTCATTCAAAATTTCATGATTTTCTTGTTTCATGTAGTTTGTTTGTTATCAGGAGTATGGAATTCAGTTGCCGAGATAGGGAATCAAAAAATACCAAAAATTTAGAATCTTTTGCAAGAAAATTTATGTATGGAATTTGTACATAATACACAGGATTGACGGAAGGTATTGTGCTGGCCACATTAGATTTTTTTGCATTTACATTAGAAAATTTGAAGTCAAATGACGGATTTATAAACCTGAAAAATCAATAAACATTTTTTACCGATTTTGCTTTGCAATTTCAAATATAACTGCTTACATTTAGCTAAAGATGTGTTGTAAAGCCGTGTTCCTTCGGGCTGTGATTGTGATTTTGTGAATCCTGAATAATTTAATCGTGATGCTTTTGAATCATAATTTAAAAATTATATCGAGAAAACAACTTCAATAATATAAACCTAGCGACAAATGTCATATGCAGACACATGCAAACTAACTTATTTTATTTTATAAATGATCTACTGTCAAGTGTTATAGTCAGTATTAAAAATGGATCATATAAAAGTAAAAAAAAATCTTGGTAAGGAATATGAAGTATGTTTACTTAAAACAAATCTTTTATGTAACATATTTTCTTTGTTTTCAAAAGTATAGTGAGTTATCACATGCCTTTATAGAAAAATACATAATTCATTTGATGCAACAAACCCCACATTGATAAATTTCTACACTCAAAAACTTATTGGTGTCAGTCATTGTTAAATATGTTGTGAAATGAAATCGTGTGATCAATCAAAAAGGATGATTCGGAAGGGAAAGAGGAAGGTTGTCTAGTGATCACATAATGAGAAAGTGGGGATAACCAATAGGAAACGAAAAAACATACTACTTCTTAATCATTATCACTTTGATGAATTAGATTGCGAATCACAGCCCAAAGGACCACGCCTATAGTCATAAATTGAAATTTCACCAGAACAGTGCCAACTTCTTATAACCATAAAAATTCCTATTTTAACTTGGCTCGTAACAAATAGTTTCTGAACGATTTGGAAATATGTAAAGCTATTTATAAAGGACAGACACAATATAGTTACATATTAAAACGAGCTAAGAAAGAAGGTTATTTCATAACGAGTGTGAATGTTGCTTCGTGTGACGTAGTCGAGCGCACCAATCACAACGACACGAGTGAATGAAAACCTCTTTCTAGTGAGTTTTGTACACTATTTTTCACACGACCACAAAAAAGGGCACAATTTAATATATTTTTGACCTCAAATTAGTTGTCACCAACACAACACTCGGTGGTGTACATTCTATAGACGAATCGCTGTCACTACAATCCAGTTTTGTGATAATCATAGTCACGTTGTCTTTACAATTAAGTTTTATTGTATAATAATACTATATTAACCACGTATTCATTGTTTTATATACATCCTGTCAAGAAAATACCGGGAATTGTATATTAAAAAATCTGTTGTGGCCAGCACAATACCTTCCGTCAATCCTGTGTATATAATGTATAAATTCCATACATAATTTTTCTTGCAAAAGATTCTAAATTTCCAGTAAAATTATTTCATAAACAAACTATTTAAATTGCACTTGACACTGACATCTTCTTCCTCTTTAGCTTTTCCCATTCGTTAGGGGTTCCTATTTTTGCGTGTCGTTCTCATTCAGTTCATTTTCTCTCAAGTCTTCCGCAATACAGTCCTTCCATCTTATTTTTGGTCTTCCTCTGTTTCTTCAACCTCCTATTAATAAACTACTCATTCTTGTTCAAATATAATTCTTTATTTCTCCTCATGACATGTTCAAACCAATGTAATCGTCTTTCTTGTATCTTTCTAGAAACTTGTAACACTAGAGTTATTTTCTTACCGTATCTTTCCGTGTTTTCCCAACATCTACTTCAACATCCTCATCTCTGCCATATTAATTTACTTTTTATTGATACTGACGTATGTCAATTTGAATTATATGAATATATTAGTAGTTTCCATGTTTAGCATAGCTGGCTGAATTATAAAATTTAATTTCTTTAAAATTCTTTAACTCTGTATCTATTGAATATGAAGTATAAAATGTAATCAAATCGTATAGAGAATAATATATTCTTTAAGTTATAATAACGTTAAATGTCAATAAATCAAATTTAACTGTTAAATCTTCAAATGAGGCTACTTCCGGTTCACCAATTATAACCAAAATCTAATCACTTGTTCTTCTGGATGTAAACTTGAGGAATACGAAAAAAATATAATTTTTGGAATCGTAGTATTGAAGTTATGGGATCCGAAACTTTTGTCACACACACACAGACACACAGACACACAGACACACACACACACACACACACACACACACACACACACACACACACACACACATGCATACATACATACAAACAGATATCATCGTAAAAATGGTAAAATCGTATTATAGGGACCCTAAAACAGGCTTATTCAGTAAAAACTCATCACTGATTTTTTTGACCAAAGACAATACTTCCTTACCTAAAGGTGGCGGAAGGTAAAAAGCCCGCTTAAAGGAGGGTCCGTGAAGTTGGCACGCCATTGGAAGCACAAATATTCTTTTTTATATTAGTAATTAGTGCTTCGTTAGTGCTCTTTTGTGCTTCAAAATTTTTTGAAATTAATTGAACGGTTCACGAAATAATTAAAATTATATGATGACGTGCCAAGTTTACACTTAGCACGTCATTAATAAAATTTCAAATTACTTATTACATCTTTTGTTAGTGCTTCGTTAGTGCTCTTTTATGCTTCAAATTTTTTTGAAATTAATTGAACGGTTTACGAAATAATTAACATTATATGATGACGTGCCAAGTTCACACTTAGCACGTCATTAATAAAACTTCAAATTACTTATTACATCTTTTGTTAGTGCTTCGTTAGTGCTCTTTTGTGCTTCAAAATTTTTTGTAATTAATTGAACGGTTCACGAAATAATTAACATTATATGATTACGTGCCAAGTTCACACTTAGCACGTCATTAATAAATTTTCAAATTACTTATTACATCTTTTGTTAGTGCTTCGTTAGTGCTCTTTTGTGCTTTAAATTTTTTTGAAATTCATAAAGCGGTTTATGAAATAATTAAGATTATTTGATGACGTGCCAACTTCATGGCATTAATAAAATATTATACTGTTTAACACATATTTTGTTAGGGCTATGTTAGAGCTCTTTTGTTCTTTATAATTCTTTTAAATTCATAGAACAGTTCATTAAATAATTAACATAATTTTTTTTTAATGGAAACAATATTTAACTTTTTACCTAAAAAAATCCACATGCTTGTATTTTCCTGTTTTAAATTATATAAAGGCTGTTTAGATACGAATTTGTTTTATTATATTAATATTAATTTAAAGATAAACTTAATTTCATGTTTACTATCAAAAAAATAATTTCATTATTTACAAAAAAAACACATTCTAAATTATTTAAAAAAAATTCGAATATTCCTAAAAAAAAATCTTTGTATTTGGCCTTTATGTTCCTAAATTTTTATACAGGGTGAGTCGGGGTGACGCCCCCCCTCTCTTTAACTTGTTTATTTTAAGTAATAGAAAAAAAACTCATACAGAAGTTTTATAATTTTAAATATACAATTTTATGGCAGATGTAGATATTATTTACAAAATCAGGTTTACAAAATACGATTATCGACTTTTATTTATTAAATAGCAACCTATAATTATTTTACTAAAATATAAACCGCCATATCTTTCTATTTTCAATAATGTATTAATTTTAATGAATGTATTTGAAAAAATTCGAGAAAAATAAAATAATTGAGATATATAGGAAATAATTTTTATTCTAATATTATAGGTGGCTATGTGAAAATAAACAAAATATAACAATGCTAATACCAACAAAGTATACATTTGTTTGTTACTTATTTATTATTACTTACGTATTTATCTATTTATTTATTATTTATTTTCACATAGCCACCTAGAATATTTGAATAAACATTATTTCTCATATAACTCATTTATCTTATTTTACGCGAAATTTTTCAAATACATTAATAAAAACTATTAGATCGTTAAAAAGACAAAAATGTAGTGGTTCATATTTTAGTAAAATAATTATAGGTTGCTATTTAAAAAATAAAAGTTGATAGTTGTATCTTGTAAACCTGACTTTATAAAAAATATCTATATTTGCCAATATTATCTATAATTCAAATAATAAAACTTTTATATGAGCCATTTCTTTCTATTACTTATAATTAAAAAGTTAAAGGGGAGGCGTCGTTTTAGACTCATCCTGTATACATTTAAGAGAGCAACTGATTAAATTTTAGCTATGATCAACCGAAATTGGTACACTGGTTTGCAAAAAAATCGCGTACACCTATTTTTGTTGTATTGAGTCGATCTTGATTTTTAACTTGTCAATGTCATTAGTGTCAATTAGAATGTCAAAATTAACCGAAATTCAAATACATACTTGGTTGTTCTTTAATTTTTCTTGAAAAAAATTAAATTTCAGAGTAGGTAAACAACAAAAAATTTTGTATGTCACTGCATACGGTTGAAATATATAACTTTTTTTTAAACTGGGTTGAGATACCGATGTTGTTACCTCCTGCCAATAGTAGAGATATAGGATCAAGTTAAAATTCACCGGTTTAGATTTTCATGAATAAACAAGTTTCAATGCCTGTGTAATCCGATTTTAACATTTTTACGATAATGTCTTTGTGGAATATACACTAGTTCATATATTATTTAAGAGAAATGGCTACACCTGCGTATACCGTGTGTCTGTCTTAAAGGTGTACATAGGAAATTAACATGGGAAACAGCTTTTTGCAATTCCCTGCTTGCCTAATTATTTTAACAAAAACGCGTCAAATAAAGGTTTTAGGGTATAAAATTCTGCATCTAAATCAATAAACAGAATTACTTTTTCATGCTTTGTAGCGGCAGAAATTAAATATGAAAATTTCGAAAATTACGTTGAAAATAATATCGATAGCCATGGAATTGAACAAAAAATAAATAAATTCTTGACATTTTATCTGTCACAACGTATGTTCTGACAATTTGATTTTGTCTCTGGTTTTGTTTGAAATTATTAAAAAATGAATATTTATACTAATAAAAAGTTTTTATGGATAAGTGTAGACCACTTCTGTAGTACTAGATATATTGGAAATGAGTTGGGAGTACATCGCAGCATCATACAAGATATTTAAAAAAAAACGTATTATTTTATAAAATGCAGTGTCACAAAGAACTTGCCACATACGATGAAGAAAGTAGAAGAGTGTTTTGCGTAGATATGCAGAACCCGGCTAATAATGATCAAAATTTGTTCCATTTCTTTCACGGACGAATGCACTTTCATGTTGAACAATGAACCAAATATCCAAAGTACCCGTTGTTGGGCTATAGAAAATCCTGGAATTAATATTTCAACAAGGACACAATATCCTCGAAAAGTTAATATTTGGGCCGGAATTTTAGGTCACCACATAATTGGTCCTATTGAAATACGTAGCAATCTAAATACCGAAAATTATTTGGAGATGCTACAAAATGAAATTGGTCCTGCAATAGACGATGTTGTGCGCCCAGATCGAGAGAGTCTGGTTCCAACAGGATGGATGTTCTGCACGAAGCATCCCGCGCGGTCGAATTCCACGCGGTCGAAATCCCAGGCGGTCGAAATCCCACGCGGTCGAAATCCCACGCCGTCGAAAAGGTCCCCCACCACTTTGTCCGTTGTGCATAAATTCAAATATTCCCAGCTCGTCGAATCCCGCCCGGTCGAACTGTTACACGATACAAATCCATCGTCGTGGTAAGACCAGAACCACGCATCGATCGTATTGCATTCAAACAATCTTTGCTGCGTGGTAGTTCCGAGTGAAATGTATAGATGGTAATGCATTTTGCCAATGGACCATGTCATGTCAAAGAGAATATATATTAAGAAGAAATTTATAAACACATATTATTTATAACACCACATACAACGGACTATTTAATGAATGGAACAGAAAAAAAATTACCTATACATTTTTAGTAAAATTATTGATATTCCTGGCCCGCCATTTTAGATTAGCTGTTATATTAAGCCTGTCATGCTTTATATCCGTTGTAAAATTATGTACTACTGTTTCTATTTTAAATGTTATGTTGATTTTATTTCCAAATATACTTTCTACCAATTGACAATAACATATTTAAAGTACTATACTTGAAAATAAATTTAATTATTTTATAATATTTAATAAGTAATAAACTGCCATGATTTAGTATTTTACGTTATAAATCGTGAGTTACCTGGTAATACGTCCTAAATGATTTTACATACAGTTTATAGGATACTTTTATATTACAATTTAAAAATTGCCACAAAATCAAATCTCCTAATAAGTGTAAAATTCATACGATTTAAAAGGTACATGAAAACAGGAGAGATCCTTCAAAATATTTAAAAACTTTCCACATAGGAGTATTGTGTTATTAAATTTTTAATATAATAAACCGAAATATGTACTTTCTTTTTGGCATGGAAAATTTATGTGAATATTACAAATATTCAAATTATGTGCTTTATTTCTCATGTTTATTGTTTCAGAATAAAGTAAACCGTGTTAAGAACGATGTCAGTAATAATATTACCGTACGAATACAGTCATTCAGTTTCCGCCATGGTAACTAAGATGTAAACAAACAATTTTAATGCAGTTGTGCGTAAAATATTTTCAAATTATGATTATTTTTATTGAATAAGATGTTGCACGATTTTTTTCTTTGGTTTAATCAAAAGAATAAGAAAAAATATTTAACCCGAATTCGTTTATTTTCTTTTATATTACTCTCTATTCATGAGAAAATTGTCTCCTTTCCTGTCGCCTGATGACGTCAGAAAAATACTAACCAATAAGGGAGTGGCTTACATTACCCGACAGAATTTAAACAAATGACAGCTATCAATTATATATTAGCAAGTAGATTTATCCATATTATCGATTTTTATATTTTGTACAGACCCAAACATGGTTGTAGAAAAGAGTCATGTGCTAGTGTGCCCAAATAGAAGTAATAATGGTAAAAAAAATAGTTTTAGTGCCTCAAAACGAAGAAAAAAGAATTAAATGGTTATCTCAAGAAAAGATACAACCATTTATAAAATCATTCTGTAAAGATCATTTTGCAGTAAGCATTAATATTTTTATAATTAAATAAGAAAAATTAATTACTTTTCAAATTTTTTCTTTTTAGTTCTGTCATTGGCTAGTATTTCTGGGACGTCACAGGTAGTGTAATTTGGCGCCAATTTATACAGTACGCTTTTTAATTGCAAATGTGTTTAATATATACAGACATTTGAACAGAAAATCATATTTACTATAGTTACCGTTAAATGAGTATGACTGCAGATTTCTACACTGCTGCCAATTCAGGGGCACTGTTGAAAATGTTAAGTTATGAAGAAGCGGTAACACCGCAGGGCAAGGGACAGGGTGCGGTGAACGAAAAAAGTTAAGCATCAATCCATACATATTAGACGGCGAGTATAATATTATATAAGGTACTTCTTCGAATTTCAGAGTAAAAAAATATGTTAACACATCATTGATCCTAAAAAAATATAATGTGCAACAAATATGTTAAGCTTTTATATAATTGTGTAGTTGCACTACTCGCTTATGACTTACGTCGCAATTTATTGTATACTATTTAATAAACCTACTTGGTTTTTTGTTTTCGATATAATTTTTTTATAATTTAAAAAATCAACATCCAAAATAGTTTTATATAACGGAAAGAATGTGAGTATAATTGATTTTCATTATTATTATAAATATAAGACTGGAGTTATGGTTCTGATGGTTCGAATCCGAATAAACGTCAACTAGAAAAAGTTATTTTGAATTTTAAAATCAAAAGATAGTGACCCCTGTGGGGCTCTATACACGACAGCTTTGAAAGCCCCTGAAATGATCCTTGGTAAGTACCCTTAATATCTGCGAATAAAATTATTTACACACATTTGTTATTCTCATACATTTAAACTTTGTAACGGGTGTTATGTTAGTTTTATTTTTAAGGATTCCACAGTGTAGTAGTAAAGTGAATATAAATAAACGATGATTATATTGAAACGCAAAATAATTGCAATAAACAATTATAGCATGGAATACAATATATAAAAAAATAAATAAGTTTAAATGTATAGTCAACGTGCAGCGATCATATCCTACTAAGTGTCTCTATTTTACAACGGAAATAAAGAATGGACAGCTTAATATAACAGCTAATCTAAAATGGCGGGCCAAGAATATCAATAATTTTACTAAAAATGTATAGGTAATTTTTTTTCTGCTCCATTCATTAAATAGTCCGTTGTATATGGTGTTATAAATAATATATGTTTATAAATTTCTTCTTAATATATTATCTTTGACATGACATGGTCCACTGGCAAAATGCATTACCATCTATAAATTTCACTCGGAACTACCACGCAGCATAGATTGTTTGAATGCAATACGATCGATATAGAGCGTGGTTCTGGTCTTACCACGACGATGGATTTGTATCGTGTAACAGTTCGACCGGGCGGGATTCGACGAGCTGGGAATATTTGAATTTATGCACAACGGACAAAGTGGTGGGGGACCTTTTCGAAGGCGTGGGATTTCGACCGCGTGGCATTTCGACCGCCTGGGATTTCGACCGCGTGGATTTCGACCGCGCGGAACGCACTCGTTCTGCACACTAGGAACTTTAGAGAAAATTTGGATCGGGTATTTCCTGGGCGCTGGATTGGACGAGGGGGTATTATTGACTGGCCTGCTAGATCTCCAGATCTTGCTCCATGTGACTTTTTTTATGGGGTCACATAAAACATCAAGTTTATAAAAAAGGCACGAAAACATAAATGATCTAAGAGATTCCATATTTAATGAATATCATCGTATAATGGTTCTGCATTTGAATATTTATTGTAACTATTATCTTTATAATTACTTGTTATCCGTTTACTAATTATTACAAAACTTTTCTTGCTTGAGCATATTTTGTTACGTAATATTGAATTTTTAATAAATTCATATATTAAACAAAACTGTATTTTTTAAATTTATTTATTAATCTAATATTTCTATTGTTGTTATAATTAACGATATTTGTCCAAATAGAAAAACGTCAAGCATTTATTTATTTTTTGTTCAATTCCATGGCTGTCGATATTTTCAAAGTAATTTTCGACATTTTCATGTTTAATTTCTGCCGTTACAAAGCATATAAAAGTAATTCTGTTTATTGATTTAAATGCAGAATTTTATGCCCTAAAACTTTTATTTGATGCGTTTTTGCTTAAAATATTTAGGCAAGCAGGGAATTGCAAAAAAAATGATTTCCATGTTAATCGTACACCTTTAAGATAGATACACGGTATATGAAGTGAAAATTAAAATAAATTGTTCCTTTACTAGAACTATCAACATTTTAAAAAATTCAACATTAGATGAACATAGTTCTAAAATAAACCTGCGTTTTCAAAAAGTATTTTTGAGATCTATTAGTATTTGACTATGATTTTATGACGAAAACAGCATTTCTCGTTTTCCCTATAAAATCAAAGTCATATACTAATAGATTTCAATAATACTGTTTTTAAAATGCAGGTTCATATTAGAAGTATGTTCGTCTAATGTTGAATTTTTCAAAATGTTAACTATTCTAGTACCTACATGAACAATTTATTTGAATTTTCGCTTCATATATAGTAGGCAGGGGTAGCCATTCCGTTTAACCATTTATCTAATTTTTTGTATTCAAGTTTCCGTCATACCAGCGAGGAAATGATTAGATTCTGTTTATAAGGTGTATTATCACAAATGAATTTTATGAAAAATAACATACAAACATCTTTATTAATGTTTGAAGTTATTTAAAAAAAATAGATTCCGTATAACATAATGTGGCACAAGGTCAGCCCATAACGCCTGCATGACCTTCGTCAGAAAATAGTGGTTTAATATTTTTCATTAATTTTCATAAAATGCAATATTTTTTTATTCATATACTCCATTTTCCAACCGGAAGAAGTCCTTCAAATATAAATCAAACCTTTTCAAATTTTGTACTAAAGGCTTTTATATCGATGAGAACAAATATTTAATTTTAGCTGCTAGTTGTGAATTAGTGAAGTGGTATTTTACTTGAAGCTCCTAATAGATTTTAATGAAAAAACATTAAATATCCAAAACTTTCCAAATTACATGTTAATAACTTTTATACATATATATATATATATATATATATATATATATATATATATATATATATATATATATATATATATATATATATATATATAGTGTGTGCAACGAAACGTGGAACATTGGAGTTTAACATAGGATTTTAAAAATGTGCGGAAATTGGCTCCCTGTACATTTTAGAGCAAAAGTACAAGAATGAAAAGTTGTTTAGAATTAATTTTTACTTATAAAAAGTCCTCATTTAATTCAATAGAATATCTCTAGCACTAGATATTTAGAAAAGAAGATATGATATTTTCGTCAAAAATCAGATAGCCATGGAAAAAACAAATAAAACAAAATCTCATACTGACAGTTCAGTTCAGTGTTATTGATGTTAATTGTTGCAATCATTGTGTCTACACTGTTGTAATCAATAAATTGCATCACTGTTCGTCTGTGCATAATAAAATGGATTTGTTCAGTACAAAGAAAAAATTTCGATTGTCAAATTACATTGCAGAGGAAATAGTTATGAAGAAATTCGTGCAATATTTCGTGTAATTGAGAGATTTAATAAAACAGGAAGTGTTTTAAAACCATGCAAGTGTCAAAGGTCAATTGCAGAAGAAGATGAAGAAAGACAAGCAAATAAAATTAATGTAATTGCAACCATTGAAAATGATAAAAATTTAAGTTTGTGGCAAATAGAAAAAGACACTTCAATTCTATTTAGTACTGTAAGAAATTATTTAAAAGAAGAAAAATATAAATCTTTTAAATATGGCAAACACCAGGAATTGAATGAAGAAGATAAGTTTCTGAAAGCAACATTTTATGAATTAATGCTGGAAAAAGCAAATGCAGATTTACATTTTATAGAAAATATTTGTGCTTTCGTCGAAAAAACAAATATTTTCTACTCAATAATGAGCCAAATATTCAAAATCTTAGATATTGGCGTAAAAATAATGAACATCTGTATGTTAAGACTCATACACAATATCCCCGAAAAGTCAACGTTTGGACTGCAATTTAAAAAAAACCATATTATTGGGCCATATTTAATTAACGGCACTTTAACTGGCCAGTCCTATTATGATCTGCTGATAAATGATATTGGACCGGCAATTGAAGAACTGGCCAATGATCGTGAAGTATAGTTGCAACAAGACGGCTGTCCAGCTCATAATTGTAAAAGAATATCTTAATGATGTATTTCCCGATACATGGATTGGTAGAGACGGACCAATTCACTGGCCCGCACGGTCTCCGGATCTAGCGCCAAATGATTTTTACTTCCTTGTACGTAAGTAAAGGAAGTATTGTAATCGCGAAAAAATTCGGTTTTCAAATTTCAGCAGAAATATCCATTTTGATCATCCCTGAATCTATTTTGACTAATTTCGTCGTGACGTCTGTACGTACGTACGTACGTTCGTATTTCGCATAACTCAAAAACGGTAAGCCGTAGAAAGTTGATATTTTGTATTAACGACTTTTAAATTGAATAATGATCAGACATACGTTTCTCTGTTCATAGCCTACCCAGAGTTAGGTTTTTTATTGAACACACTGTAAAATAATCTTTATATTATCGGTATTTTGTACATATTTTAAGCGTAATTTAAATATTCTAAATACTGTTTCGTAATTATTTCTACGCCACTGGCACAACACAATGTTTACATCCATTGTCAGTTGAACGCTTATGTCTTCATCGGTTTTGTATTTATGTCGTTACAGTACTTAGACGAGTGACTAGTGGGCAATCCGTAGAATTATTTTTGGGTAAGCGGCGCACGGAAAAAGTATATGTATAAAAAAAAAATGGGTAGTGAGAGACTACTTCGCTCTAAAAATAGTACTACGCAGTATATGCGCAAGAAATGATTGACAGGTCATTTCTATTTGGCGCGACCTATAATCATTTTTTGTAAAAAAAAATCCCATTGTGTTTGACAGTGCTATGGGTCGGTAACTTGATGGGTCTGTTTGAGGTTTGCCTGGCTTTCGTATTGGTACTACTGTTACTTCTTTCCATTTTATTGGGTAGGTTTGCTGTTGGAGAATTGCATTGTATATGTTGAGTAGTTGGTGTAGCGCAGTATCCGGTAGGTTTTGGATGAGGTCATATGGGATTCCATCTGGTCCAGGACTGCTGCCTCCTTTGATTTCCTTTAGGGCCGTGTTTAGTTCTATTAGTTGGAGGGGCTATTGAGGGGGTCCCTGTGTGTGATTGTACTCGTACACTATATGGGTTGTGATACCTTTTAGTGTTTGTGTTCTAAAAAAATTTCTGTATAATAATTATCTGAGGACTTTTTTTTGAATTTTTCAGCTAAGGTGTTTGCAATTTCCAGTGGGTTTGTGGTTGTGTTGTTATTTTCTATTAGTGCACTTATTTTTTACGTTGACTTTCCTTTTTACTTCCTTGTACGTAAGTAAAGGAAGTATTGTAATAGCGAAAAATTTCGGTTTTGAGATTTCAGCGGAAATATCCATTTTGATCATCCCTGAATCCATTTTGACTAATTTCGTCGTGACGTCTGTACGTACGTACGTACGTTCGTACGTTCGTACGTATCTCGCATAACTTAAAAACGGTAAGCCGTAGAAAGTTGAAATTTTGTATTTAGGACTCCTATAACATCTAGTTGTGCACCTCCCTTTCTGGTTATTACACAATTTCCAGAAGTGGCACTTTACATGAAGCCTATAATAGATTTTAATGAAAAACTGTTTTAAAATATAATCCAAAACTTTTTAAATTTGGTATACAAGACTTTTATGTCAATCGAAATAACATAATAGATTTTGGTTAAAATAGGCTAACCGGAAGTGGTACATTACTTGAAGTTGTTAACAGTTTTTCTTGAATAAAATGATTTTATTTTGATTTTAGAAATAAATGCTTCAAATAAAAGTTTTAAAGAATTATTTTTTGCGTCTAGCACATCAAGAATTATTAAATTAGCCCCTTGTATAAGCGAGATATGTAAATTTAAAAATTATATACTTTTTTGTTTTTGTAATAAAGCTTGCAATAGATTAGGACAAAAACATAAAAAAATGTTCATGTCAAATTACGTTAAATACGTGCAATTTTATGATTCGTACAATAACAAATATTATATTGTTATTGTGAAATTAGTCATATTCATTGTTGTAATCAAATATTTCTTTGTTGTAATCAAAACTCTTTAAAAAGAACCGGGTTAGATTATGGTCGCTATATATCTTACTGTTTTGAAGTTAAAATTAATATTTTGTAATTTATTTATTAAAAAAATATGTATAGTTTAATAATCGTACAAGGAAGTCGTGTGGTGTCCACATCAGATTTTTTTCTATCACTAAAAAAACAGAATATCCCTGGAATGTACTAAAATATCGTGCTACCAACTAGCGAATGTTAGGAGTTCTTTTTATGATAGATTAGGTTATTGTTTGGCGCAGAATGAAGACATATTTGAGCATTTTTAAATAAAAGTTCTCTAGTTTGCTGCTATTCTTTTCTTCCGATTTGTGTGATTTATTTTATTATTAAATATTTGATAATTTCTCATTTTTAATAGTCACTGAAATCTCAGTTGAGTTCAGTGTTATTGATGTTAATTGTTGTAATCATTGTGTCTATTATTATAATTCAGCATTAAATATTAAAGTATTATGATCTTAATTAATATTTTGTTTTATTTGTTTTTTATTTCCATGGCTATCTGAATTTTGACGAAAATGTCATATTTTATTTTCTAAATATCTAGTGCTACAGATATTCTATTGCATTAAATGAGGACTTTTTTAAGTAAAAATTAATTCTAAACAACTTTTAATTCTTGTACTTTTGCTTTAAAATGTACAGGAGAGTCAATTTCCGCACAATTTTAAAATCCCATGTTACTCGTAAAGTCCTATGTTTCACGTTTCGTTGCACACACTGTATATACCTATATATATATATATATATATATATATATATATATATATATATATATATATATATATATATATATATTCATCAGTCTAACAACCGAACGTCCGTATATTGCCAGATCCCCAACAATTTGACGTCCTTCGTAAAGTGACGTCCGAATATGGACGCCAAATTACAAATCAGTTTTTCTCACATTTTTAGCATCTACGTGATGTAGGGGGTCTACCTGCAAATTTTCATTTTGGACGTCAAATGACTGTTTTGTTGTTAACAGCCGTATATTTAGTTGGCAACATGGCATGTGTATCTCGTGCGTTTAGTTTTCAGTATTTCTTCATTTAAATGTTTAAAGAATATGAACCTGAATTGGTTATGATAGCATAATCTAATATTATATTGAGAAATTATTATTTTTAAAGAATTTAGTCGACACTGAGTAAAATTATAAAGATGTCTATTATTTTCCATATTATTTTGTTTATTTTATAAAGATAATTTGCAGAAATAATGTACTTTTATAAAATAATTATTTTTTGAGAACTCGATGGTTAAGAACGTATTTTCTCAATTAAAAAAAATCTTTTCTATATATAAACGACGAAAGTTTATTCATTAAAACATGAAAAATAATTTTATATTTATTTATTGTTTCGATATTTTGTTACTGTGTCATATAGGAATGCAATAACTTCTTTGATAAAAACATTTTATGACAATGACATTTTAAATGAATTATTATTATACGGTATTTATAGTTTCGGGGATATTATTGGAAGCGCCCCCCCCCCTTATGAAAGATGTGAGAAAACTAGTAGATAATTATTAAATAAAAATAATGATTGTTATTCTGATCATCCAATTTTACAAGCGATTACTTACGCAAATATGCTAATATAATGTATAAGTACTTCAGTCTTCTTAGTTGGATGATCAGAGTGCCAGTCAATATATTTATTAGAAAATCAATTTCATATTTTTATCGTCTAGGCGTCAGACGTTGCGATACATATATTAAATAGTCCTTATATCATAATATTTATTTAATAATTCATGTATCTACGGTTAAACTTTGTTTCAAAAGGAACCTTGTAACTTGTATCTATTGTACCTAAACTAAATATTTAATTTGTGGTTGTAAAACAATCAAAAAATATGCTAAATCTTCTAAACCCCAGTGCAAGTATGTTTACCTATTCTAAAAGCATTTGGTTACTTATTCAAATTTTCAATATGTCGGAAGCAGACATAAATTTGTATAAAATCTGATGTGACAAACACATGACCTTCCGTCTATTCTATGTATTTTTTATAAATTACTCACAGATAAGGTAGTGTCCTGCAAAAGATTATATATTTCCAGTAAAATTATTTCACAAACTATGCAAGTTATACTTGACACAGACATCTGTCAATTACTAAAATATATTGTTTCTATTTGATTTCAATTGTGCTTTATAGCAACATAGGTTGCAAAATTTATGAATATTAATTTCTTTATAGTTTTTCATCTCCAAATACATTGAATATAAAGAAAAAAACTAATCAAATCGTGAATAACATATCTATAATATTTGTGATAACAAAATGTGAAAAAGAGATATTTAACTGCTTTAAAAAAAAAACTGTTAAGAACTGCAAATAAGAGTACTTCCGGTGTACCAATTATAGCCAAAATTTAATCAAGTCTTTATACGGACGTACAAAAGGAAAGAATTATAATTTTTGAAATTGTAGTTGTTGGAGTTATCGGAGAACTTTTTTCACACATACACACATACCCCCCCCCCACACACACACACACACACACACACACACACACACACATACAACCAAACACACACACACACACAAAGAGAGAGAGAGATGTACACACACGTAAACACACACTACACATACATACGAGTATATACAGACATCATCGTAAAAATAATAAAACGAAATTTTTGACCAAAGACAATACCTTCCTTACCTAAAGTAACGGAAGATAAAAAGAAACAAAACCACAGAGGAAGAGCATTTACGTAGCAATGTTAAAATATTTTGCACATAAGGCGTATAAATATATATCTGCAGACCCATTTTATTAAACATGCAGAACGAATTTTGTTTTATTTGATTTAATTCAAGAATTGCATGTAAATCAAATTTAAACAAATAGTTTTCAAAACATTAGTAAAAAATATAATTTAAAAAAAATCATGATCCCATGTTAGACGACTATGTTCGTATTCCATATTGGTGCTACAGTACACAATATTTGGCAACAGTGCAGGATGCCCGATTGATAGCTTTTTGTAAACGTATATTAATTTTGGACGCCAAATTGTCAGTAATACGTACAAAAATATACGCGGGACGGCAAAAACCCGTATAAAGTACGGAAGTCAAATATACGTGTATATTGTTTTCTTTAAATACGAATTTTTCGAAATATCCTTATGCTCACATTATTAGGTGGGGTGAAACATTCTATATACTCGAAGAAGTAGACGCCTAGGACCAGTATTTCCCATAGACGCCAAATGCATGTTTCTATGTACGGAAGTCAAATTGATAGAGAGATGTATATATATATATATATATATATATATATATATATATATATATATATATATATATATATATATATATACAGTGTGTTTGAAAAAGTGGTTACATCCATTTATCTGGCTTATTATTGCATATACGCTTATTGATTATAAGACATAATTTAATCAATACAATATCTGCGATTATTTTATAGGAAAAGTGTAATTCTGGGATTTCCGGTATAACCGGAAGTGATATCAACTTTGTTAATTTAAATACAACCTATACTAGTTTTTTATAAATTTAGATTGTATTTTTTATTCTCTTGTTTTTCAGTGTAATCCAAGAACGGAAATTAGGCAATGCAATAATATAATAGATTCTACAGACGGAAAAGACGCTTTTACTGTCATTTTAGGTAAGGATGATATTATCTTGTGTCAAAAAATTTGATGATGAGTTTTTAGACAATAAGCACGTTTTAGAGTCCCTAAAATACGATTTTACCATTTTTACGATGATGTATGTGTGTGTATGTGTGTGTGTGTGTGTGTGTGTGTGTGTGTGTGTTTGTGTGTGTGTGTTTGTGTATGTGTGTGACGATTTTTTCATAGACAATAACTTCAATACTACAATTCTAAAAATTATAATTCTTTCGTATTCCTTTTCTTATTGGATTTTGGTTACAATTATTGGTCAACCTGAAGTACTCTCATTTGAAGATTTTAACAGTTTTGTTTTTTGGAAAAACACTGTTAAAATCGTTTTCTGACATTTAATGTTATTATAATATTGAAGAATATTCTAGAATCTACGAATTTTGTGCATTTTATGCTTCATATAGTGAAAATGATTAGGCAGAAGACACACGTCATCAACCTGAGAAAAACCTTATAAAATGAAATATAACTTGTAGAAATTATTAGTTGTTATTATTTTTTTAACAAAGAAGAAAGAATATACTAGTATTAAAGAAACGTATATATTAATAGAGATAATTATCTCTAAGTCAATCCTTTTTACTTTTACGGAATATAAAATTGTTTGGCAAAACATGGTCATTCTCAATAGAGTCAACGTATGGTACGAAAATAAACTACAATTATTTCAAATAATTTTATATTCCGTAAACGGAATAACGATTGACTTAGAAATAATTGTAAATATCATTAATATATACATTACTTAATACTAGAACTTTTTATTTTATTCTATAAGGTTTTTTTCAGGTTGATGACGTGCGTCTTCTGCGTTATAATTTTCGCTATATTCAATGGATATAGAGTTAATGAAATTAAATTTCATAAATCAACCAATCATGCTATGGAAACAACTACTATATTAACAAAATTCTAATTGACAGATGTTAGTGTCAATGAAAAGAAAATGAATATGACAGAAAGATGAGTATGTTGAGATTGATGTTGGGGAAGACACCGAAAGATAGGATAAAGAATGAGAGGATAAGAGAAATGGCTCGAGTGATAGAAGTTTCTAGAAAGATACAGGAGAGGCGATTATATTAGTTTGAACATGTCTTGAGAAGAGATGAATAATATATTGGAAGAAGAATGAACAGCTTAGTAGTAAAAGGTAGAAGAAACAGAGGAAGACCAAAGAGAAGATGGAAGGACTGTATTGCGGAAGACTTGAGAGAAAAGGAATTGAATGAGTACGATAAGCAAAATAGAGAAATGAGTTGATGAAGAAAATCAAGAATAACGATCCCTAACGAATGGGAAAAACTAAAGAAGAAGAAGAAGATGTCAGGGCCAAATACAATTTACATAGTTTGTTTATGAAATAATTTTACTGAAAATAGAATCTTTTGCAAGAAAATATATGTATGGAATTTGTACATAATACAAAGAATTAACGGAAAGCAATATGCTGGCCACATCAGATCTTTTTATTCAAATATCACTGCGATTTTGACTATGGTCTCTGTACCTTCCTTATTTTATTAATGACGTGCTAAGGGTGAAGTTGGCATCATATAATGTTAATTATTTCGTGAACCGTTCAATTAATTTCAAAAAATTTTGAAGCACAAAAGAGCACTAACGAAGCACTAACAATATATGTAATAAGTAATTTGAAATTTTATTAATGACGTGCTAAGTGTGAATTTGGCACGTCATCATATAATGTTAATTATTTCGTGAACCGTTTAATTAATTTCAAAAATTTTGAAGCACAAAAGAGCACTAACGAAGCACTAACAAAAGATTTAATAAGTAATTTGAAATTTTATTAATGACGTGCTAAGTGTGAAGTTGGCACGTCATCATATAATATTAATTATTTCGTGAACCGTTCAATTAATTTCAAAAATTTTTGAAGCACAAAAGAGCACTAACGAAGCACTAACAAACGAAGTAATAAGCAATTTGAAATTTTATTAATGACGTGCTAAGTGTGAACTTGGCACGTCATCATATAATTTTAATTATTTCGTAAACCGTTCAATTAATTTTAAATTCTTTTGAAGCACAAAAGAGTACTAACGAAGCACTAATTACTAATATAAAAAAGAATATTTGTGCTTCCAATGACGTGCCAACTTCACGGACCCCTTAAAGGAGTGTCGAAATTTTTTTTGTCGCTTAGTTGGCACAAGTGTCCTCTATACTCACGCGGAGTTTGAGAGCCATCTGCCATTTAGTATGTTTACAGTGCTCCATTTGTCACTTCATCTTAAGTGTGTTTTGCGATGTTTACAATGGATAAAAAATATCGAACAAAGAATCTGTCTCAAATTTTGCATTGCAAATGGAATTTCGTATGTCGAAGCGCTGAAAATGTTACATAAGACTTTATCAAAAATACGTGCGTATGAGCGGTACAGTGCATTCAAATTTCTGGCCAAAAACTCAACAAATATTATCGAACAACCACCGTATTCCCCTGATATGGCTCCGATAGACTTTTTACTCTTTCCAAAACTCAACTTACCACTTCGAGGCACCCGTTTTCAGTCGATAGAAGACATAAAAGAGAATTCGCGGCGAGTGTTGAAATCGATTCGTGAAAATGCGTTTAAAAAATGTTTTGATGATTGGATTATTCGTTGCCATAACTATATTATTTCGGAAGGAACCAACTTTGAAAGCGATAAAATAAATTTGGTTGAATAATGCATATTTTGTGTTTTATTGACCAATTCTCGGTACTTTTTTGACATAGTAGTATGTTTAAACCTCAAACGATTCTATCTTCAAATTCAATGTCAAATAGTGCAAAGTAAAATGACGTGAACAGTCGAGTGCGGCAGTATTATCACCTGTTCTGTTTATAAGTACCTTATCATATATGTGAATTTATCGTCCCATCTATAAATATCATACTCCTGTGCGTTATACTAACACACATTTTATATGTCAATTTTCGTACCTAGGTAATTGTGTGGAAACAATATGTCGTATGTGGCTGTGAGAAAAATTATTTACTGATGCAAAACAATAACTGGTTTGTAATGTGAAACATTCTAGTTGAAATATGCATAATGAAGTGCTTTATGTTCAGTTTGCCACAAAATTGCAATTCTTCATTACTCGCTGAAACTTTTTGATGATCATAAATTGATTTTTATTTCAAGCAGATAATGCAATTTCATTGGTTCCACATCCACCAAATCCACGAGCATATTAAAAACACATAAATTGTGCAATTAACTGGTGAAGTATTTTATTTGTGTTAACCGATTTCTAATTACATTTCTGATGAAAAATTGACTGTCTGGCAATAGCTGAACTCTGTAAGCTACTAATTAGTCCACAGTATTATCTGTTTCGCGCAATATTTACTGTGTTTAATATGAAATTGATTCATTAGTTAGCGTTTCATATGGAAATGAAAAATTTTAGTACGCTTTAACCTATATAATTATTCAACCATAAGTGGTCGTTAGTTCAAAATTAGTGTTCACATTTACTCTGTTACAATCAGTCGTTACCTCTGGGACAGTCTTTACTAATTACTATTATCATCCTTGATTTAAATTTGTTCGATTTATTGTCAGTATTTCAAATAAAATTTGTATCCTGAGAATTTCATACAAAATATCGTTTCACACTTTGAAATGTTCAAATTCGATTAAAAGTTGTTCTTCAAATCATGTCTCAAACTCCTTCCAGGTGTTTTCTTGGCGAAATATCGAATGGCAATTAAAAAACCTGTTTAAGACTCCGTAACTTCGTAGTACATTGAGATATCAATTTTAGATTTTTATCTCCTACAGACAAAGGGTAGAAAAATATTTCTAGCAAATTTCAAACATTTATATAAATGAATCTGTTGTGACCAGAACAACACCTTCTGTCAATTATACGTATTTTGTACAAATTCCACACAAATTTTTTTTTTGCAAACTATTCTATGAGCGTTTTTAGATGAAAAATGAACTGATCTTACCTCGTACTGAACTGAACTGAACTGAACTACTCATAAAAAGAACAGTATGTTTCTTAACATAAGAAGTAGGAAATATATATATATCATTTCACAAAGGTATTATGTAAATTTTATTTGACGACACTGACATCTGTCAATTATAATTTGAATATTCTGTTTCCGTGGTGCAGCTTTTAGCAGCATTAGGTTGCAAGATATTTCTTTATAATTCTTTATCTCTAAATTCATTGAATATGAAGAAAAAATGTAATAATATCGAATAGATAATAATATATTCTTTTATTTATGATAACATAAAAGGTCAAAAAATGATATTTAACATTTTCAAGGAAAACTGTTAAAATCTTCAAACGAGGGTACTTCCGATTGACCAATTATAACCAGAATCTCATAATGTCTGCATATGGATGTATGGGAATACGTAAAAATTGTAATTTTTGGAATTGTAGTATTGGAGTTATTGCGGTCGAAATTATAGTCACACACACACGCACACACACATACATATACACACACGCATGAAAATACAGATTTTGTACATGAACTAACCCAGGTTTTCTGAAAATTGATCCAGTTTCTATCAGACTCCTAATAGAACGATTTTTGCTAGAAAGTAGCCATCTCTTCCTACTAATGGCCATTTGTACCACTTGCGCTTAAAATTTAAGCTTGGCTTTACTGTAGTTTAAAGTTGTAGTTGCGTTGCACCGTCATGTAAGCCACGCTTAAAAATGGCATTTTGTTAGTTTAAGTTAAATCGCAGACATCTACGGTTTAGTGCGGTTTAAAGGTTAACTTGTATTTGTTGAATTATTCATACTGGACTTCATCAATTTAAATGATGATGATGAAGAAAATGATTTAGAAAAGCTTATGGAAATTGATTTCATTATAAATGGCTTGCCGAGACGCATACATGAAATAGCAAATCCATTTTACGAGTTTGATGATTTTGAGTTCTTTGCTAGATTTCGTTTAAGAAAAAATTCTGTTTTACAATTGTTAGCTGCAATAGAGCAAAGACTTGAATTTCCGTATGATATGTAAGTAGGTATTATATTCAAGCCACTCAAATATTCTATGTTGGAGTATCTTATATATTTTAGCAATAATTGCATTTTACCCATCAATCAGTTATTAATATGCTTGAGAATTTATGCAACAGGGGGACATTTATTATCGTTGGCTGATTTTGGAGGAATACGGCATTAAATTCTTTGTTTTTTTCTTCCCAAGCATCTTT
This sequence comes from Harpalus rufipes, assembly GCA_951394225.1. NCBI lineage: Eukaryota > Metazoa > Arthropoda > Insecta > Coleoptera > Carabidae > Harpalus > Harpalus rufipes. Next base: position 38,757,587 of record OX596283.1, read on the forward strand.
TTTTTTCACGCCATGTTACATGATCTGACTTCTTGTTTTCTAATATATTTTTGTATTTAGTTATAATTGTAACGTTATTTTTTCTACTTTTGTGAAATTAGCACTCCGACTTTTCTTTTTTCAGCAATCTAATAAAGTTAATATATTGTAAGTGCTGAAACATACAATACTATATTTATTTATCTTTTGAGTACACACACTGCAATTTATAAATAATAGTGTAAACCAGCGTAAACGTCACGTCAAAATACTTCAAACAAATACCTGTAACATGTAAGCACAAAAAGGTACTAGAATACTAGGGGAAAACATAAAAAATCCCTGAAATGGTAAGAAATTCAAATAGTCATAAAACAAATTGTCATAAAATATGAAGCTTACCGGAACTGTGCAACTGACTAAATATTTGAGCTGTGGTTTAACTTAAGCGTAGCTTTGTTAAGCGCAAAATTTAAACTGTAGTGGTGCAAATGGCCATAAGTCACATTTACTTAAGTTTAGCGCTAAAGTGTTTTCTATGCGAAATACATCCATTTAGAGCATTTTGTAATAACCTTCTTCGCTAAAAAAGGGCATATTAGCTGATTGGAACAGAGTGTACCACAAAGGCCTCCAACAAGGTTGTATGCACTCAAAAATAGTGTTAATTATTTCAAGCCTCAAATTTCAAGTTCAATCGAAATTTTAATTAAAATTTGCGTCTCAATTGTAATACAAATCTTTTGTAAAAGTATTTGCTTTACTAATAACCTGTTACATAAAATATTAGAAAGTTTTCTGAAACTAACAAAGTCTTAAATAAGAAAATGAACCAGTAATTAAATTTCAGGTTTACAGAGTAAACAATCAAGAAATGTTTAGAGAATTTTAATTTATTCAATTTCCAAGTTTCAACGCGTAATGGTACGTAAGTTATAAATTAAATTCAACATTTCAAATTATACAGAAATTAGAACACCTCGTAAATTACTTTTCTCAATACAATTTAACAAAAATACAATTTCTTGTTTACGATACTACAATTTTTGAAAACATTTAATTTTAAATTTAAATCGGATTAATTCACTGAAATAAATGCATATTAAATAGTCATAAAAAGGAGTTCAATTTAAAACGTAAAACTTACGTCAAAATGTTTACGATCCCCGACAGTAAATTTTATTTTTCGGTATTACATTTTCCATTTATAGATGGAGATAAATTATTCCAATGGAGTAATAAATATAGGACATTTGTGATCCCGCACGTACAACATATGAACGTTTATGTCATGTGACATTTGCACTTCAGCACAATATAAATCTGTCATATTCATGAGGTTTTCAGAAAAATTATATTTATTTTGTAATATTAAAATGTGTTTACGAAAATATTTTTCAGCAAAAATAAATTATTCATATGCTTAATGGCAATAGCTACAGTTTTTATCATTTAAATATTATTTTTGGCTTGAAAAAATTTAGCGATATTTTCATCTGTCATAATAAATTCACATATCCAAATCAAAAATGAAAAATAATAGTTAATTACATTAGTATATTTAAAAAATATTTATCTGAAAAAAAAATCGCGTTATTTTCAAAGTTTTATTTTTAATAATAAGGATTTTGTTCTGAAGTACTAGTTTGCACTAGTCTGCTACACCCTAATGTTAATGCGCGCCAAGAATTGAATTTATTTATAAAAATTGTAAATAAGCAAGTTAGTGCTGCCACCAAGCAATAAAAATTTAGATTACTAGGCTCATAAAATGTTTAAATGGTTTAATATAACTAGTGATGCCGTGGGATCTCGCCTTTTCGAGATATCGTCTCGAAAATCGAGAAATTTCGAGACGAGACTATCATAAGTCTCGTCTCGAAAAATCGAGACAAGACGAGAGTAATTCCCTCGAGATTTTATATTTCGGGATTAGAAAGCAAAAACAACTATTTTTCATCGAAAATAGCTTTATTGTTTTTCAAAATATTCTCCATGAAGATCAATGCACTTTTGTATGCGTGTGAACCAAAACAATCATTTTGAACATATCAACCGCTTCCACAGTTGTCGAAAAACGTTGACCTCGAAATTTGTTTTTGATGTTCGGGAATAAAAAGAAGTTATTAAATCATATGGAAGGATGACTCATCAAATCGACGTTCTGAGTGCTCAAAAAATCACTTGTTCGAGCCGATGTGCGAGTGCTCGCATTGTCGTGGTGGAGAATGATCCGTCTTTGGCGGTTGGTTTTCCTTATTTCTCCGAAGACTTGTGGCAAACAAAAGGTTGTGTACCATTCAGAATTGACCGTTGTGCGTTGCACCAATGGTGCGGTGGAGACATAAGCGTAGATCCACGATTCGTCACCTGTCACGATATCATACACATGTTTCAAAGCACCGCAATCGATTTTTTTGTGCATATCTTATGACCAATTGACATGAGCTCATTTTTGAGCGATTGTCAAATAAATTATGTGATAAACACTATAGTCCTTGATGGTGCTTCATCGCCAAAATCGAATTAAATTCATCGATGCACTGTTGTTGAGTTAATCCACGTCGAAAGTTGTAAAAAAATAATCGCACAAAAATGTTCACGATTTAATTCCATTTTTTTGGCCGGTATGAATTTTTCAAGTTACTGTAAACACAAATACCGCGCGTGCGTCAACACGTTCTGAGTACGTATACCGTCAAAAATATCTAACTTTACGATAGAGACGTCAGTTGCCAGATGGCAACACTAGGGTTGCCCAATCCCGAAATATAAAAGCCAACCATCGTATAAGGAGAGTGCTAAAATAGGCAACGCGAACTTTTGGTCACAATTTAAATCAGCAGACTTATTTAAAATACTCACGACAAAGTGAGGAAAGTAACTCAACGATTTAGAATTTTAAAGATGACTGTTAGAAGAACTTTGGTCAGAAATGATTTAAAATTTCGTAAGACATAATGTAACGAAATAAACTGCGGTCCAGCTTGAATGAATTTCCAGATGCTGCAGAGCATTAAGGAGCCAACATTTTATAGAAAACAGAGAGAGTATGATTCCCCAAATGTTTTTCAGGCGCGACTGATTGAAGACCTTTGGGCATTTCTTAGCAGAAAAGTATACAATAATGGCTGGATATATCAACAATTACAGACGAGAATATTTCTGACGATCCGAGAATTAGAGTTTAAATCATCCAGAGTCAAATGAGACAAGGTATTAAAAAACTGACTCGCATTTAAGATAATGGTCCTGTATCAGTGTTGTAAAATTAGATTTCTTATCCCGTTAGTTTATAGGAATAACCCCTTATATCAAAAAATATTTCTACTTAATGAAGAGGTCTAACTTTTTCTCAAATCTTTTGTTACATAAATTACAACAAGTCAGGTAAAACAATGATACGCGTCCTCATATGAAAGAAACATCGTATTAAAATTTTATTATTTTGTAATTAATGCGTCATGTAATTTTTATTTTGATGTGAGAAAAAAAATAATAAAAAATTAGTATGTAATTTCATACAAGCCGCTTATTTTAAACACCGCTTAAAATAATAGCGAAAATTGTAATGTATGCTGGAGTAAACAAACATAATCGCATTTGTTTTGCTCGTAAAAACTCCGAAATTCAAAACATTTCAAAGGTAATTGGCGAATGAAGTAATCCTTCTTTAGTGCAAGTTATACAGTGCAACGACATGGGGGACACACGCAAACAAACCCGAAACAAGCGGCGTTACTGAAATAAACTCGTTCTAAAACGTGAAGTTAAACTCTTAAGTGGACTATAAACAAGGGCAGCTTTCGTGAGTGCGACAGAAGCAACTACAGCTTCGAGCTAGCCAGGATAAGCAAGCGAATGTTTCAGGCATAAATAGTAAATATTTGAACTGCTTTCATCATTCAGACCAGACAGACGGCATTCGTTTTTAATTCATAATTTACCACTTCATGTATCAAAGTACCTTTATAGTAAACATAGTTATTCAAATTCTGCAAAGTTATTTGATATGCATTACCTGGAACAGATAATTTTAACCCTGCGTCCGACGCGTGAGATTGTGTAACATTTTTAGACAGGTGGGGTGTGAGAAACCCCAACCTATTTTTAGTTTAAAAAAATATATTGAGCATTTTCGAATAATGTTAATAAAATTTATATTCTGTAACAACTCTTTTGTGAAAAAATTGCATAATTTCAAAAAGAGGATCATGGTGTTATATTTTTTATTATTAAATAGCTCGAAAACACTAAGAATAAAGCATTAGAAAATTATAACAGCAACAAAAATATGTATTGAAAATAAAAAGAAAAAGTTATTGATCATCAATTTCTGCCACTTCTATGCAAATTTCATAGTACATTTTCAAGTGTTCCAGCCATATAAACTTATTGCGCGCTACACAAACTTTTGTTTTACGATCATGGATATAGTTGGAGGAAGAAATATTTGGAACTCATTATAGATTCTGTCAATTGGTCGTTATAAAGTTTTATGGACTTTGCGGTAATGGTACTCTGAGCCAGGTAGAGTTTTCTGTCCTGGGCCGTACCCGAAATTTGCATTCAATATGTACTTTTAAATCTGTATTAAAATAATAATTCGTTTTAAATGTATTTTTTCTAACATCAATTTGTAAAGTGAAAAGAGATTAAAATATTATAAGATGTTTCCTAATTATGTACTTTTAAATCTGAATTCAAATAACAATGCGTTTAAAATACACTTCTTCTAACATCATTATTAAATACGGCCCATTTCTAACCCTAAAATTGATGCCTTCAAGTTCGAATAATTTATGAGTCCTGACCACAAACAAACCCAACCGTCCATAAAAGATTGTAAACCCTGCATAAGTCAGTTCCAAATATTTCTTCCTCCAACTATACAAGGATAATTTTCACATCTTCCTTGGTGATCATTTAATTTAGTTTTGTTTTGTAGTGGGACAATACTATGATCATAGACAACAATACGAATTACAACAAACGTTTATCACCAAGAAACTTCAATTAACAACCCGATTTCACTATATTCATGAGCATACAATTTTAAAACGTATTAAGACAGGTGGCGTGTGGTGCATCTCAGTCGAATTCAAACGCGTATGAATCAAACACACGCTGAATGATTACTAATTTTAAATTCTAATACCAGAGAGACAACCAAAATGAAAAGCTATCGAGTTAACCCGACTTGTGTCGGACGCAGGGTTGAACTGTTTCATTTATTTGCTTCTTTGCATTTTGGTAATGTACTTAGTTCATTAGTTCACTATTTACAAAGAATATGCAGTTATGAAAGGTTGTAACCCTTAATCACCCGGATCCGGTCACCCAGACCGCAACGGTTTTACAAATGCAATATATCTTTCAACAGGTAACTCCAATCATCTTTTAATTAATTATACTGTAGACCAGGGGTGCTCAACCCGTCGATCGCCACGACGAACGGAGTCGATCTTTGTCAATTGACAAAATTTGTAATCTTTATAAGAAAAAAAATATAGTATTAATTATTATGGCAATCTGACGCCCTCTTAACGAGACGCCTTTTTGCGGTGCCCAACCTACACACGCACACACGGTGGCCCTGAATATAACTATTCGGAATACAAAACAATTTTATCGTTACACATTTCACTGTACTTAATATTTTAGCGTTTTACATTTTTTTTAAATACCCATTTTGATGCAACAAAAATACTTGCTTTCACAGTAAAAGCAGTATGAAGTTTTGTTATTCAAATACCATCTCTACTCTGTTAGACTAGACTTCTAGTTAAAATGACAGTTTATTAACCATTAGTTAAGAATTAAACTGAAAGTAAGAAGCGATGCGAACAATAGTTTTAACTTCCAGTTAGTACTAAGTGCACAGTGCGTTTCTGAGTTTATAATTTTTTTTCTATCCTTGGGAAACAGCAAACCTTGCTTGCAATTATTTTTCTTTCAAAATTAAATCAATATTATTTTCATCTATTGTCGCGGGCCCTTAAAAGGCGCGGGGCCCATAGGCAATTGCTTACTCTGCCTAATGGGTTATCCGGCACTGCAAACCAATCGGAAATATAACTTGAAATATTCAACATTCAAAATAATGTTCATTTAAAAACAGGTACTCAAGAAGTAGTTTGGAAATACGCACATGAGAAATTTCCGATATTAACAAATATTTCTCAAATGTTGGATTGTTTTCAATCAAGATAGTTGTCAAAATATGCATTTTCAAACATGAATAATATAAAGAAATAAAATTACAAATGACCATTTGGATCAATGCTTGCGATTAGCTACGTCATAATACGGTCATATCAACCCGAAATTAATGAGAAGTCAGAGCAATCCCAAATTTCACATTGATTTACTTGCATGCACTTAATATGCATTTTTCATATTTTCCGAGCTCTACTGATAATAATAGAATGCTACTATACCAAAACTCTAAAATTACGGAATCGCAGTCTTGGCTTCTAAACTATTCAATAAATACAAATTATTGGGTTACTATCGATTCATTCTTTTACATATAAGTGCAGAAATTGGCTCTAAGAGAACATATTTTCTTGGATTCCATAAATCTGTTTTTAATATTTGATCATTTGCCAAAATCGGTAACTTGTCGCCGTATTTGGCACAAAAACCAGAACGAAGGTTACCGAATAAAAGGTATTAAATAATTTCTATCAAATATGGTTATTTGTGGTGATTTCTTGTAACGGTTTAAATTCACGCAGTAACATTTTTGCTCCAGAATCTTATTGCTCTATATATACGTACCTTCCTATCATCTAAATATAGTTTCACTTGCCGCATTGTTACTATTACTCTGTCCATCCTTAGTGTATCTTTATATTTTTATAGTGTTTCGTCCAATAAATTCTCTCTGCTGTTTTGCTTCTCTGCTTTTCGTTGTTATTATATTTCAAATGTTCCTATAGTGTTTATTTATGGAAAATATAATTAACTTCGAATTAGTGACTTATCCCTATTCTGATTATTTTCGCCCTATTTCTATTTTATTTAGTGGATTTTTCGATAGTTTATTCTTTGGCGACATACGAGGTTATTTGTTTACCTTGCTTTACTTGTTTTTAGTTGTCGAATTACGCCAGTGGCGTGGAGTTTTTTTTTATTGTATTTCTTCTTTTTGTTTTGTTTTTTGATATTTTGACGCTATCTTAATCCGGCTAAACTTCTAGGCTCCGGAAAAAAAATTTGAGTCTCATGGACTCGGGTACTGACTTTGTTATGGGGTAGATGTGTTTTTTTTTCTTTTTTTTAGTGTGTTGGTACGTTGTTGAGTTTCGACGCGGGTGGAGTACCCGATTGTTGTTTAGAACCAGTTTTTAGTCTTGCCATTGTGGCGGATTTGTACAAGGTCGATGGTGCTCGAATGACTTTCCAGTGTTGTGTATTTTGGTGGGTGTCTTCGTGTGGTGTCAAGAGCATCTTTTTCGAGTCTTGGAAGTCATGTCTCCTCGGAGGATTTGCGACTCTGCCGTCAGCGTCACCAATGTTGTTCTTCCTCTCTTTTTTTCTAATCTACAGAATTACAGTATTTTTTTAAAGATGTTCGATCAAGGTTATCTGTATCATGAACGAATTAACAAATTGGCATACATTTATCTCTTTCCTTTGCAAAGGCTATAAGCGTGTACGATAAGAATGGATATAATACGCTAGTCTCTCAAAAATTCATATTACTTCGACTAAGTTGACATACTTTCGCTGTAACGTAAGTTTATTTATTAATTCAGATACATTACCTCGATTCATAGCCCTACGTATAACGTTATTTTCTGTCAGTGTCACTGACACTTACATTGTGTCAGTATCTTATTTTTCACATAGTATTTGGTTTTACATTTGCTAATAAACTCACCAGTTGACTTACTTTTGAATTTTGATGCTTTTATTGTAACATATATTTTTATAATAATAAAATAACAGTACCCTCACAAAAACTAAGTAAACGACACTACTGAATTTGTCAGAATGGGCGGAGCAAAAATGTGAATTCATACAATTCCTAGATAACCGTGATCGGACATCTTTCAAAAATTTGACTGTATAATGTTTAACCATGTTTTGTTGTAATTTCTAATATTAACGTTTTGTACATTTTTACAGATAAAAATATTTATTATTCCAAAGTTTGGTTTTACGAAATTAAATTATTTATTTAATACATGTAAAAATGGTCAGCTCTCAAGTACCGTCTACTATTTTCTTCATGAAACAAATATAATAAAAATATATATTAACCTAATTTGACAGGTAATACGTAAAAATTGTTATCTGTTTCAATTCCATGACTATCAATAATTTTGGAATGATTTTCGACATTTTCATACCTAATTTCTGCCGTTACAAAGTATGCAAAATTAATTTTGCTTATTTATTTAGATACAGAATTAAGCTCTACAACCTTTATTTGAAGTATTTTTAACTGAAATAATTAGGGAAGCCAGGAATTACAAAAACATAAATTTACATGTTATAGTTCTATGTTCCCGTGTTGCGGTCAAAATCCTGTACATTTTTCGAAAAACTCTTAATTAACATGGATTCGATTTTAAATAGTTTCCGACGTATAAGACAGTGAAACATGAGATTTTGCGGGATTTACCTCTGCTATTTAGTTTTGACTTCAGTTAAATAAAACTTTTTTATTTGCATTTGAGAGATCATCTGAGATGTAATTAAAAAAAAAACAAATAATTATACTAAGCAAAATGTAGTAGATAATTTTCAAATAACTCCTTGACTATTAGAAATTGAGGAAAATGTTATATATAAAATCTCTGTCAATATTTCTTCGATTCTAATACAAAATAGCCTGTTTTTCGGAGATATATTGAGATCAGACCTATGTTGATTAAACATTTAATATTCATTTTGGTCAGTGCTATATGCCATTAAAAATTGTACCCGTAGTTGTGAAACACCTGTATGTGTATAGTAGGAAAAACACGTGTTAAAGGTGTTTTAGTTCGAGAATATTTTACAATTTATTTCTTTTTATTAATATTTAACTCATTTCTTGGATATTTTCCTTTCTGTCGTTGGCAGCATTGATGACGTGCTGACGTCACTATCCCAGCCCTCTGCGACACAGCAATAAACTTTATATTAAGGGCGAAAATTTGTAAACGCACCGATGTCACGCCGTAAAACATCAGCGCGAATGTTGAGTAGCGAAGGCTGCTTATATCTCGTGAGGCACAACTACGCTCTTCGATTTTTATTACATATTAAAGGAGAGGTTGTAATTTATATTAAACTTTCTCCGAAACGGCTCAAGAAGAGCAGAAGTCAGCAGGAAGGCAAGAGTTGCTTTGAAATACAAGGAATGTAACTTCTATCTGGAATATTGAAGAAGTTATCCTTAGCATACTGAAAGGAAGGAGTCTTATTTTACTTTTTATGTATAAAATATTAACATTTGAATAGAAATAAATATATTACTGCAGATGATCTTCGTATTTCGCTTCTGGTAAGAATATAATCTGTAGAAACTTCAGTAAATCTTTAGTTTTTACCTCACGCTAAGAGAGGTATTGGATTCATGCTAAAAATCGCATATCCAGATTTTAATGAATCAGCACGATTTAAGGTCCCTACAATCCGATTTTAACATTTTTACGATGATGTCTGTGTGTGTGCGTTGATGTATGTGTTGATGTATGTGTGTATATGCGTATGTGTGCGGGATGTTGAAAGGACGATTACTCAAAAACTATAAGACTTAATATTTGTTTAACTACGTATTTCCCAATCGGACGTTAATGGGAAGAGCTGAAAAGGTTTTGGTAACAATTGGACAACTGGAAGTAGCGGATTCTTGAAAAAAAATCTTTTAAATTTTATTTTTTGAAAATTTTTCTTGGTAGTATTAAAGAAAATTAAATTCTCAATCTGAAACATTAATTTTTTTATTATATCTCTTATAGGTTTAGAGATATAGTATATAATAATATTGAATAATCTTTTGTAATAAATTTGGTTGCCCAAAAAACATTGACATATTCGAATGTTTGTAACTGACAGACAAATGCAAAATGTTAGTGTCAAAAATCAGATTTTTCTGGGAAGTACAAATACATTTAAATACATATTATTGATAATAATAAATTTATTTGTCGTCGGATTTGTTACCCATACAAATAGATTAACAATACATATACAGTAAGTACCTACTAACATTTAAATTATAGTATTTCCAATTGGAAATACATTTAATACATATTATTGTATTATTAATTAAATGTGTTTTTAAAATTATGGGTATGTTAATATTATGTATATCCTTAAGAAATACCGCTAATACTGTCAATGAATTTGAAGAATTTTGAACATATTAGAAGAGTAGGACAAAATTCGTCATAGAATGAAAGAAGAGATACAATTTCAATTATTTGTATAATAATAATAATAATACTTTATTTCATAGACATGTGATACATGTATCGAAAATCGTCAAAAATTCTAGGAAATATTATTAAATACAGACAGAGAGGCTGAGATCTATATCCCGTTAGAGACAAATCATAAATTATGACCTATATTCAAAAAATTCGTTTAATTCATAAAAACAATGGTTTACCAAATATGATTTTAATTTTGTTAAAAATGATTTTAAATTAGTACATGACTTAATTTCACTTGGTAGTTTATTAAATACTTTTAGACCTTTAATATGAGGAGCTGTTTCAGTAATTTTATATTTAGTGCTTGGTATATGAAACTTGTTTTTTTGACGTGTGTTAAAATGATGCAGGTCGGAATTTAATTCAAAACACGTTTTTTTGCAATAAATAAACTTGCACACTTCATAAATGTATAAACAAGTGGCAGTTAATATTTTGTATTTTTTGAAAAGTAGTCTACAAGAAAAATCTCGAGCTACTTTTGCCATAACCCGAAGAATTCTTTTTTGACAGATGAAAACCCCATGCAACGCAGCGGAGGCACCCCAAAAACAGATACCGTATCGTATCACAGATTCTACCTTTGCATGATAAAACACAGTTAACTGTTCCTCAGTAAAAACTTTATTTAAATGCCTAAATTGAAAACATATTGAATTTAGTTTTGTTTCTACATATACTCCATGAGATTTCCAATTTAAATTTTCGTTAATAAGCATACCTAGAAATTTAGTTTCATAAACCCTAGATATTTTAATGTTATCTATAACAATATCTAAATTAAGGTTATTGTTAAATTGACGATTATGGAAGCGCATATAATGCGTTTTAGATTTATTAAAAAATAAATCATTCGCGCAAAACCAATTCGATAATTTATTTAGATAATCTTGGCATTTATTTTTCAATGAGTTTTCTGATACGTCTGATATTACGATTGAGGCGTCGTCTGCATACATTGTCAAACAGCAATCATTTTCAAATATCGTACAGAGGTCATTAATGTATAATAAGAACAAAGTTGGAGAAAGGACACCTCCCTGGGGGACCCCAATATTCATAGTTACATAATCTGAATTTACTTCACGTGTTATATTGTTTTCTTTATATGTTAATGTAACAAATTGTCTTCTATTTTCCAAAAAAGAAGTTATCCATTTCAAAGGTGTCCCTCTTATTCCATAATTACTAAGTTTAGAAAGCAGAATGCCATGGTTTACACAGTCAAAAGCCTTAGTTAAGTCACAAAATATTCCTAATGGTTTTTCTTTATGTTCTAGTTTTTCCATAATATTTTCGAGCGAAAATTGTATTGCATTCGAAGTAGAGCATTTTTCCCTAAATCCAAATTGACTTGAAGACATAATTTTATACTTTGATAGAAATGTATCTAACCGTTTTAAAAATGCATACTCGTAAATTTTAGAAAAAACCGATGAAAGTGCAATTGGCCGGTAATTATTACAATCGAGTAAACCACCATTTTTATGAATAGGTTGTATTTTGCTTATTTTTAAACTCTCCGGAAAAATTCCAGTTTCAAAAGATAGATTTATCAAATATAATAGAGGTTTAATAATGACTGGTATAATACGCTTGATTAAAAAGTATGGGATATTATCAGGCCCTGTAGAATTTTTGTTTTTGATTTTGGATTCAATCAAATGTAACAGTTCATCTTCTGTAAAAGGATAGAGATAAAAACTATTTGACTGTGCAGCCATGACATTCCGCTTGCTATTATTACTTTTTGGTAACTGATTTATTACCTTAGCAGGAGCATCTCTAAAAAAACAATTAAATTCATATGCTCTGTCTCTAGCATACATCAATGAGTCTGCGACCGATTTATTTACTGATGGCTTGGTATTCGAGATTTCCTTTATTACTGTCCATGTGCTTTTACTTATATTATCTGAATTAAAAAATTTTCCTTGGAAATATTGTCTTTTAGTCATGGCGACCAAAGTTACATGTTTTCGTTTGGCCTCATTGTATAAATACTTAAATTCATTACATGACTTTTGTAGCTGAAATAAAGTAAATAAATCACTACTAGAGTTTCTAATAGTTTCATTATACCATTTTTTATCATGTTTGACATTGTATATTTTTAATGGAAAACTTTTATTAAAATAAAAATTAAAAGTATCATAGAAAGTATTGAAAGAGGTATTTAAATCTTCTTTTTCATACACATCAGCCCATTTTTCTGAAATAATTTCATTAATAAAACAATTTATGTTTGTTTCATGATAAACTCTGCGAGCATATTTATTATGCTTATCATTGCAGTCAAAATTCGTTGTTGTAAACACAGTTTTATGGTCTGCGACTATATTTTCTTCTATTTTACAATTATTACTAGCATTACTAAAAGCTTGGTCTAATTTATACATACCTCTAGTAGGGTTGTTAACTAAACTACTACAGTTATAAGTTGATAATAGGCCAATCAACATCTAAAAAGCAACTTTGTCTCTATCGGGATCTAGATTGAAATCGCCTCCTATTATTATTTTGTAATTATTTTTCACTACTTTATCTAAAATAATATTGAATTTGTTTACAAAGTTTCGTGCTTCCTCATAGTTTAAGGTATGTGGAGATCTGTAAAAACATAATATAATGTATGTAGTGTACGAATTTGGTTGCCATTTAATGCCACATATTTCAAATTCTTTTTCAATACAAGAATTGTAGAGGTTTATTTCTTGAACATTTAGATTACTATCACACCAAATTCCTACACCGCCTCCTGTAGTACTGGACCGACAAAAATTTGAGCTGCAAGTATAATTTGCAAAATATATACTACTTATTGACTGTGCCGTACACCAAGTTTCAGAAATACACATAAATTTAATTTTATAATTGGGATTTAACAAGTACTCAGTGTTAATTATATTGATTTTGTCAGTATTTAATGATCGGGAATTTATAAAAACAATATCATAGTTCTTATTTCTTATTATGGGGGATATTTTTTACTGCTTCTTCCTTGTTGGAGGTCGGCGATGAAAAAACCTTGAGATGTAGGCACCGCAAGGCCACATATCAGCGTTCATGGCGGTATCGAAATTCATCAGATTAACAGAAACTTTGAAAGAAGAGTAGTGTTCAGGAAATTTTGATTCAACACGATCCACTGTAACTTCTGGAAATTTTATTTTTAAATATGAAAGCAAATTTTCAGGATTGGTATCGGGTTTTAGCCGCGATACATATATAAATGCTTTCTTAGGCGCAGCATCGATATTTATATCTTTTGCTTTTCCGTAGAAACCTGCATTATTTTTCCTAATATATTTATTTTTTACCACTTCACTCCACAACACTTTAGTATCGTTTTGTTCGTCATTGTTACTATTTTTTTCTGGTGGGATATCACCACTGTCACTTACTTCACCTTCACCAGCTGACACATTCGATTTTTGTTTATTTATTGTAGATGTTTTCACTTGTTCACCACACGATTTAGTGTTTTTTATGTTAGGACTAGTGAATTTATTGTCAATTTTATTAATATTTTTACGTTTAGATGTCTCTGTAGTGTCAATATTGATCATGTCCACTTGATTTGATTGCACATTTAAGTTTAAATTTTTCTTTAGAAGAGATATTATACATTCTTTATCATATATAATAGTACATTTGTCAGTTAAAACCTTGTCTTTTTCTTCGATGATTTTTTTTAAATAAGTTATTTCTGTACGTAAATTTTTAACTGTTGCCTCAAGGTCACATGTATCCATCGGTCTAGAATTTCTTTTACAGCAATTCGTTAAGTTATCTTTAACACTTAAATTTTTCTTTGCACAGCAGTTTTGATGTAAATCACTGTTACACACTGTACATCTTACAACATTTGTTAGAGCACTTCGTTTGCACAGTTTGCATACTTTTTTGTTAATTTCAGGAGAGCTATTAACAACACTGCCATTTTCAGTCATTTTTTTTATGCAGAAACAAGGAATGTTAAATTCGTTACTTATAGGGCGCGAGCAATCATGTGACTTTGCTCGCCTTGGCAAGCAGATATGATATATATTTACTAGATGTCACAATTGTCATATGTCATAATTTTTCATTCAAAATTTCAAAATATTCTGATGTTTATTTGTCATCAATAGTATGGAATATACTTCTCGAGGAAAATAATCCACATGGATTTGGAAAATAATGATGTTTTGAATGAAAAATTATGATATTTGACAACTATGTACATTACTAATAGCGTCATTCTAACACGGGCCCCTATATCTGCTTGCCAAAGCCAATAAAGGCACATGACTGCTCTCGCCCTATGTAACATAAAATGAAATGGCACGAGGTATTGTGCTGGCCACAACAGATTTTTATAATAACAAATTGGGAGAAAATATTTGAAAGATATTTTTCAAATATCTTGGGACAATTATTATATTTATTCCTACTTGCCGAAATATAAGAATTTCTATTGATGATGACAAACTCTTCACCCTTCACTTCGATGATGACCATATTATTTTTGCAGGGAACAAGGATGATATAAGATGGTAAGTAAGCTGGACAACGAGTAGCAGGAATGGGGTCTAACAATTAATATACAAAAGCCAAAGTATTTAGTAGCTGGCGGAGTCAGTCGAGATTTAGTGTTGGATCTAGGAGTGATTAACTGTGTAAGCTCCTATAAATATCTAGTAGTTAGTATAACCAATAATGGTTCTAGCAAAACATAAATTAAAAACCGTGTCAGACAAGGAACAAATCATAAAAGATGTACAAGACTTTTGTTGAAAATATTACGACCTATGGAAGTGATATCTGGGAAACAACAGAGAAAATAGAGAAATAAATAAATCATCACGTTATATTACCCATTACTGGGTGTGCCAATCTGCTTTGTACACAGATATCGGTAATGATGAAATATTTGAATCGTGCGGGCGCTTACCAGGCGTCACCTCACAGGCACTCCTTGCTTGCGTGGAGAGTGCACCACAAGAGTCATAATTCAAAGTAATTTTTGGCATCGGTCGGGTTTGAACCCGGGTTCCCAGACACTCAGGCACATGACCACAAGAAAATAGAGAAATAGCTATTATGAATGGAAATGGGATTTTGGTAGCGTTGCTGTACGCTGACATTACTAGATTGAAAAAGGGACGTCCCAGAAAAACATGGAAAGACAACGTCACGAATTGAATGTCAAACAGAAACCTAAAGAAGGACGATTGGAGTAATCAAAATCGTTGGAAATTAGGATGCAAAAAACTTTAAATGTAATTACGTATATATAACACTGAAAAATGGGCCACTGAAAATACTTATTTTTTAATTCACTTTACTTATTCGTAAACTAGGCTTAGGGGCTTACTAATCATGGTATTTGGCATGATGGTAGCGCTTCCAGTTTAAATTCAACGATATGCTTGAAGTCAATTTTTATTTAAGGATCAAACTTGGGCCCACTATTATTCAACCTCTTCATTAATGACGTGGTGGACTGTGTTCAACATTCTCAAATACTTTTGTATGGTGATGACAAAAATTTAACAATCAATTCTCTTACAAAATAACATCAACAACATTTTAAAACTGCCCCAGAACTCAAAATTGTTCTTTAATTACGGTAAATGTAAAATAATGAGTTACTTTGTTAAAAAATACATTTACACTTATGCATATCACATGGAAACATTCGCTTGAGAAAGTAAATCAGTTTAAAGATCTTGGAATTATATTTGACACAAAATTAACATTTAATGTAGACATTGAGACTACTGTAAGATCATCCTACATTTTTTTTGGATTTGTAATTAGAAATTGTCGGTCTTGGTCTTTCTGTAAAACAACTACACTAAAAGCTTGTATTGTGCATTTGTCCGCTCTAAGGTAAAATATTGTTTGGAATCCAATATGTCATAAATACATATCTAAGATTGAGTTTGTCCAATCAATATCAAATATTGTTATTTTAAAATCCATGGACAATATCCTAGCTTTACCCATGATTATTCTATTTTATTGCCTGAAGTGATCTTGGTGCTATTTCGTAGCAGAAGAAATTTTCAATTATCTTTCTACTTGAACAAATTAATTAATAATTGTATTGAAGACCCAAGTAGTCTTGAGCTAATACCATTTCACATTCCACGAGTCACTTCAAGAAATAAAGTACCGTTTCATTGTAGCTAGGACTAATTATGAATTAAATTGTAAGACAACTCTGTGTAGCATAACAATGTATCATGTGCTATTGACATTGACATATTTGGTGACTCCTTATCTAAATTTAATATTAATAAAATACTTTTCTGGTTAAGTTACTTGTTAAATTTCTTATATGTTTATCAATTAATTACTGTATTTACTGTTTCAACCCATTCGTTTTTATATTAGTATATCGTATAATCGTCCTGTAATTGGGATCTTGTATCCTATTGGATTGATTTATTAATAAATATATAATCCTAATCCCTAAATTAAGTTTACTCGGTTTCCAAAGCTGTAAATTAAAAAAAAAATGTGCACCAAAATTTAAAAACTAATTTTCTTAAAAATACAACTTAAATTGACGAAATTGTTTTTGATGGAAATTAATATGCAGAGACAATTAAAAGACAGTAATGATGTAAACAAAACCTCTTCTTAAGTTTAATTGTTTTAGCCGCTAACCCAGTTGAAGTAAAACAGAGTCAACAATAACAATTCGGGCCAAATTGCTTCGTAAAATTAAACGAAATTATCAATTCGGAAGTAGCGTCCAAATGTGCGAGTAATCAACGAGATTTGCCACGACCGCGACGTTCCCAATTACGGGGGCGTCGTAAATTTTTACTGCGTCTACCCCTAAAAATGTAAGGAAATTTCCAACTGCCATTAAGCCCGGCGGCTTCTACTTGGCTTCGCTTAACTAAATGTGTAAACCACACACGGAATAAGATATGAAGACTGCGGTAGACTTTCACTTTCAGATCGTGCGGAGACTACATGCTAATTCTGCATTTACATCAGAGTCCACCGGAGAAAATGCTTATCCCACGCTTTGAATAATTTATTTTTGGAATTTGTATCGCTCGTCATGTGTACGCATTTTGATAGCCATTGAGGAGGGTATTTACGCATGCTAATACTTTACAACTCCCAAGGGGGATGAGGTACATAAATTGCGAGAAGTCAAAGAAAATCACGCTTTTACAATAAAAAGAAGTACATGCTGCTGAAATTGATGATGATAATCTAACACTGAATTTAAAATAAATAACGAAAAAAGATTTGTGAAAAATGTATTTCCCATATCTAGGAACGTATGTCCCATAAGTTTGGGCACAAATTTCAACATTTTTTTTTTGTAAAAAAATGTATTTACTTAAACTTTTGTAATACTTAATAATTAACTGTTCCATAAGCAACAAAATTATTAGACCGGGCGCTAGTGCTACGTAAAAAGATACAGTATTATCAGTACACCTGATGACGGCAGCAGATGGTTAGCTACCGAAAGGTTGTGTTATTATTTGTATTTTTATTTAAAAATAAAAAGATAATGGAAGATCAAATTCAATTTTATTTAATACGTTATAAGTACTGGAATAGTTATCCGAGGAATAAATTTGTCCCTAGATTTATCGGACGGAATATAAATGACTTTTATATGTATACTATAGCAAAGGAATAATTATTCCTGGAATAAGTGAATTTTTTATGTGAAATTATACTTGACAGTAATCATTTCACAAAAAATTAATTATCTACACGAGTCTGCTAGTGATATGAGTAGAATGAGTGAACCAAAAAAAAAAAAAGGTAGGTAATAATAGTTTTTAATATGATAAAATGTGCGAAAAGATTTTCATTTTACTGGCACAATTATTTAATTGATTTTATAGATACGGGAACTTTTCAGTTTTTATTAGAACAAATAAATATATTCACTCATTGACGGAGAGAAATTTCGCTTTCAGTAAAATTATATTTAACTTTGCGATTTTATGCAACAGGGTCCACGTTACTCGTTGTGGGTTTTTTCCCAGGTGTAAGTGAAACAGCTAGAAAAATAATAAAAGAAGTGAGCGAGACAATTGCCTCCCTTCGTAATCAGTATCTATATATGCCCCGAACAGATGAAGAAATTCGGGAAACACAACTTAAATTTTACAGAATAACACTTTTTCCAAAAGTAATTGGTGTAAAAGATTGCACACATGTAGAAATACAGTCTCCGGGAGGATATGTACACGAAAAATTAATTACATCATACATTCTAATGTTATTTGTGGCTCTAATCTTACACGATTGAATTATATTAAAGATTTAGGCGTTACTTTTATTTATAACTTTAATTTCAATGAGCACATTCTTAATACCTGTTCATTAGCTAGTAAAAGTTTAGGTTTCATTCTTAGAATACGCAAAATGTTTAATGATATTACAGCTATTAGATCCTTGCACTTTGCATTCGTTATTAGTAAATTAGAATATGCCAGTTTAATTTGGTACCCATTTTAGTAATGAAGTTTTTTTAGCCCAAAAAAGAATAGTAAGATGCCTAGCTGGTGCAAATCGCCGGAGTAGCTGCAGAGAATTATTTAAAAAAATTGCATATTCTCCCACTGTCATGTCTATTCATTCTCGATTTATGTATTTTGGTACATAAAAATAAAGAAAAATTTATGTTAAACAAAAATAACCACCAGTTCAATACAAGAACTAAAAATGACTTTCGGACGCCATTAACAAGAACAAAAATTGGAGAACATGTGCCCTATACACTTGGATTGCACATATGCTTGCCTCCTAATATTAAAAATGTAAACAATATTACAACCTTTAAAAAACATCTAAAAATGTTCTTGATTGAACACTGTTTTTATAGATTAGAAGAATTTTATCAGTTCTGTAAAAAAATTATATAGTACTCATTGTCCTGTTTATTTATTTTACTTATTCTGTTTGTATGTACTGACTTTTTCTATACACATTGTACTGTGTCTTTGAAAATAAAAGAATTATTATTATTATTATTATCTTGATCGTATTCATCGAAGGTTCCTAAAATATATGACATTCAAGCTAGACTGCTCCCTACTGCTCGCACTGATGTTTTGCAGCGCTCACCATTTCGTTTGATTTTTCTGAATGCCGATTTAATTTACAAAGATGTATTAGTTACTTTTTTTGAACCTTATGAAACTAGTATATTTAATTCTATTTTTATTGTTATTATTATTTAAATTAAGCATAAATTATATAAATTATTTTATTTATTTATTTTCGGTTTTCCAAGTTAATTGGTTTAGTTATATAAAATACAGTTTAGTGTAAAACCTACTCTTTGGGGATTATATTATTGTATAAATAAATGGTAAATGTTTACTAGTTATATTATAAAATATTTTTTATTAGTAAAATTCTTTTTTGGCTTAATGATTAGCTGGATTATTTATATAAATAATAATAAAATTCAAAGATATAAAAACTGAAGTTCATTAAGGGATTATAATATTATATAAATAAATGTAAAATGTTTAGTGGTTATATTGTTAAATACTTTACTTAAATAATATTTTTTTTTTTATCTAAATAATTATTTGGTTTATGTATATAAAAACAAAAAGAAAATATTTAACGTAATTTAAATTTCTATGTTGTTTAGTTAAGTAAGTATAAAATGCTTATCAATTATTATATTATCAAATATTTTATTTGTATAATTTTGGGTTTGTGAATGTATGTTATAAATATATATTTGTTCACACTTTGCCATCCACTATTGTATAAGATGTATTTCTTGGAACAATATACTTTATCTATCTATCTATCTTTATTGTTATTATTATTATAATTATTATTTTTGATTTCGCTAAAACTACCATTAATGGAATCGTTTTCTTTTTCATGTCACCGCTTCAACTTTAAACAAGAATGATAAGTAAATACAAAGTAGGTTTTACGAGTATATTGAGGGTAACACTTCTAGGAGTATTTTTTGTTCGAAAATAACTCCAAGTCTTAAGTATATTTTTTTCTGTAGGCACTATTTCACGATCCGTATCCCTGAAATTTCAAATATTCTTGTGATGTTGAAACACATTCCAGTTTTTTCTGTAACAAACGTACGTTTCCCAGCAGTCAACACCTCAAAGAACAGGCTGAAGGCCGGGGTAGGTTAAATTTCAGCGCCGCTTCCTAAACACTTTACCGGCTAATAAAACACCCTAAACACCCGGCCGCTTCTCGCTTCATAATTTCCCTTCACAAATGACGCTGTCGAGTCGCGGAAACACGCTCGCAAAGGAATTTCTCCCGTATTGAGAAGAAAGAACACTGAACACGGGAAGGTGTAGGTTGACTAATGTCGCCTTTGTTTTCGAAGCCAAACAAAAATAAAGATTTCACACAAGTTTGAATAGACAAACAATACAATGTTTATAAATATATTCTTTTCATTTTCAGTTCTTTTGAATCTTCTTTTAAAACATGTGTTCTCTAGATTTTATCTTTATTAACAGTGAATTCACTTTCTTCAAGAGTAATTCCAGGGATGTGCGTCAATAATGACGTAGACATAGACATATTCAGAAATATAGACGATGTAGAGAATGTGGATAATAAAATTTGAATTCATTTACTGTAAAACATTACATTAATTAAAAAAATCTGATGTGGCCAGCACAATACCTTCCGTCAATCCTGTGTATTATGTACAAATTCCATAGATAAATTATCTTGCGAAAGATTTTAAATTTTGGTATTATGTGATTCTCTTTCTCGGCAACTGAATTCCATACTCATGATAACAATCAAACC
Source organism: Harpalus rufipes (assembly GCA_951394225.1). Lineage (NCBI taxonomy): Eukaryota > Metazoa > Arthropoda > Insecta > Coleoptera > Carabidae > Harpalus > Harpalus rufipes. Next base: position 38,778,796 of record OX596283.1, read on the forward strand.
ACATTGAAATAAGAAAATTATGAAATTTTGAATGAAAAATTATAACACTTGTCAGTTATGGACATAATTAATTGCTGTCATTTTGACACAAGTCCCCATATCCCATATCTGCTTGCCAAAGTCAGCAAAATCATGTTACTGCACGCGGCCCCATACATAAATTTTCTTGAAAAAGATCCTATATTTCCAGTAAAGATATTCATAAACAAACTATGCAAATTGCACTAGACACTGACATCTTCTTCTTTAGTTTTTCCCATTCGTTAGGGGATCGCTATTTTTACCTCTCGCTAAGAGAGGTATTGCATTCATGCTAAAAATCGCATATCCAGATTTTATTGAATAAGCACGTTTTAAGGTCCTTACAATCCGATTTTAACATTTTTACGATGATGTCTGTGTGTGTGTGTGTGTGTGTGTGTGGATGTGTGTGTGTGTGTGTGTGTGTGTGTGGGATGTTGGAAGGACGGTTACTCAAAAACTATAAGACTTAAAATTTGTTTAACAACGTATTTCCCAATCGGACATTCCCGGGAAGATCTGAAAAGGTTTTGGTAACAATTGGACAACCGGAAGTAGAAGATTCTTGAAAAAAAATCTTCTAAATATTATTTTTTGAAAATTTTTCTTGATAATATTAAAGAAAAATAAATTCTCTTTCTGATACATAAGGTTTTGGTAACAATTGGACAACCGGAAGTAGAAGATTCTTGAAAAAAAATCTTCTAAATATTATTTTTTGAAATTTTTTCTTGATAATATTAAAGAAAAATAAATTCTCTTTCTGATACATTTAAATATTTTTATACATATTTTATAGATTTAGAGATAAAAGGAATATAATATATAAAATAATGTTGTAATTAATTTTACAACCGAAAGGATGCCATGAAAAATAGTTGATAATTTAAATTATTTGTAACTGACAGATAAATGTCAGTGTCAGAAATAATGAGTAATGAATTAAAAATGTACTTGGAGAATCCCTTAGTTCTTGATCTGTGACTATTATGGAGATGACAAGTCTAGGTTGAAGGACTTAAATTTGTTTCAAACATTATGGGACAATGTACACCAGTACTGTAGACTAGAGTAACTTTGAATTGCGAAAAAGCTATCAAATTCTTCTCAAGTAAGTTGTAAATATTGACAAAATTACACATCGATATAAGAATAATCGGAGTGCAATCTATCCGTCACTTTATTAAAAGGAATTAGTGTTATTTAGATATAACAAGTATGAAAAAATAAAATGTAAAAGAAGATATGTAAGAATAGATGCACAATCCAGATATATACATTTTAGACCGCCCAAAATTAATGTTTTTACTAGAAGAATATGAAGAGAAAGTAAACAAAGTTGTTCGAATTGAAAATTGCTGTTACCAGCCTAATATTTATATATGGTAAACTCTACTTTGTAATTTATTGTAACATAATTTATGGTAAATATCTTTATGTTGAGACATGCTATTATTGAATAATAAAGAAGTTTATACGTCATAGATTTATATGAATATATTATTTGTATTTATAAAAATATTCTTTGCTTTATGCATACAGCCAGGTAAAATATACGGCGAGAGGTTATGTGCTGGCCACATCAGATTTTTTATTTTTTTCTTCCAGTCATTTTTGTTTTCCGTGTCGTCCTCATTCAGTTCCTTTTCTCTCAAGTTTTCTGCAATACAGTCTTTTCATCTTATATTTGGTCTTCCTATGTTTCTACCACCTTCTATTAATATATTCATCTCTCCTCATAACATGTTCAAACCAATGTAATCGTCTCTCATATCTAGAAACTTCTAACACTAGAGTTACTTTCCTTTTTCTTTCATTGATTTACATTTTATTGATACTGACATCTGTCAATTTGAATTACCTGAATATATTAGCAGTTTCCATGGTTAAGTTAGCATAGCTGGCTGAATTATGAAATTTATATAAAATTTATTATCTTTATTCTTCTTTAACTCTATATCTGTTGAATAACAAATATAAAATGCAATCAAATCGTATAGATAATAATATATTGTTTAAGTTATAATAACATTTAACTGAGTTTTCCAAGAAAAACTATTAAAATCTTCAAATGAGGGTACTTCCGGTTGACCAATTATAACCAAAATCTAAACAGGTCTGCATATGGTTGTAAGGAAGAGGAATACGCAAGAATTGTAATTTTTGGAATTATAGTATTGGAGATATCGTGTCCGAAACGGCGGGGATACACACACACACATACACACACACATACACACACACACACGCACATACGAATACACACACACACACATACAGACATCATCGTAAAAATAGTAAAATCGTATTGTAAAGACCCTAAAACGTGCTTATTCAATGAAAACTAACCACCGAATTTTTTGACCAAAGACAATACCTTTCTTACCTAGAGGTGACGGAAGGTAAAAAAAACCTATGTAAAATATTCCTGTCGAGCTTTTAAAATTCCCGTATTCCCAAGATATTGGAAAATATAATACATGAAATATCCTTAGATTATTCATACGAACCTATAATTGTTAGTATAGTTTGGTTCACGAAAGATGACAATTCAAGGTCATTTTCAAACCATCTGGTATAATATTACTTGCAAATAACTTCACTAATTCCATACACATATGCGTGCACCAGGTATAATATTTGTGGATACATTTTAATCATTCAAAATCCCGTTGAAAATATTCGTGTTCATTATGCACAAATTGAATAACTTCCCTTCGCAAAGTTTTTCCTTTCTCTCCCATGATTTTGTTCAATAAAATCGCGGTACAAAATTAGAAACTTATTCGTTGATTTTGATTAAACGTCAAATCGTGCGTCAAATTCAAAAAACAAACTCCGCCACTGGATTTGCTTTAACGTAGAGGGCAGTTCAATAGATAATTGCATACCAGCAACTCATCGACATACGTTCCTATTACTTTTAGTGTGTTAGAGAGCAATGTGAATATTGAACGTATATCTGTCATATAGCATAAATTACGTAGACATACGTCAAATAATCTATCTCTTTCTAATACATAATGTTACTATACTACCGCTATATAAAATATTGTTTATTCTTTCTTCGAACAAATGGCCTTGAATTGTCATCTTTCGTGAACTAAACTATATTAAAAATCACAAAAGTACTCGTACAGTCCAACATAATAGTATATTATTCAATGAGCTATTACTCATGACAATGAAGTTTGCATTACTAGCCAGAAGGCGAGTGATGTAAATCATTCAAATAAATAATAATGCGAATAGAATACTATAGTTTATCCGCAACTATCAAATAATAACAGACTGTACTATTATAAAATCAGAAATAACCTAACAAATTTTAGAAATTTGTTTGTTTACAAACATAAACATAGTTAGCGTTGAGCACTAGGTACTTATTCTAACAAAATTATGAAGTGATTTGACATTTAGCAAAAAAAATTAAACCTTAAGAAGAAAATGAAACTATAAAATATGAGAAAACTCGTATAATTTTGACTTTTTATGTGGAAAAAATTACTTATTAAAATTAATTTGCTTGTACTCGTTGAAATGTAAGATTTGAATTTGACATAACGATTTAATAATATTATTCCATCGAACTGTCAATATTATTCAATTAGCAACAGTAACTAAGGTCATTAATTGATAAAAAAACGGTTGAATTATGGGTATATTATTTGACAGTCGTGGATAAAATACGTTATAATTATAACTATTGTACATATATACCAAAACTATACATCGTTGTTCTACATTAAAATTTGTATAATCTTTAGGATGATTACAAGACATTGCCTCTAGTCACAATCGTCACTCTTTATCTTATTATTATTTTCAAAATTAAAACTCAATAGACACTGACAGAAGTAAAGGAATTTGACATTTAATGTGAAATGAAACTTCAACATAACCACGAAAATTTCCCTACGATAAAAATTAAATCCGTAAAATAGTTTTAGGGATAATATCCCCTAATATGGTAACACTGAATCGAACATAATTTTACTCCCCTGTCCAATCTTAAATCATAATCTTTTATTATATCTACATTGTTTACGTATAAATTTATTGTCTACGAATTAACGACACGTAGACAATTAAAGTCGAAGCGTAAACACCCATCTCTGGGGACTTCGTAAGTCAATTGGTAGAGCATCTAACTAGACAAGAATGAGAGATCCATGAATTTGTGAAAATATCAATCTTCGATATTTATATAGTGCGGAACACGAGTCTTACTAAATGGAAATCAATAAAATAGTACGAGTATAAACACCTCGCTACTCGTAATTCCAGCCTCGTGTTCATAGCTGACCTCGGTATAATATCTCGGTCATTTAACTCAAACGATCGGCTAAAATGAAGCATTCGCCAGCTACATAATCGATATATAATTATAATATTTTAATATACTTATTAAGATGTGATCCGTGGATTAAGGAAATCGCACTGTCAAATAATTATTCGGTACTCAGAGTGAGTGGGTAAGGGTACCTAATCATCTCACATAAGCAAAATACATATGAAAAATTCCATAAATTCAACAGATATTTGGTAGATTAGAATTTTTCGGTATTTATACTTATATCATTCACGATAATAACTGATTTTATAGAGAATATAATTCATTAGTCACGTGATATTTTTTCCGCCAATTAACATTCAGAGTCTCCCTAGTTACACGTTTATCACAGCGATGATAAAAAACAAAGAAATTATCACCTTATTTATAGTCGTTACTAAGGGATTTGTTTCTTTATTTACGACATTGATAATTAATTTTGAGTAAAAAATAAGTAATAACAATAATTCAAACTCCGATATATTAAATAACACTCGTAAGTACCATGGTTTAATACATTATGAATATGTATATCAAAAGTTAGGTTAACATAATGTGTTATAAAAATTCATTATATTCTCTCATTAAATATAAGCTCGTGATATGATTAATAATCGAAGATATTGCTCGTGAAACCGAAGCAGCACAGTTAACTCGTCCTTCGAACTCGTGAAATTTCCAGCTCATCGATGATAATCATATCACTTGTTATATTACGTATGAAAATAACTTTACACAGTTTACAATATTTTAAATTGGATCGTTTAGCCACATTTAAATATCGTATTCATCCGATTTGGTTTTTATTGCTGCACTCGTAGTAATGTGAATACAGCCAATAAAGAATACTCTTCCTATTCCACCTCCAATTAAATGAGGATGTCCTCTATTTTTCAAGAAGATATTCATTATTTGTTTCGTATTGATTATCTTAGCAATAAAACGTTTTTGTACCGTATACATAACGAGATAAAAAACAAAGAAATATATCTCGCGTGTAAATAAAATACACAATTCCTGACTGGAATTTCTTAATAAGGCACAGCGCAGCGAGCGAACAACTAACGAAATTTATAGTAGGCAGAATTAAGCAGCAATGCGGAGATAAATTAAACTTTGTTTAGTCATGGACACCTCCCAAGAAAGATAAATTAAGCTTTAAATTTAATATATCACGCTTTTTTCCAAAATTTTAGATTCTAGAAATTATTATCCTGATTTTAGAAGTTATTTATTATATAACACTCTTACGGAAGATTTCACTATCAAACAAAGCCAGCTGGGAATTATTTATGCAGGCCACGAAATATTAGTTATTTTTGTGAGAATATAATTCCTTAGTCACGTGACATGTTTTCCGCCAATCAACATTAAGAATCTCCCTAGCTACGCGTTTATCACAACGATGATAAAAAACAAGGAAATAAACACCGTATTTATAGTCGTTACTAAGGGATTTGTTTTCTTTATTTATTGACATTGACAGTTAATTTTTAGTATAAAAATAAATAATAACAATAATTCAAACTCCGAAATATTAAATAAAACACGTAAGTACCATGTTTTAATACAATATGAATATGTATATCAAAAGTTAGGTTAGGTTAGATTGCAAAAATTCATTATATTCTCTCATTAAATATAAGCTCGTGATATGATTAATAATCGAAGATATTGCTCGTGAAACCGGAGCAGCACATTTCAACTCGTCCTTCGGACTCGTGAAATCTGCAGCTCGGTTTCACTCGAGAATATCATCGATGATAATCATACCACTTGTTATATTACGTGTGATTATATTGCACACTTGAAATAAATGAATAATTTTATAATTTATGGCAATTGTCAATAAGGTAATTTCACAAATTTAATTTTTTACTTTCCGTCACTTTTAGGTAAGAAATGTATTGACCTTGGTCAACAAATCTAATGACGAGTTTTTAGTGAATAAGCACGTTTTAGGGTCCCTATAATGCGATTTTACCAGTTTTAAGATAATGTATATATGTATGTGTGTGTGTGTGTGTATATGTGACAAACATTTCGGATCGCATAACTCCAAACCACGATTCCAAAAAATATATTTTTTTCGTATTTCTCAAGTTTACATCCAAAAGAAGAGGTAAAGTATTTTTTTTACAATAAACTGTGGTTTTAATTCAAAAGTTACTAAAAATAGTAAAAAACGGTTTTAGTGTAAACCAGTAATACCAAAAATGTGTTAAAAGTTTAAAATATTTCTGCTATAAATAAAAGGTTTTAATGTGTAAAATTTATTGTAATATTAATAAATGTACACAATTTAATGTATTTGATATAAATTTTGAATGGAAAATGTCTAAAAATTATAAAAATTTACTACCTCAATCAACATGTTTAGAATGAAATATATCTGTCAAATCAAATGTCACAAAGAATTTAATTTTTAAATAAAGTAGTTTTAAAAGGTAAATTATTGTATGGTAGACTAATTAGAAAATATTGTTTAGATGAATTTTGTACCTATCTTTGTTTTTGTGAAATAAAATAGCGTCATTAATTTTTTTTAAAACAATAAATCTCGAGATAACACAAATTTATGATTTTTACCTCTCGCTAAGAGAGGTATTGGATTCATGCTAAAAATCGCATATCCAGATTTTATTGAATAAGCACGATTTAAGGTCCATAGAATCCGATTTTAACATTTTTACAATGATGTCTGTGTGTGTGTGTGTGTGTGTGTGTGTGTGTGTGTGTGTGTGTGTGTGTGTGTGTGGATGTGTGTGTGAGGTTGTTGGAGACACGGTTTCTCAAATTCTATAAGACTATAGACCTGTTTGACTACGGATTCCTCAATGTAACAGTAATGGGAAGAGTTGAATAGGTTCTGGTAACAATTGGACAACCGGAAGTGGTAGTTTCTAAAAAAAAAAAATATTATTTTTTGAAAATTTGTTACTACAAATATTAAAGATAATTAAATTCTCAATCTGAACATTTAATTTTTTTATTATATCTCGTATAGGTTTGGAGATATAGGATATAATAATATAAAATAATCTGTTGTAATAAATCTCGTTGCCCGAAAAACAGTTGCGATGTTTAAATTTTGTAACTGACAAATGAATGCAAAATGTCAGTGTCAGATTTTTCTGGGAGGTATGAGTACATTTAATATATATTATTGTATTATTAATTAATTCTGTATTTAAATTACAGGTATGTTAATATCACATATATCCTTAAAAATTACCGCTAATACTTTCAATGAATTTGAAGTATTTTGAACATATTAGAATAGTAGGATAAAATTTCTTGTAGAACGAAAGAAGAGAAACAATTTCAATTATTTGTGTGTACAAGAAATGTTAAATTCGTTACTTATAGGGTGCGAGCAGCCATGTGACTTTGTTGGCCTTGGCAAGCAGATATGAGGATCCGTGTCAGAATTACGGCTAGTAGTTATTTACATAGATGTCACAATTGTCATGTCATAATTTTTCATTCAAAATTTCATAATATTCTGTTTATTTGTCATCCATTAGTATGGAATATACTTGTCGAGGAAAATAATCCACATGGATTTGGAAAATCATAATGTTTCGAATGAAAACTTATGATATTTGACACCTATGTATATTACTAGCTCTCATTCTGACACGGGCCCCCACATCTGCTTGCCAAGGCCAACAAAGTCACATAACTGCTCGCGCCCTATGCAACATAAAATGAAAATGGCGAGAGGTATTGTGCTGGCCACAACAGATTTTTTCATGTTTCCTAATAATATATTAAATTTTTTGTTTTATATAAATTTAAATAAATAGGGCATCACGGTTTATTACCCATTTCTGGATGTGCCAATCTGCTTTTATTAGTAGAGTTCGGTAATGACAATATATTTGTAACGTTGACAGTGTGTACCAATGGCGCTCTGAGCTGTCGCCTCCCTAAATCACTCCCGTCGTAAAGTGTCTGTAAAACACTGTACTTACATGGGGCCCTCAAATTTGAATTTGCCTGGGGCTCCATGAAACTTTAACGCGCCACTGATTTTATTTGCTCATTTTTACAAAAATGACACCGAATTTAATGTTTTTATTTATTCAGATCATATAGTTTATGTTTAGAAAATAAGTTTATGTAGTTTTTAGAGGAAATTAAAATTTATGAAATCATCCTAGACACATACGTATATTACAGATTAATATTTTTTGGGTATAATTCGCAATTTTTTTGTATATATCGGTGTTTAGCAATTTAGCGTTATCCGTTCGATCCGATACAAGCAATAAAAATATAATGAAAAATAATTATTGTCCGATATTAAGCAAAAACAGGAAGCTACATTGTGTTCCAGCTGTCATGTTGTATAGCTGAGCATAATAGAGATAAAATTGCTGATAACTCAACAGCGTACCCGAAACACCTTTGATTAATGATGTTTCGGATATTAGTTATTAGTCCTTGCAAAAAATCCTGTAATGTCTCAACTTTTGATCATTATCTTAAAAGCGCTAGCTAAATAATTACAACAATCAAGACAAATGTATCGGAGATCCTTCCATAAGATTGGAGCGCTTTACAAATCTTTTATTTATGTTTCGCGGTTTAACAGAAAAATACTATCCAGTATGGTTTGATTTTTTTTACCTTCCGTCACATTTAGGTAAGGAAGGTATTGTCTTTGATTAAAAAAATCAATGATGAGTTTTTAGTGAATAAACATGTTTTAGGGTTCCTATAATACGATTTTACCATTTTTACGATGATGTCTGGATGTATGTATGTGTGTGTGTGTGTGTGTGTGACGAAAGTTCCGGATCGCATATCTTCAATACGATTCCAAAAATTATAGTTTTTTCGTATTCCTCAAGTTTACATCCAGAAGAACAATTGATTAGATTTTGGTTATAATTGGTGAACCGGAAGTAGCATCATTTGATTTATTGACATTTAACGTTATTATAATTTAAAGAATATATTATTCTCTACACGATTTGATTGCATTTTATACTTCATTTCGATAGATATAGAGTTATAGAATTTTAATGAAATTAAATTTTATAATTCAGCTATGCTAAACATGGAAACTACTAATATATTCATATAATTCAAATTGACAGATGTCAGTATCAATAAAAATTAAATTAATGTGGCAGAGATGAGGATGTTGAAGTAGATGTTGGGAAAGACACGGAAAGATACGGTAAGAAAATAACTCTAGTGTTACAAGTTTCTAGAAAGATACAAGAAAGACGATTACATTAGTTTTGAACATGTCATGAGGAGAAATGAAGAATTATATTGGAAGAAGAATGAATAGCTTAGTAATAGGAGGTTGAAGAAACAGAGGATGACCAAAGATAAGATGGAAGGACTGTTTTGCAGAAGACTTGAGAGAAAAGGAACTGAATGAGAACGACACGCAAAAATAGCGACCCCTAACGAATGGGAAAAGCTAAAGAAGATGTCAGTGTCAAGTGGAATTTGCATAGTTTGTTTATAAAATAATTTTACTGGAAATTTAGAATCGTGTGAAGGAAAAATGTATGGAATTTATACATTATACACAGGATTGACGGAAGGTATTGTGCTGGCCACAACAGATTTTTGTACTCTTTAAAAGCTACTATAATATAAATTCTATACGTAGCATAAGTTTCTTCCATTATCGAATGTACCTATATAACGTATTAAAACTTGTTTAAACTTTTATTATAAGTAGGAACAGGAACTAATATCGAAAAACTTTCAACTTCTCTAGAATACTAGAATTAGTATTCAACTTCTTACGTCCGGTCTACTGCACTTCGCAATAAAGTTTTCATGTATTCATGATCTCGCAATTTGATGTTATTTAATTTCTGTATGAAAACATTCCAAATTTCCAGGGCAGCGCCATTTCAAGCACGGGGCAGGAACAAAACAAAGGAAAGGAATTTTGGAGTTGGAATTTTTACACATAATTCATTTTTACACCTGGGTCCTTTGCAATTTCAGCCTGGCAGAAATGAAACAACATTTTTGCCGCATTATATGCAACGGGGTTGACTTGCGTTAAATTATTCGGGAGGAAACGTTTAATTTATGTGATGATTTAGCTTTGTTTGTAACTTTTGCTACGTGATAATAATAATTAATTTGGTTTACTTTATGACGCTTACAATATGAGCTTATCAAAATTTTCTAGATATTTTAACAATTAAACATTATATCTCTTAATGAAGAACTTGAACTCAGGTTCTTCCTTTGTCTAAAAGGGTGCTCTACTAAGCTGTGAAGTCCCACTGAAGTTAATAAATGTTTAAAAAATAAATGTGTGACAACAGTTTATAATTTAATTGTGTCTTTTTCTTAGAATTGTACTATTTTTAAATATTCTAAATTTCCAATGAAAATTGTTACGACAATTGAATCACCTTTTTCAGAAACCACATAAGTCATGTTTTTCTCAATATTGAGATTTTTTTAGAATCGAATTCTACGAAGGTAACCCATATTTGTGTGAGAAACAGCGTATGTCAGATGCACAGTACGCTCATGGTACAAAATTTTAAATTTGAACGTGGAACAACATTAGTCACTGAATGCTTTAGAATATATTTTATGATTTTTCTTAATACAACCTTTAAGTTTACGCCCTGAATATTTTATTTAAACATACGTAACAAACCAAAAGGTTATATTATTGCTGTATTCAGAGTTCTTATATATTTTTTATAATTTACACATCTCTTATTACTTTTGTAAAAATCTGTTGTGGCCAGCACAATACCCCTCGCCACTTCCGTATCTGGTTACAAAGTATAGGGCGCGAGCATTCATGTGAAGTTGGTGACATTGACAAGCAGGTTGGGGGGCCCGTGTCAGAATGACGACTAATAATTATGTACATAGATGTCAAATGTCGGAATTTTTCATTGAAAATTTTAAGATTTTCAAAGTTTCGTGGTGAATTTGTCACCAGGAGTGTGGAATTTCCTTGTAGATTAAAATAAACCACATGGAATTGGAAAATCACGAAATTTAGAATGAAAAATTATGATATTTGTCAACTATGTACATAATTACTAGATATCATTCTGCCATGAGTCCCCATATCTGCTTGTCAAAGCCAACAAAGACACATGACTGTTCGCGCCCTAATGTATTTAAATATCTTGTATACTTATACTCCGCCCCAGAAATTCTACTTACGAGTATATCTATTCTTTATAATTAGATTTCTTAATTTTAAATTCATTCTAGGAACAAATTTTGTCCTACTTTTTAATTTTTCGACGTTTCCAATTCACTGTCGGAACTGGCAGTATTTCTGAAGGATATTTGTAATATACCTATAATTTTAAATATTTAACTATTAACACAATAAGAAATAATATAATGGATGTACTTCCCAGAAAAAATCTTCAGTAATGTCTCTGGATTTTTGACACTGACATTTATCTGTCAGTTACAAACATTTTTTTTATTTTTCAATTGGTTTCCATGATATTATGTGGGCTGTGAGATTTATTACAACAGATTATTTTACACATATTCACCCACTTGAAATGTAATATGTATAGTAAAATTTACGAAGTTAATGGGTATTTATTTAGTCTTTATTCAAAATACAAATATATTAAACGAAAATTAAACACTATTATTATAAACTTGCCACTCATTAGGATACTTATTATACTTGTTCTTTGGGGTCTTGTGGTCGCGTGCCTGTCTGCTTGCGTTTAAATAGTACAAAAGTGACGTCTGTGGTGCATTCTCCACGCCAGCAATTAATGCCCGTGAGTTGATGTTTGGTAAACGCCCGCACGGTACAAATATGTCATCATCTTTACCGAATCTGTGTACAAAGCAGATTGACACACCCAGCAATTGGTAATATGTCGTAATGATATATTTATTTATTTATTTTTATATTTATTCTTTCTTTATTTATTTATTTACCATTCTGTGGGAAACCAACAGTATAAAACCAATAATAGGTTTCCGCTTTTACATAATAGAATTATAATTGAAATAATAAATTTAATATTATAATATAATTATAAATATAAAAGTTAAATGTTGCATATTACCAGTTATACCGAAATATTATACAATATATTGGTTTAGTCCACCAATCAGAAGAGATCGTATATGTTTAGCAGTTAAAATAAAAATATCAACATCTTGAAAGAAGATGTTGTAGTGATACATCGCTCTATTGATTCTTGAGTTTTTGTAACAATTTATATTACAACGTGGTAAAATAAACAGTTGGTGAAGCCTTGAGACTTTTACAGGAGTGTATAAATAATGTTTAGAGCAGACATATTTTTTACAAAGTAAAAACTATTAATAATATTTAAATTACACTCGGCAAAGTTCACAAAATTTCAGTCTCTGAATCAACCTCTCGGTCATTTATCAGAGACTGGCCCGCTCAACCAGAACCACAGACGCGTTTCGCTGTTTTTGCAGCTTATTAGTGTGGTGTACTGGCGCCTCTTTCGAGGCACTGAGACTAGTTGAGCGGGCGGATGATAAAACATCCCACAAAGATAGCAAGCCTGCAGAGGTAACTAACCACATGCAGAGCCATATATTAGTCCAAATATCAGCATAAACTCAAAAAGGTGCTCACCAATGTGATAAAAGACTGCTATATGTTTCTTATTTAAGCGAAAACACAATTTTACAATTTTGCGAACAGGTACACCATTAGTCGCGTGAGTAACCAGTGTCAACCACTCACTTTTTATGACCACTATCAGCTACAGCTTCACCTTGAACAACGTCGTTGTTATAAATATACAGAGTGTTTCCTTTAAAACAACCAGCGCTTTTTTGAGCGAACTAATGACTTTAGAGAAAAATGTTATATACAAAAAATTACCAGGAAAAAGGGCTTAATTTATGAGGAATAATAAATAAAAAATTCAACCAGTGGTTCTCAAACGGTAGAATAAAATTATATTTTTTTAAATGGTAACCTATATAAATTTTTTGTCCATTAGATAGAGAATTTTTTTCTGATTTCAACGATATAAATATGATATGGGGTTGTATAACAATTATTTCGAGAAAAATGATATTAAAAATCAGAAATAATTCTACAATATTGAAGTAGGCTATGCAATAAACAAATGCAAACAAATGATACAGGTGACAGATAGTTTTGTTACTTACTTTATTAAGTGTTTGTTTTCGTAATTGTTTAATTACTTATTAATAAAAAATGGCTTTGCAGTTGCAAGAATTAACAAATTTAGACTATTTTAATCTTACTGTTATGTATGGAGAGTGCGAAAGAAATTTAAATTCTATGTTAGTATTATTATTTTTTGATATTTCTTCGTTATGTAGTTCAATTGTTATTATGAATTTCTTAGCAAAACAAGTTATTTTAGATATAAGAAAATAATATACTATCGTAACCTAGGCAATAGTCGTATTAATAGTTGTTTATTGCATAGCCTACTTCAATATTGTAAAATTATTTCTGATTTTTAATATCATTTTTTTCGAAATAATTGTTATACAACCCCATATCATATTTATATCGTTGAAATCAGAAAAAAAATTCTCTATCTAATGGACAAAAAATTTATATAGGTTGCCATTTAAAAAAATATAATTTTATTCTACCGTTTAAGAACCACTGGTTGAATTTTTTATTTATTATTCCTCATAAATTAAGCCCTTTTTCCTGGTAATTTTTTGTATATAACATTTTTCTCTAAAGTCATAAGTTCGCCCAAAAAAGCGCTGGTTGTTTTAAAGGAAACACCCTTTATATCTATTATTATTCTTAAAAGGTACTTAGACTTATGGATTTATAAAATTTCAGAAATAGGCTCTAGCATTTATTAAAGAATAGTGGGTGACGAACGTCACCCGCGAGACTAATGTAGGATTAGGAATTTTAAAATTGAAAATTTTGTAATAAAATTTGAGTATAAATACTCATATTTGACTGCCGGTATTTCTGTGATTTTTATTTATATGAATTTTATTTGATATTTAAAAGGATGACATTTAAAAAGTTGGAAAGGAAAATCTACCTATTGTAGTATTTCATCTCCATTATTACTTGAAGCTTGAAGCGAAAATATTGTAAGATATTCGCTTTGATAGTCCGGGTTAAACGTTCCAATCAATAAACGATTCTTCGGTCAACCGCATCTTCATTTAATCACTTTCTTGCATAAATCTGCGTAAAGCCTGGCTTTTGTGTATTTGGCTGTAAGAATTTAACAAACACTTTTGATTTCACGTGACCTAAAATTTGCGGCTCTTTGCTCCATTTAACCCAGCAAGGATTTCGCAAAAGACTTCGCAAGAAGCTCAGCATCGGCTTTAGTAACGATTTCAGCATTAAATTCTTCTTTCCTTGGCCTTGCCTTGTATCGTAGGAATATTTCATTCCGTAGACACTAACTTAATCTGTCTTTACTCCAAATCGTATTTCTTTGTGATCATGTCCGCTTTACGTAATTCGAAGCTGTCTCGTTGCTTCGGAAGTTTAGGTAATCGCCAGTTTTAAACTCCTATCGGAGACAATGATTTATCTGGAAATGTCAAACATGGAGATTATACAACTTATATTAAACTTCAATTTATGACTTCGGTATTGCAACAAAAACTGGATTAGTTTCTGAAGTTTATTTAGAACTCTGAAACTAATTATGGTCTGTTACTAACACCCCAATATAAATTTGAATCTTGGAGTTCATCTACTTTATAGAATAAAATGTTAAAATATAGGGATACAACTGATAATTATACGATAAAACCAATGTAAATGGTGAGATATTTCTTTCAACTTGTTTAAAATATAGATTTTAAACGTACAAAATATGAATATGTTACATCGCTTATTTAGTAATAACAACTTTAATTCTATTTGGCATTGTATCGACAAAACCTATATATTATTGTGTTACAGTATTGTCCCATATGTCTTATAAGGTAGGTTTTGCAGTACGCACTGGATTTTTACGAAATTTTTCATATTGAAACAAAAATAAAGGATGTCGGTAGAAGACAAATTCGGACTATAGAAAACAACCCTGTAAATGATGATCGAACTAATAACATCCGTCATTCGGTCTACAGTTTTTGTAACTTTTAAGTCTCTATTTAAAATAGTCGAAAGAAATTTGTAGGAATTTCTCACCATTTGCGTAGGTTTTATAATTTGTTGAAAATGAAAACCGACCGAATTATTATAAGCCTTGGCTGGTACATTAAGCTGTTTTTACCTTCCGTCACCTATGGGTAAGTAAGGTTAGGTTAGGTTAGGTTAGGTTAGGTTATTCCTATAAGGAAAGTATTGTCTTTGGTCAAAAAAATGTGTGGTGAGTTTTCAATGAATAAGCACGTTTTTGGGGTTTTTACAATACGATTTTACTATTTTTACGATGATGTCTGTATGTATGTGTGTGTGTGTGTGTGTGCGTGTGTGTGTGTGTGTGCGTGTGTGTGTGCGTGTGTGTGTGTGTGTGCGTGTGTGTGTGCGTGTGTATGTGACCGCGGTTTCGGCCGTGATATCTCCAATACTAGAATTCCAAAAATTACAATTCTTACGTATTCCTCTTCCTTACAACCATATGCAGACTTGATTAGATTGAGAGAAAAGCAACTGAATGAGGACAACTCGCAACACAGAAATGAATGAAAGAAGAAAATAAAAAATAGCGACTCCTAACGAATGGGAAAAGCTAAGGAAGAAGATAATTTCTGTATGGAATTTGTACATAATACACAGGATTGACGGAAGGTATTGTGCTGGCCACATCAGATTTTTTATTTATTTTGCGTCTGTAGCAAAGCTATTACAGCACCCAAAAGAACTCGTTAATAATTCATTCGAGTACTGTAATAGACTAGTACAATTTTTTTGAAAGGTTCGTGGCTATCAATGTCAAAAATGTCAAATGTCTCTAAATAAATGAATACGAACGATTGTGAAAAATATTAGTTTTATATAATTATGAATTTAAATGTATTAATATGAAGAAAAGAAATAGAGTAGTCAAAAGTCAAAAAGAAATAGAATATATTATATACCCTGTTCCACTATTTAGTAGATGGCGCTCACAGCAGCGCCAGTCTTAAACAGACGAAATTAAAAGTAGCGGTAGTCAACTGCTGTCATCTGACATTTTATTAAAATATTAAAATGGTATCATAATGCCACCTAAACTTTGTATACTCTAGTCAGTAAGTGTGAAGTAAAAGTATTATCTACCTGCTTTCCAAATAGGATAAAAATGATACTTGAAATCGAACATAAAAATGACACGAGATGTCACATGATGTTATGTACATACACTGACACTAGTTTGAAATTACTGTGTGTAAACTTGGCTCCAATTTCAGCCAATCAGAGAATTCAAAACTATGGCCTATTCTCTACAGTACTGAGATTTGAACCCATGACCTTTATATTCATTTCGAATTGAGTTATGAAATCACTTTAAATTCAATGAATTTTTTTCCTATCTTCATGCTAGACAACTATTCAACTGTATACGTATTTCGAGATAATTATTCCCATGTTTAATTGTAAAATTTTCGACGAAATCCGATGGGAAACCGTAATAAGGGAGTAAAGAGAATGATTCAACATGTCAACAATGTCAGAGGTCTAAATAGCTATGGAGTGGTTAAGATTACTCAACATGTAAACTATACCAGATATATTAACAACTCTAACCGAGTTTGGTTCAGATCTAATATAACCATATCAAGAGAAGAATCAGAAAGTTCAAATAATCATGTTATTAGTGTTGATTTAGTACTTTCTAATGCTAGAGAAATCTTTAGATGGGTATTTTAAATTAACTTTATGTTTACAATAAGAAGAAAGTATCTCCAATAGTTGTACCGTGTTGGTGAAGTAGTACATGTAAAAATTCCTCTCCTTGATGTTCGATTCCACCAATATATTTTTTCCGGTGTGAGTTCCGTTTCTTTTTAACGAAGCAAGCAACTTCCAAGACTCTCAATGGCTCCAACCTCGCGTTGATAAATTTATAAGTTATTTCTCAATTTTATTGCTGCGTACCTGGGCCCATCACAATAACCGCAACGTGTCGTAGTAGCTCGTTGATTTTCGGTCTTTCTCGGCTGTTTCCGTCGCCAAGATGTCGACGCAGCGAAAGCTCGGCCCACAGACACTAATTTGTTAGGTGAAAAATTTACTGCCAAACGTAAAGGAGAAATCACAAATGAAAATTTACTTGCTCTAATGAAATTTTCTCGCGTTTATTTATTATTAAGAAGAATTGAGATTTGCAATTATCTTAAAAGTGATTGCTTGATTCTTAACCTATATTTACCTACCTTAAGGATTATTTTCTTATGAATTCTGGAACTTTTGTATTGCGGATAAGTATCGTAACATAAATATAATATACAAAAATTTCTCAGATTTATTTCTTACCTTCTGTCACCTTTAGGTAAGGAAGGTATTGTCTTTGGTCAAAAAATTCGGTGGTGAGTTTTTAATGGATAAGCCCGTTTTATGGTCCCTAGAATACAATTTTGCTATTTTTACGATGATGTCTGTATGTATGTGTGTGTGTGTATGTGTGTGTTTATGTGTGTGTGTGTGTGTGTGTATGTGTTTCTGGGTCCGATAACTCCAATACTACCTACAATTCAAAAAAATTACAATTTTTTCGTATACCTCTTTCTTACATCCATATGCAGACGTGATTAAATTTTAGTTATAATTGGTCAACAGGAAGTATCCTCATTTGAAGATTTTAACAGTTTTTCTTGAAAAAACGCTGTCAAATATGATTTTTTCACATTTAGTGTTATTATAAATAATTAAAAATATTTTATTCTCCATGGCTATAGAGTTGTTTCAATCCTTACCGTATCTTTCCCTGTCTTCCCCAATATCTATCTCAACATCCTCATTTCTGCCATATTCATTTACTTTTCATTGATACTGACATCTGCCAGTTTGAACTATCTGAATATATTAGCATTGTCCATAGTTACCATAGCTGGCTGATTTATGAAATTTATTGTCTTTATAATTCTTTAACTCTATGTCTATTGAATATGAAGTATAAAATGCAATCAAATCGTATAGAGAATAATACCTTCTTTAAGTTGTAATAACGTTAAATGTCAATAAATGATAAATTTAACTGCGTTTTTTTCAAGAAAAACTGTTAAAATCTTCAAATGAGGGTAATTCCGACTGACCAATTATAACCAAAATCTAGTCATCTCTTCTTCTGGATGTAAATTTGAGGAATACGAAAAGATTATAATTTTTGGAATTTTGGTGTTGAAGTAATGCGATCCGAAACTTTCGTTACACAAACACAGACACACACACACACACACACACACACACACACACACACACACACACAGACACACACATACATACATACAGACATCATTGTAAAAATGGTAAAATTATATTATATGGACCTTAAAACGTGCTTATTCCACTAAAAACTCATCATTGAGTTTTCTGACCAAAGACAATACCTTCCTTACCTAAAGGTGATGGAAGGTAACAAAATCAGATTGACAGAAGTCAGTGTCAAGTGCAATTGACGGTATGTTTATGTTATAATTTTACTGTAAATATAGAATCTTTCGCAATAAACTTTCTGTATGGAGTTTGTATAAAATACATAGAACTGAAAGAAGGTAATGTGTTGGTAACATCAGGTTTTTTTTTAATCTGTTAGTAAATCCTTTTCAAACATATATTTATAGATGCATATTACTTGACTACACGGTAAGATAAAGTTAGTAGCAAATTTGTTTTCGCGTCGTTTTCGCCGTTTTTCCTATCTAAATCGTTGGCTCCGCATATGTTTGTGAAGGTTTGAGTTTGAATTCAAATTTAGGAAAAAGAAACAGTAAACTAGAGGCACTCATTTTAGTTTAGAAGTTAGAACTAGTTAAGTTCGGCAGATTTGTTTGCAAGTCAATTTGAACGTCTAACTTTCTTCCTGTCGGGTATCAAATATATCGTACACACACGCCTGCAGTTTGCAGTAAACTTTCGGGAAGCTTAAAAGCTTCTGATGATCTTTACATGACAAACACACGTCATCAATTCTTTACGATTAACCAGAAACGCAAACTAAGGTTATTTTCTCGTTAGACAACAATTAGAAAATAAGACTATAGACTTTTTTTAATTTCAAGTTACATCAAAGAGATTTAATTTTTTCTACGAGAAAATGCTCATTACTTATGGGATATATCAGTCATTTAGATTTGATTTTTAAATATTTCATATTTGCCTCCCAAAACAATATTCAGGCATCAAAATTCCAATCCCAAATTGTTCATAATTGATATCCGCCAATCAATTTGATCACATATAAATAATTATGGCTGGTATTCTGAGCGCCCTACTAAAGAAGGAACTAGCTAGTCGCCCGACTACCAAGCTCAGAATACCGACCTAGATGTACAAATGGTTCAAATATTACAAATGTCAGTGTGAAGTCAAATTTACATTTTTCAAAATATTTCTTTCTGGAAACCTCCAATATTTCACCATGTCTTTTAGGGATCATATAAAATGTGGATCAAATCTTCTCCATTTTAGAGATATCGACAGAAATACGCAAAATCTTTAATAATCAAAAAGTCTTCTATTAAGTATGCTAGGTAGGTAAGTAGCCATTGTTCACCTATTGTTTTATTTGACGTACCAGAAGGAACGAACTGTCAAAGTATGCAATCATTTAACAACTATGCTTAGAACTTTCACTAACGTGGAATATGCTGACATGGCCCTTTTGTATGGTTTTTGTAATGGAAGCGTTGGATTTGCTTCAGCAGAATACCGTCGACGATATTCAAATCGCGTGGTTCCATATCATACATGTTCAAGAGTTTTTTAATGTTTGAGAGATATAGGAGCATGTCCACGTCCACATTTAGAAAGGGAGTGGATTTATAATCAACAATCTGATATTGTGTTAAATTCAGCTGAACAAAGTACATCTACAAGCAAGGAGCGGTGTTCGTTGAAGCCAAATTTGGAAGATTTTGACAGTTTGTGTTACTGATACGTCAAATAAAAGAATAAAACAATAGGTGAACAATAGCTACTTACCTAGTATTTTTATTAGAATAGACTTGATGAAAGTTTGTCGATTTCCACAAGTATACTCTGTATCTCCGAGTTGATCCCCACGTCATTAATTTCTGATGCAAGAATTGCTAAACGTTTACCTAGCATCTTTGTCGTACACACATGACATATAAGACTTTTATTCGCTATTTTATTGTCGTTGGTGTTTCGAAGGGGTATACGCTATCTCCGTCCAACCGACGGCAAAAAATGAAATAGAAACTGTATTGTTACCGCGGTAACAAAAAATGTAATTTTAAATATTTGAATTATTTGAATATTCTATGTTATTCTCTCAATCATGTGATAAAGATGATTTTTTGATTCTGGCATCGATAATTTGTGTTTCGTTGTGCGTTGGTAGTTTTGTTAATTCTTGGTATTATATTGTGCATTTTGCTATTGCAAAGACGGTGTTTCTAAGATTGCCGACAATTATTGCAACATATTGCTTTTGGACTATACTTATATCGCATTTATTCAATTCGTTTAGTATTGCTAAATAACTATTTATACTTCAAATTTTAATGATTAACAAAACTAACCCAATATAATGTTATATTTATTATAATACTGTCAGTTTTGATATCATATCATAATTATTCAATTAATTTATTATTGCGAAATAAATGTGTTACTTCGAATTTTGATGAATAATAATATTCACACGGTATAAGTTATACTGTATACTGTCAGTTTCGAGTTTTGATTTATATGAATACTACGGAAATCATACGATTTCACCCAGTTTCACCCGACAACATTACGTCATCAATTCCCTCCCGCCCCTGGCGATTTGAATCATATGGTTACAATTGAAGACGTGGGAATCAAGTCGTGGAAACGGAGTTTATCATCCTGTATAATCTTATGCAGTAAGTAATTAGTTCAAAATAAATAAAATTGACGGAAAGTAATGTGTGGATCACAATATTTATCTTTAGCTGAGGGTATTTATCTGCGGTTCGCAAACGTTGGTCAGAAGATATTTTTGTACTATGCAGAGAACGTTTACCAGACTCCACTCAATAGCTCTTATAATTGTTATTAAGAATGTATCAGGGAGATTACTTACTCAAGTGCAGTAATTATTCAATTGACCAGAGTTGAGCTCGGATTTCAGCAGCACATGTGATTAGTTAGTGCATTTGGCTACAGACTTTGCTGTTAAATTAATCCAATAGGGTTAGTGTAGACACAGAGATTGAAATGATGCCATAAATATTTAGGTTTCGCTTTACGTAATAAGTATCCGGCCAGTACTTGCTCATTGAAAATTTGCTTTTATAAATATTTAAAACAATTTTCTCGTTATTTATATATTCTTATTTCTTAAAATGTGCTTAGATATCTGTGGTTTATTACAAAAACAACTAAGTCCAATTTTTAAGCAAAATGAAATTGATTCGATTTTGTTAATTAATATAAATATACTGTGGAAGTAAATTTATTCTGTACTTTGTAAACCGTGGGCCAATCAAGTAATTTTCTATTCTTTTCCTGTAATTTGAACTTGTATACATTGTATAATATACGAAAATATGTTTACGATTTAATAGTGGTTTTAAGTTTCGGGTCAAATGAGTCCCAGGCGACTCATCATCAAACAATTTCAACGGTTCCTCTCTAGGGTTAACATGTTTAATTCTCGTTTCACATTTGCGGAGTACGTAGCAAAAATTTTAATCAATTCAATGTGAATTTTATTCATATTATAATGGTGGAAGTTGTAATAACAACTTCTAACATCTTAAAACGGGCTTCAAACTGTTTTCAAACAAGAAGAAATAACTTGAAATTTCTCTGTTACCGATTTTCGCTTCTACATCTAATTGGCCAATTTTTTTTTTAATTTCTGATTTCATTCTTAAACAGTTTTTGGTGACATATTGTTATTTGGGATTGGTATGACTAAACTAAATAGGTACAGAAACGCGCCTATTCAGTAAAAAACTTGTTCATTTTAAGCAACGGGTTAAAATTGTTATCCAATAGCTATGGATTTGACAATTAAAAATTCATTTTTACCTCTCGCTAAGAGAGGTATTGCATTCATGCTAAAAATCGCATATCCAGATTTTATTGAATAAGCACGTTTTAAGGTCCCTACAATCCGATTTTATCATTTTTACGATGATGTCTGTGTGTGTGTGTGCGTGTGTGTGTGTGTGTGTGTGTGTGTGTGTGTGTGTGTGTGTGTGGATGTGTGTGGGATGTTGGAAGGACGGTTACTCAAAAACTATAAGACTTTAAATTTTTTTAACTACGTATTTCCCAATCGGACATTCATGGGAAGATCTGAAAAGGTTTTGGTAACAATTGGACAACCGGAAGTAGAAGATTCTTGAAAAAAAATCTTTTAAATAATATTTTTTGAAATTTTTTCTTGATAATATTAAAGAAAAATAAATTCTCTTTCTGATACATTTAAATATTTTACAATATATTCTATAGATTTAGAGATAGAAGAAATATAGTATGTAAAATAATCTGTTATAATAAATTTTACAGCCGAAAGAATGGCCATGGAAAATAGTTGAAAATTTAATTTGTTTGTAACTGACAGATAATGTCAGTGTCAGAAATCCGAAGACATTACTGAAGACTTTTTCTGGGAAGTACATACATTATATTATTTCTTAATGTATTAATAGAATTGGAAACATTTCGAAAAATTAGAAGAGGACAAAATTTCTTCATCAAAAATGAATTTAAAATTAAACAATCTAAATATATATGGAATAGATATATGCGTAAGTAGAATTTTTGGTGTAGAGTGTAGGTATACAAGAAATGTTAAATACAATAGGGAGCGAGCAGTCATATGATTTTGTTGGCCTTGACAAGCAGATATGGGGGCCCATGTCAGAATGATAGCTAGTAATTATGTATATAGATGTCAAATATCATAATTTCTCATTCTAAATTTAGTGATTTTCCAATTCCATGTGGAGCAGAATTAAATGTTAAATATCTAAGGCATACAAGTAAACTTTAAACTCCTGGTGATAAATTAACTACGTAAATTTAGAAAATCTTGAAATTTTTAATGAAAAATTCTAACATTTGACATCTATGTACATAATTACTAATTATCATTCTGAAACGGGCCCACACATTTGCTTGTCAAGCCCAAAAATGTAACATTACCGTTCGCGCCCTATACTTATGTAACCAAAAAAAGGAAGTGGCGAGAGGTATTGTGCTGGCCACAACAGATTTTTTTTTAGATATCAACACAATTGATTAGTGGGAATTTTTAACATGTTAAAAATTAACCACTGACTTACAGAATAGGCCCGAGCTGTAGTTTCGCACTATTACAATCTATTCCACTAAATAATCACTGAATTGAAATTTTCAAATGTTATTTTTACAGATTAGTAATTTACGTAAGACCTGAAAGTGACACACGTTATTGGGTGAGCAAGCATATTAAAGAGCGAGCGTAAGCGAGGTTTGGAAACTTGTGAGCCCAGTAAAGCCCTGTAAAGACACTTCAAGTAATGTTCCATACAAATATTTTTCGAGGTCCTGAAAAAAGAATAAATGAAAATCTATAGCTATGCCTTACTTTATTTTTTATTGCGAATAAATAAGAAATAAATAAAAAAACTAATCATAATGGTAACATTCATGTAACTTTTTGATTCCTTACGGACAATTTTCTGAGCTAGCTCAGTAAAGACGGATTTTCTGGTCTAAAAGTGTTCAGAAACAGCTCATTTTCTGGACAATCGCGAAAAAATAATATAAATGAAAGCTTAAACATAGAAAATATGTACATAAAGCTCATGTTCATGCTAAAATAGGTTACCTATTTTACCTTCCGTTACCCTTGGTAGACCACGTTTTAAGGTCTCAAGAATCCAATTTTAACATTTTCACGATGTTATGTGTGTGTGTGTGTGTTTGTGTGTGTGTGTGTGTGTGTGTGAGTGTGTGTGTGTGTGTGGGAGTGTGTGTGGATCCTCTTTACGCTCTAACTCAAATACTATCGTTCAGAAAATTTTGAAACTTTGTATTTTTACCTTATATGGAAAGATGCCATTAGATTTTGGTATAAATCAGATAACCAGAAATAGCACTTTACTGGAAGCTCAAAATAGTTTTTATTCGAAAAATACCTCTAAGTGTTATTTTTTCGAGATTTGTTATTATAAAAATTAAAGTTTTTAAAATTTTGTACAGATTTGTGTAAATACTTTTTATATATATTTTATGGATAAATTTCTAAAATTATCTATAATTTTAATCCTGGAGACTACGCATTAAACACAAATTCATTGTTACACAATTTAGATCTCAAATGTATGTAACTGACAGATATATGTCACTGTAAACAAAATAGTCATTTCAAATGATAATAGTAACATATTAAAAAGAAAGTAGTAAATGGAACAATAATTATGTGGAAAGGAAATTAATACAGTTTCCATCATAAGTAAATAAGTAGGAATATAGGTAAGATAATAAAAATATATAATATATAATCACGGCATATTACCCTGGGTGAACCAATCTGCTTTGTACACAGATGTCAGTAATAATGATGACATATTTGTACCGTGCGAGCGTTTACCAGGCGTCACTTTACGCGAATCTGGGGAACCGGGTTCGATTCCGACCGACGCCAAATATTTTAGAATTTTAAATGGCCCAAAAATTGACCCCTGTGGTGCACTCTCCACGCCAGTAATGAACCTATATAAATAAATAAAATAAATATATCATCACGGCATATTACCCATTGCTGGGTCTGCCAATCTGCTGCACTTATTACACGCGTGGAGAATGTACCACATTGGATATTTTGTACCATTTAAAATTCGAAATATTTGGCGTCGGTCGGGATCGAACCCGGTATTTAAATTTAATTTAATTTTAAATTAAATTAAACGGCAGGTATTGTGTTGGCCATATCAGATTTTTTAAGTAGTTTGTTTTATTATATCTACTATTCTATTATGACGTTTTTACTTTATTTCAGTTAAAAATGAAGTCAGAGGAACTTATTTTCATACTATATTCCTCCTCCATGCTTTTCATAGTCCTTATACATGAATGTTATATTTCTCGAGAGGTTGAAAAATTTCAACAGCATTCCAATTTCCGAATAATCTCGCAGACGTAATACAGCAGCAGAATCTCCAAATAATATATAAAACAAACAAGTCGTGCTTCAAAATCCTTCGAGTATGAAGTAAAAATAAATGAAACAACCGGGGAGTATATTCGCTTGGTATTCGCGTCTTTAGCATCTCTGACCGTGGACTGGAAATGAGGCAAGGAAGGAAACTCGGTTTCAATGTAATTAATTCTTAGTAACGATCATTTCTTTGTGCTACCATCGCTTTTTTATACGACGGTCTTATGACCAGAGTCCATTATTGGATCACTAGAAGAGAATATTTTGTGACAAGGCAAGTATAGAGCAATAATAAGCAAATAACATTATTATAAACTATTCTACATTATAGTATCAGTACAGCAACAATATTTCAACTGTGTTTATCTTTAAAAGTCAAAAATCTGTTTAAAAATAATTATCATTAAGGTATTTTCTTTGGTAAAAAAATCGGTGGTGAGTTTTCAATGAATAAGCACGTTTTTGGGTTCCTACAATATGTTCTTACTATTTTTACGATGATGTCTGTGACTATAATTACAATTTTTACGTATTCCTCTTCCTTATATCCACACTTTATTAGATTTTGGTTTTAATTGGTCAATTAGAAGTACCCGTATTTGAAGATTTTAACAGTTTTTCTTGAAAAAATGCTGTTGAATATTATTTTTTGACATTTAATGTTTTTATAAATATTAAATAATATTCTTATCTATTCGAATTAATTGCATTTCATATTCAATGGATATATAGAGTTAAAGAATAATAAGGGAATTAAATTATATAAATCAGCCAGCTATGCTATAACCATGGTAACAACTACTATGTTAAGAAAATTCTAACTGACAGATGTCAGTGTCAATGAAAAGAAAATGAATCTGGTAGAGATGAGGATATTGAGATAGATGTTGGGGAAGACACGGAAAGATAGGATAAGGAATGAAAGAATGAGGGAAATGGCGCGAGTGATATAAGTTTCTAGATAGATACAAGAGAGACGATTACATTGGTTTGAACATTCCATGAGAAGAGATGAAGAATATATTGGAAGAAAAATGAATAGTTTAGTAATAGAAGGTTGAAGAAATAGAGGAAGACCAAATATAAGATGGAGGGATTTTATTGCGGAAGACATGAGAGAAAATGAACTAAATGAGGACGACACGCAAAACAGAAATGAATGGAAGAAGAAAATAAAATATAGCTACCCCTGACGAATGGGAAAAGCTAAAGAAGAAGATGTCAGTGTGAAGTACAATTTGCATAGTTTGTTTATGAATTTTTTTCCTGGAAACATAGGATCTTTTGCAAGAAATTTTATGTATGGAATTTGAGCATAATACACAGAATTGACGGAAGGTAATGTGCTGGTCACATCAGATTTTCTAATAACTGTCTTTGTTTACGTGTAGGTGTCAGTGGTCTAGACATTTGGGGTAGGATTCTGTAATTTGTCCGTTATCACTATGATTACATAGATAATGACATTGTATTTGACAACTATGACGTAAATATGCCAATCATCTTATAAAAAATACGTTGCTATAGTGATAACGATACCGCTTGGTAACGGGCGAATTACGGAATCCTACCCTTAGAATATTTACAATTAAGTCTATATGTTATTGCAAACCTTTAGGCGGAACACTTGTTAACTAAAATTGAAAAAAAGTAAATTCATATATAATCTTCAGATTTGTTAGCCGTAGTTAAAATATCTTCATTTTTACCCAGTATACTTATATTGATAGACATTTAAACAATTAAAAATATGTGTTAAACAGTTACACTGACCACACCACATATTATTTTTTTCATTTTGAAGGAAATAAAACAATTCTTTTTTAATTATAGTACATGGGAAAGTATCATTTTCCTCAACAGAGCCGTTTGACCTCTATGTTAACAACACTACTCAAAATATTCCCCAATTATGCTGGCAATATTTTCAAGTACTTGTCTATGCAAGAAGGAATGGTTGAAATAAACCTCAATTTTGTTTTGTGCAAAAAACACAAATTCGACCTCTTACCATTAATGTGACTCCATCTGTACAAATTACAACACATTTCCATGTGACACAAAAATGTAATTCTGTTGCAGTTCCCACTCGGTTCATTCATATTAATTTTTATTTCACAAAGCGTAGTTAAATTAAAATTGTAAAAAAAATTGCGGAACACTTTCGAAGTATTTATGGAACCACTGGTGTAGGGAGGGTGAATTTTGGTTATAGATACCATATGATACCCTACACCCCTCAGATATCCTCTCATGAAGATATGGACCTTTTACATTTTTTTAGTCAGTTTATGTTTGATATTCATGTCGAAAAGACGCTGACACGCAGAGTTACAATATAAATCCGTAACAGTTTAGTTTCTTTGTTTATGTTTAGTTTAATCGGTAATAATATTGTTAGCCTAAATGTAAATAAGAAGTATATATCTAAAACATTGTCCGTGTCCATATATAATAATAAACATCCAAGTGTGTGTGTACCTCTTCAATAAAGTGGTCACCAAACCTTCTCCATTAATTAGTAAAATCTAGAAAAGTGTCATCGGCAGTTAAGCAGTAATAGTAAAGCATTATAACTTGTTGCCCTTCAATATTTCGTATGTATTTATAGTGAATTTTACTAAGTCTTTTTATTTCAAAGCGAAAATTGTGTTCAGTGAAGTGTAAATTTGAATTTGTGTTATTTTTTTGATCGAGAAGCCTCGGAGCAGTTAGAACAATCCATATTCATCTGATAAAAGTTAACTTGTTTTATTTTCTTGTAGATTATAATACGAGTATAATGAAATATGCATTTTGCGAATATCCTCAGAATATTACGCAAACGTTATGACGAGCACTTTTAATATATTGCTATTAAAGATATTGAAATATCAGTATCTATATTAAGGAAATGAAAGGTTTCGGAATGGAAATACGTTTCAATTATAAGAAATTGATAAATGGAGACATGTTGATACGTTTAACGTTTTTATATCAACTAGCGACATATCAATTTCATAAATATGATTAGTATAATTTAATGGTTATTACATTTGCATTTTTTACACCCGAACGGTACGAACATGTCATTATTACCAATATCTGCATGTAAAGCAGATATCAAACTGAGCAATGGGTAATATGCCGTCACATTATATGAGCCCAAACCATAATATTTCGACCGGTTTACATTTTCAACAAATTATAAAACCTACACAAATGGTTAGAAATTACTACAAAATTATATCGGCTACTTTAAATATAGACTTAAAACTAAAAAAAAAAAAAAAAAAAACTGTGGGCTAAATGATAATAGTTCAAATGGTATTTTGAGAGTCATCTTCTAGTCCAGACTTAGCTTATACCATTGATTATAATATACTATCGTAATCAGGTTGCTCAAGGTCCATATAAATTATGGCAACCGCTGCCAGCCATGCCTCTAAGAGATGGCAGCATTAGGTCGCCGTCCGTCAAAAAATGGCAGAACTTGCGTAATTCATTTTAACTCGCTTAAGCATTCTTTTAATTTTATATTTGTGTAAGCAATCGCAAGTAAACTTTTTTTACCTTCCGTCACCTATAGGTAAAGAAAGTATTGTCTTTGGTCAAAAAAATCGGTGGTGAGTTTTCAAGGAACAAGCACGTTTTAGGGTTACTACAATACAATTTTACTATTTTTATGATGATGTCTGTCTGTCTGTGTGTGTGTGTGTGTGTGTGTGTGTGTGTGTGCGTGTGCGTGTGTGTGCGTGTATATGTGACCGCGGTTTCGGTCGCGGTATCTCCAATACTAGTATTCCAAAAATAACAATTTTTACGCATTACTCTTCCTTACATCCATATGCACACTTGATTAGATTTTGGTTATAATTGGTCAACCGGAAGTACACTCATTTGAAGATTTTAACAATTTTTCTTGAAAAAACACTGTTAAATATATTTTTTTGTTATTTAATGTTATTATAAATATTAAAGAATATTCTTATCTATACGAATTGATTGCATTTTGTTTTTCATATTCAATGGATATAGAGTAAAGAATTATAAAGAAATTAAATTTTATAAATCAGCCAGCTATGCTATAACCATGGAAACTGCTACAATATTAAGAAAATTCTAACTGACAGATGTAGGTGTCAATGAAAATAAAATGAATGTGGTAGAGATGAGGGTGTTGATATAGATATTGGGGAAGACACGAAAGACAGGTAAGTAATTAAAAGATACGGGAAATGGCTCTAGTGATAAGTTTCTAGATAGATACAAGAGAGACGATTGCATTGGTTTGAACATGTCATCAGGACGACACGCAAAAAAAGAAATGAGTGGAATAAGAAAATAAAAAATAGCGACTCCTAACGAATGGGAAAAGCTAAAGAAGAAGATATCAGTGTCATGTGCAATTGCTTAGTTTGTTTATGAAATAATTTTACTGGAAATAAAGGATCTTTTGCAAGAAAATTTATGTATAGGGCGCGAGCAGTCATATGACTTAGCTGACCTTAGCAATCAGATATGGGGGCTCGTGTCAATATGATAGTTATTAATTATGTCCATCACTGATAAATGGTCATAATTTTTCATTCAAAATTTCATGGTTTTCTTATTTCATGTGGTTTTTTTTTATCAGGAGTGTGAAATTCAGTTGCCGAGAAAAGGAATCATATAATACCAAAATATGAAATTTTGAATGATAAATTATTACATTTGTCAGCTATGGACATAATTAATACCTGTCATTCTGATATGGGCCCCCATATCTGATTGCCAAGGTCAGCAATGTCATATGACTGCTCGCGCAGGTAGGTTATGATTTTTTCGAAATTAAGTGATTTATTTACTTTTATGATTTAAAATAATTGTAAATGGAACAATAATTATATGGAAAGAAACTTAACACAGTTTCCAGCATAAGTAAATATGTAGGAATATGGGTAAGATAATAAAAATATATAATATATAATCACGGCATATTACCCACTGCTGGGTGAGTCAATCTGCTTTTTACATAGATGTCGGTAATAATGATGACATATTTGTACCGTGCGGGCGTTTACCAGACGTCACTTCACGTGAATCTGAGGAACCGTTTCGATTCCGACCGACGCCAAATATTTTAGAATTTTAAATGGCATCAAATTGGCCCCAGTGGTGCACTCTCCACGCCGGCAATGAATGTAGGTACGTATATAAATAAATAAAACAAATATATCATCACGGCATATTACTCATTGCTGGGTCTGCCATTCAGCCTTGTACACAGATTTCGGTAACGATGATGACATATTTGTACCGTGCGGGCGTTTATCAGGTGTCACCTCACGAGAAATTATTACTGGCGTGGAGAGTGCACCACAAGGGTAATTTTTGTGCCATTTAAAATTCGAAATATTTGGCGTCGGTCGGGATGGAACCCGGTATTTAAATTAAATTAAATTTTAAGTATTTACATGAACAAAAATTAAACTAACGGGAGGTATTGTGCTGGCCACATCAGAATTTTTTTTTGTTTATTAACCCATCCCAAGTTATTATTGTAGTTTCAATTGTAGATTAGATTCTTTAAAGTGAAGCAAAAAAAATCTTCCTATAACATTTTTTGTAAAATAAAAAATAAGGATTTTTTTCTCTCTTGTAAACTCATTCCGGGGACATACTATATTAATATTTTATATTCAGGTAAAGGTGATGTTTTAGTTTATAAATATTTAATTTTTTAAAAACTCTTCACTCTTTTTCATTAACGAAACACATTTCAGCTCATTTTTAAATATCCACTTTCCCTAATCCACAAACTCGTATATGAATCTGTATGTGTGTTTATTTAACAGTGTATGAGCAGGTAATATGATGTAGTTTAATTACTGGGGCTGGACAGACACAGGACGTGCGAATATAAAATAGCCAGACCAGACCTGCGGCATATCTTGGCCGGGCGCTGCGTTAGCAGTTAAATTGCTGCGGACTGATGAATATGCATAGCCCGGATGAATGAGAATAGAGGA
This sequence comes from Harpalus rufipes, assembly GCA_951394225.1. Lineage (NCBI taxonomy): Eukaryota > Metazoa > Arthropoda > Insecta > Coleoptera > Carabidae > Harpalus > Harpalus rufipes. The sequence goes on from OX596283.1 coordinate 38,810,391, forward strand.
CGATGGACCGCGACATACGAGTAGACACTGCGACCTACAATGCAGTAGAATCTCATCCCCGCCGATAAGATATGTTTGAAGAGTACATCATCATGTCTTCTATTTCAAAGCTGAAATGACATGCCCGGCTGACTGTTTTACTTTAAATAGTTTATATAGTTCTAAAGAATTTCGTAACACTTTTTGTTTTTATAAAATTAGGTGATTAACTTCAATTATATATAAAAAAGATATTCTGAATCAAGACCAGTAAAACAGATTTGGCTATAAAAATACAGGAAGAAGAGACCACATAGACATTGTCTGCGTTGCCTAATATATTGTTAAATACTAGTGCCCACTTGTACCAACAAGATTCAAATCCTAAGAGATCCTTAAACAAAAAAATGCAAGTCGATATTGTGACAGCAAAGCATAATAATTCATTTGGCATTTCATTTCGATGCAATATTGTTAATTTAAGAAACGTTTAAAATTTAAATACGTTGAAATAACCGACCATAGATCATTCCAGTTAAAGGAGATAGACAATATTAAGCCAATGATAATGGCGGGAGTCATGGTTACATGTTTATCAAATTGGATCCATGATGTTTTCTACCGTCACCGTTTGGTAAGGAAAGTATTGTCTGGTCAAAAAATTCGTTGCTGAGTTTTCAATGAATACACACATTTTAGGGTACCTACAATACGATTTTACTATTTTGTATGTGTGTGTGTGTGCATGTGCGCTTGTGTGTATGTGTGTGACTATAATTTCAGCCGCGATATCTCCAAATATTACAATTTTTACGTATTCCTCTTCCTTATATCCATATGCAGACTTAATTAGATTTTGGTTATAATAGGTCAACCGGAAGTACCTTCATTGGAATATTTTAACAGTTTTTTCACATTTAATGTTCTTATAAATATTAAAGAATATTTTATTGTCTATACGAATTGATGGACGACCGACCGCAATACGGCTGCACACATTGCGGCCGTGTTGTTCGCCAAACGGATCCGGTGCGGTCGTACTTTTATGCACGTGTCTTTACTAATAATTAAGCATGTTTTTGGAATTAACTTTTCGATATATTTTTTTTAATTGTTAATTAACTATAACAACTATATAACGACCAGCAGACGAAATATTTTTAAGTTGTGTCTGGGGGGGAGGGGGGCGTTTATAGGCTAATAATAAAAATAAAAAATGTTGTGGCCAGCACATTACCTTCCGCCAATACTATGTATTATGTATAAATTCCATACTTAAATTTTCTTGCAAAAGAGTCTATATGTAAATTGCACTTGACACTTATATCTACTTCTTTTTCCATTTGTTAGGGCTCGATATTCTTGATTTTCATCTGCCACTTATTTCTATTTTGCATGTTCTCATTCAGTTCCTTTTCTCTCAAGTGTTCCGCAAACAGTCCTTCCATCTTTTTTTTGGCCCTCCTCTGTTTCATCTACCTTCTATTACGAAGTTGTTCATTCTTCTTCCAATATATTTTTCATCTCTCTTCATGACATATTCAAACAAATGTAATCGCATCTCTTGTATATAGCTAGAAACATCTATCACTCGAGCATTTCCCTGATCCTCTCATTCCTTATCCTATCTATCTGACATCAGTCAATTAGAAATTGTTAATATAGTAGTTGTTTCCATGGTTATAGCATTGCTGGCTGATTTATAAAATTATAACCAAAACTTAAGCACCTCTTCGTTTGGATTCAAGGAATACGAAAAATTATAATTTTTGGATTTATGGTGTTGGGGTTATGCGATCCGAAACGATGGTTACATACACACACATGTATGCACACATATACATACAGACAGACATCATCGTAAAAATAATTCTGGAGGTCCTAAAATGTGCACATTCATTAAAAACTCACCGTCGAATTTTCTGACCAAAGACAATACCTTCTTAATTAAAGGTGGCGGAAGGTCATTTTGCTTAGTTATTTAACTTCATCTCACTTTTTTTTATAATGTGTTTTTACTCAATTTTACATCTATTTTTTTACACTTTATTCTTGTCTATTAAAAAATTATAACCAATAATATTAAAGAACAGTGCTGTTCGAAATTAAACTAAAATTAAATTTTATTCATGTTTCATTTAAAATAACGCTCAACCCTAGATTCAAATAAAAAAACGGAATTATAAATTAAATGTGAATGTTTGAAATTTTAATTATAAATTAAAAAAAAACTTTTAAAAGTAATTTAATAACGAAATTTAATTTAATAATCGAATTTATTTCATTTTCATCTATGAATTTGAAATTTGATAATGGATAAAGGAAATACCTATAACACTTTAAGCGATAGATAATAACGATATTTTAATAATATACATTAGAAAAGATAAGTACGATGAAATAAAAATATTTCTTTTCTTCTATTCGCTTCGAGTTTTTTAATTTTGGCTTTTTTTAATCTTAATGATTACGTTCAAAATTATAATTAGGAAAATGTGCGGAATTTGAGAAAAACATGAGTGATGGATATTTTAATTAAGAAGTCATGTTTCCTTATTATTTACGACGGACGCAACGGAAAATAAGACGTGATATTCTGCACTACAAGTACTTGTTAATTATAATGCAAATTAGTTTTATAATGATATCTGGTTTTGACGCAAAACTATTAAATTTACCCCATTGATTAAGTTTTCATATAAACTAGTTACAGAGATAATGGTGTACTAGGTTTAAAGAAAAATGAACAATAATTTTGAACTCGAACCATCGAACAATTATTTATATTCTATCAACAATATTATGCATTACTAAATTTGAACTCGCGTTTAATAAGTATAGTAAAATACTTAAAACAATTTTACAATAGCGAAACATTATTAAATGTTTACTGCATTGACCTACATAACTTCTTTTGTACTGAGTATAACTTTTTGTGAAAAGTGTAAAATTGTTATAATAGTAAACTATTTTATTAATCGTTCAAAGTTTTATGAAATGAATTTATATTAAAGTTTAGTTAAGTAAAAATCTATTACAGTTTGTTCGAGTGGGAAAAAACTGCAAGTAAAAGTTTCTCAAAGTAAAATTAAAAATATAATACCTTTTTCATTGTTCTCTAAAATTTTAATGCGAATTTAATAATAAAGACTTTTTACACCAGTTATAATTTTCTAATTACGCAAATTTTAATTAAGTTTCCTGCGAAATAAAAATCGTTTACGTGAAATTTTTTAATAATTAATCATTTCGTCAAGCTGCGAGATGGTAGTGCTGCTTCTTTCTAAGTACAATATTTCGCTGCCAAACCAACTGCCTTTTCATGTCTTCATCTGGAATATCTCAGCTTCAAGCTATTACACCTTGCAAATACTGTTTAATTAACGATGAATTCTACCTGTCAGCAATGATTTCAGCAAACCACCAAGATTTTATTATTCATTTGGTATAAATTCTTTAGTAGCCAAGTATGTAGAGCTAAAGATATACATTGCTTAGGTTTCTTGATCATATTGCATAAATTAAATATTAGTAATGATCGTTTTATAAACGATTATGAAATTTACTTTCGACACACAGGAACTGTACTCAAAGCCATTAAGATAAATAACGATTTTCTCGTAAAAAAGGTGAAGTTCCCAGCGTTTGTTATGGTCTGGAGTTATACGGGTGTAACTGAAAAACGGGCCACTCAAAATAACTATTTTATTTATAATTATTATTTATTTATCTTTGTCTTTGACAGTTCGATCGGCTTGTTTTTTTGCATAAAATTATTAGAGATATGTCGTGTTTGGTATCAAATTAAATTTTTCTAAAGTGCTGACGGGCAGAAATATCAAAAATTTGACAACTCGATCCGCATTTGTTTTTTGCATAAAGTTGTAAGAAATATGTCGTGTTTGGTATCAACTGAAATGTTTTGTGAATGGCTGTCATGCGGAATTGATAAAATATAGATATCTTGTTCGGCTTTTTTTTTGAAAAATTCGTCAGAAATATGTCATGTTTGGTATCAAATGGGAGGTCTCGTTAAGGACTGTTAGGTGAGTGTGTCAAATATGTTGAAAAGTTGATTCGATTTTGTTTTTGGCATAAAGATAATTCGTGAGAGAGAAGGGAGACCTTGGGTATCCAAAAAGACTGTCGGTGTTGGCAGTTTGAGATTACAGTAAAACACTATCGGCGGAGACCTAGGGGAAGCGAGTTTTCGGTAGTACATTTCTAAAAAGATAAGAAAAAAATATAAATAATTAAGCAGGTAAGCCACATCATGTAGGCTGTGATAAGAAATTGATCATTTTTTTGTAAAAAAAATATCGAATCTTACAAAAATAATTTACTATTTAAAAAATTAACTTCTATATTATATCAGCTGTTTTAACAGCCTGCCTGAATTCTTAATTTTACGTAGATTCCAATATAGGTGTCCCAATTGAAATATCAAAGTTAATATCACTTCCGTTCAAAACGGAAACGCTTCCATCATGCCAAATACTATGATTTGTGAGCCCCTAGGCTTAGTTTACAAATATATATAAAAAAAATATAAAATAATTATAGAGGTGGTAAATTTTATTTTACTGGTGGCTAACTCGAAGTATTGAGACTCTCAATCTCGAATTGTGAAACGTTCGAAGGTGACTATCTTCAAGCAAGACGGTACACCATTTCATATGGTAAAATTATTCGAACATGGTTTCAGGAGCATGAAATACCAGTATTAAAATGGACATCTACTAGTCCAGATTTATCTTCAAACGAGACCCTTTGGCACAATATAAGAAATAATTTCACAAACTCCAGCAAGTACAGTAATTCAATTAAATTCTACCTTATAGGACATATGGGTCAATATTTTACCAGAAGAATGAACAGGACTTGTAGATACAATGCCTAATAGAATTAAAGCTGATATATTACTAATAAATATGATCAATCAGTAGGACCACAGTATATGTTATATAATACCGACCAAGGTGGCTTGATGACAGTGTACTAGCTTCACGTACCTACCAGCGGTTCTAGGTTCGAATCTTGGGTAAGTATTTGCGTCCCTTTCATCATCTCATATTCATCAGTACAACGTTGACAAATGAAATGTTACAAATTTGTGAAATATTGACTCATCCCTATTATCAAATGGGCCATATTCGAATTTCAATATAAAAGTCATAAAATATAAAAACTAACCACTACAGCTTCTTATTATAATAATAAAAACTAAATATTAGTTTGTATTAATATTGTTATTAGCGATTTAATGTTTTGGAGAAGGGGTATATGATGTAAGTATGGTAGAATCGTGGAGAAGACTGGGAGGGAAAGATCAGCCGATCAGCGTCGCGATTATGTTGTGGTAGGTGTGGCATGACGACAACTGTCTATAACTATCTCTTTCTCTTCCATTCTATTCGTCTTCTTCCACGATTCTACCATGCTCACGTCACGTATCCTTTCCCCAAATTTTTAATAATTATTTTCTAGTAAAGTATATAGGAATAATTAATCGATACGTGTATTTTTTTTGTCCAATATCATATTACGTAAAACTAAAAATTTAGTCACATACCCCATTGTAATAACTTTGATAATAATGTTTGCTTAATATATAACTTGATGAATAAAATACTCAGAAAATGGACAGAGTAAAAAATAAGCAAGACAAAAAAATGGACAGAACAGATTAGTAAGGTAGGTTATGAACAGAATAGGATAAAATCCAGACAGAAAATATACAGAATAAGACCGGATATGAACAAAACAAAATACTGGTTGAAACCTAACAGTTACTGATAAATAAACTGCGTTTGCATCGTAACTACTTAAGTATAACTTATTAAGTTTTAAAAATATATTGCACCGTATGCTAAGTTATACTTAAGGTACACTTACTTTAAGCCTCGGATTTCTATGGCTAAAGGTGTACTTAACCTTTAAGATCGATTTGATAATGGATATGATTGAATACTATCATGATAAATTTTAATTGAAGTTTTGCTAACTGTAGTTTAGCACTAGCAAGATCAGTATAATTTTTTAAAGGAGAATCCAAATAACTTAAACTATCTGTCACTTTTAATACCGGATTAGAAGTACATGCCTATGGTGGCGCAATAGTTACATGATATCACCACCGCCTGTTCCCATTTATTTGTGATTTTTATACTTCTGCCTTTCTGTATTACCTAAAACAAAAACGTTGACTATTTAACTTTAAATTTACATATACAATAGAATGAAACTTAAAGAGAACCTTAATTTTAAGTAAAACTTAGCAAAGTCGCAAAGGCTATTAGTGAGTCCAGTTAGGAAGGGTAAGCGGCAACAGATGTCTAAAAGCCCTATGTAGATACATTTAATTACAGAATGCGGTAAGTTTTCAAAAAAATATGTATTCATGGTTCATACAATTGCAATTAGAACGTATTTAAAATAGAAGTATTTTAAAAATTAGTTTGCGGGCTACATATAAAATTTACTTGATGCTCGGTAAAAATAAAATTGTCAGTCACTATCCCGTCGATCAGAAAAAAACTGCTAGTTCATTCGTGTCAATAACATTTAATGATATTTTTGGAAAAGTATATCGATAAATAAGATTTTATCTAAATGGAACTAGTTCTCTAGGCTGTTTCCACATTAAAATGCTCGGTTCAGGGTCCCCCTATCTAACATTTTGGCGCGCATTTCTGCTATAAATGGCGATATTATAGATTTGAGTTGGAGCTGGCAGGTCTATCGGGAGCTTTACGTTTCGTAAACATTTTCATTGTCCCTGCGTCCCTACTAAACGCACACACGAACCTACTTCGCTTTTTATTGCCCGGAAATAAAATTCTTTCTCGGGACGTGGAACTTTCTTGTCGAGAACGTTTTAATTTCAATAGCGTGAAACGTTGGACGCTATTGGCTTAGGAGTGGTCTACTGCAGTAATGCATTTAGTGGCGAAGTTAATAATGTTAAGCATTAAAGAAGGTCTTGTTGACTTTGTGTTTTAGTATGATGTTGTTTTCATTGTACTATTTCTTTAATACGGAATTGGGAATGGTTATGACGACGTAAACTTCTGTGCACTGTTGGTAAATAAAAATATATCTTTGGGAATGTGGTATACACTTGACTGCTTGATATTTTGATATAAGAAACCTTTAATTTTATACACATAATGGCCGCTAGTTTGAACAAGTGATTAATGGTAATTAGCGAACATTTGACTTGCATTGTTTTATCTCTGTCAATCGTTTATGTATTATTTTAGAGAAAAATACTTCTAATAATAGTTATAGAAAACTTAATTACACGCATCTTTTATTTGAAGCATTTTTCTCTAAAATATTCTATGAACGATTGACAGAGATAAAACAATGCTAATCAAATGCTTCCTAATCACCTTAATCACTGTTCATACTAGCGGCAATTGTGTTTTTGAATAAGATTTTTTTTTAAATACGGTTGTATTTGGTTAAAATGACAGATAGTCATTCAGTTCGTGGTTATGTTTGCAGTAGAAGGTCTACAATTTAATATAATGAATTCAATTTCACTCGGAAATCGCATAAAAATAATTCAAATCCATTATGAAAATGGTCGATTGTAAAAACTACATTTCGTAAAATCGTGGATATTTCCGGTCGTTATAATCGTCCAACAGAACCTGCAATTAAGAATTTAGTGGAAAAAAAATGAGTCAACCAGGTCAGAACACAACACAACGCAACACCAAAACGCACTCGTGTCACTGTTTGGTGTGCTTTTTGGATTGTGGTGTCATTGGACCGTATTTTTTAAAATGAGGCTGGTTATGTCGGTACAGTTAATAGAGTGCACTATAGAGACAGGGCAATAAATGTGATTGAAAATTTTGTCGTTGTGATCATTTATCGGATTTTGTTTTTCATTTATAAATTGTAGAGTCTCTACAATATATTTCAATTAAAATATTCCGGGCTTTCATCCAAAATGTATTTATTTAAAATTTTAAAAAAAGCTCTTGTTGAAAAACCTAGTATTTACTTTAAAACAGTTTTTACCTTCCGTCACTTATAGGTAAGGCAGGTATTGTCTTTGATCAAATAATTCGATGGTGAGTTTTTCATAAATAACCACGTTCTAGAGGCCCTAGAATACGACTTTACTGTTTTTACGATGACGTCTGTATGTGGATGTGTGTGTGTCAGTGTGTATGTGTGTGTGTGTGTGTGTGCGTGTGTCTGTGTGTGACAAAAAATTCTCTTTCGATAACTCCAATACTTCAATTCCAAAAGTTATAATTCGTTCATATTCCTCTTTCGTGCGTCCATATGAAGAGTTGGTTAGATTTGGGTTATGATTGGTTAACCGGAAGTATCCTAATTTGAAGATTCTAACAGTTTTTCTTGAAAAAACGCTGTATAAGTATCATTGTTTGACCTTTCATGTTATTATAAATAAAAAAATATGTTATTCTCTATTTGATTTAATTATATTTTTTTCTTCATATTCAATGAATTAAAGAGAACGAATTATAAAGAAATATCTTGTAAACTATGCATCTAAAAGCTACACCATGGACACAGATTATTCAAATATTATTAATTGACAGATGTCAGTGTCAAATAAAATTTACATAATATCTTTGTGAAATGAATTTACTGGTAATATAAAAACGGAAAATAATTTAAGGTGGAAAAAACAAATCACATAAGGTAATAAAATATATTATAACAATAAACCGATTATTATGTTATAAGTATAAAGCTATATGTTTTTATTTTCTACTTTTTATTTTAAGAAATATTCTGTTCTTTTTAGGAGTAGTTCAGTTAAGTTCATTACGTAATAAGATCAGTTCATATCTCCTCTAAAAAGAACCATAGAATAGTTTGCAAAAAAAATCTGTGTGGAATTTATACACAATACCTAGAATTGACAGAAGATAATATGCTGGCAACATCAGATTTTTTATAGTTCCTTAACAACTTGAACAAATATTCCTTACAATAGGAATAAAAATTGCTAAATGTTATATGACTTTATTAACAAAAATGTATCCAATCCGTTATTTTAATTAAAAATCATATTATAAAGCTAATATACCGTCGATACTAATAGGATCCTTATTATTAGTCTTAATAATCTTCTTATTAATCTCTCCATCTTCGATGGAGTCTCCGTTAGAATTGCCGGGTATTGTCTACCGGTTTGGTAACGTTCCGTTACCGCTCCGCTAATGGTCCGCGAGGCGGCGCGAACTCAATGAGCCTGATGAGGTTATGAGTAACCGAGACCCGCACTAACTCAACTGTTACCAGCTAACCGGTAATTACACCGGTAATTATGAATTCTTATACGCTAATTGGACCCTCTCAACATGAGGGTTTACATGCGAAAGAATAATAGAATTGGGATGTTTACAAGATGGAAATAGAATTGTTAGAGGATGGAGAAAGACGTAATTACAAAAAAATATTGCCATTAAATAGGATATCGTTACCTACCCTTGCGATATTAACTCATATTACTTTCATGTAAAATACAGTGTGGCCCTGAAAAACGAGCCACTCAAAAGTTTTTTTTATTATTATTTTTGATTTGTTTTGATGTATTTGAAAAATAGGCTTAGGGGCTCACAAATTGTGGTATTCGGCACGATGCTAGCGCTTCCGGTTTGACCGGAAGTGACATTAACTGTCATATTTCAAATGGGACACCTATATTTGGAATCTACATATTCAACGATATATGCTTGAGGTACATATTTATTGAAAAAATAACGGAAGAGAAAATGACGAATAATTAACCTGTTAAGCCATGAAATCAGGCAGGCTGTGCAAACAGATGAGATATGAATGTCTCTACCTGGGTCAAGGATAATGGTCTTAGGATAAATGCTGATAAGTCTACTATGCTGGTAGTGGGCAACTATAATTCCAGTACACCGATTCTACTTGATGGTGTCCCATTGCAATGTACTGAGGTCATTAAGGGTTTAGGGATGTATATCGATAAAGACTTAAATTTTAGGCATCACTTAAACAAAAAACTGCTGGCAGCAAGATTGAAACTAAAACATTTATATAAATTTAAAAATTCTTTATCCTCTGCTACCAAACTTAAACTCGTTCAATCGCTAATCTATCCGTTGTTTGATTATTGCGGTTGCGCATATGTCCCTAATTTGTTTAAAAGAGACAAACAGCGTATTACACTTTTCCAGAACTCCTGTCTCAGATTCATTTTTGGTGTGCGCAAATATGAACATGTGTCTAACTTTAGACACAAAGCTAATATGCTCTACATTGATGATCGAATTAAATAATTATACCTTTGCTTAATTCATAAAGTTATTAAATGTGATACACCATATTACTTGTCTTCTAAGCTAACGGAAAAGCATTCTCATTATATTTTACGCGGCTCGTCTTTTCTTATTATTCCTTCCTTCAAAAAAAATAAGTTTAAGGGTTCATTTTCGTATTTAGCGCCTACTTTGTACAATAATATTAATATGGATTTGAAAAAGCTTTCTCTAAATGCTTTCAAGATAAAATTAAAAACCATTTTTCTTGTTTAAATTTATAATATTAGCAGTAGAATTCTTTGTAATTTATATTCTATGCTTGTGTACTATTGTCTTATATTAATTTGTTTTTTTGTTATTGTTAACTTGGGTTAGGTGGAAGATCAGCATTGTAGCTGAACCTCGCCCTTAATGGTGTATTTTTTTTATAACCATTAATAAAGATTATTATTATTATTATAATATTGAAGTTAATTGTTTAAATAGTAAATTATTTTTGTACGGTTCTATATTTTGTTACAAAAATGATCAATTTGTTATCACAGCCTACCTGATATGGCTTACCTGGTTATTTATTCACAATATTCTCTTTAACTTTTGTAATTTATATCTTCCATAAAAATTTACTTTATATATATCGTTGAATTAGTAATTTTACGTAGTTTCCAAATATACGAGTATAGGGTGCTGACCGGCACAAATGTAGATTAGACTTTCCTAATTTCCTGCTTCCCTAATCATATTAAGTAAAAAGCTTTATATAAAAGTTGTTGAGTATAAAATTCTGCATCTGAATCAATAAGCAAAATTAATTTTGTAAACCGTGTAACGGTAGAAATTAGGTATGAATATGTCGAAAATCACCTCAAGAATAGCAAGAGCTATCTATAGAATTGAGACAAAATAATTAACAAATGTCTAACGGTGTATCTGTCATGTTAAGGTAATTTATTTTTATTAGATATTATTTTTAATTTCTGTTCCAGTTAACAATTATCTGTTAATTTAAATTGATATTTGCTCACTTGAACAGAAATTACAAATAATAATAAAAATAAATTAACCTAGCATGACAGATAAATCGTTAAATTTGTTAATTTTTTGTATCACTTCTATGGCTATAGCTATTTTTTGGGATAATTTTCAGCATTTTCATACTTAATTTCTGCCGTTACAAGGCACACAAAATTAATTTTGCTTATTGATCAAAACGCAGAATTTTATGCCCTACAACATTTAGTAAAAAGCTCTTTTACCTAAAATAATTAGGGAAGCAGGAAATTACGAAAGTCTGAAATTACATATTAAACTCATATGTTCGACTGTGCCAGTCACAAACCTGTATAAGAAACTACAGGATGTCAAATTTGAAATATGAAAGTGAATGTCATTCCCGGTCATATAATTTGTGAGCCCCTAAGCCTACTTTACAAATATATAAAGAGAATTAAAAAAATAATTACAAAAAATCTGATGTGGCCAACACAATATCTCCCGTTTAATTTAATTTTTATTTATGTAAATACTTAAAATTAAATTAAATTTTAATCCCGGGTTCGATCCCGACCGACGCCAATTATTTCGAATTTTAAATGGCAAAAAATGACCCCTGTGATGCACTATCCGTACCAGCAATATGTGCTCGCCTGCTAAATGCCCACACGGTATAAATATGACATCATCGTTACCGAGATCTGCGTACAAAGCAGATTGGCACACCCAATAATGGGTAATATGCCGTGATGATATATTTATTTTATTTATTTATATAATTACCTATATTCATTGTTGGCATGGAGAGTGCACCACAGGGGTCAATTTTGTGCCATTTAAAATTCTAAAATATTTGGCGTCGGTCGGAATCGAACCCGTTTCCCAGATTCGCGTGAAGTGACGCCTGTTAAACGCCCGCAAGGTACAAATATGTCATCATTATTACCGACATCTGTGTACAAAGCAGATTGGCTCACCCAGCAATGGGTAATATGCCGTGATAATATATTATATATTTTTTATTATCTTACCTATATTCCAATACATTTACTTAGGTTGGAAACTGTATAAAGTTCCTTTCCATATAATTATTGTTCCATTTAACATTTTGTTTTTAAAACGTTATTATTATTATTTCAAATGATTAGTTTGTTGACAGGGATATATATCTGTCAGTTACATACCTTTGAGTGTATAACAATGGAGTTGTGTTTAAAGCGTAATTAATTATAAAATTATAGATAATTTTATAAATTTATCCATAATATATATATATATATATATATATATATATATATATATATATATATATATATATATATATATATATAAGTATTAAGGCAAACCTGTAGAAAATTTAAAAAACTTTAATTTTTATACTAATAAATCTCTAAAAAATAACATTTAATGGTATTTTTCGAAGAAAACCTATTTTGAACTTCCAGTAAAGTGTCATTTCTGGTTATCTGATTTACTCCAAAATCTATTGGCATCTTTCCACATAAGAGTACGGTAGAAATACAAGGTTTCAATATTTTCTAAACGATAGTATTTGAGTTAGAGTGTAAAGAGGATCCACACACACACACACACACACACACACACACACACACACACACACATACACATATACACACAGACATTATCGTGAAAATGTTAAATTTGGATTCTAGGGACCTTAAAACGTGGTCATTTACAAAAATCTCAATATGCGATTTTTAGCACGATCCCTATACGTCCCTTACCAAGGGTAGCGGGACGTAATATAAAAGTAATTTTGAGTGGCCCGTTTTTCAATGTCCCCGTAGTATATTATGCTTATTTATTATCTAAGGAATGTAATGTCAAAGTATGGCGTTCTTATCTGTGTAACATTGAATCCTAAAGGAATAAAAATGTAACGAAACAAAATCCATAATCAGTGTTTGTTAAACAAAACATTTTGATATCAATACAAAGTTTAAAATTTATTACAGAAAACACTTGCTTAACGCGAAAATAATAAGAGTATACGAATTCCCTTGAAAGTACCAAAAAAAGTTTTAAAATAAAGTTTGACAGGCAGAAAAATATGAAATCCTTCCGTGACAAGCCGGAAACAAAATGAAGAAACAGACGAATGACGCATTAAAAATAAAAAATAACACACCGTGCGCCCTCCCGTCGGCCCTGAGGTAATAAGTCAAAAGCGCGTGCGAAGCTCTCAGCAAGCACAGAAAGCTCAGGAAGGCTCCGCAACTATCACAGGCCAAATCTTATTAAGCTCGCGGAGACAATATGGAAGAGCTTAGGGCTCTGCCTACACAAGACAACTTTTAAACCTATATGAAATTACATATTTCTAATGTTGTTTATTACCACAAAACAGTGAAATTAGAAATTTATTAATAAAAAATATAAAACCTAGTAGGTGGATATATTTTTCATTGAATTGTCATTGTATTGAAAGATAATAGTATATTATACAACAAGGGAGAGATGATTTTAAGGAAAAAAAAACAACAATCTCTCTTGAGGTTTACATACATACTATTTGTTTCATGACCGAGAGATGGAAAACAAAATAATGACAAAATTCAGATCTAAAATTTATGTAACTGATAGATAAATGTCACCGTCAATAAATTAGTTATTTCAAATTAATAATGGTAGTATTTTAAAAAGAAAATATTAAATATGAATTTATAAAATATATAATTTATGAATTAATTTTCATATGTTTGTAATTGAAAAGAAATTAGCGTCACTATCACAACATAAAATTATGGTAAAATTCTGGAGAATAAAATATGGATAATACATAACTAATTGGAATACTAGTTATATTACTATATCATGCAAAGGAACTTAATGCAGTAGCCGGCATTCGTAAATATGTAGTTATGTATTAAGTTAACAACTCCAGGGTATATGATAAGAAGAGAGGCAGGCGTACAGAATCTAGAAGTTGCCATAGCGAAACAAGTGCTTAATTTCTGGCACAAAATATTACTCATGCCAGAGGACAGATACATTAAAACATGCTATAACAAGCTTTCAGAATTAAACGAGAAACAATCATCTGCTGTCGCTCACAAAAAAACAGATAAATTACAACTGGGTGAGACAACTTCAAAATTTACTAACAAAAACTAACTTTACGTGGTTATGGGAAAAGCAGAGTTGCGTTGCACTTGAGTCATAAATTGATAATATAATAAAAGCCTACAGCGAATTGCTTTACGAAGAGGATACCAGAAGAATAATACATTCTACATACAATCCATCCTATCAAACTTACATAACCAGTTTTAATTACCTATCTTTGAACATTCCTTTTGCTATTCTTAAGTTATCCACTCAGCTTAGAACATCAAACCCAAAAAGATTTCATCACTTTCAAGATGATTTTTGCCACAAATTTTACGATGATAAGAACTGCAATATATGCAATCTTCAAGAAGAAAATAACCTAAATCACTTCTTCCTGCACTGTCCCATGCGAGCCAAATACATCCATAAATATATACCTTACTCTATTTCAGAATATTCCATTAATCGTTTACTAATAAATACAACCACTCCAATGATGATGGACATCGCTAAGTACTTCAAAAGCGCATTGAAATTAAGAGCATTTGTACTAAATGTATAATATATATGAAACTTCACAAATAATGTATACATATCATATCAAATGTAAATGTTACCTTTCTATTTGTATGGAGCAGTTATCTCTTAACAAATAAAAAAAAATTATTATTATTTAAGTTAACAAAAATTAAATGGCGGGAGATGTTGTGCTGGCCACATCAGATTTTTTAGTTAGTTCTAAGAATATCTATAGTTAAATAAAAACTGTAATTTCATATAAGAGTGCCCACTTTAGCTTTTTAACAAACCAGACAGACTCGCAGACAGGTTCGTAGTTTAATATATCTGAAAATATATGGATATTTTTAAGTTTCCGGCTTTTATTTCGCCGGTCAATGTATATTGTAACGAACTTAATTAGACAAAAATTAAAAAGTTTTGTAAAAAAATTTAGAAACTGTCACCTTGTTTTCAAATACCTACCTTATTTTTGAAATAAGGTTTTTAATCCACGGTTTGTATAATTAGTAAGTAACTACAGCAAAACAAAAATTACCTTTGTATTTCCTGTGTAACAGATTACAGTATAGACACCTGTATATTATATAAATTAATGCTGTTTTCTTTTGTAAGTATATTTACTTAAACTGATAATATATTATGTAATTACTGTACCATTTTGAATACAAAGTGAAACCCTATAAAAAGTTTTTAAAAACCAACTTCTCTAAAATATGCTTCAGGAAAAATGATGTAAAAATTACCTTTCAAAATTTTAATTAATTATCGTCCTTATTTACACTTTCGTACTTCATTAATTATGACTAAAACAAAAAAAGATAATTAAATTTGTACCATTTGTTTCACTAACTAAAATGATTAATTCTAAATTCTTATTTGTAAAAGTTAATAGTTTTACAAAAAAATCTAGTGTACTTTTTATCCTCATACTTTAAAATGCTTTATACATTAAGTATTTTAATTTTATAAGTTTTAGTTTTTATGTATTAAACTTTTAATTTGAGCACAATCTTCTAGTCTCAACTTCTTGAACTTATGCACGAAGATAAGTTAGTTATTGGACATTTATTAAATGGTGCAAGATAAGACATGTTGCAAAGTAATTACCTGTTTGAAATGATATACTACATCATAGTTGCGTCAATCATTTTCATAATATTGAAGAGTGATTTACAGGATCAATATACATTTTAATAAAAATGAATGGTATAGTTATTGTATTCTATAGTTTAATATTTAAATGTAACATATTTTAATAGATATTTATGCACAAAGTGAGTAAAGATAAAGTTCATTCATAGAAATGAAAGTGTCTTTTATACAGTATTTTATTCAATTTTGACGAAATAATCACAAAAAAAACATTATAAAATTTAATTTTGACAAAATAAAAACTAATCATTTAGTAAGCTGTGCATGACAATCAATGTTGATAGACGTCAAATCGTTTATTTATAAATTATTAACAAGCTTTATTTTCTGTTACTTGTGTTCTGAAAATTATTGAAAATGGCTGATCTATCTGATAAAAACTGTGGTGAAAGTGTTATTTTCGTCCTGATGTTATTTTAAATGTATTATTTGTTGCAGAGTGAGTTAAAATTATATGAGAGTGACTTAATTTTTTTTCTATTTCGCGTTCACAAAGTGTATTTTTATCAAAAATAGTACAATGAAAATATTTGTACACACGTTTTTGGGATTTTTTAAATTATTATTTGTCAAATAAATATCTTTCATTTTAAATAACTAAAATTATATGCCATTACTCATGGAAAATTAATGAGATTAGAATTTTTGTAGTAAAATATTTACATCAAACAGTAAAGCACTTTTAAATAAAAATTCAGAGAATTTATTTATAGGTTCATAACAATATAAAAATAAATTTAAACTTAAATATCAAATGTTTATTGAAACTGTCAGTTTTACGAACCTTGATATTTTAATATTTCTTTTAATAATAATCCTTACATAAAAGCAAAATAATGCGAAATAGTATGAAAACCATGTATTACAAAGTGCATTAGTAATTCTCGTACTTTACGTAACTCGCCTACGGCTCGATTGCGCAAACTGTACTCGTATTAGAATAAGGATCATTGTAATACTTGTTTTTCAATATAATATTAATTCACTAGTAAGTAAACAGCTATTTATAGTTGTTGCCATGGAGTTAATAATAACAGTTTAAAATTATTACAAATACAAATTTAAAATTAAAAAATAATGTTTGCAGATAAAAAATTGTGTTATGTTAAAGATAATTTCATTTTATTCGAAGCATTGAGTAACTATGCTGTGCGTCGTGCTCCTAACTCTCATCCCGCAAAATAAAATGGTACTTTCAACACTTACGAGAGTATCATAAATATTTTGATGCTTCGACAAGGGCACCATGTTTTAAATTACCACATTTCATTTGTCATTACGCGTTTTCTATTGTATATTTTTATTTCCATCCATAATTGTAATTAAAAGATACTAGCTAGTATTCTTTTACAAACTACCATTTTTATATAAATTAATATAGCTGATAGCAAAGTACGTATGTACATACTTGTTTGAAAACAGTTGACAATCGTACTATGAAACAATTTAGCATGAACTTGTTTTTTGTTCAATTATTTGGTATTTTGGACTAATATTCCCAATAATCCGAATAAATAGTAAATGTGACATCTATTAGTAAAAGATAGAGGTAATTTATATATTTAATTTGTGACATTTTTGGTTTTTAATAAAAAAAAATGTGCCTTGCTGTATTCTAGTGGCCTCGAAATCTTACAAAACTTAGAATTTTTAGCTCTCACTAACATGATATATCAGAATGAAAACTTTCGAGAACGAACTAAGAGTTCTGTCCGAAATAAGGCCTAAAGAAATAACAAAACATTGTCATGTATTTCACATTAATTGTAACTTTTTGTAAACATTCACTGTATCTCTATTAAATATTTTAATGACTAAAAATTATTTTAGATTTTCTAATTTTTTATTATAGCGGGTGAACACGAATTTTTTTATAAATTTATGCTTTTGATTGCCAATTAAACTTAATTTTAAGACGTGGTATTGACAACAATTTTTTTTTTGTGTAAAATGGTGTTTATAAATCTTCCCATAAAGTTCAACGGGACAGACAGTAATATTTGAAAAATATCATGTTCAACGTTATAGTTACAAGTGTTGAAATTATTTTTCGTTCATTTACTTAGTTTATTTTTTACTGCTCGTACGTCTGCTGCGAAAAATTTTTTCTTCGGAGAATGTGACGAGAATCAAAAAATTGAGAAACACTACTACGCCTGAATATTTTTGACAAAGTCTCGTATCAAACTAACATCAAATTAAATAATTTTAAACTGAAACATAGGCCTACTTTGACATTTTTCAAATGTACTGTAGAATATACGTAGTGTATTTATACTTTTATAATGTTTTATTATATGTACATAAATATTCTTAAGGATGTAATTTGTGAGTTAATAAAAACACGGTGTACAAAAAAAAATCCTATACTGGTCTTTATTTAATCATTTTCCTTCAATTTGAATCATTTTAAGAGTGGACAGGTTATGAGAGGTAGTTATATAAATTTGGTTCAAATAAATTAGTATATATCTAATAGTAATGAAATAAATTTAGCGCAATTAAAATAATTCTTAATGTAATTAATTGTATAGTTCTCATGATATAGAAGACATAATTGATCTCAATATTTATTTATTTGAGAAAAATAAATGCTTCAAATAAATTATTACATTGCATCAATTGTAGATATATTTGGATCTATTCAAGCTTAGAATTTATTTGTAACAAATAAATTTACAATTCACGTAATTATATCTTTTTTTTTCAGTGTATAGCGGGTGTTCCAATAATTCCTGAGCAAAGCAATTTAACATGGGAAAACAGTTTTTCTCAATTATTATCTGTCTCGAAATAATTTTATGGGGTGCTTTATACATAGAATTTTGGAGCATGAAATTCAAAAAAAATTTATGCAAATTTTTGAATTTACTTCTTTGGTAACTGAATAAATTTAAGTTAAAATCATGGTAAAAATATATCTTTATGCTATTATTTGAAATAATGAATGTTGCTTATCTATCAAGAAGTAGAAATGGTGCTTGACAGTAAGTCCAACGTTCATTTTTTGAAATAATTGCATCCCAGATTTATTTTTACCGTCACTTTAATCTTTAAAGTTTACTCGGTTACCAAAAACATAATTCCAAAATTTTGGCATCAAAATATTCAGAATTTTCGCTGGACTGAAAATATTTGAGAAAAACTGTTTTCCCATTTTCAATTATTATGGTACGGATTGCTTGATACACCCAGTATACGCAGGTGTTAACATTATTTTTATGCAACCAGGCGTGTACAAAACTTTTCGCAAATATGACAAATAATTATATGACAATGATAGTGACGTTTTGAAAATATGACAATGACAATTCTTACTTTGCTTTTTAAAATAAATACAATTCATTGTAAAATCATTATTTTTTTAGGACACTGTTACATAATTAGTTGTTTTGCGTATCACTTTTATTTTGACATCTGCCAAGGACTACTTTATGGCCGCATTTACTTTACGGCCGCTTTTACTTTACGGCCGCATTTACTTTACGTACTGAATTATCAAACGTTTGTATAACTAGCAAATATATTAAGTGTTGTGCTACATACAGCTTCATAAATTTTAAGAGGGAGTATTGGAAAATCGTTGTCGCTATCGCTATCGCTAATTTCATTGATCAACAAATTAAATATTGTAGTTAATTTATTTTCATTTTTAGGATGTAATATATTTTGGCTAAGCAAATTGTTTTGTGAGTTGTAAAGATGATAACATGGCACTCTATCTACAAGTGACATGAATCAATCAGATGTGAAATACGATTATATATTTTAAATAAAATTTTATAACTTTGTAATAGTCACCTAAAAAATGTTGTGCGCACCTCGGTTTAAAAGATCTTTTTTTAGCCTCATCTTATTTGCTGGTATCGGCCTTGCCTAGGCTGCACACTTCAGATTCGGCAAAAAATATTACTTTTACAACCTTGATTCACAAATAATTATTTTAGAAATTATTTTCTTTTAAATCTGGGTAATTATTTTGTTTATCAAATGTCAATCCCATGAAATAAACTGTTTAAAAACAATAAAAAAATTAATTACATATTTTTACAGTCACACCAAAAATGTGTTGTATACCTTATCCGCGAAATTCTTTAGTACTCTCGGGATTGTCCTGCCTCGGTCGCAAGCGGCCTCGGCGACAATTTTTATCTCGATACGCTAAAGAGATATTTCGCGACCTTGATGTACAAATAATAATTTTTATAATATTACTTTAAAACTTTTTGTATGTTAGTTTTATCCCTGCACCCTTATAAACATGTACTTTAAAACTTATTTATTTGTTCGTTATCCTTATGATCTATTTAGCAATATCCTTTATGATTCTTCTCACCTTCCATTCCCGCCAGGATAACCAGCACTGCGCACAACCCCCACATGTTCACTGTCACTTCACTTCACTGTCATAGCACCAGTAGCAGTCGTTGTCGTTGCACAGGACAGCAGAGTTCGCGAGACGTGAGTCACACCGGCGCCCGAGTCGAATTCAGCGGGCGACGCGAGCGTCGAGACTGGCCGAGCGCACAGCGCCAACATTCAGCAACACTGACGCATGCGTGTGGGGGTGGATATAGGATTAGAGCAGAAATCTTGGGCGATGAGTGCACCCTATATGGATGGAAACTATAAAAAGTTGGATGACAATTAGGGTTTGGTGGATTTTTAGTATGTTTCATTAACTTCTGTAGAAGATAAATAAGAAAACAACAAAACAGTGGAAATAAACGGAATAAAACTACTCGTAGAAAGAGTTACATCCTATGTATAGCTAGGAATAGTAGGAATTACAACACAAGATGGAAAAATAGATCTAGAAATAATCAACAGACCAAAGAAGGCAAATAACATTTACTATTGTATACAGTAAAATTTTTGAAAGATGTCCGATCAAGGTCGTCTATGAATTGTATGAATTCAGAGTTTTGCTCCGCGCATTATACCAAATTCAGTAGTGTCGTTTGCTTAGTTTTTATGAGGGTACATAAGGTACTACTGTTATTTTATTATTATAAAAATATATGTTACAATAAAGGCATTCAAAATTCAGAAATACGTTAACTGGTAAGTTTATTAGCAAATGTAAAACCAAATATGTGAAAAATAAGATAATGACACAATGTCAGTGTCAGTTACTCTGACACAAAATAACGTTATTCGTACGGCTATGAATTAAGGTAATGTATCTGAATTAATAAATAAACTTACATTACAGCGAAAGTATTATCAACAACGAGCATCGTTTGAAAGTGGACTCTCCTAACTTAGTCGGAAAAATTTGAAAGACAAGCGTGTTATATCTATCCTTAACGCACATGCTTATAGCCTTTGTAAAGGAAAGAGATAAATGTATGCCAATTTGTTAATTCGTTCATGATACAGATGACCTTGATCGGACATCTTTCAAAAAATTTACTGTACACTGTACGTGCGCAGGCTCACAATGGTAGGGCTTTTCAACAAATTATAAAACCTACACAAATGTTGAAAAATTTCTATAAAATTATTTCGGCTCCTTTAAATGTAGTACAAAAACTGTGGGCCCAATGACGGGTGATAGAAGGTCGACAGGCATCTTCTGTCGAGACCCTTTACTTTTGGCATAAGGCGTAAACACAATACGACGACAGCTGAAAAAGTTTCTGAAATCTAGCAGTTCTAGTAGTGACAGCGATTTTCTACTGTCATATTCATAAAATATGACATTGTATACCGGGAGTTTGTTTTATCAGTAAACATAGCGTATGTCATTACCATAGTTACAGTATAAAATGATTGACAGCATTGTATTAAAGCGTTTATTTTATAAGTAAACATAGGGATAATTAACATGGACTAAAATAAATATTAAATTATGATTTAAAGAAACGAGAAATTATTTATTTATGTTTATACACTTAAGGACTACATTAAACTAGTGAGGAATTTTATTCTAACTTATCAAATACTCAAAATAGGCACCACTAACTTCCAAAAAATATTGTAAACGATTATAAAAATAATTAATAGCATTCGTGTTTTGCTGGGGAGTAATATTTTGTGAAGCTGCAATAATTCTGTTTTTTTAATTGTTCAATGTTCATTCTCTCACCACTGTATACATTTTTTAAGTGTTTTTTAAAAAAATCGTTTGGTGCAAGCTATAATTATTATAGACTTTTCGAATTGGTGCTGGGCAGGGTCTGGGTCGATTATTAAATGTAGCATCAGTTACATCTGAAACATATCTTAGGCTTATATTTGAATTATACCTGTTATAATTTGCAATTTTATAAAAAACCATTTTGAAATGTGACAGTTTGACGAGTCTGACAACTATTCCCTATGTTTACTCATAAAATAAACGCTTCATTGCTGTCATTTTGTAACTATAGTAATGAACTACTCTATATTTACTGATAAAATAAACTCTCTGTATACATATATATTTTCGTGCCATGATTTTTTACTTCCTTGTACGTAAGTAAAGGAAGTATTGTAATCGCGAAAAATTTCGGTTTTCAGATTTCAGCGGAAATATTCATTTTGATCATCCCTGAATCCATTTTGACTAATTTCGTCGTGACGTCTGTACGTACGTACGTACGTACGTATCTCGCATAACTCAAAAACGGTAAGCCGTAGAAAGTTGAAATTTTGTATTTAGGACTCCTATAACATCTAGTTGTGCACCTCCCTTTCTGGTTATTATACAATTTCCAGAAGTGGCACTTTACATGAAGCCTATAATAGATTTTAATGAAAAACCGTTTTAAAATGTAATCCAAAACTTTTCAAATTTGGTATACAAGACTTTTATGTCAATCGAAATAACATGTTAGATTTTGGTTAAAATAGGCTAACCGGAAGTGGTACATTACTTGAAGTTGTTAAGAGTTTTTTTTGAATAAAATGATTTAATTTTGATTTTAGAAATAAATGCTTCAAATAAAAGTTTTAGAGAATTAATTTCTGCGTCTAGCACATCAAGTATTATTAAAATAGCCCTTTGTATAAGCGAGATATGTAAATTTAAAAATTATTTTTTTGTAATAAAGCTTGCTATGGATTAAAACAAAAAAAATTAAAAAAATGTTCATGTCAAATAACGTCAAATACGTGCAATTTTATGATTCGTACAATAACAAATATTATATTTTTATTGTGAAATTAGTCATATTCATTGTTGTAATCAAATATTTCTTTGTTGTAATCAAAACTCTTTAAAAAAATATGAATAGTTTAATAATCGTACAAGGAAGTCGTATGGTGTCCACATCAGATTTTTTATTTTAAATGTAATCTGACGCCGAAACAGTGCATCGATCGACTTCATTTGACTTTTTGTGGATGAAGCACCATCCAACAGAGGACAGTTTAAAATTGATTTTCCGAATTTCAGAACAGTAGGTCCCAGATCTAGAGAGAAAAAACTGCTTCCAAAATTGGTTCCAGCGCATGCAAAAGTGCATAATGTTAAAGAAGAATATTTTGAAAAACAATAAAGCCATTTGTAATTTTTTTAGGTCTTCTTTTACATCGTTTGCAGAAATTTTTCCAGTAGCCCTCGTTAAACCTACCTTGCAAGATAAATGGGACAATGCTCTAATAGAATAATGGGCTTGTGATACAACTCTTTATAGAATTAAAGCTGTTATTCTAATAAAGGCGATGTAACCCTATATGAAATGGTGGAATATTTAAATACCGTTTTCAGTTTTTGTAAGTTTAAAATCTATATGTCAAACTAGTTCAAAGAAATTTGTACAAATTTCTTGCCATTTGCCTAGATTTTATAATAAGTTTGTTGAAAATGTAAACTGGTCGAACTGTTAAGAGCCTGGATCTGTAAATTCGATGATAATATTGGATAAAAGTAAAGAGATAAATGTATATAATACAATAAAATAACCGGACCAACAATCAAATAGGTAATCCTAGAATATTCAGAAAAAACATGAAGGAAATATAAACGCATCAAAAATGAAATACCTCACGAAGATCATACAAAATAGGACAAAAATAGAAAAATAAGAATGATGACAAATTGAGAACTAGAGATACTAATCAGGGCCCGTATTCTTGAGCGTTCGTCATTTCATTCGTATTCGTATTCGCGTTCGTTTTCATGTTAGTAGTCACAGTAGTCTGTGTTTCAAAAACAATATTGGATATGTCATTGTCAGTGTCAACTGTATTGCAGCATTTATTCTCATTATTTACAAGTTAAAAAAAAATATTAATCGTTAATAAATATATGATAAAAGTGAACTCTTAACTTGTAAGTGATCTGAATAATTGTGACTATATCATTCATTAAGTTATAAACCAGTAAGAATGCGTGATTTTCCTTAGTTACCACGTATTTCAGCGGTTATTATTAAGTAACCATGGTGAACGAATATACGAATCTTTGTATATTCGAATATACCTACCTTCGTATATTCACTTATAGGTGCGTTTGGTTATTTTGTTCTATGTACTCAGAACTGGCAATGCCATTTTTAGTTATATTTACGGACATGATCTTTTTCCTTCGAACACAGTATCGAGTGTATAAATGACTCTGTAGTTAGACTTTAAGGAGGAAAATCATGCGATGTATGCTTTAAGTAGACATTTAAAATCACACTAGCAGCTCCAAGTGCACCGAAACAAATAATTGAACGCATCTATTATTTGACAGCAAGGCATTATTGAAGTAAAAATTTGACAAGTAAACAAATAATTATTTGGATCACAAATCTAGAAACTGAACTGTTGCTAGTTTATTTGAAATACAAGCATTTATTTTAAAATATGAGTAATTCAATGTAATATTACATACTACTACAACTATATTCAAAAAGATAGGTTATGTAGCATACAGTTTGACATTTCTGTCAAAATAAAATAGACCACAGGTCTACGTTAAATTTACTATTTACTTTTTAATTTATTTTTTATTCATGATATAGTTTACTTGTATACAACTCGACAATAGAAAATTCTCGAAATACTCAACGAGTTGCCTATTGGAAATACCACTCGACCTTCGGTCTCGTGATGTTTCCAGGCAACACGTTTCGTATAATCGAGAATTTTCAATCGTCTTGTTGTATAATATATGACAATAGAATTGACAATGACAGTGACATATATAATATTATTTTTGAAACACAGACTACTATTACTACTAACATGAAAACGAATACGAATATAATTACGAACGCTCAAGATTAAGGGTCCAGGATAGAACACAAGCAACTAGGCTGGTACGAACACATAATGAGGGTACATCAAATCGAATTCTGGAATATACAGACGAAACTAAACTCCGAATATGCAGGATCCACCCCGTAAGAGTACTTTAAAAAATTGTTTGTTCCCCAGTGGACTCCTAAACTTTTCAAATGGAAATCTATATTCAAAAAGAAGAAAAGTTGTAAAAGCAGGAATTATGAACAAAAAAGAGGGAGACCGAGGAAAACATGAGAAGGAAGAATAGCAGAGCGCGGAAATAAAATAGGTAAAAAATTGGATGGTATAAAAAGAATGACAGTAATCAGAGAAAAGTAAATCATTCTATTATACGACGGCCATCCTAAAATTAAAGATACATAGGCTACCAAAAATCGAACAAAAGAAATTATTTTCTAAAATCTTAAAGGAGGTTGTAAGTCACATACATTTTAACTATTTTTCTGCATAGTCCGCATTATTTTCATTCACCTTCTGTAGTTGATGTACGAGATTTTTAATGCTAGTGTTGAACAAAATTACCGCCTGATGCCTTATCCAACGTTCCACGTCCTCTTTTACCTTATTTTCATCTTCAAATTTTATCCTGTCAGATTATTGTGTAAATAAAGAGATGAAAATCAGATAGTACCAGGGTGGGGCTGGGTGGAGGATGGTCCATAATATCCCATCCAAAATCGCCCAGTAAAGCTTTAGGGGATTCGCGTTCTTTGAGACTGTGATGACATGTGTGAACGAGAATCAGACACACGCGGCGAGTCAGCATGCCCTGCCTTCAGTTTTGAACCTCCCTTTGATGTTTCTTTAGGATTTTATAATAGTGATCCGTATTCATAGTAGACCCATGCAGAAAACGTATGATCGAGCGGGTTTTGCATCTGGCGGAAGAGTGAAGGAGATGCTTCATCGCAAACAGCTGCTACTGCCAAACTGTTCGCCCTAGAGATCTGCTGGACTACTCGTTTGAAAGAGTATTCCCTCTACACGACAGTGGTGCCATCTTTCTGAAATAAAATTTCCCCAAGCCACAAGTGCGTTTGTATCTTTTTTTAAGACGGCTACCGTATTTATTTATATTATACTCTATAATATTATCTAGTATGGGGTTTCGTGGCCGCGTGCCCGAGTGTCTGGTCGCGAATCCGGGGGTCTGGTTCGATCCCGACCGTCGCTAAAAGAAATATATCGAATTTTAAATTAACCCCTGTGATGTATTCCCCACGCCAACAATGTTAAATGATGCCTGGCAAACGTCCGCACGGTATAAATATATCATAATTATCGAAATACAAAACATATTGGCGCACCCAATAATGGGTAATATGCCGTGATGATGTATTTATTTATTTTAATATTATAAGATGCATGGGTTTGAAATCTGGGGTTGGGAAGAAAGTAGAAATTTGGAGCAAGTACACCTATAATACAAAAAATAGTCTTTAGAATTAGATAGAAACACACCACTATATATTGTGTTTGAAGAAACCAATAAATATAAAATACGAATTGAAGCAGACCTAAGAGCATCAATGATCGAAAAGAAAATTAGGAATTTCGAACCAATCAGAGTCATTTATTAATTTTGGAAGGGAATTAAAATAAAATATAGCCGGTTACAGTAAAAATTTTGAAAGATGTCCGATCAAGGTCATCTACGAATTTTATGAATTCAGATTTTTGCTCCGCCCATTATGACAAATTCAGTAGTGTCGTTTGCTTAGTTTTTATGAGGGTACATAAGAGACTACTGTTATTTTGTTATAAAAATATATATTAAAGTAAAAGCATTCAAAATTTAAAAATAAGTCAACTGGTAAGTTTACAAGCAAATGTAAAACCAAATATGTTAAAAATAAGATAATGACAATTGTGAGTCTAACAAAAAATAACGTTATTCGTACGGCTATGAATCAAGGTAATGTATCTGAATTTATAAATAAACTTACGTTACAGCGAAAGTATTATCAACAACGAGCATCGTTTTAAAATGGAATGTCCTAACTTAGTCGAAACAATATGAATTTTTGAAAGACAAGCTTGTTATATCCATCCTTATCGCCTACGCTTATAGCCTTTGCAAAGGAAAGAAAAAATGTTTGCCAATTTGTTAATTTGTTCATGATACAGATGACCTTGATCGGACATCTTTAAAAAAATCTACTGTAACTGTTGTTTACATTCCTTATTCACGCCTCCTTTAATAAAATCTCATTTCTAATCGTAACATATATGGCGAGAAACGAGCAATATCCTTTAACAATTAACTGCGGCGCATGAAATAACGCAGGCCGTTTCTATTGAGTGTGTGTTTGGGCATGTGTCATCGCATTATGTAGCAGAGTGGCCGGCAAACATGGTTATTTGTGCTACCCGGCACAATATGACAAATTCTAGCGCGGATAGTTGTTTTACAGGCCACTGGATAGCGCCCACACTAGCCTAGCACAAACATACGAAGAGACTTTGCCGGGGATATGACTATGTCCGAAGGGAAAGATAATAAATAAACCGAGGAAAAAATAGTCGCCAGACAAAAAAAAAAATTGGCGTTTAAACATTTTAATGACTCTATTTTGGTTGCTGACGAAAACGATGATAAATGTTTACATAGTTTGTTTATTATAGTTCGTATTATTTTTTAGAATAGAAAATAACTCAATCTACGCTCACGTAAAAAGTAGACATATAACTACGCAGTTTGAAAATTTAAACAGGTTCTTATATCAGAATGTGTAAAAAATTCTTTCCTTTAAAATTATAATAAATGGAAAGATTTATTTGACAATTGTAAGATTATTTATTTTGGTTATCATTGTAAAGAGTAAATATTTACGATGTCGATATTTTGAATGTTCGAAGGTTGTTTTATAAATAATATTGTGTATACCAATATATTTTTATCTCCGTGTACATAATTTTTGTTTTGCAAATTTTGTGTTGTACTTTTTGTTTTCTCTTGAATTCCATAAATATGTTAATAATTATTTTGTTGATTAAATTATTTGTTATAAATTTTTAAATATTGGCATACTAGTTCGTTTATTACCTCTACCTGTTTATTTAGAATATTATAAAGTACAAAATTTATGGTATTTCTATTTTTACCTCCCGCTGTCCTTGGTGAGGGAGATATAGGGATCGTGCTAAAAATCGCATATCGAGATTTTGGTAAATGACCACGTTTTCAGGTCCCTGGAATCCGAATTTAACATTTAACGATGTTGTCTGTGGGTGTGTACGTGTGTGTTGTGTGTGTGTGTGTGTGTGTGTGTGTGTGTGTGTGTGTGTGTGTGTGTGTATGTGTATGTGTGTACGTGTATATGTGTGTACTCGTATGTGTGTGTGTGTGTGTGTGGATCTTCTGGGCACTCTAACTCAAATACCATCATTCAGAAACTTTTGAAACTATGTATTTCTACCTTCTTCTAATATGGAAAGAAGCCATTAAATTTTGGTGTCAATCGGATAATCGAAAATGGCAGTTTACTTGAAGCTTAAACTCAAATACTATTGTTTAGAAAATTTTGAAACCATGTATTCTAATATGGAAAGAAGCCATTTGATTGTGGTGTAAATCGGATAACGGGATATGGCACTTTACTTGAAGCTAAAATAGTTTTCCTCAAAAAATACCTTTAAATGTTATTTTTTCTCAATTTGTTATCACAAAAATTAAAGATTATTCCATTTTCTACAGGTTTGCCTTAATACTTTTTCTATATATTTTATGGATAAATTTATAAAGTAATATAAAAATTATATTTACTTGAAGATAAAAATAGTTCTCATGAAAAAATAGCTTTAAATGTTATTTTCCGTTGACCGTTTTTTAATAGGTTATGTTAATGTATAGAAAATCATTCATTAATGCACGATTTTTTATTAATAAACGATTTTAGTGGGTAACCATAGATACCACATACCATTGCTGAACAATTGACAAAATTTATATGTCAAACGTTAAACTTAAACTTAAAAAAAATTGTCATGGAATGAAATTAGAATTTCCAATTTAGTAAAATACGGTCAACAAAAAAATTATTGTAACTAACACGTGTGTTAGACGATTAATGAACTCAACAATTAAAATGTCGCAATCATTAATCGCCTTCATTAACACACTTGAAAGTTAAATAACTATTTTAGATTATTAAATTTTCCCTAGGTTCGCATTAATACTTTTTTAAATATATTCTATGGATAAATTTATAAAATAATCTATAATTTAAATCCTGGAGCCTACGCTTTAACGCTTTAAACACAACTTCAGAGTTACAGAGTCCAGCTCAAATGTACGTAACTGACGGATAAATGTCACTGTCAAAAAACTAATCATTCCAAATTAATAATAGTAATTTTTTGAAAAGAAAATTGTAAATAGAACATGTTATATGGAAAGGAATTATTAGTAAATATGTAGGTATGTATTCAAATTAATAAAAATTAAATAGCGGGAGGTATTGTGTTGGCCACATCAAATTTTTAATTAAAATTATAATTTAATTTTACAATAAATAATATATTTTCTTTTGTTGCTAACTTTAGTACCTATTAACACAACAAAAGTTTCGTACAAAAACACAGTACAAAATTTAAGGCATAAACGTGAGAAATAATAAAAACATAAATTCATGAATCGAATAGAGATATTTTTAGATTAAAAAGAACTTTATCTTTTTCTAAGCAAGTAAGATTGCAAGTATATAATTTTTATATCTGCATTACGCCAAATGTAGAATAAACATTGTAGAACAAAAAATGTTCTTGGTAAAATTTAATATTATGTTATGGGAGATATTTCTATTAGCGTTTTGAGGATCAGACAAAACTTGAATCCGAGTACCGGATATCAAAATATCCGGTTCCTCGGATATCCGATGTTCGGATATTGAAGCGGATATCCGTAAAATTAATTCGGATTTGGATCCGGATTCAATGTTTTGTTTACGGATCCGGATTCAAATTTTAATTCTGAATCCGATTCTTCATTTTGATTGTGAAGGCAAACATCTGGAATTGAATTCACTTTAAAACGTTATAGTGGGCTTGTTTATCTTTACAGCGGTCTGCAAACACTAGTAAACAAACAGTAATAAATAAATATACCGCTAAAAGCTATATACTATATAATGTATATTGGATGAACATAAAATTACCAACTAGGTTAGATACTTTAGCAACGAAAAAAATCTGATGTGGCCAGCACATAACCTCTCGCCGTATATTTTACCTGGCTGTATGCATAAAGCAAAGAATATTTTTATAAATACAAATAATATATTCATATAAATCTATGACGTATAAACTTCTTTATTATTCAATAATAGCATGTCTCAACATGAAGATATTTTACCATAAATTATGTTACAATAAATTACAAAGTAGAGTTTACCATATATAAATATTAGGCTGGTAACTGCAATTTTCAATTCGAACAACGTTGTTTACTTTCTCTTCATATTCTTCTAGTAAAAACATTAATTTTGGGCGGTCTAAAATGTATATATGGATTGTGCATCTATTCTTACATATCTTCTTTTACATTTTATTTTTCATACATGTTATATCTAAATAACACTAATTCCCTTTAATAAAGTGACGGATAGATTGCACTCCGATTATTCTTATATCGATGTGTAATTTTGTCAATATTTACAACTTACTTGAGAAGAATTTGATAGCTTTTTCGTAATTCAAAGTTACTCTAGTCTATAGTACTGGTGTACATTGTCCCATAATGTTTGAAACAAATTTAAGTCCTTCAACCTAGACTTGTCATCTCCATAATAGTCACAGATCAAGAACTAAGGGATTCTCCAAGTACATTTTTCCTTCATTACTCATTATTTCTGACACTGACATTTATCTGTCAGTTACAAATAATTTAAATTATCAACTATTTTTCATGGCATTCTTTCGGCTGTCAAATTTATTACAACAGATTATTTTATATATTATACTTCTTTTATCTCTAAATCTATGGAATATATAATAAAATATTTAAATGTATCAGATAGAGAATTTAATTTTCTTTAATATTACCACGAAAAATTTTCAAAAAATAATATTTAGAAGATTTTTTTTCAAGAATCTTCTACTTCCGGTTGTCCAATTATTACCAAAACCTTTTCAGATCTTCCCATGAATGTCCGATTGGGAAATACGTTGTTAAACAAATTTTAAGTCTTATAGTTTTTGAGTAACCGTACTTCCAACATCCCACACACACACACACACACACACATCCACACACACACACACACACACACACACAGACATCATCGTAAAAATGTTAAAATCGGATTGTAGGGACCTTAAAACGTGCTTATTCAATAAAATCTGGATATGCGATTTTTAGCATGAATGCAATACCTCTCTTAGCGAGAGGTAAAAAGGAGGGGATACTTCTTAGAATAGAACATTAAAAATTGTGTAGTCCTAAGATTTTATAACATTCATTAGAACAATTGCTTCAAAGAAAAAAGGATTAAGGTCAACAGGGCAAAAGTAAGTAGCAACGAAACGATGGCCTTAGACTAAATAATAAAATTTTGGACTGCAATCCTGCTTATTATTACATCTCATTAAAAACATCAGTCGCTTATTCCATCTTACATAGAATGACACATTTCATCATTCTGAATTTAATTAATTCTAACTCATCCTATTTTGAATATCCGATGGCAATTTGATTGGAAACTAGCAATATTTATATTAATTGAATTTTTATTTCATATTCTAATTGAAATAATTATTGAAGTGCAGGTTTCCAATTAACAAATTTATTAAAAAACAAAATCCTACCACAAATATGAATTTCATGAAAAATCAATTAAAGTAGCATGCAACAACATCTATAAAGATAACCAGCATAACTATTGCATTCTCAATTTGTTATATCATAAATCAAAAGATTTGAAAAATAATGCAAGCTCCATATATTATCGTATTCCTGGTTAGTTAATTTTGTTGTAAGAGAGAGATGGAAGAATAAAAATTAATGAGTTTGGCTGCTTGGAGATGACTCCTGTGTGCATTAGGAGAAGTGGTCCACGATATATATCCCCAGATCAAGGCACTTTTGTCACCGTGATAAAGAACTGTTAACGGCCGAGCTTATCGACTGGGGGAATAAAACGATTTCTTTAATTTAATTGGCGAACTACTCGCGGCTCCTTCGCGGTCCTTTCTCTGCAATTCACTTCCGCCTAGTTTTGCACTTCCGATATTATTGATCAAAGAATATTGAGGGAATTAATGGGCTAAAGATGTTATTTTGCTTCTTAAAGCTTTTAAGAAATGAACTGCATTTTCTAATGGACCTGCGATGGCTTCTATATAATGAGTTCCGAAATTAAAAAGTAGCTAAGTTGGGTGTGAAGAAAAGTTCATTTTTCTTCGAACGTCTAAGAACTAAGCTAATACATACAATGTTATTATATTTGGTTGCAGCACATGGAAAACTATTTCTATGGATTACTGCTAGAACAAGCATTGTAACTGATTTAAAATTATAAACCAACTTTTAAAGTTATTGAAACCAGCAATATATATATTCGTTAAATTTATCTTCTACACTATTAACATTTATTACAAATGTAACAAATTCTGTTACTTATATTGTATGTATTGCTAAAGTTCTTCAATATTTTACCGTAATTATTGCAAGAATTATTTTCATGTTTTATGAATAGCAATTCCCGTACGTTCCTTTTCTGATAGACTTTTCTAAGAGACTACTAGCTCTCAGAAAAAATGACCTAAAAAATAACATATGGTCCCAAAGTTTTCGGAATTTTTTTAGATGGTTTGTATTTATATCAAATGGAGTTTAATGGGGACTTATGATTTTGACATCATCGGCGACGGATCGGCAGCGGACCTCCCTCCACTCAATTTAGAAAGGGACAAGAAATTTTTAGAAAGAGCGAGGTGATATACCATGGCCGAGTCGATCAAATGCTTTCCCTCTTCAGCACCCCCCGTTGATCACATAATTTGTTATTTAGACAGCAAAGTTTGGTTAAGTTATTATGTGTAATCATAGAGTTAAGAATATTTATTCTTAACTTAAGTTAAGAATATTTATTCTTAACTCTATGTGGGTAGTGATTGTTATTAATGAAACATTGCGGAATCAAATCTTTCTGATTCTCACGGAGGGAAAACAAATTCGGTTTCATCGTTTCAATTTGAAAAAAACATGAACTGAATCTATGTAAACACTACAAATTCCACTGTTGAGAGAGACGGAAAAAAATAATGAAATTTCGTTTAGTGTACGTCTTAATCTTATTAAAGTCATACATAATTTGTCTCTGGATGTTAAATTATTAAATTAGTTTTCTTTGACGTTTTTTTGGAAATATCTATATTTCAACTTTGGTATAACTGTGGGATTTAACAAATCATATAGAACATTAAAATGTTCTAATAATAAGCCGGTGAAATATATAAATTTTACAGCATCATTGCTTAATAAATTATAATTTAGTTTCCAATTATTGACAAATTTAGTTTTATTTCTCGATGTCTCTATAGCACCAAATAACTTTCTTACATAATAATTGTCGACTGTTTGGGTACTACTTTCCTTATTAATCTTTATTTCTGTTTGTGTGGAGTTGTTCTGCTTATTATCAATTTTTATATGTGTTTTTATTAATATAAACTTGTGTCTCTTTATTAGTAGACAGCTTTATTAAAGTTGCTTGAGTTGCTGTACTTGTTTTTCCAAAATAAGTTTGATTATGTTTGTTCTCTTTACAAACATAGGTTTGCGTCATTTTATTGTTATTTTGTACATAATTAAACTTCTTTATCACAGGTTCCTGTAAATACATTACTAATTCATATTCAATTTATATTAATCATATTATTCAACTTCCGTGTTCGGTCTTAGCATGTTTATCGCAGACTATCTAACCTAACGGCTTTCTTTTCAAACAATGGTTGTTGTGATCACGTGGGACCACATATGGATCACGTGATAAACGTCAAACTTAGAGCTAAATCTTGCTCACTACATAACTAATTATTAAATACTTTTTTACACACTAGATGGCGACCAAAATATTTGAATTGTATAAGTCCCCATTGAATTGTCACTGTATATGAAATGTCACAATTAACTTGTTTTAATTATGACAATTTATTTTTTTCGATCTGGTTCAGCAAAATGTCTTATGTGCATATAAGATATTCGTAAAGGAATTTATTTGTTACTCACTTGTAAACTGTACTTATTAATACCAGCTACTACTGCAGAACGCGAGCTAAAACTAAAACTTTACATGTCCAATTGACTTTTTAATACCAACTACATGTTTACTCCATAAGAATATAAATCCGAGTACTTAAAAACAAAACATTATTTTCGTGAAAGGATATCTCTGGGGCTTCCAATAACTTCTAGACTTAATTGTCAACAAATAAATGCCTGAAACGCCGACATCTAGACTAAACAGATAATTGATAGAAGAATGATAATTATTTCTAAACAGAATTTTGACTAACATAGATAACAAAGTTGAAATATTGTTCCTGAAACTACAATTTAGAAAAGGTTATAAAACGTTATTTGTTATTGCACTTGCGTTCGCCCTGTCACATAGCCGTTCGGAGACTCAACCATATAGGTCTAGGTAAAAGGTACCTTACGGAGATCTGGAGCTGCTCCAACAGGTCTTATAAATCGCAGTGACAAAAGTGTCTAGTACTTTGGTTGTTCTGCATTAAGCCATAGATTTTTATATTGATGTCTTCAAAATACTTCAAATGTATACGAGTATCATATTTATTGCATAGTATTTTATATTTTAGTAAGTAAGTAACTGAAATGATATGAATGGAATTAATTCGGTTTTATACAAAAAGAAATGACTACTAGGCGCAAAATTTGAGAATATATTTTTTGTACAAGACTCCACCTAACAAACATTCATTGCTTATGCTTGTGTGATAAATAATTTATAGCAGCAGACTTTTATCTGATCTGAAGTTGTTACTATCCACGGGTTGACAAAACTTTAATCAATCACTGTACAACGCAATCCACTTAAAAATATTTCGATGCGTTGATCTTACAACTTCTACATTGCTTCCCATTATGAGAACATGAGTTAAACTTGAAAAAATCGTTTACTATTTTATCTAGGGAAAGTAATAATAATTGTGCCAGTTATATTTCACGTTCGCAGTATAATCTTCTGCATGGTGTCACCTTCACCTAGTTGCAAAGTTTCCTCCAAGTCTCTTCGATATTTATGACGAAGACAACATTCATTAAAACATAATTAAAAGCCTTCGTTGAACTTCGTTCATTTTTCATGCATAAAACAAGAGTGGAGAAACAGACGACTCACGCACATACTCAACTTGGCAGACTCTTGAGTCTGGACTGAGGGTTCATTCTCTACAATTTCTACCAAGGAAGTTCATTTTGAACATTAAATTAGTAACTGTGTCAACAGTACGTATCTGAGGCTTCATCCAAGAAAAACAATATGAATTTTTGATCAAAATTAAATTGATTTTGTAATAGATTAAAAAATGTGATGGGGCCAACACATTACCTTCCGTAAGTTCTATTGTATTTTGTATATATTCCAAATAGATAGTTCCTTGGAAAAGGTTCTATATTTCAAAAAAAAACATCACTCTAGCCATTTCCCTTATCCTCTCATTCCTTATCTTTCCGCGTCTTATGAGCATACCATGTAAATTTCACTTGACACTGACGTATGTCAATTAGAATTATTTGAATATATCAGCAATTTCCATGGTTATATGGTTATAGCATAGTTGGCTGATTCATTAAATTTTAATCCCTTTATAATTTTTAGCTCTATATCTGTTGAATATGAAGGAAAAAGTGAAATCAAACCGCATAGACAATAAAAAAATTCTTTAATATTTATAATAATATAAAATGTTAAAAAAATGATATTTAACTTCGTTTTTCAAGAAAAACTGTTAGACCTGCAAATGAGGGTACTTCCGGTTGACCAATTATAACCAAAATCTAATCAACTCTTCATATAAATGTAACTAAGAAGAATACGAAAGAATTATAATTTTTAGAATTGTAGTGTTGGAGTTATCGACGGAGAAAAATTCGTCACAAACACACACAAAAAAAATTTGGAAAGATGTCCGATCAAGGTCATCTACGAATTGCATGAATTAAGATTTTAGCTCCGCCCATTCTATCAAATTCAGTAGTGTCGTTTATTTAGTGTTTATGTGGATACATGTGAAACTATTGTTATTTTATGAAGAGTATTATAAAATTGTATGTTAAAGTAAAAGCATTCAAAATTCAAACCTAAGTCAGCTGGTAAGTTTATTAGCAAATGTAAAACCAAATATGTAAAAAATAAGATACTGACACAGTGACAATGACAGAAAAGAACTTAATTAATAAACTTACGTTACAGCGAAAGTATTGCCAATAACAAGCATCGTTTTAAAATGGAATGTTCTTAGTCGAAATAATATGAATTTTTGAAAGACATGCGTGTTATATACATGCTTTTCGCATACGCTTTGTATCATGGCAAATGAGAGAGATAAATGTGTGTCATTTTGTTAACTCGTTCATGATATAGATGACCTTGATCGGACTTCTTTCTAAAAAAATACTGTACACACATACAGACATTATTGTAAAAATAGTAAAATCGAAATCTAGGGACTCTAAAACGCGCTTGTTCATTAAAAACTCATCATCGAATTATTTGACCAAAGAAACTACCTTCCTCACCTAAAACTGACGGAAGGTATAAATGATATATTTAAAAGTATCCATACTTTTGTCCGCCGCTATATATTTGTCAGTATTCTAAACACTCCGTAACATAACCTAAACTAACGCACAGTACAAATATTTTGTAATTTCGGTCTTAGTTATCTATTTTAAGATAAAATTAATTCATTTTAATCTAACGATGAAAGAGTCATCAAAATCCACTCTATAATAAAATTGTCAAATGTACCTTGCCTAACTTTCCACAAACAAAAAAATCAGAATAAATTAATGTGACAGGTAAAACATGACACGTGCGTGATATATTTGCATTTTTTTTAATTCCATGGCTCCAAGCGTTATAAAATTTTAATTATGTAAATTATCATATCTAATTTTTGCGATTACAAAATACATAAAATTAATTTTATTTATTGGATTTTTCAGGATTTTATGCTGAACAACTTTTGTTTGACCCATTTTGTTTAAAATAATTTGTGAAGCAATACGCAAAGAAATTGTATATTACTAACCGAGGTAGAAAGTGTTTCATTACTGTCAAGGGCGAAGATAGCTAAGATGTGAAGCTCTCTTCGTTCTCGACAATGCTGAACCTATTCACCAAAATCCGAGATTTATATACCTACTCTTTTTATTCACAATCGGAAATTAATAATAAGTTATGGATATTTGTATAATAATAACCTAACATAAAAATCTGATGAGACCAACACAATACCTCCGGCCATTTAATTTTTATTAATTTAAATACATACCACTGGGGCTCGTGGCCGCGTATCTAGTGGTCGTGAATATGGGGAACTGGATTCGATCCCGACCAACGCGAATTATTTCGGATTTTAAATGACACAAAATTGACCCCTGTGGTGCACTATCCACACCAGCAATGACTACCCGTGAGGTGACGCATGGTAAACGCCCGCATGATACAAATATGTCATCATCATTACCGAAATCAGTGTACAAAGCAGATTAGCATACCCAGCAATGGGTAATATGCCGTGATAATATATTTATTTTTTTATTTAAATACATACCTATATAATTATTTACTAATGCTGGAAACTCTATTAAGTTCCTTTCTATATAACTATTGTTCTATTTGCAATTTTCTTTTTAAAACGTTGCTATTATTAATTTGAAATGATTATATTTTTGACAGTTACATACATTTGAGCTGAACTGTGTAACCATGGAGTTGTGTTTAAAGCATAGGCTCCGGGATATAATTTTTATATTAGTTTTTAAATTTATCCATAAAACATATATAAAAAGTATTAATGCAAGCCTATAGTAAATTTAATAATCTTCAATTTTTATTATAACATAAATTCCGAAAAAATAACATTTAAAGGTATTTTTTAAGAAAAACTATTTTGAGCTTCAAGTAAAGTGCCATTTCCGGTTATCCGATTGACACCAAAATTTAATGGCTTCTTTCCATATTAGAATAAAGTAGAAATATAAGATTTCAAAATTTTCCGAATGATAATATTTGAGTTAGAGTGCCCAGAATATCCACACACACAAACACACACACTCACACACACACACTCACACACACGTACACACAATAACACACACATACACTCACACGCACACACAGAAACACACACACACACACATACACATCATTGTGAAAATGTTAAAATCGGATTCAATGGTCCTTGAAACGTGGTAATTTATCAAAATCTTGATATGCGATTTTTAGCACGATCCCTATACCTCGCTTACCTAGGTTAGCGGGAGGTAAAAAACGAATGGTTTGAACTTGTTCATTTGTCACGTGAACTGTCAGTTTGATTTCCAATCTTAAATTTTTAATTCTTCACATTTACCTATACTTATTTATATTATTTACAATTTCATTGATTTCTGTCCATAATAAAATGTGAAAAAAACCTTTGTTTACATGTAAATACCCATCACTGATATGTACTGCTTTCAGGGCGGAAAATAGCCCTGAGGTTGAGAAACGGCATCTTCCCACCCTGAGGTTGGAAAGTGTCAACTTTCCAACCTCTAATAACTTTTCCAACCATTTGGAAAATGAGTTTAACCACAACTAACTTATCGACTTCTTCAGACAATGAAATCCATTACGAATAAATTTGTTTTTCCAATTTAAATGCCTATGTACTTATACACATATATGTCTTTCCACCCGATATACAGGGTTTTGATTGCGCCACCGGAACATATGACTTTTACATGTAAAATTATATTTTCGTAATTTCCTGCTTTCCTAATTATTTTGGGTAAAAAATGCTTCAAATAAAAGATGTAGAGCTTGAAATCCTATATATGAATCTATAAGCAAAATTAATTTTCATGCATTGTAACGAGGAGAATTAGATACGAAAATGTCGAAGATCACCCCAAAGTTAGTTTAGTTAGGTATTATTTATAATATCTGTTTAAGTGAACAATTGTCTATTCATTAAAAAAATATCTTTAATAGAAATTACAAATAATAATAAAAATAAATTAATCTAGCTTGACTGATAATTCACTAACATTTGTTAATTTTTATTTAACTATTTTTGGAGTAATTCTCAACATTTTCATATGTAATTTTTGCCGTTACAGAGAATGAAAAATTAATTTTGTTTATTAATTCTGACATAGAATTCTATGACACTATATTTATTTAAAGATTTTTACCTGAATTAATGAGGGAAGCACGAAATTACGAAAGTATGATTTTACATGTTACAGTCCTATGTTTCGGTGTCGCGGTCAACATCATATATACATACATATAGTGGTGGTCACAGAAATAAGACACTCTCCCTTTTTATATTTTTTTGACGGGCTAGTTTGAAATACTGGCTACATAATTATATAAAACCAACATCGCTGTGCATGTTTAAACTTTTAAATTATTTTTGTTAAACCATAAATGTGTCAGTTTGAATGTGATTTTGTTGATAGTTGCTGCAAAAATATATTTCCATGATCTGGTCACAGAAATAAGACACTTTCCAATTTATTTAAATTTTCTTACATTATACAGTGTTTTTATACTTATAGATGATACTTTAAGGGATGATAAGATAATACAGCTAAAAGTAAGTTAAGAAGAACACATATGAGAAGATTGTTAAATATGAACAAAATCCCTCATTTGACCAAAGTCGTAACTCGTATAGTTTTTAAGATATTAATAGAAAAAATTAAAAATCAGTTTAGATGATCTATATCTCGGAAACAGTTGAGAATTGAACTTTGCGGACTTTTGACTTACTTTTAACTGTATTAGCATCCCTTAAAGTTTGATCCATAAGTATAGAAACACCCTGTATACTTTTCCGATAAAATTTAAACAAATTCTATTAATATTATTGTTAGTTATAAAAATATGTTTAGCTATTTCTAGTTCTATATAGAACTATAATTCAATATTGTTTGTATTTTATTTCTAGGTTTAAATGAAAGTGTATTAAAAAAAGTTTTTGAATTTCTATAAGTGTCATTTCTCTGGCCACCACTATATATGTACTGTTTGAGAGCGGCTGATTCGAATCTGGATCGCCCGAATTACAACTAGTCACACATGCAAACAGCTACGTTAAATTTGGTAAACTTTTGCGTTGTCCAGATATTTTACTCAAATTTAAGTCTTATTTTTACTATTTCAATGAAATTTGATTAGAAGTCCTATC
The DNA here is from genome assembly GCA_951394225.1 of Harpalus rufipes. Taxonomy (NCBI): domain Eukaryota; kingdom Metazoa; phylum Arthropoda; class Insecta; order Coleoptera; family Carabidae; genus Harpalus; species Harpalus rufipes. The sequence goes on from OX596283.1 coordinate 38,851,043, forward strand.
ATTTAACAGTATATTATATAAACAATGACAACCGATGTAGTATAAAACAAATGTTTTATAACATACCAAAACATCAAAATCGTTTACTGATTGTATAAATCATTTAGACATATCCTTTTAATCTGAATATAAATATATAAATCAAACCCTATTTAAAAATGCGTAAAGCCAAACAGATTTTGAGAGTCAAACAAAGCTTTTAATATATGCATTAGAGTTTGTAAAAGACAAAACCCGGTGTTCTAATTCCTACACATGTATACATTCAAACTTCCACAAATTTTCAAATTAGTAACTGTCACATTCATTCTAAAACCACAAAGAGAGTGTCAGCAATTTTAATTCACAATTTACAACTGACATAATTTGGAATAATATATTAACTATTAATATGTGAATACAAATATGTGAAATATGTAACGTATTTATTACATTTATAATTTTTGGCCAAATGTATGATGATAATATACTACATCATAAATTCCTGAAACTATAACCCCAATATAATGGCAATATTCAAATTGATTTGTTGTAATTGAACGAAATACCTATGTTGTTTTATTTATTGCCATGCATTTTGTATTATGATAATTATTAATTAATTCCCGTTATTTTATTCACATAATTAAAATTTAAAATTATTTTCCAGCTGCTTTTGTTCAGTGTGTTTATTTTCATTTAAATATTTTTATAACAGATTAATTAATAATTGGGGATGGTTAAATAAATACATACATTGGGGTAAAATAATATTTATATATTCATTTTATAAAAAAATGTCAATTTTTTATTTCCCAATTACCCTAGACAAAAAGTATACATTAATGAGTCGAAAAATACCACAACTAAAAACACTATTGTGTACATAATAGTTATTTATGTATCAAGGTACTGAAGTTCTACTTTTTATCACGAATATGGAATTTAGTTGCCGAGGCCGCAGGGCCGAGGAAAATAAACCACATGAGTAATAAAAGGAACTTCAGTGCCGAGATACATATTAAATTTTATATGAAATCGAAATTTTGTGAATATGAAAGGAATATTTAAATTTATAGGTTATATACATTGTATCTGTCAGTCTTATACACATTGTTGCGAACTTTAGAATTCTGAGGTTATTTTAAGGACACTCAAAATTATATGTTTTATCTCAAACTTCTTCATCGGAACTATTTGGTTCGTTCTTTTCGTACAATTTTTTTTGTCATTTCACGTAAAAATTAACTATTGTACATCGTACAGCTACCCAAATTATCTTACATGCACAATAATTATTATAAGGTTTGTGACACTGCAATTGTATGAAATCATCGTATAATGGATTACTTCAGTGCCGATTTTTGAACTTTTAATGACTATTTTGTGACGATTTCAAATAAATAATTTTGCATATTTTATTTGATTTTTAATAATAATTTTTGTAAAATCCCAAGTTTTTTACAGTTTGTCAAAAACGACGTAATTGTAAACATGTTAGTTAAGATATGACTGTAGTCGAATTAATTACCTAAACACGAATACTCAAGGTTTTTTGGTCGAAGGAAGAATATTCGTCTAGTACCGTCGACATTTAATCAAAATTTCGTTCTGTGACTCACGCAAGTTTACATTTTATTTTTGTGGTTTAAATAGTTTTATATTTGACACTTTTTTATAATTAATTTTTTTTTCAAGCGTCAAAAAAGTAGTATCCTTTGTGACTTGATTCACAATGTAGAAGAAGTGTAGAAGTAATTAATTTTAACGTCGGCGATGTAGAAGCAAAATAAAATGTTATCAATAGGAACTATATAGAATCAGCGAATAATAAATAACTTGTACAATAGAAACCTCTAATGTCGCCCTAAGTGCCATTATAACACACTAGATAACCAAAGAATAAAGTTACTAAAAACCATCAACAGCGGTTAAATTTAAAATGATAACCTGCAAATTGAAATATAACGAAATAACATATTAACGAATAGCAGACATACATATTACAATTACAGGGATGGTAAAAAGGTAGGAGTACTTAGAATTTTAGTAATAAAAAGTTTATATTGTTTTGCAGTGACTCCTCCACATATCATTCAGCTACACTGTAGGACTTCCGCCCGATATTGTAATACTTCAAATTCCGCCATAATTGCACATACGGAGTAAGGAGGATATAAAATTATAGTTTTTACTTCAATGATTATAAAAAAAAGTGAACAAACAAAAGTATCCATAGTTACAGAACAATTGAAATCAGTAAACGTACTTCACGTAAAAAAATATTTATTGCAACGTCAAGTAGTAAATTATTGTTTTTAAATATCTACGTCTAAAGAAAAAATACAATGTGTTATTCGGAGTAAAATTGACATTGTGTGCCTTGCAAGCATTTGTACGACTCGCTTCACTGGTCGTGCAAACATCCAAGCTCGCCGCACAAAGTGTCACTTTTATTCATAATAACACAATACACGATTTCCAATGACCGGTCATGAGAAAAATAATATACGAATGCACATAACAGGAATAAATGTTATTTTTCATCACGCATTGCTGTATAAGAATATACCATTTTGTAGTATAGAAAGGGGGAATTATTTCTGCTATGTTATTGGTAAATGTAAATTAAACAAAACATTAAAAGAAAAAGATTTTACCGTGAATTTTTCAGACTCGTAAATGAAATTCTTACAACTATTTATTGTTGAAAGAAAAGGCAACTAAATATTTCATCCATTCTGTTAATAACACAGGTAAACAAGTGAATCCTTCCAGAGAATAATTGAATTACGAGCATCTTCATTTTCTCAAATAAAAAGCAGGCTGGAAAGTTTTCAACTTGACAGGGATAATAACAGAAATGAAAACGATCTCCGACGTCTTAATGCTGCAGTTCAATAATTTAGGGCGACAGCGGCAACGTACACTTAGTGTGTTAGCAACGTCATTCGATCATGTCGATAAGTAACATGTTTGACTGACGTGACGTTCAATTTCAGATTAATTAAAATCCAATAGGGTAATGACACTCTGCACCAGTTCTAATTTTAACTTTAATAACTCGGATACGTCATTGACGGTTGGCATTTTTCAAGCATGCAATAAAAATAAAAGATGTTGTATATTATAAAGAAATAGGATTATTAATTTTGAACGTGTTGGCAAAATAATATTCATATTAAAAGCAATAAAGAGATTTTTGAAAAATAATTATAATTAGTGGAATGAAATATTACTTACAATATTAGTTAATATTTTATACGAGAAATAGTACACCTACACCACCGACCCCGGTGGTGTAGTGGACAACGTAGCCGACTCACCACCCAAGGGTCCCGGGTTCGAATCCTGGGTAAGGTATGAATATTTGTGTGCGTTTTCATCGTCTCATCTCCATCAATGCAACGTGTGCTATGACGAAGTTCCGAAAAATCAGGCAAAAATTTAATCACCCACAATTATTGATGTGGGGGGATACATCAACAATTGTAATACGATATAAAATCTTGAAATACAATAAATAATTATATTTATTTTATATATTATTAATAATATATTAAATTCCAAAACTTGCTTGCTCATTATAAACTCATCATTGAATTATTTTGACAAAAGCAGAATTCTTAGCCAGGAATGAACATTTCATTAGGTTCATTGCATTTAAGGGTCATTTAGTTCCTGTTTATATATTTCCATAGTGAAGCAAAATTTAATGCCTATTGACGAATTAACGGAAACTGAAATTTCTATGCGAATTAATAGTAAAAGATAGTATTTAGAAACTTAATAAAAGGAGAAATAACTAAATGTGCAACCTTATTCAGTCCGTAAGAGAATAATTGAGAAGTCACGGAGAAATTATTACTGACTTTTGCATTTTTTTTTTTAATAAAAAGAAAAAGCAAGTTTACAAAATTATTTTATTATTGAAATATTCTAACATAATGAAACTTATTTATTTATATTAATATTAACATTTACACTCTGTATTTCGAGTTAATCCCCACGTCATCAATTTCTGATGCAAGAATTACTAAACTTTTATCTAGCATCTTTGTCGTACACACATGGCATATATCAGATTATTATTTGCTATTTTATTATCGTTGGTGTTTCAACGGGGTATACTCTAACTCCGTCCAACCAACGACAAAAAATGAAATAGAAACGGTATTGTAACCGCAGTAACGAATGTCATTTTCAAATATTTGACTTATTTGAATATTCATGTCATTCTCTCAATCGTGTGATTTAGGTGATTTTGGCGCCGATAATTTGTTTTGTTGCGTATTAGGTTATTTTGTTAATTCCTGGTATTATATTGTGCATTTTGCTATTGCAAAGACAGTGTTTCCAAGATTGCCGATAATTATTGCAACATATTGCTTTTGGACAATAAAAAGAGGTATATTTCATACATTATACTTATATTGAATTTATTAAATTATCCACTGTGCTTTGGCATTATATTTTACAATGCATTGTCGGTTAAGATGAAACAATGTAATTATTAAAGACGAAAACATTTGTCACATGCAGACAATGGTTTATTTGCACATAAATCATTATTAAACCTAAGAAATTTTATTATAAGCAATGTATTCAAGTTCTATACACTCTATTAATACACCATATCAAAATTTATTGAATTGGAGTAATAATCATAGCATCCAGAAGTTTATTTATTCCTATTTTTAATATAATTGTAGGTGGTACTTTAATAAATAAATACCACTTTGCAAATAATTTTACTAAAAAAATAAAATTTAATATAGTAATTAATTGAATATATTATCAGTTTCCGTTACCTTCAGTTTTATAAATAATACTAACATAAATATTGTATTAATTATTGTTGGAACTAAAAAAAATGAGCACGTGTCTGTTATATATTTGCCCGTAGATTATTGTTAAAATGGTATATTTAGGCAATAACATTATATTTAAATCCAGTACACTTTATTAATACATAAAATAAAAAATTGCCCAAATATAGTCTTCACTATTGTAATCTAAAAATTTATTTGCTGTTAATATATTTTTTTCAGAGGGTACGAATACATTTGGGGTTGGCTCGTATAGCATTATATTTATAACATAATAATCTGCAGAATTGGCTTATGGCTATAATATATTGTATTACCTTATGTGATTTGATTATGCCACATTAAATGATTTTACATTTTTATATTTCCAGTAAAATCATTTCACCAAGATATTATGTAAATTTTATTTAACACTGATATCTGTCTTTGGACAAATAAAATTATTATTATAAAGAAAAATATGAAAATGATTTTTTTTTCAATGCCTATTTCAACAAAATAATGAGCGAAATTTACGGAGAAAACTAATTAAATTATTAATTATTCCTCATTAACTATATGTATTCCCATAATGAAGCATAACTTCAGCATTATTATCCTACCTGTTTTACGATGATTCATATGAAAACATTATTATGCACCCCCTAATGCAGTATAATGATGCTAATGCATAAAGTAATGAAATTAGATGATTTCATTTCATGAGTTTGCAAATAATGAGGTGTGTCGCAAAATGACGAGAAACTGGTTGGTTATTATTTATCACAAGGCCGCATAATGGATTACGACGCCCGTAAGAGATGATCGTTTAAACAGAAATGAGCTGCAGAAGCTTTGTCATAGCTTTACGAATTCGAATAATTATCTTTTTTAATATCGGAGACATTTTCACGATAGAATTCATTACGGGAGAAATGCAATTTGCATAATGATTAATTTTTATTTGGACGGCGACTTTAGAAGGAACTCTTTCAAAATCATTACAACTTGGCTCTATGTACTACGTACTCGTATACTAGTTTGCTTTTAGTTTTGACAGTTTGCGAAAGATAACTATAACATAAAAACCCATACACATAATATTTCAGCTGGTTTACATTTTCAAGAAACAAATTGTAAATCCCACGTAAAGCTGACAAATTTCTTTCAACTAGTTTAAAATAAAACCGCCACCTTTAGGTAAGGAAGGTATTGTCTTTGGTCAAAAAATTCAATGACGAGTTTCTAGTGATAAGCACGTTTTAGGGTCCATATAATACGATTTTATCATTTTTACGATGATGTCTGTATGTATGTGGGTCTGTGTGTGTGTGTGTGTGTGTGTGTGTGTGTGTGTGTGTGTGTCTGTCTGTGTGTGTGTATGTGTGACGAAAGTTTCGGATCACATAACTTCAATACCACGATTCCAAAAATTATAATTTTTCGTGTTCCTCAAGTTTACATCCAAAAGAAGAGGTGATTAGATTTTGGTTATAATTGGTCAACCGAAAGTACCCTCATTTGAAGATTTTAACAGTTTTTCTTGCAAAACTCAAGTTAAATATCATTTATTGATATTTAACGTTATTATAACTTAAAGAATATATTATTCTCCATACGATTTGATTGCATTTTTACTTCGTATTCAATAGATATAGAGTTAAAAAAATATAAATATATTAAATTTCATAAATCCGCCAGCTATGCTAACCATGGAAATTGCTAATATATTCAGATATTTCAAATAGACGGATGTCAGTATCAATGAAAAGTAAATGAATGTAGTAAAGATGGAGATGATAAGATAGATGCTGGGGAGACACGGAAAGATACAGTAAGGAATGAAAGAATAAGGGAAAAAACTCTAGTGAAAGAAGTTTCTAGAAATATACGATATTGGCAGAAGAATGAATAGCTTAGTAATAGAGGGGTGAAGAAACAGAGGAAGACCAAAGATAAGATGGACTGTATTGTGCAAGATTTGAGAAAAAGGAACTAAATGAGAACGACAAGCAAAACAGAAATGAGTGGATGAAGAAAATAAAAAATAGCGACCCCTAAGGAATGGGAAAAGCCGAAGAAGAAGAAAATGTCAGTGTCAAACACAATTTCCATAATTTGTTTATGAAATAATTTTACAAGAAAATTTTGCAAGAAAAATTATTCATGGTAGTTGTACATAACACACAGGATTGACGAAAGGTATTGTGCTGGTTACATCGGATTTTTTAAGTTTGAAGATTATGTTTAAAGTAGCCAAAATAATTTAGTAGAAATTTCTAACCATTCGTGTAAGTTTTATAATTTGTTGGAAATGTAAATCGGCGGAACTATTATGAGTTTGGGCTCGTATATGCCATAGAATATTAAATTAGTTCATAAGTACGAAATCGCTATCACTACCAGTATCTTCAGAAGTGTTTGCAATTTTTTTTTGTTTATCAAATATCAATCATACAGTAACATGAAAGCCGCCGGTCTATTTACAATAAGTTAAACTGTTTAAAACAATAAAAAATTGTAATTACCTATGTTTTAGGGTTGCACAAAGAATAATGTATAGTTACATCTTGAACGCAAAATCCTGAAGTACATTCGATATTATCCTGTCTTGGCCGCAGGTGGCCTCGAAGTCATTTTTCTCTCGGTACGCTAAAGACAAATTTCACAGCCTTGATATACAAATAACCATTCTCATTATCAATACTTGATTCCTGCAGATGTACGCAAGTAAATATTATTTCTGTTTCCGTCGCCCTCATATTAATAACTTTTATTCGTCACGTGTGTCCTATATCAGTTTCCGGTACAGTTAATCTTGTGCGACGTGTCGCTTAGCCTACGTCTCAACGTCTCAAGTATATATAAAACAGAAGGCCTATTTTCTGGTGTGTAAACTTGAACGGCTCGCGCCGCACGGCGAACGCCTAACGCCTTGTTTTGATTTAGTGACACAGAAGTGAAGTGACAGTTCCGGTGAGGAAATGGATTTGAAGCTTACTGCTGCGAGCTTTGCTGGAAAAGATGTGTTAAGGAAGGTGATGGTTACACACTGAAAATTTCAGATAAACTATGATGCTTGACATACAAATTGGTTTTACCTACCGTCACCTCTAGGTAAAGAAGTTATTGTCTTTGGTCAAAAAATTCGGTGGTGAGTTTTCAATGTGTGTGTGTGTCCGTTTCGGCCGCGATATCTCCAATACTAGAATTCCAAAAATTACAATTATTCTTACGTATTCCTCTTCCTTACAACCATATGCAGACTTGATTAGATTTTGGTTATAATTGGTCAACCGAAAGTACCCTCATATGAAGATTTTAACAGTTTTTCTTGAAAAAACTAAGTTAAACATTATTTAACTTAAAGAATATATTATTATCCATACGATTTGATTGCATTTTATATTTCATATTCAACAGATATAGAGTTAAAGACTTATAAAGATAATAAATATCATAAATCAGCCAGCTATGCTAACTTAACCATGGGAACAGCTAATACATTCAGAAAATTCAAATTGACAGATGTCAGTATCAATAAAAAGTAAATAAATGAAAGAGTAAGGGAAATAACTCTAGAAAGATATAATACAGACCATTACATTGATTTGAACATGTCATGAGGAAGAATATATTGGTAGAAAAATGAATAGAACGTGGAAGAAACAGAGAAAGACCAAATATAAGATGGAAGGACTGTATTGCAGAAGACTTGAGAGAAAAGGAACTGAATGAGGACGACACGCAAAACAAAAATGAGTGGAAGAAGAAAATAAAGAATAGCGACCTCTAACCAATGGGAAAAACTAAAGAAAAAGAAGATGTCAGTGTCAAGTGCAATTTGCGTAGTTTGTTTATGAAATAATTTTACTGGAAATATAAGATCTTTGCAAGAAAATTTATGTATAATGCGCGTGTAGTGACGTGACTTTGCTGACTTTGGCAAGCAGATATGGGGACCCGTGTCAAAATGACAGGTTTTAATTACGCCCATAACTAATAAATGTCATAATTTTTCATTCAAAATTTCATGATTTTCTTATTTCATGTAGTTTATTTGTTATCAGGAGTATGGAATTCAGATGCCAAGAAAAGGAATCATAAAATACCAAAAAATGAAATTTTGAATGAACAATTATGACATTTGTCAGTTATGGACATAATTAATAGCTGTCATTCTGATACGGGACCCCATATCTGCTTGCCAAGGTCAGGAAGTCACGTGACTGCTCGACCTCTATACATAAATTTTCTTGCAAAAGATCCTATATTTCCAGTAAAATTATTTTATGGATAGCTAAGTAATAGAAGGTGGAAGAAACAGAGGAAGACCAAAGATAAGATGGAAGGACTGTATTTCGGAAGACTTGAGAGAAAAGCAACCGAATGAGGATGACCCTCAAAACAGAAATAAGTGGAAGAAGAAAATCAAAAATAGCGACCCCTAACGAATAAGAAAAGCTAAAGAAGAAGATTTCAGTGTTAAGTGAAATTTGCACACTTTGTTTTTGAAATAATTTTACTGGAAATATAAGATCTTTTGCAAGAAATATATGTATGGAATTTGTATATAATACACAGGATTGACGGAAGGGAATGTACTGGCCACATCAGATTTTTGAATAATGATTTTAAAATTATACCAAGAAAACTACTTGAATAATATAAACACCACCTAGCGTCAAATGTCATATGTAGTGCAATGCAAACTAATTTATTTTATTTTATAAATAATCTACTGTCAAGTGTTATGTCAGCATTAAAAATGGATAATATAAAATTTTTAAAAAAATGTCCTTGGTAAGGAATATGAAGTTTGCTTATTTAAAATAAATCTTTTGTGTAACATATTTTCTTTGTTTTCAACAGTATGATGGGTCATTACATGTTTTTATAGGAAAATCATATTTTCTTTGATGCAACAAACCACACATTGATAAATTTCCACAATCAAAAACCTATTGTTGTTCGCCATTTTTAAATTTGCTCTGAAATGAACCGGTGTGATCACTCAAAAAGAATGATTCAGAAAAGAAAGGGGAAGGTTGTCTAGTAATCACAAAATGAGAAAGTGGGAATAACGATTAGGAAACGAAAAAACATACTTCTTAATCTTGATCACTTTGATCATTTAGATAGCGAAACACAGCCCGAAGGAACACGGCTAATGGAATACTTTTTACAGGAATGCGGAGAACTAAAAGAAGGAGAAGATATACTAGAGGATTCGGAAAATGGGTTAGGATGAATGAAATTAATAGGAGAAAGGAAAATAACACACGCGTGCCTGATGTCTGGTTGCGAATCTGGGGAATCCGATTCGATCCCGATCAACGCCAAATAACTCGAATTTTAAAATTAACCCTTGTGGTAAACGCCTACACAATACAAATATGTCATCATCATTACCGAAATGTGTGTACAAATCAGATTAGCACACCCAGCAATGAATAATATGCCGTAATAATATATATGTATTTATTTCTTTATACATACCTGCCTATTTACTAATGCTAGAAATTATGTATTTTAAGTTCCTTTCCATAAAACTATTGTTCTATTTACAATTTTCATTTTAAAACGTTACAATTATTAATTTGAAATGATTATTTTTTGACAGTGACATTTATCTGTCAGTTACATACATTTGAGCTGAACTATGTAACCACGGAGATGTGTTTAAAGCATAAGCTCCGAGATATAATTTTTATATTACTTTATAAATTTATCCATAAAATGTATAGAAAAAGTATTAAAGCAAACTTGTAGAAAATGGAATAATTACACACATACAGTAAAAATTTTGAAAGATATCCGATCTAGGTTGTCTACGAATTGTATGAATTCAGATTTTTGAGCGCCCATCATGACAAATTCAGTAGTGTCGTTTGCTTAGTTTTTATGAGGGTACGTAAGATACTACCATTATTTTATTATTATAAAAATATATATTACAGGAAAAACATTCAAAATTCAAAAATAAGTCAACTAATAAATTTATAAGCAAATGTAAAACCAAATATGTTAAAAATAAGATACTGACACAGTGTCAGTGTCAGTGATTGACAGAATATAACGTTATACGTACGGCTATGAATCCAGGTAATGTATCTGAATTAATAAATAAACTTACGTTACAGCGAAAGTATTATCAACAACGAGCATCGTTTATAAATGGAATGTCCTAACTTAGTCGAAACAATATGAATTTTTAAAGACAAGCGTGTGATATCCATCCTTATCACACACTCTTACAACCTTTGCAAAAGAAAGAGATAAATGTATGCCTATTTGTTAATTCGTTCGTGATACAGGTGCCCTTGATCGGACATCTTTCAAATTTTTTACTGTTCATACATACACACAGACATCATCATGAAAATGTTAAAAATGGATTCTAGGGACCTTAAAACGTGGTCATTTACCAAAATCTCGATATGCGATTTTTAGCACGAGCCCTATATCTCCCTTACCAAGGGTAGCGGGAGGTAATAATATGAAATCAAATAATGAACATGTATATATTTTATATTTTTAAAAGGCAAAATAGGCTAATAAGGAAAATTTAGTAGTACTATAATATTGATGTCCATCTCGTGCAATAAGAAAAAATTCTGTAGAAAATGTGAACGCATTTAATGATTGTATTAATATTTAATTATCACACCTCTTATTGAACGTCAACTTATATTATTATTATTATAATACAATATCAAGTAAACTATGTACTTAACAATTTCAAAAATCGTGAAATATTTCTTGTTTCGAGTATAGAAAAGAACGAATGGAATGTTATGTATAATTTATGAAAATAAATCTTTCACGACTCTTAGTTTGTATCAATAACAAACAAGAATAAGCGCCCATTATTGCACTTAGAGCGGGTCTGGCTCGATCAAGTACTCTTGCTTGCTGAAAAATACGGTTTTGCTTCGAATAATAACAAACGGCATATTATTCACTCGGAGAACATATGTCGCCGTAAATATTCGGAATAATAGGTCGGGTAGTTCAAACAGCAAGTGTCGTAAATCTGTTTTGATAGAATAAAAACAAACGATTTTTTTGTTTTCGGGGTGAATAAACAGATATCGCGCAGTCGAGTCCAACGTTGGTCCACTTCTCTCTACTCGGGCGGAAATTTATACGGGGAAACTGCGCTAATAAAAATCCCTACTCAAAGTATTTATTTAAGGGTCGATAATATTTTTACTCCTGAAAAAATCCGACGATTGCTAAATAAATACAAGTAACTTGGAATTTTTCGTTTACATTCAATGCTGACTTATGAAGACGTGGTTTCATAAAAATGTAGATACTCGTATGTATGGTAAACGCACCATACGATTACGTAAAACTACATTGGCCACTAAAGCACCAGATACAAATGGCTGTTGTGTAATTCAGTGGTTAATTTTTAACATCTGGTTAAAATTTTATCCAATAGCTATTGATTTGACAACTAAAACTCCATTTTTCATTATATATCTACCTAGACGATTGGTTATTTTTTACCTTCCGTCACCTTTAGGTAAGGAAGGTATTGTCTTTGGTCAAAAAATTCAATGATAAGTTTTTAGTGAATAAGCATGTTTTAGGATCCCTATAATACGATTTTACCATTTTTACGATGATGTCTGTATGTATGTATGTGTGTCTGTGTGTGTGTGTGTGTGTGTGTGTGTGTGTGTGTGTGTGTGTGTGTGTGTGTGTGTGTGTGTGTGTGTGTGTGTGTGTGTGTGTGTCTGTGGATCCTCTTTACGCTCTAATGTGACAAAAGTTCCGGATCCCATAACTTCAATACCACGATTCCAAAAATTATATATTTTTCGTATTCCTCAAGTTTACATCCAGAAGAACAACTGATTAGATTTTGGTTATAATTGGTGAACCGGAAGTAGCCTCATTTGAAGATTTAACAGTTAAATTTGTTTTATTGACATTTAACGTTATTATAACTTAAACAATATATTATTCTCTGTACGATTTGATTTTATACTTCATATTCAATAGATACAGAGTTAAAGAATTTTAAAGAAATAATATTTTATAATTCAGCCAGCTATGCTAAACATGGAAACTACTAATATATTCATATAATTCAAATTGACAGATGTCAGTATTAATAAAAAGTAAATTAATGTTGCAGAGATGAGGATGTTGCAGTAGATGTTGCGGAAGACACGGAAAGATACGGTAAGAAAATAACTCTAGTGTTACAAGTTTCTAGAAAGATACAAGAAAGACGATTACATTGGTTTCAACATGTCATGAGGAGAAATGAAGAATTATATTTGAACAAGACTGAGTAGTTTAGTAATAGGAGTTTGAAGAAACAGAGGAAGACCAAAGATAAGATGGAAGAACTGTATTGCGGAAGACTTGAGAGAAAAAGAACTGAATGAGAACGACACGCAAAAATAGGGACCCCTAACGAATGGGAAAAGCTAAAGAGGAAGATATCAGTGTCAAGTGCAATTTGATAGTTTGTTTATATGAAATAATTTTACTGGAAATTTAGAATCTTTTGCAGAAAAATTATGTATGGAATTTATACATTATACACACGATTGACGGAAGGTATTGCGCTGGCCACAACAGATTTTTTTAACCAGTTGTTAAAAATTAACCACTGAGTTAAAGAATAGGTTCCATACTCTGTGTTAAAAAAACCTAAATCGGAGTAGGCTACGTCGTAATTTAATTAAATGTCAATTTGCCACGAGATATTGCCAAAAATGTTATCTAAAGATATCATAGCTTTTCTTCATGAATCTTATTTTAGAAATAGAAATAAATTAAAGAACGGCGAAAAACAATATTATTTTGCTGCCTGTTACAATGAATTCCAGGATAAATACATTTCATGATCAATTTTGACTACTTGATTTTTGAATTGAATCAGGCATACATTTTTCAGTTCATAGCCTCCTCCGACTTAATTTTTTAAAAACACTGTATATTGTGCATTACATTCGAGGCATACTTGTGTACCAAACTGTTCTTACAGATTTTGGTACATAGTATATTATTACTCCGTTATAACTTGGTATTAGTCTAGTGCAGGGATGGCGAACCAATGGCACGCGTGCCATTGATGGCAGGCGACATAATATTTTGGGCTCGTCACTGATCACAAAATTCATTATGATGCACTACATTGCAAAATGTACCTATTTTTTTGTAGTAAATAAAGAGTTTTGAGTTGACTGTATTTATTATTATTATTTTCCCAATAATCACAAAGTCAAAATTATTTGATAGTACGTCTATGACCTCATTAAACATTTCTTTATAAAAATGGCACGTTGATACGTAAAGGTTCGCCATCCCTGGTCTAGTGAAATGTCAACACTGTATTTTCAACACTAGAATTAGCAAAATGTTTCCAACTTTTAATAATAAATTATTAATTCTTATTTAAATAAACACATTTAAACTAAATATAAATAATTATCTTACCTTCCGTCACCTATAGCTAAGGAAAGTATTGTTTTTGGTCAAAAAATTCGATGGTGAGTTTTTAATAAATACGCACGTTTTAGCGTCCCTAGAATACGTATTTACTATTTTACGATGATGTCTGTATGTGTGAGTGTGCTTATGTGTGTGTATGTGTGTGTGTGTATGTGTGTGTGTGTGTGTGTGTGTGTGTGTGTGTGTAAGTGTGTGTGTGTGTGACGATCGTTCCGGATCGCATAATTCCAATACTACAATTCCAAAAGTTATAATTCTTTCATATTCCTCTGTCGTACGTCCATATGAAGAATTGATTAGATTTTGGCTACGATTGGTTAACTAGAGGTACCCTAATTTGAAGATTGTAACAGTTTTTCTTGAAAAAAAAGTAGTTAAGTATATTATATTTTAAAGAATATGTTATTCTCTATACGATGTGATTGCATTTTATACTCCATATTCAAAAAATATAGATCTAAAGAATTATATAGATATTAAATTTCATAAATTAGCCAGCTATGCTAACCATAGAAACTGCTGATATATTCAGATAATTCAAATTGACAGTATCAAAGAAAAGAAAATAAATATGGCAGAGATTAGGATTTTGAGATAGATGTTGGGGAAGACATGGAAAGTCAGGTAAAAATTAAATGATAAGGGAAATGGCTCGAATTATAGAAGTTTCTAGATTTCTAGATAGATACAAGAGAGACGAATACATTGGTTAGAACATGGCATGAGGAGAGATGAAAAATATATTTGAAGAAGAACAAATAGCTTAGTAGTAGAAAGTAGAAGGAACAGAGGAAGACCAAAGATAAGATGGAAGGACTGTAATGCGGAAGACTTGCGAGAAAAGGATCTAAGTGAGTACGACACGCAAAACAGAAATGAAGAAGAAAATAAAAAATATCGACCCCGAACGAATGGGAAAAGCTAAAGAAGAAGAAGATGTCAGTGTAAAGTACAATTTGTATAGTTTGTTTATGAAATAATTTTACTGGAAATATAGGATCTTTTGTAAGAAAATTTATGTATAGGGCGCGAGCAGTTACGTGACTTTGCTGACCTTGGCAAGCATATATGGTGGCTCGTGTCAAAATGACAGCTATTAATTATGTTTATAACTGACAAATGTCATAATTTTTCATTCAAATATTCATGATTTTCTTATTTCATGTGGTCTATTTGTTATCAAAAATGTGGCATTCAGTTGTCGAGAAAAGGAATCATACAATACCAAAATATGAAATTTTAAATTGAAAATTATGACATTAGTCAGTTATGGACATAATTAATAGCTGTCATTCTGATACTATAGTACAGTGTATATGTATAATAGATAATTTTTATTTTTAAGGTTATTTATTGTACAATTTGAACTGTGTCCCCCCTTTCCTCAGGCTAGACGCCCTTTGTCACGAGCCGCCACTGTACAAAATATCTTGTACAGCTCACGTCCAGAAATTAATTTGCGAGTGCCTCGTCGAAGGCAGTTTCTACACTAGTGATATAAATAACTATTAATAGATTTCCAGAATTCAATTGGACATTCCGCAATTTTACATATTAAAATTCTGCAATATTGGAGAAGAATAATCAAATTATAAAAATGCAATAAATAAAGTCTAGAATGTAAATATGAATAGCTATATTGTTACCATCGGTAAATAGGTTTTTTTTGTATATTTATTAAGTATGCCATACTCGTAATAATTGTTCTGTATTTGTAAACCATTGATAATTAAAATATACAAAGCATAATTTACTGAATATTTTCAATTTAAAGGTAAATTTCAAATAAAAAACATTGCAAATTGTTAGTCTGCCCAAATAAATAATGAAAATCAATTTGCTTTGAACTATATTTCAAATCAAACGTTTTCAATAAAAACTATTGTAATGCTCATCATCCTGAATTAAAATTGTATAACAACATTCCATTAAATGAAAATACGCTGCAAACATGTTGCAATTTTAATTCCCACCGTGAGGATAAAATGCAGCACGCTGCGTTTTAACTTCCAAACATCGCGCTGCGCGTCCATCTAGGAAAAAAACTGTGTTTTTCACCAACACCTGACAATTTTAACATGAATTGCACCAGGTGTATTATTCCAAAAAAATTTAACCTATAAAATTATTGAATAAATGATGGATTCTCTTGATTTTTCTGATCTGTTAATTTATTATCTCCTTTTTTACCTCCCGCTCCCTTGGTAAGGGAGGTATAGGGATTGTGCTAAAAATCACATATCGAGATTTTGGTAAATGACCACGTTTTAAGGTCCCTAGAATCCAATTTTAACATTTTGTGTGTGTATGTGTGCGTGTGTGTGTGTGTGTGTGTGTGTGTGTGTGTATGTGTGTGTGTGTGGATTCTCTTTACGCTCTAACTCAAATACTATCATTCAGAAAGTTTTAAAACCACATATTTCTAATTTATTCTAATATAGAAAGAAGCCATTAGATTTTGGTGTCAATCGGGTAACCGGAAATGGCAGTTTACTTGAAGTTCAAGATAGTTTTTCTTCAAAAAATACCTTTAAATATTTTTTTTACAATTTGTTATTATAAAAATGAAAGATTATTCCATTTTCTACAGGTTTGCTTTAATATTTTTTCTATATACTTTATGGATAAATTTATAAAATAATATAAAAATTATATCTCGGAGCTTATGCTTTAAACACATCTTAATAGTTACATAGTTCAGCTCAAATGTATGTAACTAACAGATAAATGTCACTGTCAAAAAAATAATCGTTTCAAATTAATAATAGTAACATTTTAAAAAGAAAATTGTAAATAGAACAATAGTTTTATGGAGAGGAACTTAATATACATAATTTCTAGCATTAGTAAATATGCAGGTATGTATTTAAATAAAAAAATAAATAAATATATTATCACGGCATATTATACATTGCTGGGTGTGCTAATCTGATTTGTACACACATTTCGGTAATGACGATGACACATTTGTATTGTGCGGGCGTTTACCACAAGGGTTAATTTTATGCCATTTAAAATTCGAATTATTTGGCTTTGATCGGGATCGAATCGGATTCCCCAGATTCGCGACCAGGCACGCGGCAACGAGACCCCATAGGTAAATGGCGGGAGGTATTGTGTTGGTCACATCAGATTTTTAATTAATTATTTCTATCAGAAATAAATAATATGCAATTTACTAATTTCAAAAAATAAATGCTTTTACTATAACAATAACGGACGGACTGCCAATAAATAACGATTTTATTGCTTAATGATTTTGACTTGATACTTAGGCCGAGTTGGCTACCCCGTAGTAATACAACTTGGATACATCAAACCTACGCAGTCAGAGGTTTTTTGAATACATATACTAGCAGCCGGCCTTGCTCAGAGCATGTCACGGACTAGAGAAGAGTACACTACAACAAACAAAAACATCAAAAATTGTTTAACGTCTAGTAGACTCCCCAACTTTTGAAATGGAAATCTACGTTGGGTGACTCTTTTAACGTAGAATTCTACCATATGCATATATTTGAATTCTGTGAAGAAGTTGACATTACTCTTCCATTCCAATTACTGTCCTTAATACTGGATGCGTATTTAAAAGATATCTAGTTGAATTCCATATCCCGGATGATCTTAAGTTTAAAGTTTTCTTTCCATCTACATGAAACATGGTTTCCAGTTTTATTTTAGAATTGTTGTTCGTGCATTTTTGATGTAAACCTCCGGCTTTGCATTATTGCTGAGTTATTTCCGTATTGTTGCTGTTACAATTAGATAGTTCATCTGAAAAGAGATTTTAGTATCCGAAAGCGAAAAAGTCCTTAAAAGGATTATGTAGATAAAATGTACCTAAAATATTCAATTTAATATTGTTTTTACTTATTATGTAGTTGAATTTACTGCCGATCATTTCAATCATCTTGTGTTAAGGTGAAGTGTTCCTTTATTCTATTATCCAATTTCGATTTAGCGTCTGGAAATGGATCTTATCCTGACCTATGTTATTTGCTAGAATTTTTATCTAAATTATTTATTTCAGGTAGGTCCTTAATAATTTATTCCTTGATATATTTATTAATTATTATTATTACACATTTTCACTTCACCTCACTACACTTCACTATTATATTAATATAATGACATTACACTATCATTACATAGCTCAATTAAACACGTCCATCTCCTACTGTGGTTGGAATTCGACTCAACGATTTTATTGCCTAATAACAGTCAATAATTTTTTTAAATTATTTTAAGTAGTACCCCTATGCAAAATGATAGCAACGGATATAAAAATAATGTTTAAAAGCCATAAAGGATCATATTTATGGACTAGTCCATAATGATGAAGTAAAACGGTCGCATGTCATGACAGCAATTTCTGTTAAAAGAAACTTAAAATCTAACAATTTATGAATTTTATTGTTCAAATTATTACAGCGTGCAAAAGAAAAGATTTCACATTTCTTTGCTCAAAATAAGAGACCTTTTTGTCTTATATCCTTCTTCTTTCCGTTTTAAGAAAGGGATATTTTTTAGTCGACAAACTGGATGCTTTATAAGCAGGGTTGTGCGTCTAGACGTAATCTATGATAGATTACTTACATGCGTAAAGAATGCGTAAACAATATAAAGAATGATGTCAAATGAAGGCAATGCGTAAAGAATATATACTATGTAAGCTTTACATATATTGCATATGCGTACTGTAGATTTACCGAATTACATTTGATTTCTTACTTAACCCAGTCCAGAGTTCAGTAAAAGTTAGTGATTAAAATAAGAGGTAGAAAAGTGAACGAAAATCTTAAAAAGTTAAATTTTACTTTAAAGCACGTAAAACACAAATACAAAATTGATTAAATTAATATATTTCCTAAATAAAAAAAAAACAATGGTGGGTGTCCTTTATCCCAGGCTGCTCCGCAACTAACTAGTCTCCCTGTAATAAAGATAACTACTTAAGTATTAACCACTTAGTGAAGAGCCATTACGCACACACATACATTAATACAACAGAACAGGAAAATGGAATAAGTCACCTTATGCGAAACGCATACCTGTTACTCAATAGCAGCGTGGACCAGGTCTTACGCGTACGTATACTCAACTGTACCTGCTTCTACCACCCTGAGCAGCGTGGTTTATACCGGGACCGAGACATGGTTACATCACCAACTCTACCATTACCACCCCTGGGAAGAGGGAGCTACCCTAATCCGAATTCTGCTCAGTTGCTGATCCATCCTAGTGGCTTTACTTCGGCCTTAGGGGCATGATTACAAAACCAGAAGAACACCATCCCTACCGTTACCACGCGGTGAACCAGCGAAAATCCACGAGGGTAGCAATCGTGGACACATAGATCGCATTCGCATAGGTCTTAAACCAAAGACCAGAGGTTCTACCGGGCACGACCAATCAACAAGGATTAGGATAAAGGACAACGCAGTAAATTAAGAGAATACTCATACAAATCTGTATCTTTATAATAATAGGAGGATTCTAAGGTTAAATTATAACTAAAACTAATACAATTACCCCTTAACCGTAAAATAATAAAATAAGCTAAATATGTATTTCGACAACTAAGTTCTCATCATCAGTAGAACCCACCTACACATCCGTGACATAAAGCACTATCTTAAGCTTAAGCATTTTATCGTCATTTTCATCTTCATATCAATAATATTATTTTATTAAAATTTTGTGACAAAGCAATTATTTAGTTATAATCTTTTCTAGAAATAATATTTTGGTTTTTATACAATTTTTTTAATAATGAAGAAAAAAAATCTGTTGTGGCCAGCACAATACCTCCCGCCGTTTCCGTTTTTGGTTACATAAGTATAGGGCGCGAGCTGTCATGTGACATTGTTGGCCTTGACAGCAGATATGGGGGCCGTTTCAGAATGATAATTAGAAATTATGTACATAGATGTCAAATGTCAGAATTTTTCATTAAAAATTTCAAGATTTTCTAAATTCACGTAGTTATTTGTCACCAGGAGTGTGGAATTTACTTGTCGAGAAAAATAAACCGCATGGAATTGGAAAATCGCTAAATTTAGAATAAAAAATTGTTATTTGACATTTATGTATATAATTACTAGCTATCATTCTGACACGGGCCCCCATATCTCTTTGTCAAGTCCAACAAAGTGACATGACTGCTCGCGCCCTATTATATTTAACATTTCTTGTATACCTACACTCTACACTAAAAATTCTACTTATATCTATTCATTATATTTAGATTGTTTAATTTTAAACTCATTCTATGAATAATTTTGTCCTACTCTTGTAATTTTTCGAAATGTTTCCAATTCATTGTCGGAATTGACTGTATTTTTGTAAGGATATATGTAATATACCTATTATTTTAAATATTTAACTATGAATACAATAAGAAATAATATAATGTATGTACTTCTAAGAAAAATTGTCAGTAATGTCTCTGAATTTTTGACACGGACATTTATTTGTCAGTTACAAACATTTTAATTTTTCAATTCATACATAATTAGACTTGATGGACTCGCCAAATTTTGACTCGTCCATAAGACCTAAATTATGTACTTATTACATAAATAGCTATTAGAATACACCTTGCAAGATGGCTATCAACAAAATAAACAATTCTTCTTTAGTTGACTAGATCTTATATATATTTATGATTTGTGCATTTTCAATTTTGTTGTTCTTCGTTCTAATTTTATCATACTGGTTGTTTTTCCAATAAACATATGTTCTTTAACTTCAGCGATGTGAAACATTTGACAATACCAAACAATCTCGGAGAACGAACCGCAATTCCAAACACAGCTGGCTCTTAAAAATAATTCCATCTCCGAGTTGCGAAGGAAAAAATCCGTCCATCTGACAAGCTAACGCGCTCGCAGCCGCGGGCAGTGTGTCCATCATTTGTGATCGACATGTTCATTACGAGAACGCCAGCTATCTATCTGACACACTTTGGATAGATGAACATGTAGAGGATGATGGGAAAATACTGAAATATCATTTTAATTATATGAACGAGAAGTTATACTAGAGGTAAATTCATAATAATTATTAATATATTAATATTAGATTATTAATTAATTAATTCAAGCTTAAATACTATATTTTAAACTAGTCGAAATAAATTTGTAAATATATCTCATCATTTGCGTAGGTTTTATATTTTTACCTCTCGCTAAGAGAGGTATTGGAATCATGCTAAAAATCGCATAACCAGATTTTAGTGAATAAACACGTTTTAAGGTCCCTAGAATCCGATAATAACATTTTTACGTTAATGTCTGTGTGTGTGTGTGTGTGTGTGTGTGTGTGTGTTTGTGTGTGTGTGTATGTGTATGTGTGTGTGTGTGTGTGTGTGTGTGTGTGTGTGTGTGTGTGTGTGTGTGTGTGTGAGGTTGTTGGAGGTACGATTTCTCAAATTCTAGACTAAAGGCCTGTGTAAAAACGGATTCCTCAATCTAACATTAATGGGAAGTGTTGAATAGATTCTGGTAACAATTGGACAACCGAAAGTAGTAGTATTTTAACAAAAATCTTCTAAATATTAATAAATTTATATTATTTACATTAAAAAAAAAATATTATACCTTCTATTGATTTAAAGATATAGTTATATAATCATACGTAATATAACAAGTGATATGATTATCATCGATGATATTCTCGAGTGAAACCGAGCTGCAGAAATGTGCTGCTTCGGTTTCACGAGCAATATCTTCGATTATTAATCACATCACGAGCTTATATTTAATGAGAGAATATTAAGAATTTTTGCAATCTAACCTAACCTAACATTTGATATACATATTCATATTGTATTAAAACATGGTACTTACGAGTTTTATTTAATATTTCGGGGTTTGAATTATTGTTATTATTTATTTTTATACTCAAAATTAATTGTCAATGTCATAAATAAAAAAAAAACAAATCCCTTAGTAACGACTATAAATATAAATAAATAGATATGTAGCTAGGGAGATTCTGAATGTTGATTGGCGAAAAACATGTCACGTGACTAAGGAATTATATTCTCTATAAAATAATCTGTTGTAGTATATCTCACAGCCTACTCACAGCCCAAACATCTCCAAGGTAACTACTTGAGAAATTAAACGATATTTAATATACATATATTTAATATTCCTTATTGTATTATTAATTATATATTTAAAATTATAGGTATATTACATGAACCCTTCAGAAATATCGCCAATCCCGTTAATGAAATTGGGAAAACCTCGAACATTTAGAAGAAGTGGAGAAAGCTTGCTCATAGAATGAATTTAAAATTATAGAAAATACGTAAATATAAAGATTAGGTGTAATTAGAATTTTTTGTGTGTACAAGAAATATTAAATACAATACTTATATATATACCATAATGGAAAGGGCGAGAGGTGTTGTGATGGCCACAACAGATTTTTTTGTTGAATCTTTCTATATGGAATTTGTACAAAATATATAGAACTGACGGAAGGTAATGTGCTGGTCACATCAGATTTTTACCTCTCGCTAAGAGAGGTATTGGATTCATGCTAAAAATTTTATTGAATAAGCACGTTTTAAGGTCCCTACAATCCGATTTTAACATTTTTACGATGATGTCTGTGTGTGTGTGTGTGTGTGTGTGTGTGTGTGTGTGTGTGTGTGTGTGTGGATGTGTGTGTGTGGGATGTTGGAAGGACGGTTACTCAAAAACTATAAGACTTAAAATTTGTTTAACAACGTATTTCCCAATCGGACATTCATGGGAAGATCTGAAAAGGTTTTGGTAACAATTGGACAACCGGAAGTAGAAGATTCTTGAAAAAAAATCTTCTAAATATTATTTTTTGAAAATTTTTCTAGATAATATTAAAGAA
Source organism: Harpalus rufipes (assembly GCA_951394225.1). Taxonomy (NCBI): domain Eukaryota; kingdom Metazoa; phylum Arthropoda; class Insecta; order Coleoptera; family Carabidae; genus Harpalus; species Harpalus rufipes. The sequence continues at coordinate 38,874,190 of OX596283.1, forward strand.
AAATAAATTCTCTTTCTGATACATTTAAATATTTTTATACATATTTTATAAATTTGGAGATAAAAGGAATATAATATATAAAATAATGTTGTAATAAATTTGACAGCCGAAAGAATGCCATGAAAAATAGTTGCAAATTTAAATTATTTGTAACTGACAGATAAATGTCAGTGTCAGAAATAATGAGTAATGAAAGAAAAATGTATTTGGAGAATCCCTTAATTCTTGATCTGTGACTATTATGGAGATGACAAGTCTAGGTTGAAGGACTTAAATTTGTTTCAAACATTATGGGACAATGTACACCAGTACTGTAGACTAGAGTAACTTTGAATTGCGAAAAAGCTATCAAATTCTTCTCAAGTAAGTTGTAAATATTGACAAAATTACACATCGATATAAGAATAATCGGAGTGCAATCTATCCGTCACTTTATTAAAGGGAATTAGTGTTATTTAGATATAACAAGTATGAAAAAATAAAATGTAAAAGAAGATATATAAGAATAGATGCACAATCCAGATATATACATTTTAGACCGCCCAAAATTAATGTTTTTACTAGAAGAATATGAAAAGAAAGTAAACAAAGTTGTTCGAATTGAAAATTGCTGTTACCAGCCTAATATTTATATATGGTAAACTCTACTTTGTAATTTATTGTAACATAATTTATGGTAAATATCTTTATGTTGAGACATGCTATTATTGAATAATAAAGAAGTTTATACGTCATAGATTTATATGAATATATTATTTGTAATTATAAAAATATTCTTTGCTTTATGCATACAGCCAGGTAAAATATACGGCGAGAGGTTATGTGCTGGCCACATCAGATTTTTCCTTTAAATCTTAGAAAATAGTCAATCCAGCTGTTTCTTTGTCGATGTTCAACTACTCTACAATCATCTTAATCTTAATAAGTTGATCGAAGACCAACAATTGTCGAACTGTTTCGATGTTATCGGCGTTTCTGTTTATTACTGAACAGATACTAATAATTACCTATTACAAGAACAAAACTCATGGTTGAAATTTGCTAGTATTCATGTACTAACTACTTATGCTGTTTATCTTGCAGCTTATAATATGTAGTAATGCCCTCATATATGCCAAATGTTCTTCATCGTGGGCATGACTGTATGCAAAGTTGTAGTTAACAAATGTGAACTATTGTTTTACAAACTTCTCCTCAGCAAAAAGTACACTACAATTACTAGTGCGATAAATTGACAATGAAAGTTAGGTAAAAACAAGTGAGTTCATGTTGTTGAGTGAAGTTGGAATGGGGAAAGTTTTATACTGTATTTCAGATAAGACTAGGAGTAAGATAGGGCCTACGATTCCAGTTTTCTGATTGGTCTAAACGCAAACCAAGTTTACAATAACGAAAAACTTGGAAACAAAACGCTGTCAACTGTCAACTGGAGTTGTAGTCAGTGATAAAAAGCGACTGAAGATTGAACGAAGAAGTTAAAGACAGAAATATGCAAGGTAGACGAGCAATATCGATATTAAATAGTAGACAATATCGAAAGAAAGTAAAACGAAATGTTTTAACGCTATAGTAAAAGTATAAGTGCATAATATGGAGCTGAAGTTTGGCAGCTCTGCGAAAGATGGAAACGGATACTACGCAACCGAAATGGATTTTTGGAGACGAGCCATAGGAAGATTCAAAAGGGAAAAACTAATAAATACAAGAATCCGAGAAATTATGAATATTTATCACACAATAATAAGTGATATTGAAACATAACTGAGATGGTTTGAACATGTTTAAAGAATGGGAGAATAAAGATTATCAAAAAGGATAATCAAATTGCATCCATCTGGAAGAAGAAAACGCGGAAGACCACAGGGAAATTGGATTAAAGAAATAGACCTTAGGATGGAAGAAAGAGGTTTGATGCAAGATCAGTGGAACGACAGAGACCAATAAATATATATTATTGTTTAATTATTATTGTTTCTTCATAAATATTTTCTTATTTAATAATCTTCTGAAAACTATAGATATGTAAGTAAGCAGGTATATTATTTATTTCATTTTAACTTTATAATCTATCTAACAACTTTAAGTAACTGTATATTTACTAAAGAATTAAAAATTATCAAATTTTGACGTTTCGAGTTGTCAAGTCTGTCATGTACGAAACAAAACTAATTCATAAGTTTTATTTGTGTAAATCAGGCTTAGTGTACCCATATAGTCAGGGTATGGCCATGACGTGGCTCGCATTTCGTCCGCCACTTGCGAGCCACTGTCATATTCTTTATTTTAATGCAAAACACATTTAAATATACTTCTATTATTTATTTAAAGTGTAAGTATTACCTTACCTTTGAATATATAATACATATAAGAATGGCAACATAATGTATTTAGATTAAATATTTCGAGAGAAGATGCCATCTATCCCTCCATATACGAATTATTTCTGAGTTAGTTCAAAAAATACATAATAGGTGGATGTTGCACAGTATTGCCACGTAGGTAGAACAGCAAGTTAAGATTTTATAAAGGTTTTTAAGTTTGCTACTCTAAAACAAGTATACATGTACATTGAAGATTCAAAATATATTATCTGGTTATTAAGAAACAATATTTTTGAATTATTGATTATTGAATACCTCTAACAAATAGTATTATCTGGCAATGCTGTCAGCACGATTTACCGTAGTTCATAGTTTTATGGTAGGAGTCACTAGCTATCTATAATGATTTTGTGAATAAAAAGAGACAGATATAGTATGTTGCTAGGCCATATGCGTTGCCATTCTTATATGTATTATATATTCAAAGGTATTACTTTTATTTTATTTATTTGTGTATTTTCTTGAGATACTGACTACGATGACTGGCAAAATTGAAAACACATAAAAATTACCAATATTAAGCACAAACATTTAAATTTTTAAAAGGTAAATTTAGAATATATACTTATTATGTAAATAATAACTACAGTTATTAAATTTGATGTGATAATAACAACCTATATCCTGTACTCTATATAACCCCTAAATCTATGTCATAATAATAATTGTGTATGTCATAAATAAATGAATTTTTATTACCTTAATAGATTCATTGTGTGATTATTTAATATTGCTGTATAATGTAAAATCACATTTCTTACAAATAAATAGGGAAATGAATTATCAGTATGTTTGACATTGGCCCTCTTATGGCGGCGATCTTGCCCCATGGCCATACCCGGTATAGAAAGGTACCCTAATCAGGCTGACTCCGTAGCGCCACCAAGTCTATTCTGATCTGAAATACAGTATAGTAATTAAAATGAATAAAGAAATATTTGAGAAAAATATCTCGTGTTCTCAGTTTTATATATTTTTAAATTAATTTTGTTATGATTATAATGACTTCATTATAAAGCTTTCATTACGACTTCCAAAGCAGGTATTTCATTACTGACAGAAATTTTTAGGAAAATTCCAGTGAAATAAAGATTCGTATCGTATTATGGTGGTATTAGTTTGTTCACTTTACTCACGCGAGACCAATTAGCTTAATTGTTTTGTTCTAGCAACGGTTTCATTACAGCACCACTAGAGTCCTCCCGAAAGCAGGACACTGATCCCTTTTTTGATTCGTGAACAAAAATAGACTTTAAATTTCAATCTAACTGTCCAAGATGAAGGATGTGTTAAAATAAGTTTGTAACAAATCTAAAAGTAAAATATATCATTTAGGAAGTTTTTCCTTTCAACAAAACAAAATAAAATATTGTTAAAGTGATTTTATATTTTACCTATATACGTGTATATGTATGAGATCATACACATAATATTTTGGCCGGTTAACATTTTCAACTAACTATAAAATATACGCAAATGCTAAGAAATTTCTACAAATTTCCTTCGACTAGTTTAATACATAGATTTTAATCATAAAAACTGAATATGTTATTTAAGTATTCCGCCAATTAATTTTGGGTTACGCCGCCTTTATTAGCCCATTAGTGCCCGTAACTAGAAAAAACGGAATTTTGACGAAATTCACACTGTTCACATATATTAAGCCCTTAAACACAATGGCTGGTACCACAAACCTGGTTTTAACTAAAACGCTGTTTTAAGAAATGTCAAATTCAAATTTCATAATTTAATTTCACCCTTACGTTTAAAGAGCGATTTTTTTTAAATATTTGATTTGAGTATAAACTATGTTCTGCTTTAAAACCATATTTTTATGAATAATATTATTTCTTATTAATATTAAATAATGAAATTTGACATTTCTTAGAACATCGTTTTAGTTAAAACAAGGCTTGTGATACCAGCCAATAAAGCAATCCCAAAATGTTTATAATATATTTAATGCCGATTTTTGAATTGGTAATGTAATTTTCAAATTTTAATAAATATATAGGATGTTCCATTTGAAAATATAAAATTGCATACCATTGCGCCAAAATGGAACACCTGCAGAAAAGCCTATTTATATATTTATACACACTTTAATATGAAATAAACTTAGTTGAAAACTTTTTCCATAATTAAAATAATTGAGTTATTAAAAAATAACAGACCGATGAATCAATCTATATATTTATTTAATAAAAATAATAATCATGAAACATGAATTCACACGTTTTAGGGCTATTTACAAATGATGAGTTTTGATGATTATAAATCAAATAATAAAAACAAACACAAACATCAATGTTGTTTTTTAAATTTATTTATTTAGTTTTCGTTTTCCTCTCGCTTTGTTGAAAGTCATATTTAGTTACAGTCTATGTTGTTTGTCGTGTGATGATATGTTGATTAATTAGTCTCATACATGATGATGACCCTAGGCGTGTTTTCAACTAATACGAACAAAGGATTGACTCTGATGTTTCAGCTTACGAGTTGGTCTTTACTTGTGTTGATAGCTTTCACTTTCAGGAACATAGTGTAAGCTGACAGAAACACGGAGGTTGAAATCCCATAATACTAATAGAAATCTAATTTTCTAATAAACAGATGTAACAGAAATAAGTACATTAAATTTATCCAGTGATAGAACTCATCGAGTGCAACAATATTTCATAATAACTTTTTCTTATAAACCTTCTAGATCAGTGTTTCCCAACGTGGGGCCCACGCCCCACAGGGGGGCAATTTGATTGTTAAGGGGGGCAATTCGAAAATGGACTCAACACGAGTTTAACCCTTTCGCTCCGGGCTATTTAAATGCAATGCTAGATTTCGGTGCCAAATTTAACGACAAAAGCAAATTCTTAAATAATTGCGGTAAATAATTATTAGGTATAATTTCGCTTGACGAGACCAAAATATCAACTGGGTGTTTGGCGTCGTCAAGTGCTCCGCGGGGAGCCCCGGACGTTTTAAAATCTCGCTAAACAACGCAGTTGTTCGCACCTGAATGGCCCATCGCAACTTCTGTAGTGTTTCACAGCATTCAGTTGGTGTTAATTTGCAATAAGTGTCCGTCAAAACTGTTGTAAAAGCTCGTTGATTTAATAAATATATACATTGTATAGATATGATTGGTAAGTATTTGATTTTATTTTTAAAATAAAATAAATAAATAAATATATCATCACGGCATATTACCTATTACTGGGTGTGCCAATCTGCTTTGTACACAGATATCGGTAATGATGAAATATTTGTACCGTGTGGGCGCTTACCAGGCGTCACCTCACGGACACTCAATGCTGGCGTGGAGAGTGCACCACAGGGGTCAATTTAGTGCCATTAAAAATCGAAGTAATTTTTGGCGTCGGTCGGGATCGAACCCGGGTCTACAGATTCGCGACCAGACACTCAGGCATATGTTACATAGGAGGGCATAAGAATTTTAGAAAGGCTAAGGTGGGGCATGGCACAAAAAAGGTTGGGAAACACTGTTCTAGATAGTGAGTTAAAATTCTTCAAAGTTTTGTCACAAATTTCATTACTCGCCTGTGGTTGAATAAAATAAACAAATGCATTTCGGAAACAGAGGGCGTTCAAAATGCCAAAATTCTAGGGTACCTATATACTCAGGGTATGGCCATGACGTGGCTCACGTTTCGTCCGCCATTAGCGAGCCGCTGTCAAATTCGTTGTTGTTGCGCAAATTATTATGTATTTTCGTGGTTATTTGTTTTATTTTAATGCAAAACACATTTAAAAATACTTCTAATATTTATTTAAAGTGTAAGTAATACTTTTATTTTATTTATTTGTATATTTTCTTGAGATACTGACTACGATGACTAGCAATACTGAAAACACATAAAAAATACCAATATTAAGCACAAATATTTAATATTTTAAAAGGTAAGTTTAGAATATATACTTATTATGTAAATAATAACTGTAATTATTAAATTAGATGCGATAATAACAACCTATATCCTATGCTGTACATAACCTCTAAATCTATATTATAATAATAATTGTGTATCTCTTAAATAAATGAATTTTTATTACCTTTATAGATTCATAGTTTGATTATTTAATATTCCTGTATAATATAATATCACATTTCTTACAAATAAATAGGGAAATGAATTATCAGTATGTTTGACATTGGCTCGCTTATGGCGGCGATCTTGCCTCATGGCCATACCCTGTATATAAAGGTACCCTACAAAATTCAAAATGGTACTTTTTTGCGCGTGCGTGTACGATTACAAACAGCTGTGTCCGTTGTGGTTGTGACGTTGTGACCTGTGACGAACGTTATGCGCCATGAGTTGCGACTGAATACGTACAATGATTAGACACTGTTGAATAAATTGGCAGATACATCAGAAGATGAAACTATACACAAATCGGAGTAAATAGAAGATAGAATAGAATTCCTCGACTAAGATAACATAAAAATCACGCGTCAAATTTTTATGGTACAACAGGTTGGACTGTAGGACAATCCAAAAATGGTAGGATATTTATAGAATATAGTCGTCCAAGAACAACTCTACAATTGACGGAACAAGAAAACGCATAAAGATGATTAAAAGTGGTTCAGGCATACATGAAATCACAATAAATGTTTAAAATGGCCACTGCCCTTGTCAATGAAGGTGACGACGAAATGAATCCTCTACTCTCTCCAGCAACTGCCTGTTGTTGAGTATGCTTTTTAGCTGCATTTTAATTCAATATCGTCCAAATTGTCATATGTGACACTTTGTGTTGTAATGCTACTCTTTGAGTACTAGAATGTAGGCGTGTTTTACCGCAATCTTGAGCAGCAGGCTTAAAGGACCCATGAGATGCTGAACAACATGTACCAAGATACGAACATTTGAAAGATGACGATTCGGAAAACGTTCCAAATAAATTTAATGGGCTTGGGCAGCGTTTCCCTGAACATCAGCATAGGCCAGTACAATGACACAACCTTATAATAATTATTAATCGATTTATTTGTCAAAATTTATTTGGAAAAGTTGACGACTCACATTTGTCAAAAACAATTGTTTCATTGTTATTGCTACTAGATCAAATTATTATGAATATACTTAAACGACTCTTTAATTTATGGGGGGAGGGGTAAAAATGCAAAAAAATAAAAAGTTATTAAGAAATTTTATTGCACACGACTCACTGGTTAAATGTAATATACTTATTTCTGTTACACCTGTATAATGTAACTATTTTTAGTCTATCTATTTAAGGTTAATCTAAATAGGATGTACCACAACTTCAGGTACAAACTTTAAAGGAATATAGTACTGACAAAATTAGTATAAAAGTTTAATGAAAATGGGTCCGATCTTCAATAGTTTCCGAGATATATAAGGCAATAAAAAATAGTTTTTACGGGGTTTACTTCTGCTATCTCGAAAACAAGAGTTATAACTTCGATTAAATGAGACTTTTGTCCACCTTTGAGAAGTCATCCTAGATGTGTTTTTGTTTTTCAAAGAAATCTAATAATCTAATATTAGTACTAAGTTAAATATTTTCAAATAACTTCAATAGCTTGTTTCCAGTTAAACTACTAGACCCGTGAATCTCTAATCCATCCTTAGCTTAATATATGTTTTATTTTTTTGTCGTTCCTACATAAGTTGTTTGCAATTATCAGCAATATTTTGTGTTTTATTAATAACCTGATAACGAAAGGCAATCAGAATATTTATCATTTTTACTTCCCGCTACCCTTGGTAAGGGAGGTATAGGAATCGTGCTAAAAATCGCATATCGAGATTTTGGTAAATGACCACGTTTTAAGGTCCCTAGAATCCATTTTTAACATTTTCACGATGATGTCTGTGTGTATGTATGTGTGTGTGTGGATCCTGTATACGCTCTAACTCAAATACTATCATTTATAAAGTTTTGAAACCATGTATTTCTACCTTATTCTAATATGGAAATATCTGATTAGATTTTGGTGGCAATCGGATAACCAATCGGATGGCAGTTTACTTGAAGCTCAAAATAGTTTATCTTCAAAAAATAACTTCAAATGTAATTTTTTCTCAATTTGTTATAAAAATTAAAGATTATTCCATTTTCTACAAGTTTGCTTTAATACTTTTTCTATATATTGTATGGATAAATTTATAAAGTAATATAAAAATTATATACATAGGTAAATGGCGGGAGGTACTGTGTTGGTCACATCAGATTTTTAATTTTTGATTTGTTTTAGCCCATTGAATCAAAATACCAAAACACGTGCGCTGGGCCGATCTGAGGCAAGTGCGAACGGTGCACCCACACCAGACCCCAGGTTTAAAATGGTCTCGCAATTATAAACAATTCTTATTTATTTACTACTAAATAAATTAATGTAGTTCAATATTTTTGTATTCTTTAAAATGTTAAGACTGAAGTTATATCATCTTTTAGCCCTTCAGTACTTCATACAAAGAAATATTTGATTACAATAATAAAATTATTGTTTACAATAAATAAAATGACTAACAACATAAATAATTACATATTTTAGTTTTCAATTTTTGATGCCTGTTTTAATTTGCCGTCTCTAGGATATGTCTAAGCTGTCTACATGGCGATCAATGAATCTCAAAATCTTATGTATCATAAAATGAAAATGGCGAAAGGTATTGTACTAGTTACAACAGATTTATATAATTATATAATTATATATTATATATAATATTTCTCATTTAAAAAATAGTCTTTAACAAAAATGTATTTTAACATTCGCCGTTATATTTTTTAAATAATACTGATTTATGTATTAAAGGCAATGACTTTCGTTTTGTATATTTACTCTAAGGTACTTTTTATAATTAAGTATTTATTACCCAATAAAATAATGTATAAAATTACCGTATTATTTCTTGTTTTTTATAAAATCCTCGGTATCTCTGCTATGGTAACAATGTTTATTGGGATTTTTTCTCGTTTTGGTATAAACAAATATATATAAATAGTTTTATTGTTTTTCAAAATATTCTCCATGAAGATCAATACACTTTTGCATGCGTGAGAACCAATTTTCGATGCACGTTTTCCACTCTGATTGAGGTATCTCTAAAACATGCATTTTGAACGCATCAACCGCTTCTTCAGGTGTCGAAAAACATTGACCTCACAATTTGTTTTTGATATTCGGGAATAAAAAGAAGTCATTGGGTGCCAAACCAGGACCATACGGCAGTTAACTCATCAAATCGACGATTTGAGTGCTCAAAAAGTCACTTGCGATGTGTGAGAGCTCGCATTGTCGTGGTGGAGAATGATGCGTCTTCGGCGGTTTTCCTTGTTTCTTCGAAGACTTGTGGCAAACAAATGGTTGAGTACCATTCAGAACTGACCGTTTTACGTTGCACCAATGGTACGGCTGAGACATGTCCAGGTTTTCCGAAAAAAACAGGCGACCATTTGCTTCGAGGACGAACGACTTTTGTTGGGTTTGGCTCGCCTTGGAAGACCCATACAGTCCACTGCCGTTTACTATTGGGCTCATACGCGTATGTCCACGATTCGTCACTTGTCACGATATCATACACATATTTTGAATCACTGCGATCGAATTTTTTGAGCATTTCTTGTGACCAATTGACACGAGCTTGTTTTTGAGCAATTGTCAAATTATGTGGGATCCAACGCTAACAAATCTATTTTACGGCCAAATGGTCATGCAATATTGAATGTATGCTGGTCCCACTAATATCCAAGGATACCTCAATCTCACGATAAGTCACATGACGATCTTGCAGTATCAGTTCACGCACCGTATTAATGATTTTGGACGACCTTCACGAAATTTGTCCTTGAGCAAACTACGGCCACGATTGAATTCAGTAAACCATCGATAAACACTGGTCCTTGATAGTGTTTCATCGCCAAAAATCAAATTAAGTTCATCGATGTTGTTGAGTTAATCCACTTTGCAAATTCTAAAAAAATAATCACACGAAAATGTTCACGATTTAATTCCATTTTTTGGCCGATATGCGTTTTTCAAGTTACTGTAAACAACAAAAATAGCGCTTGTACGTCAAAACATTATATATATATATATACGTATACCGTCAAAAGTTTTCGATAGAGACGTCAGTTGCCAGATGGCAACACTAGAGTTGCCCAATCCCGAAATATAATGCAGCCCTCGTATTGACACATGAAACATCCTGTGTATATGAGAATAAGAATCAAAAATCTGTTGTGGCCAGCACAATACCTTCCGTCAATCCTGTGTATTATGTATAAATTCCACCATAAATTTTCTTGCAAAAGATTCTAAATTTCCAGTAAAATTATTTCATAAACAAAATATGCAAATTGCACTTGACACTAACATCTTCTTCTTTAGCTTTCCCCATTCGTTAAAGATTGCTATTTTTTATTTTCTTCCACTCATTTCTGTTTTACGTGTCGTTCTCATTCAGTTCCTTTTCTCTCAAGTCTTCTGCAATACAGTCCTTCCATCTTATCTTATATTCATTTCTCCTCATGATATTTTCTAACTAATGTAATCATCTCTCTTGTATCTTTCTAGAAACTTGTAACACTAGAGTTATTTCTTTACCTATCTTTCCGTGTCTTCCCCAACATCTACTTCAACATCCTCATCTCTGCCACATTAATTTACTTTTTATTGATACTGACATCTGTCAATTTGAATTACATATATTAGTAGTTTCCATGTTTTGCATAGCTGGCTGATTTATAAAAATTAATTTCTTTAAAATTATTTATCTCTATATCTATTGAATATGAAATATAAAATGCAAGCAAATCGTATAGAGAATAATTTATTCTTTAAGTTATAATAACGTTAAATATCAATAAATCAAATTTAACTGTTAAATCTTCAAATGAGACATACATACATACAGACATCATCGTAAAAATGGTAAAATTGTATTATATGGACCCTAAAACATGCTTATTCACTAAAAACTCATCATTGAATTTTTTGACCAAAGACAATACCTTCCTTACCAAAATGTGACGGAAGGTAAAAAACTGCCAATACGACGGCGCAAGTGCTCAGATATTCATCTAAAGTAAAAATATTTAAACTTAAGAGGTTTTTAAAAAAAGTCGGTTTATATTTTGATCCGCGTAAATTTTTATTATTTTCAAAGACCCCGCGGTAAAATCTTGCAAATGGCCCCCGTAAAAGATCAAGCCGGCCCTGCATGGGCGTCACTCTTGACACGTGCAGTAGAGAAACATGTTAAAGCTAATTTATAATATGTATAAAACACAAGTACCTAAATTTTATTATTCTTTTAAGTGTAACACTAACACATGTAACACATTTACCCTTTCTTGAATTTTCTTGTTGTATTCTTGATGGCGTTAGCATTCAAGTCGGTGCGATTGTCACATTCTGTCGCGGCATCAGTCAGCGTGGGTAGAATTTTGACAAATAGCCGAGCGGGTGTGTGGGAGTCACGTCCCGGGGAATATCTGTTTCTCCGGCGACTTCGCCAAAGCCAAATAAAGCCGCTATTATACAGCCATTCCGATGGCGAAGCATTCTGCCAGGATAATTCCACACGATGAGACGTAGTGGAAATTGATGCCAATATGATTGGGGAGTTATTGGAAAAACAGGATTCTGTTCAAGGCAGTCTTCAATATTTAAATTTTGCATATGTGTAAATATGGACACAGGTAAGTATTTAGTTTATTGGGAATTTGGTTGCTATTATTTTCGAATCATTATGTATTATAATTCAGAAAAGTTAAGGGCCGGTATTGCATCTTTAGTTAAGTTGTCTTTTAACTATCATTTTTTCATAACATACCGAGCCTTAAGTACTTACGAACACAAAAAAAAGTTTAGAATCAGTTTTAAACGAGCACCGCCTTTGGCTATAATTTACCGCTAAAACAATTTTTTGTTTAGTACAAAAACGGCAAGGTGTTCTACTACATATGAAGAGCCAGGGGAAAAAGGATGAATGTCCATTTTCTACCAGAATGAGATCATATTAATATATTGAAAGTGTGGCTTTCAAATGGTATATTTAAAGAAGGCGAAAACGATAACAGTCTTAAGATAAAGGCGTTAGGAATTATAATATAAGAGTTAAAAGTATGTATGTTTCGGCCAGCACAATACCTCTTTTATGCACCACCTTTACTTTTTTATGCGCTCTTCTAGTTTCTATTTTTTTTTTTTTCAAAGGGGGGGGCAACTTAATGGGTAGTCCCCCCAAATTAATAAATATGTATTTCATTGTTATGTATGGCTTGATAAACAAATGCGCTACTATGTGCCAGTGCAAAATATTAATGCGCCAATCACGTTCAGGGTATATGTATTCTTGAATCTGGGGGGGGGGCTACATTAATGCTGATTATTTTTTTTAATTTTTAAAAATTTGAAAAAAGCTATAATATTCGAATACGTATGCGCTCTTATGCGCTACCACAAATTTTCAATGCGCTTTTTCCATTGAAGAAATAGAATGATGGGGGGGGGTCAAGATAAAGATATATTAAAAATTGAAAATTATGAATTTTCTAAACGAAATTTTATTGTAAATATTATGCGCTACAGTTTACGGTGGAACAAATTTAAAAAACCTAGAGCCTACAATTCATATAGAAAGGGCCATAGGAAGAATAATTTTTTTTTAAATATTAAATATGATTTCATCATTTTAAATGCCTTATGCATCAATAATATTTAAATATTTTTTTTTATTTATATATTTGTTGATTTGTTATTTATTCCTGAAGAAAGCAGTAGTTAATACTGCCGAAACGTTGTTATTTAAATAAATATACAGAAATAAAACTAAAAAAGGTTGTATCATTTTAATTGAAATATGAGTTCTGAAAGATTTTTTAATAATTTAATATACAGAATGTTACTGAATTACAATTTGTTCATTGTTGTAGAATATTTCTTCTTCTCTTATTTTAACGGATATTGAAAATTTGTCAATGCCCCACAAACTTTAAATATTATTGATGCATAAGGCATTCAAAATGATGGAATCGTATTTAATATTTTAAAAAAATTGATTCTTTCTATGGCCTATTCTATATGAATTATTGTAGGCTCTAGGTTTATTAAATTTGTTCCACCGTAAACTGTAGCGCATAATATTTACAATAAAATTTCGTTTAGAAAATTCATAATTTTCAATTATCTTAACCCCCCCCCCCCATCATTCTATTTCTTTAATGGAAAAAGCGCATTGAAAATTTGTGGTAGCGCATGAGAGCGCATACGTATTCGAATATAATAGCTTTTTTCAAATTTTTAAAAATTTAAAAAAAAACAGCATTAATGTAGCCTCCCCGAGATTCAATAATACATACATCCTAAACGTGATTGGCGCATTAATATTTTTCACTGGCGCATAGTAGAGCATATGTTTATCAAGCCATACATAACAATAAAATACATATTTATCAGTTTGGAAGGGGGGGCTATCCATTAATATTCAAATTGTATCTATTATTTTGTTCCATGACGAATATTGTCCTACTTTTCTAATATATTCAAGATTCTTCAAATTCATTGACAGTATTTTTATGTTATGTTAATATACCTATAATTTTAAATACATATTTAATAATACAATAAATATATTAAATGTACTCGCACCTCTCACAAAAATCTTTCAGTAATGTTAGTAAAACTGCTGATTTTTGACACTGCCATTTTACATTTATCTGTCAATTACAAACATTTAATTATCTCAACTGGATTTCATGGAGTTATTTGGGCAGTGAGATTTATTACAACAGATTATTCTATATTATTATATATTCAAATCTATAGGAGATATAATAAAAAAATTAATGTGCCAGTTTAAGTATTTAATGATTTTTATTGTTTGTAATAACAAATTTAAAAAAAAATTAGAAAAAAATATTTTAGAAATGACCACTTATGGTTGTCCAATTGATACCAAAGCTTTATCAGCTTATCCCATTATATTAGATTAAGGAGTCCATATAGTTAAACATGTCTTAAGTCTTGTAGTATTTGAGAAACCATCCTTCCAGCATTAACACACACACACACACACACACACACACAAACACACAGGCACGCACTCAAGCACACACACACACGCATTCACGCACACACACACACACGCACACACACATACACAGACATCATCGTAAAAATGTTATAATCGGTTTCTAGAGACTTTAAAACGAGCTTATTCTATGAAATCTGGGTATGCGATTTTTCTCTCTTAGCGAGAGATAAAAAGGATGACAGTCCAAGCATTTTTGCCTAGTAGATCCGGTAGTCAAACTAATAAAATTCTATTAGGTCTCACATATGAACCCATCTGTGAGTATAATGGTGTTAATAAATAATCAATCTGAATTTTAGAATATGATTGAGAATTCTATCTCACTTCAAAAACGTTCCGTAGGATATCAAACTTTAAAATTCGCGTATTGGAAAAAGAAAACATTTTGTGACATTCATTTTTTTACCCTGGCTCTTCATATATTGCTGCGTTAATAGAGCATCAACTGAAGATTGGATCCTCAACAATTAATAGAATCATAGATGAGCATCTGCGCTTAAAAAATTGTGAGTCGTTTAGTCCTTACAGCTTTCTGATTTTTAAAAAGTGGAGCGTGTAATAATTTGTCAAGAAACTTTAACACTTTCAACAACATTTTTTTTAATAATTATAATAGATGATGAAACGTATATACCTTTTTCTACCTATTCACACGCCTAGAAAGTCGAGTATAGATTTCTAATGATGGAGAAACACCATCAATAAATACGATGCAGTCACCCGCAAAAAATGTCTGAAATAAAAAACGTAACCAATAATTAATAAAAACTGTATGTCTAACCTAATTTCATCTTCATTTTCTTTCTATGTACCGTATCTTATTCTCTATCCATTCACCAGCACAGTGTGATTCTGTAAGGAATTGAAAGGCATCGGCAGGCGCCACGACGCGACGAGCGACGCCGGGCAGAAGCATGAACAAGAGCCCGGGGAGAATAGAACACGCGACGTGCTACGTGTACGGAATGCTGCACAGAGTTTGAGCTGTGATCCGACGAAGACGACATATACTACCAACGTGAGGCGAGACGGGGATGTGGGAATATTAGCCAGGGTGACACAAAATGGAGATAGGGGATGGCATTATTATTAGCTGCATTTATGGCTTGTATAGTTAGACGTGATTTAAATTAGCGATATTATTAGCGTGAGAGTTTATATTATTTCGACAGTGCAGTTGTCTAAAGTTAAAGGCTGTATCGTACAAATTGTTACGGTTGAAATTCTCATCACTACATTTTCGCTCCGAATTATTATTCTTCTATGTGTGCTTAACTTCTTATTCTAAATCTGGCTATCCTTCGTTGTCCTATTACTTTCTTTTCTGTCAGTCTCAGGTATCTCTGAACTACAAGTCTTCTTTTGCTTGTATTTATGTCCAAACAAGTTACTTCTTGTTTACCTATCTGTTTTATTGGTTATGTTTTGTATTCCAGTATTCCTACAAATGTTGGTTCATGTACTATCAGCGGTAATAATAAATAATTTCCTATTTTCAGATTAGGTATTCCGAGAATATTTTTTAACCCTGTGTTAAAATAACGTTTTTGCAGAGTTGATTCTAGAGTTAAGTCTTATTCCATGTTTATTATTATACATTTGTGGGTTAAGCTCGTCATAAACTAGGAATAGCTATTCTTGTGTTAAAAAGAAGCTATTCTGAATTAAACCTTTATTTATTATTACCGCAGTATGTGTTTTATTTCTATTCTTTAACTTATCTTTATACTTATTTTGGCTACTTTATAATATTTAGTAATTCTTCAACATTTTTTTTCTTCTGTTGACGTGTATATTATACAAACAAATTCACCGGTATCAGTCAATTTGTTAATAAAATATATTTATTCCGACGTTTTGGCAATACTGCGTCCTTCTTCGAGGAATACTACATTTTTTGTACATTTTACAAATACATTAATTAAACTAATACTTAATAGTCAATTGTTAATAAGTTAATTTTAACTACAATTATTTATTTATTTATACATTTTGTATGCAAAAGACGATGCTTTTTTACTACATTTATATGTAACACATATTATTTTTATATTAACAATTGACCATTGTAAGTATTAGTTTAATAAATGTATTATGTATTTGTAAAATGTACAAAAATTGTAGTATTCCCTGAAGAAGGTCGCAGTACAGTGGAAACGTATATAATTATTATTGTGACAGTCTAGATCTTAGTCGTGCATGGCTTCCTATTTTAAATATGTTGTAATTGTCACCTTAGTTACCTGTTGCTAATGTTTTGTTATTTATTTATTTGTATTTGTTGATTTGTTATTCATGTTCATTCCTGAAGAAGGCAATAGTGTATATTGCCGAAACGTCGTTAATTTAATAAATATAACAGAATCTAAACTAAAAATGGTTGTTTTATTCTTAATAAAATATTAGTTCTGAAAGATTTTTTAATAATTTAGAATGTATATTTTTACCTTCCATTTTATCGTATATCAGTTTTCGTAGTGTTACTAACTAAACGAACAAACCTAAATATTGTAAAATATTTAACGTATATTAATATTTGATACCCATATTGATTCCATCTTTCGGCCACTTGCGGTAACATCACCTTCTTATAAAAAGCCACGCTACTCTGGAAAATTTACGGTGCACTTACATCCAGTGTTGAGTAATAGAGTTTTAATAACGCGAGATTTATATGTTTAATCTAGGCAGGTGTCCGCAGTAGCAGTGACAGTGGCGTGCGTGTAGGGCAGGCTCAGTGGCGCACGTGTTGCGGGTCAGCCAAGTTGCGGCAACGCCAGGTGCTGACAACTGCGACGCATTTGGCAGCTAATGTTTACACAAGGCTACCGCGATTACGTAAAGGCGGATTTACAGAGAACATAAGATACTTGCAAGAAGATGGTGAAATGCGAAGTTATTTAATAATAATAACCAACGGTAGAAATGAGGTATTTAAAAAAAATACTAGGAATTAATTTAGTGAAAAACAGAAGGAATGAAGATACCAACAAGCTAGCTAGGGTAAAATCAGTAAAACAACCACTAGTACTTAAAGAAAAGAAATTAAGTTGGTTCAATTAGCTAATAAAAGAATGAAAGATTAAAAGCAAGGAAAAAAATCTATTGTAGCCAGCACAATATCTTTCGTCATTTCTATGTATTTAATTAAATTTCACATAGGAAGTTTATTGTATTTTCAATAAAATTATTTCACATTATATATTGTGTAAATTGTACTTGACACTAATATCTGTCAATTATAGTGTCCGACCAAAACTACTTTTTACGGCCGAAACTGAAACCGAATTTCGGCTTCGGTCTGAGTTTCGGCCGAAACCGAAACTTGCATATAAGGTCATGTTTTCGTGGGAAGAAAAATAAATAGTCAATCATAATCAGTCAGTCTTTATTTAGTCTCTGATATTTAAACTAATTATTAATATAACATATTATCACACCTTATTTCAAATAAATTATTTGTACTTTCTGAAATAAGGAGTTAATTTGAACCTACTACCTACTATTTCTTATTAATATTATTTACGAATAACATACAAAACAAAATTACTTTTTACCTAATAGAATTAGGTACAGAAAACAAAAAATGTCTTTCGTCTTAAGAACAAAATAACTTCTTCTAAACTTTGGTCATTTTATATGGCACTCTTCACACTCTTGTTAATCAAATACAATAAAATTATGTCCGATCGCAGCGCGAAATCACTCGAATTCAGTTTCGGTTGAATTATTGAAACTGTTTCCATGGTGACGTAGCAAAGATTACAAGATAATGAAAATTAATTTCTTTATCTCTAAATATGATGTATTGAATGTGAAGAGAATAATACAATAAAATCGTATAGAATAAAATATTCTTTAATATTTATAATAACATTAATGTCAAAAAATGTCATGTAACTGTGCTATTTTAAGAAACACAGTTAAGAGCTTCAAAATAAGGTACTTCCGGTTGTTCAATTATAACTAAAACGTAAACAAGTCTTCATGTGGATGTAAGAATAAGGAATACAAAAAAAATGTAATTTTTGTAATTGTAATATTGGAGTTATCGCGGCCGAAACAATTGACGCACACACACACACACACACAAACACACACACACACAGACACACACACACACACACACATACAAACACAGACATCATCATTTTTTTATTATTTATTATTTATTAGTGACTGAAGGTAAAAATTATAATTATAACTGCTTTGACATATTTTCTTTTTCTTCTCTTGGCGATACCCTCCAAAGTTCTCGGTTTAGCCGTCTGTGTTCTGGCGTTTGTTTGGCATATTCATATTATTTTAAAGCTCCATTTTCTATTTTTTTTTTACCTTCCATCACCTTTAGGTAAGGAAGCTATTGTCTTTGGTCTAAAGTGTCGGTAGTGACTTTCTAATGAATAAGCCCGTTTTGAGGTCCCTTGAATAAGAATTTACTATTGTTACGATGATGTCTATATGTTTCGGATCACATAAATCCAATATCACGATCACGATTCCAAAAATTATAATTTTTTCGTATTCCTCGAGTTTAAAACCATATGCAGACATTATTAGATTTTATAATTGGTCCATCGGAAGTACCCTCATAATGCAACTTTTAACAGTTTCTTAAAAAAAGCAGTTATATATCATTTATTGACATTTAATGTTATTATATTTAAAGAATATGTTATTCTCTATACAATGTGATTGCATTTATACTTGATATTCAACAGATATAGAGTTAAAGAATAATAAATTTCATAAATCAGCTAGCTATGGTAACCATGGAAATTGATAGATATCAGTATCAATGAAAATAAAATGAATGTGGCAGAGATAAAGATGTTGAGATAGATTTGTTCATAATACACAGGATTGACGGAGGGTATTGTTCTGGCCGTTTCAGATTTTTTTTATGGGGCACGTTACTCCCGCTCAGAGAGAGAGTTCTACTAGAACTCCACTGTTTTCATTTTCCTCTTTTGAAAGACAGTGGCCACGTTTTGCTTCCATATTAAACCAAGTAAGTGAAATATTACAATAGCTATTTTTAGTACAAGTGAGCAAAGTGTCCAGTTGGCGCACTCGCTTCGCTCGTGCGGCTAATTTCTGGACGCGTGAGAAAAAGACATGCTCACGTGTGCTAAACATGATTTTTTCCACAATCTTGAAATACAATTTTCCCAAAAAAATAAAACGTACTTTGTTTATTAATGAAAAACTCAGAAATACATTGTGTCTACAATTGAATTTAATTAACTAAAATTAAATACAAAAAAAAATTGTTCCATCATGTAGAATGGTGCTCAAAGTATGCATTCAATTATACGCTTGTGTATTTTGCTCACTTGTGAAGAAAGTTATTTACTTTGCTTACTTGTGAAGAAAAATATTTACTTTGCTCACTTGTGATTAAATATGCTACTTTGCTCACTATTTTCAGTTGAATAATAATGAATTTTGCTCACGATTGTGGAAAAAACAATTTTATTCCACTGTTATAGATATTTTTAGTGTCTGAAGTCTGAATTAATATTAGTTTTCCAATGTAGTTCATAAAATGACTTGTAGCTCATTTTTTACAGCATTTTTTTTTCAATTTCTTCTTCACAAGTGTATGAATAGTTCTTCCCAAAAAAGAGAAGATGTAAAACTTAATTTTTATTCCACTGTTAGCTTAATAAATTGCAAAAATTCCCTGAAAGATAACCTTTGGGCTACTGCCTATGTCAGAAATTATTTATATTTCGATGATGCAGTATAAGAACATTTCTTGTATAACAAAGAAGAAAATCTGATGTGGCCAGCACAATACCTCTCATCACTTAATTTTTGTTACCTTAAATACATCCTGTGGCCGTGTACCTGAGTGTCTGGTCGCGATTCTGGAGATCCGCCAAAAATTACTTCGAATTTTAATTTACTCCTGTGGTGCGCTCTTCACGCCAGCAATGAGTGCCCGTGAGGTGACGCCTGGTAAGCGCCTGCAAGGTACAAATATTAAATCATTACCGGTATCTATGCCCAAAGCAGATTGGCACACCCAATATACCGTTATTATATATTTATTTATTTATTTATTTATTTAATTGAAATGCATACTTGCTACTAATATTGGCTACTGTATTAAGTTCCTTCGCATATAACTATTGTTCCAATTTATTATGTATTATCCATAGTTTCTTCTCCAGAATCTTACCAAAATTTTATTTTGTGAAAGTGACGTTAATTTCTTTTCAATTACAAACTTATGAAAATTAATTTAATAATTAGATATTTTATAAATTCATATTTTAATATATTTTTTTTAAAATACCAGCATTATTAATTTAAAATGATTAATTTATAGACAGTGACATTTATCTGTCAGTTACATAAATTTGAGATTTGAATTGTGTAATCAAGGCCATATGTTTATATTTAAAGCATAGACTCCGGGATTTATAAAATAAATTATTTTATAAAATAAATTATTTTATAAATTTATTCATAAAATTTATAGAAAAAGTATTAATACATATCTGTAGAAAATTTGATAAGCTTTAATTTTTATAATAACACAAATTGCGAAAAACTGTAATTTAAATATACTTATCGAAGAATAATTGTTTTGAGCTTCAATAAAATGCCACTTTAAGTAGAGTAAGAATTACAAAAAGGTTTTAAAATTTTCAGTATTCTAGTGCGTATTTGAATTAGAGCGTAAAGAGGATTCACACACACACACACATGCACACACACACACACACACACACACACACACACACACACACACATACGTACACATTGATAGAATGCCTACAAGGCACAAATATAACGCCATTGCCGAAATTGGTGAATAAAAGCAATTGAACAAACGAATCTATTATACACTATTATCCTTTTACTAACAGTTTATTAATAATGAAGTTATCCTCATTGTAAACCTCTTGTATGGTCCTCATTGTAAACCCCTTGTATGATCCCCATTGTAAACCCCTTGTACGCCTATTGTAAATGCAGCTTTAGCATCTCCTCCCCACAAAACTGTTATGTAAATAGCAGCCACGTATGTTTACACTAGCGAGTGGACACATTGCATTACAGCACACCATGGCACACCGTGATGTTATATCGCATCCGTCGCCATTGTTACAAACAATAGCCGCTCGTTAATTTTACGCCATGCTACTGCGATGTATCATAAATAACGTTATCATCGCATTATTGAACGTGTCGAATTATTAATATCGTGTTAAGTCGTTTGTGAACGCCAAGTGATTCCTGAAATATATTAATATTAATCATGGAAACAATTCATTTAAAAATAATTAAGTACGTCAGTATATCAAATGTTAATTGTTGCAGTGTAGGGAGATGTCACTAGTTGAAATTACGCAGAATAATTTGTACAATGTGGAATATTTACGCTAAAAGCCAAATGCAGAATTAATGACATATGAATGAATAACAATTTTACAGTATTTTACATTAATATTACATATCGTTTAAACTTCAATTTTGTAATGAATTTACATTTTAATTTTTAACTGTCTATTATACATTCATTTTTCGAACATATTATTTTGTTATAATTTATATTTAATAAATAAATTTGAGATGGAAATTAATAATACAATAAATATCATAATTTTGGGCGAATAATACACAACAATTTTAATTAACAAAATATTTTTAAAAAATTGCACCAATATTTTAATTGTAAAAAAATATTATAACCTTCTGTCAACTTTAGGTAAGGAACGTATTGTCTTTGGTCAAAAAATTCAATAATGAGTTTTTAGTCAATAAGCACGTTTTAGGGTCCATATAATACGTTTTTACCATTTTTACGATGATGTATGTATGTATGTGTGTTTGTGTGTGTGTGTGTGTGTGTGTATGTGTGTGTGTGTTTGTGTGTGTGTGTGTGTATGTGTGTGTGTGTTTGTGTGTGTGTGTGTGTGTGTGTGTGTGTGTGTGTGTGTGTGTGTGTGTGTGTGTGTGTGTGTGTGTGTGTGTGTGACGAAAGTTTCGGCTCGCATAACTTCAATACCACGATTCCAACAATTATAATTTTTTCGTATTCCTTAAGTTCACTTAAAAAATAAGAGATGATTAGATTTTGGTTATAATTGGTCAACCGGAAGTACCATCATTTCAAGATTTTAACAGTTTTTCTTGAAAAAACAGTTAAATATTATTTATTTACATTTGTTATTATAGCTTAAAGAATAAATTATTCTCGATACGATTTGATTGCATTTTATACTTAATATTCAACAGATATAGAGTTAAAGAATTATAAAGATATTAAATTTCATAAATCAGTCAGCAAATGCTAACCATGGAAACTGCTAATATATTCAGATAATTGAAATTGACAGATGTCATTATCAATGAAAAGAAAATATATGTGACAGAGACTATAGGATATTGAGATAGAAGCTGGGGAAGACTTGGCAAGATAGGGTAAAGAATAAAAGGTAAGAAAAATGGCTCGAGTGATAAAGTTTCTCGAAAGATACAAGAGAGACTATTACATTGGTTTAAACATGCCATGAGGAGAGATGAAGAATATATTGGAAGAATAATGAATGGGTGAGTAATAGAAGGTCCAAGAAACTGAGTAAGACCAAAGAAGGACTGTATTGCGGAATACTTGGTAGAAAAGGAACTGAATGAGAACTACACGCAAAACAGAAATGAGTGGAAGAAAAAAATAAAAAATACTGACCCTAACGACGGGGAAAAGCTAAAGATGAAAAAGAAGAAGTCAGTATCAAGTGCACTTTGCATAGTTTGTTTGTGAAATAATTGTACTGGAAATTTAGTATCTTTTGCAAGAAAATTTATGTAAGGAATTTATACATAAAATATTGACGGAAGGTTATGTGCTGGCCGCATCAGATTTTTCTACATTTATTGCAGATTTTTTCTCTAAAATAATTTTTAATTCGCAAGGAAAAACTGTTTCCCCATGAATGATGAAGAATGAAATACAAACCAATATTCAAAGTTGTGGAGAGATTCGAATTTGTATCATAATGTGGGTATAAAATCCGTTGAAAATGAAAACTAATAATGAGTGTAGGGGGCGGAAATAAAGGTATTGTGTACATAATTAAAAGTAGTCTATTTATGATAATGCGAATTTTTGCTAAATGGTTGAGCGCTGGGCAGCAAATTAGTAATATTTGCAAATGACCGCAATAAAGTGCCAGGGCAAACAGCGAGCACACAGCGATTTGGAATTGGGTTTGTGTCCATATAGTAGCCGCGACACAAATGGTAACAGATAGTAGTGTAACATTTTTAATGCGGTAAAATCTGCGGTGATCCAGTTTGCGCGGCCAGGGATTTCGTTAGCCGATCATTCCCAACAATTACCGTGAAAATTGTGCGATCGCAGTAAAAAGCGCATTTGGCCGCCGTTCAACCACGGAAAAACACCCGCAATTCCTGGCTTACTGCGCTCCTTATAATTCTACCCGCTAAAGACTATTGTTGTAATTAATATCACTTTTTCCAACAATGAATTTGCCTTCCTTCGTTTTATGCGTCTTTTTATTTAGTTTTATGCCAATAACTTTTCCACGGCACTTAACTTTCTTTATGTCCTCAACTTATTACTTTATTGAATTACACATCTACAAAAGATTTATATTTGCTTTAATTCTATGTTTGTGGGAAATTACTGCATACGTTTGCCACTGATTGGGGCTCCCAGGCTCATGTGATGTTTTAAGGATTATTTATATAAAATGACTGTGTTATTACATCTTGTAAGGTTTAAGATGAATTAAAAAAGCGCGAAGGTCCTTTGTCCTCTTTCAATAAGTCCAATTTACAATAAATTTTTTGAAAGATGTCCGATCAAGGTTATCTGCGAATTGTATGAATTGAGATTTTTGTTTCGCCCATTCTGACAAATTCAGTAGTGTCGTTTACTTAGCTTTTATGAGGGTACATAAGATACTACTGTTATTTTATTATTATAAAAATATATGTTACAATAAAAGCATTCAAAATTTAAAATTAAGTCAATTGTTAAGTTTATTAGCAAATGTAAAACCAAATGTGTGAAAAATAAGATACTGATTAGATTACTGACAGTGTTAATGTCAGTGACACAGACAGAAAATAACGTTATTCGTACGACTATGAATGAAGGTAATGTATCTGAATGAATAAATAAACTTACGTTACAGCGAAAGTATTATCAACGAAAAAGTGTTAGTGTTAATACCGGTGTTACCGCTAACCCTATTCTCAAAACAATTTAATACCAAACTCTTAACACTTATCTAATACCGGTGCTAGCATCGTTAACACTTGCCATATCCATGACAACATGAATTAAATAACCTAATCCTATTCTCAAAGAATAGCACCTTCTGATATAGGTTAAGTTTAGAACCAAAACATAAAACTAGTCCATAGCAGTTTTAGCTGAAATTCATTGTATTGTTTAGTAAATATTTATTTAAAAATTATTTATTTCTAACATCAGAGTAACTAAATGAGGCCATTTTAACATTCTGATAAAGAAAGAGAATCAAATATCGATTAATTTAACTGTCCAAATAAAAACCGTCGTCCAAGACGACAAGTATACTTATCTTAACCTTATTTATTTACTACACGTTACAGACTTAATTCCGTGCTTAATTCTATTCTGGACTTTTGCTATATGGTTAATTATACCATTTCTAGAAAGAGTTTTTACCAGAGGGAAATAAAAGCTTATTAAAGGGTTTATGCATTTGGATGTCCATCTGTATGTCATTTTTCTTCAAGTTAGATATACGAGATCGAGTACTTCTGTTGTGCTTTCAAGAATAATGTAGACTCAAAATTTACCAATCGTCGGCAAAATATACGGTCGTGATGACAAAAATATGGCAGATAATAACAATGTGATAGTTGATGACAATAATATGATAGTTATTTCATGTTCCCGCCTGCATAACAAATTCACGAAATTGAAGCCGTTATATTCGTTTTTTTACATAATTGTAAATTTACTTCTTGTCTAATCAAATGATGAAATAGCTACCTTAAAGTAGTGCTTACGTTAGTTGACATATTTCATTCAAAGTATCTAAATCTATTACTGAGCGCGTACCGTATAGTATTTTGGCCTCTAGCCTAGTGCCATAATAGTCTTGCATTACTTGGTATTTATAGCCAAAGAAACTTCTTCCTAAATACGATCTTTCTTTATTGGACAATTATATGGCGTAGTTTGCCAAATAAAATACTAGTTCTTTTATTTACTACCTACATCATCACATCTGCTTCATTCTTAGAAAATTTTACTTGCTGTGACTTTTGTTCACCATATAACCTGCAATGTCAGCTGTCATTTTGATACGTTGTGGTACTAAGCTAGCACTGAAGTAGCCTAATACAGTTTTTGTTTCGAGAATTCGGTTTTAGGCTAAATTTTAATACCATGTTACGGCGGTGCTAGCTAACACTCATTTTGGTGTTAGCTAACACCCTTTCGAGAATTTGGCTGTAAAAATATAATCATAAATTCTTACATTCAAGTTTAGTTTCCAAACAATGTTTTAGTGTTAGTGTATTAAATGCCTCATTCCGTATTTAGTATTCGTAAGTTTCCTTCGAATCTATCTCCTCTGCCGATCACAACCCCGGGAATCATCAGCTTATTTCCAGCTTGGTAAACCAGTTCTTGTCCAGTTTCGGTCAAGCTGTAGCCAAGTACTTTACTCAGTCTGGTTCCGTATGCTCCACACACATGCATTTGCCACTTGCATCCATTACGCTCTGCTAGATTCCAAGTAGATACTCCGGGCTTGCAATGTGCATGTGATTCACCATTAGCTAAGAAGCTACGGAGAACACTGAAACGCTAAGATAATAAACAAGGATATTCAAGGAACTTTAGAAATACATTGAAATTTTGTCATTTGTTTCAGAAATAATTGGGGAGTGTTTTTTTTTACACAAAAAGAATCAAATAAAAAATTTCATTACAAAATTATTCATTATATGACTGGAGAAACAAATTTATTGTATGGTATTGTACACATACCTGTCATAAATACTGTCACATGCTAAAAATTTGTAAAAATAATAATAATACATTTTGTATTGCAAGTAATTTATTGATTCGAGTATTTATAGTCCTAAATAATCACCCGTCTATCTCGTCTATCCTGTGTATTATGTACAAATTCCATAAATAAATTTTCTTCAATCAAATAGTATAGAGAATAATATATTCTTTAATTAATAATCACTAAATGTCAATAAATGGTATTTAGCTACGTTTTTTCAGAAAAACTGTTAAAAATTGCTATTGGATCTAAATTTGAGGAATACGAAAAAATTATAATTTTTGGAATCGTGAAATTGGAGTCATGCGTTTCGAAACGAACGTCATATATATATATATATATATATATATATATATATATATATATATATATATATATATATATACAGACATCATCGTAAAACTAGTAAATTCGTATTCTAGGAACCCCAAAACGTGCTTATTCATTAGAAACTCACAATTGAATTTTTAGACCTTACCTAAAGGTAACGGAAGGTAAAAATATATCTATTCAAAATGGCCGCATTTGTCTTAAACGCAAGCCTAGGATGATCTGGCCATTCTACTATGGTAGTACGGACTGTATCTATCGGTACTTCCCTCACTGTGAAGGTATACCAAGAAAACGTTCTAGAAGAAGTTGTGAAATTCCTGAGCAATATACTCTTTCCTGGCAAACACTGAGTCGTCCAATAGGATTCAGTCCCGGCACACAAAGCCAGAACGGCGCAGGTCTGGCTGCGGGCCAATATTTCAGCCTTCATTACGGTCCAAGACTGGCCCTCCGCCAATCCAGGCCTCAACCGTTTGGACCTCAAATTGTGGTCAGTGATAGAAAAGAAGGCATGCGTCAAACTCCACTGAAATTTAGACCAGCTAAAGAAAAGTTTTGGAGCAGGCAGTTATGAAACTACCGATAGATTCGTTTCGTGCTGTCATAGCAGAATGGCCACACCGTCTTAGATTTGAGCACAGAAAACAGCAAGCTGTTTGTCTGTGGTTTGAGCTATAGCCTAGAGCGACCATTTTGAATAGATATATTTTTTACTACTCTAAATATTCGAGTCAATAAATTACTTGCAATACAAAATGTATTATTATTTTTATATTTTTTTAGCACCCTAACCATGTGACAATATTTATGGTGGGATTTTGTACATTCGAATATGTAAATTTTTGTAAGATCTTACCGAGATGAAGGTACAAGGTGTACCTAAATGTCGGTTGTGTAAGGAAATAATTGCTGAATGACTGAGAATTCGAATAATGGGGTCATTTCACATTTCTAATTTATTTTTTTCTCCGAAGAATAGGTCAAATTATATATGTAGGTGTATGTTTTACACCTTACAAATCTTTAGAATTAGAGATATAATTTTTTAAAAGTTGTCTTTAATTTCAAATATTTGGACGCTGACGTCACGGCTATATGTCACGGCTCGTCGGTAGGGTACCTACATACTCAGGGTATGGCCATGACGTGGCTCGCGTTTCGTCCGCCATAAGCGGGCCACTGTCATATATCTATTTGTTTTATTTTAATGCAATACTCATTTGAATATACTTCTAATATTTATTAAAACTTTTATTTTATTCATTTGTATATTTTCTTGAGATACTGACTACGATGACTGGCATAAAATTACCAATATTAAGCACAAACATTTAAATTTTTAAAAGGTAAGCTTTAAATATATACTTATTATGTAAATAATAATTACAGTTATTATATTTGATGTGATAATAACAACCTATATCCTATTATCTACATAACCTCTAAATGTATGTCATTATAATAATTGTGTATCTCTTAAATAAATAAATGTTTATTACCTTTATAGATTCATGGTGTGATTATTTAATACTCCTGTATAATATTAATATCACATTTCTTACAAATAAATAGCGAAATGAATTATCAGTATGTTTGACATTGGCCCGCTTATGGCGGCGATCTTGCCCCATGGCCATACCCTGTATATAAAGATACCCTACTCGTCGGATGCAGTGTTTGGAACTATGATTGTTTGGGTTATCACTTGTCAGTTTGATTTTGTGACAGCAACATATGTTAACGAAAAACATAATTAATACAATTTTGGTATTTATTTTAATAACTGTTTTATTTACATACCTTTACTCTTAACTCTGCTGTCACATGTCACAATTTTAGGTTAGTTTGTTTACAACAGCAAACGGAAACTACGTGGATCGTTGTGTGTGTGTGTGTGTGTGTGTGTGTGTGTGTGTGTGTGTTAGGAATGTCTTCGTATGAGTAACAAGTCGTGACGTCACGAATTTTACAACCGCGAAAGTTTATTAGCAAATTTAAGAATGGAAAGTCGCATATTTCATGTTATTTTATGTTACTATATTTAATAAATGAGACGGATTTCACGATTTTATAAAAAACGATTTTTTTAATGACCCCATTGTTAACATCTAATAAAAACATGGAGTTCATAATTTCTTCCGGTTGGCAAAAGAATCCCTAAATCCTGCCTCAAACAAAACTAAAAATAATATTATTCTCGTCAAGACTATTTGAGATATTCAAATATGACCTGGATAAAAGAAAATCACGCTGTATAATACCAAAAATTTCGCTGAATTTCAATTAGAAATTACGTTTTATAATAATTTAAACATTAAACAGAAACCACTTTAGTGAATGCTTTTTGTCGTCCAGGTTTCCGTCGCGTGAAAACAATAATTACTTATACATCAATTCATTCGCATTCGCACTAGATTCACCTGAGCGGAAAAAGCCGCTGCCGCTGTCGGTTAGTAGTCGGTTCACCGCTAAC
The DNA here is from genome assembly GCA_951394225.1 of Harpalus rufipes. Taxonomy (NCBI): domain Eukaryota; kingdom Metazoa; phylum Arthropoda; class Insecta; order Coleoptera; family Carabidae; genus Harpalus; species Harpalus rufipes. Next base: position 38,903,525 of record OX596283.1, read on the forward strand.
GAGACTCGCACACCCGCAGTGACGAGCAATGAGTTTACCGCGAAATCATAATGAAAGTGCAGCTCGTTCCGAACTGCTAAACTTCTGCGCTCTTTCAATTATCCTTCAAAAGGGAACTGAACGCTTGTAGGTAACTACAACTACACAGATACTGGATATGACAAACATTGCTCTATTGTCTATGTCTATCTAGTTACAATAGAAGGACTCATTATGGTTCTTCTACCAAATACAAAATATCCGAAAAAGGTTTTTTTTTTTAGTTTCTAATAAGGAATATTTCAAAAATAAAACAACCTTTTGGTTCAAATTCTGTTTATTTTATCAGCTCCATTATTTTCTTTATTTTTAGCTAAGGTTTGCCTACTTAAGGTAAATAATTGTTTTTTACCCTCCGTCACCTTTAGGTAAGGAAGGTCTTGTCTTGGATCAAAAAAATCGATAGTGAGTTTATAATGAATAAGCACGTTTTATGGTCCCTAGAATACGAATTTAGTAATTTTACAATGATGTCTTTATGTATGAGTGTGTGTGTATGTGACACGACTCAAAAAATATATTATTTTTCGTATTCCTCGAGTTTCGATCTATATGCAGACGTGATTAGATTTTGGTACCCTCAATTGCAGTTTTTAACAGTTTTTCTTGAAAACACGTATTTTATACTTCATATTCAATAGATATAGAGTTAAAGATATTAAATTTCATAACACAGCCAGCTATGATATCAATGGAAACTGCTAATATTATTCAGATAATTCAAATTAACAGATGTCAGTATCAAAGATAAGAAAATGAATATGGCAGAGACTAGGATATTGAGACAGATGTTGGGGAAGACACGGAAAGATAGGGTAAGGAATGAAAGGATGTGGGAAATCGTTCGAGTAATAGAAGTTTCTATAAAGATACAAGAGAAACGATTACACTGGGTTGAACATATCGTAAGTAGAAATGAAGAATATATTGGAAGAAGAATAAATAGGTTAGTAATAGAAGGTAGAAGAAACTGAGGAAGACCAAAGATAAGATGGAAGGACTGTATTGCGGAAGACTTGAGAGACAAGGAACTCAATGAGGACTACACGCAAAACAAAAATGAGTGGAAGAAGAAAATGAAAGCAGCGACCCCTAACGAAAGAGAAAAGCTAAAGAAGAAGAAGATGTCAATGTCAAGTGCAATTTGCACAGTTTATGAAATAATTTTACTGGAAATATAGGATCTTTTGCAAGAAAATTTATGTATATAATTTGTACATAATACTTAGGATAGACGGAAGGTATTGTGCCGGCAACATCAGATTTTATAAATTAAAAAACAATCATGCGTTGTCTTTATTGAACAAAATTTTGGACGTTTCGACTGCCACAACGACTCTCACCTTCAGGATAGTACAAAAAGCTACAAGGGATTATGGTGTAAGTTTAACATGTCAATATGAACAGTTCATTCATGCACTTACCGTTGTTTAAAGCATTTTGTTACATAATGTATATTGTGACTGTCACATAAATTAATTTATAACATTTTTTGATCGTTTTCTTATTGCCCTTTTTAGTTCTCATCACCCGCCTTTCTATGCCCCCCTGTTAACTTTGAGGTCAGTATTGCCCCCCTTGATCAATCCAGCGCCCAGAAGGGGCCATTTTCAGGATCACTGGTATAGCAGAAAACTGTATCTGTCGACTCTGTGAAAACGGCATGCTCTTCAACTAACGATTTCTCAGAATGGTTCAACCTGATTGATCGTTGGTGTTCTTTTAATTTTTTAATATGGAGATTCAATAGCTTTCGCATAACATCGAGTACAGTTTGCAAAAAACTTTATACTATATGAATTTTATATAAGTGAAGCAAGGTAATGTGCTGACTACATCAAATTTTTATTATGTTTTCACTTCTTTCTGTGAATTTTTTATCATAACAACAGTACAAATAAAATATTTTTGCTCATTCTTGTGGATTTAATATAATTTTGATGAAAACGTGTATTCTGTGTGCAGCATTTAGTAGTATTTTCAACACACTGTGGAAATAATTAGCTTTTATTACACCATGCAGGTATTTAATGTGCAAACCGCAGCATGCGGGCTTAGCTAAATGTGTAATTGTATTTTATTTTTCACCTTCGTTCTTGTTATTGCTATTAAATTAAATAATGTTATCTACCTTGCTTACGCCCTGTGTCTGCTTATTGTTTCATACTCTAACTAGATATTAAATAGTTGTAATTTCTGTTTCAGATTTTAAAAATATTCTTTGTTTAATGAAAAATTGTTGCCCTAAAATTAAAAAATCTGATGTGGATACCACACGACTTCCTTTTACGATTATTAAACTATACATATTTTTTTAATAAATAAATTACAAAATATTAATTTTAACTTCAAAACAGTAAGATGTATAGCGACCATAAAGGGAGTTTTTAAAGAGAGTTTTGATTACAACAAAGAAATATTTGATTACAACAATGAATATGACTAATTTCACAATAAAAATATAATATTTGTTATTGTACGAATCATAAAATTGCACGTATTTAACGTAATTTGACATGAACATTTTTTTTATGTTTTTGTCCTAATCCATATAGCAAGCTTTATTACAAAAACAAAAAAAGTATATAATTTTTAAATTTACATATCTCGCTTATACAAAGGGCTAATTTAATAATACTTGATGTGCTAGACGCAGAAATTAATTCTCTAAAACTTTTATTTGAAGCATTTATTTCAAAAATCAAAATAAAATCATTTTATTCAAGAAAAACTGTTAACAACTTCAAGTAATGTACCACTTCCGGTTAGCCTTTTTTAACCAAAATCTATTATGTTATTTCGATTGACATAAAAGTCTTGTATACCAAATTTGAAAAGTTTTGGATTATATTTTAAAACAGTTTTTTATTAAAATCTATTATAGGCTTCATGTAAAGTGCCACTTCTGGAAATTGGGTAATAACCAGAAAGGGAGGTGCACAACTAGATGTTAAAGGAGTCCTAAATACAAAATTTCAACTTTCTACGGCTTACCGTTTTTGAGTTATGCGAGATACGTACGTACGTACGTACAGACGTCACGACGAAATTAGTCAAAATGGATTCAGGGATGATCAGAATGGATATTTCGGCTGAAATCTGAGAACCGAAATTTTTCGCGATTACAATACTTCCTTTACTTACGTACAAGGAAGTAAAAAAGATCTGGTTTATATACAGTTATAACTAACATACAATCATCTCCGAAAGTGTACCATTTAGCCAGTACAGTGGAATCTCTCTTAGACGGAGAGCACTGGTCACCGATTATTTGTCCGGTTGAAAGAGGAGACCGTTAAAAAGGCAGATGAAATTTAGTCTTAAAAATGGGATCCAAAATTACTGTCCGTGTCCGTTAACCCGCCGTGACTCGCGTTGTTAGATTTCATCCAACATTTTCAGATTTTTCCCTTTTAAATTGGGAGTGGGTGTTAGTTATTATGGTTCCAGCAATGTTTCAGTAGGGGACGTTGAATTATACATTTATTATCTACTTAATTAATCCCTATGTAATATTTTTCAGATTAGTCAATGTTAGATAAATTTTAACACGCGAATAATACAGTTATATATTATTTAAAAAAAAAGTACGAAAAGGACCTTTGTAGAAAAAATTTATTCCATTGCCTAATTTTGAAAGTAATAAATCAGAAGAAGTATTCCATCAGAACATAATCTATCTAACACGGATACCAATCAGTCAATTTCAGAATGTAATGAATTTCAAAATTACCAAACTATATACAGTTGGCACTGTAAAACGGGCCACTCGTAATAATTTTTTTATTTATATTTATCTTCTAATTCTTTTTAAATATTTGTAAACTAGGCTTAGGGGCCCACAAATCATGGTATTTGGCATGATGGTTGCGCTTTCGGTGTATATTTTTATATATTTGGAATCTCCGTAAAATTACGAATTCAACGATATGGTTGAAGTGCATTTTTATTGAAGAAATAAATTACAGAAACGTAAAAGATAATTATCAATCATTAACCTGGTAAGCCATGATATCCGGCAAGTTGCGAAAACAGTTGAGGTAATATTAGGCAATATTTAAGTTAATTGTTTAATTAAACCGGAAGCGCTACCATCATTCCAAATACCATGATTTGTGAGGCCCAAAGTCTAGTATACAATCGATGTAAAGAGAATTAAAAATATTATTATAAATAAAAAGTTATTTTGAATGGCCCGTTTTTCATTGTTATCCTGTATAACAAGGAATCTCTGGAAATAAAATTACAGATGACACAATTGAAACATTTTGAATATTTTTTTTTTGTATGTGTACTGTTGGGAATTCCTCTTAGTATATATATTTTTTCTTCAAACGTCATAAAAGTAGCATTTTTTGTGACTTCCTTCACAATGTAGAAATAAAATAAATATCCATAGAAACTATACAGGATCAACCAATAAGAAATAACTTGTATAAAAGAAACCTGAAATATCGCCCAAAAATGTCACTAGAACACACTACGTAACCTAAGAATAAAGTTACTAAATACTATCAATAGCTCCCAAATTTAAATAAATAACCTATGAATTGAAATATAAACACGAGTTTACTTTTGAGGAAATAACATATTATATAATAGCAGACTTACAGATTACAATTACAGAGACGATAATGAACATAAAAATACTTAGAAATAAAGTGATAAGAAAAGTTTATATTGTTTTGCAGTGATTCCTGGAGGTATCTTTCAGCCACATTGTTAGATTTCCATTCAATTGAACAACTTCAGGGGGCGTATATTATAATACTTCAAATTCCGACATAAATGTACACAAGGAGGATACAAAATTGCACAGTTTTTATTTAAACGTCAAAACGTGAAAATTTTCACTGCAATGTTTATAACAAAAAGTGAACAAATAAGTATCCATAGCTACAGGGCAATTGAAATCGCAAACGTAATTTACGTAAAAAGTAACGTCAGTAGTAAATATTTTTCTTTAAATATGAGAGTTTGAAGAAAAAATATAATGTGTCATTCGGAGTAAAAGTATTTTTGTGCCTCGCGTGCAATTGTCCGACTCGCTTTGTTCGTCGTGCACACGTCTACGCTCGCCACACAAAGTATCACTTTACTCCTAATAACACAATATACTATATCACATATATATTTCTTTCTTTGTTTACTCTATTATTGTATTCTTTTGTGATTAAAGTATATTTTATGCAATGGTTTCATATTTAATCCATATTTACGTATTGTTAAAAAATTCAATTTGTTGGATAAAATCTATCGTGGGAATAATGCCGTGCGAGTGACTGCTGGTTAATAGCGTGTCCACTTAATAGATATACGTTTATTAGGAAAATCAATATAAAAATGTCGGTTCCCGTAAGATTGTCCAGTTAATAAAAAGATCAATTAATATTGATTATAATATAACGCTTTGTTCGATTTGTATGAAATTTTGTTATAACACGCCCATAGTATTTATTACCCATTAAAAATAAAACTGGAGCACCTAAACACCCAGTACACTTACTAGTAGTTCTGTTCATTTTACCATGTCGAACACATTGAATCAATGAGCGGTAGTCGTAAGCATAATTTAAGGAGTGTAACAATTGAGTCCGAAGCGAAAACTGCGTCGGGTAAAAAGTGGTTGATTGCAGGCAAACAAAGTTACGACAGTATTTTCCCTTCGAATTGTGTGAGCCAATGAACTATGGGCAAGAATGTAGACTTCAAAACCTATTTCGCATCGGGAAGTTCTAAACCCGGGGATAAATGGCGCAGCAATACGTTACAATGAAAATCGAATATTCGGAGTTGACGCGGACGTGAAACGTAGATTGTGGATTGTGGCTTTTGGCAACACCCGGACTCGGAGACGAGAAGTACCCGCCAAATTACACGCACACATTTTTATTTTTCCAATATTCAATTTAGACGAGTGCAAATTGATTGTCAATATTACGAATGGTATTATCTTATCAAGCTCATATATTTACAAGATTATTAATTTAACTGATATTTTATAAAAGTCAAATTATTGAGTTAAAATTTTGGTAACAAAGTTCTAGGTTGTATTTATAATAAACATAGATATTACACGTCTCAGGTTTGATTTTTAAAACAATATAAAACTAAAGAAATATAAGAACATTTTTTTTATATAGCTACCTTTGCTGATAATACATAACTACAATAAAATATTGAAAGATGTCCGATCAAGGTCATCTACGAATTGTATGAATTCAGATTTTTACTGCGCCCATTATGACAAATTCAGTAGTGTCGTTTGCACAGTTTTTATGAGGGTACATAAGATACTACTGTTATTTTATTGTTATAAAAATATATGCTACAATAAAAGCATTCAAAATTCAAAAATAAGTCAACTGGTACGTTTATTAGCAAATGTAAAACCAAATATGTGAGAAATAGGATAATGACACAATGTCAGTGTCAGTGACTCTGACAGAAAATAACGTTATTCGTACAGCTATGAATCAAGGTAATGTATCTGAATTAATAAATAAACTTTCGTTACAGCGAAAATATTATCAACAACGAGCATCGTTTTAAAGTGGAGTGTCTTAAATTAGTCGAAACAATATGAATTTTTGAAAGACAATCGTGTTATAGCCATCCTTATTGCACACGGTTATAGCCTTTGCAAAGGAAAAAGATAAATGTATGTCAATTTGTTAATTCGTTCATGATACAGATGACCTTGATCGAACATCTTTATTTTTTTTACTCTACACAGGTTATTATACGTATTTGAACATCTAATGTATATCAATTTATAATAACTACAACCTGGAAATGTAAGGCCTCTTTATTCTTCCAGCAAATTATAAAATTTTGAAGTGGGAAATAGGATACATTTTATTTTTCGAGTTTTCCTGTAGTAGATTACATACGACTGGAACCTAATGGACTAATAGGCCTATTCTGTAAAATATTTGCTTAACGAATCGTTATCATAACGAAATCGATATTATGAAAATCTTAACGATTATTAACGATAATCACTATTTTCGTATCCGTATTCTGTAACACATTTTAAAAAATAATAACTTTGGGATCATGTTAAGAACTTTATTTCCTAAAATCTAATTATAATTTTAAATGAAATATCTAAAATAATTCATATCACTCACAAAACTTCTAGGATAGATCAATTAACCTGTCAGCTGTCATACTGTGTCTTCTTCTTGTTGTGGGTTATGCTAGAACCACTACTACCATCTGTAGATACATTGGGAAGCTTGCGGGAGGCGCTAGGAATAAAAATTTAATAAATTATTTTAATATTACTTTATAAAAAACTATAATAAGAAATCACTATTCAACATAATAACAATTTTATTTTGACATGAATAAAAATACTGACTTATTGACAAAACGATTATGTAACGAATGATTTTTCCAATCGTTAAAAATAACGATATCGTTATCCTTTTTTAGTTATGTAGAATTAACTTATTGTTTTCAGAATACCACTTTAACGATTATCGTTATAATAACGATATAACAATGCATAATGTCATAACGAACGTTTACAGAATAAGCCTATTAAACGATTTTCGTTATTATTTTAAGGATATAACGTTTTAACAATTCGTTATGTCATAACGATGCTTACAGAATAGCCCCGTTAGTCTAGGAGGGTTATATTTAAATATTTTGTGAACACTTGGCACACTTCACAAGATTTCAGTCTTTGAATCAACCTCTCGGTCATTTATCATAGACTGGCCCACTCAACCAGAACCACAGACGCGTTTCGGTCTTATTGGAGCTCTTCAGTATGGTGTACTGACGCCTCTTTCGAGGCACTGAGACTAGTTGAGTGGACGGATTATAAACATCCCAAAAAGATTTCAAGCCAGCAGAGGTAACTAACCACATGCAGAGCCATCTATCAGGAAAACCGCGAGCTTGGCTAGCAGAATTATAATAATAGAAAACTGTACAATGTACAATTTGCGACACTTGGTGAAGTTGTTCTAAATATTTAAAAAAATTGTGAACACTTGGCACACTTCACAAGATTTCATTCTTTGAATCAATCTCTCGGTCATTTATCAGAGACTGACCCACTCAACCAGAGTTCTTGGAGCTCTTGAGAGGTTGATTCAAAGACTGAAATCTTGTGAAGTGTGCCACGTGTTCACAAAATATTTAAATATTTAGAACAACTTCACCAAGTGTCGCAAATTGTACATTGTACAGTTTTCTATTATTAGGAGGGTTATTATTTTATCCTTAAATTTTTACTTTATATACTTACATAGCAACATACTTATGTATATTAACTGGAGAAATGTTTTAAATGTTGGAAACTATTATACACGAACAGGTTTTATTTATATTAGCATCACCGAAAGATTTTTAAGTCCGTTATCAGTTTGTATTTCTACCTTCCGTTACCTTCAGGTAAGGAAAGCATTGTCTTTCGCTGAAAAATTCGATGGTGAATTTTTAAGGAATGAGCACGTTTTGGGACCTCTAGAATACGATTTTAAAATATTTACGATGATGTCGTGTGTGTGTGTCTGTATGTACGTGCGTGTGTGTGTGAGCGCGCGCATGCGTGTGTGTGTATATGTATATGTGAATATCATTTAACTCCAGTACCTACCATAATTCCAAAAAATATATTCGTATTCCTTGAGTTTGCATCCAAACGAAGAGGTGGCTAGATTTTGGTTATAATTGGTAAACCGGAAGTACCGTTATTTACAACTTTGAACAGATTTTCTTGAAAAAACGCAGTTCAATATCATTTTTTTAATGGATGTGTGTATTATTGTTAAAGGGAATAACTTTGAACATATTTAAAATAAAATTTTAAAACATATTATTAAACATGTGGAACAAAATTAAATTTTCGACTTGTTTACCGAAGAATAATTATAATTTTAGAAGTGCAAACCTATTTTTTCAAAGAATTACACTTTAGTATATCGGTGAGTAAAATTAGAAAAATGCAAGTATTAAAAATTTTACCCTTGTATTTAATAAATCAGTTTCAATAAAAATATTCATTATCTTTAATTTTCTTTATAAACTCTGTATCTTGCAAAGCGAAATACAAATTGCTAATTTATTTCCCGTACGATCCAATCTGTTCGGCAGTTCGTCACACGAAACTTCATCTAGTTAAACGAACACGCTGCATAGCACTATGTGACTTGTCCTAGAATATTTCATATACACTTCGTCTTGCGACACTTCACTACACATATTGTAACTTCAGCAAGATTGTTGCACTATTTCATTTTATATCCTGAATCCTAGATGGTATCATCTAGGGAGTAACAAAGAAGTGTACTTAAAATCAAAGTATGAAATAAGATGATTAAGAAACAGGACCACGAAAATAGAAGACATCTTTTGGATATTACTTTTTTAATTGTTAATTATTTTTATTCACAATCATTATAGTCATATGTCAATTTCTAACCTTTTAGAGGTTGGGAAATACGCTATTCCTAACTGCAATGATAATCTGTTGGGTGGAAAATGACCGATCACGCTTCCATACTATAGATTGGAAATGTTTTTTATTTGTTACATACTTGTAAACCGTCATTTATTTGGACTGTACATTAACATTGAAAACCAACCTTTACAACCTATTAACCTGTAAAACTGACAGGTAACCTGTAAAATTTTTACAAGTTAGTAGTTGCATTGTTAACAGTTGAAAGTTCAGTTTTATTATTATCATATAAGTTAAAAATAAATGTACAATTATGATTGCCAGTTATATTAAATTTTTCGGTTGAAGTGATGTCGCTTGCGTCTGACCGATTAGCCACAGAGGAGGAAGGAATATTAGATGCAGATTCTGCCGATGTAGAAGGCACAACATTTGTAGACTCACGTAAGGGAAACATTTTTTTCGACATTTCAATTTTGATTGATACAATCATCCACGTATCCTTCCGCAATCGCGCTGGATTTCCATCCTCCAGCACGTTTTAGTGCTAAAATATCTCCGCCCGCGGCTACAACCATCGTTGCTGCAGACCGACGAAAAGAGTGACCTGTATATAATTCTGGTTCTTCTAATCCTAAATATCCCGCAATTTTCTTCGGTACACCGCCAATAGTGTGGTGACCAGCATTAAGGGAAATGCATTTTCCGTTACGATATGTTAAGAACAAACGTAAACTCTCTGTTCCGGAAGGACGAAGAGCTGCATACTTTCTATATAAAACACAAGGTTGAAAACTGCAATCATCATCTGTGATGGTAAACCTTCTTATTGTTCTATTTTTTGTATTTCTTAATATAATTATATATTTTTTAGTATCTTCCACATCATTGAGGGTTAAAGAGAGAAGCTCATCACACCGGCAAGCACCAAAAATTCCAAAAATTGTAATAACTTTAAAGAGCAACCAACGGTCGTCGGGAGCTTCTAAAAGAAATTTTTCGACTTGCTCCTTGGTTAAAACTTTGGCCTTTTTCGGAACATAACGCTCACTCCTTCTTTTCAGAAACGCAAATAATTTATGAAATCTACAAATGACAAATAAAAATGTATTTTTTTTCGGTAACATCTCTAATATAAAAATAAACCTGCGAACTTCAATATTTTCTTTAATTTCCAGGCAACTCTTCAACATCGACCATTTCGACCATAATGAACTAGGTCTGAATCTCGTGGACAGTTGGTTAAAATAAGCTAATAGAACGTTCTCCGTCACAACAGTTACATTGTTTATTTCTTGCCATTCTTTGAAATCGGCGTATTCTCGTTCATATCTTGCCGCTGACTTTTCTGGTAATAAACTTGAAACCACACTTAAGGCTTCTTTTGTAATAGCTTCTGGCACGTTCATTTTGACTTCCATATTAATTTCAGTGAAAAAAATAAACAATGAAATAAACTATCCGCGTTGCTACAGTAACACTGCAAAATGTTTTCCAAGGCTTATGGGATATCATTCAAGACAATCTATGACAACAATTACAACTGACAAGTTTTGATTATAATCTTAAATATGATTTACAAGTGAGTAACAAATAAAATATTGTACAATACACGCCAGGTAACTGTTTTACTGCCTCAAGGAGGTGACAGGTTCGCCTAACGGCTCGCCAGTCATTTCCTCCTTTCAGCAGTAAAAACCGTTTTACCTGGCTAGTAATGTAAAATACTATTGTAGGTTTGCCTAGGAACCATGTAATACATCCCTAAAATAAAGGTGGCTAAATAAATTTTAATAGTGCTGTCAAAAAATATGAATGTGAATAAAATAGTATAAGGTTATGTACCCTGCTTTGCAAAAACATCATGTACATTTATTTTTTGCTGTATTAAATCGATCTTGATTTTTAAATTATCAATGTCACTAGTGTCAATTAAAATGTCAAAATTAACATAAATTGAAATACAGTAAAATATTTTAAAGATGTTCGATGAAGGTCATCTACGAATTGTATGAATAAAGATTTTAGTTCCGCCCATTCTGTCAAATTCAGTTGTGTCGTGTACTTTTTATGAGAGAAGATAAGATACTACTATTATTTTATTATTATAAAAATATATATTACAGTAAAAGCATTCAAAATTCACAACTAAGACAACTGTTAAGTTTATTAGCAAATGTAAAACCAAATATGTGAAAAAAGATACTGTCACAGTGTCAGTAGCACTACAGAAAATAACGTTATTTGCACAGCTATGAATCATGCTAATAAACTTACGTTATAGCGAAAGTATTGTCAACAACGAACATTGTTTTAAAATGGAATCTCCTGTCATAGTCGAAACAATATGAATTTTTGAAAGACAAGCGTGTTATATCCATCCTTATCGCACACGCTTCCCGGCATAGCAAAAGAGACAGATAAATATATGCCAATTTGTTCATTCGTTCATGATAAAGATGATCTTGATCGGACATCTTTATAAAAAAATACTGTACATACTAGGTTGTTCTTTAATTTTTCTGAAATATATTTGTAATTTAAAAGTAGGTAAATTAAACACAATAAAGAACTTGGTCCACAATAGATCAAATAGTGATGACAGTGACAACATTGTCAGTTTTTACATTATTTACATAGCTAAAAAATTGTAAAAACTCGGTTACTTGATTTTTAAGGTATACCCTATTTATTTTTCTGTAAGCCAGTATACATACCTCGATGGGAATCTCATTACCTCACGTTTTATCTAATACATAAACCCTCGTCCGTAATGAAACATATTCCACCTAGTATTGTAATATACTATTAAAAACAAATGACAAGGAATAGTATACTATATATCGAGCCGGAAGATGCTCGATTACAACCGAGCGCTGTGTTAGACAACCAAGTATTCGAGGTCACCTATGAGCGCGAGGCTGGAATTTGCATATCCCCGAAATATTTATACTATTTTATTTACAAGCAATTGGTAATCATTGAGTTTTAAACATTTACTTTATTAATATTTTTTGACAGTTTTATTATAATTTGTTTAGTCTAACAAAAAAAAATATCGCATTGTTGCTGGGTAACGTAAAAAATATTTAGATTTTGTCAGTTATGATAAAGCAGCATAAAAATCTATTATCAAAGATTTACATTAGCAATGAAAATTAGCAAATAGCTGTTTTAAATAAAGAATAAATTAAATGGGTGCGTATTTATTACAACAAAAATAAATTTAAATTTTTAACATCAACATATCGACTGGTAATTTATTGTTTGTATATTCCATAAAATATCTATACTATACGAGTACACAAATTTGTTTATATTACCATTATGTTATCCATTATATGTCTATTAATATCATATGTTATAATAATATTTGAAATTATCTACTTAAATATTTATATTAATAAAATAGTTATTTACGATTTAATCCAGGCCCGTATTTAATATTATGACGGCAATTTGCACTTATATTTATTTACTTATTCCTATTTTAAAAATTCGGTGTATATAAATTGTTGCTGGAAGTGAAAATTAAATATACTCACTTTTTACGTTTAATTAAATATATTATACAAATCTTATATGTACAGAATATTTATATCAACTTTCGTCTCCTGAAGAAGACCCACGTGGGGTCGAAACTGACGAGACTGAATAATTTTTTTTCATTTCATCAACTACCCAGCCAAGAAACAATTCTGGTTCCCAATATTTTTATCATGGATAACGCAGGCTTGAATATACATATATACCAACAAATTATCTTTTCGTAGATATTACTATGTTGTTTTGCATACATAATTTGGGAAAAAATATTGTAATGTGCCAAAATATTTAGACTATTAATACATCAACACGACCTGATTACTTTAATGGAAACCACATAAACTATAGTCCAATTTTAAACTAGGAAGTCAAATATTATTTATATTATAAAATACACCGTTCCAATAATTCAAAATTTTATAATTAATGTTTAATAGAAAATTTTTGGTTTTAACTTCCCGCTACCCTTGGTAAGGGAGGTATAGGGATCGTGCTAAAAATTGCATATAGAGATTTTGGTAAATGACTACATTTTAAGGTCACTATAATGCAATTTTAACATATTCACGATGATGTCTATGGGTGTGTATGTGTGTGTGAATGTGTGTATGTGTGTGTATGTGTGTGTGTGTGTGTTTGTGTGTGTGTGTGTGTGGATCTTCTGGGCACTCTAACTCAAATATCATCATTCAGAAACTTTTGAAACCATGTATTTCTACCTTATTCTAATATGGAAAGATACCATTAAATTTTGGCGTCAATCGGATAACCGGAAATGACAGTTTACTTGAAGTTCAAGATAGTTTTTCTTCAAAAAATACTTTTAAATGTTATTTTTTAGCAATTTGTTAGTATAAAAATGAAAGATTATTCCATATTCTACAGGTTTGCATAAATACGTTTTCTATATATTTTATGGATAAATTTATAAAATACTATAAAAATTATATCTCCGAACTTGGGCTATAAATACAACTCCAATTTTGACTGCTTTCACTGTAACATATATTTTTATAATAATAAAATAACAGTAGTACCTTATGTACCCTCATAAAAACTAAATAAACCGCACTACTGAATTTGAAAAAAATGGGCGGAGCTAAAATCTTAATTCATACAATTCGTAGATGTCCTTGATCGGACATGTTTAAAAAAATTACTGTAACTACTAATTTCGTATTGTGAATGAGTCTTACAACAGTTAACATATTTACCTTCCGTCACCTTTATGTATGTCTTTTGGTCAAAAACTTCTATGGTGAGTTTTTAGTGAATAAGCACGTTTTAGGGCCATTAGAATACGAATTTACGATTTTTACGATGATGACTGAATGTGTGTGTGTGTGTGTGTGTGTGTTTGTGCGTGTGTGTATGTGTCTGTATGTGTGTAACAATTTTTTCATAGACAATAACTCCAACACCACAATTCTAAAAATTATAATTCTTTTCTTTACATCCGCATGAAGAGTTGTTTAGATTTTGATTATAATTGGTCAACCAGAAGTACCCTCATTTGAAGATTTTAACTGTTTTTCTTGAAAATTTTTTTTTTTGATATTTCATGTTATTATAATTATTAAAAGAATAATATTCTATTATCTATACGATTTGATATCATTTTATACTTCATATTCAATGGATATAGAGTTAAAATAATATTACAAAGAATTTAAATTTCATAAATCATCCAGCCATGTTATAACCATTGTAACAGCAAGTATATTATGAAAATTTTAATTGACAGATGTTAGTGTCAATGAAAAGAAAGAGAGATGAGGATCTTGGGGAAGAAACAGAAAGATAGGGTAAGGAATGGGAGGACAAGGGAAATGGCTCAAGTGAAGGAAATTTCTAGAAAATTTATGAATGGAATTTGTACATAATAACACAGAATTGTGCTGGCCACATCAGAGATTTTTTTTAAATGTGAACTCGATTTTCGTTTAGACCAATCTGAGAGTGGAACTAATTTCCTTATCCAATTATAATTGAATCATTTTTAACTAAAATTAGTTACATGTTAAAAAAATAGATTTACTATTTCTTGTGCACTCATGTGGTGCACTCTCCAAGTCAGGAATGAGTGCCCGTGAGGAGACGTTTGGTAAACACCACACGGTACAAATATCACATTACCAAAATATGCGTATAAAGCAAATTGGCATATCCTGCAATGGCTATACCGTGATGATATAATTTTTATATTTCATTAACTTATTAATTTGAATTGCCGTGGAAATGAAGTATTTACGTGGTGTATGTGGGTATGTAAGACGGGATCGCGTGAGGAATAATTTGGTGTATAAAGAATGTATGGTAAGAAACAATGTTATTAAGGAGTTGGTGTGAGTTAGTTGAGATGGTTTGGTCATGTGTAGAGAATGGCGAGTGAATGGCTTGTTAAGCGTTGGGTGAAGTTGAGGGTTTTTGATTGCGTGGCCGACCAGTGTGTAAGTGGATGGATGTGATTGGAAGGGTGCTTAAAGAGAGAAATTTTCCCAGTGGAAAGAGAAGAAGAGCATGTATGAATGCGATTATGAGTGTAGCCGAGGCGAAAGAAGTGTGCTTAGACAGGAAAGTGTGGCGAAGGACGATTGTTTCGTAACTATTATTGTGATCCGGATGCGTTAATTCGCTTCCGAAAATCGGTCACTTTAACATGTTAAGAGTGAGGATTTGTTGTATGATGTTGATGTTGTTATTATTTTCGGGTTTGTGCTAACCCACTAAGTGGGACATGCGTGATTTTATGTATGTATGTATGTATGTAATTAATTTTTTTTAGACCATAGTATATTATGGATAATGAAGCTTCTTGACTGAATGGGTGTATGGAAATTAAGTTCGGCCTCTACCGGTTTCGGCATTTCCTATGTCTTCTTCAGGAGGTGAAAAATGTAGAAAAAATTTGCAACTACTGAAGAAGGCATAGGAGATGCCGAAACCGATAGAGGCCGAAATTTAAATAAATATTTTGACTTCAATCCAGTAATTTATTAATTTACATAGTATATTATTCTGTATATTATGCAAAAATTGTTTATTAAGTTTATCTCTAGATAAAGTATAAGGTAACAGACCCGGTCTTTTAATAGAGTAGAGGAGTAGACTAGCTGATTATATAGCAGTATGATATTGAAAGACATAAACTTGTACAGGCAGCAGCAACGGCAGCAGTATAGAGAGAGAGACTTGTCCTTGGCGTGTAATGTGTGCTGAGGTATCATGGCATCGCGAATTCTACAAAGTTGTTAATAGCAGTTGCTCCGGCAAGAAGATGACACGCTTATTGATTCACAGTCAAAGTTATAATTGAACGACTTAAGCAGTTCGGTATCGCGAAATGAACGAGCAACGAGCCAAATTCGGTAAGCAGCGCTAATTAATAGTCACGTGTTTAAAGTACATAACAAAGATAATTAGCAAAGATCGAATTAGGAAAGTTTGTAATAATAAAGTCTTAATAAACCCAGTACGGTCCACAGAAAGCTGAAACTGTTTCGTTCAAAGGTTTATTCACTGCTTTATCAAAACGTTATGAACGGTAGGAATTCACTGTTCGTGGTCTTGCACTTAATGCTAAGTCTCCATTAAACAACTGCAATTATAATTGAGCGCCAATATTGTATTTTACATTGGCAAACTTTATTCACTAATTGCAATCTCTCTTGCTACTACTGTTCATTACTTGTCTCCTTTTGTAATTACAATTGAAGAACTTAAAGGCTACTTCCTTGATCAAATACAATATGGAACCACATTCAATTCATAATATACAATAAAAATAAGCAAATAGTTATATTTCATATATTTTAATTTTGGCAAGAAAACTGTGTGAAATTAACCTTGAAGCGTATACTATTCGGTTTTAATAATAGTTAGATTTGCACGACCCGGTTTTTTAACATTTTTCGAAATGGTTTTATTTACAAATTAGTGATCAGTAAGTAATTGTGATTGTTTACCGATCAGGAAGCAAGTCGGTAAATAAAAACAACCATTAAAGCTTATTTTTCAAATGCCAACTAAATAAACATTTTAATATATCAATATACGAGGGTCATTCAATAAGTGAAGACACAAATTCTATAATTTTAAAACTATTCAATGCATGTGTACAATCTTTTCAGGGGTGTTAGTTGGCAACCTTGGGATAAGCTCTGATCAGTTGTTTCATCATTTTATGTCAATATAACCTCAAAATTTTCAGTTCACCATGGCAAGTCCACTAGAAGATTGCACCTTAGAAGAGCAGCGCTCAGTCATTAGATTTTTAGTCGCAGAAGGTGTAAAACCAAGTGAATTTTTTTCTAGAATGTTAATACAGTACGGTAAAAGTTGTATGAACCGTGCGAATTTTTACAAGTGGGTTGATCGGTTTAAAAGTGGCCGAACAAGTGTAGGTGATGAACCCCGATGTGATACTGACCATCTTTTGGGACTCACAGGGTCCAGTCTATTGCGATTTCCTTGAAGATCAGCGAACTATCAATAGCCAATACTACTCTGAGATGCTGGAACACAAAGTTAGACAAGGTATCAGGAGCAAACGCCGTGGACTCTTGTCAAAAGGAGTCATTCTTCAGCACGATAACGCCCGCCCTCATACAGCCCAGCTGATCCGTGACAAGCTTCAAGAATTGGGTTGGGAGGTCTTACCTCATCCTGCCTACAGTCCCGACCTCGCCCCATCTGATTTTTACCTGTTTGGACCACTGAAAGACGCCCTACGTGGAAAAAGATTTGCTAACAATGAGGAAGTTAAGGAAGCGGTGCAAAAGTGGCTTCGGGGTAAATCGAAAGAATTCTTCGCCAAGGGAATTAGGAAGCTGCAAGAAAGATGGGACAAGTGCATAACTGTGGCGGGTGATTATGTTGAAAAATAGCCTTAATTTTGAAAGATTGAAATAAACCGTTTTTGAGCTATAGCCATTTGTCTCTTTACTTATTGAATGACCCTCGTAGTATCCAAATATTTTTTTTTATTTTGTGCATTTCAGTGTTCTTCAGCATTTGCTACTCTTAATACTTAAATAACTATTAATTATTAAGGATAGTAAGTGCTTCCTACTGATTGCAGATGATTTTGGAGATCGAGACGAAATTGAAATCTAAAATGCATCCAACGCCGATAGAAGAGCACTTACTGACCATAATGTTTATTATGTTTTTCTTGCACGATCGACGCACAAATTTAAAAAAATAATAAGATTTGGTAATTATTTTGAGATATTAATAATTTTTACTTGTCATTTTTAAAGTAAGCTTTGATCGTCGTTTTTATTTAAATACCTCCTCGCATCGTTATCAGTATGTAATCACAATCACGTACCGATCAATAATTTCTAAATAAAACATACTACCTTGGAAATTTAAGTAAGAATTCTAAAGAGCTACAAACTACTTTGATATTAGTTTGTAGTAGATAGGTATTTACATACATACAGTAAAATGTCCGATCATTCGTCAAATTCAGTAGTGTCGTAGGTATAGTTAGTTTTTATGAGGGTACATAAGATACTACTGTTATTTTATTATTTAAAAATATATGTTACAGTAAAAGTATTCAAATTTCAAATATAAGTCAACTGGTAATTTTATTCACAAATGTAAAACCATATATGTGAAAAATAAGATACTGACATGTCGGTGTCAGTGACACTGATAGAAAATAATGTTATTCGTACGGCTTTGAATCAACGTAATATATCTGAATTAATAAATAAAGTTACAGCGAAAGTATTCCCAACAACGAGCATCGTTTTAAAATGGGATGGCCGAACTTATTTGAAACAATATAAATTTTTGAAAGACAAGCGTGTTATATCCATCCTTATTGCACACACTTGTAGTTTTTGCAAATGACAGAGATAAATGTATATCAATTTGTTAATTCGTTCATAATACAGATGACCTTGATAAGACAACTTTAAAAAAAATACTGTATATTGAATGATAAAATTAGAAATACCTCTAGCAGAGTTGTTAGGACCTCTGGCATAGTGATAGATTATGAAATATGTATAATGTATAAGCCAAATGATATTTTTACCTCTCGCTAAGAGAGATATTGGATTCATGCTAAAAATCGCATATCCAGATTTTACTGAATAAGCACGATTTAAGGTCCATAGAATCCGATTTTAACATTTTTACAATGATGTCTGTGTGTGTGTGTGTGTGTGTGTGTGTGTGTGTGTGTGTGTGTTTGTGTGTGGATGTGTGTGTGTGTGAGGTTGTTGGAGACACGATTTCTCATTTTCTATAATACTAAAGACCTTTTTGACTACGGATTTCTCAATCTAACATTAATGGGAAGAGTTGAATAGGTTTTGGTAGCAATTGGAAAACCGGAAGTAGTAGTATCTTAAAAAAAAAATTCTAAATATTATTTTTTTGAAATTTTTTATTATTAGCATTAAGGAACATAAAATTCTCTATTCGATACATTTTAAAATTTTATTATATCTCCTATAGGTTTGGAGATATAGTATATAATAATATAAAATAATTTGTAATAAATTTCAGAGCCAAAACAACTCTATAGTAACCATCAGATGTTTGTAAATGTCAGAAAAATGTCATTGCCAAAAACCAACAGTAGTTCATAAACCTGTTTGGGCGATATTGGCAGCCTCGTTGGCAGCTCAATTCTAAAACTTGACCTTAAGTCTATTTTAACTAAACACATGACAGTGGATAAGAACCGATTCAGAATTTGCCATAGTACGAATATAGTTTTATATAGATTTTTGCTGAAAATAAATCTTAGATATTCTTTTTTGGCAACATAGTAGTAAAACGTCAAAATACGCTTTTACGTTAAATGAAGAAGTTTAACTGACATTATTGAAGAATTTTCAGAGATATTGGTAAGTTTATTATTTCTTGTTGTATAACAATAATAACAATTAAATATTGAAAATTATTGCTGAAATCCAGTCAAGAAATTGGAAGAAATTCGAACATTTAGAAGTATAAGAGACAACTTCCTCAAAAAATAAATTTTAAATTATAAAAATAATCTAAACATAAAGAAAAGACATGGGAAATTTATAAGGCGCGAGCAGTCATACGACTTTGTTGGACTGTACAAGCAAATATAGGGGCCCGAGAATGAGAGCTGGTAATTATATACATATATGTCAAATGTCAATTTTCCATCCAAAATTTCGTGATATTCCAATTCCATGTGGTTTATTTTCCTCGACAAGTAAATTCCACATTCCTGGTGACAAATTAACCACGCGAAAAATTACTACATTTAACATTTATGTAAATAATTACTAACTGTCATTTTGACAAGGGCCTCCATATCTGCTTTTCTAGGTCAAGTATGACGTGAATTTAGAAAATCTTGGAATTTTTGATGAAAAATTCCGACATTTGACATCTATATACAAAATTACTAATTGCCATTTTGACAGAACCCCCATATCTGCTTGTCAAGGCCAACAATGTCACATGAATGCTCGCGCCCTATACTTATGTAACCAAAAACGGAAGTGGCGAGAGGTATTGTGCTGGCCACAACAGATTTTTATGTTTGCCTTTATCCTTTTATCATTTAATTATCTCATGTTCATAACAGTCTTAAAATAGAGTCAAAAAGAGGACATTATGTAGGACAATTGTGTATATTTCCACAATTAGCATTAAAGCATTGAAATAACATTCAAAGGCATCATCGTGGTTCCATTTTCTCCATCCACGAAGCATTAGCCGGCTCGAGATAACTTCAATAAAGAGTTTAACCTTCACTTTCAATCCTCGCGCGGCTATAACAGCATTGTTTCCCGCGATGTAAAGTTTTAATGCTCCAAGCAACAATTCTGCGCTGCGGGAATCATTGCAAATATAAGACTTGAAAACTGCAAGGAAATGGTTCAATTTCCGCATGTGGTATCAGATCTCCGTAGGTATCTCGGATATACTACTGTCGTATATCTGTATGCAATTAAAGCTTACACTCGCTTAAGGAGGAAAAATATCGAAAGCAAAATGAGGTCGCTTTTGAATTTTTTAAAAATTTTATTCTTATTTCTTAATATATAAGCAGTGTACTTCATTTTCAAACGCTATTATTGAAATCTTAAAAACTTTTTGTTCGTCTTAGGAATACTTTGAAGTGTGCTTTCATTACCTCATAATTTTTTATAGGATAATGTGTTGATGAGATATGACATTTACAATTAGTTGGCACTGTTATATTTTTAAAACCTAAGCATTCAACCATCAACCGAAAACTAGCGTCCAAGCAAATTATCCCGTAAGATTGAACAATGACCGTTTTTGTTGAATTCAAAGACAGAATAATATTTTTACTTCCTTGTACCCTTGTACGTAAGTAAAGGAAGTATTGTAATCGCGAAAAATTTCGGTTTTCAGATTTCAGCGGAAATATCCATTTTGATCATCTCTGAATCCATTTTGACTAATTTCGTCGTGACTTCTGTACGTACGTACGTATCTCGCATAACTCAAAAACGGTAAGCCGTAGAAAGTTGAAATTTTGTATTTAGGACTGCATTAACATCTAGTTGTGCACCTCCTTGTCTGGTTATTACACAATTTCCAGAAGTGGCACTTTACATAAAGCCTATAATAGATTTTAATAAAAAACTGTTTTAAAACATAATCCAAAACTTTTCAAATTTGGTATACAAGACTTTTATGTCAATCGAAAGAACATAATAGAATTTGGTTAAAATAGGCTAACCGGAAGTGGTATATTACTCGAAGGTGTTAACAGTTTTTCTCGAATAAAATGATTTTATTTTGATTTTAGAAATAAATGCTTCAAATAAAAGTTTTAGAGAATTAATTTCTGCGTCTAGCACGTCAAGTATTATTAAATTAGCCTTTTGTATAAGCGAGATATGTAAATTTAAAAATTATACACTCTTTTGTTTTTGTAATAAAGCTTGCTATGGATTAGGACAAAAAAATAAAAAAAAATGTTCATGTCAAATTACGTTAAATACGTGCAATTTTATGATTCGTACAATAACAAATATTATATTTTTATTGTGAAATTAGTCATATTCATTTTTGTAATCAAATATTTCTTTGTTGTAATCCAAACTGTCTTTAAAAAGAACCGGGTTAGATTATGGTCGCTATATATCTTACCGTTTTGAAGTTAAAATTAATATTTTGTAATTTAGTTATTAAAAAAATATGTATAGTTTAATAATCGTACAAGGAAGTCGTGTGGTGTCCACATCAATTTTTTTAAATTTATATACAGTTAAAGATTTCTTGAAAGGAGTTTGATAGTGGACGTATTATAATACTGGTTTTCAACTGGATACTGGAACCCTATTCGTCCGAGAAGACGTCGCCAGATTTATAGCCGAATACGGCCGATTAATCCTACGACAAGGGAAGGCGTTAGCATGCGTAGACGGCCGAGTGTTACCCAATACGACCGAGTGACGGAGACATATCATTAAAATAGGATTAGTCGGATGTGTTCTGTCGTAAATAGGGAGTTTTTACAAAGCGTACATGATTTCGTCAACATTCTATAATAACGGACATACAAAATAATGGGTGTGCAAAAGTTTAGAATTTGTATTACGTTTTAATAACAAGTACGTTGATTTTGTCGTTCAAATCGCAGTTGTTTAAATATCTGTCATTTTCATTGTATTTTGGTAAAGAAAACAAAAACTAATGGAAGAACTATTTCTCTCTCCTATGGCTCTACAGCCCAAATCGGGCCTTGGTCTCCACCGTCTTACTCTTCCAGACTTCTCTATTCATCGCTGTTGTTTTCCAATTTCTAATGCCGAGCATCCTCGCATCCTGCACTGCGTTAACCTCCCATCTCTTTCTCGGTCGTCCTGCTGGTCTAGTTCCGTACCACTTACTATTCAGAAACTTTTTCGGATTTCTTTTATCATTCTTCATGCTGGTAGTTCCTCATATATTTGATATAGTTCATGGTTCTCCAACCATCCTGATCCTTGACTGGCCCTAACACTCTCCTTAGAATTTTCCGCTCGAACCTATCTATTTGTTCTCTATCTCCTTTGATCATGGTCCATGTTTCGCTGCCATAGCATAGAATAGGTTTTATGATAGTCTTATATTCTTAGCTTTGTTTTCCAGTGTACGTCATTTGACTTGAATGTTTTTATTAGGGCAAAATAAACTTTATTGGCTGAGACTATTCGTTTTTGTATCTCTGATTTTTCTGAGCCGTTACTCGATAGGTTCACTCTCAAATATGTAAAGTTCTCTACCGCTTCTATGTTCTCATCTTCTATTGTTAGATTATCTATTGCTCTTATCTTTTTTGACTGCGTGAGTGTTTTTGTTTTCTCCGTGTTAATTGCCAGCCCTACTTCTAGACACTGAAAAATTAAAAAACCCTGTAATCGAAGAGAGACTACAGGAGGAACTATCCCAAGCATTACCAGAATTAACAGAATTAAATACGTTAACGGTAGAGGAAAAATGGATCAGTATAAAAAATGCCATGCTAAGGACAGGAGAACAAATTCTGGGAAAAAAGAAAAACGAAAACGAAAGAACTATTTAATGTTTGTTAAATAGCTTTACAAGGTGTTCTACATTCAGGTTACTCTACACAAATTTTCCTAAAGGTTCATCTCTGTTACATCTCTTAGCAATCTCAAATTATCGTCTATAGCATAATCTCAATTTTCAACATTTTACTCAATTTAAGGAATAAATACGAATTTGTCGAATTTTTATGACAGTTCTGTCTGTAAAACAAAAAGGCTCTGACGTATTAAAATAAATTCTGTGCCTACTAGAATATAGTAGGCGTAGGTCAACTGGCCCGTGTATTACCTTCAGCGCACGTTAACGTCTGTAAATTTTACGTACAACAAGTAACAAATACCATACTGCTAAGCAACGTAGGCGTTGGCGTATACGTCTTTCGGAAAAACGCTATGGAAAAACTCTAATGATTCATCAAAACATTTTATGCTCTCTCATATTGTATTTTAATTCATTATTACGCATTAAATACTATAGTAGTTGAAGAATATTCCCCTATTTCTCATCATTTCCTCATGTTGGGGACGATTGGTCTAGCATTCGCTTTGCTTTCGAAGCACTTTTCAAGTAACTAGCGATACTGACGAAGTAACACTATTTTTGTCGGATGTGTTTCGGCCGCAGTGGACACGGTTTTCATCGGACGACCTAGCCGGTCGCAAGTCGGGCGACCTCCTACTCTTAGACTAGTTGTCCACTAGAACCGTGTTCTGCCAAGTGGAATGTAAACCTCACTGACTGCAGCCGACACACATTCGACAAAAATAGTGTCACTTCGTCAGTATCTCTAGTGGAAGCATGGATAAGGATTTTTACTTTCTTGAAAAGTCCAAAAATGCAAAAGAAGGAATGTAGGAGAATTTCATCGTCTACATGAAGAAATAATGATGAGCAACGGGAGATAATTTTTCGACTACTAAGTATAGTATACATAATGTATAATAATGAATTAAAAATTAAAGTACAATTTGGTTGAGTAAAAAGTGTTTTAATGAATCACGACCGACCACGTTCGACTAACACCATTTCAATGGGATCTGGGATCTGTCCGTCACTCGACCGTATTGGGTCACATTCGGCCGAATAGGTCGGGGGCAGTTGACGCGTGCCAATGCCTTCCCCACTCGTTGGATTAATCGGCTATATTCGGCCGTAAGTCGGGCGATTTCTACTCGGACGAATACGGTTCCAGTAGACGACCAGCCTTATCCATCTAAAAGCCGTTTTCATCAACCATGGTTACATATTTTCTTTATAGATTAAATTTCACCATAGAATATATGAAATATCTTTGGTTATTATTGAACCTATTTAAACAAGTAATATTTTCCTTTTAATAAAATTCATATTCATTTGCCTACACATATTAAATTTTTCCTTTGAATTTTTTATAATACGTAAATATAATTCCTTTTTATTCAATTTATCTAAAAGGCAATTTACTTGCGTGTATAAAAATAAAATTTATTGAGATAAATTTGCAATTATTATTTCTTTGGCTTCAGAATTGCCCAATTCACATGTATTAAGATATTAAGTTTCACTGGATATTTTGTTATTTGTATGAGTTCTTATTTTATAATTTAATGTAATTAAACTTTTTCTTATGGTATTATCATTTTCATTTCCTTTTTCAAACAACAGGTAAGGTAAAAGCACCGGTAGTTTATACTTTAAGAAATAAAAATTGATATTGTTGTTTAAAAACATGGTTTAATATTTAGCAAAAATACAAACAATTATTCGCATTTATTGTCGTCTTAGAAAGTAATATGGTTATGAAAATAACGATGAAAATTAATTATCTAAAAAAAAAAATTATCAAAATGAGAAAATGAAATACATTAGTAAGTTGTCATTTGTCAGTTATCAAATTTTTAGTACACATAAATGTACCAGTAGTTGTAAAATATATTGTATATCTAACGTTTTCTGTAATAACTTACTCCACTATATAGGTACCTCACACGTTCACAAAATTTTGGAATTCACGATTCACTTGGTTATCACAGCCGCATGTGTGCGATTGCATTTTCGTGATTTTTTTTTCTTTCTCTTCTATCTTGAAAATATACATTAATTTTGGTAAAATATATAAGTAGCTGCATTTATGGGACACCAAATAATGGAAATACCATAATAAATTTAAAAAAGCGCTATATTAGCTATTGCCAGTGGGTGTCAACGAATAAAAAATGCCAAAAATGTGTATCAGTAATTAATACTCCTCATGAGGCTGTACCATTACTTAAAATAAAATCATTAATATTACCTAATATTAAATCCATTATCAACAGTAAAATTTTAAAAAAAATACCATTTGCGATTTATTACAACGTATTATATATATATATATATATATATATATATATATATATATATATATATATATATATATATACTTATCTTCTTAAGGATATACATAACAATTCAGCAAGTCAGATACAAAAAACTGCCATTGTTCAATGAAACTCTACTTTTGTACAATTTGATGATTTTGTACCGTGTTTTGGGTAGAATAAAATAGTGTAATTAGATTGTTATACTCGTATAATAACATTTTTGCCCTCTACCGTTCCTTTAACCTTCATTACATTTAACCAGATTTATAAATAGTTTAAACCAGAATTGGTATAAAACAATATTTTGTACCAATAGTACTACTTTTAACTTAACTTTACAATTACAAGAATACTCTAGTAGGTATATCCTACAAACACAAGAAAACGAAAAATGATTAGAAATGTCACCTTGACAATTGTGTTTCTTCGTTTACTACTAGGTTGCCATCTCTATTAATAAGATAGTACAGGAAACTGTTATTTATAAAACTTTAACTTTCATATTTTGGTAACTAAGAGGATTACAACATTTTTCGATAATTTAAATAAATCAGGTTTATAATTTTTTACGTCTCGCTAAGAGAGGTATTAGAATCATGCTAAAAATCGCATATCTAGATTTTAGTGAATAAGCACGTTTTAAGGTCCCTAGAATCCGATAATAACATTTTTACGATGATGTCTGTGTGTGTGTGTTGTGTGTGTGTGTGTTGTGTGTGTGTGGATGCGTGTGTGTGAGGTTGTTGGACGTACGATTTCTCAAATTCTATAAGACTAAAGACCTGTGTAACTACGGATTCCTCAATCTAACAGTAATGGGAAAAGTTGAATAGATTCTGGTAACAATTGGACAACCGGAAGTAGTAGTATTTTAACAAAAATCTTCTAAATATTATTTTTTGAAAATTTATGTTATCACAAATATTAAAAAGCAAAATTCTCTATCCGATACATTTAAGAACTTTATTATACCTTCTATTGATTTAAAGATACAGATAAATAATCTATAAAATAATCTGTTGTAGTAAATCTCACAGCCCAAACATCTCCATGGTAACTACTTGAGAAATTAAAATGTCTGTAATTGACAGTTAAATGCCACTAATGTCAGTGTGAAAACTTCAGAGATAGTACTGAAGGCTTTTTCTGGACACGATATTTAATATTTCTTATTATATTATTAATTATATATTTAAAATTATAGGTATATTATATGAACCCATCAGAAATACTGCCAATTCCTTTAATGAATTGGAAAAACTCGAAATTTTAGAAGAAATCGAGAAAACTTGCTTATAAAATTAATTTAAAATTATAGAAAACACGTAAATATAAAGATTAGGTGTAATTAGAATTTTTTGTGTGTACAAGAAATGTTAAATACAATATTTATATATGCCTCAATGGAAAGGGCGAGAGGTATTGTGATGGCCACAACCGATTTTTTTATTTAATTAGAGTGAATTAACTAAAGCATTGATCTCGTTTGATTCATAGCAGAATAATCAACATGTTAAATAAATTGTGCTCAAAATTACACCATTCCACATTGGTTTTGAATAACTAGATCAAAAGTAAATACCTTACTTTGATTTTTGGGGCGAAAGAAAAAAAGCTAAAAATCACCATATAATTTCATACTCATATAAGCATTTTATTACCGAAAGTGTTAAATTTGTATCCATTGGCTTCACATGTCAGAATAAATTAGCTATCCCTTTCCTCATTCTCTGGTCGGATGCCCCTAACGCGCTTATTGAATGCCAGTCTCCTATGAAGCGGAAACATCCGTAAATTTACCTGTTCTTATCCTGGGCGTGCCACGTGACAGACGTTTTTTGTTTCACCAAATCCTGCCTCTATTTCTGTCGCTGTCTCCTGCTGGAGTGATTTGACGCAGGAGAGAGAGAGGGAGAAAAAAACAGATGAGTGTGTGGACCTCAGGCACGTTCAGCCATTTGTTTTTTGTCCAGCGAACACGCAACGTAAGTTACCACAAAGAGGAGGCCTGTTTAGACCCTGCTTGTTAAGGGGACTATGATGGATAAGGCAGAATACTAATACAAGGGTTGATGCAGTGTCTTTTATCTGTTACAAAGTTAGTCTAGGAAGATTGTTTGCAAAAGCTACAATTACTGAATACTTTTTAAATCAATATATCCCTCGGTGAAAAGTCAAGCCAAGTTTTATTGTGATATTAACTCAGATAAAGGTGTACAGACTCTCATTTTTGATGTTTTTAAGGTATGTCGGGTAATATTAATGATTTTACACATTCGAGAAAAGTTTAATAGTCGTCACAGGAATTTTCGACTTTCTTTTATTTTTATGCTACATGCAAAAATCCGTTTTTCGCTGATTTCAAAAATACCTTATATTTTTATGATAAAGAAAATTTGTTTAGACATTTTTTTTTTCGTTTTTGAGTAGAATAAAATGGCGTAATTAGATTATTTTAAAACTTAATAATAAAACAAATATATTTTTTGCCTTATTTTATAAGCTTTTCAATTATATACATATAATAAGTTCACGTTCTTTTGTTTCAAATATGAATAAAACACAAATTATTAATTTTCTGGAGTGGAAAATTGAAAATGATTAAGAAAGAAATAAAAAAATCTCTGTTACAGATCACCTTTTTACCTTACGTCACCTTAAGGTAAGGAAGGTATTGTCTGGTCAAAAAATTCGATAGTGAGTTTCTAATGAATAAGCATATTTTGGGGTCCCAAGAATACGAATTTACCATTTTTACGATGATGTCTGTATGTGTGTGAGCGCGTGTGTGTGTGCGTCTCTCTCTCTCTCTCTCTGTGGGTGTGTGTGTGTTTTTGTGTGTGTGTGTATGTGTATGTGACGATCGTTTCGGATCGCATAACTCCAATACCACGATTCCATAAATTATATTTTTTTCGTATTCCTCGAGTTTAGATCCATATGCAGACGTTAGATTTTGGTTATAATTGCAACACCGGAAGTACCCTAAATTGCAACTTTTAACAGTTTTTCTTGAAAAAACGCGGTTAAATATCATTTATTGACATTTAATGATTATAAATTTTAAAGAATATATTATTCTCTACACAATTTGATTAAAGATTTATAAAGATATTAAATTTCATAAATCATCCAGCTATGCTAACCATGAAAACTACATATATATTCAGATAATTCAAATTGGTAGATGTCAGTAACAATGAGAAGAAAATGAATGTGGCAGAGACTAGGAAATTGAGATATATGTATTGGGGAAGACAAGATGGAGTAAGGAATGAAAGGTAAGGGAAATGGCTCGAGTGATAAAGTTTCAAGAAAGTTACAAGATAGACGATTACATTGGTTTAAACATGTCATGAGGAAAGATGAAGAATATATTCCAAGAAGAATTAATAGCTTAGTAATAGAAGGTGGGAGAAACTGAGGTAGACCAAAGATAAGATGGAAGGATTGTATTGCGGAAGACTTGAGAGAAAAGAAAATGAATGAGGATAGCACGTAAAACACAAATGAGTGGAAGATGAAAATAAGAAACAGCAACCCCTAACGAATAAGTAGAACTAAAGAAGATGGAGATGTCAATGTCAAGTGCAATTTGCATAGTTTGTTTATGAAATAATTTTACTAGAAATATAGGATCTTTCGCAAGAAAATTTATGTATGGAATTTGTACATAATTCACAGGATTGACGGAAGGTAATGTGCTGGCCACATCAGATTTTATTTTTAATATTTATTTCAGTTTATATCATTTCTTTAATTTATATACCTCAGAAAGCATATTTATTAAACCACTTTTTTGTCTCATGCCATAGCCAAATATAATGATGATAAAATATAATTTATCTAGATGGCAAAAAATAATTGGGAATAACTTTAAAAACCTAATTAATAGATATAGAATTAAAAACAATCAAATGATCCGTAATAGATTTTTTTATTTGTTTCTTAATAATTTTCAATTTTGTCATCCCAAAAAATTAATAATTTATGTTTTATTCATGTTTAAAACAAAAGACTGTAGACCTGTTATATTTCGTTGAAAAGCATGTAAAATAAGCAGAAAGCAGAAAGAAGAATTAAGTTTTTAAAAAAATTACGCCATTTTATTCTACGCAAAAATGTATACAAAATTATTTTAAACAATTTTTCTTTAACTATCATAGTAAATAAGATATGAGATATTTTCGAAAAATGAGTTTTTGCCTGTAGCTCAAAAACGAAGATTGAAAATTCCTGTGGCGACTTTTCCCAAAAAGTTCACCCTGAAAAGTGCAAACGGTTTCAAGCTCTATCGTTACTGTTATCTGGAGTTACCTTAAAAAACATCATAAATAAGATACCTGTTCATGAATACAGGAACGTCGATTTTGTAAGAATAAATGCTGTTGTGTTAACATTAAATAAATTTCGGGTTTTCATTTAGAATAATTTAAAATATCCCTATTCCTATAATAATAAATGGTAATAAAAAAGATATTGTGGTCAGTTACAAGAAACCTTAAATCAGTGGCAAAATCCCCCTCCTTGTCGGCGGATTTGCAGGTGAATTTATGCTCCTCTGTCACGTCCTCGCCGCGTTGCATTTGTTCAGAGGCTTCGTCGATCCAACCGTGACCTGGCCTCCTTGATCTATGTTGCACTTCCTACATATGCAAAATGAATCGAGAGAAAAACTTCAATAGTCGGCGTTGCGGAAACCCTCGACTCGAGATTCGCTTCTTGCGGCACGAGTGCCCACACTGAGGTCAGCACTGTTTTTACAAAGGAGATGAATTGTCCAAAGATATTTGTACAAGCAAGATTCTTTTCACAACAAAACTTTGACAAAAATATTTCCACAATTGATATTGAAATACTTGGTTTTTTTGATAGCTGTCTCGGTAATAACTAAAATTAAATCTTTCTCTATATAAGAGTTATTAATAGGTTTCATTAATGTATTTATAGTAGATCACATACGAGGTGGGATATCGCGCTGGATCTCACCTCGAGGTTTCGCCTCTCGGTAATATACAAAGCCCTCGGCTGTAATGAAACTCCCATCGAGGTATGTACACTATTTTGGCAGTTTTTAATTTTCCAGAAATTATTTTGAGCGCAATTTAAAATTAGATTGGTTGGGAGCTATTAAGAAATGGGAGAAAAAATGGTGTAATGGATTATTGCTGAATAGAACTATTTTCAACATATTAAAAATAAAATTCTAATTCTGTCTTATTCTTAATTCTAGTGTAACCTTTGTATTATATAAAAACAAAAAGTCATCAACAAGTGACATATCTTCTTTTACCTGCAACCACAGAAAATATCAATAAATCTAATAGCGTTTCATTTATATAATCAGTGCGCACTAGCTGAGTTTTACGTGTTTCATTTTTATTTTTTGAATGAACTGAACCTTAATAAGTGCCCACTTTCGAGTGTAGATTAATTTTTTTAAAGATGTCCGATCAAGGTCATCTACGAATTGTATAAATTAAGATTTTAGCTCCGCTCTGACAAATTCAGTATTGTCGTTTACTTCGTTTTTATGAGGGAATGTAAGATACCAGTTATTTTATTATTATAAAAATATATGTTCCATTAAAAGCATTTAAAATTCGAAACTAAATCAACTGGTAAGTTGCCATTAAAACTCGAAGCAATTTTTGGCGTCGGTCGGGATCAAACCCTGGTCCCCAGATTCACGATCATACACTCAGGCACACAAATGTAAAACAAAATATTTGAAAAATAAGATACTGACACAGTCAAATTCAATAATATTGTTTACTTCATTTTTTATGAGGGTTCGTAAGATACTATTATTTTATTATTATAAAAATATACGTTACAGTAAAAGCATTCAATATTCGAAACTAACTCAACTGATAAGTTTATTAGCAAATGTAAAACCAAATATGTGAAAAATAAGATAATGACACAGTGTCAGTGTCAGTGTCACTGAGACTAACAGAAAATAACGTTATCCATACGGCTATGAATCAAGGTAATATGTCCCAATTAATACATAAACTTACGTTACAGCGAAAGTATTGTTAACAACGAGCATCGTTTTAAAATGGTATATCCTAACTTAGTCGAAACAATATGATTTTTCGAAAAACAAGCATGTTATATTCATACGTAATATAACAAGTGATATGATTATCATCGATGATATTCTCGAGTGAAACCGAGCTGCAGATTTCACGAGTCCGAAGGACGAGTTGAAATATGCTGCTTCGGTTTCACGAGCAATATCTTCGATTATTAATCATATCACGAGCTTATATTTAGTGAGAGAATATATTGAATTTTTGCAATCTAACCTAACCTAACTTTTGATATACATATTCATATTGTATTAAAGCATGGTACTTACGAGTTTTATATAATATTTCGGAGTTTGAATTATTTTTATTATTTATTTTTATACTCAAAATTAACTGTCAATGTCATAAATAAAGAAAACAAATCCCTTAGTAACGACTATAAATACGGTGATAATTTCCTTGTTTTTTATCATCGCTGTGATAGACATGTAGCTAGGAAGATTCTGAATGTTGATTGGCGGAAAACATGTCACGTGACTAAGGAATTATATTCTCATCCTTATCGCACACGCTTGTAGTGTTTGCAAATGAGAGAGATAAATACATGCCAATTTGTTAATTCGTTCATGATATAGATGCCCTTGATCCGACATCTTTAGAAAACATTACTGTATGTTCAATATATGTAAAAAAAGTCTTCACAGCCCTAATGTTGTGCAGTAATATCCATTACTACATAACCTCTCTATTTGACAGTGACAACTAACAAACATGTACTGTACTTTTGTAAAATGAATCTTTTCATTCACGCATGTATTAACAACAACTAGTGTCTGGCGTGACGTCATTAGCCGCACTAAGTGCAAAACTAAATATATAAATGGAAAATACTATAAGTTTCATAGTGTTTATAACAATAATCTCAACAGTGTTACAAAGTAAATATTGTCCCCGCTTCAAAAACACGACTTCGAAGCTCTGTATGTTTAATTACCCCACCGAGGCGTAACGGTAAACTTCCCGGTAAACCATCTTAACTTGGCGTTAACGTACCGTTAACGCAGCGTAACTTAACGCCGACGTGCAAACTTGTGAATGAGTGTTGTAAATGATGTAGCAAGCGGTGCATTGGTATCCGTGTTGGCGACGCGTATTTTTCATCCCAACCCCGACATAACAAGACGAATGACAGACGTATCTGGGAGTTACATTTCATTGTGTTTTTACTGAAGGAAAAAGAAATGATTCGCATTAAAACGGAAAGTTTCGCTCTGTTCTTCGCTCGTTTATCTTATCCGGCTTGAAATGAATATTGGGGGTATTAACAAGGTGTCGTCTGGGAATTTGATGAGAGTTCGATGGGGGAATGACATTGACTACAAATGCCTTTGTTAGCAACTACGGAAAGGAAACTTATTCCATTTAAATTAAAAGAACTTTGGAAAATGTAATGCCAAAATATTAATTTAGTGATACTGATGCGCATTGGTTTCTAGCCTTTTGCATCAAGTGGATCGTATTACCTAACAAAAATTTATCAAGGGCCTGCATATAGAATTTAATTTTATTTATTTATAATAATAACAATGATACCTAAACCTTTATACCGTATGTGCACCGAAGCCCGCAAAAGTTTTACTAAACGTACTTAACACTAGCACAAGACTCGTCTAGTGGAATATATAATTCAGCCAACACACTCAACTAAATGTACTGCATGTCAACACATATGTATATGCGAGTTATTTGTTAACACAATGTATAGGAATCCAAAATGACGCACAGAATTTTCAATAAATAGACATAACAAATTTTAAAACCCGCCAAGAGTTATGGAATAAAAGAAAACAGGGTGTAGCAGAAATAAGTACATTAAATTTAACCAGTGATAGAACTCATTGTGTGCAAAAATATTTCTTAACACTTTCGCTGCGTACGACGCACACGTTGCGTCCTGTATGTTGTTGAACTATTGCGCACGGCGCAACAGTTGCGTCCAGTACTCTATCTTGTTTCAACCGGCATCGTTTCGTCAGCCTTGTAAAGAGAACACTGCGCGTTGGTCAGCATTGTCAGACGACTACAGAAAAATGATTTGTGGGGTTAGTTTACAGTTTTTTTTTTGCCATGGGAGACAACGACCAGGGCTATTTACAACTCAAAAGGGCTAAAATAATGGCTATTACATTACATAAATAAAAGATAAAACATCAAGCAAATAAACATGAATTGTCTAACAATATGTTGATTTCAGAATTCAAGAGGCTGGGCGTATAGGTGCGTCGTTAGCACTGCCGAACAAAAGGTGTCCACAATGCTGCCGACGCACCGTATGCGTTAAAAAAAAATACTGAAAAATAAGAGTAAAGACTTCTACATACACACAATATTAACAAATTGAGAAAAAAAAAACTAGAATTGCACTAAAACTCATTACCGCGTTACGGCTGCGACGCGTGCATTTATACGCAGCGAACGTGTTAATAACTTTTTCTTATAAACCTTCTAAATATTGAGTTAAAGATCTTCAAAGCTTTGTCACAAATTTCACTACCTGCCTATGGTTGAATAAAATAAATAAATGCATTACGGAAAAGTAGAGCGCGTTGCATAATGCCAAAATTCAAAATAGGACAGCCGTGTCCGTTGTGGTTGTGACGGGCGTTATGCGCCATGACTGAGATACACCAGAAGATGTATCTATACACAAATCGGAGAAAATAAAAGATAGAATAGAATATCTCGACTAAGGTAACATAAAAATCATGCGTCAAATTTTTATGTTACAAGAGGTTGGACCGTTGGACAATCAAATATGGTAGGATATTTATAGGACGTAGTCGGCCAAGAACAATTCTACAATTAACGGAACAAGAAAACGCATAAAGATGATTAAAAGTGATGCAGGCATAAATGAAATCACAATAAATGTTCAAAATGGCCACCGTAATTGTCAATGAAGGCGATGACGATATAAATTCTTTATACTTTCCAGCATCTGTCTGTTGTTGAGTATGCGTGTAGCTGCACTGTAACTCTTTCAATATCCTCCAAATTGTCATATGTGCCACTTTGTGTGGTTCTGCTTTTCTGCGAAAACTAGACCGTGGTCGTGTTCTACCACAATCTTGAACAACAGGCTTCAAGGACCCAAGATCTCGGAGATGCTGAACAACTTGTACAAAGATACGAACATTTGGAAAATGACGATTCGGAAAACGTTCCAAATAAATTTACTGAGCTTGTGCAGCGTTTCCCGGAGCTTCACCATAGACCAGCACAATGTCTGTATACTCGCTATTTGTAAAGGCAGACAATTTCAAAATTTATTTGAAAAAGATGACAACTCACATTTGTCAAAAATAATTGTTTCATTGTCATTGCCACTAGGTCAAAGTATTATAATAATACCTAAAAAACTCGTTAATTTATGGGGAGTGGGGGAGTAAAAATGCTAAAAAAAATTGAGATTTCGAAAAAAGTTATTGAGAAATATTGTTGCTCTCGACAAGTTTCATCACTGGTTAAATTTAATGTACTTATTTCTGTTACACCCTGTATATTAAATATGACTGTTAAAGCTTAAGCTATGTCCGCTTGTTTGGGTTACACGCGGTATGTAGAGACGTTGATCATATCCTTTAATTTGGAGGATAATTAATCCCTGTCACCACGACAAGGTCCCTCCACTTGTGCAGGGAACCCTGTCCAAACCTCCAGCGATTCAAAGGAATTAAGGATAGAGCCACCCTGGTATAAACCACGACCAGGATGTCACAGAAAACACTAACGATCATATTAGCTGTTAAATACTAAAATATTATCAAGACATACCAATTGTTAGGTCTACCAATATTTTTTTATTCAGATTTCAGTAATGAAAACTTTAAAAAATCTGCCTTACGAGTACCTTGATTCAAGATAAACTTGAATATACCAAAAACCAATATATAGGGTATTTCATGTTGTCGTTTGTCATGGTATAGGCAAACTATATTTTACTAAACACTAATATTGAAAAAAAAAAATTAAAAGTTTTAAAAATGGGTAGAGGTGACTACCCCACATGTGAACTCGATAAAATTTATAATGCCAACAGTGTGTATTTGGGGGTATCTATAATTTCTATTAAATTAGTTATTTAATGTTTATTAATGAAGTGTAAAAATGCCGTAACCTGATTGATACAAAAAATAGGCAGTAAGGCCCAGTGAAAAAAAATATTTATTTAAATATATCATTCAATAATGATCGAAGAAAATATTATAATCATATTACAATGTAAACAAAAGGTATATAGTTTCAAATAAATTCCAATGTACTGATACTAAATTTCCTTATTGCTAGCAACCGCCAAGTTTTTTTTTTTTTTCATTACAAATTACGGCTATTAGTATATCTTGCAGAAACAAGCACTATTTTTTAACTAGATCGATTTAGAACCCGTCCTTCTTGCCACTGTAAAAATAAATCTGCATGTAGATGTCCTGGCATTAAACTTTCGTAGCGCTCGCACTAATCTGCTGGTTTACATCGGCATCGGCAGTGGTTTAGCCGCGAGTCTCCGGTAAATCCTACCGACTGCGCCAGCGCTACAGCCGCAGACAACACAAGTCCGAGGTGTTCCAATGAAATATAAGCAAGACTTATATTCACCAAAGGAATTACATTCCCACTGTGGGTGCTGAGGGCACGACATTGTTAATATTTACTAGAGATGGAAGAATGCATAAATACTTCATAATGACAAACTTTACCTAAGGCTGATCTTCCAATGGAACCGTATTTGTCTGAGTAGAAGTCGCCTGACTTATGGCCGAATATACCCGATGAATCCTATGGCAGGGGACGGCGATGGTATCCACCTTACTCGGCCGAATTTTACGCAATAAGACCGAGTGACAGACAGATCCTACTGAATTTGGATTAGGCGGATGTGTTCTTTTTCTTTCGAGATTGCATTTGAATTCATTATTATACAATATAAATACTATACTACTCGAAGAATTTTCCATTATTTCTCATCATTTCTTCATGTAGGTGATGATATTCTCCTATATTTATTCTTTTTCTTAATATGGGATTGGTCCATTGGATTTTTAAGAAGGTCCAAATCAGTATTCTTGCTTCAACTGGAGATACTGACGAAGTGACTATTTTTGTCGGATGTGTTGGACGACCCTTACATAGGACAACCTGATCGGCCGCAAATCGGACGACCTCCTACTCGGCTGAATTATGGTTCTAGTAACGGCCAGCCTTACACTTTGCTGTTAGTTACCAAGTTTAAATACAACTTAGTAATAATTATAAAATAAACTGTTTTTTTTACAAAATTTTATCTTCTTATATTTTGGTTACTAAATTGATATAATTAGACTATAAATTCGTTCGTTTTCTGGTAAACTCTAATAACATAAATATTGTATGATGATGTTCGTAATCCATTAAATTCATCATAGAAATATTCTGTAATAATCTAGTGTATTAGCTATGTCGGGAATGCTTTCACAGAACTTTATATATGTATATGTTTAGCTTTACGTTATTAAAGCTAAATAATTCATAGATTTCATGGTTGAAATAGTTGT
This sequence comes from Harpalus rufipes, assembly GCA_951394225.1. Classification (NCBI taxonomy): domain Eukaryota; kingdom Metazoa; phylum Arthropoda; class Insecta; order Coleoptera; family Carabidae; genus Harpalus; species Harpalus rufipes. The sequence continues at coordinate 38,941,038 of OX596283.1, forward strand.
AATAAATATTGAATTATCGACATAAATGTATTAAACGTAATATAGAATCAATATTAAGCTTAAATTTAAATTCCATGTATGTACTGACAACCCAGGAACAAAATATGTTAATATTTTGTAATTATTACGTTGTATATCCCGATTGCTAGTTTTGTTTATTGAATATAATTCATATGGCTAACAGAATATATAAATAGATATTTTGGATCATACACTATAATTTTTTTTTAATACAGCTCAAAAGAGAACTAATAAATGTTCTCACTTATAAAATATTACAACTTGTCACTAGTATAGCAAATATAAACAAACAAAACTTAACGTTAAGAAGATTTAACACATTTTTTGAAACTATTTAGAGATGTATTAAATAAATCTAAATGAATAAATTGATTATTGTAGATTGACATTATTCGATTTAGGCATGATAATTTATAGTTACTGATCTTTTTTTATTGATATTACTTTCTCGCAACTTGAATAAATTACAAGATCTCGTACGTTTAGGTAGAACATAGAGGAATAATATTATCGAAACAAGTAGATTGTTGAATATTTTAAACAGGAATAGCATATCAAAAATTTTCTTCTACTCCCTAAACTGTTCATATTGAATCATTCTAATTTGTTTACATAGTTCGGACAGTCCAATCTAAACTTGAAGTATAATACATTGGGAATCTTTTTTTGAACATTTTAAACTAAGTTAATATTTTTATGTTTTGTGGATTCCACACAACAAACGCATATTCCAAATTAGAGAGTACTAGCGAATTATGTAAACAAATTAGTGTATCAGGATTTTTTAATAATTTACTTTGTCTAAAAATAAGGCCCAAAGTACGAAATGAATAATTACATATTTTTTGATATGTGCTGTCACTAAAAGTTTGGATTTTATAATTCTCCTAAAACTCTTATTGCACATGTTACCTCCAGATTCAGATTATCTGATAATTATAAGAAATTATTTAAGTTTCGAGTAGGGGAGTAGGTCATATCGTAACATTTGGAAGAAATTAAATGCAGGTAATTTTGTATACAATATGTATATAATAAAATGTATTTAATGGATTTCTCAGTGGTTGTAGGGTGGAGTTTTATAAAAAGGATAAAACTCTCATTGATGTTAATTCTATTCAAATTCCTATAATTCGTGGTTATTTTACCACTTCATCAGGGAAACTACAAACGTACAAAGTTTTTCTTTTAAATTTAATAATATGAGGTTAATTTTTTTGAGATAGCTTAGAATTGTACTTACAAATAGTTATAACTTGGTTGAAAATTCACTAACTTCGAGAAACATCTCCTATTTCAGTTAAATGTATGTTAATTTTATAAAAATACACATTATTTTTTTAAAAAAATACTTTTAAACAAATACAAAGTTACTCATGTCACCATATGCACAAGGTGACATGTTTTCGTGGTTAACATTTAGTTACATTTGTTTCCGTGCACAGATCAAGAAGAAGAAATGACCAACAATGGCGCCAAATTATGAATTTTAAAACTAGCGTAGAAGGTACGCATAAATCAAACTTAAATTTTGTGTGTCGGTTTTATAATTGATAGTATTGTTATAACTTATGTTTATATGACACATTTCTAAGAAAACGCGTTTTTTGTAATTATTTTCGTGTTCATTAATAGATGTTTGATAATATTGTACAAGATGATTAGTTTCTTAAACGTGATGTGCTAACGCGCACTGATTCTTACTGTTAGTCCTTTTTCCCCCTGCCTGTGCTGTGATATTCTAGATTTGAGTGATTGAGAGGTTTGACTGATATAAAATTGATTGGTTTATAATTGGTGTCTTATCTTTAATATTTTAATAAACGTTGTTTATAGTTTTCAAATTTTTTTGAGCAAAAATTAGATGTTTTTCGTCCATACCAATTAAATTCGGTGTAAGAGATGTTATGTTAGGAAGAGAAATAAATATTTTTCTTTCATTGCTATCATTAACCTCATGACCAAGATGACGGTCGTTGGTACTAGTATTATATAATAGATGCTTGAGTAGTTGTCTAGGGAAAGAGTTCTCAACCAGTATCTCCTCTAATATAGATAAAGCCGACCCAAGTAACGTAGGATGACAGATCTTAGCGATTCTGTTAGTAATCAAACCCATTAACACTTAATCAATTTTTCTGGAAATTTGTTGATATAGGTGTTATACTGATGAGTGTAGATACAAAAATAACTATATATCTTTAATTATAATTATAGAAACATTAAAATATAATTATTATATGTTATGAAAACTTTTAAAACAAACAAAATATAAGAGAATATCACATAATTATTTGATACATATATTTTGTCTGGTTGTCACATTTTCTATACCATCTCCTTGATTTTTCGGGGTGGCGGATTATAATATGGCTAATAGAGTCTGTTCTGGTATCGGCTACATGTTCCAATTTTCTTGGCGGGTTTAACTTAATATAGTTTTCAGCATTTGCAAACATGTTAGTATGTATTTAAATTCTTCTTCTTCTTTCGCATAGCCTTTTTCCCATGTTATACAGGGTAGTTATGTATTTAAATTAATAAGAATTAAATGACGGGAGGTATTATGTTGGCCACATCAGATTTTGTTAACTGTTTTAGAGATTAATATTTAATTTTCGGGCGAAGAACTTTTAGAGGTTTCTAATAAATTTAAATCAAAATATCTTGAAAATAAAAATAAAACTTTTACTTTTACGAATACCATTCAGTAGATCAAACCACCGTCACATCTAATTATTTATGTCTATAAAATTTCAGGGCTTTAATGAGATAGGCTTTTGGCATCGGTATTTTTAAAAATCACCAATATACAAATTGTGTCTCACATGCAAATATTTAACGCTGTGTGTTAGTCAGTGAGTTTAAAAACTATAACGTATCCTGTGTGTTGATCACGGCTAGGTGCGTTTACTCGTTGGTTGCCTGCGGGTGTTTGCGGTTCGAACCGCAGACAATGTGTCAAAACTTCCACCAACTTCCCAACTCCGTAATTGCGGAAACTGCGTAATGCTATATTATTAATCAATCAATAACATTATATTGCTAACATTACCCGGGGTATATACCTACTTCAACGACAACAAGATATATTAACGATGACTTTCATGGTAATTGGACAGGTATGATATTATATGCTGACTGAACTCTTCGAAGAAATAAGTAAATCTTTTATCATGTTTCTAAATTTACGATTACGAGGCCACTATAATGATGTACTTGTTTTTCCAGATGTCTGCGTCTATAGTACAAGTACGAGTATAATTTTATATTGTGCACGTAGACAAAGTAGAGTATGTAAAATAAAATATGGCAGATCGATAGAAGTTATTTACAATTTTAAAATTTGAGGATGAATTCGATGGAATATAAAAAAATAATATCGATCGCCACTACATTAACAATATTGATATCTCACTTATGTTCAGGAATTTGGACAAAAAATTGTAATTATTAGAATTTTTAGTAAAATAATAACCTCTCATTTCAAGTAAATCACAAATCTCTTATAGTTTCCAAAATCTTAATAGAAATATGGATATCTTACACACCGATAAACTTAAGGGAACACCAAAAAAAAGCTATGTATTTTAAAAAGTATGAACCCTCTGTCTTTCATATTTATGTTGGTAATTTTACATCTCCAACAAATAACAAATGATGAAATAACACCTAAACATAGCCACCTACTCAAAATTTAATATCATTTATCGAGGTATTGAATATTGCTCGGTTTTTAGTTTCATCAAATATGGATGTTTAATTCGTGGTCATTATAAATCTGGGGGTTAATAATCATTTCTGCTTTTGTTGTCGATTTATTTCTAAGTATTTAAAGTAGGATTTTATTTTCTTAAAAAATGGAAAATTAACATTTTTAATTAATAATTAATATTTTGTAAACAGTGGAAAATTTAGATTAATTAAAAAAACTAAATTTTCCACTGTTAATAAATGATTAATTATTAATTGTTGTGTTGTTCTGTGTTGACTTGCGAACAAATGTGCTCTGGTCAAACATTCCAATACACTAAACACACTTTTGCGCTGGATAATTTTAAGATTTTGGAAGAAGAACAGAATTACTCCAAACGTATGTTTCTCGAAAAACTACTCGTACTTATCAGAGATGATTGCAACAATATTAATACAAGAACAGATATACAAGGAGTTAACAGCATTTAATTTGGTGTATTGGAAAAGTTCAAAAAGGAAACAGCATATTTCAGGTCAAATTGAGATGCATTTAAATTATTTACGTTTTATTTAAATTCCTAGAACAATGTTACACAATCATTGGTGTACAGACGACCAATAGGAGTCCGTATCGATGATGCCATCAAGAATTCTTTCAATTATTTTCTTAATTATTTGGTATCGATTTTGAGAGCAAATGGATCAGTCTTTTAGTTTTTTGTACGATGTGTCAACACTTAGAGCCAAGCTCATAACCAATTTGGCTGAGATTTCGAGTAATTGTTAACACCTATTCCACATCTCAATCAAGATTTTTTCCACATTTAAATGAAAAACAAACATTTTTAATTATTTATTTGGGTTAACCCTCTGAATAAAATCCCAAAAACACGATTGTCATTTTTAAGACATAATTTGATAATAATTTATTGAAAAACAAAGTAAATTTTTGTTTAAATTCACATAAGATCATGCATAGAAGATGGCGTTGTTCATACCGAGTTTTAGTTGACAAGTTGCAATTTCTTCTAGCAAGATTTATGCAGGACCTATTATTTAGAAAATGGACAAAGACCGTTGGTATAGCAAAGGGGTTAACTACAAAAACTTGTAAGAAAGCTGGAGAAATTTAAAACCCTTCTTGATGTGAAAAGCTTTTCCTCGCCAACGCGAACGCCAAGCATCTTTCCTCTCCAGATGCCATAAACTATGGGTCCGCGCTTGGCTCGGACACAACAATACGGCCCGGGAATAAGTTCCGTGAATTTTATCAATTACTTGTGTAAAGTACATTTTGTTTGGAGTTCAACACGCAGTATTTTATCCCTTCCGCGTAATCAATATTGACTCTAATGCTGTTTACCGAGAGCCGTGGGCGGGACGGAGGAATATTTATCTGTTCTTGGATTTGTGATACGCTATTATTTAATAAGAGCAACACCCCTTGTCACTGGAGAAGAAAGCACAACAACAAATACCCACATAAATTATTCGCTTAAACCACTATTTATTTATTAATTGTTCAACCAATGCTTTTACTTTAAAAGCTTTGCCAAACCGAAACGAAACTATATCTTTTTCACGACGCTGTAATTCATTTAATAAAAAATATTGTCATCGCATTACAACAAAAAATTATTCCGCAATTTATACCAAGATGAAATTCAGGTTGAATACAAGCTCTTGAAACGAAATATTAAAGAAAACTAAAAGGAGGTACATTTCACCGGTTGAGGAATATTGATATAAGAAGGGAACTCGAATTTAAGAACCATTTTTTCAACAATCAACAAAAGCAAAATGTTAATTGTTCAGTAGAAAGTTTTGGATGTTTCATTCAGAATGTACAGAACAAATCAAATGCATTTTCATGTGAAAATGTTTATTCACAATCATTATAGTAATATATCTATTCCTAACCTTTTAGAGGTTGGGTAATATGTCATTCATAACTATAATGAGAATCTCTTGGGTGGGAAATAATAGATTTTACTACCCGACGAATTGGAAAAAATTATGTAGAGATGCCTAGCAAAATTGTCATAGATCACTATAATAAAGTAGGCTAAAGAAATATAAATAGAGCTATCAAAAATATTAATAAAATTAAAGGTTATAACTCATTGATTTATTTTTAAAATTATTGATCTAAAAAGAGATTGATTTTAAATAATAGTATATTCTACAACAAGTAATGGAATAGCCCATATTCCACACGAGCAAAAAGTTTGTGGCCCGAGCCGAAGGCAAGGACTACGGTTTGCGAGTGTGGATTATGCCATTCCAAACGTGTTATAAAAAAAAAAAAATGTTCAAAAATTTAAAACGTCGAACGCGAATACAGAAATAAATAAATATAAAACAAAGAGTCATAACCCCGAACCAAGATATACCGCGCTAATATGCAACTAAATAGATTGTGATTCTTCGAAAGCCGTGCGGAATTATCCAAATGGCGTACGAAATTATTCCACACGGTTTGTTGGAATAATATTAATTCCAACATAATTTTTAGATGTGGAATGGGTAGTTTCCAAAATAGAGTTGGAGAAACCTTTTTTCATAAACAAACTGTGCAAATTGCAATTGACACTGACATCTTCTTCTTTAACTTTTATCATTTGTTAGGAGTCGCTGTTTTTTTTATTTTCTTCTTCTACTCATTTCTGTTTTGCGTGTCGTCCTCATTCAGTTCCTTTCATCTTATCTTCGGTCTACTTCTTTTTCCTTTATCTTCTATTACTATGCGATTTATTCTTCTTCCAATATATTTTCTAGAAACTTCTATCACTCGCGTTATTTTCCTTATTCTTTCATTCCTTATCCTATCTTTTCGTGCTTTCCCCAACATATCTCAAAATTCTCATTTTTGCCACATTCATTTACTTTTCATTGATACTGACATCTGTCAATTTGTTTTTTTCTAAATATATTGGCAGATACAATGGTTAGCATAGCTGGTTGATTTATGAAATTTATAATTCTTTAATACTATACTATTGAATATGAAATATAATATGCAATCACATCATATAGAGAATAACATTCTTTAAAATTTATAATGACATTATGTCAATAAATGATATTTAAATGCATTTTTACATGTGATGGTACTTCCGGTTGACTAATTATAACCAAAATCTAATCATCTCTCTATATGGATCTAAACTTGAGGAATACGAATAAATTACAATATTTGGAAACAAGGTATTGGAGTTATGCGATCCGAAACGATCGTCCCATACACATACACACACAGACGCACGCACACACACATGCAGACATCACCGTAAAAGTAGTAACTTCGTATTCTAGAGACCCCAAAATGTGCTTATTCATTAGAAACTCACTATCGAATTTTTTGACAAAAGACAATACCTTCCTTACCTAAAAGTGACTGAAGGTAAAAACGATCCTCAATTAAAGAAACAAATAAATTGGCAGGATATGTAACTAATAAGAATGAAATATGACAAACAATTCAAAATATTCTAGGGAATCGAAATAGCAGGAAAAGTAAGGATTGGTAGACCAAAAATAAATGAGACAAGATTATAAAAGATATCACTAAAGAAAGAAGAATGAATAAAGATAAAATAAAAGATATAGCGAAAAGTAAGAAGTACTTTTTGCAAAACCGAACTTGTTCAAATATTCTAATTTTATAGAAACATAAAATCTTCACATTTCATAACGGTTCATTTTATAACTAAGGATTTTTTTCTCCAAACATATAAAAAGCTTAAAAACTATAATAATCTCACTATTTTTATTACATTGCTCAGTCACACAGAATTGTTTATTCTTCCCTGAGATGAAACTAAAACAAAAACGAGTAAATAAAACATCTGTTTCACCTTTTCAAAACTTAAACTAGATGCATCTGTTAACACCTCTCAAGTATCGAAGTGCTAGAGAAATGTTGCACGTAGACGAAGTTGGTCTTGGAAACAAACGACGGCGTGGAAGAACGATATTCCCTCGGGCCTGGTACCACACTGCATACATCAAGATTACCCTTTCCAGTGATTGTTTAGATCTTGCAGTGACGTATCAACTCATCATTTATTAGGGAGTGACAATTAAAATTTTACTGTCCATGTCAGAATACTTTTGAATAATTTCGTATGTTAAAAAGGTTGTATTTAACCGAACACCAAAGTAATATTGATTTAATCTTTTAATATTTGTTATTTAAAAATATAAAAATCAAAATTTTGACAGCAATATATAATAATTATTTATTTGATATTTCATTTCAATGCAATATTGTGTACTTAAGGAACATTTAAAATTTAAGTTATGTTACCGGCCGTTAGAGTCTATCTTTTTTAATCATTATACAGACAACTTTGAAAAAGGACTTAGAAAAACCTTTTTTTGATGATTTGAAAATATACATTTCTGGTAGAAGGAATACAGTGATACAGGGTGTTGAAAACAGGGTATTTTTTTAAGTATATAATATAGATCAAAATTAGTAAAAAAGCTTAATCAAGATAGATCCGATCTTCAACAATTTCTGAGATATGTCAATGAAAAATTAGTTTCTATGTGGTTTACCTCTGCTATCACGAAAACTATAAGATTTACGACTTCGATTGAATGATACTTTTTGTTTACCTTTCAGTGGTCATCTTAGATGTGCTTATATTTAAAAAAAATCAAATAGTACTAAGTTAAATGTGGCAACTTTGGTCAATATTTAATTTTATTAAGAATTGAGAAAAATGTTTCATATAAAATTTTATTGTTTTTACCTTCCGTCATCTTTAGGTAAGGAAGGTATTGGTTTTTTGTCAAAAACATCGATGATAAGTTTTTATTTAATAAGCCCGTTTTGGGGTCCCTAGTATATGGATTTATTATTTGTACGAGGATGTCTGTGTGTGTGTGTGTATGTGCGTGTGTGAAACAATTGTTTCAGCCGCGATAACTCAAATACTACAATTCCAAAAATTAATTTTTCGTATTCCTCATTCTCACATCCAAATGATACTTGATTAGATTTTTATTACAACCGATGAATTGGAAGTAACTTAAATTGAAGCTCTTTAACAATTTTTCTTAAAAAAACAGTCAAATATCATTTTTTGACATTTTATGTTGTTATAATTATTAAAGAATATTTTATTCGCTATACGATTAGATTGCATTAATTTCTTCATATGTAATGTATTTTCAATAATTCAATATTACTGATTGACAGATGTCAGTATCAAGTACAATTTACGTAATATGTTTGAGAAATAATTTTGCTGAGAATACAAGAAACTTTCTGAGTGGAATTTATATAAAATACATAGAAATGACGGAAGGTATTGTGCAGGTCACAACAATTTTTCAATTTTTCGTTTTTTTCGGAGACAGTTGAGATCAGACTTATGTTGATTAAATTTTTTTTATTCATTTTGGTCAGTGCTATAAACTCTTAAAAAATATCCTTTTTTAGCACCCTGTATTTGTTGATGAAGTAATATTTTAGTAACAAATTATTCCCTTTTAAAAGTAAAAGAGTTTTGGAATTTAGTTCTGTTACAGCTCGTATTTTAGATGTGTGATTTACAATCTACTATCTTGTTCTTCCTTGCTTGCAATGCAAACCTCTGACCTAATTCCTAGCGCAAAACTAAGTTAATAGTACGCTAGTGTGAAATACGCAGCTCTTCCGATATGCATAATAATCTAAGTGAAATTTGCATAGATTTCTTACTGCAGGATTAAAATGTAGGTTTAGTTTCAGCGGATAAAAACTATCTGATTTATTACGTTTGAACATTTATTCATTGTACGTGATCTCTTTCGTATCTAGCAAAGTAGACACTGCGGATTTCTATAAAGATGTCGTTGGCCGGGAATATATCTATTTTAGTTGTCTTCAGGAAAGTAATAAAATTTTCATATAAGCATAGTCTTATATTTTTGCCTTTATTACATTATTTATAATTTTTCTATTCACAAACACTTGACACTCTGCTTAATTAACACGAAGTGGAAATTGTTCCTGAAATTTAGGTGAGACATTAGAGACATCTATGTGCAACATAATAAAATATTAAAGTTGATCGAATGTTTGACAATTATATTCGTTTCTTTCACTAAAGTTATACTTATTAATAGTGATTCATTGAACAATGGGAGTTTGTATCCGAGTTACTAAATTGTTTTGTAAATACTTAAGAATAAAACTTAACAGATATCTTGTAATAAATCGGTAATAGTACTTTTTTCAAGTCTTACAGCTTGTTAGTGATGGATTTAATAGTAAGTGACGCTATAAGATTTTTTAAAATAATTGTGATTTTAAGTCATGCAGTCACATGTACTATACTGATACACATTTATTGCGTTTTTATTAGTTGACACCCACAAGAAATAGTTACTACAACGTTTTTTACCCTCCGTCACCCTTAGGTAAGGAAGATATTGTCTTTGGTCAAAAAATCGATACTGAGTTTCTAATGAATAAGCACGTTTTGGTGTCCCTAGAATACGAATTTACTAATGATGATGTCTGTATGTATGTGTCCGCGTGTGTGTATATGTGTGTATATGTGTGTATGTGAGTCTGTGTGTATGTGACAATCGTTTCGGATCGCATAGCTCTAATACCACGATTACAAAAATTATAATTTTTTCTTATTCCTCGAGTTTAGATCCATAGAAGTGATTAGATTTTGGTTATAATTGGTCCACCACAAGTACCCTCAATTGCAACTTTTAATAGTTTTCCTTGAAAACATTTAATATCATTTATTGACATTTAATGATTTTAAAGAATTATTCTCTATACGATTTGATTGCATTTTATACTACATATTCAGTAGATATAGAGTTAAAGAATTATGAAGATATTAAATTTCATAAATCAGCCAGTTCTGCTACCCATGGAAACTGTTAATATATTCAGATAATTCTAATTGATAGATGTCAGTATCAATGAAAATAAAATGCAACTGGAAGAGACTAAGATATTAAGATAGATCTGAAAGGTAAACAAAAAGTCTCAATTAATCGAAGTCGTAACTCTTATACTTTTCGTAATAGCAGGGGTAAACCCCGTAAAAACTCTTTTTTTTTTAAATCGGCATGAAAATCCTCATATCCGGACTAATTTGAGTCTTGAAAGTAAGATTTTGATGACTAATTTTATTTTCATGACTAGTCATTTTTACTTTCCACTGTCTGTAGGAACAAACACAAATAACAGGAATACCTAACAATTTTTCAAAAACTTTATTTAGAAACAATGAACTAATTATATATATTTGTCACTTTGTTTACTTGTCATGACAACGTTTTCTAAAATTTGTCACAGCTCTGATGATTTATGCAAACTTAATTTTTTCTATAATTTTAAGCTTCTATAATTGCCGATTAAAAAAAAATAGAATACATCACGCGTCATAAAAATGTCTTTGCTTGAATCGGAGGCTTTGAAGAAATGCCTCCTCGTCTGCAATGAAACATTTTCATGACTTGTAATATAATATACTATTTCACTACCTTATATTTCGGAAACTATTGATAATTGGACCAATGTTGATTATACTTATTCTACTCATTTTGGTCAGTACTATATGCCCTTATTATTTTTACAATATTTTTGAAACAGCCTGTACATACATTAGTTTATAAGATTGTTTCAAGGTAGAACTACTCGCCCGAGAATTGATTTATCGAGAGAATGATAATTAATACCTGTTATAAAGGTAACATAAGATAGTTTATTAATATTAACTATTGTACATGAGATCAATGTAATTAGTAGGTGCCATGAACTTCAACTAGGTCACATATAAATAATATATTGCTTATTGTCTAAGTTTTATAATGAGCTACATGAACTCTACATATTAAAGTTTTTTTGATGATATACTTTGAATTTATACAACGATGAAAATCTAAGGTTTGATCAATAAGTAGACAACCGACCCCTGTAATATATAAATAGTTAGTGCGAAATTAGTGACGTTATAGGAAAAATAGCTTTGATGTATGAATTACAAAGAAAGCGGACAGTAATGTTCGCTGTGTAGTTTCGAGGGGAAAAGACAGTAGAAGTATAATATTGATGCGCGTCTAAGATGGAACGGTTAACGGTTTTTATTATCAACAGGGTTCTTTGTTGATTGAATTTATCCATTTTGGCTTACCCATTCAACTAATAAAATAGAAAAAAATAATTTTATTTACAGTAACGAATGTTTATAAATTACTAATAATTTTCTTCGATGTATTCTGAAACTACCTTAATAACATACTCGTGTTTAGAATATTTACTGTCATTATTAGGTACGGATATTTGTTGCTGTACTTTTGATATCAATTGGACAACCGGAAGTAGCAGATTCTTAAACAGAATTCTAAATATTACTTTTAAAAAAATTGTTCTTGCAAATATTAAAGAAGATTAAATTCTTTATCTGATACATTTAAATATTTTATTATATCTTTTATTGATTTAGAGACAAAATGTATAAAATAATTTGTTGTAATAGATTTTAGAGCCCAAATAATGTAATGCAAACCAATGGAAAAAATTAATAATGTTTGTAACTGACATAAATGTCAGAGTCAGAAATTCAGATATTACTGAAGACTTTTTCTGGGAAGTACATACATATATTATTTCTTATTGTATTAATAATTAAATATTTAAAATTATAGGTATATTACATATATCGTTCAGAAATACTGTCAATCCTGACAATAAATTGGAAATATCCCGAAAAATTGGAAGAGCAGGACAAAATTTCTTCATGTAATGAATTGGAAATTATAAACTCTAAATAATATATAAAGAACAGGTATAAGTAGAATTTTTGGTGTACAGTGTATGTACTAAAAAAAAAAATACAATACTTATGTAACCAAAAACGGAAGTGGCGAGAGGTATTGTGCTGGTCCCAACAGATTTTTTTTATATCGTAACAACTATAACAAATTACAAAAGATTACTACCGAATGTATCTTTAAAAAAAATACGTTATCGGCATTCGCTTGTATCCATATCGCTTGTATCCGTATAAAATATCATACCAATTTTCATTCAATTCAAACAGGGTTCTATTATTATAACAAAAAATAAAAAAATATCCTGAAGCAAAATACTGATTATACGGAAAGATACGTTCAGTTAGGTCGTCATATTTTAGGTCCGTGTTTGATCCCGACTGATGCCAAAATTATTTGGAATTTTAAATAGCACAAAAAAATGACTCTTGGTAAACACTCAAACAGTACGAATATGTAATAATCATTACCAATATCTACGAGCCCAAACTCATATTAGCTCGGCCGGTTAACATTATCAACAAAACAATTATAAAACCTACGCAAATGACGAGAAATTTGTAATCGGTCTCGGTAGATGCTAAATGTGTACTAGAAAAAACTCTTAAAATACCGGTCGAACTATTATCTATATTTCTAGTAGACGAAAGAATTTTGTAGAAATTTGTAACCAATTGTGCAGATTTTATAATTTGTTGAAAATATAAATCTGCGGAATTATTATGGGTATGGGCTCGTATGTATAAAGCAGATGGATATATCCAGTAATCCGTAATAGGTCGTGATAATATATTTATTTATTTAGGAGACCCTATGGGCCATGGGGTCTCGTGGCCGCATGCCTGCATGTCTTTTGAACTTTATATGGCACAAAATTGACCCCTGTGGTGCACTCTCCACGCTAGCAATGAGTAGCCATGAGGTGACGCCCGGTAAACGCCTGCACGGTACACATATGTCATCGTCATTAGCAAAGTCTATATACAAAGCACACTGGCACACCCAACAATGGGTAATATGTCATTATGATATAATTATATTTTATTTATTTAGGAATCTGTGAATAAGCGATGTCCACGTATTTTAGAGACACATGTGGACGGTGAGTGAATTGGGTTTGTTATCTCATAACTTTCTGAATTTTTGTTATCCATTTATTAATGAAAGTACAAAATCAAAATTTGTAGCGAACATATTATGATGGTTTTCTGAATTCGGTCAACCGGTAATCCCAGTTTAATGAGATCACGAGTCAAAATTATTTTTCAAATAGGATTATATTTTGCCAAGCTTAATTGATCGATCGCCTATGTAATGCACACAAAAAATTATTATTCCCTCCGCTTTTTATATTGTTAGTTAGACTAACAGGAAAATTTGTTTTCAGAACTGTGTAATGCTCGTTATAAACTATGGACTGTGGACTGGTCAATGGAATACGTTTATTTCATGTTTGAATACCTCCACAAATTCTGTAACTGCAACACAAATTAACTGTCTGTGTAAACTATAAATTTGGAATTCAATAAATATTATTGCTAATTACATTCTGCACAGAAAATACTGCAGTTCTGGATTTTGTTACTCGTTTATAATTGGATTCAGTTAATTGCCAAAGGACAAATTCGTGAAATATTATGTTGAATTATTAGGATTACCAACAGTACTGTATGTATACAGGGTGTATCAAGATAATAGAACAGTGCCTTTTATTCATGTATATGAAAAGTTACACATAAAAGTGATTATGGTATTTTGTAATGCATAGAGGGGGGCACATTTTGGAATAATCATTATTATTTTAAAGCCAGTGGTACTCAACTTATATATAACTCAATGTTATATTTTTTTAAATAGCATTATATATTTTTTATAAAATCATCAAGTAGAGAATTTTATTTTGAATTCAACGATATAATAAATATCATATCCTTACATCGCCTTGTTTAAACAAGGCATTACAAAAGAAAAATATGAAAATCAACGCTGAAAAGACCAAAATCATGATAGTAAATTCTAACAAAGAAATTAAGATTTGCGTAGAAGGGAAAAATATAGAACAGGTTAAGAGATTTAAGTATTTAGGAGCGATTATAAACGACAAGGGAAACGTTAAAGATGACATAAACGAAAGAGCATCGTCTGCAGGAAGATTTTTTAACGCAATAAGATCAATATTTTTAAATAAGAAATAAATCCCAACTATAGCAAAAACAGAAGTCTTTAAAAAAGTATTGACACCTATATTAACCTACAGTTGCGAATCCTGGACTACAACAGAGAAGGAAAAAAGTAAACTAAGAAGCATGGAAATGAGATTTCTAAGGAAAATACAAGTAAAAACCAGAATGGACAAAATACGAAACGAAATATTTAGAACCCAGTTAAACACCAAAGCGATAGAAGAAACCATACAAGAAGGACAACTAAGATGGTTTGGACATGTCAGCAGATATACCGAGAATAAAATAACCAAAAATATATATGAGGTAAGACCTATAGGAAAAAGAGGCCTTCCAAGTAAAACATGGACGCAAGAAGTGAAAGAAGCTGTAGAAGCCCGCAATGAAGACTGCAATAACGCTAAAAAACTCACCACAGATAGAACCAAGTGGAAAGCATTCTGGAAGAAGAAACCTGAAAAGCAACCCAACTCAACGACAAAAGCCTGACACCGGAAGGTGCAAAGGCTCTGGATTAAGTAAGTAAGTATCCTTACATCGCGAAAAAATTTGATAAAAATTAATTCAAAGTTAGTATTCCATTTCTATTTTAATTTTTTTAAGTAGGTTGTGCAAACATTTAATCATTAAAACAAAAGAAAATTATCTGCCATTTTCGTATTTCATTGTTATTCATTATTACAATTAAGGTAATTTTCGTTAACTTTGTAATAATTAATTTAATAATGGCAGCATATTCAACAAATACTGATTTTATTTATTGATGCAAGACTCATCAAAATGTATTCCTAGCATGTAATTATTTGCAGAAAGTTATCCTAATTAACAAGACTAAATAGTAATTATGCGAAATAAAAAACAAAAAAAAAAAATCTGATGTGGCCAGCACATAACCTCTCGCCGTATATTTTACCTGACCGTATGCATAAAGCAAAGAATATTTTTATAAATACAAATAATATATTCATATAAATCTATGACGTATAAACTTCTTTATTATTCAATAATAGCATGTCTCAACATGAAGATATTTTACCATAAATTATGTTACAATAAATTACAAAGTAGAGTTTACCATATATAAATATTAGGCTGGTAACTGCAATTTTCAATTCGAACAACGTTGTTTACTTTCTCTACATATTCTTCTAGTAAAAACATTAATTTTGGGCGGTCTAAAATGTATATATGGATTGTGCATCTATTCTTACATATCTTCTTTTACATTTTATTTTTTCATTCATGTTATATCTAAATAACACTAATTCCCTTTAATAAAGTGACGGATAGATTGCACTCCGATTATTCTTATATCGATGTGTAATTTTGTCAATATTTACAACTTACTTGAGAAGAATTTGATAGCTTTTTCGCAATTCAAAGTTACTCTAGTCTATAGTACTGGTGTACATTGTCCCATAATGTTTGAAACAAATTTAAGTCCTTCAACCTAGACTTGTCATCTCCATAATAGTCACAGATCAAGAACTAAGGGATTCTCCAAGTACATTTTTCTTTCATTACTCATTATTTCTGACACTGACATTTATCTATCAGTTACAAATAATTTAAATTATCAACTATTTTTCATGGCATTCTTTCGGCTGTCAAATTTATTACAACAGATTATTTTATATATTATACTTCTTTTATCTCTAAATCTATGGAATATATAATAAAATATTTAAATGTATCAGATAGAGAATTTAATTTTCTTTAATATTACAACGAAAAATTTTCAAAAAATAATATTTAGAAGATTTTTTTTCAAGAATCTTCTACTTCCGGTTGTCCAATTATTACCAAAACCTTTTCAGATCTTCCCATGAATGTCCGATTGGGAAATACGTTGTTAAACAAATTTTAAGTCTTATAGTTTTTGAGTAACCGTCCTTCCAACATCCCACACACACACACACACACACACACACATCCACACACACACACACACACACACAGACATCATCGTAAAAATGTTAAAATCGGATTGTAGGGACCTTAAAACGTGCTTATTCAATAAAATCTGGATATGCGATTTTTAGCATGAATGCAATACCTCTCTTAGCGAGAGGTAATAACGAAATTTGGAACATTTCGAAAAAATAATATAATATGTAACAATAACATACAAAAATGAAAGATAATTTCGTATTATTTTAATATAAATAATAAATTAAGATACAAACTGTGAATTATTTTTTATCAAATTTTTCGCGATGTAAGGGTATGATATTACTTTATTGTTGAATTCATAGAAAAATTTGCGAATTAATAAAAAATATATGATGCCATTTAAAAAAATGTAACATTGTTCCATAAGTTGAGTACCATTGGCTCTAAAATAATAATAGTTATTCCAAAATGTCGTTTATTTCATATTACATTTCTTCCTTCAGCTTAACAACGAAACGACACAGTGGACTATTAGGATTTGGGCTGGATGGGTTATATGTATACGCGAATTGTTAGATATAGTCATACGTAATATGTGATATGATTATCATCGATAATATTCTCGAGCGAAACAGAGTTACAGATTTCACGAGTGCGAAGGACGAGTGAAATGTGACATCTATGTGAATAACTACTAGCCGTCATTCTGACACGGATCATTTGTTGGAGGAATTTTGTCCTACTCGTCTAATATGTTCCAAATTCTTCTAATGACGGTATTAGCAGTATTTGTTAAGGATATATGTAATATTAATATACCTACAATTTACAATGTACTTGTACCTTCCAGAAAAATCTTCCAGTAATGTTAGTACAACTGCTGATTTTTGACAGTGACATTATGCATTTATCTGTCAATTACAAACATTTAAATATCTCAACTGGTTTCCATGGAGTTTTTTGGGTAACGAGATTTATTACAACAGATTGTTCTATATTATTATATACTATATCTCTAAACCTATATGAGATATAATACAAAATTTAAATGCATCAGATTGGGAATTTAATTATCTTTATTATTTCTAGTAAAATAAATTTTCAAAAATAATATTTAGGATTTTTTTTTAGAAACTACTACTTCCGGTTGTAGAATTGTTACAAAAACCTATTCAACCCTTTCCATTACTGTTAGATTGAGGAATCCGTTGTTACATAGATCTTTAGTCTTATAAAATTTGAGTCATCGTACCTCCAACCTCCTAACACACACACACATACACAGCCATCATCGTAAAAATGTTATAAATCTGGATATATGATTTTTAGAATACCTCTCTTTCGTTGTTACACAGGTCTGTAGTGTTATAAAATTTGAGAAATTGTACCTTCAACATCCTAACACACACCCACACACACACACATACACAGACATCATCGTAAAAATGTTATACTCGGTTTGTAGAGACCTTAAAACGTGCTTATTCACTAAAATCTGGATATGCGATTTTTAACAGGAATCCAATACCTCTCTTAAGCCTGTTTTACATTATCATAAATTTACATGCATTTTTACAACTTCGTATTTGATCACAATATTTCAATGATTACACGGTAATAAATTTACAACTTCTTATGGTACCATACGATGTTGTAAAAAATTCTCAAATAGGGCATGTTCTAATTTTGAAGGTCATTTGCTTCACATTTTGGTGATATTTAGGGTTTTCATTAAACAAAAGTTTACATTTCATGTGTAGTTGCAAGTAATTGGCCACTCTGTTCTATGAAACTTTTCACAAAATCAAACGTCAAGTTCAAATGAAGAGCAATAAATAGAAAAATTAAAAAATTATTTGTAATTGTGGCAGTAGTTAATGCACGAAATAAGATTTTAAAGCGTAAACGAAATTGGGTCAAGCCGTGGATTCAAAGGCGACAAAATAGAAGCATACTAAATTTATTACAAAATGAATTGTTGCACGAAGACATTGAAAAATATAAAAATTATATTGTTGCACAACACTTACTCCACAATTTAGTTTACAAAAAAGAGCGCGACACACAGATGAAATATCAGCTGTAAACATTTGAGAAGTTAGTAAACCGTAGTAGTAAACTGTTACCAACGTATATAAATGTACTTAAGTTGGCAACAATCAAACATGTCACAAATATTTGGCTGTGTAAAACGAAAAGATTTTGATTAAAAATTATTATGTAAAAATGAAAATATTTTGTATGTAAATTTAATTGTAAATATATGATTGTGTAAAACAGGCTTTAGCGCAAGGTAAAAAATGAAATATTAATAAAAAATTGTCTAAATTTTAAGTCATTCGTTTTTAATTGACTATTTAATAAAAAAGAAAAAAATCGATCATATTCTTCAGTTTGGAACAAATCAGACGGATCTGCAATATTTTCTAAAATATCATCCTCCTCTTCTTCCTCCAGCATAAAGCAAAGAGTATATCAGGCAGCTCCAGCGAAATCGTACGTTTAGATAGGTACATATAGTGTTGGTTTTATCTTTCATAATACATGAAAATGCATATATTATAAGAGATTTTAAACATTGCCACAAAAGTTTGATCAGCATTTTTCTATTATATTCTCATTAAAAATTAATAATGTGGGTTTATAAAACTGGGAGCATTATTTCAAAGGTTTTCTAAAAAGCGGATATGTTATTTACGTAATAAAAGAAACAATAACATGAAAATAATCCTTGTAAAATGAAATAGTATACTTATTCATTGTTTGTTTTGTTACCATTAGTGACCAGTTGCATAACTTATAGTAAAGTCTTAACTACAAATTAAGAAAAAAGTGCAACTGTTCATAAGTTATAGAAAAATTGATTGTCATTTAAATAAATATATCACCACGGCATATTACCCATTGCTGGGTGTACCAATCTCAATCTGCTTTATACGCAGATATCGTACCATGCATCTCCATACGGACACTCGTTGCTGGCGTAGAAAGTGCATCGCAAGAGTCATTTTTGTGTCATTTAAAATTCAAAATAATTTGGCTTCGTTAGGGTCGAACCTGAGTTCCAAGAATCGCGACCAGACGCTGAGGCACACGGCCACGAGATCCCATAAATTTAATCTGAAATTAGAAAAAAATTCACATATTTTCAGTTGTTCAATTTTGGTTAAATTTAAACTTTTAGTAATAAGAGAAATTAATAAATTTTAAAAATAGGCAATGTTACGAATGCCCTTTTCACATTAGATATTTAAGATAGATTGTTTAATTGAGGCGAACTTTAAGACCTAATGTGAACGCGCATATACTCACTTTATCATGGCCTATTTTTAAGACAGAAATTTGCTTAAAGTGCTGCACGTGTTACTCTGTCATAGTATTGAAGGTTATTTTTTTTCAATTTATTTATTTGTTCGCGTCCAACTTGATATAAAATAAGTATATACATACAAAGAAATGTAAAATATAAAAAGACATCCAGTGTCGTGCACATGCAATCCCATTTACTCCTGCAAAATCTTCTTCAATACGAAGAATATGACACTGATTTTTTTTGCATATATCCGCTACTTGTTTAGAAGAATGATAAATCTTCCACTAAGTTGCAGAATTAACTAATTGTTAATATCAGCATGACCCAATTTCCACAATTTATCTCATTATTTTTGACAGCTGACATTTTCATCATCAAATTTTGATACAAAATTTTATATTCAAAACTAACACAATAACAATCAATATCCATTGCACACTAACGATTTAAATATCTAGTGTGAACGACAACCAATCCTTAAGATCATAGATCTGTCCAGCTATCTTAAAGATGTAGTGTGAAAGGAGCACCAGGAAATATGCAATAAAAATTAAATCATAGTTTAAAAATAAACATTTGTAAACGTTGTCAATTTCTAATTTTTTACCTCTCGCTAAGAGAGGTATTGGATTCATGCTAAAAATCGCATATCCAGATTTTATTGAATAAGCACGATTTAAGGTCCATAGAATCCGATTTTAACATTTTTACAATGATGTCTGTGTGTGTGTGTGTGTGTGTGTGTGTGGATGTGTGTGTGTGTGTGTGAGGTTGTTGGAGACACGATTTCTCAAATTCTATAAGACTAAAGACCTGTTTGACTACGTATTCCTCAATCTAACGGTAATGGGAAGAGTTGAATAGGTTCTGGTAACATTGGGACAACCGGAAGTGGTAGTTTCTAAAAAAAAAAAAATCAAAATATTATTTTTTGAAAATTTATCACTACAAATATTAAAGATAATTAAATTCTCAATCTGACACATTTAATTTTTTTATTATATCTCGTATAGGTTTGGAGATAAAGTATATAATAATATAGAATAATCTGTTGTAATAAATCTCGTTGCCCGAAAAACAATTTAAATTTTTGTAATTGACAAATAAATGCAAAATGTCAGTGTCAGATTTTTCTGGGAGGTATGAGTACATTTAATATATATTATTATATTATTAATTAATATGTATTTAAATTACAGGTATGTCAATATTACATATATCCTTAAGAAATACCGCTAATACCGTCAATGAATTTGAAGAATTTTGAACATATTAGAATAGTAGGATATAATTTCTCATAGAACGAAAGAAGAGAAACAATTTCAATTATTTGTGTGTACAAGAAATGTTAAATTTGTTACTTATAGGGCGCGAGCTGCCATGTGACTTTGTTGGCTTTGGCAAGCAGATATGAGGATCCGTGTCAGAATGACGGTTAGTAGTTATTTAAATAGATGTCACAATTGTCATATGTCATAATTTTTCATTCAAAATTCCATAATGTTCTGTTTATTTGTCATCCATTAGTATGGAATATACTTGTCGAGGAAAATAATCCACATGGATTTGGAAAATCATAATGTTTCGAATGAAAACTTATGATACTTGACACCTATGTATATTACTAGCTATCATTCTGACACGGGCCCCCGTATCTGTTTGCTAAGGCCAACAAAGTCACATAACTGTTCGTGCCCTATGCAACATAAAATTAAAATGGCGAGAGGTATTGTGCTGGCCACAA
The DNA here is from genome assembly GCA_951394225.1 of Harpalus rufipes. Classification (NCBI taxonomy): domain Eukaryota; kingdom Metazoa; phylum Arthropoda; class Insecta; order Coleoptera; family Carabidae; genus Harpalus; species Harpalus rufipes. The sequence continues at coordinate 38,962,684 of OX596283.1, forward strand.
CAGATTTTTTTTTATTTAATTTTTTTGTAAGCAAAATTCTTGTCCAAATCTTGTTATTGTATAACCATAATAATTATAACTTTAAATGGCACAACAGTGATACATTTTGGCAGGATTATATTGTTTCCCGGATATTTCTAACTTTAATGTGAAGCTCTTCTACTTTTGTAAATAAAACATGAAATTTTCTTTGATTTAGGAATCCAAAAATAATTCTTCGCTATGAATATAACAGAGCGTCGTTTTTAATGAGTTCGTCACCGCAGAATTTTAGCAATCCGACTTCGTGATAGTATTAGGAACTTTTTTTTAATTCCAATTAGAGTGATTCTTTCTGTTACGCATGACTTAATCCTCTTAGTTAAGCTGGCGGCGGTAGAGAAGGACTCAACTCGCTGCCTTCAGCTACCGCCAACTAATGAATAAACTTTTCCTGCTCCACACGGATACTTTTAAATAAAACAGAACAGGATAGTTGGGAAGCAAAGCTCGTCAGCAGGAATGTGTATTTGTCTAGTCTAGAGGTATGAAATTGTGAAAATACTTCATGAAATACATCAAAATGTATTTCAGTTCGTTAACGCACAACTGCTACTGCAACTATTTATCTACAAGTGTATAAATAGATAGGAGAGAAAACTTTGTTCAATCAACCTCGCTTCAGTCTGTAGATCACAACGAATATACTAATATACCCAGATATTATTAGCCATTATTATTATTAGGTGTTAACAATTACTCGAATTCTCAGTCATATAGCATTTATTTTCTTACACAACCAAATGTTGTTGACTTTGAAAACAAACTTATGTGTACGTGGTTTTTATGAATTTCTATAAATTGAAAAACTGAATGTGGAAACGAAAGTATTTTTTTTCATACGTCATAAATGTAGCATCATTTCTGACTTGATTCACAACTAAATAAATAAAATAAATATCCAAAGAGTATATACAGGGTGTAACAGAAATAAATACATTAAATTTAACCAGCGATAGAACTCGTCGAGAGCAACAATATTTCTTAATAACTTTTTTTTCCAAATCTCAGTTTTTTTTTAGAATTTTCATTATTTTTACGCTGGCCCGGTTTGTGGAGGCGCCATCATGGTCAAGTCCTCTCTGTCGGCAGGGATCGGTTGGCTCGGGCGCCTTCGGCGGCGGTTGTTGAAAAAGAGGATGGATTGCTGGATAGCTTTCTGCGGAGGTAGGCCAGGGTTTATCTCAGAAAAGCACGTAATTATCTTAACCAACAAATTTATTATTCCCAAATTATGTACATGTAATATAAATAAAGATTAAAAACCCTTCGTCAAAACTGTGACGGTATTGCGTGTAACCTACTAGCAAACTGTGCTCCGGCGATACGGCAATAGGACAGGATTTGACGGCGGTAAGTAAAAAATTAAATAACAAATGAAAATATCCAATAAAAGATAAAAATAGACGTTACAGCCAAATAGCTCAGATTCTCTTCTAGGAAGAACTGATTTTACTAGACAATGTCCGGCTTTTTATACCCGAGATTTGGTAAATCAAGAAAAATCTCGCATATTTTAGAGAGGGTTGAAAATTTAGACTGTAAAAATGGCTGGTGGCGCTCATTCAACAAAAACTATTTTAATAAAAATCGTAACAATTTCAGGCAGTCACAGTTAGTCGTAATATATATTAAAAACATGACAACAGACATTATAAAATAATATTTCATAACAACAATATTTGAGCATGCCATATGCAAGCGTTGCTCAACTCTCGGCGGTGAATCCTAACCGAAAAAAATTACTAACAAATTTAGCGGTCAAACAAATGTTCACACAAATGTGTAAGAAACTCTGTATACAACAAATAAACAGTACAACAACAATATACACAGTGTATGAGCTTGATATCATGGTTCTACAACACATAGGTAAGTGAAAACATACATTTATTTGTAAATCTCTGAATAGGTTATGATTCCAGCATGTGAAGATTTATTTCCAATCTACATAGTTTGTGGAGATACAAAACTATACAGAAAGTTGTATTAATTCACGAGACAACTACTGCAAAAAACTGAGACGAGATATGTATCGTCACATGTCTTATCCGGATAGATTTCTGACTGTTCTTTCAAATACTGGCACGCATTCAATGGTTGGCTCTCTGGTCATTGGAAAGCATACTTCAAACGAATTGCGCTGACGCTTATTATCTTCAAATTTTCAGTCAAAATTCGTTGGCATAAACTCCAGCATATTTCATTGAGGACCTCCAATTCATCGATTGTTCTACGACGACCAGACACAATATATTCGACCGTTCTGTAAATAAGTTCATCTTTAATTGTCCTTCGGCCACTTTTAAAACGAGAAAACCAGTCGTAAACCCTTGCTTGGCTCAAAGCTTTCCCCGTATGCTCTCCGAAGAGTTGTGACAGTTTCCGCTGCTGATTTCCCTAAACGAAAAAAATCTTACACTGACCGCTCAGATATTTTCCCACGGATGACGCTTGAGCATTAGATCCAAAATGGTGCCTAGTAAAGACACCTACCACCCCCCAGAAAATAAATTTCAGAAATTTAGAATAGCACCTCGTATGGACAATGTTCTAACACAGGGGTGGGGAACCTTATTTCTGTCAAGGGCCATTTAAATACTTATATCATTCGGGGGCCATGATCATTTATTGAGTTTTGAGTTCAGCCTGGGGGCCATACCAAATGGTGTTGCGGACGTTATACGGCCCTTGGTCCGGACGTTCTCCATCCCTGCTCTAACAGAAGAATGTTATTACTACTGTTATTACTAATAAAGGAGTTCTATCCTAATATTAAACGGCAGAATACTTGAATAATATATTCTGTCTTTGTAAGTTTAAAATCCATATTTTTAATTTGTAGATATTTTTCATAATTTGCGTAGGTTTTATAATTTGTTTGTTGAAAATATAATCCGGCCGAACTATTGAGTACTTGGGCTTGCACAAAAGTGTACCGAAACATCGATTGAGTACGAAAATAAATGCTGTACAACTGAAAATTCCACAGTCGAGAATTTTCCCACATTATTATTACATATTGAAAAAGATATTGAAAGAAGAATCGTATATTTTGTTGAATTACACGATATTTTTGTTGAGAAAAGTTACAGTTTAGCAAAATGTTTAATCTTCCAATTTCCAATACAAAATGGTTGTAGAGAGACATCAACATAATGAAAATATTTATTCCCGCTGTTGATGGTATGTTTGACTTGCTATTAACTTGTAAAATAAACACCATATGGATCCACATGTTGCGTTACTTCCAAGACAATGACATTCGACACGGAAATGTTCAACCCGTTTTATTGTTTTCTAGAATTTTATATTTAGCGCGTTTTATTGAAATAGTTGACGGATGCACAACATGATACAACAAATATTTATTCAATTATTAAATTTGTTTGTACATGTGAGGGTCACACTAGAATTATTAAGAATGAGATAATCAGGTTTGCAATAGAATACAAAATTGTACTACCTATCAATTTGAACAGTTATATATCTGGTATTTGAAACTAATATAGATTTAAGCACAAATCATTTTCATATTATGATTTCAAAAAAGATTTAAGTGCTTATGAGTACAAAGAACGTTTAGATTTAGTTTTTAACGAAAAAGTGTCTACTCTGTCTACAATATATCGCTAGTACAAAAATATGATGTGACCAGCACGATACCTTCCGTTTGTCCTGTGTATTATGTACAAATTCCATACATAAATTTTCTTGCGGAAGTTCCTATATTGCAGTATTTCATAAACAAACTATGCAAATTGCACTTGACACTGATATCTTCTTCATTAACTTTTCTCATTTGTTAGAGGTCATTGTTTTTTTATTTTTTCTTCCACTCATTTTTGTTTTGCATGTCGTCTTCATTCGTTTCCTTTTCTCTCAAGTCTTCCGATTACAGTCCTTCCATCTTATGTTTGGTCTTTCTCAGTTTCTTTCACCTTCTATTACTCAGCTATTCATTCTTATTCTATTATATTATTCATCTTTCCTCATGACATGTTCAAATCAATGTAATTGTCTCTCTTGTATCTTTCTATAAACTTTAACACTCAAGCTATTTCCCGTATCTTTCATTCCTTACCCTATTTTTGCGTGTCTTCCCTAACATATATCTCAATATACTAGTCTCTGCCACATTCATTTTCTTTTCATTGATACTGATATCTGAATAATATATTAGCAGTTTCCATAGTTAGCCTAGGTGGCTGATTTATGAAATTTAATATCTTTATAATTCCTTAGCTCTATATCTATTGAATATGAAGTATTAAATGCAATCAAATCGTATAGAGAATAATATATTCTTTAAAATTTATAATCATTAATGGCCGTTTGCACCACTTCGGGTTAACGCTAACCTTTGATTAAAGTACTGGTTATCTCTCAAAGTGCGTTGCACCGATCAGTAACTAGTAGTTAATTCGGCAAACTACTGGTTTATTTTAACTACCAGAATATGTTCGGTTTAAACGATAAATTGAAGATAACCTTCAATTTTCAAAATTATTTGTCACTTTGACAGCCCCACAGACATTTATAATTTGTAATTTAAAATGATTGATAAATTTAACAATGGTTTTGACGATGATGATGAATTACTGGAACTGGATATGTTATACCGAATACCAAGAAAACGAGTATATGAAAGAGCTATCCTTTTTATGAATTGGACGATCTTGAATTTTTACAAGATTTCGCTTATCAAAACAAACAGTAATGAAAATCGAGGGGAAGGATTTCAAGCACGAAGAAATGTAATTAATAATTTCTTTTCAAATTTAGTATAATTTTAGAATATTATGATTATTTTCTTAATTACAAAACTACAAATTTAATATTTTCAAAAACTTATATACAACGTTTTTATTCTAAGCCTAATTGTCGTTTACGAATCTTAATATCTAATAATAATAATTGTCTTTTTAATTCATATTCTTCCTCTTCTCACTTAATTTTGGCTTCATAGTCGTCTTCATCTCTTCTTCTTTTTTATTCCAAACCTTTATTTGGTGATTTGTAAAAATCTAATATGCGTATTTTGCCTATTCTAGATTTTTATTTGAAGATCCAGAATTTATAATATGATCTCAATCAAAAGTATTCTTCAACCCAAAAAACAGTTCTTTCATTTAATAATGATAACGTCAAATCAAAGGCAGGTTCTTTCGTTGCAGTATCAGGGGGGCCAGATCCTGTTTTTCGAATAGAAAGTTTCTGATCTGTAGCTTCTTTTTTGATTTTTTTTTTCAAATTATTAAAATATTAGTTATTCTGTAGAGCGATATACACCTAATAACAAGTCATTATTTTAAGAATCCAATCAAATAAATGCCAATTTAGTAATAACCTACTGCAGAATAGCATTGAAATCTTTTTCTACATTTTGCCAAGCTGTTTCCTATCTTTCCAAGTGGCATGATTGGTTTTTTATTGCAAAAAATTGCTTTATATTTTTATACAATATTTAGTAAAATCATTTTTTCGTCATTTGAGTAGTTTGGCTGTGATCACCTTTTATCTGCCATCTAAATACTTAAATAAATTAAATACTTCAAAATGTATGTTACCCTTCAATTTGTTCTTGACTTACTGTGCACAATTGTATTTATTAGCTTTACACCACGCTTTACACTTTCGCAAAAAATAGCAGATATGAATGAATGATAGCAAAATGTCAATAAGGAACAAAAAAATATATGAAATGACAAATTATAAAAATATAAAATTAAAAATGTCACACAAACGTCTTAATATTGCCGGTTGTTTATTAGTCATAAAACGAATAGTCCGAAAATCTGAAAGTTATCTTAACTATGACCTAATTTAATGCTGTGCAACGCATTTAGTATTTAACTAGTAGTTAAACTAATCTCCAGGGTAACTAACTAATACTTTTAACCAGAACCCGTGCAAAGTGTCAATAAATGTTATATAACTACGTTTTTTCAAGAAAAACTGTTAAAATTTGCAATTGAGGGTACTTCCGGTGGACCAATTATAACCAAAATCTAATCAAGTCGGCATATGGATGTAAGGAAGAGGAATACGTAAAAGTTGTAATTTTTGGCATTATAATATTGGAGATATCGAAATTATAATTACACACACAGGCACAACCACACACACATAAAGACATTATCGTAAAAATAGTAAAATCGTATTATAAGGACCCGTAAAACGTGCTTATTTATTGAAAATTCACTATCGAATTTTTTGACCAAAGACAATATTTTCCTTACCTGGAAGTGACGGAAGGTAAAAATGTATTCTGTTATTACTGTTGGTATAAAAAAACAGGGTATCCTCTTCTGTATGTTAACGAAAAGAACATTACTGTTGTTAAAATAAATAAGTAGACAATAGATGCACTTATGCTGAGTTTTGTTCGTCTTGTTCCAACCATGGTAAGAGACGGACGTCTTTAATTGAGCTCCGTAGTGCTTGTGTAATTTCATTATATTAATAATATAATAGTGAAGTGTAGGGAGATGAAGTGAAGTATAGTGACCTGAAGTAAAAATGGGTAATACCTAGTTAATAAATATATCAAGGGATTATTTAGAACCTGGGCGAAATAACGACTTTAGAGTAAAATTGTAGCAAATAACACAGGACATGAAACGATTCATTTCCAGCCGTTAAATCAAAATTGAATCATTAATTGAAAGAACACTTCACCTTTAGTTAAGAGGATTGAAATGATAGGCATTAAAATGAAATAAATCATAAGTAAACACTACATTATTTAATATTGTAGATATAAATTATATACATAGTCCTATAAGGACTTTTCCCTTTCGGATATTAACTTTCTTTTCAGGTTTATTATATAATTGAAACAGCATCAATAATACGGAAAGAAATCAGCAATAATTGCAAGACGGAATGAGAACAACAATTCTCAAATAAAACTGGAGACATTGTTTCATGAATGTAGATCAATCCTGACGAGGAGATTAGTATCTCCTGTAACGAGGTACAACACACATTTCTTTTATGTAGATGTCAAAAGAAAACTTTAAAATTAAAAAGGCCATCTGGGATACGGTATTCAACTAGATATCTTTTAAATTCATTTCTATTCTGAGGAAAATAATTGGAATGTTATAAGAAGAGTAATGACATCTTCACAGAATACAAATAAATCCATGTAGTAGACTCCCACATTAAAAAATTCAGTCACTATAGATTTGTAATTGTAAAGTTGAGGAGTCTACTGGACGTTAAACATTTTTTACCTCCCGCTACCCTTCGTAAGGGAGGTATAGAGATCGTGCTAAAAATCGCATATCGAGATTTTGGTAAATGACCACGTTTTAAGGTCCCTTGAATCCATTTTTAACATTTTCACGAAGATGTCTGTGTATATGTGTGTGTGTGCGTGCGTGCGTGTGTATGTGCGTGTGTTTGTATGTGTGTGTGTGCGTGTGTGTGTGTATGTGTGTGGATCCTCTTTACGATCTAACTCAAATACTATCAATAAGAAAATTTTGTAACCTTGTATTTCTATCTTATTCTAATATAGAAAGAAGCCATTAATTTTGGTGTTAATCGGATGACCGCAAATGGCAGTTTACTTGAAATTCAAAATAGTTTTTCTTCAAAAAATACTTTTAAATGTTATTTTTTCGCAATTTGTTATTATAAAACTTAAAGGTTATTCAATTTTCTACAGGTTTACATTAATATTTTTACCTCTCGCTAAGAGAGGTATTGGATTCATGCTAAAAATCGCATATCCAGATTTTATTGAATAAGCACGTTTTAAGGTCCCTACAATCCGATTTTAACATTTTTACGATGATGTCTGTGTGTGTGTGTGTGTGGATGTGTGTGTGTGTGTGTGTGTATGTGTGTGTGTGGGATGTTGGAAGGACGGTTACTCAAAAACTATAAGACTTAAAATTTGTTTAACAACGTATTTCCCAATCGGACATTCATGGGAAGATCTGAAAAGGTTTTGGTAATAATTGGACAACCGGAAGTAGAAGATTCTTGAAAAAAAATCTTCTAAATATTATTTTTTCAAAATTTTTCGTGTTAATATTAAAGAAAATTAAATTCTCTATCTGATACATTTAAATATTTTATTATATATTCCATAGATTTAGAGATAAAAGAAGTATAATATATAAAATAATCTGTTGTAATAAATTTGACAGCCGAAAGAATGCCATGAAAAATAGTTGATAATTTAAATTATTTGTAACTGACAGATAAATGTCAGTGTCAGAAATAATGAGTAATGAATTAAAAATGTACTTGGAGAATCCCTTAGTTCTTGATCTGTGACTATTATGGAGATGACAAGTCTAGGTTGAAGGACTTAAATTTGTTTCAAACATTATGGGACAATGTACACCAGTACTGTAGACTAGAGTAACTTTGAATTGCGAAAAAGCTATCAAATTCTTCTCAAGTAAGTTGTAAATATTGACAAAATCGGAGTGCAATCTATCCGTCACTTTATTAAAGGGAATTAAGGTTATTTAGATATAACAAGTATGAAAAAATAAAATGTAAAAGAAGATATATAAGAATAGATGCACAATCCAGATATATACATTTTAGACCGCCCAAAATTAATGTTTTTACTAGAAGAATATGAAGAGAAAGTAAACAAAGTTGTTCGAATTGAAAATTGCTGTTACCAGCCTAATATTTATATATGGTAAACTCTACTTTGTAATTTATTGTAACATAATTTATGGTAAAATATCTTCATGTTGAGACATGCTATTATTGAATAATAAAGAAGTTTATACGTCAGATTTATATGAATATATTATTTGTATTTATAAAAATAATCTTTGCTTTATGCATACAGCCAGGTAAAATATACGGCGAGAGGTTATGTGCTGGCCACATCAGATTTTTTTATATCTATTTTATGGATAAATTTATAGAGTAATATAAAAATTATATTTCGGAGCTTATGTTTTAAACAAAACTCCATGGTTGCATAGTTGAGCTGAAATGTATGTAACTGACAGATAAATGTCACTGTCAAAAAAAGAATCATTTTAAATTAATAACAGTAACGTTTTCAAAAGAAAATTATAAATAGAACAATAGTTACATGGAAAGGAACCTAATATACATAATTTCAAATTAATAATAGTAACGTTTTAAAACGAAAATTGTAAATAGAACAATAATTATATGGAAAGGAACTTAAGACACATAATTTATAGTATTAGTAAATATGTAGGTGTATATTTAAATAAAAAATAAATATATTATCACGGCATATTACTCATTGCTGGGTGTGTTTATCTGCTTGGTACACAGATTTTGGTAATGATGATAACATATTTGTATCGTGCGGGCGTTTACCAAGCGTCACCTTACGGGTACTCATTTCTGGCATTGAGAGTGCATCACGCAGGGGTCAATTTTGTGCCATTTAAAATTCGACATATTTGGCGGGGATCGGGATCGAATCGAGTTCCCCAGATTTGCAACCAGACATCAGGCACGCGGCAACGAGACCCCATAGGTATGTATTTAAATTAATAAAATTTAAATGGCGGGAGGTATTGTGTTGGTCACATCAGATTTTTTATGTTTCATGTTTGTGTTTGTTGACTAATGTGCTTATTTAGAGCAGTGCCGGCTGCTAGTGTGTGTGTCCAAAAAAGTTCTGGCTAGGTAGGTCTGGCGTATCCAGGATTCAGTACTACGAGGTAGGCAGCTCGGCTAGAGTGTCAAGTCAAGTGAATAGATACACTTATGCGACAATGGAGCATCAAATGAAGATTGAATGGTCTCCTGCTGAATCATATACGATCACCGGCATTTTAAATAGTTGTCAGTCGTTTTATGCCAACACTTTCAAAAAGACATATGTGTAAGAGTTTTGCCTATAAACTTTAACACTATTACGTAGATTCATAAAGAAGGGGAGACAACACTAAGCACACTATAAGAAATTACGTTTTCCTTTTAAATAAAATGAAAATACTATAAGTAAAATAATGGACAAATTATTCTTGAAACAATATGGAACTGAACGTATGAATTCCTTTCAGATTCATAACAATCTGTCATTTTGGCTCTTGTCCCATTTTTCCAACTTAATAACAATTCACACATCTAGTCGCCTGTGCAGCAAAAGACAAAAATAAATAGTGTAGTGCACTTGGATGTGCATTTGTCGAAGCGCTGGAGCGCGAGTGTTGTATAAAACAACGCGATGTTTAATTTATTAGTTTCAAGAGACACGGCACACTCGATCAATCACTAGGTGTTACAATGCTTCACGGATTAAAACTTGGTCGAATAGTGCATGCGTGTTCGGTGTTCGTCGCTCTGGTTCGAGTCAGTGAGTGCACTTTTTTATTTTCTGGGTTTTCAGGTCATCTGCATGTCTATAAAGGCCACGTGTTATCGAATCGTGAAAAATAACCATGTGCGGGAGAAATGATTTGTGGAGCGAATGTGAACCAGCTAAATCGAACATCGTTGTGTATCTACAGTCAAACTGTGAACATGTCAAAACGTTTATTTTTTATTTTATGTTTACAAAGCGATAACTATTATCGCTGATTTCTAATGTTGGAGTCAAACTAATTTCTTCTATTTTTCATTTTAATATCAAATGCTTACAAACAAGACAAAGTACATCGCAGTCAATCACTTTGACGTGATATTGACATTCGGGATCTAGTTTAGAATCTATTTGATCCTGTTTCAAAGGTGGTGCTTCGCGTGGGCAGGGACTAAGAAAATGAGTAGTACAATATCATTTATCCCCTTTTAAAAAGAACGATTTAGGGTATATACGTGCTCCTGGGAGTTGATCTTCTTGGTATAAAGAAAGAGGCTCTAGACACTATAATTTCAATAATTTTTCATTGTGAAGCGGTATAATTTTTAGTATAAATTTCCACCGCTACCGATATCACTAATTCTATAACTGCCGCTATTTTTTACCTCTCGATAAGAGAGGTATTGGATTCATGCTAAAAATCGCATATCGAGATTTTATTGAATAAGCATGATTTAAGGTCCATAGAATCCGATTTTAACATTTTTACAATGATGTCTATGTGTATGTTGTGGATGTGTGTGAGGTTGTTGGCGACGCGATTTCTCAAATTCTATAAGACTAAAGACCTGTTTGACTACGGATTCCTTAATCTAACATTAATGGGGAGAGTTGAATAGGTTTTGGTACCAATTGGAAAACCGGAAGTAGTAGTATCTTAAAAAAAATCTAAATACTTTTTAATTTTTTTATTATTATTAGTATAAAAGAACGTAGAATTCTCTATTCGAAACATTTTAAAATTTTATTATATCTTCTATATATTGACATAAAAAAAATCTGATGTGGCCAGCACATAACCTCTCGCCGTATATTTAACCTGGCTGTATGCATAAAGCAAAGATTATTTTTATAAATACAAATTATATATTCATATAAATCTATGACGTATAAACTTCTTTATTATTCAATAATAGCATGTCTCAACATGAAGATATTTTACCATAAATTATGTTACAATAAATTACAAAGTAGAGTTTACCATATATAAATATTAGGCTGGTAACAGCAATTTTCAATTCGAACAACTTTGTTTACTTTCTCTTCATATTCTTCTAGTAAAAACATTAATTTTGGGCGGTCTAAAATGTATATATCTGGATTGTGCATCTATTCTTATATATCTTCTTTTACATTTTATTTTTTCATACTTGTTATATCTAAATAACCTTAATTCCCTTTAATAAAGTGACGGATAGATTGCACTCCGATTTTGTCAATATTTACAACTTACTTGAGAAGAATTTGATAGCTTTTTCGCAATTCAAAGTTACTCTAGTCTACAGTACTGGTGTACATTGTCCCATAATGTTTGAAACAAATTTAAGTCCTTCAACCTAGACTTGTCATCTCCATAATAGTCACAGATCAAGAACTAAGGGATTCTCCAAGTACATTTTTAATTCATTACTCATTATTTCTGACACTGACATTTATCTGTCAGTTACAAATAATTTAAATTATCAACTATTTTTCATGGCATTCTTTCGGCTGTCAAATTTATTACAACAGATTATTTTATATATTATACTTCTTTTATCTCTAAATCTATGGAATATATAATAAAATATTTAAATGTATCAGATAGAGAATTTAATTTTCTTTAATATTACCACGAAAAATTTTCAAAAAATAATATTTAGAAGATTTTTTTTCAAGAATCTTCTACTTCCGGTTGTCCAATTATTACCAAAACCTTTTCAGATCTTCCCATGAATGTCCGATTGGGAAATACGTTGTTAAACAAATTTTAAGTCTTACTGTTTTTGAGTAAACGTCCTTCCAACATCCCACACACACACATACACACACACACACACACATCCACACACACACACACACAGACATCATCGTAAAAATGTTAAAATCGGATTGTAGGGACCTTAAAACGTGCTTATTCAATAAAATCAGGATATGCGATTTTTAGCATGAATGCAATACCTCTCTTAGCGAGAGGTAAAAATAATAAATAAAATAATCTGTTGTAATAAATTTCAGAGCCTAAACAACTCCATAGTAACCATCAGATGTTTGTAAATGAAAGAAAAATGTTAGTGTGAAAAACCAACAGTATTTCTTAAAACTATTCGGGCGGTATTGGAAGCTGAATTCTATAACTTGACCTTAAGTCTATTTTAACTAAACACATGACAGTGGATAAGAACCGATTCAAAATTTATCATAGTACAAATATGGTTTTATGTAGATTTTAGCTGAAATTTTAGAAATTTACGCTTTTATGTTAAATGAAGAAGTTTAACTGACATTATTGAAGATTTTTTCTGTGATATTGGTAAGTTTACTATTTCTTGTTGTATAATAATAATAATAACAATTAAATATTTAAAATTATAGCTCTATACATTTACTCATCGGAAATCTCGTCAAGAAATTGGAAGAAATTCAAGCATTTAGAAGTTAGGAGAAAACTTCCTCAAAACATAAATTTAAAATTATAAAAATAATCTAAACATAAAGAATAGACATGAGAAATTTTAAGGCGTGAGCAGTCATGTGACTTTGTTGGCCTTGACAAGCAGATATGGGGGCCCGTAACAGAATGATAACCAGTAATTATGTACATAGATGTCAAATAACAATTTTTCATTCTAAATTTAGTGATTTTCCAATTCCATGTGGTTTATTTTCTTCGACAAGTAAATTCCACTCTTCTGGTGACAAATAAACTACGTGAATTTGAATTTAGAAAATCTTAAAAAAATTAATGAAAAATTCTGACATTTGACATCTATATATATATATAATTACTAATTGTCATTCGGACACGGCCCCCATATCTGCTTGTCGACGCCAACAATGTCACATGACTGCTCGCGCCCTATACTTATGTAACCAAAAACGGAAGTGGCGAGAGATATTGTGTTGGCCACAACAGATTTTTTTAATTTTTTCGGTATGGGTATAGATACAAAAATTATTATTGAAGGTAAGAACTATTATGCATTAATCATTAAAATATTCGGCGGAATCGAGGAAAAAAATTAAATAAATAATTATTAATAAAAATGTTAATATACGATTCTGAGTATGTAGGAATAATTTATTGACTTCTTGAACATACACAAGCTGGGTTCATGGCGTGAGTAATTTCTTCCAATCGTATTTAACAAGTTTCTCACAACTCTCGCAATGTAATATGGTACTATTGCATTCCTCTGGATAGTTTAAGTTTTCGTATTTTGAATACAATATATTATTATTAATGCGGGTATAATTAATTTACCATACAAAACAGTGTTTATAATAATGCATCAATTAATTGTTGACAGCTTCTTGCCGTATTCCCGTGTTCCTTCGCCAAACTTCCCTGTCCATGGCATCGTCTTCTTGCAGATCACGGTTCTCCATGATTTTTCTGATGTTGTCATTCCAGGATCATTCCAGGACCTACGAGATCTACCATGTTTTCTATTTCCCTGTGGTTTCCAAAGAAAAACTTGAATACAATATAATTATTTCTATTTATGTTTGTAAATGCTTGGGTAAATAATTAATATCTAGAGCAAAGCTTTGTAAAGCAAGTATTTAAAAAAAAAATCAGCATGAATTTATATTATTTTTAATGTAGGTATATGTTTTTAATGTTTCATGCAATATTCATTTTATTCCAATATTTTCAGTAACATTTAATTACAAATGTAACAAAAAGCATTCATTTTAATTAGCTCATGTCAGTGTAAAGTTTTATTTAATTAATTTAATTTTCTACACAAAAACATGGAAGATACAAAGCTTCAATATAAATTAAAATGTTCTCTGTGGAATAATGTATGTTTCATTTTACCATTGAAACACACAGATTTTGTACATTTCCAAAAAAATCCTATTGCTGTGTTTTTACCCACAAAAGCATTTACAAATACAAATTGCATACGAATATAAGAACACAATTCAAGACAGTGCGAAATAGAAGACGAATTGCAGTTTAATAAAATCAGTTATGCATCTCGTTGATGCTTAATGCACGACAGAAAGGATTTTGAGACAAAATCAGACAATTAATCATTTTGCCATGCAGAGATATTTAATGGATGTAGTAATCTGGAGAAGAATAGATGAAGACGACGTTAGTTTATTTAGAGATGATGATTAAATTATTATAAGCTGTAAAATGACAGTCTATCTCATTAAGTTTAAAATGATCATTGGAATATTTATATTGGATGAGTTTAATCATTATTTTTATTTGTTATTCGTAAAGAAAACAAAAATAAGACACGTAACATATGTCCCATAAGTTTTGGCACAAATTTAAACATTTACTTAATAATTAACTATTTCATAAATATGGACGTGTTTTTCCACAAGGCGCAACTTTCTGCGAACACCTACCTAGTATTGGGTTTTGGGCGACATTTACATCGATTTCTCGGAATTCACACTGAGACCTCCGAAATTAAAGGACATGATGGTTTTTATACTAACAATATTGCAGAGGTCCCTAATAATGTCAGATTCGCAGATAAGGTGCTGTATGGTGTATTATTTCCACAAAGGGTGTATCCAGGCTTTATGTGGACCGAGTGAGGTCTAGTCCTGGATAGTCAAAGGTACATCTAACAAAATTGGTTAATTTTATTGAAAAAGAACACTCTGGGGGAACGATTTTATCTTCTGGCCGGTCCTGTCACTATGCAATACTAACTCAAAATTGACTAATAGACCAAAATGAACCATTTATTCTACGAAACGACAAGCCTTTTAATCTTTATTCGGCTCGTTCCGTGGAAGGTATTTGGGCTCGTTTATCTCGAAAAGTTTACGATGGAGGTTGGGAAGCCCAACATGCGGACGAAATTCACCGCACAATATACAAAAATTCAGGAATAACCGACAAATCGATAAAAAGTCACCCAAAACCCAATGCTAGGAGTCCGAAGCAAGTTATGGAAGTACACAGCCCTCTTTATTTAATTTAAGTTCATAATTTTGTTTCTTATTTTTTTATAATAAAAAAAAAATTGTTGTGGCTAGCACAATACCTCTCGCCACTTCGTTTTTTTGGTTACATAAGTATAGGGCGCGAACAGCCATGTTACAGTGTTGGCCTTGACAAACAAAAGTGGGGTTTCGTTTCAGAATGATAATTAGTAATTATGTACATACATGTCAAATACCAGAATCACGAAATTTATAACGTAAGTATTTCACAGTTCTTGTATACCTATACACCCTGCACCAAAAATTCTACTTATATCTATTCTTTATATTTAGATTTTTTAAATTTAAATTCATTCTCTGAAGAAATTTTGTCCTGCTCTTCTAATTTTTCGAGATGTTTCCAATTCATTGCGGGGAGTAACAGTATTTCTGAAGAGTATGTGTAAAATACCTATAATATTAAATATTTAACTATTAATACATTAAGAAATAATATAATGTATGTACTTCCCAGAAAGAGTCTTCAATAATGTCTCCGGATTTCTGACAATGACTTTTATCTGTAAGTTACAAACATTTTAAATTTTCAACTGTTTTCTATCGCATTCTTTCGGCTGTAAAATTTATTACAACAGATTACTGTATATAGTGTATTTCTTTTAACTCTAAATCTATATAATACATAATAAAATATTTTAATGTATCAGATAGAGAATTTAATTTTCTTTAATATTATCAAGAAAAAAAAATCAAAAAATAATATTTAGAAGATTTTTTTTCAAGAATTTTCTACTTTCGGTTGTCCAATTGTTACCAAAACCTTTTCAGATCGTCCCATGAATGTCCGATTGGGAAATACGTAATTAAACAAATATAAAGTCTTATAGTTTTTTAGTAATCGTCTTTCGAACTTCCCACATACGTACACACATATATACACACACACACACACACACACATACATCCACACACACACACACACACAGACATCATCGTAAAAATGTTAAAATTGGATTGTAGGGACCTTAAAACGTGCTTATTCAATAAAATCTGGATATGCGATTTTTAGCATGAATCCAATACCTCTCTTAGCGTGAGGTAAAAAAACTTTATGTTGAAACATGTAAAAATAATTGTGGGCAATTTTTCGTTGTATAGATTAGGTGTTAACATTTAACAATTACTCGAAATCACAGTCAAACAGCATTTATTCTCCTACAACACCGAAGTGTCGGTGTATGCTTGCACCTTCATCTGGGTAAGGCTAGGCGCCCACTTTCGATTTTTAGTCGCGCGATTGTTCAGTCGCACAAATAGATCGTACATTTTTTAATGTGAACACACGCACATGCGAATAAATAATCGCAGCGATTAAAAAGATGCAACAGGATCTATTTTTCTAGCGATACGACTGTCGCGTTTCAAATATGAAAACTATAGAAATGATTACGCTTTCACTCATTAGCATGTATTTTTCCAGTCGCACAACATGAACCGTACATTGCAATTCTTTTTATTTTGTAAAACTGTTTATAAAGATCTACATGGCTGACAGTGATTCTATTACTTCGGAATCACCATCACAAGATATCTTGGACACAGAAAAAATATTTATGAGATGGAAAAATGGCCTGTATTATACAGGTGTCTCTAAAGTACGTGGACATATTTTAACCACAGATTCCCGTACCTAAAATACAACCATATTACTACACTTACATATGTACATATGTCCACAAGTATACCGTTTAGCCAGCATTCTTCTTCAAAGTGCTATTGAAAAAAAATATTTGGCTTATAATAACAGAACGCTTTGTTAGAGTAGAATGATATTTGGTATGGTAATCCATATGAATATGTCATACATTAAGATGACATTTGTTATTATTAAAGAACCTTTCCAAGTTGGGATACAATTAACTTGGCAATCACTACGCTATCTGGCACCGGCTGGTGGTTGTAACAAGGGCTTGCTCGGGTGGGCAACACACATGACATCTACGCAAGGAGCTTCGTGGCAATTGTAAAAAAAATTAAATAGATGTTGTGTGTGAGGCCACCCTAGGGATATAACCTGTAAGGGTTGAAAATCCTGAAACAATATACATATACATTATTAATGAACCACTAGTGTATAAAACTCGGGTATCAGGACTATGATTAGTCCACAACTTTTTAATGGCAATGTGAATAACGTAAAATTTAATCTAGCAGTGTAATCAAATGTCATAAACCTAATTTTTAAATCAGTAACAATTGATTATAGGTTGTCAAAAAATAGTTAAATTTGGTTCACGAAAAATGACTATTCAAGGTCATTTATAAATCGTCTGATACAATATTACTTGTAGAAAATTATACTTTTTTTTAAATAATGCCTGTCTCAAAGATTTATCTTCTTCAACTATGTTTTTGTAAAACAAAAAAATAGAGACAACATAGACCTTGGAATAAAATTTGATTTAAATGTCATCATCATTAGCACAGAGGGTAGTGTAGTGGGTAATAAGATACCTGAAACTCTACGACATAATGTCATTATTATTTGTAGTGTGTTAGAAAGTAATATCATCATTTACGTATATCTGTCATACAACATAAATAACATAGACATACGTAAAATAATCTTTCTCTTTCTAATATAAAATGTTGCTAAACTACTGCTGCCTCTTACGAGTTCATACTTACTGACAAAAATTGGGATTACCTAGTCGCAAGTGTGTGCATTGTAAAATCTTACATAATAAAAATCTGATGTGACCAACACAATACCTCCCGCCATTTAACTATGGGGTCTCGTTGCCGCGTGTCTGGTCGCGAATCTTGGGAATCCGATTCGATCCCGATCAACGCCAAATAATTCGAAGTTTAAATGGCATAAAATTAACCCTTGTGGTAATCGCCCGCATAATACAAATATGTCATCATCATTACCGAAATGTGTGTATAAATTAGATTAGCACACCCAGCAATGGATAATATGCCGTGAATATATATTAAATGATTCTTTATTTAAATACATACCTGCATATATACTAATGCTAGAAATTATGTATTTTAAGTTCCTTTCCATAAAACTATTGTTCTATTTACAATTTTCCTTTTAAAACGTAACTATTATTAATTTGAAATGATTATTTTTTTGACAGTAACATTTATCTGTCAGTTACATTATATTTGAGCTGAACTCTGTAACCACGGAGATGTGATTAGCATAAGCTCCGAGATATCATTTTTATATTACTTTATAAATTTATGCATAAAATATATAGAAAAATTAGAAAAGCAAACTTGTAAAAAATGAAATAACCTTTACTTTTTATAATAACAAATTAAAAATAAATTACATTTAAAAGTATTTTTTGAAAAAAAAACTATCTTGAGCTTCAAGTAAACTGCCATTTCCGGTTATCCGATTGCCACCAATATCTAATGGCTTCTTTCCATATTAGAATAAAGTAGAACTACATGGTTTCAAAACTTTAAGAATGATAGTATTTGAGTTAGAGCGTAAAGAGGATCCACACACACACACACACTCACACACACACACACACACACACACGCACACACACACACACACATACATACACACAGACATCATCGTGTAAATGTTAAAATTGGATTGTAGGGACCTTAAAACGTGGTCATTTACCAAAATCTCGATAAGCAAATCTAAGAATAAATAAGTAGAACAATAAATTATTGGTCGATTAGTTGATGCAACATAAAAAGTACATCTCCATTTCTAAACCACATTTCAATTAATGGAACAACATTTCTACTAGAAAATTTGGCATAAAGTTCGATATAAATATCCCATCGACATCTCTTTATTTAATGTGCCATCCAACTGCTCTGTCATATATTATTGTTTAACGGAAAGAAATAGGCGTGCATCTACAGAGCGTCTCTGTTTGCGGCGACGTAAACTAGCTATTGTGGAGGGTTTTAGTGCAGACCGATGCAGCAGAATGGTCTCGGGGACATTTTTACTATATGTGTGTATTTATTGTATCGGCTCTGCACATGGCCGAGTTGTAAGTTATGACCTGTTTTATGCGATGTTTAGCTTATAGAACGAGGTGGAAAGAGACGAGATTTAGGAGGTTAAGAGGATGTTTTTGAAGGATGCTGACCTACATAAGAAAAATATAGACATTCGACGGATTTTCAATATTGTACATGAAAATATTTATCAATGCACTGAAATAGAAAAAGGAAATACAAATTAACCGATTTATGATGCTAAATGTGAAACTGTAAAATATGACAAAAAAATTGAAAACTGTAAGTTACTCGAAATAAAACTTCGTCGAACAATACGTAATAGTAATTTACGTAACAAGACCTGAAAGTAAGATTTTACTCGATGAGCAAGCTTATTCCAGAGCGAGCCGCAGATATAATATTTATTATATCTCGGAGCTTATGCTTTAAACACATCTCCATGTTTATATAGTTCAGCTCAAATGTATGTAACTGACAGATAAATGTCACTGTCAAACAAATAATCATTTCGAAATAATAATAGTAACATTTTAAAAGGAAAATTGTAAATAGAACAATAGTTTTATGGAAAGAAACTTAATATACATAATTTATAGCATTAGTAAATATGAAGGAATGTATTTAAATAAAGAAATAAATTAATATATTATCACGACATATTATCCATTGCTGGGTGTGCTAATCTGATTTGTACACACATTTCGGTAATGATGATGACATATTTGTATTGTGCGGGCGTTTACCAGAGGGGTTAATTTTATGCTATTGAAATTTCGAATTATTTGGCGTTGATCGGGATCGAGTCGGATTCCCTAGATTCGCGACCAGACATCAGGCTCGCGGCAACGAGGCCCCATAGGTATTTTTTTTTTAATGTTTACCG
The DNA here is from genome assembly GCA_951394225.1 of Harpalus rufipes. NCBI lineage: Eukaryota > Metazoa > Arthropoda > Insecta > Coleoptera > Carabidae > Harpalus > Harpalus rufipes. Next base: position 38,983,071 of record OX596283.1, read on the forward strand.
ATAGTGTCTAAGACAGTAGGCTTTATTTACAAATTACAGATGGTAAGTAATGTGAATCACTTATCGATCAGGAGGCGGAGGCCGTAAGTGAATAAAAACAACGATCAAAGTTTATTTTAAAAATAATAAAGAATAATTTTTAATATATCAAAATAATCTTTAAATCTTACTTTTTTTTAATTTTGTGCGTTGATCGTGTAATAAACGCTTTGTGGTCAGTAAGTGCCCTCCTACCGGTATTGGATGTATTGGAGATCTCGACCTCATCTCCCCAATCGGTAGGAAGCACTTACTGCTCTTAATACTTAATAACTATAATTTTACGTAGATATATAATATACTCATAATAAGGCTCTCACACTATAGTTTTATATTTTTTGCTATATTCATTACAACTTTTAAAACACTAATTAATTAACTGTACAAAATAGAGGAATCTAACAATTTATATTTTCTTCATATTAATTTGGAATGCTAAAAAATAACTACTAAATTACACTTATTATCATTAATCTATTTTTGGGAAAGGAAAAACACGACTGAGAAGTTATCGCTGAAGTATTGTTCCTTCTGGATGTTTTATAAATTTCCGTGTAGGGTTTGTCAAGCTGACGAAATATTTTGCGTTGGTTTTTGCTTATAGAAAACAAAACACTATTACTCCGTTGGTAATTGCTTTTGAAACTGCTAAGACTTGCAACTTGTACAAAAGTTCATCTCGTCCTCATCCTCCACTGCAACGACGTGGATTTAACTCAGGCTGAGGGGGCTAGGCAATTAGCAATTACACAACAATTAAAAGTATGTTAACATCGTCAATTAGTGAAACTCAATGAATGAATTTCTTAACCACTGCAAAATAAGATGCCAGGTTAGGAATGAAATGGTTAATGAGATTTTGTTGGAAGTTATTAGACATGCAATCCAATTCTAACTTCTACATTAATTATGTTCAAGATGTTTCAATTACTTCATTCAATATAGCAGGTCTCTTCTTTATTGCTTTATTCAAATCTAAACTTTACTCAGAAATAGTAACGGAACGAATCGTTGGTTATTTTCATTAAAATCAGTTAATTACGGGACGAGTGAATTTCAGAGATACTATTTTTAAGAGGAAGGTCCTCATTTTCATACATTTCAATGTATTTTGCTGTCAAACAATTTCCAATGTCAGACAATAACAATTACAGATGTTTATTCTCAATAACAATTTAACAAACACATCACATACTCGTAGTACCAAAACCATTCAATGGCTGCTTTGTAATTTAAAATAGTATATCAAAAGACTTGTCAGCGTCAAACATTGATTTAAGAACTTTTCAAAAAAGTATTGGATAAAAGGAAACTAAAGAAATTAACCCCTCGCCCTGCGGGCATCGTGGTAATATATTTCTTTCGTGACAAATATGTTACACTCCACACTTGTATAATAAATAACTATTACCGTGAGCCCACAAAAACTAAAGGGTTTTTCAATTGGGGCGGGTCGATGTTGGCAGCCTGTGGCGGCCATGTTGTTTTGGTGGTGTCTGTCTAATCTGTTGTTTATTATTCTGTCACAGATGCAAAATGACCATGGCAAGTTACACGATTGAGCAGCATGTCCAAATGATAAAACTTTATTATCAAAATGAGTGTTCGTTAGTGCAAACGTTGCGCACGTTGCGCTCATTTTACGGCAGACGCGGTGGCCCTTCAAAGTCGACTCTCCAACATTGCCGCGGTCCGTGAAAGTGTGCAGAGGAACCCGAGGCAGTCAATTCCTCGCCGTGCACAAGAACTCGGCCTTTCGCAAAGTTCAACTTGGCAAATTTTACGTCGGGAGTTGGGCCTACATCCGTACAAGATCAAAGTTAATGACCATAGACAACGCCGTTTGTTCGGTGAACGGGCTTCGGAACGTTTGGAAAAGGGCCCCAATTTTGGCCGAAAAATCATCTTTAGCGACGAGGCGCATTTTTGGATGAATGGCTATGTTAACAAACACAATTCCCGTATATGGGACCACTCGGATCCGTGCCACCGTGAGAAGTCGCGGCGGACATTTGAACAATGTTATATTCCATACATAATTGCATATATGGGCCTTTCATATAAAAAATAAAAAATTCGTTAATACCTCACACACAACTTGTTTTATTCCATTTCAACATCGAACCGCCCTTATAGAAAAACCCTTTATATGTATTGTCATATTATTCAACAAAATTAAAGACAGATTAACATTTTTAATATTCTTTTACTACTTTTAATCTACGGTTTACTGCCGCGTCTGTACACTTTGTAACCCGTAGACGCAAAGTAGTGAAATAAATAGACGTATTAATATGCTCACCTGTACCGGACTTATAAACACTGTGACGATATCTTCATTACTATAACACAGTATACCGCGGGTTAACGCTAATACATATTCGTTGTTTCGTTTTCTATAAAAAAAATCGGATGTGGCCAGCACATAACCTCTCGCCGTATATTTTACCTGGCTGTATGCATAAAGCAAAGAATATTTTTATAAATACAAATAATATATTCATATAAATCTATGACGTATAAACTTCTTTATTATTCAATAATAGCATGTCTCAACATGAAGATATTTTACCATAAATTATGTTACAATAAATTACAAAGTAGAGTTTACCATATATAAATATTAGGCTGGTAACTGCAATTTTCAATTCGAACAACGTTGTTTACTTTCTCTTCATATTCTTCTAGTAAAAACATTAATTTTGGGCGGTCTAAAATGTATATATGGATGGTGCATCTATTCTTACATATCTTCTTTTACATTTTATTTTTTCATACATGTTATATCTAAATAACACTAATTCCCTTTAATAAAGTGACGGATAGATTGCACTCCGATTATTCTTATATCGATGTGTAATTTTGTCAATATTTACAACTTACTTGAGAAGAATTTGATAGCTTTTTCGCAATTCAAAGTTACTCTAGTCTATAGTACTGGTGTACATTGTCCCATAATGTTTGAAACAAATTTAAGTCCTTCAACCTAGACTTGTCATCTCCATAATAGTCACAGATCAAGAACTAAGGGATTCTCCAAGTACATTTTTCTTTCATTACTCATTATTTCTGACACTGACATTTATCTGTCAGTTACAAATAATTTAAATTATCAACTATTTTTCATGGCATTCTTTCGGCTGTCAAATTTATTACAACAGATTATTTTATATATTATATTTCTTTTATCTCTAAATCTATGGAATATATAATAAAATATTTAAATGTATCAGATAGAGAAATTAATTTTCTTTAATATTACCACGAAAAATTTTCAAAAAATAATATTTTGAAGATTTTTTTTTCAAGAATCTTCTACTTCCGGTTGTCCAATTATTACCAAAACCTTTTCAGATCTTCCCATGAATGTCCGATTGGGAAATACGTTGTTAAACAAATTTTAAGTCTTATAGTTTTTGAGTAACCGTCCTTCCAACATCCCACACACACACACACACACATCCACACACACACACAGACATCATCGTAAAAATGTTAAAATCGGATTGTAGGGACCTTAAAACGTGCTTATTCAATAAAATCTGGATATGCGATTTTTAGCATGAATGCAATACCTCTCTTAGCGAGAGGTAAAAAGGGAGCCACTCATTTTCTATAACTTTTATGTATTTATATATTGGTATTTGTTCTTATTAATCTAATACTATTTAATTCACTACAAGTAATTTAAAAACTGAATTAACAAAATGAAAAATGTGACTGTTGGTTAAAAATAATCCTTATCACTATTCTATTTACAAATAAGCCTTCTCCCAGTATACTTATGTATTTGTATCAAATCTCTTGTTTGTCTATGAGAGCAATTTCTTAAGAAAACTCGTAAACCTCTCCTATAAAACGTTCATCCTAGTATGACATACGCCTGGTCATAGAAGACGCTAGTCTTGAATACTAGTACACCGTCAGCAAAACTTACCTTTCTCCTTTCCCCAAATAGTAAATGACTAGACTTGTAGAAAGAAAAACTTTATAAGGAAATCAAAATACGAGTATATGGATGAATTTATATGTTCGTAAATGGAATTTACTTACCTTCATAACGAACTAAGTGCTGATTTTTTTTTTGTATTTTCCGCAATATATTTATCATTTTAAATAGAATGCTATGTTTTTGATCAAATAAAGGAATAGCGAGTTTTCAATTAATAAGCATATTTTAACTTAAGCGTGTACATTACGAGTATTTGTTAGGAAGGTTCATATTATATTTTTACCTCTCGAAGAGAGGTATTGCATTCATGCTAAAAATCGCATATCCAGATTTTATTGAATAAGCACGTTTTAAGGTCCCTACAATCCGATTTTAACATTTTTACAATGATGTGTGTGTGTGTGTGTGTGTGTGTGTGTGTGGATGTGTGTGTGTATGTGTGTGTGTGTGTGTATGTGGAATGTTGGAAGGACGATTACTCAAAAACTATAAGACTTTAAATTTGTTTAACTACGTATTTCCCAATCGGACATTCATGGGAAGATCTGAAAAGCTTTTAGTAACAATTGGACAACCGGAAGTAGAAGAATCTTGAAAATAAATCTTCTAAATATTATTTTTTTAAAAATTTTCGTGGTAATATTAAAGAAAATTAAATTCTCTATCTGATACATTTAAATATTTTATTATATATTCTATAGATTTAGAGATAAATAAAATATAATATATAAAATATTCTGTTGTAATAAATCAGCTGAAAGAATGCCATAGAAAATAGTTGAAAATTTAAATTGTCAAAAAATGTCAGTGTCAGAAATCCGGAGACAAGTGCATACATTATATTATTTCTTATTGCATTAATAGTTTAATATTTAATATTATAGGTATATTACACATACCCTTCATATATGCTGTTACTTCCGACAATGAATTGGAAACATCTCGAAAAATTAAAAGAGTAGGACAAAATTTCTTCATAGAATGAATTTAAATTAAAAAAATCTAAATATATGGAGTAGATATAAGTAGAATTTTTGGTGTAGAGTGTAAGTATACATGAAATGTTAAATACATTAAGGTGCGAGCAGTCATGTGTCAGAATTATAGCTAGTAATTATGTATATAGATGTTATATATCATAATTTCTCATTTTAAATTTAATGATTTTCCAATTCCATGGGATTTATTTTCCTCGACAAGTCAATTCCACACTCCTGGTGACAAATTAACTACATGAATTTAGAAAATCTTGAAATTTTTAATGAAAAATTCTGACATTTATGTACATAATTACTAATTATCATTCTGAAACGGGCCTCCACATCTGCTTGTCAAGACCAACAATGTAACATGGCTGTTCGCGCCCTATACTTAACCAAAAAAAGGAAGTGGCGAGAGGTATTGTGCTGGCCACAACAGATTTTTTATAACTGTAAGAAAAACTGATTAGATATTGATAATAAATGGTCAAAAAATATTATTATAGAGTCAAATCTAATTTAAAAACTTATAAAAACTATTATTATACGTCGATAAACTTGACCTTTTTACCTTCCATTACCTGTGGTTAGGAAGGTATTGTCTTTTATCAAAAAATTCGATATTGAGTTTCTAATGAATAAGCACGTTTTGGGGTTAACACGAATTTACTATTTTTACGAATATGTTTGTATGTGTGTGTGCGTGTATGTGTGTGCGTGTGTGTATGTGACGATCGTTTCGAATCGCATTACTCTAATACCACGATACCAAAAATTATATTTTTTTCGTATTCCTCGAGTTTAGATCCATATGCAGACGTTAATAGGATGAACCCTCATTCGCAACTTTTAGCAGTTTTTCTTGAAAAAACGTAGTTAAATATCATTTATTGCCGTTTAATAATATTTTAAATTTTAAAGAATATATTATTTTCTATTCGATTTGGTTACATTTTATACTTCATATTCAATAGATGTAGAGTTAAAGAATTAAAAAGATATTAAATTTCAGAAATCAGCCAGCTATGCTAACCATGGAAACTGCTAATATATTCAGATAATTCAAATTGACAGACGTCAATATCGATGAAAAGAAAATGAATGTGGCAGAGATGAGAATGTTGAGATAGATGTTGGGAAAGACACGGAAAGATAGGTTAAGAAATGAAAGGATGAGGGAAATGGCTCGAGTGATAGAAGCTTCTAGAAAGATACAAAAGAGACGATTACATTGGTTTGAGCATGTCATGAGGAGAGACAAATATATTAGAAGAAGAATGAACAGCTTAGTAATAGAAGGCTGATGAAACAGAGGAAGACCAAAGATAAGATTGAAGGTATCGCGGAAGACTTAAGAGAAAAGGAACTGAATGAGAACAACACGCAAAACAGAAATAAATGGAAGAAGAAAATAATAAATAGCGACCCGTAACGAATTGGAAAAGATAAAGAAGAAGTAGATGTCAGTTTTAAGTGCAATTTGCATAGTTTGTTTATGAAATAATTTTATTGGAAATTTAAAATTTTGTGCAAGAAAATTTATGTATGGAATTTGAACATAATACACAGGATTGACGGAAGGTAATGAGCTGGCTACATTAGTTTTGTTATAAATTGTACTTGTAGATAAATACACAATTATATTTTTATTTAAACAATTTAAATCTAACCAATTCTTGGAAAAAACCTCAACTTTTTCCAATAGTCCATTGGTCTTCTATCACTTGTTACAGGTTTAGTTGTAACGATATCTGATACTGGAACTGTACCTTCAGATTGATTATTACTTTCAGATGAGGCAGTACCATCTACTAGTGTTTGGGCAGTACTATCAATTGTAGTTACTACTCCTTCCAATGTAGTAATTCTCAAATTTGTAGTTTCAACAGTACCGTCTATTGTAATTATTTGTCCATCATTTACAATAATATTCTCAGGTATACTTGTTTCTTTAGCACTTACATTGTTGTTTGTAGTTGTAGTTACAAATGTTATTAAAGAAATACTGTCCTTTGGTGGAAGTTTTGGTGTAGTTTTGTACTTGATGTTACATTAATAGATTTTGTATTTTGAGTTGTTGAGATTGGTTTATTGGTTTCTGTCGGAGTTGTTTGGGTTGTTGTTGTAGCATTGGTTGTTGGCGTTGTTGTACCATTAGTTCTTGGAATTGTTGAGGTAGTTGTAGTCGGTGTTGTTGGTGCTATTGTTGTTATTGATGGACTGGGACTGGAAATATCTAGAAACAAAATTCAGTCAGGTTTTTTTATTTCTTATTTACAAAGTTAGTTTTTAAGATAATTTTAGTCAAAATAGTGTAATCATATATAATTTTGCACCATTTCTTTTAGAAGTTGTGAAGTTGGTATGATATTTTATTTTAATAATCGTTTAGGAAAGGCAGGTATTATCTTTGGTCAAAAAATTTAGTGGTGAGTTTTCAATCAATAATTATGTTATAGGATCCCTACAATACGATTTTACTATTTTTACGATGATGTCTGTTTGTATTTGTGTGTCGGGGTATGTGTATATATAATGGCGGGCGCGATAACTCCAATGCTAGAATTCCAAAAATTATATTTTTTACGTATTCCTCTTCCTTACATCCATATGCAGACATGATTATATTTTGGTTCTAATTGGTCAACCGAAAGTATCCTCATTTGTAGGTTTTAACAGTTTTTCATGAAATAACGCTGTTAAATTGCTGGGTTTGCCCATCTGCTTTGTACACAGATATCGATAATGATGAAATATTTGTACCGTGCGAGCTCTTACCAGGCGTCACCTCACGGGCACTCATTGTTGGCGTGGAAAGTGCGCCACAGGGGTTAATTTTGTGCCCTTAAAATTCGAAGTAATTTTTGGCGTCGGTCGGGATCGAACCCGTGTCCCCAAGATTCACGACCAGACACTCAGAATATTTTATTCTCTATACAAATTAATTACATTTTATACTTCATATTCAAAGGATAGAGTTAACAAATTATAAAAAAATAAATTTCATAAAGCAGCTAGCTATACTATAAACCATGGAAACAGCTACTATATTAAGAAAATTCTAATTGAAAGATATCAGTGTCATATGCAATTAACATAGTAGGTTTGTTTTAAAATTTTACTGGAGAATCCTGTGCTAGAAATTTTCTGAATGGAATTTGTACAAAATACATAACAGAAGGTAATGTACTAGAAATATAGAATCTTTTGCAAAAAAAAAACTTTCTGTATAGAATTGATACAAAATACGTAGAACTGACGGAAGATAATGTGTTGGCTACATCAGATTTTTTATTATAAAATAATTACATTAAACTGTAAAATGCTTTAAGTCTGAAAAATTTATGTGTGAAATAAACACACACAAATTTGCCATGTATGAACAACGAATTACTTAAAAGTTATATAATTGCCAGCATTCGTATTCGGTTTTGCAAAACGACAGACTAATGTAAAACGAAGTAAATTAGCAGTTTATAGTGCAACTAACCATAAAAATTATTACTAATTTCGGCGATATTTTGTTAATTGCAGTGTTAAAATCATTTCCGCCCGAAATGAACTGGTGTTGCGCTCTAGTGGCAAATGCAAAAATACGTGCTATCTGTCACCGTCAACTGATGTTTGCAGAGTGCATTTGAGGTGGGTTTTTTACTCCGCGACGAAATAATACGAGCAGGTGTGCAGTAAATTTTATTTGGTTTGTCAAAGCAAACAGTTTTGAATATAAATATGAAACAGCTACGGACTTTTTTACCTATAATCTTTAGTTTTCATCAAACATTTAATTTAAATATATGTGCGACAAATTTCACAAATTATTGTGAAGGAGTCTTCAGAATTGGCTTCATTAGAAATAGAATATATAAAAATGTCAAGAACGTAAAAGAAAAGCATGAAAATAGAGAACTATATTATATATAAATTTACTAAAATCTATTTAAAAACGTAACTAGTAAATGGAGAATAATAACGAACAACTTATTTAATTCCTCTGTCAAATACTTAACAATATTCTTTTTACAAAACGAAGCCTTCTCCCAATATATTTATGAATTGGAACAAAATCTCTTGTTTATCCATGAGAGCAATTTCATAAGAAAACTCGTAAACCTCCTCTATAAAACGTTCATCCTAATATGACATACGCCTGGTCATAGAAGACGCTAGTCTTATATACCAGTGCACCGTCAGCAAAACTTACCTTTTCCCAAATGGTAAACGTCTAGACTTGAAGAAAGAAACAGTTTATGAGAATAATATAAATACGTGTATATGGACGAATTTATATGTTTGTAAATGGAATTTACTTACCTTCATGAAGAACTAATTGGTAATTTTTTCTTTTTTTTCTGCAATACATTTATCATTTTATATAGAATTTTATGTTCTTAGTCAAATAAACGGACAGTAAGTTTTCAATTAAAAAACACATTTAAGCTATTAAACGTGTACAATTTTGATAGGTCGATTAATATTATAATTTTTTATAACTGTAATAAAAATTGATTAGATTTTGGTAAAAAATGACCAATAATTATTATTGGAGTTAAGTCTAATGTAACTGATAATAAAATTTTACTTAATTTTAAAGTTACGGGCAATTTTTAATTAATTATCAGTAATTAACTACTTGAAACTCTTAAGATTTTTCTTGAACAAAAACCAAAACAATTTGTTACTTTTAATAATAAAGGATATTTTATTTTCTACATGGTAAAAACGACAATCCGTGACATGAGTGTTTAATATGAGAAAACAGTTTTTATTTATTTTATTCAATTTTAACGTTTTAAACTTATTTCACGAAGAAGAAAGTTTAACCGAATGAGACATATAAAGACTATTATACGTCGATTAAACAACATTTTTTATAAATTGTATTTGCAAATAAATACACAATTATATTTTTATTTAAATATTTTTAACAATTTAAATCTAACCAATCCTAAACTTCCACATATTAAACTTATTTAAAATTGGACTTTTATTAGTTACAGCTTTAGTTGTAACAATATCTGATACTGGAGCTGTACCTTCAGATTGAGTAGTACTTTCAGACGAAGCAGTAACATCTACTAGTGTTGTCTGGATAGTACTATCAGTTGTAGTTACTACTCCTTCCAATGTTGTACCATTGGGTGTTGGAGTTGTTGGTGCATCTGTTGTTGTTGATGGACTGGGATAGGGATGAACTAAAAACATAAAATTCAATTAGGTATTTTTCTATTTCTAATATACAAAGTTGGTTTGTGAGACTCTTTTAGTCAAAATAGTGTAATAATATATGTTTGCACCATTTCCTTTAAGAATTTGTGAAGTTGGTAAGATCTTTTATTTTAATAATCGTTTAGGAAAGGAAGGTATTGTCTTTTGTTAAAAATTTCGGAGGTGAGTTTTCTATCAATAACCACATTTTAGGAACCCTACAATACGATTTTACTATTTTTAAAATGATGTCTGTCGGTATGCGTGGTGGGTGTGCGCGCATGAGTGTGCCTTAATGTCGGCGACGGTAACTCCAATACTACAATTCAAAAAATTACATATTTTACGTATTCCCTCTTCCTTACATCCATACGTAGACTTGTTTAATTAGATTTTGGTTATAGCTGGTCAACCGAAAGTATCCTTATTTGAATGTTTTAACAGTTTTTCATGAAAAAACGCTTTCAAATATTTGTTTACAATTAATGTTATCATAAATATTAAAGAATATTTTATTCTCTATACGAATTGATTACATTTTATACTTCATATTCAATAGATACAGAGTTAACAAATACAAAGGAATCTAATTTCATAAAGCAGCCAGCTGTGCTATAAGCATGGAAACAGATACTATATTAAGAAAATTATAATTGAAAGATGTCATTGTCAAGTGCAATTGACATAGTATGTTTGTCTTAAAATTTTACTGGAGAATCCTTTACTAGAAACTTTCTGTATGGAATTTGTACAAAATATATAGAACTGATAGAAGATAATGTGCTGGAAATATAGAATTTTTTGCAAGAATAACTTTCTGTGTGGAATTTATACAAAATATGTAGAACTGGCGGAAAGTAATGTGTTGGCCACATCAGATTTATTATTAAAAATAATTACATCAAACTGTAAAATGTTTTAATGACCTCTGATATGAATGTACGTGTTTTATATATTTTTTATAGTTTGACAATATCTACAACCTTTTTTACCTATTTATAATTTATTATATTTTCCAACAAATCTAAAATAAATTTAAACACGTAAGTAACCAGTACTTAAAATTTGTAGAGCATGATATTTGTACTCCGTAATGTTTTCCAGAACCCTGATGATGGTCTAATTGACACCGAAACATCGGTATTGTTTATGTTTCAATAAATAATCTTCTAACAAAGGACTGAATCTTCATAATTTTCACCTCTCTAAAAACGTTTTGTCTGAAAAATTATGTGTGAAATAAACACACAAAAATTTGCCATGTATGAACAACGAATTACTTAAAAGTTATATAAATGTCAGCACTCATATTCGGGTTTGCAAAACGTCAAGCTAATCTAAAAATGAAGTAAATTAGCAGTTTATAGTGCAACTAACCATAAAAATGATTACTCATTTCGGTGGTATTTTGTTAATTGCAGTGTTAAAATCATTTCCGCCCGGAATAAACTGGTGTTGCGCTTTAGTGGCAAATGCAAAAATGCGTGATATCTGTCACAGTCAACTGTTATTTGCGGAGTGTATTTGAGGTGGAGTTTTTTACTCCGCGACGAAATAGTATGATCAGGCATGCAGCAAATTTTATTTTCCGCATTGCTTCTGTGAGACAAAAATGATATTTTATTTTAATTAAGGAGTTAGGAAATTATGAAAGTAAGATTTTACATATTAAAGTCCTATGTTCTGGTGTTGCGGTCAACACCTGTATATATTTTACTCTTGCAAAGCTGACTATTTTCATCAGTTGTCTGATAATCATTGTTTTTAATATTTGGTTTGATAAAGCAAAGAGTTTTGAATATAAATATGACACAGCTACGATCTTTTTACCTCCCGCTATCCTTGGTAAGGGAGGTATATGGATCGTGCTAAAAATCGCATATCGGGATTTTGGTAAATGACCACGTTTTAAAGGTCCCTAGAATCCATTTTTAACATTTTCACGATGATGTCTGAGTGTATGTGTGTGTGTGTGTGTATGTGGATCCTCTTTACGCTCTAACTCAAATACAATTCGTTCAGAAAATTTTGAAACCTTGTATTTCTACCTTAGTCTTATATAGAAAGATGCCATTAGATTTTGGAGTAAATCAGATAACTGGAAATGGCACTTTACTGGAAGCTCAAAATAGTTTTTCTTCGAAAAATACCTTTAAATGTTATTTTTTCGAAATTTGTTATTATAAAAATTAAAGTTTTTAAAATTTTCTACAGGTTTGCTTGAATACTTTTTGTATATATTTTATGGATAAATTTCTAAACTTATCTATAATTTTAATCCTGGAGCCTACGCTTTAAACATAAATCCATGGTTACACAGTTCAGATCTCAAATGTATGAAACTGACAGATATATGTCACTGTTAACAAACTGTTCATTTCAAATAATAATAGTAACTTTTTAAAAAGAAAATAGTAAATGGAACAATAATTATATGGAAAGAAACTTACTACAGTTTCCAGCATAAATAAATATGTAGGATAATAGGTAAGATAATAAAAATATATAATATATCATCACAGCATATTACCCATTGCTGGGTGTGCCAATCTGCATTGTACACAGATGTCGGTAATAATGATGGCATATTTGTACCGTGCGACTTCACGCGAATCTGGGAAACCGGTTTCGATTCCGACCGACGCCAAATATTTTAGAATTTTAAATGGCACAAAATTGACCCCTGTGGTGCACTCTTCACGCCAGCAATGAATAAAAGTAAGTATATAAATAAATAAAATAAATATATCATCACAGCATATTACCCATTGCTGGGTGTGACAACAGGCGTCATTTTTGTGCTATTTAAAATTCGAAATATATGGCGTTGGTCGAGATCGAACCCGGTATTTAAATTTAATTTAATTTTAAGTATTTACATGAATAAAAATTAAATTAAACCGGAGGTATTGTGTTGGCCACATCAGACTTTGTGCTTTAGTTTTCATCAAATATTATATTTAAGTATTTGCGAGACAATTTTTATAAATTATCGTGGCAGTCTTCAGAAATGGTGTCATTAAAACTAGAGTATATGTAAATCCGAAGAATAAAAGAGAAAATCATGAAAATAAAGAACTCATTTATATATAAATTTACTGAAATCTATTTAAACACTGAATTAGCAAATAGAGAATTAGACACTTCCTCTGTCAATACTTAAAAATATTCTTTTTACAAATAAGCTTTCTCACTTATGTATTTGAACTAAATTTCTTGTTTGTCCATAAGAGCAATTTCATAACAAAGCTCGTAAACCTCGTTCATCCTAGTATGACATACGCCTGATCATAGAAGACGCTAGTGCACCGTCAGCAAAACTTACCTTTCCCCAAATGGTAAATGTCTAGACTTCTTGTAGAAAGAAGGTTTATGAGGATAATACAAATACGAGTATATGGACAAATTTATATGTAAATGAAATTTACTTACCTTCATAAACACCTAATTGGTAGAATTTTATGTTCTCGGTCAAATAAAATGTTAGTGACTTTCAATTAATGAACAAATTTTAGCTTAAGCGTGTACAATTGTTTTTAGGTCGGTGATTATTTTAATTTTTTATAACTGCAAGAAACACTGTTAGATTTTGGTAATAAATGACCAATAATTATTGTTACAGAGTCAAGTCTAATGTAATTGATAATAAAACTTACTTAATTTTAATTTATAATCGATAATTAATCCATTAGAAACTCTTAAGATTTTTCTTGAACAAAAACCAAAACAATATATGTTATTTTTAATAATGGGTGTTTAATATGCAAAAACAGTTTTTATTTATTTTATTCAATTTTGACGTTTTAAACTGTCATTAACTCCATCGCAACAACTGTTATTTGCTAATGAATTAATAAATATTTATAAAACGTGAGTAAAAAGTATAGTCTTATTTCACAAATAGGAAAGTTTGAGCGAACCAGCCATAGGCGAGTTCGTCAAATCCTATGAATGAAATAAGACACTTTTTACTCTAGTTGCATACATCATTTTACGCCTACAACATAAGTGTGAAAAAAATGCCACATAGTTTCATTATTTCACCCGTTTGCGTTAAAAAAGTGCACTTTTTTCACACTTTTCAGTTTTAAAAAACATGCTTTCTAAACCCAATTTAATGAAAAAAAAATGTATTTTTTTACTTACTTAATTGATGAGCCCTTTTACCATTTCTGGTGTCGGGCTTTAGGTAAGTTTGAGCTTATTTGTATTTATTTTCTTCTGTTATTGGAGATCTTCGCCACATATCTCTCCATCGCTTTTTGTTCAGGGTTTTACTTTTAATATCGTTCCATGCTATTCCTCTCGTCTTTGTCGCTTTTCTGATTTCTTTTATCCACTGTTTCTAGGTCTCCCTCTTCGTCTTCTTTTCCTGAGGCTTGCTTTAAAAATCTTCTTTGTTTCCCTACTGTCCTCCATTCTCTGTATATGTCCAAACCATCTTAGTTGTCCTTCTTCTGTCAGTTGCTCTACTGGTTTCGTTCCTAGTTCTTCTCTATACTCTGCATTCTTTATTCGGTCCAGTTTTGTCCTTCCTTTGATCTTTCTCAAAAAGCGCATTTCTATGTTTCTTATTCTGCTTCGTGTATTATCTAGTGTAGTATAGATCCGAATGTCATAACTGGGACGGCTACTTTTTTAAAAAAAATGTGTACTTTTGCCTCTATTGGTATTTTTTTTTTCGTTAAGAAGGTTGACTTTATGCAGTTAAATATTCTTCCAGCTACCCCTACTCTCTCAGTAACTTCTCGGTCTATTTTTTCGTCCTCTGTGAATATGGATCCTAAATATTTAAACCCGTCGACTTGTTGAATATCCTTTCCTTGCAATTTGATCTGATGGTTTCCTTGTTTCCCAATGATGACCCTCGTTTTTGTTTTCCGCAACTGATCTTCATACTGAAATTTTTAAGTGTCTAGGTTTCTTTGGCGCTGTTCTTTTTTTGCTACTAATACTTGATCGTCTGCATAGCATAATTCTGATATTAATACTTGTCCCATTTTCCATTGCTCTATGTAATACCTTTTTATTTTCTTTCTCGTGTTCTTAATGAAGTAATCGAGTACGACAGTAAACAGTAGCGGGCTAAGATGCATCTTGTCTCAAACCTATGTAAGTTTCAAAGGTTCTCAACTGGCAATTATTAGTTCGTACATAACTTTTAGTTCTATCATTATAGGCTTTGGGCTCCCACTATCAAATATTCTTCGTCTACAATAAGAGTGAAAAAAGTGACATACATAGTTTTATTATTTCACCCGTTTGCGTTAAAAAAGTGCACTTTTTCACACTTTTATGTGTTAAAAAACATACTGTATAAACCTATTTTAAAGAAAAACAATTAAGTCACTCTCACAGAATTTTAGCTCACTCTGCAACAAATAATGCATTTAAAGTAACTCAGCCACGAAAATAACACTTTCACCACAGTCTTTATCAGACAGATCAACCTGTTTTATTATTTTTCACGACTCAAACGACAGAAAATATTGCTTGATTATAATTTGTAAATAAATGACTTGACGTCTAGATTAGTTTTTTATTTTGTCAAAATTAAATATCGGTAATGGTTTTTATTATTATTATTTCGCCAAAATTGAATAAAATATTGTATAAGCACGTGAGTTAAGACTGTGTATTAACTCAAAGAATTTAATCCACTCGCTCTATGGGCTCGTGGCTTAAACTTTCTTTTTATGAATAAACATTATCTTAACGCACTTGGTATATACATATCTATTAAATTACCTGATTTGTAAAAAAATGTACAGTGCTTTATGCCTAGAGATAGAATAAACTCATTATTAACTCCATCGCAACAAATTAGTAACCGTTTATTTGCTACTGAAATCATAACAACGGAGATTGTCATGTACATGCTACTAATGAAATAGTATATTTTTTTTGTCGAAATTGAATAAAATATTACATAAACCACATGAGCTAAAAATGTTTATTCACTCAAAAAAAATTAACCCATTAGTCCTTCCGGGCTCGTGGGCTAAACTTCTTATGAATGAACATTATCTTAGCTCACTTAGGTCCGGCCCTATCACCTCTAGTTAAAGTGACAGTTAGTGATAACCTACAGTTATTTTGCAAAATAATTGTTCTTACCACATTTGGTTAGAGTTAACTGGAAGTTAAATTCTGTTGTTCGTATAGCTTCTAAACTACAGTTTAATTTTTATTAATGGTTAATAAACTACCACTTTAACTAGATGTCGTAGGATATAAATATCTATTAAAAATGTGGTAAAAATGGATTCATTATTAGGTATACGATTATTTCAAAAAATGATGTCGAGTAAACTGTCAAATCAAGTAACCTATCAAAAATAGATATCTGCCAGTTAATAGTCGCTTAATTCTTGAAATAACGCATACTGAATCTGTTTTACCATATTTAAATTAAGTTTTCTTGGTCAATTAACCGTAAATTAACAAAAAAAACTCACACTTTCATTCGTTATAACTATAGATATGTATAAACCACTCGAAGCTTTGCACGGGACAGATTATATTTAATAAAAACAGTTTTCTCCTGTTAAACGCCTATGTCACGGATCTTCGCGTTAACTTTGTACTCGTATATGAGTATCTTTTTTTACCTCTCGCTAATAGAGGTATTGGATTTATGCTAAAAATCGCATATTCATATTTTAATGATTAAGCAAGTTTTAAGGTCCCTCCAATCCGATTTTAATGTTTTTACGATGATGTCTGTGTGTATGTGTGCGGATGTATGTGTGTATGTGTGTATGTGGGGAGGTTGGAAGGACGATTTCTCAAAATCTATAATACTTAATATCTGTTTAACTACGTATTTCTCAATCGGACATTACTGGGAAGAGCTGAAAAGGTTTTGGTAATAATTGGACAACCGGAAGTAGCAGATTCTTAAAAAAATCTTCTTTTTTGAAAATTTTTGTTCTTGCTTGTATTAAAGAAGAGTAAATTCTCTATCTGATACATATAAATATTTTATTATGTCTTTTATAGATTTAGAGATAAAGAAATATAAGTTATATAATAATCTGTTGTAATAAATCTCACAGCCCAAATAATGTCATGGAAACCAATTGAAATATTAAAATGTTTGTAAATGAGAGATAAATATCAGTGTCAAAATTCTAGAGACATTACTGAAGATTTTTCTGAGAAGTACATACATTATATTATTTCTTATTGTATTAATAGTTAAATATTTAAAATTATAGGTATATTACATATACCCTTCAAAAATACTGTAAGTTCCGACAATGAATTGGAAACATTTCGAAAAATTAGAAGAGGAAAAAAATTCTTCACAGAATGAATTTTAAATTGAAAAATTTAAATATAAATAATAGATGTAAGTAGAATTTTTGGTGTAGAGTGTAGTTATACAAGAAATTTTAAATACAATAGGGCGCGAACAGTCATGTCACTTTGTTGGCCTTGACAAGCAGATATGGAGGCCGGTGTCAGAATGATAGCTAGTAATTATGTACATAGATTTAGTGATTTTTCAAATCCATGTGGTTTATTTTCCTTAACCAGTAAATTCCATACTCCTGGTTACAAATTAACTACGTGAATTTAGAAAATCTTGAAATTTTTATGAACAATTCTGACATTTAACATCTATGTATATAATTACTAATTGTCATTCTGACACGAGCCCCCATATCTGCTTGTCAAGGCCATCAATGTCACATGACTGCTCGCGTCCTAGACTTATATAACCAAAAACGGAAGTGGCGAGAGTTATTGTGCTGGCCACAACAGATTTTTATATTTAGTGGATACGGATAAAAACTGAGGACCTTAAATAATGTTAGTACGTAGTTTGAAATAAAGAAAAATCATTATTAGATTGTTATTTTTTAATCTCATTCACGTATAAAAACCATTTATACGTCGATTAAACTTAAGCTTTTTTGTATAAATTGTATTTGTAAATAAATACACAGTAATATTTTTAAATATTTAAATCTAACCTGTCCTTATAAATTGCCGTTGCCAATTTAGAAATGGACTTTTTCTAGTTACAGCTCTAGTTGTAACAATATCTGATGCTGGAACTGTACCTTCAGATTGATTAGTACTTTCAGATGAAGCAGTTTTATCAGTTGTAGTTACTACTCCTTCCAATGTAGTATCTTCCAACTTTGTTGTTTCAACAGTACCGTCTGTTGTAGTTGTTTGTCCATCATTTACAACAGTATTCTCAGATGTACTTGTTTCTTCAGCACTTGCCTTGTTGTTTGTAGTTGTACCTGCAACTGTTGTTGAAGAAATACCGTCCTTTGGAACAGGTTTTGTTGTAGGTGTACTTGCTGTTGCATTAGTGGGTTTTGGAGGTGGAGTTGTTGTGATTGGTTTACTAGTTGTTGTTGTCGGAGTTGTTGGAGTTGTTGTACCATTGGTTGTTGGAGTTGGTTGAGTTGTTGTAGTACCATTGGTTGTTGTTGGTTTAGTTGTTGTTGTTGTACCATTGGTTGTTGGAGTAGTTGGGGTAGTTGTAGTAGTCGGTGTTGTTGGTGCTATTGTTGTTGTTGTTGATGGACCAGGGCAGGGATGAACTAAAAACATAACATTCAATTAGGTATTTTTCTATTTCTAATTTACAAAGTTATAGACCGGGAGCTAGTGCTACGTGAAAAATGTATCATAGTATTCCAAATACTGAGCATCCTGGAGAACGATTTACTGTTTTCCCCGGAAAAAAGACCATCTACACATCTGTGGGTCATGATCCAAAACTGTTTAATAAAATGATATTTTAGAATCTAGGTATTCTGTATGGGACCTGCATAAAATGACATTATGTATATATAAATAGTAGCCGACAATAAATGCTAGACATTTTCAAAGGTTACAGGGGGCACTAAAGCTTTTTATTGCTGTGAATTTTATCATTTTTTTTAAGTCTCCATTAGCTATAAAACCATACTTATAATTAATCGTTGGTTACAAAGTTGCAAATTTGCATATAATTTAGTATGCAATTTTCTATAAAATACTCGTAAGTACCAGACAATATGATAAGGGTGCATGGTGCAATGTATTAAACATTATTTACATATCGTCGGTTAAGATGTGATACCTCGTATCTACATTTTTCAGGTAAGATGAGTTATGCACATTAAAATGTGCAGAAAAAAATTCTGCGCGTTTCTGCTGATCCCTCGTACGTATATTTCTGACGAGGTTTGATCAAATGTTAGAAATGTACGTATGAGGGATCACCAGAAATGCGCAGAAATTTTTTCTGCACATTTTAATGTGCATAAGGCAGTGGTCACATTGAGTAGAATGCAATCGATCAACCAAGATCAACTGTCGTAGATTAATAGCGACCGACCGAAATTTTAGGAGATATGTCACACTGCATGAATCGACGTAAATATTTCCACAAAAATGATACCAACTTAAATTGAAAGAAAATTATTTTTTTCTTGCACTGGAACGCCGCAAATATATGTTTTCAGGAATATTTAAATAAATGACAAACCTTGTGAGTTTTTGTTTTTAATATTAGAGAAATTTGCATCCATAATTTTTCCATTGTCTTATAATTATTACTGTATCTTGGTGTGCTTTGATCATAAAATTGTACATTATTTCTTACACAGTTTTTCAACTATGGTCTATTTCATTAATTCTCCACATTTCCGTCATGATACTAGTAATATGGCTGTAATATTCTAACAATATTCTTTTTTACCTGTACACAAATGTCAAAACAGTTAAGTTGGTATGAAAAATATGACAACACTGAGCATGCGTAAATACGTCAATCGCTGGCGATCGACTAGAAAATCAAACATGTTTGATATATCAAACCGTTCGTCGACGATCGACATCGTTCGACTATAGTGGATGCATGCAGTGTGACCATTCCCATAAGCTAGTGTTAGTTTAATTTTTAATCGATCGCAATCAATCGGCGTTAGTCGATCCCACTTGTCCAGTGTGACCACTGCCTAACTCATCTTACCTGAAAAATGTAGATACGAGGTATCACATCTTAACCGACGATATACAATCTCCGTTATAACAATATTTTCATAATGAAAATATATATTTCCATGTAATTTGCAATAAATATTTAAATAAAACTGGATCCAGACAGAATACCATAATAAAGATGGCACCACTGTACATGGTGTATCTTTCAACTATTCTAATACCCCCAATATAAAACATATATGTATGGCATTTGTGAATATTTAATTCAAATGGTAATTATAATTTATCCCTGAAATATAAAGTGCTATACCATCAACCATCGCCCCAACGGCTGTCGAAATCGCAAGGGTTTAGGGACCCGTATATACATCCAGGGTGTGTGGCCATAATTTTTTGTCTTTTGGGTAAAAATTGTCAGTTGACGGAATGGCATGGATATTTTTTATAGGTAAAATTCATAAAAATTTAAGACAGTAGCGCACCCTGTAACGATTGAAAACGTCTGGCATTTGTTATCATCTACCATTTACATATACATGATTTTTACCCTCCGTCACCTTTATGTAAGGAAGGTATTGTCTTTGGTCAAAAATTCAATGATGAGTGAACAAGCAGGTTTTAGGGTCCATATAATACGATTTTACCATTTTTACGATGATGTTTGTATGTATGTATGTGTGTCTGTGTATGTTTGTGTGTGTGTGTGTGTGTGTGTGTGTGTGTATGTGCCTGTGTATGTGACAAAAGTTTCAGATCACATAACTTCAATACCACGATTCCAAAAATTATATTTTTTTCGTATTCCTCAAGTTTACATCCAGAAGAAGAGGTGATTAGATTTTGGTTATAATTGGTCAACCGAAAGTAGCTTCATTTGTAACTTTTAACACTTTTTCTTGAAAAACGCAATTAGACATCATTTATTGACATTTAACGTTATTATAACTTAAAGAATGCATTATTCTTTTTGTGATTTGATTGCATTTTATACTTCATATTCAATAGATATAGTGTTAAAGAATTATAAAGATATTAAATTTCATAATCAGCCAGCTATGTAAACCATGGAAACTGCTAATATATTCAGATAATTCAAATTTGCAGATGGCAATATCAATGAAAAGTAAATGAATGTGGCAGAGATGAGGATGTTGAGATAGATTTTGGGGAAGACACGGAAAGATACGGTAAGGAATTAAAGAATAAGGGAAATAACTCTAGTGTAAGAAGTTTCTAGAAAGATACAAGAGAGACGATTACATTGGTTTGAACATGTCATGAGGAGAGATGAAGAATATATTGGAAAATGAATGAATAGCTTAGTAATAGAAGGTTGAAGAAACAGAGGAAGACCAACGATAAAAACCATGATACATATCGCACGTATTAGTTTGTGATAATTTTTAGTCAAAATACCTTAGTGTATAATATTTAAGTTTGCACAATTTCTTTTAGAATTTGTGGAGTTGGTAAGATCTTTTATTTTAATAGTCGTTGCTCAAGCAAAATTAATCCATTTATATTTTTTATTATAAAATAATTACATCAAACTGTGAAATTATGTGTGAAATAAACACACAAAATGTATGAACAAGGAAATAGTTAAAATTTATATAATTGCCAACACTGGTTTACACGTTTGCAAAACGACAGATTAATGTAAAAACGAAGTAAATTAGAAGTTTATAGTGTAACTAACCATAAAAAAAATATTGCTCATTTTGGCGCTATTTTGTTAATTACAGTATTAAAATCATTTCCGCCCGGAATGAACTGATTTTGCGCTATAGTGGCAAATGCAAAAGTGCGTAGTATGTATCTGTCACCGTCAACTGTTATTTGCAGAGTGCATTTGAGGTGGATTTTTTACTGCACGACGAAACAGTATGAGCAGGCATGCAGTAAATTTTATTTTCCACGGAACATGCTTTTGAGAGATAAAAATGATATTTTATTCTATGTTACTGAGGTTACACTCCATCAACGTACAAAGAAACTAGTTCAAGTTTTCCAAACAATAATATTCCAGAATTTTTTTAATCAATAACTTTATATTAATAGCTATCTATGTATCAAGGTACGTTCTACTTTTTATTATGAATGTGGAATTTTATTTGCCGAGGCCTTAGGGCTGAGGAAAATAAACCATATGAGTGATAAAAAGGAACATCTGTGCTGAGGTGCATATTCTATTTTTTTTGAAATCCAAGTTTTGTAAAAATGAAAAAAATATTTATCTTTATAGGTTATGTTGACAAATCTGTCAGTCAAACAAAAAATCTTATATTCAGTGCTGCGAACCTCTGGACATTGAAGTTATCGTAATGAATACTCAAAATTATGCGTTTCTCTAACTTCTTCATCATTATCATATATGTACAATAATTATCATACGGTTGGTATAATGCATTTGCATGAAATCGTCGTATAATGGATTACTTTAGTGCCGATTTCTAAACTTTTAAAGACGATTTTTGTGCACTTTAGTGACAATTTCAAATATTTTTTATTAAAGAATAGAATTATTGTGTCTAAGCAAAAAAAAAATAAAGTGGCAGATTTAATAAATTCTAACCATTCTTGTATCAAAAAAATACAGGATGCACGACTTTTGCATTCTGGATGCAAAAGTCTTTTGTGTTATGCGTATTGATTGTCATGTAATATTAATTCATGACAGATTTAAAAAAATGAAGAGCTAGCCAACCAAATAGGGCGCGAGCAGACACGTAACTCGAACGATCTTGAAGAGAATGAAATCAGCTGGCTTGTGTGCACTTCTCATTTTGACAAGGACAATATTTTAACTTACTTTGATTTTGAACTTCTAAAAAGTTGTTATTTTTAATTTTATTTGTTTTACTTCCTGAATATTGTAAAATAATAACTTTTTAGCAGTTCAAAATCAAAATAAGTTAAAATATTGTTCCTGTCATTGGTGTCAAAATGACAAGTGCACACAAATCAGCTGATTCCAAACTATTCGGTGCTCGAGTCACGTGCCTGCTCCTGTCCTATTGGGATATTTGACACAGAAAATACTGGCGTTCATTTTATTTTTTGACTCGAGAACTATACGAGCAACGAGGTCGTTTAAATTGGCAAACAATTTTTTTTTTACAAGACTATTTTAATGAGCATAAAATTATTATTTTTCAACTGTGGAAAGTAACTCTATTATATTAAATGGAACTACATGTATATTTTTTATTTGCCTATCGATACAGAATTTAATTCAGATTCAGTGATATAATATTATTATATCCGTACATAACGGTTTTTTTTTAAATGCACAAAGTTTTATAAAATATTAAATTGATTAAAATATGGCTATAATAATTAAAATTAGAAGACCATGAAACAAATATGTGAATATTTTGTTTGCGTTGACATTTATGATCAATTAAAAGCACAGGGCATTCCAATTATGTAAAAAAAAATAACATGTGTTCATTTTTTCTACTCGTGGTAAACTTATTGGAGCGATCAAATTAATATAACTCCACACGAATTTTTCTCAAAAAAATTGTTATCTAAGGTATACAAATATTGTATCACTGAATTCAGAATAAAATTCTCTATCTAACAAATAAATCAAAAATCTGTTGTGGCCATCACAATACCTCTCGCGCGCTTTTCATTGTGGTATATATAAGTATTATATTTAGCATTTCTTGTACAGACAGAAAATTCTAATTACACCTAATATTTATATTTACGTATTTTCTATAATTTTAAATCCATTCTATGCGCAATTTTTTTGCATTTCTTCTAAATGTTCCAGGTTTTTCCAATTCATTAACGGGTTTGGCGTTATTTCTGAAGGGTTCTGGTAATATACCTAAATTTTAAATATATGATTAATAATACAATAAGAAATATTAAATATCGTTCCAAAAAAAAACCTTCAGTACTATCTCTGAATTTTTGACACTGACATTAGTGACACTTATCTGTCAATTACAGACATTTTAATTTCTCAAGTATATAGTTACCATGGAGATGTTTGAGCTGTGAGCAGGCTGTGAGATTTACTACAATAGATTATTTTATAGATTATATATTTATATCTTTAAATTTATAGAAGGTATAATAAAAAAATTCAATGTGTCGGAGAGAGAATTTAGATTTTTAATATTTGTAATAAAATAAATATTCATAAAATAATAATTAGAAGATTTTTTGTTAAAATACTACAACTTCTGGTTGTCCAATTGTTACCAGAATCTATTCAACTCTTCCCATTACTATTAGATTGAGGAATCCGTAGTTATCAGGGTTGCGATTGAGAAAATTTCTATTGTACCAACAGTTTAACTCAAATTGTACTAAAATCACTAACTCTGTACTAAATAAAAACCCGCCACATATTTAAAATATTTTTATTGATAACCTAACAAATAAAAAACAAAAAATAAACATAAATACATTTTTGTGCAACTATCCGCGAACTAAACATTTCGCAGACGCAATACAGTCCGCGAAATCCAATTTCGCGGCCATTGATATGGTTACGACGGCGAATCCTTCTGACATTACCTACTACTTTAAATAAATTGTACTAAACTTAGAAAACAAGTACTGACGTACTAGAAAATTGATAATTGTACTAAATCTAGTACTTCTTTAATATTATAGAATTTGAGGAATCATACCTCCAACAACCTAACACACATTCACACACACACACACACACACACACACACACACACACGCACACACACAGACATCATCGTAAAAATGTTATTATCGGATTCTAGGGACCTTAAAACGTGCTTATTCACTAAAATCTGGATATGCGATTTTTAGCATGATTCCAATATCTCTCTTAGCGGGAGGTAAAAATATATGGCCCTATTTAAAATAAAAAGTTGGTTATCACAGTTTGAAAACTACTGGTCCAAAAAAAAAAATTACGCTCATTAAAATAGTCTAGTAAAATAGGAATTGTTTGCTAATTTAATCGACCTCGTAGTTTTTATAGTTCGCGAAATAGCAATAGTGGACAAAATAAAATGAACAACCAGTAGATATATGTAGATATATATATATCCGAAAAAGAAAGTAAATAAGTTGTATTGATGAAGCTGACTACGATATAGTTCTCGCAATAAAATATTTATAAATTTTTATCTTTGAGATTTTTGAAAAATAATTCCGGAAATTTTGAAACAAACATATTAACTAAATTGATATGGTTTAGCAAAAACAGATATAATACTAGGGAAAAAAAACAAATAAAATACTAGGAATTTATTTTTCTTATCATTTCTTGGTATTAAAAGATAACATAATTTAGTTTGACTTAGTTAAATCAGTAAGTATAGGTACCTTTAACGCAACAAATATGGGAAGCCCCTAGTTCAGAATATAATCTTAAGGTCAATGGGTGATGAGAAATTTATTTTGTATGAATGTTTTAAAACTTGTTTATTAAATTTATTTTTAGCTTGCATTAGAATTTCGTTATCTAGCCAAGTATCAATTGCCAGTATTGATAATTCCACACACATCCGTAAATATTCAACTAGCCTCGAAACAAAAAACTCAATTACGTTGTCAAACGGCGGGAAGTTTGGAGTTGGAAACATGAGTGTTTTATCGAAGCAGGCGGCGTCTGCGTTTGTATGTGCAACTCTCAACTCCAACTCTAGCGTCTGATACATTGCTGTGCACTCACCTTTGGCGTTACAGTTGCCCAATGCAATCGATAATGCAACTACCACAATCGCGAGAATCGATGCTAGGACTATCAGTTGCTTCTCTAGTCTGGTTAGCCCGTTGTTCCAACGGGATGCCCTACAAACAAAACAGAAACAAATATAAACAGGGGATTCCCCTACTATACACTATACTTTATTTTTGGCACCACGGTGAATTCATTGTCTTTGGTCAAAAAAAAACGATTGTGAGTTTCTAATGAATAATCATGTTTTGGGGTCCCCAGAATACGAATTTACCATTTTTACGATGATGTCTCTATGTATGTATGCATGCGTGTGTGTGTGTATGTGTGTGTATGTAATGATCGTTTCGGATCGCATAACCACGGTTCCAAAAATTATAATTTTTTCGTATTCCGCGAGTTTAGATTCATTTGCTGCCGTCAATCAACAGTTTTTCTTGAAAAAACGCACTTAAATATCATCTATATAATTTTATTGCATTTTATACTTCAAAGTCAATAGATATAGAGTTAATGAATTATAAAGATATTAAATTTCATAAATCAGCCAGTTATACTAACCATGGAAACTGCTAATATATTCAGATAATTCAAATTGACAGATGCTAGTACCAATGAAAAGAAAATGAATGTGGCAGAGATGAGGATGTTGAGATAGATGTTGGAGAAGACACGGAAAGATAGGATAAGGAATGAAAAGATAAGGGAAATGGCTCGAGTGATAGAAATTTCTAGAAGGCTATAAGAGAGACAATTACATTGGTTTGTCATAATACATTGGAAGAAGAATGAACAACTTAGTAGTAGAAAGTAGAAGAAATAGAGAAAGAGCAAAGAGAAAATGGAAGGATTGTATTGCGGAAGACGTAAGAGAAAAGGAACTATATGAGGTCGACAAGTAAAATAGAAATGACTGGATAAAGAAAATCAAGTATAGCGACCTCTAACGAATGGAAAAGTTAAAGAAGAAGATGTCAATGTTACGTGCGATTTAAATAAATAAATAAATAAATATATCATCACGGCATATTACCCATTGCTGGGTGTGCCAATCTGCTTTGTACACAGATATCGGTTATGTTGAAATATTTGTACCGTGCGGGCGCTTACCAGGCGTCATCTCACGGGTACTCATTGCTGGCGTGGAGAGTGCACCACAGGAATCAATTTTGTGCGATTTACATACTTTACTTATGAAATAAAATTCCTAAAAGGACGAGATTTAGTAACACAGTACTTTTCTGACTACATGAGTGATCTCAATTAAATATTTTATTTATTTATTCGTTTATTAAAAATATTTTGCCATTTAGCGTATGTTCAATTTGAATAAAAAATCTCAAACAGTTCCTAAGATATTACAAGATAAACATGAAATAATAATAATAATACATTTTGTTGGAGGCGGGGTCTGCAGAACCCAGTCATGACGTAGCCGACTTGATCGTAACGTGTATACGACCTCTACTGAGTGTATTCACATTCCCTTGCCCTTACCGATGTTGCATCACCCGCGGAATGAATTCAAAAGCCATATAGTTCAGTGTGAAGGGAATTATGAGAAGAACTGTAAATTTTTAGGTTAAAAATGTAAATAAAAAACTATATTCTGCTTTATAGAAATATCAGCTAATATTATCTATCTGAGAAAAGAGCTGGCATATGGATAAGTATAACATGTGTAAACAACGTGATTCATTTATTTGTTTGTGAAATATAATAACTAACAATCCCATTAAAAATGCTTAGTAAAAACAATCATAATATAAAAATACTGTTTAAGTGTCATCGTATCAAATTTAGCGCTTATTTTCTTAAGTTATTTTGGAACAAATGAAAAATAAATGAGAAATAATTATGTTCATAGACAATGGTATCAGTCAATTAATTTTTTGCTTATCTATATTGATGTTTTAAAAATAATTTAGAATGGCTACTCAAATATTTGCTTTCAGTTTTGTTAAAACTGCAAATATTTGCTTTTTTGCAGTTTCTTCAAAATATTTAATTTTGATTTGACAATCTGTAATAATCTAAACGAAAGTTACAACGCACTGTCACTGTTTACCTTTTTACCTTCCGTCACCCATAGGTATAAGGAAGGTATTGTCACTGGTCGAAAAAATTTGATGTTTTTACAATGTGTGTGTGTGTATGTGTGTGTGTGTCAGTGTGTGTGTGTGCGACAAAAATGTCTCCTTCGATAACTACTATACTACAATTCCAAAAATTATAATTCTTTCATGTTCCTCTTTCCTACGTCCATATGAAGAGTTGATTAGATTTTGGTTATGATTGGTTAATCGAAAGTACCCTAATTTGAACATTTTTAACAGTTTTTCTTGAAAAAACGCTGTTAAATATCATTTTTTGATCTTTTATGTTATTATAAATAAAATATGTTATTCTCTATTCGATTTAATTATATTTTTGCTGTATATTCAATGAATTTAGAGATAAAGAATTATAAAGAAATATTTTGCAACCTAATTCTGCTATAAGCTGCACCATGGAAATCGTTAGAATTTCCAAATGTTACTAATTGACAGATGTCAGTGTCAAATAAAATTTATATAATATCTTTGTGAAATAATTTTACTGGAAATATAAAAATGTAAAACAATTTAAGGTGGCAAAAACAAATCACATAAGGTAATACAACAGATTATAACCATAAGCCAATTCAGCATATTATTATAAATATAATGCTATATATGTTTTTATTTTCTACTTCTTATTTCAATAAACATACTGTTCTTTTCAGGAGTAGTTCATTTCAGTTCAGTACGAGGTAAGATCAATTCATTTCTCCTCTAAAAAAAAACGCCCATAGAACAGTTTGCAAATCTGTGTGGAATTTGTACAAAATAGGTACGTAGAATTGACGAAAGGTATTGTGCTGGCCACATCAAATTTTTTCTTTTGACTCTGCCGGATTAAAGTGAAATGAAATAAAATACAATGTTAGCGAGTCAGCTGTTGGAGAATTTGCAAAACACATGGAAATAAGATTTTACTAATGTTTTACGAAAATTAATATGAAGAATACCTACAATTTATCAAGCCGTTATGAAGGCCTCCAGTTTTTTTTTTATAATTAAATATTTAATTTTACTATGTGCCGGTTATATACTTACTGTTTTCCGTAACTATTAGTTATTTTAATCTGAAGTTTACCTAAAAGTAACCTACGAACGCATTTCTCAATGCCATTTATATAATTGGCTAACTAACTAATAGTTAGCCATAATTTAATTAGGTTAGTATTAATGTTTTACGTTTAACTGAAATTAATGATGAATATATTATACTGTACGTACATGATACTTTTATTAACTTTGGTATTATTCATATTTTAATTATTAATTTAATTTAAATATTAATTCGTATATTCACGTATTCACGTGATCAAAATTCTTGGATGTCAAGAGGAAAATTTGGCGGCAGGTAATAACAACTTATGAGAATATTGCGTCATGTTATAATTACAATATTTTATTTCATTATGTTCCCATACTTCAAAGTGATTTACTCTTGCTCAAACTGTTTTTGATTTTATTCGTCGTTTATTCATATTTCCTTCAATCAAGGTTGTGCGTCTACGCCTAATCTATGATAGATTACTTACTTACGTAAAAAACGTACAGATGAATATCAAATGTAGACAATGCGTAGAATATGTATATATATGATTTCTTGCTTAACCTGACAGTACAAGTGAAAGTTATTAATTAAAATGGGAGGTAGAAAAGCGAACGAAAATTTTAAAAAGTTAAATTATTCTTTAAAGTACGTGAAAGTCAAATACAAAGCACTATGCAATGTTTGTTTAAAAATGTAATCAAATTCTAGCATCCCAACTCATTAATAGGTGTTTTTGTTTTTAGAATTTTAGGTACTTATAATTTAGTGTGTCACATTTTTCTTATTAGCATACGGTGTCAATTTTTTTTCCTGAATACAAGTTAGCAGCCCAACAGAACGTGATTCCCAGGCCAACAACTACTGTCATCTATTGGTTTCAACTGAAAATATTAACTCGCTTCACTATTTCACTAAAAGACATCATATGCTACTATTAACGGCTATATACATTGTAAATTAATCATAGTAATATTTTTCTTCCCTTTTTAAGCAAAAAAATATTTATAGTCTACATGCGCGAAGACAATATGAGCCTAAACTCATAAAAGTTCCGCCGGTTTACATTTTCAACAAATAATATCTGCACAAATGGTTAGAAATTTGTACAAAATTCTTTTGGCTACTTCAAATGTAGGCTTAAAAAATCTGATGTGGCCAGCACAATACCTTCCGTCAATCCTGTGTACCATGTATAAATTACATACATAAATTTTCTTGCAAAAGATTATAAATTACCAGTAAAATTATTTCATGAACAAACTATGCAAATTGCACTTGATACTGGCATCTTCTTCTTCTTTAGCTTTTCCCATTCGCAATACAGTCCTTTCATCTTATCTTTGGTATTCCTCTGTTTCTTCAACCTTCTGTTACTAGGCTATTCATTTTTCTTCCAATATATTCTTCATCTCTTCTCATGACATGTTCAAACCAATATAATCGTCTCTCTTGTATCTTTCTAGAAACTTCTAACACGAGTTATTTTCCTTATTCTTTCATTGCTTACCGTATCTTTCCGTGTCTTCCTCAACATCTATTTCAACATCCGCATTTCTGCCACATTCATTTGCTTTTCATTGATACTGACATCTGTCAATTTGAATTATCTATACTATTAGCAGTTGCCATGGTTAGCGTAGCTGGCTAATTTAATTATATTTATAATTTATAATAACGTTAAAAATCAATAAATGATAATTAATTGCGTTTTTTTTCAAGAAAAACTGTTAAAATATTCAAATGAGGGTACTTTCGGAGGACCAATTAAAACCAAAATCAATCACCTATTCTTCTGGATGTAAACTTGAGGAATACGAAAAAAATATATTTTTTGGAATCGGGGTATTGAAGTTATGCGATCCGAAACTTTCGTCACATATACATAGACTCACACACACATACACGCACACACACACATACTTGCATACAGACATCATCGTAAAAATGATAAAATCGTATTATATGAACCCTAAAACGTGCTTATTCACTAAAAACCCATCATTGATTTTTTTGACCAAAGACAATACCTTCATTACCTAAAGGTGACGGAAGGTAAAAATAATAAAAATGTGGGTCAAATGATGAGTGAATTTTACCGGCTTTTTAAGGATCATCTTCCAGACCAGACTTAGGTTCTACCGAGACCCTTTACCATTGGTAAAATGTAAAACAACTTCGTAAAAATTCAGTGCGTACAATAAAATCTACCTTGCAAGACATATTGGTCGATAATCACAGACAAATTTGCAGGGCTTAGGGATACGATGTCTAATAGCATTAGAAGTGGTATTACTAATAAAGGAGATGTACCCCAATAATAAATGGCGGAATACTTGAATAACTTATTCAGTTTTTTAAGTTTAAAATCTGTATTTTAAACTAGTCGAAAGAAATTTTTAGTAATGTGTCATCATTTGCGTATGTTTCATAATTTGTTTACCGGCCGAAATATTATGCGTTTGGGCTCGTATATAAATTTTAATTACATGAAAAAAACATATTTTACGTAGCATAGATTACAGGCACAACTATGGCTTCAATATAAATTCCAATGTTGGCTGGAAAACTTCTTGACTGGATGGGGATGATGTGGAAATAATTTTTTTTTCTGGATGGCAATCAAAAACAAATTTTTATTTTTCGGCCTCTACATGTTTCGACACCGCATGTGCCTTCTTCAGGAGCTATACATATTTGAACAATTACACACATTTTAATGACAATTTCGAATGAATAACTTACGTGAAAAATTTATTTAGTTTTAAAAAACAACATTGAGACAGAACAACACAAAAATACAAAAAACTACACATCTGTGACGTCGAACAATAAAACTATAAATAAATAAATAAATTAAAAACACTGTGAAGTCGTCAAAAATTAAAGCATATATGGAAAAATATATTTTATATTGAAAACGTGACCTTCGGAACTTGTTTAAACTTAAAATATTTTTTTCATGGGGTGCACACGTTTTCAATATAAAATATATTTTTCCATGTATGCTTTTATTTTTGACTTCAGAGTGTTTTTAATTTATTTATTGTTTTATTGTTCGACGTCACAGATGTGTAGTTTTTTTGTATTTTTGTGTTGTTCTGTCTCAATGTTGTTTTTTAAAACTAAATAATTTTTTCACGTAAGTTATTCAATCGAAATTGTCATTAAAATGTGTGTAATTGTTCAAATATTTATAGCTCCTGAAGAAGGCACATGCGGTGCCGAAACATGTAGAAGCCGAAAAATAAAAATTTGTTTTTGACTGCCATCCAGAAAAAAAAATATTTCCATAAATACCAATATCATATCTATTCGTTATGATTAGTAAATTATCAATTCATTAACACATTTTCTGCTAGTTAATAACTCTTAATTAACATGTGTTGACTATTATTTAAAAAACGTATTTCTGTTTTTGACTATTAGTTTACAACTATGCGAGAGTTAACTATCGATTGAAAAACTATATCTAAAAGCTGATTTTACAATCTCCGGTAAAAGTTTTAATTGTCAGTTAAATAAACAAAACTGA
The DNA here is from genome assembly GCA_951394225.1 of Harpalus rufipes. Lineage (NCBI taxonomy): Eukaryota > Metazoa > Arthropoda > Insecta > Coleoptera > Carabidae > Harpalus > Harpalus rufipes. Next base: position 39,015,569 of record OX596283.1, read on the forward strand.
AACGAAAGAAACTGTCAAATGACAAATTGTAATTTTGTAAATAATCCGATTTAATATTGTTTATTTATCTGGAAGTTCAAATTTTAAAATTGACGCTAAGTAAATATATTAATTTGGAATTTATAATTTTTTATAGCTTTGCCCTTTTATACTCATATTTTTGTACAGTACTGTGTGATGTATATATTATTTTGAAGGTTACGTTTTCACTACCAATTATCCTTATCTCATTTATCTATTTAATTATATAACGCAATTAAACTTTACGGATAACTTTTTTTTACTTAAGATACATAAAAAGCTTAAATTAAATATCATACTCACAGGCCAGCGTTGTCATCGGCTAAACGGGTATACTGAGTAGAATCCGGCATTTCGAACCGTTATTCTTCGAGAACAGATTCAATATCGTCGATTTTATAAAGTTGGTTGGTAACAAATGGCCTCGCTATAAAACTTATCTAATCGGGTGCAATTTTATCTCTCTAAGTACAAGCGACAGATAAAACTTCGCAAGGTAAACAATACTTCACTTTTCAATCGATGAGATTTGTCAACGGTAGGATTTAAACTCGGAGAATGTTTGTTCACCAATGTTAAAGCTATACTGTCTATTTTTAGTCTGCGAACTAATTATTTATAAATCGCACAGAGGAAATAAGTTATCGTAAATACATGTGAGTTCAAAAGATAGGCAACGACTTATCGGGTATTTTGACTTGAATACAGTGGTTTTATTTTCCACACTGTTGATAAAGATTCATATTTTTTTACATTGTAATCTTTCATAATATTTCTCGTTTGAAATGAAAAACGAATGGTTTTATTTAATATTTGTAGCTTCCTCTGTTTCCAATAATTTACTTATTGTTAATACCGGTAGGAAATTTCCTTAAACCTAATGTAAAATTATAAGGAAATTGGAAAAAGTAAACAAGTAATTTATTCTTATCTATGTTTTATTATTAATTCTTCAAAATTATCAATAATGTATTATGGCTAATTTAAGGGTATCAGCATTGCACAATATATTAGCATTTTCTTGAAATTTATACAAAATAATTCTTATAAATCTGAATTACTGAATGTAATGCAAGAGAAGTTAGAATAAAATGACAAATACAAAACATGTTTCATTTCATAGAATATTCCTTAATCAAAATAGTTATTTGTTTAACTAGGCACTAAAATACCAGATTTACAGCAGAGGTAATGAATGTTGTCGCAGTTGTAAATCTGTATTTAGTGCCGCGTTGAACACATTATTTTTTTGTCGATTTTAGAATTGGTATTAATTTAGTCATTATTTTTAACACCTTTTTTGAAAGTTATCGCCATCAAATTAAGTTGCTATGCGTTTATTGAACGCTTGCTATGTAATAGAGTAATTTTTTTACAGCTTAGGGTAAAAGCATCATTATATAGAATGTTGCCAAAAAGATCAAATCACATTTTTAATGTTAATCGGCAAAAAATATATACTTTTTGGAAATATAATAAAATAAAAATTATTTGGTTACATAACTATGTATATTGCATAGGTCGTATGAAAAATTTAAAAACGAAAGAGATCACTACTAAACTGAAGTATACACAATAAATTATTTTGAATCTGTATTTTCATTATTTTTGATCATGGTGTCTGCTGTCAGAAGAACTGAATTCTTTAATAATCATTGTATCTGATTCTAATTCTATTTCGCTTCAATTTGACTCCTGTGCAGCAACTATTAATAAAAACTCTAAAAAAAAATTTTGCCTTTACTCATAGCTAAATAATTTGTCACAAATATTCGTGCGATAAAATAAATCCTCACTTTTACTGCCTATATCAAACTCGGAACTAGGAAAACCGTTCCCGAATGATAGAACCAATGTGTTTCAAGGACAGAAAGCAGCATAATTAGAAGGACGCCAATAAAGAAATAGTTGGAGGAAAAAAGAAAAATAAGAAGAATGTTGAAATTAAGATTAATTTAAGGAAAACACGGAAGAATTCTGCGGTTGTGGTGTAACAATCAAAATTTATGAATTCATATACATCTTTTGTGACCGAGTAAATTTAATTTAAAGTCCTGATGAAAATAGAATTACTATGCGATTATTTAAAATTTAAAATATCTTGAATTCTGATGCATCTGAAGAGCTAAGGGGAGAAAGAATGAATGTCTATTTTCTAGCAAAATGGATAATAGGTTCTATTAATAGATTGGGGGTGGGGCTTTCAAATGGTATATTTAAAGAAAGTAAAAACGGTAATAGTCCTAAGATACAGGCCTTAGAAATTGCAATACAAGAGCTAAAATCTGTTGTGGCGAGCACAATACCTCTCGCCACTTCCGTTTTGGTTACATAAGTATAGGGCGCGAGCAGTCATGTGACATTGTTTGCCTTGACCAGCAGATATGGGGGCCCGTGTCAGAGTGACAATTAGTAATTATGTAAATAGATTTCAAATGTCAGAATTTTTTCATTAAAAATTTCAAGATTTTCTAAATTCACGTAGTTAATTTGTCACCAGGAGTGTGGAATTTACTTGTCGAGGAAAATAAAGCACATGGAATTGGAAAATCACCAAATTTAGAATGAAAAATTAAGATGCTTGACATCTATGTACATAATTACTAGCTATCATTCTGACACGGGCCCCCATATCTGCTTGTCAACACCAACAAAGTGACATGACTGTTCGCGCCCTATTGTATTTAACATTTCTTGTGTACGCTCTACAGCAAAATTTTATTTATATATATTCCTTATATTTAGATTGTTTAATTTTAAATTCATTTTATGAAGAAATTTTGTTCTCTTCTAATTTTTCGAAATATTTCCAATTCATTGTCAGGATTGACAATATTTTTGAAGGATATATGTAATATACCTATAATTTTAAATATTTAACTATTAATACAATAAGAAATAAAATGTATGTATACTTCCCAGAAAAAATCTTCAGTAATGTCTCTGGAGTTTTGACACTGACATTTATCTGCCAGTTACAAACATTTTAATTTTATTCAATTAGTTTCCATGACATTATTTGGGCTGTGAGATTTATTACAATACATTATTATATAACTTATATTTCTTTATCTCTAAATCTATAAAAGATATAATAGAATATTTATAAGTATCTATAATACAATCCAGACTAAAAAATTTCAAAACATAATATTTAGTTTATTTTTATAAGAATCTGCTACTTCCGGTTGTCCAATTATTAACAAAACCTTTTCAGCTCCTCCCAGTAATGTCCGATTGAGAAATACGTACTTAAACAGATATTAAATATTATACGAGAAATCGTCATTCTAACCTCCCCACACATACATACACACACAAACACACATTCATCCACACACACACACAGACATCATCGTAAACATATTAAAATCGGATTGTAGGGACCTTAATACGTGATTAATGATTAAAATCTGGATATGCGATTTTTAGCACGAATCCAATACCTCCCTTAGCGACAGGTAAAACGGATGACAGTTCTACGTTGTCCGATCCTCACAATTAATAAAAAAAATGTGCGCGCTTAATAAATATTTTATTTTCTGCAGATAAACAAATTCAAAATTTGTCTCCACCTATCTCCTTTTAAAGCGCAGAGATAGCTAATTTTGATTTTGACATAGTTAGAAGTAATAAGCAACATAGTTAAATAGGAAGAAAACATAGCATACCAGACCAATAGCATCATTTGATAACTCCGTACACATCGAGACGAGATTGTTCGTTTGGGTATAGGTGACGATAGTCAGTGCAGAATGCAGTATGTAGTTTTCAAGCGAACAGTGACGATGCGATTTGTGCGATATTCATTCACGGTGTTATTACTTAGGGTAGGTGTTGGTATGTTTAAACTTTAAACTAGTATCTAAAACTTCAATATTTGTAGGGTTTTTTTACCTCTTGCTAAGAGAGGTATTGGATTCATGCTAAAAATCGCATATCCAGATTTTATTGAATAGGCACGTTTTAAGGTCCCTACAATTCGATATTAACATTTTTACGATGATGTCTGTGTGTGTGTGTGTGTGTGTGTGTGTGTGTGTGTGTGTGTGTGTGGATGTGTCTGTGTGTGTGTATGTATGTGTGTATGTGTGTGGGATGTTGGAAGGACGATTACTTAAAAACTATAAGACTTTATATTTGTTTAACTTATTTCCCAATCGGACATTCATGGGAAGATCTGAAAAGGTTTTGATAACAATTGGACAACCGAAAGTAGAAGATTCTTGAAAAAAAAAATCTTCTAAATATTATTTTTTTAAAAAAATTCCTGGTAATATTAAAAAAAATTCTCTATCTGATACATTTAAATATTATATTATAGGTATATTCTATAGATTTAGAGATAAAAGAAATATAATATATAAAATAATCTGTTGTAATAAATTATACAGCTGAAATAATGCCATGGAAAATAGTTGAAAATTTAAATTGTTTGTAACTGAGAGATAAATGTCAGTGTCAGAAATCCGAAGACATTACTGAACACTTTTTCTGGGAAGTACATACATTATATTATTTCTTATAATTAAATATTTAATATTATAGGTATATTACACATACCCTTCAGAAATACTGTTACTCCCGAAATGAATTGGAAACATCTCGAAAAATTAGAAGAGTAGGACAAAATTTCTTCATATGAATTTAAATTAAAAAAAAAATTATTGATTTTCCAATTCCATGTGGTTTATTTTTCCTCGACAAGTAAATTCCACACTCCTCGCGACAAATTAACTACCTGAATTTAGAAAATCTTGAAATTTTTAATGAAAAATTATGACATTTGACATCTATGTACATAATTACAAATTATCATTCTGAAACGGGCCCCCACATCTGCTTGTCAAGGCCAACAATGTAACATGACTGTTCACGCCCTACACTTATGTAAAAAAAGGAAGTGGCGAGAGGTATTGTGGTGGCCACAACTGATTTTTTAATCTAGAATTTTTCATGATTTATAGTTTTGAGTATAATATTTACCTCCTCATTTCTAAAAGGCACAAGCCGTCACTATTCATCTGTGAGTATTTAATAATGTTGAAATAACCAATCTGAATTTTTGACTAAGATTGAATTCAATATCTCACTTCAAAAACGTTCCATAAAGTTTCAAATTTTAAAAATTTATGTATTGAAAACAACACACTTTTTAACATTAATCTTTTTTCTCCTGACTCTATTTGTGAATGACATTTAATATTTAAATTTTATAGTCCTCAACTCAAATTTTGTTGGTTGTTTCAGATATGTATATACTTTAAATTGTTAGAAATTAAAGATATAGTTTTATCCATCGGCATTATTAATGTGTTGCTTTAGATTTTAGACCAAGGTTCCAAGTGTCATTTGAAAAATATGTATTAGAAAAAGTGTATTTATTTATTATTTATCTCTCATAAAACTTTAAAATGTCACCAAACTGCACGACTACAATTGATCTATAACATATTTATTCCTTTTTCTACTATCCTCCAGTCTTCACCCGTCTGAATTTCCGCTATCACCATCCCATCCCCAGTATTGTTGCGCTGTACACCAACAACGTAACCTAAACATCTCGAGCTTATCTCCATTTCACATCAGTTGAGCATCTCAGTTGCGCTTCAACTCCGAAGACAAGACAAGACAGACAACGACAACGACATAGACATCGACGTCGAATGCAATACAGCCTGACCCTCGATACAGTATTCATGCGGTAAGCAAAACCAACCCTGACGGGAATACCAACTACGTGCTAATGGGAATATTATTAACGGATGTGAAGACGTTGAGAAGCAAGATAGTGAGATGTTGAAAGTATGTGACCAGCAGAATAAACTCCAAGAAGAAAATAATGGTAGAATTAAGAATAAGTATGTTTAGAGTGTTTACCAGCTTCGTTTTTACCTTCCGTCACCTACAGGTAAGGAAGGTCTTCTCTTTGGTCAAAAAATTCGGTGGTGAGTTTTCAATAGATACGCACGTTTTAGGGTCTTTACAATACGATTTTACTATTTTTACGATGATGTTTGTATGTGTATGTGTGTGTGTGTGTGTGTGTGTGTGTGTGTGTGTGTGTGACGCGGTTTAGACCGCGATATCTCCAATACTAGAATTCCAAAAATTACAATTTTTACGTATTCCTCTTCCTTACAACCATATGCAGACTTCATTAGATTTTGGTTATAATTGGTCAACCGAAAGTACCCTCATTTGAAGATTTTAACAGTGTCTCTTGAAAAAACTCATTTAAATATTATTTAACTTAAAGAATATATCTTTCTCTATACGATTTGATTGCATTTTACATTTCATATTCAACAGATATACAGTTAAAGAATTATAAAGATATTAAATTTCATAAATCAGTCAGCTATGCTAGCTTAACCATGGAAACTGCTAATATATTCAGAAAATTCAAATTGACAGATGTCAGTATCAATAAACAGTAAATGAATGAAAAATAAGGGAAATAACTGTAATGTTAGAAGTTTCTAGAAAGATATAAGAGAGACGAATAGATTGATTTGAACATGTTATGAGGAAGAATAGTGCAACACAGGGGTCATTTCTGTACTATTTAAAATTCGAAATAGTTATTTTGGTGTCGGTTGGTAGCGAACCTGGTTTCCCAGATTCGCGACCAGACACGCGGCCAGGGACCCCAAAGAATGAATGTAGTAAATATAATGTGTGGCAAATTTTTAACACCTAATCCAAATTTACCCATAATTTATAATAATAGTGTTTAATTGAATAAAGACTTTAAATAAATACCCATTTATTTCGTATATGTTACTATATATTACATTTCAGCTGGGTGACATCTATCATATACGCGACTAATCACGTCAGTTAAGGCATGCGACTAACGTAGTGTTAAGGGATTCGCAACTGCACCGAGAAATGATATATCCAGAGTACCGCCGAATAAATAAGCAGATGAAGCTGTCAAGCTGTAAAACAAATGTTCTTGGAACAAAGTCTTGCGAATTTTTAGGATTTTTTATTCCCGAGTAAAATTGAACAAATTTTTATACACTTCATTACAACCGCACAGGGCCCGTTTGGCTTTTGCAGCCGTATTATCTATGCGTGTAACAAGCCGTGCGGCAGTGTTGCATCAACAGTGCAGCCGAATATCATTTGTACTCAGGTTGTTGATTACTCTGTTCTAGCGTAGAAGTTATTGAAAATACTGATTCCATTTGTAAATATGCATTTTCAGGTATTACAATGAAGTACTATTAAACCTGGCATTAAAAAGATTATTTGTGAGATGCAACAGCATGGTTCCAACTATTTTTTTAACCATCCGTATTCAACATTTATTTTATTCCTGCAGTAGTCATGCCTTTTGTTAAGGAAGTCTTTTGTTTTAATAAGTAAAACATACAGACAAAACTTTTGTTTCTTTAATAATTTCTCTCTGTATTTCTCCTTCTATAAAACTTAAATTAAAAAAAGTTCTATTTCCACACTTTATTAGTATTTTAAAAGGTTTAATTTCTATTGGCATGCATTTTTAAGATCGCAGCGGTGGAGTGGCAGGTCGAACGAGATATGACGTTAACCTACTGTCAAATGGGCAAACACATAATTTATAGAATTTTTTATTTTTCATAGTACTGTATTATATTTAATTTTCTTTTTATATTATTTTATAGTATATTTTATGTTATCCATTAATGGTAAATAAATGTAAATTCCATGTACACTTTTATAAAACTTTAACTTAAATTGTATAACCACTTCTTTTTTAGATGATATCTTCAAAAAAATAATTAAAATAACAAAATTACATGATTATATTTCTTATTCACTTGTGAACATTAGTATAGGATGTATTCGTGGAAGCGAAGATAACTTAAATGATATTTTTGTGAACATTTATAAAACTAACCTTGTTTTGAAACAACGTTTTCTTTGAAATATGTATAATGAATAAATCTTCAAAGTATACAAGTCGGATATATTAATTTATAATTTTCTGATCCACGCACTGTATTATTATCTTTTTTCATCTTGTCAAGCATATTTTTAATGTAAACACGAATTTTTCGTTTGCGCGGGAATTCGTAGCAACATAATTTATTGCCTTTCTAACGTAACAATGTGCACTCAAGTAAGCAGCAATAATTGTTACTCATATTACGATGTATGTGTCAATTTAGATACACAAATACGTATAATATTTAACAAATTTCTAAAATTACATACTTTAATAACAAGTCAACCTGTAGTTCATTATTTTGCCACCAGATGTCATATCGCTTAGAAATACATGCAAATAGGGTCCACTATGTTATCAGTGCATTAGATTCAATTTTTTTTTTCATGAAAAATAAAAATAGATCCATGAAAATTTCATGAAATTCTCTAACATTTGTGACTTGTGTGGGAAAGTAATTACTACGTAAAGAAAACCTATACATAATTAGTTAAAATATGGAAATAATTTATTTTTTGAGTAAGTCATCTCACCCACCAAATGAATCCACCTCACTCGAAAGATTTTCGTTGGCAGAAGAATATGATTTTTTTTGTTTTTTTTTGTACTTCAGAGTTGTACGAGTATTTACGTTTTTCCTTTCATAAATATTTGAAGTTATATATAACAATATTAACTATTTATGTATTTTTTAAATTTTTATTGTAAAACATAAACAAATGCGAAGAATTTTTTGAAATGTGGTCAACTCTTCCGGACTAACTGTTATTTTTATCAACTGATTGCAACATTTTCTATTAACAAATTAAAAGTAAATGCTTTATTCAATAGTCTCTGGTAAGACAATTAGAACAAGTCTATGACCAACCCCAAGGATCAGGGATTCAGATGCCAACGCCACCTACAATTAACCTAGCCACAAACCCAACGACTCGGCAGGACTATTTACCCTCGTTTCGTTATTTAATATACATATATCTTTACCCAATGGCACCAGGGAAAATAAGGATTAGCCTTGAATAGGATTCTTTTAGGGTTAATCGCGGTAAATTGGATGGAGAGAAGATTGAAACTTTTATTGTATTAGGTAGTTCCTTTTGTTCAGGGCACAATTGTATTGATAAATTCGTACATATTTTTTAAACCGGAACAATATTCGATCAATTCGTTACATAAACATTATAATTAAATGTGTGTAAATATTTCGACTATGTTATAGATTCATTGTTGACAAATACTGGAAATCTCAGTCATATAGCATTTATTCTTACAAAACTGAAGTTTCGTTATAGGTACACTCACACCTTCTTCAGGATAAGTAAGGTCTTATAGATTCTTAAACATCAAATTTTGTCCGTTCGTTTAAACATTTAGTTTCACAAATATCGTACAAAACGTTGCAAAAAGCATATACTCATCAGTTTGCTCTCAAATTGTAGAACAAAATGAAAAATATATTAATAATACTTATAAATTGAAAAACAATATACTCATTCAAAATGAAGTTCTAAGGAAATTTATAGGAACATAGAAAATTTTGTTTACTGAATATAAGTTATAAAAAAAACAATATGACAATTATTACTAAGTTTATATGCAGTTTTGAAAATGGTTTCAGTTTTCAGTCAAAATTACGTGAATCTGTTTACATACAATTTTTAAAACAAGTGATTGATTTGAAAACATTTTAAATCTTTTACATGATTAAAATTATTTAATCTGTATTGTTTGAAATAAATAATCATAAATGATTATAAATAATTGTATTTTATAAATTATTATATTTACATCTCAATTTATTTATAATTAATCAGCAAAGGGAATTTTTCAGTCTTATAAAAGTAATATTATAAATATGATTTTTAAATAAAAAATTCACTTCCTTTTCTGTATAATTTCACTCTATAAAGATTAGATTTCCCTATTCCTGTACCTACTATAAAAAACCTTTGAACTAGTACGAACATATTAGCTGGCTGGGCCACATCGGCAATATTTAAGTTTATTTTTCAGTGTTTTTTTTACTAAAATAGTTATGATTGTTGAAGAATTAAAAACCTACTTCATACAAGAAGGAATAGCTGAAGAAACAATAAGAAAATTAGAAGTTTAGTAACGATAAATATTTACATAAAAATGTGGTACACATAGTAACCATCAAGATTACAAGTTAAACTCGTGGACAAATGACATGCTTTGTTAAAGTTTTATAACATTTTAAATATTTCTCTAAACAAAATATTAGTCATAGATTACTGATAACTGCGGTTAAAATTTAATGTCTATTTTATTAAATTAACTACTTTATTTATATAATTAAACAATTAAACTGGACATATGCTGTTTTAAATGCAAGACTGTGGTAAAAATGGCATAAGGGATTTTGCGAAAACACTTAAAAATTATACATGGATCATTATTTAGGGGTCCAAATACAATAATTTATTCACAGAATGGTTGTCCCAAAACTGATACAGACGACGTTTAGTTTATGATAAAATTTAAACAACATTAATATTTTTTTAATTTTTGTAGATTCTACAAACACAATTAAATTTTTTTTTGCTTTATTGCCTGCAAGTAATACAAGAAAAAAACAAATTCTCTTTAATGGTACAAGGCATTAATTAAAAATTTAAAAGTAAAAATATGTGTGAAAATTTTACTGTATCAGTATGTAATAATATTTTCTTTGTTTCAGATCGAAGAAAATTTGGACCAAGTTGTCCTTAAAAAGAAAATAAAACAATGCTATAGAACAGAATAAATATTATTATATATACGCAGAAAAATATCATATTATTGTCCAGCACAAACATATTACAATGTGTATAATGTGTATTTTTTACCTCTCGCTAAGAGAGGTATTGCATTCATGCTAAAAATCGCATATCCAGATTTTATTGAATAAGCACGTTTTAAGGTCTCTACAATCCGATTTTAACATTTTTACGATGATGTCTGTGTGTGTGTGTGTGTGGATGTGTGTGTGTGTGTGTGTATGTGTGTGTGTGGGATGTTGGAAGGACGGTTACTCAAAAACTATAAGACTTAAAATTTGTTTAACAACGTATTTCCCAATCGGACATTCATGGGAAGATCTGAAAAGGTTTTGGTAATAATTGGACAACCGGAAGTAGAAGATTCTTGAAAAAAAATCTTCTAAATATTATTTTTTGAAAATTTTTCGTGGTAATATTAAAGAAAATTAAATTCTCTATCTGATACATTTAAATATTTTATTATATATTCCATAGATTTAGAGATAAAAGAAGTATAATATATAAAATAATCTGTTGTAATAAATTTGACAGCCGAAAGAATGCCATGAAAAATAGTTGATAATTTAAATTATTTGTAACTGACAGATAAATGTCAGTGTCAGAAATAATGAGTAATGAATTAAAAATGTACTTGGAGAATCCCTTAGTTCTTGATCTGTGACTATTATGGAGATGACAAGTCTAGGTTGAAGGACTTAAATTTGTTTCAAACATTATGGGATAATGTACAGCAGTACTGTAGACTAGAGTAACTTTGAATTGCGAAAAAGCTATCAAATTCTTCTCAAGTAAGTTGTAAATATTGACAAAATCGGAGTGCAATCTATCCGTCACTTTATTAAAGGGAATTAAGGTTATTTAGATGTAACAAGTATGAAAAAATAAAATGTAAAAGAAGATATATAAGAATAGATGCACAATCCAGATATATACATTTTAGACCGCCCAAAATTAATGTTTTTACTAGAAGAATATGAAGAGAAAGTAAACAAAGTTGTTCGAATTGAAAATTGCTGTTACCAGCCTAATATTTATATATGGTAAACTCTACTTTGTAATTTATTGTAACATAATTTATGGTAAAATATCTTCATGTTGAGACATGCTATTATTGAATAATAAAGAAGTTTATACGTCATAGATTTATATGAATGTATTATTTGTATTTATAAAAATAATCTTTGCTTTATGCATACAGCCAGGTAAAATATACGGCGAGAGGTTATGTGCTGGCCACATCAGATTTTTTAAATAATAAACAGAATTTTATGAATAAGAAAAATAAGTAATTGTAATCCTTTAAATAGTGAATTATAATCAAAAATTTATTTAAATATAATTATATTAACGTCAAGTAAATATAATAATATTTCAATTGAAAATAAATGAACACTATTCTGCGCGTGCATCTACGACAGCTGTTTCCGGTTTGTTTCCGTTGTGACTTGTGATCTTGTGACTGTGACTAAATATGAATTTCTACACGAAAAATTAGAAACTGGTGAATAAATTGACAGATACACCAGAAGATTAAACTATACACAAATCGGGGAAGATAAAAGATACGAGTAGAATCGAATACCTCGATTAAGATAAAAAAAATCATACATCAAATTATTTTGTTATAACAGGTTGGACAATCCAAACATCGAGATATTTATAGGGTGCAGTCGACCAAGAACAATTCTACAATTGACGGAACAAGAAAACGCATAAATATGATTAAAAGTGATGCAGGCATAAATGAAATCACAATAAATGTTCAAAATGGCCACCGTCATTGTAAATGACTGAAGGCGTCGACGACATGATGTAACTACGAGGGTCATTCAATAAGTAAAGAGACAAATGGCTATAGCTCAAAAACGGTTTATTTCAATCTTTCAAAATTAAGGCTATTTTTCAACATAATCACCCCCCACAGTTATGGACTTGTCCCATCTTTCTTGCAGCTTCCTAATTCCCTTGGCGAAGAATTCTTTCGATTTACCCCGAAGCCACTTTTGCACCGCTTCCTTAACTTCCTCATTGTTAGCAAATCTTTTTCCACGTAGGGCGTCTTTCAGTGGCCCAAACAGGTAAAAATCAGATGGGGCGAGGTCGGGACTGTAGGCAGTATGAGGTAAGACCTCCCAACCCAATTCTTGAAGCTTATCACGGGTCAGCTGGGCTATATGAGGGCGGGCGTAATCGTGCTGAAGAATGACTTCTTTTGACAAGAGTCCACGGCGTTTGCTCCTGATAGCTGGTCTAACTTTGTGTTCTAGCATCTCAGAGTAGTATTGGCTATTGATAGTTCGCTGATCTTCAAGGAAATCGCAATAGACTGGACCCTGTGAGTCCCAAAAGATGAACGTCCACATCGGGATTCATCACCTACACTTGTTCGGCCACTTTTAAACCGATCAACCCACTTGTAAAAATTCGCACGGTTCATACAACTTTTACCGTACTGTATTAATATTCTAGAAAAAATTTCACTTGGTTTTACACCTTCTGCGACTAAAAATCTAATGACTGAGCGCTGCTCTTCTAAGGTGCAATCTTCTAGTGGACTTGCCATGGTGAACTGAAAATTTTGAGGTTATGTTGACATAAAATGATGAAACAGCTGATCAGAGCATATCCCAAGGTTGCCAACTAACGCCCCTGAAAAGATTGTACACATTCATTGAATAGTTTTAAAATTATAGAATTTGTCTCTTTACTTATTGAATGACCCTCGTATTATTCTTTCGATATCCTCCAAATTGTCATGTGACACTCTGTGTTGTAGTGCTATTCTTCGAGTACTATACCCTGATGTGCAGCAATCTCTTCAATATTCTCTATGTGATCAGGGCGTGTTCTACCACGATCTTGAGCAGCAGGCTTAAAGGATTCATAATCTCGGAGATTTATTTATTTTATTTACATACATGTGCAAAGGTGCGACCGTTTAGAAGTTGACGATTTATTTGAAAAAGTTGACAACTCACATTTGTCAAAAACAATTATTTCATTGTTATTGCTAATGGATCAAATTATTATGAAATACTTAAACGACTCATTAATTTATGGGAGGTATTAATTTTAAAATGCTAAAAAAATGCAATATTTCGATTTCAAATGAAATTTAATATGCACCTCGGCAGTGAATTCCCTTTTTATCAGTTATATGTTTCTCGACCATACAGACCTTGGCAAATAAATTCCACATTGGTGATAAAAAATAGAATATCAATGTCTTGATACATACATAACTATTTTGCTTCATTTGTCCTAGTATCTACGTTGTAGCGATCTTTTGAAGACTGCATATTGAAATTAAAGTCTACTATACCACAAAGGTATGTATCATGCACTATATAGGTCATACGTTAATTTCTTCTAACACAGAGAGAGATATGACCCATTTTATAATAATATGCACTCTATTTGATAAAAATAATTTAAAATTTAATTGTTCGTGTTGTACACCTAGTAATGGAAGTGTGTAATTAAGCTAATTGTTGTCTGTGTATCATGTTGAGTGGTTAGTACATGCTCATGTATGTTGTTGACACTGCTTACATTAAGAGGCGTTAAGATATGTCAATAATGGTATGATTATTCAGGAGTAAATATGTACTCGCTTTACTAAACAGGCCGTGTATCCAGGTAGGTCTATTGTAATTCGGCAAACCAAATTCGCTTAATGGTATCATTGTTTCACCGCAGTAACCAAGCATGTTTAGCAATTAGTTGTATAGTAAGGTTATAACCTTATAATATACAGGATGTTCATTTTATTTTATCCACTATATATAATTATCTCGAAAACTATATGGGCTACCAGATCGGTTAAATAAGCCAACAATTTCTATTTTATTAGATTATTTTAATGAGCGCAAAATTAGTTTTCGAACAGTGGGAACCAATTTCGTTATTTTAAATGGGATTATACACTTTTTATTTACTTATTATATAGATAATTCTGTATTCAGTGGTATAATATTTTTATATCCCCACATGACGATATGTTAAAGAAATATGCATATAAAGTTTTATATTAATAAATTAAAATAATATAATGAGAGTGCCACGAATGGAAAAAAAATAGTTGTTAATTTTTTTACATAGAATTAGAATGCCCTGGTAGAAAGGATTGGATATTTTCTTCTTATATTCACCTATTTTTTTCATGAAATTCTAATTCCATGTAAAAAATAATATGTATTCATTTTTTATCTCTCGCTAAGAGAGATATTGGATTCATGCTAAAAATCTCATATCCAGATTTTAATGAATAAGCAAGTTTTAAGGTCCTTTCAATTCGATATTAACTTTTTTACGATGATGTGTGAGTGTGCGTGAGTGTTCATGTATGTGTGTGTGTATGTATGTATGTATGTGTGTGTGTCTGTGTGTGTGGATATTGGAAGAGCGATTTCTCAAAAACTATAACAATTAATATCTATTTAACTACATATTTCTCAATCGGATATTACTGGGAAGGATTTTTGTAACAATTGGACAACCGGGAGTAGCAAATTCTTAAACAAATTTTTCTAAATATTATTTATGGAATTTTTTTGTTCTTGCAAGTATTAAAGAAGATTAAATTCCCTAGCTGATACACAAATATTTTTTCATATCTTTTATGGATTTAGAGAAATAAATATAATAGGTATATAAAATAATTTGTTTAAATAAATCTCACAGCCTGAATAATGCCATGGAAACTAATTGAAAAATTAAAATGTTTATACCTGATAATTTTCAGTGTCAAAAATCGAGGGACATTACTGAAGACCTTTTTTGGGAAGTACATGCATTATATTATTTCTTATTGTATTAGTAGTTAAATATTTAAAATTGTAGGTATATTACAAATACTATCAGTCCCGAAAATGAATTGGAGTAGGTCAAAATATCTCCATAGAATGAATTTAAAATTTAAAAATCTAAATATAAAGAATAGTTATAAGTAGAATTTTTGATGTAGACTGTAGGCATACAAGAAATGTTGAATACAATACTGATGTAATCATTAATGAAAGTGGCAAAAGGTATTGTGCTGGTGAAAACAGATATTTTTTCCATTCGTGGCACACTTATTATACTCATAATAAAATCAAATTAATATAAAACTTTATGTGCATATTTCTCAAAAAAAAAATCATTTTGAATTCAGAAATCAATTCTCTATTTAATAAGTAAATAAAAATATATGGTCTCAATTAAAATAACAATTTGAAAACCATTGGTTGAAATAAATTAATTTGAAGAAATTGTTTGATCATCTAACCGACATTGTAATGTACAACTTTTATTTCAAGTATCTTTTTTTGAAATATATTGAGAATCCACGCGCAAGGAAAAACAGTTTTCCTATGTTAAATGCCTATATAACGGATCTCAAGCGCTACTTTGTATATGCAAAGTTACATTTTAAATCCATTTTCTTGATCATTTTCCTACAATTCTGTATTACAACGTGACAATATGGTAATGAATAGTTCTTTCACTAAATTTATTTCCCTGTGACATAGTTTCTCCCTCAAATGCATATCCCGAAAGACCAACAATCTCTTCTCCCGTGTGAGGTGTGGCAATAGTCAAAGCGTAATGAAACCCGGGGGCTTGTCGTTCACCGCCCTGCTGACCACGCCAAGGGCAGAACTACCCCCGATTTAGCATACTGTCTAGCGGGTACACCGTACTGCCGCTGCCACTGGCTATCGGCTACGGTTACAGCAACTGTTACAGTACACAGCTGGACAACCAAGTTTGCTAAACAACCACTAGCGAGCTGATTTCGTAATTCAAGGGAATAAGGAATAGGGGATGATGAAGGCCCGGCAAATAGATCAATTACAATGGAATATTCTATAGATTCCAGATAGGTAACCGGCAAATATCAATATATTTGAAGATAAATTTTATGTGACTAGAATATAATCATTTTGAATTTACTTATAAAGTTCACATATGTAAATAAGACAAAAATGCAAAAAAATGCAGAAAAATGGAATGGAAACAAAAAAAAAAAATCTGCTGTGGCCAGCGCAATGCCTTCTGCCATTTCTTCTTTTTCTTCTTCTATTAGGCAATTTCGCAATTTTTATAGTGTGTCCTCTGTTGATGTCGCCCAGCTTTCTCTCCATCTTTTAGGTGGGCGTCCTATTGGACGTCTGGTTGTAGGCTTACGGTCTTTGCATATTTTAATTAAACTTTCTTCTCCAGCTCTATCGCCATGGCTCTTCTATTCTTTTCTTCTAGTTTTTGTGAATTTTATTATATCTATGATATATCACAGATATCCATCATTTTTATGTTTTTTACATGAATTCTACAAAGAAAATTTCTTATATTTTCAGTAAAATTATTTCACATATATACTGTGTATATAAATGTACTTGACAATAGCATCTGTTAATTAGTAATCAGTTAGTAATATTGAAACTGTTTCCATGGTGACGCAGCAAAGATTACAAGATTTATGAAAATTAATTTCTTTATAAATCTTTATCTCTAAATACATTGAATATGAAGAAAATAATGCAAGTTGTATAGAGAATAAATTATTCTTTAATATTTATAACATTAAGGGCCGGTTGTTCCATCTACAGTTAAACATTCGATTAAAATTTATTCTATTGATAACTTCAGTTTGCGTTGTTCCACGTATGATTAAAAGTTACCAGTAAGATAAATTTTCGTTAACGGCAAAATAACTAACAGTCAGTCTCCAAAGAATATCGTACCGAGTGCACACGAATGGAAACACGAAGTGAAGAGAAACGGAACATATGGTATGGAACGTTTGTGTTGTTTTGATGATATACGCTGTTTGTTAATATTAATAATTATTATAATAAATCAGAACAACAGTGATGATGAACTATTGGATTTCATTGTTGATAATATTAATTTTTGATAACAGTATACAGTACGAGAAAGATGTAATAATTTTGAAAAATGGGATGATTCAGAATTTTTTGATGTTTCGAATGTCAAAAAATACAGTTCTTTATTTGTTCGATAACATTGAAGACCAAATATTGTTCTTATCTATTAGGTAAGTTTAAAGAAAGCACAATTTGAGAAATAAACACTTATTTGTCTATATTTGTTTTTCTGAATCACGAATCACGCTGTATCTGCGATATGCCAGTTGTTGATAGCTTTACGATTTTATGCAAAAGGGTATATATCGTAGATACTGTCCACAACTAAAACTAAAATAATTTCTAATTGATTCGAGATGATGTCTTTTTTTTCTTTCCAAGAAACGGAATCTGTATTCCTGGACTCAATTATATTTTTTTATTTGTCGACTAATTTAATTAAATTAGTTATTTCCGCGGTAGTAAAATAAACTGCTCTTTCTCTTTATCTATAATTTTCACCACTCATTTTTTGCAAGTCGTATTTATCATTTTTTCTAAACGTTCAAACTATGGTTTAAACTACAACTGCATCAAAACACAGACAAGCGAAAATGTAACCAAATTTCTATTAAAATTATGGCAGCCAAGTTGACAACGTTTCAAAAATAACTCTACCCTAACACAATTTTAATCTTTCTGATAGCAATCTGCCAGTTAGCTATCCGGGAATAAAACATCATGGGGCAACCCAAAAATATTATTCTCTAGTTAAGACGGTAGAATAAATTTATCTAATAGATAGTAAACTGCTACTTTATATGAACTTGGAACAACCGGTCCCAAAGAAAAACAGTTAAAAGCTTCAAATTAAGGTAAGAATGAGAAATACGAAAAAAATAAAAAATTTGGAATTGTATTATTGGAGTTATTGTGGCAGAAACGATCATCACAAACATACACATGCACACACACACACACGCACCCTCACAGACACATACACACGCATACAGACATCATCGTAAAAATAGTAAATTCGTATTCTAGCAACCCCAAAACGTGCTTATTCATAACAATTCACCATCGACCAAAGACAGTACCTTTCTTACCTAAAGGTGGCGGAAGATAAAAATTGGATGAATAACATTAGAAATTAAAAATTTAGAACAAGAATAGATATAGAGGGTATAACAGAAATAAGTACATTAAATTTAACCAGTGATAGAACTCGCCGAGAGCAATAATATTTCTTTATAACTTTTTTTCGAAATCTCAATTTTTTTTAGCATTTTTACCTCCCTATAAATAAATTAACGAGTTATTAAGAAATATTGTTGCACTCGACGAATTCTATCGCTGGTTAAATTTAATGTACTTATTTCTGTTACACCCTGTATGTATGTAACAGTAAAAGTATAAAAAAAACAGTTGCACATTAAAAATTATAACGAAATAAGAATAATGATAAAAAATAAACGAAAATGTCGCTGCCGAATAACTGCAAATATCTTTCCTAAAATGTTGAATTAAAATTTAAGGCGTGAAGTGGTCTCAGTTGTTTCGTCCTATGTTGGCCTACTCCATATTATTTTTTCCTATAGTATGTGACCTCTTTTTCTCATTTTTTTCTTTCCAAGTTATTCGTTCTCTGCCGGAGGATCCTGGTGGTGGTGCACTTTTACTTCTGTACTGGTGGCGCTTATTGCCTTTTACCGGACGATGATGCTTTACCACACTTTAATTAACTGATGGTGTCACTTTAACTTGGATGATAGATGAACACTTATGTTATGGACACGAACAGTTTTTAGACATATTATTTACATTTACACTACAACTTGACTAACTTGTTATTATTGATTACACTAAACATAACTAAACAAATAAAAACTAAACTGTTACATTGTTGTAACCCTGCGTACTACCGTACCGTCTACTACGCACTTAAACTAAATCTTTACATCGTCGTTCTGACAACAAACACCGACTAACTCAAAAACAAAACGTTATTTTCTTCGTGAGAGGATATCTCAGGGGATGCAGGGTATCATATGGCATCCATAATAAAATATCAACCTTGCACGTATACTTGCAATAACTTTAAGACTTAATTGTCAAGAAATAAATGTCAAGACCTCTATCATCTAGACTAAACCGACATTGAATAGAAGAAGGATAATAATTTATAAACAAGATTTTGACTAAAAATGTACCGTTTTATTTATATGGTTGAAGTGTAAAAATAAGAGAAATATTATTAATTAAAATAATACATTTATTAAACGATAAATAATTAGGGTAAATACATAAAAGATAATAAAGATAACTAACACTATGGATTAAACAAATATAAACACTAATTTAATACTAAGATTATTATTAAATACTTAAATACTAAGATTATTTATTTCAACAATATTTATATCACTACATTTATTAATATAACTGCATTTATTTATGTTCACAACACGTAGACTGTTTATTTATATCCCCAACTTCATTGCTCGTCGCTTCTATATATCAGACTATTTATTTATATCACCCACTGTTCATTGCTCGATGCTTCTATATATCAGACTATATCTCCACTGTCGTTCGGACGGTATTTATACAGCCCAGCGTCCTTCTGGAACCCTCCGACGCCACAATGATACCGAGCACAATAGATTTAGGTCATCGTTGTAATCAACACGTCTCACCACGGATGGGTTATTCCGTCGCCGGGATTACGTCATCGCTCGAGAACATTCCACCAGTAGCGGCGCCATAATGCTCTTCAGTCAGTGGCGCACGTTACAGAAAGATAACAGGGTTGAAATATAGTTCCTGAAACTATAATTTAGAAAAGGTTATAAAAAAGTTATTTATTTCTATTTGCTCTTGCCCTCGTCTTGTTACATACGCAACCATTTCAGGTTCTTAAATATTGTCCTCTAAATCTAAAGCCTTGAATTTCAAGTTTTTCCAATATGACTTAAACATTAATAACTTGTTAATGCTATGGGTGTCCGGTGTTGAATAACCCAGGACCATAGAAAATATTAGATGTAAATATTTAATTAAAATATCTGTTATTTCTATTTATATAAAACAATTGCATCCATTTTTACCTCTCGCTAAGAGAGGTATTGGATTCATGCTAAAAATCGCATATTCAGATTTTATTGAATAGGCACGTTTTAAGATCCCTACAATCCGATTTTAACATTTTTACGATGATGTCTGTGTGTGTGTGTGTGTGTGTGTGTGTGTGTGTGTGTGTGTGTGTGGGTGTGTGTGGATGTATGTGTGTGTGTGTTTGATTACTCAAAGCTGTAAGACTTTAAAATTGTTTAACTACGTATTTCCCAATCGGACATTTATGGGAATATCTGAAAAGGTTTTGGTAACAATTGGAAAACCGGAAGTAGAAGAATCTTGAAAAATAATCTTCTAAATAATATTTTTTTAAATTTTTTCTTGGTAATATTAAAGAAAATTAAATTCTCTATCTGATACATTTAAATATTTTATAATATATTCTATAGATTTAGAGATAATAGATATATAATATATAAAATAATCTGTTATAATAAATTTTACAGCCGAAAGAATGGCCATGGAAAATAGTTGAAAATTTAAATTGTTTGTAACTGACAGATAAATGTCAGTGTCAGAAATCCGGAGACATTACTGAAGACTTTATCTGGGAAGTACATACTTTATATTATTTATTATTGTATTAATAGTTAAATATTTAAAATTATAGGTATATTACATATATCCTTTAAAAATACTGTCAATCCTGACAATGAATTGGAAACATTTCGAAAAATTAGAAGAGGACAAAATTTTTTCATAAAATGAATTTAAAATTAAACAATCTAAATATAAGGAATAGATACATGTAAATAGAATATTTTGTATAGAGTGTAGGTATACAAGAAATGTTAAATACAATAGGGCGCGAGCAGTCATGTGATTTTGTTGGCCTTGACAAGCAGATATGGGGGCCCATGTCAGAATGATAGCTAGTAATTATGTATATAGATGTCAAGTATCACAATTTCTCATTCTAAATTTAGTGATTTTCCAATTCCATGTGGTTTATTTTCCTCGACAAGTAGATTCCACACTCCTAGTGACAAATTAACTACGTGTATTTAGAAAATCTTGAAATTCTGAATGAAAAATTGACAATTGACATCCATGTACATAATTACTAATTATCATCCTGAAACAGGCCCCCACATTTGCTTGTCAAGGCCAAAAATGTAACATGACTGTTCGCGCCCTATACTTATGTAACCAAAAAAGGAAGTGGCGAGAGGTATTGTGCTGGCCACAACAGATTTTTTATTATCAGATGAAAACATTAATTTCTAGTTTATAATACAAATATGAAACCAGCTGATATTGTTATTGGCAAGTCGTAGAAATACTACATAATGATATGCATCTTACACAATCAGCATCAAAATTATATCAATATCAGTTCAGTATGTACTTCGCAATTTATAATAAATTGCTCATGCATTTGGGGGTTTATTTCTATCTATATGATAAAAGAAAGTGGGGTAGAAAAGAGCAGATAAAATCCCAATCCGAGTCTGTTGGGCGCTATAACCGATATTGACATATAACGTATTCAGGTTTCGCATCAAGTTGTGAAATACACATGTTGTGTAGTGTGACGGGACTGCCAAATATTTGAACTGCGTCGGAACGGTCACCGCCCTCTTGGATTTTACACTTGGCTTGTTCAAGCCTCGCACTATGTTCACACTGCATCACAAAAGCCCTCACATACAATATCAAACGATGCTTGACTTCCTAAACTATATTGAACGCTAGTGATAAAATTCAGCCAACGGTTTACCAGCCAACACAAAAATAGAATGCACATAGTCTCCACCAACACAATACAAATTATGATAAATCATTGTCAATGGTCTTGAAAACGTGGATATGTTGATTCGTATTGAGATTGAGTCAACGAGGGATGTGGATAGTTATTACCGGATGGATAACAGCCTTCGGACAATAGAACTTGTGCGGTTTGGATAATTAAACAAACAATAATTAATAACAATTATATCTATTCGTATATTTTTAAATTATAAATTGTATCATAATTCACATTAAACCCGTAGTCGGGTGTGGGATTTCAACGTTAATTTTAATCCATTTCTTCTACTTCTTTCTGTCTTTCCCACATACTCGTATTTCGTTTCTTCCAATTATTTTTATTACTTTTATTTTCGAGTGTAGCTCGGACACTCAACTACTGCCCCCAAACCACCACCACCCCTGAACACAGGCTTCCACTTTAGATCTGTGGATGTCATTTTTAGATTTCTCTATCTTGTTTAATTGCACTGAAATTCGTAAATGGAGTCTTTTTATATTTATTTGCATTTGAATATGAATTTATTTTATATCGTATAGTCTCTTTAGATTGCAATAATAATTTGGGTCATTATTAGATGACATTTAATATTTCATTATCGCATTGTACAAATACAAGGATTCAATTGGATAATTAACTAAAAAAAATATTTTCATAGTAATGTTTCATTTTACTTTTTATTTATTATAATTCTGTATATGTGTGAAAAAATTTCTTATTCTTTTATGAAACGTCATTTTTTTATATTTTGTTTGAAGCCTCAGTATTATTTTGAAAAAATAGTTATTTGTAAAACAAGAGAGGAAAGCGCTACTTTTTCCCACTCAAGCTCGAAGTTCGCTACACTCATAAGGCAATTCGAGCGAGAGTGGAAAAAGCGCTTTCTTCTCGTGTTAGACACAATAGTTTTTTAATGAAACGTATTTAAAATCGATTTGCTCGAACCTTAAATACACTTTAAGAAAATATTAGTGTGATAAGGGTAATATTTTGTTTATTTGAATCAAAATAGTTTATATTGACATGATTAGTAGAATAAGGGTAATATTTTATTTATTTGAAGCAATATATATATTATTATTTATAATTTATATTTACACTTTGACAACACAACACACAAATGACACGTCAAAAGTTGGGTTATCAGACGCAAGGCGGTGTAACAGTGTTGCCAATGAACCAATCATAAATCTAAATTAAAGTTGTCAAAAAGAAAAATATAAGACATAATTGTAAGATAATTTAAAGTATATATATATATATATATATATATATATATATATATATATATATATATATATATATATATATATATATATATATATCACTAAAATAAGGATTTTCAATAAAATTAGTAATTTATTTATAATTTTTACAATATATTTTTTGTAAATAACATTCATGTTGGTAACACTTCTATATTTTTCTCTCTAGAGAGGAAAAGCACATTTTCCTCACTATTTCGGGAGAAGAAAATTGAGCTTTCTATGCATGTCGTGAAAAATAGCTATTTTTAGTACAAGTGAGCAAAGTATGTCTTTTTCTCACGCGTCCAGAAATTGGCCGCACGAGCGAAGCAAGTGCGCCAACTGGACAAGTGAGAAAAAGACATGCTCACGTGTGCTAAACATGATTTTTTCCACAATCTTGAAATACAATTTTCCCAAAAAAATGAAACATTGTACTTTGTTTATTAATGAAAAACTCAGAAGTACATTATGTTTACAATTGAATTTAATTAACTAAAAATAAATACAAAAAAAAATTGTTCCATCATGTAGAATGGTCTCTAAGTATGCAACCAATTATACGCTTGTGTATTTTGCTCACTTGTGAAGAAAGTTATTTACTTTGCTCACTTGTGAAGAAAAATATTTACTTTGCTCACTTGTGATTAAATATGCTACTTTGCTCACTATTTTCAGTTGAATAAAAGAATTGTGGAAAAAGCATTTTATTGTAGTTTTCAGGCAGCAAGAGAGTTAATCACAATAGGTAAAATACATTTTAAACTGTTTCCTATTTTTTGCAAAACGTACGTGGCGCCCTATATCCTTTCATTATTAAGAACCACAACCTTCTCCACTATTTACAAGCTAGCATGCTTCGAACCGAACAACCAGGCGGAGTAACATGGCACATCCATCGCATGTGGGAAATATTTCATTACCCGCGAAACAAACCACTTTGGTCACAATCTAGCAATGTACATTGGGAGAGAGGTTTAAATTCACATCGTAATTAGTATATTTTTCCGTACATTTTCTATTATATGTAATAATAGCGATTTTGAAATATATAATCTGCATATGAGTAAGAAAGTACGGAAATAAATTAATATTCAGCTTCGGTGTTAGTCTAATTTTGTAATATAAAGCAGTAAATATTGAATTACATAACCTTAAAATGGCAAAATGTATTCCGCTGCTTATGGCATTTTAAAACGCATTTCGCCAGCAGAATTCCAAATACAAATTACAGCCGCATTCAGACTGACAACAAATTTATTTCAGCTGCATAAAATCAGATTCCCTTACTTCTCTACCTGATTATTCCCTTCATTGCTGCTTCGCTTCCAATAAGAAATTCAAATCTACTTACTGTTGGTCACGAATTGTAATTTACAAATAAGGCAAGGTTGCAGATATTGGATTTAAGATATAAATTGAAACAACTATTAGTTATTCCAGGATAAACCATCGTTATTTCCATTCGTGTAAAGCATGGAAGACATTTTTCATAGAATAATAGAGAGAATGATACTCTGTGGGATATTTTTACATATCTGCTGAAATGAAATATGTTCAATTTGCTTTGATGTTGACAGATCGAGCAAAAGAAAGCATTTCCTCCAATATATTGACTTTAAAGTTTATTCAATTGAATATTAAAAAGAACATTGAGTACAATGGATGAAAGCTTTGTATTATTGACCGGCACTTTTGTTATTTTGAAACTATTTCGATTTTATTTGTGCAATAAAACAGAACTGCCGGTTCAAAAGCATTACTCTTACTATTGAAATATTTCGCATTCTCGATTTCACATAGTTCGATTACTAATTCTTTTTACAGCACATTTCCTTTTTCTATATTTTCCGGCCTGTTTTCCGAGTAATTCAATATTTGTGAAATAACAAACATATACATAAGTTGATATATTAAAATAATACATATTTGAAATCATATTTACTCTTTCCGTTCATGCTAAAAGAACATTCGTAGAGATTTTTATTTGTATGATATGCAATGAACTTTTATTGAACGTCATTCTTACATACTTTTGCATTATTGTTATCGTTTATTACATTTACTGCACACGACGGAGAATTATTTTCATGAGCAAAATTGAAATTATTTGTTTGTGAACTGGAGCTTGCAGATTTCGTACTACTTTAAAACGGAAAATAAAGTGTGTACATTAAGCTTTATTTCAGTAAACAAAATAGTGACATGCCGTTACCATTGTGCGTCTTGTATTTCTGTGGTTACATGTCATTTTTAGTTGATTTTCTATTTTTACTTGATATACAGAATGGTTCACGGCCAATGTAACAAATTTCAGCAATTTATTGAGGAGATAATTTCGAAGGAAAATTGTTATGCAGGTTGTCCCAGGGTGTACCACTACGAATAACTTAAGAAATATGCATCGGATCGAAAAATGTTCTGAATAAAAAGTTTGACGGTTTGGAGGGGAGCATCCAATTCTGTTAAAATAACCCTCCTCGACCCCTAAGTACTTTTATTTATAACAACATATAAGGTCAAAAGATGATATTTTAACAGCGTTTTATTCAAGAAAAACTGTTAAAATATTCAAATTATGGTACTTCCGGTTAACCAATCATAACCAAAATCAAATCAACTCTTCATATGGACATACGAAAGAGGAATATGAAAGAATTTGGAATTGTAGTATAGGAGTTATCGAAGGAGAATTCTTTGTCACACACACAACACACATACAGATATCATCGTAAAAACAGTATATTCGTATTGTAGGGATTCTAAAACGTGCTTATTCATCAAAAACTCACCATCGATTTTTTTTATCAAAGACAATACCTTCCTTACCTATAAGTGACGGAAGGTAAAAATAAGATTTGATTATTTTAATTTTTAAAAATTTTGGTTGTCATTTTTAAAATAAGCTTTGTTCGATGTTTTTATTTACTTATCGCTTCGCCTCCTAATTGGTGAGTAATATCACTTATCGAACAGTAATTTGTAAATTAGGTATACTGCCTTGGAAACCCTATCGATAAACATTTAAAAAATCCGATCTTAGAAAAAATAATTTTCAAATCCTATTTTTTAAATTTTGTTGCAAAATACGTAAGCAGTGCTATTCTACAGGTGTCGGATGTATTGGAGATCTCGACTTCGTCTTGTTTTCTCAAATCGTCCTCAACCGGTAAGAAGCACTTACTGCCCTTAGTATTTAAATAACTCTTGTCTCTTTACATCTGACGCAGTGTCCCTTAGATACAATTATGGAACTTATTTCGTCATATCATATAAGAACATTATTCTAATTTTTCACAACACTCCTTTATTAGTTAACGGAAACTTTTTATTCTCAGGGTTCATATACAGGGTGTTTATTAAACATATGGCAAAAATTGAAGGGATTATTCCCTGGACCATTCTAATATGATTTTGTCCTTTGATGATTTTTGAAAAGCCGCTTTGTTTCGAAGATACAGGGCGAAAAAAAAATTCGACAAAACCAATTTTGATATTTTTCAAATTATTAATCTAGTAACAGCAGGCAAGTTATGTCTCAAATTTGTTGAGACGTTTGGCTGTTTGACGTGCATTTTTTGTCTATAATACTTAAACTTTTGTTAGTGAAGTCCTTTTATCATGAATAGCTATACGAACGCCGAGATGACTGACATGCATTTCATTTAGGGACTTGCTGATGGCAATTCATTACAAGCTAGGCGGATTCTTGCATCGTAGCTGGAGGTAGTCATTTCCAACAGTACTTGTAGATTAAGAAACTTTACATGTAATTTTTGGTATTAAATGTTGTTATTGTCGAATTTTTTTTTCGCCCTGTATCTTCGAAACAAAGCGGCTTTTCAAAAATCATCAAAGGACAAAATCATCTTAGAATGGTCCAGGGAATAATCCCTTCAATTTTTGCCCTATGTTTAATAAACACTCTGTATTTTTCTTTTAAAAAGTCTTATTTTTTATCATATTACTTATGGATTTTTTTATTTCAAGACTAGTGTAACAAAATGTAATACCTTGAGTATAAAATGTAAATATAGGCCTGTTTTTTCAGTTACCAACATACAAGAATTCAAAATTATTTACAAAAGAATGTCGATGGACACTAATTTTTAAATTAAAATTGCAAAGGTATTACGAGTAGTTGGCGACCATTATAAACATTTGGAATTCTGCTTGATGTTAACCAAAATAATTTTGTAAAATACACCAACAATTGCAAACAGTGGTTTTTCCATCAATTTCATCCATTATAAAAACAAAACCAACAAAACATTTTTATGCTGTCCACTCCATTAGATTTCCATGGTTGAAAACCTCATTCACAACGCATCAACCACGTCAATTCTCTCATGGAAATGTCACAAATTCATACAGCACAGCGTTTGCGTTGTGCGTTCTGCTCCGCGACAGCCGTGTTCAGCATGAAGTGCTAATCAAATAGTCTTTAATTGGACGCCGGACGGTCATTGTGCAAATATTAGTAGGCAAACGTTGTACCCGGATCTGATTACCAGTAGAACAGGACGGGAGATTCAAGATATTACAAGAAAGATAAAGTGGGAATGAACTTTGATTCATCTAGGATATGGATAGGAGGATCTAGTTTGTTGGAAATTTGGTTAGATCTATGGAAATAGCGACATATAAATACAAAAATCTGATGTGGTCAATACATTACTATACTGCATTATAAAATAAAATTGAATATTAACAAAAACTAACAATATTTTTGCTTTTTCTCGTCTAATCTAGTCGATTTGGATTTAGCTACTACATCGGCAATCGTTAAGTGTTCATAGTCTATTTATGATGTGATGAACCATTTTTGATTATTGAAGATTAAGCTAAATTACCAGAAGAAAAATGTAATATTACAGTAGCATATGAAAAATCGCGACTCAAATGAGAAAACCAATTGACGAACGAACAGTAGATAAGCCCATTGAAGACCGGAGACAGTTTTAAAATAGATTCAATTTATTGATAGATTTGAAGACTTTCATCAAGTGTCCTCAACCCTTTCAAGTCTTCAACCAGACAATTCTTATAAAGAAGAGAGTTTAAAAGGCGTTATGGATTTCGCTTTAACTTACAAAGACAATTTAGACGCAATAAGTAGCGCAAGTACAAGAAATTTAGAATAAAGAAATTTTCACTTCAAAAAAAAAAAGAAATCTGATGGACACCACATGACTTCCTTGTACGATTATTAAACTATACCTTTGAATATATAATACAATACAAGAATGGCAACGTAATGTATTTAGATTAAATATTTCGAGAGAAGGTGCCATCTATTCCTCCGTATACGAATTATTTCTGAGTTAGTTCAAAAAATATGTAATAGGTGGATGTTGCACAGTGTTGCCACGTAGCTAGAACAACAAGATAAGATTTTAAAAAGGTTTTTAAGTTTGCTACTGTAAAACAAGTATACATGTACATTGAAGATTCAAAATATATTATCTGGTTATTATGAAACAATATTTTTGAATTAATGATTATTGAATACCTCTAACAAATAGTATTTGGCAATGCTGTCAGCACGATTTATCGTAGTTCATAGTTTTGTGGTAGGAGTCACTAGCTATCTATAATAATTTTGTGAATAAAAAGAGACAGATATAGTATCTTGCTAGGCCATATGCGTTGCCGTTCTTATATGTATTATATATTCAAAGACTATACATATTTTTTTAATAAATAAATTACAAAATATTAATTTTAACTTCAAAACAGTAAGATATATAGCGATCATAATCTAACCCGGTTCTTTTTAAAGAGAGTTTTGATTACAACAAAGAAATATTTGATTACAACAATGAATATGACTAATTTCACAATAAAAATATAATATTTGTTATTGTACGAATCATAAAATTGCACGTATTTAACGTAATTTGACATGAACTTTTTTTTATTTTTTTTGTCCTAATCCATAGCAAGCTTTAATACAAAAACAAAAAAAAGTATATAATTTTTAAATTTACATATCTCGCTTATACAAAGGGCTAACTTCAAGTAATGTACCACTTCCGGTTAGCCTATTTTAACCAAAATCTATTATGTTATTTCGATTGACATAAAAGTCTTGTGTACCAAATTTGAAAAGTTTTGGATTATATTTTAAAACAGTTTTTCATTAAAATCTATTACAGGCTTCATGTAAAGTGCCACTTCTGGAAATTGTGTAATAACCAGAAAGGGAGGTGCACAACTAGATGTTATAGCAGTCCTAAATACATTATTATTATTATTATTATTTATTTAATTTGTATAAAAGTACAATAGAACTTATTACAAATGGGTGGCATTGCAATAGAATGATACATATAAAATTGTTTACAGTAGTGGAGTTTACGTTTACGAAACTACAAATATTTATAGATAACTATAATAGATAAGATATAATATAATAAGAGGGTATAAGCCAGAATATTATATAATATACTTAAATACCCTATTCATTTAACCCTAAATTGAAAATTTTATTTATAGTTACAAATACAAGGAAAAGTTACGCTGTCAACGCAAGAATAAATTAATCTTACAAGCGTTAGGAATGACTATAATTAAGGATAAGTATACAAAAAAATAAATAAAAAAAAATCAAGATAATATATTATATATCCATAATGAAATTATTGTTTAAAAATATGCTAATAGAAATAGTGCTAAATACAAATAGTATAACTGGTATTAAGATTTGTTTAATTATTTAGTTGGAGTTTCATATTTTATTCATTTAGCATGAAACTTCTAATTTTAAGAGACTGAATAGTATAGTAAAAAATTTTGTTTATTGAGTCAGTGCTTAAGTTCTTGAACAAGCTTTCGTAATTTGTTTCGGTGAAAACTTTGCCGTATAACAATGGCTGTAGATACTCTTTTCTAAAGTGCTTATATATTGGACAGATAAAATAAAAATGAAATAAGTTTTCTTGTTTATTCGTGTTACAAATAGAACAAATATCGGATGCATTAAGAGAATACTTGATGCGATTGTAGTAGAAAGTGATGAACTGATTACCAGAAAGCCTTATTTGAGAGATAATTCGCGATTTTGCTAGAGCAGTTCCCGAAAGATATATTTCAACAGAGTAGGAATCTTTTAGTAGCTTATAATGGCTACTGAAGGAAGAAATTGAAATTCTTTCCATGTCTTTATTCCGAAGAAGTAATTCGTAGTTATCAGTAATTAATTTAATATTGTTTTTGGTAAACATTTGGGACTCCCAGATATCCTCAAATCCCGATTCCATCACCAGCTCTTTCACTTGAGTTACCCAGTTGAATTCTTTTTTATTGTTTTCAGAGTTGTCCAGATTAATAAGGCGGTTTAATAAAAGTTTAGGTACTCTATCATCCTCCATCAGGAAGAGTTTGTTTAACCAACTCAGGGCTCTTTTTAGTATATTTACTTGAATATGGTCTGCACCCGTTTCAGCTCGCAACATGTAACCAGGTGTGTTTCGTGCACACTGTAAAATTTGTTTAATGAATTTAGTTTGAATTTGTTCCGTTTCTTTTAGGTATCGAAGCGCCCAGATCTCTGAGCCGTACAGACCGGTCGCTACGATGATTGAGTCGTATAACTTTTGTTTTTCTGGCCAACAGTTTGATTTTCCTTTACTTAGAAGCGTATTTACTTTAGTTATGGCAATATTAGCTTTCGATTTTGCTTTATTAAGTGCTTGAACAAATTTACCGGAGCTAGAAAAATTTATTCCTAAATATGTGTAGTTATTGACTACTTCAATTATATCTTCCTTATATTTAAAACTAGTATTGATGGAGCTTTTGCGCCCTTTATGGAATTTGAGTATTTTAGTTTTATTGGTATTTAAGTATAATTTGAAAGTGTCACAATACTTTTCAAGGATTCTAAGTTTGAACTGGGTATCTTTAAATGAGTAGCAAAGTAATACCAAATCGTCGGCATAGGCTAAGGTTAATAAATCGTTTTGACCATCTATGTTTAAACCGCGTGCACCTTGAGATTTAAAGAAGTTATCAATATCGTTAATGAATAACGCAAAGAGTGCAGGGCTTAAAACCTCCCCCTGTAAGACCCCCTCTGAGAGTTTTATGTAGTTTGAGGTCGTGTTGGCATTCTTAACACAAATTTTTGCTTCGGAATAAAGGTTTTGAATTAATCTAATGAATTTGGTGCTAATACCATTTTCGTATAGCTTAGCCCATAGTATATTATGTTGCAGCGAATCAAATGCTCGTTTGAAGTCAATAAAGATGGCATAAACAGAATTACGTTAGCAGTCCTAAATACAAAATTTCAACTTTCTACGGCTTACCGTTTTTGAGTTATGCGAGATACGTACGGACGTACATACATACGTACGTACGTACAGACGTCACGACGAAATTAGTCAAAATGGATTCAGGGATGATCAAAATGGATATTTCCGCTGAAATCTGATAATTAGTAATTATGTACATAGATGTCAAATGTTAGAATTTTTCATTAAAAATTTCAAGATTTTCTAAATTTACGTAGTTAATTTATCACCAGGAGTTTAAAGTTTACTTGTATGTCTTAGATATTTAACATTTAATTCTGCTCCACATGGAATTGGAAAATCACTAAATTTAGAATGAGAAATTATGATATTTGACATCTATATACATAATTACTAGCTATCATTCTGACATGGGCCCCCATATCTGCTTGTCAAGGCCAACAAAATCATATGACTGCTCGCTCCCTATTGTATTTAACATTTCTTGTATACCTACACTCTACACCAAAAATTCTACTTACGCATATATCTATTCCATATATATTTAGATTGTTTAATTTTAAATTCATTTTTGATGAAGAAATTTTGTCCTCTTCTAATTTTTCGAAATGTTTCCAATTCTATTAATACATTAAGAAATAATATAATGTATGTACTTCCCAGAAAAAGTCTTCAGTAATGTCTTCGGATTTCTGACACTGACATTATCTGTCAGTTACAAACAAATTAAATTTTCAACTATTTTCCATGGCCATTCTTTCGGCTGTAAAATTTATTATAACAGATTATTTTACATACTATATTTCTTCTATCTCTAAATCTATAGAATATATTGTAAAATATTTAAATGTATCAGAAAGAGAATTTATTTTTCTTTAATATTATCAAGAAAAAATTTCAAAAAATATTATTTAAAAGATTTTTTTTCAAGAATCTTCTACTTCCGGTTGTCCAATTGTTACCAAAACCTTTTCAGATCTTCCCATAAATGTCCGATTGGGAAATACGTAGTTAAAAAAATTTAAAGTCTTATAGTTTTTGAGTAACCGTCCTTCCAACATCCCACACACACACACACACATACACACATACGTCCACATGTACACACAGACATCATCGTAAAAATGTTAAAATCGGATTGTAGGGACCTTAAAACGTGCTTATTCAATAAAATCTGGATATGCGATTTTTAGCATGAATGCAATACCTCTCTTAGCGAGAGGTAAAAAGAAATACTTAAAATAAACCATATTCTAAATTTTATCTATGTCAATAATACGACTGATACTTTAAAAAATTTGAGTACTTTATACAAAATATTTTGACCATTCCGATAGCAGAGCAACTGCTGAACGAAGCTTGTCGACTGAAACAGATGAAGTCATATTTATGGTCTACTCGTACAATGACCGAGACGAGGCTGTCTGATTTGGCAATATTAAATATTAACGAGAGTTTTCCAAAAAAGATTCAAATGAGGTGGTTGATTTATTTAAAAAGCGCTATATTAAGATAGTTATATCGTGGAACCATTTTACCCACAATTAATTTAAATTTTAAGTATATCTCAACTGAAGTATAATCTACCTACTCTCCAAGTTTTAAAACAATTGACCACACGGTGGCTGAAATATTTGCAATTAAATTTGACCTTTTTAACACGTGAAGAATAGAAAATGGCTAAATAAACACAACATTTTAAATTATAACTTTTATATCCATACCGACATTTAATCGAAAAATTAATTAATGGATTTTATATAAAAAAATTAAAATTATTTACCACTCAGATATAATTTTATTGCCTTAAAAAATTATAAACTGAAGATATAAATAGGTAAAATTATACTTGACAACCATGTAGAAGCGCTTCAGATGGAGTATCAATTAACAACGCTCAGTGTAGTATTAGCGAATAAGAAGTGTTCTTTGGTTATAGGAAACGTACATTCGAAGAAAATATATTTGAAATGGGTATTTTACGTAAAAATCATGAAATGTTTAAATAGTATAATACTATTTTTGTAATTTTAAGAAAGAAATATAGTAATTTGTTTTGCAGTTCCGATTTGTAGTTTAGAACTATTATTATCAAAATATTTTTTTACTTTTATACCCGAATGTACCTATAAATGTGGGAAAAATCAAATTATTTTTTAAGCGTTTGTCTAGAAAAATGTGAGATTGGATAGGCAACTAATAACAATATAAATACTCGTATAGAAGCAAAATATTTCCTACCGCCCTACCTTTGAAATAATGATGATAAATAATCTGAAAAATAAAATAACTTATGAATGGAAATAATAAAGGGATATAAATATTTATTTAATGTATTTTTTAACACAAAGGTATTGTGAATATAAAACATGAATCACATTTCAAAAAACAATATTTATTTAGTTTTAGAGAAAATTGAATTTTTGACTAAATTATTGATTTTTACTTAAACATTCAACAATTTTCTCTAAAACTCTTTTGTTTTTAGTTACACGTGGTTTATTGTTGCCGATTACAATTGCTGATAAACGATTGGACATTTTCACGATTAACACAAATGTCAAATTTAAAATTGAAGCTCTCAACACAAACCAAATATTAAAATATTTCTGTCCTTGTCTAAGTGCGACGTTGCCACAGTTATTATTCAACATTCATATTGTAGTGTGAGTATATTGGAATACGACACTTGTGTATATGTTAGTGCGTGTGGTACAGGTCAAAAAAAAAAAACTTTTCCACGGTAAAATAATGAAAATTCATCTGTTACAGTGTTTGATATTAGCTTTAACTATTTTTACACAATCTGTGTATATAATATAATGTTAAAAAATATAAGTTATTTCAAATATAAACTGCATTAGTTTAATTTTTATTATGAACATTGAACAAGTTTTTGAATAGGTACACTCGAGTGACAACTGCCTTACGTTATAATATTTATCATTTCTGTATAGCTTGTTGAATATGTCGCCTTTTTTCATCCTCACACCTGTCTCTTATTGGTAACAATATACGCCATTGATTCAATGCCTTCATCGCGATGTTTTAAACGTTTGTTAAATCTTTGTAACGGTTCCTTTTCAGCTTCAGTTTTATTATGGGGAAAGAGACATTTTTGGAGGGTAGAAATTGACGCACGACGGTTGGTTTATAGTGCGTTATGATGTGCGCGCACGACTTTTGGTTTTCTTTAAATGTTCGACGATTCTCAATCCAGCTGTTTTTACCATCCGTCACCTCTAGGTAAAGAAGGTATTGCCTTTGGTCAAAAAATTCGGTAGTGAGTTTTCATTGAATAAGCACGTTCTAGGGTCTTTACAATACGATTTTACTATTTTTACGATAATGGCTGCATGTGTGTGTGTGCGTGTGTGTGTGACCGCGATATCTCGAATACCAGAATTCCAAAAATTACAATTCTTGCGTATTCCTCTTCCTTACTACCATATGCAGACTTGATTAGATTTTGGTTATAATTGGTCAACCGGTTGTATCCTCATTTGAAGATTTTAACAGTTTTTCTTGAAAAACTCAGTTAAATATTATTATAACTTAAAGAATATATTATTCTCTATACGATTTGATTGCATTTTATATTTCATATTCAACAGATATAGAGTTAACGAATTTCATAAATCAGCCAGCTATGCTAATTTAACCATGGAAACTGCTAATATATTCAAATAATTCAAATTGACAGATGTCAGTATCAATAAAAAGTAAATGAATGAAAGAATAAGGGAAATAACTCTAGTGTTAGAAGTTTCTAGAAAGATATAAGAGAAACGATTACATTGGTTTTGAACATGTCATGAGGAGAGATGAATATATTGGAAGAAGAATGAATAGCTTAGTAACAGAAGGTGGATGAAACATAGGAAGACCAAATATAAGATGAAAGGACTAAGCTAAAGAAGAAGAAGATGTCAGTGTCAAGTGCCATTTGCATAGTTGGTTTATGAAATAATTTTACTGGAAATTTAGAACCTTTTGCAAGAAAATTTATGTATGGAATTTGTACATAATACACAGGATTGACGGAAGGTATTGTGCTGGCCACAACAGATTATTTTTTTGTAAGAAGAAAATTAAATAATGATTTTTTTTTGTCGATGTTTAACTCTGCGGCCATCTTAATCGTAACACGTCAATCGAAAACCAACAGTTGTCGAAATGTTTCGATGTTTTCGGTGTTTCTGCTTAATGCCGGGTGGCCACATATTAGGACATTTTTGTTTTCATTTCACCAATCAATGAAGCATCTCCAAACGCTTTTTAGA
The DNA here is from genome assembly GCA_951394225.1 of Harpalus rufipes. Lineage (NCBI taxonomy): Eukaryota > Metazoa > Arthropoda > Insecta > Coleoptera > Carabidae > Harpalus > Harpalus rufipes. Next base: position 39,051,839 of record OX596283.1, read on the forward strand.
CCAAAGAAAACGATTAGGTTGGTTTTTTGCACAAACGAACACAAAATTTAATTGCATACCGCTGGTCGATGGATGCTTCCATCACGAGACATATCTAAGATGCCATACGGAACTGTCCTGAACCAATATGAATAAAACTTGAGAGGGATGTTTAAGGTTAGTCAAAAATAGTTTGGGCGTTAATTCATAGACGACGCTGCTATCAGTCCTAAATCTTTATAATCACACTGTATATTATGCCCATTATCATCTATACTAAATTTATGAGTAATCTTACAACATAGAATGTAAAAACTTTGTACTTGTGAAAAATACTCAGTGTACACTTATTAAAATTTCGAGATGTAAATATACGATGCCATATAAAACAGCTTACAGAAAGGCTAAATAAATTCTACGGCATAACTTGCATTCAAATGTGCTTTAAGAAACAAAACCAGAACAACTTTCCTTCTGCAAAGAAAATGAAGGTAAACAAAAGTACCAGGTACACAATTTGCATAATTTAGAATTCAGTTATTAATTAAAGAATTAGTTAAATAAGATATTTATATGCTCAAAGACAAAAATAAACACAGAGCTCTTCTTTCTTCGTAAGAACTTTTCATTTTAAATGTAAAATGAAATATCAACATGAATTAATATACAAGACTCGCCGGATTAAAAATGCATGCAATATTATTTTAATACATAAAATTATGCTTTCTGCAAACTAATTTAAAATTAATCTACTTTGCCAACATTCGCGACAAGGTATTAAATATTGAATTAAATGGACTAAGTATTTAATGCTGTTCTAATAATATAAACATGGTTATTAAGTTTAAGAGCAAAACAAATTTAAATTATGTGTAGTAATTTTTACAATGCAAAAATATGTATATTTAAAACATTTTATTCGAGTAATGATAATGTAGGAGTTATTTGAAAATAAAAACTTCGACCTTTACAAAATTTTGGCAAAACTAAAGTGTAACACGAGGGGGGGGAGAAGCTCTAATAATGGTAGTCTTACTGCTTTTCCCACGATGACACTTTTCACTAACTGGTGGGCGCTTGATGTTCGCCCACCGCTTGATTATGGAGACAATTGCACTTAACACACTTATCTTTGATGGCCGATGAACACTTCACATTATGGACACAGACAATTATTAGGATTTACTAAGTTTATTTACATGATTAATATTTACACTTATACTAAACTTAACTAAGCACATAAAAACATAAACTAAAATGTTACATTGTTGTAACCCTGCGTACCCGCGTTTGGTACGCGCTCAACATAAAACTCAAACTACATCTTTTCACATTGAAATTGTAAGACAGACTCCATGTCTTGTCAACATGAATATCTAAAACCGACTATCTAAAACAAAGCGTTACTTTCGTGAGAGGCTTATCTCTCTGAGGGGCTGAAGAGGGTATCATATGGCGCCCATACCAAAATATCCGCCCTACACGTAGGCTCGCAATAACTTCTAAACTTAATTGTCAACAAACAACTCTGACAGCTAGACTAAACAGTCAGTTAATAAAAGATGATAACTATTTCTAAACAGAATTTTGACTAACAAAGATAACAAGTTGAAATATTATTTCTGAAACTATAATTTAGAAAAGATTATAAAAAGTTACTTATTTGTTATTGCTCGCCTTGTTACAAAAGCATAGTTAGAAAATCTTTCATACTTTCACTTTCCAACTTCGGATAAAAACTGGGCATATAGTACTGACCAAAATGAATAAAAAAATCTGATGTGGCCAGCACAATACCTTCCATCAGTTCTAACGTATGTAACAAAGGTTTTCGGAAAAATTTTGTTGTCTATAAATTAATTCAATAAAACTTAGCATCTAGTTGTCATTGAAAACAAATGTTCAATATTGTTTAAATTTTAATATGTCGTATCATATTTGTCGAATATTAACATAGTTATGTCGTACAAACTAGATATTCGAAAAATTATATACAATTTAGTTGGACGGGTGTAAAAATCTGAAATAGTAAATATATTTAGAAGAAAAAATATTGCTGTTTCGACCATTTATAAAACTATAAGTGAATGTGAGGAAGGCATACCATGTGTAAACCTTCTAAAAAGTGGACGACCTAAAGCTTTGACTAATGCCCAGTGAAATAGGTTGGTGGAAATTGCAAAAGACCGGTGGAGTACTTCGACTCGAAAATTGGCTCGTCAACTTCGGGTTTCACACATGACAATCAGCCGAGAACTCAGCAGAAATGGACTTAAACATCGGAAGAGGAAGAAATATCCAAAATATACAGAAGATCAGTGGTCAGCACAATACCTCTCGCCACTTCCTTTATTGGTTACATAAGTATAGGGCGCTAACAGTCATGTTGAATTGTTGGCCTTGACAAGCAGATGTGGAGGTCCGTTTCAGAATGATAATTAGTAATTATGTACACGGATGTCAATTGTCAATTTTTCATTTAGAATTTCAAGATTTTCTAAATTCACGTAGTTAATTTGTCACTAGGAGTGTGGAATTTACTTGTCGAGGAAAATAAACCACATGGAATTGGAAAATCACTAAATTTAGAATGAGAAATTATGATACTTGACATCTATAAACATAATTACTAGCTATCATTCTAACATGGGCCCCCATATCTGCTTGTCATGGCCAACAAAATCACATGACTGCTCGCGCCCTATTGTATTTAACATTTCTTGTATACCTATACCCTACACCAAAAATTCTATTTATATATATATCTATTCCTTATATTTAGATTTTTTCATTTTAAATTCATTTTATGAAGAAATTTTGTCCTCTTCTAATTTTTCGAAATGTTTCCAATTATTTAACTATTAATACATTAAGAAATAATATAATGTATGTACTTCCCAGAAAAGTCTACAGTCATGTCTTTGTATTTCTGACACTGACATTTATCTGTCAGTTACAAACAATTTAAATTTTCATTTATTTTCCATGACATTCTTTCGGCTGTAAAATTTATTATAACAGATTATTTTAAGTATTATATTTCTTTTATCTCTAAATTTATACAATATGTAATAAAATATTTAAATGTATCAGATAGAGAATTTAATTTTCTTTAATATTACCAAGAAAAATTTTCAAAAAATATTATTTAGATGATTTTTTTTCAAGAATCTTCTACTTCCGGTTGTCCAATTGTTACCAAAACCTTTTCAGATCTTCCCATGAATGTCCGATTGGGAAATACGTAGTTAAACAAATTTAAAATCTTATAGTTTTTGAGTAATCGTCCTTCCAACATCCTACATACATACACACACACACACACACACACACACACACACATACATCCACACACACACTCACACACAGACATCAGCGTATAAATGTTAAAATCGGATTGTAGGGACCTTAAAACGTGCTTATTCAATAAAATCTGGATATGCGATTTTTAGCATGAATTCAATACCTCTCTTAGCGAGAGGTAAAAAATGTTAATATCCTCAAATGCGGTGATTTCCGTTTCACCAATTATAACCAAAATCTAATCAGCTCTTCATATGGATGTAAAGAAAATTGTAGTAGTGGACTTTTCGTCTATGAAAGAATCGTGAGACACATACACACTCATACACACACATACATACAGACATCATTGTAAAAATAATAAAATTGTATTCTGAAGACCCTAATTCAGCTTATTCACTAAGAAGTCACCATCGATTTTTTTTGACCGAAGACAATACGTAATGAAAAAATCTGATGTGGCCAGCACATAACCTCTCGCCGTATATTTTACCTGGCTGTATGCATAAAGCAAAGAATATTTTTATAAATACAAATAATATATTCATATAAATCTATGACGTATAAACTTCTTTATTATTCAATAATAGCATGTCTCAACATGAAGATATTTTACCATAAATTATGTTACAATAAATTACAAAGTAGAGTTTACCATATATAAATATTAGGCTGGTAACTGCAATTTTCAATTCGAACAACGTTGTTTACTTTCTCTTCATATTCTTCTAGTAAAAACATTAATTTTGGGCGGTCTAAAATGTATATATGGATTGTGCATCTATTCTTACATATCTTCTTTTACATTTTATTTTTTCATACTTGTTATATCTAAATAACACTAATTCCCTTTAATAAAGTGACGGATAGATTGCGCTCCGATTATTCTTATATCGATGTGTAATTTTGTCAATATTTACAACTTACTTGAGAAGAATTTGATAGCTTTTTCGCAATTCAAAGTTACTCTAGTCTATAGTACTGGTGTACATTGTCCCATAATGTTTGAAACAAATTTAAGTCCTTCAACCTAGACTTGTCATCTCCATAATAGTCACAGATCAAGAACTAAGGGATTCTCCAAGTACATTTTTCTTTCATTACTCATTATTTCTGACACTGACATTTATCTGTCAGTTACAAATAATTTAAATTATTAACTATTTTTCATGGCATTCTTTCGGCTGTCAAATTTATTACAACAGATTATTTTATATATTATACTTCTTTTATCTCTAAATCTATGGAATATATAATAAAATATTTAAATGTATCAGATAGAGAATTTAATTTTCTTTAATATTACCACGAAAAATTTTCAAAAAATAATATTTAGAAGATTTTTTTTCAAGAATCTTCTACTTCCGGTTGTCCAATTATTACCAAACCCTTTTCAGATCTTCCCATGAATGTCCGATTGGGAAATACGTTGTTAAACAAATTTTAAGTCTTATAGTTTTTGAGTAACCGTCCTTCCAACATCCCACACACACACACATCCACACACACACACACACACACACACACACACACACACAGACATCATCGTAAAAATGTTAAAATCGGATTGTAGGGACCTTAAAACGTGCTTATTCAATAAAATCTGGATATGCGATTTTTAGCATGAATGCAATACCTCTCTTAGGTAAAAACTTAATCGACATAGGTCTTATCTTCAACTGTTTCCGAGAAAAGGTTATTTTATATTAGAATTGAAAAAAAAGTGACAAAAATAGTAATCGAACAAATTTTGTTTTGCCAGTAATTAGACTATAAAAATACAATAAAATTTTATAGGAAACATTTTGCTTAATTTCTAATTGTTAAGATGTTATTTGAAATTAAATATTGGTCAAGATTCCCACATTTTACTTAGTACAATTTGATTAAGAGAAAAAACAAAAGCACATTTAAGATGACCTCTCGAAGGTAAATAAAAAGATTCATTTTATCGAAGCGTAACTATTATAGTTTTCGAGATAGCAGAGTAAACCACGTAAAAACTTATTTTTCACTGCCTTATATCTCGGAAACTATTGAAGGTCGAACCATTTAACTTATTTTGGTCAGTACTATATGTCCATTAAGTAGTGAAATATCCTGTGCAGTATCTTTTATAGTCAATTCATTAAAAATAATAATGCAAGAAAAAATTATGAATAAAACTGGAGAGAACAAGTTTGATATACACAGTTAATCACACCAAAAGAAAACTTCAGAATTATTATAGTTATTCAAGATATGAAATTCAACTACATATAATTTTTTTAAACCCGCCTTTATATTTAAGTGTAATTAGAATAATTCTTAATGAAGAGTAATATAGCCATCTTCATTGAATACAAATACATAAATGCATGTGGTAGAATCTCACATTCAAAAGGTCATCCAACATGGAGTTCCAAATGAAAAGTTAGGGAGTATGTGCAAGCGCTCGCGAAATAAACATTTTGCAGACCCAATATAGTCCGAGATATCCAATTTCGCTGCCGTTACTATAGTAACGTCTATTAAACTAATAGTCACTTTGAGACTTGAAACTTGACATAACAGAAAAGAATATGACAATAATGACAGTGAAATTGTTTTAAATAGTTATTTGTCATACTAGAGAGGAAAGCGCTTCTTTTTCCCACTCGAGTGGAAAAAGCGTTTTCTTCTCATGTTAGACACAATATTTTTGTCACGACATGTTTCCAAAAACGATATGCTCGGACCTTAAATACACTTTAAGAAAATATTAGTAGAATAAGTGTAATATTTTGTTTATTTGAATCAAAATAGTTTATACTGATATGATTAGTAGAATAAGGGTAATATTTTATTTATTATTATTATTTATAATTTATATTTACACTTTGACAACACAACATACAACTGACACGTCAAAAGTTAGGTTATCAGACGAAAGGCGGTGTAACAGTGTTGCCAATGAACCAATCTTAAATCTAAATTAAAGTTGTCAAATTCTGATTTAATCTAGAAAAAGAAAAATATAAGATATAATTGTAAGATAATTTAAAGTATGTATATCACTAAAATAAGGATTTGCAATAAAATTAGGAATTTATTTATAATTTTTACAATATATTTTTTGTAAATAACAGTCATGTTGGTAACACTTCTATATATTTTCCTCTCTATTTCGGGAGAAGAAAGTAGAGCTTTCTGTGCATGTCGTGAAAAAATTAATTTATTTTTAATGATTTTTTACAAAACTAATTATGTTGTTTATCAAATATGTCAATCCTATGAATGCTACCTTTCTATTTCAATGAATTAAAGTATTTAACTATAATACATATTTTTTACGTTGCTCAAAAAGTATTATATTCACCTTGTCCGTGAAATCCTTTAGCGCCCTCGAGATTTTGTCTTGCCTGGGCAACAGGCGGCCTTGATGACATTTTTACTTCCTTGTACGTAAGTAAAGGAAGTATTGTAATCGCGAAAAATTTCGGTTTTTAGATTTCAGCGGAAATATCCATTTTGATCATCCCTGAATCCATTTTGACTAATTTCGTCGTGACGTCTGTACGTACGCCCGTACGTACGTCCGTACGTATCTCGCATAACTCAAAAACGGTAAGCCGTAGAAAGTTGAAATTTTGTATTTAGGACTGCTATAACATCTAGTTGTGCACCTCCCTTTCTGGTTATTACACAATTTCCAGAAGTGGCACTTTACATGAAGCCAATAATAGATTTTAATGAAAAACTGTTTTAAAATATAATCCAAAACTTTTCAAATTTGGTGTAAAAGACTATTATGTCAATCGATATAACATAATAGATTTTGGTGAAAATAGGCTAACCGGAAGTGGTACATTACTTGAAGTTGTTAACAGTTTTTCTTGAATAAAATGATTTTATTTTGATTTTAGAAATAAATGCTTCAAATAATAGTTTTAGAGAATTAATTTCTGCTTCTAGCACATCAAGTATTATTAAATTAGCCCTTTGTATAAGCGAGATATGTAAATTTAAAAATTATATACTTTTTTGTTTTTGTAATAAAGCTTGCTATGGATTAGGACAAAAACAAAAAAAAAAGTTCATGTCAAATTACGTTAAATACGTGCAATTTTATGATTCTTACAATAACAAATATTATATTTTTATTGTGAAATTAGTCATATTCATTTTTGTAATCAAATATTTCTTTGTTGTAATCAAAACTCTCTTTAAAAGAACCGGGTTAGATTAATGTTAATTTAAGAATGATAGTAGTAAATGAATTATTTTTTGTTCTATATCAAAATATTTCTCGGGCTTGGCTTAAGCCTGTCAATATTTTGTAATTTAATTATTAAAAAAGTATGTATAGTTTAATAATCGTACAAGGAAGTCGTGTGGTGTCCACATCAGATTTATTCTCTTAGTACTCTAAAAGAAATTTCACGGTCTACAAATAACTATTAAGTTTTATATTTCTGATTGTTGATTAGTGTGCCTAAAGTAGGTACGACGTCTCTAGTTTGCGTCGGATCCAAGATGCAGTTGATTTGTAAGGTTGTTAGTGTTTTGTCTCTTAAACTAGTAGAAGGAAGGCTTGGCGTACCTGATATAGTTTAGTATACAAATCGAAGCACAAGATTTACTGAAAATCTGTAAGATTTGTACTACTTCGTTTACAGAAAATTACTATAAAATTTCTTTATATTTAAAAGTTGCATGTTGTTCTCTTTGTTGTGTGTTTTACGTGCAAATATGGTAATAGGTGTAATGGCAAATGAAACATATTCTAGGTTTTTCCAAGTGTATGAAAAAGCAAAAAGATTCACGTTTTGACCATTACGTTAATTACAATCAGTGAACAAAGCATACGCTATCTGAGAAACGTGAGTTCTTTTCATTAATAATTCATACCATAGACACTAATTAAAAAAGATGGGCTCGGTCTAATACATCCAGTGTCGCTGTCGCTGTCGCCACCCTTAATAGACTTTTCACGGAATTTTTCCGTCGTATTTAGCCAATGCAAATTAAAATTTTGTGCAGAGCCCTGGATCAATGAATATTCCGAAATGAAAAATGAAATTTCAGGAAGCAAATTTCAGTTTCATTTACTCCTGGGAGGAACATTGGGATTACGGCTACAACTAATTTTTCTTGCGTATATTAAAAAATTACATGATAGCTTAGTTTTTCATTTACGAGCCCATACTCATAATAATTCGGCCGGTTTACATTTTGAATAAATAATAAAATCTACACAACTGGTTAGACCATTTAACAAAATTATTTCGGCTACTTTAAATATACAGCTAAACTAGCTACCTCAAATAATTCCTATATTATTAAAGATACAATAAAACACTATAAGACAATCTTATAGAAGACTAAGGGGGGCATCCGATTACAGATGAATTTTTTTTTAACCAATGGTTAAACACAAAGTTATATATTTTTACCTCTCGCTAAGAGAGGTATTGGATTCATGCTAAAAATCGCATATCCAGATTTTATTGAATAAGCACGTTTTAAGGTCCCTACAATCCGATTTTAACATTTTTACGATGATGTCTGTGTGTGTGTGTGTGTGTGTGTGTGTGTGTGTGTGGATGTATGTGTGTGTGTATGTATGTAGGATGTTGTAAGGACGATTACTCAAAAACTATAAGACTTTAAATTTGTTTAACTACGTATTTTCCAATCGGACATTCATGGGAAGATCTGAAAAGGTTTTGGTAACAATTGAGCAACCGGAAGTAGAAGATTCTTGAAAAAAAATCTTCTAAATAATATTTTTTGATTTTTTTTCTTGGTATTATTAAAGAAAATTAAATTCTCTATCTGGTATATTTAAATATTTTATAATATATTCTATAGATTTAGAGATAAAAGAAATAAAATATATAAAATAATGTGTTGTAATAAATTTTACAGCCGAAAGAATGGCCATGGAAAATAGTTGAAAATTTAAATTGTTTGTAACTGACAGATAAATGTCAGTGTCAGAAATCCGGAGACATTACTGAAGACTTTTTCTGGGAAGTACATACATTATATTATTTCTTAATGTATTAATAGTTAAATATTTAAAATTATAGGTATATTACATATATCCTTCAAAAATACTGTCAATCCTGACAATGAATTGGAAACATTTCTAAAAATTAGAAGAGGACAAACTTTCTTCATAAAATGAATTTAAAATTAAACAATCTAAATATAAGGAATAGATATATGTAAGTAGAATTTTTGGTATAGAGTGTAGGTATACAAGAAATGTTAAATACAATAGGGCGCGAGCAGTCATGTGATTTTGTTGGCCTTGACAAGCAGATATGGGGGCCCATGTCAGAATGATAGCTAGTAATTATATACGTATATAGATGTGAAGTATCATAATTTCTCATTCTAAATTTAGTGATTTTCCAATTCCATGTGGTTTATTTTCCTCGACAAGTAAATTCCACACTTCTGGTGACAAATTAACTACGTGTATTAAGAAAATCTTGAAATTCTGAATGAAAAATTGACAATTGACATCCAATTATTAATTATCATCCTGAAACAGGCTCCCACATTTGCTTGTCAAGGCCAACAATGTAACATGACTGTTCGCGCCCTATACTTATGTAACCAAAAAAGGAAGTGGCGAGAGGTATTGTGCTGGCCACAACAGATTTTTTAAATGGCAACGTAGGTATATATATATTTTTAGGCCCATTCGATAGAGTATTTTTTCTGAACTCAAGCATTTAATTATTTTATATTCTTACATAATAAAAATATTGAGAAAAATGCAATTAAAATTTAAATATATTTAATTTTTATAGTTATTTTTCAAAAGGCTCTGAATGGAAAAGTTGAGAGAAAATTAAAACGGAACATAAATTTTTGTTAATAATTTTATAAATACTGTTTTATTTTATTTTCATCCTAAATAATTCAAATTGTCAAATAGCAGTTTATGTTTTTCGTACTGAAAAATAGCAATAAAAATCAAATTTATTTAAATTTTAATTGAATAAAATAATTACATGGTTGAGTTCAGGGGCTAAAAATATACAGGTTGTTAAAAAAAGTGTTCGGAATTTTTAAAGATGTATAGTGTAGACCAAAATAAGTAAAAAAAGCCTAATAAATTTGGGTCCGCAAACTAACGGTTTCAAATTTATGAGCTATTATCAGAAATGTATTATGTATGGTTGGGCATTCTGGGCGACCGGCTGATAGGACCAGTTTTTTACCGAATCGACTAACAGGACCAGCATATTTGAACTTCTTGGTTAATACTGTACCCGGATTTTTAGAGAATGTGCCCATTAACGACAGGTTTGATATTTGGCTAATACATGTTGGAGCTCCACCGCATTATTCTGTTATGGTTAGGGAACACTTAAATCAAAGGTACAGTAGAAGATGGATAGGACGAGGAGGCACAGTGACATAGCCTCCTAGGTCTCCTGACTTAACGCGATGGGGATTTGTTTTTACTGTTAATCACAACAAACTTGATTGCATATGTAGTAATTTGTTTTTTTTATAGCTCATATCTTTGAAACAGTTAGTTTGCGGACTCATGTTTATTAGATTTTTTTCACTTATTTTGGTCTATACTATACGCCCTTAAAATTTACACACTTTTTTTAACACCTTGTATATACCAACTAATTAAAAAATTATAACTTTGTGTTATAAGTTGAGAACCACTAGTTTAAAAAAATATTTTCTTCTCAAATCGGATGTCCCCCTTGGTCTTTTATAAGATTGTCTTATAATATTTTAAAGTATCTTTATTAGTGTAGGATTTATTTGAGGTAGCTCGTTTAGCTCTTACACCCTGTAGACTTAAAAATAAATAAAACTGTGTGATAGTAGTTCGATCAGCATTTTAAGGGTCATCCTCTAGTACAGATTTAGTTTCCAACAAGACCCTTAACTTTTGACACAATGAAAAACTTCTTAAAAATCCAGTGCGTACAGTAAAACCTACCTTGCGTGATATTTTGGACACTACTCACAGAAAAATGTGCAGGGCTTAGGGATACAATGCCTAATAGAATTTATGGGTCGATTCTTTTCACATCTGTAAGTCTTATACTGTAAATATGTAAATAATGAACAAAATCGCAACGAAAGCTGCCACTCATATATAATTTTTATTAATCAACAAAAATACATGTGCTTTTGTCGCTATATTTGTTGTTTTTGTCGATTTAAGGCATCTTTTGGTTAAAGAAATGGAAAATATTTTTAATTTCTTTCATCTCTTCAGAGTGACAAATATTCAAAGATCTTAGTAGGAATTTAACCGTTTCAGTAAAACAAATTAAAATAAGGACCATTTTAACAATTGTCTTTAAATATACAGTCCATGACACGAAATAAAAACGCTGTGAAGGATGTTAAATGCTATCAGAATTTTGTACAGCGGCACTACGATTGGAAATAGTTTAGTATAACATGTTATACGCTATACACAAATCGCTTTGTCAATCAGTATTTAACTACGAGTACTAGCCTCACATGAACACTATTTCACATTGACGTTATTTCGAGACTACGGATGGCCGATACATTACGTGGAATGCTTTCCTAACCCCTCCACCCCCTAACCTAACCGCTTTTGATTTCTATTATATCCAAGAAGGTAACGAAGATACTATGCGTACATACTTACAGTGAATAACTGATAGCCTTGAAGTCTTTTGTTTTGACATTTTCACTGCTTATAACAAAACAACCTTATATCCGTACTTGAGATGTTACACCCGAAATTTAATATTCGGTTTCATCTCATCTTTGAGAACTTTGAGATTTCGGCTGCTGCTTTACCATTAGCGTTTCCTAACCTAATTTATCAGTGTTTTTCTACGTGATAACGAGGAGTAATAAAGTAGTCATTCCGACGATGCTGACTCGACAACGCATTGTTCGCACTTCTGCATTTTTTATTCCTCGCGGAAATGTTGAATCTTTGAGAATTTTTCAGATTATTTCTGAACATTTTTTATCATAATGAATACACACTTAGACAGCTGCAAATACCAGTCATCAAAAATATTTTACTTCTCAGAGATTTCGATGATGAAACATCAAAAAAAGTTATAATTATGAAAAATAACATCGAATTTTAAAAGAAATTTAGGTCACATCAGATTTTTACCTTCCGTCACCTTTAGGGAAGGTATTGTCTTTGGTCAAAAAATGCGATGGTGAGTTTTTAAAGAATAAGCACGCATATATGTATGTGTATGTGTGTGTACGTGTGTGTATATGTGTGACAAATATTTCACTTTTGATAACTCCAATACTACAATTCCAAAAATTATAATTATTTCATATTCCCCTTTTGTACGTCTGATGAGTTGATTAAATTTTGGCTATAAGTGACAGTATCCCTATTTGAAGTTCTTGTTGAAAAAATATAGATTTTTTGACATTTTACGTTATTATAAATATTAAAGAATATTGTATTTTTTACGATTTGATTGTTTTTACCTTCCGTCACCTCTATGTAAAGAAGGTATTGTCATATTGTCTTTGGTCAAAAAAATCGATGGTGATTTTTTCAATGAATAAGCACGTTTTCAGGTCCCTACAATACGATTTTACTATTTTTACGATGATGTCTGTATGTTTGTGTGTGCGTGTGTGTGTGTGTGTGTGTGTGTGTGTGTGTTCATGTGTGTGACTATAATTTTGTCCGCGATATTTCTAATACTAGAATTCCAAAAATTACAATTTTTGCGTATTCCTATTCCTTACATCCATATGCAGACTTGATTAGATTTTGGTTATAATTGGTCAACCGGAAGTATTCTCATTTGAAGATTTTAACAGTTTTTCTCGAAAAAACGCTGTTAAATATTATTTTTTGACATTTAATTTTATTATAAATATTAAAGAATATTCTTATCCATACGAATTGATTTTATATTTCATATTTAATGGATATGGAGTTAAAGAATTATAAAGAAATTAAATCTTATAAATCAGCCAACTATGCTATAACCATGGAAACAGCCACTATATTAAAAAAAAAATCTGACTGAACGATGTCAGACACAAAAAAATAGGATAAGGAATGAAAGAAAAGGGTAATGGCTCGAGTGATTGAAGTTTGTAGACAGATACAAGAGAGACGATTACATTGGTTTGAATATGTTATGAGGAGAGATGAAGAATATATTGAAATTTGAATACCTTAGTAACAGAAGGTAGGCAAAAGAAAGGAAGACCAAAGATAAGATGGAAGGACTGTATTGCGGAAGACTTGAGAGAAAAGGAACTAAATGAGGAAAACACGCAAAACAGAAATAATTGGAAGAAGAAAATAAAACATAGCAACCCCTAACGAATGGGAAAAGCTAAAGAAGAAGAAAAGTTCAGTGTCAAGTGCAATTTGCATAATTTGTTTATGAAATAATTTTAGTGGAAATATAGGATCTTTTGCAAGAAAATTTATGTATGGAATTTGTACGTAATACACAGGATTGACGGAAGGTCATTACCTTCCGGGCACTTGCTAGCCACATCAGATTATCTTTTCTGTATATTCAATGTATTTAGAGATAAAAAATTATAAAGAACTTAATATGCATAAATCTTGCAACCTATGCTGCTATAAGCTTACTATGGAAACGTTAAATATTAATAATTGACAGATATCAAAATCAAGTGCAATTTGCATAGTTCGTGAAATAATTTTACTGGAAATATGTTTAAGCTCTTGCAAAATACCACCTTTTGTGTATGTAATTAATATAAAATACATAAGATCGACGGAAGGTCATATGTTGGCCACATCAGATTTTTGTTTGTAAAATGATGTAAAGGTACAATATATTTTCTTGTTATCTTTTCCAAAAATGTATCACCATCAGACAATAAAGTAAAAAAGCATCTTATTAAATTCTGCTTTGTATTCAAGAAATGTAGACCATAAACCCCAAAACAAAACATAAGTACGTCAAACTAATTAAAAGATAAAATAAGATACTACCTTATTTACTTTTATTCTTGTATTATCTGCAAACTTTTCTTGAATCTCCCTTGAAAAATGTCTGTTTTTAATTACACTAACGAAATAAAAACGAAATAGCACTTAATGAGTAGCGAGAAGTCAAATTCAGGTAGGGGTGCCGAATGATATAAATCACTTGACAAAGGATGATTGGACTTTAGGGGTTGCATGTGGGTTTTAGTTAATTTTGAAAGTTACTAGTATGAATAACAGGGAGAAGAGATATATGCGTAAAAACCATTGATTTATGGATATGATCCTTTCACTTTGTGTGTTTAGGAGTATCAATATATGTATATCATTTAAACCAGTCTATTTTTTTCCGAACATAGAAAATTTAATGCAATAATCTCATTTGGTGATATGTCTTTACCGATTTAAAAAAAAGTGTAATCAAGAAATGTTCAGAAAAACTCAAAAAAACTGCAACTGTACTGAACCAATATTACAGGCTAATTATGTAAGAATGCCGTTCTATCAAAACGTACTGTTATAATGAAAAAGTTGTTTTGAAAAGCCAATGTCGGTATATTGAAACCATATTGTCGTTATTTTAAGTAGTTCGTGAACGATAAGGATGCACTTCGTTCACAGTCGTTATTAAATCCGTTAAATGTTAGCAAATGGAAGGGTTAATTAATTTATTATTTATATTTGAGCAGGAAGAAATTGAAAACAGGTAACAAAACATTTATTCATGCATCAGTACAATTAATAACGATAATTACATTTTAGAAGAAATGTTTGTGGTCGTCAGTTTTTTGTGGGATAATAATTCATTTGATAATCGTTTTTAACACATATCCTTTACAAAATAAAGAATTAATATTTAAAAACTAAAAACTTTGGCTAATGTCGTTTTGACGAACGGCACAAGGGCGATTTTACAAAATCACATCATTATAAAGAGATGGTGGTTAGGGATTTAACATGAGATTTTTGTTTTATGCAATTTCCCGCTCTCCTGTTCATTTTACGACAAAAAGTTCCATTAATTAGTAGCAATAGCCATGACTTATGACATTATAGAAAACAACATTATTTTATTGATATTCTGTCAATTTTTTTTTTGTAAGAAGAAAAATAATGAATGTTTAGTCGAATAAGGAACGTGTCATTATTAATAAAGAATTATTGTGGGGAAAATATCCATCGAAGAATACGCGATTTATTTTCCATAGATTGACGTTTGACGTTTATTGATAATTTCTGAAAACCAGAAAAAAATATGTTGTGGCCAACACAATACCTCTCGCCATTTTCATTTTGTTACATAGGACGCGAGCAGTCATGTGACTTTGGCCTTGCAAGCAGATATGGGGGCCCGTGTCAGAATGACAGCTAGTAATAATGTAAATAGGTGTCAAGTATCATAATTTTTCATTCAAAACATCATGATTTTCCAAATCCATGTGGATTATTTTCCTCGACAAGTATATTTTGAAATTTTGAATGCAAAATTATGACATATGACAATTGTGACATCTATGTAAATAACTACTAGCTGCCATTCTGACACGGACCCACGTATCTGCTTGCCAAGGCCAACAAAGTTACATGACTATTCGCGCCCTAAGTAACGAATTTAACATTTCTTGTACACACAAATAATAATTAAAATTGTATCTCTTCTTTCGTTCTATGAGGAATTTTGTCCTACTCTTCAATGACGGTATTAGCGGTTTTTCTTAAAGATATATGTAATATTAATATACCTATAATTTTAAATATATATTTAATTAATAATACAATAAGATATATTATATGTACTCGTACCTCCCAGAATGTGTCAGATTGAGAATTTAATCATCTTTATTATTAGTAGTAACATAAATTTTTCAAAAATAATATTTAGAAATTACCACTTCCGGTTGTCCAATTGTTACCAGAACCTCTTCAGTTTTTCTCATTACTGTTAGATTGAGGAATCCGTAGTTACACAGATCTATAGTCTTATAGAATTTGAGAAATTGTACCTCCAACACACACACACACACACACAGACATCATCGTAAAAATGTTATAATCGGATTGTAGGGACCTTAAAACATGCTTATTCACTAAAATCTGGAAATGCGATTTTTAGCATGAATCCAATACCTCTTCTGTGGCGAACACAATACTTCCCGTTTAATTTAATTTTTATTTATTTAAATACCTATATTCCTACATATTTACTTATGCTGGAATCTGTATAAGTCCCTTTCCATATAATTATTGTTCTATTTACTATTTTCTTTTTAAAACGTTCCTATTATTAATTTGAAATAAATAATTTGTTCACAGTGACATCTATCTGCTAGTTACATGCATTTGAGATGTGAAATGAGTTGTGTTTAAAATGTAGGCTCTGAGATTAAAATTATAGATAATTTTATAAATCTGTCCATAAAATATGTACAAAAATTAGTAATGCAATCCTATATAGAAAATTTAACAATTTTTATAACATAATCTATTTTGGCATTCAAGTAAAGTGCCATTTCTGGTTATCTGATTTGCACCAAAATCTAATGGCTTCTTTCCATATTCGAATAAGGTAGAAATACAAGGTTTTAAAATTTTCTAAACAGACATCATAGTGAAAATTCTTAAATTTGGATTCTAGGATCTTAAAACATGGTCATTTACCAAAATCTCGACATGTGATTTTTAGCACGATCCCTTTATCACACTTACCAAGGGTAGCAGGAGGTAAAAAGAAAACAAATTTCATGGTTATTACTACAAACTACAAGAAATTTTGATATTTCTTTTTAAAATTGTGAAGAAACTAGGAACAATAACAATAAAAAATGTAAAAACAGTTTTATATGGAACTTTTAATTCTGTATAACTTTGCACTCCACAGTTTTTGCCATAAAATAAACAGGAGAGCAGTAAATTGCATAAAAAAATTCGCATGGTAAATCCCTATGTTCACCTCTAACCACCCTGAATTTATTAATAACGATAGTTATATAACGATATTTTTACAGAAAAAATCTGATGTGGCCAGCACATAACCTCTCGCCGTATATTTTACCTGGCTGTATGCATAAAGCAAAGAATATTTTTATAAATACAAATAATATATTCATATAAATCTATGACGTATAAACTTCTTTGTTATTCAATAATAGCATGTCTCAACATTAAGATATTTTACCATAAATTATGTTACAATAAATTACAAAGTAGAGTTTACCATATATCAATATTAGGCTGGTAACTGCAATTTTCAATTCGAACAACTTTGTTTACTTTCTCTTCATATTCTTCTAGTAAAAACATTAATTTTGGGCGGTCTAAAATGTATATATGGATTGTGCATCTATTCTTACATATCTTCTTTTACATTTTATTTTTTCATACATGTTATATCTAAATAACACTAATTCCCTTTAATAAAGTGACGGATAGATTGCACTCCGATTATTCTTATATCGATGTGTAATTTTGTCAATATTTACAACTTACTTGAGAAGAATTTGATAGCTTTTTCGCAATTCAAAGTTACTCTAGTCTATAGTACTGGTGTACATTGTCCCATAATGTTTGAAACAAATTTAAGTCCTTCAACCTAGACTTGTCATCTCCATAATAGTCACAGATCAAGAATTAAGGGATTCTCCAAGTACATTTTTCTTTTATTACTCATTATTTCTGACACTGACATTTATCTGTCAGTTACAAATAATTTAAATTATCAACTATTTTTCATGGCATTCTTTCGGCTGTCAAATTTATTACAACAGATTATTTTATATATTATACTTCTTTTATCTCTAAATCTATGGAATATATAATAAAATATTTAAATGTATCAGATAGAGAATTTAATTTTCTTTAATATTACCACGAAAAATTATCAAAAAATAATATTTCGAAGATTTTTTTTCAAGAATCTTCTACTTCCGGTTGTCCAATTATTACCAAAACCTTTTCAGATCTTCCCATGAATGTCCGATTGGGAAATACGTTGTTAAACAAATATTAAGTCTTATAGTTTTTGAGTAACCGTCCTTCCAACATCCCACACACACACACACACACACACACACACACACACACACACACACACATCCACACATCCACACACACACACACACACACACACACACACACACACACACACACACAGACATCATCGTAAAAATGTTAAAATCGGATTGTAGGGACCTTAAAACATGCTTATTCAATAAAATCTGGATATGCGATTTTTAGCATGAATGCAATACCTCTCTTAGCGATAGGTAAAAAATGTATTTTGTATATTTCAGTAATATTATTCTATCGTTCGGGTAATGAAGCTAAAAATCTATTTGGAGAGTAACAAGCTATAAGTGAATAAACAACCATGACGGTATCCCATCCGAGCATACGTTTATTAACTATCATGCGCATGGGTGCGTTACATTTTGATAATAAACATGGCACCGTCGCATGAAAGCTTCTGTCACGCCAATCCATTATAACAAATGCGTTGTTTAAATCCACAGGACGCACCCACTAGCTATCTCTCTCTCTCACACACACACCCTCATGTAAATGTCATGCAGGGTGTTTTTGTCTAACGCATGCAAACACACCGAGTGCGGTTGGCACACAAAAACAACGAGCTTATGATTTTTTAGCTCGTTTGCAAATGTGTAATTTAATTTAGACTAAAGACAAAAAGCCACGCTATTCTCTGTAAGAAAAATGAGCATAGGTTTTCTAATTAACACGAAGGAGATTATAATTAATAATGACAGACAAACGAAAAAATATTAGTTTCAGTAAAACTGCACCCAAAAGATTTTCTGACTTGCAGCCTGGCATACCAATAGCGTTTTTCATTTATATTTTTAGTTTTGCACTTAGTGCAGCTAATGACGTCATGCCTGGCAATAGTTGTTGTTACGACACATGCGTAGTGCATTTTAAATTAAAAATATTACAAAGGTACAAGGTTGTTAGCTGTCGCTGTCAAAAAGAGATTCCGTAGCAATGGGTATCAATCCATTGTGCTTACACAAATACTTTTTACAACTCAAAATATATTAATTTGGCAGACTGTACTGGCAAAAACTCAGTAAAGTTCAGTGCACTCAAAAAGTATAAGTGAAACACGTAAAGCTTAGCTAGTTCACACTGATTATACACACACCGGCAAAATTAGGGAAATGTCAAAAAAGGTATCTATTTCAAAAAGTATGGACTGTCTGTCTTTCATATGTGTTGGTAATTCTACATCTACAACATATAACAAATGACGATCTTACACTTAAATATAGCCACCTTCTAAAGATACATACATACATACATACATAAAATCACGCGTGCCCCACTTAGTGGGTTCGCACAAACCCGATAACAATAAGAACAACATCAATCATACAACAAATCCTTACTCTTAACATATTAAAGTGACCGATTTTCGGTAGCGAAATACCGCATCCGGATCACAATAATAGTTAGGAAACAATCATCCTTCGCCACACATTCCTATCTAAGCAGACTTCTTTCGCCTCGGCCACACTCATAATCGAATTCATACATGCTCTTCTTCTCTTCACACTTGGAAACTCTCTCTCTTTAAGCACCCTACCAATCACATCCATCCACTTACACACTGGTCGGCCACGCAATCGGAAACCCTCAACTTCACCAAGATATATACGCTTAACAAGCGTAAAGATAGATTGTCATTTATCGAGGTGTTAAATATTGCTCGGTCTTTTGTTTTATTAAATATGGGTGTTTAATTCGTGTTCACTATAGATGTGTCGTATTTAGAGTAGAAGAGTAGGAAATAAAATAATATATAATAATTAATAATTTATAAACAGTGGAAAATTTAGCTTAATTAAAATACTAAACTTTCCACTGTTTATAAATTATTAATCCGGAATACGAAAAATTTATAATTTTTGGAATCTTGGTATTGAAGTTATGCGATCCGAAACATTCGTCACACACGCACAGACACACACACACACACACACACACACACACACGCACATACAGACATCATCGTAAAAATGGTAAAATCGTATTATATGGACCCTGAAACGTGCTTATTCACTAAACACTCATTGAATTTTTTGACCAAAGACAATACCTTCCTTACCTAAAGGTGACGGAAGGTAAAAATGAATTATTTCAATTTTAAATTAAATCAAACGTATACTGTATACTCGTAATATTATTAGTCTAATGGATTATGGTGAAATTTATACAAACCAGTCTGATAAACTTGACATTCAGTTTGTTACTTTTAACACATACCTATAAAGCGCGGCACTTATCCTGAGAATATCTTACTCCTACTCAATTCATATTTTAAAATGTACAAATACGCTCTTTTGATATTCCTACTATCTCTAAAATTATATTATGGATTTTGTCAATCAGTTCTGGAATTAAGACGATTTTCGGGCGTCCACTACAAAAAGCATCTTCGACACTTGTTCTTCCTTTTTTGAATTCATTCAATCAGCGGCAAACACTTGCATATGAAAAATCATCGTCGCTCAAAGTATTCACCAAGTTATCATGGCTAGCCTTTATCGGAATTTTTTTTTAAATTTTCCATTTGAAATATACTTACATCGCCTAAATGTTCACTAATACCAAACTAAATATCGTTTCAATTTATAAGATTAGTTATCTCCATCTTGCGTAGTAAATAATCTTGCTAGCAATTCCATTCCAGTTATGAAGACTTGGTAGTAAATCGCAGGAATCAAAGGAGATCCCTCTGCTGATATGTATATAAACGCGATTAAACCGCGACACGGTTATTTGCACTGGATGAGCACTCAGATTGCTTTACTTCGCCACAACTTTGCTTAAAGATCACGTTTTTAGATTTATTCAAAAGAGGATTAGCGACAATCTTCAGTTTATGGAGAGCAAGTTTTTAAGTTTGATTATGACGAAGAAAAGTTTTTAAAGGTTACTGGAAGTACTTTTTTATTGATTTTATTGGCAATGGAATCTTAATGTTATATAATGCTAATATTTTCCAAAATTGTTAACGATTGAGTTTTGTAGAGCATTTTTCTAAATCAGGTTACACTAGTTCTACTGTACCCATTTGAATTTCAAATGGTCTACAAATTTCTTTTTTGCACGATCAGGTTTTTTTTAAACTTTACGGATAGGGTTTCCAAGGCGTCCAGGGAGTTTTGTTTACAAATTACTGATCAGTAAGTGATGTGGTACTGATCAGTAAGTGATGTGACTGACCGGTAAGTGATGTGACAACCTACCGATCTGGAGGTGGTGAAAATTATATAAATAAAAAATGTACAATTTTCAAAGCTTTAATGATAACAAAACAACGATCATAGTTTACTTAAAAATGACAACTAATTTTTTTTAAATGTCAAAATAATTTTAAATAATTCTATACTTTAATTTGTTATTATTGGGACAATCGTGCTAAAAATATAATAAGCATTGCGGGCATTAAGTGCTTCTTACCAGTATCGGATGTATTGGAACTAATCCTCAACCGGTAAGTTGCACTTACTGCCCTTAATACTTAAATAACTATTAATTAGTATAAAACATAGATTTAAAAACTGAATATGTTATTCAAATATTCCGCCATTTAATATTGGGTTACGTTTTATTAGCAATAACAAGGGACCTGAACCGAAAAGTATTTATGGTTCAAGTTCGGTTTAGGTTTAGAAAATAAATGTCGGTTCAGTTTCAGTTTCAGTTTCGGTTCAAGAAAATGAAAATGAATTGTGGGTTCGGGTTCGAATTTCGGTTCAGAGTGGTAAATGAGTACAAGCACAAAAATATAATGATATTACTTAATTTTAAAATCATATTAATACTTTAATTTGAATCTACAATTTTTAATTATATATTGAACAGATTTCAACCGAATCTGAATACCCATACATAGATGGAATCGCACAACGCCATCTAGAGTGAATACTGACATCAGATTTAATACGACGTTAAATGAACACATAGTGTAAGTTTGCCGACTTTTGCTTGATGCTCAATCATCTGCATATATTTATGTATTTCTGTAAGTTTGATTATAAATTCTTAAATATTTTTGAGTGATGTATCCAACCACCTATTTATTTTTGTATTTTTAACTCTTTGATTAAAAAAATCTGATGTGGCCAGCACAATACCTTCCGTCAATCCTGTGTATTATGTACAAAATCCATACATAAATTTTCTTGTTAAAGATTCTAAATTTTTGGTATTATGTGATTCCCTTTCTCGGCAACTGAATTCCATACTCCTGATAACAAACAAATAATAATAAGAAATTATGATATTTTAAATGAAAAATTATAACACTTGTCAGTTATGGACATAATTAATTGCTGTCATTTTAACACGGGTCCCCATATCTGCTTACTAAAGTCAGCAAAGTGATGTCACTAGACACGCCCTATACATAAATTTTCTTGCAAAAGATCCTATATTCCCAGTAAAGTTATTTCATAAACAAACTATGCAAATTGCACTTGACACTGACATCGTCTTCTTTAGTTTTTCCCCCAGTCGCTATTTTTTATTTTCTTCTTCCACTCATTTTTGTTTTGCGGGGCGTCCTCATTCAGTTGCTTTTCTCTCAAGTCTTCAACAATACTGTCTTTTCATCTTATATTTGGTCTTCCTATGTTTCTTCCACCTTCTATTAATATATTCATCTCTCCTCATGACATGTTCAAACCAATGTAATCGTCTCTTTTATATCTAGAAACACTAGAGTTACTTCCCTTATTCTTTCATTAATTTAAATTTATTGATACTGATATATGTCAATTTGAATTACCTGAATATATTAGCAGTTTCCATGGTTAAGTTAGCATAGCTGGCTGAATTATGAAATTTATGTGAAATTTATTATTTGTATTCTTCTTTAACTCTATATCTGTATAACTGTATAACAAATATAAAATGCAATCAAATCGTATAGATAATAATATATTCTTTAAGTTATAATAACATTTAACTGAGTTTTTCAAGAAAAACTGTTAAAATCTTCAATTGAGGGTACTTCCGGTTGACCAATTATAACCAAAATCTAATCAAGTCTGCATATGGTTGTAAGGAAGAGGAATACGCAAGAATTGTAATTTTTGGAATTCTAGAATTGGAGATATCGTGTCCGAAAAGGCGGTCACACACACACACATACACACACACACACACGCACACACGAACACACACACACACACACACACATACACATACAGACATCATCGTAAAAATAGTAAAATCGTATTGTAAAGACCCTAAAACGTGCTTATTCAATGAAAACTCACCACCGAATTTTTTGACCAAAGACAATACCTTCCTTTCCTATAGGTGACGGAAGGTAAAAAGCATGGCTACGCACTTGCCCTACAAAAATGCAGGAGCGGGAAAGTGCATACATGACAATTTTGTTAGTACGCACTTCCCGAAAATCAGAATCGGCTATTTCAGCTCAATCGAATTAAGAGAAATAAGATATTCGTCCTATAACATTCAGTAGTGTTTTTATTTTATTATCCTTATGTTACCTTTTAGTTTTTGTCAGTCAAATTTTGTTCATTTTGTAAAATTTGAGAGAATAAAGATAGTTTAATAAATAACATAGTTTTTTTTGGAATTTTAAGCGCATACTTTACCGATCGTATTGTACGTTTTAGTATGAAGCTACGAACGTGTTGCGCACATATCCTCCATCAGAATGGAAGTGCGTTCTAGTGAACGACATTTCAAAACTCACATAAAAAAATTGTTGTATCCAATTAAGAATACAAATGGTTTAATACAACCGGTAAGGTTCAACAAATAATACATCAAACGTAGAATTAATAGTTTTACAATTTGAAAAAGAATATGAACCGCAAAGTCAAACTTTGAAAAAAGTAGTACGCAATTCAGCGACTTCACGTTACAAAATTATGTATGAGCAGAGCTAAGCGAACAACTATATTAATTCTGTGATCTGTGGTAGATTACACATCGTACTGCATATTATATGATATGTTATTGTTTATTATATCAACACATTATGTCTGTTATTAATCTGTATAATAATAGCATGTAGTTTGTCTTCTGTTTCTGCTGCATGGCTGCCTAAATCATTAATGGCTTTAATAAATACTATATAGTGAATATTAATGTTCTATTAGCTGGTATCTAGGTTGAATTTGGGATTCAGATTGTTAATTATAAATAAATGTACATTTGCAATAATATGGTTTATTTGAAATAACTGTAGAAATTAGATATTAGCTATAAAATTAATATACCTAGGTAAAAATGATTAACACATTCGCTGCTGATGTCATGGATCCGTGACGCGAGCATTTCTGGCCGTTCCGCGGTGCGTGCCGCTGCTACGCTGGAATTTAGGGGAATCCCCATTCTACGTTTTGTTGCGTTGTGAAGGTGCGTATGTGTTTCAGTGCATTTTATTGCTGATTATGCAAAGAAACAGTTCTGGTGCATTTTTTCTGCTTATAAAAATTACAAAATGTCGAATACTGGGGCCTGGACCTTCAGGACCGGTGAATGTTATAGATAATTTAATGCATAAGACTGAAAAATATCATTCATGATACCAAATACTAGAATTATTTTGCTTTTATTTTAAATCAACGATTTATTTTGTTATTTGAAAACTGAATGACCTTTTATTTGTGTTATTTTACGGAATAAATTATTATCCTGTGCAAGTAAACTATCATACATTTTTATGTTCGTGTTTTGCGCATTATTTGATAAACTAGTTGTGAGGTGCTGATGACACGGATCCGTGACACCACCCACAAGAGCTATTATAACCACCCCCTAAGACAGGTTATTGTTACTAATGCAACGATTTTGTAACCCGCCTTAAGGGATGAGTTAACAAATAATATTTAATGTGTGTGTTTGCTAGCCGGGAGGTACAATTAAGTATTGTTCTAAATAATAAGGATAATAATAAAAGTATTACTTACAGTTGACGCTGACTGGCTGAAATACTTGACTATGGTAGAATAATAAAGATAGTTGTTTACGAAGATAAAATAATAAATATTTAGTAATAAGATGTAAATAATGTTACTCTACCCATTATAGGGTTTCCGTCTTCGCTAGACCATTTTTATACACTATACAGTTACGACCCACGTACTCACGCTCGGGTCCACGTACCCACTGTATTCTTCACGTACCCACTAACTACAATATTGTGGATAGGTCTTTTATATTACCGTAAAACTAAGTCAGAAAACAATTGAGATATCAACTAATTATGAAACAATAACATTACTGTTGGTTCCTGCAATATTTGGAAATACTAATACAAACTATTATTACCTCAATTGTGTGGTGACCTTGGTTTACACTATTCCACTCCTCTCATACAACTTTGGTCTTTCTCAGGGCTTAATTTGTTGGCATATTAAATGATTTTTTGGAAAAAAAGTTCTTCGGCACCTGGGATGTTATATGTCATCCAGATCAGCAGAGCATGTGTTAACCAATGTGTGACGTTCAAAATGTCAAATATTTTCATATTTCTTCAATATTAATCACCTCATAGGCATTCATAGCTGTAGTAGAGAGTGCACCATAAGAGTTACTGTTGTGTCATTTAAAATTCAAAATAATTTTGGTGTCATTCGGGATCGAACCCGGGTCACCCAGAAGCGTAACCAGATAACGGTACACGGTCACTAAACCCCATAGGAGATACATAGACAAAATACCAACAAAGAGAGGAAAGAAAATGTTTAGTATCCTAACAAAGTATATTTTATTATACTAACAATGAGAAATCATTTTTGTTATTTTATATTTTAGTAATTATGAAATTGATTTCCCCGGCAAATCCCTATAGTACAAGTAATAATTACTCGATATTGTTCATACCCTGTGGAATTCATCTCTGTCGGAAAACAAGGAACATAATTCGGGTTCATTTTGTCGAATCCGCTAACGACCTTAAGACGAATAATCTCCCGAGACGTCAATATTAATTTCGCGGGTAAAAAATGAACTTAATCTATATAAATTGTTGGAGTGTCCAAGATACAGCAGGTTTCATTATTCAGCGCGATTTTTCGTTAAAGTCGCGCAACTCGGCGCCTAATCTCGCTTCCATCAGCAACAAGCCCGGAGGGAGAAAGAAAAGAAAAGTGTAATCCTCACACAAGAAATTAATGACGACATTATGTCATCAACATTGAAAAGAAGGCTTTACCTGTGAAATATATTCATATGTAATATATCTACGAATACGATGGCCATATTCCTTTTAATTTAAAGGGCAATCCTTTATTTTAAAACTCACTTTATCCTTTTTCTGTACTGAATCGTGTAAGTGTAAATCTTAAATATCATTTTATCGTACAAGATATGCCGCGACTGCTCTCTCGTGAATTGCTCAAGCTCATCTGAGTTACGTAATGAAGTTTATTACTTCTGCAGTTACCTACTTATTGAAAAAAAGAGTAATGTTGTGAGGTATGGTTTGCGCCACGAAAACGCGGGAAACACGCACTCCAGTTGACACATGTACGGCCGCCTGTTTTAATACAGTGGAGACGAGTCGAAACCACAGGTTATAAAAATCTGTTCTGGCCAGCACAACACCTCTCACCATTTTCATTTTATGTTGCATAGAGCGTGAACAGTCATGTGACTTTGTTAGCCTTGGCAAGCAGATATGGGGGTTCGTGTCAGAATGCAAGCTAGTAATAATGTACATAGGTGTCAAGTATCATAATTTTTCATTCAAAATTTTAAAATATTCTGATGTGTGATGTTTTGAATGAAAAATTATGATACTTGACACCTATGTACATTATTACTAGCTTGCATTCTGACACGAACCCCCATATCTGCTTGCCATGACATATGACAATTATGACATTTATGTAAATAACTACTAGCCGTCATTCTGACGCGGATCCCGATATCTGCTTGCCAAGGCCAACAAAGTCACACGACTGCTCTTTCGTTCTATGAGGAATTTTGTCCTACTCTACTAATATGTTCAAAGTTCTTCAAATTCTTTGACGGTATTAGCAGTATTTCTTAAGGATATATGTAATATTAATAGACCTACAATTTTAAGTACATATTTAATTAATAATACAATACGATATATTAACTGTACTCGTACCTCCCAGAAAAATCTTCCAGTAATGTTAGAAAAACTGCTGATTTTTGACACTGACATAATGCATTAATCTGTCAATTACAAACATTTAAATATCTCATCTGTTTTTTGGGCAACGAGATTTATTACAACAAATTATTCTGTATTCTATATACTATATCTCTAAACCTATAGGATATATAATAAAAAAATTAAATGTATTAGACTGAGAATTTAATTATCTTTATTATTTGTAGTAACAAATTTTCAAAAATAATATGTAGAAAATTTGCAAGGAAGATGGATTTGTTGTAAATATAGACGAACATAATTTGCAGTTCCCAAAAATAACACCCCTACTACTTCCAAAAATAAAATATTAGTATCAGAACCAGTAGATTCAAAATAAATATTTAATAATTCTTCAATATCCAAGCAAAAATCCCTTTCCAGAAATTTACTTGCACGAGATAATTTGAAATGAATGTGGAAAAGAAACAATATCACTACTAAGCGAACTGTGACAATGTACTTGGAATAATGTTTAGAGCTATACGAGAAGAAAATAGAACAACAAATTAAATATGAAAGAGAATTGCATAATAAGAGATGGGAAGAAAAAATACATAAACTTATGTAAATGTAAAATGACGAAAATAAAAAAATATATATAAAAAACTTGAATGTTATGATAAAAAATAACTGGACTGCAGTCAAATTTTATTTATTTATCTCAATCGACCGGTTTCATATGCCACATGCGACTTCATCAAATGAGAGTTTTTAAAAATTGTTCAAAAATTGAATACATTTAGTAATAATACTTAACAATAACAACATACATGGATTTCAATTAAATTATATTTTTATGTATTACAGTTTTATTTTACTATCCTACCTATAATTTTTCTATTCGATATTATCAAATTTTTCATATTGATATGACCTAAATAAACTTGGTTCCTTTTCCGATATTCCACTACGTTTTTAACGAGATTTTTAATATCTTCTACATCATTACCATGATCAAAAATTTCATGAAGATCATTATCCGTCATGAACTTCCTACAAGGAAATAATATGAGCTACAAATTCATGGCAGAGTAATATTATACACATTAATATGAAATTATTTATGACATACTAGGTACTTACCAAAAAAATATATTAAATAACAATAATTTACATTAAACAAAATTCTATTTTCATACTATTGTCAACTAACTTTATCATTACTACCATAATCTAGGGTACGAGGAGATCTAAATTTTAGTCTAGGTTTAAACTCGTACTAGCCCTAAACTGCCTCTATGAATAACTGTTTGTGCCGGTCCAAGTTAGACTTCCAGTGAAACTATAGTAGTAGGAATACTGTAGCCTGGAGGCGATGACGATGAAAATGTTAACACAATTATAGCGGAAATTTAATTATTTTTCGATCATTACACTACGCGCATTACGCTAAATAAATTTGAAAATGTTTATATGGAAACATGAGCTTCATCTAGTTTATATGCAGCAGCTGCAAACGTTTTTTTATGAATTTATTGTGACAGAAACAAATTAACCACAGTTTTGTTTTGCAAATTGCTAAATGAATGTAAAACGAGCGAAACAATATGAACTGATAACTAATGTCAATATTTTTTTCGATTACCTATATTTTGCTGTTATGAATTACTCTCATTATTTACCGAATATTTGCTCGTGTTTCGTGTTTATGTTTAATTCGTTTTTAATATTTTAAATGCGATGCGAATCTGGATAATGCTAATTTATAATTTTTTCTGCTATATTTGATTACGATTGGCATTTGAATAATAACTTTGAAAAATACGACATGTTATTTGTATACAACTGAAACAACAAATTGCAATAATAGTTAAACCGTATTAATACTTTTTGTATTTCCAATCACATGTAAAATGTAAATACATTTTTAATCTACGAGTACATTGTGTATTTTAAATGTGTACCCGGGGATAAATAAATAATAATGCATTGCACTCTTCATTTGATTTGTTACATCAATAATAAAATGTAAATAATGTTTATATATTCTTCAAGTCAAACAAATACTATTACAATTTTTTATGCCCTGATTTGAAATAACACATTTTTTAGGCTCTTGTATAATAGTTATCATTTAACAACTGTGAAGTGTTACTTTTTACCTCTCGCTAAGAGAGGTAATTGGATTCATGTTAAAAATCGCATATCCAGATTTTAATGATTAAGCACGTTTTAAGGTACCTATAATCCGATTTTAATATTTTTGCGATGATGTCTGTGTGTGTGTTTGTGTGTGTGTGTGTATGTGTGTGTATGTGGGGAGGTTGGAAGGACGATTTCTCAAAAGCTATAATAATTCATATCTGTTTAACAACGTGTTTCTCAATCGTACATTACTGGGAAGAGCTGAAACCAATTCCATGTGGTCTATTTTCCTCGACAAATAAATTCCACACTCCTGGTGACAAATTAACTACGTGAATTTAGAAGACTTCTTTATTTTCTATAAAATATTGGCTCCTTAATGCTCTGCAGCATCTGGAGATTCGGTCAAGCTGGGTCGCTGTCTATTTGGTTACATTATATCTTTTTCGAAATTTTAAATCATTTCTGACCAAAGTTCTGCTAACAATCATCTTTAAAATTCTAAATCGTTACGTTAATTTGGGCGATGACATTCTAATTTTGTCTTGAGCACTTTGAATGAGTCTGCTGACAAGTATTACGAATTTATTATATCCAACTAGATTAGACTTACTTAGTAATAAAATATGGAGTAAAATTTTTCTCAAACTTTTGTTACATGTTACTAATCTGAATTGAAGCTTTTGTAGAAATATATCCAAACAACGATACCAAAATTCAAAGGGCTTCTTATGAAGTAGTCTAACTATTTAATATATTTTGCATTGTTCACCAGAATGCTAAAATCTAAACTTTACGATCGCTAAAACCACTCGTTTGTTTAAATAACAAATAAATTTAGTGTTGCTCTACTGACAGCTGCATAAATATTAGGAAGAGTACAGGAAAAAATCTGATGTGGCCAGCACATAACCTCTCGCCGTATATTTTACCTGGCTGTATGCATAAAGCAAAGAATATTTTTATAAAGACAAATAATATATTCATATAAATCTATGACGTATAAACTTCTTTGTTATTCAATAATAGCATGTCTCAGCATGAAGATATTTTACCATAAATTATGTTACAATAAATTACAAAGTAGAGTACTATATATAAATATTAGGCTGGTAACAGCAATTTTCAATTCGAACAACGTTGTTTACTTTCTCTTCATATTCTTCTAGTAAAAACATTAATTTTGGGCGGTCTAAAATGTATATATGGATTGTGCATCTATTCTTACATATCTTCTTTTACATTTTATTTTTTCATACATGTTATATCTAAATAACACTAATTCCCTTTAATAAAGTGACGGATAGATTGCACTCCGATTATTCTTATATCGATGTGTAATTTTGTCAATATTTACAACTTACTTGAGAAGAATTTGATAGCTTTTTCGCAATTCAAAGTTACTCTAGTCTATAGTACTGGTGTACATTGTCCCATAATGTTTGAAACAAATTTAAGTCCTTCAACCGAGACTTGTCATCTCCATAATAGTCACAGATCAAGAATTAAGGGATTCTCCAAATACATTTTTCTTTCATTACTCATTATTTCTGACACTGACATTTATCTGTCAGTTACAAATAATTTAAATTTGCAACTATTTTTCATGGCATCCTTTCGGTTGTAAAATTAATTACAACATTATTTTATATATTATATTCCTTTTATCTCTAAATCTATAAAATATGTATAAAAATATTTAAATGTATCAGAAAGAGAATTTATTTTTCTTTAATATTATCAAGAAAAATTTTCAAAAAATAATATTTAGATGATTTTTTTTCAAGAATCTTCTACTTCCGGTTGTCCAATTGTTACCAAAACCTTTTCAGATCTTCCCATGAATGTCCGATTGGGAAATACGTTGTTAAACAAATTTTAAGTCTTATAGTTTTTGAGTAACCGTCCTTCCAACATCCCACACACACACATCCACACACACACACACACACACACACACACAGACATCATCGTAAAAATGTTAAAATCGGATTGTAGGGACCTTAAAACGTGCTTATTCAATAAAATCTGGATATGCGATTTTAGCATGAATCCAATACCTCTCTTAGCGAGAGGTAAAAATCGTTATCTCTATCCATACCGCTCATTTTCTAGCCCAGCAAATTAATTAGTATAGTTATTTGATTTTCACTTTTAGATCAAATAATGTTTTGATGCATTGTTGTGTGAACACTTTACAAACAACATTAATCAATTAGATATACTGTCCATCAATCCTGTGTATTATGAACAAATTCCATACATTTTTTTTTTTTTAGAAAATTTATTTCATAAACAAACTATGCAAATGGCACTTGACACTGACATCTCCTTCTTTAGCTTTTCCCATTCGTTAGTGATCGCTATTTTTTATTTTCTTCTTCCAATCATTTCTGTTTTGCGGGGCGTCCTCATTCAGTTGCTTTTCTCTCAAGTCTTCCACAATACAGTCCTTCCATCTTATCTTTGGTCTTCCTCTGTTTCTTCCACTTTCTATTACGATTTACGATCCAAATCATCATTTCCGTAAGCTTGTTTCAAAGGTTGAAACGTTTATGTGAAAGTTTTCCTCAGTTTCACGCAAAATTTTACATTACATCGTTGCTGCAGAAAATCGCACATTTCAAAAATCGCTACTAACAATTAAACACGTTGCATTCAAATAACAATATCACGGAAACTAAACCAGATATCAACAATCCAAGACCATGTGGCTTATAGAGTAGGTTATGCGCAAAGCAATGATGCCAACCGCATATCACTAAATATCCACCGTTGGCACGTAATTCAAAATGTTCGGTTATTTTCTGAACAGACCTCGTATCCATTGAATATGAAATATAAAATGCAATCAATTTGTATGGATACTAGAATATTCTTTAATATTTATAATAACATTAAATGTGTAAATAATATTTCATAGTTCGTTTAAAAAATAATTTTACTGTTAATATAGGATCTTTTGCAAGAAAATTTAAGTATAGGGCGCGAGCAGTCACGTGACTTGCTGACCTTGGTAGGCAGATATGGGGTCCGTCTCAGAATGGCAGATATTAATTATGTCCATAACTGACAAATGTCATAATTTTTCATTCAAAATTTCATTTTTTGGTATTTTCTGATTCCTTTTCTCGGCAACTGAATTTCATATTCCTGATAACAAATAAACCACATGAAATAAGAAAATCATGAAATTTTGAATGAAAAATTATGACATTTGTCAGTTATGGACGTAATTAATTACTGTCATTTTGACACGGGTATCTGCTTGCCAAAGTCAGCAAACTCACGTCACTGCACGCGCCCTATACATAATTTTTCTTGGAAAAGATCCTATATTTCTAGTAAAATTATTTCATGAACAAACTATGCAAATTGCACTTGTCACTGACATCTTCTTTTGTTTTTCCCATTCGTTAGGGGTTGCTATTTTTTATTTTCTTCTTCCACTCATTTGTGTTTTGCGGGTCGTCCTAATTCAGTACCTTTTCTCTCAATTCTTCCACAATACAGTCCTTCCATCTTATATTTGGCATTGCTATGTTTCTTCTACTTTCTATTACTAAGCTATTCATTTTTCTTCCAATATATTCTTCCTCATGACATGGTCAAACCAATGGAGATATCGCGGCCGAAACCGCGGTCAAATACACACGCACACACACGTACACACACACACACACACACACACACACACACACACACACACACATACAGGCATCATCGTAAAAATAGTAAAATCGTATTGTAAAGACACTAAAAAGTGCTTATTCATAGAAAACTCATCACTGTATTTTTTGACCAAAGACAATATCTTCCTTACCTATAGGTGACGGAGGGTAAAAATAAATATGCATTATAGAAATATCTACGATTTTAAATCCTCTTTTGAATCTAGTTTGTGAATTTATATTGTAGCGCTCTGTGATGTATTTAAAACCAGAAAGCACAGGGGTGTGTTGTGGTTTTGCTGTAAAATCCTTTGCATGTACATCAGTTCTCCATCAGAGAAAGAAATAAAAGTAACGTCAATACCCTATTACTGTCCGATAAAATATTCTCTCATCCACATTCGCATCTTTACGTCCTGGGAAGTCCACGCATCACCATTCTAGGATGCCGCAGCGAGCTTTTCAACCCTTACAAAATGGACTCCAAAGAAACATTTTCTATATT
Source organism: Harpalus rufipes (assembly GCA_951394225.1). Taxonomy (NCBI): domain Eukaryota; kingdom Metazoa; phylum Arthropoda; class Insecta; order Coleoptera; family Carabidae; genus Harpalus; species Harpalus rufipes. The sequence continues at coordinate 39,085,525 of OX596283.1, forward strand.
TCTTTTTATATTTTCTACGTTAATATTAATTTTATTCATATAGGTAGAGCTCGTGCTAAACGTTATGGGCTGTCGCGCAGAAAACAAAACTATTTATATCTCTTTCTTTTTCTCATATTGTGTCGGTAATATTTATGATTTTTACCAAAACTTGACGATAATAGGGATTTCCGAAGCTACGCCAATTAAAAAAATATTATAGCATATTAATTTACTATACGTAAATTAAAAGATGTACATTGGAAAGCATAACCGAGAATTTATATAGCAACAGTTGGGCCAATCATCTCCCATGGAAAAGAATCGTGTGTAATGATAAAGAAAACAATACGAATAATTAACACTTTTAACAAACATCTATTGTTGCCAGCACAATACCTCTCGCCACTTCTTTTTTGGTTACATAAGTATAGGCCGCAATCAGTCATGTTACATTGTTGGCCTTGACAAGCAGAAATGGGGGTCCGTTTCAGAATGATAATTAGTAATTATGTATATAGATGTCAAATGTCAGAATTTTTCAATACAAATTTCAAGATTTTCTAAATTCACGTAGTTAATTTGTCACCAGGTGTGTGGAATTTACTTGTCGAGGAAAATAAACCACATGGAATTGAAAAATCACTAAATTTAGAATGAGAAATTATGATATTTGACATATATATATATATATATATATATATATATATATATATATATATATATATATATATACATAATTACTATTTATCAGTCTAACATGGGCCCCCATATCTGGTTATCAAGGCCAACAAAGTCACATGACTGCTCGCTTCCCTATTGTATTTAACAATTCTTTTATACCTACACCCTACACCAAAAATTCTACTTATATCTATTCTTTATATTTAGATTGTTTAATTTTAAATTAATTTTATGAAGAAATTTTGTCCTCTTTTAATTTTTCGAAATGTTTCCAATTCTTTGTCGGGATTGATAGTATTTTTGAAGGATATTTATGTAATATATCTATAATTTTAAATATTTAATTATTAATACAATAAGAAATAAAATGTATGTACTTCCCAGAAAAAATCTTTAGTAATGTCTCTGGAGTTTAGCACTGACATTTATCTGTCAGTTATAAACATTTTAATTTTATTCAATTAGTTTCCATGACATTATTTGGGCTGTGAGATTCCTTCCAACGGACTTCCATACATACATACATACACATACATGCATACATACATACATACATACACACACACACATATACATCCACACACACACACACACATACATCTACGCACACACATACATCCACTTCCACACACACACACGCACACACACACACACACACACACACACACACACACACACACACACACACATACATACAGACATCATCGTAAAAATATTAAAATTGGATTGTAGGGACCTTAAAACGTGCTTAATCATTAAAATCTGGATATGCAATTTTTCCCATGAATCCAATACCTCTCAGCGAGAGGTAAAAAGGAACGTTACTTTAAATGTCAGTCAGAAATACACTGCTTCTTTAACAAATCTACTCTTTTCTGTACTCAAGTGGTTAATTTGTCACCAGGAGTGTGGAATTTACTTGTCTATGAATATAAACCATATGCAATTGGAAAATCACGAAATTTAAAACGAAAAATTATGTTATTTGACATCTATGTACATAAGTACTAGCTATCATTCCGACATGGCCCTCCATATCAGCTTGTCAATGTCAACAAAGTCATATGACTGCTCGCGCCCTAATGTATTTAACATTTCTTGTATACCTACACTCTACACCAAAATTTCTATTTATATCTATTCTTTGTATTTAGATTTTTTAAATTTAAATTCATTCTATGAAGAAATTTTGTCCTACTCTTCTAATTTTTCGAGATGTTTCCAATTCATAGTCTGGAGTAACAGTATTTCTGAAGGATATGTGTAATATACCTATAATATTAAATATTTAACTATTAATACATTAAGAAATAATATAATGTATGTAATTTATATATTATATTTTTTATCTCTAAATATTTAAATGTATCAGATAGAGAATTTAATTTTCTTTAATATTACCAAGAAAAATTTTCAAAAACTAATGTTTAGAAGATTTTTTTCGAGAATCTTCTACTTCCGGTTTTCCAATTGTTACCAAAACCTTTTCAGATCTTCCCATGAATATCCGATTGGGAAATACATAGTTAAACCAATATAAAGTCTTATAGTTTTTGAGAAATCGTCCTTCCAACCGAATCACACACATACACATACACACACATACATCCACACATACACACATACACACACACACACAAACACACACACACACATAGAGAGAGAGAGAGAAATCATCGTAAAAATATTAAAATCGGATTGTAGTGACCTTAAAACTTGCTTAATCATTAAAATCTGGATATTTCATTTTTAGCATGAATCCAATACCTCTCTTAGCGAGAGGTAAAAAGGGGAAGACCAACACAAACCTGAGAGCAAGATGCGAAAGCAAATTTGGAAATTAATGGAGTAGAATGGCGGAATAAGAAGCAGAAAATGGAGAACAGACCAAAGTGTAGGAGTATCTAGAAAAAAAATCTTGAAGATTACGTTAACCACGAATAAGGTTAGGCACACATTTTATAACTTACACCTGATGCTCAGAATACCGGTGGATCCAAAAGATCACCCGCTTATCCGTATGGGAGTCGATTCTCTATCCATAAGATCCATAAGGCTCGTAAAACCCATAAGAACCGAAAGACCTGTAAGACCTATAAGACCCATAAGAACCGTATGATCCGTAAGACGTATTTGACCGCTTCCGACTTCACCCTTAGTGAGTCGAGGTAAGAATTATCCAATTTAGGCAGTTTATGAAACATAGCAATACACATCAATTATAATGAAATGTTGTATTAAAATAAATGTTACGTCGCACTTAACATTCTTACGGCTCATACGATTGTTACGGTTCTTATAGGTCTTATGCGTGAAAAATCGAGTCCGACCCGTATTTAATTTGGTCCGGGTGAGTGGGTAAGTAAATACCCAGTTCTAAGTGTTAGCCCTACTTACTCCTAAAAGTACAAAGGCAAAGAATTAAGTAAGATTCAATATTTATAAAGTGAGTATCCTAGAACTTTTAATAATAATTAGTAGAAATTACGTACGACTGCTCTTTCCACAAATTTGAAAATGTTATTTACGAATTGATTTATTTTTATTAAAAATAAAAAAAATTGTGTCATTTTGGAAGAGTTGTGAACGAAGTCGTTGTTAATGTCTGGTCCTTGTCCGCTTCGCCATCACCATCGTCATTGCACACGTATAAAGCGCCCGTCTAGCTCTGGCCCGACCATATCCCCCAGCCATAGCAGATTCCTTTGTAACCTTTTACATTCTTCTGAAAAGCGCTATAAGATCAGTCATTCATAGTGGGATTTCTTGTCGTATAACGCTCTCCGCTACCCTGATATTTCTTTCTTTATTCCAAATGCCGTCCATTTCAGATTTTCCACAATCGATGATTTCGAACGTCGTAAAATATACACAGACAACAGACAACCAATACATACATCCACTCAAAAATCGGTTTTGTATTTTCTTTGTTCTGTTAATGGTATGTTGAGTGTTACTCAAATGCATCGTTATTACTTTGAGATTTCAGTTGGTTGCAGATTATATTTAATAAAATTCTGATATAGTGTTTAATGCCAGAGTTGTATTGTCTTGTATCTGTGGCGTAATACAAAGGAGATCAATGTCAATATTTTTGTTTTGGAAAAGACATACAGCTTAATCAACATGTATCCGATCTTCTATAATACCCGAGATATAAGGCAGTGAAAAATTAGTTTTTATGGAGTTTACCTCTGCTATCTCGGAAACTATATGAGTTACGACTGCGATGAAATGAAACCTTTTGTTTACGTTTGAAAGGACATCTTAGATGTTATTTTGTTAAAAAAAATCAAATAATTGTACTAAGTAAAATGTGGCGAACTCGATCAATATTTAGTTTTCAAATATCTTCTTAACTATTAGAAATTGATAAAAATGTTTCATATTAGATTTTACTGTATTTTTACAAGGTATTTATTTACTGACATAGAAAATATTTTTTTCGATCACTATCTTTGTCAATTTCTCATAGATTCTAATAAAAAATGGGCTCTCTCTCGGGAACAGTTGAAGATTAGACCTGTGTCGATTAGGCTTGTTTTATTCATTTTGGTTAGTAGTACATGCCCATCAAGTTTTCACTCGAAGTTGAAACACCTAGTATACAATGTATCCCCTGCAGTCGTGTGTCATTATACTGGATGTCTACTTGAAATCTGTTATATAGTTATTTTTTATATTTTGCTGTAGTTAGTTACCTATTAATTTTAGACAAAAATGTTTCAAATAAAGGTTATAGATAATAAAATTCTACATCTGTAACATATGGGCCCTTAGTCTTGTGCGTTCGTAATTACATTCATATTCGTATTTGCTATTGTTTTCATGTTAGTTAGGATAGTAGTCTGTGTTTCAAAAATAATATTATATATGTCAGTGTCAGTGTCAATTGTATTGTCATATTTATTCAGATCACCTACAAGTTAAGAGTTCACTTGTATCATTTATTTATTAACGATTAATAAATAATTTTGTTAACTTGGAAATGATGTGAATAAATGCTGCAATGACATATCCAATATTGTTTCTGAAACACAGACTACTGTGACTACTAACATGGAAACGAATGCGAATACGAATACGAACGGAATGACGACGTTCAAGAATACGAGCCCAGGTATATTGGATGACAGTGTCAACTGTATTGCAGCATTTATTCACATCATTTACAAGTTAAAAAAAAAATTATTAATCGTTAATAAATATATGATAAAAGTGAACTCTTAATTTGTAAGTGATCTGAATAAATGTGACAATACAATTGACACTGACATATATAATATTATTTTTGAAACACAGACTACTATCACTACTAACATGAAAACAAAAGCGAATACGAACGCTCAAGAATAAGGGCCCTGATCAGATTTTATTTTGCACGTTATGTAATCTGTAAAATCGAATTTGAAATTTTATAAATATTGCTCATTAGTAGTGATAGCCATGGAATTGACACAAAATTACAAATAAATGCATTATATTTGACCTGTCAAAACAATACTATTGAATTATTTGTAGCATTTCTTCTTGATAAAAACGTTCGATTTATAAACCAAAACCCAATAAATAGTAATACAATACTTATGAAATCTCTTTTTTCGACACAATTTAAATAATTTTGTATCTACTAATTTTTCTGACAGTAGTCAGTTCAAACAGTATGCATTTATTTGTAATTTTGTGTCAATTCCATGGCTATTATTAGAAATGAGCAAATATATAAAATTTCAAATTCGGTTTTTCAGGATACAAAACACGCAAAATAAAATCTGATTAGTGTTATAGGTGTAGAATATTATTATCTATAACCTTTATTTGAAACATTTTTGTCTTAAATTAATAGGCATAATAATTACAGCAAAATAAAAAAAATAACATTGTATTTCCTATATTATAACGTATTTCAAGAAGACGCCCGGTATATTTATTGTTATTATTATTACTAGTGTTAAATAAACAAAAAATAAATAAATATTTCTTTGCCCGTGAAATGACGCCTGATAAACGCCTTCACGATACAAATATGTCATCTCATCATCATTACCGAAATCTATGTACAGAGCAAATTATTATTATTATGTACTATTAAAAATAGTGTGTTAAATTTTTTACAACAAAAGTATAAATTTTATGTCATAATAACTACGTAGCTCATATTTACTACTAGACCATGTGGAAATAATAAAATCTTTTTAGAAGAAGTAAAATGTTAAACATTATTTGGCTCCATCAACTTATAAAGTTCTAAAAGTAAAACATCTAAGTGCACGCATTGAACTTGTAATATATTCTGCAGAACCGGAAGGTTTTAACTTTTCCAAATAAAATTTATAAACATCGTTTTCCCTTCACATGAGAAGACTTATGAAGCATTACTTCCTTGCCCATTAAGATTTTCACGTTAGTTTCACACAGTTTATTGGAATGATAAATATGTGCTTCGTTTTATTAGGTACGCATATTTATATGTCTGGATGGCGATTAAATATTTCATATCTTGAAACATATGCATTAGTTAAACCGAAGAAATTGGAAACGAAAAGTCAATTCACAGGAGACTTTTAGTAGACTTGCAGATGTATTAAAAAGGCATTTACATAATAGCAATTTTATTTTGCTACATAATTGATAAGAAGCATCAGTAAATATGTATTTCCTTTTCAAATATTACCTTCTTAAATATTAAAAATTATTTCTATATATTTTTCATATACCGGATGTAACAGATATAAATACATTAAATTTAATCAGTGACAGAACTCGTCGAGAGCACCAATATTTCTTAATAACTTTTTTTCGGAATTTCAATATTTTTAGCATTTTTACCCCCTCCTACCATAAATTAACGAGTATTTTCATAATAATTTGATCTAGTAGCAATAACAATGAGTTGTCAACTTTTGAAATAAATTTTGACAAATAAATCGATTAATAATTATTATAAATGTTATATCAGTAAAAAATGCCTGCTTTAATGGATAGCGAGTATACAGACATTGTGCTGACCTATGCTAAAGCCCAGGGAAACGCTGCCGAAGCCCACCAAATTTATTTGGCACGTTTGCTGAATAGTCATCTTCTAAACGTTCCCACCTTTGTACATGTATGTAAATAAAATAAATAAATCTTCGAGATCATAAGTTCTTTAAGTCTGCTGCTCAAGATCGTGGTAGAACACGCCCTGATCATATAGAGGATATTGAAAAGGATGCTGAGCGCTAGGGTCTAGTACTCTAATACTAGCACTACAACATTGTGTCACATAAGACAATTTGGAGAATATTGAAAGAACAACAGTTACTTAATTTCATCGACGCATTCAGTGTGATTTCATTTATGTCTACATTACTTTTAATCATCTTTATTTATTTATTTATTTATTTATTTATTTATTAAGCACTCTACAGGATATGTAATCTCAAATACAGAGGGTATATAAACAATAAACATAAAATAATAATATGAAACAGAGTAGTCATATAAAAACTATATATCAAGTAATTGACGGTATACATATAAGAAAAAAAATCGAAAATATACATACTGAATATTAAGCTAAATTACAAAAGTTGTATTTAATCATAAAACTGGTAACCAATTTACATTTAAACACATTGAATCTATCAAAAAACATGCGGATAGTTGGTGAGTTGAGTTCATAATTTGTTTCAAACCGTTGAATAAAGAACACTGAATTTATGCGTTTTCTTGTTCCGTCAATTGTAGAGTTGTTCCTAGTCGACTGCAACCTATAAACCTGTTGTAACATAATAATTTGACGTATGATTTTTTTGTTACCTTAATCGAGGTGTTTATTCTACTCGTATCTTATATCTTCCCAGATTTGTGTATAGATTCATTGTATCTGTCAATTTATTCCCTATTTTCTAATCTTTCGTGTTGAAATTCATTCTTTTATTGTCGTCACAGTGACAAGGTCACAAGTCACAACGGAAACAGACCAAAAACAGCTGTTCGTAGACGCATGCGTAGAATAGTCCCAATTTGAATTTTGCCATTATGCAACGCGCTCTACTTTTCCGACATTCAGGTGTTATTTTATTCGACCATAGGCGTGTAATGAAATTTGTGACAAAACTTTGAAGAATTTTTACTCAATATCTAGAAGTTTTACAAGAAAATGTTATTAAGAAATATTGTTACACTCGACGAGTTCTATCACTCATTAAATTTAATGTACTTATTTCTGTTTCACCCTGTATCTTAAGAATAAATAACCTTACTTATATGACCATAATTGCTATATTGCCTAACGTTTCCAAAAATTTTGAAAAATTCATTTGCGATCAAATTTAGTTTGTTTCATAAAATAGATTCACAACATGGTTTCATGAAAGGTAAATTAACTACGTCTAGCTAATTTCGCAGAATTTACATTGAATGCATTACAATTTGCAAGTTGATATTGTTTACACCGACTTTACCAAGGCTATCGATAAAGTTAACCACCAAATCCCAATAGAAAATGAGTCCATAATTTTAATTTTTCTAGCAGTCTAGCTGCTCTACTTTCATCATACCTAATTAATCCAAAGTTACATGTTCGCTATCGCGATGTCACTTCGCCTTTCGTTGCCACCTCTGGTATTCCCAAAGGGTCATATCCGGGCCCTCTTTTATTCAACATGTTCATAAATGATATAGTTAGCTGTATTAATTATTCTGCATGTCTACTCTACGCTGATGACATGACAGTCTTTAAAGTATTCAATACTGTCAATGATTCCCTTGAAACTCGATATTAAAAATATTTTAGCCTGGTCATATTAATCTCAGCTATCTTTCAATATTTCAAAAGTTATAGGAATCTTGGTTTTATTATACGAAACTCTCGTGACTTTCTGAACTTCTCGATCCTTAAATCCTTATTTAATTGCTATGTTCGAGCTAAATTAGAATATTGCTGTCTAGTCTGGAATCTACTGTACAAAAACTCTATATGAGCAATTGAAATTATACTGCGTAAATTCATAAGATATTGCTGGGCTAAATTAAAACTAGGATCAAATTTTGATGACTTTCATCACATCTCTGTTTTATCCAAACTAGATATGCTCGCTCTAGAAGACAGATGCACCATGCAATTAGTCTTGTTCATTTACAAATTGCTTAATAATATTATAGTGGATTCCATATTACTTTATATTTATAAATTTTCATGTATCCAGAACTCATCCTCGCTACAAGGCAATATTTTCTATCAAAGCTGCTAGAACAAATTATGAATTAAAAAGTACTAAAATAAATAAAATAAAAATAAATATTTCATCACGGCATATTACCCATTGCTGGGTGTGCCAATCTGCTTCATACACAGATATCGGTAATGATGGAATATTTGTACCGTGCGGGCGCTTACCAGGCGTCACCTCACGGGCACTCATTGATGGCGTGGAGAGTGCGCCACAGGGGTCAAAAAGTACTTATATATCTTTTAACAACTTTCATAGTAACTGTGATGTAATTGATATTTTTGTGATTCGTTACCACTATTTAAAAAAAATCTGATGTGCCCAGCACAATACCTTTCGTCAATCGTGTGTATTATGAATAAATTCCATACATAAATTTTGTTGCAAAACATTCTTAATTTCCAGTAAATTTTTTTCATAAACAAACTATGCAAATTGCACTTGACACTGACATCTTATTCTTCTTCTTCTTTAGCTTTTCCCATTCGTTACGGGCCTCTATTTTTGATATTTTTTTTCCACTCATTTCTGTTTTGCGTGTCGTTCTCATTCAGTTCCTTTTCTCTCAAGTCTTCCGAAATACAGTCCTTCCATCTTATCTTTGGTCTTCCTCTGTTTCTTCAATCTTCTATTACTAAAGATATTCATTCTTCTTCCAAAATATTCTTCATTTCTATTCATGACATGTTCAAACCAATGTAATCGTCTCTCTTGTATCTTTCTAGAAACTTCTAACACTAGAGTTATTTCCCTTATTCTTTCATTCCTTACCGTATCTTTCCGTTTCTTTCCCAACATCTATCTCATCCTCATCTCTGCCACATTCATTTAATATCCATTGGTACGGACATCTGTCAATTTGAATTATTTGAATATATTAGCAGTTTCCATGGTTAGCATAGCTGGCTGATTTATGAAATTTAATATCTTTATAATTCTTTAACTCTATATCTATTGAATATGAAGTATACAATGCAATCAAATTGTATAAAGAATAATATATTCTTTAACTTATAATAACGTTAAATGTTCATGTTCAGTACTTACAATAAATAAATAAATAATTACTTAATGGCGTAACGCCGAACTATACAGGGTACAAATTTTAACGGCATATTATACTGATCAAAATAAGTAAAAAAGCTTAATCAATATATAGGTGTGATCTTCAACTGTTTCCGAGATTACCAAGAAAATTACCCTTAGTTTCTTCCATATATTTATACTAAATGTAATGAAATTTCCAATTGCATTATTATAATCACTAACCATCCACTCCCTAACTGATACAGTGTCTAGTGTCTAGTCGTAGTTCTGCATTCCATAGGAGTGATTATAATGGCAACATCAAAGTCGCAGTTGCAGTAATATGAATGACTTTGTGGGAAATCCTGTTGCATTTACACACGTTATTGCTCCCGGTTTCATGCATGGTCGCCTCGCTCAACCAAAACAACTCCATTTGCGCTGATTTGCTCAACATGATGGACAGGTGATATGATATTTACTCCAAAACATAGCCAACTTTTTATACAATAACTCTAACGTGCTATACATTAATCAAAATTGAATCTACATAATTAAATACAATAAAATCGGACAAGCAGATAATACACGTTATTAAAAAAGTAACTAGATTATGACGTCATTAACTGATACGTTTATAAGAAAATTCTAATTTTATATGAGTTACGATATTTAATGTAATTTTAATTTGAATTTCTTTGTTCCTTTGGCTGAACGTCAACTGTCAACTTATATTACAGAGTTTTAAGCTAAATGTGGCAGCTAGTTCCCGTCTGTCAATATTGCTTCTTTACTTGTTTACAAGGCTTTAGATAAACACGAACAAATGTGTTTTCGAATCTTCAGGATCAACTGGATTACGGTTTTGTTTTGCATTATCCCATGTAAGAAGTCGAGTATAAAGAATGAAAATTTATTTTGAAATATAAAAAGAAAGTTACAATCAACGTATGAAGACAATATAAGTTAAAAACTGTAATAAATCATTTACAAATGCTTAAAAATACATTAAATTTCTAGTTAGTCATCTTTTAACTTCCCATTAGATATATCCGTAACACGTTTGCATAGCGGCGCCTATTTGTTTACATTATGTGTAGCCGGGTGACAAGTTTAGCTAAGGACCTTGCGTCCAGAACTCAGACTTGAGCGTCTACGCATAATCTATGAGAGATTACTTACATGATTAAATAATACGTAATCAATGTAAAGAATGCTGTCAAATGTAGACAATGCATAGAGAATATAAACTATTTAAACGTTGTATATGTTGCACATGCGCACTAGAAATTTAGCGAAATACATCTGATTTCTTACTTAACTTGACAGTCCAGTAAAAGTCAGGCGATTTTGGTGATACTGGAAACGATGAAAATTTAATAGTACCTACATTATAAGTAATATATTTTATATACATTCATTATAGTAATACTTCATTTCTTTAGAGGTTCGGAAATACATTATTTCTAATTGTAATGACAATCTCTTGGATGGGAAGTGACTAATGACGCTTCCTCCCCATGGATTGAAAATGTATATGTAGGGTTTCCTAGCAACATAGATATTATGAAGTAGGCTAAACAAATTTTAATAGAGCTGTCAAATGATATTAATAAAATTGAAGGTTATAATTCAATGATTTATTTCAAAAATTATTTATTTAAAAGAGAATATTTATGAATAAAATAGTGTACATACCTCGGTGGAAGTTTAATTACAGTCTCGCGTTATATTTCACCTTTAGGCTTAAGCCCTCGGCTGCAATGATATCTTTCCCACTGTCATTTTCATCTTCATATCATTGGTATTATTTTATAAAAAATTGTGAGAACGCATATTATTTACTTATAATCATTTCTAGAAATAATATTTGTACTATTTTTGCAATAGTGTAGAAAATAATTGGATAATAAATGATATTATTCATTAACAGGTGTTTTGTTTTTAGAATTTTACGTACTTATGATTGGTGTAAGTTACATTTTTGTAAGAATATGTGCCATCAGTATATGATGTCTGGTGCGGCGAAATAGCTGGTTAGCTACTCTAGTTAAATTTAAGTTAGTGGACTGTATTTTTGCGGGAGAGATATTCTGCAAAACCATATGCCTTATAGGAAAGAATATAAAGGAACATGCCCTGAGTCGACTGTTGTCTTGGCGATTGTTGTCCAGCTCCTGTAGGTGTTATATTGTTTAATGTATAAAGCCCTTTTGCACTAGTACAAACCATGCGATAAATGTCTATTAAAGTAAAGCGTGAATTATAAACGGGAGATGCGGAATTATATTAAGTTGCGATGCGGAATAATACAATATGCGATGCGATGCGATAGTCGAACTCAAATCTGTTTTTGACAATAAAACTAATACTGACGAGCTCTTGCGAGAAACTTGTTCATATTCGCAAAAGATTCAGATGCGCGGTAAATTTTTACTTCTTGGTGTCGTAGCGACATCTTGCATGCTGTATGTTTTGGGATAGGGGAAAAAAGGACACACATGCTTTTGGCGTGAACAATGTCATTTTTTTTACCAAAATAGTATATAGCAACCCAACAGACCTGGTGATTCCCAGTTCAACAACTAGAGTCATCTATTTCTTACAACTTAAAATAGTAGCTTGCTTGAATATTTTAATAAAATGACGTATGCTGCTTTCAATGGCTTATTCATATATACCTTGTATATTAATTAGGAATAATAATATTTTTGTCCCTGTTTAAGTAAAAAAAATAATCTACTTGTGCGTAGAAAATTTACAAATTTTAACCACGTAAACATCATAGTCTACGCGTTGACAATGACGTATTTTACGTAATATACATTACAGGCACAATGTTTTCGAAATTATAGTGTTTGTTAGAATTTTGGGATTGAGGTACATGATATTTTGTAAGAATTATTGGGGTATTGTAAAAGTATTTCTCAAAGTATTGCATAGAAAAGGTCAGAAAAGGCGGATATTGTACTTACCGAGAGGCTATTTTAGAATTGGTTGAATGACTTATGTTACATAGGTCAGAAGTCGATAATCCCTTAGAAATCCAGTTCTTCCACCAACCCAAACCTCCAAAGTGGTCTAAGTTTACTTGGCCAATTACACTTTGTTAATTTTTAAGTTACCTAATAAGAGTGTTAAGGTTGGACTTCCTTTTGATCGTGGAGATTCTTTTACCTTCCGTCACCTATAAGTAAGGAAGGTTTTGTCTTTGGTCAAAAAATTCGATAGTGAGTTTTTAATGAATAAGCACGTTTTAGAGTCCCTAGAGTACGAATTTACTGTTTTTATTATGATTTCTGTATGTATGTGTGTGTGTGTGTGCGTGTGTGTGTATGGGTGTCAGTGTGTGTGTGTGTGCGTGTGTGACAAAAATTTCTCCTTCGATGACTCCAATACTACAATTCCAAAAATTATAATTCTTTCATATTCCTCTTTCGTACGTCCCACATGAAGAGTTGTTTAGATATTGGTTATCACTGGTTCACCGGAAGTACCCTAATTTCGCTGTTAAATATCATTTTTTGACCTTTTATTTTATTATAAATAAAAGAATATGTTATTCTCTATTCGGTTTAATTATATTTTGTTCTTTATATTCAATGAATTTAGAGATAAAGAATTATAAAGAAATATCTAGCAACTTAATGGTGTTAAAAGCTGCACCATGGAAACAGAATATTCAAGTATTACTAATTGACAGAAGTCAAATAAAATTTACATCTTTGTGAAATGATTTTACTGGAAATATAGAAATGTAAAATAATTTAAGGTGGCAAAAACAAATCACATAAGGTAATTTCCACAGATTATAGTCATAAGCCAGTTCAGCAGATTATTATGTTATAAATATAATGCTATATATGTTTTTATTTTCTACTTCTTATTTTAACAAACATACTGTTCTTTTTCGGAGTAGTTCAGTTCAGTTCAGTACGAGGTAAGATCAGTTCATTTCTCCCATAAAAAGAAAACGCCCATAGAATAGTTTTAAAAAAATATTCTGTGTGGAATTTGTACAAAATACGTAGAATTGGCGGAAGGTATTATGCTGGCCACATCAGATTTTTTCTATTCGCTTCATTTTCCAAATTAATTTATCTTACGGCCAAATTCACCACTCCTTAATCATGAGTTGATCCACAGATCAACGTTGATTCTGAATCAATCCAATTCACCATTAAAAATCAAGCTAATCTACTGATCAAATTCAATGATTACCTGCTTCGTCATATTCCATGAATCAAGGACTGATGACATGTTTGAATCTTAATTTTAACATTTATAGCTGTCAGGATTCTGGCTTTTGTAACTTTGTCTTAAGCTTCTTCTTTATCTTTCTTTAAAACCACAATGGTTTTATTATTTTCAAATTTAAAAATACTCCTTTATTGGGATCAGTTTACTTTCTACCTATATCAAAATAAAATGTTATTATAGGAAAATTGTAAACTATATTTTATAAATAAATTAAAAGTTTCGGATTAATCCTTTTTTAACGGAAAGTACAATAACCACGATAATAATTACATGCCGGTGACATTAACTGTTAAAACCAAACGAAACTGTGAATCTGTTGATCATGATACCTTGATTCAGAAATCATGTTGGTGAATTAGAGAATACGTTGAGCCACAGATCAGCTTGATTCCTTAATCAACTGATTCAACGGATTATGGTGAATTCGGCCGTTAGTGACTTATGAGTTTTTGTACTGTCATAATGACTTTAATAATAATTGTTGAAGTCCGCATCCTCCTAAGTTGTGTAGGATAAATTTCATTTTAGAGGTTAAATTAAGGATGTCGACATTAGTAGTTATTAATAACCTGCGGTAACCTATTTTAAAATGACGCACATGTTATAAATTATTTCTTGGCTAATCTCCGTCCAATTCCCAACAATCACACCACACCGCGCTCCCGAATTGAACCACCACTTAATGAAAGCTTACAGCAATAATTGCTAATGAAGGTAGGAGCTGGGTGGCGCTCCACATCCACGCCACGTGTGTTCCTGCTGTAGTTCTCCTTGAAAGCTACGGGAATTATAGTGCGGTCGGTCGGGCTAAGCCGTTCTAATCCCGACCAGGACTCCCGAGGATGCCGGACACTGCTGTCAGCTGCGGTTGCACGCCACGGGCGGAATTTCACAGAGGTGATATTTCTGGATTTAAACACGAATATACGAAAGGTATGCCATATATGGCATACGAGCCCAGACTCATAATAGTTCGGCAGGTTTACCTTTTCTACAAATTTCTATCGATTAGTTCATAAACGATTTTTGGTGATATTTTGTTATTTGAGCTTGACATGATTGCAATAAGTATACTAAATATCTAGGCAACGGACAGAATAAAAGCAACAAATCACTATCACCCACCTAATAATTCTACCAAAAACTTGCCTTAAAACCCATTAGGCGCTGTTGATGCGAAAACGCAACATTACATAAACTATATTTTTTGTTTTTTACCTCTCGCTAAGAGAGGTATTGCATTCATGCTAAAAATCGCATATCCAGATTTTATTGAATAAGCACGTTTTTACGATGATGTCTGTGTGTGTGTGTGTGTGTGTGTGTGTGTGTGTGTGTGTGTGTGTGTGGATGTGTGTGTGTGTGTGGGATGTTGGAAGGACGGTTACTCAAAAACTATAAGACTTAAAATTTGTTTAACAACGTATTTCCCAATCGGACATTCATGGGAAGATCTGAAAAGGTTTTGGTAACAATTGGACAACCGGAAGTAGAAGATTCTTGAAAAAAAATCTTCTAAATATTATTTTTTGAAAATTTTTCGTGGTAATATTAAAGAAAATTAAATTCTCTATCTGATACATTTAAATATTTTATTATATATTCCATAGATTTAGAGATAAAAGAAGTATAATATATAAAATAATCTGTTGTAATAAATTTGACAGCCGAAAGAATGCCATGAAAACTAGTTGATAATTTAAATTATTTGTAACTGACAGATAAATGTCAGTGTCAGAAATAATGAGTAATGAATTAAAAATGTACTTGGAGAATCCCTTAGTTCTTGATCTGTGACTATTATGGAGATGACAAGTCTAGGTTGAAGGACTTAAATTTGTTTCAAACATTATGGGACAATGTACACCAGTACTATAGACTAGAGTAACTTTGAATTGCGAAAAAGCTATCAAATTCTTCTCAAGTAAGTTGTAAATATTGACAAAATTACATATCGATACAAGAATAATCGGAGTGCAATCTATCCGTCACTTTATTAAAGGGAATTAGTGTTATTTAGATATAACATGTATGAAAAAATAAAATGTAAAAGAAGATATGTAAGAATAGATGCACAATCCATATATACATTTTAGACCGCCCAAAATTAATGTTTTTACTAGAAGAATATGAAGAGAAAGTAAACAACGTTGTTCGAATTGAAAATTGCAGTTACCAGCCTAATATTTATATATGGTAAACTCTACTTTGTAATTTATTGTAACATAATTTATGGTAAAATATCTTCATGTTGAGACATGCTATTATTGAATAATAAAGAAGTTTATACGTCATAGATTTATATGAATATATTATTTGTATTTATAAAAATATTCTTTGCTTTATGCATACAGCCAGGTAAAATATACGGCGAGAGGTTATGTGCTGGCCACATCAGATTTTTTAATAAATTTTTCAAAAAATTTACACATACGTTTTGTTCAGAAGAGTGTAGATATGTTAATTAATACTTTTTTATTATAAAATATTTGCTATTATAGATTTTACAAATTTTTGAAAATAGGTAAATACATGGAATCTGAATCTAAAATGTTTTTTTTGTTAATATATTATTATTAGTATAGTTTTTACCTATGTACAAAACAAAATATATGTATTTATTTAAATAATAGTTGCAGTTGTTAAAATTTAATGTTGCTTTATTGCATCGACAATGGAATCAGTTTGTATAAGTATAATAATAAGATTGTAGGTATAGTTTGGTTCACAAAAGATGACAATTCAAGGTCATTTATTAACCGTATGGTATAATATTACTAGCAGATAACTTCACTGCATTTCATATACATAGACGCGCAACATGAAATATTTATGGATACATTTGAACTGAAAAAAATAAGTATAATTTATTTGAAAATTATGTTTCTTATTAAATAACGCTTTTCTCAAAGATTTATGCTCTTCACCTATGTATTTGCAAAAAAATTTATAATTATAAGAGAAAAGTATTTTTATCCTTGCAAATACATAATGCAGAATGTGCATGCTGCACATTAGCGTATAAATCTTGCGGTCAGTTGCAATGCAGTTGTAAGATCAGCTCTTAGGAGTGAATCTAGTTCAATAGGTACGTGTAGTAATCTGCGAGTTGGCTCTGAACGTAACACATATAAGAAAAACAGAGGACAAACGACGTATCGTTTGGAGAACGTGTCTTCCTGCGAAGACAAAATGGCGTGCGCAGTGGAACTGTCCTTAACTTTCGCGTGTTTGTGAATTATGTCACACGTAGCAAGTGTGCCCATGATTCATGTTTAAAGTGCTTTTAGTGTTGAAATAAGTTCCGTTCCGGATCCTAAGTACTTTGAGTGGAAAATAATATTGTACCTCTTCTGCTTCTATTTTAATGTCTGGCGTAATTAATCACCGCTACGTCGCAGAAGGCGACGCCGAGCACAACTGACGTTTATATTTCTTCAAACGAACAGAATCAAGCAACCCATGGTTTTGCTCACAACATTCAAAAGGTTAACTCCCTGTAACGTGAATTTAATTGCTTAACCACCACTCACTTAAATTAATATTTTGTTTTCTTAACCATTAGGCTGCAGCTGAATACATCAGAATATTATATTCATATTTATTAGGACCGCCGAACAACATTTGCGAAGGGCTATGTGGATTTACAAAAATGAATATAAAAACAACATAACAACCTTATTCATAGTAAAATATCACAATTTGTTATTTCAAGTTATAATTTTCAAATTGAAAAGCATACAAAGTGTAAATGAGAAATTTCAATTGAATCCAACAAATAAAATTATTATGCCAGTGAAATTCACAAAAAAATAAAATTTAATTCAAATTACATTTATGAGTAAAGCTTTATATTAATAAAGCCAGAGATCGTCTTTCTAAAATAATAATCTAAGTATATAGCTATTGATTCGATTCAATGTCATCTTATCCAAAATGCAATCATGAACTATAGCAGCAAAAGAAACTAATTCCTTCTTAAAACGCGCTCTCTTTCTTGATGGCAGTGAGTTTCAAGTTAACAAATAAAAAATGCAATCTGGGTTGAATTACGTCGCAAGGCGTACTCGATTTAGGGGAGTTACGACATTCACAAGCTCGGCAATATTAGCTCCTTCATAGCCAGAAGATCCTCCACAATAAAATTTGCGAAAGAAAGAATTTTACATAATTCCTTCATCCTTACACGCATAACAATTCTGCTTTAAAGCCTAAAAGTACTCCTTGGTTCATCTTACTATTATTATTACAGTGCGGTACAATCATTATTTTTTTAGCAGAATCAAAAAGTGTGTTGTAAAACTGTTGATTTTCAAACTTTACCAAGATGTTTCAGACTTTTCTACCTTTTTACCTTCCGTCACTTTTAGGTAAGAAATGTATTATCTATGGTCTAAAAATTGGATGGTGGACCGTAGAATACGAATTTACTATTTTTACGATGATTTCTGTATGTATGTGTATGAGTGTGTGTGCGTGAGTGTAAGTGTGGGTGTGGGTGTATGTGTGCATGTATACGTGTGTGTGCGCGTGTATGCGTGTGTGTGTGTGTGTGTTTGTGTGACGATCGTTTCGGCCGCGATACTACAATTCCAAAAATACAATTTTTTTGTATTCCTCATTCTTACATCCAAATGAAGACTTGATTAGATTTTAGTTACAATTGACCAACCGGAAGTACCTTAATTTGAAGCTCTTAATAGTTTTTCTTAAAAATCGCAGTTATATATAATTTTTTGACATTTTTTGTTATTATTTATTGTAACGTTTTATTTGTTTGGGTGAAGTGTAAAAATCAAAGAAGTATTATTAATTAAAATAATATGTTTATTAAACGTTAACTAATTAAGATAAATATAAAAAATATGATAAAAGTAACTAACACTATGATTAAATAATTATAAATACTAATTTAAGACTAAGAATATTATTAAATACTTAAATACTAAGATTATTTATTTAAACAATATTTATATCACTATATTTATTTATATAACTAGATTTATTTATGTTAACAACTCGTAGAATGTTTATTTATATAACCCCGTGTTCATTGCTCGTTGATTCTATATATCAGACTATTCCTCCGCTGTCTTTCGGACGGTATTTATACAGCCCAGCGTCCTTCTGGAACCCTTCGACGCCACAATGATAAACCGAGCACAATAGATTTAGGTCATCGGTGTAACCAACACGTCTCACCGCGTATGGGTTACTCCGTCTCCGGGATTACGTCATCGCTCGGGAACATTCCACCAGTAGCGGCGCCCGAATACTCGTCAGTCAGTGGCGCACGTTACAATATATTAAAGAATATTTCATTCTCTATACAATTATTTTCTTCATATTCAATATATTTGGAGATGGAGATGTTACCATCACTCTTGAAAATGTTGTATGACGTGGAACTATGCTATTTAGATATCGTCGACGGTATTTCGCTAATGCAGCTCGACGCTTTTATTACAAAAAAAGACTATGCCAGCAGCATGTTTAACATTAGTGAAATTTTTATGCATAGTTTTTAAATAATTAGATACTATGACAGTTACGTCAAATAAAACAATAGATGAGCATTAGTCACTTACATTCTTACATAGCATTCTTATTAGAATAGACTATTAAAGATTTTGCGTGTCTGTCGATATCTCTTAAACGGAGAAGAATTGACTTATAGTTTATATGAACTTGTTTACTTGGAAGGACCCCTAGAATACATGGTGAATGTTTGTCAGTTTCCTCAAGGGGCCACCTCTAGTTTTAAGTGGATACATTACTCGTATATAAAACAATAATAATAATAATTCATTACCCATTAGCGTGCATTACACGATGAAGTTTTTCTTTTCAAGTGACTTAAAGAATGTTTTTATAAGTGACCTTACATGTATATTTTACGTGAATTAAAATATCCAAGTGCCAAAAGTTAAGTTATATCTACATAAATTATCATTGAATTTACATCAACTGAACTTTTCATATATATCCATCAAGATTTCAATTACTTTCCTATTCCATTTTGCCATTTTTCAGTTTCATATCAATCCCTTATAACACTATAGTTGTACACATCAAAAATACAAAAACAAGTGACATTTGATAGTTACTTGACATTCAAAACTTTTAGGGAATTTTAAGAAAAATTAGTGCATGTTCCATTTCTTTAAAAAAAAATCGCTAGGTTTGTTAATCTATCCCCTTTGCACACGTATCATTGTGCGAAAAAGAAAACATTTCATGTCACTTGAAAAGAAAAATATCAACGTGTAATGCACGTTTCATACTTTAATACTGTCCTATTTACGAAATTTTTAAGCTAATTAAACTGGCGGTAATAAACCCCAGTTTCTTGAAAGCTCACACAAATGTGCTTAAATTTTGAAAAACTACGTTTAATCTATGAATTATACTTTTTTTTCGGACTGATTTTCAATAATTCTTATAAAAATCATGAGAGAGCTTGTTTTCAACTAAACGAATTTTTAGTAGCAAGCATGGCTTGACTCGGAATTTCAAGTCTTTAAAAATGTCAGAATAAGCTTAGCTTGGATTTGATGAAACTAAAACTTGGCTTGATATTCCAAACTTTTTAAAATGGCAGGCACGGCTTTATTTATCAAGCTTTTTGATGCAAGACAAGCTTTTAAGCTGCAAGATAAACTGGAAACTAATGATAATTGTGCATTTGTATAGCATTTGCATATTTAATCAGTTTAGATAATAATTATAATTATCTTATTCCCAAAAATGCCAATTTGAACATAATTTAGTAGTACGCATTTTAAATCATTTAGTTTTATTTGAATGCCGTTTTTCCCGAAAATATTGAAAATATGGAGTTTTAACTCTCTTCTTTTCTTCTCTCAATCTCCTATAACAACTTCGCACTGTATTATTTGCCATCGGTAGTAAAATATGTATTTTCTTGCGATGTCTTAATGTGTTTTCGGCGTTCCCGATCGTTATATAAAAAACTTCAAAAGGGAGGAAGGAAAATCGTTAGGAATTTGTGTTTTATGAGAATGTTTCTTTGAGGTTTAAACATTTTTGTATTGACATAATTACACCCGTTTTAATTTCCGTTTGATGTCGTTGTTTTTTGAAATTATGTGCTAATTTCAAACGAACTAACTCTTTATTTTGTTTGTTTTGTACGCTTCGATGTGAATGCTTCATCGCCGATTTAAAAAGGAAACATAAATACTAGGGTATTTTCTAGTTAAATTATTTATTCCACGGAATTAAAGAGAATATTAATAGGGAACTGTGAATTCTTCTGGAAGGATTCAGTACTTCAAATACAAGCAAATTACGATATTTATTATTTTTATTAAAAAAAGTATAACATATTTTATATTAACAGTTTACTAAACTTCTCTTTTCAATAGAAACAGATGTCTTAAATTTACAGAAACATTTTTTAATTAGTTAATATCATTATATAATATAATAAAAGTAAACAAAGGTACGTAGTGCAGATTTAACAAAGACTGTTCTACGGTTTAAAATCCCCTGCAAGTTTTTCATTTTGAAAAACTTTATTTGGTGGCATTGTGTATGATCAAAAGGTTATTTGACCGCAAACTCCATTAGCCGGGGTCATAATTCTTTCATTGTGCGGGGCGGGGTATCTTGCTCAGTAAATATCTCCACTTCTGCTTCCGTAACCCTTTTACTACCGCGACCTTTTAGCAACACAGCAAGATTTATCAACGAGAACAGGGTTTCTCAACCGAAGTTACCAAAAGCATTTTAAAAATGTTTTAATTATAACAGAAATGAAATTGATAAATGAATTTGGATTATCTTCCAGGCTTCGGGACCGAAAATATCATACATAATAAAGTTAAAGTAGGTTATGTTTACATATCTGTCAGTGAGACGATCAATGTTGCTAAACTCGGACATTGAAGTTATTGTAAATATCACTCAAAATCTAAATTATGTGTTTTACCCAGGGATCTGAAGGTGAACCTGAACCAGAATTCACCAGAAATTTTACGAATCTGAACCCGAACCAAACCTTTATTTGCCAAGGTCAATTAGACCTAAAAACATTTAATTTATAAATAACCGTCATTTGCCAAGGTCAATACATGTATAGTCAGAAACCCTTTTACCATAAGGTATGGGGGGTATAGACATATTTTAATCGTGTACAAATTTCATCCATTAATTCTTATTCTTTGCCATCTTTCCTGCATCTTGAATAGTCGTGTTTTTCTTCCCCAAGATTTTCAGTATTACCTTATCCCAGTTGTTTTTTGGTCTTCCTGGGTCTCTTTTTTCTACCAAGTTCGTCATCCATATTTGTCTCACCGGTCTATCTTCGTTCATTCTGATCATGTGGTCCCACCAAGCTAGCTGTCTCTCATCAATGAAGTCCAATATAGACTTACATTGTAGTTGTTCTCTATTCATTTCATTTCTGATTCAAGTGCTTGAATTTTACTTTCCATTGTCCTAGATAATACCTTTATCCGTTATCATTTTTTTTTTGAACCGACATTTATTTTTTGAACCTGAACCGAACCTGAACCATAAATACGTTTCGGTTCAGGTCCCTAGATTAGTTCGTTCTTGCATATACGAGTATTTTTTTATTATTTTACGTACAACTTTACTAGTGTACATCGTACATCAAATTAACTTACATATAATAATAATAATAATAATAATAGTCCAGATATTGTGATAAAAACAAAGAAAGTTACTTACATTATAGACGTATCTGTACCAGCAGATGAAAAGATTATTGCAAAGTCTGCCGAGAAACTTATCAAATATAAGAATTTAGAAATAGAAATTAAAAGAATGTGGCAAACAAAAATTATTGTCTTGCCCATAATAATAGGAGCTACGGGTTTCGTTGACGATGAGTTTCGAAAGACATTGAAAAAATGGTTGGTAAACATGACCCTACCGAAATCCAGAAAACGGCAATAATTGGAACTACATATATCATAAGAAAGGTGCTAACATAGGTACCCATACCTAAGCTGCTTGGTAAGCTGTCGGATGGAGTGGTTCTTCTGAACTGCGGAATACATATTTGTCCAAAATATCGGGATCAACAATAATTTGTATTTTAATTTTCTAATGTAATATATGTATTAGCAGTTTCTGAAGTAAAGAGATAATATTAATAATAATAATGTATGTGATTGTTATAAGGTCATTTAACATATACAAATTATCACAATTTATATTTCACAGTTTTACATATACAATTATGCAAAGACATTTTTAGTGCCCTCTGTTGGCACCCTCGTAACATGCAGAGTACCTTATGTACCTCTGGTGCCACTTGGACTCATCTGGGTGTGTCGGTTTTTATTAAAAACTGCCTGGTGTGAGATTCGAACGCTGTCCCACGCCCACACACACAAACTCTTGTGATGCCGGGCAAGCACTTTTAACCGCACAACCACAGATAACCGTAAATTATCTTATACACGTACAATAATAATTATTATTGTAGATAATACTACTTTAATGCGAATATCTGAACTTTTAATAATGATTTTTGTGACCTTTAGTGACGATTTCAAATAAAATGAATTAATATTATTATACCGTGTATAATTCATAACGAGTTTTATAAAGTTACTGATTCAACACAACGTCTACTATTAAAACGCTCCAAAAAGGAGAAGGGTTGAGAACCCCTGAGCAAGCGGACGTTATTATTTCGCTCCATGGATTTTTCAAGCCGGCCTTCTGCCGCTGCAACTTCAGACAATTAAAACATTAATGTTAAATTATAATTCTTCTGTCCGGAGGAGATTATCTGGAAATTTTATTAGATTTAATAGAAATCGTTCGAACATTCATTCCTCTTCAGTTACGCTTTTCAGATCACTGTCATTTTTTATTATAGACAGGAATGTTATCGGAATTCTGGCATTAAATTCAATTATTTATAATTCCTTTAATACTTAATAGGGTGAGGGTGTTAAAATTCTACGGTAAGGAGGAAATCTGGTAATAGAATATTACCGTAAATATCACTTGGTAATTACCATCAAAATATACAATTTTCAAAACGAAATAAAAATTAATATTTATTTTACTTTGGAATCATAAACTTGTTTATTTGCTGTAAAAAGCGGACGCATTTTAACTTTTATTGCCCGACGGCCTATAAAGTTGCCAGGCAACAGCTATTCAAACATACCAAAATCATGGTTTATAGATAAAGGTCAGACAACACAACAAATTTCATAAATCTAATTTTTTGAACACCGCCACTTGCAAAACTTTCATATTCTTTCTCGTGTAGGTCTTTTGACTTCTCTGGAATTAACTTACCCCATGCAGCCTCAAATTCATTCGATATTTCTTTGGAATAATCGATATCTATCATTTTTATTTGACACTAAATTAAAATTGTTTATAACAACGCCAGCACAACGATAACAAATATACATATATACACATGCATTTATCTCTCTCATTTGCATAGAGTACAAGCGTGTGTCATTCAAAAATTCATATTCTTTTGACTAAAGCCTGTTTTACATTATCATAAATTTACATGCATTTTTACAACTTCGTATTTGATCACAAAATTTCAATGATTACACGGTAATAAATTTACAACTTCTTATGGTACCATACGATGTTGTAAAAAAATCTCAAATAGGGCATGTTCTAATTTTGAAGGTCATTTGCTTCACATTTTGGTGATATTTAGGGTTTTCATTAAACAAAAGTTTACATTTCATGTGTAGTTGCAGGTAATTGGCTACTCTGTTCTATGAAACTCTTCACAAAACCAAATGTCAAGTTCAAATAAAGAACAATGAATAGAAAAATTATTTGTAATTGTCGCAGTTGTTAATGCACGAAATAAGATTTTGAAGCGTAAATGAATTTGGGTCAAGCCGTGGATTCAAAGGCGACAAAATAGAAGTATACTAAATTTAGTACAAAATGAATTGTTGCACGATGACACTGAAAAATATAAAAATTATATTTTTGCACAACACTTACTCCACAACTTAGTTTACAAAAACGAGCGCGACACACAGATGAAAACATCAGCTGTAAATATTTGAGAAGTTAGTAAACCGTAGTAGTAAACTGTTACCAACATATAAAAATGTACTTAAGTTGGCAACAATCAAACATGTCACAAATATTTGGCCGTGTAAAACGAAAAGATTTTGATCAAAAATTATTATGTAAAAATGAAAATATTTTGCATGTAAATTTAATTGTAAATATATGATTGTGTAAAACAGGCTTAAGTTAGGACATTCCATTTTAAAACGATGCCCGTTGTTGACAATACTATCGCTGTAACGTAAGTTTATTTATTAATTCAGATATATTACCTTGATTCATAGCCGTACGAATAACGCTACTTTCTGTCAATGTCACTGACACTGACACTTTGTCAGTATCTTATTTTTCACATATTTGGTTTTACATTTGCTAATAAACTTATCAGTGGTCTTAGTTTTGAATTTAGAATGCTTTTACTGTAACATATATATTTATAATAATAAAATAACAGTAGTATCTTATTTACCCTCATAAATACTAAGTAGACGACATTACTGAATTTGAGAGAATGGACGGAGCTAAAATCTTAATTCATACAATTCATAGATGACCTTGATCAGACATCTTTAAAAAAAATTACTGTACCCACTAATTCCTTGAATTTCAAGAACCAAAATAAAATAAAACATTGTATATACTTAGGACATAATCACTCGAGAAAATTAAAGTTCTCCGCTACGCGTCGAGCTTTAAACATTCTCCTGTGCTACAATCATTTAATTATGACCTTAATACGTAAATAACTATTATTGTATTATAAATTTATATTATAATAATTATTTTACAGATAATTAATTTGATTTTTTCAGAACGCATATTTCTTATGTGGATTTTTTTTTGTATTATACAAAAAGTTAATTAAAACTCTACGAATTATAGATACATGTGAAAAGACAAAATCCTTTAAATGATGCTGTTAGTATTAAATGTGTATTCAATTTGAAAAAGTATTATTTTGTAATATTTCGTGAAAATACCATCTTTTCCTTATAATATTATCGTAAACAACAACGCTGGAACATTTCTCAATGCGAGTACCTCTTTTTACGATTACAAAAAGCAGAACAAATCTTCGTGACTAGTCGGAAGTCAATGTTGAATGTTTTTGCGGAAATATGTAACAAGTTAAAATGTGAACTGTGGAAGCGTTCAAAATAATTGGATTTTAAGATCAACAAGAGATTGAGGGGAATGTTTTACGACTGTTACATAGCTTTTGTTTTCGTTCCCTTCGTGTTTAAAATATCAGGTCATATTCATTAAATTCTATTTCGGCGTTATTGCAATTGCGCGAAGATTTATTACAGATTTTGGATAAACAACATAAATGTTATGAATTAGAGTAAAATTCTCATTAAACAAGATTTACTCGGCGGAGTCGGGTTGATCGATGCGTTTAGGACAAATTAGCCAAATCATATAAACAACGATGTGTAAGCAATAAACAAAAATAAATGTTTCACGAGAAAGGAATTACCAGGGCAACAATAACGCATTAAGTTTACTTTGGTATTCATTTTTATGCGTTACTTACAAGACTGATGTACAATTTGTAGCAGCCCCAATATGAAAATAATTAAGGAGAAGGGTTTTTCAAAAGATACGTGAATTAAATTTTAAATCTTGCCAAAGAGTCATGGAGCAAATCAGAACTAACTTCGTCGTACAAAAGAAAATGGGCAACTAGATTTATATATAAGCAGGTCCTTTATACGAGGGTCATTTCATAAATTATGAACAGGTTGGCAACACTACGAATTGGATAATGCAATAACAGTGACATTTACGTCAGTTGTAGTAGAAGGCTTGGGAAAGGAGCGTGTGTTTTGTTTTCAATTATATCGTAATGTTTTTCACAAACGTAAGCTAGAAATGGAGCGTACACGTGTCTTATGACTGTTGAATATTAGAGGTCATACATTAAGATCGAAATTTTACGTGGCAGAAACCCAATAGAAACCCATAGTGCTTTAAGTGAAGTTTGCGGTGACTTAAAGGTAGTTATATCGTGGAACCATTTTACCCAGAATTAATTTAAATTTAAAGTATATCTCAAATGAAATATAATTCACTTGCTCTCCTAATTTAAAAACAATTGACCACGCGGTAGCTGAAATATTTGCAATTAAATTTGGCATTTTTAACACGTGAAGAATAGGAAATGACAAAATAAACATAATATTTTACATTATAACTTTTATATCTAAAACGACATTTAATCGAAAAACTAGTATATGATAGAAGACTAAATAACGGATTTTATTTGAAAATTATTTGCCACCCAGATTTAATTTTATTGCCTCTAGAAAATTATAATCTGAAGGTACGATAAATAGGTAGAAATATATTTGACAACCATGTACAAGCGTTCCAGATGGAGTATCAATTAGCATTGCCCACTGTAGTATTAGCGAATAAGAGGTGTACTTTGGTTAAAGGAATGTCAGACGTACATTCGAAGGAATATATTTTAAATGGGTATTTTACGTGAAAACCATGAAAAGTTTAAACAATATGATACTTCTTTTGTTACTTTAAGAAAGAAATATATTAATTTGTTTTGCAGTTCCGATTTGTAGTTTAGAATTAGTATTATATCTCAAAATATCTTATTACTTTTATACCCGAATGTACCAATAAATGTGGGAATACTTCAAAATTTAAACTATTTTTCAAGCGTTTGTTTTGAAAAAGATATGATTTACTAGACATTATTACTAATAACAATGTAAATATATAAGCAAAATATTAACGTAAACCAAATATTAAAATATCTCTGTCATTGTCTAAACGCGACGTTGCCACATTTATTCTTCAACATTAATACTTTAGTATGAGTACATTGGAATACGACACTTGTGCATGTGTTAGTGCGATTGGTACAGTTCAAAGAAAAACTTTTTTATACAATTTGTGAATATAATACAATATTAAAAAATCTGATGTGGCCAGCACATAACCTCTCGCCGTATATTTTACCTGGCTGTATGCATAAAGCAAAGATTATTTTTATAAATACAAATAATATATTCATATAAATCTATGACGTATAAACTTCTTTATTATTCAATAATAGCATGTCTCAACATGAAGATATTTTACCATAAATTATGTTACAATAAATTACAAAGTAGAGTTTACCATATATAAATATTAGGCTGATAACAGCAATTTTCAATTCGAACAACTTTGTATACTTTCTCTTCATATTCTTCTAGTAAAAACATTAATTTTGGGCGGTCTAAAATGTATATATCTGGATTGTGCATCTATTCTTATATATCTTCTTTTACATTTTATTTTTTCATACTTGTTATATCTAAATAACACTAATTCCCTTTAATAAAGTGACGGATAGATTGCACTCCGATTTTGTCAATATTTACAACTTACTTGAGAAGAATTTGATAGCTTTTTCGCAATTCAAAGTTACTCTAGTCTACAGTACTGGTGTACATTGTCCCATAATGTTTGAAACAAATTTAAGTCCTTCAACCTAGACTTGTCATCTCCATAATAGTCACAGATCAAGAACTAAGGGATTCTCCAAGTACATTTTTAATTCATTACTCATTATTTCTGACACTGACATTTATCTGTCAGTTACAAATAATTTAAATTATCAACTATTTTTCATGGCATTCTTTCGGCTGTCAAATTTATTACAACAGATTATTTTATATATTATACTTCTTTTATCTCTAAATCTATAGAATATATAATTAAATATTTAATTGTATCAGATAGAGAATTTAATTTTCTTTAATATTACCAAGAAAAAAATTCAGAAAATAATATTTAGAAGATTTTTTTTCAAGAATCTTCTACTTCCGGTTGTCCAATTGTTACCAAAACCTTTTCAGATCTTCCCATGAATGTCCGATTGGGAAATACGTAGCTAAACAAATTTAAAGTCTTATAGTTTTTGAGTAACCGTCCTTCCAACATCCCACACACATACACACATACACACACACACACACACACACACACACACACACACACATCCACACACACACACACACACAGACATCATCGTAAAAATGTTAAAATCGGATTGTAGAGACCTTAAAACGTGCTTATTCAATAAAATCTGGATATGCGATTTTTAGCATGAATGCAATACCTCTCTTAGCGAGAGGTAAAAATATAAGGTATTGTAAAAACTGCATTAGCTTAATTTTTATTTTCAACATAAAATAAGTTTTTGAATAGGTACACTCGAGTGACAACTACCTTGACAGTGGACCGTAGTACAATGTCTCGTTGGATTAACCGTTTTTGTGGTCGTCCTGTGAGTATGAACGATGATCCAAGACTAGAAAGGCCAAAAACATCAACAGATGAACGAAATGTGAAACTTTTGACAGATGATCTTAAAGAAGATCGTCGTGCGACAAATGAGGAACTTTCTGAAACCACAGGGACTTCACCAGCGTAAGTTTTCCAAATTCTGACAAATGATTTAAACAAGAGAAAAATATCTGCGCAATGGGCCCCTCACTGTTTGACTGTTGAACAAAAGCAGAAACGCTTGGACATTGCAACCTTAGTGAAACAAAAATTCGACTTTGAATGTCAGCATTTTTTTATCGAATAGTCATTATTGATCAAACGTGTGTTAAAGATTCCAAAAAAATAAGGTAATTGAAATACATGGGAAATATTTTTTATTCAAATGTTATAGGTGGCTATGGGAAAATAAACAAAATGTAAGAATGTTAATATCAACAAAGTATACATTTGTTTGCCACTTATTTATTTTTATTTATCTATTTATTTATTTTCACATAGCATCCTAGAATATTTGAATAAAAATTATTTCTCACATTTCTCAATTATCTTATTTTTCTCGAGTTTTTTCATATGCGATAATAAAAACTAATACATCGTTGAAAAGTAAAATAATTGTAAGTTGCTATTTAAAAAATAAAAGTTCATAGTTGTATCTTGTAAACTTGACTTTATAAATAATAGCTATATCTGCAATCAAATAGTATATGTAAAACAATAAAACTTTTATATGAGCCATTTTTTTCTACCCTGTATACAAAGCAGATTAGCACACCCAGCAACCGGTAATATACCGTGATGATATATTTATTTATATCTTATTATATATTAGTTGTATATTTGTATAATAATGCCTTATAATGATAAAAGCGTTTTAAAACTAATTCCATAATAACTAACTACAAATATTTTACGCAAACCATTGTCATTGTATTTAAATCATATTGTCAATTTGAATTAGCATTATTTGGTAGTAAATTGGTGAACCGAGAAATCTCTAAATTTATTTTTCTTTGATGAATGAACCCCGTATAAAATTAAATATAGACAAGTAAGAGTTCTTCTCATGTCCGAATGATGTTTCTCGTTTTTCTGCAATGCGTTTGAAGTAGAGCTTTGTGATTTGTGAGTAAAATAACTGATGAGTGTTTACAGGGAGTGTATGCATCGAGATCACTGTTTGTTTTAATTTATGGTAAAAGTAGGTTTGTTGATTTTATTGGTTTTCCTTTCGTGCCATTGGTTCTGGATGATGGGCGCTGGTGAGGGAATAGTGCCGTTCTGTTTTATGGCCAGCAATTGAATATCTCGAGGCTGCGGCAATAGCAACATCCGTTACTTCGGTTCTGCCAAAATCGAGATCCGTTTCCTTCTGTCGCATTCTTTATGCTGATTCCTCATGGCGTAACACCGGCGTAGATTACCACCATTCTTTACGAGCGAGGCACTCGCGCGGCAAATCTATAGAGGGGACTTGCAGGCTACCTTATTTAATAATCACACAAGATTTTTTTTACCAACATTGCACCAGTATATGATGTAGTTTTTCAGTTCATAATAAAAATTTGTAATATTAAATACAGTACGGTCTAAGAATATGAATAAATCTATAATTAAATACAGTACGGTCTAAGAATATGAATAAGTCTATAATTTAAAAAATCTGATGTGGCCATCACAATACCTCTCGTCAATCCTGTGTATTATATATATATATATATATATATATATATATATATATATATATATATATATATATATATAATTCCATACATAAATTTTATTGCAAAATATTGTAAATTTCCAGTAAAATTATTTCATAAACAAATTATGCAAATTGCACTTGACACTGACATCTTCTTCTTTACCTTTTCCCATTCGTTCGAGGTCGCTATTTTTTTATTTTCTTCTTCCACACATTTCTGTTTCGCGTGTCGTTCTCATTCAGTTCCTTTTCTCTCAAGTCTTCCGCAAAATAGTCCTTCGATCTTATCTTTGGTCTTCCTCTGTTTCTTTAACCTTCTATTTAGGGTTTCATCAAGTCAAGTAGCTTGATGTTTTTGTAAATTACTTGACTTGACTTGAAAATCAAGCTTTTCAAAAATTCATTACTTGACTTGACTTGATTTTCTATCGTTACTACTTGACTTGATCAAGCAATTTCAAGCAAATTCAAGCTACTTGATAACGAACCGATTATGTACGAAAACACACGAATCAGTAGAATCAAAACCTAGCTGTATGTGGTGCGGCGTGGCGCGCCATATGCTGTGCTGATTCACTACTGCAAGTTAAAATCTGTGCAGAGGTTTAAAAAATTCACTCAATATTGGAATATATAGTAGTATGACCCGAGAATATGTCGACAAAATTCGAAGTCCTAATATTATTAAATTAACTGTAGATGGTTAAACTATCGTACAAAAGCCCAAAAAGCTATACTCCATTCGAATTAAGAATAATAATTGGGACTTCAGATTTTGTCCACATATTCTCAAAATCGACAACAGATTTTAAATTTTAGTCCTTTCCTATTGTTTGTCCCATATTTTTGAACGACAAATTATCAAGAATCATTTAAATTTACTTATATTATAGAATAATTAGCAAACTTTGTGTTAAAAATAAGTTTGTACATATCCTAGATTGTTTAAATTTGAAATTCACGGTTTTAATCAGTCATTTCGGTCGAGAGCACTTGATACCAGAGATGTTTATGTATAACCTAGATACCCAACTTCATATGTCTCAAACCACGTACAAGTGGAGCCTCAAGGTCAAGAGGCGGCCATTTGTTAAAAAGGCAAAATATTAAGGTACAATATAAAATAAAACTCAGAAAATAATTGATGTATGAAGGTTATCACAAATAAATTGTTATTAAATTGGTGAAATTTTAAATAAAACGCAATACTTGTTTTTAAACTCTATTTATTGATTATAAAATAATATTAGTTTATTTAATTTAAGTATTTTGCTAACAATTTGATTCTGATTGGATCACTTTGCAATACTGTGCAAGTTAATTTTTATATACTGCTTGCAAATATATAAAATTAGATCAATTTTGTGATTATTATCCAAAGAAATTTCACAATGTAAACGAGGACAAATATTTTTTTCACTGGCAAAAAGATTAATTATAAAATTTATTATTTTTCTTTCAATGTTATTTGTATTTGTTTTTAAATTATTAGTTTAAATATTAATTTCTGTTTCAGTAGCTTTGATTATTTTAAAAACACTTTCTGATGGGGAAATTAACCCTCCATTATTTTTAAAATCAGTTAAAACTAAAAATTTATATTTGTGAACGTAATTATGGTCCAATGTTAAATATATAAGTATTCAGCGCAAGAATTACATATCTTATTTAAAATCCTTCTGTTATTTTCTTTTTGTTGTAAATAGCTAGGAAAAGCGGGAAATATGGTAGGGACTGCATCTGGTTTCAAATTCCGAATAAAAGTTCCCGGCCTTACTAAATAATCATTTTCTTTAAAATGATCGCTGCAAAGTTTGCTAGATTTAGTTGGGGTAAAAGCTTTTCTCCTTACATTTATAACCCAAGATTTTAATATATGTTTATTTTTGAAACGGAATCTAAAAGATATAAAAAAATGTATTGACATAAATTGCACCTTTCCAGGAATTTTAAATCTATTCTTGCAACCAAATGTTAAACAAGCAGCCGGCATTTCGATGGCAAATTACCACAATAACTAAAAACCATTGTTCTTTACAATACAAATAGTAGTAGTAGATGCTGTAAGTAGATCACTTTATAATCGTAAATTGTCTTTCAAAACATTAGTTATATATTACAGTATAGTACATACTTTTAAATTGCCACAAATCCACCAATCTGAATAGACGTAAAATATTTACATGCCTTTTTAACAAATGGCCGCCACACGAAATTACTGGCTTCACGTCTACGCACTGAGTTAGGCATCTAGCTTATACAACACGTAAACATCTCTGTTTGATACAAGTAGTACGTAGTGAAATGTTAGTGTCAGAGAAACCTTAGATGCTGAAAAGAGATTTGTATTCATTTCAAAGTTAAGACTTAAGGGTGTGTTGTGTCTATAATGAATGTTGTAATCTGAATACCAAATAATGAAAGAAGTATTTCGATTTTCAGATTTTTGTTAAGAATAATTGAATCGTTACAGTAATTCTCACTGTTCTACGAGAACTGGAAACGATTTTAAGAGTTGAGCAAAGGATAAAAAACTGTTGATGATTAGTATATAGAAAAAATAGGATGGTATGTAAGAATAAAGAGTCATAAAGTTTCTACAAGATACTGGAAAAGAAGCAGAGCAATGAGTAAAGTTAAAAGCTAAAATTTAAACAAATATTTGTATTTAGAATAAATTTGAACAAAATTGATATTAACAAAAGAAGACGTTGCAGCTATTATTATTATTTCGTACAAAACAGTTGCATTGAATAACTTTAGATGATCTTGAATTTAAATGCTTATATTAATTGCTCATTATAATTCAACATATTTTTACATCCAGTGGACGAATTTGAAATTACCTAAAGCTGTTGTATTTGTGAAAGTGAAAGCTTGCATGATTCTGATTGAAAAGGGAAACAGCGATAAGTGAAAGTCTCTGATCACTGCCTTGAAAGCAGCGGAAGCGAAGCCTATTCATTTCCATGTCTGCAGTAGATCAGTAGAGTAAACACGGCGTCCTAGCGATGGAACTTTAAAAAAGAAACTTTGCCTCCAATGACAACTAAACTACATTTACAAAGCCAAGCCCTTCTCTCTGCGCTGAATATTCAATGTCCACCAACTCCTTAATCGGGAAACTTTTTTGGGTCGAAAACTTATGAATATGGTTGTAAAAAATCGCCGGATATAAAACAGCGAAAGCATCACAAAACAAATTTTTAGTTTCATATAAAAACATGCGATTCTATGACAGTTTTATGAAAGAAAATAAAAATTTCCTTATTTCTTTTAAAAGTGAACTCTGTCTTATGTTTACATATGCAAAACACTTTTACTTTAAGTTTAAAAAGTAAGCAGAATAACAACTTTCCTGACTCGGAAATATCAGCTTTTCTTGCCACACAAAAGTGAAAACCCTAATTTTAACTTTAGACGTCTTTTCGA
The DNA here is from genome assembly GCA_951394225.1 of Harpalus rufipes. NCBI lineage: Eukaryota > Metazoa > Arthropoda > Insecta > Coleoptera > Carabidae > Harpalus > Harpalus rufipes. Next base: position 39,120,190 of record OX596283.1, read on the forward strand.
TAACATACTTCCATAACACTGCCATAAATTATGTCCTAAAGAAACTTTTATTAAAGAATTTCATTTGGGAATTCATTTTAAAATTTGCTCAACAATATAACTAAATTAATAATGTTGTATTAAAGAAATATGGATATATGGAAAAACAAGAATGAGAACAAATAAAAATATACAAAAGAGTGGCAATAACGGAGCTGAAATTGATAACGAAATTGGCACATTAAAAAATATAATAACTGGAACAAATATAACACCCCCATCAGGATGAGGAAAGTAAAACGCTTCACTGTCTATAGATTATGAGAAAAAAATATCATGACAGCATATTACCTATTGTTGGGTGTATCAGTCTGCATTATACGCAGACATCGGTAATGATCATGACATATTCGTACCGTTGTGGGTTGTGGGCGTTTACCACACGGGGAATCATTGCTGGCGTGGAGAGTGCAGCACAGGAGTCACTTTTGTGACATTTAAAATTCGAAATAATTTTGGCGTCGATCAGAATCTAACTCGGTTCTTAGATTCGCGACCAGACACTTATGCACACACTCACGAGACTTATTGGAATAATAACCAATGTAGGTACACATCCGTTAAATATTGTAGAGTTTTAGTGGTAAGCCGGGCTCAGATGATTGGTGTACTTGGCCAATATTTGTTACTGGCGTATACTTGCCATGTCGTCTGAGGGATTTACTTGTACAATTATTTGTTACGGGTGAGTACTGGTCAGTTTTCCATCGTCTGTCGATAAAAATGACCCAAGCCAAAGGGATCACAATAATTATTGGTACACTTAACAAGTCTAACTTGTTTATAGGTACTTTGTGGTTGCGCCTTGCTTCGATACTATTCTTTATGTATCTATACGAGTAAGTGGATGGAAAAAGTTTGTTTTGAAAATACCTTTCTATTTAATTATTGTTTAAATGATTCAAAATTAAAATGGAGTGGTCAAATGAAATGGTGTTTGAGTATCTTACCTATCGCTATTCAAAAATACCATCTATCATTACAAAATTGTCTGAATAGTATATATAAACTAGCGAAAACTCGGTTACACCGAGCTTCCCCTAGGGCTCCGCCGATAGCGTTTTATGATAGTCTACACGTACATCCAATACGTTCAGGCATACTTTAATCTCAAAGTGCTGACGCCAACGCAGTCTTCTCAGATACCTAAGTTCACCCTTCTCTCAAACACACTATATTTGTGCAAAAAACAAAATCCATTCACCTTGTTAACATTTTTGATACTTATACCTGATAGTCCTTTACGAGATCTCTCATTTGATACCAAACTTGACATATTTCTGAAGACTTTTCAAAAAACAAAAGCCGATCAAGATGTTTAAATTTTGTCAATTCTGCATGACAGCCCTTCAAGAAACATTTCATTTGAGACCAAACATGACATGCTTCTTACAACTTTATGCAAAAAACAAAATCTTAATCCTATTAAATGTAAGTCTATTCGTTTTTCTAGACAAAAACAACCAATGATTAATACTTATTCATTAAATGGAGTAAATCTTGAAATATTTAAATTAATTAGAGACTTAGGGGATTTTTTTGATTCTAGGATGAATTTTGATGAACATACGGACAAAATTATTAACAATTCAATTCAATTACTGGGTTTTATCAGAAGAACAATTCAAGATTTCCATTCAGTTTCAACCATTAAAATTTTATATTTACTTTTACTTCGTTCCATTTTGTTATTTGCGTCTATTATATGGTCGCCAATCATTGCGTGAATCAAACGATGTAAAATTCATTTATAAATTTTGCAATAATATAATAGATAGTCCTGCGTTGCCAAATGAATTGAGATTTAAGGTTCCTTTCAGTAATAATTCTAGACAAAAGCCTATATTCACGTTAAATTGTTTTAAACCTCTATACACTGGGAATAACTCCTTAACGAGAATGTGTAAGACTATTAATGATCTTGATATTGATATGTTTAATATGAAAATGTGGTGATCTTGTTAAAGTTATAAATAATAAAGTCTTATCTTATGAGTGATATTATTATGTTATTTCGGTATATGGTAAAATGTATTACTCATATTTATATTTACTTTTCTTGTTATTTAATTTTGCAAAATTGGACATATATGTCCGTGTATTAGAAATAAATAAATCATCTTCTCTTAACATTTTTTCTTTTTTAGTTTTAAACAATCCCCACTCATTACCACAAAGGCTGCGCAAGCGGCGACTTTTTTTAAGATGACCGCTATCCATGATGGTTAGCATTCATAGTGCATTCCCGCCAACATTGTACCAATTTGCTGGCGTATTTTTAATAACATTGTGCAGGTCGTGTGTGCTCGGCTGTACAGACAGATTAAATTACAAAATTAGTGTAATTTTAAGACAACTTTAAAATGTAATAACTTGGGACTAAAATACTTTTTGCGAAAGAGAAATAGTTGTACCACACTGTCTGGCATCGTTGAAAGTACATGTTGCTGTTGCAACTCATATGTGTAATATTTGGACCATGGTTGTTTTTGCTAAAAACTTCTCAATTGTATCCAGATTGTTTTTTTACCTCCCGCTGACCACGTTTTAAGGTCCCTAGAATCCAATTTTAACATTTTCACGACGATGTCTGTGTGTATGTGTGTATGTATGCATGTATGTATGTATGTATGTATGTATGTATGTATGTATGTATGTGTGTGTGTGTGTGTGTGTCTGTGGATCCTCTTTACGCTCTAACTCAAATACTATCATTCAGAAATATTTGAAAACAAGTATTTCTACCTTATTCTAATATGGAAAGAAGCCATTAGATTTTGATGGCAATCGGATAACCGGAAATGGCAGTTTAGTTGAAGCTCAAGATAGTTTTTCTTCAAAAAATACCTTTAAATGTAATTTTTTCGCAATTTGTTAATAAAAATTAAAGACTATTCCATTTTCTACAAGTTTGCTTTAATACTTCTTCTATATATTTTATGGATAAATTCATAAAGTAATATAAAAATTATATCTCGGAACTTATGCTTTAAACACATCTCCGTGGTTACATAGTTCAGCTCAAATGTATGTAACTGACAGATAAATGTCTCTGTCAAAAGAATAATCATTTCAAATTAATAATAGTGACGTTTTTAAAGGAAAATTGTAAATAGAACAATAGTTTTATGGAAAGGAACTTAAAATACATAATTTCTAGCATTAGTAAATATGCAGGTATGTATTTAAATAAAGAAACAAACAAATATATTATCACGGCATATTATCCATTGCTGGGTGTGCTAATTTAATTTATACACACATTTCGGTAATGATGATCATATATTTGTATTGTGCGGGCGTTTACTACAAGGGTTAATTTTATGCCATTTAAAATTCGAATTATTTGGCGTTGATCGGGATCGAATCGGATTCCCCAGATTCGCGACCAGACATCAGGCACGCGGCAACGAGATCCCATAGGTAAATGGCGGGAGGTATTGTGTTGGATACATCAGATTTTTTTTGTACTAGTGTGCCGAACTGATAGCATCAGTCTAATGAACGCTTTATCCCAATTCTCCGCCATTTCCAATCCTAATTTAAGATGGACGTATACTGACAATGACCAAAGCCTCCTTGCTGGTCTTTTTTTCCTAATTAGACTTTGTAAATCCGGGTAACTGTTTCGGCTTTGCAGTGGAATTAGCGTAGCGTGAATTCTTCGGCTGGATATGGAGTTGCTGCTACTGCCGCTGCCGCTGCTGCTGCGTACCTTCATTAAACATAACTAGTTGAAGTTTGTTTCAAGTAGCTGTAATCTTACGGTAACTTGCCGAATATCATGAATAATAAAGACGACACGCTTCTTCATCATTTACTCCATGTTGTTGCTGTAGCTCTTGTCTCTTGCTTTTGCTGGTTTAGCTTCATTTGCGACCAGATTTTTTTTTTATTCTTCCCTACCGTACAATTGCTAATGAACTTGTTCACTCAAAAACACTTTTATTTCAATTCCTTCACATTAATGTTGATTTTTTTTTAAAGGGGTTCTCCATTACGAAAATATCGCATTACTGAACTATAAGAGAATTACTATTGTTCGTAATCAATGCGGATTTTTTTATTATTATTTCAATTTTCAATTAATTGTGGGGAAATTTATAATTTAGCAACGAATTCTGTACGAGGTAGCACAGTAGTCGCAGTGCCACTTATAGATCAACTGGACGCATGTCGATTTTTTTTTCTAGAGTCCAGCCGATATGCCCAACTTTTATCACGAAACAATAACTTCACCTATCCCACATAAATCACTAATAAAATAATGTATTTTTCATAAATAACACGCACAACAAGTGTCAAAGTGCGAAACAGTATGAACTGAACAAAATGTATACCTCCACTATCACAATATATGTGCACGCGCCCATAGGCACCTACCACGTGTATCTTCGATTATAAAAGTTGGTATACCGGTTAGACGCTTGAACAGATTCAAAACATTCTCTATTACTTTGTAATGGTACGGGTTAAGTCAAAAACTGGAATTTGATACCCATTTTTGCGTAGAGGGTGTGCCAATTTGCTTTTATCCGGCAATGACTATTTGATCGGACATCTAAAATATGTTTCATTATCTATTAAATACATGAAAAATATGTATTTACATCTATATTAACTTCTTTTTGTTTTAAAATTTTTAATTTTTACCTCTCGCTAAGAGAGGTATTGGATTCATGCTAAAAATCGCATATCCAGATTTTATTGAATAAGCACGATTTAAGGTCCATAGAATCCGATTTTAACATTTTTACAATGATGTCTGTGTGTGTGTGTGTGTGTGTGTGGATGTGTGTGTGTGTGTGTGTGTGAGGTTGTTGGAGACACGATTTCTCAAATTCTATAAGACTAAAGACCTGTTTGACTACGGATTCCTCAATCTAACAGTAATGGGAAGAGTTGAATAGGTTCTGGTAACAATTGGACAACCGGAAGTGGTAATTTCTTAAAAAAAAATTCTAAATATTATTTTTTGAAAATTTGTTACCACAAATATTAAAGATAATTAAATTCTCAATCTGACACATTTTTTTTTTTTATTATATCTCGTATAGGTTTGGAGATATAGTATATAATAATATAGAATAATTTGTTGTAATAAATCTCGTTGCCCGAAAAACAGTTGCGATATTTAAATTTTTGTAATTGACAAATAATTGCAAAATGTCAGTGTCAGATTTTTCTGGGAGGTATGAGTACATTTAATTCATATTATTGTATTACTAATTAAATATGTATTTAAATTACAGGTATTTTAATATTATATATATCCTTAAGAAATACCGCTAATACCGTCAATGAATTTGAAGAATTTTGAACATATAAGAGTAGGACAAAATTGCTCATAGAACGAAAGAAGATATAAAATTTTAATTATTTGTATGTACAAGAAATGTTAAATTCGTTACTTATAGGCCTTGGCAAGCAGATGAGGATCCGTGTCAGAATGACGGCTAGTAGTTATTTACATAGATGTCACAAGTGTCATATGTCATAATTTTTCATTCAAAATTTCAAAATATTCTGATATTTATTTGTCATCCATTAGTATGGAATATACTTGTCGAGGAAAATAATCCACATGGATTTGGAAAATCGTAATTCTTTGAATGAAAACTTATGATACTTGACACCTATGTACACTATATTACTAGCTCTCATTCCGACACGGACCCCATTTCTACTTGCCAAAGCCAACAAAGTCACATAATTGCTCGCGCCCTTTGCAACATAAAATGAAAATGGCGAGAGGTATTGTGCTGCCCACAACAGATTTTTATTTTTGTGCTTTGCATATTACTCAATACATATTCATACGGCTGTCTTTGAAGTTCGTGTATTGGCTTGTTTATAATAAATCAATATAGGAAAGAATCCTTTTCAAATATTAAATAAAATCAGCAAAAGATCAAGCGAGCCAAAAAGCTTAACCCCTCCATCCTAAATTTCCGGGCGTACCTTCACAATCCCATCTTCTGAAAATCCGGACTTCTCCAGGACGCTCTCCATTCTCCAGAGCGTCGCGCCGCGAACCCTTCCGACCTTTTTCAAACACAAACTACCCTGGTAAAAAATCGGAAATAATAAATAACGTTGCTCCTTGCCATTATGCGAATGCCGCAAGTAGAGCAAGGCTAGGATCCACACACTCGCTCTGGCTCTGCCTGAGGGACTGTTTACACTGTTTCGTTTCAGCAGCCAGGAATAGCCCGTGAAAAAATTATGTGCTAAATGGGTGGCTATAGTTTTTCGAAGAGGTGCTTAAACTTTCATGAAAGAGCAATGGATAGAGATTTGTTTCGACAAAAAAGAATGGATTGAATTCTGGATTGTTTTCGATTATGCAGTCTGTAGATAAAGGAAAAAGATTTCTTATTATATTTATTTCACGGAAAGAGGTAAAAATTACTCGGGGATATATAAAGTAACGGTCGTTGGAATCGGTACACCATAAAAATAATAAGAATAAACGAACGAAATTCAGCACAGCTTGTTTATTATTAGAAGAATAAATGATAAAATGATTAAAATTTGGAATCGCTAAGACCATTCGTTCAGAAAATATACAAGTTTAAACTTAGTTATCAAGCAGATTCATTTATTCGATATTTCTTCAATATGATTCAAATGCAGTTAAATTTGAACGTTAACAAATTAAAATGCCTCGTTGAAGACAGTAACGCCCATTTGAGCAAGTGTGTGATTTTGAAAGGGACCGTATCGTGAGTATACGCGAAAGAGGATTGTCACTGCTTGATATAACGGCTCGTGTTGCCAGATGCGACATAATTATCGAAAAGGCAACATATTTTTTAAGCTGCTACCATACAAAAATATTGGGCACCATAATCCATAATTACAACATAATTTTAGAATTCTTCACATAATTATAAACTCTATCATTAATTTGAGAAATAGATATATAAATGTATAAAGCCACACAAAAAATAGCGATATCCATGGAATTGGAACAAGTTAACAAGTGGTTAACAAATGGTTAACGTATCATCTGTCACGTTAGGTTGATTTATTTTTGATAGGTACAATTTATAATTTCTGTTCTAGTAAACAATATTATATATCATTTTAAATAAATAGTGTTACTTGAATACAAATTACACGTAAAAATAAACTAACCCAGCTTCACAGATAAATTGTTAACATATGTTAATTTCTTGTTTCAATTCCATGGATATCACTATTTTTAGGGTGATTTGCGACATATTTATACCCAATTTCTGCCGTTACAAAGCATACAAAATTAATTTTGTTTATTGGTTCAGATACAACACTTTATGCTCTGCAACTTTTATTTGACACTTTATTACGTAAAATAATTAGGGAAGCAGGAATTATTATACGAATTACTTATTGTTAAGACTGAAAAATAAAATTCCCACAAACACCATATTTTTTTTCAAATTCGATAATTTTCATAGCGTGTTTCGATAGTTAGTGATTTTAGATATGGCAACACTGGCTTACAAGACCGTTCTCATCTCAAAGCGTATCAGATGTAGCACAACAGTGGTGGACAGTGGCAAGATACTCACTATATGTACAACGTATTCGTCACGGTGTGACAGATTTTGGAATCGCGCCGTGCATCATTGCGATTTTTTACTGACCGTCCGGCATAGAACATTGCGACTGGACTGGTACAGAAAAAGTCGGTTATGGAACAATGAGTGGAATGAAATTATCTATTCTGATGTATTGCGTTTTTTTGTACCAAAATGATGCTCGGGTACTTATGAGACAACGCCGGGACGAAAAAAGGTATGTGACCTGCATGCGTACCCGTCATACAGCGCGAACACAAGCAAGGTGTGGGGAACAATTTATTACAACAGGAAATCTTGTCTATTTCGTTTCTCCGGCATTTTGAACAGTCAATGACGAATTGAACAGATCCTAATACCGGAAGTTGCGCCACATACTCAACTCCATTGACCAGCCATATTTCAGTGCTTCCATGGCCGACCCGTTCTTCAGATTTGTCGCCTATTGCGACTCTGTGGGTTGTCTTAGAAGGCCAGTATTCAGATGTCAATACAAAATGTATGACAACTATGGACTGTACTCGAAAAGACATGGAACGAAATACCGCAAAATGTTATTCGCAACCTTATAGCTGGATTCAGAGATTGCATAGTAAACACATCATAGGAATACACAACACAGGAAAACATAGAAACTTAAAATCAATTCAGAGATTTTACAGAAAACATAGAATTGTTGTATATAGGATAACTTCATGTCAGTATTTGTTGCTGATTTCACAAGTTTTATTTAGCTGTCACTTCTTAAATAATTATAATAAACACAACTGCAATACAAAATATCTTAAAAGTTGTCTTATCCAAACTTCAAAAAAAATGTCAGCAAGTTGTCAACATTAACGCGCTGTAGAAATAGGCGTGGTGAACTACGAACACTCACGAAACATAGCGCACATGGCCGAACATGGCAAAACATAGCTTAACTCTGAATCAGTACACGTTTTACCGTATGTTCATTTTCTATGTTTTTCTGTGCTATTCTATGCTATGTTTACTACGCAATCTCTGAATCCAGCTTTAGACCCATGTCTCGAGTAGAAGCGGTAACAAGACCGCGTGGAGAACACAGTTGTTATTTAATTTTTCATTTCCTGTATTTTTGATTTTTGGTTAGTTATTCGTCTAATAATAAATAACCTCTGTGCTGAATTTCGTCCGTTTTTACCTTCCGTCACCTCTAGGTAAGGAAGATATTGTTTTTGGTCAAAAAAATCGGTGGTGCGTTTTCATCGAATAAGCACGTTTCAGGGTCTTTACAATACCATTTTACTATTTTTACGATGATGTCTGTATGTGTGTGTGAACGTGTGTGCATGCGTGTGTGTGTGTGTGTTCGTGTGTGTGTGACCGCGGTTTCGGCCGCGATATATACAATACTAGAATTCCAAAAATTACAATTCTTGCGTATTTCTCTTCCTTACAACCATATGCAGACTTGATTAGATTTTTGTTATAATTGGTCAACCGGAAGTATCCTCGTTTGAAGATTTTAACAGTTTTTCTTCAAAAATTTAGTTAAATATTATTATAACTTAAAGAATATATTCTCTATACGATTTGATTGCATTTTATATTTCATATTCAGCAGATATATAGTTAAAGAATTATAAAAATAATAAATTTCATAAATCAGCCAGCTATGCTAACTTAACCATGGAAACTACTAATATATTCAGGTAATTCAAATTGACAGATGTCAGTATCAATAAAAAGTAAATGAATGAAAGAATAAGGGAAATAACTCTAATGTTTCTAGAAAGATATAAAAGAGACGATTACATTGGTTTGACCATGTCATGAGGATGAATATATTGGAAGAAAAATGAATAGTTTAGTAATAGAAGGTGGAAGAAACATAGGAAGACCAAATATAAGATGGAAGGACTTTATTTCGGAAGACTTGAGAGAAAAGGAACTGAATGAGGACGACACGAAAACAAAAATGAGTGGAAGAAGAAAATAAAAATAGCGACCCCTAATAAATGGGGAAAACTAAAGAAGAAGATGTCAGTATCAAGTGCAATTTGCATAGTTTTTTTATGAAATAATTTTATTGGAAATATAAGATCTTTTGCAAGAAAATTTATGTATAGGGCGCGTGCAGTGGCGTGACTTTGCTGACTTTGGCAAGCAGATATGGGGACCCGTATCAAAATGACAGCAATTAATTATGTCCATAAATGACAAGTGTCATAATTTTTCATTCAAAATTTTATGATTTTCTTATTTCATGTGGTTTGTTTGTTATCAGGAGTATGAAATTCAGTTGCCGCGGAAGGGAATCATAAAATATCAAAAATTTAGAATCTTTTGCAAGAAATTTTATGTATGAAATTTGTACATAATACACAGGATTGACGGAAGGTATTGTGCTGGCCACATCATATTTTTTCCTATTATTTTTTGATGTACCAATTTCAACGACCTCAAGTGTACACGTAATTTTTACCTTCCGTCACCCTTAGGTAAGGCAGGCATTGTCTTTGGTCAAAAAAATTGATAATTAGTTTCTAATTAATAAGCATGTTTTGAGGTCCCTAGAATACGAATTTACTAATTTTACGATGATGTCTGTATGTATGTGGATGCGTGTGTCTGTGTGTGCATGTGTGTGTGAGTGTGTGTATGTGACGATCTTTCGGATCGCATAACTCCAATACCACGATTCCAAAAATTATAATTTTTTCGTATTCCTCCACTTTAGATCCATATGCAGACGTGATTAGAATTTGGCTATAATTGGTCCACCGGAAGTACCATCGATGGCAACTTTAATAGTTTTTACGCAGGTAAATATCAATGATTATAAATTTTAAAGAATATGTTATCCTCTATACGATTTGACTGTATTGTATACTTCATATTCAATACATATAGAGTTAAAGAATTATAAAGATATTAAATTTCATAAATCAGCCAGCTATGTTAATCATGGAAACTGCAAATATATTCAGATAATTCTAATTGACAGTATCAATGAAAAGAAAATGAATGTGGCAGAGACTAGGATATTGAGATAGATATTGGGGGAAGCCGCGGAAAGATAGGGTAAGGAATAATATGTAAGGGAAATGGCTCGAGTGATAGTCTCTAGAAAAATACAAGAGACACGATTATATTGGTTTGAACATGTCATGAGGAGGGATGATAAATATATTGGAAGAAGAATGAATTGCTTAGTAGTTGAAGGTAGAAAAAACAGAGGAAGACCAAAGATAAGATGGAAGAACTGTATTGTGGAAGACTAAATGAGGACGACACGCAAAACAGAAATGAGTAGAAGAAGAAAATAAAAAATAGAGACCCCTAACGAGTGGGAAAAGCTAAAGAAGAAGATGTCAGTGTCAAGTTTAATTTGCTTAGTTGGTTTATGATATAATTTTAATAGAAATATAAAATCTTTTGCAAGACAATTTATGTACGGAATCTGTTCATATACACAGGATAAACGAATGGTAATGTGCTGGCCACAACAGATTTTTTTTTATTAATTTAGCAATGTTTGATAAGATACCATTTTTTAATATACCTCGCTAACGATACACACACGATTCCATCTTCTTCCGCACATTGTCATCATCTCGTTCTCGAGTCCTTCGCTATTCTTGAGAAGGATTCGTGTTGCCAAGTCCTCATTAAAGCGTCAGTGCCCTGCGTGGCAAATCCGTCCATGACACTCGTGACACTTATTTAAAACAAAGGAACGTCTCTGCGACGTCGACAAGCGGCAGCGTCGGTCGGCGTCGTGCCACGTCGCGGTTTCTCAATAAAAGAATTACAAAGTGGCAGCGCTGCTAGGTGAACAATCATCAATCAACCCGGGATACGTGCTGGAAAGCAAAAGCACAAATGGAGATTTTTAAAGCGGACTTGCCGATTGAGCTTGAAGGCTTCATTTCGGAATGGAGGAAAGTAACTTAATATAGATTTGATTTCTATATAAATCTCCTTTTATGCATATTGATTTCTGGCATAATTTGCATAATTTCTGCCCTTTATATAAAGATTTATTGTGACATTGACATTTGTACATTAAATATGAAATTAATTTTTGAACGCTACCATAAATTTTAATTCGATCATCATGACAAAATTAACAATATTAGATTTAAAATTATAATTAATATAATTACTTTCTCTTAAACAACCCAAGGTCATCCTTGCGCATGGGGTGAATAACAGGCAGAGCCAAGTACACAAAATTATGAACAATGAAAGAATAAAATTTAATAATATTCGAGATTTTTTATTGGGTATAATGGAGTGTTTTCAATTATAAAATGCAAAATTTGTTTAAAATTTATAGGGCAATCCAATTACAATAAAAGCAAAAAAGGCACATTTAAAATACGAATGAGGTTTATGAAATTTAAATTACTTCATGATATCACCAAAGGAATCATTTCTGTATATATTTATTATTGCAAATATATAGAGTGGTTCATCCGTTTGTACTTTTTTAATAACTTCATTATATTAAATAATATGGACAAAAAGTTTAAAATCTATAAACCTGCAGCATAGGTTCTGTTTTCACGCATTGATATGTAACTTCATATTTTCAAATCGAGCACCCTATATATTTATTGAAATGTACATGAAATATACTGTCCAGTAGTATGAAAACAATCATATATTATTAAAAAATACAATGGCGAATGATTAAATTATTAGATTTTTAGTGAATAAAGACGGCTGTGAAATACTATTATTTGAATTAAATTTAGCTGATAATATTAAATAACAGGTGTAATAATAAAATATCTGATTGAAATACATAAAATATTTAATAAATTAATTTTCTTTAAATTTGAAAAATGAAATGCAAAAACTCCTGTATCTAATAAAAGTGTTATTTAAATCATTCGCCATGGTATATTTTACTAATGTGACACATAACGGTTTTTGTACCATTCGATAGTAAATTGCATCTACTTTTCAAATTTTCAAAAATAGGGTGTTCTATCTGGAAACAAAAAGTTACATACCATTGCGCAAAAATGGAGCACCTATAGAAAAACCTATACTGTTTATTATTTATAGACATTTTAATTTAAAATAAACTTCGTTTGAAAATGTTTTCCATAATATTTAAAGCAATCAAAAACAAACAAATGAATCACTCTGCACTTACATAAAGTAATTTACGGGAAGTAGGACTTTTGTCGGTGAAAGTAGTATTCAGAATACACATTGTTAATTGGTGGACCATTCTGCTGACAGTAGGACATGTAGAAATCCTAAATTTTCTTAATTCATTTTCTTCCTGATCTATTTCTTATGCAGCAAAAAATTCTGCCTTTTTACTTCCGTCACCTTTAGGCAAGGAAGGTATTTCCTTTGGTAAAAAAAATCGACAGTGAGTTTCTAATGAATAAGCACGTTTTAGAGTCCCTAGAATATGAATTTACTAATTTTACGATGATTTATGTATGTGTGTGTATGTGACGATCGTTTCGGATCGCATAACTCCAACACCACGATTCCAAAAATTATATTTTTTTCGTATTCCTCGAGTTAAATCCATATACAGACGTGATTAGATTTTGGTTATAATTGCAACAGTTTTTCTTGAAAAAACGCAGTTAAATATCATTTACTTACATTTGATGATTATAAATTCTAAAGAATATAAGTAATAAAAGATAAGGGAAATGGCTCGTGTGATAAAGTTTCTAGAAAGATATAAGAGAGACGATTACATTGGTTTGAACATGTCTTGAGGAAAGATGAATAATATATTAGAAGAAAAATGAATAGCTTAATAATAGAAGTTAGAAGAAACTGAGGAAGACCAAAGATAAGATGGAAGGAATGTATTGCGGAAGACTTGAGAGAAAGGAACTGAATGAGGACGACACGCACAACAGAAATGAGGCGAAGAAGAAAATAAAAAACAGCGACCCCTAACAAATGAGAAATGCTAACGAAGAAGATGTTAGTGTAAAGTGCAATTTGCATAATTTGTTTATGTATGGAATCTATACATAATATACAGGATAGACGGAAGGTAATGTGCTGACCACAGATTTTTAATTTCTACAAATCTTACAAGAAACTTAATATTTGATAATGTTTCAGATTATTGTTTTAATTTTTTTTCAGCTTAGTGGGTAAAAGTTATAAATTACATTGTTGGGTTTGCGGTGCTTTAGTTCGAATATATGATTACATTATCTTAATCAATTCTTCGCCTTATATGGTAGTGATAGTTTTATAAGATTAACCCTGTTGCCACTCTGATTATCAGGATTATGAAAGTTAGTTACACAAATTACGGACTTTAGCTGTAATAGCATGAATTAATAACTATTTACGGAACTTGGCCCATTGATTCAATTAGAGTTATAGTGCCAAAAAAGTTTTTTGTATTGGATAATTGAACTAAAAATTCTAGGCCGTGTGAGTATCTGGTCAAAAATCTTGAGGACCCAATTTCGATACCGACCGACGTCAATATTATTTCGAATTTTATATAGCACAAAAGTGACCCCTGTAGTGCACTCTCCACGCCAGCAATGAATGTCCGTGTGGTGAGGCCTGGAAAACGTCCGCAAGATATAAAGCTTTGATCAACCTCCTTCCAAATTCTTTTTCCCTCTATGTTAGCTATCCCTGGAGACCTGGGTCAAGTGAACAGTGACGCCATCGCCTTCACCATCAGTCCAGTCCAGTCCTACTCAACACATGGCACACAACAGCCGGCGATCACCTTTATCAGCCTGTTCTGCCATCGTAAAAACTGCTAATAAATAAAAACGCTGAATGGACAAGACGTGCTCCCTGTACTCACACACGTTGTCGCGATATGCGCGCGCATAAAAACCTTATGTGTCACAAGGGATGGACATGGATGGGACGCTCACTGGATTCTAAATGGAGGAGTGAGGTGTTGCAATAGAGAGAAAAGCATTACATACACAAGAAGTGGCAAAGGAAGTGTTTTGTATTATTAGCTCAGTAAATGAAAGCAGTTTAAAATAGCTATTGGCCGTAAACACTTGTACTCAAACCTCCAATTCTGATTATTGGAGGATGAAGAAGAAATATATACGTATGAATATTCACACAATAGGTATATTTGGACAGTAAATATGCAGTTTCTGAATGCTGTCAAAAAAATTGTCGTAAACTAATTGAACAAGATTCCGGTAAGGTTTGATCAATTTCATAACAGGGCAAATAGAGAAATGTCAAATATGTACTGTTAGGAACTTTACAAATATATTAGCAAATTTTCTGGTCAAATGGTCTCTGATTATATGTACTGATGACTATGAATCAGTTATATTCGAATAAAATGTACTTTAGAGTTGTCTTAAAAAAAATCATTGCCACTGTTTACAACATTAGGAAGTAATGAAAGTAAAAAATATATCTAAGCATCCTCGAGTCTGTATTTTAAAGTGAATGGGTGCCTATTGAAAATATGTGTTATAAATTATATTACTAATTAATTAAGCTTATGGCTTTCTTGATAGATGGCTCCGAATGTGGTTAGTTACCTCTTCAGTTAGCATATCACCTTTGGATGTTTTATCATCTATCCACTCAACCTAGTCAGTCCCTATTAGAGACTTCAGTACATTACACTGATGAGCTCCAATAAGAGTTTAGTGGGCCAGTCTGATGATAAATAGCCGAGAGGTTGAGTCAGAGACTAAAATCTTGTGAAACTTGTTAAGTATATTTTTTAAATAAATAAAATAAATATATCATCACGGCATATTACCCATTGCTGGGTGTGCAAATCTGATTATCGTAATTGTACTTTATTGTAGATTTGTTATTATTTCTTATCTTTTAAATTAATTCATATATCAATCTTTTCATAATTTTAAAAAGTTTGAAAAACAAGAAACATTTTTCTTTAATTAAATCTTTGATGATTATACTCATAGTTTTTGACGATTATTTATTCTACGAATGCATTTAGGCCAAATCGACTTGAAGATTACCTGAAGACTGAGTGCGTTCAGAATCCCTAATGTTTCATTTTTATCATATCAATATTATACAGCATGTATAACACTGTAAACGAAATACTTGCATCGATACGTTAATGTACATCAAATAAATCTTCGAATAACATATTCGTTGAATGAGTGAAAAATATCGCATCGAAACCATGACACAAATGACGATATTTATTCTAGTTGTCATATTTAGATGGGATATTTTTCACTTATTCGACGAATAAGCTATTCGAAGATTTATTTCATGTTGGTGAAACCGGGCATTAAACTAAAAAACCTGCACTTAGATCGTTTAACATCATTGTTAAATAATTTGTTAAAAATGATACGCTTCTAGTTTAAGCTTTTTAACAAGATATGTTTTTAGACAACTATTACATAAATAGTTGTTTTACGTGTTCTTCGGCAACCGTAAAGTATCACATTTATTTTGACATCTGCCAAAAATTACTTTACGGCCGCATTTACTTTACGACAGCTTTTACTTTACGGCCGCATTTACTTTACGAAATAAATTGTCAATCGTTTGTTTAAAAAACAAATAAATATATTGTTGTATTACATGCGCTTCATAATTTTTAAGCGGAGTATTGGAAAAATCTTTACTGTTATCGCTATATTCCTTTTCTTGCTCAACAAATTAATTATTGTAGTTTTTTTCTTGTCATTTTAGGTTGTAATATACTTTGTCAAGATGACAGCACCGTACTCTACAAGTGATATATGAATCAATCAAATAAAATATATTTTTAAATAAAAATTAATAATTTTGTGATAGTTGCTTAAAAGTTATTTTTTGTTTCATCAGATTTACTGCACTCGGCTTTCGCCTCGGCAACAAACTTCAAATTCGGCCGAAAAAGACCACTTTTACCTTGATACAGAAATAACTATTTCTTATAAAAAATACAAACCTACAAGTATTGAACACCTTATTCACCGGAAAGTTTAGATATTTCGTACAACTTTTTTACAAATCTTTTGCGATCTTTTACGTAAGGGTTTATTTTATCTATATAATCTCAACTTTCGCTGAACTAAAATACCTATATACTGATATCTTTATCTTTTGGGATGTAAAGAATGTTGTTATTAAATAATTTTGATCCTGTTTCAAATTGTTCATTTTTATTAAAATATTAAAGATAAACTGCATTTGATTTCTTGGGCTGGACGAAGATTGTAAGCTCGACTAGGCTGGGCTCAAATTTTCCAAACGCATGGTTCGACTCGATAATCGAATCAAAATTGGACTTCTCAGACTTCAGCTAGTAGAATAAATATTAAAGATCTATATGAGTTAATGTATAATCTAAATTAATTTTACATAAAAATAAATAATGTTGTGATGCAAGTGTGATCTATAAATCTGTAAATAATGAACCAAATCGCAATGAAGTTGCATAATTTTATATGAATCAATAAAAATCTGTTGTGGCCAGCACAATACCTTCCGTCAATCCTGTGTATTATGTATAAATTCAATACATAAATTCTTTTGCAAAAGATTCTAAATTTCCAGTAAAATTATTTTATAAACAAACTATGCAAATTCCACTTGACACTAACATCTTCTTCTTTAGCTTGCCCCATTCGTTAGGGGTCGCTATTTCTTATTTTCTTCTTCCATTCATTTCTGTTTTACGTGTCGTTCTAATTCAGTTCCTTTTCTCTCAAGTCTTCAGCAATACAGTCCTTCCATCTTATCTTTGGTCATCAACCTTCTATTATTCATATTTCATATTCATTCTTCATCCAATATATTTTCTATTTCTCCTCATGACATTTTCAAACCAATGTAATCATGTCGCTTGTATCTTTCTAGAAACTTGTAACACTAGAGTTATTTCCTTATCTATCTTTCCGTGTCTTCCCCAACATCTACTTCAACATCTTCATCTCTGCCACATTAATTTACTTTTATTTATACTGACATCTGTCAATTTGAATTATATGAATATATTAGTAGTTTTCATGTTTAGCATAGCTGGCTGATTTATAAAATTTATTTTCTTTAAAATTGTTGAACTCTATATCTATGGAATATGAAGTATAAAATGCAATCAAATCGTAATAATATATTCTTTAAGTTATAATATCGTTAATATCAATAAATCAAATTTAACTGTTAAATCTTCAAATGAGGCTACTTCCGTTTTACCAATTATAACCAAAATCTAATCAGTTGTTCTTCTGGATGTAAACTTGAGAAATATGAAAAAAATATAACTTTTGGAATCGTGGTATTGAAGTTATGCGATCTGAAACTTTCGTCATACACACACACACACAGACACACACACACACACTTTTGTCACATACACACAGACACACACACACACACATACATACATACAGATATCATCGTAAAAATAGTAAAATCGGATTGTAGAGACCCTAAAATGTACTTATTCACTAAAAACTCATCATTGAATTTTTTGACCAAAGACAATACCTTCCTTATCTAAAGGTGACGGAAGGTAAAAATAGATGCGTTTTTGTCAGGTTTTTACAGATTTACAGATATGTAAGACTTACAGATTTGTTCAGAATTGGTCTATTAGAGTATTTCTGCAATTAAAAAGTGAGAAGGAGCATAAAATGTACAATATGGAGTTACTAGAACTCTAATTGGTAATAAAGGATTAGTAATACGGATTGAGAGTATCATATAATGAAAACTTTGTCATGGATTCATTTAAATAATGGTATTGATTTGAAATCTCTTCAGCGTTCACATTAGCGTTAATAGCATACGCGAGTTATTAAATTAATTTAACACACATTTCAATTTGATTTAACTCCGCCTAAAATCCGTTAAGTCTATCTTTGACGAGCGAGCCAAAGGGCAATAGGTCACAGGTCCAGCGAGCAAAGATCAGCAGCGCCACCACACCACAGAACGGTCTGCAGGGGAACTACTCGCAGCAAGTCGCCTCGTTCGTCTCGTCTTCGTCCGCGGCCTCGTCCTGTTCATTAAATGTAATTCTATTAGTAAACAGACTCCAATAAGTGTACCAACACAGAGTTCAGAAATTGAATACACACAGAGAATTCAATTAAAAGCTCTTTCTCTTGTTTCTGCCAAAACCAATCTATAGAAAGCGACATTACCGCCCGATCTCAATAACAGCTTTGACGAGCCGTCCAACACCTGCCATGTGCGATCAACTCAATACTTTTTTTCCAACAATTTACTTCCATTACAGAACATTGCCACTTACTAACACTGTAGCTCGTCGTCGTAAGAAGTATCAGCAATTTTTTTTAAATTTTTAATTCACTAATTTATTAGATATTTTGTATTACAAAAATATTATATTTTCTTCAAATACATTATGATCTTGATAGAAATCAAAAATAGAATTATAGAATTTATTTTAAATGAATTATATTGCATTTGAATATAGGTAATCGGATCCACATTCAATTAGTTCCGGACATTTTATATATATATATATTTGACATTTCATATCCGAAAAAATCAATTTTAAATTGTTTTGGAGATAGCTGATTTATAGCGGTAGCCATGAAACTCAGACAAAATTACAAACAACTGTATGCCATCTTAACTGTCAAAAAAAGTTTGTGTTTTGTGATTTTCGTGCAATAACATATTTCTTTGAAAGTATGGAACAGTTTTCTCATGAAGAAAAACTTCAAATTATAAAATGGCAATCTTAAAAAACTTTAAAATTGATTTTCGCGGTTATTAAATGTCACAAAATTAAATCTTATTACTAATTCCGGTGGAGAATTTAATTCTCTACAACATTTATTTGAAGTACTTTTGTCTAAAATAATTTGGGAACATATACGCAAGGAAAAACTGATTTCCCACGTTAAACGTCTATGGCCAGGTTTTTAATTATCATACTGTGTATAATTAAATTAAACAATGGAATAAATTGTTCGTATATTCTCCTTATTCTTTTTGTACGAGAAGAACTAACAGTCAATTGATCAATAACAGGTTATCACAACATCCATTTGATACATTTTGTCTAAAATAATTAGGGAAGCAATGCGCACGGAAAAACTGATTTCCCATGTTAAACGCCTATGTTTCACTTTCCGTGATACACCCTGTATATGTAATTATTTTATTATTAATTAATCAAAGGTAGGCAAAGAAAAATTTGAGAATGATATAATACGTTGGAAACCAGTGATTTTCAGTGAAGACCGGCTTTTAGTAATGCTTCTAAAATGGCCGAATAGTCGGTAGTCCGTTAGCCGGCTAAAACCGTAGTCGGTACAGCACTACTTTTCACTTTTGTGTATTTAGTTTTATTAAATCATAGTACCGGTATGGTATTATAAAATAAATAAAAATAGTACATTAAGAAACAAGTATCATAAGACGATCTGTCAACGTACGAGTTTGGAAATGAGCCCCGAAGCAAGTAATTTTGTTATGAGATTTTTAGAAAATGCGACTTGTCAAAAATATGACTTGGTGTTTCTTCTGTCAGTAATATTAGTAGCACTTCCTGCTAAACAATTGAAATTTCACATTTTAACAGTTTGTGTAGTTTGTCTTATGAACTTTGTCTGATTTTATACATTAATACATTGTATAAAACAATGTGCTTACAAGTCTTCTAAACGACGTGTTTCATAGTAGTTATGTATTCGGTTATTCGCAATAATCAACTAAACGATTAATCAACATACCTGGGTTTAGCGTTATTGTTCATCCAATTTTATATTTCTTGTAAATTTACTTGGACTTACAATTGAAGAGAACCATAGGCCAAATATTGTAAATATGAGTTACATACAGCGACATGTACTTTTAAGAATGTCAAACATTTGGTAAAACTGTTTTTCGCAAAGCATCTTAGTCACAAGTTATTGCATTTAATAATTAAACATGATCCTGAGTTAGACTAAGTTACAGAAATCTATAAAAGTAAGGAAGTTCAAAAGTTGGCTCTATGATTATTCCAAATTCAAAGAAATGGACTAAGGTTGTTTTTACTGAGAGCTCTTAAATTTCATCAACATATTGTGGTTGTTATGACCGTAATAACACAAACAATAGTGAACATATGAACATTGTAGTATTTAATATGATTCCGCATAGGTTTAAAACCTATTTCCTGTAACTCGGTTCTTATTCATGGAGTAATCCCCCGTTAACCGCAATATAACTCCGCAAACACCCTAAAACTACAAAACACTCGGCGATTTAATCCCGCGACGTCATTTTTCCCGCATCAAGCAACCGCATTAATTTCCAAATCCCACTTACACCTGCACATTAAATTAACCGTGAACATTACGCAGCAGCAGGGCTAGAGCAGTTTACATTGCGACTAGAGCTCGTAATTCTTCAGCTACTCCGAGGTGTCGTAATCCGGCAATCTCTCCTGTGACATTTTATGCGCGGAGTATTAAAACGGGGAAAGCAAGAGAAGAGAAGAGGACCCACTGAAGCTGATTTTTGCAAAGGGAACGAAATAATAACCGTCAGTATGATGTTTCTCTGCCAAGTAAAATTTTTGTTTAAAAATTTAACAATACACAAGCATAAATATTGTTTTTGCACTCATGCATTGAAATGTGTTGTTTCGCGTCGCCTAAGCAACATCCAAAACGTGAATTTCTCAGGTCTCCACGAGATCACTAACCGGGAAATTAAAAAAAAAAAATATACTTTCTAGATCACTCCGTCGCTTAATAATAATAATAATAATAATAATAATAATAATAAGAGAAAATGGTAGAATATGGAATGAAATTTAATTTTAAAATAGTGAATTTAGTGCTTTTGGTTCACAATGTTGGCAACAATTTTTGTTCGGCGGGAGTCGGCAAGACAGAGTACTCGGGAAGTCGGTAACATATAACCAACAAACGTAATATAAATTGTAACAAATTGCTATATTCTGCAAGTGAAATACTTGGTAAGTAATAAATAGTTATTTACATACCATGATTAACACTACATAAAAATTAACATTAAAATAATTCGAATTTATATTTGACACATCACTCTGAAATTAGTTAAATAGTAGTGTATATGTTTATTGTGCAATAAAGTTTTAATAAATTAAATTATTTGTACAAAAATTACTAATCATTAGTTTTATACTTTTCGTACAAAAAACGTGCGTGAACTTGGATCCCGGAATCATTCTACACTCATCCGGGAACAAGCGTTCCCGCACTTGGCATGTAAATAAATATTACGGGACACTTTCTCGCTGATTTTATTGTCATCAATAAATGACCATTACCCTGAATCTGATAATTTGAATTTTGATACCGCTTGCTAATCTAAATAAGAAAGGTACATATTGCTCTGAGATTTTAGTAAATAAATATAATTAGAATCGGATTTTAGCATTTGGAGATTTAGACCCTTTTTCTTCATCTCCTTCTCTATCCATATCTTTGATACCTGCAGTTCGGTGGGGATCCTTTTCTCAAGGTTAATTTTTATTTCTTTCCTTTTACTTCTTTCTGTCGTGTATGTTATCTTTTTCATTTTGTCCAGAATCTAGCTCCTTTGATTCTCAGTTCTGCTATTCTTCCTTCCCATGTTTCTTCAGTCTTTTTCCCTTTTTATTCACATTTCTAGCTTCTGCTTCTTTGCTTACTAGGCTGTTCTGGTCCATCTTCACTACGTGTCCGGAAGAGTCCAGCTGCTTCTCTTCTATCCTGGTTACTATATCTAGTTCTTGATTTGCCATCATCCTTATGTTTTCATTTCTTTCCCTGTCGCATTTTGTTTTTTCTGCGATCTTCCTCATATATTTCACTTCTGTTGTGTCAATTTTTTCCTCATATTTCTTCTGAATATTTCAGGATGCGCTGACGTAAATTATAATTGGTGCAGAAATTGTATTGTAATTTTTTTAACTAACAAATATTAAAGATAATTAAATTCTCAATCTGACACATTTAATTTTTTTATTATCTCGTATATGTTTGGAGATATAATATAGTATATAATAATATAGAATAATCTGTTGTAATAAGTCTCGTTGCCAGAAAAACAGTTGCGATATTAAAATTTTTGTAATTGACAAATAAATGCAAAATGTCAGTGTCTGTTCTGGGAGGTATGAGTACATTTAATATATATTTTTGTATTATTAATTAAATATTTATTTAAATTGCAGGTATGTCAATATTACATATATCCTTAAGAAATACCGCTAATACCGTCAATGAATTTGAAGTATTTTGAACATATTAGAATAGTGGGATAAAATTTCTCATAGAACGAAAGAAGAGAAACAATTTCAATTATTTGTGTATACAAGAAATGTTAAATTCGTTACTTATAGAGCGCGAGCAGCCATGTGACTTTATTGGCTTTGGCAAGCAGATATGAGGATCCCTGTCAGAATGACGGCTAGTAGTTATTTACATAGATATCACAATTGTCATATATCATAATTTTTCATTAAAAATTTCATAATATTCTGTTTATTTGTCATCAATTAGTATGGAATATACTTGTCGAGGAAAATAATCCACATGGATTTGGAAAATCATAATGTTTCGAATGAAAACTTATGATACTTGACACCTATGTATATTACCAGCTGTCATTCTGACACGGGCCCCCATTTCTGCTTGCTAAGGCCAACCAAGTCACATAACTGCTCGCGCCCTATGCAAGATAAAATGAAAATGGCGAGAGGTATTGTGCTGGCCACAACAGATTTTTTGCTTTGCGTTTGGTGTTTTTTTAATATCCTGTCCATTAGTAGGTATTACAAAAAGAAGTGTGCTGCGGCTGTCTCCTTGTTTTACTATTTTTCCATCTCATAGTATTACTTTTACTTGTTTGTGCACATTTTTCTTATTATTTAGTTTATACCTTTTTTGTTGTTATAGATTTGAACCCAAAACCATAGAATCACAAAGCAGCATCCAACTTTAACATGTTTTGAAAATAAATTAAAAATAAATTGTATTCAATAAATTCAAAAACAGCAATTTGGATATTTTAGACATAAAAATTTATTCATTGCAATTTCACAACCTTCAGCCTAAATTACAAACTTCAATTCACTTTTACAAGAATTTAAATCAATCGGATTTGAACAAATTAAATACTCTATTCAATTTGTTCTACAGATTTTAATTTAGTTCAAATCCAATTTTCATTCCATGTTACATAGACTGTAATTTATTTTATTGTAACTATTAACAATCAAAGTACTATTGAAACTGTATTAATATTAGTAGATACATATTTAATGTAATTTGTATGGAAAACAAAACATTCTATACTCTGAATTATACAGAAAAATAAAAAATGAATATAGAAAACTTTGCTTGTTATCACATAAATATTAATTCAAAAAGTTTAATTATATTTCTATACATATTTTATATAGTTACTCCATAATATTATTTTATTATTTATAATAACAAACCAAAATCAATGAAAATTAGGTTGACAGGCTTAGTCAAATAAACAGGTACGTAACTAGAAATATGTAAGGGTTGGTAAGAGCATCGGTAATTGACATAGCACTTGAAATTAAATTACATTAAGTAAGGAAATTTGACTGTTTTTAATATTACTTTTGCTATTAATATACAAGTATAACAATCTGTGTTGAAAATGTGTAACATTGGTTAATGCCAAAACCATTACATTGTCCAAAAGTAGAGTTTCATTGAACAGTGGAAGTTTTTTGTATCTGACTTGCTGAATTGTTGTGTAAATCCTTAAGAAGAAACATTTGTAAATATGTTGTAATAGATCATTAATAGTATTTTTTTTCAAATTTTACTGTTGATAATGGATTTAATAGTAAATGACCTTACAAAATTATATGAAATATTACCGATATTAGGTCATGTTGCACCCGCATCTGAAGTGTCAAATACTGATACACGTTTTTGATATTTTTTTATTAGTAGACACTCACTGCTAATAGCTAACAGAGCATTTTTTATAAATTATTTTCATTATTTGTTTTCCTATAAAACAACTCCATGTATACGGGGTTTGTTGTTTGTTAAAAAAGGTGACTTTATTTTTCTCGAAAAATATTTATTTATTCATCAATATCTATTTTTTCCCCTTCAAAGTAATCCACCTTAGATATAATACAGTTGCGCCAGTGCTTTTTCCAATCCTCGAATTTGAATTCGATTGAAAAAATCGCCAAGCACACCAAAATACGTTTAACCTTTTTATCTGTCAAAAACAAACTACAAATTCAAAATGGCTGATCATGTCAACATAATGTTGGGAACATGTATACCAACGTAACAAACAAAAAAAAATCGAGAATCTAATTTACGTAACCCGCGAAATTTCAAACCTCGTATTTTACCCAAATTTCCGTATATTTTCAAGTTAAAAGAGAATGAAAAGAAATGTAAAAAGTCACGAAAATGCAAAAAACGAATTACTGCCACAACCGCACGCATACAGTTGCGATAACCAAGTGAAATGTGAATTCCAAAATTCTGTGACCTCTAATGTGTGTTATGTACTGGAGTAAGTTATTTTGGAAAAACATTAGATATACGATAAAGATGCCATTTTTACCTTCCGTCACCTTCGTATTCCTCAAGTTTACATCCAGAAGAACAACTGATTAGATATTGGTTATAATTGGTGAACCGGAAGTAACCTCATTTGAAGATTTAACAGTTAAATTTAATTTTTTGACATTGAAGGTTATTATAACTTAAATAATATATTATTCTATATACGATTTGATTGCATTTTATACTTCATAAAGAATTTTAAAGATATTAAATTTTATAAATCAGCCAGCTATGCTAAACATGCAAACTACTAATATATTCATATAATTCAAATTGAAAGATGTCAGTATCAATAAGAAGTAAATTAATGTGGCAGAGATGAGGTTGTTGAAGTAGATGTTGGGGATGATTACGTTGGTTTGAAAATGTCATGAGGAGAAATGAAGAAAAAGATAATAAATAATAGCGACTCCTAACGAATGGGGAAAGCTAAAGAAGAAGAAGATGTTAGTGTCAAGTGCAATTTGCATAGTTTGTTTATGAAATAATTTTACTGGAAATTTAGAATCGTTTGCAAGAAATTTTATATATTTTACTGATATAGATAGTAATCGAAGAAAATTTTGTCTATAGTAGTAAACAGTTTATAAAAATACAATAAAATTTTATATGAATTTTTTTTATTTTCTAATAATAGTTAAGAAGTTATTTATAAAATAAATATTAGTACTTAGTACAACTACTTATTTGATTTTTATTTTTAACAAAGGCACATCATAGGTATATAAAAAGGCTCATTTAATCGAAGGCTTAACTCTTATAGTTTTCGAGGTAGCAAAGATAAACTCCGTAAAAACTTACTTTTCACTGCCGTATATCTCGGAAACTTTTAAAGATCAGATCCGTGTTGTCTCATTTTAGTTAGTAAAAGTTATTACTCGAACTTAAAAAACACCCTGTATATTATATTATCTTTATAGTTGTGAGAAGGTTAGTTTATTTTTGTTGTTTTATCAAATGAATAAAGCTTCTCACAATTTAATTATGGTAAGTGAGATTTCTTGTCAGATTCATGACGAAGTGTGTCTGATATCCTTTGAAACTCAGTTTTCTTTGACAAATTACCACAGAGAAATTGAGAAGTTTGTACTAGAATAATTGTTTACTTTATTTCGATGAATTATAAACAGACCCAAGATGCCTGCATATATTAAACTGCCAGAAGATGAGCGCTATACGTTTTGATATCAGCCATGGAGAGGGGTATCTTCTAAAAGCATTAATTTCTAGAAATAACATACACTGTTCACCAGGAAATATTATTTTCCAAATATTTATCTACAATAGCTTTTCTGATAACTCTGTCTCTTAAGTTGTACGACATGCTGATGTATTTATATAAATATAACTTCTCTTACCGATTTTGAAATAAAGTTACCTGGCTTATTGCGAATAAATAGACTAGTAGTCTGTGAAAGTAGCAAGTGTAATATCCGACCTTTGACTGTGGTCGAACTTCATGGGGTTCAATGCAATAAAAGCAGAAAAAAGAGAGAATGAACAGTGTACGTGCCACAAATACAGCCCGCAGGTGTACATTGGGCGGCGAACGCAAGTTTAATATTCAAATCGCGATATAATTCCAGACACATGTTCCGGGGTGAAATCACTGAGACTCAACTGCCGCCATTTCACTTTTACATCCATAATAATACATTCCGACAGGAACATTCAATTCTCAAAGAATAAACCCCCTCTTATTTGCTATCAAACACCGCCGGTACCAAAAAACATAGAAAGATTCACTCTGCTTAAAAAAAATGAAAGATTTATAAAAAAGCTTGTGTAATATGTTATCGAATTGTAAAAACCCAGGTTCATAATAGTGTGATAAGGCGAGAGCAAATGCCTTAACAAATAAATGACTATTTACAACCTTTTCTACATTATCGTTTCAGGAACAATATTTAAACTTTGTTCTCTTGTTATTCTAAATTATGTTTCGAAATAGTTATCTTTTTACCTTCCGTCACCTCTAGGTAAGGAAGGTATTGTCTTTGGTCAAAAAATTCGGTGGTGAGTTTTCATTGAATAAGCACGTTTTAGGGCCTTTACAATACGATTTTACTATTTTTACGATGATGTCGGTATGTGTGTGTGTGTGTTAGTGTGTGCGTGTGTGTGTGTATGTGACCGCTGGGTCGTCAACGATATCTCCAATACTAGAATTCCAAAAATTACAATTCTTGCGTATTTCCCTTCCTTACAACCATATGCAGACATGTTTAGATTTTGGTTATAATTGGTCAACCGGAAGTACCCTCATTTGAAGATTTTAACAGTTTTTCTTGAAAAACTCAGTTAAATGTTATTATAACTTAAAGAATATATTATTGTCTATACGATTTGATTGCATTTTATATTTCATATTCAACAGATATAGAGTTAAAGAATAATAAAGATAAAAAAATTCATATAAATTTCATAATTCAGCCAGCTATGCTAACTTAACCATGGAAGCTGCTAATATATTCAGGTAATTCAAATTGACAGATGTCAGTATCAATAAAAAGCAAGTAATTGAATGAAAGAATAAGGGAAGTAACGCTAGTGTTAGAAGTTTCTAGATATAAGAGAGACGATTACATTGGTTTGAACATGTCATGAGGAGAGATGAATATATTAATAGAAGGTGGAAGAAACATAGGAAGACCAAATATAAGATGAAAAGACTGTATTGCAGAAGACTTGAGAGACAAGGAACTGAATGAGGACGACACGCAAAACAAAAATGAGTAGAAGAAGAAAATAAAAAATAGCGACCCCCTAGCGAATGGGAAAAACTAAAGAAGAAGAAGATGTCAGTGTCAAGTGCAATTTGCATAGTTTGTTTGTGAAATAACTTTACTGGAAATACAGGATCTTTTGCAAGAAAATTTATGTATAGGGCGCGTGCAGTGACATGACTTTGCTGACTTTGGTAAACAGATATGGGGACCCGTGTCAAAGTGACAGCAATTAATTATGTCCATAACTGTGTTATAATTTTTCATTCAAAATTTCATAATTTTCTTATTTCATGTGGTTTGTTTGTTATCAGGAGTATGGAATTCAGTTGCCGAGAAGGGGAATCACATAATACCAAAAATTTAGAATCTTTTGCAAGAAAATTTATGTATGGAATTTGTACATAATACACAGGATTGACGGAAGGTATTGTGCTGGCCACATCAGATTTTTTTTTTTTTTTGTTTTAATCCATAGCAAGCTTTATTACAAAAAAATAATATTTAAATTTACATATCTCGCTTAAACAAAGGGCTATTTTAATAATACTTGATGTACTAGACGCAGAAATTAATTCTCTAAAACTTTTATTTGAAACATTTATTTCTAAAATCAAAATAAAATCATTTTATTCAAGAAAAACTGTTAACAACTTCAAGTAATGTACCACTTCCGGTTAGCCTATTTTAACCAAAATCTATTATGTTATTTCGATTGACATAAAAGTCTTGTAGGTATACCAAATTTGAAAAGTTTTGGGATATATTTTAAAACAGTTTTTCATTAAAATCTATTATAGGCTTAATGTAATGTGCCACTTCTGGAAATTGTATAATAACCAGAAAGGGAGGTGCACAACTAGATGTTATAGGAGTCCTAAATACAAAATTTCAACTTTCTACGGCTTACCGTTTTTGAGTTATGCGAGATACGTACGTACAGACGTCACGACTTAAATTAGTCAAAATGGATTCAGGGATGATCAAAATGGATATTTCCGCTGAACTTTGAAAACCGAAATTTTTCGCAATTACAATACTTCCTTTACTTACGTACAAGGAAGTAAAAAGGTTGTGTAATATGTTATCGTATTGTAAAAACCCAGGCTCATAATAGTGTGATAAGGCCAGTGCAAATGCCTTAACAAATAAATGACTATTTACAACCTTTTCAACATTATCGTTTCAGGCACGATATTAATTTTGTTATCTTGTTATTCAAAATTCTGTTTCGAAATAGTTATCATTTTTCTATTAACTATCTGTTTAGTCTAGATGTTAACGGTTTAGACATTTATTTGTTGACAATTAAATCTGTAAGTTATTGCAAGCCTACGGGTTGATATTTTGTTATGGTTGCCTTAAATTGTGCGCTATGCACCCGTCAGATAATCCTCTCACGAAGAAGGTAACGTTTAGCTGTTAGGTAGTTGGTTTTGTACTCTTATGGAGTAAACATGTAGTCTGTATTAGTTATTGAAGTGGAATACATGTAGTCTTGTGTGTTAGTTTTGGGCGCGTGAGACTCGCCAGCCCGTAATATTACAATGTAACAATTTAGTTAATTTGTTTAGTTATGTTTAGTTAATCTTTAATAATAAGTTGTAAATATGTGTAGATAAAAATTATTCATATACTTATATGAATAATTTTTCATCCCTCAATCATCAAAGAGCAAGTGAGTGTGTTCCCCCTCACAATAGTCGTGGTCGACCATCCAAGTGACCACCAGTTAATGAAAATCGTCGTTTGGCAAGCAGTAAGAGCGGCTCTCGAGTTTCAATAGTTCCAGTTCGGTCGATTTACAATTTCAACAAATTATAAATCAATACAAACACGAGAAGTTTCTACAAAATTCTATTAAATTCTTTAAATATAGACATAAAACTTGCAAAAACTGTGGACCAAATGACAGGTGATAATAATTCGACCGCTATTTAAAGGAGGAAGGTATTGTCTTTGGTCAAAAAATTCGGTGGTGAGTTTTAATGATTAAGCACGTTTTAGGGCCCTACAATGCGATTTTAGTATTTTTACGATGGTGTCTATATGTGTGTGCGTGTGTGCAGATTTTTTTTAAATATAATAGTTGGCAATCATTTGTAGAAATTTCTCACCAGTTGCGTAGGTTTTATAATTTAAATAAATAAATATATCATCACGACATATTACCCATTGCTGGGTGTATCTATTTGTTTTGTATACATATTTCGGTAATGATAATGACATATTTGTACCGTGCGGGCGTTTTCCAGGCGCCATCTCACGGGCACTAATTGCTGGTGTGGAAATTGCATCACAGGGATCACATTTAAAATTCGAAATATTTCTTTTGGCGTCGGTCGGGATCGAATCTAGTTCCCCAGATTCGCGACTTGACAGGCACGCGGCCACGAGACTCCATTGTGGTTTTATAATTTGTTTGTTGGAAATGTAAACCGGCCTGTTATGAACCTGAGCCTATACAATATTTCTGAAAATAAAATCTAATTTTGTTGTCCCTTATTTTATGATTTCGAAAATATGTATGTAGTTTTTAATATGAAGATCACGAGTTTCAATAAAGTTCTACAGTACTAAGTAAAATTTAAAGAATAATCAAATGAAGGATGTAATAATATTTTTTGTGTTAAAATGAGATATAAATTTAAGTTCAAGAATTTTTTAGTTGTTTACTTTTCCAAGTTATTAAAATACGCAGACAGATTTTAAATTTTCCTTTTACTAAATTAAATATTTGGGAAAGAATTAAAATATCAAATTTCTTTTTTGCGTATGCGTCCCAGAGATTTTTTAATTAACCAAGATTTCGACGTAGTTTATTAAATAAACCCATTCATTTAGTCATCAATGAAATCAGACATGCGAGTATAAGCGGAAACCGGTTGTCCATTTTTAATACAGTGATTAACAGACCTATTCTACTAAAAACACATATAACGCTATCGTTACCATACGACTGTCGCTAAGCTTTTAGTTGAACGAAGTTAATAACTACAAATTTGAAAAACTTATTCTACTAATCATATTGTTATAAAGTAATCGTTATCATGATTACAAACGGTACTACCTAACTTCATGTTTATTTTGACAGAACAAATTTTTTTTTTTTTTTTAATTCAAATTTGACATATTGATTCAATATATTCAAATATTGAAGTAGATTTACATGAAATGTAATATAAATATTAATTTATAAATAGGTACTCTAGAAATTTTCGCCCAACCATTACTTGTCCATCATTTTCTTCTGGCGTAGTACAATGAATTTGAAGTATCACGCTGAGTACGATTGTGCATATAATCTGACTTCCCTAGATAAATATATAATTTATCAAATGCATAGATACTGGCGTAGTGAATGTTTATGTATATATTTTCAAAGTAATAAATACATCAATACCTACATTTAAGAATAGTCAACTTTTTACCTTCCGTCACCTTTAGGTAAGAAAGGTATTGTCTTTGGTCAAGAAAATCAATGATGAGTTTTTAGTGAATAAGCATGTTTTAGGGTTCCTATAATACGATTTTACCATTTTTACAATAATGTATGTATGTATGTGTGTCTGTGTGTATGTGACAAAAGTAAGGGATCGCATAACTTCAATACCTACCACGATTCCAAAAATTACAATTTTTTCGTATTCCTCAAGTTTACATCCAGAAGAGCTAGTGATTAGATTTTGGTTATATTTGAAGATTTTAACAGCTATATATGATTTATTGACACAACGTTATTATACTTAAAGAATATATTATTCTCTATACGATTTGATTGCATTTTATACTTAATATTCAACAGAATTAAAGAATTATAAAGATATTAAATTTCATAAATCAGCCAGCTATGCTAACCATGAAAATTACTAATATATTCCGATAATTCAAATAGACAGATGTCAGTATCAATGAAAAGTAAATGAATATGGCAGAGTAAGGAAATAACTCTAATGTTACAAGTTTCTAGAAAGATACAAGAGAGACGATTACATTGATTTGAACATGTCATGAGAAGAGATGAAGAATATATTGGAAGAATGAATAGCTTAGTATTATATGGTTGAAGAAACAGAGGAAGACCAAAGATAAGATGAAAGGACTGTATTGCGGAAGCCTTGAGTGAAAAGTAACTAAATGAGAACGACACGCAAAACAGAAATTAATGGATGAAGAAAATAAAAAATAGCGACCCCTAACGATTGGAAAAAGGTAAAGAAGAAGATGTCAGTGTCACGTGCAATTTGCATAGTTTGTTTATTAAATAATTTGACTGGATATTTTGCAAGAAAATTTATGTATGGAATTTATACATAATACACAGGATTGACGGAAGGTATTGTGCTGGCCATATCATATTTTTTTATTTGAAAGAAAATTGCCTCCACCTTTTGATTATTGGCATGAATTATACATTCGTAAAGTTACATGGTGTATTATATTACAATATTTTCACATTTAGTTCCATATATTTGTGCATTTTAAAAAGTCTATAATTTTTTGGTGGTGTCGTTGTTGTTGGTTAGAGTATGTTTGAGTGTGGGTGGGATCTTGTATTTCTCTCTTTCGTCTCGGTACTTTGGGCAGTCGATTAATAGGTGTTGAACTGTGATGGGTGCATTGCAGTCTTCGCACTGCGGTAGTTCTGTGAGTTGAAAAAGGTGTTGGTGTGTAATTCTTATTCTATTCATTACTACTTGGGCTTTTCTTGTTTCGTTTGGTATCCATCGTTCTGTTGTTGATTTTACGGATTTTAGCTTATTGTTGGTTTCTTGTAACTACAATTCTTGCCAAACAGTCAACTTATTTTTAATTATCTGTCGAAATCTAAATTTTCAAACATATTTTTTAACTTTAATTGAAATATATTTAATATTAATAATTAGCGTCCACTAATTGAAATTTAGTAATAGATAGTCAGAACTTGGGCAGGGAATGTACATAAAATGACAAGTTTTCAATTCCTTAAAAGAATAAAATATTTCCTTCAGATATTTTTAAAATAAAACTTTACTACTTTAACGAGGTGTGTGAAGTTGTTCATAAATGATATAAAATAACGTTGAGTAACGATAAATGTATTAGCACAATAAGGTTTTGGCAGAGAGGTATTGGATTCATGCTAAAAATCGTATATGTATGTGTGTGTGTGTATGTGTGTGTGTGTGTGTGTGTGTGTGTGTGTGTGTGTGTGTGTGTGTGTATGTCTGTGTGTGGATGTTGCATGGACGATTACTCAAAAACTATAAGACTTAATATTTGTTTAACTACGTATTTCTCCATCGGACGTTAATGGGAAGAGTTTAAAACGTTTTGGTAGCAATTGGATAATCGGAAGTAGCAGATTCTTAAAAAAAATCTTCTAAATATTTTTTTTTTTAAATATTGAAGAAGATAAAATTCTCTATCTGATACATTTAAAAATTGTATTATATCTTTTATTGATTTATAGATAAAAGAATATAATATGTAAAATAATCTGTTGTAATAAATCGCATAGCCCAAATAATGCCGTGGAAACCAAATGAAATAATAAAATGTTTGTAACTGACAGATAAATGCCAGTGCACCTGTCAGTATAAGAAATCGGGAGACATTACTGAAGACTCTTTCTGGGAAGTACATACATATATTATTTCTTATTATATTAGTAGTTAAATATTTAAAATTATAGGTATCATATATCCTTCAGAAATACTGTCAATCCCGGCCAATCAATTGGAAACATTTCGAAAAATTAGAAGAATAGGATAGAATTTATTCATAGAATGAATTTAAAATTAAAAAAATTAAATATAAATAATAATAATATCAATAAGAATCGGTATAAGTAGAATTTTTGGTGTAGAGTGTAGGTATACAAGAAATGTTAAATACAATACATACATATGTAACCAAAAACGGAAGTGGCGAGAGGTATTGTGCTGACCACAATATATTTTTTTTTTTCGTAGAATAGGTCTGTAAGGCTTCTTTGTCAGTGATGATATTTTTTTATTGTAATCAAATTTTTTTATTATAATTTCGCTTGACTTTGTTATAATCAAGAATAAATCCCCATATACTTATTACGTCCTCTGCATTTCTGATATATTTATATATCATCATTATATCTTCTGTTATAATAATAAAGCTTTATTTTTGATTGTCTCCTCCGTCTCTTTATTGGCTATCCCTCGCCAGACAATGTTAATCAAGGACGACAATATTCCAAGAACGTGTAGGTGTCGGTAGATGAAAATTCCGTAACCCAGCCTTGCGAGTCGTGAGTTTACGACAGCAGCTGCTTGATTCCTTACTGGCGAATATGCCAGACGCGATCAGGAGAGCAGGAGACCAATTGTCGATATCGGGTGCAAGATTCGCGAAAAAGAACTGGATATCGTCATGCTTTTTGAATAGTGAAAATATAATAATGGAATTTAAAACGATGAAGAGAAATATAGAAAGATAAAAACTAAATGAAATGATGAAAAGATATAGGAGCGATTATACAACTATTTAGTAAATACTTGGAAACAGATATTGAAAAAACTATAAATTTTCTTGGAAAATTACAATACTGAGTTCTTGTGACTGTGATATGATATATTCTTTTGATGATGATCCCAGATGTGCTATGGATATTGAACTGTATCAAAAAAAAGAAAATCTATACATATAAATTTGGTTATGAAATATATTAGGGAATAGGCTCCACTTCTTTCAATATCTTTTCAGTAAATTAATATTAAATATTATATCCTATAACATATTACTTGTACAGAAAAGATATACTTTCCTGTTATTTAGCTATACTGTTTCATATCTTATAAAGATAAATATAAACATTAATCAGATATTTTTTGTATACCAAACCGGTGTGCTAACTCAAATATACGATCCTAAACTCATAATTGTTCGGCCGGTTTACATTTTGAACAAATTATAAAACCTACACAAGTGGTTAGAAATTTCTACAAAATTCTTTCGGCTACTTTCAATAGGTACAGATTTAAAACTTCAAAAATCTGAAGTGGCCAGCATAATAGGTACCTTCCGTAAATTCTAGGTATTTTGTACAAATTTCACACAAGATTTTTTTTGTAAACTATCCTGTGGGCGTTTTCTTTTTAGGGGAGAAATTAACAGACCTTACCTCGTACTGAACTACTCCTCAAAAGAACATTATGTTTCGTAAAATAAGAAGTAGAAAATAAAAACATATATAAAGCATTATAGATAAGTATAACATAATAATCTGCTGAATTGGCTTATGGCTATAATCTGTTGTATTACCTTATATGATTTGTATTTGCCATCTTAAATTATTTTACAATTTTATATTTCCAGTAAAATCATTTTACAAAGATATTATGTAAATTTTATTTGACACTGACATCTGTCAATTAGTAATATTTGATTTTTCTGTTTCCATGGTGATAAGATACTTCTTTATAATTATAATCTTTAAATTCATTGAATATGAAGAAAAAAGTATAATAATCGAATAGAGAATTACATATTCTTTTATTTATAATAACATAAAAAGTCAAAAAATGATATTTAACAGCGTTTTTTCAAGAAAACTGTTAAAATACAATAAAAGTAGAGATTGTGTACTGCACTGTCCAGACAGAGTTGCAAAAAAATTAGAGAACTGTCGCACATACGCAGAAATTAACCAGACGGTATCTAGCGGCCACGCGGTATTCAGAATAGGGCAGTCGTCATTACACTGGCGATCCGCCTGAAGCCAATCATTCCGCTTCGCTCCGTAATGGCATCCATCGATGCTTAATATAACATCCCTAACTTTTCAGGGACGAAAGGAATTACATGAATCGTGGTTTTAACTAGAATAAAGAAGGCGATAGAATTTAATGTTCGACAAAAATTAGTTCTGTTGGATCCTGTAACCCTAGTAAATATTTTATTACTATTTGATACAATCAAATTAGTGGTTACGCTAGTCTGAGACACCAAATATAAAACACCCGTACTGCTTATATGTCTATGTGCGACAGTTCAATAATTTTTTTGTGAATATGTCTGGCAAGTGCAGTAGACTTTTCCATAGAAGTAATATAACTAAATGTGTACGAATAAATAAAATGCGTGGACGATTATGACAACGATTAGAGTAAGTAGCAATTAACAACTTTTGTTTTGAAATTAAAATTTGGATTTTTAGCTTATAATTGTGTATTTTTACGATTTACAACGCTTTATTTAAAAATATAAATCTTTTGACAGCTTGTTAATGTAACAGATATAGCTGCTTGAATGTCTGATATTTAATTTTTGTTCGTAATATTTTGTAATGGAATTAGCGATCAATTCATTTTATCTGTAAACTCTGTTTCTATTTTTGTTTACAATACTCTCTTTATTTTCCAGCAACTAATTATACAAATATGAAATAATTCATTCTGTCTAGTTTACATTGTTTGTATAACCTACTTTATTAACTAATTAAATGAGTATTTTCTGGAAATAGCCTAAAAACATCTTCTAGATACAGTTGGTACAAATTAGTGTGTGATATGGCTTCTAATTAGGTTTATATCCTGATTGGATTATTGTATAATATTCTCTTTGATGGTGTGGCATATACCGCTAATTATGTTTAGTTCATTACCTATTCCCTATATAAGGCATATTCAATAATAATAATTCTTTTATATGTTGCAATATCTTTGTAGTGACTCTTATTATTATTAATAGTTTTTTTTTTAATATAGAAGCTAAAATCAAATATAAATAAAACTGAAGTAGCTTGCTTTCATAATAAACAAGCAAACTATGTACCAAATGTTATGCTCAGGAATCAACCGCTGGAGTACAATCCCTACCCAAAATATCTTGGAGTAACTCTGGATGGGTCAATAATTTACAAAGAACATTTGGTGAAAACTGCAAGTATAATGAGAACTGGGAACAACATTCTTCATAAGATCTCTGGCAGCAGTCGGGGAGCAAATGATTCAGTTCTTAGAACTTCAGAACTTACCTTGGTGTACTCGGTGGCTGAGTACTATTATAGCCCAGTCTGAGTAAACAGCGCACACATAAAAATAGTGGACACTGAGATAAATCACACTATGCGGCTAATTTCAGAGACTCATTCTCAATGCCTGTATTGGCAAACATTCCTCCTCTACACCTTAGAAGACAACTAGCCTTAAAAAGAGAATAGAAAAATTATCAAGACTAAAATCCCGCAAAACCACCATGGAAGTTTGGGAAGAAATTAATTGATTTTTTTTGTTGAGACAGCTTGGTATGATGAGTGGGAACGAATCCACTCGCATAACCTATTTTTTTATTCAGTACAACGATTATGTGGTTTGATCTCCCAAGAAAGACCTGGACAACGCTCAATCGGATTCGGACTGATCATGGTAGATGTAAATATTGGAAACAAATGGGGACTAGTCGATAATCCTAACTGTGACTGTGGAAATGCTCCTTAAAAATTACACCACATAGCGACGAAATATCCCCTTAAGACGGTTCCCAGGTACAATACAAGAGCTACATCGCCTCGAGGACACTGGTATTCAATGGTTGAATATAGATATCATCCCCATAAGTCAAAACACCAAGACATTTGTTACTTTAATTCTTGTTCTTGCTATTTTCCATTTTATGTTTTATTTTATATATTTTTTTGCCATACGCAATATGATTATTAATATTATTATTATTATTATTATTATTATTATTATTATTATTATTATTATTATTATTATTATTATTATTAATGGTTTAAACTTTAGTATATTATGGTTACACTAAATTTTATATGTAATTTTTAAGGAGTTTTATTATTTTAGACCAATTATGTTATCAAATGGTTTTTAGGTATTTCTTGTAAGTTTACATTTTAATTTAAACCGAAGAAGTTTTTTAATGAATTGCATTCAAAATAAATTTGAAAAATTAATATATTCAACAAATTAATTTTAAATTGAAAGAATGAATGTTTTTTCAAATTATTTGGAATATATTTTCAGTGGTAATAAGAAATAAATAAAACACAGATATTCTCGGAATACCTAATCTGGAAATAGGAAATTATTTATTATTACCGCTGTAACTGTTTTATAAATTCAAGGTGTTAAAAAAGGATAAAAAAAATTCATTAAAAATAATGAATTATCTAATTATATAACAGACTTTGAATAGGAAATAAATTAATTCGTAATTATTTCCCATTATTTTTAATAAAAATTTCATGCGGGCAGTGCGCAATAAAAAAGAATTAAATGAAAAATAAGAAATAATTTTCCGAAATGTAGTAAAATTCTTTTAATTGCAGCATATCGAAACTGTATAAGCCAACAAAAACAGATCTACGCATATAATCATAAAACTGCATAAATATATAGTTTTTAAATGAAATTAAAATAAATGGAAATTTATTGCCTGCATAAATCCATCATGAAAAACTGTTTGTATTTCTTTTTATTCCTTTGGAAAAATCAAAATATATAATTTTATTTTTCATTTAAATTTTATAGTAGTAATAACAATGAAATAAAAATTAATAATCTTTCCTCCTAGACACCTAGGCAGTAGGTATACTAACTTTCTGTTTCATCGTTTATTGTTTCGTTGTACAAGTGTTCGTCTCCCCTTAACTTGCTGGTTGTTCTATTTTCATCTCTTCCCGTTGTTCGCAATGCGAAGTACATTCGAATTTAGCTTGATTTAACTATCTTACATAATTCGCATAATTGCGAAAATTCAAATTGCGAATTGTTTCATTGTTTTATGTAATTTTAATGAGACGTAGGGAAGCTTGAAAGCGTACACGTATACACAGGATTCCAACTTAGATATGCTTATTAATTTCTACATGATAATTAGGTTAAATTGTAATGTAATGTAAAGTCTGCCGTTTATTTAGATAAGAACGTTTAATTTGATTTACAATCGACATACAGAGTTCTCGAATATTATTGGCGGTATCTATATAATTTTGTTATTTCATTTTCTATTTGTAATTAATAATTAATTGATGACAATATTATCTACATTAAACATCGATTTTGTGTGAATACATGTAGATATATGTATATATTCTGTTACATATAATATAAATTTTGATAATGATAATAGTATCTTCCGATTATCCAAATATGAATATTATACTTGAATTCACGAAAGATGACTATTCAAGGTCACATGTTCGAAAAAAGAATACGCAGAACTTTATACAACAGATTATCAATATTTCATGTTAGCAAGAGAAAGATTATTTGACGTATGTATATGTAATTTATATACGTAAATTTATCTGCAAGTAATTTATATATTGTGTGAGGCTATGTATGAAAAACAAATCTGTTATTTGTCAATTTGAATTATTTACAGCGGTAATAATAAATAATTTCCAATCTCCAGATTAGGTATTCCGAGAATATCTCTTAACCCTGTGTTAATGACGTCTACGAATAGTTTATTCTAGAGTTGTCTTATTCCATGTTTATTATTATATACATTTGTGGGTTACGCTCGTGATAAACTACGAACAGAGCTGGGCAGTAATTAATAACTTTTGATAATTAATTACTAATTCAATTCCTTTTTCCGAAATTGTAATTAATTACTTTGTAAAAATAGTAATTGTACTCAATTACCTTAGAAAATTTGGTTTTTCAAATATTAATTACTATTTTGAACCAACAAGTAAGGGAATCCCTGGGATATCGGCGTAACGTAGTTTATCTGCGTTGTGGGTGTTACAAATGCA
Source organism: Harpalus rufipes (assembly GCA_951394225.1). Taxonomy (NCBI): domain Eukaryota; kingdom Metazoa; phylum Arthropoda; class Insecta; order Coleoptera; family Carabidae; genus Harpalus; species Harpalus rufipes. Next base: position 39,159,770 of record OX596283.1, read on the forward strand.
ACTTGTCATTCGCGTTGGGACGTATGACGTACTTTGGACTTTTATTTAAGTTTAATTTATTATTTTTTCTGAATCCTAATATTAATAATATACTTTTCAATGAATTTGAATGTCTTTATATAGAGTTTCATATAAACCAGTATAAAGTATTTTTAATAACCATATATATATATATATATATATATATATATATATATATATATATATATATATATATATATATATATATATATATATATATATATATACGGGCTGAGTCTGGGAAGATGCTCACACTTTCAACATATTTATTACAAGTAATCTCAATTTATTTCATATTTTTGATATACAAACTTTTACCTCGTTGAAAAGAGAAAAAATGGCGGTTTATATTTTAGTAAAATAATTATAGGTTGCTATTTAAAAATAAAAGATAGTCGTATCTTGTAAACGTGACTTTATAAAAAATATTTACATCTGCCTAGTATATTTAAATAAAAAATAAAACTTTTATATGAGTATTTTTGTTCTATTACTTATAATTAAAAAAGTTAAATGGCGAGAGGGGGGGTCGGCATCTTCCCAGACTCAGCCTGGTAACTTGTGTTACGGAAATTCCAAATCACTTTAAAATATTTGCATCCTACTATATGAAAGGTCACTTTTGTGTCTACCTGGGAGTGAAGGCAGGTTTTTCTACCATAAACAGATATTGGTGTATCGACCTTTTAAAAAGGAAGAATTGTTCAACCTTCGAGTTGCATATAATTTGAATCCAAAAAGATAGCTACGACTACGTCAAAATTTTACAGAGTCGGTAATTCTTTATAAATTTGTTTTATTACTTTTATTATTTTTATTTATGTTGTATTTCATATTAAACAGTGTAGTATTATTATTATTATTTTTTTACCTCTCGCTAAGAGAGGTATTGCATTCATGCTAAAAATCGCATATCCAGATTTTATTGAATAAGCACGTTTTAAGGTCTCTACAATCCGATTTTAACATTTTTACGATGATGTCTGTGTGTGTGTGTGTGGATGTGTGTGTGTGTGTGTGTGTGTGTATGTGTGTATGTGTGTGGGATGTTGGAAGGACGGTTACTCAAAAACTATAAGAGTTTAAATTTGTTTAGCTACGTATTTCCCAATCGGACATTCATGGGAAGATCTGAAAAGGTTTTGGTAACAATTGGACAACCGGAAGTAGAAGATTCTTGAAAAAAAATCTTCTAAATATTATTTTCTGAAATTTTTTCTTGGTAATATTAAAGAAAATTAAATTCTCTATCTGATACAATTAAATATTTAATTATATATTCTATAGATTTAGAGATAAAAGATATATAATATATAAAATAATCTGTTGTAATTAATTTTACAACCGAAAGGATGCCATGAAAATGAGAATTTAAATTGTTTGTAACTGACAGATAAATGTCAGTGTCTGAAATCCGGAGACATTACTGAAGACTTTTTCTGGGAAGTAAGTACATACATTATATTATTTCTTAAAGTATTAATAGCTACATAATTAATATTATAGGTATATTACAAATTCCTTTCAGAAATACTGTTACTTCCGACAATTAATTGGAATCATCTCGAAAAATTGGAAGAGTATGACTAAATTTCTTCATAGAATGAATTTAAATTTAAAAAATATAAATATATGGAATAAATATAAATAGAATTTTTGGTGTAGAGTGTAGAGTGTAGGTATACAAGAAATACATTAGGGCGCGAGCAGTTATGTGGCTTTGTTGGCCTTGACAAGCAGATATGGGACCCCAATGTCAGAATGATGTTAAATAACATAATTTTTTGTTCTAAATTTCTTGATTTTCCAATTGCAACTAGTATATTTTCCTCGACAAGTAAATTCTACACACCTGGTGACAAATTAACCACGTGAGTATAGAAAAAAATAGATTTGTTAAAAGTGGACTAACATCGATGACGAGGTGAAAGAAGCAGTGTATTTCTGACTGACATTTAAAGCAACATCTCTTTTTACCTCTCGCTAAGAGAGGTATTGCATTCATGCTAAAAATCGCATGTCCAGATTTTATTGAATAAGCACGTTTTAAGGTCCCTACAATCCGAATTTAACATTTTTACGATGATGTCTGTGTGTGTGTGTGTGTGTGTGTGTGTGTGTGTGTGTGGATGTATGTGTGTGTGTGTATGTATGTAGGATGTTGGAAGGACGATTACTCAAAAACTATAAGACTTTAAATTTGATTAACTACGTATTTCCCAATCGGACATTCATGGGAAGATCTGAAAAGGTTTTGGTAACAATTGGACAACCGGAAGTAGAAGATTCTTGAAAAAAAATCTTCTAAATAATATTTTTTGAAAATTTTTCTTGGTAATATTAAAGAAAATTAAATTCTTTATCTGATACATTTAAATATTTTATTATATATTCTATAGATTTAGAGATAAAAGAAATATAATATATAAAATAATCTGTTATAATAAATTTTACAGCCGAAAGAATGCCATGGAAAATAGTTGCAAAATTAAATTGTATGTAACAGACAGATAAATGTCAGTGTCAGAAATACGGAGACATTACTGAAGACTTTTTCTGGGAAGTACATACATTATATTATTTCTTAATGTATTAATAAATACATAACATATATCCTTCAAAAATACTGTCAATCCTGACAATGAATTGGAAACATTTCGAAAAATTAGAAGAGGACAAAATTTCTTCAAAAAATGAATTTAAAATTAATCAATCTAAATATAAGAAATAGATATATGTAAGTAGAATTTTTGGTGTAGAGTGTAGTATACAAGAAATGTTAAATATAATAGGGCGCGAGCAGTCATGTGATTTTGTTGGCCCTGACTAGTAGATATGGGGGCCCATGACAGAATGATAGCTAGTAATTATGTATATAGATGTCAAGTATCATAATTTATCATTCTAAATTTAGTGATTTTCCAATTCCATGTGGTTTATTTTCAAAGACAAGTAAATTCCACACTCCTGGTGACAAATTTACTACGTGTATTTAGAAAATCTTGAAGTTTTAAATGAAAAATTGACAAGTGATATCCATGTACATAATTACTAATTATCATTCTGAAACGAGCCCCCACATCTGCTTGTTAAGGCCAACAATGTAACATGACTGTTATATACTTATGTAACCAAAAAAGTAAGTGGCGAGAGGTATTGTGCTGGCCACAACAGATTTTTTATTAATGTAAGGTGAAACTTTTTTTTAGTACAGTAATTGAAAAAGTAATTAAAATGTCAATTGCAATGCAAAAGTAATTGGTAATGAGAACTGTTCTCCATCTTGTGTACGTGTGTGTGTGTGGATCCTCTTTACGCTCTAACTCAAATACTATAGTTCAGAAAATTATGAAATCTTGTATTTCTACCTTACTCTTATATTGAAAGATGCCATTAGATTTTGGAGTAAATCAGATAACAGGAAATGGCACTTTACTGGAAGCTCAAAATAGTTTTTCTGTTATTTTTTTGATATTTATGTTTTATAAAAATTATAGATTATTAAATATTCTACAGATTTGCATTAGTACTTTTTCTATATATTTTATGGATAAATTTATAAAACTACCTATAATTTTAATTCCGGAGCCTACGCTTTAAACACAACTCCAAGGTTACATAGTTCAGATCTCAAATGTAAGTAACTGACAGATATATGTCACTGTCAACAAACTAATCATTTCAAATAATAATAGTAACGTTGTAAAATGGAACAATAATTATATGGAAAGGAACTTAATACAGTTTTCAGCATAAGTAAATATGTATGAATATAGGTAAGATAATAAAAATATATATCATTACGGCATATTACCCATTGCTGGGTGAGCCATTCTGTTTTTTACATAGATGTCGGTAATAATGGTGACATATTTGTATCATGCGGGCGTTTACCAGGCGTCACTTCACGAGCACTTATTGCTAGCGTGGAGGGTGCTTCACAGATGTAAATTTTTTGTGCCATTTAAAATTCGAAATATTTGGCATCGGTTGGGATCGAACCCGAATCGAAACTTCGATTACTTGAAACAATTCCTTAACTTTCATTGCGTTTGAGGTAGCTCTCATAAGGTCCTCTGATGATTGGTAGTCTGCAAAAGGCTACAATCACCAGCACCGATTCATTGGAAAGGCCCCATTTCTATATATTACTTCTCGTTCTAGTCACCCCAGAGCGCATTTTGTTTAATAATTAGGTCATCCAGTTCTCATTTTGCCATAGGGGAATTTTTTCATCAAGTAACCAATCATGGAGGTGTAAAGTTCTTTCTTTCCAAAAATCTAACCTTGTTTGTCGAGGTGGTTTAATAAGATTCTCTGTGGTGTTTAGAAAACTTTTCCGAGATTTTAGCCGACGACGCGTAGGTTGGCATCCTGATAAAAAATGAGCTTCTGATGATGATTTTGTTTTCACTTTCTTGGTTGCTACTTCTCTTCGGACGTCTGGAAGTGCAATTCTGACAAGACAATACAATGGGTGTAGGTCTCAAACAACCTGTTACAATGCTACACGGTTCAGTTAAATGACACATCTACCTACCTATACTCTGTTTTTAAACTATAGACAGCACTAGACGAAGTCACATTTACACCGCTAGAAATTACCAAAATAAGTCACTAGATTTATTTGGCGAGGGAATTGAAATGTTAAAATGAAGGTCAGCATTTATACTTTCCAGGTTATATTTTCATTAACCAAAACTATAATAGATAATCTACTTAATTTATTCATATAAAGTCATAAATACATAACTTTTAATTATAAATTAATTAATTGCATTATTTCTTTGTAATTCCTTCATGAAAAATTTATATATTTTTAAAAATACTGTTAACTTTTGGTTTTATGCACTGCATCACATATAAATAAATAAATTTTTATTAACTACACCTAACCGATGAATTTCCCCTTTCCAGGGCATTTTAAGGATACTTAAAAAAACCTATAAAATACAAAAAAAAGACGCCGGCGTTTCTTCGGTGGTGAAACATAAAGCATTGCACTTGAGCTTGGACAACTCATCTTCTCAAATGTAAAAGCACGCGGAATCAAAAATACTGAACTTGTAAAATGAAAGTCACAAAGAAAAAGAAAGCGTGATAAATGATAATATAAAAATACACAGCGTTAATGAAATACTAGTAGTTCTGAAAAGAACTGTTTTTAATCGTGAAATATCACAAAAAGAGAAATGAAACAAAAAACACGTGCAAATTCAACAAGTGATTTGACAACTACTGAGAGTTTGACGAAAATTGAAACAATTACATTTAAAGGTTAACTTGAAATTTCGTCTGGTTAAATGCGGTTCACGAAATGGCGCAGCAGCCAATCACAGGCTTTGATTTTCTCACTAGAATTTCTAGTTACTGTCTATAATTTAAAAACAGTGCATAGTAGGATGCTATAATAAGGTAAAAAGTTCCCATGAGTCAGTCTGATACTTTTTAAACTAGTGCACTCTCTTATTCCAAGGATTGAATAATTATCTAACTGCAACACACTTCGCGGATTTTTGTAACAACACCTTAGTAACTACATTACAAACTATTTTTACACAGTAATTTTTTTCAACATTTAAAACCGTCAACCGTATAAGTATAAATACCAAATAAGATTTTTGTGAAATATAGGTGTGAAATCAAATATGTATTTCTAAATTTTAAATGTATCCCGACCTGCTGGTGTCCTACCGAATGTAACCTCAGACGATCTTGACACTTTAACTTTCGGGATTATTGTGTTGAAGGACCACCTGTTCTGATAACAGGAAATTCTTATACAGAGCAAATTTGTGCTGAAAATCTTATAGAGAACGCTGAAAATATATACTTGAATATGACATTTTGAATAATCTTTTTATTATTTTTCATAAAATACAATGACATCAAGTTTCCTTGGTAACTCAAATATTACTAAAATGTACATGCCTACTTATATTTTAAGAAAATAGCAACAATAGGTACCTAGTTTCAATCACACCATGTCACAATACGATTATGCTTTAATTTCATGGCTTTAACATACTCCTTGGAAATATTCCGCATCTTACATCTTAATTACCATCACATTCCACTATTGATGTGTAAGTTTGTCGCTACGTGTGCATCGATTTCACATTACGCGTATAATTAGCGCCGTAGTGGCTGTAAGATGCTGGCAGGTTGTTCTTGGTCGCGCCGCTGGCCACACTCGCTGATTTACAGCAACTGCCTTCAAGCACTTCAGACTCGGACCCTAACTTACAACTTCACTTCAGATGAGTTACATGCGTTGCGGCTGACTCAGACCATGCTAATTATTCTTACTCCTGGACTGGACTAAGTTCACATATGGGACGAGAACACTAAGGAACATATCAAGGATGAAGGATTAAACTATTAAAAAACTATTAAAAAATCTGATGTGGCCAGCACATTACCTTCCGTGTATGCTGTGTATTATGTACAAATTCTATACGTAAATTTTCTTGCAAAAGATTCTATATCTCCAGTAAAATTATTTCATAAACAAACTATGCAAATTGCACTTGACACTGACATCTTCTTCTTCTTTAGCTTTTCTCCTTCGTTAGGGGTCGCTATTTTTTTATTTTCTTCATCCACTCATTTCTGTTTTGCGTGTCGTCCTCATTCAGTTCCTTTCGCTCAAGTCTTCCGCAATACAGTCCTTCCATCTTATCTTTTGTCTTCCTTAGTGTCATCTACTTTCTATTACTAAGCTACTCATTCTTCTTCCAATATATTCTTCATCTTTCCACATTACATGTTCAAACCAATGTAATCGTCTCTCTTGTATCTTCTCCCACATCTATCTCAAAATCCTAATCTCTACCACATTATTATTTTTAATTGATACTGACATCTGTCAATTTGAATTATCTGAATATATTAGCAGTTTCCATGGTTAGCATAGATGGCTGATTTATGAAATTTAATATCTTTATAATTCTTTAATACTATATATATTTAATATGATGTATAAAATGCAATCAAATCGTATAGAGAATAATATATTATTTATAATCATTAATTGTCAATAAATGATATTTAACTGCGTTTTTCGAAAAAACTGCACGGCTGCATATGAATCTAAACTCGAGGAATACGAAAAAATTATCATTTTTGGAATCGTGGTGTTGGAGTTATGCTATCCGAAACGATCGTCACATACACACACACACACTCACACACACACACATACAGAGAGACATCATCGCAAAATTGGTAAATTCGCATTATAGGGACCCCAATATGTGCTTATTCAATAGAAACTCACTATCGAATTTTCTGACCAAAGATAATACCTTCCTTACCTAAAAGGTGACGGAAGATAAAAAATAATAAGTAGGACATACAATTTTCTATAAGTTTATAGTAGATATGTAACTTAATACCTACAATACCTACCATAATTATTCGTTTGACTATTATTGTTGACGTTATTTTAATATATTTTCAACAACTACTATGATCAGTAGAATAGGAAAGTATGATAATTTTTGAAAATTTTATATATTAATCTACATGATAAAATATGAGGTACGTTTTTTTTTATTTTTGCTATAAAGTATCATTTACTGCGAAAACACCATCGGAAGTATGACGTATGCGGCCCTAGAATATACATGTGATTGTAGCATGACAAGCGTTAGCGATTAAACAGATATTGTTATACCATACACAATAAAATAAAATGTTAAATAGTCAGTAAGCTGATACTTTGGATGACATATGACAAATGTCAATATGACATTTATGTTAAGCGTTTCAATTATAGTCTGTCTCTTTCTACACCATAGAAACCAAAATGCATTCCACGGTTCTCTTATCTCACATTTTTTGCCACTTTGTCAGTATGTACACTTCACGTAAATATAAAATAGGAGTTTTTTAAGTGGTAAATTTTGTTACGTTAATATAATTTTACAGTAAAATGCATTTTTTTTTCGGAAAAATGGTTAAATATTGCTATGTACCTGGTTGTGCAAACACATCTGAACAAAATAGTTAATACATCCTTGTATATTTTTGATTCGCCTCTATATTGAAATGTATTTGGTGCCACATAATTGTTTAAGAGTTGCAGTTTGATTTCATTTGATATACTGTCAAAGTAATTGAAGAAGTTTTCGAACGTTTTCTTCCAATGTAGTCAATGTTTGTGTGCGGACGTCGCAGTTGACTCCATATGGAATCCTTTCTGGTCTCAAATATTTATCAATATTCTAATAGAATATATTAATAGTTGATTAAATTGTAATCGTTAAAACACAGATTGAAACTTAATTCAAGCTGAAATCAAGTAAAATACAACTGACGTATTACAACACAGAAACAGCTGTCAGCCCTGTAACTGCCATTTTACACTTTTAACCTCTAAACAGAAGAATGCGAAGTAATGCCATCTAGCGTCCATCTTGAGAAATAACGAGGACTGGATACGTCATAACCGGATTTTTACATGGCTACCGCTTCGTCGTACTTTTACTTTCAAATATTAATTGCAAGATAATATAAATTTAACTTTTATATTTACTACTTGTCTACTTATATTTTATACTTTTAATAATAATAATAATAATTTATTAGTTTTACGATGTACAAAATACATATAAAAAACGACATGTCTAGTTATATTTATAATAAATAGTATAAAGGTCATACAATATTATCGTTAAGAGAATAAAAACATTTCTCTATCAAATAAGTTTTGAGATTAAATTTAAATAAATTTAAATTTTTGGAATCCTTAATATTCTGTGGAATGGGGTTATTTCACATTTTCTAATTTATTTTTTTCTTGAATAGGTCAAATTAAATATGCAGGTGTATGTTGTACACCTTACAAGTCTTTAGAATCAGAGATGATTGTTTTTTAAAAGTTGTTTTTATTTTCAAATATTTGGACTATGATTGTTTCGGTTATCACTTGTCAGTTTCATTTTGTAACAACAACATATTGTTAACTAAAAACATATTTCATACAACTTTTGATATTTATTTTAATAAATGTTTTATTTACATAGCTTTACTCTTAACTCTGCTGTCACCTGTCACAATTTTAGGTTAGTTTGTTTACAACAGCAAACGTATACTAAGTGGACCGTAAATGTCTGTGTTTGTGTGTGTGAGAGAAAGAAGAATGTCTTTGTGTGAGTAACAAACCGCGACGTCACAAATTATAAAGCCGCGAAAGTTTATTAGCAAATTTATGAATGAAAAGTCGAAAATGAGACGGATTTCACGATTTCATAAAAAAACAACGGTATTTTTTTACCCCATTCTGTTATAGATCTTCACGCCCATAACATCTGGAGAATTCTGGCTACACACATAGTTTTTTCTAGGTTTCCTTAAGTTATTTTTATTTCTAGTGTTTATATTGTGTATATCTTTTTAGTAAATTTACTTTTATTATTGTGAACAAATATACCTATCTGTAAAATTTACAAACAAGGTTTGGTTATGTGGAGAGAATGGTGAGTAAATGGCTTGTCAAGTGTATATATCTTGGTGAAGTTGAGGGTTTTTAATTGCGTGACCGACCAGTGTGTAAGTAGATGGATGTGGTTGCTAGGGTGTTTCAAGAGAGAAGGTTTCCAAGTGGGAAGAGAAGAAGAGCATGTATGAATGCGATTGTGAGTGGAGTCGAGGCAAAAGTAGTGTGCTTAGACAGGAATGTGTGACGAAGGATGTATGATTTTGATGTTGTTGTTATTATTGTCAGGTTTGTGCTTACCCACTAAGTGGGACATGGGTGATTTTATGTATGTATGTATGTTTGTATGTATAAAAGAGTTCATATTTTAAGAGAGGTATTGGAATCATGCTAAAAATCGCATATCTAGATTTTAGTGACTAAGTACGTTTTAAGATCTCTATAATCCGATAAAAATTTTATGATGATGTCTCTGTGTATGTGTGTGTGTGTGTGTGTGTGTGTGTATTTGTGTATGTGTGTGTGTGTGTGTGTTTGTGTGTGTTGATGTGTGTTAGATTGTTGGAGGTACGATTTCTCAAATTCAATACGATTAAAGACCTGTGTAACTACGGATTCCTTAATCTAACAGTAATGGGAAGAGTTGAATATATTCTGGTAACAGTTGGACAACCGGAAGTAGTAGTATTTTAACAAAAATCTTTTAAATATTATTTTTTGAATATTTATGATATTACAAATGTTAAAAAACAAAAATCTCTATCCGACACATTTAAAAAACTTATTATTATACCTTCTATAGATTTAAAGATATAGATATACAATTTATAAAATAATCTGTTGTAGTAAATCTCACAGCCTTCTCACAGCCTTCTCACAGCCTGCTCACAGCCCAAATATCTCCATGGTAACTACTTGAGAAATTAAAATGTCTGTAATTGACAGATAAATGTCACTAATGTCATTGTCAAAAATTCAGAGATAGTACTGGAACCTTTTTCTGGGAACGATATTTAATATTTGTTATTGTATTATTAATTATATATTTAAAATTATAGGTATATTACGTGAACCCTTCAGAAATAACGCCAATCCCGTCAATGAAGTGGAAAAACCACGAACATTTAGAAGAAATGGAGAAAACTTGCTCATAGAATGAATTTAAAATTATAGAAAATATGTAAATATAAAGATTAGGTGTAATTAGAATTTTTTGTATATACAAGAAATGTTAAATACAATACTTATATATACCACAACGGAAAGGGCGCAAGAGGTATTGTGATGGCCACAACAGATTGTTTGCAGGATGTATGATTGGAGATTTCTGCAATACATCTTATAATTCGTTTCTGGAAACTAAAAATATATTTTGCATGAGAGGACGAACCCCAGAATCGAATACCATAACGCAATCTTGACTCAACAACAGCCTGATAAAAGATTAAAATTTGGTTGTTGTTTAAAATAGTTTTAAGACGTCTTATTTGAAAACAAATTGTATTTAATTTAGAAATAGTGCATTCACAATGGCTTTTGCGATTTAAAATTTTATCAAGTTTCTACCTAAGATAGTAACAGTATACTACATACATACATATTTACTACAAGATGATTTTTTATACACCAATTGGTTATTGTAAGAGCAACTTTTCTGATAGGTACAATTACTGCAAACATGGTAGTTGATGCCCCCAATGTAATAAATAATTTATGTAAATGCAAAAGAGTACAGGAGCCAGTACTGTACCTTGAGGTGCCCCTATATTTGTTGAAATTTCACTTAGTAATACTCCCCTATTGAGTTCTTACTCTGAGAATTAAATAGAGAAAATATCTTTGCAGTCTTTCATTTGGGAACATCGTGTGTGTGAGCATGCATAGTAATTCGGTATGTGGGTGTACTTGTACTTGTACGCTAGCTCCGCAGGAGATAAAGTTAGGCGACTGTGTGACTCCGCGGCAGGAAGTCGTCGATTCTGAGCGACGGCGTCGAGGCGCCCAGGGACGCCAGAACCCGCCTTGCTGAATAATGATCTCACAGCGGACTAGATCTGTCGGCAGCCACATCCACACGTCATAAGGTACGGGATGCTGATGGTATGTTAGTTAATATAATCGTTTAAAATATTATCGAGATTTTATTGAATACGCACGATTTAAGGTCCATAGAATTTAACATTTTTACAATGATGTGTGTGTGTGTCTGTATGTGTGTGTGTTTGTGTGTGTGTGTGTGTGTGTGTGCGTATGATGTTTTTTTTTTATTATTAGTATTAAAGAACGTAAAATTCTCTATTCGATACATTTTAAAATTTTATTATATCTTCTATATACTGAGATAAAAAAGTAATATACAGGGTGCGTTCGGTATTTAAATCTGTCGAGCACTCTGAGTAATCTGATCACGTGCAGATTCATCTGAGATATCCGATCTGTAGCTTGAATAATCGAACGGATAGAGCGTTTAGCTGCCATTTTGACACATTTTCGCCAGAATAAAAACGGAAAATAATAAAGAACTGTTAACATGTGTACTGTGCGCGAGTTATAAACGTTTTTTTTATGATACTGATTAAGAATGCGGAAATGATTATGGATAATTTAAAGCGGAAAACTAAATACACATGCGCCAGAAAACTGCTCAAGATGCTCCATGGTTAGAGAACGAGCAAACAAGCGAACAGATCGGGCTCTGTACGCTCCGTGAGCTAATAACCGAACGTAGATCTGGGCAAAAAGATTTCTCAGACGTAATTGGCGAACGACATCGAGCGCACAGATCGCTCAGAGCGTAAAACCGAACGCAGCCATAAAATAATCTGTTGTAATAAATTTCAGAGCCTAAACAATTCCATAGTAACCATCAGATGTTTATAAATGACAGAAAATGTCAGTGTCAAAAACCAACAGTAGTTCATAAAACTATTTGGGCGGTATTGGCAGCTCAATTCTAAAACTTGACCTCAAGTCTATTTTAACCAAACACATGACAGTGGATAAGAACCGATTCAAAGTTTGTCACAGTACGAATATGATTTTGTGTAGATTTTAGCTGAAACTAAATCTTCGAATTTTTTTGGCAACATAGTAGTCAAACGTCAAATTACGCTTTTACGTTAAATGAAGAAGTTTAACTGACATTATTGAAGAATTTAGAAGTATAAGAGAAAAATTTCTCAAAAAAATAAATTTAAAATTATAAAAATAAGCTAAACATAAAGAATAGACATGAGAAATTTATAGGGCGTGAATAGTCATGTGACTTTGTTGGCCTTGACAAGCAGATTTGGGGGCCCGTGATAGAATGATAGCTACTAATTATTTACATAGATGTCAAATATCATAATTTTTGATTCTGAATTTAGTGATTTTCCAATTCCATGTGGTTTATTTTCCTCGCCACACTCCTGGTATCAAATTAACTACGTGAATTTAGAAAATCTTGAAATTTTTAATGAAAAATTCTGTCATTTGACATCTATGTACATAATTACTAATTGTCATTTTGACACGGGCCCCCATATCTGCTTGTCGAGGCCAACAATGTCACATGACTGCTCGCGTCCGATAGTGGCGAGAGATATTGTGCTGGCCACAACAGATTTTTATATCTGTATACCTTGAGTTGATGGGGATGAGATGATGGAAAAACACATACAAACATCCAAGCTTCTGGTGGGAAACGAACCCACAACCTCATTGTCCGAGCGGTGAAGGTCGCTTCGAGCGCTGTCCGCTGCCTCAACAAGCACGACCACTGACCACTTAATAAAATATTATCAATTGTGGAACAGGGTATTAGATAAATAAAACATTGTCACATTTATTTGTAATTTTGATTAAATTCCGTAATTAACAATATAAAGAAGTAACATTATAAAATTTTAATTTACTCCGTGAAAAACGTGCAAATTAAACTATGATTATTAAGTTGGTTGTTAAATTTAATTGTCTATAACATTTATTTGAAACAATATAGCGCAGGGAAACTATGAATTAACTACTTGTTGTCTAATTTTCGTTCACCCTTTATAATTTCACTTTCAGTTCCGTACGTTGTGATAAATCTGTTATGTGATTTGTATTTGTATAACGAATGTATAATTTGTATTTCCTCCTTCCCCGAGTTAGGAAGTTGTTTATATTGCGTTAACGCAGCTCCAAGTCATTTGTAGCACGTGCCATCCGAACCATTCATACCATACGCCCTCGCACAGCAAAACATGTTTGTAGCGGAATTTGATTACTTCATCAGGGACATAAGTAAAAGGATTTGGGCCACTGGCTTGTTTGAGTAATTTTTATCTTTATTTACAAATGAATTGAATGTCTTAATTTAGAAAGATTATTTCCCTGTTACTGGAGAGCTGTTTGTATTTAGAAAAAGACTTTTTTCTACGTCTGTCAGATTTCGTTATAACCTATTACATGTGGAAATTATATTATGTAATAATTTTAATAATTTTGTTTTTCAAATAATTCTAATCTGTTATAAAATATTAAAGGAAATTTAAAAATATCGGATGAGGCCAGCACATTACCTTCCGTCAATTCGGTGTATTTCATACACAAACTATGCAAATTGCACTTGACACTGACATTTTCTTCTTTATCTTTTCCCATTCGTTAGAGGTCGCTATTCTTGATTTTCTTCGTCCAGTCATTTCTATTTTGCTTGTCGTCCTTATTCAGTTCATTTTCTCTCCTCTTCCGCAATACAGTCTTCCCATCTTTTCTTTGGCCTTTCTCTGTTTCTTCTACTTTCTGCTATTAAGCTGTTCATTCTTCTTCCAATATATTATTCATCTCTCTTCATGACATGTCAAAACTAATGTAATCGTCTAGAAACTTCTATCACTCGAGCCATTTCCCTTATCCTCTCATTCTTTATCCTATATTTCCGTGTCTTCCCCAACATCCTCATCTCCCTGCCATATTCATTTTCTTTTCATTGACACTGACTTCTGTCAATTAGAATTTTCTTAATATAATAGATGTTTCCATTATTATAACATAGCTAGCTGATTTATCAAACTTAATTAAATTATAATTTTTTAACTACGTCCATTAAATATGAATTATAAAATGCAATCAAATCGTATACAGTAAAATTTTTGAAAGATGTCCGATCAAGGTTGTCTACGAATTGTATGAATTCAGATTTTTGCTCCGCCCATCATGACAAATTCAGTAGTGTCGTATGCTTAGTTTTTATGAGGGTACGTACGATACTACTGTTATTTTATTATTATAAAAATATATATTACAGGAAAAGCATTCAAAATTCAAAAATAAATCAACTGGTAAGTTTATAAGCAAATGTAAAACCAAATATGTTAAAAATAAGATACTGACACAATGTCAGTGTCAGTGACTCTGACAGAATATAACGTTATAAGTACAGCTATGAATCCAGGTAATGTATCTGAATTAATAAATAAACTTACGTTACAGCGAAAGTATTATCAACAACGAGCATCGTTTATAAATGGAATGTCCTAACTTAGTCGAAACAATATGAATTTTTGAAAGACAAGCGTGTTATATCCATCCTTATCACACACTCTTACAGCCTTTGCAAAAGAAAGAGATAAATGTATGCCTATTTGTTAATTCGTTCGTGATACAGGTGCCCTTGATCGGACATCTTTCAAAAAATTTTCTGTAGATAATAGAATATTCTTTAATATTTATAATAACATGAAATGTCAAAAAATGATATTTAACTACGGTTTTTCAAGAAAAATTGTTAAATTTGCAAATGAGGGCACCTCCGGTTGACCAATTATTATCAAAATCTAATCAATTCTTCGTTTGGATATAAAATTCGGAAATACGAAAAAATTATATTTTTTGGAATTATGGTATTGTAGTTATGCTTGTAACTGAAAAGAAATTTTTGGTCACTGTCATAAAATAAAATTATGTTCATATTCTGGAGAAGAAAATACGGATTATATTATAATTTGAAACACAAGGTATATTACTATATCACGTAAAGGAACTTGATGCAGTAGCCGAATAGCCAGCATTAGTAAATATAAGTATGTATTTAAGTTAACAAAAATTAAATGGCGGAAGGTATTGTACTGGCTACATCAGATTTTTTATTTTTTCTGATCCTGCAAGAGATATTCTAGTCTCATTCAAAGATGAACTTTTCCTTTTACAAATAGACCATCATGAAACAATTCGGAATCCCTGACACATTTCTTTTCATCGTGTAATGAATCTGGCGTCCGCGTCTTAATAACAGTTGATCACAACATTCACAATGAGGGAATCAGCCTTGGTACGTGCCCGGGCCTCCTGTGATCCGACTGAATACCGCATGATCAGCCCGTGAAAAGGATCAAATGAACCGGCGGAAAGTAACCGCAAACTTCAAAACAATCAAATTACAGACGCAGCCAAAGAGAGGACGAGGAGACGTACCTTCTGCAAGAAAAGGAACAGACAAGCTGAATATATACATAAGAAGGATGTGAATCTTAATAAGGAAGAGGATTTCTAAGATAAGGATAATGAGGATAATTCATTTGTTTGGGTTTTTTTTTGTATAAAAACATAATTGTATCAATGTACAGGTACATCCTGTTTCAAGAATATAGGACATCTTAACTATTTTCATTAATATTGCGAATAGAAAATCATCCAAATGAAAGTTGTAGTAGATCGAAAGGAGCATTCACTAATTAAAAAAAAATTCAAACCAATACTGTAATACAAAGTTATAATTGTTAAATAATAACCTATGAATTAATCAATTAAAATGAACAAATTCGAATCAGTTTCCTTGTACTTATGACATTTAAATCATTGCTGTTAAAAAATCGCGTTACATTTGTTCGTTTCGATGATCCGTTAAATAAACAAAGCGTTGATGAACATTTCTGCAACCGGACATAAGATTATTTATTTTAATGATATTTTTTCACTATTTATTTATATCACTAACTATCTATTTCACTATATTTATTTCACTAGTTATTTATTTTACAACTCGTTGTAGTCTAACTTGTAGACTACCTTGTAGACTAACTTGACTCATATTTATTTAAATCCCTATTTATTTCATACCCAATATGGTGTCCAGTTCACTGACGGCCATAAGTTTAGACTGACTGTTATGAACTGACTCCTATACTGGACTAAATGACTCGCACAGACCTGCGTCGCCTTTATAGCTCTCCATTATTTTAGAACATTTCCACTAACGTTCTAGAATAATGGCATGGGAGAAGGTCAGATGAGCGCGAGTAAAGTTTGTTTACGGAGTTGCACGATCGGTAATTACGCTCCCGACAGATATAGACACGTCCAACCTGTGGCACCAATCGCGTGGTCAATACACTCAGTGGTGTCAAGCGTACGCACGCTACAGTTATAAAAGAAAATCTGATGTGGCCAGCACAATACCTTCCGTCAATCCTGTGTCCAATTCCATACATAAATTTTCTTGCTAAAGATTCTAAATTTCCAGTAATATTATTTCATGCAAGTGACCCTTGACACTGACATCTTCTTCTTCTTTAGCTTTTCCCATTCGTTAGAGGTCGCTATTTTTTATTTTCTTCTTCCATTCCTTTCTGTCATCCTCACGTCAAAATTTTTCATTCAAAATTTCATTTTATGATTCTTTTTCTCGGCAACTAAATTCCGCACCCCTGATGATAAATAAACCACATGAAATAAGAAAATCATAAAATTTTGAATGAAAAATTATGACATTTGTCAGTTATGGACGTAATTAATAGCTGTCTTTTTGACACGGGTCCACATATCTGCTTGCCAAAGTCAGCAAAGTCACGTCACTGCACGCGCCCTACACATAATTTTTTTTGCAAAACATCCAACATTTCCAGTTAATTTATTTCATGAAAAAACGATGCGAATTTCACTTTGACACTAACATCTTCTTCTTTAGTTTTTCCCATTCGTTAGGGGGTCGCTACTTTTTATTTTCTTCCACTAATCTTTGTTTTGTGTGCGTCCTTATTCAGTTCCTTTTCTCTCCTTTCATCTTATATTTGATCTTCCTATGGTTCTTCAATCTTCTGTTATAAGCTATTCATTCTTCCAATATACTCATCTCTCTTCATGACATGTTCAAACCAATGTAATCGTCACTCTTATATCTTTATAGAAACGCCCAACACTAGAGTTACTTCCTTTATTCTTTCATTCATTTACTTTTTATTGATACTGACATCTGTCAATTTGCCCACGTTGGGCGCCAAAATTTGTAACGTGCTTCGCGCAACGCGATTAATTACATAACGCACCCTAGATATTCTGGTGTGCGGCCGCCAGCTTTTATACAGTGGAGACGGGCAGGGTTGAAACCGTATAAGGGTTAAAAAAAGGATGAAGGGCGCCACGTAATTTTTATACACTATAAATATATAAAGATACACGATGGATCGACAAAATAATAATAACAATACGACGAGGGAAACCAGATTTAGACGACAGGAAGGTACGTATATCTAGGGCAATAATATTCTGGAGCAAAATGTTCTAAAATGAATTTTAGACCGTAACAACCTGAATATATTAGCAGTTTCCATGGTTAAGTTAGCATAGCTGGCTGATTTATGAAATTTATTATCTTTATAACTCTTTAACTCTATATCTGTTCAATATAAAATATAAACTGCAATCAAATCGTATAGAGAAAAATATATTCTTTAAGTTATAATAAAATTTAACTGAGTTTTTCAAGAAAAACTGATAAAATCTTCAAATGAGGATACTTTCGGTTGACCAATTATAACCAAAATCTAATCAAGTCTGCATATGGTTGTAAGGAAGAGGAATACGCAAGAATTGTAATTTTTGGAATTCTAGTATTGGAGATATCGTGGCCGAAACCGCGGTCACATACACAAACATACGCGCACACACACACACACGCACACATGCACACACATACACACACATATGTGTACAGACATCATCGTAAAAATAGTAAAATCATATTATAAAGACCGTAAAACGTGCTTATTCACTGAAAACTCACCACCGAAATTTTAAGACCAAAGACAATACCTTTCTTACCTAGAGGTGACGGAAGGTAAAAACAGAAATATTCAAATTATAGTTAGCATAAAATTGATTACTGTGGTAGTCTCTCCATGATAACTTTAATGGCCCGTGAGGTGACGTATACATAAAAAATCTGATGTGGACACCACACGACTTCCTTGCACGATTATTAAACTATACATATTTTTTTACCTATTAACCTATACATATTTTTTTAATAATTAAATTACAAAATATTGACAGGCTTAAGCCAAGCCCGAGAAATATTTTGATATAGAACAAAAAATAATTCATTTACTACTATCATTCTTAAATTAATATTAATCTAACCCGGTTCTTTTTAAAGAGAGTTTTGATTACAACAAAGAAATATTTGATTACAACAATGAATATGACTAATTTCACAATAAAAATATATTTGTTATTGTACGAATAATAAAATTGCACATATTTAACGTAATTTGACATGATTTTTTTAAATTTTTTTTGTCCTAATCCATAGCAAGCTTTATTACAAAAACAAAAAAGTATATAATTTTTATATTTACATATCTCGCTTATACAAAGGGCTAATTTAATAATACTTGATGTGCTAGACGCAGAAAATTCTCTAAAACTTTTATTTGAAGCATTTATATATAAAATCAAAATAAAATCATTTTATTCAAGAAAAACTGTTAACAACTTAATGTACCACTTCCGGTTAGCCTATTTTAACCAAAATCTATTATGTTATTTCGATTGACATAAAAGTCTTGTATACCAAATTTGAAAAGTTTTGGATTATATTTTAAAACAGTTTTTCATTAAACTCTATTAGAGGCTTCATATAAAGTGCCACTTCCGGAAATTGTGTAATAACCAGAAAGGGAGGTGCACAACTAGATGTTATAGGAGTCCTAAATACAAAATTTCAACTTTCTACGGCTTACCGTTTTTGAGTTATGCGAGATACGTAAGTACAGACATCACGACGAAATTAGTCAAAATGGATTCAGGAATGATCAAAATGGATATTTCCGCTGAAATCTGAAAACCGAAATTTTTCGCGATTACAATACTTCTTTTACTTACGTACAAAGAAGTAAAAAGATATTAAAACTTAAGATTAATGACACGCCATCTTTCTTTTCGTGTATTTTTTATCGGGAAACAAATTCTCCCTCTGTGTTCGTAGATAAACAAATGTGCCTGTTCCTCATTACATGTCCACTCTAGTACACGTGTCCGGGACACCATTGTGTCGTCGCGACGCACTCCACAGCTAACAATGCGCGTCGCCAGCAAGTGTGTCTTGAGGAACAAAGACAAGACGCCTGCTACAGACTAGAGGATACTTGCTGCAAATCATGTGATTAGGAGGTTAGCTCCTTCACCACACATCATGCAGTTTGGAGGTTTTTGTCAAAGGAACTCAAACTCGAGTGTTTTTTCCGCAAAGGTATTCTCATATTATGTTATAAAGAATCGCATACAGTTTTCACTAAAATGTATCCCATTTACCGTTAATATGAATGTCACTCGGTTATAGATTATTTTGGAAAAAATGCATACAATTATTTTTCTATAATGTTACCCATTTAAAATTATTTTTATATCCTTCCCCATGTGCCCTCTTCTAGTGGTCAGACATCCAGTGTCCGACTTGGTAAAAACGATACTCGACGATCGACGCTCGCACAGCAGTTTGAGATAAAGTTTGCTGGCGCCAAGACGCCGAGAGGACGCCGATTCTGTTCAATCTCTGCATTCATACACAGCGGATTCTCCATCATTTCCTTCCGGAATCTTCATATGAACATGGACATGCTGGTGGTGTCAATTGCAAACTAGTTGAAACTTTTAGATATAGCGTTTTCGTTTATTATCTCTGAAAGAGTAGTCAGATTTGTGTGGTGACGTCATCAGATGGTTCAGATTAGCCAGATTGTTTGTGTAATATAAAAGCGAATAAAAGCACTTCAAAAACGCATATTGTATTATATAAAATGAAGATTTTGATCATATAAACGATTACAAGTTTAGGATAAAAAAAAAAAATTTCAAGGTTTATGCGTAAGACGTAACGTAACCTAACGTGCTGTAACGTAACGTAAAGAATAAAACAATGCAAATGTATGTGATAATTTATACAGACGTAAGCCGTAACGTGACGTACCGTGCCGTAACGTGTCAAAAACCCAAATACCACAACTTTTATCTTTCTACGTTACGGCATGTTACAGTACGTTGCCATATTACGAAAATTATTACCGCCCTGCGCTATTGTCTGTTTTTGTGTGGCTAATATGTGTCAAAGTTTAGCTAATATATTAAATGGAAATAAATATAAAAAATACTGCATTACGAATAGTCTGTTTTGTGTGACTGTGACTGACATGAGTGACATGTGTCAAGTGCCAAAGTTTAGATTATTATATTAAATGGAAATTATGGAAATATAATGAAATATAGTGTATTACGAATAAAGGAACCTGTTAAATACAAATCTGACGTACACTTGTATCGACAGAGCATGAGCATACTTTTTCCGAAAATGTACCGTAAAAGTTCTGTATAAAATACCTTAGAAATATCACGCGTTACGATACGTCACAATACGCCACGGCACGGTACGTTACGTTACGGCTTACGCTGTATAAAATTCACCATTACATTTCTATGCCAGAGATTTACATAAATAAAATAAAATCTTATGTCTATATCAATTCTTATGTTACATAAACAAATAATTATTTATTATAATATACATATATACATGGCGTATTATTATCCATTTCTGGAAGTATCAATATGACAGATTTAATAATATTATGTCTGTAAAGCCAAAAAAATAATATATGAATTAAAATTTAGAAAAATAATATTAATAATTAAAAAAATAAGGTGTTTTACAAGCAACGAAATTGATTCAACGCTTTATCTATCTATCTGAAATATTTTTTTAAATTGCTCTTAACGGTATGTTGGGAACGTTATATTAAACCCTGGATACGCTAATAGTATAAGAAATAAAACACCACCAGCATTTATTTGTATTTGAAAATCTTACTTTTCTTACAATAGAACCTATTTCAATTGTCTTGATCCATCGATATTTTATATTTAGGTTTAATCTTCATTATTTTATAAACTGCAAATAAATAAACACGACAAAGTGAGAATAGCTTTATACAAATTTCTCGTTTCCGAGTTATCACCTCAATCGTAATAACATTAGCACCTCGTGTAACTTGTGAATTATCCGTCCCGCTGGTCTCAGCGGGTCGGGGAAGCGTCGCTGCACGCCTCGACGCCTGCTGTCGTCGCCGTCGTCTCCAGAGACGCCTAGCGTGCACCCCGCACTCTACACCCCGACGCTAAGTCACGCAAATGGCGCGATCTGCCAACGTGTACACGGAACTTTACACCTAAATCAGGAGACACTCTTTGTGTTTTTACAAAAGTAATTAATGTGAGGAAATGGTTAATTAAGATATAAGAATGTAAGAAGTGGTGACAGGTGAATAAAAAATTAATTTATTGCTCAGGATCTTGCGCTACGTTTCAAATTTTTTATTTTAACTTGGAAGAGATCTAAAAATATACCATTGTTAACTTTTTCCAAGTTGACAGTATTGTTAAAATAATTATTGTCAAAATTATTAGATCACATTTATATCGCTCATCTCATTTCCCTTTTTAATTCTAATGAGTATTGGAAAAATTACGTATTGTTGTAATACTGCCGCTGCTGGTTGAACGGTTTAGGCATTCATGTTCCAATATCCTAGTCGTTCAGATCAAACAGCCGCTTATGCCCAGTTGCACCACTAACATTTTTATATTTTATGCCTGATCCTACCACCTCTAGTTAAAGTGACAGTTTATTAACTATTACTTAAGAACCAAAGGTGGCAAGAACAATTTTGCATCATAACCGTTGGTCACTTTGACTACAAGAGGAGTGGGCCTAAATCAAATCAATTTTACACTGGAATTAAAAAAATTATGCAATTGCGATTAACATTAGTTATTTGGCTAACTGATTAAAACTAGTTTAAATTTTATGTCGGTGGTGCAACTGCACATTAGAGTTTATTGATGGTACAGTCCTGTGTTTAATAAACGGATATTGAGTTCAATTAATATATTTTTCAAATTGATTTCCTTATTTTTTTCTAACAATATCTTTAAAAACCTAAGATTATTTTTAAAATTTTTACCTCTCGCTAAGAGAGGTAGTGGATTCATGCTAAAAATCGCATATCCAGATTTAATGATTAAGCACGTTTTAAGGTCCCTTAAATCCGATTTTAATATTTTTACGATGATGTCTGTGTGTGTGTGGATGTATGTGTGTGTGTGTGTGTGTGTGTGTGTATGTAGGTCGGTTGGAAGGACGATATCTCAAAAACTATAATACATAATATCTGTTTAACTACGTATTTCTCAATCGAACATTACTAAGAAGAGCTGAAAAGGTTTTGGTAATAATTGGACAACCGGAAGTAGCAGATTCTTAAAAAAAATGTTCTAAATATTATTTTTTGAAAAAATTTGTTCTTGCTTGTGTTAAAGAAGAGTAAATTATCTATCTGATACATATAAATATTTTATTATATCTTTTATAGATTTAGAAACAAAGAAATATAAGGTATATAATAATCTGTTGTAATAAATCTCACAGCCCAAATAATGCCATGGAAACCAATTGATAAATAAAAAAAGTTTGACAGATAAATTTCGTTATCAAAAATTCAGAGACATTACTGAAATACATACATTATATTATTTCTTATTGTATTAATAGTTAAATATTTAAAATTATAGGTATATTACACATACCATTCAGAAATACTGTTAATCTCGACAATGAATTGGAAACATCTCGAAAAATTAGTAGAGTAGGACAAAATTTCTTCATAGAATGAATTTAAATTTAAAAAATCTAAATATAAATAATATACGCGAGAATACAGCCTGACAGAGGACGATATTAAATTGTTATACACACAAGATGAAAGTGAAGATGGTCTCCACTCTGCAACGTAAAATACAGAAAAAATGTATCTCATCGAAATAATGAGTAATGAAAGAAAAATGTACTTGGAGAATCTTTTAATTATTCTTGATCTGTGACTATTATGGAGGTGATAAGTCTACGTTGAAGGACTTAAATTTGTTTCAAACATTATAGGATAATGTACACGAGCACTGTAGACTAGAGTAACATTGAACTGCAAAAAAGCTATCAAATTCTTTTCTAGTAAGTTGTAAATATTGACAAAATTACACATCGATATAAGAATAATCGGAGTGCAATCTATCCATCACTTTATTAAAGGAAATGAATGTGTTATTTAGATACAACATGTATGAAAAAATAAAATGTAAAGAAGATATGTAAGAATAAATGCACATATCCAGATATGTACATTTTAGACCGCCCAAAATTAATGTTTTTACTAGAAGAATATAAAGAGAAAGTAAACAAGAACGTTCCTCGAATTGAAAAATCCCTGTTACCAGCCTAAAATTTATATATGGTGAACTCTACTTTGTAATTTATTGTACATAATTTATGGAAAATATACTCTTATTGAATAATAAAGAAGTATACATATACGTCATAGACTTATATGAATATATTATTTGCATTTCTAAATATATTCTTTGCTTTATGCATACAGCCAGGAAAAATATACGGCGAGAGGTTATGTGCTGTCTACTCAACTGCTATAAAACATGGATTATAATAAAATACATTTCAAATTATCTCTAAACATACAATTTCTCCCTTAAATAATATTTATTTTTACATTAACCAAGAATCTTTCTATAATTACTAGGAATATTAACTATTTTCTTGAGAGAAAAGGAACTGAATGAGGACGACACGCAAAAAAGAAATGAGTTGAAGAATAAAATAAAAAATAGCGAACCCAAACGAATGGAAAAAGCTAAAGAAGAAGATGTCAGTGTCAAGTTCAATTTGCATAGACTGTTTATGAAATAAATTTACTGGAAATATAGGATCTTTTGCAAGAAAATTTATATATGGAATTTGTATATAATACACAGGATTGACGGAAGGTAATGTGCTGGCTGCAACAGATTTTTATAAATAAATTATCTATTAATTTGTTAAGTGTTATCATTTTTAATTATTTCGTTCTAAAAGTGTGCCCCGTTGCGCCCTCCTTGTTAAAAATATCTTGTGACACTCCTACAGAATACTAACATCCGTGACGTGTACATTCCAAATTTTTAGTTGAGTCTCGATATCTCTTCAATTTTGACATGTTCTCCTACAAATTTTGATTCCCATTTTCTCTCAAAAATAACCTTACTTCAAAAATGGGTGCAAAAACATATCTGGCAACTTCGCCATTTAAATCTACATTTTATTTAAAAAAATTCGTTTAATTTTTTTTGCTCTACTAGTTATAGAGAAATACCTATCTAAAACTCCAGAAAATGTCTCAAATCTCAAGTAATCTGTGATATTTTGAATAATTTTTAATTTACAATTTGTTTTTATACCAGCCCACCTATTTGATAGATTATGACGATCTATTTACAAAGAAATTGTATAGTTAAGGAGTTATTTTTATTTTTTTCTTTGGTAAATTGTTGGAAAAGATTATAGCTTTATGTTCTGTTTTCTAAAATTGTGTCACGGCTTGTAAGCGTTCGCAACATTGTTATTTTAAATAAAAAATAACTCTTCTCTTTAATGTAAAAATTTGCATATTGATTGATTTTGTTGTAGCTTTCTGCTTGTACCTTTATCAACCAAATTAACATGTTAATTTCTTTTTTATAAGTAATTGTTATTCTTTTAGCACTGAAGATCAAACACACACGACCTTTTTAGGATGCTTGCGTCTATAGATTAATTTAATTATGGATGAATAATTCCATAATAGATTCTTTAGCGAGTACTCTATTTAACGCAATTAAACCATGTGGTAAAACATGACCAAAGCTTTCAATACTTGAACTTCGAACTTGCATAGGATAAGCTAATTATTTTACCTTGTTTGAAAGCCCGGTAATGGACTTTATTTTCTAATCATAATAACATTTATTTAGCAACGTGTGCGGAACATAAAGCAGTATATCTAATTAAAATTTGCTTACAACTAAGCAACTATTCACCTAGTGCAACCTCATTACTCTTTGAAGCCTAGGTGGGTGGTAATGTATACAAAAACGGCTATAGGTTCAATAGCACACACAGCAGATTAATTCTATTGATATTGATGATGATGGTAAAAGTTCAATATAATTACAACTTGTAATTGAACCAACTGGGAATTCTGGCACCTGTTAACAATACTATTTTATTATTTTATTTTCATAATCACTTCCTTCGCGAAAGTACCCTTAGTAGTCTAATTACATGTCTAAAAAAACTGTTTGCGTAGTAATTCAGATAACGGATTCAAGTTTCAAATGTACGCTAATTTTTTTGTTGGTTATAAATTTCATTTTCTTGTAATAGAGATTATCCGTAACAAAATAAACTTACTTAGATTAAAATGGACGGTTTTGTAAATAATATCAAAACAATTAAAAAAAATCTGATGTGGCCAGCACAATACCTTCCGTTAATCCTGTGTATTATGTATAAATTCCATACATAAATTTTCTTGCAAAAGATTATAAATTTTTGGTATTATGTGATTCCCTTTCTCGGCAACTGAATTCCATACTCCTGATAACAAACAAACCACATGAAATAAGAAAATTATGAAATTTTGATTGAAAAATTATAACACTTGTCAGTTATGGACATAATTAATTGCTGTCATTTTGACACGGGTCAAAGTCATGTTACTGCACGCGCCCCATACATAAATTTTCTTGCAAAAGATCCTTTATTTCCAGTAAAGTTATTTCATTAACAAACTATGCAAATTGCACTAGACACTGACATCTTCTTCTTTAGTTTTTCCCATTCGTTAGGGAGTCGCTATTTTTTATTTTCTTCTTCCACTCATTTTTATTTTGCGTGTCGTCCTCATTCAGTTCCTTTTCTCTCAAGTCTTCTGCAATACAGTCTTTTTATCTTATATTTGGTCTTCCTATGTTTCTTCCACCTTCTATTAATATATTTATCTCTCCTCATGACATGTTCAAACCAATATGTAATCGTCTCTCTTATATCTAGAAACTTCTAACACTAGAGTTACTTCCCTTATTCTTTCATTGATTTCATTTTATTGATACTGACATCTGTCAATTTGAATTACCTGAATGTATTAGCAGTTTCCATGGTTAAGTTAGCATAGCTGGCTGAATTATGAAATTTATATAAAATTTATTATCGTTATTCTTCTTTAACTCTATATCTGTTGATTATCAAATATAAACTGTTAATATCTTCAAATGAGGGTACTTCCGGTTGACCAATTATAACCAAAATCTAAACAGGTCTGCATATGGTTGTAAGGAAGAGGAATACGCAAGAATTGTAATTTTTGGAATTCTAGTATTGGAGATATCGTGCCCGAAAACGTGGTCGCACACACACACACACACACATACACACACACACACATACACACACACACGCACACATGAACACACACACACACATACAGACATCATCGTAAAAATAGTAAAATCGTATTGTAAAGATCCTAAAACGTGCTTATTCAATGAAAACTCACCACCGAATTTTTTGACCAAAGACAATACCTTCCTTACCTAGAGGTGACGGAAGGTAAAAACATTGTTTTGACCAATACATTGCATTCATCAATTATGTAAATAAATTCAACATAAAGAATTCCTTCCAAAACTTATATATTTCCTGTAAAATTAAGGCGTATTTTATTCAGAGCGATTACACAATTATATGGTAACCGCATTTTGTTGAGTATCCCGGTTACTTGCGGTTACTTCAAACGTGCAACCGCGGTATGTAGGACGGTTACATGTCAGGTTACTATAGCTATCCTTTACAAGCTGTCAAAACTCTGACATTTTGGCAGGTAATTTTCAATAAAAGTAAAAATGGAATCTATCATTTTTTGCCAACGAATTTTGCATTACATCGATACGCTTTAAATTAACTGTATTACACTATGAACAAGATAAATAATTGACAAATATCAAATAATTAATTTGACAGATATGTCTATAGTAACCGGGCATATTTTATTTACATCGGTTACCGAGCTTACTGAGCGGTTAACCCGATTACATTAATAAAAAATCTGATGTGGCCAGCACATTACCTTCCGTTTATCCTACATACATAAATTTTCTTGCAAAAGATTTCCAGTAAAATTATTTAATAAACAAACTATGCAAATTGCACTTGACACTGACATCTTCGTCATTAGCTTTTCCCATTCGTTATGGGTCGCTATTTTTTATTTTCTTCTTCCACTTATTTCTGTTTTGCGTGTCGTCCTCATTCAGTCTTCCGCAATACAGTCTTTCCATCTTATCTTTGGTCTTCGTCTGTTTCTTTTACCTTCTATTACTAAGCTGTTCATTGTTCTTCCAATATATTCTTCATCTCTCGTCATGACATGTTCAAACCAATGGAATCGTCTTTCCTGTATCTTTCTAGAAACTTCTATCACTCGAGTTATTTCCCTTATCTTTTCATACTTTTCCCTATCTTTCCGTATCTTCTCCAACATCTGTCTCAAAATCCTCATCTCTCCCACATTCATTTTCTTTTCATTGACACTGACATCTGTCAGTTAGAATTTTCTTAATATAGTAGCTGTTTCCATGCTTATAGCATAGCTGGCTGATTTATAAAATTTCATTTCTTTATAATTCTTTAACTATGTATCCATTAAATATGAAATGTAAAATGCAATCCATTCGTATAGATAAGAATATTCTTTAATATTTATAATAATATTAAATGTCAAAAAATAATATTTAACAGCATTTTTTCAAGAAAAACTGTTAAAATGTTCAAATGAGGGTACTTGCGGTTGACCAATTATAACCAAAATCTAATCAAGTGTGCATATGGTTGTAAGGCAGAGGAATGCGTAAAAAATGTAATTTTTAGAATTCTAGTATTGGAGATATCGCGGCCGAAATTATAGTAACACACACGCACACACAAACACACACACACACACATACACATACAGACATCATCGTAAAAATAGTAAAATCGTATTGTAAAGACCCTAAAATTCTTTATTCATTAAAAACTCACCACCGAATTTTTTGACCAGACAATACCTTCCTTACCTAGAGGTGACGGGAGGTAAAAACCCCTATACCATGTAATTTTCAGTTGACACTGACATTTGTCACAATTTGAACATCTAAACTGTAGTTATTTGTATCACTAGTCTAGAAACTGTATTTCTGGAGGAGCACTCGCAATGTAGTACAATTTTTTTTTGTGCCGATTTCTTCCTAAATGTATGAAACGAGTTTCATTTATTCTTCAAATATGAAATATTAGAATTTTTTTATATTTGTAACATCATAAGATTTAAATAATGTCAAATGATATGGATTTACAAACAAAATATGAAAAATTAGCAAACGTTTTTTATCGGATTTGTATTGCAAGTTCAAATATAATAAATATATTCAGCTGAAAATGAGTTCATTTATGTTACAAGTAAGAATTTAGTATTAAAAATTATAAGCATTTTGCTAATATTTGTGTTCAAAATACTTAAGTTGACATTTCACCAGAATAATAACTTGTAACCATAAAAGAGTTTCTCGACGATTTACTCAAAGTACCGGCCGGAGGCACTTATCCAGGATGGCGGCGCTATCAAAAATGCGCTAAGGTTTCAATTTGTTTTTTTTTTTTACTAGAACCCATAAATATAAAACATATCCGAAAATCAAAAATATTCGACTTTTCGTAGGGTAAAGTATTATTTTTATACCTTACTACTAGATTGAGACGATTTTTCAAAATTTAGAAGGCTTCCGTGCAGGTGATATTTTGGGACTTTGAGGATTTTAAGAAAATATTCCCGTGGGAGTAAGCTTTCTCACAATAAGTCCATTTGGAACAATAATTTGAATGTATATTTTTTAAATATTAAATGTAAAATTAACAATAATGTTTAAAAAAAAGTTGCTTATTGTAAAATATATAATGTGACAATACTATTTTTCTATTTCGGTGTTCTTATGTTTCTATAAACGCACTGTTTTGTACTGAAAACACGACGTTTAGAAGATCTATAAGCGTACTATTTTTGGCGCCTTTCATGTTCTAGAGTTGGTAGTCATGCTTTCATAACTGACAGATGACAGGTAACCTCAAAATGGTAAGTTGTTGATAATATTTCAACATATTACTTTTAATTATGGATTTTTATACTTTCTTTAGGTGATAGGACTAGAAAGAAATATAATATTAATTTCACAACCAGAATCAGACCTTGAATCATAAATACAATACACCTTGCAATACACTAATTAATCAATAGTTGACAAAATATGAAATTTCTATTGTTAGCGAGAAGCGTTACCAACATAAACATAACTAATAAAAAAATACCTAGTCATAATTTGACATCGCAATTTAAATAAATTTAATCGTAAAATTACCTCAATAGAAAAAATAGTATAAAAAACACGTATCATAAGGCCTGTTGACGCACTCGTCCTTTGTAAAACTCGCCTAGCGGCTCGTTTTCCAAACTTGGACTCGTACGTTAACAGATTGCCTTATGATACTTGTGTTTTAATGTACTATTATAAATATAAAAAGTGTTAAAGAGTGACATTTACATTAATCTTGGACTATTTATTATATATTTTAAAGAAACTTAATTTTTCACTTAGAGCGGTGCTGTCTTGTTCCTATCGAAACAAGTTTATTATCGTAACTGAGTTTAGTTTATTGTGAAGCATTGCAGTGAATGGACGTATATTTTTGTCTGTAGTAAGTGATAATGTGAAAACTGACATTTAATGTGAAATTTAAAAATTTTGGACCCTGTTTATCCGGAACGAAAGCATCAGGTGTGCAGATTTTCCATTACCTGGTAAGTACATCATTTACTCCATGTAGAATGCATTCTATACACATATAAGTTGCATATGATCTAGATTTTATATTATTCATTTTTGAAAGTTTTATTTTTCTTTATTTGTATTATGTATTACATACATGTGCACATAATATGTATCTTTTTACATCTCTACATAGTTAATATACAATTAATTTGATGTTATGTTATGAAAAAAAGCGTATTTATGAATATAAGTTATACAACAAGGTCCTTATAAACCTATCGGAATTTTAAATGTTAACTATGTCTATAGAAGATATATAAAGTAACAAAAATGATTATCAGTTATAGCTTTTCTAAAAATATTTATTTATTGCAATATAAGCTTACAGAATCAGCAAGTTTAAAACATTTGGTACATACTCGTTTTCGGTGTAAAATCCGTAAACATTTGAAGCAGGTACTTTTAAGTATTTTTGTGTTTTATTATTTTCTACTGTATTCGGTGAACATCTGCAGCAAGTTTGACATCATTTATCCCTATTGTAATATATGTTTTTCATACTATTTTTTTTCTATTTCCCATGAATTTACTTTTATTTTAAAATTATTATTGAAAGAAATATTAAAATATTGAAGATGGTAACACTGATAATTTCAATAAACATATGAAAAATTTATTTATTTTGACATTTTGACAACAGCTACTTAGAAGTTAGGTTAGAGTTAAAATTTATATTTTATATTTATTGTTATAAAGAAAAATTGCATTAATTTGCCATGAACTATGATAGGTAATGACAACTAAATTGAAAGATACTTATTTGACACAGACTAAGTTACCAACTTTACAATTTAAAAAAATCCTAAAAACAGTTGTACAAAGTTGTTCATTGTAACACTGTTTTTGACACGTTGTGAACGCGAAATAGAAAAAACTTTTTGCGTGTACCTATCACAACACTATCATGAAACTTTTTTCTCAAATATTTTGAATAAAAGTATAAATATATAAAAAGTCCATTGTAAATTAATGACATTTAAATTAATGACATAAAATGTCAAGCAGTATAATAATGTTTTTTTTTTTAATTTTATTTGTTAATCTTTTGATAAAATGGACAAGATGATTATTTTAAAAAAATACGCTTCGTTAAAGGAAATTTGAAACTTTAAGCGTTCAGGAATTTTTTCATTGAAGATGACCATTCAGTTATTTATACACCAAAATTAAAAACAGTCTCTTTGGTGTGAAAATTTATTGCATAACATAATCTTCTGAAATATTCACAAAAATTATTGAAATTTTGATATAAGAATGTTGGAGACTTAAAATTAAGTAAAAAAAACATTTAGAATTTATTTAAAAACAGATAGAAGCTAATGCCAGGCCTAATCCTAGCGGGTGGTTATTTTGTACCCAGAACAAGGGCGACCAAATATGGGAGCGGCAAGTCGTCTTTTTATAGCAATATATATATATATATATATATATATATATATATATATATATATATATATATATATATATATTTTAGGAAATTAAAAATATCTTCAATTCTTGAAATAAACTTATTCTTTTAAATAATTGGTTTGGCTGACTGGAAACATATCTATCCTAATACATAGTTCATTTTATTAAAAGACTGTGAGTATACTTATGATGTCAATCAATGACGTAACTAGAATTCCTGGACCCCTATTAGAAAAAAATTCTGGGCCGCTTTGATTTACAACGCTCCAAGCAAAAATTTAAAAGCATTTTTTTTAATTTTCACATTATACGATAACAACAATGTTATAATCATATTTTTCTTCCCGTAATTAATCATTTTCATTATTGTAATCAAATTTTCATTGTTGTAATCAATTTTTTCTTTGTTGTAATCAAAAATCATAAGGGTGTTAATTAAAAGTGGTCTATAGGCGATTAACATTGGAAATAAGTTTTTTATTGCACAAAAGTTCCCATGCAATTAATTTTAGACAAAAATATTTCAAATAAAAGTTGTAGATAATTAAATTCTATCTCTAATTCACTAAACTGATTTTATTTTTTATTTTGCATGTTTGATAACCTTTAAAATCGAATTAATTTTATGTAAAATACTTTAATTTGTAATTTTAAAGAAATATCCTTTATTTGTAAGGCATATCTATTTGCCAAAATGTCCCCGTTATGCATTCAAAAGGGTGGTAGCAATTCCACCATCATCATACACGAAATAAAACGATATTTTGGAAGTAATTTAATACAGCAATAATACGAGTATATTCGTATAACCTGATTGATATGTAGCGCATTCCATCTACATCATATTAACTCATACAACCATTTCATAATCAAAACATGGTGAAATATTCATCTCCGTTGTATTTACTTCGCAATGGAAAATACAAATCCTTGATTAATCAGGGTGCATTTTGCTGGCAATGTCCTCTGTACTACAGCATCAGTAGCAGAGAAAAGCTCACCTGATTGGAAATTCCAGCACCGATGTTCATAACAAGTTAGAAACAAACTTAATCAAGCTCTAAATTGGATCCGATGGGAACCATTTGCAGTTAATCACCTGTGGTAATTCCGCGCCGAGCCGTCAGCAAGTGACAACTGTGAGCTGATGTTGTACGCACTCTAGATGCACCGATGCATTTTACGTCGTGGATACTGATACGATACTATACCAAAATAGAAATCAGAAAATATAAATACTACTGAAATAAAATTATAATAATCTACTGGTTTTCTACAAAGGTAAAATCTGCGCAATTTGAAATGAAACTTGTTAAGGAATAAATATAATAGTTTGACCGGCATAATATTTTACCGTAATGACATTTTATATATTACAAAAGCTCAATAAATACTTTATTCTTACAAAATAGTATATTGTGTTATTATGCACGCGAGGAACACAAAGACACTTTTACTTCGAATGACACATTATATTTTTTCTTCAAACGTAGATATTTGAAGAAAAATATTTACTACTGACGTTACATTTTACGGAAATTACGTTTGCGATTTCAATTGCCCTGTAGCTATGTATACTTATTTGTTCACTTTTTGTTATAAACATTGAAGTGAAAATTTTCACGTTTTGACGTTTAAATAAATACTGTGCAATTTTATATCCTCCTTGTGTGCAATTATGTCGGAATTTGAAGTTTTATAATGTACGCCCCCTGAATTTCTTCAATTGGATGGAAATCTAACAGTGTGGCGGAAAGATATGCCCAGGAATCACTGCAAAACAATACAAACTTTTCTTATATCACTTTATTTCTAAGTGTTCTTGTAATTGTAATCTGTAAGTGTGCTATTCTTTAATATGTTATTTCCTCAAAAGTAAACTGTTCATATTTCAATTCATACGTTATTTAATTAAATTTGACAGCTATTGATGGTATTTAGTAACTTTATTCTTAGGTTACCTAGCGTGTTATAGTGACATTACTCCTTATTCGTTGATTCTGTATACTTTCTATAGATATTTATTTATTTTATTTCTACGCCGGCGGCGTAGAAATTAGCTACTTCTACTCCGGCGGCATAGAAGAGATGGTACTTTTGTGACGTTTGAAGAAAAATTATATTATTACCGTAAAATATACGATTTTAGCTCAAATTAAGAACAAAATAATAACAATTGGGTTTAAAATTAAATTAACTTTAACATACGAATCAGAATAGTTCGGCCACTATTTTAATATTGCGTTGTGCCTCCTTTTTCAGGGTCGGACTGACAGATTTTGGCCCACCGGGCAAAATATATTTTTTGACCTCATGGAAAAAATATTTAAAAAATAAATATATGGTGCAAAATAAATACATATAGCGCTACACACCGCCAGCAGACTTTAATAAAAAATCATATATTTATTATTACAAAATGCTAAAATAAATACATTCTTATATTTGTATTTGGATTTTAATATCAACAAGTATTCAATATTAGAAAACAACAACAATGTATCAATTGTTTTGTCAACAGTTGAATCATACACCGCATACTTAGTGCAAAATTTATAAATGGCCAAACTATTCTGATTCATATGTTATAGTTTAATTTAGTTTAAAACCTAATTGTTATTGAAACTACTTTCTTTTTGTTGTTAATTTAAGCTGAAATTGTATATTTTACTGTAACAATATATTTTTTGTAAGACTGAAATGTTTATTGAGTATTTTGTAATTGAGGTAAACTTTTGCGCCGGCCGAATTAATATGATGTTGGGTTCGTAATATTCACTCCTTGAGTCATACAGAAGTAGGATTTATTATTAAAAATTTTAATGCCTGTAAACTTCTGGCTTTACATATGTATACCCTCTTGTAGATTAAATACGTGTGAATTTAATTGAAAAGCGAAATGAAATTTCTCGGTAGAAATGTCAGGTTAAGAGAAAAGCCAAACAAACTGTAGGCAACTCCGGTGTGAAAATTCTCAGGGAAGGTTTGGTTCAATTAACACGTACCGTGCCCCATTTACCTAGCCGAGCGTGCGCCCATGGAGAGGTAGATGCAGCGTACAATACGTATTGGCTTATTATCTCGGGATTTCAGCCCAATAAAATATGATTGGTTATTGGCGACGCGTGCCGTGAGAGGAAGAAGGCGTTCGAACCCTTCACAGGAAGAGACGGAAGAGTGTTTTGTTCCGCACCGGCACATTATAATCAAGGGGATAAAAGACCATAATTATAATGAGACATAATTTCCCGATTTGTATAGACTAGGTGTTAACAATTACCCGAAATCTCAGTCATTCAGTATTTATTCTTACAAAACTAACTTATCGATACACACTTTCCCTTTATCTTCATAAATACAGTATCGGGTATAAATAGAGAGACTCCGTAGGAACTAATAACAAATATTCCTCCATATTTTAAATATTTAATATATTTTAAAACTTGTTATATAATGCCAAGGTGACATATTTAATAGCTATTTGTGTATTAAGAGCGCAAAATAGGACATTGTCGATTGAGAGATTGTTGCCGCGCGACGCAGGCAGTTATGTCAGATTTATTTGTAAAGGTGGTAAATGTGGCTCTACAGTGCCATTAGTTCCTGACTAAACGTTTCCATTAAGTATATAGTCATTTCTCACCATTGTATAGTTAGAAATTTGGACAGCGAGCGTTTTTTCTACTTTGTCGCGCTAGAGCGGCAAAGTGACATTTTGCGTTGATAAAAGAGAGCGCAAATGGCTACTTTCTATGTAGACTGTAGAAAAAAAAACCTTATGGACGTTAAATAAGTAATTCAAAAGTATCGTACAAAATTTCACAAATACTTATGTAGGTAAGTATTTCAATACAGATGTGAGGTGCAACAAAAGTAGAGTAACTGTAAAAATATTTTATATTTACTTTATGAAAGAAACTTAAATTAGACAAAAAATAAACAATGTTTCATATTTAATACTTTAATAATTATTTATAATAGATTGCATTCGCTGTGGTATCAAATTAAGTAAATTATCAATGATTTTGTGATTTATAGATTTCTATGGATTCGTTATAATTTTAAATAATTGCTTGGCATTTCAATTCACCACACTAACAGGCCTATTCTATAAAATCGAATCGTTACCATAACGAAATAGTTATTATGAATATCGTTATTTCTACTTAACGATAATCGTTATCTTCGTATCCGTATTCTGTAAGACATTTAAAAAAATAAGAACCTTGGGATCAAGTTACGAACTTTATTTCCTAAAATCAAATTATAATTTTAAATGAAATATCTAAAATAATTCAATATAACTCACAAAACTTCTAGGTTAGATTAGTTCTGGTTGGAGTCTGCTGTCAACCTATCAGCTGTCGGACCATTATTTTTCTTTTTGTAGGTTATACTAGAGCAACTACTACCATCTGTAGACAGATTGGGAAGCTTGCGCTAGGCGCTACGAATAAAAACTTATTAAATTATTTTAATATTACCTTGCAGAAAACTGTAATATGACTGGTTTTTGAGATCACTATTCAACATAATAGCAATTTAATTTTGACATGAATAAAAATACTGAATTATTGACAAAACGTTTAGATAACGAATGATTTTTCCAACCGTTAAGAAATAACGATATCGGTATCTTTTTTTCGTTATGTAGAATTAAATTATTGTTTACAGAATACCACTTTATCGAATATCGTTATGATAACGATTTAACAATGAAAAATGTTCGTTATTACCATGACGGTATAACGTTTTATCGATTCGTTATGTCATGACGATCTTACAGAATAGCCCTATTACACGGTTAAAAATAGAAAACGGTTTCAAAATATGAATTCAGCATGAAATTGTCTTTCTTATTAGGTATTACACAATTTTAGCGAATGACTGGTTTACAAATGAAACATAACTTAAATTCCAAAGAAATTTCTTTCATATATTGAACACTTCAAACCTACTAACCACTCCTCAGCAACATTAGTGCAAATACATGATAAGAAAGAATAATTCATAACAAATTCAAACCGCGTTATAATGTCTTTAACGGTTGAAACTTTTCAAATATTACAGAAATTTCTTTGGCATTGAAGTTATGATTTATTTGTGAACCTCTAATTCTCTAAAATCGTATAATACATAATAAGAAAGAGAATTTCATGCTGAAATATTTTGAAACCGCGTTGCCCTATTTTAAACCACGTGAGAGTGGTGAATGAAAAAATAGTTACGAGCCGATTTGAATGTGTCTATAACTCACAAATTGTCAACTGATCTTTAATGTAATTGAAAATCTGTTAGAAACCATTAACAAAAATATTTCAAGGAATAATAGTAATAATACTAGTAATAATATAGAAATTTAGTACGATACTTAGTTAACACCCATAAGGTTTTATGAATATGTTACCTTTACGTTATACAAGGTAAGTCTGGGAAGACTTATAAGTAATAGAAAAAAATGGCTCATTTAAAAGTTTTATTATTTTATAAAGTCAGGTTTACAAGATACAACTATCAACTTTTATTTTTTAAATAGCAACCTGTAATTATGTTACTAAAATATAAACCGCCATTTTTTCTCTTTTCAACGATGTATTAGTTTTTAGTAATGTATTTGAAAAATTCGAGAAAAATAAGATAATTGAGATATATGATAAATAATTTTTATAAACTATTCTAGGTGACTATGTGATAATAAATAATAAATAAATAAATAAGTAAATAATAGGTAAGTAATAATAAATAAATAGCAAACAAATGCATACTTTGTTGATACTAACATTGTTACATTTGGTTTATTTTCAAATAGCCACCTATAATTGAAAAAATAAATTATTTTCCATATATCTCAATTATCTTATTTATCTCGAATTTTTTCAAATACATTAATAAAAACTAGTACACCGATGAAAAGAGAAGAAATGGTGGTTTATATTTCAGTAAAATAATCATAGGTTGCTATTTAAAAAATAGAAGTTGATAGTCGTATCATGTAAACCTGACTATAAAAAATATCTGCATCTACCATTAAATAGTATCTTTAAAATAATAAAGTTTTTATATGAGCCATTTTTTCTATTACTTATAATAAAAAAAATAAGAGGGGGGTTGTTTTCCCAGACTTACTCTGTATATGAAATTTGAAAATATAGTTTTTTATTAGTTCCTACGGAGTCACTATTTATATCCGATACTGTATGTAGAAACAAATTTATATGTATAAGATAGTATGTAGAAATCTGTATGATCTTACTAACCCAGATGAAGGTACAAGATTTCATGTAATTGTTGAAACCATAGTTCGTTAAAAATACATCCACACAGTGCGTAGAGGATTCTAAATATTTTAAATTGCAGATGTGAAGGCACAAAATTAAAAGTGTGGAAAGTCTAGTTTTATAGAGACGTATTAACGGTATTGACAATGAATTTTTTTATTTAATTTTAAATCAATAATCACTCCTTTGTAAAATTACAAAATATTGATGTTCTTTGCTCTTGCATTAAACCAACAAACCAATAAAATGTGAAATTAAATTTTAGAAGAATCTACATTTATAAATGACTACGTACTGTTTCTCGTCGATTTGAGCCATGCTGAAAAGCCATCCTTTCACTATATATATGACTGCGCCTGTCAAACGCTTGGAGCAGGAAATTCACTCGCAGTTCTCCACATCGCACATCGCGTTGTCTTTCTCTCTCCAAGTGTTTATTTCCCTGCTGTTTCCGTTGCGAAATCAAATTTCACCAATGCAGGAGATAAACGCGAAAACTTCCCTCACGTGGCTAAGGGTAAACATTTAAAAATTCCACTAGCAGCTACGTACTTCCCTGTTTGAATTTGAAAAGCTACGTGTTTGCTCGCTGCTCTATAGGAGGATTGTTCAATGGATTAAAAACTATGTTCAACTTCGAAACTAAAGTAAGTACAGATAGTGAACCAACTCGATCATTGAGATAGGCCAGTATCCTATAATTGAAGTAAGTTCTGTTGGAAATGATAATTTTCTACAAAAACAAAATCAAATTGCATTTGTCGTTACTGTGACCCTAATTTACGGAAAATGGAACGACGAAAGAAGACGAAAGTAATTAGGAATTAAAAAAAAAACTAGATTTATCATATTTTAGGAACCCCATTAATAAAAATCTGTTATGGCCAGCACAATACCTCTCGCCACTTCCGTTTTTGGTTACGTAAGTATAGGCCGCAAGCAGTCATGTGACATAGTTGGCTTTGACAAGCAGATTTGGGGGCCCGTGTCAGAATGACACTTAGTAATTATGTACATAGATGTCAAATCACCAGGAGTGTGGAATTTACTTGTCGAGGAAAATAAATCACGTGGAATTAGAAAATTTAGAATGAAAAAATATGATATTTGACATCTATGTACATATCATTCTGACACGGCCCCCCATTTCTGCTTGTCAAGACCAACAGGGTCACTCTACACTAAAAATTCTACTTACATCTATTCTTTATACTTAGATTTTTTAATTTTAAATTCAGTCTGTGAAGAAATTTTGTCATCTTCTAATTTATCGAAATGTTTCCAATTCCTTGTCAGCATTGACAGCATTTTGGCAGGATATATGTAATATACATATAATTTTAAATATTTAACTATTAATATAATAAAAAATAATATAATGTATGTACTTCCCAGAACAAATCTTCAGTAATGTCTCTGGATTTTTGATACTGAATTTATCTGTCAGTTACAAACATTTTAATTTTTCAATTGGTTTCCATGACGTTATTTCGGCTGTGAGATTTATTACAACAGATTATTAATATAGCTTATATTTATCTCTAAATCTATAAAAGATATAATAAAATATTTATATGTATGTATCAAATAGAGAATTTACTCTTCTTTAATACAAGCAAAAACAAAAAATTTCAAAAAATAATATCATTTTCTCTAAGAATATGCTACTTTCGGTTGTCTAATTATTTACAAAAAAAAATCAGCTCTTCCCAGTTATGTCCGATTGAGAATTATGTTGTTAAACTGATATTAAGTATTAAAGTTTTTGAGAAATCGTCCTTCCAACCTCCCCACATACACACATACAGATACACACACATACACACACACATACATCCACACACACACACATATATCCACACACACACACAAACACACGCACACACACATACACACACACACATATTGACATCATCGTAAAAATATTAATATCGGATTGTAGAGATCTTAAAACGTGCTTAATCATTAAAATCTGGCTATGCGATTTTTAGCATGAATCCAATACCTCTCTTAGCGATAGGTAAAAAAAATGTTTATATAATGTTGCGTTTTCGCATGAACAATGCCTAATGGTTTTATTGTATGTTGACCATTTTCTATTGTTACTAATTTTAAATGCAGAAAATTATTAATAAATACTTTATAAATAGTTTATAAAATTGTTGTGATGCTTTGTCGAAGTCACAAGGGTCGATTTTGGTAGCTGCGCTCCTTTGCAAAGCTACGTAATTGTGTTTGAGTTAGCTTGACCTAAATTTTCTGGACGAAGAACGCTGGTGCTCTACAAGTTTATTTGCTTTGCAGCTCATCAAAATTACTTTAGCATTGCATTACCCCAGTTATTTAATAAAGATATATACTTAATGTGTTTCTTATACACCTCTCTCTAATCGAATTGGCAAACTCCTTCCGACGATAATTAAATTGCTCGAATATTTAAACTCCACAGATAAGCATCGATCCTTAGAAGAGTGGGTAACTTACGCTGATTTTAACGCCACTTAAAAAGGCCTAGAAATTTAATAAATTTGCTTTTAAATTATAATGTAGCGTTTATTTCTATGGGTGAAGTTTAAAAATCAGAGAAATATTATTAATTAAAATAATATGTTTATTGAACGATAAATAAAAATATTAGAAAGATAATAAAAAATAACTAACACTATGATTAAACAATTATAAACACTAATTTAAGACTAAGAATATTATTAAATGCTTAAAATCTAAGAATATTTATATCACTCTATTTACTTATATAACTACATT
This sequence comes from Harpalus rufipes, assembly GCA_951394225.1. Lineage (NCBI taxonomy): Eukaryota > Metazoa > Arthropoda > Insecta > Coleoptera > Carabidae > Harpalus > Harpalus rufipes. Next base: position 39,200,762 of record OX596283.1, read on the forward strand.
TATTTATGTTCACAACACGTAGACTGTTTATTTATAAATTTATATCACCCGCTGTTCATTTTTCGTTGCTTCTATATAACAGATTGTCTTTTGCTGGCTTTGGCGACGGGTTTATATAGCGCGATGTCCTTCTTGAACTTTCCGACGCCACAATGACATCGAATACAAAGAATCACCCCGCCCGATGCAATTAAATCAGTCCAGAAGCGTACCAGTGGCGGCGCTCGTATGCTCTTAAGTCAGGGGCGTACGTTACAATAATAAGAAAGTACTCCCTTTTTACTAAATATATTGTCGACTTCGTTAAGTAATTTCAATTTGTAAACAATCGGCCCTATTCAACAAAGTGGTTAATTTTTAGTAAATGATTAAAGTTATTATCCAATAGATATCGAATAAAAAATCCAAAATTTTGTTTTATACCAATATACTTAAATAAATAAATATATCATCCCGGCATATTACCCATTGCTAAGTGTGTGCCAATCTGTTTTGTACACAGATATTAGTAATGATAAAATATTTGTTCCGTGCTGGGGACACAGGGGTCAATTTTGTGCCATTAAAATTCTAAGTATTATTTTTACCCTTCAAATCTTAGATTTTTTTATATTTTTCTAGAAATTTGCTTATTTTTTGTCAAGGCTTTCATTAGTTTTTCAAAGAAGTATTTTATTTTACTTAGGTAACTTATTCCTTACCTACCGTGCGTCATAATTTAATTTTAAGTCTATATTTTTAAGTTTAAGTAAGTAGGGTATGATCTAAAAATATATTTAAAACACAATAACCATTATACTAATCGAAAGAGAAAAAAGTAAGTATTTTCTTAAAGTAAAAATCAAATATGGGCTCCATTAAAAAAAATCTGCTGTGGCCATCACAATACCTCTCGCTCTTTCCATTGTCGTATATATAAGTATTGTATTTAATATTTCTTGTACACACAAAAATTCTAATTACACCTAATCATTATATTTATGTATTATCTACGTATAATTTGAAATTCATTCTATGAGCAAGTTTTCTCCATTTCTTCTAAATATTCGAGGATTTTCCAATTCATTAACGGGATTGGCGATATATCTGAAGGGTTCATATAATATACATATAATTTTAAATATATAAGAAATATTAAATATCGTTCCCAGAAAAAGCCTTCGGTACTATCTTCGAATTTTTGACCCTGACATATTATGTGACATTTATCTATTAATTACAGACATTTTAATTTATCAAGTAGTTGGAGATGTTTGGGCTGTGAGCAGGCTGTGAGATTTACTACAACAGATTATTTTATAGATTATATATCTTTAAATCTATAGAAGGTATAATAAAAAAAAATGTGTTTTAATATTTGTAATAACATATATTTTCAAAAATAATATTTAGAAGATTTTTGTTAAAATACTACTACTTCCGATTGTCCAATTGTTACCAAAATCTATTCAACTCTTCCCATTACTGATATATTGAGGAATCCGTAGCTACAAATCTTGTAAAATTTGATAAATCGTACCTCCAAAATCCTAACACACACATACACACACACACACACACATCATCGTAAAAATGTTATTATCGAATTCTAGGAACCTTAAAACGTGTTTATTCACTAAAATCTGTTTATGCGACTTTTAGCATGATTCCAATACCTCTCTTAGCCAGAGGTAAGTTTGTGTTATATCCCGATAAAGATAAAAACATTATTTCCGAACACCACTGGATAGACAATAAAAATATCTAATTTTTTTTATTTGAAATATTTTTCTTGATTACTGATAGTTTAGAAGTAATTTTAAAATGAAAAAAATGAACCAAATTCAGTTTTCCGCCATTATCTAGTAACGTAAGTTACCGAGGTCGTATTTCTTATAATTTCCGAGATCCCAATGGTGGCCTTCGAATACTTTTCCTACTAGGCTGTTCTGATTCAGTCTCATTATGTGTATGTTCCAGCTTAGTTCTGTTCTATCCTGAATACCATATCTTGATGATTACCATCATCCTTATGTTTTCATATCTTTCCTGTCCCATTTTGTTTTCCACAATCATCCTGAGGTATTTCATATCCGTTACGTTTATTTTTATATCATGTTTCTTCTACATATTCTAGGATTCGCTAGCGTACGTGATAGATGTTTTATTTTCATACGTAATATAACAAGTAATATGATTATCATCGATGATATTTTCGAGTGAAACCAAGCTCTTCCATTATTAATCATATCACGAGCTTATATTTAATGAGACAATATAATGAATTTTTGCAATCTAACCTAACCTAACTTTTGATATACATATTCATATTGTATTAAAACATGGTACTTACGAGTTTTATTTAATATTTCGAAGTTTGAATTATTGTTATTATTTATTTTTATACTCAAAATTAACTGTCAATGTCATAAATAAATACGGTGATAATATCATTGTTTTTTATCATCGCTGTGATAGACTTGTAGCTAGGGAGATTCTGAATATTGATTGGCGGAAAACATGTCACGTGACTAAGGAATTATATTCTCTATAATATAACATACCTCCATTAGTCTGTTGAAGATTTCTATATTTATTTTTATTTTTTATCTTGTTTGTTCATGTATCTTAGATATTTGTAGGCGGTGACTAAATTGGACAAGCATATCTGATTATTTTGTTTACTATTTTATTATTAATATAGTTTCAATTAGCAAATGTGTCAAAATCATTACAATAGTACACACTTCCTTCTAAATAAAATTTTTCCAAGGGGAAATATCAATTTAACTCCACGTGGCGCAATTTTTTTAACTTTTTCGATCTTTTTTAACAAAACATCTTTCACAGAATTCATTTATTTGTGATATTGTGATCGACTGCGCTTACGCAACAATAGCCGTCGATCTCATTCAGGTATAAGAGTACTTCCATTATTAAACCAAGCTGTATTATTCTCTTCTAATGTCTAGGATATCCATCTTGGATCCAATGAGATTTTTAGGAATTTTTATTTTTTGTCTTGAAAATAAGTTTGTAATAAACATTTCATTTATATTTAAATTTGAATACGGGCCCAGACTCAGAATAGTTCAATCGGTTTACATTTTCAATAAACAAACCATGAAACCTACGTAAATGGAGAGATATTTATATAAATTTCGTTAGACTAATTTAAAATACATAGATTTTAAACTGACAAACACTGAATATTATTCAATTATTCTGCCATGTAATATTGGATTACATCGCCTTTATTAGTAATAACAGCTTTAATTAGCATTGTATTGTCCCATATTTTGCAAGATAAGTTTCAATGTACGCAATGGATTTTTAGAAAAAAAATCGTTTATGCCAAAAGTAAAGGGTCTCGGTAGAAGATAAATCTGGACTAAGATAACCCTTCAAATCCTACTCGAACTATTACCACCCGTCATTTGGTCCACAATTTTTGTAAGTTTTAAGCCTATATTTAAAGCAGCCGAAAGAATTTTGTCAGAAACCCTTTTACCATAAGCTGTAGGGTGTACAGATATATTTAATCGTGTACAAGTTTCGTCCATTGCTTCTTATTCCTTGCCATCTTCCTAGCGTCTTGATTAGTCGTGTTTTTTTTTTCTTCAAGATATTCAGTATTACCTTATCCAAGTTGTCTTTAGGTCTTCCTCGGTCTCTTTTTGCTACCACGTTCGTCATCTATATTTGTCGCACCGGTATATATCGTTCATTCTGATCATGTAGCCCCACCAAGCTAGCTGTCTCTCCTCAATGAAGTCCAATACAGACTTACATTGTAGTTGTTCTCTAATCATTTCATTTTTGATTCTTTCTCGTAATATTACTTTCAGTATTCTTCTTAAATATTTCGGTTCAAGTGTTTAAATTTTACTTTTTATTGTCCTCGATAATACCCAAGATTCGCAGCCGTTTGTTAAAATGGATCTGTATATTGAACTGTATCCTGTTATCTTCGTTTTGATGTTAATCTCCTTCTATCCTATGAAGTTGTTCCTTATTGTATGGAAGAATTTCGCTGTTTGAATTTTACTTTTGTAATCCATTATTTTCAATTTGGCCTCCTAAATATTGGAACTTGTTTACTTGCTCTATTTTTTGTGAATTTATCATCCAATTGAGTGTTTCAAGCTCTTTTGGTACTGTCATGACCTTAGTCTTTCTTGTGTTCATTTTTAAACCGCACTTTGTCATGATTTCATTCCAGACATTTATATTAAATTGCATTTTCTCTTCACTTGCCAGTTGTACGTCGTCTGCGAATGCGCATATTGATATTTTTGTTACTTATAAGTGTAATAATTTTCTGAATCGGATATCGCAATCCTTCATAATTTCATCCATGATTATTGTAAACAAGACTGGGCTCACTAAATATGTGGGTTTTATAATTTATTGAACAACAAACATATTATGAACCTGGGCTCGTAAATTTCTGTTATCTATATATAAACGTTTGTCTAGAATATATGAAAGAGAAATAAGATGTAAAATTATAGTGTCTGGTATTAGAAATTTACTTGAATAATTTTATGTAAGTTACATTGATTGCAGTGGTAAAAAAAATATGAACTTAGGCCATTTCTTAGTTGTCCACAATTATCCAACTTCCAGTCTGGCCACTTAAAATATTATTTGCAATTCACCCTTTAAAAAGCAGGTCAAATAAATGGGCACTTCAGTTCCTTGATTTGAATCAATAATTAACCTGTCACATAATGTACATTGCAAGAAATAAAAAATAAATTTGGTACATTGTTAAAACATTATTTATCTTTGCATTTAAATTACTCAATCTATATTTGCATACACAAGACACCTAATGTTTTCATAGTTGAAAGCATCATTTGTTTCATATTTAGTAATGCAAATTTATTTAGTTATTACAAATATTTCATCAAAATATGATAAATTTCAATAAAATATACACTTTTAAAGATAGTGCACAAAGTGTTATGCGCGCCCAATTAAGGGTTTATTAATTAGTGGAAACCTATAACTGGTGTGAGAACATTGTTGGTTTTTCAAATATACATAAATAATTTAATTTAAAAAATCTGATGTGGCCAACAAATTACCTTCCGTCAATTCTATGTAGTTTTAACAAATCTCATACTGGAAGTTCCTTTAAAACGAATCCAGTAAAATTCTGACACGAATTCCATAGCGAAAGTTCCTTGGAAAAGATTCTATATTTCCAATAAAATTATGACATGAACATGTATACTATGTAAATTGCATTTTACACTGACATCTGTCAGAATTATTTGAATATATCAGCAGTTTCCATGGTTATAGCATAGCTGGCTGATAAATGAAAGCTAATTTCTTTATAATTCTTTAACTCTATATCTATTGAATATGAAGGAAAATGTGTAATCAAACCGTATAGACAATAAAATATTTTTTCATATCTATAATAACATAAAATGTCAAAAAATGATACTTAACTACATTTTTTCAAGAAAGACTGTTAAGAACTTCAAATAAGGGTACTTCCGGTTGAAAAATTATAAACAAAATCTTAATTAGCTCTTCATATGGATGTGAAGAGAAGGAATATGAAAGAATTATAATTTTTAGAATTGTAGTGCTGTAGTTATCGTCGGAGAAATTTTTGTTACACATACACACACACACACACACACACACACACACATACACATAAACTAGTAAAATTGTAATCTAGTGACCCTAAACCGTGCTTATTCATTAATAACTCACCACCGATTTTTTTGACGAAAGACAATACCTTCCTTACCTAAAGGTGATGGAAGGTAAAAATGAATTAATAGTAAGGGATGTTAATTGTAACTACACAGTTTAATATACCAAATATAATCAGCAACATTTAGCGTCGAGTATCTAGCATGTTCCGTGTCTATAAAAATATGATCTGTCTTTATTTCGATTATATTTTGCTTAATAATAAAAGAATAAAAGTGTACATAACGTTGAGTTAGTAAGTACTTGGATAATGCATCACGTCACACGAAACTAATATATAAAACACAGCACACAGCGCCGTAGCTGCCGACGGTGCAACTAGGTTAGGTACGCTCACGTCCTCGTGATTGTAAAGCACAGGACAGGAGAACTACTCGCGAGATGATTGTTTGCACAACGGCCAAATACCCCCTTGGCGACGTTATGAAACATCAACCATAGTTTTTATGTGTTTTCATAAAGTATATATTCCCCTATTCCCGCCCCGCCCCGCCTTCGAAGATTTCCTGATCTATAGTGATGGCGAGATCGTGCCTGTATATGTTATACATGTCCTACAACAATAAAGTTTTCTTTGCCTTCTCTGTTATTGTGTTTGTAAAAAACACACCGAGAATTCTTCCGATGACGAGATTTCGGATTCTGCTTTCTTTGCTTTCGTGTAGCCCAAAGCGCGATGCATGTTTCTGTATTTCAAAATCAAACAGAATTTTTTTTTAGGTTTCCGCGTGTCGGCTTTATTTATTTCTTGACCACTGTTTGACAAAACTAACAATGTAAAAAAGTTATTTGAATATGAATAGTTTGTTTGAAGTGTGTAGTTTTATTTTCTTTCCTGCATTGTCACGGATTTGAAAACTGGAGCAAATTTCTAAACATATGAATTTATAAAAAAAAAACTAAAAACTTGAATAAATTAGTTCAAATATCTGTGGCTTAATACGAATGTCAACATTTCAATAATATTAAGGTAGTTGGATCTAAGGTACCTCTATATTCAGGGTATGGCCATGACGTAGCTCACGTTTCGTCCGCCATTTACGGGCGAATGTCAAATGTGTTGTTCTTGCGCAAATTAATATGTATTTTCTTGGTTACTTGTTTTATTTTAAAGAAAAACACGTTTAAATATACTTTTATATTTATTTAAAGTGTAAGTAATATTTTTATTCCATTTATTTGTGTATTTTGTTGAGATAATGACTACGATGACTGGCAATATTGAAAACAAATAAAAATTACCCATATTACCCATAAACCTTTAAATTTTTGTAAGGTGATTGTAGAATATATAATTATTATGTAAATAATAACTACAGATATTAAATTAGAAGTGACAATAACAACCTATATCCCATAGATTAAGGAAAATATATAGTAGAAGATTGGGTATCTCCCTTATAAATCGTGATAACAAGTTTAGTGCCGTCTATGAAAGGTCAGAGAACTAAATTTGACAGCCGACAAGGTGGCGGGAAATATAAATTCATTTCGAATTGTTCTAAACTTTAAATTTTATTTCTTGATAATGTAATTAATATAAAATCTATCGAAAATAGATAATTTATTAAAGACATTATCAAGAAATGTGAAATATATCTTGCACTATAAAAATAATTAAAATAATTAATATGTTAATGTCTTTATTTAAAAATGTACATATTACACTATTTAAATCAAATAAATAATTACAAATCTCAAACTACGCGGCAACAACTACTAAAATTTAAGCTCATACTACTCAAAGAACCAAAAATTTGAAATATTATTAAAAGGGATGTTAATTTAAATGTCTGCCAGATATGTACTGTTTCTTTGACCTCGTCATCGATGTTCGTCCACTTTTTAACTAATCCTATTTTACACTCTTTTTTTATTAAAACTGGCAACACCATACTATTCCAACATTCTCTGATGAATCTTATGAAGCTTTATGTCATTTTGCCAAAGAATCGTGATGTCTTGCTGCTCTCCTAAAACCAAACTTCTAAGAGCACCGCCATGATGTATATTTTCCTAGTCCACTTATACACACCATTTCTTCTACTCGGCACTATCAACTTCTTCTGCAAGAATGTCTCTTCACTACACAGAAGTTACAAATATTTTATGTGATCTTTTTCTGAAATATTATTAATTTGTCATTAAGTTTTTATATCACCCCCTGTATAATAATGCTAATATGAAAGATAATATACTTACCAAAAATATATTGTACCATAAAGTACTGTATTGCTATAAAGATACCAATTCACAAATAATAGTTTTAAATGTCAAAGTATTTCGAACGATGCAATAGAGAATTGTGCGGGAAATTTACAGCAGTTCTCAAACATTATGTTATCTTTTTATAGTATTTTGACATTAAAGTTTGAGAATTACTGTAAAATCTGTACTACTAAAGCCATCTATGAAAGGGTCAGGAAGTATTTCCAAACGCTACTAGATTGAAAACTTGTTATCACGTTTCTGAATGCAGTTTCACCCCCCTGCTATATCCTATACTCTACATAACCTCTAAATATGTGTCGTAATAATAATAATTGTGGATCTCGTAAATAAATTAATTTTTATTATTTTTATAAATTCATAGTGTGATTATTTAATATGCCTTTATAATATAATATAACATTTCATACAAATAAATAGAGAAATGAATTTGTTTGACATTAGCCACAATTATTATAAATCCAATAATAAAATTATAAAATTGTGTATATTTCATCCGCTAGAAACGGAGCGGAATGAAAAAATTGAACCTGAACCCGGCCCCAGCCCGAATATATTGTACGTAATCCGGCCCAGGTCCGACTCCTGGGCCGAGCCGACCTTTTGCCCGGGAACCTAATCGGAACCCGTGTAAGGCTCTATTACGTAGCAACGGATATCACTATACAAGATCCGGAATGTGAACACTTATTTTTTTTTTACATCCATTGTTTTTGCACAGATACTTTTACAAGTCAAAATATATAAATTTGACAGACTGCACTGGCAAGAACTGACGATCGTAATAAGTGCAAGAAAGTGCGCACTCAGTAAGGATCAGTTCAATTGAAAAGTATAAATGAAACACGTAAAACTCAGCTAGTGTGCATACTGATTATGTAAATGGAAAACGATTTATACACTCAGTGTAAAAAAGTTTGCACTAAATACATATATACTCCTAAATGGTATACGCTCTAAGTTTATGATTTCAACTGACCATAATATTAAATCCCTTCAAGATTTTACTGGTATGTTTACATTGGTAGTTAATGCAGTAAGTCTTTTTTTGCTTTTATGATATGATATTGGTCCAACGAATTAATAAATTACTTAACAGTAATATTAAGACGCACTAACTTCATAACAGTAATTCTGTTGATAGATTATCTGGTTTAGATACAATTAGAGTAGGTTTAGTAAGATATTGTCAGGAGATAATGATAGTGAATTTGAGTAATGATACCTATAATGAAGGTTGACACTCCGCCCGCAATTATTGAGTTAGTGTCAATCACACCAAACATAATTTCCTGTGAATCGAAATATACACAAAAATAGTAATAATAATATATTTAAAATAAATGCATTTAGTAGAATACATAAAAAGTAATGGAAACGCAAATATTTAAATATTTAATACAGCCAAAACACTTTTTACTAATAGCATTTTTAATTTATATAGATTTTTTTTTGCACGAAATTATGTATTTCTATTAAAATATTTCACCCTACAAACTATACTTTTGTCTTTTGGGACAAACAGTTACAATTATAAAGAACTGCGCAATTTAGTCGTTAGGACTATTGTTCGTGGAGTAGTATATGTTGCAAGATATAAATAATGCACTGATCGTATAGTCATTTTTATTTGTAAATACATTAAAAAATTGTGTTCAAGTTATAAGCTCTCACTGTTTTGTAATTAGCTTTGTCCCACCTGGTAATTTTGAACAAGAGCGTGTATAAACTAGTTACTGACATGTTTGAAAAACCTAAATGTTGGAACACCGAATTAGATGGTGATGGTACCAAAGCGAGTATTTTTACCTCTCGCTAAGAGAGGCATTGGACTCATACTAAATATCGCATATCTAGATTTTAATGAATAAGCACGTTTTAAGGTCCCTACAATCCAATTTTAACATTTTTACGATAATGCGCGTGTGCGTGTGTGTGTGTGTGTATATATGTATGTGTGTGGATGTTGGAAGGACGATTTCTCGAAAACGATAAGACTTAATATCTGTTTAACTACGTATTTCTCAATCGGACGTTAATGGGAAGAGTTGAAAAGGTTTTGGTAGCAATTGGAAAACCGGAAATAGCAGATTCTTAATAAATCTTCTAAATATTATTTTTTGAAATTTTTTATTTTCATTCTCTATTTTATATTATATATATATATATATATATATATATATATATATATATATATATATATATATATATATTCACACCACACTTCTGGTGACAAATTAACTACGCGAATTTAGAAAATCTTGAAATTTTAAATGAAAAATTCTGACATTTGACATGTATGTAAATAATTACTAATCACATGCACATGCTTGCGCCGTATACTTATGTAGGTAAACAAAAAACGGAAGTGGCGAGAGGTATTGTGTTGGGCACAATAGATTTTTTCGTTCAAATCCCAGTTTATAAAAATCAAGCACTTCTATTGGTTGACTTGTCGACTCCACACCAACTATGCCACCATGAAAACAATGGTCGCATTCATAAGATCACACAGTTACCGCTACGCTACTTCGTCAACTGTTGGGAACTTATAAATGTACAGTAAAATTTTTGAAAGATGTCCGATCAAGGACATCTACGAATTGTATGAATTCAGATTTTTGCCCCGCCCATCCTGACAAATTCAGTAGTGTCGTTTGCTTAGTTTTTGTGAAGGTACATAAGATACTACTGTTATTTTATTATTGTAAAAATATATGTTACAATAACAGCATTCAAAATTCAAAAATAATCAACTGGTAAGTTTATTAGCAAATGTAAAACCAAATATGTGAGAAATAAGATACTGACACAATGTCAGTGTCAGTGACACTGACAGAAAATAACGTTATTCGTACGGCTATATATCAAGGTAGTGTATCTGAATTAATATATAAACTTACGTTACAGCGTAAGTATTATCAACAACGAGCATAGTTTTAAAATGGAATGTCCTAACTTAGTCGAAATAATATGAATTTTTGGAAGACAAGCGTGTTATATCCATCCTTATTGCACACGCTTAAAGCCTTTATAAAGGAGGAGGATAAATGTATGCCAATTTGTTAATTCGTTCATGATACAGATGACCTTGATCGGACATCTTTCAAAAATTTTACTGTACATGCTACATTCATAGTTACATTCATAGTTACATTCAGTCCAACCCGTCCAACTTAGTTCAAAAAAGTGAGGTTAGATTACAATTATTGTCTGTTTTATATTTTTATTAGTTAGGATAATTGGAAATTAGTTTTTATTGGTTTTTAAATAATAAATATTGATACTTGTCACATGTCAAAACACACATAACCCGCCTTAGTAGCCAAGTAGCATACGCTCCCAAAAAGTAGCGTATTTTAAAAGCGCTACAAAACATGGCTGACCGTTCTGACGGTAGCATAAAAGTAGCGTTCAATTTGTAAGATATATCGGTAACTGTTCTACAACTGTTACGTCTTATGAAAGCGACCATTGTATAACCTTGAGCGGAACTTCACCCAAGATATAGCAACTTATAAAGTATAATTATAAATTCTTTTAAACCATTTGATAAACAAGGAGATATAAATTTATCATCATTAGTTTTAAGAGAGTTAAAATATCCACGATGTAAGTAGTAGCACTATCCTGTCGCCTTTAGATATGCGCAGTGTTTTCATCCGCTATGTTTTTCTCGTTAAAGTTTGGAAAGTTTGCTAATGATTCGGTTTTTCCTATACAGTACAGAAAGAATGTGTAAATTGTCAAGACAAGAAATGCAAATTTTACAGCGCATTCTTCGTCAAGTGTTGCACACTGCATTGTAAGACAGACAGATAAGAACTTTCATTTACACTTTTAATTAGATTTGTTCCGCCTTGCCGTCCGTAGTTTCCTGAAAAATACTTTTGCTGCAATCAGGACTTGTTAGCTGATAAAACTATGTAAATACCACGCCATACATTAGGTAAGATAACGTGGGAATAAACTCAAGGTGCTATAAAGATTCTAATGCGTATGGGAGCATAAAATACTACGAATTATGAGTTACTTCACAGAAAAAAAAAATATAAGTATATTAGAGATATAAAATTTTATATCTGGTCTCCTTTCTGACTGATGCATTTTATTACCAGTAAAAATTTTAAGACTTGGGAAATGTTATTGAAATTATCTTAACGTTTGGCAATAAATCTTGGAGCATTTATTAGTTTTAGTATTGCAGATACGAGCTTTAATGGTTCATCGAAAACTAGTCCATTTTCACATTGCATCTATTTTATATGATTTCAAATGTAATGAAATATTTTTGATATTAATTATTGAAATATTGCTACACTGAAGTTGAAACATTAATTACTGTTTACATAAATATATAATTCATTTGTAATAATAATGAACATATTATGAAACATGATATGTTATAGAGTTAACTATTATATGTTCATTTGCATTTTCCAAAACTTCATTAACATTTTACAAATTTAATTGATGATTGTGGTCTTGGTGATTTTCCCACGATGACAACTTTCACTAACTGGTGGTCGCTGGGTTGGTCGACCATGACTACAGTGACGACTGCCGAGGAACACATACACTTACACTTTGTTGAGAAACACTTACATTATGGACAGATACATCATTTTGCTATATAACTAATTTTTATTTACATAAATTTACATTTAAACTAACTAATTATTAATTTATTACACTAGACATAACTAAAAACATAAACTAAACTGTTACATTGTTGTAACCCTGCGTACTAGCATCTAGTACGCGCTCAACTTAAAACTCGAGACTACATGTCTACCATTTGAGTTTCTACAACAGACTGCTCAAAAACAAAGCGTTATCTTCGTGAGAGGATTATCTTAGGGGTGCAGGGTGAAGGATTATATGGCATCCATATCAAAATATCAACCCTGCACGTAGGCATGCAATAACTTCTAGACATACATATTTTTACATTCCGTCACCTTTAGGTAAGGAAGATGTCTTTGGTCAAAAAATTCATTGATGAGTTTTTAGTGAATAAGAATGTTTTAGGGTCCCTATAATACGATTTTACCATTTTTACGATGATGTCTGTATGTATATATGTGTGTTTGTTTGTGTGTTTGTGTGTGTCTGTATGTCTCTGTGTGTGTGTGACGAAAGTTTCGGATCGCATAACTTCAATACCACGATTCCAAAAATTATATTTTTTTCGTATTCCTCAAGTTTACATTCAGAAGAACAACTGATTAGATTTTGGTTATAATTGGTGAACCGGAAGTAGCCTCATTTGAAGATTTAACAGTTAAATATAATTTATTGACATTTAACGTTATTTTAACTTAAAGAATATATTATTCTCTATACGATTTGATTGCATTTTATACTTCATATTCAATAGATATAGAATTAAAGAATTTTAAGGAAATTAAATTTTATAAATCAGCCAGCTATGCTAAACATGGAAACTACTAATATATTCATATAATTCAAATTGACAGATGTCAGTAAAAATAAAATAAATTAATGTGGCAGAGATAAGGATGTTGAAGTAGATGTTGGGGAAGACACGGGAAGATAGGTAAGGAAATAACTCTAGTGTTATAAGTTTCTAGAAAGATACAAGCGAGATTAGTACATTAGTTTGAAAATGTTATGAGGAGAAATGAATATATTGGATAAAGAATGAATAGCTTAGTTATAGAAGGTTGAAGAAACAGAGGAAGACCAAAGATAACATGGAAGGATTGTATTGCGGAAGACTTGAGAGAAAAAGAACTGAATGAGAACGACACGTAAAACAGAAATGAGTGGAAGAAGAAAATAAAAAATAGCAACCCCTAACGAATGGGGAAAGCTTAAGAGAGAGATGTTAGTGTCAAGTGTAATTTGCATAATTTGTTTATGAAATAATTTTACTGGAAATTTAGAATCTTTTGCTAGAAAATTTATATATGGATTTTTTTATATTGTTACGAGAATTGGTTACCTAGCAATTTATCGAGTGGTATTGACAAAAAAATCACGAGCTGTCAAGCGAGTGATTTTTAATCACTGTCACGAGATAAATTAGCAACAGGCTCGAGTAAAGTAATCAGAAAATTTTGCCAGGATATAATTTAACCACGAATGGTATTTGGATAACTACTTCCAAAATAAAAATCTGGTAATAACTTTTCTTTACAAAAATCTTTAAATTTTTATTGCTTTTAGGTGTTATATTTAAGATTGCTTTTTCCATTTTCTGAACAGACCTGTTCGAAACGACTCATTTTGAATAAAAACTGAAAACACTGAAAACTTTTATTTTTGTCTGGATAAAAAAAGGTGTCCTCCAAAAGTATATATTATCTGGTATACTAATGAAATATTTGTCTTCTGGAAAATTTAAATCGTTTAATGAATTTTTGCGCATCCTGTAATGAAATATTACAATAAAGCATCACAGCATTCTCATGAACATCTTTGTTCTCCCACAGTTTCGCTTGTTCGCTGTTGTGAACAATGTCCTGTAATGTTCTGATGAGACAGAGTATTAACATAGTGTTCAGTGTTCATTAAGCAGCCTACTACAGTCCAACAGTATTGGAGTATATAGGACAAGGCTAACTAATACACAGGGATATGGGTGAGATTCTGAAAGGGATAGTATGGATTGCAAATTTCGACGGAGTGTAACGATGAAGACATAATGAAATATAGGTACTATTTGTTCTGTAGATCAGTAACTATATGTTTCAAACACTAAGCTTTCTTGATTCAGGTTATTTTTGAGATCTTGGCAAACCTTTTACCTCCCGCTACCCTTGGTAAGGGAGGTATAGGGATCGTGCTAAAAATCGCATATCGAGATTTTGGTAAATGACCACGTTTTAAATTCCCTATAATCCAATTTTAACATTTTCACGATGATATCTGTGGGTGTGTATGTGCGTGTGTTTGTGTGTGTGTGTGTATGTGTGTGGGTATGTATGTGTGTGTGGAACGTCTGGGCACTTTAACTCAAATACCATCATTTAGAAACTTTTGAAACCATGTATTTCTACCTTATTCTAATATGAAAAGAAGCCATTAAATTTTGGTGTCAATCGGATAACCGGAAATGGAATTTACTTGAAGCTCAAAATAGTTTTTCTTCAAAAAATACCTTTAAATGTTATTTTTTCGCAATTTGTTATTATAAATATTAAAGATTATTACATTTTCTACAGGTTTGCATTAATACTTTTTCTATATATTTTATGGATAAATTTATAAAGAAAGTACTATAAAAATTATATAGAGATGACAATTCATGTTCACTTGTTCGAAGAAAGAATACACAGCACTTTATACAGTAGTAGCTCAGCAACATTTCATGTTAGGAAGAGAAAGATTATTTAACGTATGTCTATATAGTTAATGTTGTATGACAGATATACGTAAATGGTGACATTACTTTCTAACACATTACAAATAATAATGACGTATGTCGTAGAATTACAGATATCTAATTATCTACTGCACTGCCCTCTGTCCTAATAGTTACCCAGTGACGTTGACATTTAAATCAAATTATTATTCCATGGTTTTTGTCAAATCTTATGTTTTTGGGTTTTGCAAATACATAGGAGAAGAGCATAAATCTTTGAGAAAGACATTATTTAAAAAGAAACATAATTTTCAAATAAATTACACTTATTTTTTTCAGTTAAAATGTATCCATAAATATTTCATTATATATACCATACGGTTAATAAATGACCTTGAATTGTCATCTTTCGTGAACCAAACTATATCTCGGAACTTACGCTATAAAGACAATTCCATGGTTACACATTTCAGCTCAAATGTTGTGACAGATAATTGTCACTGTCGAAAAAATAATGATTTCAAATTAATAACAGTACTGTTTTAAAAAGAAAATTGTAAAGAGAACAATAGTTATATGGAAAGTAATTTAATATACATAATTTCTAGCATTAGTAAATATACCGGTATGTATTTAAATAAATAAATATATTATCACAGCATATTATCCATTGCTGGGTGTGCTACTCTGCTTTGTACATATATTTCGGTAATGATAGTCACATATTTATATCTTGCAAGCTTTTACCAAGCGTCGCCACATTGCTGGTGTGGAGAGTGCAACACAGGGGACATTTAAAATTCGAAATATTTAGCGTTGATCGGGATCGAATCGGGTTCCCCAGATTCGCAACCAGACATCAGGCATGCGACAATGAAACCCCATAGCAATATATTTAAATTAATAAAAATTAAATGGCGGGAGGTATTGTGTTGGTCACATCAGAATTTTTTTATAATTTTTGATGAAATGAAATAACGCGGCGATATCTACGGAAATCAGCTTCTTTGCGTTGTTGACTAGAAGTTAGACTATAATACAGTCAAACCTGTCTATGCCGGACTCTCAACAAGACAGAACCGTCTCTATAGCGGAATGTTTGAAAAGTCCCGCGACATTGAATAAGAATTAAAATTTAATGTTATCTGCACAAGCCGGAAACTGTTTATCGCGGACGAGGAAAACGATTTTAGGTTCGCGCCGGTAAATACAAACCTGTACAAAACGGAAGCGAGCGTTTGCATGTAAAAATCACGTGGTGTTTGAGAAACAATAATTGGTCAATCTGCAACGTTATGGTATACAAACATTGTATTCGTAGCCAAAACAAAACCGTCAACATGTACGAGTAAGTGTTCTGTCCTTAAAGTTGGCGGTATTAAAAGTAATCTTCTGCATTTAATGAAAATTCAATATTTCAATCAGCCCCATTGTATTTTTTAATATTATAAAACATAACATATGATTATTTTTATACTAATGGATAGGAAATTTCATGTAGGTACGTTTCAAATTTAAATAAATATACTGGGTGTAACAGTTAAACGAGCTACAAATAATTTCTGTATTACTAGAGATACAATAAAATACTATAAGAAATCTTACATAACACCAAGGGAAACATCCGATTAGAGAAGAAAATATTTTTTTAAATCAGTGGTTCTCAATTCAGAATATAACTTTATATTTTTTTTAAATGGGATAGTATATATTTTTTTGGCTCACACGATAGAGTATTTATTTCTGAATTCAAGTGTGTAATTGTTTTGTATTCTTACATAACAAAAATTTCGAGAAAAATTGAATTGAAATTTACATAAATTTGATTTTTATAGTCACTTTTCAGTAGGCTGTGTATGAAACAAAAACTGCTATTTGTCAATTTGAATTATTTAAGATAGAAATCATGTAGAACATTGTTTTTATAAAGCTATTAACAAATATTTGTTTCATTTTAATTTAAGATCAATTGTATTTCATATATACCTACTAAAAAAAACTGTTGTGGCCAGCACAATACCTCTCGCCACTTCCTTTTTTTGGTTACATAAGTATAGGGCGCGAACAGTAATGTTACATTTTTGGGCTTGACAAGCAGATGTGTGGGCCCGTTTCAGAATGATAATTAGTAATTATGTACATAGATGTCAAATGTTAGAATTTTCCATTAAAAATTTCAAGATTTTCTAAATTTACGTAGTTAATTTATCACCAGGAGTTTAAAGTTTACTTGTATGCCATTCATATTTAACATTTAATTCTGCTCCACATGGAATTTGAAAATCACTAAATTTAGAATGAGAAATTATGATATTTGACATCTATATACATAATTACTAGCTATCATTCTGACATGGGCCCCCATATCTGCTTGTCAAGGCCAACAAAATCATATGACTGCTCACTCCCTATTGTATTTAACATTTTTTGTTTACCTACACTCTACTTACGCATATATCTATTCCATATATATTTACATTGTTTAATTTTAAATTCATTTTTGATGAAGAAATTTTGTCCTCTTCTAATTTTTCGAAATGTTTCCAATTCTATTAATACATTAAGAAATAATATAATGTATGTACTTCCCAGAAAAAGTCTTCAGTAATGTCTTCGGATTTCTGACACTGACATTTATCTGTCAGTTACAAACAATTTAAATTTTCAACTATTTTCCATGGCCATTCTTTCGGCTGTAAAATTTATTATAACAGATTATTTTACATATTATATTTCTTTTATCTCTAAATCTATAGAATATATTGTAAAATATTTAAATGTATCAGAAAGAGAATTTATTTTTCTTTAATATTATCAAGAAAAAATTTCAAAAAATATTATTTAAAAGATTTTTTTTCAAGAATCTTCTACTTCCGGTTGTCCAATTGTTACCAAAACCTTTTCAGATCTTCCCATGAATGTCCGATTGGGAAATACGTAGTTAAAAAAAATTAAAGTCTTATAGTTTTCGAGTAACCGTCCTTCCAACATCCCACACACACACACACACACACACACACACACACACACACACACACACATATACACACACACACACACACACACACACATACACACACACACATCCACACACACACACATCCACACACACACACATCCACACACACACACACACACACAGACATCATCGTAAAAATGTTAAAATCGGATTGTAGGGACCTTAAAACGTGCTTATTCAATAAAATCTGAATATGCGATTTTTAGCATGAATGCAATACCTCTCTTAGCGAGAGGTAAAAAGACTATAAAAATCAAAATGCATTTAAATTTCAATTCAATTTTTATCAATATTTTTGGACATAAAACGATTATATGGTTGAAAAAAATACTCTATCGAATGAGCTTAAAAAATATATACTATCCCATTTAAAATATTATAACTTTGTATTGTAACTTGAGAACCACTGGTTTAAAAAAATATTTTCTTTCCTAGGCGGATGTCCCCCTTGGTCTTCTATAAGATTGTTTTGTAGTATTTTATTTTATCTTTACTAATACATAAATTGTTTGAGGTAATTCGTTTAGCTGTTACACCCATTTGAAAATATAAAGTTATATACCATTGTGTGAAAATGGAACACCCGATAGAAAAACCTCCACTGCAGACATTTTAATTTAAAATAAATTTTATTTGAAAATATTTTCCATAATATTAATTATTTTTATTATTGAATTATTACGTTATTAGTGTTATTACTACAGTATTATAGTTACGTTTACAAAAATATTATTGTTCTAAATTATAATTAAAATTTGAAATAAAAATTATTTCCGTTTTGTAGAGGTTTGTTTCCGTCTTATAGGAGATTCGTGTAGACGCCGGAAAACTGATCAAGCCGGAATGATATTTTGGTCCCTAACGATTTCGGCTTAGGCAGGTTTGACTGAACATATAATTTGTAAATAACTGACTTCGTCCCGATTCGAGAGTTTCATTCCAACTACTTCAGCTATGTGATGATTGTAGGATAAAAAAAAACTTTACTAGGCCAGATGCTACTGCAAAACTTCCTTCTTCTCGCCAGTGCAAAACCGTTCGTAAAACCCTGGCGAAGAAGTGGCCTAGCTAAATTGTATTTTTCCAGAAAATTGTAGTTTAGAACTAGTGATGTTGCTTCGGTCAGATCTTCTCTTGTGCATTCTTCTTCTAAATGTGATCAAATCAATGAACATAATAGTGTAATAACGTAAAATTAAATGCAAAATATATAGTAATAATAATGTGAACAAACATAAAAAGAAAATATTAAAGACCTGGCTGTAATAAGAAATATTAAGTGAAGATACTAGAAAATAATACAGAGCTCAAAACAAAGTTGAACCATAATAAACCAGCCGTTCTCACAGACTTGACTCAAGCCGAGCCAAGCCATGGCTCGACTCAGTTTAAGCCTTTTCTTCAATGTCTAGGATTCTCATATGCTGTGACTTGGCAAGTCAACACATCACGCTTAGTCCCGCGCCTTGGTAATATAATAGTCCAGCCTAGCAACTATTACGTATTTGTAGGTGTGTAATTTTTCCGTTAAATTTATAGATTTGAGATTTTGTTTAGGTTGAAGTATTTATGAGACAGTATGTAAAATTATGTTTACAGGCGGATGTCTCAAGGTTAGAGCTTTTCTGCAGAGCTATGAGTCCGTTACTTGTTGTCCCATTGAACACTAATAGTTTTCGTAAGAAATTAGAAAATATCTCGAGTTTTATATATGAGATGAGCCGAAATTAAGGGTTTGAAAGTCACTTGTTTCTACCCTCAAAGAGTATATTAATCAGAGTCAAAACGATGACTCCTTATTGTTGTTTTTCATTCCTTGTTGTTCATGTCTATGACTTTGTGTCAGACTGAGCTTGGTATTTCTGTGTAAAATAACCGATTAAATTATACTGTTGGCTCTATCATCGTGAGTTGAATTTCTAGAACCGTGGGCTTACTCATGCAAGTATTGTATTTGAAATCGGTATTGAAAGATTTGTAGATCGACGTACACTGCTTGAGATTTGATAAATTCAACTGATGGCGTTGTGTTTTATTTGCTTTATATAATTTTATTTATTCGCGGAGAATTATTAATTTATATATTTTTGTTATTGTTGGAAATACCTGTTTGTTTTGCCTACATTTTCAGCGTGTGTCTTAGTGACCTGTGGGAAACCCACTACCCAAATTTTAATTGATTGATTTGTTTAACACGTTTTGTCCACTCGAGGACTTTGAAAATACGGATTCCGCTACCTTTGACCTTAATAGTTTTTGCATTAATAAAATTAGTGTTTTACTTTCAGGTCAAATCATATTGTGCAGGTATAAGTAGTATTAAATACTATTAATCTATCCATTTTGATTACACATTTTTGTTTTATAACGGAAGTATTACAAAAATCACTGCCGAACCTGTTACAGTAATTTGCCTTTAGATGAAATATGTATTCGCACTCGGATAACTTTTTAATACTTTACAAAAATTGAGTAGCTTCTAAGTTTTCTCGTGCTAAACTATGTTAAATTATGTACATATAAAGCATTTTGGTTAAAATGTTTCAATGTCCATTAAGTAGCACCGTATACCCTGGCGTTGGGAGACTGAAATACTGTACCAACAGAAAACGATTATTTTCAGACATTATGAAAAGTTTATTTGCTGAACAACAAAATTAACTTACATATTATTATGCATATTATAAGATTTTTACCTTCCGTCACCTTTAGGTAAGGAAGGTATTGTCTTTGGTCAAAAAATTTAATGATGAGTTTTTACTGAATAAGCACGTTTTAGGGTCCATATAATACGATTTTACCATTTTTACGATGATGTCTGTATGTATGTGTGTCTGTGTGTGTGTGACAAAACTTCCGGATTCCATAACTTCAATACCACGATTCCAAAAATTATATTTTTTTCGTATTCCTCAAGTTTACATCCAGAAGAACAACTGATTAGATTTTGGTTATAATTGGTCAACCGGAAGTAGTCTCATTTGAAGATTTAACAGTTAAATTTGATTTATTGACATTTAACGTTATTATAACTTAAAGAATATATTATTCTCTGTACGATTTGATTACAATTTATACTTCATATTCAATAGATACAGAGTTAAAGAATTTTAAAGAAATTAAATTTTATAATTCAGCCAGCTATGCCAAATTTGGGAACTAGTAATATATTCATATAATTCAAATTGACAGATGTCAGTATCAATAAAAAGTAAATTAATGTGGCAGATATGAGGATGTTGAAGTAGATATTGGGGAATACACGGAAAGATACGGTAAGAAAATAACTCTAGTGTTACAAGTTTTTAGAAAGATACAAGAAAGACGATTACATTGGTTTGAACATGTCATGAGGAGAAATGAAGAATTATATTGGAACAAGAATGAATAGTTTAGTAATAGGACGTTAAAGAAACAGAGGAAGACCAAAGATAAGATGGAAGGACTGTATTGCGGAAGATTTGAGAGAAAAGGAACTGAATGAGAACGGCATGCAAAAATAGCGAGTGTCAAGTGCAATTTGAATAGTTTGTTTATGAAATAATTTTACTGGAAATTTAGAATCTTTTGTAAGAAAAATTATGGGATTTGTACATTATACACGAGAATGACGGAAGGTATTGTGCTGGCCACAACAGATTTTTTTAAAATTACATGGTACGCCACTTGGGATACTTAAAAATATTGATCAGAGTAGTTGTGATAGGAAATTTGATCGGTCCAGCTCATGTATAAATTGGTAAAATAGTATAGAACTGTTTCAAAATGTAGCACACATGATGATGAATAGTTTTTCATATTATGTTACAATGTTTTATCATTTTTTTGACAACGTTTCAATATTTGCACTAAACTTTTGTAATTACGAATGAAAAAAATATGGTTTTCATAAACTTTTGTTTTATTTATATACCTCTACAATCCTCATATCAAGTACGCTTTTCAATTTGATGTTTCGGGAATTTTCAGGTATTTTTTTCCCAAAAATAAAAAAAACTGTTTTTTTTTTTCGAAATGGTAAAGTCTGAACAAACTCGTAAATTACAGCTTAATTATGAAATATTTGCATTTCCCAACAATGCTCTAAACATTCAAATATTATTACAATGCAACTATGCAAAATATTTCTAATATATCCTAGTGACTTTGTTCTCTAAATTCCTCGACAGTTGCATTCCAAATCTCATAATTTAATCCAATATCAAAGCAACATGTGCAGCAAGGTAGTTCCGAGAAATGAATTCAATCAAAATGTCAACAGTCAAAGAAACCGCACAATTTAATTATTCGATGTAGGAGTTATTTAGAAGTAAATTAAATGCTTTGTTTAAATCAGGAGGAATAGGTATTTACTTTTGAACCTGACATTCATTTATTAATTAAATATATTTTAATATCTCAATTCGTTTCCCTGGAGTAATATCGCTACGCCGGCGAGAAGTTTTGTGTTTGGATCAAAATTGCAATCCCAACGTACAATTACTATTTGAATTAACGATATTTATTGTAGTAAAAGTTATAGCTTTGAATATATAATACATATAAGAACGGCAACGCATATGGCCTAGCAAGATACTATATCTGTCTCTTTTTATTCACAAAATTATTATAGATAGCTAGTGACTCCTACCACAAAACTATGAACTACGGTAAATCGTGCTGACAGCATTGCCAGATACTATTTGTTAGAGGTATTCAATAATCAATAATTCAAAAATATTGTTTCATAATAACCAGATAATATATTTTGAATCTTCAATGTACATGTATACTTGTTTTACAGTAGCAAACTTAAAAACCTTTATAAAATCTTAACTTACTGATTTAGCTATGTGGCAACACTGTGCAACATCCACCTATTATGTATTTTTTAACTAACTCAGAAATAATTCGTATACGGAGAGATAGATGGCACCTTCTCTCGAAATATTTAATCTAATTACATTACGCTGCCGTTCTTATATGTATTATATATTCAAAGGTTATAGTAAAATAAATTATATTCATATGACTACATAGGTATTATATTTTCAACTATGTGCTATACATATACTTTGAAATATGAACAGTGTAATAATATAGGGATCAGTATAATTCACTAATTTTTGCAAAAATTGCTAAAAAACTAATATATCTTAAATGAAAAAAATAATTTTTATAAATAGATTTTGGGGTTTTTGTATTCTATTGGCACAAAGTGAATTCTGCTGTTCTCTGTAATACTTATGGCCTTATAAACTTTGGAAGATATTGTTCATATTCCAGCTTATATTACAGTACTGTTGAAAATCCCATACCTATGTAGTCATATGAATATTGTTTATTTTGGAAGAATAAATTTAACTGGGTGTCAATTAAAGAATTATTTCAATCAAACAGGTCACTGTTATTAGCTGCTGCACTAGACTTTACCCTAGAAATTATAATATGTCAGTATGTAAATAAAAACATTTATTTTATTAATGGATATTATTACAAAAACAACTGTAGCGTTTATAATAATTATTAATACGTAAGTATTTTTAAACAAATATAATTAAACTTATAAAGGATTTAGTTTCACAAATCGGATTGTCTGTTAAATGAAGAATCATTTCTACATGTAGTGGTTCCCATTGTAGCAGAAAGCAATACTGTTGATATTTTATATATGAAATGAGCACTAACTGAAAAATCTGATGTGGCCAGCACATAACCTCTCGCCGTATATTTTACCTGGCTGTATGCATAAAGCAAAGATTATTTTTATAAATACAAATAATATATTCATATAAATCTATGACGTATAAACTTCTTTATTATTCAATAATAGCATGTCTCAACATGAAGATATTTTACCATAAATTATGTTACAATAAATTACAAAGTAGAGTTTACCATATATAAATATTAGGCTGGTAACAGCAATTTTCCATTCGAACAACTTTGTTTACTTTCTCTTCATATTCTTCTAATAAAAACATTAATTTTGGGCGGTCTAAAATGTATATATCTGGATTGTGCATCTATTCTTATATATCTTCTTTTACATTTTATTTTTTCATACTTGTTATATCTAAATAACCTTAATTCCCTAATAAAGTGACGGATAGATTGCACTCCGATTTTGTCAATATTTACAACTTACTTGAGAAGAATTTGATAGCTTTTTCGCAATTCAAAGTTACTCTAGTCTACAGTACTGGTGTACATTGTCCCATAATGTTTGAAACAAATTTAAGTCCTTCAACCTAGACTTGTCATCTCCATAATAGTCACAGATCAAGAACTAAGGGATTCTCCAAGTACATTTTTAATTCATTACTCATTATTTCTGACACTGACATTTATCTGTCAGTTACAAATAATTTAAATTATCAACTATTTTTCATGGCATTCTTTCGGCTGTCAAATTTATTACAACAGATTATTTTATATATTATACTTCTTTTATCTCTAAATCTATGGAATATATAATAAAATATTTAAATGTATCAGATAGAGAATTTAATTTTCTTTAATATTACCACGAAAAATTTTCAAAAAATAATATTTAGAAGATTTTTTTTCAAGAATCTTCTACTTCCGGTTGTCCAATTATTACCAAAACCTTTTCAGATCTTCCCATGAATGTCCGATTGGGAAATACGTTGTTAAACAAATTTTAAGTCCTATACACACACACACATCCACACACACACACACAGACATCATCGTAAAAATGTTAAAATCGGATTGTAGAGACCTTAAAACGTGCTTATTCAATAAAATCTGGATATGCGATTTTTAGCATGAATGCAATACCTCTCTTAGCGAGAGGTAAAAATATGATTGCTTATAGTATTATGTCTTATAAATAGTCATAATTAATATCGTACCTTCAAAAACATGGGGTCTCGTGGCCGCGTACCTTAGTGTCTGGTTGCGAATCTGGGAAACTCATATAAAGTGGTTTAAATATTTTGGTTTCGCAGTTCACAATTCAGAAAAAACAACAGGGGCGTAGTTTAAATGTTTAAAATAAAGTCCATAACAAATTTCATTTTAGGTACCACTATTAAAAATCAAACTTCGCATATTGCGATTAATATGTTTAATTACTACATTACCCAATGGAGCAGGAAAACTTTTTTATTTATATAGTTCTATAATATTGATGAGCAAGTAGAAATACCCTTTAATAAACAAGCTGTTTAAAATGTTCACTTAGTGCATGACATCTTCATTTACCCTAATTTCCGTATTCGACCACTGTTCGATTATAAACAGTAGATATCGAAAACTTTATTATCGATACTTGTTCAACCATAAAACACACATTAATGTTCTTGCACACTCGGAAAGTAATTAGTATTTAGAATTTTTAAGTTACTTTAAGTACTTTGTATGACAAAAAGTATTTTAAGTACAGTACTAAATACTAATTTTGAAAAGTATTTTAAGTATTGTTAATATTGAAAGTATTTAAAGTAATACTTCCAGTATTTTTACTTCAAATAGTTCCCAGCTCTGCTACTGGGATATTATTTTTAACGTAGATCCTGCGACAAATTTGCCTAAAAAATCAAAATACCGATTGTAAGAAATACGTAAAATAGAAGCTACGGTACCACTATATAAAATAAACAAGGTCAATGTGTTTAGAGAACTTTGAAAGAGAACAGAAAATAAAATAAATAAATAAATATATCATCACGGCATATTATCCATTGCTGGGTGTGCCAATCTGCTTTGTACACAGATATCGGAAATGATGAAATATTTGAACCGTGCGGGCGCTTACCAGGCGTCACCTTACTGGCACTCAATGCTGGCGTGGAGAGTGCACCACAGGGGTCAATTTTGTGCGATTAAAATTCGAAGTAATTTTTGGCGTCGGTCGGGATCGAACCCGGGTCCCCAGATTCGCGACCAGACACTCAGGCAACACTTACATATGCTTGCAGCATATCGCGGATATCTGTAGTAATTGTATAGAAAATAGAGAAAAAAATGAATAGTTCAACTTGTTCAATGTAATTTTTATATCTTCCTGTATTTTAATATTTGAATTTAAGTTACTTATATTTTATATTCCTTTTTACCTCTCGCTAAGAGAGGTATTGCATTCATGCTAAAAATCGCATGTCCAGATTTTATTGAATAAGCACGTTTTAAGGTCCCTACAATCCGATTTTAACATTTTTACGATGATGTCTGTGTGTGTGTGTGTGTGTGTGGATGTATGTGTGTGTGTGTGTGTGTGTGTGTATGTATGTAGGATGTTGGAAGGACGATTACTCAAAAACTATAAGACTTTAAATTTGTTTAACTACGTATTTCCCAATCGGACATTCATGGGAAGATCTGAAAAGGTTTTGGTAACAATTGGACAACCGGAAGTAGAAGATTCTTGAAAAATAATCTTCAAAATAATATTTTTTGAAAATTTTTCTTGGTAATATTAAAGAAAATTAAATTCTTTATCTGATACAGTTAAATGTTTTATTATATATTCTATAGATTTAGAGATAAAAGAAATATAATATATAAAATAATCTGTTATAATAAATTTTACAGCCGAAAGAATGCCATGGAAAATAGTTTATTAAAATTGTTTGTAACTGACAGATAAATGTCAGTGTCAGAAATACGGAGACATTACTGAAGACTTTTTCTGGGAAGTACATACATTATATTATTTCTTAATATATTAATAAATACATAACATATATCCTTCAAAAATACTGTCAATCCTGGTAATGAATTGGAAACATTTCGAAAAATTAGAAGAGGACAAATTTCTTCAAAAAATGAATTTAAAATTGATCAATCTAAATATAAGAAATAGATATATGTATGTAGAATTTTTGGTGTAGAGTGTAGTATACAAGAAATGTTAAATACAATAGGGCGCGAGCAGTCATGTGATTTTGTTGGCCCTGACTAGCAGATATGGGGGCCCATGACAGAATGATAGCTAGTAATTATGTATATAGATGTCAAGTATCATAATTTCTCATTCTAAATTTAGTGATTTTCCAATTCCATTTATTTTCCTCGACAAGTAAATTCCACACTCCTGGTGAAAAATTAACTACGTGTATTTAGAAAATCTTGAAGTTTTGAATGAAAAATTGACAAGTGATATCCATGTACATAATTACTAATTATCATTCTGAATCGGGCCTCCACATCTGCTTGTTAAGGCCAACAATGTAACATGACTGTTATATACTTATGTAACCAAAAAAATAAGTGGCGAGAGGTATTGTGCTGGCCACAACAGATTTTTTTGATAGCTAAAACATTACTTTGATTTTATTGAAATGTCCTTTAGTTTGTATTTTGAATAATAAATTAATATAAACTGTGTATAGAATTTTTAAATTTGATTACAAGATTCGTAGATATTATTCTAATATCTAAACACCATAATGGTGGTTCGAAACACCATAATGATTTAAAAAAATCTTAATTAGGACCAACCGGTCTGAGAGACCGGCGCGACTGCTCGTATTATAAATATTCACTACTGTAGGTTTAACAAGGTTGGTTCGTAATACGGGCCATTGTCTTATACATGCAGTGGACAAAATAAAAACACGCATATGGCAACTATGTTCATAATGCTTAAAAATGTTTTTCATCACAAAGTTATTAAGTTCGGGTCACATTCATATGGCATGTGATTTAGATCATTCTGTGATAGAAACAGCCAGAAAAGAAACAAAATGTATTATATCATATCATTTTGATTGGTATCAAAAGGAACGATACGACGGTAAAAAAATCTTTGCAAGTGAAGATTTTTATGTTTTTTCGCTTTTTGTTAAAAGATCTGCTTGGAATATGTAAGATTACTAATAATGAGTAAAAATATGGCATCAAACTAAATGACTTTTTTTTCAGCAGATTCCAAATAAATTTATATCAACAAATTGATGAATCGTTTCTTATCGTGAATTTTGAACGGCGAACTCACATA
This sequence comes from Harpalus rufipes, assembly GCA_951394225.1. Lineage (NCBI taxonomy): Eukaryota > Metazoa > Arthropoda > Insecta > Coleoptera > Carabidae > Harpalus > Harpalus rufipes. The sequence continues at coordinate 39,229,007 of OX596283.1, forward strand.
GGAAGGACTAAGGACTAAGTACTACATTCGTTCATATCCTTTTTTTATTATTTTTATTATCATTTTCAATACCATTTGAAATAACTCTCTCCTATTAGAAATCATCATCATCTCCCTATAATGAGTTCATGTATCACTGTCACTTTCATCATGTCAAAGCAGTCAATTTCGTTTCCTGCTGTGGTATTTGGAATAGGTACGCGTGTAAAGATCCGCGGAACCGGGACCCTATCTGTCTTCATTCGCGTGGTACCTGACTGCTGGTAATTGGAGAGAGATTAATTATTTTTTCCCACGAGTAAATGTGATTTTGTTGGTGATATGTTGATGGAAAAGGTTGAGTGGTTGTTGAATGAAATGATAAAGGGTGAGGGTGATACATTCGTACAGTGGTTTGATATATCTGTGTCAGAATATGAAAATGATGCAACCTTAACCACAACAACTTTTGTGCAAACATTTTCGTTTTGTTCAAAGGTCAACCAGTTTAAATTATTATTGTTTTTTATACATTGTTTTGTTTAATTAATCTAACAGCTTTATAAAACTTATTTAGTATTTCTTGAATTTTTGGATTGAAATAAATACAAAATTACAAATTACAACAGTATCAATTTTTTTTAAACTTTGTTAGTTAATATAAATGTATTTTGATATTAAAATGTATGTGCACAAATCTATTTTTACCTCTCGCTAAAAGAGGTAATGGATTCATGCTAAAAATCGCATATCCAGATTTTATTGAATAAGCACGTTTTAAGGACCTTAAAACGTGCTTATGTATTGTATGGACAATCCGATTTTAACATTTTTACGATGATGTCTGTGTGTGTGTGTGTGTGGATGTGTGTGGATGTGTGTGTATGTGTGTGTGTGTGTGGGGTGTTGGAATGACGATTACTCAAAAACCATAAGACTTTATATTTGTTTAACTACGTATTTCCCAATCGGACATTCATGGGAAGATCTGAAAAGGTTTTGGTAATAATTGGACAACCGGAAGTAGAAGATTCTTGAAAAAAAATCTTCTAAATATTATTTTTTGAAATTTTTTCTTGCTAAAACTAAAGAAAATTAAATTCTCTGTCTGATACATTTAAATATTTTATTATATTATTATATTCTATAGATTTAGAGATAAAAGAAATATAATATATAAAATAATCTGTTGTAATAAATTTTACAGCCGAAAATATGCCATGGAAAATAGTTGAGAATTTAAATTGTTTGTAACTGACAGATAAATGTCAGTGTCAGAAATCCGGAGACATTACTGAAGACTTTTTCTGGGAAGTACATACATTATATTATTTCTTAATGTATTAATAGTTAAATATTTACACATACCCTTCAGAAATACTGTTACTTCCGACAATGAATTGGAAACATCTCGAAATATTGGAAGAGTAGGACAAAATTTCTTCATAGAATGAATTTAAATTTAAAATAATCTAAATATATGGAATAGATGTAAGTAGAATTTTTGGTGTAGAGTGTAGGTATACAAGAAATGTTAAATACATTAGCGCGCGAGCAGTCATGTGACTTGACAAGCAGATATGGGGCCCATGTCAGATTTTCAAATTCCATGTGGTTTATTTTCCTCGACAAGTAAATTCCACACTCCTGGTGACAAATTAACTACGTGAATTTAGAAAATCTTGAAATTTTTAATGAAAAATTCTGACATTTGACATCTATGTACATAATTACTAATTATCATTCTGAAATGGGCCCCCACATCTGCTTGTTAAGGCCAACAATGTAACATGACTCTTCGTGCCCTATACTTATGTAACCAAAAAAAAAAGAGGTATTGTGCTGGTCACAACAGTTTTTTTTCAATAATATGCATAATAAATTTTTAATTTTAAAATACATTCGACAACTTATTTCATTGAAATAATTACAAATGGGTTGAAAATAAAACACGGATATCTTATATTAAACAATATTACATTAAAAACTCGCTAAGTAGGAACACAGAAGGTACAATTAATAATCAAAGCAAATTAAATAGAATCAAAAACGCAAATATTTTCAAATGTCAAATTCACGTCAAATTCAAATGTTTCCCATGCATCCTTATTTTCCACATCAAAAAATACGTGAACCAATAATTGCGTTTATAATAAATATGTAGGTTTTTAACGCGACGTTAGCGACATCTATTGACCGGAATTGTGTACTACTGGCAAATGCCTGGTGCTCGCCATATAAGTTTCCAAAGGTTGGTACAATCTGTCTATTAGTCTAATCGTGAAAAGCGTCTGTTTCGATCTCCCTAGCGTTAAATTGATAATGGATAAAAACGAAGTTCGTGCGGTTACCAAGTTTTTTTTTATTTGGAAGGCAAGACGGCAACAGAGATCAAGACCAGGTTGGATGCTGTCCTTGGGAATGTTTCACCTTCGTTTTCCACGATGAGTTTCTGGATTTCGGAATTTAAGCGTGGTCGAACACACACCTGCGATGAGCCACATTCAGGTCGCCTAAAATCGGCTACCACACCGGAAATTGTGAATAAAATTTATGATATGGTTCTGGAAGATCGCCGAATGAAAGTGAGTGAAATTGAGGAAGCCATAGGCATATATTATAAACGTGTAGTACATATTTTCCATAATGAGCTGGGTATGAGAAAAATGTACGCCAGGTGGGTGCCGCATTTGCTTAATTCGGAGCAAATGCACATTCGGGTACGAACTTCAGCCGAAAATTTGGAGTTGTTTAAGAAAAATCCGGTCGATTTTAAAAAAACGTTTCATAACCATGGATGAAACTTGGATACACCACTACATATCAAAAACGAAAATTCAGTCGAAAGCGTGGATTGGACATGGTAAGTCGGCCACGAAGAAAGCGAAGTCAGTTCAATCGGTAGGACAGGTCATTTGGGACGCCAAAGGCATTCTGCTAATTGATTATCTTGATAAAGTAAAAACTGTAACTGGACAATACTACGCCACATTTTTAGATAAGCTGAAAGCAGCAATTCAAGAAAAACGCCCTCAGGAATGGCAAATAAAAAGATCTTTTTCACCAGGACAATGCGCCAGTTTGATGTTTTTACAAATCTACATCGTTTTCTTTATCGACGCGAGTTCAAAATTTTGCATAGTTTCTTTCGTAATTAATTTTCAAAGTTTGCATAAGAAAAGCATTCGCATAGCACTCGAGAGTGCCCCAGAAATTCATAATAAAATTCATCCTATCTCAGTACTACTATAATAGTTTTGTATATTTTATCAGTGTAAATATTTTGAATTTAACATATGAGCATCAGCTAATCATTAATGATTTTACAGATGCAGTTTCCAATACAGAGTTAACTGTAAGTGTACAGACTGGAAGATAGACTTTATATTAATAAATAGTCATGTAATTTATCTAAAAGTTATCATTAACTGTTAGTTCGTTATCAGGCACTTTTAACCTTGCAATACGAAACCAGCCCAATATTATTTATCAATTATTAACTGAGTGTTGTGTTAAATAATTAACCAGAATTCTCCCTATGTATTTAACAAAGCAGTGTAGAAGAGTTCGCATCGGGCGGCACTTTTTCGGAGGCGGCACTTTATATTACTTAAATAATAATTAGTTTTTAATAACTATAACTGAAATACACAGGGTGTAACACGAAAACCGGGCCATAGGCGTCTAATGGAGAATAGTATATATTACATCCGAGGTGGGATATCAGATACAACGCGAGGCTGTAATGAAACTCCCACCGAGGTATGTATACTATTTTATTTACAATCATCCTCTTTTAAAATCAATAATTTTCAAAATAAATCATTGACTTTATAACCTTTAATTTTATTAATATTTTTGACAGCATTGTTAAAATTAGTTTAGCCTACTTTTTATAGGGACCTACGACAATGTTGATAGGCAACCCCTACATAAACATTTCTAACCCGTGAGGTGGAAGTGAAATCTGTTATTTCTTACCCAAGAAATTGTCATTGCAGTTAGAAATAACATATTTCCTAACTTATCGACATGTTACTAAAATGATTGTGAATAAAATAGTTTTTCCTTGCGCAATAGTGGCTTATTAATTTTAGACAATAATGATTCAAATAAATGTTGTGGAGAATTAAATTCTGAATCTAATTCAATAATTACATTTTATTTTGCACGTCTTGTAACAGAGCAAATTGAATATAAAATAACAATACTGTTAATATAAATCTGAATTTGGTTAAAGTTTTCAACTAGCAATAATCGAACCTTCATTGGTTACGATATCGCCACTGCCGCCTCGGTGGTCGAGCGTGTTGAAGCAGCGTCCAGTAGCGCTCAACGCGATCTTCACCGCTCGAACCCGGGGGTCGTGGGTTCGATTCCCACCTGGGGCTTGGGTGTTTGTAAGTGTCTTTCAAATACAATAAATATGTAATGTAAAAAAAAAATTGTAACAATGAAACAAATAAAGTATTTGATTACGGGCTATAACTCACAGAGTTGAAAAGCCGACAAAATATTAAAAAAAATTAAAAAAAATAATCTGAATTTGAATAATCTTTTGGTGAACATTTCAAAACGAATTTAATAGTATTTTAATCTTAAAAATATTTGGCAGTTCTACAGAAAGTATCATTATATTTATTAGTGTTCCATCTACAATGTCAGTAATATCTGTAGAGTACTCCATTTCATTAAAATATATGTTTGTTTGTTAAAAGTAAATAATTCCATCAGTCCTCCAACTCATTCTGGTTTGCAGTGCAACTGCAAGTGCAAGTGCAACGGTTTCCACTTGGGTTTCCGTGTTGCAAGTCGTGTACGAGTTTCCGTGCGAGGTCCAATTGCAAACAAACGCTAATTCATCAGTAAACACTCTGGGACTAATGTGCTGCACCTGTGCTGCTCCGCTCCAGGCATACACCGTACACGTCACTTGGATGAGGTTTTGTGTTTTGTGGAGTCTCAGTGTGAAACAAAGCTTGTTGCACTACACGAGATAATACGTTTCAACTTATGAATTTATTATCCGTACCTACCTGTACTATATTATAACAATTTATTAACTCTGCAGTATGAAATATGTACAGTAAGATTACAATTACAAGTTTTTATAGCTTAATTCACCTAAACCTAAGGAGATATTTCAATGAAATATGTTTATGAAATTGGCATCCACCAGATGTCTCAGCTTGTTCCTGATACCGGCACATAAATGTATTAACCCGCCGTCACTCGCACTATGTGTTGAAACGGCATTGCTCGCGTGTTAGATTTTATCTAACATGAGTTTTTTAACAATATGTGGATTAAGAAAGGAAACCAATATTTGACAAATACTTTACTTAATCACAAAAGAATACAATAATAGGGTAAACAAAGAAAAAAATCTGATGTGCCCAGCACATTACTTTCCGTCAGTTCCATATGTATTTTTTACAAATTCCATTAAAAGATTATATATTTCCAGTACATTACATTTCCTAAGTTCTTTGTATTTTATACAGATTCCACACACAGTGTTTTGCAAAGATTCTATATTTCCAGTAAAATTATAACACAAACGTACTATGTAAATTACACTTGACACTGACATCTGTCAATCAGAATTATCTTAATATAGCGGCTGTTTCCATGGTTATAGATTTATGAAACTTAATTTCTTTATTATTTTTTTAACTCGATATCTATTGAACATGAAGTATAAAATACAATCAAATAATCGTATAGAGAACACAATATTTTTTAATATATAATATATAACTGCGTTTTTTTCAAGAAAAACTGTTAAAAATCTTCAAATACGGGTACTTCCGGTTGACCAATTATAACCAAAATCAAAACACCTCTTCTTTTGGATGTAAACTTGAGGAATACGAAAAATTATATTTTTTGTAATTATGGTATTGGATTTATGCGATCCAAAAGTATCCTCTCACACACACACACACATACACAGAAATACACACATACATACATACATGCATACATACATTCATTCATACATACATACATATATAAACACATCATCGTAAAAATAGTAAAATCGTATTCTAGAAACTCTAAAACGTGCTTACTCAATGAAAACTCACCATCGAATTTTTTGGCCAGCACAATACCTTCCATCAATCCTACGTATTATGTATAAATTCTTCTTCTTCGTTAGCTTTTCCCATTCGTTGGGGGCGCTATTTTTTATTTTCTTCTTACACTCATTTCTGGTTTGCGTGTCGTTCTCATTCACTTTCTTTTCTCTCAAGTCTTCCGCAATACAGTCCTTGCATCTTATGTTTGGTTTTCTTCTGTTTCTTCAACCTTCTATTACTAATCTATTCATTCTTCTTCCAATATATTATCCATCTCTCCTCATGATATGCTCAAACCAATGTAATCGTCCCTCTTGTATCTTTCTAGAAACTTCTAAGACTAGAATTATTTCCCTTCCTCTTTCATTCCGTACCGTATCTTACCGTGTCTTCCCCAATATTTATCTCAACATCCTCATCTTTGCCACATTCATTAACTTTTCATTGATACTGACATCTGTCAATTTGAATTATCTGAATATATTAGCAATTTATATGGTTAGAATAGCTGGCTGATTTATGAAATTTAATATCTTTATAATTCTTTAACTATATATCTGTAGAATATGAAGTATAAAATCAAATCGTATAGAGAATAATATATTCTTTAAGTTATAATAACGTTAAATGTCAATAAATGATATTTAACTGCTTTTTTTTCAAGAAAACCTGTTAAAAGTTGCAAATGAGGGTACTTCCGGTTGACCAATTATAACCAAAATCTAATCACCTCTACTTCTGGATGTAATCTTTAGGAATACGAAAAAATTATAAATTTTGGAATCGTGGTATTGAAGTTATGCGATCCGAAACTTTTGTCACATATAAACACAGATACACATACATACATACAGACATCATCGTAAAAATGGTAAAATCGTAATATATAGACCCTAAAATGTGTTTATTCACTAAAACTCATCATTGAATTTTTTGACCAAAGACAATAACTTCATTAACTAAAGGTCGTGGAACGTAAAAAATTGGTCATATACCCCATTTTAGAGAAATCGTTGTGGTTAGTTTAGTATCTAGATTTTAGTTTCAGAACTCAACAAAAAAATACTGATTACTGAAAATCTAATGGAACGCTCCACAGACACAGCTCCTCCGACGAGTGATGACGAACATAATCGAGACGAGTAATTTTTTAGCGCGGCTCAAACCGAATGAAATATAATTCGAATTATCATCCGATTATTAAAATAATCGAATCGGTAGAATTCGATTATTGAAATCTGAAATTATTAGATAAAATCTAACACGAGTGACGGAGGGTTAAAAGTAATTTCAATGAAATTCAAAATACCAATATTCTTTTTAAATTCTACATTTTACTAATATTTTTGCCTCATTTGCGGTAGAGAATATTGAACAATTATTTGTGTATAAATTTTTATTTCAATGAAATGAAATAATGACGACAAAACGTATTAAATATATCCATATCCTCATTATCACATATAATGAATATAAAAAGCAAAATCCTCGTAACGAATGTGGAATCCACATCCACATACGTGTCTGAACGTAATAAATCAAACGAAACTAGTAAAAATCCTCTCGCATTTATTTAATCCGCATGATATGAACCGTAAATATCCTCGCTAGTGGGGAAATATAAAACTGGTGTGTAAATAACATTACATGAGACAGTTATCCACACAAATAGGATTATGCAGCGGAAGGAGGCGGAGTAAATTGTGCGCCGACCTTTAATTAAGGAAAATACAAATTACACGCTAAAACAAACTCATTCTCTAGAATATCATTGCCAACGAGCGATAGCTTGTCTTTGAGCACGCGCCATATACAAAAAAGCTGCAGTGTACGTAAAGGAATTTTACACATGTAATAATTTCATATATTTACATTACTCTACACGGTGGTTGTTGAAAAATACAATTACTTATCTGGAGGTCTGAAACCCTAAACCCTTTAAAAATAAAATTGACGAAGGCTATCTACGCTGGCTCTCAGTAAAACAAGGTAAATTGATGTAAACGGTATTGATAAAAACATACGCTTTGTTTCACAAATTTTAGCAATGACTTAACATATTAGTCGAGGAATTATTTGGGATACCAGAGACCAAAAGCTTTAAGAATCGGCGCTTCTAATAAATCTAGTTGTTCGTTGATAAGGATTTTCCTTTCGTTTCTGGCTTTCTTAATTTCATAAACTTTTCGGAGAATTAATCTCCGACCATTCAACAAAAAATCTGATGTAGCCAGCACAATACCTTCCATCAATCTTGTGTATTATGTACAAATTCCATACAAAAATTTTCTTGCAAAAGATTCTAAATTTCCAGTAATATTATTTCATGCAAATGGCACTTGACACTGACATCTTCTTCTTCTTTAGCTTTTCCCATTCGTTAGGGGTCGCTATTTTTTATTTTCTTCTTCCATTCATTTTTGTTTAGCGGGTCATCTCTCGTCAAAATATTTCTTTCAAAATTTCATTTTTTGGTATTTTATGATTCCTTTACTCGGCAACTGAATTCCACACCCCTGGTAATAAATAAACCACATGAAATAAGAAAATCATGAAATTTTGAATGAAAAATTGTGACATTTGTCGGTTATGGACGTAATTAATAGCTGTCATTTTGACACGGGTCCACATATCTGCTTGCCAAAGTCAGCAAAGTCACGTCACTGCACGCGCCCTACACATAAATTTTCTTGCAAAAGATCCTATATTTCCAGTTAAATTATTTCATAAAAAAACTATGCAAATTGCACTTGACACTAACATCTTCTTCTTCTTTAGTTTTTCCCATTCGTTAGGGGGTCGCTATTTTTATTTTCTTCTTCCACTAATTTTTGTTTTGCGTGGCGTCCTCATTCAGTTTATTTTCTCTCCTTTCATCTTATATTTGGTCTTTCTATGTTTCTTCCACCTTCTGTTATAAGCTCTTCATTCTTCCAATATACTCATCTCTCCTCATGACATGTTCAAACCAATGTAATCGTCTCTCTTATATCTTTCTAGAAACGCCCAACACTAGTTATTTCCCTTATTCTTTCATTCATTTACTTTATATTGATACTGACATCTGTCAATTTGGATTACCTGAATATATTAGCAGTTTCCATGGTTAAGTTATAACAGCTGAATATGAAATATAAAATGTAATCAAATCGTGTAGAGAATAATATATTCTTTAAGTTATAATAAAATTTAACTGAGTTTTTCAAGAAAAACTATTAAAATCTTCAAATGAGGATACTTCCGGTTGACCAATTATAACCAAAATCTAATCAAGTCTGCATATGGATGTAAGGAAGAGGAATACGCAAGAATTTTAGTTTTAATTACCTAGAGTTGACGGAAAGTAAAAATGCGACCCAATAGATTATTAACTATTAACTATTCTTTAGATGAATGCAATTTCAACAATGTACTGAACGCCATTCTGGCAATATTAGAAAATAATGGATACAACAAAAATATAGTTCATAATATTGTCCGTAAGAAACAACAAAAGGTTCTATGCAAACAATTTTACAACTCAAATAAAGTTTCTGATAAAGAGAACTTAATTTACAAACGGTTTAAATATATTTGTGGAAAGGCGACGACAAATAAACCTTTTCTAAATTATAGTTTAAGAAACAATATTTCAATTGTTACATTTGTTAGTCAAAATTCTGTTTAAAAATAATTATCATTCTTCTATTAACTATCTGTTTAGTCTAAATGCCAGCGCTCTAGACATTTATTTGTTGATAATTAAGTCTAGTTATTACAAGCCTACCTACAGGGTTTATATTTGGTTATGGTTGCCAAGTGACATCCTGTACCCTGGCATCCCCTAAGATATCCTCTCACGAAGAAGATAGCATTTTGATTTTAGTCAGTCTGTATTAGAAACTCAAGTGGAATACATGTAGTCTCGAATTTTAGTTTGAACGCGTATTAGCGCTAGTACGCAGGGTTACCATAATGCTCAGTTTATTTGATTAGTTCAGTTTAGTGTAATCAATAAATGTTAATCGAGTAATAATAATATGTGTAAATAAAATTAATATATAACCTCAAAGAATGTGCTTGTCCAAAAGATAAGTGTTCACGTTTCATCATCCAAGTAAAAGTATGTGTTCCTCCTCAGTAAGGTAAACAAAGAAGATCGCCACCTCGTGTTACAAATTAATAATATGCAGAATTTAAAGAATTTAATGTTATACGGGATTTATACAATTCTTATAATTTAAAATATTATTTGGTAAATAATAAAATTGGTTGCAAAGATTAAAAATGTATCATCATATATCAATAATATAAAATTGTAGTAATTATAATTACATGTATATAGCGCAAACAAAACGTAATTTCAAAGTTGGAATTAAAGAATATTTATCCTGTTAGCGAAATAAATAAAAAATATTCCATTATAGCTGAATATTTACTGAAGAATATAATTCATTGTCACGTGACATTTTTCGCCAATCAACATTCAGAATATTCCAGCGATGATAAAAAACAAAGAAATTATCACCTTATTTATAGTAGTTACTAAGGGATTTGTTTTCTTTATTTACGACATTGACAGTTAATTTTGAGTATAAAAATAAGTAATAACAATAACTCAAACTCCGATATATTAAATAAAACTTGTACAGTAAAATTTTTGAAAGATGTCCGATCTAGGGCACCTGTATCACGAACGAATTAACAAATAGGCATACATTTATCTCTTTCTTTTGCAAAGGCTGTAAGAGTGTGTGATAAGGATGGATATAACACGCTTGTCTTTCAAAAATTCATATTGTTTCGACTAAGTTAGGACATTCCATTTATAAACGATGCTCGTTGTTGATAATACTTTCGCTGTAACGTAAGTTTATTTATTAATTCAGATACATTACCTGGATTCATAGCCGTACGTATAACGTTATATTCTGTCTGAGTCACTGACACTGACATTGTGTCAGTATCTTATTTTTAACATATTTGGTTTTACATTTGCTTATAAACTTACTAGTTGACTTATTTTTGAATTTTGAATGCTTTTCCTGTAATATATATTTTTATAATAATAAAATAACAGTAGTATCTTACGTACCCTCATAAAAACTAAGCAAACGACACTACTGAATTTGTAATGATGGGCGGAGCAAAAATCTGAATTCATACAATTCGTAGACAACCTTGATCGGACATCTTTCAAAATACCATGTTTTGTAATAGAATATGTATATCAAAAGTTAGGTTAGCAGCATACTCAATGTGTTACAAATTTCATTAAATTCTCTCATTAAATATAAGCTCGTGATATGATTAATAATCGAAGATATTGCCCGTGAAACCGAATCTGCATCTAGTTTCTAATCAAGAATATCAGCGATGATAATCATGTCACTTGTTATATTACGTATGAAAATAATCACATTGAAAGAAACGGCCGGAGATTAACCCTCCCAGAGAAGAATGAGGTTAAGAAAGCCATAAACTTAATTTAAAATAAAGACATGGCTAAAATTTAAAAACAAAACGAGTTTTTTTTATCAATACCTTTTACATCCCTTCAAAAATTATTCGTTTGGAACTACACACTTCCTCTATAACGATCCTACCATTATTATAAGCATTTATGTAACATCTACAGAATAAAACCAAGTTTAAATTAAAAGTATTGGTGGTGCAACTGGGCATTAATACAGGCCTTTTTAAATATTTTTTACGCACATCTTTGGCTATGTTCTTGTCTTTCACAATAAGACATCGCAGTTTTCCATCTCGAATCGTCCGATTCGCATCAAGTGATTTAAAAACACACGTTCGTGTCCCAACGTTCCGCGTGGCTGGTTGCGTTAAAAAAATATGTGCAACAGCCGAAGCTGAGGTTTGGCTACAGTCAGAGCTACACATGGCATAAAGGAAACATTGTTCGCTATCGATATATTGAGATACCGGTTTTTTGAATATAGGTTATGTATTTTATATATTCCTATTTCAACGTTTTGTATAATTTGAAAGGATGTGGGGAGAAATATTGCGTTGAACATTATTGCTATATTCACACAAGGAATTCATGTTAAATAATGTTTACTTTTGGTTTGAGATACAAATCAGAAATATTTTTAAAAAATTAAAAGAAAAATTGGCATGGAAATACTAAGCGAAATATTTGCTGATTTATTTATAACTGAATAGAAAATTCGATACATACATACATTGAATAATACTATTATTTAAACATTATTATTACAAAATAAAAATGTAAAGATAGATTATGCTGTCCAGATTTCAATATTTTACCTTCACCTTTAGGTAAGGAAGGTATTGTCTTTGGTCAAAAATTCAATGATGAGTTTCTAGTGAATAAGCATGTTTTAGGGTCCCTATAATACGATTTTACCACTTTTACGATAATGTCTGTATGTATGTATTTGTATGACGATCTTTTTGGATTATATATACCATATATACCATATCCAATACCACGATCCCAAAAATTATAATTTTTTCGTATTCCTCAAGGTTACATTCAAAAGAAGAGGTGATTACATTTTGATTATAATTGGTCAACCGGAAGTACCTTCATTTGAAAAATTTAATAGGTTTTCTTCAAAAACGCTATTAAATATCATCTTTTGACACAATATTAAACATATTAAAGAATATACTATTATCAACACGATTTAATTGCATACAAGAGAGACGATTATATTTGTTTGAACATGTTATGACTAGAGGTGAATATATTGGAAGAAGAATGAACAGTTTAGTAGTAGAAGGTAGAAGAAACAGAGGAAGACCAAAGATAAGATGGAAAGGCTATATTGTAAAGGACTTGAGAGAAAAAGAACTGAATGAGGACAACAAGGAAAATAGAAATAAGTGGATAAAGGAATTCAAGAATAGCGACCCCCTAACGAATGGGAAAAGCTAAAGTAGAAGAAGATGTCAGTGTCAAGTGCAATTTACGTAGTTTGTTTATGAAATAATTTTACTGAGAATATAATTCCTTAGTCACGTGACATGTTTTCCGCCAATCAACATTCAGAATCTCCCTAACTACGCGTTTATCACAGCGATGATAAAAAACAAGGAAATTATCACCGTATTTATAGTCGTTACTAAGGGATTTGTTTTCTTTATTTATGACATTGACAGTTAATTTTGAATTTAAAAATTAAATAATAACAATAATTCAAACTCCGAAATATTAAATAAAACTCGTAAGTACCATGTTTTAATACAATATGAATATGTATATGAAAAGTTAGGTTACGTTAGATTGCAAAAATTCATTATATTCTCTCATTAAATATAAGCTCGTGATATGATTAATAATCGAAGATATTGCTCGTGAAACCGAAACAGCACATTTCAACTCGTCCTTCGGACTCGTGAAATCTGCAGCTCGGTTTCACTCGAGAATATCATCGATGATAATCATATCACTTGTTATATTACGTATGAAAATATATAATCTTTTGCAAGAAAAATTACATATGTAATTTTTACATAATACACGGAATTGACGTAATGTGTTGGCCACATCACATTTTTTAGATTGTACAGTAGAACGCCGATTATCCGAACGCCGATTAACCGAATCGCCAATTATCCGAATCGGTCCTAAGCGTAATATAAAAAATTAAAACCAAGTATGTATGTATGTAATTTTTGTTTTGTTTTGTTGTAACAAGTTGGAACTCGCTGGAGTCCAGATATATTTCAACTGTTATGGTTTTTGCTACTACATATGTTGTACCTCTATTATTGTTGTGAATTTTTATACATACTTTGTATTTTTGTTAAGGCCTGATGGGGTTGTAACTTACTCTGATCGAGATGTTCAAGTGAGCGTTATTGTAGAACTGTGTTTGTTAAACTTAATAAAGTTTATTCTATGTGTGACAGTTCGTTTTACTTTATTACCAGTCTATGTCAGATTATCCGAATTTTCGATTATCCGAATCGATCCCGGTCCCAATTAATTCGGATAATCGGCGTTCTACTGTATATAAAGAACCTATGTCGTTTTTGCGTTGACCACATGTGAAACTTGGGTGGTAAATCATTACACTGCTAAACAAAATTTACGCGTGATTTGCTCTCATGATTTACGTTATCCGATACTTTTGATTTATTTTGTATGCTTGTTGACTCTGCAATGAAATTTGGATTTTTAAACACGGGTTAATGAAGATTAATTATATTGAGAGATATACATATTTGCGAATGGATAAAAACGTAAATATTACATTTTTCATATAAAAAAAGAAATACACGAGGTGCAAAATTTGTATTCATAATTCTATGAAGTACTAAATTATATTAATTTCATTTTAGGAGTTTTAAAGTCCCTAGAAAGCGATTTCAATATGTATGTAACTAATCCAATAGTTTCTCTAGTTTAGTATACATAATCCGGCTTACTACCTGTACCTAAATAGAAAATTTAATTAGAATAATCGTAATATATTTATTACAAAACTCTAAACAGTTCTACAATATGTGGTTACGTTTAGGTTACTAAATATACAAGGATCATTTCATAAATATTGCATACAATTGTTAGTTTATTCATTTTATTACACTATCTCTCTACAATCCTTCCGTATGGTCTCCCTGCATCTCAATGACCGAGTCTTAACGTCTGGGAAGCTTTACTATTCCATCCAAGACACCATCTCCGTCCGTCTGTCAAATGGTTTGGGTAACGGCAGCACGAAGCTCTTCCAGGGACTGAAAACAATGTCCACGCGTAGGCTGTTTCAGCTTTGGGAATAAGTCAAAGTCTGGCGGACTCATGTCCGGACTGTAGGGAGTATTCCCAACCGTATTCAAGCAGGCTATCGGTTACTTTTACCAAAAGCTCTTGAATTGATAAAAATATTATTAAATGATGAATAACATATATCAGTTTTGTTTCTGGCAAAACACTTTTTGTTGATTAATTTTAAAACCAAAAATGACATTTAAATTAGTTTGAATCTAGATGCTTCTATTATTTACAAATATGGACTGTTACTCTGAGCACCTAGTTATAAGCAAGCGACCAACAAGACAGCCAACTAAAGTAAATATTATTACATTTTGATGGGTGACAAAGGTAGCCGTTTGCTTATTGCATATATTTTTTTTAATTTATGAATTAACAAAATCCTTTTAATGAAGGCGAAATAATATTTCAAAAAAATTAAATGCAGAGTAATTGATAATAATTTCGCTGAAAATGCTTGTAATTTTGAAATAAATTTATATACATATTTAAAATAAGCAAATATAGAACATAAATAATTAAATAAATTAAAACAAAAACAATATATTTCCGCTATAATTTCAATTTTGCTGATTTTGAATTTAAAAATAAAACTAATATAGAAATAATGATTAAAATACAATAGTACTCGTAATTTCCCATGTAAATAAAATTGCATGGTATTATAAAAACAAAAATGCTGTGTATAATACAAACTAAATCTGCTGGGGAGTTTTTCTGTGAAAAATAAGGTGGGTAAAACATCACGCATGCTGTAGTACATTGCTATTTAAAATAAAGAATAAAAACCGCGAGCAGCCAGTCTAGCATGCCTGACATGTAACACGACAAATTTTTGTTATAATTTTATTTTAGAAATTGTTTTCTTCTTTTAGCAACAAATTATAACATGCGGAAGCGGAAGGGATTTATCTTATTTTACATGCAGGAAAAACAGCAGAAGAAAGTAGAACATATATTCAAATTGCATTCCAAAAATAATAAAGTCAAAATTATATAATTTTCATTTTATATTCTAATTTACTATTGATTGAACATTTATGATTATTGTTTTACGATACCTTCGCGTTCAAATAAATTAAATTTATTAAATATCCAACTTATACATATACAGGGTGGTGATCGGCATAGCTGAACATAGGACTTTAACATGTGAAATCAGACTTTCGAAATTTTCTGCTTCCCTAATTACTTTACGTAAAAAAAGCTTGAAATAGAAGTTGTAGGGCATAAAATTATGCATTCAATAAACGAAATTAATTTTTTGTGCCTTGTAACAACAGGAATTAGGTTCGAAAACGTCGAAAATCAACACAATAATAGCTATAGCCATGGAATTGAAACAAAAAAAAATAACAAATGTTAACGATTTATCTGCCAAGCTAGATTAATTTATTTTTATTATTATTTGTAATTTCTGTTCAAGTGAGCAAATATCAATCTAAATTAACAGATAATTATTAACTGAAACAGAAATTAGAAATAATATCTAATACAAATAAATTACAATAACATGACAGATAAACCGTTAAACATTTGTTATTTATTATGTCTCAATTCCACGGCTATTGCTATTTTCGAGGTGATTTTCGGCTTTTTCATACCTAATTTCTGCCTTACAAGGTATACAAAATTAGGTAATTTTACATGTTAAAGTGCTATGTTCGGCTATGACGAACAAATATTATAGTAAGAAAAAATAATATATGACAACTGAAAGCTACCCACAAACAAGAAGTGGTTAGTAATTTGCTAATAGATATTATACACCAAGTTAGTTAAGATAATGTTTATTTATGGAAAGAAATATTAACATACCTAGGCCCGGTTGCAGAAACAAATTGTAGCAGCGTGATTAGCTGACATCGTGTCAGATGTAACATGACGTCAGATTCTCGATGCGTTGCACTAACAAAATATGATGTTGTGTTACTTGACGTAGCGTTAACAAAGCGTCAGAGAAAAATACAGTCTGGCAACAGTGCAAACTCTCACGAGTTTAGTAACTTTCTAGGGATATTTTCTTTAATAGTAGTATTCTATAGTTTCAAATTCATTTTTTTGAATTTGTCAGTGAAAAATTTTGACATATTTTTACTTCTTGTATCTGACTAATTTAACATAAAATTATATTAAAATGAGTGGTTCATCTTCATTGTCGGAAAAAGAGCTCAATGACGATAAATCGGACATTATTGTGAAAGTAAATTCTTGAAATCAGTTCTTTATTTTTATAATCAATTTTTCTATTGCAATAGTCACAAGTGATGATAAATATACGATATAATATGCTTATTTAAAAAATATTACCTGCAAATCACTAAATATGAATCTACTGTCATTAGATAATTGAACACTGACGTGCAATTAATGTGACGTAATGTCAGATGAAGTTTGACAACGCGTCAGAGTTTTGTGCAACAGATTTTCTACTTGACAATGCGTTAAACGCGTTGTGTCACATTATTTTAACATAACGTTAGCTAACATCGCGTCAAATGGTTTTGTGCAACGAGTACTTTGATCTGACGTTACGTCACATCACCTGACGTGATGTCATATATCTGACAACGCTTTCTGCAACCGGCCATAGTGTTGTGTAATTTAGTGTAAAAATAAACCAATTAAGTACCAGCCTAATGTCAAATCAATCATCGTGCCTTTCGCTTTAATATACATATTAGAAAAAATGAAGTTGTCCCCTACACCTCTAGTTCGGCAATATGTCAAAGCTTGTTTGTCATAAATCTTGTTCGACCTTTTTATACCGCATATTAGGCACACGCACAGGAAGTAGAAACATTCGTAGGACGCTTGTAAAAAAAATCTGATGTGGCCACCACATTACCTTCCATCAGTTCTATTTATTTAGTACAAATTCCACACAGAAAATTGTTTTGCAAAAGAATCTGTATTTCCAGTACACTACCCACCGTCAGTTCTACGTATTTTGTACAACTTCCATATAAAATGTTTCTAGTAACGGATTCTCCAGTGAAATTATAAAACAAGCATACTATGTCAATTGCTCTTCACACTGACATCTTTCCATTAGAATTGTCTTATTATAGCAGCTGTTCCCATGGTTAGCTGGCTGTTTTGTGGAATTTAATTCCTTCATATCCATGGAATATGAAGTATGAAATGTAATCAAGTCGTATAGAGAATAAAGTATTCTTTAATATATATAACATTAAATGCGAAAAAATGATATTTACCAGCATTGTTTCAAGAAAAACTGTTGAAAGCTTCAAATGAGGGTATTTCTGGTTGACCAATTATAACCAAAATCTAATCCAGTCTGCATATGGATGTAAGGAAAAGGAATACGGAAAAATTGTGATTTTGGTATTCTAGTAATGGAGTTATCGCGGCCGAAATTATTGTCACACACATACATACACACGCATACACATACATATATACGCACACACATATCCACACACAGACGTCATCGTAAAAATAGTAAAATCGTATTGTCTGGATGCTAAAACGTGTTTATTCATTGAAAACTCATCATCGAATTTTTTGACCAAAGACAATACTATATATACAGGGTGTCCCATAACTTCAGGTACATATTAGAAAGGCATATAGTCCTTAATGTCATGATTACGGAACAAATAGAATTTTTTCAAAATTCAAACATTAGTTTTTGAGGTTTTTGAAGGAAACAGTTTTGGGACACTGGTTGAATAGGTAGTTTTAATATTTAATATTACGTTGTATCTCCCAAACTTAATTGGTGTGACAAAGCTTTACGTAATTGCATAAATTAATTTCATTGTTAAATTATTTTATGTAATAGTTATAACTAATTTCACTATTCCAAATATTATAGTATCCAGGGGTACAAAAAATGTTCTTCTTAAGTGAACTACCCTTAATTATAGGAATTTTGAAAAAATTCTTTTTGTTCCGTAATCAGGACATTAAGAACTATATGCCCTTCTAATATGTACCTGAAGTTATGGGACACCCTGTATATATATATATATATATAGTAGTAATAATTTTGTGGGGAGTCAGTGAAAGGGCAATATTTTAGTTAGTTCTGGTTTATTTCATCAAGCTTTCGGATTTTATTTAATCCTTCTTCAGGATGCTGTAAATTGAGTCAATATAACAACAATGTATTACACATTTGGTGTGGTAACTTACAATAATGTGAAGTTGTATTTTACAATTGTTTCGTTTATGAACATGAGAACATTAATACTAAACAGAATTGGTGAACTGGAATACAAAATTTACAATAGTATAAAGTCGTACAAAATTGTTTTGTTGTAGTTACTTACATAATTAACCAGTTTATGGAAATTTGATTTCATCGTCCTTGATGAATATTGGAGATATTTTAATTGTGGTTTAAGCTGAATTACGATTTATAATTTTGACAAAATTTTGGTGTAGTAGGCCGAAAAGTTTTTTTATTTAATGTCCTGATGCGTAGTTTCGAAAAATATGTATACAATGTTCTGCATTGTTTAACTTGGTGAAATATATTATTCTTTAAATATAATTTAAGCAGAATTACGTAGATAACAAGAATTAATAAAAATTTTGGTGTAAAAGGGCCGAAAAAATTAAGTTTTATGAAAACAAATTTGGTTTGTGGATGCTACGTTGAAGAGCACATGTTTTGTACTGCGTAATTATTTTCTGTGTTATGACCACGACGGAGTTTTGTAGCAGTTGTCTAAGATGGTGGACTGGCGCTGAATTTGAAAACTGGCGGTAGAATGAGAAATAGTTGTTACAATCAGACTCTAATTTGTGTACTATTATTTATCTGTTGTTGGTTTTGTGTTCTGTTTTTATTGGTTTTTAATATTTCAAAAAGATTTATGTATATAGAGCTCAAGCCATCTATGTCTGTTTTTTTTATTAATTGTGGATGGTGTATTAAATATATGTTACATTTCTAAGAAGGTTCGTTTCTGACAATTGCTTTCTGTATCTAAGATTTTAATGTTTTGATAATCCATTGTATGCTTTGTATTTGAAACATGTAATGAAAGTGCTGATGAATGTGGTTTAATTTTGGTGTCACTTTTGTGTGATGTTATTCTGCTTGACAATTGTCGTGATGTTTGTCCAATGTAACATGAATTACAGTCCTTACAGGGAATATTGTATACTACATTAGAGGCTTGTAATTTAGGGGTTGGAGTTTTTATTGCGGTAAAAATGGTTTTAACTGTGGTACAACTTTTTTTGGCTATTTTTATGGTGTCGCCTTTTAATATGTTTATTAATTTTGGAGTGAGATCTGTAATGTATGGTAATGAGCAGAATTTGATGTGTCTATTTTCATTTGTTTGGTTTTCATTGTTAATTTCTGGGGTCTGGCGGGGTGTATTAAATATTAAGTTGTTTAGTAAGTTTTTTGGGTAACCATTTTCTAGCAACACCAATTATATATATATACCTAAATTATAAAATGCAACAATTTTATTATTCAAAGAATGTACACATGATGTGATGATAAAAATCGGATATATAATTTTGTTTTGAAGTGTAACAGCGCGAATATTAAAAATACAGTTACACTCATATATCAAGTAGGTATATGTATTTATATGTTCGCTGTTTAACAAAATAATAAATCTGTAACAAAATATTTTTCCAATGAACAATTTTTCCATCATATTTTAAAATTGTTTTTTATTTTTTACTGATGCACAAACAATAATTAAAACTAAAATATTATTTACGACTCAACTAGTTTTTTACTTTATTATGTAGTTAAAAGTTAAAATATTGCTTTTATTTAAAACGTTTTGAAACAAATTATTTTTGTATTATTAATTTTGGAAACAAAAATTGTGAAAAACAATTTTAATGATAATTGATTAATTATTTTTTTATAATTCAGTTTTATATTTATTAAATTCAATTCTTTCAAAATGGTTATATTTATATAATAGTTCTTTATGCAACAAGAGTGTAACCACATTCTTTATGACATGAGGTCAAATATTTCGTGACAAGGCTTGCCGAGTCACGAAAATTATTAACCGAATGTCATAAAGATTGTTTACACGAGTTGCATACAATATTTTTTATATGACCTTAAATAAGATACCTGAAACAAATTAGAAATTTGACAGACGAGCAGACGCCAATTTGTAAAAACACACCAAATACCAAGTTCACATTTAACAGACAGACGGCGGGATAGCACAGTGGTAGAGGCTAGCCTCTGGACTCAGAGGTCGTAGGTTCGAATCCGGGTCAGGTCGAATTTTTCTCGACTGATCTTGATCGGTATCTACTCCCGTTACCTTTCCAAGTTGGGATACAATTAACTTGGCAATCACTAAGCTATCTAGCACCGTCTGGTGGTTGTAACAAGGGCTTGTTCGGGTGGGCAACACACATGACATCTACGTAAGAAACTTCGTGGCAATTGTAAAAAATTTAAAAAATAGATGTTGTGCGTGAGACCATTCTAGGGATATAACCTGTAAGGGTTGAAAATCCCGAAACAATACAATACAATACAACAGATAATAGATCTGAAGTTGAATACTGCAGTTCTGTTAGTATTACCAACATGAATTTATAGAAAAGAACTAAATGTAGGTAAGACAATTTAAATTCCAAACGTGTATTGATGGTGGTAGCTTGGTAATGTATAAAATAATATACGAAAATCGTTTACTATACACATTGTCTGCAGTGTGTAAAGTATCAACTTCACACATTTCAAAAGATATTTAAGGAAGTATATTATATTACATTCTTAACATTATATTATATTTTTTAGTGTTGACTATGAAAATATTATTCTTACTTAAAAGTTTAAAGTTGTCCGTCATTCGTTGATAGAATAAAACCGGTGTAAACAGCGAAACAAACAAAGTATCATTATATGTTTTCCAAGTTATCAAACAAGAGCCATCCAGACGTCAAGCTTCACTAGCGCCATCACTTCTACGGTCACATTTCAAAATTGATAATACCGGAAGTGGCGACACGTCCAGCGACAATACTCAGAGACAACTCCGCAAAAACTTCAAGTTCTCGAATAAAGTGCGAAGACATTTCGCACAATATGTCACCCGACGTATACTTTCCTGTAAAATCACTCGTAAAACAAGACGCGCACTATAAGTTTATCAGGAAATTTCGACTTTCATAACTTATCAATTTATTTTTGCAGTTGTCCTAAACTTCGGATGATAAAATCTATATTAAGTGATAATTATTATTACCCTATCAAGGTAGACAAACAGAGTAAATGTATTTGTTTTTCTATAAAAAAAAATCTGATGTGGCCAGCACATAACCTCTCGCCGTATATTTTACCTGGCTGTATGCATAAAGCGAATAATATTTTTAGAAATACAAATAATTTATTCATATAAGTCTACGACGTATAAACTTCTTTATTATTCAATAAGAGCATGTATCAACATAAAACAATTTTCACATATATTTACAAAATCTATAGGATATTTTACCATAAATTATGTACAATATATTACAAAGGAGAGTTTACCATATATAAATTTTAGGTTGGTAACAGGGATTTTCAATTCGAACAACGTTCTTGTTTACTTTCTCTTCATATTCTTCTAGTTAATAATTAATTTTGGGCGGTTTAAAATGTATATATCTGGATTGTGCATCTATTCTTATATATCTTCTTTTAAATTTTATTTTTGCATATATGTTGTATCTAAATAACACATTAATTCCCTTTAATAAAGTGATGGATAGATTGCACTTCGATTATTCATATAACGGTGTGTAATTTTGTCAATATATACAACTTACTTGAGAAGAATTTGAAAGCTTTTTCGCAGTTCAATGTTACTCTAGTCTACAGTGCTGGTTTACATTGCCCCATAATGTTTGAAACAAATTTAAGTCCTTCAACATAGACTTGTCACCTCCATAATAGTAACAGATCAAGAATTAAAAGATTCTCCAAGTACATTTTTCTTTCATTACTCATTATTTCGATGAGATACAATTTTTTCTGTATTTTACGTTGCAGAGTGAAGACCATCTTCACTTTAATCTTGCGTTTATAACATTTAAATATCGTCTTCCTTCGAGCTGTATTCTCGCTTATATCTATTCTTTACATTTAGATTTTTTAAATTTAAATTCATTCTATGAAGAAATTTTGCCCTACTCTTCTAATTTTTCGAGATGTTTCCAATTCATTGTCGGGATTAACTGTATTTCTGAAGAGTGAGTGTAATATACCTATTATTTTAAATATTTAACTATTAATACAATAAGAAATAATATAATGTATGTACTTCCCAGAAAAAAATCTTCAGTAATGTCTCCGGATTTCTGACACTGACATTTATCTGTCAGTTACAAACATTTTAAATTTTCAACTATTTTCCATGGCATTCTTTCGGCTGTAAAATTTATTACAACAGATTATTTTATATATAATATTTATTTTATCTCTAAATCTATAGAATATATAATAAAATATTTAAATGTATCAGATAGAGAATTTAAATTTCTTTAATATTACCAAGAAAAAAATTCAAAAAATAATATTTAGAAGATTTTTTTTCAAGAATCTTCCACTTCCCGTTGTCCATTTGTTACCAAAACCTTTTCAGATCTTCCCATGAATATCCGATTGAGAAATACGTAGTTAAACAAATATAAATTCTTATAGTTTTTGAGTAACCGTCAATCCAACATCTCACACACATACACACATACACACACACACACACACACACACACACACACACACACACAGACATCATCGTAAAAATGTTAAAATCGGATTGTGGGGACCTTAAAACGTGCTTATTCAATAAAATCTGGATATGCGATTTTTAGCATGAATCCAATACCTATCTTAGCGAGAGGTAAAAATGAGTAGGAGAAATGATGAAAATGTGTGACAGTGACTGGAGTGTGAACGAAGCGAAAGAAAGTATTATGTTTTGTTGAGAATGTACAAATGGCGTAACCATAATATGGCATGCATGTTTCTACATCTTCTGTCGCCTCAGGTTGTCTGTAATGTTAAGGAATGTAGCAACATGAGCCAGGTAAATTCAGTTAGATGTTGCGAGTGTAAGATCAGCACAGACTTGGAGCTCAAGTTGTACAACTAAATTACCCTGAGATTCACCAAGCATTTCCGAAACAATTTTACTTACTTGCTAATAGAATAACAAATAATACATGTCTGCTATTCGCTTTTCCTGCTTTATCACATACCTAAGGTAATATTTTTGTCCGTTATAGCATATTGAAGAAGAAAAAAACTTTTTTTAATTACGTATCAGAATGTGTTACAACATATAGATTATAGATTTTTCTTTATTAATTTGACAGAAAATTTTACTCTACAAAATACAATTTGACTCAACCTAGCGTCTTTTAGAGTAAATGTATATTCATAATCAAATATGAACTCAACACAATTTCATACCGACTTTAAATTGTAAGCAAGTAAAGGCATTTTTATGTAGGCATTTACAACGAAGATTTTGATCTCGAGTGGCCTCAAATCGTTGAAAAAAAAAAAAACAAAATCTAGTATTATTTTAGTTTCAGTTCGTTTGATCCGCTCATTAATTATAATAAAATTTATGATGAAATAGAAT
This sequence comes from Harpalus rufipes, assembly GCA_951394225.1. Lineage (NCBI taxonomy): Eukaryota > Metazoa > Arthropoda > Insecta > Coleoptera > Carabidae > Harpalus > Harpalus rufipes. The sequence goes on from OX596283.1 coordinate 39,253,420, forward strand.
AAATCGTAGAAATGGGCTTATTGGATCGAGGAGAATTTAAATAAACGAAGAAAGAAATTGTGAAAAATTCATGGACCTCGCTGGGATTTGAACCCAGGGCCTTCCTATATCTAGTAGGACGCTCTAACCAACTAAGCTACGAGTTCCCATCGAAGTCAATGAATATTTCACAAGTCTTTTTACAAATCGTAACGAGTACACTCTTCTAAAATGAATACTTAGCGCGAACAATGCGCATATATAGAAATTATTGCGAACTATAATCTACGTATGTGTGACGGCTTAAATTTCACAATAATTTCTATATATGCGCATTGTTCGCGCTGAGTATTCATCTCTCATGTTAGAAGAGTGTACTCTTTGCGATTTGTAAAAAGACTTGTGAAATATTCATTTACTTCAATGGGAACTCGTAGCTCAGTTGGTTAGAGCGTCCTACTAGATATAGGAAGGCCCAGGGTTCAAATCCCAGCAAGGTCCATGAATTTTTCACAATTTCTTTCTTCGTTTATTTAAATTCTCCTCGTTCCAATTAGCCCATGTCTATGATTTAAACATTTAGTGTGGATCACAAATAATTATAATCGATGAAATAGAATAGAATAATAATAATAATACCACCTTTAATTTATGTTCGGTATATTTACTTAATAAATATGCCGAACATAAACTAAAAGGTGGTATTCCTTCTTAACATTTTTGCATTGGGTATCTAGAAGGCGTGCATAATGTCATCGTCACTTCAGTTGTTTTTATTTAGTAATTGTCAAAATGACAGAGCATGCAGTTCATGTTTCCGTTGCGCAACGCATAATAATTAGGTTTCTTCTGAATGAGGGAGCCAAACCAAGTGATATTTTGCAAAGACTTCAAGCATAGTATGGGGAATCTACCTTATCAAAAACCCAGGTGTTTGAATGGTGTAAAAAGTTTAAGGAAGGCCGTACAACGGTCGAAAATTTGACGCACGCGAGACGTCCGAAAACTTCGCCAACACAAACCAACATTGATCTGACAAACGACTTTATTCTTGCCCATAGAAGAATTTGTCCTTGACCTTTCACAAACAGTACAATGTTATATTGACCGATTTTTTGAGAGAACGATGTACCGTGAATGCCCTTTATTATTCTGACATGCTTATTCAAAAACTGAAGCCTGCATTTCGTTCAAAAAGGAGAAACCGTTCAATCAGGAGTGTCATTCTTTTGTACGATAACGCTCGCCCGCATACTGCCCAATTGACTACAAATGTCCTCGAAAAAATGCATTGGGAGGTTTTTCCACATCCAACATATAGTCTGGATTTATCACCATGTGATTATCATCTCTTTGTACTGTTAAAAGAGGAACTGGGTGGGTCAAAATTTCATGACGATGGTGATGTTGCCGAGTTTGTGCATGAGTGGCATTATCAAACTGCCAGAACGATGGCAAAAGTGCATACAGTTAGAGGGTGAATACGTGGAGAAATAATGTAAAACTCATATATTTATTGTAGTTAAATAAAAAATTACAGCCAAATTCCGACGTATATGTGAACTCCCCACGTATCAGTTTAATTTAATAAATGCAGCGTGAGTAAATGAAACCGATATATGAAATAGCAAAACAAATTACCTACTTTAGTATTTTATCATGTCGTTCCTACATGTTTCGGTACAATGACGGTACGATGACGGTATAATAACGGTACAATGACGGTATGTCAATTACAAGAGGCATTTACATTAGACGGTACCACGACGGTACGAACATAATAAAATACCATGACAATATAATTTTGTCTTGTATGTATTATGACGGTTTGTTGTGCATATGTCATGTGTCTATCAAAAGTAGAAAATATCGTGCAATGTATAAAAAATTATCAAATACCGACTTGTCTATAATTGCCCTTACTCTTGACGAAAAAGAACAAAATGAAGAAAATCTAGAAAATTTTACAAAACGATACTGTTTTATACTTACTGTGATAATCTATGATGTATATTTTACGTTTATGTCATAAGCAGAGCACTTTTGTTCAATAATGTATGCAATAATTTCTCATGTCTAGTTCATTTTGAATACATTTCACTAAAAGACAAATATCAAAAAGTCAAAAACATGTCAAATGTCAACCACGTACTAGCTATGCTTACTTCCACTCCGATGATTTTGGCATGAACATCAACGTGATGTGCACGTACTCTTCAAACGCAACCTTCCACTCCCCGTTGCATGCAAATACTACGCAGTCCCTATGATACAATATTTCTTCCTCATCGTTACCGTACTGTTATCGTACCGGGAACGTAGATGTAAATGGGTCAATTAAAATACATTGGAGCAAGAAGTACCGTACCGTCATCGTACCGTTATTGTACCGTCATTGTACCGCTAATGTAAATCAAGCCTAAAGGTGGTTGTAAATGGCATAAATTTATAAACGGCACAATTCCCACTTCAGTTGCAAATTAAGCAGGATCTAAAGTGTCTGTGAATGTATCTTAAGGTTGACATGTTTCATATTTGTTTTATTCGTCATCATTTCTTCTCATCACATGCTCAAATCACCTAAGTCATGCTTACTAATTTTATTTTCCATGATTGTCACACCCATATGATTCCGCGTATTACACTGTGTGGTAATTTTTACAACAAAATTGAATGAAATTCATTCAATTACATTTGTATAATTAAATAGGCAATTTTTGGAAAAGCTTTGTAATCAAAAAAGCAATTGAATGTGTTAAATTTTTAGAGATTAGTTTCTGTATGAGTAAAAAGCTAATCATATTATTTTGTAGGTAAAATGAGCTTGCAAAACGAATGTTTCAGCAAAAATATTTTCAGTGTATTATTCCCCGAAAGCCAATGTTTTATGAGTACTAGGCTTGGAGCCTATACATTTCTCTACTCTACACTCTAGTTAATAACGTCGCCGCACAGTGTATCACAACTTTTCATTTCTCTTTTGTAAATTTACAATCCATTTGGTAATTGTTCGTTTGTGTGATATGGGATCACAGCCATTAACTCAATCAAATTTTAATTCGTTTAGTGTTAAAGCGATAACGTTTCTGTTTGAAGTCTACGCTTTCATTTCCATTAGGGCTGGGTAGAGCGGAGGATGGAATCGATAGCAGCACCAGACGAGTGGCCGGCAGGGTGTCACATTAACACATACTTGTTTTTTTCTCATAAGTATATTATCTTATAATGACGAATCAGTTTCGAAGCAAATACGTAATGTAATTTCGGGATAGATGGACCAGTGGAAATAATGATCTACTAAATATATTTCTCGACTTATTCGTGCAATTTTAAAGGTTTTTTTTATTTCTTAAATGATATTTAATTTAATTCTATTTCTTTAAATAAGCGTGTGTTAACAAAAAGTCTGCACAAAGTTTAATTTATTATTATTTAAAACGTGATAATATGTGGAGCAATTTTAATTTGGGTTGAAGTTTACATTAGTGTAATATCGAAAATAATATCATTTTCCTTCGAATTGTTTACAAAAACCAAAAAAAAATATCATGAAAGAAACTAATCAAAGGCGAGTTAATGGCGTTTTTTATTTAAAAATCTTTCATTCTAAATTTCTAGTAAAATTATTCCTTAAACAAACTATGCACATTGAACTTGACACTGACATCTTCTTCTTCTTTAGCTTTTCCCATTCGTTACGTTCGCTATTTTTTATTTTCTTCCACTCATTTCTGTTTTGCGTGTCGTTCTCATTCAGTTCCTTTTCTCTAAAGTCTTCCGCAATACAGTCCTTCCAACTTATCTTTGATCTTCCTCTGTTTCGTCAACCTTCTATTACTAAGCTATTCATTCTTTTTCCAATATATTCTTCATCTCTCCTTATGGCATGTTCATACCAATGTAATCGTCTCTCTTGTATCTTTCTAGAAACTTGAGTTATTTCCCTTATTCTGTCATTCATTACCGTATCTTTCCGTGTCATCCCCAACATCTATCTCAACATCCTCATCTCTGCCACATTCATTTACTTTTCATTAGGTGCGTTTAATAAGCCCCAGGAAAACAAGCAATCGGAAGTAAAATTTATTGAACGACTTTGCTAGCCTAGAATTTTCTTGATTTGCTCGCAAGCAATCCAAGCGCCAAATTTCTCGCTTGTCTTGCTAACTTATGAAATTTAACATTTAACTTGTACTGTTTCTATCTCATTTTATGGTGCTTATATCAATTACATGTCAAAAAGGCTTTCAAAGTTAATTCCAGTATCTGCAAATAACTCTACCTATCTATAAATTCATTTTGTATAACTTTCCAGGCCAATAAAAGGGATATGAGGATACACATGTTATATTAACTTTCTCGATGACATTTGTGAATATCAGTTCGTCATATAGCTACCAAATCTTTCAGTGTACTAAGCAAAAATTCTCGTTTGCTTAACTAGCATTTGCTTGAACTGCTTACTTCATTGAACGCACTTATTGATACTGACATCTGTCAATTTGAATTATCTGAATATATTAGCAGTTTACATGGTTAGCATATCTGGCTAATTTATGAAATTTAATATATTTATAATTCTTTAACTCTATATCTATTGAATATGAAGTATAAAATGTCATCAAATCGTATAGAGAATAATATATTCTTTAAGTTATAATTACGTTAAATGTCAATAAATGATATTTAACTGCATTTTTTCAAGAAAAACTGTTAAAATCTTCAAATGAGGGTACTTCCGGTTGACCATTTACAACCAAAATCTAATCACTTGTTCTTCTGGATGTAAACTTGAGAAATATGAAAAAAATATAAATTTTGGAATCGTGGTATTGAAGTTATGCAAAACTTTCGTCACACACACAGGCACACACACACACACACACACACACACACACACACACACACACACACACACAAACACACATACAGACATCTTCGTAAAAATGGTAAAATCGTATTATAAGGACCCTAAAACGTACTTATTCACTAAAAACTCATCATTGAATTGACATTACCTTCCTTACCTAAAGGAGACGGAAAATAAAAAGTGAGCCGTCGTGGGACGCCTGGCAGACGTGAAACATGGAATTTTATTTTTATTGAAGTATTTATTGCTCGAAACGACACTCAGCTTTTTCAAATTCGCTCCGATACACTCATATACACGTAAGTAAAGCGGTGAGCGTGTAGTATAGAGGAAACGATCTACGCCGGTATTCCGATACACACAAGTAAAGTGGCGAGCGTGGAGCGTGGCGGAGAGGGCCGACGGGTCACGAGGCTGGCCGAATGGCACGACCGTCCTGTTGTAGGAGTCGTTCTTACCCCACCACTGCATATTATAAGAAAGAAATACAAAATTAAGAAACAGAAATTCTGCACCCAAGTATAGCAAAATGCAATTATTAATAAATCAGAAAATTGCATCTGAAGCCTAAGAATATTTTTTTTGTAATTGTCTAATTCTATTTCACGTTAAATGATAGTGATTGTGCAGGAAATAAAAGTTATTTCCCTTAACAAGGCATTCATGGTCCGACAAAATATAAATTTAATCGAATTACGAAATATCATACAAAAAGTTAAAAATAAGCTTCGCCACTGCAAAAGGGAGAATGTTTTGACAATACCACTCGTAGCTAGACTTTCAAAAATAAATGAGATTGGGAGTGGATTTTTGTGCAGACTATGAATGTTTGTATGAGGGTAAAGTTGTTTTAATTTGTTACCTTTTGTAAATTAAATAATTAAATTATAAAGTTTGTACTGATTTTTTATTAACACACCCTATATGTAACTTTACATTCTAGTTATTGTATCAATACTTTCTTATTTTCTTGACGTTATTAAATTAATCTTCTGTTATTACTTGTCTTGGATCGACAACCTTCTTACGTCGACAATAATCCCTGTGGTTTTCTGTAACCAACAAGAGACCATTGCTCGACATAAATTAGTTCTCATTCCCGAGCCATTGGCTGATTAACGACCGGCAATTCGCGTATCCTGGTAACAATGCAAACGAATGCATTATAAATCCCCGGAGCTCATTAGGGGCCTGATTAAGGCCAAAGAATAAATAACCACAAGGAAGAAGAGAATAGAGAACTGACTCCGCAACATTGTATTTAATTACGGTGTTATTTGAAGTTATTTTGTCTAAAAAGGAATTTTACTCTGTGATGAACAAAGTGCTTCTGTTTAGTTTCGTTGATATCTGGAGGTTCTGTTAGTAGCGTATGGAATAGAGAACATGAATTTACATGAAACAATTTTCTTTAAAGCCCTCCAAAATGTTATTCACATTAACTACTCAAAAGTGAATAGGGATATAAAAGTCTTCTATAGTAGCAAATCATTACTTATGTCTATCAATGATTCGACGAAAAGAAACTAATTTAATAAAATCGGTAAGTTTGGTTGCGCAAATACAGATATAAACACAAAAATTCAAAATCGTCAATATGGTAGAGTGAATTCCCAGAAGTGCGTAAATTGGGTAAGTACGTTCATGTCCTGTAGTTCTATTATTTTCGTACGGTAAAATTTTTCAAAGATGTCCGATCAAGGTTATCTACGAATTGTATGAATTCAGATTTTAGTTCCACCCATTCTGACAAATTCAATAGTGTCGTTTGCTTAGTTTTTGTGAGGGTACATAAGATACTACTATTATTTTATTATTATAAAAATATGTTACAATAAAAGTACTCAAAATTCAAAAATAAATCAACTGGTAAGGTTATTAGCAAATGTAATACCAAATATGTGGAAATTAAGATACTGGCACAATGTCAGTGACACTTACAGAAAATAACGTTATTCGTACGGCTATGAATCAAGGTAATGTATCTGAATTAATAAATAAACTTACATTACAGCGAAAGTATTATCATGAACAAGCATCGTTTTAAAGTGGAATGTCCTAACTTAGACAAGCGTGTTATATTTATGCTTATCGCACACGCTTATAGCCTTTGCAAATGAAAGAGATAAATGTATGTCAATTTGTTAATTCGTTCATGATACAGATGACCTTGATCGGATATCCTTAAAAATTATTACTGTACATATTACTATGATGAATTAACAGCACATTGACTTCAATATGTATCAACTACCCATACATAGATGACATCGCAAAGTTCCTTCTAGCGTGACTACTCACATCATTTAATACGACGATAAATAAACACATAGTGTAAGTTTGCCGACTTTTGCTTGGTGCTCAATAATCTGCATATAATTATTATGGGGTCTCCTGGCCGTGTGCCTAAGTGTCTGGTCGCGAATCTGGGGACCCCGGTTCGATCCCGACCGACGCCAAAAATTACATTGCATTTTAATGGCACAAAATTGACCCCTGTGGCGCACTCTCCACGTCAGCAATGAGTGTCCGTGAGGTGACGCCTGGTAAGCGCCCACACGGTACAAATATTCCATCATTACCGATATCTGTGTACGAAGCAGATTGGCACACCCAGCATTGGGTAATATGCCGTGATGAAATATTTATTTATTTATTTATGTACAGTAAAATTTTTGAAAGATGTCCAATCAAGGTCGTCTGTATCATGAACGAATTAACATAATGGCATACATTTATCTCTTTCCTTTGCAAAGGCTATAAGCGTGTGTGATAAGGATAGATATAACACGCTTGTCTTTTAAAAAATCTTAGTGTTTCGACTAAGCTAGGACATTCCACTTTAAAACGATGCTCGTTGTTGATAATATTTTCGCTGTAACGTAAGTTTATTTATTAATTCAGATACATTACCTTAATTCATAGCCGTCCGAATAACGTTATTTTTTGTCAGAGTCACTGACACTGACATTATGTCAATATCTTATTTTTCACATATTTGGTTTTACATTTGCAAATAAACTTACCAGTTGATTTATTTTTTAATTTTGAATGCTTTTATTGTAACATATATTTTTATAATAACAAAATAACAGTAGTATCTTATGCACCCTCATAAAAACTAAGCAAACGACACTACTGAATTTGTCATAATGTGCGGAGCAAAAATCTGAATTCATACAATTCGTAGACGACCTTGATCAAACATCTTTCAAAAATTTTACTGTATTTCTGTAAGTTTTATTAAAATTCTTAAATAGTTTTGATTAACGTATCCAACCACCTAGAGTAAAAAAATTAAGATGTCCGATGTATGAATTAAGATTTTAGCTCCACCCATTCTGTGATATTCAAGTAGTGTCGTTTACTTGATATTTATAAGGGTACATGAGATACTACTGTTAATTTATTATTATAAAAATATATGTTACAGTGAAAGTATTTAAAATTCAAAACTAAGTCAACTAGTAAGTTTATTAGCAAATCTAAAACCAAATGTGAAAAATAAGATACTGACACAATGTCAGTGTCAGTAACACTGACAGAAAATAACATTATTCGTAAGGCTATGAATCAAGATAATATATCTGAATTATAGTTAGTAACGTCATTAGGTCGATATAAATCAAATAACGGACGCGGCTGAAGCCGAAGTTTATAATCAGTCGAATCCGTTATAAACCGCCGGCCGTTATGGACACCTTTTCACTTTTGTTTCTCCTTCGTGAATCCGTTATAGTCCTTAATAAGGTTAAAAAATAATACATAAAACGTAATTATGTTTTAGAATTTGAAAAATAATAAGAGCCGTAAATTCAAACTTTGAAAAAAGTCGTATGCACTTCGGCGAGTACATTAAATTCAACCAGTGATAGAACTCGCGAGAGCAACAATATTTCTTAATAACTTTTTTTTCGAAATCTCAATTTTTTTTTACCCTCCTCTCCTCATAAATTAACGAGTCGTTTAGGTATTTTTATAATAATTTGATCCAGTGGTAATAACAATGAAACAATTGTTTTTGACAAATGTGACATCAACTTTTTCAAATAAATTTTGACAAATAAATCGATTAATAATTATTATAAAAGTTCTAATCAGTAAATATGCTTGCCTTTACGGTTACTGAGTATACAGACATTGTGCTGGCCTATGGTGAAGCTCAGAGAAACGCTGCCAAAGCCCAGCAAATTTATTTTGACCGTTTTCCGAATCGTCATCTTCCAATCGTTCGTACCTTTTTACATGTATGTAAAATAAAATAAGTTTTGATTCTCAGCCAGGTTTTAGTACTCGAAGATTAGCACTACAACAAAAAATGTCACATCTGAAAATTTGTAGGATATTGAAAGAACAATAATTTCGTCGACGCCTTCAGAGTGTATTGACAATTACGGTGGCCATTTTGAAGATTTATTGTGATTTAATTTAGGCTTGCATCACTTTTAATCATCTTTATGTGTTTTCTTGTTCCGTCAGTTGTAGAGCTGTTCTTGGTCGACTACATCCTATAAATGTCCTATAATTTTTGGATTGTTCAACCTGTTGTACCATAAAAATTTGACGTATGATTTTTTTGTTACCTTAGTTGAGGTATTCTAGTCTTTCTGTTATCTTTCCCGATTTCTGTGTAGTTTCACCATCTGGTGTATCGTCAATCTATTCAACAGTTTCTAACCTTTCTTTTGTGCCGAGGAATTGTACATAATCGAGGTGACGTTACAAGGTACTAAAGACAGAAAAAATTACATCAAAGATAGTGCGGTACAGGCAATTGAAAATTTAAATCTGTGTGTATATTAATTTTTAAAGAGATTAAAAAAAATATATTCAATTTTTTGTTGGAAAAATTAATAACTATTTGATTTGTTTCATATTATTTTCTACTGAAAAACATTGTTATTATAATATATAGATTCCATTTTTATACAAATCCCTATTCATTTAGTAGTTTATATAAAAATAAAATAAATATCCTAACAAATACCTTATAATGTGAAATTCCACCCCACCTAGTAATAAATTCCTGAAGCCTTTCACTATCCTATTAGCATGTCCTGTCCCTGTCCCAGGACTAACTGAGTTTGCAGGTTGCGGTGTCGGTAAAACTTTCCTCGCTGCGAGCAAGTTAACTCCAGGACTCCAACCCCTCTAGGCCTAATCACAGGACGCGACGATATTGCTCATACGAAAGTGATAATTTATCAAATCATAGACACCAAATAAGCGTGAGGATAACTTCGGGCTTATTATTATTATTATTAATTGCAATTTCCAATTTGAGTCAGTTGTGGCTCCCATATTTAGAATTTCTGCAAACTATAGGCCTACTATATGATCCAAATATATGAAATATATGAATAGATAAAATAATTTGTGTGGCACGATAAAAACGACGGTGTGTGTTTGGGGCTGTGTGTTTACTAACGGGTTGGGGAATTTATTTTTTATTAATGAAACTCTGAATAAATAATTATTTATCAATTTTGAAAGAAAATTTACAATAGTCTGTTGATAAACTTATACACTTGATGGGGATTATAATATTCTGCCAACATAATAATCCTAAACATACAGCATTTATTGTTAAAGATTGGCTGTTCTGCAACATACCAAAACAACATAAAACATTTCCCCTGTCTCCTGATTTCAACCCTATTAGGAATTTATGGTCAGAACTAGATAGGCATCCCCGTAAAATTACATTATCTACTATTTAACAACTCCGGACAAATCTGACTGAAGAATGAAAAAAAAAATCTACTGTCCATATGATCTGATTTAATAAAATCAATGCCTGAGCTACTGAAAGCTGTATTTAAAGCCAATGGTTACATCAGTAAATATAAATTTTTAATATTAAATAATTTTATAGCTGCAGGTGTATGAATAATTTCGTGTATCAATTTTTGAATATAATATGTTATCAGCCATAATATCCCTAGGTCATTGATAATTATGAAATACTTTTATGACAGTTGCTGAAAGCGCGTTGCTTGGTAACAGCCCGACGCCGAACGTGTTTAAGGAATTTGTGATAAAATTATAAATATTTATCAATGATCGAGAGGTATTCGGTGAGATTTTTTTTGCAATTTTAATTAAATTTACGAAGAATTTGTATTTAGCAGAATTTTTATAATTATAAAGTCATCCAATAGATGTTAGTAGTAGCTATTGAATATGATTAGCGTGACGTGTGTAACGGTTAACGATAATAAGATTGGCATTGTCAATTAGTAAATTGAATTCATTGTAATACTTTTCTTGTAATAATTTGCTTGTTATATTCCATATAGTTTTCATAGTAGCCTCCTTAAATTCGGTACCATCACGTTTTCTCATATTTACCGCCCAATCCTTCAATATCAATGTGAGCTCATTCAACGTACGATGTCCAACTAGTTTGTGTTCTCTGGTGTCGCAAAAGTCCATAAATGTTTTCCATACGTACTATTTACTTACAACGGTATTTTTGGAGGTATGTTTTTCCATAATTTTATTAATTGAATTGTTATATTCACTGCCATACCGTGAAAACGACATTTTCTGATTAAAACCCAACAGAACTGGTGATTCCCAGACCAGCAACTAGTGTCATCTATTGGTTACAACGTAAAATACAAACTTCTCACCTACCTTGTTTCAATATTGCAATAAAATGACATTGTACCGTATGCTATTTTCAACGGCTCATTCATACCTTTATACCTTGTAAATTAATCAGTAATAGCCCTAATAGTAATATTTTTTGTCCCTTTTTAAGCAAAAAAATAAATAATTATAGTCTACATGCGTGTAGATAATATACAAATTTTAACTACGTAAACAACCCTGGAAATGAGTGGAAAAAGAAAATAAAACATAGCGACCCCTAACGAATGGGAAAAGCTAAAGAAGAAGAAGATGTCAGTGTCAAGTGCAATTTGCATAGGTTATTTATGAAATAATTTTACTGGAAATATAGGTTTTTTTGCAAGAATATATATGTATGGTATTTGTACATAATACATAGGATTGACAAAAAGTAATGTGCTGGCCACATCAGGTTTTTTTTTATTCAATTTTGACGTTTAAAATTGTTTAATTGTTGTAATGGTTATTATTACATACTTTGAATGATTACAACCCTTGCGCGTTTCACTTACTCGTGATGCAAACTTCATCCTCGGTAATAAGACCATCCATTATAACGTCGTTGTAGAATATGCTATTAAAAATTGCCACCTCTCATTTCGAATTGTAACATAGTAAACATGGATTTGTTTGTTTTGTACAAAGACACATGTCTCCCACGTCTCATGATAATCCAAAGCATTCATCTTTAGCTCATCACTCATTCGTCTTCACGCACGCGGCGTGGGTTTCTCTACTCGGTACCTTTTCTTTGTGTAATTAAGTTGGTTCTCGCGTCGTTGGGCGGATCTGGAGACCGCTACCGCGGCGCTCTGGGTAACAATATACTCCAGCAGACTGTTCTTGTGTGTCTACGATTTACATAAGGGCACCACACCAACCAGCCACTAATATATGTGTGTGCATGTTCCGTTTGATGCTTTTCGCGAAGGAATCTTGCTAAGAAGCAGAATGGAATTAAAACCAGACTAGTACATAAGATGGAACATTTAGTTAATAATTTAATATAACTCTCTTCATTGATATACTGTTTTAGAATTCAACAGAGAAATTGTGTGACTGTTGGAATTATTAGATCCACGAAACAGACAAAATTTCGATGAAATGTTATAAGTATTTGGCTATTAATTCCTACAGATTTCTCTCCATCTGAGAAGAAAGCGTTTTTCGTCTTTAGCAAAATTTCTTTTGTTGATATCATTCAATCAATATTCTTCGATTAGTATAATCTAAATATCCTTTATTGCAATCAATAATTTTTGTTTGCAATGTAATAATACTAGAAAAAGTTACGTGTGACATTTGTTTCTAGTAAATTTTAATAGTAAATTAGGAAAATGTTGGGTAGAAAAGAAAAAAAAATCTTATCAAAACTACAAATTTCTATCGTTCTTTTTAAAAGAGTGAAAAAATATATTATCTGTAGTAGCTAATTCATAAACATTTGATTCTTCTCAAAATGCTAATAATCAAATATTTATGGAATATTTTTTGTTGGATTCATTTGTGTAATCAATACACTTGGGCTTTGGGCTATAATGAAAATTTTGTCTGTTCTAATAAATAACTTTACAATTATTATTTACAGTATAAAAATATTCGTTTGGCATTATATTTTTTGATAGCTGTTTACTTTATGGAATGTGAAAATCATATGAATCCAATATGTAATTGGATTTTATGCGTCGAGTCTACTCTTATCAATTTTATGGTGTGAAGATGATACATGAATCTTGTTAGCGCCATTTTGAGTTATGCAAGTATTATGTTTATTTACTTCACTCTTTAATCTTTTAATTTCAGCTTTATAATGAATTACATGATCGTATATATTAAATGATTGTTTATTTAGGTATCGGTCAGTTGTGCTAGAGTGACTGAAGCGGCAACATCAGGGTATAGTGCATGCATTTATTTCTTTTTGTGTAACGGTGAGTGTTAGGCTTGTGTTGCTACTATATATTGTTGCTCTCACGCTGCGTGTTGAGAAAGAGATATTCCGGTTTAGCTGTACCCTCGCTTGCGGGCTGAGGAAGAGTCTACAGTGCGGCTGGGACTGGTTGCTCTCACGCTGCGGTGTTGAGAAAGAGCTGTTCTGCGGTTTAGCTGTACCCTCGCTTGCGGGCTGAGGCAGAGTCTACAGTGCGGCTGGGACTGGACTCACGCTGCGGTGTTGAGAAAGAGCTGTTCTGCGGTTCAGCTGTACCCTCGCTTGCAGGCTGAGGAAGAGTCTACAGTGCGGCTGGGATTGGTTGCTCTTACGCTGCGGTGTTGAGAAAGAGCTGTTCTGCGGTTTAGCTGTACCCTCGCTTGCGGGCCGAGGAAAAGTCTACAGTGCGGCTGGGACTGGTTGCTCTCACGATACGGTGTTGAAAAAGAGCTGTTCTGCGGCTTAATTGTACCCTCGCTTGCGGGCTTAGGGAGAGTCTCCATTGTGGCTGGGACTGATATCTAATCCTATCCTAATCCCAAAGTTGGGCTGAGGCCTTGCGTATTTACGTGGATCCTAAGCACTCACTGAGAGAGTATACTCATCTATTTATATCTTTTCCAGGCTATTGACGCTCGCAGGAGAGAGTCTGGACCATCCAGGGATTAGAGATTATAATATTTGTTTGGATTTGTTTTCCATTATGTATTTTTTGGAGTTTGAGAACTGCTGTAAACATTGTGCAACTGGTGTTCGTCTGTCAAAGAAATTTACTTATTTTTGAAAGATAAATTGCAGAAGCAACAAAATCAGGATTACTATCTTCAGTGCTAAAATACTAATCAAGTAGGTCTAGAAAATAGTAAGATTTAATACATAAAACAGTAAAAATATTTTGCCGAATTTGGCCAAGGTCAAAAACAAGCTAAGAAATTTACTCAGTCTTAAGGCTAGCTCAAGCGCGAGCGAGTAATATTCCAGTGACCGCCAAACTTTTTTTGTATAAAAAAAATGGGTTTATCTGAAATGCAAAAATTACTAGATAAACTTAGAGTAGATATAAGACAAGACATAAAGAATGAAATTCAGGAAGTGATCAAACAAAATCAAAAACAATTTACTGAACTCAAAGAGGAAAACCGAGCCCTACAAAGAAAAATAAACCAACAGGACGAAAAAATAAAGACACTTGAGAGGGAAATAAAAAAGAAAAATTCAGTCTTGCACGGGCTTGAAGAGGAAGAAAACAACAGCGGCGGATTAGAATTATACTTAGTAGATTTTTTTGAGAAATACATGGAATTAAAAGTAAACAGAAGCGATATGGAAGAGGCAAAGCGGATGGGAAATAAAGATAATGAAAGATCTAGACCTATACTTGTGAGCTTTACAACAGCAAAATTGCGAAACTTTGTTCTAAAAAATAGAAAGAATTTAAAAGGAAAAAATATATTCATATCGGAAGAATTCTCAAAGCAAGTAATAGAAGAAAGAAAGAAATTAATTCCTGAAATGAAGAAAATTAGATCGGAGGGTAAAATTTGTTATATTGATTATGATAAACTAGTTATTAAAGAAAATGAAACAAAAAACCAGAAGAAAAGAATACATTCTGAAGAGGAAATGAATGATCAACAAGGAAAAAAATCAAATGTAACAACAATAGAAGAAGTTAAATCAATAGTTGACAATATAGAGAAAAATCAAAGAATAAGATCAGCTTCATATACAGGGTGTCCCTTAACTTGGTGCACAAACTTTAAGGGCATATAATACTGATCAAAATGAGTAAAAAAAGCTCAGTCAAAATGTGTCCGATCTTTAATAGTTTCCCAGATATAACGCAGTGAAAAATGAGTTTTTACGAGATTTACCTTTGCTATCTCGAAAACTATAAGAATTACGATTTTGATTAATTGAGACTTTTTGTTTACCTTTGAGAGGTAATCTTAGATGGCCTTTTGTTATTTTATAAAAATCAAAAGTGAAATGTTGTGGCGACCTTGGTCAATATTTAATTTTCATATAACTACGTAACTATAAGAAATTGAGAAAAATGTTTCATATAAAATTTTATTGTTTTTTATAGTCTTTTTACTGACATAGACAAAATTTTATTCGATCGCTATCTTTGTCAGTTTTTCTTAGATTTTTCGCTTTTCTCGGAAACAGTTGAAGATCATTCCTATGTTGATGAAGCTTTTTTATTCATTTTGGTCAGTACTATATGCCCTTAAAGTTTTTGCTCGAAGTTAAGGGACACCCTGTAGTGGAATAGACCCATCAACTGGTAGAACAGCAGTAGATATAAGAAAATTTCTAAATACGAAAGAAAACAAATAGCAACTAACCACGCAAATACGGAAACAAAACAATGAATTACTTAACTATAATAATAAAAATAATAATGGGCAAACAGAAACTGCGAACGTTCTCAAACTCCAAATTCTCCCAGAACGGTTGGTCCCCGCGGGAGATTACGACCAAACCCCCCCCCCCCAAAATGAACTATATTGGCAGGACGAAATAAGAAAACATGCAAAGACCACATGGACAAGAAGTGCTCAGAATAGAGAAGAGTGGAAAAAACTGGGGGAGGCCTTCGCCCAAGAGGGTTGAGTAAATTCCGTATTTGTGTATATATGTATAAAATTTGATTTATTATTTATTTTGGATTGTAAAAATATTTAAATATTATGGGATGTAACCGGAATTTGCTAAATATAGGCTATTATTATTATTATGTATTTTTGAGATCTTTCATCAATTAATTATATTGTTTTCTAACAATCTTGTTATTGTTATTTATGTATTCTATATTTTTTACTGGAAATTAATAAAGAGAAAGAAAAACATGGCAAGATTATGAAAATATAGTTTAAATTTTTAAATCTCCTATGAATCTGATGCCCTAGGCGCGCGCCTTATGGTTAACCGCTACCCCCTCGCCATCTAGGAGGCCATCTATGGTGGAAGCGTGTATTGTGGTTTGCGTTTTACGCTATAAACCTCACTGTTTACCTACTAATAGGGAGATATCAATATACTCAATTTTATATATTCAATTTATAATAAAATGAAACATATGAAAACATTGAAACCAATCATATACAATATGATTGAATCTTCCCGTTCGTGATCTGCTCGCATTGGGGGCAAAGATATCAATATCAAGTACATTACTTGATGATAGAGATGTCACAATCAATTCTTGATGAAGCAGCTACGAGTGCGATATAATTAGCGTCCGAGTTCGTGTAGGGTCGGAGCTGGGGAATATCGCGGGAAACAAAGGCGAAAATTTAATGTGAGCGCTGCGATCAAATTTCAGTGCTTCCGCAAAACATTGTTGTGGCTAGTTCAGCAATTAACGAATTAGCAGGGGTGGTATTGCGCCACTGTTCACAATAAATATTATGAGAGAACCCTTATTGGTTGTTACGTTGTGGTACATGTGTTTCACAGGGCGGGAATGAGCAGGATTTCGATTTATTCGTTTCAGATTGACGCTTTACCATAATTTCCTTGATCAATATTTAATTTTCAATTAACTTCTGAACTATTCAAAATTGAGACAAATGTTTCATATATTAGTCGGTATTATATGCCCTTAAAGTGTAAGACCAATAATTTTATATTACATTCTATATCTCTATCACGTGCTCCTCTTGTCAATGCAAGTATGAAATAGATAAATTTTCACGAATTTATTTCATTCATTCATGGTAAAGATTAACTTTATCGGACATCTTTAAATAATTAAACTGTACACTATATATTTTTTACCTCTCGCTAAGAGAGGTATTGCATTCATGCTAAAAATCACATATCCATATTTTATTGAATAAGCACGTTTTAAGGTCCCTACAATCCGATTTTAACATTTTTACGATGATGTCTGTGTGTGTGTGTGTGTGTGTGTGTGTGTGTGTGTGTGTGTGTGTGTGTGGATGTATGTGTGTGTGTGTGTGTGTGTGTGTGTGTATGTAGGATGTTGGAAGGACGATTACTAAAAAACTATAAGACTTAAAAATTGTTTAATTACGTATTTTCCAATCGGACATTCATGGGAAGATCTGAAAAGGTTTTGGTAACAATTGGACAACCGGAAGTAGAAGATTCTTGAAAAAAAATCTTCTAAATAATATTTTTTGAAAATTTTTCTTGGTAATATTAAAGAAAATTAAATTCTCTATCTGATACATTTAAATATTTTATTATATATTCTATGGATTTAGAGATAAAAGAAATATAATAAATAAAATAACGTTATAATAAATTTTACAGCCGAAAGGATGCCATGGAAAATAGTTGACCATGTCAGTGTCAGAAATTCATAGATATTACTAAAGAGTTTTTCTGGGAAGTACATATACATTATATTATTTCTTAATGTATTAGTAGTTAAATATTTAAGATTATAGGTCTATTACATATATCCTTCAAAAATACAGTCAATCCTGACAATGAATTGGAAACATTTCGAAAAATTAGAAGAGGACAAAATTTCTTCATATAATGAATTTAAAATTAAACAATCTAAATATAAGGAATAGATATATGAGGAGCTTCTTTTCAAAACGCAATTTCTGGAAAAATTTCGCTATTGAGTTACAGATGGCATTGTCATCGGTTGGTATAAAGCAATGTATTTACATCAAAATATATGATCAAAACGCATTTTATTAGCTCTAAAAATGCGATTGAATTTTGCATTCGTTTTCAAAACGTAATTTCTTGAAAAAAAATTATTTTCAAAACGCAATTTCTACAAATCGGTGACGAACTATTCTTAATGTCAATGTGCTTTAGTATTGTTTTGCCGTTCTTTGAATAAGTGTGTATATTTTGTTACATGGAGAATAGTGTAGGTACTGTTACTGTATCTGAAAAAAATGATGGCAGCAAGAAAAAACAAAAAACTATACATAAAAGACAGAGAGCTAAAGAACTACGGTGAGTTATTGTGTTAGTGAGGTTTGATTTTCTATTAGTAATTTTTTGATTTTATTGATTTGGTAGATATGGAAATCATTTGCATAACATTATAGAGGACTTTGAGAGGCCCTGTAATCATGATCGCAAAGCATGGAAGTGCAGTCAAGTATCTGATAATGATGTTTTAGAAGCTAGGCGAAAATTCTTTCGTGTGCCGAACAAAATTGTTCAAGATCAAAAGTTATCGCAGTTAATATTAGTGACTAATCCGAAACATACTGTTCCAAAATATAAACCAACTGCCAGATCCCAGAAACACACAAAACAAATAAAGTATAGAATAAGAAAGACTGACAAATCATTAGTGTATGTGTGCCAGAATTTTTTTTTGCGTTGTTTCAAAATAACTGCCCGTAGAATAAACACTATTGCTGTTTTTGTTCACGAAGGGAATGAGATTAAAGAAAAAAGAGGAGGAGATCATAAATCAAAAATGTATGAAAGTCAAAATACGGCAGTAAAAATTTTTATTGGGAAATTGCAAGCCAGGGAAAGCCACTATAGCAGAGCAAAGTCTAAACGGCTTTATTTACCGTCCGAATTAAGTGTTTCGAAATCATGGAAAATGTATAACGAAGAAAATTCTCAACTAACCGTTAATTATGCAAAATTTTACAAAATATTTTGCAATAGTTTTAACATAGGTTTTGGAAATCCAGCCAGCGACACGTGTAGTCTATGTTCTCGATTGACTAACAAACTAAAACGCTATAAATTGGAAAATAAATCGACTGTAGTTGTGATAACTGATTTGCGTGTGCACAAACTTAGAGCGAAACAGTTTCATATTTACATGAAACAAAATTTAGAGGATACCCTTTCGTTTTGTTTCGACATGCAACAAGTGCAGCCCTTACCTAAGCTGCCCATATCAGAGGCATATTATTTACGACAGTTGTCTTTTTATAACTTTTGCGTCACAGACTTAAATTGTAAACATTCAATTTTTTATACTTGGGCAGAAAATGAAGCCAGCAGGGGTGCGAATGAAGTATCTTCTGCAATTGGTAATTTTCTAAGTCAATTGGAAATACCAGATCACATCAAAAGCATACGATTCTTTGCCGATGGATGCGCCGGACAAAATAAGAACTGTTATCTTATACACACCATGTGCTTCTGGCTGTTTCATGATGCACCAAAAACTTTAAGTATCATGAAGAAAGGCGTAAAAATGAATGCAGTAAATAGAGTTACACTACCACTCATAAGTTATGTCAAGAAAGAAAAGATAAATAATATAAAAACCCTACTAGCGAAATATGATGAAGATTGGGAAAACGATGATAAATTAATTTTTTACAAAAATCTACTGGCCACACCAGGTATTAACAGGTAAAAAGCAAAATATTATAATGATAAAATTGGTCATTTTTCTAGAAAACAAAAACCAAAGAAATACTGAGCTAGAAGTAGAAGAAGAAGAAGATGACTGTTATTGTCAGGAAGACTGTGGTGTAAAAGTATAAGCCTTATAAAGTCGTTTTTTATTTTGTTTACTTCTAATGTTTTTATTTTATATTATTATAATATGTAATAATAATAAATTTCATTTCAAAATGCAATATCTACAACTTATTTTTTTTCAAATCGATATTTTTTTAGTTTTTCCCTTCAAATCGCAATTTCTTTTTTTTGCAACGTAAATATCTGGTGAGCTAATAAATTTTGAACAGAGATATTTAGGTAACTGTCATTATATTACCAATACTTTAATCTCGTAGCATCACTTTTTATCTTAATTAATTAGTTTGGTCTGTGCAGAAAATGTCAATTATCTCAAAACTATCAATTTCCGAGAAATTTCGTTTTGAAAAAAAGCTCCTCATATGTAAGTACAATTTTTGGTGTAGAATGTAGGTATACAAGAAATGTTAAATACAATAGGGCGCCTTGACAAGCAGATATGGGGACTCATGTCAGAATGATAGCTAGTAACTATGTATATAGATGTATCATAATTTCTCATTCTAAATTTAGTGATTTTCCAATTCCATATGGTTTATTTTCCTCGACAAGTAAATTCCACACTCCTGGTGACAAATTAACTATGTGTATTTAGAAAATCTTGAAATTCTGAATGAAACATACTGACTAATTATCATTCTGAAACGGGCCCCCACATCTGCTTGTCAAGGCCAACAATGTAACATGACTGTTCGCGCCCTATACTTATGTAACCAAAAAAGGAAGTGACGAGAGGTATTGTGCTGGCCACAACAGATTTTTTTCTTTTTACTTTCCGTCACCTCTAGGTAAGGAAGGTATTGTCTTTGATCAAAAAATTTGGTGGTGAGTTTTCAATGAATAAGCACGTTTTAGGGTCCCTACAATACGATTTTACTATTTTTACGATGATGGCTGTATATGTATGTGTGCGTGTATGTATGTGACCGCGGTTTCGGCCGCGATATCTCCAATACTAGAATTCCAAAAATTAAAATTCTTACGTATTCCTCTTCCTTACAACCATATGCAGACTTGATTAGATTTTGGTTATAATTGGTCAACCAGAAGTACCCTCATTTAAAGATTTTAACAATTTTTCTTGAAAAAAAAAACACTGTTAAATATTATTTACACATTTAATGTTATTAAAATATTATAGATTATTCTATTATCTATACGATTTAATTGCATTTTATTCTTCATATTCAGTGGATATAGAGTTAAAGAAATTAAATTTCATAAATCAGCCAGCTATGCTATAACCATGGAAACAGCTACTATATTGAGAAAATTATAATTGACAGATTGTGGACAGATGTCAGTGTCAATGAAAATAAAATAAATATGGCAGAGATGAGGATGTTGAGATGGATGTTGGGGAATACACGGAAAGATACGGTAAGCAATGAAAGAATAAGGGAAATAACTGGAGTATTAAAAGTTTCTAGAAAACAAGAGAGACGATTACATTGGTTTAAACATGTCATGAGGAGAGATGAAAAATATGTTTAAAGAAGAGTGAATAGCTTAGTAAAAGATGGAAGAAACAGAGGAAGACCAAAGATAAGATGGAAGGACTGTATTGCGGAAGGCTTCAGAGAAAAGCAACCGAATGAGGACGACCCGCAAAACAGAAATGAATAGAAGAAGGAAATAAAAATAGGGACCCCTAACAAATGAGAAAAGCTAAAGACGAAAAAGAAGATGTCCGTGTAAAGTGCCGTTTGCATAGTTTGTTTATGAAATAGTTTTACTGGATATTTAGAATCTTTTGCAAGAAAATTTATGTGTGGAATAATACACTGGATTGAAGATATTGTGCTGGCCACATCAGATTTTTTTGTTAATTATTTTAACCAAGGCAACATTATTAATAGTTGAAAGAAGTATTAATTTATTAGCAGTTGCACGAAAAATCAACTGACATCGTTGATGGCCCGTAGCTCAGTGGTAAATTTCCCGCTTGGCAAGTAGAAGGTCCTGGGTTCGAGTACCGGCGAGATCAGTTGATTTGACAAATTTATTCCAAGTTATGTACTTCATTGACGTCAGTCACTACTCATTTCTTAATTATTAATACTTAATTTCTAGCACGTAATAAAATGAGTAATGAATTATAATTTAATTTACTTACAAACGTGACACTGTTAATATCGATAAATAATTTCTAGTTTAGAAATCAATATCATATAATTGTATGGGTTAGTTTTCGCGGTGCTTTATAATTAGTGATCATTATTTGCAAATTGTAGTATTTTGATATGAATTTGTAGTATATAACATTTAAATTCTACTTTGACACTCAATATACAATACACATATGGGTACAAAATAATCTAGATGTGAATTCTAAATGCAAATGATTTTACACATTTCATATTATGCAAAATAGATATTCAAACAATAATTTACATATAATTATATTAATGAAATAACTCAATTTCACATGCATTTTAGCGGTGATATTTGAACTGCGCTTATCTCGGTAACTAGAACAACAAAATGGAGTTGACTTCACTTATGCATAGGATAACAAACATTTCAGTTATGTTATGCAACTAATATGTACCATAACATCACAAATTGCGACATTGCTTGTTTTAACAGTACCTCAAGTGCTATATAGAAGCTTGTTTTAGTATATATTCGACCTAGTTCAATCACTGTTGTAATTTATGTGACAATCTCCGATTAACTTTACAGCAAAGACATTGAGGAAATATCTATTATACCATAAATGTCAGACCCATATTAATAATGAAATTATTGTCATTGTAGATAGATAAAGAAGATTAAAATGTGATCAATAGAATTAAATCTAGATAATTACGGTTAGCACTCAAAATATGTGGCTCATTTCAATATTAATAATATCAAGAGTAATTATTTGTTCGTAAAGCATTCTGCATTTTTAATGTTGATTCAACACATTATATTATTTGAAACAACAAGAACTGTATTCTTTTTGAAATATTTTTGCTCAGCTCAGTTGATAAGTGAGTTGAGATGAGTTGAGCTGAGATGTATATGGAAAGAACAGTGTTTCACATATAGGAAAATCTGATGTGGCCAGCACATAACCTCTCGCCGTATATTTTACCTGGCTGTATGCATAAAGCAAAGAATATTTTTGTAAATACAAATAATATATTCATATAAATCTATGACGTATAAACTTCTTTATTATTCAATAATAGCATGTCTCAACATGAAGATATTTTACCATAAATTATGTTACAATAAATTACAAAGTAGAGTTTACCATATATAAATATTAGGCTGGTAACAGCAATTTTCAATTCGAACAACGTTGTTTACTTTCTCTTCATATTCTTCTAGTAAAAACATTAATTTTGGGCGGTCTAAAATGTATATATGGATTGTGCATCTATTCTTACATATCTTCTTTTACATTTTATTTTTTCATACATGTTATATCTAAATAACACTAATTCCCTTTAATAAAGTGACGGATAGATTGCACTCCGATTATTCTTATATCGATGTGTAATTTTGTCAATATTTACAACTTACTTGAGAAGAATTTGATAGCTTTTTCGCAATTCAAAGTTGCTCTAGTCTATAGTACTGGTGTACATTGTCCCATAATGTTTGAAACAAATTTAAGTCCTTCAACCTAGACTTGTCATCTCCATAATAGTCACAGATCAAGAACTAAGGGATTCTCCAAGTACATTTTTAATTCATTACTCATTATTTCTGACACTGACATTTATCTGTGAGTTACAAATAATTTAAATTATCAACTATTTTTCATGGCATTCTTTCGGCTGTCAAATTTATTACAACAGATTATTTTATATATTATACTTCTTTTATCTCTAAATCTATGGAATATATAATAAAATATTTAAATGTATCAGATAGAGAATTTAATTTTCTTTAATATTACCACGAAAAATTTTCAAAAAATAATATTTAGAAGATTTTTTTTCAAGAATCTTCTACTTCCGGTTGTCCAATTATTACCAAAACCTTTTCAGATCTTCCCATGAATGTCCGATTGGGAAATACGTTGTTAAACAAATTTTGTCTTATAGTTTTTGAGTAACCGTCCTTCCAACATCCCACACACACACATACACACACACACACACATCCACACACACACACACAGACATCATCGTAAAAATGTTAAAATCGGATTGTAGGGACCTTAAAACGTGCTTATTCAATAAAATCTGGATATGCGATTTTTAGCATGAATGCAATACCTCTCTTAGCGAGAGGTAAAAAGTAATCCTAATTTAATACCGTATATTACATTTTTGTTTTCAAACATGAAGACTAAACTTTTATAATACATTTACATCCTACAAATTGACATTTTGTCATAACATTACTGTAACGTGTATTTATTTGACTGAAGTATAAAAATCAGATATAAATAAAATAATAATTAAAATAAAAGTTTATTAACCGATAAATAAATTAGACAACGATAATAAAAATAACGAACAATATAATTGAACAATTATTATAAATACTAATCTAAGACTAAGAATGGTATTAAACACTTAAACTAAGAATAATTATTTAAACAATTAACGCAACGCGCTATTTATTTACATGATATATATTTATATCACTATTTATTTCACACTCGTGTTGACTTGTAGACTAATTTGTATACTAACTTGTAAACTAACTTATAGACGTAGACTAAGTTGTCAACTTGTGTTTATTTACAACATTATTTATTTCACATCCATTACGGTGTCCGGTTCAGTAACGACCGTAAGTTGTTGACTGACTGTTAAGACTAACTTCCAGTCATTAATAAAATATATTCATGTTGACTATGCTATAGTCGAAACATCGGCATGAATCAATTTTATTGACTGCAAGTTCGAAAAATTGTTTCTTTTCGTTTCCATCTCCATCCCAAAACACAGTCAAACACTGTTTTTGTGTTCTCATCACACATGAGACACTGACACTACTGACTGACACATCATACACCAGAGCCTTAAAGAAGACTATGGTATAGTCGAAACGTCGGCATGAATAAATTTTATTATTGACTACAGATCCGAGAAATTATTTCTTTCCGCTTCCATCTCCAGGCTGTATAATGTCAATGCAGTTTTGCTCTATTTTAGCATTAAATATCTGAACTCACAAGTAAACCTTTTTTATGAAAAAGGAAATTAAATTTTCATTTCAACCTGTCATAAATATTTCCATGATAGTATCAGCTTAAATAAGCAGAAATTCAGAATTCCCCCAAAAAACTTATAATTTTTATAAGTCTTCTTCGTAACCTTGCTGTTGACATAATTTTTGTGTCAATGATGAATAAACACATTTATCCCTTTATTATATTATAAAATCTTATTGAAAAAAAAATTAACAGCATATTTTCATAATTCAGAAAATTTTGAAAGGTCTTGAAACATCACTTTATCAATTTTCTGGTTGTATTAAGTTACGCTGTTGTTTATCGCTGAGAACGTGTTTAGGTTGGTAATCTTGCTGCGTTAAAATTTCAATCCTCGTGTTAGGAAAATTATTTGGTAAATAGGTTATGTCGGAGGGCAAAAGAAGCCCTTTCTTCCTTGAACCTTTGTGGGCACGCGGCGTTGTTTTAATATTACATGATAATCTCGCCATTATTTACTAAGGCAGGTGCTTAACTGCTCGCAAAAGGAAGCACGTTATAATTGTGTTCCACCTTTAAGTTCACTAAATGCTTTGCATTTTTCATCGTGTCTGTATTAAAACCATGAAATATTTGGTGCTCGCCAAACACTACCGACGTCGGCATTGCCTTTTCAGCGTAAACAAGTTTTTACTACTATTTAAATAGCTCCTACATTATTCTTACGTGTTTCAGTTTTTACTGCCACTTAAACTTACTACCATTAAAATGTTAGTATGTAACATAAGATGAAAGAATTATGAGAAACTACAAAGTCTTTATTAACAACGAACAGTATCTTAGTTGCCATTCTTGCGAAAGAAATACATCACGGTACTTATCAGACATTAAAATGAAAGAGATAATCTTCAAAAAAAATAACAAAGTTAGCAGTCTGTATGATCGAAATAAATTATGAAAGTGTGAAAAGATGTCAGCCATCTAGATTTGAACCAAGAATCATTACTTGGCCAACTGAGCTATGGCCGATCTATCCAATGGATGACATTATCTTCTACTTTAACCGCTAATATATCTCTTTTTGGAGAATAAAGTTTTGTGTCACGTTCACACTTTCATAATTCGAACATACAAACTGTCAATTCTAAGTTAATTTCAAAAACTGGACTGATAGGGCCAAGAGTAATTTCTGACATGTTCACAATGATGTTTAAATATAGTGGTAATCCAACCCCATATTATACAACGTGTCACGAAACTGTATATACTCTCAAATTTTAAAAAATAAACAAAATTTGACTAACACAAAAATCAAAAGGTAACATAATGATAATAAAATAAAGACACTACTAAATATTATAGGACGAATTTATAATTTTTACCTTCCATCACCTTTAGGTAAGGAAGGTATTTGCTTTGGTCAAAAAATTCAATAATGAGTTTTTAGTGAATAAGCATGTTTTGGGGTCCCTATAATACGATTTTACCATTTTTATGATGATGTCTGTATGTATGTATGTATGTATGTATGTATGTATGTATACAATGTGTGTGTGTCTGTCTGTGTGTGACGAAAGTTTCGGGTCGCATAACTTCAATACTACGATTCCAAAAATTATATTTTTTTCGTATTTCCCAAGTTTACATCCAGAAGAACAACTGATTAGATTTTGGTTATAATTGGTGAACTGGAAGTAGCTTCATTTGAAGATTTAACAGTTAAATATGATTTATTGACATTTAACGTTATTATAACTTAAAGAATATATTATTCGCCATACGATTTGATTGCATTTTATACTTCATATTCAATAGATATAGGGTTAAAGAATTATAATGAAATTAAATTCCATCATTACCGATATCTGTGTACACAGGAGATTGGCACACCCAGCAATGGGTAATATGCCGTGATGAAATATTTATTTATTTTTATTTATTTTTATTTATTTTAAATTTTATAAATCAGCCAGCTATGCTAATCAAGAAATTGTTAATATATTCAGATAATTCAAATTGACAGATGTCAGTATCAATAAAAAGTAAATGAATGTGGCAGAGATGAGGATGTTGAAGCAGATGTTGGGGAAGCGACGGAAATATACGGAAATAAATCTAGTGTTACAAGTTTCTAGAAAGATACAAGCGAGATGATTACATTGGTTTGAAAATGTCATGAGGAGAAATGACGAATATATTGGAAGAAGAATGAATAGCTTAGTAAGAGAAGGTTAAAGAAACAGAGGAAGACCAAAGAT
Source organism: Harpalus rufipes (assembly GCA_951394225.1). Classification (NCBI taxonomy): domain Eukaryota; kingdom Metazoa; phylum Arthropoda; class Insecta; order Coleoptera; family Carabidae; genus Harpalus; species Harpalus rufipes. The sequence goes on from OX596283.1 coordinate 39,280,662, forward strand.
AAAATGAAAGGACTGTAATGCGGAAGATTTGAGAGAAAAGTAACTGAATGAGAACAGTGTCAAGTGCAATTTGCATAGTTTGTTTATAACATAATTTTACTGCAAATTTAGAATCTTATGCAGGAAAATTTATGTATGGAATTTATACATAATACACAGGATTAACGGAAGGTATTGTGCCACAACAGATTTTTTTAAATTTGATTGAGCTCGAATAGCCTATTCTGATTTTTAGGAAGTGCGTACTAACAAAAATTGTCATGCACGCACTTTCCCATTCTTGTGTTTTTGTAAGGTAAATGCGTCGGGCATGCTTTTTTTCTAATCAAGTATAAAAATTAGTAGGTGGTTGGATACGTCAATTAAAACTATTTTAAAATTTATAATCATTTTTTTTATCATTTAGACAATTACATTTCATGATGATTGGGTCTTGCATAAAGACACAAATTTATAAATTAAGAAATTACTTTCCTCAAAAAGATATTTCCAAAAATCCTCCCTTTGTGTGTAGAGAAAACAAAATTCTTCTCTTATAAAATCGCGCAACCTCCAAATTTTGCTAAAAGGCACAACACAACACCGTATTGCCATATCCTCATCAGGCTGATCCGTGTCCTGCGATGATCTCGATCTCGACATACATTTCCTTTTACGTGGCTGGGCCTGCCGTTCCTGCTGATTGTCCTGCTGCAGCCCCGGGCGCTGCGAAACAAGCTTCATTCACCCAAATTCAAATTTACAGCAGCTCAGCTGTGCCGCAGGAATAGTAATTTTTTGTCTGTTTTGTTGCGGGAGTATAAATATTTATAATTGATCGAACTAAGAGTGCAAGGATAAGGATATACATTGAACTTCTTATCTGCAACAAAATAATATTCATTATTACTTAGAGAAAGTAATTCAGATTCAAATTTCTCTATCCAGAGATATAAAATGTGACCTTTAATCACGGATACGCCAAGCCCATTCTTTAAGAGTTTAAAGAACAATATATTAACCGGCTGTGGAAAACTACACATCATAAACATGGAACAGAAAAAATATAATATTTAAGAAAAACATACCTGATACGTTTAACAAGATTTCAGTGCTGAATGAACCTCTCGGTCATTTATCAGAGACTGGCCCAATCTATAGCTGGCCAAATATACGGTGTTCGCGATAGATGGCTCTGCATGTGGTTAGTTATCTTTGCAGTCATCATATCATATTGGATGGTTTGGCATCCGTCCACTCAACCTAATCATTGCCTCCTAGAGACTGTTGTGCATCACATTGAGCTCCAATAAAAACGAAATGCGTCTCTGATGTGTTAAAAATCTGACGTGGCCAGCACATAGGGTCGGATTGGCCAGTCGGGATAATCGGGACTTTCCCGAGAGGCTGCGGCTATTTGAGGCCGCCGTTCGGTGACCACGAACAAAAGAAAATCATCTGTCATTTTCGTATTTCATTGTTAATGATTATTATAATTAAGGTAAATTTCGTTATCTTTGTAATAATTAATTTAATAATGGCAGCAGATTCAACAAATACCGATTTTATTTATTGATGCAAGACCTATCAAAAAATGTGTTCCTAGCATGCAATATATTTGCAGAAAGTTATACTAATTTCGCAAGACTAAATAGTAATTACGTGAAATAAAAAAAAAAATAACGAAATTTGGAACTTTTCGAAAAAATAATATAAGTAACAGTGACATGCAAAAATGACAGGTAATTTTCTGTTGTTTTACTACTTGAATGTTTGCTTGGCCTACTTAAAAAAATGAAATACTAACTTTGAATTAACTTTTATCAATTTTTTCGCAATGTAAGGGTATAATATTATTATATTGTTGAATTCAGAAGAAAAGTCGCTATTCAATCAATTATTGAAAAATATATAATACCATTTAAAAAAATATAACACTGATCCATAAGTTGAATACCACTGGCTCTAAAATAATAATAGTTATGCCAAAATGTGTCCGCCTCTATGCTTTACAAAATATCTTAATCACTTTTTTGTGTAAACCTTCATATTCACGAATAAATGGCACTATTTTATTATCTTGATACACCCTGTAAACTGTGTCTTAGTAGCATAGGAGCTATTACATGTACATGTGCAATGAATAAAGGAGTTTTTTGATGTAATAATCTGCATTAAGCTAAAAATGTTACTTAGGAGATATTGCAGGCTCATCGTCGATATTACAAACTGAACTACAAGATTTTGCACAGAAGTGGAATAAAATAAGATGTAATTACAAATGAATATACAATAAATGAAGATAAAGATTAAGATATGTTACAGGCAGACAAAAAAACAAATGATCAAGAAATTTTAAAATAAAATTGTAACAGCTGTAAAAATTGTATAGTTTGCTGTTATAATGTCTTACTAAAATTTAATTTACATACATTGTCTTATAATCATCTATTTGGAGCATCTAAATTTATATTGATTCTATCATGCACACAGGTTTCTTGTGAACGTAATTTTCAGAGTTAAAGTATATACTAAACAGACTAAGAAATTGCATGTCACAAGATAAACTAGAAGTTTTTTTATTAATGCCTGCAGAAAAAGATATTTAAAAAAATATTAATAATGATATTATAGACTTAATTGCCAACAAAAGTTCAAACATAAAAGTCACACTTGTAATCTAATATTGTATAATATACATATATATGTATATGGTATATAGCCTATACGTATGTATAGATTTTAGTAATAGTGATTGATTAGTGATAAACTAAATGTTATTTTCAAAACTAGAGAATGTTTTATATTTTGAATACTATTTTTAGGAGAGTTTTTTATATTTCAACATCTTTCATAACTAATCAGCTCTGGGAGAACCTGCAAAGCATTTGTAAATCACTTTCTAGTACGAGTAATGATCTACAGAAATTAATATTAATAATGACTAGAGTTTGTCAAGCCGTTATGAAAGCCAGAGGAAAGTTCTCTGAAGAATTTTATCACTAAGTAATTTTTCTCAGTTATTTTCAGGCGTACCTATATTTTTGGGACGGTACTGTGAATACATTCTTCTGTTTTGAAATAAAAACCATGCTTTAAAAATAAAAAGCACATGACGTTAAAAACAATAAAAATGTGATTTGAAACTCATTTAAATTTCATGAATAAAAATATTGAAAGGAGATTTTCCATTACTTTTTTTTATTAATATAAAAATGCGAACAAAACTTGTCAGAATCAATTACTCTTATAATTAATTCCAGAAAAAAACTATCAATTAACTCCTTGGAAGTGTAGTGGAAAAAGCGATTGGTAAAACATCGGTGCTTTACAACCAATCAGCGCGAGAGCTTCTTGAAACTATACACTTTTCTTTCAAATCGCTCTCACCCAGCAATTACAACTTAACTATCAATATAGTTATCTCGGGCGAAAAGAATAGAAGGAAAGCTGTTCGCGCCACATCGATATTGCATTGAGAGAAGGGAAATTGGACTCGTGTTTCCGAACTTTTCCCGGCTGCAGACATAGACTGAAAAGGATTTCTATGCGTTCAAAAGAGTGAAATGAATTCATCTTTTTATGATAGTAAAGAATTGGTTCGTTGTACTGATATTATTTAATTGTAATAATAAGCAAATGTGACTTATTCTTCACTGGCTTAGTAGAAATTACTAATTTTTTAATGTCTTATAGCCGCGCCACTGCTAATCATAAAATGCAGTTGATGCGTTTTGATTGTGATTTAATAAAAATGATAAAGATGGAAGGAAATAATAAAAATATATAATTAAAGGAAAAAAATTGAAAATTCTAATATTTTTGTACTACATTAATTAAATTATTTATAATTTTCTAAATACAATCCCTACTTCTTTCTTACTTCTCAACACCTCCTCATTCCTGACGGGAATGCATACAAGTTCTTCAATGCTCACATGTCACTCTGTACATTTCTTGGCATATACAGCCCGTCTATTCTTACGTGACAGTCCCCGCTGGTGTCGTGCACAGAGAAAGAAAGTATTCGTGGGGAAAAGAGATAGACAGTAAGCGCGAGAAATACACTCCGATATATAACTTATTGTTGACAATAAATTTTGTTTCTTTATACATATACATACAAGCTTACAAGCACGCTATTTACTACATACTGGTGTAGAATGAGACTGAAATTTATCAAATATTATTTATGTCTGAGATGAAGTAACTTTTAAATGTTTTCATAGTTGACGCCCCGGTTTGTACTTTTCGATCTTAACTGCAGCAGAGTTAGGACAGGATGAGCTCCGTTCCATGTTTCGCCGCCCACCACAGTCTATGAACCATTGCGCATCTTAACATAACTGTCAAGTAAGTGTAGACGGACTGTACATTTTTCTATCGTACAAATATGCCCCTTGAAGTTATATGGCCCTGTGTTTCTCGCCTTGAACGTATGTCACTGTGTACAAATCTATACTGGCGCGTTCACTGCATCTCGAATTATACTTCAAAAACAAAACATATTTTAATTTAAATACGTGTAACATTTGCATTATGTTTTAGGATAGGTTTACGTTCATATTTTTCTATTAAATGGAATAAAATATACTTTGGTTCACGAAAGATGACTACTAAAGGTCATTTGTGCGAAGAAAGAATACACAGCACTTTATACAATAGTAGCTTAGCAACATTTCATGTTAGAAAGAGAAAGATTATTTGACGTATGTCTATATAGTTTATGTTGTGTGACAGATATACGTACATGGTGACATTACTTTCTAACACATTACAAATAATAATAACGTATGTTGTAGAGTTACAGATATCTAGTTATCTGCTGCACTGCGCTCTGTCCTAGTATTTACCCAGTGACGTTGACATTTAAATCAAATTATTATTCCATGGTTTTTGTTAAGTCGATGTTTTTGTGTTTTGCAAAAACATAGGTGAAGGGCATAAATCTTTGAGAAAGACATGATTTAAAAAAAGGATAATTTTCAAATAAGTTACACTTATTTTTTTTTAGTTAAAATGTGTCCAAAAATATTTCATGTTGCACGTCTATGTATACGAAATGCAGTGAAGTTAACTGCTAGTAATATTATACCAGGAAAATGTATATGCCAAAAAATGTATATAGTGAAGATATGTCTGCAGTCCGAAATTTGTATTCCAAGCTATTTCTGACTGTCTCTCTCTCTTTTTGCAACTATTCTTATTACTTTTAATTTTTTATACTTATCTTCATTCTACAGGGTGAACAGCTTAACGAGCTTCCTCAAATAATTTGGATATTATTAAAGATACTATGAGGCAGTGTTATAGAAGACCTATAGGAAGCACTCGATAAGGGAAAAAAATATTTTTGAAAACCAGTGGTTCTCAACTTACAATACATAGTTAGTTTTTTTTTAAATGGGATGGTATGTATTTTTTACCCTATTCCATAGAGTATTTATTTTTGAATTCAATCATGTAATTTTTTATATTCTTACATAACAAATATGTTCAGAAATATTCAATTTAAATAAATTTTATATTTATTGTTATTTTTCAGTAGGCTATGTATGAAAAACAAAAACTGCTATTTGTCAATTTGAATTATTCAAGATGAAAATCAAATAGAAAACTATTATTAAAGTTTTTAAAAAAATCTTGTTTCGTAATTAAGTTAAGCTCAATTTTTTTATACATAACCTACTGAAAAATAACTAAATATTAAATGCATTTCAATTTCAATTAAATGTTTCTCAATATTTTTGTTATGTAAGGAGATAAAACAATTACATGGCTTGAATTCGGAAAAAAATATTCTATAGAATGTGCCTAAAAAATATACCATCTACCTATTTAAGAAAATATAACTTTGTGTTGTAACTTGAGAACCACTGATTTAAAAAAAAAATATTTTCTTCTCTAATCAGTTCTCCCCTTTTATCTTTTACGAGTATAAGATTGTCTTTATAAACTTTCATATATAAAAACAAGTTTATTAAATATTAAAATATTTGATACCACAGTTTCATACTTTAATGGTGGTACACGAAAGTAGTATACCTCGGAAAAAATGAGTCACTATTTTTAAACACTTATGACTTTTTCAATCTTTAAAATAACTATACATACAAAATAAATGTTACAATGTCCAGCAACATATAAATTTCATTCCATTCTACTCGTACTTTGAAGATCAAATAGTTAACAATTTGAATCCCATATATTAGACTGTCTTCAGCATCCCTTGTGGTGGTTGATTCCTTGGTAATGAATTCCTCCCGTGTAATCCTGGATACTAATTCATCCCGGGAACGCGTCAGGTGGCTGGCCCGCGGCATCCACTGTACTCATCTACTCATACTCATATACTATGGCTGCATGAGTTGCACTTCAGTAGGCTATCGCTACTATCTACTGTTCCCTGCAGTCTGCAGTCTCTGTTAGTCCGCTGCGGCAAAGGGGTTGTTATGAACGGCAATCATCTAATGGAGCTAATGAAGAGGACGAGCGTTTTCGAACGCTAGGTTACCATGAACAGGATAGTTTTGAAACTACGGTTTTGTATTTCGAAAAAAAATCTGTTGTATTTTAAAGGAAGATTTGCTAAAAGTTTTTTACCTGTGTGTGTGTGTGTGTGTGTGTGTGTGTGTGTGTGTGTGTGTGTGTGTGTGTGTGTGTGTGTGTGTGTGTGTGTGTGTGTGTGTGTGTGTGTGTGTGACGAAAGTTTCGGATCGCATAGCGTGAATACCACGATTCCAAAAATTACATTTTTTTCGTATTCCTCAAGTTTACATCCAGAAGAACAACTGATTAGATTTTGGTTATAATTGGTGAACCGGAAGTAGCCTCATTTGAAGATTTAACAGTTAAATTTGATTTATTGACATTTAACGTTATTATAACTTAAAAGAATATATTATTCTCTATACGATTTGATTGCATTTTATACTTCATATTCAATAGATGTAGAGTTAAAGAATTATAAAGAAATTAAATTTTATAATTCAGCCAGCTATGCTAACCATGAAAATTGTTAATATATTCAGATTGACAGATGTCAGTATCAATAAAAAGTAAGTTAATGTGGCAGAGATGAGGATGTTGAAGTAGATGTTGGGAAAGACACGGAAAGATAGGTAAAGAAATAACTCTAGTGTTACAAGTTTCTAGAAAGATACAAGAGAGATGATTACATTAGTTTGAAAATATCATGAGGAGAAATGAAGAGTATATTGGATGTAGAATGAATAGCTTAGTAATAGAAGGTTGAAGAAACAGAGGAAGACCAAAAATAAGATGGAAGGACTGTATTGCGGAAGACTTGAGAGAAAAGGAACTGAATGAGAACGACATGTAAAACAGAAATGAGTGGAAGAAGAAAATAAAAAATAGCGACCCCTAACGAATGGGAAAAGCTAAAGAAGATGTTAGTGTCAAGTGAAATTTGCATAGTTTATTTATGAAATAATTTTACTAGAAATTTAGAATCTTTCGTTAGAAAATTTATGTATGGAATTTATAAATATTACACAGGATTGACGGAAGGTAATGTGATGGCCACAACAGATTTTTTTTTATATTATACGGACTCAATTCATAATTTTTACCATTGTGATATGATTTATATCAAATCACCTGTCAGTGTCATGATATTATTTGACATATGTTAAGAAACACATACAGCAAATTTGTATTTTCTTGTTACGCGCAATCAGTCAACATACGTTAAATAAATACAATATCACACTTTCTCCCTAATTTATATCAGATCGCTTTGCAATTGAGAATATCTCCAAGTGATTTAGAATTGAACTCATATAGGTAGTTTGTACAATTTATAATAAATAAATGTTTGTTCCAACAGTTTGCGTACCGTTCATATTACTGATCATGCACTATTTTCTATACATGCGCTAATAAAGTATTAGTTTTGAACTAGTGCAGTACTATGTTGTATTGGAACGGTGCAGAACAGTAATTTGTAGATTATAATTCGAAATTTAAATGTAACATCTCACATTTAAAGAAGTACATAAAATTGTTGCAAAATACAAAACAGTAAATTACATAACGATCAATAAAAAGTACGTGCTCAACAAATCAACAATAAATTGTGAAATTTCAGATTTAATGTTAACAAATATTAGAAAAATACTTACTTAACCTTTATCAAATGTCTGAAAATCCATCCAAGTCACTCATTTTATAAAATAAATTATTAGTAGCTGATACAGAATACTAAACAAAATAGATTACTAATGGATATTATGCATTGCGCATGTCCCAGACTAATAGTACAAAGTACAACTAAAAATTCACTGACTAATTTCGCCGTTCACGAAAAGTTCATCAACGTTTCAATTTTATGTTGAAACAACCGACATGATTCAATCGAAATTAATTTTGGAGTACTAAATTCGCTCTGCGCATGTACCCGACCGTACGAAAACAGGTTTGGTGGTGTGTTGGAACGAACCTTGTTTCCAAATTATCACTCATTTCAAATGATAACCAAACTTATTTAATATATGTTAACAGTTACTCGAAAGTTCAGTCAAACAGCGTTTATTCTTACTATACCAAAGTTTCGGTGGACGCTTGCAATTTCTTCAGGGTCTGCAACAATTATACATACAACAAAAATGTAATACACAAAAAAATAACATGGACATTATCACACAGTAAGATCTTACAAATTGTTACAATTCATGTACACACAATACATTCGTACATAATATTCAGTTAATTTATTAAACATCGCACAAAAAATTCAAAGAGCATACACACATCCATTTGCACTGAAAAATGATAACCGAATAATACGGAAAATAGCCGGAAATATTCTGTGTAAGGATTCTTTCATCTGATTTTTTCAATGACACGAAGTTTGGTACGCACATTTCGCGAAACTTTAAGTAAATTCTTCTCTGCAACTGCTCTGCATTTTGTACTTCCAACCATCATAGTACATTTTCCGGCTAAGAGGTGTCCAAATTTTTCAATTTTTTGACTAAGAAAGAGTAAAATATTTCTTATTATCCCTTATAATGACTTTAATGTCGACGCCTAACTGGTAAATTAGGTTATTTTGGGATAATGTTCTACTTAGAGTCATTTGTGATAAACTGCGACCTAACTTTGTAAGATGTTCCAATCTTGTTTTTCCAAGTGTCTGCCATTCTAAAAGCATTTGCGGCAGTGATAACCTGAAGTCGGTCATTTTTGAAAAGATCGAGATATGGAACATCTTCGTCACAATCCTTTATATTTGATATATTTGCAAACCAACTAAATTGTAAATATTGTTTGTGAAAAAATTGATAATGTTAAAGAATAATAAAATGGCATTTATTTGTTTTTCATGGTGACTTATTAAATTAATTTAATAGACCTGTAATTAAGCAATTAATTTTTTGCCAAATCTTTTGTTACACATGTTAATAAGTTCAGCATTTTTTTTTTTTTCATTTCGTCAGCTTACCCTAACTTGTACCAATGCCATCTTATATCCTCTATAAAACAATTGACTCCTTTCTTTACACTAACCCTTATTTACACAGGCGGAGGTAGTCTTCACCTTTCAATATATCTTCTCCATTTGTTAACACGACCTTTATCCCTCCATAAAACTTCCCTCATTTGCTGCTTGCACCTATATTCTTCCATTTACACCCCCGTGCACGTGCATAAACTATCTCCTCCCTGTGTCGACGCATCGTCATCACCATGCGGCACACGCAGTCACTTTGTAATCATACGGCCTACCCTGCTTCAGCCTCAGCTGCGTACAGTCATGTACCGAGGGAGCCAGCGCGTTGTTCCGTGGAGGAAGATGCAAAAATTAAATTAAACACGGCTGTCCCCTGGAAGAAGCTACAGGTTGGTGGTGGACAAGGAAGGTTATTTGAAATTCATGGAGGGTGGTATTCGCTAAATTAATAATTATTTGGAGGAAATGGAGAGACAATTATTTTAAGTTTAAAAGTTGGAGCTTGTTTTTTTTTCGTCTAACAGTAGAAATGTAAAAAAATACTAATAATTGAGATTTCATAGTTCAGTTTGTATTGCATCCTATTAGATATAGGAGGGTCTTGGGTTTAAATTCCAATAACATCCAAAAAAAATCTCAAATCCTTTCTTCGTTACTTATACATAAAAATAATTTGCGCTAACTAAACCTAGGTTAAAAAAATTAACAGATGCGATACCACACCACGCCATCCGACATGATGCGTCAAATGTAGGTACTCTGTGTGCACACTGTTTCCACGCTACCCTATACCACGCTACGTTACTTTTCAAACAAATAAGTTTCGATTCAGGAATCATCCTCTGATGAGTGGGACCAAGAAATAGAGTGTGCAGCAGCTTTATTAGTTTTAGTAGAGAAAAAAAAATATTGGGTGCATTTTATAAATTTAGAACGATACTTTCATGGAATTTCTTCCCAGGCTTCTCTCATATTTAATTTTTCAATTGGTTTCCATTGCATTATTTGGGGCTGTGAGATTTATTACAACAGATTATTTTATATATTATATTCTTTTATCTCTAAATCAATAAAGATATAATAAAATATTTAAATGTATCAGATAGAGAATTTAATCTTCTTTAATATAAAAAAATCTGATGTGGCCAGCACAATACCTTCCGTCAATCTTATGTATTATGTACAAATTCCATACATAAATTTTCTTGCAGAATATTCTATATTCCCAGTAAATTTATTATTTATTATTTCATAAACAAATGCAAATTGCACTTGACACTGACATCTTCTTTAGTTTTTCCCATTCGGTAGGGGGTCGCTATTTTTTGTTTTCTTCTTCTACTCATTTTTGTTTTGCGTGTCGTCCTCATTCAGTTTCTTTTCTCTCAAGTCTTCCGCAATACAATTTTTTCATCTTATATTTTGGTCTTCCTATGTTTTTTTCACCCTCTACTACTAAGTTATTCATTCTTCTTCCAATATATATTCATCTCTACTCATGACATGTTCAATCCAATGTAATCGTTTCTCTTATATCTTTCTAGAAACTTCTAACACTAGAGTTATTTCCCTTATTCTTTCATTCATTTACTTTTTATTGATACTGATAACTGTCAATTTGGATTATCTGAATATATTAGCAGTTTCCATGGTTAAGTTAGCATAGCTGGCTGATTTATAAAATTTATTATCTTTATAATTCTTTCACTATATATCTGTTGAATATGAAATATAAAACGCAATCAAATCGTATAGAGAATAATATAATAATATTTAAATGAGTTTTTCAAGAAAAACTGTTAAAAAAATGAGGATACTTCCGGTTGACCAATTATAACCAATTAAGGAAGAGGAGTACGCAAGAATTGTAATTTTTGGAATTCTAGTATTGGAGATATCGCGGCCAAAACCGCGGTCACACACACACGAACACACATACACACACATGCACACAGTCACATACAGACAACATCGTAAAATTAGTAAAATTGTATTTTAAAGACCCTAAAACGTGCTTATTCAATGAAAACTCAGAAGTGACGGAAGGTAAAAAACAAATTTTCAAAAACTGTTTAGAAGATTTTTTTTAAGAATCAGCTACTTCCGGTTGTTCAATTGGTACCAAACCTTTTCAACTCTTCCCATTAATGTCCTATTGAGAAATACGTAGTTAAGCAGATATTAAGTCTTATTCGTATAGTTTTAGAGAAATCACACACACACACACACACACACGCAAACGCACACGCACATACACACACACACACACATAGACGGGCAGTCAGACATCATCGTAAAAATGTTGAAATCGGATTGTAGGGATCTTAAAACGAGCTTATTCATTAAAATCTGGATATGCGATGAATCCAATATCTCTCTTAGCGAGAGGTAAAATCACGTGCAAACATACATAATTTTGAAATATATTTTACTCGAATACTCAATAAAAATTTAAAATCTATTGGTACTTGGTATTTATAGGAATGATTTATTGTTTTTTCTAGAGAATTATCCTTTCATTTGTGAAAATATTTGGTCGGAGAATTTTATAATCAAATTTTTATGCCAGCATTTTTGGTACTAATGGAATAAAAATTGCAACAATTTATTGGCCATAGCCGAGAATAACATTTTCCCAATTTCATCAATATTAAATCGAATCTATCACTTTTCATAAACAAACGAAATTCACGCGGTAAAATTTCAAAACAGCAGCTTGTGACTCTGCGAAAAACGTCGCTACACCTCGAATTGCATGCTAATGATTTCACAATGTCGGAACAAAAAACAACTATGTTCGATAATCGAATGCAGAGAGGGCTCCGCACATTTGCAGTTTTTTTGCATAAGTGACAGCGCCGCGCGCTGGCATATTCCATAAACAAGGTCGCACACAGCGAATTTTAAATGAAGCTGTGATCTGCGTGTTTAGTTACGCTTGAAATTAAATTAAATGACTTGTGGCCGCAAATTAAAATGGAATTGTGGTGCTGCGTCAACACACAGGTTTTGTAGCTGTTACTAATCACTACTGCTAAACTTTGTTGGCAAACCGAGCCAAATTATTTCATTCATGTTCCACATTCACGCTTAACTTTGTATGCGCACTGGGAAATAAAAATTATGATAAATGCAATTATACACGAACGATGAAATTTTAATTTTCATGTTGTCTCTAAATTATTTAAGTATACCTTAACCATAAATTCGTGGACTAAAAATAATACGAATTAAATAAACTTACCATTATCCGAAAGTGTATTGCCAGAATTGTGTTTCAAAATTCATTTAAACGTAATTTATTTTGCTGATAACACGTTATTATTTTCGGCCGGTTTACATTTTCAATAAATTATAAAACCTACACATATGGTGAGAAATTTCCACAAATTTCTTTCATCTATTTTAAATATAGACAAAACTTATAAAAACTGTGGGCCAACTGACGGGTAATAATAATTCGACCGGTATTTTGAGGGCCATCTTCTAGTCTAAACTTCTACCGAGCCACTTTACATTTCGCACAATGAAAAACAACTTCGTAAAAATCCAGTGTGTACAATTAAATCTACCTTGGCTTGGAAGACATATGGGACAATACTGACATAAAAATTTGGAAGGCTTAAATTGACAATATTGCACGGAATTATATGTTTTTGTTTTAACCTACCTAATAGAATTAATGCTGTACTACTAATAAAGGCTATGTAACACAATATTAAATGGCGGAATACATGAATAACATATTCAGTTTTTGTAAATATCTTCTTCTTCTTTTTAAAGGTGTTGCCTGTGTATTTCGTTAACAGTCGCAAGGAATTTATAGAAATTTCTTACTATTTGTGTAATTTTTATAATTTGTTTGTTGAAAATGTAAGCCAGGACTATGGGCACCGTTTGGGGGAATCAAGGATGGTCACCATTACTTTTTTACCTCTCGCTAAGAGAGGTATTGGATTCATGCCAAAAACCGCATATCCAGATTTCAGTGAATAAGCGCGTTTTAAGGTCCCTATAATCCGATAATAACATTTTGCGATGATGTGTGTGTGTATGGGGTTGTTGGAGGTACGATTTCTCAAATTCTATAAGACTAAAGACCTGTGTAACTACGGATTCCTCAATCTAACAGTAATGGGAAGAGTTGAATAGATTCTGGTAGTAATTGGAAAACCAAAAGTAACAGTATTTTAACAAAAATCTTCTAAATGTTATTTTTTGAAAAATCATGCAATTGCAAATATTAAAAAACAAGATTCTCCCTGCGAAAGATTTAAAAAAATTATTATACCTTCTATAGATTTAAAGATATAGCTATATAATCTATAAGTAGTAAATCTCACAACCTGCTCATAATCCAAACATCTTTGTAAAAGAAATTAAAGTGTCTGTAATCGACGGATAAATGTCACTAATGTCAGTGTCAAAAATTCAGAGATAGGTCTGCAGGCTTTTCTGGGAACGATATTTAATATTTCTTATTGTATTACTAATTATATATTTAATATTATAGGTATATTATATCAACCCTTCAAAAATACCGCCAATATCGTTAATGAATTGGAAAAACCTCGAACATTTAGAATAAATGGAGAAAACTTTCTCATAGAATGAATTAAAATTATAGAAAATACGTAAATATAAAGATTAGGTGTAATTAGAACTGTTTGTGTGTGTATCTCACAATAAATGAATTCTATTTTCATACGTAATATAACAAGTGATATGATTATCATCGATGATATTCTCGAGTGAAACCGAGCTGCAGATTTCACGAGTCCGACGGACGAGGTGAAATGTGCTGCTTCGGTTTCACGAGCAACATGGTTCTTACGAGTTTTATTTAATATTTCGGAGTTTGAAATATTGTTATTATTTATTTTTATACTCAAAATTAACTTTCAATGTCATAAATAAAGAAAACAGATCCCTTAGTTATAGGCATGTAACTAGGGAGATTCTGAATGTTGATTGGCGGAAAACATGTCACGTGACTAAGGAATTATATTCTCTTCTATATTTTATATGTCATTACTGGAGGTATATGAATATTTTATTTAATATTTATTAGTATGCAAAATGCAAGTGCATAAAATACATAGTTGAGGTTTGAACATATTACGAGTATATATTTCTTTTGGATATAAATATTTCTTATATTTCATGTTTGCCCTCCTTTGGATTTTGGGTTAAGGGTGCCCATGGTCTGGGCTTATATTATACACCAAGGTCGAGAAATGCACGATTTTTCCAAAAATGTAATTCATAGCCACAGGGCGAAGCCCCGAAATAAAAATAACAATCTCTGCTGAGATGTGTATACCTACTACTTTCCGTGACCGAAAAGTAGAAAAGTCTTTACACAACTTATTACAATTGAAATGGGGGTGAGTCAGTTTTTACTTTAGATTTTACATCCTTGCCGTTGTATATACTGTATTGATGGAGATGAGATGATGAAAGAGACACATACAAACATCCATACCTTACCCGGGATTCGAACCCAGAACCCTTGGGTCGTGAGTCGGCTACGTTGCCCACTGCACCACCGTGGTCGGTATAAAATTAAAAGAAAATTGTAATATTATTGTGCCACATTATATAGCCTTAGACTCGTTGCAAAAACAAAAAAATTGTTGATCCTGCTTGTTCAGTTCTAAAACACCACAAGGAATAGTTGCTGGTGCCGGTGCGGCAGTTTTGAACTTATTACCCCAGAAATTCAGAAAATTGTTACATAATAAATTAGATATCAAAATAATAAAATCGTTCCTAAGGTAAAAATGTCCACTTTTTGTCTCTAGAGTCAAAAGAAATAGTCTTTTAGTCTCGGTTATGAATACAATATATTTAATCTAGCAGTGTATTAGAAAAGTTAAAAATATTTATTTCTCTTCAATTTTATATAGCAAATTTCCAATCTTCACCCCGGAAAATCATAAAAAATATCATTTCCAAATCTGTTTAATTGGTTGTATTAATAAATTTACAAAACAAACACTTTAATCTGTGAATTGAATTCTTTCATTGTGAACCAATTACCCGAATCCCTTTATCAATAATGAACAACTGAAAAAAGACGAACTCTTTTATCATTAATTGCAAACAATACACCCCTTTACAACATTCATTTGAAAACAAAAAAATGTAATAACAAACAAACGTGCGAGAACAAAGAACAGCAGGAGTCAGGAAAGTAATATTAACAAAGATAAAAGGAGGGTGAGTGCCCAAGCCCAAGGCGTGGCTGTTCTTTTTATCTTGGTTAATTATGCAAAAGCGCATACTAGTTTAATTACATTTTTATACGCAGTTGTGGGTGTGCCGTAAACACACCCTAATTACGGAGAGTGATACCAGTAATAATAATATAATACGGAGGGCAGATGTGAAAGATAGCGGGTGACAAGACAGAACAACTCTGATGGGAATACGCCCTCTCTTTTTCGTCAGTGGCTCAGTGGCATCTCGTGAAACACTGCTCGTGGTCAACCGGCTTAGAGCTAGGGTTACACTACGAGCGTCATTCAATAAGTAAAGAGACAAATTCTATAATTTTAAAACTATTCAATGAATGTGTACAATCTTTTCAGGGGTGTTAGTTGGCAACCTTGGAATATGCTCTGATCAGCTGTTTCATCATTTTATGTCAACATAACCTCAAAATTTTCAGTTCACCATGGCAAGTCCACTAGAAGATTGCACCTTAGAAGAGCAGCGCTCAGTTATTAGATTTATAGTCGCAGAAGGTGTAAAACCAAGTGAATTTTTTTCTAGAATGTTAATACAGTACGGTAAAAGTTGTATGAACCGTGCGAATTTTTACAAGTGGGTTGATCGGTTTAAAAGTGGCCGAACAAGTGTAGGTGATGAACCCCGATGTGGACGTCCAGTGGAAGTTTCTGGTCCCTCGTTGGAATCGATTGCGATATTGCGATTTCCTTGAAGATCAGCGAACTATCAATAGCCAATACTACTCTGAGATGCTAGAACACAAAGTTAGACAAGCTATCAGCAGCAAACGCCGTGGACTCTTGTCAAAAGTCATTCTTCAGCACGATAACGCCCGCCCTCATACAGCCCAGCTGACCCGTGATAAGCTTCAAGAATTGGGTTGGGAGGTCTTACCTCATCCTGCCTACAGTCCCGACCTCGCCCCATCTGATTTTTACCTGTTTGGACCACTCAAAGACGCCCTACGTGGAAAAAGATTTGCTAACAATGAGGAAGTTAAGGATGCGGTTCAAAAGTGGCTTCGGGGTAAATCGAAAGAATTCTTCGCTAAGGGAATTAGTAAGCTGCAAGGAAGATGGGACAAATGCATAACTGTGGGGGGTGATTATGTTGAAAAATAGCCTTAATTTTGAAAGATTGAAATAAACCGTTTTTGAGCTATAGCCAGTTGTCTCTTTACTTATTGAATGACCCTCGTATATCCCATCGATGCTGCCATGCTGCCAAATGTAATAGAATAGGCGGTGATCTCAACGCTGATTACCAAATGTAATGAAATTAATTTTATATTAGCTCTCATGCTTCCACCAAATGTGGCAATCCTACTAGTTATTATCAAAATAACGTACCTTGATAGCAGGGATAAGATTTTACCTTACCGCCAACAATGAATTATTTATTTCCAAGTCTGATCGAGCGTTGTCAAAATTAGTAGGAAATTAAATTATATACAAATTTTAACTCAACAAAATATAATAATAATAAAAATGTTTATTTACATTAGACGGTACCACGACGGTACGAACATAATAAAATACCATGACAATATAATTTTGTCTTTTATGTATTATGACAGTTTGTTGTGCATATGTCATGTGTCTATCAAAAGTAGAAAATATCATGCAATATTTTTAAAAAAAATCAAATACCGACTTATCTATAATTGCCTTTACTCTTGGCGAAGAAAAAGAAAATGAAGAAAATCCAGAAAATTATACTTACTGTGATAATCTATGATGTATATTTTACGTTTATGTTATAAGCAGAGGACTTTTGTTCAATAATGTATGGTAACTACCTCGTTATGAGTTATGTTGTATTATTTTTAAATGTTGCCACGTGCCCATGTTCTCCAATAGAGGAGCCGCCACTGCTTTGTGTGATTCCTCGCATTTGTTTATTTGGTCGCCATCGTCACTGCTTACTGCTTTTGTTTTCCTGTGCTAGACATGTGTATTATTTGTAACGCTATAATTTTTTACTATCGCACTGTATTTATATTAATGGTAGTTTGCTAGTTTATGAAGTATTTGAAATATTATCCAAGCTCTGAGGGATATACTCAGAAAATACTAAAGTAACTAAGAATATTAAAAAATAATAAATATGTCGTCGTTATTTCTAAGCCAATCTGCTCAAAGACCGTAAAGCGCGAACAATTTTTAATGTACATATTTATAGTCAATAATTCTCTCAAGAAACATAAAATAGAGAGGTATTTTAATTTAAGAATAAAGTATAGTTCATTTCTTCAAAAAATATTTCATTTCTTATTGTGAAACAAAACCTTCTTTGTCCTTCATAAGGGACCGGTAAAGAGTTGACAAATGTCAACATAACTATCCGTGAAGATATCAGAGGAAGCTTTGGTAAGATGTTCAGTTGTCAGTGAAAATTGCGGTACACTTGTATCATGCATGGTGACAATGCGTAGCCCTAGGGAATTCCGAGGGTTGAAGTAGGGTCAAGATAAAACGCGAGAGGAATATTACGAACTAATTGAGGAAAAACATCCCGAGAAAGAAATGATATTGATTTGGGAAGGAGATAATGAAAAGCTGATTGGTTTTGTATTGGAGAGGAGTTCTCGATGAGAAAAAAATTAGGGAATATCGCTTATAACGTTTTACAGCCAAATTCACGAAAGGATGTTAGCTAACACCAAAATGAGTGTTATAATAACTAGCACCGCCGTAACACGGTATTAAAATTTAGCCTAAAACCGAATTGTCGAAACAAAAACTGTATTAGGCTAGTTCAGTGCTAGCTTAGTACCACAACGTATCAAAATGACAGCTGACATTGCAGGTTATATGGTGAACAAAAGTCACAGCAAGTAAATTTTTACTAAGAATGAAGTAGATGTGATGATACAGGTAGTAAATAAATGAACTAATATTTTATTTGGCAAACTATCGCCACATAATTGTCCAATGAAGAAAGATCGTATTTAGGAAGAAGTTTCTTTAGCTATAAATACCAAATAATGCAAGACTATTATGGCACTAGGCTAGAGGCCAAAATACTATACGGTACGCGCTCAGTAATATATTTAGATACTTTGAGTGAGATATGTCAACTGACGTAAGCACTACTTTAATGTAGCTATTTCATCGTTTGATTAGACAAAAGTACATTTACAATTATGTAAAAAACGAATATAACGGCTTCAATTTTGTGAATTTATTATGCAGGCGAGAACATGAAATAACTATCATATTATTGTCATCAACTATCACATTGTTATTATCTGCCATATTGTTGTCATCACGACCGTATATTTTGCAGACAATTGGTAAATTTTGAGTCTACGTTATTCTTGATAGCACAGCAGAAGTACTCGATCTCGCATATCTAACTTGAAGAAAAATTATATACAGATGGACATCCAAATGTATAAACCCTTTAATAAGCTTTTATTTCCCTCCGGTAAAAACTCACTCTTTCTAGAAATAATATAATTAACCATATCGCAAAAGTCCAGAATATAATTAAGCACGGAATTAAGTCTGTAACGTGTAGTAAATAAATAAGGTTAAGATAAGTATACTTGTCTTCTTGGATGACGGTTTTTCTTTGGACGGTTAAATTAATCGTTATTTGCTTCTCTTTCTTTATGTTAAAATGGCCTCATTTAGTTACTCTGATGTTAGAAATAAATAATTTTTAAATAAATAATTACTAAATACAACGAATTTCAGCTAAAACTGCTATGGACTAGTTTTATGTATTGGTGCTAAACTTAACCTATATCAGAAGGTGCTATTCTTTGAGAATAGGATTAGGTTATTTAATTCATGTTGTCATGGATAAGCAAGTGTTAACGAGGCTAGCACCGGTAGATAAGTGTTCAGAGTTTGGTATTAAATTGTTTTGAGAATAGGGTTAGTGGTAACACCGGTATTAACGCTAATACTTTTTCGCGAATTCGGCTGTTAGAATTTATTTGCATGGTAATGTAAATCATCAATGAAATAGGCTGTTGTGTTAAAAGTACTAAAACATTCCAATTTGAAATGATTTAAAAACGAAAAGTGTGTTTCACATTTTTCAAAGCTCCCTCTCTGTTTTTCCCTCATAAATAGTCCTAAAATAAAACATTATACCCACTTCTCTTCCAATCAATTATCACTTTATCTGACGTTTAAATCATCGGTGACGTTTTTATTCGCTGATTCAATAGTGGAAATGAAAGTTGTCGAGGGCGGAACTGCTCGGCCTAGGGTAAGAGCGCTGAGTATGCGAGGGTCGAAGGCGATGCACAACAATCTTTGAAGTATGTGCTACGGCAACTCCTGATCCAAATACCTAACGATATTAGCTTGTTTCACTCCGCGCTAATGGAACACGCGGAGATGTTTACCTAAAGAGTTTTTGCTTCGGCATCGACGGTTTTTAAAGTTTTTCAAGAGTTTTTCGATAAGAATTTAACTTTTATTTGCAAGATTTTATAATAACTTTATTATTGTATTGGTTTTGTGTCAAGGTTTAAATCACTCATTATTTCCTACAAAATTAATTCGTTTAGTTTCAAACAATTTCCATCTTGTTATAGCTTTTGATTAAAATAATCTAGTGATGTCGTTGATAATTACATAATACTATATGTATTGTAGCAGTTTGGACAGCATATTTTATCAGGTGTTAAAAATTATTCGAAAATTCAGTCAAACAGCATTTATTCTTACTACCAACGTTTCGATGCACCCTTGCACCTTCTTCAGGGTAGTAAGATCTTACAAATTGTTACAAATCATGTACACAAAATACATTCGTACAAACCATTCATTTAATTTATTAAAAATCGTACCAGAAAATTCAAAGAGCATACACACATCCATTTGCTTTAAAAAACGACAACCGAATTATTATTATTCAGTTGTCGAATGTATTTTGTGTACATGATTTGTAACATTTTGTAAGATCTTATTACCCTGAAGAAGGTGCAAGGGTGCACCGAAACGTTGGTAGTAACAATAAATGCTGTTTAACTGAACTTTCGAGGAAATTTTAACACCTAATCACTGTCGAGAAATTTACCCACAATTACAATTTTTATCTCTTACATGTTTAACACACTCGCTGCTGATGTCACGGATCCGTGACGCAAGCATTTCTGCACCAGTGTTGCCGACCCAGAGCCGTGTCACTAGTATAGGGCGCTTGCATTAACGATAAATCTGGCAACACTGCACTGACCTGTCTGATATCGTTTCAGCATTTAGGTAAAACATAATATTAAAAAAATTGCGCCGTTCGCGGTTGGGCGCCGCTGCCCCGCCGGGATTTAGGGGAATCCCCATTCTACGTTTTGTTGCATTTTGAAGGTGCGTACGTGTTTTCAGTGCATTTTATCATTAGTTATCGCTGATTGTGCAAATAAACAGTGATCTGGTGTATTTTTCTTGCTTATAAAAATCACAAAATGTGGGATGCTGAGGCTAGACCTTCAGGACCATTGTGCGTCATGCGAGGAGGCACCTGGACTTTGCGCCAGAGAATGATTTAGACAATTTCATGCTAAGACTGAAAAATATTATTCATGATTCCAAATACTGGAATTATTCTGCTTTTATTTTAAATCAATTATTTATTTTGTGTTATTTGAAAACAGAATGAACTTTTATTTGTATTATTTTGGGGAACAAATTACTTTCCTGTGCAAATTAGCTATAAAACCCATTTTTACCTCTCGCTAAGAGAGGTATTGGATTCATGCTAAAAATCGCATATCGAGATTTTATTGAATAAGCACGTTTTAAGGTCCCTACAATCCGATTTTAACATTTTTACGATGATGTCTGTGTGTGTGTGTGTGTGTGTGTGTGTGTGTGTGTGTGTGTGTGTGTGTGTGTGTGTGGATGTATGTGTGTGTGTGTGTGTGTGTATGTATGTAGGATGTTGGAAGCACGATTACTCAAAAACTATAAGACTAAATTTGTTTAACTACGTATTTCCCAATCGGACATTCATGGGAAGATCTGAAAAGGTTTTGGTAACAATTGGACAACCGGAAGTAGAAGATTCTTGAAAAAAAAAAATTCTAAATAATATTTTTTGAAAATTTTTCTTGGTAATATAAAAGAAAATTAAATTCTTTATCTGATACATTTAAATATTTTATTATATATTGTATAGATTTAGAGATAAAAGAAATATAATATATAAAATAATCTGTTATAATAATTTTTACAGCCGAAAGAATGCCGTGGAAAATAGTTGAAAATTTAAATTATTTGTAGCAGATAAATGTCAGTGTCAGAAATAATGAGTAATGAAAAAAAAATGTACTTGGAGAATCTCTTAATTCTTGATCTGTGACTATTATGGAGATGACAAGTCTAGGTTGAAGGACTTAAATTTGTTTCAAACATTATGGGACAATGTACACCAGCACTGTAGACTAGAGTAACTTTGAATTGCGAAAAAGCTATCAAATTCTTCTCAAGTAAGTTGTAAATATTGACAAAATTACACATCGATATAAGAATAATCGGAGTGCAATCTATCCGTCACTTTATTAAAGGGAATTAGTGTTATTTAGATATAACAAGTATGAAAAAATAAAATGTAAAAGAAGATATGTAAGAATAGATGCACAATCCAGATATATACATTTTAGACCGCCCAAAATTAATGTTTTTACTAGAAGAATATGAAGAGAAAGTAAACAAGGTTGTTCGAATTGAAAATTGCTGTTACCAGCCTAATATTTATATATGGTAAACTCTACTTTGTAATTTATTGTAACATAATTTATATCTTTATGTTGAGACATGCTACTATTGAATAATAAAGAAGTTTATACGTCATACATTTATATGAATATATTATTTGTATTTATAAAAATATTCTTTGCTTTATGCATACATCCAGGTAAAATATACGGCGAGAGGTTATGTGGTGGCCACATCAGATTTTTATTTTCGTGTTTTGTGCATTATTTGATAAAACAGTTGTGACACGGATACGTGTCGGTCAGCACTGGGTACCAAAATTCTTTGCTAGCTGCTGATGACACGGATCCGCGAAACCACCCATAAGACATATTCTACCCCTCTCACACAACTTTGGTCTTCACAGGGCTTAATTTTTTGGCATATAAAATGATTTTTTGGAAAAAAAGTTCTTCAGCACCTGGGATGTTACATGTCACCCAGATCAGCAGAAAATTTGTTAAGATGAGAGAGATAATGAGACGGTGTTAAAAATTGTGCATTGAATTATTTGGGAATTCTTTAATACAATCGTGCAAAATATAATATGAAATTTAACGTATTCAAATTTTCTAACCTCGTTAACGTATCTTTCAGAATGATGGATGCAAAAATGAGATATTAGCTGAATTTGAAGTCGTTAAAAATATTGGTGAAATATCTTGTCAATTTAATTTGTCTATAACTCACGAGAGAATTTCAAATCGCCTTAATCTGTTTTTAATCGTATCAGAGTGGTAATGAAAAAATACGAAAACAGCAATTTGACCATATTTAGCAAAGTATCTGGATCTTAATCACAAAAAGTAGAAGCCACGTATATTTTTTTTTCGCAAAGCACGATAATTCCAAGAGAAAGCGTAATTTCATAAAAATATAACATATTTGTTGTAAGCAACTACCTTATTGAAATTCTGTGGGTAATCTTATAAAATCATACTTTATATAGTTTCTTTCGTAAACTGTTATACTAATTAAATTTTTATTTATTGTTGAACCCATTATTCACAGATATTGATTTACCTATACCGGGTATTTTTAGTTTCAAAGTGTACATAATAGATTAACATGGGTAATCAGGTTTTTGCAGCCCGTTGCCCCTGTTTTAACTGACAACGATGGTTGTTAGATGGTTGTAGAGAAAAAAAAAATCTGCATCGTTCTGACACCAAATATATATAAATTATGTGACATTTTAGCTCTATAAATTAATTATTAAATTTATTCAATTTCGTATTAATAGCAATAGCTACGGAATTGTTTAAAAAGATAAACAAGTGTTCAACATTTTGTGTCAAAATTTGTCATAACCTATAACTTTATTATGTTATAATTATATTAATTTAATATTTGTCAAGCATTTTCTATTGTGTTATAAAACATAAAAAATCTGATGTGGCCAGCACAATACCTTCCGTCAATCCTGTGTATTATGTATAAATTCCATACATAAATTTTCTTGCAAAAGATTATAAATTTTTGGTATTATGTGATTCCCTTTCTCGGCAACTGAATTCCATACTCCTGATAACAAACAAACCACATGAAATAAGAAAATTATGAAATTTTGATTGAAAAATTATAACACTTGTCAGTTATGGACATAATTAATTGCTGTCATTTTGACACGGGTCAAAGTCATGTTACTGCACGCGCCCCATACATAAATTTTCTTGCAAAAGATCCTATATTTCCAGTAAAGTTATTTCATTAACAAACTATACAAATTGCACTAGACACTGACATCTTCTTCTTTAGTTTTTCCCATTCGTTAGGGGGTCGCTATTTTTTATTTTCTTCTTCCACTCATCTTTGTTTTCCGTGTCGTCCTCATTCAGTTCCTTTTCTCTCAAGTCTTCTGCAATACAGTCTTTTTATCTTATATTTGGTCTTCCTATGTTTCTTCCACCTTCTATTAATATATTCATCTCTCCTCATGACATGTTCAAACCAATATGTAATCGTCTCTCTTATATCTAGAAACTTCTAACACTAGAGTTACTTCCCTTATTCTTTCATTGATTTCATTTTATTGATACTCATCTGTCAATTTGAATTACCTGAATGTATTAGCAGTTTCCATGGTTAAGTTAGCATAGCTGGCTGAATTATGAAATTTATATAAAATTTATTATCGTTATTCTTCTTTAACTCTATATCTGTTGAATATCAAATATAAAATGCAATCAAATCGTATAGACAATAATATATTCTTTAAGTTATAATAACATTTAACTGATTTTTTCAAGAAAAACTGTTAATATCTTCAAATGAGGGTACTTCCGGTTGACCAATTATAACCAAAATCTAAACAGGTCTGCATATGGTTGTAAGGAAGAGGAATACGCAAGAATTGTAATTTTTGGAATTCTAGTATTGGATATCGTGCCCGAAAACGCGGTCGCACACACACACATACACACACACACATACACACACACACACACATACACACACACACACACATACACACACACACATACACACACACACGCACACACGAATACACACACACATAATTTAAGATAAAGAATATTATTAAATGCTTAAACACTAAGATAATTTATTTAAACAATATTTATATCACTATATTCATGTATATTACTATATTTATTTATGTTCACCACTCGTAGACTGTTTATTTATATCACCCACTGTTCATTGCGCGTTGCTTCTATATAACAGACTGTCTACGCTGGCTTTGGCGACGGGTTTATATAGCGCGATGTCTTTCTTGAACTTTCCGACGCCACAATGACATTGAATACAAAGGATCAGTCCACCGGATGTAATTAAACCAGTCTAGACGCGTAATGGTTTTCCCCCGCCGGAGATTAAGTCAGGCGCGCACATTACAATAAGATGTATCAAAAGCGTTCTGTTACTTCCGGTTCCGGAGTATGTGATACTAACTTTCAAATTTCAAATGGAATGTACCTACTATATTTATTATATTTTTTAAAAGTACATAAAATTTGCTTTACAATGGTAGTAAATTTGTAGTACATTGTATTATTAAAAAATAAAATGGCGGACTTATGAAATATGAATATATTGAATGAAAAAAAATCAAGTGTGTGAGATTTTTTTGTTCTTTTATTCATGAATGATGATATTTTTTTAGGATAAATTCATTTATATGACGTAACCTAGGCAAAAAATCCAATAAAACCAAATTCTACACTTTCTTGACTTATTTTGTAAAATATTTAAAACGTCCGCCATTTCACTTTTTAATAAAACAATGTCCTACTTGTTATTATCATTGAAATGAAAATTTTGAGTACTTTTCAAAAATATAATAAAATATTGTATTTGAAATTTCAAAGTTGGTATCACGTACTTCGGAACCGGAAGTAATAGAACCCTTTTTGATACATCTTATTGCCCAAATTGCCTACAGTAAATTTTATTATTTGAAGATAATCGATATCTTCCTTAATAACGGAAATAATTGCTGGTTCATGCACGCGTGATCAACCTGTAGATATTTACAAGGTACGACTATCAGTTTTTATTTTTTAATAGCAACCTATATAATTATTTTATTAAAATATAAACCGCCATTTTTTTCTCTTTTCAGCGATGTATTAGTTTTAATTAATGTATTTGAAAAAATTGGACAAAAATAAGATAATTAAGATATATGGGAAATAATTTTCATTGGCTTTGTGTCTTCCCAGACTCACGCTGTTTAATAAATTGGAAAAATATTGAATGTTTGAAATTTATGAACATATTATTGATTGGTTTCTACAGAATCCCTTTCTTTGTTAGATACTATCGCCCTAGTTTATTATGAAGGTCATACGCTAAGCAGTACCAGAAACAAATACCCGCAACAGTAACAATAGTTAGAGCGAAACAATCTGTTTTAGTGGTAGCTCTGCTAACTTTTAACGCCAATCCTCCATCTGGCGTTCCACTGACGTCCTAGCAATGTTCATGCGGCTTCAGCAACTATTGCATATCACCCATTTGATTTATCAAGCCTGATGCGCTTTCATCCGGCATTGACGTCCGTTATCTAGAACTTGTAATGCGGACCACTTCCCAACTTCACAACTATCGGACCTAGATACTTTGTTCTTCGCTCCTTCTTTGCAGCACCACCGAGCTTGGAATTTAATTGTATGATGTTACTGTACCCGAGAAATTAATTCCTGGTTTTGGTTTGTTTTCAACAAGGAAGGATGATACTTTCCGAGGTGTTATTACACGCTGCTGTGGAGTTTTTGGAAATTTGAGCGCTGGTATCTACATATGAATAGCTGTTTCTCTTAAATTAATTTCATCTAACTTTCAAAATACACAGAAGTTTTGTTCGTTATACTTGCATATAAAACTGCAGCGTAAGTTAGTATAATATTAGTGCTATCTATAAAATGGAAATAAAATTTAGTATGTACATGAGGGGACATTTTCGAATATCTTGTACGATAAGGTTTATGCATGTTATAAAAATTCTTCTTCAATCTTTATGAGCCACATTCATGACGAATTTACCGGTGTAAATAGAGTTGACACAAATTTATTTGTTGTGGGTTGTTTTATTTTTGCACATTTCATAATTTTGGTACTTCCGGTTCCAGTGCTATTAATACTGAAAGTATCTTTCTCTGTTTCGATTAAAATGACTTTATTCCAGCAAGCTTATTGATGCTAGAAAGAGCTCCATTCTTAAACGATTTTGGTGAAATTTTGTTATTTGGTATTGGTATGTTAGCACTAAATACACAAAATATCTTGATAACGGGCAGAATAAAAACGCGAATCAATGTCACCAATTTCCCTTGTTGGATATTGTCAAATATTTTCATAAAGAAATAATGTAAATGAAAGCCGAAATTGAGAAAACAGTATAAGCACTTGTTTGGTCGCGCACTCGCAGCTACGCGCTTGTTTTCGAAATTGAATAGGTTGCTTTCAGTTACTTACACCCTTTTCCACCTTACCAATGGGGTATTCCGACATTAGTTTTTAATTTTTTTTTCTTTTTACTTCCTTGTACGTAAGTAAAGGAAGTATTGTAATCGCGAAAAATTTCGGTTTTCAGATTTCAGCGGAAATATCCATTTTGATCATCGACTAATTTCGTCGTGACGTCTGTACGTACGTACGTATCTCGCATAACTCAAAAACGGTAAGCCGTAGAAAGTTGAAATTTTGTATTTAGAACTGCTATAACATCTAGTTGTGCACCTCCTTTTCTGGTTATTACACAATTTCCAGAAGTGGCACTTTACATGAAGCCTATAATAGATTTTAATGAAAAACTGTTTTAAAATATAATCCAAAACTTTTCAAATTTGGTATACAAAACTTTTATGTCAATCGAAATAACATAATAGATTTTGGTTAAAATAGGCTAACCGGAAGTGGTACATTACTTGAAGTTGATAACAGTTTTTCTTGAATAAAATGGTTTTATTTTGATTTTAGAAATAAATGCTTTAAACAAAAGTTTTAGAGAATTAATTTCTGCGTCTAGCCCATCAAGTATTATTAAATTAGCCCTTTGTATAAGCGAGATATGTAAATTTAAAAATTATATTTTTTTTTGTTTTTGTAATAAAGCTTGCTATGGATTAGGACAAAAACATAAAAAAAATGTTCATGTCAAATTACGTTAAATACGTGCAATTTTATGATTCGTACAATAACAAATATTATATTTTTATTGTGAAATTAGTCATATTCATTGTTGTAATCAAATATTTCTTTGTTGTAATGAAAACTCTCTTTAGAAACTCCCATTATGGTCGCTATATATCTTACTGTTTTGAAGTTAAAATTAATATTTTGTAATTTATTTATTAAAAAAATATGTATAGTTTAATAATCGTACAAGGAAGTCGTGTGGTGTCCACATCAGATTTTTTTCATTAGTACAGACTAGTAGGACTATCAATATCTAATTTTGATTGAGAAAATGTGTATATCAAATGAGATATGAATTTTTAAAAAATTTACCGCAATTCAAATTTTCTTATCATGGCGAGCTTATGACGTCACTCGATAATGAGATCTGCAACGAATTTCAGTGCCTAAATCCACATATTCACGACAGCTTTTGTTTGTTTACATACG
This sequence comes from Harpalus rufipes, assembly GCA_951394225.1. Lineage (NCBI taxonomy): Eukaryota > Metazoa > Arthropoda > Insecta > Coleoptera > Carabidae > Harpalus > Harpalus rufipes. The sequence continues at coordinate 39,309,156 of OX596283.1, forward strand.
GTTTAGCATATATTTCAGTGTTTGTTTATGGTAAAAATAGGAGTATTAACAATTATGGAACCTGATTATAAAAAGGCTGATTCTGGTAATTTATCTGTTATAGATTCCGCCGCGAGCGTTCTAACTACTGGTACCATCTGTGTTTCTAAACACATGCAATAAATCGATTTGACGTCACAGTTGTCAAAGATGTATCTAGAGTTGTAAAAATTCGAATTTTCTAACATTAAATTATGAATTAAACGTGTTTTATTATATTTTCCTACTATATGAAGATGTAAACTGTAGAAAAAAGTTCCTATTTCTTATCAATTCCATATCATCGGAATACTCCATTCAGTGTTGTAGAGAATAGGGCATAGTTTTAAACAATCTAATTGGCTGATATTAGAGCCAAGTTTACGTAATGTAATTTCAATTTTATGTGCAATATCAATTTGGAAAGCAGGTAGATAATACTTTATATTTCACGCTTACTGACTAGAATATACAAAGTGTCGATGGCATTATGGAACTTTTTAAATATTTAAATAAAATGTCAGATGACAGCAGTTGAATGCCGCCATTTTTTAATTTCGTCTACTTAACACTAGCGCTGATGCCAGCGTCATCTATTGAATTGGCTAAGTGGAACAGAGTAATGTTTTAAGAGTGATCAAAAATGAAAAGAAATTACTTAAAGATTTATCACGTAGTTAGGCGAAACAAATATCATAAGAATCAACGTACGGCAATGATATTAATCAAATGTTATGCACCTGTCATATATTATATATGGAATATAGTTTTGATGAATTATGGATAATTGAAATATAATATCGACATTATTATGAAACATAAGTTGTCACGTGACCTTCAGCCATTTTTGATCACTCTGTCCTATTCTGTGAAACTTGACATTCTGCACTATTAATGTCATAACATTTGTGATTTAAACCGCTTAAGCCATTAAAGCCTGTTAAGATTATACTGCAGTGTATTTTTTTGTTTGTTTAAAACATGGTTTTTGTTCAATGAACACCAATTTCTATGCGTTTTTGTATAGATTGTTCTTTTTCAATGGTATTATTTTTTAAACCGACTCTAAAATCAATTGAATTTTATCAAACATTGGTATAGGTTGTTTGTACATAAAGCCATAGAATTAATGGATCACTTAAAATGTTTGAAATGAAGGCTTAATTTCGGCAAACAGACATTTAATTTTAAATGTGATTTTAATGGAAAGGTAAATTTAGATATTTTCACTGCAGTGTTTAAAATAGTATGACATTTCATTTCGTTTTTCGATATGCTTTTTTCCATAAAACCTTATAATACTTGTTATGGTAACTCTTTTATTAGTTCAATAAATATTTATTCATCTTGGATCATTAGTAGTTAATAATAATCATCAGAATCTGTCTCCAGGTAGTTTTATCTTCACACCAGTTTACCGTACGTCTCTCTGTTCATCCTCTCGCAATACCTTCGCTCCATTACGTCTTTTAATATTCTTCTTCTTTCTTGTTTCTTTCAAAATTCTTTTCGCTTTGGCAATCATTCTCAACACTTTCTTATTCCTGACTCTCTCCTCTCTTTATCTCTCCCCCTGTCGCTTTTTTCTCTCCTTCCATCCAATCTCCTTCAATCTTCGCCACAACCACATCTCAAAACCTTCTCATTACTTTTTGTCTTTCTTCTTCAAGGTCCATAATTTTCATCCGTACAGTACAATAGTCCATATGAAGCATTTTGCATACCTTTTCCGTAGTTCTAGTTTGATGTCATTTTGATAGCAAGCTGCCTTTTCTTGTGAGTTCTGCTCCTAATCTCATCCTTTCAATAATTGTAATTCCAATTTATAAGTTTCTATATTTCCAAAGTATTTGCAATCTATTTTTGTCTCCCCATTCTTTACAACTCTATGTTTACGGTTTCTTTTTTCCTAACTTTCGTTTTTTGTACATTTATTCACATTTTTTAGTCATTCTTTATCCATACTTCATTCATCATTTGAACTTTTTCCTCACCTTATGCAATCACAGTCTGGTCATCAATGCTGGAATTCTGTCGTATCTCTTGGTGATCGCATGACGTAAGAATGACGTCATGCGATACAGCAAACAGTACCGAAATGTTAGAGTGACGCCAATTTTACGTCATGCGATCGCTAGCTATCATTGATGCATTTAAATTTCTCATCTTCCACATTTATACCACCTGCATTGTCAATCAGTTTATATGTGGATAAAATGTCATTTTATAAGAAGGGTTTGTCAAAATGATTTTTTCTGCTATAATTTTTCGTTTTTAATTTTTTTATTATAAACCGTTATTATTAGGTATTTTTGTTGGAGAAAGTAAACACTGCATATGCTATTTGTAAAATAAACATTTGAACGTAAGAATACCTACCTTCCAATATTTTCGCTGTTGTGTTCATGTTTTTGTTTATTGAGCAATTTGCATTGCACTCCTAGCATTTGTGTGTTTTCTCGGGCTAATGATCATTTCCCTGCCGGCAATCCGTATTTGCTGCGAATATGTGCGCTGTCTCAAGCAATCCGAATTAATAAAGTTAATCACGATAGTATTAGCTTTGTTTCCAACACATCCGATGCCAGCTAATGAGCAAGGCTATCGCGCAATCCACAAATATAATTATAATTTTAGTAGCTTCATTTATACAGCACTAATGTTTTAACAGACTTTAATTCTGGTTTTGTGTTATGAGATGTAATTATTTTGATGGATCATTTACGAAATGGTCTAGTGTTTCATTGTCTTCCTTACATTCACGCTAATTTATTATTTCATGAATTTAACGATTATGAGTACGCTTATCTTGTTTCTATGAACTCCACTTCATTATACATAGAATACGAGTAGTACCTACAACATAATTTAAATTTTAAATGCATTTTTTTGTCTAATAGAATATTTATTTTGTCTATTGTGTGGTTTACAAGACATTGTCAATGGTAGTATTAAAACATGCAAAGGCACATACGTTGGGGTGACCAAATGTTAATCAAAGATCCGGATAAGCGAACATCGCAAAACAACAGAACAACACAACGAACAAATGTGATCTGGCTGAACCTTCCAATACACTAAAACACACTTTTGATTTGGATAATTTCAAGATTTTGGAAGTATAGAATTACTCCAAACGTGTGCTTCTTGAAACTATACATATCAGGGATGATTGTAATATCATTGCAAGAACTTCCGCTTCCGCGGTGGACATTTAAACGATGTCGTTTCCATAAATAATGGAATCGATTGTATTTTCATTTGAAATAAAAATCATTTTAATAACTAACCCACAAGTCTTTTAATTGAAAAAACAAAATGCGTCGCTCTTAATGAAAAACCCTTTACAAGGACTTAACAGCGTATACTTTGGTGTATTGGAAAAGTTGAAAAAGGAAAAAGCAAATTTCAGGTCAAATTAAGATTCAATTAAATTTTTTAACTTTTATTTAAATTCTTACAACAATGCTACACAATCATTGGTGTAGAGACGACCAATAGGAGTCCGTATCTCTGATATTACCAAAGAATCCTTCCGCAAGATATTTCCGGCTATTTTCCCAATTATTCTGTTGTCGATTTTGACAGCAAATGAATTTGTATCTGCTCTTTGAATTTTTTGTACGATGTGTAAAAACTGAATGTTTAGTACGAATGTACTTTGTGTACATGATATGTAACAATCTGTAAGATCTTACTGTAAGTGTGATAATGTCCATGTTATTTTGTATGTGTTATTCTATTGTATTACTTGTTATAGACCCTGAAGAAGGTGCAAGTATGCACCGAAACGTCGGTGTTGTAAGAATAAATGCTGTTAGACTGAGATTTCGAGTATTTTTTAACACCTAAAACATAAATTCATATTATATACATCACTGTTGAACTAGATATTAGTATGATACACTTTTGAAATGAATTACATCAGAAATTTCTCTAATATATAATATTTCTCAGTATATAGTCCGATTTTTGTAAAAATCATTTTTACATTCATTACACTGAAAATCTTTTTTATCAATATGAATTTTCATAAGTATGATTAATTTTCAAATATGATAAATCTTTATAAATTTTCTCATAAATTAAACATATATAAATCTTACTACTAGTAACTAAAATATTATATTTATATTAGTTAATTTCAGAAATCAGAACTACAGAAATTAATGCATCAGCTTATAATTTGAGTGCGCACTAACGTGCACTGAATTCTCGTATTGTTTCCATCTTATGTTTATAGTTTGCATTTTCTTTGTACTAGTGTTTTCAGCTTGTCTTGAAATTGCACTCAGTTCCCAGTGAGTGCGCACTTTTGTGCACCGACAACAGAAGCAAGCGCACGAATATCAGTGCAAATATGACGTCTAAAAATAAAATCACATTGAAAATTGCCCAGTAATTAAAAAGTTCATCATTAGATAGTAATGAAGTTATTAAATCAGATAATAAAACTTGATCGGAAACAACAGCCAAAATAAGAAATATGTACAAGATGTTGTACATAAATAGACACATAAACAGGTAAGAATGTAAATTCATATGAGTATTTGAAATAAAATTATTTTCGTTTTTAGTTCAAAGATACTTTTCGGTTTCAAAGGAGTAATTCCTTGAAATTAATAGATAAATTTGGAAAACGCGCCATTCTAACACTTACAGTCTTTGTGGTCTCGTTTTCAACTTAAACTTGCACTAGAACGGTTCGGGTCGAAACTGATTCCATGCATTTACGTCACACAGTGCACTGAGTTCTCACTAGCACCGCGTAAGTCGAAAACGGTATAAGATACATCGTCATTTTGATCACGTTCATGGACATGAGTGTCTGTTCTTTTTAGTGAGCTTTGTAGTACAACACTACATCCTCGGTCATAGGGATTTTCTCTTAGCGGGTCTTCTTTCATGGAAATTACGTCTACTAATTTTACATCTAGATTTTCGCTCTTATTTAAAACACTTCCTGTCTTTTATTATCCGAAATTACATCGCCAGGATTATCAAAATTCTAATTACTTTCATATTCTATATCAACGCTGCTGTCTTCATTATCAGAAACTACATAGTCACAGGGTCTTCATAATTCTGCACTAATATAAACAAATAAGTTATGTATTATAGATTTTTTAAAGCCCTACAGTAAACATCTGTAATATATAAGAAAATAAGTAATGAAATGAAAAAAGTCTCATATGCGAGCATGCCATGTGTATACGACAAAGATATTAGATAAAAGTTTAGTAATTTTTACAGCAGAAATTTATGATGTATCAACTCGTAGATATACACTTTATTTGTTAATGTATGTTGCAAAAGTACACTAGTAATAAATTCTCCACTGCTAAGCATTTACAAAAAAGTCTCCTCAAGCAACACATTAAACAAAAAGAAATAAAATACAAAAATGCAGATGGGTAAATATTAAACAGTACATAATGTTTGTTAAAATAAATTCTGAGCTCATATCTTTTTTGCTTTTTATATTATCTTCATAAAATTGTTTTCTCATCTAATTTTTTACAGTTAGATTTACTCTTTATTCTTTATAAATATTCTCCGTCAATTTTCTACTTGACCTGTGCAACCTCAAGAGCTTTATTTAATCCATTTAGTTGAGGGGTAACGCAGCAACGTTTGTGTTGATAGTATTCTTCGCGTTAAGCCGCAGAATCGCATTATTCGTTGTGTGCTGGCCATGCAGTGGAGAACTCTTCTATAACAGGGAGGTCACTGCAAATAAGATCCGTCCTACAAAGGATTCAATTTTTGATCCTACACTTCCATGGTAAAATGTATGTATTAAAGTGGGATCATATGCTTGATAACATTATTTTTTAATCTCTTTTGCAAAAATATTAAAATCGTAAATGAACCACAGACATTTATGTTTTTCTTTTTGTAATTATGATTTTCAATTGAAAAGATTAAGATTGATATACCACAAATATTTTTATTAAGCTTATACTCTTTATATTAGGCGTATCCTGGATTTAGTTTCATACTGTGACCTGCTTTGTTAAGTGAAATCTGACTACAATCTGACGAGTTATTCTAAATGCATGATGTAATTTCATACACCACTTTATTCATAGAACCATGATTATCCAATTACGTAAGACTATTAATTTCTGGAAATTTAATCTATGATCGTCGCATCTTAATAACCTAATTACCTCATATCATACGTCATAGTTTCACAGTGGTTGCATACAGGTTTATTTGACAGCATAAACGAAAATTGTTTTCCCTCATATAATCTTATAGCATTTATCATCTATATGCTTAGTTTTGTATTTAGTCCAGTTAATGCCGTCATGCCCTATGCCCGACACTAGAGAGTTACAAAACATGCGTAGTGCATTTCAAATCAAACATGTTACAAAAGTCCAGTGCAAGTTTGTTTGCTTTCACTGTCAAATATTGAGGTTATATACAACCGCAAGTATTTATTTGTATAAATAACAAAGGTACTATCTTTGAATATATAATACATATAAGAACGGCAACGCATATGGCCTAGCTAGATACTATATCTGTCTCTTTTTATTCACAAAATTATTATAGATAGCTAGTGACTCCTACCAGAAAACTATGAACTACGGTAAATCGTGCTGACAGCATTGCCAGATACTATTTGTTAGAGGTATTCAGTAATCAATAATTCAAAAATATTGTTTCATAATAACCATAATATATTTTGAATCTTCAATGTACATATATACTTGTTTTACAGTAGCAAACTTAAAAACCTTTATAAAATCTTATCTTGCTGTTCTAGGTACGTGGCAACACTGTGCAACATCCACCTATTATGTATTTTTTAAACTAACTCAGAAATAATTCGTATACGGAGGGATAGATGGCACCTTCTCTCGAAATATTTAATCTAAATACATTACGTTGCCGTTCTTATATGTATTATATATTCAAAGGTACTATTATTAACGAACTAAAAATATATGAATTTGACAGACTGCAATAGAAAAAACTGACGATCGTACTGATAAATAATAAAACCCCTAAAACTCGGCTAGTGCGCCTTAATGGGGTCTTGTACTCATTTATCAATTATAATTTTTCTGAAAGATTAAATAAAATGATGAATTTTAGCATTTGTTAAAATTTCCAAATGTGTATAGTTTTTGAAGTACAGTAAAATTTTTGAAAGATGTCCGATCAAGGTCATCTACGAATTGTATGAATTCAGATTTTTGCTCTGCCCATTCTGACAAATCCAGTAGGGTCCTTTGCTTAGTTTTTGTGAGGGTACATAAGATACTACTGTTATTTTATTATTATAAAAATATATGTTACAATAACAGCATTCAAAAATAAATCAACTGGTAAGTTTATTAGCAAATGTAAAACCAAATATATGAAAATTAAGATACTGACATAATGTTAGTGTCAGTGACAGAAAATAGCGTTATTCGTACGGCTATGAATCAAGGTATTGTATCTGAATTAATATATAAACTTACGTTACAGCGAAAGTGTTATCAACAACGAGCATCGTTTTAAAATGGAATGTCCAAACTTAGTCGAAACAATATGAATTTTTGAAAGACAAGCGTCCTTATCGCACATGCTTGAAGCCTTTGTAAAACAGGGGGATAAATGTATGCTAATTTGTTAATTTGTTCATGATACAGATGACCTTGATCGGACCTCTTTCAAATTTTTAACTGTATATACATATTTTTTTTTGTAATTTATATTTGTATGTGACGTCAAATCTTCAATTACATCTATCAGATCTGTCATCCGTTCATGTCTCAACTTTCTGAGTTGTCATCGTAGGAGAGATTTATTAACAGTGTTTTTTTACCTTCCGTCACCTCTAGGTAAGGTATTGTCTTTGGTCAAAAAATTCGGTGATGAGTTTCCAATGAATAAACACGTTTTATAAGGTCCCTACAATACGATTTACTATTTTTACGATGATGTCTGTAGGTGTGCGTGGGTGTGTGTGTGGGTGTGTGTGTGTCTGTGTGTGTGTGTGTGTGTTCGTGTTTGTGTAACTATAATTTCGACCACGATATCTGCGAAAATAAAATTCCAAAAACTACAATTTTTACGTATTCCTCTTCCTTACATCCATATGCAGAATTGATTAGATTTTGGTTATAATTGGTCAACCGAAAGTACCCTTTTTAAAAGATTTTAACAGTTTTTCTTGAAAACACGCTGTGAACATGTGATGACGAAAGATGAAAGAATATATTGACAGAAGAATGAATAGCTTAGTAATAGAAGGTAGAAGAAACAAAGGCAGACCAAAGATAAAATGGCAGGACTATATTACAGAAGACTTGAGAGAAAATGAACTAAATGAGGACGAGAGGCAAAACAGAAATGAGTGAAAGAAGAAAATAAAACATGGCGACCCCTAACGAATGAGAAAAGCTAAAGAATAAGAAGATGTCAATGTCAAATGCAATTTGCATAGTTTGTTTATGAAATAGTTTTACTGGAAATATAGGATTTTTGCAAGAATATTTATGTATGGAATTCATACATAATACACGGGAATGACGGAAGATTATGTGCTGGCCACATCAGATTTTTTAAATAATTTGATAATTTATAAAAATGGAAGATGCTTTCGAGCGCGCAAATTCGAATAATCTGCCTAAAAGTGATATCGAGCTATCACTATAGTTGAAGTTGTGACGTCATATCGTAGTGCCCATAGTTTTTATTAAAATTAAGAATAAAAAGTTTTATATTTTAAAAATATATGGTACAAAATTATTTAAAATTACTCATATTTTCATAATATGAAAAGATATATGTAACTTTTGTTTAGTTCCGGACGCCATTAAATAAATGGGAAACGAGTTATGCACTTCGTGCAAAAAATCGCACAATATATAAATCGAAAACGCTGTAAGTGTACTTCTAACAAGAGGTAATATTGTACCAAAAATAAGATCTACCATTGTCAGAAATTAGCATTTTTATATATAAACGATCATTTCAATATACAATGGTACAACACCAAGACATAAATTTTAAGCGACCCTTTTGACAGCAATTCATTTGACTTTTCATTTCGATGCAATATTGTCAATTTAAGGGAGGCTTAAAATTTACGTTACGTTAGTGCAACCGGCCATAAGTTTATTAAATGAAATTAAAAATTTACAAAATGGAAGACGCAATTCAATAAAATTTATCAAATAACAATATATTTACTTAGATTACATTTGTTAATTAAAAGCTTGGATTATTTCAACGATCTTCCTTCGAACAAAATGACGTCAATTTAAATGTAATTGTCGTCAGAGCAGAGAAGTACCAAATGATGAATATTATAATTGATGCAGTTGAAGATAATGGAGCTTCCGTTGGTGTTAAATAGAGTTCGAGTGTTCGGATTTATTTGGCATTTTGTGCAAGTTAAGTGAGACATTTGTTTACAGGAGTGGCCCTAACCGGCTGACCTTCGTCACTCCATAATGGCGGCTGTCAGCCAACAAGCGCAACTTCCATTCGTTTTAATGAAATCTGTACGTTCTATTATTTCTTGCACCTTTCATGTTATACTGCCACTAAAAATTCATCATCAAGCTAATTTGTTCTCGTAGACATAAATAACGCTGTTATTGTATATTATTTCCGTTATAATTCCGTTCTTTTAAAACAAAAGTATGAAGTGCTTTCCTCGTTTTTATAATTGTTTCACCGAGGACAAAGTTTTTCAACTATGACAGCAATTCAAAAAATTTAAAACAAAGTTTCGCAAGGTATGAAACAAGGATAAGGAAGGACGTGACGTCCGTAATTATTAATGATACGTATAATTACTTGCCTCTTCCTTCCGGCCTTGTGATGATAAGTGGCCCTAGCTCTGCGCGGTTCGGCTAAGTCTTGCATTTTATTTAATGGACTCGTTATATAATTGTTATTTTTCTTCAAGTACAGAAACTCATGTGCTTAAACCAGGAATATTTAGAGAATTATATTTTTCATTAAGTTTAGCCTTCTTTATTATAGAACGAAAAAAAAATCTGATGTGGCCAACACATTACCTTCTGTCAATCCTGTATATTGTGTACAAATTCCATACATATTTTTCTTGCAAAAGATCCTATATTTCCAGTAAAATTATTTCATAAACAAACTATGCTAATTACACTTGACACTGACATTTTCTTCTTCTTTAGCTTTTCCCATTCGTTAGGGGTTGCTCTTGTCTATTTTCTTCTTCCACTCATTTCTGTTTTGCGTGTCGTCCTCATTCAGTTCCTTTTCTCTTAAGTCTTCCGCAATACAGTACTTCCATCTTATCGTTGGTCTTCCTCTGTTTCTTCTACTTTCCACTACTAAGCTATTCATTCTTCTTCCAATATATTTTTCTGCTCTCCTCATGATATGTTCAAACCAATGTAATCGTCTCTCTTGTATCTATCTAGAAACTTCTATCCCTCGAGCCATTTCCCTTATTTTTTAATTCCATACCTATCTTTCCGTGTCCAACATCAGCCTCAATATCCTCATCCCTGCCACATTCGTTTTTTTTTCATTTATACTGACATCTGTCAATTTGAATTATCTGAATATATTTGGAGTTTCCATGGTTAGTATAGCTGGCTGATTTATTAAATTTAATATCTTTATAATTCTTTAATTCTATGTCTATTGAATATGAAGTATAAAATGCAATCAAATCGTATAGAGAATAATATATTCTTTAAGTTATAATAACGTTAAATGTCATTAAATCATATTTAACTGTTAAATCTTCAAATGAGGCTACTTCCGGTTCACCAATTATAACCAAAATCTAATCAGTTGTTCTTCAGGATGTAAACTTGAAGAATACGAAAAAATTATAATTCACATCGTATAGAGAATAAATATTCTTTAAAACATAAAATAAATAAATGTCAATAAATGACATTTAACTGCTTTTTTTTCAAAAAAAATTGTTAAAAGCTGCAAATGAGGGTATTTCCGGTGGACCAATTATAACCAAAATCATGTCTGCATATGGATTATAATTTTTAGAATCGTGGTATCGGAGTTATGCGATCATCTCATACACATACTCAGACGTACACACACACACTACAGATATCATCGTAAAAATAGTAAATTCGTATTCTAGGGACCCCAAAACATGCTTATTTATTAAAAACTCACTATCGATTTTTTTTACCAAAGACATGACTATGGTTTGAAATAAAACAATTAACTAAAACAATTGTAACACGGTAAATGTCAACCTGTTTAATAATAATAGTTACAATTGTTTTAGTTCATTCTTTTATTTCAAGCCACAGACATGGCTCACTATTCTCTTTTCGACTAGGTGTATAAAAAAGTGCCCGCAATTTTACTTTTTAATAATGTAACATATGGATTATTTTACATGATTGTAAAGCAAATTTGATGTACTTTTCAAATTTGTAAAAAAATATAATATGTTCCATTTGAAATTTCAAAGTTGATATTAATTACTAATAAACCGGAAGAGGTATCATGAATGTAGATCCGTCAGCAAGTATCTTATATGTTGCTGTATAAATCATGTTATATGAAAGAAATTACTAACTTAATAAATAAGCGAGATATTTGCTGGGTCCACTAAAATATAACACCCTGTATAGGTGAAATAATTTTAGTGAAAATATAATAAACTTTCTGTGTGGAATTTATATAAAATACATAGAAATGACGGTAGGTATTGTGCTGTCAACAACAGATTTTTACCTTCCGTCACCTTTAGGTAAGGAAGGTATTGTCTTTGGTCAAAAAATTCAATGATGAGTTTTTACTGAATAAGCACGTTTTAGGGTCCATATAATACGATTTTACCATTTTTACGATGATGTCTGTATGTATGTGTGTCTGTGTGTCTGTGTGTCTCTGTGCCTGTGTGTGTGTGTGTGTGTGTGTGTGTGTGTGTGTGTGTGTGTGTGTGTGTGTGTGTGTGTGTGTGTGTGTGTGTGTGTGTGTGTGACAAAAGTTCCGGATTCCATAACTTCAATACCACGATTCCAAAAATTAAATTTTTTTCGTATTCCTCAAGTTTACATCCAGAAGAACAACTGATTAGATTTTGGTTATAATTGGTCAACCGGAAGTAGTCTCATTTGAAGATTTAACAGTTAAATTTGATTTATTGACATTTAACGTTAATATAACTTAAAGAATATATTATTCTCTATACGATTTGATTACAATTTATACTTCATATTCAATAGATACAGAGTTAAAGAATTTTAAAGAAATTAAATTTTATAATTCAGCCAGCTATACCAAATTTGGGAACTAGTAATATATTCATATAATTCAAATTTACAGATGTCAGTATCAATAAAAAGTAAATTAATGTGACAGATATGAGGATGTTGAAGTAGATATTGGGGAATACACGGAAAGATACGGTAAGAAAATAACTCTAGTGTTACAAGTTTTTAGAAAGATACAAGAAAGACGATTACATTGGTTTGAACATGTCATGAGGAGAAATGAAGAATTATATTGGAACAAGAATGAATAGTTTAGTAATAGGACGTTAAAGAAACAGAGGAAGACCAAAGATAAGATGGAAGGACTGTATTGCGGAAGATTTGAGAGAAAAGGAACTGAATGAGAACGACATGCAAAAATAGCGACCCCTAACGAATGGGAAAAGCTAAAGAAGAAGAAGATGCCAGTGTCAAGTGTAATTTGAAAAGTTTGTTTATGAAATAATTTTACTGGAAATTTAGAATCTTTTGTAAGAAAAATTATGGAATTTATACATTATACACGAGAATGACGGAAGGTATTGTGCTGGCCACAACAGATTTTTTAGATTTATAATGAAATACAGTTTAACATAAACAAAGTTTATCAATAAAGATTACTAATTATCCAAAATATTTCATTTTTAATTATGGTGGGCCTTAGTTGCCTCCATGACCTTACTCTCTTTAATTTTATTTATAGAATTTTAAGTATTTTCATTTCTGCTTTGCGTAGAAGGATAATATAAAAGTAACACATACGAGTATGTTAAGAACTCGCTAGATCGAATTAATCTGAGCAACTCAAGGTTTTGGCCTTACAAGCACCGTCATGTTCAGCAAAAAGTTTCCTTCAGTGAAATAGAAAATATAAGCCCTTATCTTTAGTTCAACTTGTCTGTGCTTTAATTCCAACCATGAACGCTGCAGAAAAAGAGAAGCGAAAGAGTCACGTGTTTTTGTTTGGAACAATATGGTGGTAAGCTACGAGAACATTGCACCGTACGCCCGGCGAATGAAATACAACTCCGAGTCCCGATAAAACCCAACGGCAGTGGCAGCGGCAGCGGCGGCAGTCTTGTTGCGGGGACCGAACAAAGCGAGAGGCGATAAATTCTCTTCTATAAATCCATAACATCAATTTGTCTCATGTTTAAGTCAGTTTCTTTATCAAAACCAGCACCTCACTAATCTTGCTGGTTTCTCCGGTTGTTCCATTTATCTGAACGCATAATACGCCGTGTTTTTGTTTTTGATATCCACTAAATTATGAAGTGGGCAGGGCTGGCCTTAAGATATCGACGTCGTTTGCCAAGATCCGATCGCGAAGGACTTCCTCAATGCTTCGATATCCCAATAAACTACAGTGGGTAAATAATATCGTTATCATTTGAAGAAGAAAATAATTGATTTCAACGTAAAATTTAGATAAAGACGTTTATATTATATTGGTTTGTAAAGGAATGCTTTTTTGAACGATTTGTAGCTCAAAAATTAAAACTCTAAAATCTTAAATTTTTAAAATTTCAATTTAAAGTTCTAGGACTTCAAAAATTTTACATCATATTGAACCCTATATTTATATGGAGTTAAATTATTCTTCTCCTCAGCATTTTGAGCCAAAATAACTAGAAGAGTTTATTTTTTCACCATTAACGACTGAAAATGTCAAAGAAAGGAAATTCAAATTAACCCAAATCATTCGATTATTGCTCCAGGGAAATAACCAACGTACCTTAAGTAAAATAATACTTTTGAATATAAATATATAAATTGATAGCATAAGCGTCATTTACAACTATTATTATTACACCTGCATTATTCTAAATAAAACACATAAACTTTAACTACATTTATAATTAATTTAATAAATGACATTTTAAATATTCCGCCTTTTAGTTGGGTAAATGTGCTGTAAATTTGTTACTTATCGCAACGCAATCTTGTATCGTCTTTGGTTGAGGATGAATCTGGGAAGATGCCACTGCCCCCCCCCCCCCCTATAACTTTTTTATTGTAAGTAATAGAAAAAAATGGTTCATATAAAATATTTAATGTTTTAAATATACTATTTGTTGGCAGATGTAGATATTTTTATAAAGTCAGGTTTACAAGATACTACTATCAACTTTTATTTTTTAAATAGCAATCTTATCTATAATTATTATTTTACCAAAATATTAACCGCCGTTTTATACCTATCGTCATCTTTAGGTAATGAAGGTATTGTCTTTGGTCAAAATATTCGATAGTGAGTTTGTAATGAATAAGCACGTTTTGGGGTCCCTACAACACGAATTTACTATTTTTACGATGATGTCTGTATGGATGTGTGTGCGTGTGTTTGTGTATGTGATGTTCGTTTCGGAACGCATTGCTCCAATACCGCGATTCCAAAAATTATATTTTGTCGGATTCCTCGAGTTTAGATCCATATACAGACGTGATTTTGGTTATAATTGGTCAACCGAAAGTACCCTTATTTACAACTTTTGCTAGTTTTTCTTGAAAAAAAAAAACAGTTAAATATCATTTGTTGACATTTAATGTTATCACAACTTAAAGAATATATTATTCTCTATACGATGTGATTGCATTTTATACTTCATATTCAATAGTTAAAGAATTATAAACATATTAAATATTCAGTTAATTCAAATTGGCAGATGTCAGTATCAATGAAAAGAAAATGATTGTGGCAGAGATGAAGATGTTGAGATAGATGTTGGGGAAGATACGGAAATATAGGGTAAAGTATGAAAGGATATGGGAAATAACTCGAGTTTCTAGAAAGATACAAGAGAGACGATTACATTGGTTTGAACATGTCATGAGGAGAGATGAAGATTATATTGAAAGAACAATGAATAGCTTAGTAGTAGAAGGTAGAAGAAACAGGGCGACACGCAATACAGAAATGAGTGAGAGAAGAAAATAAATAAATAATTGCACTGGAAATATAGAATCTTTTGCACGAAAATTTATGTATGGAATTTGTTCATAATACACATGATTTACGGAAGGTAATATACTGGCCACATCAGATTTTTTTGTATTTTTAATGATAATAATAATGTAGTTATTTGTTATAAGGTCATTTGACCTATACAAATTATATTAATTTGCATATACAATTCACATACATATATACAATTATACAGAGTCATTTTTAGTTGGCACCCTCGTTACATGCAGAGTAGCTTATAGTGACTTCTGCTGCCACTCGGACTCATCTGGGTGTGTCGGTTTTTTATTAAAAACTGACTCGTGTGGGAATCGAACGCTGTCCCACACGCACAAACTTTGTGATGCCAGGCGAGCACTTTTAACCGTACGACCACAGACGACCGTATTTTTAATGATAAGAAATAAGAGAAATAATTTTTATTCAAAGATTCTAGGTGGCTATGTGAAAATAAAATAAAAAATAAAATGTAACACTGTTAAACAGATAAATTAATAGCAACAAAGTAAATTATTTTTGCTCTTCTTATGATGCCAGTTGATAGATCAATTATGAGAATCATATCAATAAATTCATTCTTTATAAACATTTTTAAAATTAAGTTTTTTGTTTACAAAATGCGTTAAATTAGTAACAAACAAATACTTTGTTGACACTAATTTAACTGTTTTATTTATTTTTATATAGCCGTCTAGAATATTTGAATAATAATTATTGCACGTATTTTTCAATTATCTTATTTTTCTCGAATTTTTTAATGAATTAATAAAAAGTAATACATCTTTGATAAGATACAAAATGAGAGTTTCTATTTTAGTAAAATAATAATTATAGATAAAGTTGCTATTTAAAAAAAAAGTTGATAGTAGTATCTTGTAAACCTGACTATAACAAAATATCTACATCTACCATCAAATAGTATATTTAAAATAATAAAGCTTTTATATGAACCATTTTTTTTCTTTCATTTTAAAAAAAAAGTTACACAGCGGGGGGGGGGGGGATCCGAGCCGTCCATACTTATCTCCAATCGAAATCCTTTGGCACAATTTAAAAAAAAAAACTTGGGAAAAATCCTGCACGTATAGTTTTTACTCCAATTAAAATCTACCTTGCAGGACATATGAGACAATAATATACTAGACGAATGTGCAGGACTTGTGAATAAAATGCCTAGTAGGTTTAAAGCTACTATTGCTAATAAAAGCGTTATAACCCAGAATTAAATACCGGCCAAACTTAATGCCCCATTAATTGAACCATAGTTTATATGTTATATAACTTTTGTTTAGGTAACGAATAAAATATTCAGTTTTCAGTTGAAAATTTATATTTTAAATCAGGCGAAACAATTTTGTACAAATTTCTGATTTTGGCAAGGTGTATAATAATTACTAGTTAAGACAATTGAATAACATTATAAAGTGGGACTGGTTGGCCCCAAAATATCGGATGCCGCTTGTTAAGATCCGATCGAAACGATGGTCTTCTTCAATGCTTTGAATCCCCGATAAACTGTTCCGATATATATTACCTTCTATTTCAAGGTAAATGTTGAACTAATAATCTTTCCTTTACAAGTCTCCATTTGGCACGTAATGGATCATTAAATTTTCGCTCAATTAACTTCATAAACTAATGACAACGTAATAGTCTACTGAAATTAAAGAAATTTGTGTCCTTTGTTATCGACTTGAAAGAGATTCTTATAATTATATCAACCATTAGAAATGTTAGTGAATTCACGATCGTGAAATTTTAGACTATGTTTCGATATAATACACTAAAATAATTAAAATTTCAAACTCTTAATTTCGTATTTTCCTTGTATTTCATCAAAGAATTTTCTCTGACTAAGCAACGAAACAATATAATAAGCAACTTTTCATTTTTTTATTTAATCTCTTCTTAAAAATAAAATTCTCGAAATGTATCTTTCACCTCTAACATTTACCTTCTAAGTGAAACAACTTATGTCCTAAAAGTGTTGGCACAAATTTCAACATTTTTATTTTATTTTTACCTTCGATCACCTATAGGTAAGGTAGGTATAGTTTGGTTCACGAAAGCTGACTATTCAAGGACATTTATTAACCGTATGGTATAATATTACTTGCAGATAACTTCACTGCATTTCGTATAGATAGACATGCAACATGAAATATTTAAGGATACATTTCAACTGAAAAAAATCTGATGTGGCCAGCACATATTTTACCTGGCTCTATTCATAAAGCAAAGAATATTTTTAGAAATACAAATAATATATTCATATAAGTCTATAACGTATAAACTTATTTATTATTCAATAAGAACATGACTCAACATAAAACAATTTTCACATATATTTACAAAATCTATAGGATATTTTACCATAAATTATGTACAATAAATTACAAAGTAGGGTTTACCATATATAAATTTTAGGCTGGTAACAGAGATTTTCAATTCGAAAAACGTTGTTTACTTTCTCTTCATATTCTTCTAGTAAAAACATTAATTTTGGGCGGCTAAAATGTATAATCTGAATTGTGCATCTATTCTTACATATCTTCTTTTACATTTTATTTTTTCATACATGCTGTATCTAAATAACACTAATTCCCAAAAGTGATGCATATATTGCACTCCGATTATTTTCTTATATCGATGTGTAATTTTGTCAATATTTACAACTTACTTGAGAAGAATTTGATAGCTTTTTCGCAGTTCAATGTTACTCTAGTCTACAGTGCTTGTGTACATTGTCCCATAATGTTTAAAACAAATTTAAGTCCTTCAACTTAGACTTGTCACCTCCATAATAGTCACAGATCAAGAATTAAGAGATTCTCCAAGTACATTTTTTTTTCATTACTCATTATTTCGATGAGATACAATTTTTTCTGTATTTTACGTTGCAGAGTGGAGACCATTAACAGTATTTCTGAAGGGTATGTGTAATATACCTATAATTTTAAATATTTAACTATAAATACAATAAGAAATAATATAATGTATGTACTTCCCAAAAAAAATCTTCAGTAATGTCTCCGGATTTCTGACACTGACATTTATCTGTCAGTTACAAACATTCAATTTTTCAACTATTTTCCATGGCATTCTTTTGGCTGTAAAATTTATTAAAACAGATTATTTTATATATTATATTTCTTTTATATCTAAATCTATAGAATATATAATAAAATAATTAAATGTACCAAAAAAAAATTTCAAAAAATATTATTTAGAAGATTTTTTTTCAAGAATCTTCTACTTCCGGTTGTCCAATTGTTACCAAAACCTTTTCAGATCTTCCCATAAATGTCCGATTGGGAAATACGTACTTAAACAAATTTTAAGTGTTATAGTTTTTGAGTAATCGTCCTTCCAACATCCCACACTGACACACACACACATCATCGTAAAAATGTTAAAATCGGATTGTAGGGACCTTAAAACGTGCTTATTCAATAAAATCTGGATATGCGATTTTTAGCATGAATGCAATACCTCTCTTAGCGAGAGGTAAAAATAAGTGTAATTTATTTGAAAATTATGTTTCTTTTTAAATAACGCATTTCTCAAAGATTTATGTTCTTCACCTATGTTTTTGAAAACACAGAAACATAAACTTGACACAAACCATGGAATAATAATTTGATTTAAATGTCAACGCCACTGGGTAAACATTAACCAGATGTCAGTGTAGTAGATAATTAGATATCTGTAACTCTACGACATACGTCATTATTATTTGTAATGTGTTAGAAAGTAATCTCACCATTTATGTATATCTGTCACATAACATAAACTTGATGGACATAAGTCAAGTAATCTTTCTCTTTCTAACATAAAATGTTGCTAAGCTACTACTGTATAAAGTGCTGTGGATTCTTTCTTCCAACAAGTGACCTTCAATAGTCATCTTTCGTGAACCAAAGTATATTATTGTCTTTGGTCAAAAAATTCGATGGTGAGTTTTTAATGAATAAGCACGTCCCTACAATACGAATTTACTATTTTTACTATGGCTGTATGTGTGTGTGTGACAGAAATTTCTCCTTCGACAAGTCCAATACTACAATTCTAAAAATTTAAATTCTTTCATATTCCTCTTTGGTACGCTAATTTGAAGATTTTAACAGTTTATAAATAAATATCATTTTTTGACCTTTTGTGTTATTATAAATAAAAGAATATGTTATTTTCTATTCGATTTAATTATTTTTTTTCGTTCTATTCAATGAATTTAGAGATAAACGATTATAAATGAATATCTTGCAACCTAATGCTGCTAAAAGCTGCACCATGGAAACAAAATATTCAAATATTACTAATTGACAGATGTCAGTGTCAAATAAAATTTATGTAATATCTTTGTGAAGTGATTTTACTGGAAATATAAAAAATAAAATAATTTAAGGGGGCAAAAACAAATCACATATGGTAATATAGCAGATTATAGTCATAAGCCAATTCAGCAGATTATTATGTTATAAATATGATGCTATATATGTTTTTATTTTCTACTTCTTATTTTAAGAAACATACACTGTTCTTTTTAGGAGTAATTCAATTCAGTTCAGTACGAAAAACAAAAAATTATAGTCATATTATTTACAAGTTACTATGTAAAAATAAAATATCGTCCATAGATTAAATTTGAACAAAATTTAATCTTTCTTGAACAACGAAACCAGAAGTAGAAAATTTTCTTTCACTAGGTGCACTAGTGACTGGAATGCATAAAACTGAACGTGCTATTTCTGCTAAATTTGGTTAAAGGGCTTCATTTATTTTCCACCAATTTAATAAATCAAAATTTTGTTCACTTTGTATTATTTTCATTTTTCAGTAAATATTAAACTCATCAGTCTATAATTCAACATTTTCGTCACTAGAATCTTCAAATATGCCAACAGAAAATATGAACAATGATTATAATAAAAATGAAATAAAAATCAAACACGTGACCCGATCCGACATCCGTGCGAGTCATACCCGCGCCCGATCTGCAACCCGCAAAAGAGATCATGAAACCGCACCGCAAAGCGGTTAACCCACGGGTTTCCGCGGGTACCCAATCCGATGCAGGTCTCTATAACGCTTCATACCAATACATGCGAATTTGACCTTTTGTTTATATCTGATATTATTAGGGACATCTGCAATATTGTCAGTATAAAAACATCATTTCCCTTAATTTCAAGTTGTTCAATGTGAAGTCCGAGAAATCAATGTAAATATTGTCCAAAACCCAATGCTAGGTGTCCGTAGAAAGTTGCGTCTATCTTTTAGGACATATAAACGTTAGTGCCAGCAGAACAGACTTAGATTATTAAATGTTTCACAGTGGAGAAATATGAGATAACGTCCTGAATGATTTTCCTCGTATTTATTTGTCTTTCTTTTATTGAATGCTCCTTGCAGATGTTTAGGAGTCTGTTGTCGTATGTTATTAGTATAATTCCCACTGAGCTCTCCCTAACCATCAGTATATGATGTGTGTTTATTGCAAGAGTTCACATAGCAATGAAACCGAATCCATTCATGGCTGGATCTGTCTGTAGACAGAGCTGCGTCCAAATGCGATTCTATGTGGCCGGAGATTTGAGTCGGCTGGCGATTGTGTTTGATCAAACAGTAAATGCGTTTCGGACGGCGGCGGCACAGATAACTCTGGCTCTGCTCGCAATGTAAATACCAACCAATGAAACACATAATTCGATTCGCTTGTTTCACTATCCTCTCAGCGGGTAAATATCATTATAAATTCAAGAGCACAATATTTGATTTCATACGCAACAATTGCAGGCGGGCTGTTTAGCCTGTATGTTCCTTCTAAACACTGATTGTGATATTCTCTTACAAATACTAAACTAACCAAATGGTCAAAAGTTAATATTTTTACCTTTTTAGTTTGTAAGGCTTATTATCTATGTCTCTTACAAATAATTATGTATTACAAAACACTTTTTATTATTATTAAATCAAAAACTATTAAACAGGATTTTTCATAACTTCAGGCATCAACTTTAAGGGCATATAGTACTGACCAAAATGAGTAAAAATACTATAACTAAATGGTCAAAGATTAATATTTTTACCTTTTTCAATAGTTTCCGATATATAAGGCCGGGAAAAATAAGTTTTTATGGAGGTTTACCTTTGCTATCTTGAAAACTACGCGTATAAAGCCGGCTTACCACGGCACGTGGTCCAATTTTAACATTCTCACGATGATGTCTGTGTATATGTGTGTGTGGATCCTCTTTACGCTCTAACTCAAATACTATCGTTCAGAAACTTTTGAAACCTTGTATTTCTACCTTACTCTTATACGGAAAGATGCCATTAGATTTTGAAGTAAATCAGATAACCGAAAATGGCACTTTACTGGAAGCTCAAAATAGTCTTTCTGCCAAAAATACCTTTAAATGTTATTTTTTCGAGATTTATGTCATATAAAAATTAAAGATTATTAAATTTTATACAGGATTGCATTAATACTTTTTCTATATATTGTATGGATAAATTTATAAAACTATCTATAATTTTAATCCCGGAGTCCACGTTTTAAATACAACTCATACACATGGTTACACAATTCAGATCTCAAATGTTTGTAACTGACAGATATATGTCACTGTCAACGAACTAATCATTTCAAATAATAATATTAACGCTTTATAAAGAAAATAGTAAATCGAACAATAATTATATGGAAAGGAACTTAATACAGTTTCCAGCATAAGTAAATATAAAAAAGTAAAAAAAGGTAAGATAATAAAAACATATATCATCACGGCATATTCCCCATTGATGGGTGAGCCAATCTGCTTTGTATGCAAATGACGGTAATAATGATCACATATTTGTTCCGTGCAGACGTTTATCAGGCGTCACTTCACACGAATCTTTGGAACGGGTTCGATTCCGACCGACGCAAAATATTTTAGAATTTTAAATGGCACAAAATTGACCGCTGTGGTGCACTTTCCACGCCAGCAATGAATATAGGTAAGTATATAAATAAATATTTCATCACGGCATATTACCTATTGCTGGGTCTGCCAATCTGCTTTGTGCACAGATTCCTTCGGTAAGGATGATGACATATTTGTACCGTGCGGGCGTTTACAGGTGTCACCTCACGAGCACTTATTGCTGGCGTGGAGAGTGCATCACAGGGGTCATTTTTGTGCCATTTAAAATTTGAAATATTTGGCGTCGGTCGGGATCGAAACCGGTATTTATATTTAATTTAATTTTAAATATTTACATGAATAAAAATTAAATTAAACGGGAGGTATTGTGTTGGCCACATCAGTTTTTACCTCTCGCTAAGAGAGGTATTGGATTCATGCTAAAAATCGCATATCCATATTTTATTGAATAAGCACGATTTAAGGTCCATTTAATCCGATTTTAACATTTTTACAATGATGTCTGTGTGTGTGTGTGCGTGTGTGTGTGTGTGTATGGATGTGTGTGTGTGAGGTTGTTGGAGACACGATTTCTCAAATTCTATAGGACTAAAGACCTGTTTGACTACGGATTCCTCAATCGAACAGTAATGGGAAGAGTTGAATAGGTTCTGGTAACAATTGGACAACCGGAAGTGGTAGTTTCTAAAAAAAATATTTCTAAATATTATTTTTTGAATATTTGTTACTACAAATACTAAAGATAATTAAATTCTCAATCTGACACATTTAAATTTTTTATTATATCTCGTATAGGTTTGGAGATATTCTATATAATAATATAGAATAATCTGTTGTAATTGTGGTTGTAATAAATCTCGTTGCCAGAAAAACAGTTGCGATATTAAAATTTTTGTAATTGACAAATAAATGCAAAATGTCAGTGTCAGTTATAGGAGGTATGAGTACATTTAAAATATATTATTGTATTATTAATAAAATATTTATTTAAATTGCAGGTATGTCAATATTACATATATCCTTAAGAAATACCGCTAATACCGTCAATGAATTTGAAGTATTTTGAACATATTAGAATAGGATAAAATTTCCATAGAACGAAAGAAGAGAAACAATTTAAATTATTTGTGTGTACAAGAAGTGTTAAATTCGTTACTTATAGGGCGCGAGCAGCCATGTGACTTTGTTGGGCTTGGCAAGCAGATATGAGGATCCGTGACAGAATGACGGCTAGTAGTTATTTGCATAGATGTCACAATTGTCATATGTCATAATTTTTCATTCAAAATTTCATAATATTCTATTTATTTGTCATCCATTAGTATGGAATATACTTGTCGAGGAAAATAATCCACATGGATTTAGAAAATCATGATGTTTCGAATGAAAACTTATGATACTTGACACCTATGTATATTACCAGCTGTCATTCTGACACGGGTCCCCATATCTGCTTGCTAAGGCCAACAAAGTCACATAACTGCTCGCGCCCTATGCAACATAAAATGAAAATGGCGAGAGGTATTGTGCTGGCCACAACAGATTTTTTTTTCTCTATTGCTACCACCAGTAGTGTTTTTTGCACCTTAATATTTAAAACATTTTTCTGCAAAACTCTATTCCATATGATAAGGTTTTTTGTCACAAGCTTCTAATTCTTAAAAATTTGGATGTTTTTACCTCCAGTGATGAAAAAAGTAGGATATGCACCCCAGGAGTATCATCAATGTCTTTTATTATTATATTTATGAGTTGTATCTACTATTTATGTTCATCAAAAAAGCGAATGGATTTGGAGAAAGTTTGTTGCATTGTGTTAATATAGAGAAGTAAGCTGTACTGTGTACCTGAGGTATTTGGAGTTTAAGACAAAGTGACTGCGGACCCGAAGTGATTGGATAGCGCTGGGGGAATTAAGTCCCGTGTGTCGTGTGCTCAGATGGCTGTTCGGGGCTTTGTGTATTTATGTACAACATTGGATGTCGCTGCGACTCGGTTAAGATAAAACTCGACGTTCGAATTTTATAGGCAGATAAAACATTCTAAATGCAGAGATTGGGAACGACTGTCGACAACATGTACCGACTTAGAAATATATGTGCGGGTCTCCATAACGATCCGCATCGAGTGAGAAGCAAAACACGGCCGACGTTAGCTTGGTGCCAGCGGGCTGGAAAAACACGGCCCGAACAGGGGAACATGTGCATTGAACAACGATATACAACCCGGTGACATTGTTCACAATTCTTATACCACAGCAATAGTAATTATTCTTTTTTCTTTACTGATTTTTACCATATTGGAAACGATTTCTTTTGTGCTGGGAATTGCTAATCAAATCCAGTAGCAGCTTAAAAACAGTTGACACCCAGGGCGCAACGTTACGCGATCACCCCCATTTTTTCCTCGAATAATTAACTATATTATTGTATTTAAATATAGAAATTTGAATGGGGAATTCTACCAATTTTTTTATATTTTCATCTGAAGAAAAACCAGTGATAAAAATAATATTAATAAGCGAGTGTTACTGTTTTCTACAGTATCTGAATTCAATCAATATCAGAATCTTTAAATCTAGTCTCATGACAAAATTTTCTTATGTCTATGGTATTACGTCTTATTATTCTATTATTTTTATCTTTGATTATGGCTGATCTGGGAGTATTGTAATGGTCAATGATCTTAGCAGGTTCTAGATTTTATTTTCTCTATATACAATATTCTGATTTAAGAAAAATTGATTTTTACGTGATTCAAACTTTCCGTCATAGTATTGTTTGTATCTTTAAATTTTTACTTAAATTATATTTGAGATTTGGAACTACATTTTCTTTTAATAAATTGTGATGAATCGGTAATTTCGTTCTCGTTCTTCTACTACCTTTTACATTTTTACCTCCCGCTACCCTTGGTAAAGGAGGAATAGGGATCGTGCTAAAAATCGCATATCGAGATTTTGGTAAATGACCACGTTTTAAGGTCCCTAGAATCTAATTTTAACATTTTCACGATGATGTCTGTGTGTGTGTATGTGTGTGTGTGTGGGGGGGGGGATCCTCTTTACGCTCTAACTCAAATACTATCATTCAGAAAGTTTTCAAACCATGTATTTCTACCTTATTCTAATATGGAAAGAAACCATTAGATTTTGGTGGCAATCGGATAACTGGAAATGGCAGTTTACTTGAAGCTCAAGTTATTTATTCTTCAAAAAATACCTTTAAATGTAATTTTTTTTTCAATTTGTTATAAAATTTAAAGATTATTCCATTTTCTACAAGTTTGCTTTAATACTTTTTCTTTATATTTTATAGATAAATTTATAAAGTAATATAATAATTATATCTCGGAGCTTATGTTTTAAACACATCCCCGTGGTTACATAGTTCAGTTCAAATGTATGTAACTGACAGATAAATGTCACTGTCAAAAAAATAATCATTTCAAATTAATAATAGTAACGTTTTAAAAGGAAAATTGTAAATAGAACAATAGTTTTATGGAAAGGAACTTAAAATACATAATTTCTAGCACTAGTAAATATGCTGGTATGTATTTAAATAAAGAAACAAAAAAATATATTATCACGGTATATTATCCATTGCTGGGTGTGCTAATCTGATTTATACACACATTTCGGTAATGATGATGACATATTTTTATTGTGCGGGCGTTTAATTTTATTCCATTTAAAATTCGAATAATTTGGCGTTGATCGGGATCGAATCGGATTCCCAGATTCGCGACCAGACATCAGGCACGCGGCAACGTGACCCCATCGGTAAATGGCGGGAGGTATTGTGTTGGTCACATCAGATTTTTCATTTCTAAAATCTTACAAATAAATAGTAAAATTTTCTACCTTTTTCTTACCATCTTTCAACCTTCCTACCCTAAATAAATTCAAAGGAAGATTCAGCGACTCAATTGGAGATTTATCTTCCCAGTTTCTACCCCAAAACTTTACAGTATAAGTCTGTAAATGTTTCCATTGTCTTCGATTACTTTCTTAACAACAGCGTACTGTTTGATGCTGAATAGAATTCCTAAACTAAAAAAATACGTTTGTTCATTTAAAACTTAATCTAAACTTTCTTCACACGCATATGCACTTAACGCTTTCGTGCACTTATTGACAAAACTTATCCAAGTTACCAATTCATTGTTTGTTTAAAATTCGCTGGGCAATTTATTCACCGAATAATGAAAAAACAAACAAGATTTTTTCTGTGTAATATCCTTTTGTAGGCCCCACCGAAAAAGCAAGTTTATCTTCCGGGAGTCACTATTTCACAAGTATACCTAGTTGTCATTCATCGACGCGGCGGTAAGACTGTGACAGCAATCAGAAACTCATGCCTTGCGTAGGCACCGTCTAGGGCGATTCAAACAGGATAATGGCTATTTTCAGTCTATTATTTGCGAGCAAACCCCTATAATTAATGCTTCCATCAACAGACATGAATTCCGCGCGAGAAACTCGCATTTCTCACAAAGACAGTTGTTCGATTTGCCGCTGAACGAGATTGATGAGAAAATACTTAATTTTGTGACGCGCGACAACACTGAGACAAAGACGCGATAAAAACGAAGCCAACTGAGAAGCAGGGTTGGGAAAATGCACTCGATTCTCTACTATCACTATTGCTATTAAAATCCTCAGAAAATACCAAATTGTAGTGATCACCACCAATATACAAATATATACAGGCTGAGGGTGTAATTTTTAAAACAGGCCATAGGAGTATAACATAGAAAAACAATTTTTTACCTGCTGAAAGTTTCTAATTAATTTGTAGAAAAAAGAATTTATGCATATTATATCGAAAAAAATAATAATATTTTTATATCAAAGACGTTACATTTCTGTTTTATATAAAGCTATAAAATGAATTTAAAAATTCGGGAAATTAAGAAAAAATCTCATTAGCCATGAAATTGACATTAACAAAACATTGTCATATTTTACTAACATGGAGAAAAACCACAATAATAATAATTATAACAAATAAAATGCAAATAAACATTTATTAATTAGCTACAAGTCAACAACTGTTTTGTTACTGCCAATTTCATGGTTAATGAGATTTTTCCTTAATTTCCTAATTTTTACTTTTTTTAAGGAAGGTATAGTCTTTGGTCAAAAATTTCGATAGTGAGTTTGTAATGAATAATCACGTTTTGGGGTCCCTAGAATACAAATTTACTATTTTTACGATGATGTCAGTATGTATGAATGTGTGCGCGTGTGTTTGTGTGTGTGTGTGAGTGGGTGTTTAAGTGAGTGAGTGTGTGTGTATGTGACGATTGTTTCGAATCCCATAACGAAGGATTTGGTAATTCAATTTTTAACGATTTGCTAAAAAATAACCACTAAGTTACATAATACGGCCAATTAACTGTACTTGTACAACAATAACAAAATAGTAAAATGTTATTGGCTAAATAATTTCGAATAAGATTAAATACAATATTGGTATTTTTCTATTTTATTATTTTCACCTTTCGTCACCTTTAGGTGTGTGTGTGATGAAAGTTTCGGATCGGCTAACTTCCTCGAATTTAGAACCATATGCAGACATGATTAGATTTTGGTTACAATTGTTCCACCGGAAGTACCCTCATTTGCAACTTTTAACAGTTTTCCCTGAAAAAACTCAGTTAAATATCAATTCAATAGGTATAGTGTTAAAGAATTATAAAGATATTAAATTTCGTAAATTAGCCAGCTTGCTAACCATGGAAACTGCAAATATATCCAGATAATTCATATTGTCAGATGTCAATATCAATGATAAGAAAATTACTGTGGCAGAGATGAGGATGTTGAGCTAGATTTTGGAGAGATAGGGGAAGGAATTAAAGGATAATGGTAGTGGCTCGAGTGATAGAAGTTTCTAGATATATACAAGACAGATGATTACATAGGTTTGAGCATGTCATGAAGAGAGATGAAAAATATATTGGAATAAGAAGGAATAGCTTAGTAGTAGTAGGTAAAAGAAACAGAGGAAGGCCAAAGCTAATATTGAAGGACTGTATTGCAGAAGACTTGAGAGAAAAGGAACTGAATATCGACGACACGCAAAACATAAATGATTGGGAGAAGAAAATAAAAAATAGTGACCCTAACGAATGGGAAAAGCTAAAGGATAAAGAAATGTCCGTCTCAAGTGCAATTTGCATAGTTTGTTTATGAAATGACTTGCCTGGAAATTAAGATCTTTTGCAATAAAATTTATGTATGGAATTTGTACATATTATACAGGATTGATGGAAGGTAATGTGCTGTCCACATCAGATTATTTCAATTTATTTTGTGGCTTTATATGAAACAGAAATGTAAGATGTTTGGTATCAAAAAAATCGTATAATATTCTATAATATTCACCAATTCTTTTTTCTATAAATAATATAGAAACTTTTGGCCGCCAAAAATCTCTTTTCTCTGTTATAGCCCAATGACCCGTTTTAAAAATCACATCCTTTACTTTTAAGGTTATTCATTCGACTGTGATTTATTAGGTGATACTGAGATAGATTTTCATATAAAAAAGAGTTGGTCAAGGAAGAAGAAGAAGAAGAGAAATATTTCATGATCAACTTGACTCTAATTTTCGGGAGTATTTGATCTAATTCTTTTGTTACTTATACTAACTTGTACTAATTGAAGAATTAAAAAATAAGATGTTAACAATTACTCGAAATCAAACAGCATTTATTCTCTTATTACCCCGACGATGCACTCTTGCACTTTATTCTAGGTCACACACACACACACACACACACACACACACACACACACACACACACACACACACACACACAAAATAGAACAGAATGGACCCAGAAGAAGGAAAAAACAAAGACAGATATTCTTAATGGTCATTCGGCTGTGAAATAGCATTTGTGTAAAATTGATGAAAAGTATATCTGTCGTCTCACCGAAGAGGACGAAGAAACTACGAGTACGGAATACACTAAATGGAATGGCTATCATCTAGATAAAATATACTTTGCTGGAAATAAAATCAGGAAACTAACTCCTGGAACTGTACTAGGCTTCATGAGAATTCTGAAACTGCTTCCATAAAAATAATGTTAGGCCTATGTTACAATTACTACATATCTTAGTTCAAAGTAACAGAAATGTTTAACGTCCACTTGTCCTTCACTTATTTCATTTCACCTTGGCCCCTAAAAATCCTGGTAGAAGCCCGGCTCTGCGCGACAGGAAGAAGTGCATTTTGCATTTGTTGGGGAAACATTGCGCTGCTTCCGCTGCAAAGTAAAGAAAACATTGCAGGGAATAAATATACTTCATATTTCGCTCGCTAACGACCGAGCCCCGGCCAGAGGATAACTTTGTGTAAACTTTGCAAACGTACCGATCAATTTTTACTATGCAATGAGTATATTGTCTTACTAAAGGAAATATGTGTTGACCCATATACACCAAGTTTTAAAACTACAATTGGAAACAAGGCAATCTACCGAAATTTATTGTTTCCGCACACATGCAAATGGAACTTTGTATATTATTTGACATCATTACACTTTTCCAGACTAGATTTATCTTTTTCTACAAAATATAATCAATATTATGAGCTACATACACTTAACTTTTAACTTGACTATGTTTATTCTTAATTGAAATCTCAATTTTTACCTCTCGCTAAGAGAGGTATTGGATTCATGCGAAAAATCGCATATCCGCATTTTATTGAATTATCACGTTTTAAGGTCCCTAGAATACGATTTTAACATTTTACGATGTTGTGTGTGTGTATGTGTGTCTGTGTGTGTGTGTTAGGATGTTATAGATACGATTTCTCAAATTCTATACAACTAAAGACCTGTGTAACTACGGATTCCTCAATCTAACATTAGTGGGAAGAGTTGAATAGGTTTTGGTAACAATTTGACAACCGAATGTGTTGTTTAAAGATCTTTAAATTCTCAATCTAATACATTTAATTTTTACCTCTCGCTAAGAGAGGTATTGGATTCATGCTAAAAATCGTATATCCAGATTTTATTGAATAAGCACGATTTAAGGTCCATAGAATCCGATTTTAACATTTTTACAATGATGTGTGTGTATGTGTGTGTGTGTGTGTGTGTGTGTGTGTGTGTGTGTGTGTGTCTGTGTGTGTGTGTGTGTGTGTGTGTGTGTGTGTGTGTGGATGTGTGTGTGTGTGAGGTTGTTGGAGGCACGATTTCTCAAATTCTATAAGACTAAAGACCTGTTTGACTACGGATTCCTCAATCTAACAGTAATGGGAAGAGTTGAATAGGTTCTGGTAACAATTGGACAACCGGAAGTGGTAGTTTCTAAAAAAAATATTTCTAAATATTATTTTTTTTAAATTTGTTACTACAAATATTAAAAATAATTAAATTCTCAATCTGACACATTTAAATTTTTTATTATATTTCGTATAGGTTTGGAGATATAGTATATAATAATATAGAATAATCTGTTGTAATAAATCTCGTTGCCAGAAATACAGTTGCGATTTAAAAAAATTTGTAATTGACAAATAAATGCAAAATGTCTGTGTCCGTTCTGGGAGGTATGAGTACATTTAATATATATTATTGTATTATTAACTAAATATTTATTTAAATTGCAGGTGTCAATATTACATATATTCTTAAGAAATAGCGCTAATACCGTCAATGAATTTGAAGTATTTCTCATAGAACGAAAGAAGGGAAACAATTCAATTATTTGTGTGTACAAGAAATGTTAAATTCGTTACTTATAGGGCGCGAGCAGCCATGTGACTTTGTTGGCCTTGGCAAGCAGATATGAGGATCCGTGTCAGAATGACTGCTAGTAGTTATTTACGTAGATGTCACAATTGCCATATGTCATAATTTTTCATTCAAAATTTCATAATCTGTTTATTTTCATCCATTAGTATGGCATATACTTGTCGAGAAAAATAATCCACATGGATTTGGAAAATCATAATGTTTCGAATGAAAACTTATGATACTTGACACCTATGTATATTACCAGCTGTCATTCTGACATGGGACCCCATATCTGCTTGCTAAGGCCAACAAAGTCACATAACTGCTCGCACCCTATGCAAGATAAAATGAAAATGGCGAGAGGTATTGTGCTGGCCACAACAGATTTTTTTATTATGTATTCTATATATTTAGAGATATATTATATAATAATATAGAATAATATGTTGTAATAAATCTCGCTGCCCAACAATTACATGGAAAACCAGTTAAGATATTTAAATGTTTATAATTGACAGATAAATGCAAAATTTCAGTGTCAAGAATCAACAGTTTTATTAACATTACTAAAGCTTTTTCTGGGAAGTAAGTACGTTTTAAATTTCTTATTGTATTATTAATTAAATATTTAAAATTATAGGTATATTAATATTACATATATTCTTAAGAAATACCGCTAATTCCGTCAGTGAATATAAATTTTGAATATATTAGAAAAATAGGAGACAATTCCTCATAGAACGAAAGAATAGATACTATTTGAATTATTTGTATGTACAAGAAATGTTAAATTCGTTAATTATGACCCGGGTTCGATCCACACTGACACAAAATTAGCTGCTGTGGTGCACTTTCCACGATAGCAATGAGTGCCCGTGATGTGACGCCTGGTAAGCGCCCACACAGTACAAATATTTTATCATTTACCGATATCTGCGTTCAAAGCAGATTGGCACACCCAGCAATGGGTAATATTCCGTGATGATATATTTATTTATGTAATATAAAATGGAAATGGCGAGAGGTCATGTGTTGGCCACATCAGATTTTTGTTTATGGAATGACAAACGAATTACAACTGTACTAAGGGCCATGCTTTCCACCTGCTAATAAATTTCCTAATAAATTTATTTACCTAATAAATAAATTTCATGTAGTTTCATCTATTACTGGTTGTCATATACCTTATAAATACAATTATTTGACAAATAACTTATCAGCTAGTTCAACTTCCTAATGAAGTTAGTAAATTTGTATTTTCAATCTGATGTAAGGTATTTCATTACAATGTTTATTAATATAATTTTATTGATATACCTCGGTGTATACACTTCAACTTGAACTAAAATATTATTTCAAAATATTAAAAATGCATCATATTTCTATGGAAGTGTTTTTATTTCTCTATTTCCACATTCAGTTTTTGAATTGAATTCCACTGTAATTTTTTCCCATATTTCATTATTCATTTTCCAATTAATTGCATCTTTTGCTTTATTTTCTATTATCTTGATGTACTTAATATAAGTATCTACTACATCGTATTCTTATTTCCGATAAACTAAAATTAGAGTAGAGTTAAACTATTTTGTGACACATGATACAAAGACACAGACGTTAAACATCAAAGCTAAATATATTTTTTTTGTTTTGTAATATTTTGCTTGTCAGTCCATCAAACTACATGTATAATTAAACTATATCAAACTTACTTTTTGATTTGGCAAAAGCATATAATTATTAGGTAGCTATTAGCTGAAAGATAGAAAATATCGCATGGAACTACATAATAAATTGATCCAGCTAGTAAATAATTTATCTGTCAAATACTTATAAGGTAGTTTATTAGTATCAAGTTACGAAGATAATATTAGAAATTACGACCTAAACAGCATTATTTACTAATATTGGAGAAAATAAAAAGGAAAGTAGAAATGAAAACACCACTAAAGAGCTGGGAAATCAGAAGGAAGTAAGTACAACGAAATAAATTGCCTTTTCCCGTCGAAATTGAAAGAAAGACCGAAGAAACTTTTAATATAACTAAAATTAACCATGATAATCAGAAGCAAGAACAACATATAAAATGGTAGAATTCCATCAACAATAAAATATAGGTCTGTTCGATGACTTGCACGAGTTGGTTACAGTGTTCTTTTTAACAAGCATTTTACGAAAAACGTGCAATCTGGACAGGCTGTTCGATGAGAAAAATTTCAGAACTATTCACACTTATCTGAGCCAACTGGCAAGATAGTGTAGATAGTGCAAACAGGAGTGGGGGCGCAAGTCCGTAGCCAGGTGGGGACCAGAGTGGTCATTGCCCACGCTGGAAGAAAACCTTAGTGTTTTTTAAGTACCGTTTTCTATAATATCTTTATTTCACTTTAAAAATCTGTTGTGGCCAGTACAATACCTTCCGTCAATCCTGTGTATTATGTATAAATTCCATACATAAATTTTCTTGAAAAAGATTCGAAATTTCCAGTAATATTATTTCATACAAAAGGCACTTGACACTGACATCTTCTTCTTCTTTAGCTTTTCCCATTCGTTAGGGGTCACTATTTTTTATTTTCTTCTTCCATTCATTTCTGTTTTGCGGGTCATCCTCATGTCAAATTTTTTCATTCAAAATTTCATTTTTTGGTATTTTATGATTCCCTTTCTCGGCAACTGAATTCCACATCCTTGATAATAAATAAACCACATGAAATAAGAAAACCATGAAATTTTCAATGAAAAATTATGACATTTGTCAGTTATGGACGTAATTAATAGCTGTCATTTTGACACGGGTCTCCATATCTGCTTGCCAAATTCAGCAAAGTCACGTCACTGCACGCGCTCTATACATAAATTTTCTTGCAAAAGATCCTATATTTCCAGTAAAATTATTTCATAAACAAACTATGGAAATTGCACTTGACACTGACATCTTTTTCTTTAGTCTTTCCCATTCGTTAAGGGGTCGCTAGTTTTTATTTTCTTCTTCCACTCATTTTTATTTTGCGTGTCGTCCTCATTCAGTTCCTTTTCTCTCCTTTCATCTTATATTTGGTCTTCCTATGTTTCTTCCACCTTCTGTTATGAGATATTCATTCTTCTTCCAAATATTCATTTCTCCTTATGACATATTCAAACCAATGTAATCGTCTCTATTATATCTTTCTAGCATCGTCCAACACTAGAGTTATTTCATTCATTTACGTTTTATTGATACTGACATCTGTCAATTTGAATTACCTGAATATATTAGCAGTTTCCATGGTTAAGTTAGCATAGCTGGCTAAATTATAAAATTTATTATCTTTATAATTCTTTAACTCTATATCTGTTGAATATGAAATATAAAATGCAATCAAATCGTATAGAGAATAATATATTCTTTAAGTTATAATAACATTTAACTGAGTTTTTCAAGAAAAACTGTTAAAATCTTCGAATGAGGGTACTTCCGGTTGACCAATTATAACCAAAATCTAATCCAATCTGCACATGGTTGTAAGGAAGGGGAATACGCAAGAATTGTAATTTTTGGAATTCTAGTATTGGAGATATCGTGCCCGAAACTGCGGTCACACACACACACATACACACACACACACACACACACACACACACACACACGCACACGAACACACACACACACACACACACATACAGACATCATCCTTACCTATAGGTGACGGAAGGTACTCGTAAAAATGACTCCTCTAGACTTTGAGTTGCCCACTGTAAAATTTGAGTTGCAAACTCTAGACTTTGGACCTGCCTACTAACCTTTGTGGGCGACCAAATGTCAGATTTAAAGATGTTTTGGTAAATCTGAAATTTTTTGTTATTTTCGTTAGTTTTGAGTTGAAAATAATAGACGAAAATTTTAAATGTGTTCATGACGTAGATGATGACAATTTTGAACATATTAATTTTTTATAGGTTGCAATTTCACTAATATAGACCGCTGAAATATTCATCGAACAAACCTTATATAAAAATATCAGACATCCTGGAATCACAATACCTAATAAATAAAGATGAAAGAGACATAATTAATAGCTAGACTTAGAAGCGGAAATAATAAAAATGAAAGACCTTATTTTCAAACTCTGCAGTGAACATGAAGAGTCATTAATATGTCTGTTATATAATTGCAGAGACCTTCCAAGACAAGCCCGTAGTCTATTACATCCTAGATGAGTCAGGTTCGGGAGAAATGTGGACAAAAATAGAAAAATACTAAGAAGGAGAGACAAGAACTCAAATAAATTACTGTAAAATAATTTTTAACTTTAAAAAGATAAAGTTAATAATTAGTAATTTGTGATGTATGTAGAACAAGCGTCATAATTACCAATGAATTTATATAAAATGTGATTTATTTATATTGTATACAGAGTGTAACAGCTAAACGAGCTACCTCAAATAATTTCTGTATTATTAAAGATACAATAAAATACTATAAGACAATCTTACAGAAAACCAAAGGGACATCCGATTATAGAAAAAAAAAATTAAACCAGTGGTTCCCAAGTTAAAATACAAATTTATATATTTTTTAAATGGGATAGTAAATATTTTTTAGGTTTATTCGATTGAGTATTTTTACCTGAATTCAACCATGTAATCGTTTTATATTTTTACATAACAAAAATATTGAGAAAAATTCAATTGAAATTTGTTTTTTATAGTCATTTTTCAGTAGGCTATACATGAAACAAAAATTTCTGTTTGTCAATTTGAATTATTTAAGATAGAAAATAAGTAGAACACTATTTTTATAAAGATATTATAAAATATTTGTTTCATTTTAATTTAAGATCAATTGTTTTCCATAGCGTACTGAAAAATATCTATAAAAACCAGTTTTATTTAAATTTAATTGATTTTTTCTCAATATTTTTGTCATGTAAGGACATAAAACAATTACATGGTTGAATTCAGAAAAATATACTCAATCGAATGAACCTAAAAACTATGTACCATCGGATTTAAGAAAATATAACTTTGTATTGTAACTTGGTAACCACTGGTTTAAAAAAAATATTTTCTTTCCCAATCCCCTTGGTTTTGTATAAGATTGTCGTATATACTTTGGTTCACGAAAGATGAATATTGAAGGCCACTTGTTCGAAGAAAGAGTACACAGCATTTTATACAGTAGTAGCTTAGCAACATTTTATGTTAGAAAGAGAAAGATTATTTAACGTATGTCTATGTAGTTTATGTTGTGTGATAGATATACGTAACTGGTGACATTACTTTCTAACACATTACAAATAATAATGACGTATGTCGTAGAGTTACAGATATCTAATTATCTACTGCGCTGCCGTCTGTCCTAATATTTACCCAGTGACGTTGACATTTAAATCAAATTATTATTCCATGGTTTTTGTCAACTCTACGTTTTTGTGTTTTGCAAAAACATAGGTGAAGAGCATAAATCTTTGAGAAAGGCATTATTTAAAAAGAAACATAATTTTCAAATAAATTACACTTATTTTTTTTAGTTCAATAGTATCCATAAATATTTTATGTTGCACGTCTATGTATACAAAATGCAGTGAAGTTATCTGAAAGTATGTAATATTACACCATACGGTTAATAAATGACCTTGAATAGTAATCTTTCGTGAACCAAACTATAGTATTTTATTGTATCTTTAATAATACAGAAATTATTTGAGGTAGCTTGTTTATAGCTGTTACACCCTGTATGTGGTACACAGATTAAAACAGGATTTTATGTGTCTAATTTTTAGCCATTTGTGAACGAATTTTGAATTTAATTCGATAGTTCTCTAAATACAGGTACCTTGATATAATCTAACATAGCGCATAAAACTCGGCCCAAGTATTGTAGTCCTGAGTTTTGTGTGTTAGATTAGGTTACGTTAAGGGGTTATGGTATGAATTTAAAAAAAAAATACAAGCTATACTGTCCAAATATTATTTTTTCAATTTGCCTAGCGCCTAGTCATGTAGAATAATAAGCCTCGACGTATTATAAAGACACATTTTACAATCTGCTTATGGCATATACATTACTGTACCAATCCGAAATTCGAATATTCTGAATTTTAATTAGACTAAGCTAAAAACAGAGTTTCTACTATTTTTATGAGTGACTACTTTCACGCTAGTATTAGTTGTTAGTTTATACACATGATAAAATCAAGTTTATACATTTAGTAAAACCATACATTTACAAAAGTACTTGTGAGGTAGTTGTACACATTTTCTAGAGTTTATGCTTTCACTGTATGATACGTATACACAACTTTTACTCTTGTTGTATAAACAACTATTATATCTCGGCTCTTGAGAATAATATTTTAGCTCCGTTTAAGTAAAAGTGTCAGGAGTCACCGTCACGCAAATCCTTTCAAACTAATGGATTGGATGCATAATTATTTGCTTTATTTTTGTTTAAGATAAAATATTAAGAATCTCAAAACATTAATATGCAATTTCTGGAAGAAAACTTATTTTTAATACAAAAGTATGTAAATATTTTATTAATTTCATACATAAGTTAAAACATTATATTCAGAATATATAAAGTAGAAAGACAATGTAATAAAAATTAAATTTTTGCAGTAAAATAGAATTATACGTGGTATACATGAAAAAATAAAACGTAGTGCTTAACGTAACTTACTATTTTTTCTTTTGTTTCCTGACTTTTATCGCTTCTATCCGTATCTCCTGCAACAAAGAAAATGTTTATGACTACGTGCGTTCTTTTATTACAAAACAAATCAGGTAATTCATTTGTATTCAGAATGTATGTGCAGCTATTCAGAGCTTTAATATATGTAAATTGCAAATGTTTCTGAAGTAACAATAGAAAGCAGTTATGGGTTTTTGTTATCCAACTGTTGCATTTTACAACTGGGTTTCAGTCAAATGCTTTCATTAAAATATAGCTTGTTTCTGTTTCTTTGAAATGAAATGTAAACATCACAATAAAAAATAAGAAGCAAAGAGATAAATGAATATTTATAATCCTTGCTGAGAAATACAAGATAATTAAAATGACTTTGTAATATTTCTTTTTCGTGCTACATTCATTTTCTATACTTTAGCCTTTATTATAGTTACCTTTAAATTAATTAATTAACTGACAGTGGTTGTTTCAGTTACAATATACAAGTTCGTCAAAATTCATAATGGTACAAGGCAATGTTACGAAAAAGAAACACATTTCATTTATATTAACATTTCTCATTACTAATAATAATATAAGCACTTTATTCACACATTACAAAATTTGCTGTTGTTTTATTTGTTATCTGTTATTTCACATTTCGTGGTTAATATTATTTCGCCGATAGGACGAACTTTATTCAACACTCGATTGGTAACTGGAAAACAAGACTCGTTACTGATTTTATACAGTAATATATGTATTTCTACGGAAAAATAAAGAAAATTCATTTGTTTTATTATAATTATATAATTATAAAACTTAAAATGGTTAGAAATTTCTGCAAAATTCTTTTGGGCTACAATAAATATAGACTTAAAGGTTTAAAAAAAAATGTGGGCCAAATGACGGGTAATAATAGTTCGACCTAGTGATTCCGTGGGATCTCGCGTTTTCGAGATCTCGTCTCGAAAATCGAGAAATTTCAAGACGAGACTATCATAAATCTCGTCTCGAAAAATCGAGACGAGACGAGAGTAATGCCCTCGAGATTTGCTCGAGACGAGAGTAAGTATTCGAGATCTCGATTGCACGATTTTTTTTTAATATATATATATAATTAAAGATATACAATAAGAAAAATAATTATCCGTACAAATATTTTCATTGCCTGTTTATTATTTAGTTATTCATTTTAAATTTATAGGGTTTTGGTATAAAGAATAGGAACAAAAGTGTTCGCTGTG
Organism: Harpalus rufipes; assembly: GCA_951394225.1. NCBI lineage: Eukaryota > Metazoa > Arthropoda > Insecta > Coleoptera > Carabidae > Harpalus > Harpalus rufipes. The sequence goes on from OX596283.1 coordinate 39,347,972, forward strand.
GTGTACTCCCCACACTAGTATTAAATGCCCTTGCTGCGAGTAACATTTGTTCAGTATTTTTTACTTACCTGTTAAATGCCAGACTTAGTAAAAATAAAGTTTTAATCAGTAGTATCTGCTTACTCCTTTATTACGTTGAAATTGATGCTAATTTATTTTCCTGATAGATGAAGGTATAGAAAATTTATAAGATGTAAAGGTAATATTTTATGAATTTATTTTATATGTATTTATATACAAATAATATATAATTACAGCGTCTCTGCTTGCTACCTTCAACGATACAAACACGCTCTGACCTGCCAACTTATGGAACATCCATACAGCTAATTATAAATTCGAGAAATTCGAGACTCTCGAGTCGAGATCGAGATTAGAGGATGAAAAATATGACGAGACGAGACGAAAACAAATCTCGTCTCGAAAATTCGAGACGAGACGAGAGTGAACTGTTTCTCGCCATTTCTCGTCTCGCGGCATCACTAGTTCGACCAGCATTTGAAGGGTTATTTTCTATTCCAGACTTAGTTTCTACGGAGACCCTTTACTTTTGATTCAGTGAAAAACAATTTTGTAAAAATTCAGTGCAAACATTTGCACGGCTTAGGTATACAAGGCATAATAGAATTAATAGGGCTATTCTGTAAGCATCGTTATGACATAACGAATCGTTAAAACGTTATATCGTTAAAATAATAACGAAAATCGTTAATAGGCTTATTCTGTAAACGATCGTTATGACATTTTGCATTGTTATATCGTTATTATAACGATAATCGTTAAAGTGGTATTCTGTAAACAATAATTTAATTCTACATAACGAAAAAAAGATAACGATATCGTTATTTTTTAACGATTGGAAAAATCAATCGTTACCTAAACGTTTTGTCCGTAATTCAGTATTTTTATTCGTGTCAAAATAAAATTGCTACTATGTTAAATACTAATCTCAAAAACCCGTCATATTATAGTTTTTTGCAAGGTAATATTAAAATAATTTATTAAGTTTTTATTCCTAGCGCCTAGCGCAAGCTTCCCAATTTGTCTACAGATAGTAGTAGTTGCTCTAGCATAGCCCACAACAAGAAGAAAGAGTCAGACAGCTGACAGGTTGACAGCTGACTCCCACCAGAACTAATGTAACCTAGAAGTTTTGTGAGTGATATTAAATTATATTAGATATTTTATTTAAAATTAAATTTGATTTTAGGAAATAAAGTTCTTAACTTTGATCCCAAGGTTATTATTTTTTAAAATGGGCTACAGAATATGGATACGAAGATAACGATTATCGTAAAGTAGAAATAACGATTTTCATAATAACGATTTCGTTATGATAACGATTCGTTAAGCGAATATTTTACAGAATAGGCCTGTAAAGCTGGTATTACGAATAAAGGCAATATAACCCAATATTAAAGAGCGGAATACTTAAATAACATATTCAGTTTTTACAATTTTAAAAAATCTATATTTTAAACTACTCGTAGTCGAAAGAAATTTGTTGAAATTTGTTACTATTTGTGTTGTTGTATAATTTGTTTGTTTAAAATGTAAATCGGGCGAAATGTTATATAGGTTTGGGCTCATATGTCTTGCAAGGTAGGTTCTAATGTACGCTGCTTTCACTGACGTAGCTATAGGTTTCTTAAGGGGGGGGTTCTGGTAGGGTTGGATGAAAAATATATGAAAAAAAATATATGCGCCGCAGGCGATTTTTTGAAAATTTTCAAGGTCAAACGTGTTTTAATGCAATGTAAGATAATATAGAGTTCTTTACAATGAACCAAATTTAACAAATTCTTAAAAATTAAAATCCATATTTTATGACGAAAACGCGTATGTATGCTCCAAAAGCGTATAGTTGACACTTCTACTAGACTTTATGATGCGAGATGGCAGCATAAGCAATAACTACAAAAACAGAAAATACAATGTTGCATTAAATTAAAATATTATATTACTGAGTAGTAGCATTCTATTGAACTGCTCAAAATAAAATGTATAATAATTAAATGTTAATTAAATTGCGTTCCTCACAAAATACGGGACAATTGGGCGTCCCGAACAGTACTTTACGGGACGCTCAAATGTTAGCTAAAATAGGGGACAATTCCGTATATTATACGGGACGCCTGGCAATCGTGTTCCCACCGGCATTGCGGCCCGTTTTTGGTTTTCATTTTAAGTAGGTACATAATCCCCCAATTTTGTAAGAAAGTTATATCCAGCTTAATATCAAACGTAGCAAAATACAACCGATGGGGGGGGGGGGTTTGGACCCCCTAACCCCCCCCCCCCCCCCATATATACGTCGGTGGCTGCTTTGTATTTGCCAAAAATAAAAGGCTTTTGGTAGAAGGTAAATCTGGACTAGAAGATGACTATATAAATGTCGGTCGAACTCTTATTACCAGTTATTTGACCTGCAGTTTTTGTAAGTTTTAAGTCTATATTTTAAAGCAGTCGAAAGAATTTTGTAGAAATTTTCTCACAATTTATGTGTGTTCTATAATCTGTTGAACGTCTAAGCCGGTCGAGCTGTTATAAGCCTGGGCTCGTATGCACACAAATTAATGTACCTACTCGTGGGTACAATAATTCAGCTAGTGTTATATCCGAAATGATGTTTCGTTCGCATTTCAGGTAACAACAGCAACAACAATGGCAGCAACAATAACTGGCTTGTTTACAGGCAACAACAACAGCCTCGTGATATCATAATTGGCACGGGGTCGATAGCTCTGATGAATGCCCCCCATCAATTCTTGCGCCGGTCTCCCAGACACGCAATTTATTAAGTGTCATACGCTAAGACAAATCGAGAGTAATTTCCGTAATACAAAAAGCACTACGATTCAATTTTTTCGGCCGTGATCAATAACTTTCTGTATTTAATTACGTTTGCTTCTTCTGCGTTTATGGAAATCGGAGTTCGGAGATTTAAATTCAGCCGGGGATTGGGGATGATGTGATAAAGAAGAGAATGAAAAATGGGGGAATTAAGGACATGGAAGGTAGCAGCTTTCATATTGTAATTCAAATTTTATGCTTTGTAAATAGAAACGACAATCTGCAGCTCATAAAAATACCATGTTTACAATAAACGTAATTAAGACACTTCTAAGCGCTGGATAACATCTCAATTTTGTTTAATTTTATGAAATAATATAAGGTACCTTGGCAAAAAAGGCCCAGCGTGTTTAAGGCCCATATACCGAAAATCAAATTTATATTAGTTGCGCCGGTGTAGTTTTATACATATTCGTTGATAACTGTAATATAAATATAAATTTGATTTATCTGAATATATTAGCAGTTTCCATGGTTAGCATAACTGGCTGATTTATGAAATTTAATATCTTTATAATTCTTTAACTCTATATCGAATATGAAATATAAAATGCAATCACATCGTACAGAGGATAACATATTCTTTAAAATATAATAACATTAAACATCAATAAATGATTTTTAACTCCTTTTTTACCTCTCGCTAAGAGAGGTATTGGATTCATGCTAAAAATCGCATATCCAGATTTTATTGAATAAGCACGTTTTAAGGTCCCTACAATCCGATTTTAACATTTTTACGATGATGTCTGTGTGTGTGTGTGTGTGTGTGGATGTATGTATGTATGTAGGATGTTGGAAGGACGATTGCTCAAAAACTATAAGACTTTAAATTTGTTTAACTACGTATTTCCCAATCGGACATTCATGGGAAGATCTGAAAAGGTTTTGGTAACAATTGGACAACCGGAAGTAGAAGATTCTTGAAAAAAAATCTTCTAAATAATATTTTTTGAAATTTTTTCTTGGTAATATTAAAGAAAATTAAATTCTCTATCTGATACATTTAAATATTTTATAATATATTCTATAGATTTAGAGATAAAAGAAATATAATATATAAAATAGTCTGTTATAATAAATTTTACAGCCGAAAGATTGGCCATGGAAAATAGTTGAAAATTTATTTAAATTTATAACTGACAGGTAAATGTCAGTGTCAGAAATCCGGAGACATTACTGAAGACTTTTCAGGGAAGTACATACATACATTATATTATTTCTTAATGTATTAATAGTTAAATATTTAAAATTATAGGTATATTACATATATCCTTCAAAAATACTGTCAATCCAGACAATGAATTGGAAACATTTCGAAAAATTAGAAGAGCACACAATTTCTTCATAAAATGAATTTAAAATTAAACAATCTAAATATAAGGAATAGATATATGTAAGTAGAATTTTTGGTATAGAGTGTAGGTATACAAGAAATGTTAAATACAATAGGGCGCGAGCAGCATTTTATCGGCCCTGACAAGCAGATATGGGGGCCCATGTCAGAATGATAGCTAGTAATTATGTATATAGATGTTAAGTATCAAAATTTCTCATTCTAAATTTAGTGATTTTCCAATTCCATGTGGTTTATTTTCCTCGACAAGTAAATTCCACACTCCTGGTGACAAATTAACTACGTGTATTTAGAAAATCTTGAAATTCTGAATGAAAAATTGACAATTGACATCCATGTACATAATTACTAATTATCATCCTGAAACAGGCCCCCACATTTGCTTGTCAAGGCCAACAATGTAACATGACTGTTCGCGCCCTATACTTATGTAACCAAAAAAGGAAGTGGCGAGAGGTATTGTGCTGGCCACAACAGATTTTTTTTCAAGAAAAACTGTTAAAAGTTACAAATGAGGGTACTTCCGGTGGACAAATTATAACCAAAATCTAATGTCTGCATATGGATCTAAACTCGAAGAATATGAAAAAAATATAATTTTTGGAATAGTGGTATTGCAGTTAAGCGATCCGAAACGATCGTTACATACACACACTCATACATACACGTACACACACGCACACATACACACACATACACACACATACAGACATCATCGTATAATTATTAAATTCGTATTCTAAGGACCCTAAAATGTGCTTATTCATTAGAAACTCACTGTCGAAATTTTTGACCAAAGACAATACCTTCTTTACCTAAAGGTGACGGAAATTAAAAATACTAAGTATGCAAAATATTTTATTTCTAATTGGGTGGACCTTATTTGCCTCCATGACCTTAAATTTATTTTTGTAACACCAACTAATCTATTTTTTCTCTTCTTATTATTACTACTTTTAAATGCAAAATTATACAAAAATAAAATCCTTAACAATCGTTTGTGTTCGGTTATTTAGCGAGATTTCGCATTTTATATCTTTGACATTCATAGCCACCAACCTTAAAAAAATAAATTTGAATAGGTTAGTTCAGCACTCGAAGAAGCTATTAACGATCTCTTTGGGGTGCTGTAATAGCTTTGTTATGGACTCAAAATAGATAATAGTATAAAAAAGAACGAGTTTTATAAGATATGGTTTTTTCGCACACATCAAAATTTAATTGCGAAGAAGTCTTATTAAATGACTCCTTTATATTATTTTTTTATATTTTGCATCTTTTATATACTAAAATATTTAAAAAAACTGCTGTATTAAAACGAGTTGATTTAGGGAAATTTTTATGTGTAATGTAGTTGGTAACATTGGATTGACATTTATTAATTTATTTGAAAGTTTATGTCCATTCTAATTTATGAACATAAATAAATGTCATCTAGTACCAACCTTCTGAAACAAAAAAATGCGTATTTAGATACCCAATTGTGGTCCGTAATGACTTCATTTATATGGCATATTAATAATATGATATTATCCATTAACTAGGTGTGTCAATCTGTTTTGCACGGATTTCGGTGATGTTGCTGGCATTTATCAGGCGTCATTGCTGGCGTGGAGAGTGCACCACAGGTTTTTACTTTTGTGACATTTAAAATTCGATATAATTTTTGTTGTCCCAGACATTCAGGCACACGACCACAAGTCCACATAATGATTTAATAAATAGTGATATAAAAAAATATCCTTTTTCAACACCTTTGTATTTGAGGGAAGTTAGAAAAACAAAAATCGTTACGTAAAAATGTAGACATGATAATATATTTGTTTATATTCAAATACGACAGACGACATTCGCAGAATTTCAAATGAGAATTTCCCCATTGAAAATAACGTGGAATGTAATACACTGCAAATTAATTTTTCCTTTGATATAAAACACGGTTAAATTAATAGAAACATTTGACAATTTAATATCCGAGACACAATTACGTGAAAGATGAAATATCTGCTGGGAGTTCCGGTAAAATATGAATTCCTCCGCTACCGGTAATACTCATACTGGATGAAACGGAACACGAACACGGCAGATAACTAACGAAGAGCTCTCGACAGTTAGCATATGTCTTTGACAGACATCTAATGCATGTATTGCATAGTGTAGTCGCTGTTCAGTACAGTACCGTCCCTTGTGTGACAACGAACGAGCTATCTGGGCTTAACACAAGCTCTCTACTCTCTATGCGTTTATCGTTATTATGTTTCGTTACTGATATACCCGCATTACGTACTACGTCTGTCTTTACTGCGTTGCATTATGTGCATGTAATGTTTACGAATAATGTGTAAGATATTGCTTCAATTTCAAAGATACTTGCAGGCATAAATGCTCTTTCAATATGTGACGGTATTAAATTTAAAGCTTATTCATATCTCTGTAAACATTTCTATAGCTCTATAAAGCAGGCTCAGCATTTTGATCTCACAACAATAAACATAGTACTAATATTTAAAGCTCATTTATTGCTAATTTATTACTCATGTTTAAAATTTATTGCTTTTGCCGATTCGGAGAAAATAGATGTGAGCTAGCTTAAAGACAAGCTAGCTCACAACCAAAAATTAAAAAAAAAAACATGTCACAAGACAGAATACGATCTGTTATAATTTATTGCTCTATTTAAAAATTTATTGCTTGTAAATAATCAAGGTTTTCGTTCCACAAATTGCATACAAGTCGTTTTAACCTACTAAATGAATATCTGACTTCAAAAATACACGTGGGTGAGGTGGAGCAATAAATTATTTTAATCACCAATTTAGCATAAACTCTACTTTTTGAGGAATATCTCGCAACAAAAACTATCTGTCGCTATAGGGCACTTTAAAAACTGTTTTTTTACGGAAATTATACTTTCTCGCAGATCACAAATTAGTTATCAACAATATACACGTGTGTGAGCTGAAGCAATAAATTATTTAAGGGGCACATTTAGCTAAAACTCCAATTTTACAGGATTATCTCGCAACAAAAACTATCTGTCGCTATAGGGCACTTCAAAAACTGTTGTTCTACGGAAATTATACTTTGTCGCAGGTCACAAATTTGTTATCAACAATATACACGTGTGTGAGCTGAAGCAATAAATTATTTTAGCCGCACCTTTAGCATAAACTCTACTTTTTTAGGAATATCTCGCAACAAAAACTATCTGTCGCTATAGGGCACTTCAAAAACTGTTTTTCTACGGAAATTATACTTTGTCGCAGGTTACAAATTAGTTATCAACAATATACACGTGTGTGAGCTGAAGCAATAAATTATTTAAGGAGCACATTTAGCTAAAACTCCAATTTTACAGGATTATCTCGCAACAAAAACTATCTGTCGCTATAGGGCACTTCAAAAACTGTTGTTCTACGGAAATTATACTTTGTCGCAGGTCACAAATTTGTTATCAACAATATACACGTGTGTGAGGTGAAGCAATAAATTATTTTAGCCGCACCTTTAGCACAAACTCTACTTTTTTAGGAATATCTCGCAACAAAAACTATCTGTCGCTATAGGGCACTTCAAAAACTGTTTTTCTACCGAAATTATACTTTCTCGCAGGTCACAAATTAGTTATCAACAATATACACTAGTGTGAGCTGAAGCAATAAATTATTTTAGCCGCCAATTTAGCATAAACTCTACTTTTTTAGGAATATCTCGCAACAAAAACTATCTGTCGTTACAGGGCACTTCAAAAACTGCTTTTCTACAAATAGTTTTTGTTGCGAGATACTAAAAAAGTAGAGTTTATGCTAAAGGCGCGGCTAAAATAATTTATTGCTCCAGCTCGTAGGTGGCACTGAGTAGATTGAGTAGATAGACGATAAACTATTCAATAAGATGTCTGTAGAGGTAACTAACTACATGTAAAGCCATCTATCGAGAAAACAGCTTGGCCAGCAATAAATAATAATAAATGTACAAAGTACAATTATTATGATACTTGGTGAAACTGTTCTAATATAGTATTTGAAATCATACTTGACATGTTTCACAAGATTTCAGTCTCTAAATCAACCTCTCGCTCATTTATCAGAGACTGGCCCAATCATCCAGAACCACAGACGAGTTTCGTTCTTATTGGAGTGATCACTGTGGTGCACGAAGCCCCTGGTAGGCACTGAGTAGCTTACTGATTTAAATAAGTGTATCAAAGCTAAACGAGTATGATAGACCTTGAGTCAAATAATAATAATAGCGTGAGCAACCAAACAGAATAAAATAACATAAAATAATAACAATGCCAAAATATAAATGTATATGAATTGTTTTCGGACCATTTAAACTTCTAAACACCAATAAACTGCATACATCAACGCTGTTGGATTGACAGAAGCAAGATCACTCATCTGGCAGAGATGTTTTAAGATGGGACCGTTAAACATGTGAGCCATGGTTTGTTGAAGTCCGCATGAATATAAGTCTGAGCAGTCCCCATTTTACCATATTTACTCTACATCTTCCTGTTTGGGTACGGAGACGGTTTAAGCTCTTCCAAGTTAACCAAGGTAGGTCGCCACCGGGAGGAAGTTGCTCCTTTGGTTGAACTTTTAGCTCTTTATCTCTCTCTTTCAATGAGTGAACCCATTTAGCGATCTGTTCTTGACTTGCTGATGTTAGAAGCGGTCTCACGGAAGCTAGGAAGCTCTTTCGAGATTTGAGCATGAGATCCTGGGAACGGACATTACGTGGCCATGTAGTGGGTGCCGTGGATCTGTTTCTTGTTTTTTCGTTCTAACTGACTTGCAACGGAACGGGGCAATACCACTGAGAAGGTAAAGATGTCCAATCGGAGTTGACTTAAGGCATCCTGTTATCAACCTGCAAGTTTGATTAAGAACGGAGTCAAGCTTGTATACAAGCGATGATTGTTCCCAGACCGGTGTAGCGTATTCGGCGGTAGAAAAGTATAGAACAAGAGCGGTAGTACGGAGAGTGTGCGGATATGCTCCCCACTTGCTACAACGTAACTTCTGAAGGTTCTAGCAAATAACATAGGAAAGGATAGGATTCATATGTAGCTGGTAGATTTAAATTGGATAATGGAGTATATTAACACTCCACTTCTATATGAGAGGATTGAGATGACCGGCATTGAATTCAAGTACATAATAAGTAAAGAAAACATGATATTTGAATTTAGGATTTGGGAACAATCCTGAAGTTTAAATTAAATGTAGAAGCCCGTAATGTTCCAATAAATTTATACCATAGTTATGTCACTTTATTTTACACAAATTGGACGCTTTGGACAACATTTGTCCAACTTCAGAAAATGGATAATAAATAAATTTTGTTATAATCATAAAATTAATTTGAAAGTGCTTCAGTTACAATTTTTTTAAACAACATGTTAACTTTTGTCTTGTTTTTCGGCTTTAATTCTTGGCAAAATTTTGGGCTTCAACTACTTTTGTAATATGTAGTTTAACAAAATGTAACTTAAGCACTTTCAACATAATTTTGTGATTGCAACAAAATTTATTTATTATCCATTTGCTGAGGATGGGCAAATGTTGTCCGATATGTGAGACCGATAAAGTGACATAACTATGATTAAAAAAAATATCATCACGGTCTATTATCCATTGTTGGGTGTGCCAGTCTGTTCTGTACACAGATATCGGTAATGATGATGACATATTCACACCATGCGGGCGTTAGCCAAGCGTCACCACACATTACAATACATTACTGGTGTTAAAGAATTATTTGTTTTTAATGCTTGTGATTGTTGACTAGTGTACCTAAAAAGTATGGCGTCTCTAATAAGCCCATTTAAACATCCCGCTTAGAAAAACGTGTGTCTTCATTTTAGTCGCAAATGTATTAAAATCAAATAGAAAAAATGTAATTAATATTGTAATAATAGATACTAATTATGAATTTAAAATTCACTATGTTTAAAACGCGCGCTATCTTGATGGCTGCTAACGCATGTGCACAACAGTTGTAAACACTTGGTTGTGAAGAACGCTTGCCCTGCCTTCATTCGAAAGTTTATTATATAATATTTCATAATCATACACAGTTAAAAACAAGTAGGCACTAAACAAACAAAACGTAAACAAAGAATCAATCTTTTTCTTCGATATGTTTATATTTGTGTTTGGCTGCGGTTTACGGATTAGAAAAAAACGAAGTAAGCCAGGCATTTTCACTATGACTGTTTCACTCATGCTCACGCTTCTCTTTCTAAGCCGTGAGCGTGACGTCAGTAAATACTAGTGCTTTTGCGGTATAATATTTTTCGAACTTTGTGATTTTTATGGCTGTATGCAGTATTTTTAGCAAAATAACAAAATACGTATCTCATATTTTTTGTATACACCGACCGAAGTGGATTGGTGGTAGCGTTCGAGTTTGACGTGCCAGCGGTTCTGGGTTCGAATCCCGGGTAAGGTATGGTTGTTTGTGTGTCCTTTCATCATCTCATCTCCATCAACGCAATGTAAACATTACAAAAATAATGGGAATAAATTGACTCACCTCCATACATCAATTGTAATAAGTTAAATTGTAACTTGATATACAATAAATTATTATTATTATATTTTTGTATAGATTAACATATTAAAAAATCTGACGTGGCCTGTGCAATACCTTCCGTCAATTCTGTGTATTACGTATAAATTCCATACATACATTTTCTTGCAAAAGATTCACAATTTCCAGTAAAATTATTTCATAAACAAACTATGCAAATTGTATTTGACACTGGCATCTTCTTCTTCTTTAGCTTTTCCCATTCGTTAGGTTAGGTTAGGTTTAATTTATTTTTATTTTCTTCTTCCACTCATTTCTGTTTTGCGTGTCGTTCTCATTCAGTTCTTTTTCTCTCAAGTATTCCGCAATACAGTCCTTCCATCTTATCTTTGGTCTTTCTGTGTTTCTTCAACCTTCTATTACTAAGCCATTCATTCTTCTTCCAATATATTCTGCATCTCTCCTCATGACATATACCAACCAATGTAATCGTCTCTCTTGTATCTTTCTAGAAACTTCTTATACTAGAGTTATTTCCTTTATTCTTTCAATATTTACCGTATATTTCCGTGTCTTCCCCAAAATCTATCTCAACATCCTCATCTGTGTCATATTAATTTACTTTTCATTGATACTGTCATCTGTTAATTTGAATTATTTGAATATATTAGCAGTTTCCATTCATAGCTGGCTGATTTATGAAATTTAATATCTTTATAACTCTTTAACTGTATATCTTTTGAATATAAAATGCAATCAAATCGTATAGAGAATAATATATTCTCTAAGTTATAATAACGTTAAATGTCAATATATAATATTTAACTGTGTTTTTTCAAGAAAAACCAATTATAACCAAAATCTAATCACTTCTTCTTCTGGATGTAAACTTGAGGAATACAAAAAATATATAATTTTTTAAATCGTGGTATTGAAGTTATGCGATTCAAAACTTTTATCACACACACACACAGACACACATACACACGCACACAGACATACCTACATACAGACATCGTAGGTATGGTAAAATCGTATTATATGAATTTTTTGACCAAAGACAATACCGTCCTTACCTAACGGGACGGAAGGTAAAAATCAGAAAAGCCTATACGCCCAGTGTCCCGATAAAAGATAGATTGTTAGTCTTTAGTCTATTACACTCTTGTATGGAAATATTTTCCTAGAAATTTAGGTATAAATTTTAATTTACAATAGAGATTTGAGGAATATGTATACCGAGCAATGTGAAAAACAGCACACATTATTATGCTTCTACTGTGGTTTGCTCTCCTCTTTCCAATATGTGTTTAATTTTCACCTTTCCTCCAATGTCCATTATGAGTTTAGTGTAGCCCACAAAAAGCCATTGAGTTCCCAGTGGCAGAGTATGCAAACTCGGTGCATTGTGACCGCTGGAAACACTTGGGGCGGTTATCGATTAGCGGAAATATGCGCGATTGAGAGGCAGCTTGATGTGGCTGCGGGCGGCTATCCGGACGGCTGAGCCTGAAATGCCGCCCTGTCGAACTCCACCCAGAGAGGACGCAATATCGTATGCAGAAAACACGAGTAAATTGTTTAGAATATTGTTATTCAAAACTGTAGTCTTTAGGAAGTCTATTTTATTTAGAATGTAGTTATTTCCACATATAGTAGCTATTCGATTCGATTGTACTAGGTTGGTTTTGCTCACGGAAATATGAGGGAAGATCTACAAGCTTCAATCGACCGATGTGGTTCAAATTGAAAGAGTTTCATAATTCCCGTAAAGGTTTAAGTAAAAGAAAATGAATGAAATGAAACATTATACTCTTATAGCTTGACAAAAATTATTCATATACCCGGACACCGTGTATAGTACTTTAATGACTTTTACGATTTCAGATATTAATGCATCCGTTATAATGATAAAAATTGCTTGGAATAATTTATTATTCCTTGCAATTTTTTTGTCAATAATTTCTATATTTTCAATTAGAGGCTTGTAACTCTTTTTTCATTCACCATACTCATACGGTTAAAAATAGTCAATGCTGTTGCAAAATCTGAATTCAGCATGAAATTCTCTTTCTTATTATGTATCACACGATTTTAGGGAATGAGTGGTTTACAAATAAAACGTAACTTCAATTCCAAATAAATTTCTGTAATATATTGAACATCTTCAAGCCTACTAACCATTCCTCAGCAACAATAGTGCACATACATAATAGGAAAGAAAAATTCGTGTCGAATTAAAACCCCCTTATAATGTCTTTAAGCTCGTTGGGGTAATGGATGAAAGATGAGAAATATGCCGATTTGAAACTTTTCAATATATTAAGAAATTTCTTTGGAATTCAAGTTATGTTTGATTTGTAAACTCCTCCCTAAAATCGAGTTGTCCTATTTTTACCGTACGAGTGGTGAATGAAAAAATCTGATGTGACTAACACAATACCTCCCGCCATTTAATTTTTATGAATTTAAATACATACCTATGGGGTCTTGTGGCCGCTTGCTTGAGTGTCTGTTCGCGAATCTGGGAAACCGGATCCGGTCCCGATCAACGTCAAATATTTCCAATTTTAAATGGCATAAAATTGACCTCTGTGGTGCAGTTTCCACGCCAGCAATGAGTGCCCGTGAGGTGACGCTTGGTAAACGCTATGCCATCATCATTACCGAAATCTGTGAACAAAATAGATTAGCACACCCAGGAATGGGTAATATGCCGTGATGATATATTTATTTATTTATTTTGTTATTACTAATGCTGGAAACTATGTTAAGTTCCTTTCTATATAACTATTGTTCTATGTACAATTTTCTTTTTAAAACGTTACTATTATTAATTTGAAATGATTATTTTTTTGAGAGTGACATTTATCAGTCAGTTACATACATTTGGGCTGAACTGTGTAACCATGGAGTTGTGTTTAAAGCATAAGCTCCAGGATATAATTTTTGTTATTTTATAAATTTATCCATAAAATATATAGAAAAAGTATTAATGCAAACCTGTAGAAAATTGAATAATTTTTATAAAAACATATAAAAACATTGCGAAAAAATAAAATTTAAAAATATTTTTTGAAGAAATCTTGAGCTTCAAGTAAAGTGTCATTTTACGAATGATAGTTAGTGTTCAGAAGCTCCACACACACATATACACACCCACAGACATCACCATGAACATGTTAAAATCGGACTGTAAAAAGTACTCATTTACCCAAATCTCGATATGCGATTTTTAGCACGATCCCTATAGGTACTTCCCTTACCAAAGGTAGCGGGAGGTAAAAAGATTTACGAGCCGATTTTAATATGTGTCCATAACTTGCAAATAGTCACCTGATCTTTAATACAATTGAAAATCTGTTGGAAACCATTGGCAAAATATTGCAAGGAATATTATTAATTGTAAGCAATTAAAATTATAACGGATGCATGGAAATCAATAAAACACAAAATCGTAGATAATTTACTTAATTCGATGCCACGAGGAATACAATCTATTATAAATAATTATTAAAGTAATAAATATGTAACATTGTTTATTTTTTGTCTAAATTAAATTTCTTTTATAAATTGTTATTCTGGTTAATTTTTTTGAAGCAAAAATATAAGATTTATATACAGTAGCTCTATTTTTGCGAACCTCACATCTGTGTTCAAATATATAAGTACTTGTGAAATTTAATACGATACTTTAGAATTACTTAAGTAACATTCAAAAGAATTTATGAATATGTTGGGGGAAGTATTTTTATTAGCACCCTATTTATGTCTGATACTGCATGTATTATATTATATTCCCACAATTATGCAATGAACTGTTTTGAAATGAGAAAATTTGTTTTGTTTGCTGAAAATTTAAATTTTGATTCGGCAATATTGAATGCCGTTCATTCACTTTCGTTGACTATTCTCTAATTCCCCCCTTGAATGCGTAGTTCGTCACTTTAGATTCCATCTCCATTATCTCTTCTCTAGTATAGCAGCATGTGCTAACGTTACACACTTGCCGAGTATTTCGCATTCTGTTATTTTCCTTTCATCAGCGGCTCTGGCACTGGAAGGCGCGATGTGTGGATGTGGAACTCAACAATGGCAACCGGCACTGAGCACTGAACACTACAGCTACAGCGAAATTGCGGGTTTATCGCGGGTAATGGAATTGGGACGTTGACACAAGGAGATACCTCAACGCAGCCACCGTAATTGTTATATTACACCAGACCATAACAATTTTATATTTAAATATTTGGGGAGATTATTTCTTCATTATTAAAAGTTGGCGCTAGTGGTAATAATAAAATTTTATATGCAACTCTCTATCCGGAAGTTTTGAAAAAAAATAATTAATAATTCGTTTTCTTCTTTATATCTTTCAATGTCAATACTCGGAACTGGGATTACCTTTTCTCAAGGTTATTTTTAATCCATTCCTATGCCACTTATTTCTGCCGTTTACTATCTTTTTAATTTCCTCCAATTTTATCTCTTTTATTTCCGAGTTCTGCTAATCTTACTTCCCATATTTTCCTGGTTCTCATTAATTCTATTTCTTGTTCCAACTTCTACTACCTTTCTTATTAACTTTTCTGAGCCATTCTCATTATGTGTACGTACCAGGAAAACTAATAATTAATTATCCTTAACCGAACAGATGGCAAGTTATATTTTGATACAGAATGATCTACAAATCTGTCACTTTACCTAATTTTCATGCTACTGATACACTACATACCACTCCACTTATCTCATTATCACTACTTGCATCATTCTATAAAATAAAATTATCAGTAGTCTACCAGACGCCAAATATATGTTAAGGTTACAAATTACTTTTATTATGGCTGGTCCTCCAAAGAAAATACGTTTCACTGATGAAGATTTTTCGAAAACCATGTTATTTGTGCCCTTAAGCAAAATAGTAATATAATAATATATCATCACGGCATTTTACCCATTGCTAGGTGTACCAATCTGCTTTGTATACAGATATCGGTAATGATGTATTCGCAATGTGCGGCCTTTATCAGACGTCACCTCAAGGCGCAAAAAGTGCATAATCAAATTTATATGCGTGCAATATAAAAATCCTATTTGTTTATAGTGGTCAAAATAAATGTGCAAAGTCAACTTTGAAAAAGTTGATCTTTAGTGGATGTCATTAGAATAATTTCTAGGTTGTGTTATAACAGTATTTAAATAATATAATTCATCATTAAACAAATTTTTCATCAAAAATTGATGTACTTTTGAAAGTGATAGTCTCTTAGACCCCATGTGACCATTTATATACCAGAATATTCGCGTGTCTGGTTAAGGGTTAAGTAAAACAAAATAAAAATAATATTATTAAAAATCTGTTGTGGCCAATACCTCTCGGCCGTTCCAGTTTTGGTTACTTAAGTATAGGGCGCGAGTGGTCATGAACATTGTTGGCCTTGACAAGCAGATATGGGGGCCCATGTTAGAATGACAATTAGTAATTATGTACATAGATATCAAATGTTAGAATTTTTCATTAAAAAAACAAGATTTTCTAAATTCAAGTAGTTAATTTGTAACCAGGAGTGTTTAAAGTAAACCACATGGAATTGGAAAATCACTAAATTTAGAATGAAAAATTATGATATTTGATATCTATGTACATAATTACTAGATATCGTTCTGACACGGGCCCCCATATCTGCTTGTCACGATTTGTTTGGTACGATTTTATTTAATAAATTAAATGAATATTTTGTACAAATGTTTTTTGTATACATGAATTGTAACAATTTGTAAGATCTTACTTCCCTGAAGAAGATGCAAGGGTGCACCCAAACATTGGTAGTAAGAATAAATGCTGTTTGACTGAACTTTCGAGTAATTTTTAACACCTAATTAAGTATTATAGTTTTTGAGAAATCGTCCTTCTAACTTCCCCGCACAGACACATACACGCATATACATCCACACACACACAAACACACACAGACATCATCGTAAAAATATTAAAATCGGATTGTAGGGACCTTAAAACGTCCTTAATCATTAAAATCTGGATATGCGATTTTTAACATGAATTCAATACCTCTCTTAGCGCGAGGTAAAAAAGTATGTAAGTACTTTTGTGTTTTCTACTTTTAATATAATAATTTAATTCAATAAAAAATAATTTCGATACAATATATTGTGTACCATTACACATAAAGAGTTCTACTCAAATTAGAATTCATTAGAAAATATAGTTTCCAAACAGTTCGCACATATCTGCAATCTTTATATAAGCCCAACCCCAAATGTATCCGTACCCTCTAAAAAATATATACTAACAGCAAGAAGAAATAAATTTTTAGATATCAATTGTTAAGACTATATTTTGGCAATTTTTTATTTTATGTATTAATACAGTGTACCTACTGGATTTAAATATAATGCTATTACCTAAATTTATCATTTTAACAATAATCTACGGGCAAATATATGACAACAGACACGTGCTATTTTTTTTAGTTCCAACAGTAAATAATACAATATTTATATTAGTATTACTTATAAAATTGAAGGTAAAGGAAACTGACAATAAATTCAATTAATTACTATAAGTATTATTTTTTTTATTAAAATAATTTGCAAAGTGATATTTATTTATTTAAGTACCAGTTACAATTATATTAAAACCAAGAATAAATAAACTTCTGGATGCTATGATTATTGCTCCAATTCAACAAATTTTGATAAGGTGTATTAATAGAGTGTATAGAACTTGAATACATGGCTTACAATGAAATTTCTTAGGTTTAATAATAATTTATTTGCAAATAAACCATTGTCTGCATATGAAAAATTGTTTTCGTCTTCAATAATTCGCAAATAATTTTTATTAAAGTAATAAAATTTAAGATGACAATTAATTGAGTATATTATCAGTTACCTTTACCCTCAGTGTTATAGATAATACTAACATAAATAATGCATTATTTACTGTTGGAACGAAAAAAATGGGACTTGTCTTTTGTCATATATTTGCCCGTAGATTATTATTTAAATGAGATATTTAGTTAATAACATTTTATTTAAATCCAGTACGCTTTATTAATACATAAAATAAAAAATGCCCAAATATAGTCTTAACTATTGTAACCTAAAAAAATATTTTTTATTGCTGTTAATATATTTATTTCAGAGAGTACGAATACATTTGGGGTTGGGCTCGTATATTCTTACTAAATTTAATCGGCTATTACAATTAATTATTTCGGATTGATGAAGATGTGTTGAAAAAATTTGACGACGTATGTTCCATTTCACCTTGAAATATTTTTATTATCACCTACATAAATTTTAATTAGATGTCGCAATAACTGGCAGCAAAGCTTATAATCGAAAATTTCAATACTGCAGAATTCATATATATGTATTTCTGTTTATCGAAATTTTAGTAAATATAGGATACTAGTATGTTTCAGTAACATAAAAGAGTAGAAATAAATATCTACATATGTAAATATAAACTAAATGATATATACATTAATCTTTAGTGCGTAATTTTGTTGTGTTGTTAATTATTAATTAATTTTGCGCTGATTAATTTGTTTGCCACAAGTATCATTTCATTTAGTTTCGGTCTGTATCTAATTAAATAAATTTGCTAATATTTATACGTAGTTTTAATTAGTGTATAATTTATACTAGAAGTATTAAATTCTATATGAGTGTTTCCCGTGACACCTCGATTATTTTATTTGTTATTGAGTAGAAGAATAGAAGTAAATCATTCAAATAAAAGTTGTAGTAGATAAAGGACGACATACACCTATTGAAGACATACTATTTTAAACTTGTGGGACTCAAAGTATAACATAAAGTTGTATTATTTTCTGAATTCAACCATGTAATCATTTTATATCCTTATGTAACAAAAATATTGAGGAAAAAATAAATTGAAATAAATTTTATTTTTACAGTTATTTTTCAGTAAGCTATCTATGCTAAGTATCTGTCTATTTTAAATATTTAGTGCATAATTATTCAACACTATTTATAAAGTTATTAACAGATATATATGTTTCGTTTTAATTGAAACTCATTGTTTTTCTTAGATAGATTACTGAAAAATGACTATAAAAATAAAATTTATTTAAATTTCAATTAATTTTTTCTCAATATTTTTGTTATGTAAAGATAAAAAATATTACATGGTTAAATACATAAAAAATACTCCATCGAATGGGCCTAAATATATATAGGTACGATTATATTTAAAAAAATCTGTTGTGGCTATCACAATACCTCTCACCTTTTCCATTGTGGGATATATTAGTATTGTATTTAACATTTCTTGTACACAAAAAAATTCTAATTACCTCTAATCTTTTTATTTGGATATTTTATATAATTTTAATTCCATTTTATGAGCCAGTTTCTCCTTTTCTTCTAAATATTTGAGGCTCATTGACGGGATTGGCGGTATTTCTGAAGGGTGTATGTAATATGCTTATAATTTTAAATTTATAATTAATAATACAATAATAAATATTAAATATCGTTCCCAGAAAAAACCTTCAGTACTATCTCTGAATTTTTGACACCGACATTAGCGACATTTATCTGTCAATTACAGACATTTTAATTTCTCAACTGATTACCATGGAGATGTGTGGGCTGTGAGCAGTCTGTGTGATTTACTACAACTCGTATATTTTTTTTTTAATTTGTCGGATAGAGAATTTTGTTTTTAATATTTGTAATAACATAATTTAAAAAAAAATAATATTTAGAAGATTTTTGTTAAAATACTACGACTTCCGGTTGTCTAATTGTTACCAGAATCTATTCAACTCTTCCCATTACTGTTAAATCGAGGAATCCGTAGTTACACAGGTCTTTAGTCTTATAGAACACACACACACCATTTTAAAATTGTTATTATCGGATTCTAGGGACATTAAATCGTGCTTATTCACTAAAATCTGGATATGCGATTTTTAGCAAGATTCCAATACATCTCTTTGCGAGAGTATCAAAAAGTACAAGTCAGTTGTAAATAAAAATGTAAACTTAACCTAAATGTATATTGCTCTTGCCCAGTGGATGAAACAAATATGTTAAAGAAAGAAAAATATTAAAGCTTAATGTTTCTGTAAAGAAAGTTAATAAAAATATTTTGTAAGATAAGAATTTCTGATGTTAAAAAGTATGTAAAATATTAATGTTATTTTATCGCAATTTAAGAAATTTCTTGTGTTTCTTTCTTGTTCTTCCTCTGGAGATATAAAATGGCGAGTATTTTATAAAAGGAAGTAAAATATTTCTGGAGCACCAAAATCAAATACAACTTTCCGAGCGAGTAATACGAAAACGAGAGAACAAAAGTATGTACAGTTCCGTAACTCTGTTTCAAATGTTCAAACAGCGACTAAAAAATCCAGAGAAGTCTTAAGATATTTCAACGAGTTTAAAAACAGAAAAATGCAAATGTTCGCAAGAAAATTACAAATGATTCTCGTTGCGCGAAGCGTGCTGCCGCACAAACTTAAAACTTATTACGCATGCGCGGCTGTAAAGTTGCTCGGTTTTATTTCCCTCCTTGGCCGTAACTCGCGGCGTCGCCACTGGCGTGTGAAAACAGGTTGTGTGGATAGATCATAACTCGCAAGTAATCTTTTTCCTACGCACTGGAAATTCAAAATCGCGCGGTTCGAATCACGTCCTTCGAGTCGTTTAGCGTGATAATGTTTGGGAAAGTTTGCACGTTCGCCGGGATGATTGGTTACTGGGGACGGATGTTTTTACGTGGATCGCAGTCGGCCCTCTCAGGAACTAATAGTCGGAAAGAACGGAATGGACTCGGGTAAAGCCGAGCTCAGGGAATGGGAATGGTTAGAGCTAGAGGACGGGGTGGGATAATCGTTCAAGAACAAATATTTTTACTCTACTCCGGCTATTGTTTGCTCGAATTGTTTTAAAGTAATTTTGTGAACTAGTTGCTGGAGAATTTAATATCCACCAGGGAGTCTAAGTAAAGTTTCTGTGTCAACACCTCTGAAAAATAAATACTATCCAATTTTAAACGCCAAAATTAATACCCCATTTATTCCATTACATATAACTATTGTGAAAACTTGTTTTACATATTGCGATGAAATAGTTTTTAATATTTGTATGATTTTAGGCAAAAATAGTCTCGGTTCTATGTTACATAGAAATCCAGTGGTGCAATGTAATAAGAAAAAATTATAGACGGAAGATAAGTCATTTTTTAAATAATCGCTGCTTTATGTTTTACATACTTTATTGCAAACATTTTTAACTCCCGTCAAAGTTCACATTAAAAATGTAAATAAAATATATCTGTTGTCACTTATTGCTTATTTCAAACTCCTGTCAATTGTATTCAAGGTAAACGAAAAGTAGATAAGATACATTGACCTTCCTTTTCTAGATCCAACTCCGAATCACAGATTTTCAGAAGGTGGTAACTCCATGGAGAATGCGGTTATTGCAGATCACTCCATAAGCACTTAATTGGTGAGTAACTTCCATGTAGATTTTATTTCACTACCATAGCGGTTGAGCAATTCTGACGCATATAGTAACTAGGAAATCCTTACTCTTATCATTTTGATGTACGGCTCCAGTTCAGAGTGCATGATAAATGTTTGAAAGGTTGACAAATATATGTAAAAGCACACTGTTGTTTATAAAGTTTTTTATTTATAAAATCTTTTCAATTATCGATGTCGGCTACGGATGGCCATCCTCGGATTGAGAGCTAAAAAATTTATATGTTACAATATAGATATAAATATTAGTCACATGTATAATTAAGTTTTAAGAAAACCAGAAAGTTAACAAGTTATTGTATATGATTTTTTTTTATTATTAATGTTACAATATAGATATAAATATTAGTTAAATGTATAATTAAGTTTTAAGAAAACAAGAAAGTTTCTGGATTGCAGTTAGAATTATTTAATTTAATTTTCGGCCTCAACCGGTTTCGGCATCTCTTATGCCTTCTTCAGGAGCTACAAATTGATGCAAAATTTTGAAAACCTTTTAAATACATCACCTAAAGGTGACGGAAGGTATTGTCTTTGGTCAAAAAATTCAATGATGAGTTTTATAAACATGTTTTAGGGTCCCTATAATACGATTTTACGATTTTTACGATGATGTCTGTATGTATGTATGTATGTATGTATGTATGTATGTATGTATGTATGCATGTATGTGTGTGTGTATGTGTGTGTGTGTGTGTGTGTGTGTGTGTGTGTGTGTATGTGTGTCGTGTGTATGTGTGACAAAAGTTTCGAATCAATTCAAAAAATTATATTTTTTTTGTATTCCTCAAGTTTACATGTGGAAGAACAAGTAATTAGATTTTGGTTATAACTGGTGAACCGGAATTAGCCTCATTTGAAGATTTAACAGTTAAATATGATTTATTGACATTTAACGTTATTATAACTTAAAGAATATAATATTCTCTATACGATTTGATTGCGTTTTATACTTCATATTCAATAGATATAGAGTTAAAGAATTATAAATAAATTAAATTTCATAAATCAGTCAGCTATGCTAACCATGAAAATTGTTAATATATCCATATAATTCAAATTGACAGATGTCAGTATCAATAAAAAGTAAATGTATGAGGATGTTGAAGTAGATGTTGGGGAAGATACGGAAAGTTACGGTAAGGAAATAACTCTAGTGTTACAATTATCTAGAAAGATACAAGAGAGATCATTACATTGGTTTGAAAATGTCATGAGGAGAAATTAAGAATATATTGGAAGAAGAATGAATAGCTTAGTAATAGAAGGTTGAAGAAACAGAGGAAGACCAAAGATTTAAAAAAAATAATATTCAGAATTTTTTTTTTAGAAACTACCACTTTCGGTTGTCCAATTTATACCAAAACCTTATTAACTCTTTAGTCTTGTAATATTTGAAACACCGTCCTTCCAACATACACACACACATGTATATACACACACGGACATCATCGTAAAAATGTTATAATTGGATTCTAGGGATCTTAAAACATGTTTATTCACTAAAATCTGGGTATGCGACTTTTAGCGAGAGGTAAAAAGGTAAAAACTCGATTACTTGATTTTTAAAGTGTACACGATTTTTTTGCAAGCCAGTGTATGTCATAAAATATAAAAAAATGATGTAATGTAGAATAAACGACTGTGCTGTAGATTAGAAGAAAAAATAAACAGGATTGCAGTTCATTTTTTTTTTACTTCCTTGTACGTAAGTAAAGGAAGTATTGTAATCGCGAAAAATTTCGGTTTTTAGATTTCAGCGGAAATATCCATTTTGATCATCCCTGAAACCATTTTGACTAATTTCGTCGTGACGTCTGTACGTACGTACGTACGTTCGTACGTATCTCGCATAACTCAAAAACGGTAAGCCGTAGAAAGTTGAAATTTTGTATTTAAGACTGCTAAAACATCTAGTTGTGCACTTCCCTTTCTGGTTATTACACAATTTCCAGAAGTGGCACTTTACATGAAGCCTGTAATAGATTTTAATGAAAAACTGTTTTAAAATATAATCCAAAACTTTTCAAATTTGGTGTACAAGACTTTTATGTCAATCGAAATAACATAATAGATTTTGGTTAAAATAGGCTAACCGGAAGTGGTACATTACTTGAAGTTGTTAACAGTTTTTCTTGAATAAAATGATTTTATTTTGATTTTAGAAATAAATGCTTCAAATGAATTAATTTCTGCGTCTAACACATCAAGTATTATTAAATTAGCTCTATGTATAAGCGAGATATGTAAATTTAAAAATTATGATTTTTTTTGTTTTTGTAATAAAGCTTGCTATGGATTAGGACAAAAAAATGTCCATGTCAAATTACGTTAAATACGTGCAATTTTATGTTTCATACAATAACAAATATTATAATTTTAATTGTGAAATTAGTCATATTCATTGTTGTAATCTAACATTTCTTTGTTGTAATCAAAACTCTCTTTAAAAAGAACCGAGTTAGATTAATGTTAATCAAAATATTTCTCGGGCTTGGCTTAAGCCTGTCAATATTTTGTAATTTAATTATTAAAAAAATATGTATAGTTTAATAATCGTACAAGGAAGTCGTGTGGTGTCCACATCAGATTTTTTATTTAATCTGAAGGCAACATTTCGCTGCCACTTACAGCTTCATCAGGGCAAAAGACTAAGGCGTTAAAAATAAATAAAGAAATATAAATATATTTGTTCATAGATAATAGTTATCGTTGAAAATTAAAAATTGTATGAAGATATTAACAAGCGTCATACAGAAGACAGTAACTGGATTGCAATTCTGTTATTTGTTCATCTAAAAAATGATGTAATATCATAAAATATAAAAAAATGGCATCTGTTGATTGTGGTCGCAAAGAGATTCATTTGCATTTTATATGAAGAAATTTGAAAGTAAAATTTGTAAACAAAACACATTGTAATATTGTGGAATATGATAAGTTAATAATAAAGTCCCTGTGGCATTATGAAGAGAGTTATGAACAGCTCATTAGGCAGATCCGTTTTTAAGTAGAAATGGCTGGAAACTTATCACGGTAATCATCATAGGGATAAAAACACGCTTTCCATTAAACGCGGTACGTTATCTATCGGAGCAAGCCATGGAGCTGGAGTCCAGAGGCAACAAAGAGGCCAGGAAAGGGAGGGGCCACTTCCGCTCCGAACTTGCCAAAGAAACTTTAATCTTTGCTTGCACAAAACAAAATCTACGCTGTTGCCACCATCGCGCCCAGAACAAAATAAGAATTTCTGTTAGTTAACTCGCAGATCAGAGATTGCTGTGCACGATGCGCTTTTTATTCCACCGAAGGGATTCTTCTTCCCGGCGGAAAGATGTCGCGACAGTCGCGAGTGAATGCTTCCTTGTTTTTGTTTACCTGTTTGTATGACAAAATATTCTTCTGTTTTATCGGCACTGGGCGCACAACAACACAAGCGATTGAAATGTATTTCTCTTAAACAAGTTTTGCCTTTTAGTCACTTGAATTCGATTCAAGATCTGTGTTGCTCTATCACAAAACAACAAAGATATTATTGAATAAAGAAATAACACGATATAGGTTTCAGAACTTGGAAAAGCAGGAAGTGATTTTAAAAAACAAACCAGTAACAAATCCATTTCACATTAACTTTTATTTTCATTTTTCTTATATTGTCTCTAGTTTTATTTTATTAAACTCATCGGCTCGAATTACGAACGCACTATTACAAAAATAGCGATATTTTGCCAAATTAAATGCACTTATTCGTAAGTTGTTTTTTCTTTTCCTGTACAATTTTGCAAACGAGAGACCTCTTTTGAAAATGGAGTTTTGTTCCAACCACGGTAGGAGACGGAAGTGTTTAATTGAGTTCCGCAGTGCTTGCGTAATTTCATTATATTAATAACATGATAGTGAAGCGTAGCGAGGTGAAATGAAGTATAGTGATGTGAAGTGAAAATGTGTAATACTTAATAAAAATATCAAGGAATTATTAAAGATGTAGTCGAAATAAGGAATTTAAATTAAGATTCGAACGAATAACATAGGGCAGGGCAGGATTCATTTCCAGACGGTAAATCGAAATTGGATAGTAAAATAAAGAAACACTTCACCGTAACATAAGATGATTGAAATGATCGGAATTAAATTCGACTACATAATAATTTAAAACGACATTAAATTTAATATTGTTGGTAAAACATTTCGACAGTCTTTTAAGACTTTTTCGCTTTCGGATAATAATTTTCTTTTCAGGTTTACTCTCTAATTGTAACATTATCAACAATAAGGAAAGAAATCAGCAATAATACAAAGAACAATTCTGAAACAAAACTGGAAATCATGCTTCATAGATGTCAAAGGACAACTTTAAAATTAAGGTCATCCAGGATATGGAATTCAACTAGATACCTTTAAATTCGCATCCAACAATAATTGGAACGCTATAGGAAGAGTAATGATAAAATCTTCATAGAATTCAAATACATGCATATGTTAAAGTCCCACGTCAAAAATGTCACCCAACATAGATTCCCAATTAGAAAGTTGGGAAGTCTACTGGAAGTTAAACAATTTTTGCCTTCCGTCATCTCTAGGTAAGGAAGGTATTGGCTTTGGTCAAAAAATTCGGTGGTGTTTTCAATGAATAAGCACGTTTTAAGGTCCATAATACGATTTTACTATTTTTACGATGATGTCTGTATGTGTGTGTGTGTGTGTGTGTGTGTGTGTGTGTGTGTGTGTGTGTGTGTGTGTGTGCGTGTGTGTGTGTGACTATAATTTCGGCCGCGATATCTCCTAGTACTACAATTCCAAAAATTACAATTTTTACGTATTCGCTTTCTTTACATCCATATGCAGACTTGATTAGATTTTGGTTATAATTAGTCCACCGAAAGTACCACTCAATTGCAACTTTTAAAAGTTTTTCTTGAAATAACGCAGTTAAATATCATTTATTGACATTCAGTGATGAGTTTTTAGTGCACGTTTTAGGGTCCATATATTACGATTTTACCATTTTTACGATGATGTCTGTATGTATGTATGTGTGTCTGTGTACGTGTGTGTGTGTGTGTGTGTGTGTGTGTGGGTGTGTGCGTGTGCGTTTGCGTGTGTGTGTGTGTGTGTGTGTGTGGGTGTGTGTGTGTGTGTGTGTGTGACGATCGCATAACTTCCATACCACGATACCAAAAATTATAATTTTATCGTATTTCTAAAGTTTATATCCAGAAGAAGAGGTTATTAGATTTTGGTTATAATTGTTCAACCGGAAAGTAACCTCATTTCAAGAATTTAACAGTTTTCCTTGAAAAAACGCAGTTGAATATCATTTATTGGCATTCAACGTAATTATAACTTAAACAATATATTATTCTCTATATGATTTGATTGCATTTTATACTTTATATTCAATAGATATATAGTTAAAGAATTATAAATTATAATTTCATAAATCAGCCAGCTATGCTAACCATGGAGACTGCTAATATATTCAGATAATTCAAATTGACAGATTTCAGTATTAATGAAAAGTATATGAATGTGGCAGAGATTAGGATGTTGAAATAGATGTAGGGAAAGATACGGTAAGGAATGAAAGAATAAGGTAAATAACTCTCGTGTTTAGAAGTTTTTAGAAAGATACAAGAAAGACGATTATATTGGTTTGGGCATGTCATGAGGAAAGATGAAGAATATATTGGATGAAGAATGAACAGCTTAATAATAGAAGATAGACGAAACAGCGAAATATAATATGGAAGGACTGTATTGCGGAAGACTTGAGAGAAAAGGAACTGAATGAGGACGACACGCAAAACAGAAATGTGTGGAAGAAGAAAATAAAAAAGCGATCTTTAACGAATGGGAATAGCTAAAGAACAAGAAGATGTCAGTGTCAGGTGCAATTTGCATAGTTTGTTTATAAAATAATTTTACTGGAAATATAGGATCCTTTGCAAGAAAATGTATGTATGAAATTTATACTAATATACAGGATAGATAGAAGGTAATGTGCTGGTCACATCAGATTTTTTATGTTTTATTTTTGTGTTTGTTGACTAGTGTACTCTTCTTTAGTCCGCCTGGTGTCCTGAGTAGGGCCGGCTGGGTAGGCGTGACGTATCCAGGATTCATTAATACGGGGTGGTCAGAGAGTCGTCAAGTTAAAAGAGACTTCTTTTGAAAATGACGGATTCAATTAATTTATCGTATATATTCCTCGCAGAACAAAAAGACGTCTTTAAAAGAAACCCCAATGTTTTCGTTATAAATATAAAACAAAATAAACTTATGTCAAATTAACCCTTGACAATAAAGTTTGTTTTTATCTCCCTTTGGCCAGTACAGAAGAGTCCAGAGTAAGGTGAAGAAACAATCGAGTGCGGACAATGGACTTGCGAGGATGTTTTAATTGCATCTTGGGAAGATTGGAGCGTGTGCTAGAATGAGGGTCGGAGTTTCCCCTGACGAGTCCTGCTAATCCTTCTGTCTGTCAGGCTCATTACGTCCTTCAACCACTAGTGGAGTTTGGCATGGTTAAGATTATAAGAAAATCAAAGAGAAGAATGATATTATTTTACTGGCGAACAGGGCCGCTAGACATTTCGGCGCAAAATGCAATTTTTCTTTTTATGCTCTTTAAGGAACTTAAAATTGTTTCTCATGCAAGAAACAAACTTAAAATAATTTTGATGTGGAAAAAATACATATTTATTTTGTTTAAAACAACAGCTTATTTCTGACCATTTCAGCTTTCCCACATCAAAATTGATTAAATTCGGTTTTACAAAAAAATACTTATAGTTAACTTAAAGGGATAGTAAAATGATAGAATCAATAACAAACAATATACATGCAAATATTTCATCATTACCGATATCTGTGTACAAAGCAGATTGGCACACCCAGCAATGGGTAATATGCCGTGATGATATATTTGTTTATTTATTTATACATGCACTATATTTATTTGAAAAAAAATATACATAAATACTTTTTAATAATAGCAAAAAAAAAACTTTCACGACAGATTGACAGAAACAAAAGACACAATTTTATATTTTTGATTTCGTCTAATCCTTCCTTGTCTTATATGCTATCCAGCGGTTCTGAACCTTTTTCATTCGATGTGCCCCTTGGCCTCACTGTGACATCTCACGTACCCCTGTTTATTTGATGATGTGAAACTTTTTTAGTAAATTAAATATCAAGATTCAAGAAAAATATAGATACAATGTAAATTATAAGAATATAAACCATATCTTAAATTAAAAAGAAAACCAATAATGAACTATAAATAATAACGTAATTCTTTGATAATTGATGTGGTCAACGCACTAATTAATTAGGTTCGTGTTGAAGAACTTATTTATTAATAAGATGTTTCGAATCGTCTAACTACTTTTTGACAATTTATTATAATCACGAAAATAGGAAATAATATCGGTTATAACTTTACCTGCGAGCAAAAGATGAATAAACAAAACTGGAAGTGCGAAAATTGTAAACAAATAGTTAATACTTTCTAAAAAATAATATAATTGCACACAGCTTGTGAGTTTAAATATTAAAATTTCTTATGATTTTTACTTGTCTAAATTGCACGAGTATTATGAAAAATAATTTATACATATGTTTAGGTACCCCCTGTAGAGGATTCACGTACCCCTTGGGGGTACATGGACCCCTGGTTCAGAATCCCTGTGCTATGCTATACGCTAAGCACCATTTCTAGGCCGCCTGTATAGATGTCACGTCGCTCTCGGTTTAAGCACCTTAAGGTCGCCGTCGAATACAGTCCAATCTTAATTCAGTTTGTTTGATTGAAGGAATTCATTAAAACAAATGCAGTTTTGTTTATTGATTTTGAGAAATGTAAATCTAATGGTTGAACTTATATTCATTTTTTTATTAACAATAATAATATTGTTTATAACATTAACTCACGTAATAAAATTAAAAAAATGGGTCCAAAGTATGTTCGTCATATGCAGATATTTTTTTTATAATGAATAATGAAAAAAAAAATTTAATGCAATAAGTAATTGTTATAAACCAATTGAATTACGATATTGCCCTATACTGTAATGTAAATTTAGTGCAGCGTTTTGTCGGAGCGCACTACTGGAGCTCTGCCGTCGCTCTCTCTACACCGCGCTCGCCACCACCCCTCCTCAGGTCATACCCACAAGCTAGAGAGAGGAGAAACAACGATTTCGCATGAAATCTTGTTGGCTCGGTCCGAATAGAGGCTAGCTGGCTAGCATCAGTTTTGAAATTTTATGCGCCAAGTTTATATACTCTTATTATAAAATGGTTAAAACTAAAAATTCAAATCAAAACAGGCCTTCAAAATCAAAGAAACGAACGGCTACTGCTTTAAGGAGGCGAATAAATGCTCTTCTTCAACAAAAGAACTTGCAAACAAATATAAATTTGGCCAAAAAAGCAACTAGAAGAATTTTGTTGGATTCGTATGACGTTCCCAATCAAATGCCATAAAATTCTGAAGTACTAATTAGTTTGGAAGATGGCACACATATTTCAGATGATTTAATTAATTTCGAAGATGTTTGGTGCCAAAAAAATGTATACGAAAGGTTTGTTAATACTTCTTTTGTAAATGTTTATGAATATAGTTTATATAGTGTAGGGTTGGCAGATATGTACCAATAAAATGTTCTAAATGTTGATCAATTATAACCAAAATCTAATCAGCTCTTCATATGGATATAAATAAAAGGTATACGAAATAATTATAATTTTTAGAATTGTAGTGTTCGTGTTATCGTCACACACACACACACGCACGCACGCACTCACATACACACACGCACACATCATCGTAAAAAAATGCTAAAATCGTACTGTACGGACCCTAAAACGTGACGGAAGGTGAAAACTACTCTGATATTTACGATTCTAATAAATAATTTATTTTTAATATAAAAAATTATAAATTATGTATTGCAAGTGATCCTAATCCTACGAGTGAATTTGCTTTTGAGAAAACCATAACAGGTAATAGAATTGTGCAATTAGGATATGTTCTAAAATGGGCCATGAAATTACAACTGGATCATTCTAAAATTTGCACTATGGGTCACTTATATCCGAAACCTGCAGAGGATTAGGTCTAATAAGCCTAACATGCTTCAAATGTTCAATGTATGATATTGAAATTTCTAAATACACCGAGGAATCAAATAAAGAAAAATCGGAAATAAATATTGGTTGCGTATGGGGCAATATAGCAACTGGTAGTACAAATTCGCACAAAGAAGAATTGCTTTCTATCATGAACATTAAATCTCTGAATAAGGATACATTTTACAAAATTGAACATGATCTTGAAAAGGTATATCCACCTCCTAATAAATTCACTAATAAATTTATTTAGCTGATTAATAAAAAACATCTCGGAAACATAAACTTCTGTCACATATATCAACATTGCTTTCATAAACGATATTTTATAAGCTGTGCCTAGCCTCCCAGCGTCAGTATTGGTATTAATCCCGGTTTGCTAATTATGTCTTAGCCAGATTGTAAAATTAGCCAAATTATAAAACACCTATGCATTTCACAATATGGATAGACGTTTTAATAAACGAAGAATAGCTTTCATACAAGCTAAGTGCACACGACTAGCCAGATTGTAAATCATTGTAGTCAACGAATATTTGACAATGTGGCGGTACTTTACAATCTCGCCACTTTTTATTTAGAATGCATGTTACCGGAAATCATGAACAGGAAAATTTCAAATGGGTTATTCTGCAAAAGAGATATAAGTCACTTGAGGGAATTAGATTTAGAATAAATTCAGAATAAAATTATCTATCGTTCTATGTAAAAGTATATGTTTCCATTTTAAAAAAAATATACGTATTCCAACTTGAAAAACCATTTTCTTTTATAAGTAGCTGTCACTTTTGGCTCCTACAACTTTATTATTTACATATATGCTTTGCTCTTAAAATACCTTGCACAAAATACCATAGTAAATACAGCAAAAAAAAATTATGTTGCACAATTTTATAGTCAGTCATATGGCATAATTTTCTGGGGCTGATCTCCCAATGCCGTTCGCATTTTTATAATACAGAAACGAGCTACATATTAGAAATATTTATAACCTTAGTTAAAGAAGTACCTTTAAACATAGTTTTATAAAAGAAAAGTTTCTTACTCTGCCATGTTTGTATATTTTAAATGTCATTTTATTTATTAGAAAAAATAAAAATCTAATTTTAAAATATAAGAATTGTCATAGTTATAATACTAGAGATAAAGAGAATTTAGTGCTTCCAAAACAAGTGAAATTTAACTCTAAATAATCCTTTTGTAATAGGAATCAAATTATATAACCATTACCAAAACATATAAAGAACATTGATTCGTTTAATTTATTTAAAAGGAAACTAAAATATTTATTAATTGATAAATGTTACTACATTAATGAATATTATACGGATAATTTTAAGTAGGTACTTTGTTTATTGAAATATCATGAACACTATATTTGTGACATGTATGTATTTTTGACATTCCATATACCGATGCAATTTTGGTCTTACTTGAAGAATAAATTGTTATTATTGTTATTACTATTAATATTATAGAATTATTTTTTAACTTGAATAATAGAAATTATAGGGAGCCGCGTTTTTTTTTCTAGATATGTGCTTTATGTACTCGTAGTATAAATATAAACCCTAATTATATTTATAAAAATACAATTTTTCTTGAAACCAAAATTAAATACTTTTAGTTCTTGAAGTATGGAAGAATAAAAATACTGCAGTGTAAAGATATTTCCCGGCCAGTACGTACTTGACTAGCCTCCAAGCGAGGTATTATCGCTCGCGCTAGCCGTAATTTTTAAATCTTGCTCTTTGAGATTTTGGCGCCTCTCCTTGCGATTGTAGCGCTAGAGATCCGCAGCGGATTAGTTTGTCAAGCCCAATTCGACGGCGACCTTAATCCAAAAGCGCCTCTTCTTCATTCAAATATTTAATGAATCAGTATAAAAGGTGTCATTTTATTTTTATTAAGGCTCTAGCAGACGTCTCTGTCCAATTTGGGGCTACAAGGAGGGACTTGCTCGGCTTGTGTTTAACGGCGGCTTTGCAAATGAAAATACGATGATTTAATATAAAGAGTATATTACCTACTGCTAGGTTCAAAAATTTGATTTTATTCGTAAATTGCGGCAATGACAATATATCTGTAAATTGGAAAAGAAAAATAAACAAGTAATAAATTATTGGGAACGGCCATTTCTTTTATTTAATCAAACCCCTATTTCACATAAATCAGTATTTTCTATTATTTCTATTATTTCCATCACAGTGTAAGATTCAATAACGAATAAAATTAAATTAAACAAAGAAGGACAAATGTCATGGCAAACTAACATTACATTAAAATTTAATGATATGGAAAAAATAATAACTGGGTTAATATTTGATGAAATGCAATTATTTGGAATAATTATAAAGTATTACATAACCCTTTTCACATGTATTGTACAATATTTCAGACTTAAAAGTGTCGCTATCTATTGGCATAGGAATGAATTATTTTTGTCACTGATTTCACATTGAACAATCTGTCAAACTTAATTCGTATGTTTTTTACAAAATATAATAATTGTACTCCGAATTTCAATAAATAAGTGAATTACTGTGTAATTAATCGTGTGCACTAACGCAAGTATTTCCACACTACATAATAACATGAAGCTAATTTAAATTACTTTGAGAAAATATAAATATTTGTCACTTTATTTAAAAAAATCAACCAAACATTGCTTCCGGTAAAACCGGAAGTAGAATTCACGACTTTTTAGTTTTTACACCAAAAAATTCACCTAAAACGATATTAATTTAAACCACAGATTTAAATTAATATCTAATAGAGAAAACAACATTTTGCACCTATTTTTTAATTAATATTCTGTATAAAGTTATAGTTTGGTGTGGTAAAATGAGTTTTCAATTAATTTAGTATTACATATAATAATTTTGTATTAATAAATTCCATTTGCTAATATATGAATTTAATTAAATAAATTTCCAAATAGCTTTGATTTTATTAACCAAAGCTTTGAAAAGGTATCATATATATTAATTCTATCTTTTGATAATATTTCATATTATACCTACAGCAGTTAATTTAATAGAATAATTGCAGTGAATTAAATAAACGCATACTAGATTATGAAAAATTGTTGTTCTCTTTTATTATAAATTTTATTATTATAATGAAAACAAAAATTAATTAGTATAATTTGGAATGAAAAACTTTATTATTTATTTCATATCATTCGTTTATTAAAAACAGAGAGCGGCAACGCCCCGAAGTCGCAAATTTAGTTTTTATTCAGGATATGATACTGTACTAAACTACCACTTTGCAAAACTCCTGAATGTTTTCTAAGCAAGTACGATTTAAACTCACTGTTGCTTGGCCTAAAATAATTGTTTAATATTGTATTAAAAATTTTGTTTGCCATGACCTACTTAATTTTCTTATTCTCAAAAATTGTAGAATAACTATTGTAAAACTGTAAGATCTTACTCACTCTGTTGAAACTTTAAGTATATACCGAAAAGACGGTTTTTGTAAGAATAATGTCCAGTTGCACCAACATGGCTTAAATTGTAAGCGAATTTTAACAAAAAATCTGATGTCTCCAACACAATACCTCCCGCCATTTATCTATGGGGTCTCGTTGCCGCGTGCCTGATGTCTGGTCGCGAATCTGGGGAATCCGATTCGATCCTGATCAACGCCAAATAATTCGAATTTTAAATGGCATAAAATTAACCCTTGTGGTAAACGCCCGCATAATATAAATATGTCATCATCATTACCGAAATGTGTTTATAAATCAGGTTAGCACACCCAGCAATGGATAATATGCCGTGATTATATATATATATATATATATATATATATATATATATATATATATATATATATATATTTGTTTCTTTATTTAAATACATACCTGCATATTTACTAATGCTAGAAATTATGTATTTTAAGTTCCTTTCCATAAAACTATTGTTCTATTTACAATTTTCCTGTTAAAACGTTACTATTAATAATTTTTAATTGATTATTTTTTTGACAGTGACATTTATTTGTCAGTTACTTACATTTGAGCTGAACTATGTAACCACGGAGATGTGTTTAAAGCATAAACTCCGAGATATCATTTTTATATTACTTTTTAAATTTATCTATAAAATATATAGAAAAAGTATTAAAGCAAACTTGTAGAAAATGGAATAATCTTTATTTTTTATAATAACAAATTGCGAAAAAATTACATTTAGGTATTTTTTGAGGAAAAAATATCTGGAGCTAAAAGTAAACTGCCATTTCCGGTTATCCAATTGCCACCAAAATCTAATGGCTTCTTTCCATATTAGAATAAGGTAGAAATGCATGGTTTCAAAACTTTCTGAATGATAGTATTTGAGTTAGAGCGTAAACATGATCCACACCCACACACACATACATACATACACACAGACATCATCGTGAAAATGTTAAAAATGGATTCTAGGGACCTTAAAACGAGCTCATTTACCAAAATCTTGATATGTGATTTTTAGCACGAGCCCTGTACCTCCCTTACCGACGGTAGCGGGAGGTAAAAAAATGCAAATCGAAATTTTTACAGCAATATGCAATAATTCATTTGATGCAATATTATGAATTTAAAGGTATTGGCAAGTTAAAAATTGACTTTTCATAAATCAAAACTATATTATAATTAGATAAACATAGTCAAAAGCAAATTTTGCTCTGTGCCTTAATTTATGAGATATGGGTTGTTAAAGTTTCGGTGATGATATCATCTACACCGCTATCGCGCTGCAGCATCTATTGCAGGGGTGCGCAAGTGTGGCCCCGAGGGCCACTTGTGGCCCTTTTGAAAAATTATAAAACAAACAAAAATCTCATTTAATTCGAAAAAATATAAGTAAAATTAAATGTTACATCCTTCTGGTATAGAATTCAACAAAGGTTTAACATCTGCGTTTTTTTCGCATTTTATAATACGCCTGTAACTAATTCTTGAAGAGAGGCAACTAATACTATTAAAAGAGGTTTATTTTGAAGCAGAGCCAGTAGAATGACTATAATTCAAATTGACAAATAGCAATTCTTGTTTTTCATAGATAGCGTACTGAAAAATGGCTATAAAAATCAAATTTATTTAAATTTCAATCGCATTTAGCTCAATATTTTGATCATGTAAGGATATAAAAGTAATACATAATTGAATTCAGAAAAAAATACTCTATCGAATGGGTCTACAATATATATATCATCCTATTTAAAAAAAATATAACTTTGTGTTGTAACTTGAGAACCACTGGTTTAAAAAATATTTTATTCTTTAATGGGATGTCCCCCTTATTATTGATTTCTTTGTATTTGATGATTGCCGCGTCGGAAAGTTCCAGAAGGACACTGGGCTGTATAAATACCGTCCGAAGGACAGCAGAGAGATAGTCTGATATATAAAAGCAACGAGCAATGAACAGTGGGTGATATAAATAAACATTCTACGAGTTGTGAACATAAATAAATGTAGTTATATAAATAAATATAGTGATATAAATATTGTTTAAATAAATAATCTTAGTGTTTAAACATTTAATAATATTCTTAGTCTTAAATTAGTGTTTATAAGTATTTAATCACAGTGTTAGTTACTTTTATCATCTTTTTAATATTTATCTTAATTAGTTAACGTTTAATAAACGTATTATTTTAATTAATAATATTTCTTTGATTGTTACCCCCATATAAATAAACGTTACACCATAAAAAAGTTAAAAAACCTTTTCAATAAAAATCTTATTATTATATAAAAGAAGTATTCAAGCGTATCAGATTCTCTGAAATTAGCTGATTTCAAAATTTGTAAAGTCTATAACAGCAAATATTTTTAATAAAAAAAGATAAATTCATGCCTCTACAGTTTTCTGAATAAAACTTATATAAACAAATTGATTAAACAAACAAAAAAAATTGTTTATATAATGTTGAGTTTTTGCATGAACAGCACCATAAATGCTATATTACTGAAAATTTGAGTAGGTAATTATTAACATCTTTCTATGTAGAGTTTTAAATAAATTCAAAAAACTAGAGTAAATCTTGTTGGAAGCATCGCTGAATGCCGTGCTTTCTACTCTCCGGAAGAGCTTGCAATAAGCAAAAAGCAATCAACTATCTCTCAATCAGTAACAACCCCATTACTTGTGCTTCGCTCTCATCCCACGCCACAACAAGAGCGGGAATTATGAAAATCCAATACTGTGCATGGCAGTTATTGTTTTTAGGGGGCTTATTTACGACATTTCTGCCTGTCGAATGCAATATTTGAAAACTGCGGCTGCTGCTGTCGCGCTATTATTTCCCAGCAACCTTCGATGTAAGTTGTAAGAAATCCAAAACTTTATAATAGGGATAAATCATTCTTATTGGAATTTTAAACGCCCAATTTTATGTAGTTTTACTCGATCGTTGAATAAAAGATTTCCATAGAACTATTTGGGTATTCCACTTTGAAATATTGGGCAGTTCCGGAGAAAATAAAACATGTAAGTTGAACGTGGAAATTGCGTCAATCATTTTCAACAGGCAATATATTTTCTTTTGCATTATTGCTAGTAGAATATTAATATCTCTTGTATATGTATATCAAAATAAAAAGTTCAACAGTAATACTTTTTTCGAATCAACCACGGACCATGGTCTTATGCGCATGCGTTATATTCTTTTATTATATCCGCGGTTTTTTTTTGTCCAGTGGTTCTCAAAACACGGGTCCTAATTTTTTTATTTTAAATGAAAACATATATTTTTTTATTTTCTCATTAACTAGAGAATTTAATTCTGAATTCAGTGATATAATATTTTTATTACATGACGTTTTTTTTGAGAAAAGTGCATATAAATATTTATACATATTTGATTAAAATATGGTTATAATAAGAGTGCCACGAATGCAAAAAATAAATACATATATTTTTTTACATAGAATTAGAGACAGAAAGAAGTGAATATTTTATTCATCTAATTGATCATAACTATCAACACAAACAAAATATTCACGTATTTCTTTCATGGCATTCTAACAGGCCTATTCTGTAAAATATTCACTTAACGAATTGTTATCATAACGAAATCGTTATTATGAAAATCGTTATATCTACTTAACGATAATCGTTATCTTTGTATCCGTATTATGTAACACATTTTAAAAAATAATAACCTTGGGATCAAGCTAAGAAGTTTATTTCCTAAAATCAAATTTAATTTTAAATGAAATATCTAAAATAATTCAATATCACTCACAAAACTTCTAGGTTAGATCAGTTCTGGTGGGAGTCAGCTGTCAACCTGTCAGCTGTCAGACTCTTTCTTTTTCTTGTTGTGGGCTATGCTAGAGCTACTGCTACCATCTGTAGACAAATTGGAAAGCTTGCGTTAGGCGCTAGGAATAAAAATTATTAAATTATTTTAATATTACCTTGTAAAAAACTATAATGTGATAAGTTTTTGAGATCACTATTCAACATAATAGCAATTTTATTTTTACACGAATTAAAATACTGAATTATTGACAAAACGTTTAGGTAACAAAGGATTTTCCAGTCGTTAAAAAATAATGTAGAATTATGTAGAATTATAAATTATTGTTTACGGAATACCACTTTAACGATTATCGTTATAATAACGATTTAACAATGCATAATGTCATAACGATGGTTTACAGAATAATAGGGCTATTCTGTAAGATCGTTATGACATAACGAATCGGTAAAACGTTATATCGTCATGGTAATAACGAAAATCGTTTAATAGGCTTATTCTGTAAACGATCGTTATGACATTTTTCATTGTTAAATCGTTATCATAACGATAATCGTTAAAGTGGTATTCTGCAAACAATAATTTAATTCTACATAACGAAAAAAACATACCGATATCGTTATTTGTTAACGATTGGAAAAATCATTCGTTATCTAAACGTTTTGTCAATAATTCATTATTTTAATTCATGTCAAAATAAAATTGCTATTATGTTGAATAGTGATCTCAAAAACCAGTCATATTACAGTTTTCTGCAAGGTAATATTAAAATAATTTAATAAGTTTTTATTCATAGCGCCTAGCGCAAGCTTCTCAATTTGTCTACAGATGGTAGTAGTTGCTCTAGCATAACCTACAAAAAGAAAAATAATGGTCCGACAGCTGGCAGGTTGACAGCAGAATTTATCTAACCTAGAAGTTTTGTGAGTTATATTGAATTATTTTAGATATTTCAATTAAAATTATAATTTGATTTTAGGAAATAAAGTTCTTAACTTGATCCCAAGGTTATTATTTTTCAAAATGTGTTACATAATACGGATACAAAGATAACGATTATCGTTAAGTAGAGATAACGATTTTCATAATAACGATTTCGTTATGGTAACGATTCGATTTTACAGAATAGGCCTATAAGCCTATTAAACGATTTTCGTTATTATCATAACGATATAACGTTTTAACGATTCGTTACGTCATAACGATGCTTACAGAATAGCCCTATATTCTGTGTAAAAGAAATTAACAAGTAGTAATTTTTTCATTCGTGGCACTTTTGGTATTAGCCATATTTTAATAAAATTAATATATAATTTTATATGCATTACTCTAAAAAAAAAATCGTTCTACAAGGTAGGCCGGACTATTACAATAATAAAAGCATATGATGAATTGGCACACCTGTACTGGTCGCGAATCTGGGGAGCCGGGTTCTATCCCGACCGACGCCAAAAATTACTTCGAATCTTAATGGTACAAAATTAACCCCTGGGGTGTACTCCCCACGCCAGCAATGAGTGCCCGTGAGGTGACGCCTGGTAAGCGCCCGCACGGTACAAATATTTCATCATTACCGATATCTGCCTATAAAAGCAGATTGGCACACCCAGCAATGGGTAATAATATGCCGTGATAATATATTTATTTATAGTTGTAGTTGTAATAAAATATCTTAGTATACCCCTTGCCTTAAGTTAAGTGGTAAGTTAGTTTTGGAACGAAAACTTTTATACTTGAGATGAAATCCATAAAATGGAAAAAATAAGCAATTAAAATAAAATGTATCTATTCCATTGATTTAGCCTCGGATTTAGCTTTGTGAATGTGGCACCCAAAATCAGGTCAGACTCAGTTAAATTCATTTTATGTACTCAATATAAATATATTTATGTGCATTATATAAATACCGATGTCCATTCTATTCACAATGTCCCATCCCATATTCGAAGTTTTAATGCAGCCACTCATAAACCAGATAATAGCCGAGTACGATCTCCATTTGAATTTTAAAATTGCTGAAAGCCAGTGTGTTTGTGTGCGTGCCATTAAAAGCAATAATAACAATGTTATTGTCGGAACAAGCCAGCCATGCGGGCCTGCTTTCACTATAAACTCATTAAATGCAATTCCATTTACATAAATGTACTAATTAATTCCTAAAAATCAAAACATTTTTAATTGATACACGTGTACCGTGTATCACAATTTACATTGCTTCCCAGTCATACAATGCAAGGATTGCAATTGGATTTGCATTTGCCCAAACAAATGAATGGTTCATGGAAAATATAGTTGCGTTTGATATGTAGAATCGCGGAAATTAACAAAAGATCGGAATTATGTACAGAGAAAAAACATCGTATGATAACAAGAACAAAATACTTGGGAATTTACAAATATTTTTTTCAAGTTCCCTCTTGGTCAAATTTCCAAAGTGATGTTTCCTGGTAAAATTTTGAGTTAAGTCACCACCTACCTACATATTTTTTTTACCTTCCGTCACCTTTAGGTAAGGAAGGTATTGTTTTTGGTCAAAAAAATTGATGATGAGTTTTTAGTGAATAAGCACGTTTTTGGGTCCATAGGATACGATTTTACCATTTTTACAATGATGTCTGTATGTGTGTATGTGTGTAACAATAACTTCAACACTACAATTCTAAAAATTATATTTTTTTCGTATTCCTTCTCTTTACATCCACATGAAGAGTTGATTAGATTTTGGTTACAATTGGTCAACCGGAAGTATCCTTATTTGAAGATTAAAACAGTTTTTCTTGAAAAAATGCCGCTTAATATAATTTTTTGACATTTAATGTTATTATAAATATTAAAGACTATACGAATTGATTACATTTCACACTCCATATTCAATGGATATAGAGTTAAAGAATTATAAGAAATTAAATATCATAAATCAGCCAGCTATGCTATAACCATGAAAAGAGCTACTATATTAAGAAAATTATAATTGACAGATGTCAGTGTC
This sequence comes from Harpalus rufipes, assembly GCA_951394225.1. Taxonomy (NCBI): domain Eukaryota; kingdom Metazoa; phylum Arthropoda; class Insecta; order Coleoptera; family Carabidae; genus Harpalus; species Harpalus rufipes. The sequence goes on from OX596283.1 coordinate 39,388,653, forward strand.
AGACACGGAAAGATATGATAAGGAATGAGCGGATAAGGGAAATGGCTCGATTGATTAAAAATTCTAGAAAGATACAAGAGAGGCGATTACACTGATTTGAACATACCATGAGGACAGGTGAAGAATATATTGGAATAAAAATGAATAGCTTAGTAGAAGAAGGTAGAAGAAACAGAGGAAGGCTAAAGAAAAGGTAGAAGGACTGTATTGCAGAACACTTGAGAGAACGGATCTGAATCAGAGCAACACGCAAAATAGAAATGAGTGGAAGAAGAAAATTAAGAATAGCGATCCCTATCAAATGGGAAAAGCTAAAGAACAAGAAGATGTCAGTGTCAAGTGCAATTTATATACTTTGTTTATGAATCAATGTAACTGGAAATATAGAATCTTTTCCAATAAAATTTATGTATGGAATTTGTATAACATACAAATCAGATTTTTTAATTTTGGGGTTAACAAAAAATCAAATTGGTCAAAAAGTTAAAATTTTCAAAATAAAAATCTTAATTCAAAATTGTTTATTAAATAACTGTAGTACTAGTAGTACCTACTTTTTTTCATACAAGCCTAAAAACAAAGTATTGGAATTTTTAATATATGGACTAGCGAAATCTCGGCTACGCCGAATATCCCTGCAGGTCCTAGGTGATTAGTATTGGACTTGTTTGATTTTTGTAGAAATTTTACACTTAGATACTCGATGAATTAAACTTGTAAAAATTTAAAGAAAATGTGTGAAAAATAAAGCCAGGCTTTTTCTAAAAATAAAAAAGGACTTGTTTCGTTCATCTCCGATAAGATAACTTCTATTTTAGCTAACTCTTTTTTTCTACCTAAAATCTTTATGGACAATTTATCTTATAAAGTTTTCTGGTTTAAATTTCAATATAAAGATTAAATAAATTGAATTTCTCTTTTAATTATACATATGTATCTTTCTACGAACCAAAACTGAAAATAGTTCGGCCGGTCTACATTTTCAACAAATTATATAAAAACCTATATAAATTTCTATAAAATTCTGTCGTGTACTTTAAATATAAACTTAAAACTTAAAAAAACTGTGGACCAAATGACAGGATTATATTAGTTCGACCGGCATTTTAAGGGTCATCTTCTAGTCCAGACTTAGCTTCCATACCATGCCTTTTTACATTTGACACAATGAAAAACAACTTACTAAAAATATAGTAAAACCTACCTTGCAAGACATATGTCACAGTATACACAGAAAAAATTACTGAGATTAGAGATACAATGCCTAATAGAGTTGAAGCTGGTATTACTAATAAAGGCGATGTAACCCAATATTAAATGGCGGAATACTTGAATAACATATTCAGTTTTAAATTAAAATCTATATAGGTATTCGAAAGAAATATCTAGAAATTTCTGACCATTTGCTTAGGTTTTATAATTTTTTTATTGAAAATATAGATCGGCCGAAATATTATGGGTTTAGACTCGTATATGTGAACGCCAATAGACTAAATCTTACTTTCAATTAAGTTCATTGGGAATTTCAAAAACTTTTGGAAAGTTCAAACGATAATAATTTTCAAATAGATGATATTGTATTAAAAACAAACGATATAAAATTGAAGTAAATCAACATGTCTCTATTGTAAGACATTGATGATAAGCAATTGTTTTAGAACAGTACGAGCAGATTGAATAGAATAACAATTTATCGAAATAAGTCCAATGATTTTTGAAAACACTATTCTAAATTACAAATCTTAATAAAAATTCCAAGTTAAGTAATAATAATAATAAATAGTTCTTTATGAAGGAAGTTACAAAATAAATAAATAGGTATATTTACAGAAATTATGATTTTAAAAATGGGGGTTATTTATAAGATTATAAGACATTGTAAAGAATATGTAATCTGCCAGAAGAAAAACAGAATAAATCCAAGACTAGGAACATTTTAATTACCAGTCTTAAAACAGTGAGTTATCTCAATGAGAATTTTTCTTGGCTTTTTTGCGGCGTGGAAAATCTCTAAATAAATGAGTGGAAAGAATTGTAAAACAATGGCTGTACACGACGGCCGATTATTAATCATAAATGCGTCAGGCTCCGCATTGCTGGAGATTTATAATTTGCTCTTGTACTTTGATAAATAGATTGAGTGACGTGCTCTGTTTCACTAAGACTACACGTTGTTGTAGACTAATAGTTAATAGGATTACATTTGCTCTGCAAGAAGTAGCTACAAGACGCAGATTAGGTGCAAGGTGCGAGTGTGAAAGTCTCAGATGACAAGAACGCACTTTCAATACTCTCACAGAAATACGCAACTTTGTTAACAAATATTCCTACAATTGTATCTTATACAGAGTAGGTTCACATGCAAACTTTACGAGCAAATTTATTCTGAGCATTAATAGTAGGTTTCACCAACGAAACTAAAATAATAAATAAGGGTTAAAATGATTATATTACATCGAAACGAAATGTCTAATGAATTATAATTATTGTCAAAATTTCAATTTGTATTATTTTGTTCAACCGTAGCTCAGTGGCGGTACGTGAATTTAGTGTGAGGTGAAGCCAAATATTAAATAATCTGACCTAGCCAGCACATTACTCTCCGGCAATCCTGTGTATTATGTACAAATTCCACAGGGCACGAGCAATCACGAGACTTGGTAATCAAAAATAATACACCCGAAACCAACCACCTTGATAGCAGCGGAATATACAAAATTTACTGTAACAATGAGGACTCACAAAACGAAACATAAAAACTAGATTTCAAGAACATATAAAAAATAATCCGCCTTCAGCAATAGGAATACATCTACAGACTTCAAACCATAATATTTCAACAGACAACCTTCACCTTTTACAAAAATATGAAATCCTTAAACATATACACAACCACCACAACTTACTTAACGAAAAAATATATTTTCCGGAACAACACATTTTCAAAAACCTCCCGCCATTTATATAACAAACATTAACAATAAAAAAAATCTGATGTGGCCAGCACATAACCTCTCGCCGTATATTTTACCTGGCTGTATGCATAAAGCAAAGAATATTTTTATAAATACAAATAATATATTCATATAAATCTATGACGTATAAACTTCTTTATTATTCAATAATAGCATGTATCAACATGAAGATATTTTACCATAAATTATGTTACAATAAATTACAAAGTAGAGTTTACCATATATAAATATTAGGCTGGTAACAGCAATTTTCAATTCGAACAACGTTGTTTACTTTCTCTTCATATTCTTCTAGTAAAAACATTAATTTTGGGCGGTCTAAAATGTATATATGGATTGTGCATCATTCTTACATATCTTCTTTTACATTTTATTTTTTCATACATGTTATATCTAAATAACACTAATTCCCTTTAATAAAGTGACGGATAGATTGCACTCCGATTATTCTTGTATCGATGTGTAATTTTGTCAATATTTACAACTTACTTGAGAAGAATTTGATAGCTTTTTCGCAATTCAAAGTTACTCTAGTCTATAGTACTGGTGTACATTGTCCCATAATGTTTGAAACAAATTTAAGTCCTTCAACCTAGACTTGTCATCTCCATAATAGTCACAGATCAAGAACTAAGGGATTCTCCAAGTGTCAGTTACAAATAATTTAAATTATCAACTAGTTTTCATGGCATTCTTTCGGCTGTCAAATTTATTACAACAGATTATTTTATATATTATACTTCTTTTATCTCTAAATCTATGGAATATATAATAAAATATTTAAATGTATCAGATAGAGAATTTAATTTTCTTTAATATTACCACGAAAAATTTTCAAAAAATAATATTTAGAAGATTTTTTTTCAAGAATCTTCTACTTCCGGTTGTCCAATTGTTACCAAAACCTTTTCAGATCTTCCCATGAATGTCCGATTGGGAAATACGTTGTTAAACAAATTTTAAGTCTTATAGTTTTTGAGTAACCGTCCTTCCAACATCCCACACACACACATCCACACACACACACACACACACACACACAGACATCATCGTAAAAATGTTAAAATCGGATTGTAGGGACCTTAAAACGTGCTTATTCAATAAAATCTGGATATGCGATTTTTAGCATGAATCCAATACCTCTCTTAGCGAGAGGTAATAACCAAAAAAATTACTATACAACATACTTCCGTTCAACTCCATTTTTCCTCACAAGTAAGTTCCATTTCTCTGGCTTTGAGAATACCTACTCTTCTAATTTTCAACATAAATATGAACATCAATAGTATACAACATTTTTTTCTTCAATATTAAACAGCCGACATGCCAAGGCTTTGTTAAAATTTCTCTGATGGTTAGTATTTTTACTTCCTTGTACGCGAAAAATTTCGGTTTATTTTTATATTTTTCATATCATTACAGTTTCTATGATTGACATGCTCACCTAACCTTAAAACTTATAAATTTAATTTTAAGATATATTACCTCTTTATATTTCATATAAAAACAAATTTATCACTCACTATATTAATACATATTTTTTCTATTAATGTATAACATTTTCTATAATAATTTTATATTTATAACAAATACAATCTAATGTAAATCTTTCAGCTGTAGGCTCCGAAGATGCTAAAATCTGCTAGCGAAATCGATAAGCCACATAGTATAAATAATTTTTTAGAAAAAACTCAAAGTTTAATTACTATTCATAAATCATGAAAATTAACTTTGATCTAGAGTCGTTGATCAATAAAAAAAAGAGATAAAATAAGTTTGGCTCAATAATTTTGCACGCAACTATACGTTTGAGAAATACTTCAATTATATTAATCTATAGTTCAACGTGCTGCATTTTAGTTCTTTTCTTTCAAGTTTTTGTTACTTTTCTTTTAAATTTTGTCATTCTGTAAGTTTCATGAGGAGTCTTTTCTTCGGTAAATCATTTGAGGAAAGTGCAATTAAAAATTGCTGGCTTCCTGGTCTGTAATTGTGGTGGTTCCGAACCGATGAATTCACAAGCAGCGATTTATAACAGCGAGTTGTTAACACGTAATTAAAACAGCAGGACAGTTTAGACATTATAACAATTAGTGCAATGTTCTGTGGACGGCGATGTAATTGCATCGCAAGGTAATGCGGAGACTAAGAGAGCCTGGGAAACAAACTGCAACCAAAACTCAACGACTGATTGCCAATGTTGAGAGAGAACAATGGAAGGAAATGGTAATAGAGAATTCGAACACTAAATTGAAATAATTTGTACTCGAAATAGCAACACTAGAGATTTAAAGCTAAAACTATTCTTTCTCAAATTGGGCACAACCTTGTTATTTATTAGTAACAATTAAAGAAGTAAGTTTTGTTATAAATATTTTGTAGATATCACAAACACAATATTGCATCACTATAATAAACTTATATAACTGCATCTGCTGTCGCGAATTGCAATTGAAATTGGTTGATACAAATATAAACTATGTAATAAAATGTAAAATAATTTTCCTGCATTTTGTGGAGAATGTAGACTCAACAGTAGGACATAAATCTGTCTGGTATGTCACGTTACTCTGCCTAGTTGTTTGGTGGGGAGGCTGCCAGATTTTAAACAGTGGAGACGGGCGGGGTTGAAACCACAGGAATGGTTATAAAAAGGGATAATGAGCGCCACGTAATTTTAACCGCAAAATTACGAAAAGGATGATACCAACAAGATATAATGTGTCTCTAACTACCATAATCATTGTTACCTGAAAATGAGTGAGGTTCGAGAAATGAAATTTTAGTAAAACATAATTTAATAATCGTAAATTTAAATGATGCACTAAGCACTATAAAAATGTAAAATGTACAATGATAGCAAGAATAAACAGTATGTGCTAAAGAACAAAACGTATTGTTGTACTCGGAGTCTCATAAACCAGTTTCGGGCGCAGGTATAACATCTATGCAGCTTGAAATTGATCAACTTCGAATCGCGGGCCAGCACAAACCAGTTGGAGTGCACGTAAATTCTAGAGTTACAAGTCACGACAATGGGCAACAATGCAATTAATAATATCAAAGAAATACTGCTTCCACACCATAAATTCAGAAACAATATTGATAACAATGAGCTGATGGCTCCAATATGGTAAATAAGGTGTAATCTACAATCCCGAACACTACAACTGACTCTATAATAAACTTACAATAAATCCTCAATTTACACCAACCGCTAAAAATACTCTAATTTCAACAATGAGGCGTCAAATAAAGTACTACAGTAAGGTCGTAACCACAGTCTTCCTAGGCAACAACAGAAATCTAATTTTTCAAATCGTGTGTTCGTTGCAATCGTAGGGTGTTGACGCAGGGGTGATGGTGACGACGGATGGGACAGCCGCTGGGCTCCTCAGGTAGTAGATGTCTCCAACAATGAAGACGCTGACGGCAGAGTCCTAAATATTCGGAGAGCGATGACCTCCAGACCTAAAAAGGATGCTCACGATACAACACGTAACACCCACCAAAATACATAAAACTGGAAATTCATTAAGGCAATGCCGACATGGACATGGAAAGATACGGTAAGGAATGAAAAGATTAAGGCAAATAAATCTAGTGTAAGAAGTTTCTAGAAAGATACAAGAGAGACGATTACATTGGTTTGAACATGTCATGAGGAGAGATGAACTATATCTGAAGAAGAATGAATAGCTTATTAATAGAAGGTTGAAGAAACAGAGAAAGACCAAAGATAAGATGGAAGGACTGTATTGTTGAAGACTTGGGAGATAAGAAACTGAATGAGAACGACACGCAATACAGAAGTAGAAGAAAATGAAAAATAGCAACTCCTAACGAATGGGAAAAGCTAAAAAAGATGTCAGTGTCTTTGCATAGTTTGTTTATGAAATCATTTTACTGGAAATTTAGAATCTTTTGCCAAAAATTACTTCGAATTTTAATGGCACAAAATTGACCCCTGTGGTGCACTTTCCACGCCAGAATTGAGTGCCCGTGAGGTGACGCCTGGTAAGCGCCCGCGCGGTACAAATATTTCATCATTATACCGATATCTGTTTACAAAGCAGTTTGGCACACCCAGCAATGGGTAATATGCCGTGATATTTATTTTTATACACAGGATTGACGGAAGGTATTGTGCTGGCCACATCTGATTTTTATATAGAATGTAGAATCTTACTGGTTTCACAGCCTACCTGATATGGCTTATCAGGTTAATTATTCATAAGTTTTTCTTACGTTTTTATAATATATTTCTTCAATAAAAGTACACTTCAAATATATCGTTGAATTCATATTTTATGTATATTCCAAATTTATATAAATATATAGACTTATAGAGGGTCCGATTTTAAATAGAAAAGTTAATGCACTTCCGGTTAAATCGGAAGCGCTATCATTTTGCCAAATGTCATTATTTGTGAGCTCCTAAGCCTAGTTTACGACTGTATGAAGAACATTAAAAAATAATTATAAAAAAAAGTTATTTAAAATGGATCATTTTTCAGTGTTACTCTGAGTTTTGATTTTGACTACTTGTATTTTTGTTGTGCTTTCTGGGCCTTACAAATCATAATTAAACTATCCATAGGTTTATATAGTATAATATTCGGAAAACAATTTGTTCTAATACTCGTATAACTTAGGTAACCACAGTATTCAATACAATATAAAGAATTCCTTCTCTTTTAAAGTTCTTTGAAAGTCCCCCTGATTGCATAGAGACAGGAAAGTATATCAAACTAATTCAATAACGTAATGCATTAACACATAATTTGTAAGTTAGTTTAGCAGTTGGTCATGAAACAATAATTGAATATTGCGGGTAGTGGACTATAACGCGTTAGCGAAATTAAGGACATCACATGGAGCGGCAGTGGCAGGACAAACTTTGTGCTCCCTACTTTTAATGATTGCGATCTCATAACACTAATAGTTTCAATACACGATTCGCAGATGTGTAGTTCGGAAAACAGTTACCGTTTCTGTGCTGCGCTGTGCCCAATGTTCCAGAACTAATTCTACGTATTTTACGCTGTTTATTTTTAGATGGAAAATGCTCCTTCTATCTGGGCGACTTCTATTTAAAAAAAAGTCACATTTTCTTTGTATTTCTAGTTTTAGTCTAACTACTATTTTCATAGACAAATCGTTACATGATTTTCACTTAAGAACAAGTGCCATTACATTAATGAAATAATACATTTATAGAAACTAGACATCAGATGAAAATGTTGCAAGTATAGTTAACAATTTTCTTTAACTACATACTATCATCTTGCAATGGGGTATGTGACCAAATTCTGATTTTTACATAATACTAGACAAAAAAATAAAATACCCGTATTTAATAATTATAGAAATTTGCGGAAGAGATATTATGACGTTATATATCAAGATAGAATCGTGGAAGAAGACAGATTAACTAGGAGGGAAAGATAGTTATAGCCAACTGTCGCCATGCCATAACTTACCACAACATGATCACGTCACGGATCTATTACTATCATGATGACGTCACATATCTCTTCTCCAAAACATTAAATTACTAATAACAATATTATTACAAACTAATGTTTAGTTTTTATTTTTATAATGAAAAGCTACAGCGGTTAGTTTTTATATTCTATGACATATTGCAATTATAGTCACATACTCCATATTGGTACAAACATATTTCAATATTTAATATAAATATTTGGGGAATATACGAAATAGCGAAGAAAAAATTTAGCGAAATGTTTATGGATTTCGCCGGGATTTGATCTTAGAGCATATATATTTATTTCTAGTAGGTTTTTCGCGGAATACTTGTGTTCCGTAAGCACTTCGAAACCCTACAGTAGTCGCACACGGTATGTGAGACCGGACACGAATATTATTCTGAATAATTCCTAACTTCACGGTTTAAATTATCTATCTTTCTAAGCACCGTCCTAACTATTATACCCGAATCTCCAGTGCTTGTTTTCATTTGTTTGTATTCAATATTATCCTACATATGGTACATTCCGGTTTGACACACTGGCATGACTACTGGCGTACCATTTTTAACTCAGATCTTTTGACACAGTTTCCAAAAAAAATAAAATATCAATTGCAAAAAACATGTAAAATAGACGTTTCTGTACCATTATAGAATAATAAACAAGGTCAATGTGTTAAGAAAACTTTGAAAGACAACAGAAAAACCAAATTTCCGTACTATTTATTTATTTATTAGCAGCCACTATTATTGTTTATATCTCCATGCATCTTAATATTTTAATTTAAATTACCTATATTTTATTTTCTTTTTTTTAACATACATAATTTTATGTCATACAGGTTTCTTGTTATTAAATTATTAAAAGAAATATGCAGCAATTTGTAGCAGTATAAGTTTTGCATAAATGGGCTAATTAGCAATTGTTTGAAGATCCTAGCAGATTAATATTGAATTATTCTGGTTTCTTTAACAATCTTATTCGCTATAATTGTTGAAAACTACATTCTTCGAGATATTTTGGATAATACTGCTGAAGTGAAGAACAATTTAATGCCGCATAAATAAAGGGTTCATTATGAAGGTATAATTTTAAAGTCCTAGAACCTTAAAATATCATTTTATATTTCTTGGACTTTTTGTTTTATAAATCGTTTATTACATATGAAAAAATCTGTTGTGCCCAGTTCAATACCTCTCGCCATTTTTATATTATGTTGCATAGAGCGCGAGCAGTCATGTGACTTTGTTTGCCTTGGCAAGCAGATGTGGGGGCCCGTGTCAGAATAACAGCTAGTAATAATGTACATAGGTGTCAAGGATCATAATTTTTCATTCAAAACATCATGATTTTCTATCCATCAGAATATTTTGGAATTTTGATTGAAAAATTATGACATTATGACAATTGCGACATCTATGTAAATAAATACTAGCCGTCATTATGACACGGATCCCGATATCTGCTAGCCAAGGCCAACAAAGTCACATGACTGCTCGTGCCCTATAAGTAACGAATTTAACATTTCTTGTACACACAAATAATTGCAATTGTATCTCTTCTTTCGTTCTATGAAGAATTTTGTCCTACTCTTCTAATATGTTCAAAATTCTTCAAAAACCTATAATTTTAAATACATATTTAATTAATAATACAATAAGATATATTAAATGTTCTCGTACCTCCCAGAAAAATCTTCCAGTAATGTTATTAAAATTGTTGATTTTTGAAATTTGCATTTATCTGTTAATTACAAACATTTAAATATCTCAACTGTTTTTTGAGCAACTAGATTTATTACAGCAGAACCTATTCAACTCTTCCCATTACTGTTAGATTGAGGAATCCGTTCTTACACAGGTCTTTAGTCTTATAGAATTTGAGAAATCATACCTACAACAACCTCATACACATACACACACATCCACACCCACACACACACACACACATCCTCACACACACACACACACACACACACACACACACACACACACAGACAGACAGACAGGCATCATCGTAAAAATGTTATAATTCATTACCTTTCTTAGCGAGAGGTAAAAATAGGTCCAATAAGAGTAAGAGTTTACACAATAAAGAAACAAAAAAAATAAACGGGATACAGAACACCCGTTTCCGTATATTGAAGTGTTCCTTCGGCGTCCGATCTCTTTATAGAACGTCTCGGTATGAACGATTAGGAGGTAATGTACGTAATTAGGTCGTTATTGGTAACATTATGGCAGCAATGATTATACATGTTTGGCTATTAGCACAGCCGTAATTGTTCGTTGAAATGCACACATATAACAGGGAGCGCGCAGGCCTGCCATCACCAGCGGACAGACAATTCACCACCAAGGTACATATGTCTACGTTGCTAATGTGAAGCCATATATACTCCAAGCCGAAATGCCTGGTTGTGTAGTCGTCAATTTACTTTAATTACGCACCCATAATCCGTTTTACATTCGTTTGACAACTACGCCCAAAACTATTTCAAGTCTTTTTATTTTGAGTTAGTTATTCATTATTGGAGTTTGGACTTAGTTTATTTAAAATTCATTTCCAGAATATGTTTCAATTATTTATTTATTTAAAAGTAGTTTGATGTGTCATCTTTGGCTTCTCTTGAAGAATTGATTCGGAAGAAAGTCTACTTTCGGTCTTGGCAGGACGATTTCGAAGGCATTAAAGAATTTCGCGGACAAGGTGTACACACTAGTTTTCTGCAACGTAAAAAAATGTAATTACAAATTTTATTGTATTTAAACATTTTAATTTATTGAAATAGAAAGGCGGCTTTGATGAGGTTGACATATAATAAACAAAACAATTAATTTTGTAAAAAATCGTTGAAAAGAAATTAAATAATTTCGATGATAACTATTTTGTAATATTTATTGTACTCATTTTAGAAAACAAACCAAGAAACCTATTGTTGTCTTTAGATACGTCATTATCACATCAATTCTCTAATACCAAAGTAATTTTAGTTTTCATCCAATTTCACGGCCATGACCATAACAACGGCCGCGAAATATGATTTCACGGACAATATTGCGCATGCTAAATGTTTAGTTCGTGGCCATAAAAAAATAATTAATTGATAATAGGTTTATTTACCGTAAAACGCGGCGGTAATTGTAATTTATGTACAAATTCCATACATAAATTTTCTTGCCAAAGATCCTATATTTCCAGAAAAATTATTTCATAAACAAACTATGAAAATTGCAGTTGACACTGCCATCTTCTTCTCTTTAGCTTTTCCCATTCGTTAGGGGTCGCTACTTTTTATTTTCTTCTTCCACTCATTTCTGTTTTGCGTGTCGTTCTCATTCAGTTCCTTTTCTCTCAATTCTTCCGCAATACAGTCCTTCCATCTTATCTATGGTGTCTGTTTCTTCAACCTTCTCCTACTAATCTATTCATTCTTCTTTCAATATTTTCTTCTCCTCTCCTTATGACATGTTCAAACCAATGTAATCGTCTCTCATGTATCGTTCTAGAAACTATCACTCCAGCCATTTCCCTTATCCTTTAATTCCTTACCCTATTTTCCGTGTCTTCCCCAACATGTATCTCAACATCCTTGTCTCTGCCACATTCATTTTTTTTCATTGATACTGACATCTGTCAATTTGAATTATATAAATATATTAGGAGTTTCCATGAGTAGCACAGCTGGCTGAATTATATAATTTAATATCATTATCATCTTTAAACTCTATATCTATTAAACATGAAGTATAAAATGCAATCAAATCGTATAAATTATAATATATTTTTTAAAATTTATAACATAAAATGCCAATAAATAATGTTTAACTGCGTTTGTTAAGAAAAACTGTTAAAAGTGCAAATTCCGGTAGACCAATTATAATCAATATCTAATCATGTCTGCATATGGATCTAAACTTGAGGAATACGAAAAAAATATAATTTTTGGAATCGTGGTATTGGAGTAATGCGATCCGAAACGATCATCAGATACACACACACTCACACACGCACACACATACATACAGTCATCATCGTAAGAATAGAAAATTCGTATTCTAGGGACCCCAAAACGTGCTAATTCATTAGAAACTCACTATCGAATATTTTGACCAAAGACTACTACTTAAAGGTAACGGAAGGTAATTTTTTTCCCGAAAAGGCCGAAAATAGTCTTTCTTCATATATTGATTTAAAAATGAACTTTCAGAATTTAATAGCGATGTGGTGGACTGAAGTTTGACTTTAGTGCTGAAGAGACTTAGATACTTTTGAGAATCGCTAATGATTATTACCTTATAACTATAGATTGATATATTTCTTGAAAATTTTTGGGTATTTTGTAGTTCCGCAACCCTGATTCATAATCTTACTACAATTAAGAAAGGCCAAAATTATTTTTTTCAAAAAGCAAACCTTTCGTTGGAAATACACCTTCAGGTTTTTCTTGATTTGCGAAACCTGAGATTTCGTTATGATTAGTTTATTGCGGCTGTGTTAAAAACCTCGCGAAGAAGGAAACTAATGGACCCATCCGGAATGATGAATGGCTTATCCGCCGGCAAGGCGTGGACACGGCCGACTGAAGACGCTTCTGCACGCTAAAAACGGCACTGACATCGCATGCCTACGGGTTCATCACCCGACCAGAGCAAATATAACAAGAAATCATATCGAAGATTCTTTTATTCTAAGATAATGATTTAGGCTCAGTGTTTTGTGAATGTATGTGTTTTCCTTTTTCATACATTCATTAAATCGTTGTAAAACTATCAAAATTAAAATCGTCCTCCCTTGGCCGCAAGGGGTCTCGGAACGCCAAAAAAGAGATTTCGCGGCCTTGATATACAAACAACTATTTTGGATGTTTGTTTTACTATCAAAATATTTATTTTACTGCTGAATGATACCGCCCAAAAATATTTTAAACTGCTCAAGCAAATAGCTGTTACAAAATCATGAATATTAGTTTTTAAAATAACTTCATTGATTCGTATCCTGCTTTCCTGAATATAATAGATGCCATTTATGCAGTTATTGCAGACTAAAAAATCTGATGTGGCCAGCACAATACCTTCCGTCAATCCTGTGTATTATGTACAAATTCCATGGTATTTACGATTCCTTTTCTCGGCAACTGAATTCCATACTCCTGATAACAAATAAACCAATAAATTTTGAATGAAAAATTATGACATTTGTCAGTTATGGACGTAGTTAATTGCTGTCATTTTGACACGGGTTCCCATATCTGCTTGTCAAAGTCAGCAAAGTTACTTCACTGCACGCGCCCTATACATAAATTTTCTTGCAACAGATTCTATATTTCCAGTAAAATTATTTCATAAACAAACTATGAAAATTGCACTTGACACTGACATCTTCTTCTTTATTCTCATTCGTTAGGGGTCGCTATTTTTTATTTTCTTCTTCCACTCATTTTTATTTTGTGTGTCGTTTTCATTCAGTTCCTTTTCTCTCAAGTCTTCCTCAATACAGTCCTTCCATTTTATATTTGATCTTCCTATGTTTCTTCCACTTTCTATTACTAAAGCTATTCATTTTTCTTCCAATATAGGTCTTCTTCGTCATGACATGTTAAAACCAACGTAATCGTCTCTCTTATAGCTTTCTAGAAATTTCTAACATTAGAGTTATATCCCTTATTCATTCATTCATTCATTTACTTTTTATTGATACTGACATCTGTCAATTTGAATTATTTGAATATATTATCAGTTTTCATGGTTAAGTTAGCATAGCTGGCTAACTTATGAAATTTAATATCTTTATAATTCTTTAACTCTATATCTGTTGAATATGAAATATAAAATGCAATCAAATCGTATAGAGAACAATATATTCTTTAAGTTAAATAATATTTAACTGAGTTTTTTCAAGAAAACCTGTTAAAATCTTCAAATGAGAGTAATTCCGGTTGACCAATTATAACCAAAATTTAATCGAGTCTGTATATGGTTGTAAGGAAGAGGAATACGTAAGAATTGTAATTTTTGGAATTCTAGTATTGGAAATATCGCGGCCGAAACCGCGGTCACATACACACGCACACATGCACACACACACACATACAGACATCATCGTAAAAATAGTAAAATCGTATTGTAAAGACCCTAAAACGTGCTTATTCATTGAAAACTCACCACCGATTTTTTTGACCAAAGACAATACCTTCCTTACCTATAGGTGACGGAAGGTTAAAAAAAGAGTCAATACGAGTATAAGTCCCTTCAAGTGTATCATATCTTGATTTGTACGTCTTCCACTGTGGTGGCACTCTCGTCGATATGAGGTGGAAGTTCGCCTGGTGCACCCTGTCGTCCATCCCGGACATCACAACATGGCAACGCTCCACATCCGGTGTAATTTGCTGACGTCATCGAGCCGGCATCGACACCGGTAGTCGGTGGGGAAATGACGCACCGGAAATGAACAACTTTGTTATATCCAACTGCAATCATCACACACTGAATTCTGTTGATTTAATAAAGAAAAACAACTAACTTGTTCATAACTTTCGTATAATGCTCAACAAAGCCAATCTTATAGTTTGCTGACGCCGTATGAAAAGTGTTTAATGTTAAAAATCGCGCCAGCTTTTTCTATTCACTTTTCGGAGTGTTTTTATTTACGAAGTTTTGGTTTCCTCTGTTTTCTTCGGCTTGCTTTTTAGCCGTGCAAATGTACTTTTGTTGTGAATATAAAAATCACTTCGGGCAATTCCGTTCGGAGGAATTTGTTTACTTTTCACCAAATTGTTACGTCGCCAAACTTTCCACTGACTGACCTTTTCTTCTGCGCACTTTATAATTTTATCACGAGAACAAACTTCCAAACGAATTATTGAAAATTTATGAGAGCATTTTATCATCCTCTCTAAAATGTATTCATTGCAATCATAATTTATTTGTTATATCAAATTATGTTCATAAATATACAATAATGAGTGTATTTAATTTAGGGATATTGATAATATATTAAAATATAACTGTTTTGTTTATATTTAAATAGTAAATATATTTACATTTTAATATAATCATTACGAAGTATGCAAATTGTAAATAATTAATAATATGCCAATAATTTTGTAAATATATTAAGTAAATCATATGACAAAATAACTGGAATAACATGATTATTTATTTACATGAATATTAATAATTTTTCCTAGAATAAATCAAAAATCTATTTTTTCTATATCTTTACGAATATGTATAAACGCACTTAAAGCACGGTGCTAAGAAGATTTATGAACGCAATGTTTTTGGCGCTTTTCGTTTTCTAGAGATGGTATTACTGGTTTTATAGCCGTATTCTTTCGCTGGGATGGATCAGATCCAAATGATCGTATGGATTAGATCAGATCAGGTCACGTGGACGTAGATGAATTTATTCGAAAGAACACAAGTATCTGTCAAAATCAGTCGGAAAAATGAATTTCATTTTTCTATATTTACCATTGTTTATTCTTCTTTAAATTTCTTTTAGAAATGTAACCTCTTGTCCTGATTGACTTATAAAATATGACAGATTCTTCCGCCGCTTCCGCCATTTTTGAATCTTAAATGATATGATCTTTCTAATCCAAGTTTTTGTTGGAGTAGATGGCACTGATCTGGATTACTTGGTCTTGTGGTGGGGATACTGATCGAAATTCGAGAGAACATGAAATTTATTGATCCATGGAACATGAATCTGAAACAACGCAGCGAAAGAATACGGCTTATAGCTTACAGATATACAGGTACTGACCCCGACACCAGAACATAGGACATTAACATGTAAAATAATATTTTCGTAATTTCCTGCTTCTCTAATTATTTTAGGTAAAAATGCGTCAAATAAAAGTTTTTGAGCTTAAAATGTTGCATCTGAACCAATAAGTAAAATTAATTTTACATAGTTTGTAACGGCAGAAATTAGGTATAAAATTGTCGAAAATCACTCCCAAAAAGTCATGTTTTTAACGTCGCATTTTTTAAAAAATTATAATATTACCACAATGTTTCATCTTAAGCATTTTATCGTCATTTTAATCATCAAATCAGTAGTATCATTTTATAAAAAATTATGAGAAGCAATTATATAGTTATAATCTTTTCTAGAAATAATATTTTGGATTTTATACAATACTGAAGAAAATATTTGAATAAACAAATGATTTTATACATTAATAGGTGTTTTTTTTTAGATGTTTACGTATTTATGATTAGTTTCACTCTCGTTTTTGTACAAATATGTGCTATTAGCAAACAATGTCAATTTTTTATCGAAATAGTAATTAGCAACCCAACTTGCTTCACTATTTCAATAAAATGACATCGTACTCTACTTTCAACTCATTAATACCTTTATACCTTGTAAATTAATCAGTAATAGCCCTAATAGTAATATTTTTTGTCTCTTTTTAAGAAAAAAAAAATTATATACATGCCTGTAGACAATATTCAAATTTTAACTACGTAAACGACATTATTGTTTATGCCTAGACAATGACATATTTTACGTAGCATAGATTACAGGCATAACCCTGCTTGTGAGTTGTAAACTACGTTACGTACCTGATATCTTTATATTTCCAGAAATGGGTGAAAGGAAGAATTAACTTTACTATGTTGAAGTGTAAATGTTTTTCTTTTTAATATGAATTGTTTGTTTACAACAAATAGAGTTGAAGTATGCTAAAATAATAAATCTCCTATCAATGAGCAATTCTTTTCTCATTTTGAATCATGTCTTGCTTGATAGACAATTAAAATTTCTTGGATTTGTTAAGTAAGATATTTTAATCAAGGAACAATTTTTTTTCTTAATTTGGTTTGAATAGTAAAAGATCTTTTTTTTAAACAATAATATCAGATTAAGTGTTGTATAAACAATTACTCGAAATCTCAGTCAAACAACCGACATTACGGTACATTCTTGCACTGGATCTTGCATCTGGACCAGTAAAATCTTACAAAATATTATATATTCTCTTGCACACAAAATACATTCGTTGCTATATTCAGTTTTTTTACGATGTTAAAAAATTGAATGTAAAAAATACGAGCAGTCCAGATATTTCTCACAAATAATATCAGAGTTTGTAGAGATACATATGAGTGTTGGGATAGATGAGGGGGAAGACACAGCAAGATGGTAAGGAATGAAAGGTAAGAGGAATGGCTCGAGTGATAAAGCTTGAGAGAAAAGAAACTGAATGAGGACGACACGCAAAACAGAAATCAGTGGAAGAAGAAAATATAAAATAGCGACCCCTAACGAATGGGAAAAGCTAAATAAGAAGAATATATCAGTGTCAAGTGCAATTTGCATAGTTTGTTTATGAAATAATTTTACTGGAAATATAGAATCTGTTGCAATTAAATTTTAAATTTATGTATGGAATTCGTACATAATACACAGGCACAGGATTGACGGAAAGTAATGTGCTGGCCACATCAGATTTTTTAAGTCTGTATTTAAAGTTTCCGAAAGAATTTTATAGAAATTTTTAAGCATTTTGTAGGTTTCACAATTTGTTGAAAATGTAAACAGGCCGAAATATTATGGGTTTGGGCTCGTACAAATTATACAACCTACGCAAATGGTGTGCAATATCTTTGGAGTATATTAAAATATAGGTATATTTAAAAAACACAAAAACTGAATATATTATCCAAGTATTCCACCCTTTAAAATTGGCTTACATATCGTAAGTAATAACAGCTTTAATTCTTTTAAGCATTATATCCACAATTTAGAAGTTATAGTATTGTCCCACATGTCTTGGAGGGTAAGTTTTATTGTACATGTTCGATTTTTACGAAGTTTTTCATATTGTGCTAAAAGCAATGGATCTTCGTAGAAGATAAATCTAGACTAGAAGATTACCCTTTAAATACCGGTCGAACTGTTATCATCTCACATTTGGCCAATAGGTTTTGAAAGTTTTAAGTCTATATTTAAAGTAATCGAAAGATTTTGCAAAAAATTCTCACCATTTGTGTAGGTTTTATAATTTGTGGGAAATGTAAACCGTCTAAACTAATATGTGTTGTCTATCATAAATACTTTATACTGAGAGTAAACTTGATACCCGGTCGCTTTTTAACATTTTATTTAATTGAAAATCAAATAATTCTCGTTCGCTACTTTCTTTGTATCGAAACAATTACATTGATTGAAATATTACTTCCTCCGCCTGAGAAAAATCAATTCAATAGCATCAGTGCAACCGAGAAGAGCTCATTATATTTTTTCTTTTTGCCATTTCCACTTTTATAATAAAAAGACCTACCACGGATTTAATTACATATTGAGCCGATAATAATTCTTTTAAAAGCCTTAATACCGGAAAATCAATAGCGACAGAA
Organism: Harpalus rufipes; assembly: GCA_951394225.1. Taxonomy (NCBI): domain Eukaryota; kingdom Metazoa; phylum Arthropoda; class Insecta; order Coleoptera; family Carabidae; genus Harpalus; species Harpalus rufipes. The sequence goes on from OX596283.1 coordinate 39,407,502, forward strand.
GGAACTTAGGGAGAAATATAAGGAGAAAATGACTTTGAAAGTATAACAGTAAAACGTTTAAGCCGGTTAGCGTTTTTTATTATTTTCATCTGTCTGTGTTGGTTGAGTTCCCGAGGGAATATCGAACCCAGTAAGCACCTGAATTCTTGTTGGGTTACACGGCATTGTGCAGCGCAACTGACCGGATTTAATCCGGGACGCGAGACGGCGACTGGAATAGGCAGAGTTAAAAGCCGCTCCATTCAGACACGATCTGATAACCCACGAGACATGGACCCGGAATTTGAGGACTGCCAAATTGGCCCGCGGACGAGGAAGACTCTAATTGTTGGAAAGCAAACCGCAAGTCGTACATCAAAAGGTTAAGCAAGTAGTTCTCCTCTTCTTCTTGCTGGCGTTTACTCCTTATTCGCAGTAAGGTTCACATATTTGTATGCCTGCTTCCAGTTGATATGAGATAATTTTTGGGAAAACGTTCAAATACTTCATATCTTCTCTACCAACTCAACTATGAAATCCCTTTGCAATCAGTAATTTTTTCACCTATATTTTAATGCTAGGCGTAGGCGAGTATATCCCTCGCAGGACCGTGCGGGGTAACTCGGTTACCCCACGCGCAATATTTCTGTAATAATTTCTTAAATAATATGTTTACAGCATTACCGTTCTATGAATGCCTTCAGCAAACATTAAGGTGTGCCAAAACAGCATATTTTTTAACTTAGAAATTTAGAAATAGATTTTATACATATTTTTTTCTTGGGGTAACCAAGTTACCCCGCACGGTCTATCTCGTTTCATTGAATTACATTTCTTTTAAAAGTTGAATTGACCATAAAATACGGTTTTATTTATTAGCTGAAAGGTTCTACCATATCTCATTGATCCACGTACTTGGTTTGAACAGGTCTAATCTCGTATAAAAACATTCAGTTCATTTTATAAACCAAGAGTAACCTGTTCAGTTCAGTGTTATTTTGGTCGTCGCAATGGCACGACGCAAATGTCTGACTGATGAAGAGTTACTTAGAATTTTGGAAGAAAGTGACAGTGAAAATGAATATGAATGTAGTGAAGATGAGGAAAGTGAAGTAGAAGATCATGTGGAAGAAGAAGACCATACTAGTGACGAAATTGAAAGTCAAGAGAAGGGCGAAATCCTCGAGTTTCCCAACCAAACCGGAGTTATTTACAACTCAAAGTCGGGATTTGAATGGAACTCTACCCCGCCTGCAACCACAAAACGTTATGCACATAATATTGTAGAAGGAAAAATTGGTTTACAAAATTCTAGGTAAAAGTTTTTGTTGAAAATATTACATTTATTCTAATTATTATTCTAATTTAGTTTACAGATTACGTCAATTTTAGAAGCATTCAAGCTCTTTGTAACAGACGACATGCTTACTGACATATGTGTTCACACAAACAGACAAGGAAATAAGTGTATTTCAAAATGGAACGAACAGCATCCAGAACAGCAAAAGAAATGGAAGGATATTACATTGGAGGAGATGCAAGCATTTATTGGTGTGCTTATTGCTGGTGGTAGAAATCGTGGAAGAAAACTGAGCATTTCTGAAATGTGGACTGAAAATGAATTGTTCAAACAACCCTATTTTACTGCCGTTTTATCGAGAAACAGATTCAAAGAAATCTACAAAAACATCAGATTTGATAATCCAATGACAAGAAATGACAGAATTCAAGCAAGTGGAGACAAATTGGAAGCAATACGGAAAATATACGACAGCTTTGTCAAAAACTGCGTAGCAAATTTCTCACCAGGCACAAATATTACGGTGGATGAACGTTTGGCAACATTTCGTGGGAAGTGTCCGTTCAGAATGTACATAAAAAGTAAACCAGGGCGATATGATATAAAAATTTGGGTTTGTTCGGATTCTGAAACAGCCTATATACTAAACAGCCAAGTATATACTGGAATGGTAAATAAACAACGAGAAATAAATCAAGGGCAAAGAGTTGTTTTGGATATGGTAAGACCCTACTTTGGTTCATGGAGAGGAGTTACTACGGATAATTTTTTTACGTCTATTCCTTTGGCCCAAGAGCTCTTCAGCCAACGACTTACAATTACGGGAACACTGCGTGCAAATAAACGTGAAATTCCTAATGAATTTTTGCCTCATGTATCGCGTCCAGAATATTCTAGTATGTTTGGTTTCTCTGATCAACTAACACTCGTGTCGTATGTTCCCAAAAAAAGAAAGGCTGTTCTTTTACTTTCAACTCAGTTTCATGGCAGCGAAACAACTGGCGACGCGCAAAACAAGCCGGAAATAAATATTCATTATAACAAGACAAAAGGTGCTGTTGATACCGGGGATCATATGACCAGAGAATATAGTTGTGTTCGTGGAACAAGAAGATGGCCATTGAGAATATTTATGGAAATTATTGATATGGCTACGCTAAACTCTTATATTATTTACAAACAAAAATATCCTGATGTATGCAAAGACAGGAATTATCGAAAGCATTTTCTCCAAAAATTGGCATATTATCTCGCACTGCCTAACGTACAACACAGAAAATTAAATTCTAATAATTTTCATAAAACAGTAAAATATTCTATTGACTTATACCTTCAGCAAAATGTCGTCGAACAAGCAGAAGAATATCCACCTGCAAACGTTCCTCATACGTCAAGTTCAAGATGTACTTTTTGCCCTAGGAAACATGATCGAAAGTCCAGGATTGCATGCCAAACATGCGGGAAAACTATTTGCAATATACACAGGAAGGAATTAAAAAAATATTTCTGTTTAGATTGTGAAAAGTTGCAAATTTAGTTTTTTTTTTGTTTTGTTCAGAATTGTTATTAATTTTAGTTGTATTTTTATTATTTGTATTTTTTGTAAATAAAAAATTTATAAAAAATGTTTTCTTGCATTCATTTTAACTGAAACTTACAAATAAAACGAGTAAGGTACCAAAAATCTCGAAAAAATCCTGGGGTAACTGAGTTACCCCGCACGGTCTATAACGCGTGTACCAATAGCACGGTCCTGCGAGGGATATTCTCCTATTCAATCATAGACATGTTTTTTTTTAACACGGAGTTTTTGTTTCTTATAATTGCAAGACCATATACCACCTAAGTCTCACGTTATATCTGCGATATTCATATGCTGTCGCATACCACTAGATCATTCTTATATTCATATCAAATAATATTTATTAATGTTTTACTGTCGGAAACCGAGACTCTGTAACGAATAGGCACTTGACGGCCACAAAGTACATACTCATGTCATTTCATCCATGATGGTATGATTCGTGCTTGGGCGTAGACTACTAACGTTCTCTCACGAAACGAAAATTACAATTAATTATTTCGTCTTACAAAAAATTATAATTAAAGTGACTGGACAAATGTACTATCAAAAGCGAATAACAAACATGTGAAAAAATGTAAATGTTTAGTTAAATTAGGCACCGAATATAAATTCCTAAATAACATTCGATCATCACCATCTTATTGGAATACTAAAAAAAAAAAAATGTTGTGGCCAGCACAATACCTCTCGTCTTTTCCGTTTCTGGTTACATAAGTATAGGGCGCGAGCAATCATGTGACATTATTAACCTTGACAAGCATATATGGGGCCCGTGTCAGGATGACAATTAGTAATTATGTACATAGAATATGCAATGTCAGAATTTTTAATTAATTTTTTTAAGATTTTCTAAATTTACGTAGTTAATTTGTCACCAGGAGTGTGGAATTTATTTGTCAGGGAAAATAAACCACATGGAATTGGAAAATTATTAAATTTAGAATGAAAAATTATGATATTTGACGTCTATGTACAAAATTATTAGCTATCATTCTGACACGGGCCCCCATTTTTGCTTTTCAAGGCAACAAAGTCACATGACTACTCGCGCCCTATTGTATTTAACATTTCTTGTATACCTACACTCTACACCAAAAATTCTACTCACATCTATTCTTTATATTTAGATTTTTAAATTTTGAATTCATTCTATAAAGAAATTTTGTCCTGTTCTAATTTTTTGAAATGTTTCCAATTCATTGTCGGGATTGACAGTATTTTTGAAGGGTATGTATAATATACATATAATTTTAAATATTTAACTATTAATACAATAAGAAATAATATAATGTATGTACTTCCCAGAAAAAAAATTCAGTAATATCTCTGGATTTTTGATATTGACATTTATCTGTCATTTTAATTTTTCAATGTGAGATTTATTTCAACAGATTATTATATAATTATCTTTATATTTCTTTATCTCTAAATCTTAAACGATATACCTAATAAAATATTTATATGTATCAGATAGAGAATTTACTCTTAATACTAGCAAGAACAAAAATTTTCAAAAAATAATATTTAGAAGATTTTTTTTAAGAATCTGCTACTTCTTGTTGTCCAATTATTACCAAAACCTTTTCAGCTCTTCTCAGTACTGTCCGATTGAGATATAAGTAGTTAAACAGATATTAAGTGTTATTGATTTTGAGAAATAGTACACACACACACACACACACACACACACACACACACACACACACACACACACACATACAGACACACATACGTACACACACACGCAGAGATACAACAAGAACAGAACTATTTCTGAAGCTCTAAATTTAGAAGAACATGAAAAAACGGAATTAATTCAAAACGATTCATTTACTTGTGCGAGATATATTAACTTTAAAATTAATAAATTATTGCTGTTTTTTGAAACAAAATTCGACTATTTTTCAAAATTATGATTATATTTCTTTGATTAAAGATGCTCCAAAATTAGGCCCTTTTGACAAAATTAATGCCTGGGAGTGAATTTCGTTTGTTGACAAATTTATAACTTGCCATTATGATTCAAAAGACCCATACTTGCTTTAAAGGAAATGAAGTGAACAACAATTTTAACTTGCAACTATAACCAAAGGTGGTAGGAACAATTTTGCAACATAACCGTTGGTTATCACATCACTAACTGTCACTTTAACTAGAGGTGGTAGGAGCGGGCCTTTATGTAAACTTTTCGCTGTTCTACACAGCTATATATTTACAAATAAGTGTCTTTTCATCACAAAACACGAGTTTAGAGTCGTAGATGGTTCTACCGATCTTAATTTAATTTGATGATTTTCTGGACTAGTACCCTTTTAATAACAATCAATTGAATTATTTTTTGAGTCATAATTATGATGATCAAACTCCAAAAGAAAATAATTTTGTTATGATTTTTTTTGTATTTAGCAACACTGCTTTTTTTACCATTTTTCAACAGACTCATACAATGTAATTAAATCTTTTATGTAAATTCATCTTGAGTTGAGAAACTCTGGTTCATATAATCAACAATACCAATTAAATGAACATCTTCCTTTTATTGTACTTTCGTACTTCTAAAAGAGCAATTAAAATTTACAAATTGAAAGGTGTGGTTTATACTTGACTTCTTCATTTGAAGATATTAACATTTCACAGCTATTACAAAGACCAAGTACAAATTTTATCTTTCACAAAATGGATTCTCCAAGATGTTGCCGTGCCACTGCTAATTGTCAATTGCAATAAGTTAGGTGTTAACAATTATTCGAAAGTTCAGTCAAACAGCATTTATTCTTACTATCTGGTAGCTGTTTGATTGAACTTTCGAGTAATTGTTAACACCTAATCCACATCACAGTCGAGAAATTTACCCACAATTATAATAAATAAATATTATGGGGCCTCGTGGCCGCGTGTTTGAGTGACTGGTTGCGAATCTGAGGAACCGGTTTCGATTCCGTCCCAACCGACGCCAAAAAGAAATATTTCGAATTTTAAGTGGGACAATAAGTGCATGTGTTGTGACACCTCGCCTGGAAAACACCCGCACGGTACAAATATGTCATCATCATTACCAATATCTCTGTACAAAGCAGATTGGCACACTCAGCAATGAGTAATATGCCGTGATGATATATTTAGTCATAAATAAAGAAGGTCTCGACTCCGCGGGGGTATACTCTGAATCTGATTTTCTGTATGAGAAATGTTTAGCTCGGCCCACTTATAGTTGAATATTTGTATCGAGTTCACAGAAGAAATGCATTGGACAATACAACATTACATCGAAGTGTAGTATGCTGGATATTTAAGAATGTATAGCAATAGACGGAGAGAAATGGATTGCTATCATATTCAGAATTCGGGTGGGGGGACTTTGGTATATTATAGAAAATAATATATCATTTTATTCAAATTAAATTAAAGAAATATACTTATTTACTTCAATAACCAATAATATACTAGGTTATTATATTATTAATTATATAAAATATATGAATCATATTCAGAAAGAAAAAAATCTCTGACAAAAATAATAAATACATATAATCGTATTTCTCAAAAAATTAAAGGTATGTCAATGTCAGATAAAAACGGCAAAATAATATTCAGTAAGTATACACAGTGTAAAAATACATGGAGAGAATATTTCGAGGAACTTTGAGAGCTAAAACAAAAATAATGAAGCAATTTCGAAAAAAAGTCAAACACATTTAAAATAGGAAACGATGAAATTGAAAGAGTAGACTACTTTATCTACTTAGGCGGCGAAAATAAGTAATTAAATGGGCAAACGTGCCGAAAATATATCAAATTTAGGCCTCAATTTGTTTTTTTCCGAAATGGAAACCCTCTCATATAACGGGGATCAATGAGCTCAGGAAGAATGCAATCCATAAATGTTGCTCCATGTTTAGGTATTACGTAACAAACTTCAATAGTTTATTGGATAGGCAGGCCCGATAAGTAGGGAGGCAGGGGGGCCCGTAATAACAAGGAGTCCCGGAACCAGGCATATTTTTATTAAATGGTCAAATGGTATGCATTTTGATTTATTTTTATTCTTTGAACCATTGTATATCATATCTATTTATAAATGGAATGGTCCCTATAAAATATTATTCCTAGGATCTCGGTCCGCCGCTCGGTGACCCTGTGGACAGGTTAGTGTTATTAATTTATATCCTTATTTCACATGCATGATTTTAGTGCTACTGAATTTGCAGCTATGGTTTTGGTTTTGGGTCGATAATGGTAATACAAGAACTATTTAATGTCCTCATTCAGAATATTACGCTGATTATTTAATTTATCATTATGTTTTATTGAGTTATTTTGTTGACATATCTTGTTTTATTTTCTCTTGTTTTGTTCATATGTAATGGATTGGACTCGAGAAGGAAGGGTTGTACCTTGATTGTATAACACCGATGATAATTGTAATAAGGTAATTTATTAAATCATCAATTCGCCAGAGCTACAGCAACGAGTTGTAAATTGTAACTGCCTAATTCTTACATTTCGACTAGTATATATTCACAGCATTATCAATTAACTAAACAATCCAATTAGTTCATTCTGGTTCTGACTCACCAGCTATGAGAAACTTAAATATGAGATAAGGGTAGATGAGAATTCGGGAAAATATTTATATTTACAAAATATGACGTTTAAAGTTCTAAACAGATATCAGCAATTTATCTCGTCAAATATATATTTTGTTATTCTAAGCAAGACTAATAATTATTTATTATCAACAATTATGCTACTACATTACACATATACAATTTAACATTAATTTTTAAAAATTACCGTACCTTAGTGTTTATGGTACGAATTAGCAGATGCCAATTTCTTGTCTTACACGTATTCTGTACCTGAAGTCCAGGACTTCTATTCGAAGTAATATGTCATGAACATTGTCCGGTCAAGCGAGCTTTCCGTGCCCAGTTTTCCAATCTGTAACAAGCCGTACTACACTATCGGTTCCACGCTGGTTTATTTTTCCAGCTTTGTGCACGGAACTGAAAACCTGTGCTGATATATACTTCAATGTCCACTCCCACCATATCTTCGACTTGTAAGGAGGTTGCAATTTGAAAATGATTTTAAAGTAGCGTTTCCTTTAAATGAACTTTTGTATAATTTTCTTTTACTGCCGAATTCGCACTAAGTCCAAGCGTAATTGAAATCGTAAATTCTTTTAATTACAAGCTTTCTTACGAAGAGAATAGTTAATGTGCTACTCTCCACAGAAAAAAAGTGGAAACGACTTTCTGAAGCCTTCGACACTATTGACTTTTTAATACAGTTATGTAGAAAGAAAAGTGGAGACTGACTAATCAATATTTTATTTTAATATTCTTCTTATGAAAATGAGATATTGAGGAAACCTTTATTCTTAAAAGAAGGACATTGCTTTTAATTCAGCATTAAATATTTTATCACCAAAAGCTATTTTCAAAATTTAATTTTCAAGAATTAGAATTGAACAATTAAAAATATTTTATATTCTGAAAATTAAAAGCCAATTAAAAATAAAAATTCTTATCAAGGGTAAATTTCTCAACTGTTGTACAATGAAATGAAATACCTCAGGAAGATCACAAGAAGAACAAAATAAGACAGAGAAATAATTGAAAACATAAGACTAGATTTGAGCCCTGTTCCTTCGAGCTGTGATTCGCAATCTAAATGATCAAAATGATTATGATTTAGAAGAAATATGTTTTTTCGTTTCCTATTCGTTATCCCTACTTTCTCATTTTGTGATCACTAGACAACATTCCCCTTTCCCTTCTGAATCATACTTTTTGAGTGATCACACGGATTCATTTTAGATCAAATTTAAAAATGGCTGACGATAATGGGAATTCGAGCGTAGAAATTTATCAATGTGGGGTTTGCCGTATCAAAGGAAATATGATTTTCCTACAAAAGCATGTAATGACCCACCATACTTTTGAAAACAAAGAAAATATGTTACATAAAAGATTTGTTTTAACTAAACATGCTTCATATTCTTTACCAAGAACATTTTTTTTATTCTATATGATCCATTTTTAATGCTGACTATAACACTTGAAAATAGATAATTTATAAAATAAAATAAGTTACTTTGCTTTGGTCTGCATATGACATTTGACGATACGTGGTGTTTATATTATTTATGTTGTTTTCATGACGTAATTTTTGAATCATGATTCAAAGGGATCACGATTAAACTAATCAGGATTCACAAAATCACAAGCATAGCTCGAAGGAACACGGCTATAGTAACCAGGATAAACCAGGAGCACCTGGTCTTTAACGACTCATAATCAGGAGAACAGCCTAGTAAGAAAAGTAGTAGAAACTGGAAGTATGAACAGAAAAGGGAGTAGAAGAAGACTGAGGAAAACATGGAAAAGAAGAATAGTAGAAATAAAAGATATGAAGAAATTGGAAGAAGTGAAAAATATGGCAAAGGATAGATAATAGTGAAACAAATAGATTAAAAATTAACCTTTAGAAAATAAAATTTTACATCTAACTACGGGCGTTGGGAATACGGAGAAAAAAAATTAGTATCAAATTAAATAAATCAGTAATGTATATCAAAATTTGCAAAATAGTCATAAAATTTAAAAAAATATTTAGCTTACTTTATGCAATTGTTTTGAAAACAAATAAATATACATAAATTCAGATATAAAATTATTCATATAGAGTTATAAAATTATTTAACACATAACACTAAATATTTATAATTAGTAGTATAACCATTGTCTTTAATGACCCAGTAGCCTAGGCATTTATTTTATTAAATTTTAATTTCTCCAAACTATAGGCCTACTAATACAAATATTACATACATCAGTCAGATTGAGAATTTAAATTTCAAAATATAATATTCAGAAGATTTTTTTTTCAAGAATCTGCTACTTTCGGTTGTCCAATTGTTACCAAAACCTTTTCAGCTCTTCCCATGAATGTCCGATTGGGAAATACGTAGTTAAATAAATATTAAGTCTTATAGTTTTTGACTAATCGTCCTTCCAACGTCTCTCTCTCTCTCTCTCTCTCACACACACACACACACACACTCACACACATACATCCACATTAAAATCGGAATGTAGGGACCTTAAAACGTGCTTATTCATTAAAATCTGAATATGCGATTTTTAGCATGAGTCCAATACCTTTCTTGGCGTAAAAAAGGTTTTAATTGTCACAATATTGTTATTGTTATCTACAGTTTTAAGCAGTGCATCAAATTAACTATGGAGTTACAGAATGGTCTATTCTATTGTATACTTAACAAAAAAATTAATAGGCTTGTGAATATGACCCAATATTAGCAGTAATAATTCCGATAATGAACTCATCTATTATCGACTCCTTACGGGTTAGCGGGTTTATGGCACATTCGCATTCCGTATTCGGAATCGTGACATTGAGTTATTGTAGCATGAGAAACTGCACATCTCTGTTCCGCCGCCATGCAATTACATCGCATCCAGACAACTATAACGTAACCTAATATTAGTTCATATAGCAAATATATCTGCGCACAAACAACGAAGTTGTAAAGCCACTGATCTCCGACCACACTAATTAATAATTTGACGAAACCAGCACACAAAGAGATTTGTATACAATGATGATTCTATTACGACAATGATTAATTCGCACTGAGAGCTTAATGACGTAAAGTCAAAACATAATTCACAGCCGGATAGACGAATACGAGGGATGTTGAAGGATTTAATTAGTTTTGTTACCATTCATATATCTGTTCACTCATTATCAGGGCAAGACCTGCATTGTACGGGGATATTTCTATGTTTTTGAATTGCTTTACACGCAACAAAGGAGAAATTAATTAGAGTAACAAAATACATCATCAATATGATGTCCAATGATAATAACTATATGTTTAACAAGGCAAAAAAGTAGCATATTCACTGCCGAGAAGGTATGTAGGTAATTCATGGACGAGAGTAATTAAATTTTTCGTGCTATACTGTAACTAACTATGTATTTCATCTAATAATAACTAAACTTGTAACTGGTCCTTAACATTTGAAGAGCTTTTGACAAAAACAACCATAGTCCAAATATTGTAAATATGAGTTACATACAAAGACATCTACTAACTTTCATGGATGCCAAATAATTTGGTAAAACTGTTTCTCGCAAAAAATATTTTGGTCAGAAGTTTTAAAGTGTGCGCGTTTCTATATAAATGCTCTAAAAATTGAATAATTATTATGTAATTGCTCATCAATGTTTATTTTTTCTATATAGTAAATAAATTTCTAATATTTAACCACGGTTAATTAAAATATAAAAAAACCTGATGTAGCCAGCACATTACCTTCCGTCAATCCTGTGTATTATCTATAAATTCCATACCTATTTTTTTTTGCAAAAGATCCTATATTTTCAATAAAATTATTTCATAAATAAACTATCCAAATTGCACTTGACACTGACATCTTCTTCTCCTTTAGATTTTTCCGTTTGTTAGGGGTCGCTTTTTTGGTTTCTTCTTCCACTCATTTCTGTTTTGCGTGTCATCCTCACTCGGTTCATTTTCTCTCAAGTCTACCTTCTACTACTAAGCTATTCATTCTTCTTCCAATATATTCTTCATCTCTCCTCATGACATGTTCAAACCAATGTAATCGTCTATCTTGTATCTTTCTAGAAACTTATATCACTCTAGCCATTTTCCTTATCATTTAATTTCTTATCCTATCTTTTCGTGTCTTCCCCAACATCTATCTCAACATCCTCATCTCTGCCACATTCATTTTCGTTTCATTGACACTGACATCTGTCAATTTCAATTATCTGAATATATTAATAGTTTCCATTGTTAGCATAGCTGGCTGATTTATGAAATTTAATATCTTTATAATTCTTTAACTCTATCTCTATTGAATATGAAATACAAAATGCAATCAAATCGTATAGAGAATAATATATTCTTTAAAGTATAATAACATTAAATGTTAATAAAATATATTTAACTGTTTTTTTTTCAAGAAAAACAGTTAAAAGTTGCAAATGGGGGTACTTCCAGTTGACCAATTATAACCAAAATCTAATTATGTATGCATATGGATTTAAGCTTGAGGAATACGAAAAAATTATAATTTTGAAATCTTGGTATTAGAGTTATGCGAAACGATCGTTACATACACACACACGGGCGTGTATGTGTATGTGGGTGTGATGTGCGTGTGTGTTTGTGTGTGTGTGTGTGTGTGCGTGTGACAATTCTTTCGGATCGCGTAACGCCAATACCATCATTCCAAAAATTATAATTTTATCGTACTCTGCAAAAGAAGATGTGATTAGATTTTGATTATAATTGGTTAACCGGAAGTACCCTTATTTCAAGATTTAAACAATTTTTCTTGAAAAAACGTAGTTTAATATAATTTTTTGTCACTTTATGTTATTATAAATCAAAGAATATTATATTCGCTATACGGTTTGATTGTATTTTAGACTTCATATTAAATGGATATAGATTTAATAAATTATAAAGAAATTCAATTTCATAAATCAACCAGCTATGCTATAACCATGGAAACAGTTACTATATTAACATAATTCTGATTGACAGATGTCATAGTGTCAAATGTAATTGACATAGTATGTTAGAGTTTAGTTTTACTGGAAATATAGAATCTTTTGGAAGAAACTGTATGGAATTTGTACAAAATACATGTTTTTAACTTTCTAACAATGTATAACTTATCTAAGTTTATAAACGAATTAAATTGTGAAAAGTTCATATCAGTCACCGAGATTTGAATCCGAGCCTTTACTTTGCCGGAATAGCGCTCTAATGGTCTTTCACATAGCATATAAAAAACTGTGTATTTATCTCTCAATTGAAAATATTATTTATCACACCATTAGATGTGGGATTGGAATGCCATCATCACATTAAAACATTTTGTGGAGCCAAGGATTTACTAAATTTATGTGTTTCAAAAAACAAAAATGCAACAATTATTAATTTAATAGGAGAAAACAAGTTATTGTAGCAATGAATAAAACACATGCAACCTGTAAATTTAATGTTAATTTAACAAGGTTGCGAATCGTTGCAAAAAAAGTAAATGTGTCATCTGCATGTAAGTTTGATAATAAATAGGAAAAATCGATTGTGTTGGAAGTTCCCCAATCCCAATCAGTTCTCCGGAGTCTTTAACAACCACAACCCGGAGTCGGAGCTCCTAGCCGCGCGTCTCCGCGGCTCACACTGAAATTGATTGCTCCGTACGATAAATCACTGACAGAGGAGAAAAATACCCGAACTTGTTTACATTTAAAAGCACTATGTTGCGAACGGCCATTTTGAAATTCGCAATTAAAAATAACTCCCGCATTTCGCACGGTTTATAAACGAGCGCGATTAGCCAGACATTAAAAAATACCAGGCTGGATGCTGGATGTGATGGCTTGTTTTCACCGCGCTGATTGCGATGGCCCGAGTGACAAATACGCCATGAGTACACAGCTAATGTGTCACTTGCGCATATTCCAACTCATAACTATTTCAGCGCAGATTACTTTATAATCTGTTGGATTCCAACTACAGCTAAATGTAAAAATTCAATCGCAACGTTTTACGACGTGCTATTTTACAACTGCAAAGTATTGAAATATTTATTTTTGTTGTTCCTGATATACAGAATGTTTCTATACCTCTGCACAAAACTTTAATGACATATAATTTGATATACTGATTATAGAACAAAAAGATTATTTTTGAAATTCGCAAAAATATGGGTAGTTCATTTTTGGTGCCACTGGTTTCATAGTACATTTAATTACCTACATAATATCTAATTAATAAATGATTATTTGTAGGCAGTGTTTATACTTTTATATCATTAATAATATAATTGTAAATAATTAATGTACTATGAAACCAGTGGCACTAAAAATGTTCCCTAAGAATGAACTACCCTTAATTCTTTTTATATCAGGTACAATATTAAACATCTGAATTCTCATTCAGGCATTAATTCTGTTCCTGTACTTTGACTTGGTTGCAGTACAACATAGATATATCGTTTTACAAGGAAGCACAGCTAGTATATCACATTTTGACACCTTGCGGTACTCTTATAATAAATTTATCCAAAAAACTTTTTGAGGCAGTTCCATATATTTTTGTTTAAATCAAGTACAATTTCATAATCACTTGTGCTAACGCCTGCTGGCTTGGTAGTCTCTAGAAATGAATGTCGCACCACTTACAAATAATAAATTTGATTAGTTTTCATGGAACATTTATTCACTGTCCACGGAACACCAGTGTTCCGCGGAACATAGTTTGGGAAACGGTGCTCTAATAGAAGAATGTCCAAAGTTTGCGGGTACAATGACTAATGGAAGTAATGCTGTTATTACTAGGAGTAGTAAAGACGATGTAACCTAATATTAAATGGCGGAATATTTCAATAACATATTCAGTATTTGTAAGTTTAAATCCTATATTTTAAACTAGTCGAAAGAATTTTGTAAAAATTTCTCACCATTTGCCTAAATTTATAATTTGTTCGTAGAAAATATAAACCAGATCAAACTATTATAAAGCTAGGCTCGTAATCCTTTTTATTTTGTTGAAGTTAGTCAAATAAAGCAGTGAAAAACAGGTGTTCATTTTGATGAAGTAGAAAATGATTAAATTTAATGTTTCCCATCTTGGTGAAACAATTGGCAAATGATATTGAAACGTCAATAGCTGTGAGTCCCTTGGCAACGGCTGCAAGTGTAACACTTGCACGCTAATTGACTGCAGCATTACAGCAACTCATCGCAAGTCTGGATTCCTCCCGGAATCGCATGCACTTGAATGTCATATTACACGGCCATCAACAGTAATCGGCAAGTTGAGAAACTCGGTGCCTCGGAGCAGCGCAGAACATTCACAGTCGTCTCGCGGTTACCATCAGCCCATCCATTCGCTCAATACACAACAAGAGAAATGCACGGAACAGTCATTTGTTTGATTATTGTCAGGCGAATATAAATCGCTACTGCCAAAACATTTCAATACTTGTCCGAGACGACTTTTATAAAATTGAACGAAAGAAATATATTTTTTCGTAGGTAGTTATTCTTTTCATGCCTAAGTGTCGCAAATCTGGGAAACAAGGATCGATCCAGACGGACGCCTAAATAATATTCCGAATTTTAAATGGGACAACAATGACCCCTGTGATTCTGTGATGCACTCTCCACGTCAGTAATGAGTGCCCGTCAAGTAATGCCTGGTGAACGACCGCGCGATACAAATATGTCATTATCATTACCGAAATCTGTAAAACAAATTAGCACAACGAGCCCAAATCATATTAGTTCGTATTGCAACGTTTATTTATTTGCATGAAGTGTAAAAATCAGAGAAATATTATTACTTAAAATAATACGTTTATTAAACGATATATAACTAGAATAAATATTAAAAAGATAATAAAAATAACTAACACTATGATAAACACTAATTGAAGACTAATAATATTATTAAATACTTAAACACTAAGATTATTTATTTAAACAATATTTATATCACTATATTTATTTATAGAACTACATTTATTTATGTTCACAACACGTAGACTGTTTATTTATATCACCAACAGTTCATTCACGATGTGTGTCATATCAGAATGGGACATTATCTCAGAGGGGACCTCTGAGATAATTTTTTTGTCATAAAAATATTCATCCTCCTAATTGCTCGGTTGACTTTCTCCGGATCACGTCTGACAACTTCCCGTCCCAAGTCTCAGAGTCCCAGACCGGTGACTGTTTTTCCCTGTTTTTATATGTGCCGTCCCTAGGGCGATATGTCATTACTCTCCTCGCTCCTGATGTGTCTTCCTGCTCTGTTAACTTGATCCTTGTCAAAAATATCAACTAGCAATCAATTTTCCTACCCTGCCTTCATCAGGATTAGAAGCCTACCAACCAGGGAAAGTTTAGTGGATTTTAATTAACTAGAAGACTTATGTATTGAAATATTCTTACGTAACACAAATTTACTTCTTGGTTGAACGAAGTTTTATTATATCTTAGTAGAGTTTCGTCGCCGCGTGCCTGAATGTTTGACCGCGAATTTAGGAAACTGGGTTTGATCCCGCCCGACGTCAAAAATTATTTGAAATTTTAAGTGACCCCTGCAGTATACTCTTCACGCCAGAAATGAGTGCCCGTAGGGTGATAAACGGCCACAATGCAGCAATGGGTAATAAGCCGTGATCATATATTCGTATTTATTTATTTAATTTTTACCTTCCGTCACCTTTAGGCAAGGAAGGTATTGCTTTTGGTCAAAATATTCGAGAGTGTGTTTAGTGAATTAACACGTTTTAGGGACCCTAGATTACGATTTTACTATTTTTACGATGATGTCTGTAGGTGTGTGACGATTTTTTCATAGACAATATCTCCAACACTATAATTCTAAAAATCATAATTCTTTCGTATTCCTTTTCTTTACATCCAAATGCAGAGGTGATTAGATTTTGGTTATGATTGGTACCCTCATTTGAAAATGTACTCGTAATAATTTATTATAATTATTAAAGAATATTTTATTCTCTATACGATTTGATAGCATTTTACGCTTCATATTTAATGGATTTAGAGTTAAATAATTATAAAGATATTAAATTTCATAAAACAGCCAGCTATGCTATAACCATAGCAACAGCTAGATACTATATTAAGAAAATTCTAATTGACATATGTCAGTGTCAAGTGCAATTGATATACGAGCCCAAACTCATAAAAATTCGGCTAGTTTACATTTTTAAGAAATTATAAAATATACATAAATGTTTCGAAATTACTACAAAATTCTTTCGGTTTCTTTAACTACAGACTTAAAACTTTAAAAAATTGTGGGCCAAATGACTGGTGCTAGTAGTTCGATCGGCATTTTAAGGGTCATCTTCTTAGTCCAGATTTAGCTCGTACCGCAACCCTTTACTTTTAGCACAATGAAAAACAACTTCGTAAAAATCCAGTGTGTACAGTAAAACCTACCTTGAAAGACATAATAGGACAATACTCCAAGGAAAATGTGCAGGGCTTAGGGAAACAATGCCTAATAGAATTAAAGCTGGTACTACTAATAAAGACGATGTAACCCAATATGAAATGGTGGAATACTTGAGTAACATATTCAGTTTTGGTAAGCTAAAAATCTTTTAAGCTAGTCGAAAGAATTATCTCACCATTTGCGTAGGTTTTATAATTTGTTTGTTGAAAATGTTCACCGTCCGAAGTAATATAAGTTTGGGCTCGCAGTATGTTTGTGTTACAATTTTAATGGAAACATAGAATCTTTTGAAAGAAACTTACTGTATGGAATTTGCACAAAAAACTCGATGGTGAGTTTTTAATAAATAACCACGTCCCTAGAATACGAATTTTATTATTTTTACGATAATGTCTGTATGTATGTGTGTGTGCGTGTGTGTGTATGTGTGTGCATGTATAAATGTGTGTGCATGTGACTTCAATACTACAATTCCAAAAATTATAATTCTTTTATATTCCTCTTTCGTACGTCCATATGAAGAGTTAATTAGATTTTGGTTATGATAGGTTAACCAGAAATACCTTAATTTTCAACTTTTAATTAACAGTTTATCTTGAAAAAAAGCAGTTAAATATCATTTATACATTTAATGTTATTATTAAAGAATTTATTAATCTCTATATGATTAGAATGCATTTTATGCTTCATATTCAATAGATATAGAGTTAAAGAATTATAAAGATATTAAATTTCATAAATCAGCCAGCTATGCTAACCATGGAAACTGCTAATATATTCAGATAATTCAAATTGACAAATGTCAGTATCAATGAAAAATAAATGAATGTGGCAGAGATGAGGATGTTGTGATAGATGTTAGGGAAGACACGGAAAGATACAGTAAGGAATGAAAGAATAAGGAAAATAACTCTAGTGTTAGAAGTTTTTAGAAAGATACAAGATAATTACATTGGTTTGAATATGTCATGAGAGATGAAGGATATAATGGAAGAATAATGAATATCTTAGTAAAAGAAGGTTGAAGAAACAGAGGAAGACCAAATATAAGACAGAACTGAATGAGGACGACACGAAAACAGAAATGAGTGGAAGAAGAAAATAAAAACTAGCGCCCCCAACGAATGGGAAAAGCTAAAGAAGAAGAAGTCAGTATCAAGTTCAATTTGCATAGTTTGTTTATGAAATAATTTTACTGGAAATATAGGATAATACTCAGGATTGACGAAAGGTAATGTCCTCGCCACATCAGATATTTTTATTTTCAATACAAAATTTTTCACATTACAAATTTATTGTAACTTCAACAGTTGCTCTTAACAAAGATCTGTATATAAACAACACTCTAAGGGCCTTCAAGTTGTTTTTTTCAAGCAGCATTGCAACTCCTCTTTTCCTAACCACAGTTGAAAAAGCGCTAAATTCCTGCAAATCTCCTCGGTTTCTCGTCTCTATCCAGTGAAGAATGAGTAACAAATTCAGTATCTGAGTTGGGCATTAGCTTGGCGGTTCTGGTCGCTAATCCGTAGCAGCTTAATCAGGGAGTTTTTCTAACAAATGCCACGAAATCAATCGCGGTGACGGGCGTGAATCTCGCATTCCGCCGTGAGTTCATCCCCGAGACTGTTCCGTTGGCAGGCTCAGTGTTTTTGCTCCTTGTTCCCGCTCTGGACACAGCAGAGATAAATCAGCTGGTCAGCCGATACACCGCTAACTTCCTCACTGTTAGCAGAGAATTCTTTCACAGAAGGTTTTTTCAAGGGAGAATAAGTTGGTAATAGTTACATTGGGTCAACTCTCAGGCATTAATTAATTAATTAATTAATCGATTGATGAATTAATTGTAAAATATTTTGTTAATGCAGTAATTCATATTAAGTTTGCTAGCATATCAAACGAGATGTCATAACTACTGATAGATGATGGAATTAGTTAAAATTACTTAATAAATTTATTGTGATTGTTTTAATTGCTTGATAATGTGTTGTAATATAAACAATATTTCATGGAGTCAGTGTCTTCCGTCGCCATGAAGGCAACCTAATTTATTAATAAGTTTTTCTGGCAATTACCAATAAATTTATGGATTTAAATTTAAACAATGTAAAACCAAAAAATGTGATAACATTTTACTTTTGAGAAGGCCCTAGGAAGCCGGCGCCGGTTGCCTTGAAAAAAATAAGTAATAGCCGGTACCGGATGCTATAATACATAGAAAATCATCACGACTGAAGATATGGGAACGAGCATTTTGTTCGTTACGTTAGGATATTTATTATGGGGCAGTGAATATAATAGGGTGCAGCTTTAAAATGCATTTTTTACCTCGCGCTACTCTTGGTAAGGAAGGTATACGGATCGTGCTAAAATCGCATATCGAGATTTTGCTAAATGACCACGTTTTATGGTTCCTAATCCGAATTTCTCATTTTCACAATAATGTCTGTGGGTGTATATATGTTTGTGTGTCTGTGAGTGCTTCAACTCAAATACTATCATTCAGAAAATTTGGAAACCAAGTATTTCTACCTTATTCTAATATGGTAATGAAAATAACACTTTACATTTTGCTCAAAATAGTTTTTTTTTAAAATACCTTTAAATGTTAAAATTACAGATTACCAACTTTTCATCAGGCTTGCATTAATACTTTTTCTATATAATTTATGGATAAATTTAAATAATAATCTATAATTTAAATCCCGAAGCCTATACTTTAAACATAACTCCTTGATCACACAGTTTATTCAATATGTATGTAACTTACAGATAAATGACACTGTCAAAAACTAATCACTTCAAATTATTCATATTGTTTTTATATATGTTACAGTTAAAGTATACATTTCAGTCAGTGCATACACTGTCTAGTTGATGTATGCTTCCACTAGCTATTTTAGTGAAAGTATAAATTATTGCGTTGCCCACGCAACATGCCCACCTAAACTGCCCACCCAACAATCTAGGCGTATAAATTTTATAAAAAAAAAACAAACAGAAACAATACCTAACGCACAGAACTCGGATATAGGTAGACAGTGACAAAAGAAGGTGTATACACTAACTAGTCAATCAATACATTAACTAGATAAAGTATGCACTATATAAAATAATGTATACTTTCACTAAAACAGCTAGTGGAAGCATACATCAACTAGACAGTGTATGCACTGACTAAGTTGATACTTGTAACTTGAACTGTAACATATACATAAACTTGTTCTTGATAAGTTAACCTCAAAGTTTTTTTGACGCAAATTTCAATTGAAGATTTACAAATTAAATAGACGAACCTGTCATTCAGTTATATATTTTATATAAATATCCAAAGACTAAAGTCCAAACTATTAGTTTTACAATTTAGTGCAAATAAAAATAATTTGGTGTATGTAAGCGCTGAAACAGAGTAATAATAATTACATGGGGGTGACAACTTTATTTATTTTGCGTCGGCATTGCCTTTTTTATAATACTAAGTTGGCTAAGGATGGACTAATATTTGCCAGAAATGTATATGTATTTATTTATAATAAATAAAATCTGGGTATCCTTACTACATATTAATCATATTATTAAGTTTCCCAATATTTTAACTTACAATGCATAGTCCACATGCGAATTTCATTTATTCATATGAAGCTTTTAACTTTCATTTTCAAAAATAAGTTCTCTTTCTTTCTCCTGAGTTGAAAGATGTTGAGACCGTTCTTTATAGTCTTTCCCTTGTATCTTGACCATCTCGGCTTTGTTCTTTTTGCGGTAGCCACTGGTAAGTGTGAAACCCCAGTCCGACACTTTTATCATTCGATCAAATTTTCTTCCACTCTCTCGATATCCTCTTTTCAAATTGAGTTTGCGGTGTTTTGTTGTCTTTTGTTGGGATTTAGTTTGAATTCTCATTCATTCGGATTTTTCTACAATGGGAATTGAATTTACTTGTGATTTCTTGCGATTTAATGAGTATTTCATGAAATTACATACAGAGTTGATAAATGTGAATAAAAATATATAATTTTGTTGTACAGGGTGTTGAAAGGAACACCGGAACATAGGATTGTAATATATAAAATCATATATTCGTAATTTCCTACTTCCGTAATTATTTTGCGTAAAAAGTTGTAGGACTTAAAATTATACCGCATCCGAATTAATGAAAAAAAATATATGCTTTGTAACGAGAGAAATTATGTACGAAAATGTCGAAAATGATACCAATAATACCGACAATCATAGAATTAAAACAGATAAATTAACAAATGTTTAACATTTTACCTATCAAGTTATGCTAATGCTAATATATTTTTATTAGGTATTACTTGTATTATTATTATTATCCAATAATATTTTTTTTAAAATCTGATGTGACCAGCACATTACTGTAACACGTTTGCAAGGCGACGCCTCTTTGTTTAAATTATTTGTAACCGAACGTCAAGATTAGCTACTGATCTTGCGTTCAGAACTCTTATGTTTTGTAATTTTTTGTAAGATTCTGTAATGGCTTTTGGAAGTTTTGGTCGTTGTTAGATTTTGGGATGGGATAGTTACGTAATATTTTGAAAGAATTATTGGGGGTCATAAAAGTATTTTTAAAAGTATAAGATTACATAGAAAAAGATTAGAAAAAGCGGATGTGTCACAGCGGGAGAAAGCAACTTTGGAAAATCTGATGAAAGACTTGTCACGTATGCCAGAATTCGAAAAGCCGTTAGAAATTCAGTTCTTCCCCCAACCTCCGAAGTGGTCTAAGTTACTTGACCAATTATAGTTTGTTAATTTTTAAGTTAGCCAATAAGGGTGTGAAGGTTGGACTTTCTTATTGGAAAGTGGGGTGAAATCTAGTGAAGATGTTTTTCACAAGATCAGCTCGCGGAGTCTTGTTCTGACTTTTGATCGTGAAGTTTGTTCTCTTCTCATTTGGTTGTTGTCTAAATTTATAACTTGTCCTAGTGACTTGTGAATTTGATAGGTCTTTGTGACTTAAATAATTGTTGAAGTCCGCGTCCTCCCAAGTTGTTTAAATTGTTGTTTAGAGTTAATTTTATTCTTGTAATTTGAAATCATAATAATTGTAATTCTTGTATAACGGTAGTGAGTAGTTTAATAATAAAGTGCTTCAGTCGAGGCCGACCTGTGATGAACAGTAAGTAGACTGATAGATTACTTTATTCTTAGTAGTTGGTTTTGACTACCTAAGCGCTGATAGCAATTCAGTAAGCCTAGAGCTTATTCTGAGGTCGTCCTTTTTACAATTCAATTAGTTTTATGAGAGCCAGGTACCGATCCTTTAAACAGTAGTTGTCGCGATCCATAGTCATAATTTTGTTTATTGTTGTCAACCATTATTGTTTTGTGTAAATAAATTAAGTTGATTAACTAGTTCTCAGTTTCATTTGTTAAGTTGCCCGAATTAATTATTTTTCAGTAATCGCGTAAGCGTAAGTATTCTGTGTGAATATTGTATATTTTGTCGATTGATAGACCGCATCTGTTAATACTCTTATATTGAGTCTTTCTATCCGCGGACTCTGAAAACACGGATAGTGGTGGCAGCGTTACCCTTGATCTAAATAGTTTTGCATTAATCAAATTAGTGTTTTACTTTCGGGTAAAGAATTCAAAAACCATTTGTTAAACGGGTAACAGTAATGAGTTATTAAACTATATCTCGTTTCCCTGTTATATTACCTTCTGTCGGTTCTATGAATTTTGTACAAATTCTTTTTATTTGTAATTATTTTTTAATTATCTTTACATATTTGTAAACTAGACTTAGGGGCTCACAAATCATGGTATTTAGTGTGGTAGTATCGCTTCCGGTTTGACCGGAAGTGACATTCACTTTCATATTTCAATTGGAACACCTTATATGTTTTATTTATTTGGATTCTACGTAAAATTACGAATTTAACGATATGCTTGAAGTTAATTTTTATTGAAGATATGTATATGTATGATCGAATTTTGTGTATGGTTAAATAATATTTACATTTAAAATAAAAAAAATATATATTTTAAGGTTTTGGATGTTTACCTTCATAAGTATGAGATACTTATGAGAGAATAATTGTAAGTTTTATAACATAAATTTGCAAAGAATAAAACATTTGTGTGTGGGTATGGATATTTTATAGACAATTTTCGTTTTCTTTATTTTTACTATACAGAGAAAAGTTATTTTTGTGTATTTCTATTTAAATTTTATTTCTTTTTGATTGACAAAAAAAAAATTAAGCCGCTTCAAATACAGAGAACTAATTATCATTATTCTTTAAATGCAAAATAGATCTCTTTGCTACTGCATATACATTTCATCTATATTTCCGTCCTTCTCCGAGTTCGACAAATTCTTCGTTGGCCGTTACTGTTAATGACGAGTCGTGCGCCAGTCTCCTCCGAACCTATAAACAATTTAGTTTGTATGAGCGGTTCTCTATAGATCCTCAGATGTTCGCTCAAAGCTCGCCGTCAAAGGAATGTCTCCGCCCGTGCTGCCATCTGTCCAAGCATCCGAACAATTTTTAATTGCAATGTAAGTAATTGGTCAAGTTGCTTTCATGGGACGAGGGTTTCTTTGCCCTTTGTGCGACACAATTGGACAAATGGGTGATGGTTTATTTGTTTGTTTCCATTACTGACCTATTAGAAGACGTGATTTGCAGCATACAAAGGAGATCAATCGATTAATGGAATTTGGCTAATTTTTATTTATCTTATGGGAAATTTCTCGTTACTTAAATCATTATCACTTGTAAGTGACCAACCGTTCTCACGACGACCCGAATTCTTCCCAATTATGTGCCTAAATGTGAACCCAGTATACAATATCTGAATCGCCTAGTTTCAAAACCTGACAAATCTACTTAGGTCAAATTTTGGGAATTCGCAGAAAATTGTAGACAACTTTTTTACTTCAAATGAAAACATATATTTTTTACTAGCTCATGCGTTAGAGAATGTAATTCTAAATTCCGTGATATAATATTTCTATATCCATACATAACGATTTTATGAGAAAAATGTATGTAAAATTTTATATTAATTTGATTAAAATTATGGCTATAATAACAGTGACATGAATGGAAAAAATCTGATGTGGCCAGCACAATACCTTCCGTCAATCCTGTGTATTATGTATAAATTCCATAAATGAATTTTCTTGCAAAATATTCTAAATTTCCGGTAAAATTATTTCATAAACAAACTACGTAAATTGCAATTGACACTGACATCTTCTTTAGCTTTTCCCATTCGTTAGGAATCGCTATTTTTTATTATCTTCTTCCAGTCATTTCTGTTTTGCGTGTCGTTCTCATTCTGTTCCTTTTCCTCTTCCTCTGTTTCTTCAACCTTCTATTACTAAACTATTCTTTCTTCCAATATATTCTTCATCTCTCCTCATGACATGTTCAAATCAATGTAATCGTCTCTCTTGTATCTTTCTAGAAACTTGTAACACTAGAGTTATTTCCTTACTTATCTTTCCGTGTTTTCCCCAACATTTACTTCAGTATCCTCATCTCTGCCACATTAATTT
The DNA here is from genome assembly GCA_951394225.1 of Harpalus rufipes. NCBI lineage: Eukaryota > Metazoa > Arthropoda > Insecta > Coleoptera > Carabidae > Harpalus > Harpalus rufipes. Next base: position 39,431,968 of record OX596283.1, read on the forward strand.
ACTTTCCATTGATACTGACATCTGTCAATTTGAATAATCTGAATATATTAGTAATTTTCATGGTTAGCATAGCTGGCTAATTTATTAAATTTAATATATTTATAATTCTTTAACTCTATATCTATATCTATTGATTATGAAGTATAAAATGCAATCAAATCGTATAGAAAATAATATATTCTTTAAGTATAATAACGTTAAGTGTTAATAAATCATATTTAACTGTTAAAATCTTCAAATGAAGCTACTTCCGGTTCACCAATTATAACCAAAATCTAATCACTTGTTCTTCTGGATGTAAACTTGAGGAATACGAAAAAAATATAATTTTTGGAATCGTGGTATTGAAGTTATGCGATCCGAAACATTCGTCACACACACACAGACACACACACACACTTACACACACATACACACACACATACACACACACACACACACACACACACACACACACACACACACACACACACATACGCACACAGACATCATAGTGAAAATGTTAAAATTGGATTCTAGGGACCTTAATACGTGGTCATTTACCAAAATCCCGATATGCGATTTTTTGCACGATCCCTGTAACCCCATTACCAAGGGCAGCGGGAGGTAAAAAATAATGGCCCGTTTATTACACCTGAGTGTATATGTTCTATTTATTTTTAACTTTACTATTCTAGTTCTACTCTTCTTAATCTTACTTTTATATTCAAAATTATGTAAAAATAAAATGCGTAACAATCGTTTTTGTTCGTTTATTTAGCGAGACTTAACATTTTATAATTCTTGACATTTATAAGCACCAACCTTAAAAAAATAAACTGTACTGTATTACAGCACTCGAACTAGCTATTAACGAACTATTTTGGGTGCTGTAATAGCTTTGTTATAGATACAAAATAGAAAAATTAAATTTTGAATTTATTTGATTCCAGGTCTCTGCCATTCCGGACGAAGTAAGCTCCGGAGACCAGTAGGTAATTAAATTTTCATTTCAGTTTTCGTTTAAATAGTATTTGAGATATTCGTGTCTATAAACACAAAGAAATCAAGGTAATCAAATTATTTGGTCGTGTCATATAGAAATTAAAACGCGGTTTGTCCACAATAGTCTACAGTCAAATTTAGTGTCAATAGTAAACACTTTTTATATGACATACTGATGTGGTTGACAGAAATAATAATTTTGAGAACAATTATTTAATGGTTTGGTTTTTGCAGTTTTGTTTCGGAAATGGAGGCAGACATCTCTTCATCTACAGGTCGCAAGGTGAAAGCATAAAGAATAATCTGCAAATTTGTCGGAAGCCAGTTCTGATAAAGTCTGCGAAGGGATACCACTAATTGCTTTAGTAATTAAGAAGTCAATTAAAAAGCGTTGCATACAAAGGCAAGATTGCGACCTCATAAAATTACAAAGTTTTCAAAAGTCTCAAAAGACATGGTTAAATTTTTCAAACAACGAGCAAGAACAACGAAGAACAAAAATGTTGCTTTTTTGTAACAAGAATAATTTGCACTTTAATGTCGTTAAACGTGAAACAAAGGAATTCTACAATAACTTAACCTTACAAATCCAATTAGTCGCATTCTTTCTTACCTCGCGAAGTTGGAATAGCTCCTAGATGCGAAACACCACTTTGTTGCTGCGTAGAACACTACCGTAATTATATTACAGAATTGCTCCATTTTTATCTCTTTGCATTAATTCACTTCTTACTAATTCTTTTTTACTTCTTAGAGATTTATTCCATTGATAAAGAAAATAAAAGAGAAAGTCATTAACATATAATAACATTCATTTCCTCTTCCCGCTACCTTTGGTAAGGGGATCGAACTAAAAATTACATTTTTATTTAATTATGTTTATCTAAAGATTTATTTTTGTAGATTGACTTAGTTAATTAAAAAATAACTTTCCGAATTTGATTTAGTAGGTGTGTGCGTGTGTGGGGGAATTAATAATTGATTAAAAATAAAGTATTTGTTGGAAGGAATTTATTTACAAAAGAACGAGAAAGCGTAGGAAGGCTAGGACGTGCCTCATAGATAGATGAAGAAATAGCATTCATAAGAACAGAGAGCCATCACAAGTGATAAGTTATGAATACGTTGCAGCGAAAGTATTGTCAACCACAAGCATCGTTGTAAAATGGAATGTCTTAACTTAGTAGAATCAATATGAATTTTTGAAAGACAAGCGTTTTATATCCATCCTTATCGTACACACGTGTAGTCTTTGCAAATGACATAGATAAATGTATGCCAATTTATTAATTCGGTCATGGTACAGTACAGATGACCTTGATCGGATATCTTTAATAAAAAAATCTGTTGTGGCCAGCACAATAACTCTCGCCACTTCCGTTTTTGGTTACATAAGTATAGGGCGCGAGCAGTCTTGTGACATTGTTGGCCTTGACAAGCAGATATGGGGGCCCGAGTCAGAATGACAATCAGTAATTATGTACAAAGATGTCAAATGTCAGAATTTTTCATTAAAAATTTCAAGATTTTCTAAATTCACGTAGTTAATTTGTCACCAGGAATGTGGAATTTACTTGTCGAGGAAAATAAACCACATGAAATTGGAAAATCACTAAATTTAGAATGAAATTATGATATTTGACATCTATGTACATAATTACTAGTTATCATTCTGACACGGGCCCCTATATCTGCTTGTCAATGCCAACAAAGTGACATGACTGCTCGCGCTACTGTATTTAACATTTCTTGTATACCTACACTATACACCAAAAATTCTACTTACATCTATTCTTTACTCGTATATTTAGATTTTTTAATTTTAAATTCATTCTATGAAATTTTTTTATCCTCTTCTAATTTTTCGAAATGTTTCCAATTCATTGTTGGGATTGACAGTATTTTTGAAGGGTATATGTAACATACCTATAATTTAAATATTTAACTATTAATACTATAAGAAATAATATAATGTATGTACTTCCCAGAAAAAATATTCAGTAATGTCTCTGGATTTTTGACACTGACATCTGTCAGTTACAAAGATTTTTTTATTTTTCAATTGGTTTCCATGACATTATTTGGGCTGTGAGATTGATAACAACAGATTATTATATACCTTATATTCTGTGCTTATATTTCTTTATTTCTAAATCTAAAAAGATATAATAAAATATTTATATGTGTCTGATAGAGAATTTACTCTTCTTTATATTCTTCTTTAATAAATAAATAAAAATAAGCAAGAACAAAATTTTTCAAAAAATAATATTTAGAATTTTTTTTTAAGAATCTTTTACTTCCGTTTGTCATTATTACCAAAACTTTTTCAGCTCTTTCCAGTAATGTCCGATTGAGAAATACGTTGTTAAACAGATATTATAAGTATTATAGTTCTTGAGAAATCGTCCTTCCAACCGACTCACACACATACACGTATACACACACACAGACATCATCGTAAAAATATTAAAATCGGATTGTAGGGACCTTAAAATCTGGATATGCGATTTTTAGCATGAGTCCAATACGTCTCTTAGCGAGAGGTAAAAATGACTATATGTGAGTAGCACAAGCGTAAGTGGTCCGGTGATGTGGCCGTAATCGCCACCACGTCGCCACACGTATATCCAAAAATCGATATCTGACATTTGTTTTAATTTATCTAAAAATGTACCTACTACGTTCAATAACTTTACTCATATCATCGATTAAAGAGTATTTGTCTGTGTTTTTATATTTTGAAAAGAAAGTAAATTTCGTACTTTCATATTTTTAATCTTTCCCGCGAAGCAACCATAAAATAGAGCATCTCTTCCTTCACAATGTACTCGCACAGAGTGAATCACCCTTCCAACATCTTAGACCAGCTGGGGCTCACATTCTGACAACTTGACGCCGTAATAGATGACCGTGTCATATTTATTTTCACATTTTTTCACGGGCTATATTTTATGTTTCTGTAACAGTATATTTATTGTGCATTGTACAGCTAGTAGGTCAGTTTATTTTACACACAATTTATTTAAAATGAAATTAAAATATAATATGCATAAACAGAAAAAAATCCTAGAATAAAATATAGTTCCCTTGTTTACATAAACTACGACGTTAACTATGCAATATTTGTGTCACAATTTTTTTGTTTTGCTAATTTATTAAAATTGTAATGCACAATGCGTTTTCCTCTCGGAAAAATGAAAGAAAATAAATAAACAAAAAAGAAAGAATTACCTTAGTTGTAGAAAATTATTATGACTATTTCTAAATATTATATATACCTGTTTATTTATTAATTAGGGCGTAAATTAGTATTGTTTTACTAACTAAAGGAAAATATTTGGAAGCAAAATCGCCTAGGGAGATACTTGTATCTTTTCTTTACTATAGTCGCCGTCAAATGAGTATGGACTGATGCTCAACTCTCCTTTCTCCGCACCTTGTCTCTTGCCAAGCGGTGTTGCCGATTCTTCATAACTTAGCATTTTTAACATGACCAGTGAATGGGCAACAGTGTAGAAATCTCTAGTCCATACTTATTTGTCTGCAACTATAATAATTTAACATCAAGGGGCATTATAAAATTACGAAAAAGATGAAATCTAGGAACTTCAATACGAGAGTTCTGAATTACTGCCACTTTAATTGACAATGGAGATATATACAGTGTGTGCAACGAAACGTGGAACATAGGACTTTAACATGTGATTTTAAAAATGTGCGGAAATTGGCTCTCTTGTACATTTTAGAGCAAAAGTAGAAGAATTAAAAGTTGTTTAGAATTAATAAAATATGACATTTTCATCAAAATTCATATAGCCATGGAAATAAAAAACAAAATATCAATTAAGATCATAATACTTTAATATTTAATGCTGAATTATAATAAAAGACACAATGATTACAACAATTAACATCAATAACACTGAACTCAACTGAGATATCGGTGAATATTAAAAATGGGAAATTATCAAATATTTAATAATAAAATAAATCATACAAATCGGAAGAAAAGAATAGCAGCAAAATAGAGAAGTTTTATTTAAATTAAATGCTCAAATATGTCTTCATTCTGCCCCAAACAATAAAAAGAACACCTAACATTCGCTAGTTGGTAGCACGATATTTTAGTACATTCCAGGGATATTCTGTTTTTTAGTGATTCTAAATCTAAATAATTTGGCGGTAGATCCAGAGACCGTGCGGCAGTGAATTGGTCCGTCTCTACCAATCCATGTATCGGGAAATACATCATTAATATATTCTTTTACAATTTTTGTATTATGAGCTGGACAGCCGTCTTGTTGCAACCATACTTCGCATTGGCCAGTTCTTCAATTGCCGGTACAATATTATTTATCAGCAGATCATAATAGCACTGACCAGTTAAAGTGCCGTTAATGAAATATGGCTCAATAATATGGTTTTTTTAAATTCCAGTCCAAACGTTGAGTTTTCGGGGATATTGTGTATGAGTCGTAACATACAGATGTTCATTATTTTTACGCCAATATCTAAAAATTTTAATATTTGACTCACTATTGAGTGTAAATGTACTTTCGTCGGAAAAAAAATATTTTCAATAAAATGTGAATCTGCATTTGCTTTTTCCAGCATTAATTCACAAAATTTTGCTATCAGAAACTTATCTTCTTCATTCAATTCCTGGTGTTTGCCATATTTAAAAGATTTATATTTTTCTTCTTTTAAATAATTTTTTACAGTACTAAATGGAATTGAAGTGTCTTTTTCTATTTGCCGCAAACTTACATTTTTATTATTTTCAATGGCTGCAATTACATTAATTTTATTGGCTTGTCTTTCTTCATCTTCATCTGCAATTGGCCTTTGACACTTGCATGGTTTTAAAACACTTCCTGTTTTATTAAATCTCTCAATTACACGAAATATTGTTGTTTTACTTGGAATTGGACGATCAGGATAAGAGCCCCCAAGTGCACGAATTTCTTCATAACTATTTCCTCTGCAATGTAATTTGACAATCAAAAATTTTTCTTCGCTACTGAACAAATCCATTTTATTATGCACAAACGAACAGTGATGCAATTTATTAATTACAACTGAATTGTCAGACTGAGATTTTGTTTTATTTGTTTTTTATTTCCATGGCTATCTGAATTTTAATGAAAATGTCATATTTTATTTTTTAAATATCTAGTGCTAGAGATATTCTATTGCATTAATTTTTTTTAATTCTAAACAACTTTTCATTCTTGTACTTTTGCTCTAAAATGTACAAGAGAGCCAATTTCCGCACATTTTTAAAACCCTATGTTAAACCCCTATGTTCCACGTTTCGTTGCATACACTGTATATATATATATATATATATATATATATATATACATATAAGAATGCAGTTATCAGAAAACTGATATAATCCGTAGAAAACGTATATTTTAATTCTAAAATTAAGCGCTAAATTTGAACCTAGTGATATTTAGTATTGAATGGAGATAAATAGAAGAAAAAGTTATTTTAATAAATTACTTTAAAACAGCAATTTTTGTGATCCTGGGAGATTTTTTAAAGAGGAAGGTTGGTAATACTGATCCCAGTTTATTCTCCCAGAACGCCGTGTATGGACTCAGGGCCCGCTCTAGGGGCGGACCACCCGGACATTTGTCCGGGGCGGCAAATCTAAAGGGCGGCATTTTGGTTGGGAATATGACAAAATATTGATAAGTTAAATACTAAATTAATCGAAATTTATACTTGTCGATTTTTTTCTTTGGCGGAAATTAACATGCAGTTTACATTTCGTATTTACTGTTTTTTCCTAAAAACTAAAAAAAATATCTGTAATCCATAATTCTGAGGAAACAACCATAAAAGCGCGGTACATTTAATTAAATAACAAGAAAGGATACGTACACTAAGTCGCGCACCGCATAGAACAGCACGCAGGGCGCTGCATGAACTTGTTTGAAACAGGAATAGAAAAAAACACTGAAATATTTACTAATTGAAACTCGCATACTCTACATATCAGCGTACGCTGCACTGAAGGCCCATTGAACAATAATGGGCCTATTGCATTAAAAGAGATATTAATAAAAGGTGGAATGTGTATAGTGTGCAGTTGACTTTTAGCGCATGTAAGTGATACGATGGAGAACATTTAAATTTAAAATACGGTCGCAAAAACATGTACAACAATTTTTTTTAAAATGAGTAAATTTAGGTATAGTATATGCAAAGGAATGTTTTAAAAAGAGATGAAGAACAGATGAAAAAATATTTTTTATTATAATAGGCTCTGGTTTGCGGCTGATACGTATTGCAGTAAATATTTAATTCTTTTATTTTTTTCGTTGTTCTTATAGTTTATCCACGTAGTTTTTTTGTAATTTGAATTTTAGTTGAATACAAAAAACAAATGAAGGCTTCGACTTCAACTTTAAAAGAATTGAATGACAATATAAGGAATTCTGAAGATATTGTTATTTTAATTAACAAAAATCCATTTAATCAACTGTCTTATGAAGATAAACTATTTGTCAAAGAATTTCCTAAAATGTTCTGTGATCTGGCAATTTATTTTTGTAGATGAGAGGGGAAAAATATGCATTTGCACATCCCTTGAAAAAATGTAACTTTCAATTATAAAGCATTTGACCTTGAATGACAAAAAACTTTCGCCTGCGGCGCATTTTTTTCTGGATTATTTGCCTCACCAAAGTTTTAGTACACGAGCCACTATTGTTATATACATATTCTAATAATGTATATTTAACAAAAATTATATTAAAATCAACATTTATTTAATCTATTTTGTACGTATACAAATGTTCATTTTAATTTAATATTTCTTCAATGCCTTATTAAAATATTGGTGCAACAGGACATTAATTTTTTTGTCAGTGTGGTTGTTCAATAAATAATACATTTTTGTAATATCATTAAAATTGTATCTGGTTAACAATTTGTAACTGGGTACAGGTAGTTTTTAATTATTGTTTTGTCCTATTTGAATGTTAATTATTATTCATGTTTCTTTCTAAATATATGTTTTTATTTTAATTTAAAACCATTTGATTTTTATTTTAAATAAAAGATATATAATTTTGAAATGTATATGTTTAAGGGGCGGCAATTTGTTTTTTCTGTCCGGGGCGACGTAAACGCTGGAGCGGGCACTGATGGACTGGAGGACTGCACCAAGCGCTGTGTTGATTTCGATGGAATATAATATTGAACAACAAATTGTGATTTTGATGATATAACGGCTATTGTCTTATTTATAAGGGAAGTCCTAAAACTTTATAACCATACTGTGGTAAATTAACTTCTACTATCTATTAATTATTTTAAATAACACTTTTTACCTCTCGCTAAGAGAGGTATTGCATTCATGCTAAAAATCGCATATCCAGATTTTATTGAATAAGCACGTTTTAAGGTCTCTACAATCCGATTTTAACATTTTTACGATCATGTCTGTGTGTGTGTGTGTGTGTGGAATTGTGGATGTGTGTGTGTGTGTGTGTGTATGTGTGTATGTGTGTGGGATGTTGGAAGGACGGTTACTCAAAAACTATAAGACTTTAAATTTGTTTAGCTACGTATTTCCCAATCGGACATTCATGGGAAGATCTGAAAAGGTTTTGGTAACAATTGGACAACCGGAAGTAGAAGATTCTTGAAAAAAAATCTTCTAAATATTATTTTTTGAAAATTTTTCTTGATAATATTAAAGAAAAATAAATTCTCTTTCTGATACATTTAAATATTTTTATACATATTTTATAGATTTAGAGATAAAAGGAATATAATATATAAAATAATGTTGTAATTAATTTTACAACCGAAAGGATGCCATGAAAAATAGTTGCAAATTTAAATTATTTGTAACTGACAGATAAATGTCAGTGTCAGAAATAATGATTAATGAAAGAAAAATGTATTTGGAGAATCCCTTAATTCTTGATCTGTGACTATTATGGAGATGACAAGTCTAGGTTGAAGGACTTAAATTTGTTTCAAACATTATGGGACAATGTACACCAGTACTGTAGACTAGAGTAACTTTGAATTGCGAAAAAGCTATCAAATTCTTCTCAAGTAAGTTGTAAATATTGACAAAATTACACATCGATATAAGAATAATCGGAGTGCAATCTATCCGTCACTTTATTAAAAGGAATTAGTGTTATTTAGATATAACAAGTATGAAAAAATAAAATGTAAAAGAAGATATATAAGAATAGATGCACAATCCAGATATATACATTTTAGACCGCCCAAAATTAATGTTTTTACTAGAAGAATATGAAGAGAAAGTAAACAAAGTTGTTCGAATTGAAAATTGCTGTTACCAGCCTAATATTTATATATGGTAAACTCTACTTTGTAATTTATTGTAACATAATTTATGGTAAATATCTTTATGTTGAGACATGCTATTATTGAATAATAAAGAAGTTTATACGTCATAGATTTATATGAAAATATTATTTGTATTTATAAAAATAATCTTTGCTTTATGCATACAGCCAGGTAAAATATACGGCGAGAGGTTATGTGCTGGCCACATCAGATTTTTATTCTTGCTATATTCTTCTGGTAAATAGTTTGTCTCCCTCGATTTGAGATTTGATTTTCTCCCTTTCCGTGTTAGTTTTAACCACCCCCACTTGCTGCAACCTTCGCCGCTTGAGTGGAAGTTGTGGTTGGAGTCGTTGTCTCTTCTGCCTCCTAGCTGCAGCTCCTGCTCATTATGTTTTTACGTGCTGCGCTTTCAAGCCACACGGCAGGCACTCTTCATCCTAGACGTCTACGGCCACTCACTTCCACGAACGCCCACATCCCACGTACCGCATTGTCGTGCGTCACTGGAAAGCTGACATGAATAGAAACACGAGGGCAGAAAAGATTGGGATTAATTTAATTTAGTTGCATCTAAAGGCCAACATGATAAGGTCAATGAGATTTTTAAAAATACGAGAAAATATCATTTATGGTTACTGACATTATAAGCATTGAAATTGACGTCACACAACACACATTCTCCCCTCCAGTACTACATATCTTTGGAAGAAGACGGCAGGCACGAAGAGCAGGGCCGGCTTGAGGCAGATGCAAACGGTGCAGCTGTACCAGACCCCGCGATTTGTAAACAATTTATATTTATTTACTACTGCTAAATATATAAATATAGTTCAATATAATTGTATTCATTAAAATGTTAAGGCAGAAGTTATATTTTGTGGCTAAATGTAGCTCTTCAATTTATAATAAAAATCTGATGTGGACACCACACGACTTCCTTGTACGATTATTAAATTATACATATTTTTTTAATAAATAAATTACAAAATATTAATTTTAACTTCAAAACAGTAAGATATATAGCGACCATAATCTAACCCGGTTCTTTTTAAAGAGAGTTTTGATTACAACAAAGAAATATTTGATTACAACAATGAATATGACTAATTTCACAATAAAAATATATTTGTTATTGTACGAATCATAAAATTACACGTATTTAACTTAATTTGACATGAACATGTTTTTGTCCTAAACCATAGCAAGCTTTATTACAAAAACAAAAAAGTATATAATTTTTAAATTTACATATCTCGCTTATAGAAAGGGCTAATTTAATAGTACTTGATGTACTAGACGCAGAAATTAATTCTCTAAAACTTTTATTTGAAGCATTTCTAAAATCAAAATAAAATCATTTTATTCAAGAAAAACTGTTAACAACTTCAAGTAATGTACCACTTCCGGTTAGCCTATTTTAACCAAAATCTATTATGTTATTTCGATTGACATAAAAGTCTTGTATACCATATTTGAAAAGTTTTGGATTATATTTTAAAACAGTTTTTCATTAAAATCTATTATAAGCTTCATATAAAGTGCCACTTCTGGAAATTGTGTAATAACCAGAAAGGGAGGTGCACAACTAGATGATATAGGAGGCCTAAATACAAAATTTCAACTTTCTACGGCTTACCGTTTTTGAGTTATGCGAGATACGTACGTACGGACGTACGTACGTACAGACGTCACGACGAAATTAGTCAAAATGGATTCAGGGATGATCAAAATGGATATTTCCGCTGAAATCTGAAAACCGAAATTTTTCGCGATTACAATACTTCCTTTACTTACGTACAAGGAAGTAAAAAAGATTGGATTACAGCAATAAAATCCTTGGTTATAGTAAAGAAATTTTGATTATAACATAAAATCCATGATTATAATAAAAAAATTGATTACAACAATGAAAATGACTATAGTCGCCGTCAAATAAAAATGGACTAATGTTCAAATTTTTCCCTTCTCCGCACCCTGTCCCTTGCCGTGCGGTGTTGCCGCTTCGTCATAACTTGACATTTTCAACATTGCCTTACTGAATTGATAACAATGTAGAAATATTTAGTCCATAGTCCATACTTATTTGACGGCAAGTATAACAACATTAATAATATTTTCATATTCATAAAAATGTTAAGTTAGGTATATCTTATAGCTCTTCAATTTATAAAAATAAATAAATATATCATCACCTCATCACGGCATGTTATATATTACCCATTACTGAGTGTGCCATTCTGCTTTGTACATAGATACCAGTAATGAAGAAATATTTGTACCGTGCGGGTGCTTACCAGGCGTCACATCACGGGCACTCATTTCTGGCGTGGAGAGTGCACCACAGGGGTCAATTTCGTGCCATTAAATTCAAAGTAATTTTTGGCGGCAGTCGGAATCGAACCCGGGTCCCCAGATTCGCGACCACGAAACCCCATTAAAAGAAAAATTTGATTACAACAATAAAATAATTAATTAATTTTGTTCACAATACTGAAAATGACTAATAACAATATTTTAGGATTCACTAAAATGTTACGGAAGAAGTTATATCTTATAACTCTTCAATTTATATAATAAATAAACCACGGCATATTACACATTGCTGGGTGTGACAATCTGCTTTATTCACATATAACGGTAATGATGAAATAATAAATTAATAGTAATTTATAAAAAGAAAAAAATTATTGCAACAATAAAATTCTTGATTACAATGAATAAATTTTGATAACAACAATGAAAATGACCAGTAACAATAATAATATTTTTGTATACATTAAAATGTTAAGGCAGAAGTTATATCTTTAGCTGTTCAATTTTTAATGATTTGATTACAACAATAAAAATCTGATGTGGCCAGCACATAACCTCTCGTCGTATATTTTACCTGGCTGTATGCATAAAGCAAAGATTATTTTTATAAATACAAATAATATATTCATATAAATCTATGACGTATAAACTTCTTTATTATTCAATAATAGCATGTCTCAACATAAAGATATTTACCATAAATTATGTTACAATAAATTACAAAGTAGAGTTTACCATATATAAATATTAGGCTGGTAACAGCAATTTTCAATTCGAACAACTTTGTTTACTTTCTCTTCATATTCTTCTAGTAAAAACATTAATTTTGGGCGGTCTAAAATGTATATATCTGGATTGTGCATCTATTCTTATATATCTTCTTTTACATTTTATTTTTTCATACTTGTTATATCTAAATAACACTAATTCCTTTTAATAAAGTGACGGATAGATTGCACTCCGATTATTCTTATATCGATGTGTAATTTTGTCAATATTTACAACTTACTTGAGAAGAATTTGATAGCTTTTTCGCAATTCAAAGTTACTCTAGTCTACAGTACTGATGTACATTGTCCCATAATGTTTGAAACAAATTTAAGTCCTTCAACCTAGACTTGTCATCTCCATAATAGTCACAGATCAAGAATTAAGGGATTCTCCAAATACATTTTTCTTTCATTACTCATTATTTCTGACACTGACATTTATCTGTCAGTTACAAATAATTTAAATTTGCAACTATTTTTCATGGCATCCTTTCGGTTGTAAAATTAATTACAACATTATTTTATATATTATATTCCTTTTATCTCTAAATCTATAAAATATGTATAAAAATATTTAAATGTATCAGAAAGAGAATTTATTTTTCTTTAATATTATCAAGAAAAATTTTCAAAAAATAATATTTAGAAGATTTTTTTTCAAGAATCTTCTACTTCCGGTTGTCCAATTGTTACCAAAACCTTTTCAGATCTTCCCATGAATGTCCGATTGGGAAATACGTTGTTAAACAAATTTTAAGTCTTATAGTTTTTGAGTAACCGTCCTTCCAACAACCCACACACACACATCCACACACACACACACACACACACACACACACACACACACACACACACATCATCGTAAAAATGTTAAAATCGGATTGTAGGGACCTTAAAACGTGCTTATTCAATAAAATCTGGATATGCGATTTTTAGCATGAATCCAATACCTCTCTTAGCGAGAGGTAAAAAAATTGATTACAATAAAAAAAAATCTGATGTGGCCAGCACATAACCTCTCGCCGTATATTTTACCTGGCTGTATGTATAAAGCAAAGATTATTTTTATAAATACAAATAATATATTCATATAAATCTATGACATATAAACTTCTTTATTATTCAATAATAGCATGTCTCAACATGAAGATATTTTACCATAAATTATGTTACAATAAATTACAAAGTAGAGTTTACCATATATAAATATTAGGCTGGTAACTGCAATTTTCAATTCGAACAACGTTGTTTACTTTCTCTTCATATTCTTCTAGTAAAAACATTAATTTTGGGCGGTCTAAAATGTATATATGGATTGTGCATCTATTCTTACATATCTTCTTTTACATTTTATTTTTTCATACATGTTATATCTAAATAACACTAATTCCCTTTAATAAAGTGACGGATAGATTGCACTCCGATTATTCTTATATCGATGTGTAATTTTGTCAATATTTACAACTTACTTGAGAAGAATTTGATAGCTTTTTCGCAATTCAAAGTTACTCTAGTCTATAGCACTGGTGTACATTGTCCCATAATGTTTGAAACAAATTTAAGTCCTTCAACCTAGACTTGTCATCTCCATAATAGTCATAGATCAAGAACTAAGAGATTCTCCAAGTACATTTTTCTTTCATTACTCATTATTTCTGACACTGACATTTATCTGTCAGTTACAAATAATTTAAATTATCAACTATTTTTCATGGCATTCTTTCGGCTGTCAAATTTATTACAACAGATTATTTTATATATTATACTTCTTTTATCTCTAAATCTATGGAATATATAATAAAATATTTAAATGTATCAGATAGAGAATTTAATTATCTTTAATATTACCACGAAAAATTTTCAAAAAATAATATTTAGAAGATTTTTTTTCAAGAATCTTCTACTTCCGGTTGTCCAATTATTACCAAAACCTTTTCAGATCTTCCCATGAATGTCCGATTGGGAAATACGTTGTTAAACAAATTTTAAGTCTTATAGTTTTTGAGTAACCGTCCTTCCAACATCCCACACACACACACACACACACACACACACACACACACACACACACACACACACACACACACAGACATCATCGTAAAAATGTTAATATCGGATTGTAGGGACCTTAAAACGTGCTTATTCAATAAAATCTGGATATGCGATTTTTAGCATGAATCCAATACCTCTCTTAGCGAGAGGTAAAAATTGAGTACAACAATGAAAATGACTAATAACATAAATAAAATTGGAAGCTAAAATATTATATATTTTAGCTTCCAATTTTTGACGCCCTTTTTAATTTGTCGTCCAACCGTAAAATCATATGGAATCTAAAATGAAAATGGCGTGAAGTATTGTGTTAGTCATTTGATGACGCAGGTGATTAAATGTTTAGGCACACAATCTAGAAAAATGTATATGAATTAAAAATATTTTAACTGAAAGAGTTTTTATTTACAATCATTATAATAATATGTCGATTCCTAACCTTTTAGAGGTTGGGAAATACATCATTTCTAACTGCAATGACAATCTCTTGGGTTGGAAATAACTTATTTCACTTCCATCCCACGGGTTGGAAATGTTTATGTAGGGGTTGCCTAGCAACATTGTCATAGATCCATATAATGATAAAGTAGGCTAAACAAATTTTAATAGAGATGTCAAAAAACATAAAAAAAATAAAGGTTATAACTCAATAATTTATTCTGAAAATTATTGATTTAAAAAGAGGATGATAGTGAATAAAATAGTATACATACCTCGGGAGTTTCATTGTAGCCTCGTGCTGTATCTCAGCTCGAGGCTTCGTCTCTCCGTAATATACACGAGCCCTCGGCTGAAATGGAACATATCCCGCCTCGGATGTAATATACTATTAAAAGCCGGTTTCTATTTTTGTGGAAGCAATGAATCTGAAATTAATCCTGGTTAAAACGAAATATTACAAAATAAAGTTACTAAACCTCTGCCAACTTCGTTGGTCAACAAAATTATAAGCGTCAGCAACAAACGTAAAGGTCAAAAACTTCACGATTAACGTTTTGTTGAGTGTAAATTTTACTTTTAAATTTACTTCAAGTTAACAACAGAGAGTATAAAGTTTTTTAATTACTTTTCCTTGTCCTTATAAAGAACTTGAAAACATTCATAAAATTACATCGAAATCATGATTCCAAATTAAATAATATTTCACTGGTATTTCATCCGTTATTTGTAAAATCTCTAAATATAAAATTACCTATATCAACGCAAACAAAAAAAAATCCATTGGGATGTGTCAAGCGTACGTTTTGAGCCATTAAAATGTGATGGCCTAAGGATAAAACTTGGGACTGCGGCGTTAATACAACCAAACATTATTCCTAATTATATTTACCCACATATATACAGTGTTTTTTTGAGCATTATGGAAATTAATTGGGTGGGCATGATCCTACGTTGTTACTAAACAAATAAAATTACTCGTTTGCTTACCGTGATTTCTCCAATGATTGCTCTATCTATACACTGATCCAGCAACAAAAGGATATCATCAGCGAAATATTACTAAATTTCAACAAGACTTAATTTTAAATGGAAGATCAGGAAACAGGATAATACGAAGAAAAACAAAAAAAAATGCTAGCTTTGTAAAATATGTATTTATCAACAGAAATTGATTGTTTTATTAAGATAAATTGTGTAATGATCACACTGGTATACGATGAAGATTATATACATACAGAGTAGCGTCCGGCACAACCGAACATAGGACTATAACATGTAAAATCAGACTTTCCTAATTTTCTGCTTCCCTAATTATTTTAGGAAAAAAAAACTTCAAATAAAAGTTGTAGAGATATGAATTAATAAGCAAAATTAGTTTTTTATGTCTCGTAATGGCAGAAATTAGGTATGAACAACATGTCGAAAATCACCTCAAAAATAGCAATAGCCATAGAATTAAGACAAAATAAATAACAAATGTCTAACGGTTTATCTGTCATGTTAGGTTAATTTATTTTTATTAGATATTATTTCTAATTTCTTTTCCTGTTAACAATTATCTGTTAATTTAAATTGATGTTCACGTTAACAGAAATTACAAATAATAATAAAAATAAATTAACCTATTTTAACAGATAAATATAGTTAACATTTGTTATTTATTTTGTCTCACTTCCATGGCTATTGCTATTTTTGGGGTGATTTTCGACATTTTCATATAGGCGATTGGAAATAAGATCGCAGCGCCAAAGTGGAACTTAATGTTAACGGGATAATTTGACATTTACTATTTGTATTTATGCATTACGTGTATAATATTAAGAGATATTACATATGTACACGTAAATATTATAAACATAATAGATAACACTTGTGTTTATACAATCAAGAAAATGTCACGTGTATAATTTATCCCGCCAAATATAGTTCCGAAAATACCACCAGATGTCATATTGCTTATTTCCCATCGCCTATAGGTACCTAATTTCCACCGTTACAAGGCATACAAAATTATTTTTGCTTATTGATTTAGATTTCAGATGCAGCATTTTATGCCCTACAACCTTAATTTGAAACTCTTTTTACGTAAAAAAAAATAAGGGATTAAGGAAATTACGAAAGTCTGATTTTATATGTTAAAGTCTTATGTTCGGCTGTGCCGGTCACCACTCTGTATAAGTAGAAACAGCTTCAGAAGCATCATTCAAAATTCTTAGGGTAACTACATAAAATAAATTTGAAAAATACTATAACGTTTAATTATTTGGGCGAAGTGTAAAAATCAGAGAAATATTATTAATTAAAATAAATGTTTATTAAATAATAAATAATTAAGATAAAGATAATAAAAATAACTAATACTATGATTAAATAAATATATGCACTAATTTAAGACCAAGAATATTATTAAATACTTAAACACTAAAATTATTTATTTAAACAATATTTATATCACTATATTTATTTATATAACTATATTTATTTATGTTCACAACTCGTAGACTCTTTATTTATATCACCAACTGATCATTTCATCAGTCGTGTCTATGTCAGAATGTCCCCAGCTGTCTTCCCTGGCGATATTTATACCATTCGGCGTCCGTCTGGAACATTCGACGCGATAATAGCATCAAATACAAAGGGATCAGCCGACCGTACGTAATTAAGCAGGTCTAGACCTATGCGCCACGACTACGTCATCGTTCGAGAACGTTCTACTAGGGCGGCGGGCACATACGGGCGCGTTGCGCTTCAATACTATAATTCTGTAAAATTTTGTTCCACCAATGATTTACGAAGTACATTTAATTATAAGGACGGAGGAACGATAAAAGAATAATATGTACTTTAACGTTCATTTTCCACCTTCCTGAAAACTCACTCATTAGTCTGATTCATTCATATCACATTTTGTATGGTTATATTTCGCTCTGTTCCTACTTAATCCGTTCTTCGCGTATTTTCCTCTCTTTCCAAAGTGTTTTCCCATTTCTTTCGCATATTTTCATTCTATTTCATTATTAATTTCATTAACCTTAAAGTTTGCGATGTTAATGTTGACGTTTCGTACTTGTGATTTTAGTTTCTACGCGGCGCGGTAGTCGCATATGTTATTCGAGTTTGTAGCCGTAGCCAGCCCCTCAGGCATAGAATATCTTTGGAATGTACCAGTCGCATATGTGGTGTGCCCTGATTTATTATAACAAGGAATCTGTCTTACTTTAGAGTTAAAGTTCTTTAATTAAACAGGTTGCATTCTGAGTCTAAGATCCACTGTTTAACTAACCGAGATTTCAACCCCCTTGCCTAGCTTTGGTATTTATAACCACAAAAGCCCAGGTGGACCTTTCGCCATGTTATAGCACGCAATAAACAAAAATAATTGTAGAGAAATGACTAAAAACAGAAGATAAGGAGAATACAAGAACTACTCCAAGAATTTACCTTCATCGGTATTATCTTAGCTTGGAAAACAAATTTCAATAAAAAATATATTAGCCCTAAACCCCCGATTGAAAATTAAATACATAATTTTAGAAACTAACGTTTTGACATGAACGATAAAAAATCTGATGTGGCCAGCACATTACGTTCCATCAATTCTGTGAATTTATGTTCAAATTCCATGCATATATTTTCATGTAAAAGATTCTATATTTCTACTAAAATTAATTTATTACCAAACTATGTAAATTGCACTTGACACTTATATCTTCTTTTTGTTCTTCATTAGCTTTTCCCATTCGTTAGGGGTCTCTGTTCTTGATTTTCTTCAACCACTCATTTCTGTTTTGCGTGTCGTCCTCATTCAGTTCCTTTTCTCTCAATTCTTCCGCAATACAGTCCTTTCATCTTATATTTGGTCTTCCTCTGTTCCTTCAACCTTCTATTACTAAGCTATTCATTCCTCTTCCAATATATTCTTCATCTCTCCTCATGACATGTTTAAACCATTGTAATCGTCTACTTGTATCTTTCTAGAAACTACTATCACTCGAGCCATTTCTCATTTCTTCTCACTCCTTATCCTATATTTTCGTGTCGTCCCCAACATCTATCTCAACATCCTCATCTATCTGCCACATTAATTTTCTTTTCATTAACACTGACATCTGTCAATTAGAATTTTCTTAATATACTCGTAGTAGTTGTTTCCATGGTTATAGAATAGCTGGCTGATTTATAAAATTTAATAACTTTATAATTTTTGAACTCTATACCCATTGAATATGAAGTATGAAATGCAATCATTTCCTATAGATAATATAACATTCTTTAATATATATATATATATATATATATATATATATATATATATATATATATATATATATATAATAACATTAAATGTCATAAACTGATATTTAACAGCGGTTTTTCAAAAAAAACTGTTAAAATCTTCAAATGAGGGTACCACCGGTTGACTAATTATAACCAAAATCTAATCAGCTCTTCATATGGATGTAAAGAAAAGGAATGCGAAAGAATTATAATTTTTAAAATAGTACTGTTGCAGTTATTGTCTATGAAAAAACCATTACACACATATACACACACATACATATATCATCGTAAAAAGGGTAAAAACGTATTGTAGGAACCCTAAAATGTGCTTATTCACTAAAAACTGACCATCGAATTTTTTGACCAAAGACAATACTTTCCTTACCTAAAGGAAGGTAAAAATTAACAAAAAATATAACTGGCCTTATATTTGTACCTCAGGGGTAAAGAATCGTATCTCACATTTTTGTCCAAATTGATATAATGAATTATTATGTGTAAATGGACCTTTATCAAAACTAGATTGATAAACAATTCTATGTCCAACATTATTTGTGAAACATATTGAAATTAATAATTACAATATAAGTAAATCTTACCATAAATTCTATTATTATTTTTTCAAAATTTGTACGAATTATATGAAAATATATTATATTAATATCTTTGAAAATGAACTATTTTTATTAAAACATTAATATTAAAATTATACACCAATATCATTAAATTTAAACAAAATGTTGGATATTTATCATCAAAATTATTAAACAAATTATAGGGAAAACATTATAGAATATATCAATATATTTATAGCAATTTTAAATAACATTTTTCCATTCCATTTCTTTGTAATATTCAAAAACATTGCCCATATTAAAATTATATGTATGCGGAATATGAATTTCTTTTATCGTGTAGGCTTGTTGATTCCGGTATTTCATAACGAAGATTCATAGCGAGCTATGGCCAGTCATTATCTTGGCTTCACAATAAGCGAATGTTGTTGTTTGTGTCGTGATTTTTAACAAAATTTCATTGAAAATATGTAAAACTGTATTATTCAATATATTGAATCGTGTTTAGAATTTAATTCTCTTTCTAGTGATATAGATTTCATATAGGACAAGTGATAGAGGTTTGTGTTATGTTCAAATAAGTGGTGTCAGAAACAGAAAGACATAATGACTATTATAAGGTATACAAAGCGTTCATGAATATTTGAACGAAACTGCAATGAAAATATTTATTGTTTAACATATTTTTATTTTATTTTTACAGTGTTTTGTGGTGAACTGGACTTGGAAATCGACAAAATCTTCGGGTAAACCACACCACAACGTCAGATAAGGTAGGAAAAGCACATATTCTTGCTCATAATAAAAATAAATTGAATTTTATATAATTGATGAGATAAATAGAAAAAGTTCCCAAGCGATATATGGTCGGAATGCTTTCAAAATAATCATGAATTTTGCATCAATCTCTTCTGTAAACGAAAGTTATTTTTATAATTTTGCCAAAAACTGAAGTACTTATTAAAACTTTTCTATGGGAAGACGCATGATCATAATTTAACATTTAATTAAAGTTCTTGTTTTTCGAATTTTTCAGGCAAACATTTTTCAGTGTACACTTTAGTTGTAACTGTCCATCCAACTTAAATGCATTTACTAGTGATAAGATAAGACCGGCAGTCCGGGAGAGTTGACCCACAATTCAAAAAATCTGTTGTGGCCATTCCATTGTGATATATCTAAGTATTGTATTTAACATTTCTCGTACCCACAAAAAAATCTAATTACATCTAATATTTATATTTACGTATTTTCTATAATTTTAAATTCATTGTATGAGCAAGTTTTCTCTATTTCTTCTAAATGTTCGAGGTTTTTCCAATTCATTAACGGGATTGGCGGTATTTTTGAAGGGTTCATGTAATATACCTATAATTTTAAATATATAATTAATAATACAATAAGAAATAGTACATATCGGTCCCAGAAAAAGCCTTCAGTACTATCTCTGAATTTTTGACACTGTCATTAGTGACATTTATCTGTCAATTACAGACATTTTAATTTCTCAAGTAGTTACCATGGATATGTTTAGGCTCTGAGCAGGCTGTGAAATTTACTACAACAGATTATTTTATGAGGCCGTTACCATACATGATTACAATCAACGCCACGTACTGATAAATTTTGTAAGTAGGTTCACGAAATTACTACATATTTTTGCAAGCAAGATTAAATAATATTAGCTTGTTTATGTATTTACCGATAGACTAAATATTCTGTCCATGTAGAAACATTCGATAACAACGTTCTATTATTTGAATTTTGGCACAAAAGTCATTTCACCAGATAAGGCATCTCTCCCAGACTTAGCCTATACTTAGCAATGCTTCTTGGTTATTGTTGTCAATTTTTATTTTTCAAATACCCTGCATTATTTTTTATATTTATTAAACAACACCCCCTTTTCGTAATAGCCAAATCTTTAAAACTATTCTTCATAGAATCCTCCACAAATACCCTGGAGTTTATTTCCTGAAGATAAAATCTCGTGGCGCTAAAAGTATGTAGCAGCTTCTACTCGTAGTGCCAGTAAGTGCAGAGCATGCTTGCCCTACACAACGGCGAATTAACGAACGTTGTGTGTAACCGTGACAAACAAGTAGCTGCAATATCCTGCACCACGGTGATATTAAAATTTCCACAAAAAGGCTAATTTGTGCATAGGTAGCCTAACTTCCCCAGCAGTTTATAATGTTATTTTATTTGCACAAATTGCGGCAAAACAAGAATTTATAATATAATAATTAAAGTTAATTTGTGGTTTAGTAAATTCCTAGGTTTTCAATACTAAAACTACAGTTCGCATATAACATTTAGCTGGAAAATGCGCGGTACAGTTAGAGTTTTCGACTTTTATGTGTGCTTTTTAATAAAATAGCGTTTTGCGGTGAATGGCTTTGATAAAATTTAATGAAAGTCAAAAAAATCCTATGCGTTTGAAGAAAAATTAATTAAATAAAAGTCTGTTGTGGCCAGCACAATACTTCTCGCCAGTCTAATTTAGTTTACATTAATATTATGCAGGATATTCTATTTAAGTTTGCCACCATTGCTATATGAGAAGTATTAAGAGATACAATGGTGGTTAAATTAACAAAGATATAATGTTTTGTAAAACTATGACAAAAGTATTAATAATTTGTTTTTGAATGAATGTATAATTTTAACTTTAATTTAATTATAATGAAGTATTTGAACATTTCTTTTATTACTTTATATTATTTATTTTTATTAAGGTCATGAAGACAAATAAGGCCCACCTTAATTAAAATGAAACATTTTGAATAATTGGTAATTTTTATTGAAAAAGTTTTGTTCATATTAAACTTTGTTTCATTATAAATAGCAAAATTAGCATTTTTAAACTAATTTTCATATAATAATAAACTATGGTAGTATAATAAGGTCACTGAAGATAAACATTTGGAGAAAAATTAACAAGTAATAATATTCTTTTACATAGGAGCTGGATTTAGATAAATTTTTAGCATATTTTAGCCTGAATTAATCCATCTGGGCCCATACAATCTTTTACATTTTATTACATCTATGGCAAAACCATGTCTCCGATGTTCTTTTCAAATTGTTAATTTATTATTTTTAGCTTGATTCATCTATTTTGCACCAAATTTATTGGGTCTTATTTGTTCCGGGATAGTTTGTTTATTTTTTTTTTTTTCAAAACAATGGAAATGATATTGTTTCACAAATTGTAAGAGTCAATGAGTGTGCCTGAGTGTCTGGTCGCGAATCTGGAGACCCGGGTTTGATCCCGACTGACGCCAAAAATTAATTTGAATTTTAATGGCACAAAATTAACCCCTGTGGTGCACTCTCCAGGCCAGTATTGAGTGGCCGTGAGGTGACGCCTGATAAGCGCCCGCACGGTACAAATATTTCATCATTACCGATATCTCTGTACCAAGCAAATTGGCACACCCAGCTATGGGTAATATGCCGTGATGATATATTTATTTAAAGAGTAATTGAAGCACATAAACAACATTGAAAATTAAGATACACATGGGCCATAATGCACGCTGGGCCTTATTTGCGTCAGGTACCTTATAATATCTGAAATTGTGTCCTTGAGTAGTTTAAGCTGTAAGATTTATTACAACAGAGTATTTTATATTTATTTTTTATTATTTCTAAAGTACTTAATAATATAGTTATTTGTTTAACTAGGCACTCTGCTGTAAATCCGTATTTATTGCCGTGCTGAACACATTATTTTTTTGCCGATTTTAGAATTAATACTAATTTAGTGATTATTTTTAATACCTATTTGAAAGTTATCGCCATCAAATTATGTTGCTATACGTTTGTTGAACGGCTGCTATGAGTTTGTTGAGAGGTTGCTATGTAAATTGCAACAATAGGCAGTAACATAATTTTTACTGCCTATACAGTAAAAGTGTCATTTTACAGACTGTTAGCTGTCAAAAACTCGCATTTTTAATGTCAATAGGCAAAAAAACAACTTAAATGTAACAGATAGAGTATTTTCTAATATAAATTAGATAGGTAATACTTCCGATTATCCAATTATTATCAAAAACTAATCACCTTTTCCAGTTATATGTTAAAATGAGGTATACACAGTTTCATAGTTTTTAATCTCATAGTATTTTTAATTTTCTTTTGCATGCGGTGTGACCGTAATGCAGCTGAGTATCATTTATACTCGGATTTAAAACACTACACAATAGTATGCCCAGTTCGCCAGTATACCACAATTAAAACAAGATAGTTCTCATAAATTGTCAGTAACTACACGATAATTTCTAAATCAGCTAACTGTTATAAACAAATTCCACAACTGGGCGGTCATGCTCGTGCGTTTGCGCGTATGAGCATTTCTGAATTTAATTGTCGCATTCTGAAATGCGTGAAGCAATTTCCATATGCGGTATGCGATGCGGTTCACTCTCCATTTACATCAATATGTGAATGGTGGCCACAGATCATGTGATCACCATATATCACAGCCAATTTGGGGGCAGTAGCTCAGTAATAAATCATATAATAGTAAGTGATATATTTGTACTAGTGATGTGCAATTACCACGTCAGCGGGCAATTCATTACTTATGCAAAGCAGATTGGAGTAAGATACGAGAACTACAATACCCAATGTAATGTACAATAATTGCAATTGGTTTGTTACATTAAAGAATTTGATTTTCGTTTATTTCATTATTTGCAACTACATAAATAAGTATTGAATCGGATTTTTTTTTTAGTTTTTCAGTCTGATAAATTAAATCGCAAATGTTGATTTGTAAATTTGTTAAAAATAGCGAAAACATCTATTTTTTATTCATAAAAGTGGCAGTTTTCATTGAGTTTATGTTAAGTATTTATATTGTAACTCTGTACAATTTGTAAGACAATTTACAATCTCCACTCTATCTATACAAGTATGGTATAGTTTATAGTAGTCTCCACGTAAGAATGGCATTGCATAATATGTACAGACACCTAAGATCATGGAGGCAATCTTTACTGAAAAGGCTTTGTTCATATTACTCTTTGTTTCATTATAAATCTAAAAAAATCTAATGTGCTTGCTTGATTTCTGGTCGCGAGTCTGGGGAATCCGATTCGATCCCGATCAACGCCAAATATTTCAAATTTTAAATGGCACAAAATTGACCCCTGTGGTGCACTCTCTACGCCAGCAATGAGTGCCCGTGAGGTGCCGCTTAGTAAACACCCGCACGATACAAATATGTCATCATTACCGAAATCTGTGTACAAAGCAGATTAGCACACCCAGGAATGGGTAATATGCCGCGATAATATATTTATTTATTTTTACCTCTCGCTAAGAGAGGTATTGGATTCATGCTAAAAATCGCATTTTCTGTATTTTACGTTGCAGATTGGAGACCATCTTCACTTTCATCTTGTGTTTATATCATTTAAATATTGTCTTCCTACGGGCTGTATATCTATTCTTTATATTTAGATTTTTTAATTTTAAATTAATTCTATGAAGAAATTTTGTCCTCTTCTAATTTTTCAAAATGTTTCCAATTCATTGTCGGGATTGACAGTATTTTTAAAGGGTATATGTAATATACTTATAATTTTAAATATATAACTATTAATACAATAAGAAATAATATAATGTATTGTATGTATTTCCCAGGAAATATATTCAGCAATGTATCTGGATTTTTGATAGTGATAGACATCGTTGTGAAAATGTTAAAATTGGATTATAGGGACCTTAAAACGTGGTCATTTACCAAAATCTCGATATGTGATTTTTAGCACGATCCCGATACCTGCCTTACCAAGGGTAGCGGGAGATAAAAAGAATATTAAAAAATTTAAAATAAAATTTATGCTTGACAATCGAGATGGTACGTCTAATTTACCTTTATTTTATCTTTATCTATGAGTGTGTAGAAAACCACACCGGTTCAACTAATATAAATGTGATTTAGGTACAAGGGCCTTAATACCCGCTGGGCCTTATTTGCCTCAGCTACCTTACTAGAAAACTATTTTTTCTGCATCAAAAAAAGTTCATTCAGACAAAATCAATATTATAGTCCCTTTCGATAGTTTTTTCTGCATTATTGATATCATGTAAAACAACACGAAATAAAAAAAAAAAATGTTAAAATACACGCCAATGTATACGAATTATGATGTTAACAATTCCAAATTATTTTCTGAACAAAGTTACAACCTACGTCGCCTTAACAAATTCTATAACCTGTGTGATAAAAAGAAACAACAATTATGTAAGTCGTCAAAAATACACTTTTTATTCTGCAATGCCATTCTTACGTAGATATTATGTTATATTTTATAGTGTTCTCCATTTATATATTTAGTACGAACTTTTTTTACACTGACTGCATAACTCATTTTGCATTTATACAGTCAGTGCGCACTAGCTGAGTTTAACATGTTTCATATATACTTTTCGAATGAACTGAATTTTACGGATTGCGCACTTTCTTGCACTTACTACAGTCGTCAGTTCTTGCAAGTGCATATATTTTGAGTTGTAGAAAGTGTGTAAGTACAATGGATGTCAAAAAATTAAGTTTGTTAATAATACTCGTAGAAGATTAATTGGAAACGTATATTTCTAAATATATACAAATAAACAGTTGCGGCTATACATAACCTCTCTTTTTGACAGTAGCAGCTAACAAACATGCACTGAGCTTTTGTAACATGTACATATTTCATTTAAAGAAGTGACACCTGGTAAACGCTCGCACGGTTATAATACGAGGTTTGGCTATTAAATAACGAGACTGCTTATGAAAAAGAGTTTTATTTTAAAAATTATTTTATAATCGAATGCTCCCCTTCAATGTACTCCGCTCCCCTCGCCACACCGTTCCATTCGTTTTTTCCATTGGTCAAAGCAATGTTGGAAGTCTTCTTTTGTAAGAGCGTTTAGGAGCTCCGCCGATTTTCGCTTCACCTCTTCCATCGACTCGAAACGGCTTCCTTTTAAGGCAGACTTAATCTTCAGAAACAGAAAAAAGTCACAAGGTGCTAAATCAGGCGAGTACGGCGCGTGATCGAGCACTGCAGTGCCTCTAGCGGCTAAATAACGCTTCACAGACAGCGCGTTATGGGCAGGTGCGTAGTCCTGGTGCAAAAGCCACGACTTGTTTTTCCACAACTCCGGCCGTTTCTTAAGAACTTGTTCTCGCAGTGTTGCCAAAACTTTCAAATAGTAAGTTTAGAATCTCAGCAATCATCCGAATGCTCATACGACGATCTCCACGTTTCAGTAATTTTGATCACGGTTTGCGGAGTTGAAACAGACTTGGACGTTGGTCATCTTCGGTGCTCTCTCGGCGTTCAGAAAACCGTTTATACCATTGGAAAACACGTGCTCGAGATAGCACTTATAGCACTCTGTCGGAGTTTTTTTTAATTTAACGAGAAATTTCACATTGATCCGTTGCTCGTGTTTTTCGTCACACATTGTTATCGGCACGAGAAAAAAAAACACGTTCGTTTCTAACCTCTATAGAAAAAATACTACTACAGCGACAAAAAGGTGTGTTCGTACCGGAATAGTAGACACTTCCAGCTATCCAACGCTGCATTCGTTTCCCCCCTATCCCTCTAGGACGCCTTCTGCGCGCGCAGTCTCGTTATTTAATAGCCAGCCCTCGTATATCACCATTACTGATATCTGTGTATAAAACATATTGGTACAACCACCAATGGATAACACACCGGTATGATTTTTTTAAACATTTGTATTCATCGATTTATTTTCTTAGATTTTATATTTGAAAACAGTAAATGTTGATTATAACTAGAGCAATATTAATACGTTTAATGAGGAGATACGAATGCGCTTTTATTATTTATAACAACAACATCATTAATAATTAAGTAACTTTAATGAGCATAATGCAACAAAATTCCTTTCAGTGTGAAAGTCTGTAAAACTATTACCTTCGGCATTCAACTTTAGTTAAAGTCAAATGCGTTCAAAGCAAATATAGTTTATTAGCTTATGAAAACTATTCATTAGCAAACTGCATCATTAACAAGCGATGAAAGCCTTTCCTGCCGAATGCATCTTGAAGAGGAAGTATTCAACCTTTGCCCTACATGCGAAATGCATTAAACTGCAATGTATGATTCCCGACAGATTACTAATCTGTTCGGAATGAAATACAAAGCGGAAAGATTTAATGAATTCACTTTGTTGCACTGCAGTGGACCTACAGTAATGAAACATTAAAATTCCGGAGGCTAGGATTAAATTTATTTCACTGGTCCGCCTAACATTTATGCTGGATGTTGCTCTTATTTATTTTGCGTTTTATTTTTATTTTTAACGCTAAAATATTTATGTGGAGATATATGCATTTTACGGGAAAGTAGAACGACCACAGGGATTTTATTTTATTTGGTCCCTAAACGAGAATTAATATTTTAAGTATTAATAAAGAAGATTTATGGAGATGTTGCTATTTATATGTTTCCAATACTATTTTTTGCTATTTATACGAATCAGTCCTAAGTACACATGCCGGCAAAATTAGAAGAACGCCAAAAAAACTATGTATTTCAAAATGTATGAACCGTCTATATTTCATATTTGTGTTGGTAACTCTACTTCTACAACAAGTAAAAAATGACGATATAACACCTAAATATAGGCACCTACTAAAAATTAATTGTCATTTATCCAAGTGTTAAATAATGCTCGGTTTTTAGTTTATTAAATATGGGTGTTTAATTCTTGTTCATTATAGATCAAGAATTAACAATCACTTCTACTTTTATTGTTTCATTTCGAAGTATTTAGAGTAGAATATTATTTTTCATTTTTTCAAAATAATTTTTCTACTCTGAATACTTAGAATTGAAACGACAAAAAAATAATAAATTATTGTTAACCCTTGATCTATAGTGAACACGAATTAAACACTCATATTTACTGAAACTAAAGACTGCGCAATATTTAACACCTCGATAAATGATAATCAATCTTTAGTAGGTGGCTAAAATGAGGTGTTCTATCGTCATTTATTATTTGTTGTAGATGTAGAATTACCAACATAAATATGAAAAACAGGGGATTCATACTTTTTGAATTCCATATATTTTTACCTCTCGCTAAGGAGGTATTGGATTTATGCTAAAAATCGCATATCCAGATTTTAATGATTAAGCACGTTTTGGTCCCTACAATCCGATTTTAATATTTTTACGATAATGTCTGTGTGTGTGTGTGTGTGTGTGTGTGTGTGTGTGTGTGTGTGTGTGTATGTGTGTGTATGTGTGTATGTGTGTGGGTCGGTTGGAAGGACGATTTCTCAAAATCTATAATACTTAATATTTTTTTAACTACGTTTTCTCAATCGGACATTACTGGGAAGAGCTGAAAAGATTTAGGTAATAATTGGACAACCGGAAGTAGCAGCTTCTTAAAAAAAATCTTCTAAATATTATTTATTGAAAATTTTTGTTCTTGCTTATTAAAGAAGAGTAAATTCTCTATCTGGTACATATCAATATTTTATTATATCTTTTATAGATTTAAAGATAAAGAAATATAAGTTATATAATAATCTGTTGTAATAAATCTCACAGCCCAAATAATATCATGAAAACCAATTGAAAAATTAAAATGTTTGTAACTGACAGATAAAAGTCAGTGTCAAATATCAAGAGATATTATTGAAGATTTTTTCTGGGAAGTGCATAGATTATATTATTTCTTATTGTATTATTAGTGAAATATTTAAAATTATAGGTATATTACATATACCCTTCAAAAATCTGTCAATCCCGACAATGAATTGAAAACATTTCGAAAAATAATTTCTTCATAGAATGAATTTAAAATTAAAAGATCTAAATATAAAGAATAGATGTAGGTAAGTAAAATTTTTGGTGTAGTGTAGGTATACAAGAAATGTTAAATAGAATAGGGCGCGAACAGTCATATCATTTTGTTGGCCTTGACATGCAGATATGTGGCCCGTTTCAGAATGATAGCTAGTAATTACGTACATAAATGTCAAATATCATAATTATTCATTCTAAATTTAGTGATTTTCCAATTCCCTGTGATTTATTTTCCTCAAAAAGTAAATTCCAGGGTGACAAATTAACTACGTGAATTTAGAAAATCTTGAAATTTTTAATAAGAAATTCTAACATTTTACATCTATGTACATAATTATTAATTGTCATTCTGACACGGGCCCCCATATCTGCATGACAAGGCCAACAATGTTAAATGCCTGCTCGCGCCCTATACTTATGTAACCAAAAACGGAAATGGTGCGATGTATTGTGCTGGTCACAACAGATTTTTTTGGCGTTCCGCAATTTTACCGGTGTATGTATTAAGTTCATTTTGTCATGTTTATTATGGTGTAAAAATGCTAATTTTGGTAATAATATTTTCAAACACTTACAAGCCAAGTACCTTTTCTATTGAAATCTTGATACTAATAAAACAGGTCTGTTCGATGACTTGAACGAGGTGGTTACAGTGTTAACTTTTTACCACTGAAGTTTTTTACGAAAAACGTGTAATTTGGTCAGGCTATTCGATGAGAAATATTTCAGTTCTCTTTTATTTGAACCGACTCGCGAGATAGGATGAACTCGCCGAAATGCGTACTAGTTTTTTTAAAGTTTGACTTTACGGCTCATATTATTTTTCAAATTCTAAAACTATTAATTTAAAGTTTTTAGTAATATTTGTTGAACTTTACCGGTTGTATTAAACTTGTGCATTCTTAATTGAATTCACCAATTTATTTGTGTGTGTCATTTTTAAAATGTCGGTCACTAAAACGCACTTCCACACGTCCGTAACTTCATATTAAAACGTGCAATACATTCGGTAATGTATGTGCCGAAAATTCCAAAAAATTATATGTTATTAGATTTTTACAGAAAGTAAATATCTTTATTCTCTCAAATTTTACATGAGAAACAAATATGACCGCCACAAAAACCAAAGGTATTATAAGGGCAATAAAATAAAAATATTACTGAATGTTATAGGATGTATTTCTAATTTCTCTTAAATCGATTGAGCCGGAATAGCTGATACTGATTTTCGGGAAGTGCGTTGCCATGTAGGCACTTTTTCACTCCTGAATTTTTGTAGGGCAAGTACGAGTTAAATTACACAAACAAGTAAGTGGTTGGGTACGTTAATCAAAACCATTTAAGAATTTGTAATCAAACTTACAGAAATACATAAATAATAATAATAATTATGATAATAATAATAAAACTAATAATAATAATAGATCTTTATTTATCAAGCAAAAGTCAGCAAACTTCCACCATGTCTTTATTTATTGTCGTATTGAATCTTGAATCTGATGTGAGTACTCACTCTAGATGGCGCGATGTTGTCTATGTATGCTAGTAGAAACATGTTAAGGGAGTGTGTTATTAATTCACTATATTGATATGCACAAAAATAAAAGAATCACAGCAGTAGAATCGCGCCATATAGAAATATAGAAAAGTGGCGACTCGTTGCTAGGAAAACGATATTTGTAGAAAATAAACTAAAAGTCGGTATCGCGCCAAGAAAAAAACTTTATTTTCTTCGTATCTTTATGTCAAAATAATTAGAAACTAAACGTAATTTTTCGTTGTAGAAAACTTTATTTTGATCACAAGAATAAATTTATTTGGTGAGTAAATAATATAGTTTTCAATATATATTGTGACGATACGTACCTCGTCTCAGTATTCATGTTTAGAAACAATCGAAGTCAACTTTAAACGATGTAATATCGTAAATTAATCACAGCATCCTGGAATTATAACTAGTCAGAGATTTGCAAATAAATGTATGTTTGACTTACCTGTGTAATGTAAAACCATAATACCAAGCGTGTACATTTTTGTATATTATTGTTATACTGTTTATTGGTTGTAGATAGGATTTGTTACACATTTAATTGATCTCTAGAACTGTTAGTTGTTTTCGAGATTATGTTCAGCGCCGTGAATTGAGTGGCATGTGTCAATGGCATGCTCAATTCTTATTATTGTAAAATACTAGATATTTCCTGATTTACCAAATCTCGGGTATAAAAGACCGCACATCGTCCAGAAGAATCAGTTCTTCAGTTCGTCCGACTGAACCTAGTGGCTGGGTTCCGGAACTTGAGCTGCAGCTGCGTGCTTTTCGGAGATAAACCCTAACCCATCTCCGCAGATAGCTATCCAGCAATCCTCCCTCTCATTCAGCATCCGCCGCCGAAGCCTCCTGAGCAATCCGAACCTTGCTGACAAAGAGGAATACGACAAGATGGCCCCACCACAACCAACCGGGCTACTGTCACAAATGGCGCCTTAACAGGGACCGTCACAATATATAGGGTAGTGACCGCGACCCCGGAACATAGGACTTTAATATATAAAATCATACTTTCTTAATTTCCTGCTTCCCTAATTATTTTAGGTAAAAATGCTTCAAATAAAAGTTGTAGAGCATCTGAATCAATAAGCAACATTAATTTTGTATGCCTTGTAACGGCAGGAATTAGGTATGAAAATATCTAAAATCACCGCAAAAATAACAATAGCGTATTTCAGCGCACATTTCACATTTTTCTCGCCGGCAATGCAAACAGTGTCTATTTTATGAATGAATGTTATCATTTTCGTCAATCAATCAAAAATGTTTTAGGAAATATTTTTCTGCATAATTTTCAATTTTAGGTTGTTCATAATCATATCCATAAATTTAATCACTATCATCAAAAAAAATTTCATAATCCGCGCGCAGTACACATATTAAAATCATTTATTTCTATTTTCATTTTGACGCAAATTAATAAGTATCAAAATGGCAACTACACGCTCTACCCATGTTCTATCCGTTCGGTTAATCAAGCTACAGATCGGAAATCGTAGATGAATCTCTCTCGTGATCAGATTGCTCAGAGTGCTCGACAGATTTAAATCCGTGTTTAGATTGCTCAGAGTGCTCGACAAATTTAAATACCGAACGCGCCCAGTAAAGGGATCTATGATAATGTTGCTAGGCAATCCTACATAAACATATCCAACCCGTGGGTGGAAGCGTTTTCAGTCATTTCCCGCCCATGAGATTGTCATTACAGTTAGGAATGACGTATTTCACAACCTCTAAAAGATTAGGAATTGCGATATTACTATAATGATTGTGAATAAAGATTTTTACAAAACTTGTATAGTATCAAATATGCAGTGACATTTCAGAAAGTTAGGTAAACTTCAACATTTTACAATGGAATTAGATAAAATACATTTGAGAACTTTATTTCCCATTATATATTATATTAGTACATTCGGGAAGCTTTATTGGAGTAGGTATTATTGTAATTTTGTGTCGGATACTTATTTATTTCAACACCAACACGACCCCTTTATTTGCCAGTTTCATTGTCCTGTCCCTTCAAAAATCCTCCCCCGTCCTTAATGACGTTCTCCACAAACATTAATTTCCTCTTGTAGTCACCTAAGCAGAAGATAACTAATAAATACCCTTTTGCGCGTTCAAATAACTTGTTTGTGATTTGTATAAGTTGTTTCTCGCAACAGTGGCAGTGCTGACTAAACTGAAATTATCAACGTTTCGCAGTTTGCAACTTCACGGTTTTCAGTTGACTCGGTCCGCATTAGCAGCGCCGTGAATGCCGGCTAACCGAGTGGGGAAACTTTTCCCACCCCGATGTAATACATAGAGAAGGACGAAGGAGCAGTCGACGTCGCCAAGCAAAGCCACGGACGTTAGCAAACTTGCAGAGTATCATACAAGAAGCAATCGAGATGCAACTCTTGTTTATTAGATTGTGGAAGACTTGGAAGCAATGGTGCTTTTCAATAGAATAAATTTATGGAAACTTACGTATCCATTTACATATAAGAACAGGACACACTGTTAACGTAATTTGTCACAAATTATACAGCAATGGTACAGATATTTAAACAAAAATTCGTTACCCGCTAATAACGTTTTCCATTTATATATTTAGTTTTGCACTTAATGACGTCATGCCCGGCACTAGTTGTTGTAATATGTGTAATTGAAATAAAGCATCTTACAAAAGTTCAGTGAAACTTTGTTAACTGTCATTGTCAAATAGAGAGATGGATATCATAGTGAAGCACGACGAGGCAAGAGTACTCCCGCATTTTATCTCATCTCGTTGCTTTTTGTGAGACGAGAACGAGAGCGAGTTTGTGGTTTTAAATTCGAGGCGAGGCCGATATAACAACTGCGAGAAGCGAGAAATCTCGCGAGATTCTCGCGAGTGTCTCGCAATAAAAAGCGTTGATAACTTTATAGCTTTGATTCGTAAATTCAATGAAAAATGTATCGGAAAATTATTTACAAAGCGTGGAGTCAACGCTAATTCGTGCATAGAACACGTGAATGTGAAAATCATATGAATCCACTTTATTTTTTGACTATCTAGAGTCGATTGGTACTGGTTTTGGCAGTTGTTACTGCCGCTGGAAAGTTAGGGATGTTATATTAAGCGTCGATGGGAATTAAATCTGAGCAAAGCGGAGTAATTGGTTTCCGGCGGATTCCCAATACAGCGGTTTTTTGATGACTAAATCATGTAAATGGTGGCATTTATTTAATAAAAAATTTACTTTTTGTTACAAAAAAATCATATTTACTGATAACAAGAATGCAGTAACAGATGTTTGTATTCAAATACTTTATAAATCATAATTTTTTAAGACACGAGACATGAGTTTAGTGTCTTTTCAGTAACTGCTAGGTCAAACGTACTTTAAAAACGAAGTTGTTGGTTGCCGTCAACCAAAGTTGACCAATGTAATTTAGTAGGTGAGAGTAAAACGGCAACCTTATCCCCTATCAACCAAAGTTAAACATCAGTCAATTTTCTACAGATTTGCATCAATAGTTTTTCTGTATATTTTATGGATAAATTTATAAAATAATGTAAATATTATATCCCGGAGCTTATGCTTAAACACAAACATGGTTACAGAGTTCAACTCAAATGTATGTAACTGATGGATAAATGTCACTGTCAAAAAATAATTGATTCAAATCAATAATATTAACGTTTTAAAAAGAAAATTGTAAATAGAACTATAATTATATGGAAAGGAACTTAATATACATAATTTTTAGCATTAGTAAATATGCAGGTATATATTGAAATAAAAAAATCTGATGTGGCCAGCACATAACCTCTCGCCGTATATTTTACCTGGCTGTATGCATAAAGCAAAGATTATTTTTATAAATACAAATAATATATTCATATAAATCTATGACGTATAAACTTCTTTATTATTCAATAATAGCATGTCTCAACATGAAGATATTTTACCGGTCTAAAATGTATATATCTGGATTGTGCATCTATTCTTATATATCTTCTTTTACATTTTATTTTTTCATACATGTTATATCTAAATAACACTAATTCCATTTAATAAAGTGACGGATAGATTGCACTCCGATTATTCTTATATCGATGTGTAATTTTGTCAATATTTACAACTTACTTGAGACGAATTTGATAGCTTTTTCGCAATTCAAAGTTACTCTAGTCTACTACTGGTGTACATTGTCCCATAATTTTTGAAACAAATTTAAGTCCTTCAACTTAGACTTGTCATCTCCATAATAGTCACAGATCAAGAATTAAGGGATTCTCCAACTAGTTCTTTCATTACTCATTATTTCTGACACTGACATTTATCTGTCAGTTACAAATAATTTAAATTTTCAACTATTTTTCATGGCATCCTTTCGGTTGTAAAATTAATTACAACAGATTATTTTATATATTATATTCCTTTTACCTCTAAATCTATAAAATATATATAAAAATATTTAAATGTATCAGAAAGAAAATTTATTTTTCTTTAATATTATCAAGAAAAATTTGCAAAAAATAATATTTAGAAGATTTTTTTTCAAGAATCTTCTATTTCCGGTTGTCCAATTATTACCAAAACCTTTTCAGATCTTCCCATGAATGTCCCATTGAGAAATACGTTGTTAATTTTTTTTTAAGTCTTATAGTTTTTGAGTAACCGTCCTTCCAACATCCCACACACACACACACACACACACACACACACACACACACACACACACATACACACACACAGACATCATCGTAAAAATGTTAAAATCGGATTGTAGGGACCTTAAAACGTGCTTATTCAATAAAATCTGGATATGCGATTTTTAGCATGAATCCAATACCTCTCTTAGCGAGAGGTAAAAAGGGAGGTATTGTGTTGGTCACATCTTTTTAAATATAGTTATTCACTTCTTTAAACGGTTTAGCTTTTAAAATTAAACATGGCAAAGTGCAACTCAGACAATATAAATTAATTTCTGAATATTTATGAAATATATTATTATAGTATTATTTATAAAAGATGACTATTCAAGGTCACTTGTTCCAAGAATGAAT
Organism: Harpalus rufipes; assembly: GCA_951394225.1. Lineage (NCBI taxonomy): Eukaryota > Metazoa > Arthropoda > Insecta > Coleoptera > Carabidae > Harpalus > Harpalus rufipes. Next base: position 39,468,198 of record OX596283.1, read on the forward strand.
ATACAGCACTATTTACAGCAATAGCTTAGCAACATTTCATTTTAAAAGGAGATAGAATATTTGACGTATGTCAGGTACATATATCGTATTATCTACACTGCCCTCTGTGCTTATGTTAACCCAGTCACGACGTTTAAATTAAATTATTATTCCATGGTTTCTCTCAAGTCTATGTTTTTGTGTTTTGAAAAAATATAGGTAAAACACAAATCTTTAAGAAATGCATTATAAAGAAGCATATTTTTCTGATTATTTTTGTCAGTATCCATGAAAATTTCATGTTGCACGCCTATTCATACGAAATACAGTGAAGTTATCTGCAAGTAATATTATATCAAACGGTTTATAAATGATCTTAAATAGTCATTTTTTGTGAACCAAACTATATCTGTTGAATATGCACTACATGTATAATGCAAAATAAATTAAAACTTCATTTATTTCAAAAATTACAACTATATAAATATCTCGCTCCTGAATAGATATCTGAGTTTATCTGGTTGTACAAGTGTAATTAATTTTTGCAACTTTAGTTGAAGAAACCTAAGGTGCTTCAAGCAAAGTTGCTTAAAGTAGAACTAGGCGTTAAACCGTAAACGTAAAGTAGCGAAACGAAATATCCTAATAGTACCTTATTTTTATATGTAAGTATATGCTTTATTTATTTTACGGTTACATACAATACTATCTAAATAAATATAAATCTGACAAATTTAAAATGCGGTTCCATGTGCATTATTTCAAGTCAGGCAATAAATTTGAGGTGCACAGGTGAATTGAAACGACAAATCTAAAAATACAAAACACTATTCAATCCACTATTCAATCCCGAATTTTTTCACGGATTTCATTGACATGAAAGAATTAATGTTACGTGGCAGATCTCTATAAATGCTCAATTTCGATGCTTTGAATTTAAAATGAAAAAGTTATTTCCGACATTTTATCTTTTTCTGCATTGAATCTGCCTGATGAAAAATTCTCACCGTGTATAGAATGGAATTCTATACAGTAGGACTTTGCTTCTGATACAAATGGTGCACTGGAATTCCTATTTTTTGCTCGGGATTGTTCGTTCATTTACGACAATCGTATGTTTTTAGAACTGGTCATCTGTTTTGAGTTAATTCTTTTTATGTTGCAACTGATACGTTTCCAATGAATACGTCAGTTATTATTGAAACAAAGACTTCAGTTAACAACATTCTGACATTCAGGGTGCTTTATTTATCTTTTTAGATTAAAAAGTTGACCTAGATATACTTCGTGTCCTCCTGCTACAATGTTCTGTTAATTCGTTACAATCATTCTTTTTCATACATTTTGTTCTTTTCTGGTTTTTCAACTAGGTACGAATAAAATCACCAGAGAGCATATACGATTCCTTTTTTTATTTCTTTTATTAAAAACTATAATCAACATTCATTTGTCATTGTTATTATTCTTGAATGTTAAATAATAAATTTGGTAAACGTAACGTTGTTAAAAAAAATCTGTTGTGGCCAGCACAATACTTTCCGTCAACCCTGTGTGTTATGTATAAAGTCCATACATAAATTTTCTTGCAAAAGATTCTAAATTTCCAGTAAAATTATTTCATAAACAAACTATGCAAATTGCACTTGACATTAACATCTTCTGCTTTAGCTTTCCCCATTCGTTAGGGATCGCTATTTTTTATTTTCTTCTTCCACTCATTTCTATTTTACGTGTCGTTCTCATTCAGTTCCTTGTCTCTCAAGTCTTCCCCAATACAGTCCTTCCATCTTATCTTTGGCCTTCCTCTGTTTCTTCAACCTTCTATTACTAAACATTCATCCAATATATTCTTCATTTCTCCTCATAACATTTTCAAACCAATGTAATCATCTCGCTTGTATCTTTCTAGAAAATTGTAAGACTAGAGTTATTTCCTTACTTATCTTTCCGTGTCTTCCCCAACATATACTCCAACATCCTCTTCTCTGCCACATTAATTTACTTTTTATTGATACTGACATCTGTCAAATTGAATTATATGAATATATTGGTAGTTTCCATGTTCAACATAGCTGGCTGATTTATAAAATTTAATTTCTTTAAATTTTTTTAACTCTATATCTATTGAATATGAACTATGAAGTATAAAATGCAATCAAATCGTATAGAGAATAATATATTCTTTAAGTTATAATAACGTTAAATGTCAATAAATCAAATTTAACTGTTAAATCTTCAAATGAAGCTACTTCCGGTTCACCAATTATAACCAAAACCAGTTGTTCTTCTGGATGTAAACTTGAGGAATACAAAAAAAAAATATAATTTTTAGAATCGTGGTATTGAAGTTATGCGATCCGAAACTTTTGTCACATATACATATATACATACAGACATCATCGTAAAAATGGTAAAATCGTATTATAGGGACCCTAAAACATGCTTATTCACTAAAAACTCATCATCGAATTTTTTGACCAAAGACAATAACTTCTTTACCTAAACGTGACGGAAGGTAAAAACCTCATAATAATTTCAACAAATTATGAAACCTACAGAAGTGGTGAGATTTCTTCAAAATTCCTTCCACTAATTTAAATATAGACTTAAAACCTTAAAAACTGCGAGCCAAACGTCGGATGGTAGGTAATATTTCAACCAGAATTTAAAGGATCATCTTTTAGTCCAGATTTATCTTCTACCGAGATTTTACTTTTTGTACAATTTGAAAAACTTCGTAAAAATCCAGTGCGAACAGTAAAACCTACCTTGCAAGACATATGGGACAATACTGTAACAGAAAAAGGTGCAGAGCTTGTGGATACAGTGCCAAATAGATTTAAAGCTATTATTACTAACAAAGGCTATGTAGCCCAGTATTAAGTGTCGGAATACTTGAATACCATATTCAGTTTTTGAAAGATTAAAATACACAGGTGACACTGAAAAACGGGTCACTCAAAATAACTTTTTTATTTGGAATTATTTTTTAATTTTCTAGGCTTAGGAGCTCACAAATCCATGGTATTTGACATGATGGTAGCGTTTCCGGTTTAACCGGAAGTGACATTAACATATTTGAAATATGGGACACCTATAAATTTTTATATATTTAAAATCTACGTAAAATTGCGAATTCAAAGATATAGTTGAAGTGAATTTTTATATCGATTTTTATTGAAGATATATATTACAGAGACGTAAGAGAAAATTACGAATAATTAACCTGCTAAACTATGGTATCAGGCAGGCTGTGAAACAGTTGAAATAATATTGAATAATGTTAAGTTAAGTTTTTAAACTGTTAATTTATAATTTTCTATGTTTGTTTTTATACCCCGTCTGTTATTGGGATTTTAAATCCTGTAGTGGCGTACATTAAAGTAGGCTATGTATGAAAAACAATTGAACTTAAATTAAAATGAAACAGATATTTGTTAATAACTTTATAAATGTGAAATTAACGTAGAGTTAACAGTTTATATTTTCTAAATAAATTAAGAAAGTGTGAAAAGATAATGTCAGCCACATGGATTTGAACCATGGACCACTACTTTGCCGGAGTAGCGCTCTACCAACTGAGCTATGGCCAACCTATCCAATGGCTGACATTATCTTCCACTTTAGCTGCTAATGTATCTCTCTATGGAGAATACAGTTTGTGTCACGTTGTATGATGTGGGGTTGAATAACCACTACATTTTAAACATCATTGTGAACATGTCAGAAATTACTCATGGCCCTATCTTTAATAATATAGAAATTATTTGAGGTAGCTCGTTTCGTTACATCCTGTATATCTATATGTACGAGAATGAACCAGCAATTATCTACGTTATTAAGCGAGATAGCGATTATCTTCAAATAAATAAATTTACTATAGGCAATAAGATGTCGTACCAAGAAGCGTTCTGTTACTTCCGGTTCCGGAGTATGTGATACCAACTTTGAAATTTCAAATGGAACAAACTATTTTTTTTTATATTTTTAAATTAAATTAGTAGTATATTGTATTATTAAAAAATAAAATGGGGGACATTTGAAATATGAATATATTGAATTAAAAAAAAATCAAGTGGTGAGATTTTGTTTCTTTGTTCATGGATGATGATATTTTTTGAGATATATTCATTTATATGACGTGACCTAGGCAACAAATCCTATAAAACAAAATTCCATACTTTCTTGACTTATTTTGTGAGATATTTCAAACGTCCGCCATTTTACTTTTTAATAATACAACGTCCTACTTGTTTACTATCATTGTAAAGCAAATTTTGTGTACTTTTCAAAAATATAAAAAAATATAGTATTTTCCATTTGAAATTTCATAGTTGGTATCACGTACTTCGAACCGGAAGTAATAAAACTTTTTTTGATACGACATCTTATTTCCCATATTGCCTGTAGTAAATTTTCTTATTTGAAGATAATCGCTATCTTGCTTAACGGGGATAATTGCTGGTTCATTCTCGCGTGATCATTCTGTATATATTTGATTCCTTTTAATTGAGTTGATCTGTTGCGTATTTTTCTTTTTAACGTTATATTATCAATTTTCCAATTTTGTGTGTTTTCCGGTAATTTCACCTCCCTTAACAATTATCGGCGGTTGCTTTAAAAACCCCTAAGTCACCGTTATCACCTAATCAATCTCCGCTAGGGGCGTCAATAGCGAAGCCTGCGTCAAAGCCTCCGGAGTCCCGGAACCCGGAGCCATTAGTGCCTGCGGCTGCTCGATCCCCCATGCCGCTAATGCATTCATATTCACGCGCCACTTTCAGCTCTTCCATACAGAGACAAATCCTGGATAAACCTGATGAAATTGTTAGCGAGAAGAGTTATACTACTCCACAGGGAACATAATTGAATAGGAATTTCAATAAGAATTTCGGTAGTGGGTGTTCATTGTTGTGGTGAAATAGATCAAGACGGTATAATTATCGCAAAGAATATGTCTAAATGAGGAAGTTTCAATAAAGAATAAAAATATATGCTATTCTCTTGCACATATATTATCGGACTCCATAGGAACTAATAAAAAATACTCCCCCATATTATAAATATTTAATGTTTTCAAACTTCTAACATAATGTAAAAGAGACATATTTATAAAACCTTATGGACGTTAAATAAGTAATTCAAAAGTATCGTACTAAATTTCACAAGTACTTATGTATTTGACTATAGACGTGACGTGCGACAAAAATAGAACGACTGTGAAAAACCTTATATTTACTTTCTTTTTTACCTCTCGCTAAGAGAGGTATTGGATTCATGCTAAAAATCGCATATCCAGATTTTATTGAATAAGCACGTTTTAAGGTCCCTACAATCCGATTTGAACATTTTTACGATGATGTCTGGGTGTGTGTGTGTGGATGTGTGTGTGTGGGATGTTGGAAGGACGGTTACTCAAAAACTATAAGACTTAAAATTTGTTTAACAACGTATTTCCCAATCGGACATTCATGGGAAGATCTGAAAAGGTTTTGGTAATAATTGGACAACCGGAAGTAGAAGATTCTTGAAAAAAATCTTCTAAATATTATTTTTTGAAAATTTTTCGTGGTAATATTAAAGAAAATTAAATTCTCTATCTGATACATTTAAATATTTTATTATATATTCTATAGATTTAGAGATAAAAGAAGTATAATATATGAAATAATCTGTTGTAATAAATTTGACAGCCGAAAGAATGCCATGAAAAATAGTTGATAATTTAAATTATTTGTAACTGACAGATAAATGTCAGTGTCAGAAATAATGAGTAATGAATTAAAAATGAACTTGGAGAATCCCTTAGTTCTTGATCTGTGACTATTATGGAGATGACAAGTCTAGGTTGAAGGACTTAAATTTGTTTCAAACATTATGGGACAATGTACACCAGTACTGTAGACTAGAGTAACTTTGAATTGCGAAAAAGCTATCAAATTCTTCTCAAGTAAGTTGGAAATATTGACAAAATCGGAGTGCAATCTATCCGTCACTTTATTAAAGGGAATTAAGGTTATTTAGATATAACAAGTATGAAAAAATAAAATGTAAAAGAAGATATATAAGAATAGATGCACAATCCAGATATATACATTTTAGACCGCCCAAAATTAATGTTTTTACTAGAAGAATATGAAGAGAAAGTAAACAAAGTTGTTCGAATTGAAAATTGCTGTTACCAGCCTAATATTTATATATGGTAAACTCTACTTTGTAATTTATTGTAACATAATTTATGGTAAAATATCTTCATGTTGAGACATGCTATTATTGAATAATAAAGAAGTTTATACGTCATAGATTTATATGAATATATTATTTGTATTTATAAAAATAATCTTTGCTTTATGCATACAGCCAGGTAAAATATACGGCGAGAGGTTATGTGCTGGCCACATCAGATTTTTCTATATATTGTATGGATAAATTTATAAAGTAATATAAAAATTATATACATAGGTAAATGGCGGGAGGTACTGTGTTGGTCACATCAGATTTTTTATTATGTATTATACGATTTTAGCGAATAATTGGTTCACGAATAAAACCCAATGGATTTCCAAAGAAATTCCTCTAATATATTGAACATCTTTAAACCTACTAACCACTCCTCGGCAACAATTGTACAAATATATGATAGGAAAAAATTGATATCGAATTCAAACCGCGTTACAATGTCTTTAACGGTGTCGGTGTAATGGATGAAATATGAGAAATTTGCCAATTTGAAACTGTTCAAAATATTAAAGAAATTTCTTTTGAATTCCATTGTTTTTTATTCTTGAACCATTCACTCGATATTTCATACCGAATTCATTTTTTAAAATCGAGTTGAAATTGAAAATAAAAATAGAGTAATGAGCCGATTTAAATCTGTCTATAAATCGCAAATAGTCACCTGATCTTTAATGCAATTTAAATTCTATTGAAAATCATTGAGAAAAATATTGCAAGGAATAATATTAATAATACTAAGCAATTATTTAAAATTATAACGAATTCATGGACATCTATAAACTATTGCATCGTTAATTTACTTAATTCGATGCCACGATAAGTGCAATCTATTATAAATAATTATTAAAATGTTAAATATGCAAAACTGTTTGTTTTTTGTTTAAATGATGTTTTTTTTTCATAAATTGTTAATCTGGTTATTTTTTTAAGTAAATATAATTTTTTTATACAGTCGCTCTGTTTTTGTCCCACCTCACATCTGTATTCAAATACATAAATACTTGTGAAATTTAGTATGATACTTTTAAATTACTTATTTAACGCCCATAAAGATATATGAATATATTACCTTTACATTATATAAGAAGTTGGTGAGATACACCCCGAGGCTGTAATGAAAACCCCACGGAGGTATGTATACTATATTATTTACAATCATCTTCTTTGTAAATCAATAATTTTCAAAATAAATCATTGAGTTTATAACTTTTAATTTTGTTAATAGCTCTATTAAAATTTGTTTAACCTACTTTATTATAGGGATATATTACAATGTTTGTAGGCAACCTCTACATAAACATTTCCAACCCATGGGGTGGAATTGAAATCTGTTATTTTCAACCCAAGAGATTGTCATTTCAGTTAGAAATGACGTATTTCCCAACCTCTAAAAGGTTAGGAATCGACATATATTGGGAAATAACAGATTTCGCGTCAACCTCACAGGTTGGAAATTTATATGTAGAAGCTGCCTAGCAACATTGTCATAATATCCCTATAATAAAGTAGGCTAAACATATTTTAATAGAGCTGTCAAAATATTAATAAAATTAAATGTTATAATTCCATTATTTATTTTGAACATTATTGTTTTAAAAAGAGGGTTATTATGAATAATAATATATTACACCCGAGGTGGAATATGTATCATTACAGCCGAGGGCTTATGTATATTACCGAGAGGCGAAGCCTCGAGGTGATATACAGCGTGAGGCTGTAATGAAACTCCCACCGAGGTATGTATATTATTTTATTCACAATCATCCTTTTTTAAATCAATAATTGTCAGAATAAATCATTAAGTTTTAACATTAAATTTTGTTAATATTTTTTGACAGCTCTATTAAAATTTGTTTAGCCTACTTTATTATAGGGATCTATGCTAATGTTGCTAGCAACCCCTACATAAACATTTCCAACCCGTGGGGTGGAAGTGGAATCTGTTACTTCGCACCCAAGAGATTGTCATTGCAGTTGGGAATGACGAATTTTCCAACCTTTAAAAGGTTAGCAAACGACATATTACTATATAATAATTGTGAATAAAATGGTATACCTACCTCAGTGGGAGTTTCAGTACAGGTTTGCGCTGTATCTCACTTAAAGGGTTCGCCTCTCTGTAATATACATAAGCCCTCGGCTGTAATGAAACATATCCCACCTCGGATGAAATATGTTATTAATATTTAAAATATGGGGGAGTATTTTTTATTAGTTCCCACGGAGTCCGATATTGCATAAGAATACATTACGAGTATCACTAGTTTTATTAGCCTTAAGAATTTAGCAGTTTTTAGCCACTATAAATTTATTATTTCAAATAACAGTCTTAATATTATTTATTTCACCTTCATTCGGATCCTCCCACAACAATTCCCTTATACAAATAAATATAATTCTCCCTTTTGTGGTACAGAGACTTAAATATCAGGAACAGGCATTTTGCGGCACGGGGTGTATGCACGTGTTACTCAAATGGCGCGTATACGGCTGGAATCACTTTCACGCAATTTGAGTAAGACATTTCAATTTCTCAGCATCCGCCGGATGGAAATACCACCAAGAGAAACGCACAAGCCAAATACCGGGAAAGTCGAGGAGGTTAAACACTCCACTACTTACAAGCTACGGCAATTTCGAAGGTAATTTTGGAGATGCTTTAATGAGGGGGAAGATAAAGATACAATTCTGAGGAAGTGCTAATGAATACTTGACTTCTCATAATTTGACGTTAGGAATAAATGTTGTAATTTGAACATATTAATATTGCAATCTTTTAGTTAATGTTGGGGTGCATCAGGGTTCAATTGTTTTGCCAATGTGAAGAACGCAGATTCATATTGCAGCACGTCCCATAAAGCAACCAAGAACATAACCAATAAATTCTAATTTTACAAATTTTTCCTCTACATTTTTAAATGACAATTAACTTATATCCTAAAAGTTTTGGCACAAATTTCAACATTATTTTTTTTTTGTAATATAAAATGCATTTTCTTAGTTTTGTAATACTTAATAATTAACTGTTTCATGAGCAATAAAATTATGAATTTAAGTTAACTAAAGATGGGCGGGTTCTTTCATAAGGCGCAACTTTCTACGGACACATAACATTGAGTTTTTGGACGACATTTATATCGATATCTCGGACATTCCTGAATTTATGTAAATTCTGCATTGAAGTTCGTTCTCATTTTGGGCTTCCCAACCTCCATCGTAAACTTTTCAAAATAAAAGAACCTAAAAGCCGTATATGGGATGAGCCTGAAGAAGGTTATGGGATTGTAGATCACGGAACTAATGGTACGTTTTGGTCAATTATCCAATTTATGTGAGAGGACGTAAGGTCTGACCAGAAAATAAAATCATCCCCAGCATGTTCTTCTTGAATAAAATTAACCAGTTCTGTTAGATGAACCTTTGACTATCCAGGGCTTCACCTGACTTGGCCCACATGTCACCTCTTGGGGACATAACGCACCATACTAATACCTTATCTGAGAATTTGGTCTTTTGTTCATATCTGACATTATTAGGGACCTCTGCAATATTGTCGGTATAAAAACGATCGTTTCTCTTAATTTCAGAGTTGCTCAGTGTGAAGTCCAAGAAATCTAGAGAGTTGCGCCTTGTGGAATAACACGTCCATCTGTAGTTAAGTTCATAATTTTGTTGCTTGTTAATTATTAAGTACTACAAAAATTTAAGTAAATGCATTTTATATTACAAAAAAAACTGATATAGTCAACACAAAACCTCCCGTTTAACCTAATTTTTATTCATGTTACGGATTACATAACAGTTATTTTTTTAATATATTATTGGCAAAATTAAATAAACTTATAAAATACGAATAATTTGCGTTTGTTATTATACAATACCCTCGACAATACCTTATAATTAATTTGTGTTGGTGGTTATACAAACTTATATGGCGATTGGCTTTTAACAGGCAGTCTGTGACAAACGTTTGTCACGTGCGGTAGTTGCGATTGTGGTGAATACTGAATAAGTGTAAGGATATCAAGGTGAAATCACTATTCACTTTTAGTACGTGAGAACGATATTGATATTTGTCACCTTTATGTTGTAAAATAAATGTACGACCTAATGCGATCACGATACGAGGTCATGCGGATCTCTTGAGGTCATGCGGACCTAATGCTATCACGATACGTGATCATGCTGATCTCTTGAGGTCATGCGGACCTAATGCGATCACGATACGAGATCATGCGGCTCTCTCGAGGTCATGCGGACCTAATGCGATCACGATACGAGATCATTCGGATCTCTCGAGGTCATGCGGACCTAATGCGATTACGATACGAGATCATGCGGATCTCTTGAGGTCATGCGGACCTAATGCTATCACGATACGAGATCATGCTGATCTCTTGAGGTCATGCGGACCTAATGCGATCACGATACGAGATCATGCGGCTCTCTCGAGGTCATGCGGACCTAATGCGATCACGATACGAGATCATTCGGATCTCTCGAGGTCATGCGGACCTAATGCGATTACGATACGAGATCATGCGGATCTCTTGAGGTCATGCGGACCTGATGCGATCACGATACGAGATCATGCGGATCTCTCGAGGTCATGCGGACCTAATGCGATCACGATACGAGATCTTGCGGCTCATGAGGTCATGCGGACCTAATGCGATCACGATACGAGGTCATGCGGATCACTCGAGGTCATGCAGACCTGCTATGAATGCGATGGTAATCATATGGATCTCCACTGATAGTGACGAGGCCGTGCGGGTCTTAGATTTACCTTAGTTATGATGTTATGCCCAATTATTTGCGATATGGAAGGCCGCAGCACCATTAGCGGATGTTTGTGAGTGATGTAGTGCATTCAAAAGTTGGGTTTGGTTGCAAGTTTGTGCAGTTCTTAACGTTACGCTTACATGTAAATACTTAAAATTAAATTAAATTTAAATATCAGATTCGATCCCGACCGACGCTAAATATTTCGAATTTTAAATAGCAAAAAATGGCCCCTTTGTTGCACTCTCCACGCCAGCAATGAGTGCCTGTGAGATTGGCACACCCAGCAATGGGTAATATATATTTATTTTATTTATTTATATACTTACCCATATTCCTACATATTTACTTATACTGGTAACTGTTGCTTTCCATATAATTATTGTTATATTTACTATTTTCTTTTTAAAACGTTACTATTATTATTTGAAATGTTTAATTTGTTGACAGTGACATATATCTGTCAGTTACATGCATTTGAGATATAAACTGGGTAACCATAAAGTTGCGGTTAAAGCGTAGGCTCCGGGATTAAAATTATAGATAGTTTTATAAATTTATACATAAAATATGTAGAAAGAGTATTAATGCAAACCTGTAGAATATTTAATAATCTTTAATTTTTATGTAACATATATCTCGCAAAAATAACATTTAAAGGTATTTTTCGAAGAAAAGCTGTTTTGAGCTTCCAGTAAAGTGCCATTTTCGGTTATCTGATTTACATCAAAATCTAATGGTTTCTTTCCATATGAAGTGTTTTCTGATGTATGCACGCTTTTTATTACCTTGATACCTTCTGACGACATTTTCATCCTTTTTTACCTCTCGCTAAGAGAGGTATTGCATTCATGCTAAAAATCGCATATCCAGATTTTATTGTATAAGCACGTTTTAAGGTCCCTACAATCCGATTTTAACATTTTTACGATGATGTCTGTGTGTGTGTGTGTGTGTGTGTGTGTGGATGTATGTGTGTGTGTGTGTGTGTGTGTGTATGTATGTAGGATGTTGGAAGGACGGTTACTCAAAAACTATAAGACTTTAAATTTGTTTAACTACGTATTTCCCAATCGGACATTCATGGGAAGATCTGAAAAGGTTTTGGTAACAATTGGACAACCGGAAGTAGAAGATTCTTGAAAAAAAATCTTCTAAATATTATTTTTTGAAAATTTTTCTTGATAATATTAAAGAAAAATAAATTCTCTTTCTGATAAATTTAAATATTTTTATATATATTCTATAGATTTAGAGATAAAAGGAATATAATATATAAAATAAACTGTTGTAATTAATTTTACAACCGAAAGGATGCCATGAAAAATAGTTGAAAATTTAAATTATTTGTAACTGGCAGATAAATGTCAGTGTCAGAAATAATGAGTAATGAAAGAAAAATGTATTTGGAGAATCCCTTAATTCTTGATCTGTGACTATTATGGAGATGACAAGTCTAGGTTGAAGGACTTAAATTTGTTTCAAACATTATGGGACAATGTACACCAGTACTGTAGACTAGAGTAACTTTGAATTGCGAAAAAGCTATCAAATTCTTCTCAAGTAAGTTGTAAATATTGACAAAATTACACATCAATATAAGAATAATCGGAGTGCAATCTATCCGTCACTTTATTAAAGGGAATTAGTGTTATTTAGATATAACAAGTATGAAAAAATAAAATGTAAAAGAAGATATGTAAGAATAGATGCACAATCCAGATATATACATTTTAGACCGCCCAAAATTAATGTTTTTACTAGAAGAATATGAAGTTAGAGTAAACAAGGTTGTTCGAATTGAAAATTGCTGTTACCAGCCTAATATTTATATATGGTAAACTCTACTTTGTAATTTATTGTAACATAATTTATGGTAAAATATCTTTATGTTGAGACATGCTATTATTGAATAATAAAGAAGTTTATACGTCATAGATTTATATGAATATATTATTTGTATTTATAAAAATATTCTTTGCTTTATGCATACAGCCAGGTAAAATATACGGCGAGAGGTTATGTGCTGGCCACATCAGATTTTTATTATTTAATTTTCGTATTGTAATGAATTGTTTCTCAACTATACATTAACTATCCCTGATTCATTTGGAATCGTAACGTCGGAATGTTAAGTAGATGATGTCTCAATAAACATTTTTCACCAAGACTGCAACTCCAATTATTTATCTTTACCTTTAATATCATACCAACAATCAAGAAATACCAAGTAATTTAGAAATACAATGTTTCAAAATTTTCTGAACGTTAGTATTTGAGTTATAGCGTAAAGAGGATCCACACGGCCATACACATAGACATCATCGTGAAAATGTTAAAATTGGATTGTAGGGACCTTAAAACGTGGTCATTTACCAAAATCTCGATATGCAATTTTTAGCACGATCCCTATACCTCCCTTACCAAGGGTAGCGGGAGGTAAAAATTGTTGAAATTTGTGCCAAAACTTTCAGGATATACATTATCTTGTTGCTATCCTACAATTTTCGAAATGCAAGTATTATTATTAATTCTTAAATGTTTCTGATTTTTCTCCTGCGATCTACAGGTCCTAGAGCGGTTTCACTCCCGCTGTGAAATGATTTATCTTATATTTTGTGTCTCGGAGCGTTGGACCCGTTTCAGTCGTGCTGTGTTCCTCACGCGTGTTTCTCCTGCACGTTTGCTTCTGATCGAGCTATTTTTCTTCCCTCTGTAACACTTGCACAGCCAATTTAAGGGAAGCTTCATTCAAAATTGTAAAACACCCCATAGAATTGAAAACAGGGGAAGAAGTTTTGAAGTTACGATTTTCAATTTTAAATTCGTTATGGCCAAGATCAAAGCGCAGTAACTTCAAAAATAATCATCAGAACTGACAGAAAAATATATTTCACACCATAGATCTTAAGTTTAGTAAAATTAAATATCTTCAAAGGATTATTTCTTGAAATAACAATAATAATAATAATAATAATAATAATAATAACTTTATTACCCAATAGAATCTCCAATTACACAGTAAAGAATATGTTAGTTGAATAAATACAAATAATGATTCAAACAATAGCGCAAGAACTGAATTTCAGGGTTTAAGCAGTGTATTTTTGGCTGAAGTTAAGTTTACCCAGATTGTAGAAATTGCAATTTTTTTGTTGTAATGTCTTCTTTTAGCTAAAATAGAATAAGAAAACACAAAATTAAAGCGCGGAAAGAGGTAATTATATAATATTTTGCAAAAATAAAGTCAAATTTTACTTATAATAAAGGTGTGTTTTTTGTTATGAAATGAACACTGAAAATGCTTGTTATGAAGACACAGTACACTTTTCAATAAAATACCACATTAAAACATGAAAGTGGGGTAGGAAAGTAATTATTAATAGATATTTTAGAAAAAAATTAACTTAACCTAAAATAATAAGAAAACGTAAGAACACAAACATCGTTCAAAATGAAAGTTGGTAATATAGGATAAACCAGTGATACTAAAACAGTGGTTTCCTTTGTAAAAATCCTGAAAAAACAAGTATCTAACGCACACTAAAGTTTAAAGATTTTTTTAAAAAATCCTGACAATAACAATACCTAACGCACACTCATGTTTTAAGAATTTTTTAAAAGAATCCTGACAAAAACAATACCTAACGCACTCATTTTGAGTGAAATCACACTATACTGAAAGAAAAATATTATTTTTCAATAAATAAATTAGTGGTTCTGAAAAGAAGTTTTAGTACCATTGTATATCCGGTATATCCACTATCTTCATGTTAGTTTACAATATTTCGACAGATGAACGCAATATTATAAATGAAGGAAACGAAGGAAAAGAAGGGAAATAAGACATAATTTTGCAAATATACATTAATTGAAACAGTATTATTTGTACGTAAGTACCTACTTAAACATAGAATTATATATATATATATATATATATATATATATATATATATATATATATATATATATATATATATATATATATATAGTTCACCTAACCTATTTTTTTTACTGAAAAATGCCAAAATCTCTATAAATATAACTTTCCGCACCCAAATTTTTGTGGTATTTAGTGTTTTTAATGGTTTACCAACTATATTTAACCATCAATATAAAATTCTTGAATGTGGGTTAAACTTAACTTTAGCCGTATTTTTTGGTGTATTAGGAAAATTCAAAATGGCACAAGCAAATTTTAAACTTTATTTAGTTCGTTATATTTCTTCTCATTTTCATTAAAATGTTGCTTAATATTATAGAATAAATATTATCTCGAGAGTCAATACGAGTAGAAGTCCATATCGATGCTCTTAGCCCATGATGACAGTCATTTTACCTCCCACTTAGTAAGAGAGGTATAAGGATCGTGCTAAATGACAACGTTTAAGGCTTGATTTACATTAGCGGTACAATGGCGGTACAATAACGGTACGATGACGGTACGGTACTTCTTGCTCCAATGTATTTTAATGGACCCATTTACATCTACGTTCTCCGTACGATGACAGTACGATGACGGTACGATGACGGCACATTGATATTCACTGATTTACATTAGCAATACGACCACGGTACAGTATAGTTTTGTTTCTAGTGACAAAATCGAGGAAAAATTATTGTATCATAGTAACTGCGTAGTACATGCATGCAACGTGGAGTGGATGGTTGCGTTTGAAGAGTGGAAGTAAACATATGCTAGTACGTGATTGACATCTGACATTTTGATATTTGTCTTTTAGTTAAACCAAAATGTAGTCAAAATGACCTAGACATGAGAAATTATTGTATACATTATTAAACAAAAGTTCTCTGCTTATGACATAAACGTAAAATATACATTATCAATTATCACACTAAGTACAAAACAGTATCGTTTTGTAATTTTTTTCTGGATTTTCTTCATTTTCTTCTTCTTCGTCAAGAGTAAGGGCAATTATAATCAAATCGGTATTTGATAATTATTTAAACACTGCACGATATTTTCTACTTTTGATAGACACATGACATATGCACAACAAACCATCATAATACATAAAAACAAAATTTTATTGTCATAGTATTTTACTATGTTCGTACCGTCGTGGTACCGTCTAATGTAAATGCTTCTTGTAATTGACATATCGCCATTGTACCGTTATTGTACCGTCATCGTACCGTAATTGTACCTCTAATGTAAATCAAGCCTTAGGGTCCCTAGAATCCCATTTTAACATTTTCTTGATAACGTCTGCGGGTGATTGTGTGTGTGTGTGTTTGTATGTATGAGAGAGAGAGAGAGAGAATTTGTGTGTGTGTGAGTGTGTGTGAGTGTGGATCCTCTGGGCGCTCTAACTCATATATTATCATCCAGAAAAACTTTAAACCATGTATTTCTACCTTATTCTAATATGGAAAGTAGCCATTAGATTTTGGTGCAAATCGGATAACTGGTAATGGCTCTTTACTTAAAGCTCAAAATAGTTATTCTTAAAAAAATACTTTTAAATCTTATTTTTTGCAATTTATGTTATTATAAAATTAAAGATTATTAAATATTCTACAGGTTAGCATTAATACATTTTCTACATATTTTATGGATAAATTTGTAAAATAATATATAATTTAAATCCCGGATCCTATGCCTTGAACACAACTCCTTGGTTGCACAGTTCACCTCAAATGTATGAAACTGACAGATAAATTTCGCTGTCAAAAATATAATCATTTCACATTAATAATAATGTTTAAAAATGAAAATTATAAATAGAACAATAGTTTTATGGAAAGGAACTTAATATAGTTTCCAGTATTAATAAATATGTAGCTATGTGTTCAAGGCCTAGGAGCCATGACTGTGGCTTGAAATAAAACAATGAACTAAAACAATTATAACTATTATTATTAAACGAAATAATTTTTTTTGTCATAATAATACAGAAAATAAGAATAAGGAACACTTAATAACAACAAAATGATTTTACAACAAATATTCAAAACAACTCCCAGTCTCTTCAATACAAGTTTCACAACGTTTTGAAACAGAATAAGTAGACCTTTCTATTTGGTCTGCAGATAAAGATTCAATTGCCGCTTCAATTTTATTCTTCAGTTCGTTTAATTTGTTTACTTATTTTAGTTTAGTTTAGTTAATTGTTTTATTTCAAGCCATAGACATGGCTCACTATTCTTTTTTCGACTAGGTGTATAAAAAAGTGCCCGTCATTATTTTACATGATTGTAAAGCAAATTTGATGTACTTTTCAAATTTGTAAAAAACATAGTATGTTCCATTTGAAATTTCAAAGTTGATATTAATTACTAATAAACCGGAAGTGGTATCATGAATGTACATCCGTCATCAAGTAGCTTACATGTTGCTGTATAAATCATGTTATATGAAAGAAATTGGGTCCATTAAAATGTATATATCTGTATGGGGAATAGCAAAATACGAATAATGTAATAAGTATTCTAATTATAAAATTATACCTCAATTTGTAGATAAATTCCAATTTTTTATGTGTTGGAGAAGGCAACGTTGATAAAATAAAATTTATTAACCGTAGTTTTCCCCTTGCGTGCTACGTGGGTGTTGGAAGAGAATAAAGAATTCAATGAAGGGTAAAATTACTCGGAACGATCTGATCAGGTTCGTGCGAAGTAAGCCCATCGCGCGAGTCATTTAGACCGACGATGACGCTGCGGCATCAAAGCCGAGAGACGGCGTCGCTCGCACTGAACAACGACCAGACAAACGCGTACTTCAATAGATGGGTCGCAGATAATGTACTTAACATCAAGTGCCAGGAAAACGGACTAAAGAGAATCAGTTTGATCTTTAAAGAGTTCTACATTTGTTTAACCTTTGATATGACCAGAATACAGAATGGGAGAACAGATAAGATGGGAGATTTTGGGTAAATTATTACTAAGTTTACATGTAATTTTGAAAATGGTTACAGTTTTTGGCCAAAATTACGTGAAACCGTTTTCATGTAATTTTCAAAAAAAGTCTGCAAATTGGCTTGAAAACAATTTGGACACACGTTCATTTGGCTGATGTAAGTGACAGCTCCTCTTCACTCCAAATATTCCGTCATCTTTAGGTAAGAGAGGTATTGTCTTCGGTGAAAAAAATCGGTGGTGATTTTAATGAATAAACACGTTTTAGGGTCCCTAGAATACGATTTTGCTAGTTTACTATGATGTGTATGTGTGTGTTTGTGTGTCTGACAAAAATTTCTCCGTCGATAACTCCAATACTAGAAATCTAAAAATTATAATTCTTTCAAATTCCTCTTCTTTACATTCATAAAGAGCTGATTAGATTTTGGTTATAATTGGTCAACCGGAAGTACACTTATTTAAAGTTCTTAACAATTTTTCTTTTCTTCATTATTTGACTTTTTATGTTATTATAAATATGAAAGAATATTTTATTGTCTATATGGTTTGGTTACACATTTTCCTTCATATTCAATGGGTATAGAGTTAATGAATTATAAAGATATTAGCTCTCATAAATCAGCCAGCTATGTTATAACCATGGAAATTGCTGATATATTTCAATAATTTTCTACTAATTTATTGTACAATTATGTATAGAATTTAAATTATTCTAATTGACAGATGTAACTGTCAAGTGCAATTTACATAGTATATATGTTGGTGTTATAATTTTACTGGATATATAGAATCTTTTTAAAGGAACTTTCGGTATGGGATTTGTACAAAATACTTGGAATTGACGGAAGGTAATGTGCTGACCACATCAGATATTTTACATTGTACCACTAGGCACACAAACTGGCAGTTTATTTGAAGGTTAGTAATACTCGCAAAACAACGATATAAACGTTATGCCATACTACAAATACGCAATATCGAAATTGAATTTTACATATTTTCAAGTCGAACCCACGAATTTTAGTTTCTGTTTGATATAACTCAAAACTGTTTTGACACTGTATTAGGGTTACCATAATTGAATTTGTTTTAATAGAGGCGTGGTCGAAATTTATGCACAAATACTGTCGTTATTGGTATAAAAATATAAATTTTTAGACAGGTACAGTTACAAAATTAATTAATAACTAATTAATTAAATGAAATACAAAAATCATATTTTGATTAACAATATCACAATTGTTTGAAATTATAATACACACACCTTAATAAAAATTATTAAAATCTTTACATGAAAATTGTTTATAATTAAATTGAATTATTCATATTACCTACTTTTAAGTGTTGATATATTTAATCTACATATGTTTTTTCTTCGGGGTATTCATTAGAGAAACACCCTTTCAATGTTAGCGCTGTGATCAGGGTAGGAATAAAAAAAATTAAAACAGAAAAAAGATACTGGTCCCGGACCTTTACCCCAAAAAAGAGGACATGTCCCGCGAAAAGAGGACGTCTGGTATCTCTACAGTGTACGCATGGCGTTTTCAAATCTAAAAACGTTTTGAAACCGGTTTCAAAACAGCATATAAAAGTTTTATTATTTTAAATATACTATTTAATGGATGGTAGATATAGATATTTTTTATAAAGTCAGGTTTGCAAGCAACCTATAATTTTACTAAAATATAAACCACCATTTTTCTGTCTTTTCAACGATGTATTCGTTTTTATTAATGTATTTGAATATTTTTGAGAAAAATAAGATAATTGAGATATGAGAAATATTTTTTATTCAAATATTCTAGGTAGCTATGTGAAAATAAATAAGAAATAAATAGATAGCCATCTAATATATTTGAATAAAAATTATTTCCCATATTTCACAATTATCTTTTTCAAATACATTAATAAAAATCTAATGTGACCAACACAATACCTCCCGCCATTTAATTTCTATTAATTTATATACATACCTATGGGGTCTCGTTACCGCGTGCCTGATGTCTGGTTGCGAATCTGGGAACCCGATTCGATTCCAATCAACGCTAAAATTTCGAATTTTAAATGGCACAAAATTGTCCTCTTTATTGCACTCACCACGCCAGCAAAGAGATGACGCTTGGTAAACCCCCGCACGATATAAATATGTCATTATCATTACCGATGTCTGTGTACAAAGCAGATTAGCACACCCAGCAATGGGTAATATGCTCTGATAATATATTTATCTATTTTTTTTATTTAAATATACCTGCATATTTACTAATGCTAGAAATTATATATATTAAATTCCTTTCCATATAACTATTGTTCTCTTTACAATTTTCGTTTTAAAACATTATTATTAATTTGAAATTATGTATATTAACTTTCTTTTCATATAATTATTGTTCTATTTACAATTTACTTCTTAAAACGGTACTATGATTAATTTGAAATCATTATTTTTTTGACAGTGACATTTATCTGTCAGTTACATACATTTGAGATGAACTGTGTAACCATGGACTTGTGTTTAAAACATAAATTCCGAGATATAATTTTTATAGTACTTCATAAATTTATCCATAAAATATATAGAAAAATTATTAATGCCAACCTGTAGAAAATGAAATAATCTTAAATTTTTATAATAACACATTGCGAAAAAAAAATAACATTTAAAGGTATTTTTTGAAGAAAAACTATTTAGAGCTTCAAGTAAACTACCATTTCCGTTTATCCGATTGACACCGAAATTTATTGGCTTCTTTCCATAATAGAATAAGGTAGAAATACATGGTTCCAAAAGTTTCTGAATGATGGTATTTCATTTAGAGTGTCCAGAAGATCCACACACACATACACACACATATACACCCACAGACATCATCGTGAAAATGATAAAATTGGATTATAGGGACCTTAAAATTTGGTGATTTACCAAAATCTTGATATGCGATTTTTAGCACGATCCCTATACCTACCTTACCAAGGTTAGCGGAAGGTAAAAAAGGGGGTTTATATTTTAGTAAAATAATTATAGCTTGCTATATAAAAAATTAAAGTTGATAGTCGGATCTTGTAAACCTGACTTTATAAAAAATATCTACATCTGTCATTAAATAGTATATTTAAAAAAGAAATAAAACCTTTATATGAGCTGTTTTCTTCTATTACTTATAATAAGAAAGTTAAAGGGGAGGGGTCTTCCCAGACACAGCCTGTATGTGAATAAGCAATGAATTTTAATAGTCTCATATTTCGAACACGAAGTTAATTTTCTGTGTATCAAGGTAAAGAGGTCGTATATATTACTTTTTGTGAAGAAAAATTTTGCCGTCAAAGGATATTAAAATTTGTGAGTTAAAGAATCCAGGTAAACATCTATTACCTCTTCACTTTCACTGTTATTCAGCGGTGAAGTATTTTCTAAAGGAGCAATATTTCCGAATGAAAAATTCATACGTGTAGCATACAGCAAAAACTAATTCCATACTTCGAATGCAAATTCTCTCAGTTTAAGGAAAATTTCCATCTTGTCAAAAAATATCCACTTTATCAAAGTCGGCAGGTTCTAAATCCCAGGGCATACTTCTTAGCGCCGCTTCAAAAACCTGTAGATAAAAAGCGATATGAATAGCTTATGAGCAGATCGACCTGGAGTCAGCACTACCGCGATTATCGCAACATACGCCGGAGACGATGTGTTTTTCTCCGTATATAACGCTGGAAGATTGATACATTATCGAAAACCAATTTTTACTCGGTCAGGGAAATGTTGTAATTAGTTTGCTTGTTCTCCAATTAAAATTAGTAGTAATGGTCTCATAATTTAAAATAAAATTAAACTTAAACTGTATTCACTCTCATAGCTTGAAATGCATACGAGGTAGCATGTACGAGGATCATGCTAGAATTATTGAGAATAAGACACATGTGATATATACTTTTCAAAAAAAAATATTTTTATGTAATGAATTTTCCTTCAACAATAATACTGTGTACCATTATTTCCTTCCACTTCTTAAAATAATTTAACTAATATTCTTTTGGTCTTAAAAACTGTTAAACCTGTCAAACGAATTATTAGGGTACTTGTAAACTGTCTAATTTTAGGCTGACTTAAAAACTACCAAAGATAAAACCTGTTTAAAATTTAGTGCATAGTGTGACCTTTAGACGAAAATAATTATTGGGCAACAACTGTATCTGATCATGAGGAATTGGTTACTAAGAAATTACTTCAGCACTATATATAATAAATGAGCACTGTATATAATGTCCAAGGTCATTAAATATACACAAAATTTAATGAGGTGTTGCACGATTTTTTTTTCTTTGTGTTAATCGAAAGAATAAGAAAAAATATTTTACCCGTATTTTTCATTTTCTTTCATATTACTCTTTATTCATGGGAAAATTGTCTCTGTAAACACAATATTTAAATTGCCGCCTTTTCTGTCACCTGATGACGTCAGAAAACTACACCCAATGAGGGAATGTTTACACTTGCCGGCCACAGAATTTAAACGAGAGTCAGCCGTGGCAGCTGTCAATTATATACTAGCTATTAGTTCTGTAAATATTATTGATTTTTACCTTCCATCAACTCTAGGTAAGGAAGATATTGTCTTTGGTCAAAAAATTCGGTGATGAGTTTTCATTGAATAAGCACGTTTTATGGTCTTTACAATACGATTTTACTATTTTTACGATAATGTCTGTATGTGTGTGTGTGTGTGTGTGCGTTTGTGTGTGTGTGTGTGTGTGTGTGTGTTAAATTACAATTCTGGCGTATTCCTCTTCCTTACAACCATATGCAGACTTGATTAGATTATGGTTATAATTGGTCAACCGGAAGTATCCTCATTTGAAGATTTTAACTATTAACAGTTTTTCTTGAAAAACTCAGTTAAATACTATTATAACTTAAAGAATATATTATTCTCTATACGATTTGATTGCATTTTCTATTTCATATTCAACAGATATAGAGTTAAACAATTATAAAGATAATAAATTTCCTAAAATATATGAAAAAATTTAAAAAGACAGATGTCAGTATCAATAAAAAGTAAATGAATGAAAAAATAAGGGAAATAACTATAGTATCATAAGTTTCTAGAAAGATAAGACGATTAGATTGATTTAAACATGTCATGAGGAGGGATGAATATACTGGAAGAAGAATAAATAGCTTAGTAATAGAAGGTGGAAGAAACATAGGAAGACCAAATATAAGATGAAAGGACTGTATTGCGGAAGACTTGAGAGAAAAGGAACTGAATGAGGACGATACGCAAAACAAAAATCGGTGGAAGAGGAAATTAAAAAATAGCGACGTCCTAACGAATGGGAAAAGCTAAAGAAGAAGATGTCAGTGTCAACTGCCATTTGCATAGTGTGTTTATGAAATAATTTTACTGGAAATATAGGATCTTTTGCGAGAAAATTTATGTATAGGGCGCGTGCAGTGACGTGACTTTGCTGGCTTTGACAAGCAGATATGGGGACCCGTGCCAAAATGACAGCTATTAATTACGTCCATAACTGACAAATGTCATAATTTTTCATTAAAAATTGCATGATTTTCTTATTTCATGTGGTTTATTTATTATCAGGAGTTTGGAATTCAGTTGCCGAGAACACAAAATACCAAAAAATGAAATTTTGAATGAAAAATTATGACATTTGTCAGTTATGGACATAATTAATAGGTGTCATTCTGATACGGGCCCCCATATCTGCTTGCCAAGGTCAGAAAGTCACGTAATTTCTCGTGCCCTATACATAAATTTTCTTGCAAAAGATCGTATATTTCCAGTAAAATTATTTTATAAACAAACTAAGAAATATTATTTACACATTTAATGTTATTATAAATATTAAAGAATATTCTATTATCTGTAAGAATTGATTGCATTTTATATATCATATTCAATGGATATAGAGTTAAAGAATTACCTACAAAGAAATTAAATTTTATAAATCAGCCTGCTATGCTATAATCATGGAAACAGCTACTATATTAAGAAAATTCTAACTGAAAAGAAAATGAATGTGGTAGAAATGAGGATATTGAGATAGATGTTAGGGAAAACACGAAAAGATACCGTAAGGAATGAATGAATAAGGGAAATAACTCGAGTATTAGAAATTTCTAGAAAGATACAAGAGAGACGGAAAGATACGGTAAAGAATGAAAGAATAAGGGAAATAACTCTAGTGTTAGAAGTTTCTAGAAAGATACAAGAGAGACGATTACATTGGTTTGAACATGTCATGAGGAGAGATGGAGAATATATTGGAAAAAGAATGAGTAGCTTAGAAATAGAAGGTTGAAGAAACAGAGGAAGACAAAAGATAAATTGGAAGGACTGTATTGTGGAAGACTTGAGAGAAAAGGAACTGAATAAGAGCGAGACGCAAAACAGAAATGAGTGAAAAAAAAATATCGGTCCGTAACGAATGGGAAAAGCTAAAGAAGAAGAAGAAGTCAGTGTCAAGTGCAATTTGCATAGTTTGTTTATGAAATAATTTTACTGGAAATTTAGATTCTTTTGCAAGAAAAATTATGTATAGAATTTATATATAATACACAGGATTGACGGAAGGTATTGTGCTGACCACAGCAGATTTTTTGTATCTCCTGTCTTTCATTGATCCAATTATGTATGTCACAAAGTTTATGTTAATATTTATTCTTGAAACATATGAAAAATAACTTCAAAATTTACTTTGTATTCATTAAATTAAATATACCATGTAACCTAAAGTAATATGAAACTCTTAAATAATTTGGTATTAAGTTCATTCCATCTGTGTGTAGTATTTGGAGTAATATAAAATACAAAACAGTAAAACATTATTGTCCCACCACGTATTTTACTGTTTAACATTAAATGTATGAGAACGTAAAACTTAAATACCAAATAATACCGCACTTGAAATAATTCTCCTTTTCTACTCTACTTCTTCTCTAAATGCTCCAAATAAAACTATGTTCTACTATCAAATTATTAAAATTGTAATATTTTAGAGAAGGTTACAAACTATGTAAGTTATACGAGTATGGGTATAACCCGTAAATAATTTTAACATATTGATTTGTTGTATACAATACGGGTTTGATTGAACAACTTTGAGTGAAGTAGGTATTGGCATCAATGGAATTAATATCAAATATTGTTTTACGTTGTACTGTAATCGCACTCGCTAAACAATATGAAACAAATATTGCCGTAGTATTTGGGTCGGGATATGTAATTCACATTAATATTCAATCGATAAATTACTTTCACTATTATAATACATAATTAATAAATGAAACAAACTTTTGTTTGTATTTAGTGTTTATTGAAAAGAGTATTATTTTATACATATCGGTTATTTACTTTTTTATGGACTATAGGAAATACAATGGTAAAATTTTCATATGGCTGTAAATGCTATCTTATTAATTTTAGAACTAAAGTGTAAATACATAAATTGTTCAGAATTAAAATTACATCAAACTAAACTTAATAGGTTCTTGTCAGGAAATAAACGTATCCGTCGTTAAGCATTTTACAGAGTGCCATGCAAGACAAAACATGCACAATTAAAAAAATCATTGTTTGACTGACAGATAAAAGTTTATTAATTTATATTTAATTTTTATAATTGTTCCATTGGGGTTTTTCTGTGATGGTAAATGAATACATGTTTACTGATATAGCTATTTGTGTATTAAGAGCGCAAAATAGGACATTGGCGATTGAGAGGTAGTTCTCTCGAAATCGACAATGTCCATTTGCGCTCGAAATACACACAAGATTTTTTCTACAGTCGCCACAGTGGGGTCCTCCACCATAACAAAAAATCTGTTGTGGCCAGCACAATACCTCTCGCCACTTCCTTTTTTTGTTACATAAGTATAGGGCGCGAACAGTTATGTTACATTGTTGGCCTTGACAAGCAGATGTGGGGGCCCGTTTCAGAATGATAATTAGTAATTATGTACATGGATGTCAATTGTCAATTTTTCATTCAGTATTTCAAGATTTTCTAAATACACGTAGTTAATTTGTCACCAGGAGTGTGGAATTTACTTGTCGAGGAAAATAAACCACATGGAATTTGAAAATCACTAAATTTAGAATGAGAAATTTTAATACTTGACATCTATATACATAATTACTAGCTATCATTCTGACATGGGCCCACATATCTGCTTGTCAAGGCCAACAAAATCACATGACTACTCGCGCCCTTTATTTAACATTTCTTGTATACCTACACGCTACACGAAAAATTCTACTTACGTATATCTATTCCTTATATTTAGATTGTTCAATTTTAAATTCATTTTATGAAGAAAGTTTGTCTTCTAATATTTCGAAATGTTTCCAATTCATTGTCAGGATTGACAGTATTTTTGAAGGATATATGTAGTATACCTTTTATTTTTTAATTTTTAACTATTAATACATTAAGAAATAATATAGGTAATGTATGTACTTCCCAGAAAAAGTCTTCAGGAATGTCTTCGGATTTCTGACACTGACATTTATCTGTCAGTTACAATTTAAATTTTCCATTGCATTCTTTCGGCTATAAAATTTATTATAACAGATTATTTTATATATTATATTTCTTTTATCTCTAAATCTATAGAATGTATAATAAAATATTTAAATGTATCAGATAGAGAATTTAATTTTCTTTAATATTACCAAGAAAAATTTTCAAAAAATATTATTTAGAAGATTTTTTTTCAAAAATCTTCTACTTCCGGTTGTCCAATTGTTACCAAAACCTTTTCAGATCTTCCCATGAATGTCCGATTGGGAAATACGAAGTTAAACAAATTTAAAGTCTTATAGTTTTTGAGTAATCGTCCTTCCAACATCCTACATACATACACACACACACACACACACACATACATCCACACACACACACACACACACACACACAGACATCATCGTAAAAATGTTAAAATCGGATTGTAGGGATCTTAAAACGTGCTTATTCAATAAAATCTAGATATGCGATTTTTAGCATGAATGCAATACCTCTCTTAGCGAGAGGTAAAAATAATAAAATGTACACTTTGTACTTACACTACTACTCAATTAATAAGGATTAATATAAAGAAAAAAGCGACTTTTATATTTAATTTAAATTTATCGTTATTTCCTATTTTTCTTGACCTATTGCTTCAATCTAATCTACACATTTTATACTTTCGTTTTTGTAAATGAATGCCCTATTTTATTTTCACAATAGTGCGGCATTATTTTTTTCTGGTTATGTAATATATCGACAGAGCAGTTATGTCAGATTTATTTGTAAAGGTGGTAAATGTGTTACTACAGAGCCATTAGTTCCTGACTAAACGTTTCCATCCAGAATGTAGACAAATGACATTTCTCAACATTGTATAGTTAGAAATTTGGAAAGTGACATTTTGCGTTGACGAAAGAGAGCGCAAATGGCTACTTTTTATGTAGACTGTAGAAAAAATAAAATAATGAATTCAATAATTAGAACTTTGTGACAGATGTCATTTGCCAAACTGAAGCATTATAACTGTTAGCATTTTGTGCTATTGCTCATGGCACTCAGTAAATAGCTAAAAATAATAATTTCTTTTATTTTGTCACTCATTTGCAAATTGCTATTTATTTATATGCATGTCATATATGGGAAAGTCATGAAAGTTTTACATCGTTATTTTTTACCGATTAACATTTTTCATTTTTAGTTAATTAATAGTCTTTAATGAAAAAGCTTTGTACATGTTATACCTACTTTATATCATTATAAATCTAAGCATTTCTTAAACTAATTTTAATTAATAAGGCCAGTGAATAAAATTAAATATTTTGAGAAAAATCAACAAGTAATAATACTCTTTTACAAAGGAACTAGATGAAAAGATTGACTTGAACGCCAAAAAGGGCTCGGGTTGCTTAATAGAGACAGATATCGGTTTTTGACAATGAAATCAAATGTAATAAATTCTAAAATTTTATTAAAATATATTAAAAACGCGAATATTAACAAAACACAATGAAAATAGCAATCGCTAGCATATAATTGGTGAATAATCATACAACTGAATCAGCGATACTTACAGGATTTTATCAATGTAGCAAAAGTTATGGGAAATGAAACGGATGACCAACAGTGACACACACCAAAGTTGAGGAAACAGAATGGAAATTGTAACAATGCTGTCACTCGACAACACTCATCGACAATCGCGATTACGGCAAACAGTGACAAACCCCACTGTACGGAAACAACCGGCTACGGACACCGGTACGGTACACCTTCTGCACTCTTTCACGAGCTGCCGGCACAAACCAATAGCGCTGAGTCAGAGGCAGCCAAGGTCATAACAAACTTGCTCGCCCGGCACTCATCAGGTTCGCGGTAGAAAGCACACACCGTCTAGGCTCGGTGAAGATCTAACGCTCTCTTAGAGCACACCCCCTCTTGAGAGAGCACACACTCTCTATACCCATAAAACTTTCGCACGGACACGTATTTATTCTCCAAAAAATCTGATGTGGCCAGCACATAACCTCTCGCCGTATATTTTACCTGGCTGTATGCATAAAGCAAAGATTATTTTTATAAATACAAATAATATATTCATATAAATCTATGACGTATAAACTTCTTTATTATTCAATAATAGCATGTCTCAACATGAAGATATTTTACCATAAATTATGTTACAATAAATTACAAAGTAGAGTTTACCATATATAAATATTAGGCTGGTAACAGCAATTTTCAATTCGAACAACTTTGTTTACTTTCTCTTCATATTCTTCTAGTAAAAACATTAATTTTGGGCGGTCTAAAATGTATATATCTGGATTGTGCATCTATTCTTATATATCTTCTTTTACATTTTATCTTTTCATACTTGTTATATCTAAATAACCTTAATTCCCTTTAATAAAGTGACGGATAGATTGCACTCCGATTTTGTCAATATTTACAACTTACTTGAGAAGAATTTGATAGCTTTTTCGCAATTCAAAGTTACTCTAGTCTACAGTACTGGTGTACATTGTCCCATAATGTTTGAAACAAATTTAAGTCCTTCAACCTAGACTTGTCATCTCCATAATAGTCACAGATCAAGAACTAAGGGATTCTCCAAGTACATTTTTAATTCATTACTCATTATTTCTGACACTGACATTTATCTGTCAGTTACAAATAATTTAAATTATCAACTATTTTTCATGGCATTCTTTCGGCTGTCAAATTTATTACAACAGATTATTTTATATATTATACTTTTTTTATCTCTAAATCTATGGAATATATAATAAAATATTTAAATGTATCAGATAGAGAATTTAATTTTCTTTAATATTACCACGAAAAATTTTCAAAAAATAATATTTAGAAGATTTTTTTTCAAGAATCTTCTACTTCCGGTTGTCCAATTATTACCAAAACCTTTTCAGATCTTCCTATGAATGTCCGATTGGGAAATACGTTGTTAAACAAATTTTAAGTCTTATAGTTTTTGAGTAACCGTCCTTCCAACATCCCACACACACACATCCACACACACACACACACACACACACACACACACACACACACACACACACACACACACACAGACATCATCGTAAAAATGTTAAAATCGGATTGTAGGGACCTTAAAACGTGCTTATTCAATAAAATCTGGATATGCGATTTTTAGCATGAATGCAATACCTCTCTTAGCGAGAGGTAAAAAAGCGTTGAAAAATACGTAAAAAGGTTTAAACTTCAATCGTATCATCCTGCAAATATTCGTTAGTTCAAAATAAAAATATAAAAATATAAACTCATGTCAAATCGAACCTAAGATCTCTAGCGCGCTGATCGACATTGCTGACCACTTGACCACGCGGTACTTGACAAGTAAACTACAAATTTATAAACATAAACATTAGTACCTTTAAACAAAATACAAAAAAACCATTTTACAACAAACGACATACAATATAATCGAACTATTACGTTGCATGCGTAATCTTCAAGATACAAAACAATGAAAGTGCAAAAACATTTTTACTTGTATTAATTGAACCTCGATTTAACAAACTAACTTCCTAACCACAAGAGTACAACGCTAAACACGAAAATTAAATTCAAATCTAGTGACCATCGTTACATTTCAAAGATCAAACCAGAATAAAATGGCGACAACTAATTGTACGATTATAACAAAATATTACTCTTCATTTGTATATTTATATATTTTTTTATTTCAACCTTTTATACAAATTTTACAAGTACCTGACTAGTGGCGCTACTGATTATCTGTACAAACTGAAATTTGAAATAACGAAAACTATAAACTTAATTATGTATAAAATTACAAAAGCTACATTATTCTGTATAAACTTCTCTTCTTCCACAATAAAGATTCACATCGTTGCGGCAAGCAAAATATCCTTTACGTCTGACGTGCATTTAAACTCATCCAGTGAACTAGAACCAGAATGTGGTACGCGTTGCAGTGCCCGTGCTCGCAGCGCTGTAGCCCGTACTATGCAGTTCATTTCATACATCAAGTCTTCGTTGCACAGCGAATATTTCAATTGTTTTATCTCGCTCTCCGTCTTGCTTACTCGGTGTTTACTCCACCAACGACGAGTTGAATAAAAATGTTAAGTAATGTGAATGTTTTAGTTGGAATGAAGATTCTAGTGCGCGAAATGAAGTATGTTGTCTTTGCAATAAAATGGATGTTGAATTGAAAAAGAGATGTTGGAGTTTATAAGCGAAAATAGAACTGTAGCGAGTAATTTGTAAAGTGAAGGCTTTTAAAATGGTTTGAATAAGAAATGAAACATTACATATAGGTGTTATTCATTTTAGATATGTGTACTAGGTACATATTTTGTATTACACTTCAATATCTAGCCTTCCACGAAATCTTTTCACCTTCCGTCACCTTTAGGTAAGGAAGGTATTGTATTTGGTCAAAAAATTCAATGATGAGTTTTTAGTGAATAAGCATGTTTTAGGGTCCCTATAATAAGATTTTATCATTTTTACAATGTTGTCTGTATGTATGTATGTGTGTATGTCTGTGTATGTGACAAAAGTTTTAGATCGCTTAACTTGAATACCACGATTCCAAAAATTATATTTTTTTGTATTCCTCACGTTTACATCCAGAAGAACAAGTGATTAGATTTAGGTTATAATTGGTGAACGGGAAGTAGCCTCATTTGAAGATTTAACAGTTAAATATGATTTATTGACATTTAACGTTATGATAACTTAAAGAATATATTATTCACTATACGATTTGATTGCATTTTATACTTCATATTCAATAGATGTAAAGAATTATAAAGATATTAAATTTTATAAATCAGCCAGCTATGCTAACCATGGAAACTGCTAATATATTCAGATAATTCAAATTTACAGATGTCAGTATCAATGAAAAGTAAATGAATGTGTCAGAGATGAAGATGATGAAGTAGATGTTGGGGAAGGCACGGAAAGATACAGTAAGGAAATAAATCTAGTGTTACAAGTTTCTAGAAAGATACAAGAGAGACGATTACATTGGTTTGAATATGTCATGTGGAGAGATGAAGAATATATTGGAAGAAGAATGAATAGCTTAGTAATAGAAGGTTCAAGAAACAGAGGAAGACCGAAGATAAGTTGAAAGGACTGTATTGCGGAAGACTTGAGAGAAAAGGAACTGAATGAGAACGACACGCAAAACAGAAACAAGTAGAAGAAGAAAAAAATTAGCGACCCCTAACGAATGGGAAAATCTAAAGAAGAAGATGTTACCGTCAAGTGCAATTTGCATAGTTTGTTTATGAAAAAAAATTACTGGAAATTTAGAATCTTTTGCAAGAAAAATTATTTATGGAATTTATACATAACACACAGGATTGACGGAAGGTATTGTGCTGGCCTCATCAGATTTTCATTGCATGTTAATTTTTTATTTTAACCAATTATGAGAGCATAATTTACAAGATGTAATTTGCTTATTTTTTTCACTTAGACAAAATAAAAATTGTTATGCCTATGGTACACTGGTCGAAGAGTATCAGAGAGCATTGATGAACTCTTCAATGAAACAACAGTACGCACCTATATTTATAACGGACGCCGGGCGTTATTATAACGCCCGCCGGCCGTTAAGGTTAATTACAGGCGCCTGCAATTAAAGATAAATTATTTCTAAAAAAATTACATTATCGTTAAGAGCTTTATGATAATATGAAAAATTTTGAACGCCACATGGCCGATATGCAAATAACGGACGCGGTTGAAGTTTGTAAACCGAGGTGATAGCCGAGGTTTATAATTAGCCTAATGAAGTTAATAACTATTTATATATATTTTATTTTACTTTGCGATAAGCGCCCGCACCGTAGAAATATTTCATCATTACCGATATCTGTGTACAAAGCAGATTGGCACATCCATCAATGGGTAAAATGCAGTGATGATATATTTATTTTATTTATTTATATATTTTACGGATAAATTTATAAAATTATTTATAATTTAAATCCCAATGCCTATATACGTTTTAAACACAACTCCTTCGTTACACAGTTCAGATCTCAAATGTATGTAATTGACAGATAAATGGCACTGTCAAAAGATTAATCATTTTGAATTATACTTGCAGTCAAGTAAGAATGGACTGGAAACTTCTACACTGTTGCTAATTCATGGGCAATGTTGAAAATGCTGTTATAAAGAAGCAGCAACACCGCTTGGCAAAGGAACAGGGTGCAGAGAAGGAAAAGTTTAACATTATTCCATACTTATTTGACTGCGAATATAATATTAGTAACGTTTTAAGAAGAAGAGAGTAAATAGAACAATAGTTATATGAGAAGAAAATTAATACAATTTAAATTAACAAAAATTAAATGGCGGGAGGTATTGTGTTGGCCACATCAGATTTTTTTTTATACAATATTGTTCTATTGCATAGAACTGTTGGTAATGTTATGATGGGTAATGAAATAAGTATGGGTAGTGTAGTTAGTCGTCGAGTGGTAGAGCAGGGTCGAACATCGTGCGGTTTGGCGCGTCGCGTCGTATGCTCATACCCTTGTGACGAGGGCAGGCTGCGGTGCTCAAGTAATCTGGCGTGAAGAAATCGCCCAAGCGGAGCCGTAAATTTATTTTAAGCGAGCTCATATGTAAAATGTCGCGACTTAATACTCCCACATTCCAGCCGCTATGTAAACAGCCGAAAACAATGATGCATGCCAACCATTTCCTTCACTCATTGTCTTCGCGGGAATAATGAGAGCGTTAGGAAACCTTTCGCTCACTGTCACCCACCGCGCCTGCTTTTTATGTTTTTCACTGCCTAATAAATTCCCGACGCCGACTCCCACGAAAAATTATTAGAAATCGATAAACCAAGAAGTTGTAGTTTATTAGAATTGGCGTGGAACTGCAGACGGCGAACGGTGGATTAAATATAGTAAACAACCCGGGCCGGAAACGACGTCCCGAATAACTTTCACATGATTTACGGACTGCCTTCCGGTCACCGCCAACTTGATGGATCATTTTACACCCTGCCGATACGCGCATTATAAAACATTTTAAAACTCTTTCCCCTACACGCTTAAAACTCTTTCGATTACTTGGCTTCACAATATTGAAACATTGTTCATTTTGCTTCGCTATTAAAAAGCTTATAAATGGAAAATGAAATATTTCTTTCAAAATTTAATAACCAGTCGCAAAACTGTGTTACCACCGGTATCACATCAAGGTATATCATTTTTGCTCTATGTCTATTCTGGCAGCGGTTCCCAAACGTTTTCAATCATGGAACCCTTAAAAAACTCCAACTCCATTTTTAATGGCCATTGTGAATCCAAAACTAGGGATGCAACCGATACCGATATATCGGCGATAATGTCTTTTAGCTGATGTAAATAAATCGACGATATTTATTTGCCGATACACCAATACGTTTTGAATTTCGCGCATTCAAAAAAATCACGTAAATGCCCCGAGTTATTATAATGCGTAGGTATACCCAACGTTTCGTTTCGTTCCACCAACCCTCCAGCACCTGATACCTGATTCCCACAAAGTCGACAGATATTTCAAAGCTCTATTGCAAGAGAAGCGGATACGTTGATTTTTTGGCGGGATGAAGTTTTTTACAAAATTTGAAAAAAGCTGCGCAAAAGTACTGCAGTTTCCAGGTGAATTCTATGGAATTCAAGAGACTTTTCAACAGCAGGTCTTATTCAAACAGACTTGCAGAACCGCTTACCTCCACACAAATTGAGGATGCAACGTTCTTTAAATAAAAATATTTTAAATGTTAACTCTATTTGCTAACTCTCCGAAAAGTTAGCCATGAGCTACTTTTTCAAAGTAATTTTGGTTTTACAAGTAAATATGCAGCATTCACCTTTTTGTTTCTTTTATTTTTCCTTTCTAAAAAAAATATTGATATCGTCGATATTTTTCAACAATATCACTATCGTATCGACATAACCTAGTATCGTTGCATCTCTACAAAACAAAGCTTCTTGTACCAAAAGTTCTTTGGATTGAAAAGAAACAATAGTTTGAAAATAATAATTTTCATTGTGGTCCAAGAAAATATTGAGAAGTACTAAATTATAAAACTACACAATTTACTAATATGACTTGCTTTTACTCTTTAGCACGTATTTTTTATCTAAGGTGTTTTTACTTTCCGTCAAAAGACAATACCTTCCTTACCTAAAGGTAAGGACGGTATTGTCTTTAGTCAAAAAATTCAATGATAAGTTTTTAGTGAATAAGCATGTTTTAGGGTCCCTATAATACGATTTTACCATTTTTACGATGATGTCTGTATGTATATATGTACGTGTGTGTGACAAAAGTTTCGGATCGCTTAACTTCAATACCACGATTCCAAGAATTATATTTTTTTCTTATTCCTCAAGTTTACATCCAGATGAACAAGTGATTACATTTTGGTTATAATTGGTTAACCGGAAGTAGCCTCATTTGAAGATTTTAACAGTTAAATATGATTTATTGACACTTAACGTTATTATACTTAAAGAATATATTATTATCTATACGATTTGATTGCATTTTATACTTCATAAATCAGCCAGCTATGCTAACCATGGAAATTACTAATATATTCAGATAATTCAAATTGACAGATGTCAGTAACAATGAAAAGTAAGTGAATATGGCAGAGATGAGGATGTTGAAGTAGAGGTTGGGGAAGACACGGAAAGATACGGGAAGAAAATAACTCTAGTGTTACAAGTTTCTAGAAAGACACAAGAGAGACGATTACATGGGTTTGAACATGTCATGAGGAGAGATGAAGAATATATTGGAGGAATGAATAGCTTAGTATTAGAAGGTTGAAGAAACAGAGAACGACCAAAGATAAGATGGAAGGACTGTATTTCGAAAGACTTGAGTGAAAAGGAACTGAATGAGAACGACATGTAATGTAATATTTTATGGAATGCGACTCCATAAAATAATGTTAAACATTTTACGAAAATTTCCTATTCTTTTAGTGCTCGCTTAACATAATACTATAATATTTATTTCTATATACAATGTTTATTAAATATACATTTTATAGGACACTTAAATACATTATAGAGAGTAAATCGAAATACTTTTGTGCTTTAAATTTTAATAAAACATGAAACATCGTAATCAAAATTACATTCCGTAATCTATAATTGGCAGCTAGTAAGCTAACAAATGTGTTAGAACTATATGCAGAAACTATAACCTGTATCCATGTAATAAGACATTTCCTAAGTTGATAACGGATACGAGCAGGTATTATCTATATCTAAGTAATTGCAAGGAAGGTAGTTCGTGAATGTTGCCGTAAGGATGATAGCAATTGCACAATCTAGGAACTGTATTGTTCAAACATAATCATAATCTCTAAACACCACATATAGCAAATCAATATTAAATATGAGGTAAGGAATATTAGTAAAACACATAATCAATATGTCAATAAATATCGCGAATATGATGGAGACAAATAAATGACAAATAAATTGGGGGAAAATTGAATAGAAATATAATCTGGCTTTTACATTATTATTGAGAGAGTTTTTTAAAGGATTACGGTATTGGTATAAGCTAAGTAATAAAAACGATATTAGTAGAATTTGTTTTGATACCCCCTGAAAAAGTTTTGTATGTATTTATTTTGACATTTTTTGCGTACAATATATAGCTGAAAGAAGTTCAATGCAACAATTTAACCTAAAGTAATATTAATAATATTTAAATTACACGTGTACTTTGTACATTGTACAGTTTTCTATTAACCTAAAGTTATTGTAGTTTTACTGTACAGATTTGAACCATCTCACCCGACCATTTGGGATACTTGACTCAAAAAATAAAGGTATTATAGATGACCTACTATACTGACCAATTATAAACGTACGAGACGGTCAAATAGAGGATAGTGATTAGAGGTAAACTTAAAAGTGTCATTGGAAGCGAGAAATAGTTAATTTGAAAAGAGGAAAATAATTAAAAACAAAAAGAAATGAAATAAAATATTGAGCAGTTGTTTTATCATCGTCAGAAGATGGAATTTTAATGAACATTTGTGAAAACGAGGATTCTCGAATAAATATGAACGACAATGTGTTGAAGTTAACAATGCACTAAGAAACGGAATAAAGGATTCAATGAGTTTTTTTTTGTGAAAAATAGTTCCATGAAAATTGTACGAAATTAGCTAACATGTATGACTTGTGAGGAAAAGTAATTACTACGAAAAGAAAATCGATATATTTTGTCTGTGTCAGTAAATATACTATAAAAATCTGATGTGGCCAGCACATAACCTCTCGCCGTATATTTTACCTGGCTGTATGCATAAAGCAAAGAATATTTTTATAAATACAAATAATATATTCATATAAATCTATGACGTATAAACTTCTTTATTATTCAATAATAGCATGTCTCAACATAAAGATATTTACCATTATGTTACAATAAATTACAAAGTAGAGTTTACCATATATAAATATTAGGCTGGTAACAGCAATTTTCAATTCGAACAACTTTGTTTACTTTTTCTTCATATTCTTCTAGTAAAAACATTAATTTTGGGCGGTCTAAAATGTATATATCTGGATTGTGCATGTATTCTTATATATCTTCTTTTACATTTTATTTTTTCATACTTGTTATATCTAAATAACACTAATTCCTTTTAATAAAGTGACGGATAGATTGCACTCCGATTATTCTTATATCGATGTGTAATTTTGTCAATATTTACTACTTACTTGAGAAGAATTTGATAGCTTTTTCGCAATTCAAAGTTACTCTAGTCTACAGTACTGGTGTACATTGTCCCATAATGTTTGAAACAAATTTAAGTCCTTCAACCTAGACTTGTCATCTCCATAATAGTCACAGATCAAGAATTAAGGGATTCTCCAAATACATTTTTCTTTCATTACTCATTATTTCTGACACTGACATTTATCTGTCAGTTACAAATAATTTAAATTTGCAACTATTTTTCATGGCATCCTTTCGGTTGTGAAATTAATTACAACATTATTTTATATATTATATTCCTTTTATCTCTAAATCTATAAAATATATATAAAAATGTTTAAATGTATCAGAAAGAGAATTTATTTTTCTTTAATATTATCAAGAAAATTTTTAAAAAAATAATATTTAGAAGATTTTTTTTGTTACCAAAACCTTTTCAGATCTTCCCATGAATGTCCGATTGGGAAATACGTTGTTAAACAAATTTTAAGTCTTATAGTTTTTGAGTAACCGTCCTTCCAACATCCCACACACACACATCCACACACACACACACAGACATCATCGTAAAAATGTTAAAATCGGATTGTAGGGACCTTAAAACGTGCTTATTCAATAAAATCTGGATATGTGATTTTTAGCATGAATCCAATACCTCTCTTAGCGAGAGGTAAAAATAAAGGTATTATAGATGACCTACTATACTGACCAATTATAAACGTACGAGACGGTCAAATAGAGGATAGTGATTAGAGGTAAACTTAAAAGTGTCCTTGGAAGCGAGAAATAGTTAATTTGAAAAGAGAAAAATAATTAAAAACAAAAAGAAATGAAATATAAAATATTGAGCAGTTGTTTTATCATCGTCAGAAGATTGAATTTTAATGAACATTTGTGAAAACGAGGATTCTCGAATAAATATGAACGACAATGAGCGATGTGTTGTGTTGAAGTTAACAATGCACTAAGAAACGGAATAAAGGATTCAATGAGTTTTTTTTTTGTGAAAAATAGTTCCATGAAAATTGTACGAAATTAGCTAACATGTATGACTCGTGAGGAAAAGTAATTACTACGAAAAGAAAATCGATATATTTTGTCTGTGTCAGTAAATATACTATAAAAAATCTGTTGTGGCCAGCACAATACCTTCCGTCATTCTCGTGTATAATGTATAAATTCCATAATTTTTCTTACAAAAGATTCTAAATTTCCAGTAAAATTATTTCATAAACAAACTATTCAAATTGCACTTGACACTGGCATCTTCTTCTTCTTTAGCTTTTCCCATTCGTTAGGGGTCGCTATTTTTGCATGTCGTTCTCATTCAGTTCCTTTTCTCTCAAATCTTCCGCAATACAGTCCTTCCATCTTATCTTTGGTCTTTCTCTGTTTCTTTAACGTCCTATTACTAAACTATTCATTCTTGTTCCAATATAATTCTTCATTTCTCCTCATGACATGTTCAAACCAATGTAATCGTCTTTCTTGTATCTTTCTAAAAACTTGTAACACTAGAGTTATTTTCTTACCGTATCTTTCCGTGTATTCTCCAATATCTACTTCAACATCCTCATCTCTGCCACATTAATTTACTTTTTATTGATACTGACATCTGTCAATTTGAATTATATGAATATATTACTAGTTCCCAAGTTTGGCATAGCTGGCTGAATTATAAAATTTAATTTCTTTAAAATTCTTTAACTCTGTATGTATTGAATATGAAGTATAAATTGTAATCAAATCGTATAGAGAATAATATATTCTTTAAGTTATAATAACGTTAAATGTCAATAAATCAAATTTAACTGTTAAATCTTCAAATGAGACTACTTCCGGTTGACCAATTATAACCAAAAGCTAATCAGTTGTTCTTCTGGATGTAAACTTGAGGAATACGAAAAAAATATAATTTTTGGAATCGTGGTATTGAAGTTATGGAATCCGAAACTTTTGTCACACACACACAGACACACATATATACAGACATCATCGTAAAAATGGTAAAATCGTATTATATGGACCCTAAAACGTGCTTATTCAGTAAAAACTCATCATTGAATTTTTTGACCAAAGACAATACCTTCCTTACCTAAAGGTGACGGAAGGTAAAAAACAATAAAATTTTATATGAAACATTTTTCTCAATTTCTTATAGTTACGAAGTTATTTGAAAATAAAATATTGACCAAGGTCGCCACAGCATTAACAATTTTTTGATCTAAAAAAAAAGCAAAAGCACATTTAAGATGACCTCTGAAAGGGCAAACAAAATGTCTCTTTTAAAAGTTGTAACTCGTAAGTCGAGATAGCAGAGGTAAGCCCGTAAAAACTCATTTTTCACTGGCTTATATCTCGGAAACTATTGATAATTGATTAATCTGTTTTACTCATTTTGGTCGGTACTATTCTTACAATATTTTTGAAACATCCTGTATAATAATGTTAACTATTTATGTATTTTTTAAAAATTTATTGTAAAACATAAATAAATGCGAAATGTGAGTCAACTCTCCCGGACTTATAGCAGAAACAGACTGCTAATAATATTTAAACTCTAATTCTTAATTTAACATTTCGTATGCCATATGTAAATTATATTCATGATCATTATAAACGTAAATTCTTAAGTCACGATGATATTTTGAGAACATTATCGTAAGTATTCGGTAATAATCACCACACTGATACTTTAAAATTTTCGTTATGATTTTAAATTGTAATTATTGTAACCTCTAAATTAACAATGTTTTAAATTTGATGACTTTATTAATTTACTACATCAGTGATGTTTTAATTCAACAAGAAATGTTATGCATTAATAATAAAGTGAAAGAAAACAGGGATATTGTAAAACTGGAAAACTTATCCAATGACATTGCACTTGTGCATCGAATTAAATGTATATATCGTCTGCCAGGTATTTTGATAATTAAGTATTAAGGTAAATTATTAATTATACCAATGATCATTAATATTTGTAGTCTGTCTTGACTATTACCCTATGCCCGTATTAGAGGTTAGGTAATTTATCAATTGACTTTAAGAACACTATTATAAAACGAAAACGCTATATTTCTATGCACAAGAACAAGCAAACAGTCAGCATTAATTGAACCAATACCTATCATATCATAAAATCTAAAATTCATTGTAGAGCCACAAATTTACTACTATGTCAAAAAAGTACCGGAAATTGGTCAATAAAACACAAAATATGCATTATTCATCCAAATTTATTGTATCGCCTTCAAAGTAGGCTCCTTCCGAAATAA
Organism: Harpalus rufipes; assembly: GCA_951394225.1. NCBI lineage: Eukaryota > Metazoa > Arthropoda > Insecta > Coleoptera > Carabidae > Harpalus > Harpalus rufipes. Next base: position 39,508,685 of record OX596283.1, read on the forward strand.
TACACTTATGCCAACGAATAATCCAATCATCAAAACATTTTTTAAACGCATTTTCACGCATCGACTTCAGTACTCGCCGCGAATTCTCTTTTATGTCTTCTATCGACTGAAAACGGGTGCCTCGAAGTAATTTGAGTTTTGGAAAGAGGAAAAAGTCGGCCGGAGCCATATCAGGCGAATACGGTGGTTGTTCGAAAAGATTGGTTGAGTTCTTGGCCAGAAATTCGTTCACAATGATAGCCTTGTGAGATAGGCGATTTTGTGGTGCAAAATCCATGAGTTTTCTTTCCACAAATAATGCTCAGGTAATATTCTTTAGTTACTGTCTCACCTTCTGGCAAGAATTCCGAGTGCACAACACCGCGATAATCGAAAAAACTGTCAACATCCCCTTCACTTTTGATCGACTTTGACGTGCTTTTTTTTGTTTCGGCTCAGTTGGAAGACGCCATTCCGAAGCTTGTTGACTGGTTTGCTCGTAAACTCATGTCTCATCACCAGTTACAATGCGTTTTATGAATGTGGGGTCGGAATTGACTCGTTCTAGAATGTCTTCAGCGATCCTTACGCGATTGAGTTTTTGCAGAAAATTCAGGTCTTTCGGCACTAGTCGATCGGCAACGCGTTTCATGCCCAAACAATCGTTTAAAATGGTACGAATTGATTCGTGAAACACAGAAATTGTAGCGGCTATCTCTCTCAAACTTAAACGATGATTTTCAGTCACCATTTCCTTTACTTTGGCGATGTTTAGTTCAGTTAAAGACGTTGATGGCCGACCTGAGCGAGGCAAATCTTCCACCACATCTCGACCGCTTTTGAATGCACTGTGCCACTCATACGCACGTGTTTTTGATAAAGTCGATTCACCGTAAGCCTTATGGAACATTTTCAGTGCTTCGGCACATGAAATTCCATTTGCAATGCAAAATTTGAGACAGATTCTTTGTTCGATATTTTTACCCATTGTAAACATTGCAAAACACACTTGAGATGAACTGACAAATGGAGCACTGTAAACAAACTAAATGACAGATGGCGCTTAAACTCCGCGTGAGCTAGGGTACCTATATACTCAGAGGGTATGGCCATGACGTGGCTCGCGTTTCGTCCACCATTAACGGGCCACTGTCATATTCGTTGTTGCGCAAATTATTATGTATTTTCGTGGCTATTTGTTTTATTTTAGTGCAAAACACATTTAAATATACTTCTAATATTTATTAAAAGTGTAAGTAATACTTTTATTTTATTTATTTGTGTATTTTCTTGAGATACTGACTACCATGACTATTGAAAACACATAAAAATTACCAATATTAAGCACAAACATTTAAATTTTTAAAAGATAAGTTTAAAATATATACTTATGTAAATAATAACCACAGTTATTAAATTTGATGTGATAATAACAACCTATATCCTTTGCTCTACATAACCTCTAAATCTATGTCAAATAATAATTGTGTATCTCTTAAATAAATGAATTTTTATTACCTTTCTAGATTCATAGTGTGATTATTTAATATTCCTGTATAATATAAAATCACAATTTCTTACAAATAAATAGGGAAATGAATTATCAATATGTTTGACATTGGCTCTCTTATGGCGACGATCTTGCCCAATGGCCAAATCCTGTATATAAAGGTACCCTAGCGTGAGCATAGATGACAGTTGTGCCAACGTAGCGACAAAAAATATTTCGACACTCCTTAGCGGGCTTTTTTAATATACAATTCCCGGTATTTTCTTGACAGAATGTATAATGTTTTCTAATTAAATATATAAAATATTTTAATTTGCAGATGCTTCAGAATCCTGATCAATATTCAGGCAGGAGAATTCCTTTCCCTTGGTAAGTAAATTTGCAATAGTTGTTAGTCTTGTTTAGTCTCGTAATGCCCTGTGCCCACATGGACCCTTTCTTTGTTCTATTTACTTTCCTCCGGATTCGGTCAGCTGGGCACAGCGTTCGTCAACTGTTTTGTAGCCCTCGTAAACAAATTGGTACTGAGTAAAATACACGTTCGAATCAATTGAGCTACATTCTCGAGGCTTTACGACCCACACCGATTTGTTGATGGCGTATAAAACTTTTATGATTATTTTTTATATTTCAAAGTACAAGTTTATTTTTTGTTCGATAGGTAATCCAGAACTTGATGTCGGAGTTATGGGTTAATAATAAAAGATTAGTGTGTTTCGCTTCCGATATTTTCAACGTAATTTTATCGGATATATTGAAACTAATAAAATATTTAATTCTGCAATATGTACCATGAAATCATTTTAAGTATTAAAGTATCTAAATAAAAATTTCTATGGAATTCTTGTTCTTCATCTTCCGTCACCTTTAGGTAAGGAAGGTATAGTTTTTGGTCAAAAAATTTGGTTGTGAGTTCTCATTGAATATGTATGTTTTAGGGTTCATAGAATACAATTTTACTAATTTTACAATGAGGTATCTATGTGTGTGAGTGTGTGTGTGACGATTCTTTCAGATCCAATAACTCCAGTACTACAATTCAAAAAATTACAATCTTTTCGTATTCCTCTTCCGAACATTCATATGCAAACGTGATTAGATTTTGGTTATAATTATTGGTCAACCGGTAGTACCCTCATTTGAAGATTTTATGTTTATAAAAAAAAGGTGTTAAATATTATTTTTCACATTTAATATTAAAGAATATTTTATCCGCTATACGATTTGATTGCAATTTATGCTTCATATTCACTGGATTTAAAGTTTTATAATTATAAATAAATTAATAGGACTATTCTGTAAGCACGAATCGATAAAACGTTATATCGTCATGGTAATAACGAAAATCGTTTAGTAGGCTTATTCTGTAAACGATCGTTATGACAATATGCATTGTTATATCGTTATTATAACGATAATCGTTAAAGTGGTATTTTGTATACAATAATTTAATTCTACATAACGAAAAAATCTGTTGTGGCCAGCACAATACCTCTCGCCACTTCCTTTTTTTGGTTACATAAGTATAGGGCGCGAACGGTAATGTTACATTTTTGGGCTTGACAAGCAAATGTGTGGGCCCGTTTCAGAATGATAATTAGTAATTATGTACATAGATGTCAAATGTTAGAATTTTTCATTAAAAATTTCAAGATTTTCTAAATTTACGTAGTTAATTTATCACCAGGAGTTTAAAGTTTACTTGTATGCCTTAGATATTTAACATTTAATTCTGCTCCACATGGAATTGGAAAATCACTAAATTTAGAATGAGAAATTATGATATTTGACATCTATATACATAATTACTAGCTATCATTCTGACATGGGCCCCCATATCTGCTTGTCAAGGCCAACAAAATCATATGACTGCTCGCTCCCTATTGTATTTAACATTTCTTGTATACCTACACTCTACACCAAAAATTCTACTTACGCATATATCTATTCCATATATATTTAGATTGTTTAATTTTAAATTCATTTTTGATGAAGAAATTTTGTCCTCTTCTAATTTTTCGAAATGTTTCCAATTCTATTAATACATTAAGAAATAATATAATGTATGTACTTCCCAGAAAAAGTCTTCAGTAATGTCTTCGGATTTCTGACACTGACATTATCTGTCAGTTACAAACAAATTAAATTTTCAACTATTTTCCATGGCCATTCTTTCGGCTGTAAAATTTATTATAACAGATTATTTTACATACTGTATTTCTTCTATCTCTAAATCTATAGAATATATTGTAAAATATTTAAATGTATCAGAAAGAGAATTTATTTTTCTTTAATATTATCAAGAAAAAAATTCAAAAAATATTATTTAAAAGATTTTTTTTCAAGAATCTTCTACTTCCGGTTGTCCAATTGTTACCAAAACCTTTTCAGATCTTTCCATGAATGTCCGATTGGGAAATACGTAGTTAAAAAAATTTAAAGTCTTATAGTTTTTGAGTAACCGTCCTTCCAACATCCCACACACACACACACATACACACACACATCCACACACACACACACACACACACACACACACACACAGACATCATCGTAAAAATGATAAAATCGGATTGTAGGGACCTTAAAACGTGCTTATTCAATAAAATCTGGATATGCGATTTTTAGCATGAATGCAATACCTCTCTTAGCGAGAGGTAAAAAGGATAACGATATTGTTATTTTTTAACGACTGGAAAATCATTCGTTACCTAAACGTTTTGTCAGTAAGTCAGTATTTTTATTCATGTTAAAATAAAATTGCTATTATGTTGAATAGTGATCTCAAAACCCAGTCCTATTACAGTTTTCTGCAAGGTAATATTAAAATAAGTTTTTATTCGTAACGCCTAGCGCAAGCTTCCCAATTTGTCAACAGATGGTAGTAGTAGCTCTAGCATAGCCTACAACAAGAAAAAGAAAGGATCCGACAGCTGACAGGTTGAAAGCTGACTCCCACCAGAACTAATCTAACCTAGAAGTTTTGTGAGTTATATTGAATTATTTTAGATATTTCATTTGAAATTATAATTTGATTTCAGGAAATAAAGTTCTTAACATGATCTCAAGGTTATTATTTTTCAAAATGTGTTACAGAATACGGATACGAAGATAACGATTATCGTTAGTAGAAATAACGATTTTCATAATAACGATTTCGTTATGATAACGATTTGTTAAGTGAATATTTTACAGAATAGGCCTGTAATTTCATAAAGCAGCCAGCTACGCTGTAACCATTGAAACAGCATGATACTATATTAAAACAATTCTGATTGACAGATGTCAGTGTTAAGTGCAATTGATATACTGGGCCCAGACTCATAATAATTCGGCTAGTTTATATTTTCAACATATAAAATCTTCACAAATGGCTAGAAGTTTCTACAAAATTCTTTCGGCTTCTTTAAATATAAACTTAAAAATTAAAAAAAAACTGTGGACAAAATGACTGGTGATTATAGTGCGACCGGCATTTTAAGAGTCATCTTCTAGTCAACAATTACCTTGTACCGCTACCCTTTACTTTTGTCACAATGAAAAACAACTTCGTTAAAATTTAGTGCGTACAGAAAAACTTACCCTGCAAGACATGTAGGACAATACTCACAGGAAAATGTGCAGGGTTAGGTATACAATGGTTAATAGAATTAAAACTGGTATTACTAATAAAGGCGATGTAACCTAATACTAAATGGCATAATACTTGAATAACATATTCAGTTTTGATAAGCTTAAAATCTATATTTTAAACTAGTCGAAAGAAATTTATAGAAATTCCTCATCATTTGCATAGGTTTTATAATATGTTTGTTGAAAATGTTCACCGGCCGAACTAATATGAGTTTGGGCTCGTAGTATGACTGTGTTTATAATTTTACTGGAAATATAGAAATCTTTTGCAAGAAACTTTCTGTTTGGGATATGTATAAAATACACAGAATTGACAGAAGGTAAAGTGCTTTCCACATCAGATTTTTATCATTTGTGTTATTATATTTATTTCCAAAATCAGTATAAAATAATAGAGCTTCAAAAAAAAAACTGCCATATTGTTCTCATTACCATATTGAAGTAATTATCTACTTTCCTTTGGTGTTTCGGATTCCGATACTGGTTTAGAATTTGCGGTTGTCTGTGTGACGGCGTGCGACCGCGGCCGGTAACTAAGGCCCATAAGCGACGCATCCCTCGCGGCTACCGGCTGCCAACTCGGGCCGGGAGGCACACAAGTGGTTTATGTGGCCTACTCACCCCACATTAGGCCTCTGTTTCACACCAACACACGTATATCGATCGATGAGATAGGGATATTATATCATAAGATTGGAAATCAAAATGGAAACTATAAAAATTGTATCTCTAACTTTAAAAATCTGATGTGACCAACACAATACCTCCCGCCATTTACCTATGGCGTCTCGTTGCCGCGTGCCTGATGTCTGGTTACGAATCTGGGGAACCGGGTTCGATCCCGATCAACGCCAAACAATTCGAATTTTAAATGGCATAAAATTTACCCTTGTGGTTAAACGCCCACACAGTACAAATACATCATCATCATTATCGAAATGTGTGTACAAATCAGATTGCACACCCAGCAATGGATAATATGCCGTGATAATATATTTATTTGTTTCTTTATTTAAATACATACCTGCATATTTACTAATGATAGAAATTATGTGTGTTAAGTTCCTTTCCATAAAATTATTGTTCAATTTACAATTTGCCTTTTAAAACATTATTATTATTATTATTATTATTATTATTATTATTATTATTATTATTATTATTATTATTATTATTATTATTATTATTATTATTATTATTATTATTATTATTATTATTATTATTATTATTTTTATTATTATTATTATTATTATTATTATTATTATTATTATTATTATTATTATTATTATTATTATTATTATTATTAATTTGAAATCGTTATTTTTTTGACAATGACATTTATCTGTCAGTTACATACATTTGAGCTGAAGTATGTAACCATGGAGATGTGTTTAAAGCATAAGCTCCGAGATATAATTTTTGTATTACTTTACAAATTTATCTATAAAATCTGTAGAAAAATTATTAAAGCAAACCTGTAGAAAATGGAATAATACATTTAAAGGTATTTTTTGAAGAAAAACTATCTTGAGCTTCAAGTAAACTGTCATTTCCGGTTATCCGATTGCCAGTAAAATCTAATGGCATTTTTCCAAATTAGAATAAGGTAGAAATACATGGTTTCAAAACTTTCTGAATGATAGTATTTGAGTTAGAGCGTTAAGAGGATCCACAAACACACACACACACACACACATACATATATACATACATACATATATACATACATACATACATACATTACACACATAAACACAGACATCATCGTGAAAATGTTAAAATTGGATTCTAGGGACCTTAAAACGTGCTCATTTAGCAAAATCTCGATATGCGATTTTTAGCACGATCCCTATACCTCCCTTACCAAGGGTAGCGTGTGATAAAAATGACGAAAAATCAGAAAAAAAACTAGCTCAGGTTTTTCGAATTGTCGCGTAAAGAAAATACATTCTAATAGTCTGCTCATTTTAAATCTATTTCTTCTACTTATTTCTGTACGTTGCCTTTATTTTCATATTTTCCATGTTTTCTTTTTCCTCTTTTTCTTTTCATACTTCCAGCTTCTAATGCTTTTCGTACTAGGCTGTTCTGATCCATCTTCACTGTGTGCGTACCAGCATAGTTGCTTCTGTTCTATCGTAGTGACAGCACGCACTTTAGAATTCCATTAAATGAGTCTTTTGTTTTCGCTTTCCGACTCGCGAAAATTTGATAGCATGCGTGTCTCCGAATATTCGCTAGCTAGCGTACGGTTCGAGACAAAATGATTAAGGTAATGTCAATTATTTTGTCACTATTTAATTCAATGTACAGGGTGTTTCCTTTAAAACAACTAGCGTTTTTTTGGACGAACTAATGGTTATGTACAAAAAATTATCAAGAATAAGGGGCTAATTTGTCAGTAATAACAAACAGAATATTCAAGCAGTGGTTCTCTAACGGTAGAATAAAATTATATATTTTTAAATGATACCTACCCTATATAATTTTTAAGCCAATTATATACAGCTTTTTTTTATTTCAACGATATAAATATTGGTTGCAAATCTTCTTGCCTGGAAAAGATATTGGCAAGAATAAATTACTGGATATCAGTCAATTATTATTACGTATTTATTTCCGCCTCTACCGGTTTTGACACCTCATGTGTCTTCTTCAGGAGCTACAACAGTTATTACAGTTTTTTACCTCCCGCTACCCTTGGTAAGGGAGGTATAGGGATCGTGCTAAAAATCGCATATCGAGATTTTGGTAAATGACCACGTTTTAAGGTCCCTAGAATCCATTTTTAACATTTTCACGATGATGTATGTATGTATGTATGTATGTATGTATGTATGTATGTATGTATGTATGTATGTGTGTGGATCCTGTTTACGCGCTAACTCAAATACTATCATTCAGGAAGTTTTGAAACCATGTACTTCTACCTTATTCTAATATAAAAATAACTCATTAGATTTTGGGTGGAATCGGATAACCGGAAATGGCAGTTTACTTGCAGCTCGAGATAGTTTTTCTTCAAAAAATATCTTTAAATACAATTTTTTCTCAATTTGTTATTATAAAAATTAAAGGTTATTCCATTTTCTACAAGTTTGCTTTAATACTTTTTGTATATATTGTATGGATAAATTTATAAAGTAATATAAACATTATATACATATGTAAATGGCGGGAGGTACTGTGTTGGTCACATCGGATTTTTTTATTTAAGAAGTTGAAGGACACATGTTTAAAACTTACGTAAACATTTAGAATTTAATTAACATTGATAGATAACAATAAATAAATAAAACAAATTACATACACTGGTCGTCATATTTTAAATAAATAAATAAATTCACTAAAAAACTCATAAAGTCATCAGATGAATTAGATATATTTTTAACTTTTAATTAACAATGGCACCCTTTTTCTGAATTTAAGTTATAACTTGTTCCGAAGGTCGTTTAACAAATTGCCGCTAGATTTTTAACTCACATTTCTTCTTATTGTTTTTTATTTGAAATTTTAAGTAGTATCAATTTTATTTATTTTTCTTTTATATTTGGGATTTATTGTATTTTAACATATTTTTGTATATTTTACTTATATTCGTGATATCAGTTTTTACATTTATGTTGTTGCTGTCATTATTTATGTGTAATAATTTTAGAGTAAGACGTTTGTGTAAATTGTGTTCTGTATCTTTGAATATATAATACATATAAGAACGGCAACGTGATGTATTTAGATTAAATGTTTCGAGAGAAGGTGCCATCTATCCCTCCGTATACGAATTCTGAATTAGTTCAAAAAATACATAATAGGTGGATGTTGCACAGTGTTGCCACGTAGCTAGAACAGCAAGATAAGATTTTATAAAGGTTTTTAAGTTTGCTACTGTAAAGCAAGTATACTCATTGAAGATTCAAAATATATTATCTGGTTATTATGAAACAATATTTTTGAATTATTGATTATTGAATACCTCTAACAAATAGTATCTGGCAATGCTATCAGCACGGTTTACCGTAGTTCATAGTTTTGTGGTAGGAGTCACTAACTATCTATAATAATTTTGTGAATAAAAAGATATAGATATAGTATCTTGCTAGGCCATATACGTTGCCGTACTTATTATGTATTATATATTCAAAGTCTGTATCTATTATCTTGACTGCATCAAAATTAAAATTATGTCCAAGTGTTATTGAGTGTCCTACTAGAGCACATTTCCCGTGTTGTTATTATTGTTACAATTTCATTGATGTTCTGCTATTCTTGTTCGTAAATAACGCTTCGTTTGCCCTGTATACGCAGCAGGACAGTCATTGCTAGGAATTTTGTACACAACATATACTGTAATCTATATCTTTGTCCGCTTTTAGTTTGCTAAAAAGATTTCCTATAATTTTTGTTTGTTTAAAACCTATATTTATGGAATACGAAAAAATTATAATATTTGGAATCGTGGTATTGAAGTTATGCGATCCGAAACTTTCGCCAAACACACATACATCCATACAGACATCATCGTAAAAATGGTAAATTCGTATTATATGGACCCTAAAACGTGCTTATTCACTAAAAACTCATTATTGAATTTTTTGACCAGTGCCAATACCTTCGTTACCTAAAGGTGATGGAAGGTAATATTAATTACACTGCAGAAAAACTGGTAACACTAATGCAGACCGAAAACATTTAACAATTGTCATAAAACTGTTAGTTTCTTCTTTGTTAGTATCAACTTATTTGAAATTCAAATAGAGTTTTCATTATCCGTGAACATTTATTATTAATTCAATAAAACTTCTACCGCGAGGATGAAGTAGCTTAGGGTTTCTTTTTAGAGAAATTTCCGTGCAGGGCAATAGCTTAAAACATATATTCTTTGTTTGGGAGAATTTAATACCGAGTGGGTATTACTGCACCTAGCGCGAGATATTATAGTGAAATACTTGAGAGGTGTGCTCTGTGCAGTAGATAAAGCCCAGGGAAAACTAACGCACACAGGAACGCCAACGCCAAGCAATTAAAATACGGGTATTAAAAGGAACTCGGTAATGATAAAATATTAAACATTTTGCTGGGGTAATTACAGAAGAAATTACACCTGCCTAACGTATAACTCCGGGAATTTAGATAAAATTTTCTCTAACACTCGCTTAAGTTTGTTTTATGCTTTACTAATTTAGAATTAGATTTTCAAATAGCTTTAAGTGTTTCAAAAAGGACGAAACTATAATTTTAATATAACTCTATAAATGTAATTAAAATAAACGCGATAAAAATAAGAAAATAATTTCAAAGAAACATCGTTATTATTTATGCAATTACACTCGAACATTTTGCAGACGAAATACTATCCGCGAAATGCAATTTTGCGGGCGTTAAACTAAAAGGTAATTTGTACGTGAGAGTAGGGATGAGAGATAATATCAATGCCAATGACAGTGATGTTTTTAAAATATGACATCAATAAGTTTCTTGGTTTGATTTTTAAATCAAATATAATATAGAATGAAAATAGTTATTTCTATAAATTATTTAATCTCTTTTCAACAATTTGTTGCAAATCTAACGAGTGAATTCACTATTCCTTAATCATGAGTTGATACACAGATCAACGCTGATTCTGCATCAATCCAATTGATTCGTCATATTCCATGAATTAAGGACTGATAACATCTTTGAATCCTAATTTTGACATTTATAGCTATGTCAAAATGTGACTTATACTCATTAACTTTGTCTCATGCTTCTTCCTTATCTTCATTTAAAAACGCATTGATTTTATTATTTTGGAATATACTTTTATATCTTTATGGGGTCTCGTGGCCGTGTGCCTGAGTGTCTGGTCGCGAATCTGGGGACCCGGGTTCGATCCCGACCGACACCAAAAAATTACATCGCATTTTAATGGCACAAAATTGACCCCTGTGGCGCACTCTCCACGCCAGCAATGAGTGCCCGTGAGGTGACGCCTGGTAAGCGCCCACACGGTACAAATATTCCATCATTACCGATATCTGTGTAAGAAGCAGATTGGCACACCCAGAAATGGGTAATATGCCGTGATGAAATATTTTTTTTTCTTTTATATCTTTCATTTTCACTACATTTAAAAACACTCCTTTATTGGAATCAGTGTATTTTGTACATATAGAAAAATAGTATATTATGTGGCAAGTGTGTGAAGCTGAAATTTTTACATGAGGGTGGAGATTGCGACACGAGCCGAAGGCGAGTATTGCAAACCACCCGAATGTAAAATAGGCTTCACACACGTGTTACATACTGTACTTTTTCTACGACCTTGCAATTTTTTTTTTTTTTATAAATTAATAACACATTTCTCATGAAGTTGTTATTTCTACGGACCATTTACCAACACATAATTTACGTGTTTTTAAATATATTCATTGTATGTGTTAAAACTGAACTATTTACTTCACGCACAGTGTATATTTACTTCACGCACACTATGCGTGAAGTGACACTTCACGCACAGTGTACAAAAAAACAAGCTTCACACATAAAAATTGATATGTGAAGTACTCACTTCAGGCATGGGCGTAGAAAAAATAATATTATTGTAGGAAAATTATAAAATACATTTTATAAATAAATTAAAAACTTACATATTAATACTTTTTTAACACGTAAGTAAATAGCATTGGTTTAGATAAGGATATAAATTCAGCCCTTTTATTGGTTAGAATGTACAACAAGTTCACTAAAGCAAAAAAATCTGATGTGACCAATATAATACCTCCCGCCATTTAATTTCTATTAATTTTTTTTTTTTTTTTTATTTAAGTTTTTTTAAGGTATTTCGACTTTGAGCCACTAATACCTCGGTACATTAATTTAACATTTTAGTAATATTATATATTATTCAATACATGATATATTAATATTTAATTATACTAATATGTAGTAATGGTAGGTATGTTGGTAATTACAGGTTGTTGAATATTTTGATTTGTTTTAGGAAATTTAACGTTTTGTTGGTGTTGTCTACATTGTTGGCGAGGGCGTCAATTAGTGTTGTAGGTACATTGGCTTGTTGTCTCTGGATGGTGTATTTGTGGCATTCGGTGATTATGTGTTCTACAGTTATTGGAGTGTTGCATGTTTCACAGATGGTGGGTTGTGTTTTCTGTAGTAGATGGTTGTGTGTGAGGCGTGTGTGCCCTATTCGTAGTCTTGTCAAGACAATTTGAGATTTTCTATCTTGGGGTACTGTCCATTGGGTTACATCTTCTTTTACATTTCTTAGTTTGTTGTTCATTTTTTCTGACCATTTGGTTTGCCATTTTCCTTTTAATTTGTGTTTTATTACAGCTTTTAGGTCTGGTACTGGAATTGGGATATTTTGGGGTTCTCCTGTTGTAGCTGCTTCTTTTGCGATTTGGTCAGCGGTTTCATTTCCTTCTATGCCCGTATGTGATGGGACCCATATGATTAGTATTTCCGTGTCCTCTCTGTTCGTTACTTGGTGAATATTGTCTTGGATGTTTTGTATATGTGTGTTTTTTGTGTATGGGTTTGTTAGGCTTTGGATTACACTAATTGAGTCAGTGCAGATGGCAGCTTTCTTTATTGACAGTTCTTTGGCTATTTCTGTTGCTGTCCTGAGGCTATAGGATTCGGCGGTGTATATACTACACGTAGATGGTAGTTGGTGTTTGTACGTAATGTCTTCTGATGTTATACCGGCTCCGGTGTTATTGTTGTACCTGGATCCATCCGTGAATATGAAGCGGTGTTGTTTGTATTCGTCCTGTATGCTTTTAAAAAGGTTTCGGTAGAGCTCTGGCGGGGTTTCAGATTATGGGTACTTTGTTAGTGTTAAGTCATATTTTGGTTGGTTAATTAGCCATGGAGGATGTTTGTGATGTGATATTTGTTGAATTTCAGGTAGGGATATGTGTATTTCATTTAAAATGGAGTTAATCTTGAGTTGTAATGGGGTATTTTGTTTAATTTCTGTTTTGTTTTGGAATATTTTATTGTATGCTGGGTTATTGGGATTACTTGCAAGTTTGATTGTGTAATTTAAAATTAGTTGCTGTCTTCTGATTTCCAGGGGTGGTTCACCTGCTTCTACCAGTATACTGTCTACTGGACTTGTACGAAATGCTCCTGTAGCTAGCCTGAGTGCAGTATTATGTATTGGGTCCAGTAATTTTAGAACAGATGGTTTTGCTGATGAGTATACCACGGATGCGTAGTCAAGTTTAGATCTTATGAGGGTTTTATATATGTTTATTATTGATCTTCTGTGTGCTCCCCATTTTACATGAGCGATAGTTTTAATAATGTTTAATTTCTGTACGCATTCTTTTTTTAACTTTAGGATGTGAGGTCGCCAGGTGAGTTTTGTGTCGAGTGTTACTCCCAGAAATTTTATAGTAGTTACATAGTTGATGTTGTTATTTTAGATTTTTAATATTGGGTTTTGGTGGGGTTTCCTCATTTTGCAGAAGTGTATTGCCTTTGTTTTGGCCTCAGAGAAGCGAAATCCCGTTTGGAGTACCCATTGATCTAATTTGTTTATTGCATGTTGTAGTCTGTCTTTTATTGTGTCAGTATTTTTCCCTTTGTAGTACATAACTAGATCGTCCGCATAAAGTGATATTTGTGTGTTGTTATCAATGTGTTGTTTTATGTTGTTCATAGCTATAAGGAACAGGGTAGCGCTAAGTACTTCGCCTTGTGGAACGCCATTTATTTGTGTTTTTTGTTCGGACAAACACCCGTTTGCTTTTACTCTGAATTTCCTATCACTCATAAAGTTTGTTACATATTTTATGATGTTTCCATTAAGTTTATGTTCTTCTAGTGATTTAATAATGTAGTGTCTCCACGTTGTATCGTACGCTTTTTCTATGTCGAAAAATACGGCGATCAGGTGTTGCTTGTTTTTATAAGTGTTTTGTATTTCTGTTTCTAGTGCTATGATTTGGTCCGTAGTGCAGCGGCCTTCTCTGAAACCACATTGATTTTGCAATAGTATTTTATTAGTTTCTAGGTACCACATTAGTCTGTGATTTACCATTTTTTGTAGTATTTTACTCATGCAATTTGATAGCGATATTGGTCTGTAATTAGTCGGGTTTATTTTGTCCTTGTTGAGTTTTAGTATAGGTACTGTGATGACTTCTCTCCAGGTGTCTGGATATGTATTATGTAGCCAGATATGGTTATATATCTTTAATAGGTATTTTTTTGTATCTTCAGAGAGATTAATTAACATCTGGTATGGAATACCGTCTGGTCCGGGACTGCTTTTCCCCTTGGTATTTTGTAGGGCGTGTTTGAGTTCGGTTATTGTAAAGGGTACGTTTATTGTTAGGTCCGTAGTATCTTCTGTGTTACTTTGTTGATTTTCTATTTCTGCCTTATGTGTTAAGAATTCTGGTGTGTATGACGTGTTGTCGGAATTTTGTTCAAACGTGTTAGCTAAAGTGTTGGCTATATCTTGTGGTTCTATTATGGTTTGGTTGCCGACTTTTAGCATTGCTGTTTGTTGTATTATTTTCCCTCCGTTAATTTTCCGTATTTTATTCCATACTGTTTGTGCCGGTGTGCTTGGTGTGATAGTAGACACGAATTTTTCCCAGGATTCTTTTTTATTTTGTAGTATGGTTCTTCTCAATATTGCCTGTGATCTTTTTAGGTTTATTAAGTTTTCGTCTGTTTTATTTTTTCTGTATTTATATAAGGCTGTTTTATTTTGTTTGACAGCCTCTTCGCATAGCTTATTCCACCATGGAACAATTTTTTTCCGGTTTTTTATTTTTCTTTTTTCTAATGATAAGTTGGCTGCATTTACAATACTTTTAGAGAAGTTTTTTACTATCTCATTTATATTATCGTTTACATTTAAGTCTGTACCTGGTGTTACTAATTTCGTAAATAATTTCCAGTCCGCTTTTTCCATATTCCACTTTGCGTATATTGGGTGTAGTTCTTTATTACTGTCTGTGTAGGTATCTATACTGATAGGAAAGTGGTTGCTATTAAACAGGCAGTTTAAGGTGTTCCATGAGAATTTGTGAGCTATTTGTGGTTGGCATAGGGCTAAATCTATGGCAGAGAAGTTTCCTGTTCGGGTACAGAAGTGGGTGCTCGTTCCGTCGTTTAGTACTACAAGGTCGTTTTCGTCAATAATGTTTTCTATGGTTCTTCCCCTTCTATCTCTGTTATTGGATCCCCAGATGTTGTTATGGCTGTTGAAGTCTCCGAGTATGATATATGGTGTTGGCAGTTGGTTTAAAAGTTGTTTTATTTCTTCTTCGTCTATGTTTACATTAGGGGGAAGATATATATTACATATTGTTGTGTTTATTGGGCTGTGTATTTGTACTGCAACGGCTTCCAGGGTCGTATTTATGTTGATTTCTGTTGCGTGGATTTCATTATGAGTGAAGATGGCTACTCCTCCACTTGCATTATTTGGGTTGTACCTGTCTTTTCTGGTTGTATTGTATCCCTTAAGTGCTATATTTTGTGTGTATTTTAGCCGGGTTTCTTGGATACAAATGACCTTGGGAGAGTGTTCTGCTATTAGTACTTTAATTTCGCCTATGTGGGAGTATAGACCGTTACAATTCCACTGCAGTATCATTCTGTGAGGGATTCTTTACTGGAGGCTATCAGGAGTGATTCTTGACTTGAGTATACTGCTAATTCTAGTTCATGTTTATATTGTTTTTTTATTTTGTTTCTAAGTTTAGAGAATCTTGTTTTCAGCGCTCTGTCAATGGCTATGGGGTATAATGCGTGCATGGTGTCTAGTAAAACGGGTATGTTTAGGGTATATTCCCTTGCGACTTTTAGTGGGTCGGGGCTGCGATAGGAGTTTTCCAGGAATTCTTTTAAGTCGTCGTATTTTATTAAATATTTTTCCTTGTTTCTTGTCATTTCATTTTTTATTGGTTCTAGGGATTCTATTAGTTGTGTGTAGTCGTCTGGGCTTGTGGTTCTGGGTTTTTTATTTGTTGGTTTTATCTTTATTGGGTCTTTATTTTGTGTTGTATTTTGCGAAGTTTCAGGGTTAATAATAGTTGTTTTTGTTGTGCTGTCTGTGTCCGAAGTTATTTGTGAGGCAGTTCTTTTTGTTGTGCTTGGGTTTAAAGTTAAAGTTACTGGGTCATTTGTTGCATTGTTTTCACATTGATGGCTAGTATGTCCAGTTTTTTTGCAATTGAAGCAGGTTACGATGTCTTCAGTTATGAAGATTCTGTATTCTATGTTTTCGTATTTTATTAGGGTACTGTCTGGGATGGTTTGGTTGTCGTCGGATGAGATGTATATTTGCCTTCTAAAACTTAAGACGTGTGCGTACTGTGTCTCTTGCATTCCTACACGGAGGAAATTTATGGGAGATACGGTTTTTATACCAATTTCTTTTAGGTGTTCTTCTATGACCGTATGTGGGATTGACGGACATACGTTGGAAAGTATTAGTCTTTTGGCCGGGGTAACTAATCTTCGTATATTTATTTCAGTATTTTCAATTGTTACTGTTTTATGATTTTTAATTATGTTGTCTACGATTTCTTTTGATTGTACATATATACAGACTCTATTGTTAGAGATTCGTGAGGCAAATAGGATATTTTTTGGTCCTATGATATTTCCAATAGATATAATATAATCCTTGATTTTAATGCCATCTACTGAGTTCATTAATATTCCTTGTTCTTTACTGGGGAAGTTGTCTGTGACTGGTTTTCGCGCCGCATTTGCGAATGTCTGTTTTTGGTTTGAGTCTTGGCTTGTTTGCGAGTTTTGAGAATTTGTCGATTGCATGTTTGGTTTGGTTGATTGGTGTCGGTTACAAACCGCTGTAGTCAGCGGTTTTTATTTTATGAATATGTTTAATTGTGCTATTCTTTGATAGATGGATTTAGTGGATATGACATGGAGAGAGATGTGACTTAATTTAAGTCAGGTTATAGAAATGGACTTAAGTAGAGTGGGTATGTTATGATACACGTATAGTAGGATATTGAGCTCTACCTTACCTTTGAGTATGGTGATTTTTATAGCTTCTCTTTTTCCTCCTATATTTGGGTGATTTTGTCGGTTCTAAGTAAACACGTGTTTGTCACTTGATTATTAGATAGGACTGTGAAAATTTAAAATTAATTTAAATACATACCTACATTCCTACTTATGCTGGTAACTATTAAGTTCCTTTCCATATAATTATTGTTCTATTTACCATTTAATACGTTACTATTATTAATTGTAAATGATTAGTTTTTTGACAGTGACATTTATCTGACAGTTACATAAATTTGAGATTTGAACTGTATAACCATGGAGTATTAAGTATTAATACGAACCTGCTTAGATAGGAATGTGTGGCGAAGGATGATTGTTTCCTAACTATTATTGTGATCCGGATGCGGAATTTGGCTACCGAAAATCGGTCACTTTAATATGTTTAAGAGTAAGGATTTGTTGTATGATGTTGATGTTGTTCTTATTGTTATCGGGTTTGTGCGAACCCACTAAGTGGGACACGCGTGATTTTATGTATGTATGTATGCGAACCTGTAGAAAATTTAATAATCTTTAATTTTTATGATAACATAAATCTCGAAACAATAATATTTAAAGGTATTTTTCGAAGAAAAACTATTTTGAGCTTCAAGTAAAGTGCCATTTTTGGTTATCTGATTTACACCAAAATCTAACGGCTTCTTTCCATATGTTAGAAATAGGTAGAAATTTAAGATTTCAAAATTTTCTAAACGGTAGTATTTGAGTTAGAGCATAATGGGGATTCACACACACACACACACACATACACGCGCGCGCATGTACGCACGCACGCATTCACGTACACACACACATTGTGAAAATGTTAAAAATTCTAGGGACCTTAAAAACGTGGTCATTTCCCAAAATCTCAATATACTATTTTTACATGATCCCTATACCTCCCTTACCAAGGGTAGCGGGAGGTAAAAAAAACATCACTTGTCAGTTGTCAATTATAAAATAAAATCGACATAAATCTGTATTATTTAACTATTTCAACTTTTTAGTTTTTCATATTCATGTATGGTACATTTTTACTGATAAAAATATTTAGTATTGACAATGTTTGGTTTCACGAATTTAAATTATTTGTCTAATGTATGTAAAACAGTTGGCTCTCAAACGCCATCTGCTATTATCTTACGTGAAATGAAATATACCATGGATAAAATTACATGACAGTTATATTAACTGTCAAAAACCAAAACAAAACTTTGAGTCTGTTGATCATGATTCCTTGATTCGGAAATCAACTTGGGAATTAGAACCTAAGTTGATTTACAGATCAGCTTGATTCCATAATCAGCTAATTATTAATCAACGGATTAATAATGAACACGGCCGTAATTAAATTGATTAAAACAATAGAATTTGTCATTTGGTCAGACCTGTAGAAATATAGAGCAATATATTCTATCTATGAAAGCATCCAACAAAACTATCCAATATAATAATTTAAAGAATATTTCCAAAGAATCTCTTTGATATTCTCATACAGGTATAAACATTGCATTTTATATCAATTGCCTGCTATTTTCCTCGGCAATGCGTGCACTCGATTTGTATTCAAAGTCTTGGTTTTATATCCCACTTTTTAAATTCACGATATAGCAATAGAGTCAGAGTCCCTATCTGCAATCTTCAAATTGAAACGTATAGAGCATCCTTTGTTTTTCTTTCAACCGTCAAAACAAAATTATCAATAATGCCTTTTCCTTCCAGTCGGAGAAAATCAAAGATGTCTTCCATTCATCGCAATTTCGGGTCCATTGTTCTTTATTTCATTAACGAATGAAACGAAAAAACCGAATTGGAGATGAATGAAACACGAACTTCTTCTCCAATTATGTCTCTTTTTTTCTTTTTTGTCCGTTGTACCTACACACATAATAAAAAACGATATTAAAGAATTTACTATTAGTTTAACCCTAAAAACATATTAAGTTACATAGGAGGCTTGTAATATGAAGCGCAATATTTTTGTTGCCAGTTGGGACTTTGTGTGTAATTACTTTGCAGCTATACTGGTATTTATACTATCACTAATTTATATTAAAAGATAATTTATCAGTATTATCGAAGTCGAATATATGGTTTTGAATTGGGATTTATACTAATTTTTCAAACATATTTACACCTACACTAACTTATTATTATTGATTACACTAAACATAAACTAAGAACTAAATTGTTATATTGTAACTCTGCGCGCTAGCGTCTAGCACGCGCTCGAACTAAATCCCGACTATGTCTTTTCGACACGAGTATTTAATACAGACTCTAAATGTCTTTTCCACGCGAGTATGAAACACTGCCTAAAGCTAAATGGTTAACATCTTCATGAGAGGATATCTGAAGGGGGCGTAGGGCGCAGGCAGGGTCGTCTTTTTGCCTAGTCAAAGTAGGCAAATGCTGGAGGCCTGTGTCTATAAAATAAATTCATAAGAATATAAAAAACAAATTAATTTTCTAAATTTTGAAACGAAGCTCTCACAATTTTGACTAACAAAGTTTATGAAAAAGATACTAGAAAATAAAAGAAGCAATTTTCTGACGGATCAGACACGGATGATGTTAATTTCAGAACATTAAAATTAATTTATTTTATGCTATGCATAATATGTGATAATTTAATTTCACAATAATTTATAGTAGTGAGTTTTGTACAATAGGTTATTAGGTAACGTTAAGGCTTACGAGTATATACGAGGACTGTCTTTTAAGTTTTGCATATAGAGCAGGAATAAAACAGTAGATAGTTTTTAAAAACTTTATTGTTTTTCGAAATATTTTCCACGAAGATCAATGCACTTTTGCATGTGCTCGAACCAATTCTGGAAGCAGTTATTTCACTCGTTTGTTGGTACAGTCAAAATGACGTTTTTGAATGCGAAACCTTTGATCACGCAATCCGTTCTTGATTTTCGGAAAGGTAAAGAAATCGTGGGACTTAGGTCGGGACTGTACGGAGGATGGTCTAAAAATTCGACATTTTTTTGCGTTAAAAATTCAATTGTCCTGCGAGCTGTGTGCGAACTTGCATTATCTTCCGGCAAGCAAATGATTATATACTAGTCGGCAGTAACAGTGCTTTGATCTGCTTTTGGAACAAATGTTGCGACCATCTTTTTGGACCCACTTCGAGAACGGATGGCCTTTGTTGGTTTTTCTTCGCCTTGGAACACCCAAACAGACGACTGGCGTTTATTTTCAAGTTCATATGCGTTCTAGAGTTTTTTTACACCAATTGACCCTAGCTTCTTTCTGTTCTTCGGTCAACAGATGCGGTATCCAACGGGACACTATTTTTTTTACCGCCAATTCTTCACGCAATTTTTTTTGAATTGAGGTCATTGAAATCTCAATGATGCCTCAATCTCGCGATGTGTCACATGTCGATCTTCCTTGATGAGCTTGCGCACAGCATCGACGTTTTCCTGGGTAACTTCCGTTTTTGGTGTACCTGCCCTTGGATCGTCGCTAAGAGTCATCCGTCCACGTTTGAATTCTCCATACCAACGAGAAATTGTCGACTGATGTGGTGCTTCATTGCCGAAAACAGAAACCAACTCGGCGAGGCATTCTTGTTGACATAATTGTCTTCGAAAGTTGTAAAAAAATATTGCGCGAAAATTTTCTCGGTTTAGTTTTATTGTTCGAATAACTTGTCCACTTTGAAAATTCCCTGTTTCTACAACACTTACGTATCGCACTGACACTTTGGATTTAGATTTAGGTTAACTAAAGATGGAGGTTAAGTTTTAGTAGGGACATTTGATTAGCATCGACCCTGTATGCAAAACTTAAACGACAGCCCTCGTAGAAAAATTACACGCGAAAATGTTTAAGTATTCATTTTACAATTTGCCTTTTGCCTATAGTCACTTTGAAAACGACTAGGTGTTTTATTAAAAGATGGAATAGCCCTTTTTAATTTAACAGTTCTCTTTCTATCTCTGCAGATAGTAAGTAAAATGGCGGCTGCAACTGCCAGTTGTGCAAACAAAACGTCAAAAATGTTGCTGTCACAATAAAAGCTTTTAAAGTTGTCAAAGACTTTCCTCGCATTTTATGTAT
Organism: Harpalus rufipes; assembly: GCA_951394225.1. NCBI lineage: Eukaryota > Metazoa > Arthropoda > Insecta > Coleoptera > Carabidae > Harpalus > Harpalus rufipes. Next base: position 39,529,935 of record OX596283.1, read on the forward strand.
AAATTTTGAACAAACAAACGCCATGGATTATCGTGGATCATGGATATCGTATGACAAGTACGTAACCATGACTCCCGCCATTTATTGGCTTATTATGCGCAGATCCCATTGGGCATATTTTATATCTCTTCAAATTGAAAAGGTCTATTGACACTCTGCCTACGATATTTATAAAAATCTGTTGTGGCCAGCACAATACCTCTCGCCACAGTCATGTGACATTGTTGGCCTTGACAAGCAGAAATAGGGAGGCCGTTTCAGAATGACAACTAGTAATTATGTACATAGATGTCAAATGTCAGAATTTTTCATTAAAAATTTCAAGATTTTCTAAATTCACGTAGTTAATTTGTTGTGGAATTTACTTGTGGAGGAAAATAAACCATATGAAATTAGAAAATCACTAAATTTAGAATGAAAAATTATGATATTTGACATCTATGTATAAAATTACTAGCTGTCATTCTGTCAAATTTATTTTTTGAGGATGCTTTCTCCTACACTTATAAATGTTCGAATTTCTTCCAATTTCTTGACGGGATTTCTAATGGGTATATATACGTATATAGCTATAATTTTAAATATTTAATTGTTATTATTGTTATACAACAAGAAATACTAAACTTACCAATATCACAGTCAGTTAAATTTTTTATTTAACCCTTAGCCAACTGAGTGTTTAAACCCGACGTAAACTGCTAAGTGGGGTAAATGAGTGACCCCCTATTTAATAACTGTGTAATGGATATATTAATCGAAAATATAAGATTAAAGGGTTAATTAAAGCTTATTCATAAACTAAACATCTTTATTGTATAATATATAAAAATATAAACTTGAAAAAAAAAGAAAAAACATTAGCAAACATTAATCTACTATGGTACAGTTTTCAGGCAAGTATTGGTTTTTTCAAATAATTTGAAGCAATCTAAGATTGATGTCAAATTTTGCGTACAGGTAGTAGGACCAGGTTTCGCAGTTATTATATTGCGTTGCTGACTTCTAATAGATTTTGGTGGAATTGTGTTCCATAGTTTACCTGAAAATAATTATTCTTTGTACACCTCCGCATAAATAGATGTATTTTTTTTATTTGCCTGATTTTGACTTGTAAGTTGTAGTAGAACTACCTGTTTGCTTATCTAAATCTGTCTGATCTTCAGTTTCACTTTCTTCAGATTCTTCTTCAATATTATCTTCAGATTCTGAAGCTTCGCTCTGTACTATTACAACACTTGGATCTCTCTCGAGATTATCGTCCGTGTCAATTTCAGAGTCATTTTCGTATAATAAACGTTCTAATTCCGCATTGGATAAACCACGGCGACACATATTAGCACTTATGTATAAAGGCACAAAGAAATAAACACTAAACTACAAAGAAGTAAGGTTATGGTATGCTTCTGCACCGACCATGAGCGTTCTGAAACAGAGTGTGCTTTTGAGCATAACTTACTAAGTGGGGTAACTCAATGACCCCCAACTATATATTACTATTTTACTCTGTGCATTTCTTTTTTTATTAGTTAATGGATAAGTTACCTAAGAACTGGTGACATGAGGGACGATTACATGAAACTTCAACACAAAAAAAAAACTCAAAAGAAATATTAAGTAAAATGTACAGCTGGGGTCACTAAGTTACCCCACTCCGTCGGTTAAAGGTTAACATAAAAGCGTTGTCAAAAAAAAAATTCTAAGATTTAGTTTCAGCTAAAATTTACATAAAACCATATTCATACTATGACAAATTTTGAATCGGTTCTTATCTACTGTCATGTGTTGACTTAAGGTCAAGTTTTAGAATTGAGCTGCCAATACCGCCCACATAGTTTTATGAACTTTTGACACTGACATTTTTCTGTCATTTACAAACATCTGATGGTTACTATGGAGTTTTTTAGGCTCGGAAATTTATTACAACAGATTATTTCATATATTACTTTTTCATCTCAATATATAGAATATATAATAAAATTTTAAAATGTATCGAATAAAGAATTTTACGTCCTTTAATACTAATAATAAAAAAAATCAAAAAAATAATATTTAGAATTTTTTTTTAAGATACTACTACTTCCGGTTTCCAATTGGTACCAAAACCTATTCAACTCTCCCCATTAATGTTAGATTGAGGAATCCGTAGTTAAACAGGTCTTTAGGGTTATAGAATTTGAGAAATCGTGCCTCCAACAACCTCACACACATACACATACACACACACAGACATCATTTTAAAAATGTTATAATCGGATTCTATGGACCTTAAATCGTGCTTATTCAATAAAATCTGGATATGCGATTTTTAGCGTGATAAAGTAACTTACATATATAATTTAAAACATTGTATATGCAAACAAAAATATACAGAGTAATTCGAAATGAATAAATACAAAGTAGGAGTTTATTGTTAATTAAAGTATAAGAATGGAATATTTATGATCGCATTACACGCTACAAAGTATAAAAATACTGCACAATATAATGCAAAGATAATAACTATTTCCAAGATATCACGAAGTCTTCTGTATGGTAATTATTTCAGTGGGAACTTTTAAATATAAACAGAGATGTTTATTTAAAGGAATTGCAAATGAAACATTCCTCAGCTACCAATCTTAGTTGTTGCTTTGTTATTATAATTAAAACCGAAAGTTAGGAGTTGCAAGGAAAGTTCCTGATGAGAAACATATTTTCGCTTCCGTTCAGATTGTTGACAAGAATGAAGTTTGTAGGATACCCAACTTTAGGTTTCATCTGTAGTGAAGGCAGCCGCAAGTTTGTTATGACAATAAGGCTGCGCACATGTTCACGGCAAGGAAAGGAGTTATTAAAGGAAATGAAAGGTGCTGCGAGTTGTCAACGAATATTTCGATGTGGATAGGAGTGAGAAATTAGAGTTTGTTTGGGTGTTTGGTAATGACATGAACCAGGAAGTATTACGATATTTTAAACTAACTAAAACTCTATATGACGTGTACAATGGGTATTTCAAAAACCAGACTCATTGCATAAAAAATAATCCGTCAATTCTTTATTTTATATATTATTTTCATATAAATTTTTTTTTTTCAACTGTATTGTATTGTTAAACTTGTTTTGTTGATTGTTTTGTGTTCGGATGTTCCAATAGTAATACAATGGCGGTCGTTGAAATCGGAACATCAAAAAATTATCAGAATAAACGGACGAAATTCAGCACAGACGTGGTTTATTATTAGACGAATAAATGATTAAAATTTCACATAAATCAAAAATGCAGGAAATATTCAATAAAAACTGTGTCTTCCTACAAATAACATTTTGCTCCACACCCTTTCTACTACTGTTCATAGTTCTTCTACATTTTGTATTGGCATCTGTATACGTCGCACTGCCCTCCTAAGACATTCCACAAATTTTAAATTTGTATGCTTTTTTCCTACCCTGTAATTGAGCTCAGCCTGTTGGGTATGGTTCTCAAATAATAATAATAATAATAATAATAATAATAATAATAATAAATTGGCGACAAATCTGGAGAGCGGGCCAGCCATGGAAGCACTGGTATTCTGTGCTCATTAAAAAAGGTTAATACTCTTCTCGAGACATGGGGTCATGCGTTATCCTACTGAAATACGGCTGCTGGATGGAGTTGAATATGCGAAGCAACTGCCGGTATTAGGATTAGACGAGATTTCCAGTTGTAAGAAATTATTCCCTGCACTATAATTCCAGATAGTGGGTTTCTTGCCACTGTCCACCACTGCCGTGCTACAGTTGGTGCACTTTGAGAATGATCTTGTAACGTTAGCTGAACAAGATGCCGATCCTCCCTCACTGATGTCCTCCGGCGGGCTCCAGATCCTGTCTGCCGTCTCTCTATATTTTTCTGTCGCCATATGCGTGAAATCTTATACTGCGAGATACTCGAGCTACTATACCCAGCACTGACAATCCAATATCGCGCATACCCGCGATATGGCCCCTTTCAAAATCACCTACTTGCTCAAATGGACGTTGATGTCTTCCACGAGGCATATTAACTTGATAACATTCAAATTTTAACTGAATTTGAATCATATTGAAGAAATATAGAATATTTGAATCCGCTTGATAATTAAGTTTAAATCTGCATATTTTCTTAGCGATTCCGATTTCAACGACCGTTAACGTAGTTCATGTACTTTGTATTATTTCGATCTTGTAACTTACCTGTATACTTCTATTGACTACTATAGTCACATTTCCGTCTTCTTTAGTATTCTTTGACGTTATATTTTTTGGGCGACCTCAGGTATTTGGTTCCATTTTTTTGACAAGTTTTAAACTATTTGGTTGGTTCACATGAGATGAGTTTGAACGTTTTTGAATATTCCTTTAATTATAAAATACTCACTGTTGAATAGAAATATAGTTTTTTCGAGTGGTTTTATTGCAGGATTTTGGTATAATAATTTTCCTCACGTAGAGATCCACGCAGTGTTTTTTATATTTATTGTTAGTCTTCTATTTGATAATTATATCTCATTTTTATGTCCTTGGTTTTGAATAATTAACACGTTAGCCACCACATGGCACGCGAATGACCCATGCATTAGGGTACCTATATACTCGGGGTATGGCCATGACGTGGCTCACGTTTCGTCCGCCTTTTGCGGTCCACTGTCATATTCGTTGTTGTTGCGCAAATTATTATGTATTTTCGTGGCTATTTGTTTTATTTTAATGCAAAACACATTTAAATATACTTCTAATGTTTATTTAAAGTGTAAGTAATACTTTTATTTTATTTATTTCTATATTTTCTTGCGATACTGACTACGATGACTGGCAATTTTGAAAACACATAAAAATTACCAATATAAGCACAAACATCTAAATTTTTAAAGGGTAAGTTTATAATATATACTTATTATGCAAATAATAACTACAGTTATAAAATTTGATGTGATAATAACAATCTATGTCCTATGCTCTACATAACCTGTAAATCTATTTCTTAAATATAAATGAGTTTTTATTACCTTTATAGATTCATAGTGTGATTATTTAATATTCCTGTATAATATAAAATCACATTTCTTACAAATAAATAGGGAAATGAATTATCAGTATGTTTGACATTGGCCCGCTTATGGCGGCGATCTTGCCCCATGGCCATACCCAGTATATAAAGGTACCCTACCATGCATTTTGATCTGTTCCAGCCCGCTCATGTTATATTTTAACACAATGAATAAAGTACATTAATTTTTATTTCAATCTGTTTTTTACCTCTCGCTAAGAGAGGTATTGGATTCATGCTAAAAATCGCATATCCAGATTTTATTGAATAAGCACGTTTTAAGGTCCCTACAATCCGATTTTAACATTTTTACGATGATGTCTGTGTGTGTGTGTGTGTGTGTGTGTGTGTGTGTGTGTGTGTGTGTGGATGTGTGTGTGTGGGATGTTGGAAGGACGGTTACTCAAAAACTATAAGACTTAAAATTTGTTTAACAACGTATTTCCCAATCGGACATTCATGGGAAGATCTGAAAAGGTTTTGGTAACAATTGGACAACCGGAAGTAGAAGATTCTTGAAAAAAAATCTTCTAAATATTATTTTTTGAAAATTTTTCTTGATAATATTAAAGAAAAATAAATTCTCTTTCTGATACATTTAAATATTTTTATACATATTTTATAGATTTAGAGATAAAAGGAATATAATATATAAAATAATGTTGTAATTAATTTTACAACCGAAAGGATGCCATGAAAAATAGTTGCAAATTTAAATTATTTGTAACTGACAGATAAATGTCAGTGTCAGAAATAATAAGTAATGAAAGAAAAATGTATTTGGAGAATCCCTTAATTCTTGATCTGTGACTATTATGGAGATGACAAGTCTAGGTTGAAGAACTTAAATTTGTTTCAAACATTATGGGACAATGTACACCAGTACTGTAGACTAGAGTAACTTTGAATTGCGAAAAAGCTATCAAATTCTTCTCAAGTAAGTTGTAAATATTGACAAAATTACACATCGATATAAGAATAATCGGAGTGCAATCTATCCGTCACTTTATTAAAGGGAATTAAGGTTATTTAGATATAACAAGTATGAAAAAATAAAATGTAAAAGAAGATATATAAGAATAGATGCACAATCCAGATATATACATTTTAGACCGCCCAAAATTAATGTTTTTACTAGAAGAATATGAAGAGAAAGTAAACAAGGTTGTTCGAATTGAAAATTGCTGTTACCAGCCTAATATTTATATATGGTAAACTCTACTTTGTAATTTATTGTAACATAATTTATGGTAAAATATCTTTATATTGAGACATGCTATTATTGAATAATAAAGAAGTTTATACGTCATAGATTTATATGAATATATTATTTGTATTTATAAAAATAATCTTTGCTTTATGCATACAGCCAGGTAAAATATACGGCGAGAGGTTATGTGCTGGCCACATCAGATTTTTTTTTTAATATAAAGCTTGTATTTCTGTCCGACCAACTGTGTTATTTATTTATATTCTTACCAGCACCAGCTCAACAAATTTTATGTTCTATACAAAATTAATTACAACGTGGGCTACAAGCAATCTACGCGTCCCGGTGGTAATAATGAGTCGTGAGTCAAGCGCAGACCACGTGGCCTTACAAGAATTAAAGAAAAATTGTATGGATGGTAGTTACCGTGTTAATCGCCCTCTTCTTGTACAAGCCGTGTTACGGGGAGGTCGTTTTTTAATTAGCGTGTTGGCGACTGTTAACGTGATTTAATTTTGTCGCGAAGCAGAGTACCCGTTGTTTTGACCAGTGTTGGTCGCGCTATTGTTGCGGATTAGTGACATCGAGAGTACCTGTTGTTGTCCATTGTTTTGAGTTTTGATGTATGTCCTTATGCCCACGTGTTGTGTGACAAAAATCTTTTTGGGTCTTGAAAGTCATACACTGAGGAGGATTTGTAACTCTGCCGTAAGCGTCTTTATTGTTAGGAATACCTTCTACCTGTGGAGAGCCCACGGCTCTATCCCATCCGTCTTCACTATTGCATTTCACCAGCACCTTATCACCACCAATATGCTATCTAATAATACAACAATCCAAAAAATCTGATGTGGACACCACACGACTTCCTTGTACGATTATTAAACTATACATATTTTTTTAATAAATAAATTACAAAATATTAATTTTAACTTCAAAACATTAAGATATATATAAACCATAAAGTGAGTTTTTAAAGAGAGTTTTGATTACAACAAAGAAATATTTGATTACAACAATGAATATGACTAATTTCACAATAAAAATATAATATTTGTTATTGTACACTGGCTTGCAAAAAAATCGCGTACACCTTAAAAATCAAGTAACCGAGTTTTTACCGTGTTTTGGCTATGTAAATGCGATTTTTTTAAAATAGGTTAATATCAACTGTCAATGAAGTTGTCACTGTCATGCCATTTTAGGTATCGTCACAGATAGGTTTATCTGTGGTATGGTGAAGCAAGTTTTTCATTGTGCTAAGTTACTATTAAATTACAAATATATTCTAGAAAAATTAAAGAACAACCAAGTATTTATTTTAAATGGATTATAAATAAGTAAAAATTATAACTCAGACAAATTATGGATGAAGTAACATTAATAATTTATCATCGCTACAACAGCGCCCAGTACTTTATTTAATCTTAATGTTCTGCTATTGATCTGATTGACCACCCCTCTTCTAACTAAGAAAGTATTACAACTTTCTCGTTTTCTGATATTTTTGGCATCTTAATGGACACAAATGACACTGACTTGTGACACTGACAAGTTAACAATCGAGACCGACTCAATACAGCAAAAATCAGGTGTACGCGACTTTTTTGCAAGCCAGTGTACGAATCATAAAATTGCACGTATTTAACGTAATTTGACATGAACATTTTTTTCCTAATCCATAGCAAGCTTTCTTACAAAAACAAAAAAGTATATAATTTTTAAATTTACATATCTCGCTTATACAAAGGGCTAATTTAATAATACTTGATGTGCTAGACGCAGAAATTAATTCTAAAACTTTTATTTGAAGCATTTATTTCTAAAATCAAAATAAAATAATTTTATTCAAGAAAACCTCTTAACAACTTCAAGTAATGTACCACTTCCGGTTAGCCTATTTTAACCAAAATCTATTATGTTATTTCGATTTTTCGATTGACATAAAAGTCTTGAATACCAAATTTGAAAAGTTTTGGATTATATTTTAAAACAGTTTTTTATTAAAATCTATTATAGGCTTCATGTAAAGTGTCACTTCTGGAAATTGTGTAATAACCAGAAAGGGAGTTACTCAACTAGATGTTATAGCAGTCCTAAATACAAAATTTCAACTTTCTACGGCTTACCGTTTTTGAGTTTTGCGAGATACGTACATACAAACGTCACGACGAAATTAGTCAAAATGGATTCAGGGATGATCAAAATGGATATTTCCGCTGAAATCTGAAAACCGAAATTTTTCGCGATTACAATACTTCCTTTACTTACGTACAAGGAAGTAAAAATATGAAACCACAACTAGCAAGTAAGGTCGAAAAAAAATTGCAAAAAAATGTTTTTCATGCAAAATGCATTAGAGTTTAAATCTTGTAAAAAGTATTAGTAATTTAATAATGTTTACCAGGGCGTTGAAATGAAATTGAAAATATCGTTAAGTAAGTGCAAAGCGGGCACAAATGAGCGAGGGTCGAACCCCAAGTGAAGGAGGACAGTCAATAGCAACTTCAACTTCTGTGAACTTTTCAACTTTAGCGGTGCAGACGCCGACGGACGGAGCGTCGACACCCACAGATATATTTTGACGTTTATATGAGTTTTTTAATTAAATTGAATGAAAAATTATTCCCATCCGTTAAAAAAGGACAAAAATTCAAGATAAATGATGTTTGTGATGAAAATTTATTCACCGAAATGGTGTTAAATGTTTGAAATTAACACGCCTGCCTCATAAACTGCCGACTCTCCATGGAAAATAAATAAGTGGTGTTTTTGTTACAGCTTGGCTTGGTTACCTAGGACGCATATAAAAACAAAAGATATTCGCTGGAGACTACTGCAAATATTGCTCTATACTCCTATTGTTTTGGTTCTGCAATGTTTATAACTTTCCGCCGTGGCTCTCTTATTTTTGTTTATCTTCGGGTTTATGTGGAATATTACTACACAGAATGCTCAATTTATTATTCCAGTTAACAACAGATTTCTAATAACGTATATAATGCACAATACATTTGCGCTACCTTTAAAAAAACTTATTTTGCTATTAGAAAAATAATATTTTGCACGATCGGGTTTTTTCAAATGTTTACTGGTTTTAGGATGTCTTTGTTTACATATACGAAAGTAGGCTGATAACTAAGTAATAACTGTATCTGCACGGTAATATTATTACCATCCTGACATGTCAACAACAGTCTACAAAATGAATATAAAATAAAATTAAAATATAATTCTTTTCATTAACACATACAGATAACCTTAGTGTATTATTCTTTATTCTAAAACAATAAACTTGAAGATTAAAACATATAATTTGAATATTTGTCATATTAACATGTCAAAATAATTGTTCTGTTTGTCATAGCATTCGGAAAGTAGCATTAATGAGAGAATTAAAAAATATATTTTTACTAATAATACCTTCATTTTCCGATACCGATAAACTATTGAACAAAACACGGATGTTATGCATCGTAAAAGGTCTTAGATATCTTAAAATTTTCGCTCTACGCGCTCGGATTTCAAACCAAAAACTGCGGCAGTTGTTATGATATAACAATCCTAGGTTTATTACTAGCTGTTTCCAAGGCAGTTGGTTTTATTTACAAATTACAGGTCGGTAAGTGATTGTGATTCCTTAAAGTAGTTGAGTTGGAGCATGAAGTGAAATCCATTAAATCTTAATAATCTTTGGCGTATAGCTAGATTAAGTATTGCTCGATCCAAAATTTTAGTTAACTTACCCAGTTCCGATCGGAGTTATTGAACTCCAAAGTTGGAAGATTTAACATGGAGAGTAGGTGAATATAAATGGTATGGGGAAAAAAACTAGTTAAAATAAACATGCATGCCCATCTGATTTCAAAAATATAGCAAATTTAATTGGAAATTCATCATATATTTTCAATCTCTGAAATTTTCATGCGCATTGTTGGTAACACTGCTGCCCAGGTTTTGAGAAAAATCCACACTGATTTCTAACTTTCGGAATTTTTCTTTATTTTGTTAATCTAGCATAATAAACATAATATGCAAATAGCCATGTGACTTGAAGCAGGCAGGCAACTCTTGAGTTTGTCTTCATTGTTCGGCACGGAATCAATAGTTGGCGTTGCTCTCATGAACCACCTACCTTAATAATTTCAATTTTTTTTTTTTTTATTTTGTGCATCGATCATGCAAAAAACGTAATAAGCATGGCGGTCAGTATGTGCTCTTCGACTCGATTCCAAAATCGTCGACAACCGGTAGAAAGCACTTACTGAATACTTAAATATGTATTGTTTATTTATTATAAAATCGAATGACATTTTATTTATTTATTTGAATTTGATTTTGCTCTATTTTAATATTGGCAAAATAGTTAGCAATTTTCTTGAAAATTTAATTATAATCTACTCAGTAGCGTCCGAGAAAATTTAATATAAAGTAGTAGTGAAAACAAACATAACTGTCTGTTAACTATCAGTTAAAACGAAAAATATAGCATCGATACTATAGCATAAGTTGTCAAAATGACACTTGTCAATTTTTCAATGCGACATTTTTCGTTTTAAATGACAGTGTAACCAGATGTGATAATACTGGGCCTTAGTATTTGTAATTTAAAAAAAAATACGTACAGTAACATTTTTTAAAGATAAAGATGAATTAATATTTTAGCTCCACCCATTCTGTAAAATTCAGCAGAGTCGTATACTTAGTTTTTATGAGGGTATATAAGATACTACTATTATTTTATTATTATAAAAATATATGTTACAGTAAAAGCATTTCAAATTCAAAAGCAAGTCAACTGGTAAGTTTATTAGCAAATGTAAAACCTAAAATATGTGAAAAATAAGATCGAGACACAATGTCAGTGTTAGTGACACTCACAGAAAATAACATTTTATTCGTATAGCTATGAATCTAGGTAATATATCTGAATTAATTAAAAAAAACCTAACGTTACAGCGAAAGTATTGTCAACGACGAGCATCGGTTTAAAATTAAATGTCCTAACCTAGTCGAAACAATATGAATTTTTGAAAGGCAAGCGTGTTATATCCATCATTGTCGCGCACGCCTTTGCAAAAGAAAGAGATAAATGTATGCCAATTTATTAATTCGTTCATAATACAGATGACCTTAATCGGACATCTTTAAAAAAAAATACTGTATTATTTAACATGTTACTTGGTTTGACAGTTTACCCGATATTCATTTTTTTATTGAATTTTTTTGTATGTATATTACAAAAATAATCTTTTTTCTCCTAAAATAAAACGTCGTTGTTTGCGAAATTAAGAAACAATACGCTTGTATGATTTGTGGTGTGAGAGTGCATGGCGTCGATAAGAGTCTCCCTTAGTCAACAGTTCGAATCTGCGATGCCGGCGATATGAGAGTTAGGCCCCTCGAGGCGGCGAGAAATAAGGAAAGTTGTAGTGCCATACAGCATACAGACGGACAGCCACTGTTTCATCTTATTTTCAAACCGTATATTGGGCCCGATGTTCTCTTTTTTACCGTCATGTTCCAATTTGAACCTTCTTGTGTTTCTATATACGTGGTTGGAATGTAAGGCAAACAATCAAAGGGGCTAGCCAACTCGTATCAACTTCGCTTCAAGACGTCTGTGGCACGCAGGGGAGGATCTAGGCCACTGGGGGAAACTTCCCCAACAAGGGCTGACCTACAATCTGAATAAATATGCCAAATTAATTAACCTAAGATATATTCAATAACTGTTTTGATTAAGGCACTGAATATTTGCTGTGTTTATAGCCAAACTTCAATACTGATATTTTGTATTTTAGTTTGTCTATTTGATATAGTCGAAGTAAAACAGGCAATGTAAATTTAAAAATGTATTGAGTTTCTCGTATTTTCATAAATTCAAGGCTTTTAACTTAAAAACAAACTAAAAGCGAGTACTTCACGTAATGTTGATGGATGTGCAATATTTGTGGAAATTATTTTTTCACAGGAATAATAATTTAAGTACCTAGCTAGGGTTGCCAAATTTACAAAGTTACAAAAAGAATTATTTTTTTCAACAATGTTTTTCTGAATTGTCTTATGTTAATTTACGTATATTTATGTATTCAGAGTGGTGATCCGAACTTTAACTTTAATATGGTAATGATACTTTCGTAATTTCCTGCTTTCCAAATTATTTTAGTTAAAAAAATTCAAATAAAAGTTGTAGAGGATAAAATTCTGCATCCACATTAATAGCAAAATTAATTTTACATGCTTGTTAACGGCAAAAATTAAGTAATTTCGAAAATCACCCCAAAAATCGATAGCCATGGAATTGAAACAAAAAATTAGGTAACAAATATTAACGATTATTTTGGGGTGATTATAGAGTCATACCTTATTTCTGCCATTACAAAACATTTACGCTCTACATCTTTTATTTAAACTAAAGTAATTAAGGAAACAGGATTTTACATTATAGTCCTATATGTTCCAGTAACCACTCTGTATATGAAGACTACGAGGAAAAACCAGATATGTTGTTTTTCTTTTCAAAAGGAGAAATATCTACAGTATTTTTTTTAAAGATGTCTGATCAAGGTCATTTGTATAATCAACGAATTAACAAATTGGCATACATTTATCTATTTCCTTTGCAAAGGCTATAAATGTATACGATAAGGATGGATATAACACGCATGTCTTTCAAAAATTCATATTGTATCGACTAAGTTAAGATATTCCACTTGTTGTTGATAACACTTCCGCTGTAACGTAAGTTTATTTATTAATTCAGATACATTACCTTGATTTATAGCCGTACGAATAACGTTATTTTCTGTCAGTGTCACTGACACTGACATTGTGTCAGTGTCTTATTTTTCACATATTTGGTTTATCATTTGCTAATAAATTTACCAGTTCACGTATTTTTGAATTTTGAATGCTTTTATTGTAATATATTTTTATAATAATAAAATAACAGTAGTACATGTTTCCTCATAAAAACTAAGCAAACGACACTGCTAAATTTGTCAGAATGGACGGAGCAAAAATCTGAATTCATACAATTCGTAGATGACTTTGATCGGACATCTTTCAATAATTTTACTGTACATATTTTTACCTCTCGCTAAGAGAGGTATTGGATTCATGCTAAAAATCGCATATCCAGATTTTAATGAATAAGCACGCTTTAAGGTCCCTACAATTCGATTTTAACATTTTTACGAAGATATCTGTGTGTGTGTGTGGATGTATGTGTGTGTGTGGATGGTGGAAGGACGATTTCTCAAAAACTATAATACTAAATATCTCTTTCACTGCGTATTTCTTAATCAGGCATTAATGGGAAGAGTTGAAAAGGTTTTGGTAGCAATTGGACGACCGGGATTAGCAGATTCTTAAAAAAATATTTTTTAAATATTTTTTGAATTTTTTTGTCATATTAAAGAAGATTAAATTCTCTAGTATTAGGTTGTGGCAGGCTTAAATTATTATATACGAGAGATTTGGTATAACTTTATAGTATGACATTGGAAAGTTACACTACTGAAAGAGATTTTTTTTACCTTTGCAACGATGTGCAACTTATCAACGTCAATGTTTATTTGTTTTGTACCAAAGAAATGTGCGACAATTGTTAAACTTGAAAGCAGTGGTTATAACAAATGAAAGCTTGTTTTTCAATAACTATCAACACAATACGAGTAAGCTAAAAGCGCCGGTAGTTGACATAGCACTAATAGTTGACACTTGGCATCTGAATTACATTAAACAAACAAATTTTACTGTTTTTAATATTTATTTTGCTGTTAATACACTAGTATAATCATCTGTATTGAAAATGTGTAACATTGATTAATGCCACACCATCACATTGCGTAGAAGTAGTGATTCATTGAACAGTAAAAGAAATATAAAAAATCTGTTGTGGCCAACACAATACCTCCCGTTTAATTTAATTTTTATTCATGTAAATACTTAAAATTACATTAAATTTAATTACCAGGTTCGATCCCGACCGATGCTAAATATTTCGAATTCGAAAAATGACCCCTGTGTTACAGTCTCCACGCCTAGTAAACGCTCGCACGGTACAAATATGTCATCGTTGTGACCGAAATCTGTGTACAAAGCAGATTAGCACACCCAGCAATGGGTAATATGCCGTGATGACATATATATTTATTTATATACTTACCTATATTCCTAGATATTTACTTATGCTGGTAACTGTATTAAGTTCCTTTCCATATAATTATTGTTCTATTTACTATTTTCTTTTGAAAACGTTAATATTATTTGAAATGCTTCATTTGTTGACAGTGACATGTATCTGTCAGTTACATGCATTTGAGATCGAAATTGTGTAACCATGGAGTTGCGGTTAAAACGTAGGCTCCAGGATTAAAATTATAGATAATTTTATGAATTTATCCTTAAAATATATAGAAAAATTATTAATGCAAACCTGTAGAAGATTTAATAATCTTTAACTTCTATATAACATAAATCTGGAAAAAATAACATTTAAAGGTATTTTTCAAAGAAAAACTATTTTGAGATTTCAGTATAGTGCCATTTCCGGTTATGTGATTTACATCAAAATCGAATGGTTTCTTTCCATATTAGAAGAAGGTAGAAATACAAGGTTTTAAAATTTTCTGAACGATAGTATTTGAGTTAGAGCGTAAAGAGGATCCACACACACACACACACACACACTCAAATACTCTCTCTCTCTCTCTCTCACACACACACACACACACACACACACTCACATACACACACACACATATACACACCCACATATACACAAATACACGCGCAGACATTATCGTGGAAATGTTAAAATTGGATTCTATGGACTTTAAAACGTGGTCTTTTACCAAAATCTCGATATGCGATTCTTAGCATGATCCCTATACCTCCCTTACCAAGGGTAGCGAGAGGTAAAATTCACGAAAATACAAAATGAATTGTGAATTCTAACATTCTATGGCCTCTAAGGTGTGGTTTGTGTACCGGACTAAGTTATTTCAGAAAATATTAGACATACGTACGACATATTTTACAAGGTGTCTACTACTGGTACATTTATGTCAACTACTAAAAAATTAAAACCGACAAATGTCAACTACCAATGCATTTCACTTTCTCATTCTGATATTGTTTTATTAGATAATTACCCTTAATATTAATTTTTATATGCATATTACTTCCTAAGATATCAATCAATGGGAATATTAGCATGTATTTTTTTTAAACAATAAACCATGTTTTTAAACAAAAATATTACACATTTTACCTCTTAAAGTGTCAACTATCGGGGCGTTTACAAGTAATAATTAATATATTCTTAAAAAAACACTTATACTTTAATTAAAATGAATTATACATTATAGTAAAATTAGTTAAAATCAATTGAAGATATGCTGCTAGTATAATATTCCATGTATTGAAATTGTTACACATGTTACAATTAAAATGCAATATTTAGTGTTTGATAATCTCTGCCTTCTGGTAAATTAATGGCTGAAAGGATAGACCTCTACTGCATATTTGAACAAATAATTTTTTGATTGATGGTGGAAATATGTTCAGAGAGTGTTTTCTTTTCATATTAAATGGAAAGGTAACATCACGCCTTTTAACTAAATTGAGTTTGGCAACATTATTACGCCGGAATTTTTAAAAGATTATATTTTGTCTGTCGCAGTATCAGATTTTATCTCTGTTTTTACATCTAGATAATTGCTTTGTTTTTATATCAAAATAATAACAATTAATACGCCAGTTTCTTTGCGACTTTGTAATGCATTTAAATAATTATAAAAATATATATAATATGGTCACAAATTCAATGAAGAAAAGATTCATTTTTGTATTGTACATACAAATCACTGTTTCCAAATTAGTAAATAAATTTTTAAAATAAACTCCGTTTTTGAATTTTGCTTTAAGATATTGTTTTTATCTTCTTTAGGCAAGAAGTTATTGTTTTTGGCCAAAAATATCGATGGGTAGTTTTCAATGAATAGGTCCGTAGAATACGACTTTACTGTTTTGACGATGATGTCTGTATGTGTATATATATAGTGTGTTGATTAAAAACATGGCTATAGGCGTTTAACATGGGAAATCAGTTTTTCCTTGCGCAAAAGTTCCCAAATTATTTTAGACAAAAATACTTCAATTAAATATTGTAGAGAATTAATTCTGCACCCGAATTAGTAATATGATTTTATTTTTGATATTTTATAACTGAGAAAATCAATTTTAATTATTTTGAAGATAGCTTATTTATAGCTGTAGCCATGGAACCCAAAGAAAATTACGAAGAATTGTATGCCATCTTAACTGTCAAAAAAGTTTGTGTTTTGTGATTTTCGTTCAATAACATATTTATTTGAAAGTATACAACTGTTTTCTCATGAAGAAAAGCTTCAGATTATAAAATGGTGGACAAATTTTGTTTGACTTGCATGGCTATCGCTATAAACCAGCAATCTTCATAAAACTTTAAAATTGATTTTCGCGGTTATTAAATGTCAAAAATAAAATCTTATTACTAACTCGGGTACAGAATTATCTACTACATTTATATGAAGTATTTTTGTCTAAAATAATTTGGGTACTTTTGCACAAGGAAAAACTGATTTCCCATGTTAAACGCATATGGCCAGGTTTTTCGAATAAACGTTGTTAAATATGATTTTTTCACATTCTACTTTATCTTAAATATTAAAGAATATTTTATTATCTTTACGATATGATTGTATTTTTTCTTCATATTCAATGTATTTATAAAAAATTATAAACAAATTAATTTTCGTAAATTTTGCAAGCTATGCTGCTTCAAACTCACCATGGAAACAGTTAATATTATTATACTGTATCTGGTATAAGAATGCAGTGTAGCTTGGTATAGAGATAACATTTCACGGCTTGTGATTGGTGCAAACGCGAGACAGTTTTAAACTGTCCAATTATTCTGTAAGTACTGCAACTTTTTTCCGGCATTTGTCCTACAATAAATGGGGCTAACTAAAATGAATGTAAGTGAAATAAATCTTTTTAATATAAATATAATTGTAAATAACTAATAATGTAAAAAGTTAATATAAATACAAAATACACATCACCTGTCAACCTGTCAATAACTGGCATAAATATCTCATTATTTATGCAATATTGCATGTCTGATGAAAATGTTCCTTAAATGAATGTTTCAATTATTGTAATATTACAATTTTATCGAAATAAAACTTAAATTCTTATTTAACTTTGAAGTGTTACTGTTGTAAACCGCTCTCGTTAAACTCGGCCAACCACTGCAATCTTGAACCAGATGCAGTTTAATTAAAAAGATGTCAGTGTGATGAAATAATTTTACTGGAAATATATTGGAATTTTTTGCAGTAAGGTATCTTATACATGAGTAATTTTCGAGTATTTAAAATATAAATAATTGACGGAAGGTCATGTGTTGGCTGCATCATATTTTCTTATCTTGCAGTAGTTGAAAAAATAGTGTGTATAACACGTGTTGAAGATTGTTTTGTGGTAGAATATCCCATTCTTACTTCGAAACAGAGAAAGATATATGAGGATCATATCAGTGGTACACTTATTTATTTATATATTATTAAGAAAAATTATTTGTATCTATATTTTCCTGGGTCCGTTCCTGAGTTGGCGATTCCTCCCTCGGTTTATGTATCGGATGGCTTGGATCCCCCCTCTAACATCTCGGCCTGCCAGGATACATTCCTTTCTGTTTGCGCAGTCCGTCGTGTACCTACAGAATGATGATATTAAGTTTCCGAGAGGATCAACGTTATTCTTTGGGAAATGTACGTTATTCAACTCGATCCTTAAATGCGAGATGCTTACGGTTATTGATTCCTCAGAATAAAGATATATCAGCTTTCTTTCGTTTTTTTATCTATTGTACTTATACTTAGTTTTATGATAATTAAAAGATTTAAAGTAAATTAGACCGCAGTCATATATAGAAAAGATTAAATGAGGACATTACATTCAAGTATTTACTTCAAAAATTTTAGAAATATAAAAATTTGAATTTCAAAACATTTGTCAAACAGTAAAAAATAGGTGTTTGATGTAAATCAAAACTCATGTTTTACAATCCAAAGACATAAATACAAAAGAATCAGACTAAAAATGTTTTTAATAAATCCTATGGTCGCCGTGAAGTGAGATATTCCGATGCAACTTCATAGTTGTTTATTTATTTTCATAATACCATACCGTTACTATGATTTAGTATAACGAGAAAAAAAGTGAAAAGGTTTCCTTAACAGCCGTTGGCCGTTAAATTTATAACTGTGCTATTTTGTTGTTTTTAAATATTTTATAGCCCGCATGATAACTTTTGCTATATTTTCCATTTTCTGAGAAAATATTTTATTTTCATACGTAATATAACAAGTGATATGATTATCATAGATGATATTCTCGAGTGAAACCGAGCTGCAGATTTCACGAGTCCGAAGGTCGAGTTGAAATGTGCTGTTTCGGTTTCACGAGCAATATCTTCGATTATTAATCATATCACTAGCTTATATTAAATGAGAGAATATAATATTTTTTTGCAATCTAATCTAACCTAACTTTTGATATACATATTCATATTATAACATGGTACTTACGAGTTTTATTTAATATTTCGGAGTTTGAATTATTGTTATTATTTATTTTTATACTCAAAATTAACTGTCAATGTCATAAATAAAGAAAACAAATCCCTTAGTAACGACTATAAATACGGTGATAATTTCCTTGTTTCTTATCATCGCTGTGATAAACGCGTAGCTAGGGAGATTCTGAATGTTGATTGGCGGTAAACATGTCACGTGACTAAGGAATTATATTGGAATTTACCAGAAACCGGGAAAAATATTTAGTCCAAATGTTATTATTTGTAGAATGAGTAGAAGAATATCGACTGATGATGGATAATGAAGGAAATAAAATATAATTTTGTAATAATCTCCTGGTGGTAAGCATTATTTATTTATTGTATAATTATTTGCTGAGCTATGCTCTGTTTGTATTCTGTAACATTTTATTCATCCTTTGTCCTCCAGCGCTGAGGATGGATGAATAAAATCCGAAACATTTGCCACAAGAAGTATATTATTTTATTTCCTTCAATTTATGCATCATCCTTCGATATTCTACACATTTGGATACGAACTATTACATCAGTTATTATTTGTATCTGAATAAATAAATAAAAAATCTGTTGTGGCCAGCACAATACCTTCCGTCAATCCTGTGTATAATGTGTAAATTCCATACATAATTTTTCTTGCAAAAGATTCTAAATTTCCAGTAAAATTATTTCATAAACAAACTATTCAAATTGCACTTGACACTGACATCTTCCTCTTTAACTTTTCCCATTCGTTAGGGGCCGATATTTTTGCGTGTCGTTCTCATTCGGTTCTTTTTTTCTCAAGTCTTTCGCAATACAGTCCTTCCATCTTATCTTTGGTCTTCCTCTGTTTCTTCAACCTCCCATTACTAAACTACTCATTCTTGTTCAAATATAACTATTCATTTCTCCTCATGACATGTTCAAACCAATGTAATCGTATTTCTTATATCATTCTACAAAATTGTAACACTAGAGTTATTTTCTTACCGTATCTTTCCGTGTTTCCCCAACATCTACTTCAACATCCTCATCTCTGCCACATTAATTTACTTTTTACTCATACTGACATCTGTCAATTTGAATTATATGAATATATTAGCAGTTTCTATGTTTAGCATAGTTGGCTGAATTATAAAATTTAATTTCTTTAAAATTCTTTAACTCTGTATCTATTGAATATAAAGTATAAAATGTAATCAAATCGTATAGAGAATAATATATTCTTTAAGTTATAGTAACGTTAAATATCAATAAATCAAATTTAACTGTTAAATCTTCAAATGAGGGTACTTCCGATTCACCAATTATAACCAAAATCACTTGTTCTTCTGGATGTAAACTTGAGGAATACGAAAAAAATATAATTTTTGAAATCGTGGTATTGAAGTTATGGGATCCGGAACTTTTGTCACACACACACAGACACACATACATACAGACATCGTCGTAAAAATGGTAAAATCGTATTTTAGGGACCCGAAAACATGCTTATTCACTAAAAACTCATCATTGAAATTTTTGACCAAAGACAATACTTTCCTTACCTAAAGGTGACGGAAGGTAAAAAACATGAAACAATCATCAATCACAATAATGCTACAAAACTTATCGTCTTTTTGGTATTCATTTTTATAAACCTCTAAGTACTCCTTCCCTGATTTTTAAAACACTATCTCTCACGACAGATGACAGCTATGACCTTGAGACTTTAACCCTACATTGCGATCAAACTTTTTAGTTCAGAATAAATCAACAGGTCCCAATTTCAGTGAAAATGGTCAATTGAAGCGGTGAGATGAAAAAAGAAAAGATTCCACGTATTGGGCATTTTATACTGAGATAGCCATTTGACATTACTCTCAAAGCCGCGTCAAATGACTTCTACAATAAATATATTCCTACATGGCAAATGAATATAACCAAGCTAACTGAATTTGACTAAATGGAAAAGATTCCGGGTATATTTTCCTTCTTGCACTCAGTTTAGCGTAAGGGGTACAAATATTATGGGAGACTGAGAATACATTAAAATTCCATTATCCTTAACTTTGAAAATATAATAAGTATGTTAATTTTAGAAGAAAATGCAAGTATTTAGCAACATTGTAAATTAATTTAAATTATTTCCAGAAAATATAAAATTTATACGTGAACAAATTTCTCGACTTTGGTGTAGATTAGTTCTTAACAAATACTTGAAATTTCAACCATACAGTCTTATTTATTCGTCGGTTTTGTAAAAATAAATGCTGTACGACTGAAATTTCGTATATATGTTCATGCGCAATCTACAACCGAGTCAAAAGATTTAATATGAATTTATACAGGTGTCGCCGACCCAGGTGGAGTAGTGTTAGCGCTATCGCTTCACGCTCTGAGGGTCCTGGGTTCAAATCCCGAATAAGGCATGGCTATTGTATATGTCCTTTTTCATAATTTCATGCTCATCAGCAACGTGGAAAAAGGTAAAATGTTGAAATTATTGACGATAAACTATCTCATTCCCATATATTATCATCGCTTATATTAAAAAGTGTTAATAAATAAAAAAAATAAAAATATAAAGGTATCTCGCAACTCGAATTACCGTAGCTTAAGGATGTACTCCTTGGGTATTTTAATCGAAAATATCTTATGTCCGAACCTGAAAATTAGATGAGTTATGAGCGATATTAAATAGAGGAGTTTTTTGCAAAACCAATATTAGTCCATTTTTTTAATTGGAGATAATCAAAGAAAAAACTTTCTAGCTTTTCTACTGTTAACGACGTAGCTTCGAGAAAATGAACAGATATTGTATCATAAAAGTGTTTACTCTTTTCAGTCATCGTTCTAAGTGAAATATGAAAGAAAAATATTGCACCAACTACTTTTAAAATACTAAAACAATGTAATAATTGTTTAGCTCATAACGGCCGAATTCACCATTCCTTAATCATGAGTTGATCCACAGATCAACTCTGATTCTGAATCGTTCCAATTTACCGTTAAAAATCAAGCTAATGTACTGATCAAATGCAGTAATCAACTGATTCGTCATATGTCATATTACATGAATCAAGGACTGATCACATCTTTGAATTTTAATTTTAACATTTATAGCTGTCAAGATTCTGGTTGTTGTACTCGTTTGTAAATTTGATAGACTTTTTAAACTACAAAAGTGTGTTGTGCGTATTATAGACAATAAAGAGTTCCGCGACGACTGCAGACCGATTTTCATTAAATTGCAAATTTTAACTCTCCCCTCCATATATATATAATGCAATGTCTTAACTACATTAAATTAAATCCAAATAAATTCACGCAATATCAGAGCTGTCATAAATATGAAACCAGACCTATACCTAAAAAATTACAATATTCCCAAATTTAAAAATGAGAAGTTTAAAAAATGTTATTTATATAATTGTATCCAACTATTTAATAAAATACCTGATCATATTAAAGAGCTACCAGTACCAAAGTTCAAGCACTCTATAAAAACTATGTTACTGAGACATGCATTTTATTCACTTGATGAATTTTTTAATTGTACCCATTATAAATTTTAAGATTTGACTCTATTTATTGCTATCAATGTAGCTCAATATTTTTTTTGTGTGTATATTTATTTTGTGTGTATATATGTAATTTCTTAATTTTATATTAAAATCAGCAAGGATGCTCATCTTTACTCGTACTTTATTTATTAATTTTGACTATGGCATGTATTCAATTTTTACAATGCCAAATAAACATATTATTATTATTATTATCTCATGCTTCTTCTTTATCTTTATTTAAAACTACATTGGTTCAATTATAGTTTCAAATATACTTTCATATCTTTCATTTTCACTATATTTAAAAACACTGATTGGAATCAGTGAACTTTCTACGTACATATATCAAAATTAAATATTATTATAGGAATATTATAGAATATATTTGATGAATAAATTAAAAACTTACACATTAAACATTTTTAAGGGAAAGTACAATTATCTGGAATAAAATTATAAGACGGTGACATTAACTGTCAAAACCAAAACAAAACTGTGAATGTTGATCATGATTCCTTGATTTAGAAATCAATTTGGTGAATTAGAACATATTACCTTTGAATATATAATACATATAAGAATGGCAACGCATATGGCCTAGCAACATACTATATCTGTCTCTTTTTATTCACAAAATTATTATAGATAGCTAGTGACTCCTACCATAAAACTATGAACTACGGTAAATCGTGCTGACAGCATTGCCAGACACTATTTGTTAGATGTATTCAATAATTCAAAAATATTGTTTCATAATAACCAGATAATATATTTTGAATCTTCAATGTACATGTATACTTGTTTTACAGTAGCAAACTTAAAAACCTTTATAAAATCTTAACTTGCTGTTCTAGCTACGTGGCAATACTCTGCAACATTCACCTATTATGTATATTTTGAACTAACTCAGAAATAATTCGTATATGGAGGGATAGATGGCACCTTCTCCCGAAATATTTAATCTAAATACATTACGTTGCCATTCTTATATGTATTATATATTCAAAGATATTACGTTAATCTACGATCAGCTTGATTCTTTAATTAGCTGATTATTAATTAAACGAATTAACGGTGAATTCGGCCGTTAGAGTTACAGATTGTTAATTGTAAGTTTTTATGTAAAATGCTTATTTTATCAGTTTTTATTAATATCTTTGAAACTACTTTTAACGGAACCTTTTCCTTTTTCATCTCACTGCTTCAATTTATTATTGAATATAGATTTATCATTTACCTTTCATCAATGAAATTCTTTCCCCTAAGGCGATGTTACTGACCCTGTTATTCCTTCTATATCCCTTGCTACTACAGCCCTTCGGGGCTAGAGTTCTCCCGTGTCGGGTGTTTGTTCAGACATAAAGTAGAGCTGAGGCTCCGGTGTAGCGCCAGCGCATTCATCTGGACTACACACGGAACACTTCACACATTGCATCGTTACACTTGTTCGTTGTGCATTGCATACTTATACAACGGACCCCACAGCATGACTATCAAGGCTGTTAAGACATGGAGCAGCAATTATATAAGCAAATTAACAAGATGTTATAGCTTGTAGTGGATGTTTTCCTTAATTCTATAAGGATTGTGCACATACCATGCTA
Organism: Harpalus rufipes; assembly: GCA_951394225.1. Lineage (NCBI taxonomy): Eukaryota > Metazoa > Arthropoda > Insecta > Coleoptera > Carabidae > Harpalus > Harpalus rufipes. The sequence continues at coordinate 39,553,999 of OX596283.1, forward strand.
TTTTTTTTTTTTTTATAATAATGGATAACTTCTTTTACATAGAATTGTATCACTTTATTTTACCTAATTTCTTTAACTTTATTGATTACTCGTACCTAAACTTCTTAATAGATTGGATATTGAAAAAAATCTGATGTGACCAGCACAATACCTTCCGTCAATCCTGTGTATTACGTATAAATTCCATACATAAATTTTCTTGCAAAAGATTCTAAATTTCCAGTAAAATTATTTCATAAACAAACTATGCAAATTGCACTTGACACTGGTATCATCTTCTTTAGCTTTTCTCATTCGTTAGGGCTTGTTATTTTTTATTTTCTTCTTCCACTCATTTCTGTTTTGCGTGTCGTTCTCATTCAGTTACTTTTCTCTCAAGTATTCTGCAATACAGTCCTTCCATCTTATCTATGGTTTTCCTCTGTTTCTTCAACCTTCTATTACTAAGCTATTCATTCTTCTATCAATATATTCTTCATCTCTCCTCATAAAATGTTCAAACCAATGTAATCGTCTCTCTTGTATCTTTCTGGAACCCTCTAACACTAAAGTTATTTCCCTTATTCTTTTATTCCTTACCGTATTGTCATTGATACTGACATCTGTCAATTAGAATTATCTGAATATATTACCTGTTTCCATGGTTGGTATAGCTGACTAATTTATAAAATTTGATATCTTTATAATTCTTTAACTTCATATCTATCTAAATGCAATCAAATCGTATAGAGAATAATATATTCTGTAAGTTATAATAACGTTAAATGTCAATAAATGAAAGAAAAAATTAAAATCTTCAAAAGAGGGTACTTCCAGTTCAGTAAGTATAACCAAAATCTAATCACCTCTTCTTCTGGATGTAAACTTGAGGAATACGAAAAAATTATAATTTTTGGGGTCGTGGTATTGAAGTTATGCGATCCGAAACTTTTGTCACACACAGACACTTACACACTCACACACTCACACACACACACACACACACACACACACACCCGCACACACACACACACACAAACAAACACTTACATACACACATACATATATACATACATACAGACAGACATCATCGTAAAAATGGTAAAATCGTATTATATGGCCCCTAAAACGTGCTTATTCACTAAAAACTCATCATTGATTTTTTTAACCAAAGACAATACCTTCCTTATCTAAAGGTGACGAAAGATAAAAAGATGGAAGTTAAGTATAAATGATCAATTCTGATCTCATATTTACAGAGTTTTTATTTCAGAATGCACTTCAATGGATGAAATTAATATAATATATTTTTTAAGTATATATTAAATGTTTTTATTCAGTTACTTTTATAATATTCAGAATGGTGTATTCCACCGATTTTTTATATTTTTTCTCATAATATATAAAAATGTAAGACTATTGGTAAAAACGCGATGTTACAATTTGTATTAGTAAACGAGATATGAATTTTTAAATCTGAAATTATTTATGACGTCACAGTGTCGAATACAGCTTAATACATAGCTTACTAGTCTGCCATATTAGAGCCAAAATGAACGCAGTAAAAGCGGATTTTTTTATAAGTATATGTAGTAACTATTTGTTATAATTATATATAACTTCCATGTTTGTCATATTATATTTATTTAAAATAAAACAATAAGGATTACGAAGAAAAATATATGTATTGCATAAATAATAAAACATATTATTAATATATATAAAAATTATAACCATTTCTCAAATGATTTGCACAATTTGGAGCAGAACAACCCATCATTGTGGATAATTTCTATGATTAATAATACTGTAACACTGATATTGAATGACTGAACTGGCTGCAAAATGGCAGACGAGTCAATTGTGATTTATTTATTAGCTATAGTTCCGAGTTGATTATATTTTTCAAACTGTTAATGACAGAAACATCTATATCTGCATTGTCTGCATTAGGCATATATTTTCATTTATTTTTATTGAATCTTCTTTCCCTTTTCAAATTAATTACTAATGAATACAGAGATAAAAAAAATGTTTAAAATATATATTATTTCAATATATTTCATGATACATTTTGACAATGTCATTAAGATGAGTAATATGAGAATAGTGTTGTTATAGTTTTTAATTTGGATTTAAAGAAAATCAACGGATATTAGATAATAACCGATCAGTAGGCTCTGGGCGTCCCCAGGGGCTAAGACGTCACGTTTACAATAATTAAGCATTTTTATTACAACTAAGTAATGTTTCATCATTTTATTTTTACTAACACTCTTAATTTAACGAATGCTACGTTATAATTATTTAAGTTTACAATTTCTTTGCAGTGTTAGAATACTCTACTGTGGGCGATTCAATGATTAAATAACGAAAAAATATTGTTGTACAAAAAAGTATACTTATCACAAAAATTCTAGCAAGACCTACATACCTCAACAACAGGTTAATTAGAGAAGCCATTGAGATTTTCAAAACCAGGAATAATAATCTCAATCATTGTAACGGTTTAGAACTTAGTCGGGCATGGCATCCTATATTTAAAATGTTGTAATTTGTTAACTTGGTTTTCTTTGCTATTGTTTTTGTTATTATTTATTTATATATTTGTTGTTTATTCCCTGAAGCAGACAGCAGTTCATGCTGCCGAAACGTCGGTTCATAAATCAATAAACAGAACTAAAAATGTTGTATCATTTTAATCCTTCTTCGGTATTTTTTTAAAGTTTCTGTTATGAGACGTTCTCCGTTCAAGAAGATTAAGATTTTATGATGTCACTTGGATAACCACGAACAGTTCAGCCTTTGAAGACGCAAGTTTTATTAAGACTGCAACAATGTAGCAAGTTAAGTAAATGAAATACAGTTTATAATCATTCGAAACATGTGAACTGTTTCTAAGTTGTTGACTATTTCAATTGTAATTCGTGTAATTTAATTCTGTTTGTAACTCAGCATTGTACAAATAGTTCTTTGTAGATATTTTTGTCATTGTAAAACAATTGTGATCTATGTAACCGTGGTTATATTACTTGAAGTACCTACCTCGTGATAAAATTGTGTGACGGAAAGTGAAAGTTTAAGGTAGAACAAAATGCAAATTGTGTAATTAATTTTTGCATAATCGCAACATTTCTAATAGGTATAAATATTATTATTGTCGAAGGGAATTTATTTATATTATTTTATTAATTGTTTGATATTTAATAAAATATGTATAGTTTTGAACACGGAAAATTTAATTTATTTAAAACGTCGTAGTGAATGAAATTTCCTGTCGGCAGTTTAAAATTTCATAACTTTATATGAAATTAATCAATAAAAATTAACAAATTTATTTTCATTAATTTTGTTGAAAATTTATGACTAAATTGACATGGTAATGAATGTAAAATTATCAACATGCTTGTTATTTTATTGAAACCATATTGTAGTGGATTTTAATATTCATACTGTCAATATAAAAATATAATACAAAAGCGCAATTTTCACCTCTCGTTAAGAGAAGTATTGGATTCATGCTAAAAATCGCATATCCAGATTTTAATGAAAAAGCACGTTTTAAGGTCTCTACAATCCGATCTTAAAATTTTACGATGATGTCATTGATGTCTGTGTATGTGCGTGGATGTGTGTGTATGTGGGTGTGTGTGTGTATGTGTGGGGATGTTGGAAGGACGATTTCTCAAAAACTATAATACGTAATATCTGCTTAACTACGTATTTCTCAATCGGACATTACTGGGTACAGCTAAAAAGATTTTGGTAATAATTGAACAACCGGAAGTATCAGATTCTTAAAAAAAAACTTCTTAATATTATTTTTTGAATTTTTTTGTTTTTGCTAGTATTAAAGAAGAGTAAATTCTCTATCTGATACATATAAATAGTTGATTATAGCTTTTATAGTTTGGAGATAAAGAAATATAAGGTATATAATAATATGTTGTAACAAATCTCACAGCCCAAATAATGTCATGGAAACAAATTAAAAAAATAAAATGTTTGTAACTGACAGATAAATGTCAGTGTCAAAATTCCAGAGACATTAATGAAGATTTTTTCTGGGAAGTACATACATTATTTCTTACTCTCAATGCCTACAATGATTTGGAAATATCTAGAAAAAATAGAAGAGTAGTACAAAATTTCTTCATAGAATGAATTTAAAATTTAAAAAATCTGAATATAAAGAATAAGGTAGATATAAGTAGAATTTTTGGTGTAGATTGTAGGTATACAAGAAATTTCACGTTGATGGTCTGGACAAGCAGATATGGGGGTCCGTTTCAGAATGATAGCTAGTAATGTACATAGATGTCAAATATTATAATTTTTCATTCTAAATTTCGTGATTTTCCAATTTCATGTGGTTTATTTTCCTCGACAAGTAAATTTCAAATTCCTGGTGACAAATTAACTACGTGAATTTAGAAAATCTTGAAATGTTTAATGAAAAATTCTGACATTTGACATCTGCGTACATAATTACTAAACAATGTCACATGAATGCTTGCGGCCTATACTTATGTAACCAAAAACGGAAGTGGCGAGATGTATTGTGCTTACCACAACAGATTTTTTTCTAAATAAATTTGAAATCGTTCAATATTAAGATATTCTCAGCCTTATATATTAGACGCGAGACATAATTTAACCAATATTAAATATTACTACATTGCAATAGACATATGATCTTAATATATATTTTCAATTAACCTTACATTATGTATTAAACAAAGATAATTAAATCTTAGTCGTTCATCAACAGATTTCATATTTACTTCAGTTCGTTATTGTGATATATGATCGTATTTGCGGACACCATAAGCAAAACGGAAACAGAAATTCTGAATGTGTTATTCTATTTTTATCTGTTAAACATAGATTAGATATATAAGTACAAGCGCAGTAATCAAACATTGATAGAATTAAAGAATTTATTAATTTTAACTTTATCTCAGTGTTAAGATCTTGGCGAAATTAATATAAATACCGAAGAATCAATCTAGCAGACATTAGCTTCTTGTTAAGATGTTCTCTAAACTTCAGGTCTTTATCAACTGCTAAAGACGCTTTTCAGAAAAAAAAGTATTCATTGATATAAACTCTGTCTTCCTGAACGCATTTGCTCGTTGATGGCAGTGTCCTGCCTGTTAATAAAGTTGGTGAGGACCACGTCATCTATTCATTCGCTTTGAGTTGGCACCTGGAGCAAATAAAGCGGCGCTGTGAACGGAAAACCGAGCTATAAAAAGAATATATTACGGCCCCGGAAACGCTGGAAAGTTCCGTGGACTCACACATATACAAAGGTAAACAATGGTGGGTTAAAGAACCTCACGGACAACTGGCCTTTCAATGGCCGTTATCGCAAAGCGTAAACTAAAGCTTGGGATTTATTTGCAAATGCGAGATACAAAAGAATCTGCTGCGTTTGTCTGCACTACTTTGATCACCAGTGATAACTTTACTCCTCTCTTTCAGTATAAAACACCTTGTGTACAATAGAACTGCATTGCTTCAATATTATCTTTTGCTATTCAATTTTATCGAAAGTAATATCACTGTTTTGCTCGCTGCTGGGTTTGCCAATCTGCGTTCTGCATCTCGTATGGAAACTTGGTAACGCAGAAATATTTTACTTTAGAACCAGGTCTGTGAAGTAGGGTTGATTATCGGCATGATTAAAAAATCTGATGTGATCAGCACATTACCTTCCGTCAGTTCTATGTATTTTATACAAATTTCATACAGAAAGTTTCTTGCAAAATATCCTATATTTCCAGTAAAATTATAATGCAAACATACTATCAATTGCGCTTGAAACTGACATCTGTCAATTGCACTTGACACTGACATATGTCAATCAGATTTTTTTAATATAGAGCATAGAGTACGTGCACATTACGTTGACTTTAATGTCAAAATCAGCTGAGTGGAAGTGAACATATGCTGGAAGTGGTTGACATGTGACATTTTTTAGATTTTTTGATATTGAAAGTAATTTATTATATTATATTCAGTTATTTTAAATATATAAGGTACTATATGATTTTAATTTAGTATATTTGTTAGTTAATGAATTAGTCGCATAAAAATGACTTTTATAAGTAAATTTCAGAATCATATCTCAGATACAGACCCTGCAAATCTACCTTGATGCCAAAAAATGAAATTATTACTTAATAGCAGATGTTTACTTACAGTCACCAGATTTTGACATTGGTGTCAACGTGATGTGCACGTACTCTATGTACCTACATGTTTTCATGTATATAGCATAGCTGGCTGCTTTATGAAATTTAATTTCTCTACAATTTTTTAACTCCATCCATTGAATATGAAGCATAAAATGCAATGAAATCGTACAGAGAATAAAATATTCTTTAATATGTATAAAATGTAAAAAAAGATATTTAACAGCGTTTCTCAAGAAAACCTGTTAAAATCTTCAAATGAGGGTACTTTTGGTTGACCAATTATAACCAAAATCTAATCACGCTTGTATTGGAGTCATCGAATCCAAAAAAAAACGTGACACACATACATACGTACATACAGATATGATCGTAAAAATCGTAAAATCATATTCTAGGGACCATAAAACGTGATTATTCATTAAAAACTCACCACCCATTTTTTTTCCAAAGACAATACCTTCCTTACCTAAAGGTGACGGAAGGTAAAAGAGGAATTTATGATGACAGTTCTGTTGTGAACAGCTATGTAATTTTGAATTATTGTCATTCATATTATCGACATTGCTATGTGGCTCTACCTTAAAGGTAGATTATATTCATTTGCAAAGTTTCTTCATTACTGTCATATCTGGATTTATTTTCAATGTTATAATTTTATTTTATTTATACCACCAAAACAACACATGTTTATGTGTTTAAAATGTTAGTATATCCACAAATGAAGTGTTATATTTTTCCCTATTCCTGACTATTTCGACTTTTGAGAAGTCGTTTTCTTTATAAAATTTTGTCCTACTACTTTTATTCTCTGCTTCTTCATCGCTTTTCCTCATATTCTTATAACATTCCTATAAAAGAAATCTATCATTCAAAATGAAAAAAAATTCATTTTACCACCAAGGTATCGGCTTCTATTGACGACCCTTTCGTCCGTATTTATTATATTCCAATAATTAGATATTTTAAACTTGTGTGAAATATTTGCTCATTGTAATACAATACGAATTTGAATTTAAGTTGTTTCAAACTGTCATCATTTCATTAATATTTGACTTGTCAAATGTGGTAGATGAAAGCGTTGTTCTTCTTCCTTCTTAAATTTTCCAAGGAATACTCATATAGACCCTTTGTTTCATTGTATCAACCAAAGATAAAATAAATGATCCGAAGTGGAAAGAATCTTATATGTATAAGTCGAGAGGTTAATATCTTTGACCAGTCGCTTCGCTCGGGTTACATCGTCGACTGGTAAATACTATTTACCTCCCTTGTTGCATAAATAACTATTATTAATTACCGTCAAATGCAAGACACTCATATTTTCTTTTTTAAATACACAAAAAATGTTAGCGATTTATCTGTCAAGATACGTTAATTTATTTTTATTATTATTTGTATTTTCTGTTAAAGTAATAATTTATTTATTTAAACTAATAGATAATTGTTCACTTGAACAGATATTGCAAATAATACCTAATAAAAATATATTAGCCTACCATGCTAAGTGAAACGTCAAAAATTTATTGTTTTATCTGTTTCAATTTCATACCAAATTCCTGCTATTACAAGGCATGAAAAATTAATTTTGCTTACTAATTCAAATACAGAATTTTAAGATCTACATATTTTATTTAAAGCATTTTTACCTAAAATAATTGGGGAAGCAGGTAATTACGAAAATATTATATTACAAATTAAAATTCCGGTGTCAACACCACCCTGTATAAAAGTTGGCAAATATGCTCTAATGTGAAAACAAATATTTGGCATATCCCTAGTACCTATTTGATAAAGTAGCCCTTATTTTGGGGCATGTAATTTACTAGAACTTGGCAACAAGTTTATTTGGAGAGCTGGGCGTTTGAAATCCCGTGTCTATTTAACCAACACTTCTCTTATCTCGCTGTCGTGGTCTTTACGAGGGAAGAATGCACCCGATCCTCGAGTCCACCGCCCGCGTAGGTACACGACACTTCATTTAAAACCACCGGCAATTAATATCCCGAAAGTTGGCCGAGCGTAATAAATGAGTTTAGGTGTTGTGTTTAGCGGGAGGTGATCAATCTTCCGCCCCGAAGAAACGGCCAACTTGCACTCAAGATGAACTCCAAGCCCCTTCGCGAGGGAAATACGACGGGGAACGAAATTTACTTCAGATCTACACGAGAAATTGTTTAATTGAAACATACTATGAAATGAAACTTTTATTTTACAAATATTTTCCACATTTTAATAAATATTTGTAAAATAAGTATGCTTAAGGTGTTCGATTAAATGAACTAACAGATACCAGGACTGATCATAAATTCAAATTATCCATACATTTACTTTAAACTGTTGGAAATATTCTTGTTACCCTGTCTTATGAGCTAAACATTGATTTTACTAATGCCTTTTCCCTGCATTTTTTCGATAAAGTATCAACTTCGATTTTTTTTCTTCCGTAAGTAGAACTTTGTTCAATTATAATTACTATGTCTGCAAATAGTAAGTAAAATGGCGTTTGCAACTGTCAGTTGGACTGTCAAACAAAATGTCAAAAATATTCGAGTTGCAAAAATACTTCCTCGATAAAAATTTACATCCATCGTTTGACATTTTATTTATTTATTAACAATTCAATTTACAAGATATTAATTCCAATTACAGAGGAATTTGAATATGTAAGAATTATAAAGTACAACGTGCGCGATAACGAAGTGTTAAAATTATAATGGCTATTAAATAACGAGACTGCTTATGAAAAAGAGTTTTATTTTAAAAATTATTTTATAATCGAATTCTCCCCGTCAATGTACTTCCCTCCCCTCGCCACACATCCTTCCATTCGTTTTTTTCCATTGGTCAAAGCAATGTTGGAAGTCTTCTTTTGTAAGAGCGTTTAGGAGCTCCGCCGATTTTCGCTTCACCTCTTCCGTCGACTCGAACCGGGTTCCTTTTAAGGCAGACTTGATCTTCGGAAACAGAAAAAAGTCACAGGGTGCTAAATCAGGCGAGTACGGCGCGTGCTTGAGCACTGGAGTGCCCTCTAGCGCCTAAATAACGCTTCACAGACAGCGCGTTATGGGCAGACGCGTTGTCCTGGTGCAAAATCCACGACTTGTTTTTCCACAATTCCGGCCGTTTCTTACAAACTCGTTCTCGCAGTGTTGCCAAAACTTTCAAATAGTAAGTTTGATTTAAAGTTGGACCCTTGGGAACAAATTCAGTCATCACGATGCCGTTGATGTCGAAAAATACGATTAGCATGGCTTTAAATCTTGATCTCTTCGGTGCTCTCTCGGCCTTCAGAAAACCGTTTATACCATTGGAAACCACGCGCACGAGATAGAGAATTCTCACCATAGGCCTCTTTCAACAACTTATAGCACTCAGTCGGAGTTTTTTTTTAATTTAATGAGAAATTTCACATTGATCCGTTGCTCGAGTTTTTCGTCACACATTGTTATCGGCACGAGAAAAAAATACGTTCGTTTCTAACCTCTATAGAAAAAATACTACTACAGCGACAAAAACGTGTTTTCGTACCGGAATAATAGACACTTCCCGCTATCTAACGCTGCATTCGTTTCCGCCCCTACCCTTCTAGGACGCCTTCTGCGCGCGCAGTCTCGTTATTTAATAGCCAGACCTCGTAACATGAAAAGAAATATAGCATATATACACACATCTGTTGTTACGGTCGCAAGAAATAAATAATTAAAGTTCTCTTAAATTTAATGATGGAATCGGCAAATATATCCAGTTTTGGTTGAGTATGATTGTATTTTATACACATCTGTCTAATAGGAGACTGTAGCTCATAATTTGTCCTTGGATTGGAATATGTAAACGACAATTTGTTTCTTGAACGATAAACATAAAAGTTCAGTTGAGCTAATATAGTAAAGTCATCTATAACGCTATATTTACAATTTTATACAAATACATACATGAATACATAATCCTTCTATTCTCTAACGACATAATAATAAATTCGTGTATCGCAATTTCATAATTTAAATCATACAATGAATAATGATCGTAGCATTTATAATAACAATATCTGAAAAAAATTCTTTGAACAGACTCTATGGCATTGATATATTTATCATAAATTAGATTCTATACTTGCAAACAGTATTCCAATTTTGATCTCACAAATGCAAAATAGTATAGTAGGGATACTGTGAAATGGTCTTGTATATCTTATAACAAATCCTAAGTTTCGGTTAGAAGTGAATAATTAAAGTGAATGTTGTTAAAAACATTGTGTTACACGTTCCAATATTAAATTATTCATATTGACTCATACAAAAATGGAGAATGTTTAACACTGTACGTCATTATTTTGCATTAATGTAATTAAACAAAAAACCAATTCATAATATCAAGGTGTGACTGAAGTTGCAAGAAATATTCATGAGAATTTATTATTTTAAATATTTCTAAGGTCATCAGCATATAATAATATATTGGAAATATGTACTGTTTTAACTATATTGACAATGAAGAGCAAAAATAACAATGGCCCGAGATTCGAGCCTTACGGCAGACCAGATGTGACAATAAATTCTTCAGATTTGTAATTATTGTAGCAAACAGATAATTGACGGTTATAGAGATAAGAAGCTAGAAACTGAGTAAAATTACTAGAGAAGTTGAAATTTATGCTCAAGTTGTGTAGTAACACAATGTGGTTTATTTCATCAAACGCTTTTGCGAAATTAGTATATATGACATCTACTTGATTATTGTCGTAACGAGAATTCAAGATAAATTGAGTAAAATTCATTAGATTAGATACAGTGGATCTACCATTAATAAATCCATGTTGGTGTACCGAAATATATTTATTTTAGCTTCAATAAAAACTTTTCAATCTTTGATTGAGAAGTTTTTTACTTATTACATATTCCCCTCACATTTTTCGTTCCACCATTTTACTTAATATCATCTTTCTCTCTTTACTCAAAAGGTCTATAGTCTTACTAAATACTTCTACAGTCTCTAATGAAGTTATTCTAATTTGCTTCATTTTTTTTAAGTAAATTGAAATATTGTAATTTTACATTAATCTTTTTTCTTAGTGACCCCTGTAGTGCATTTTTCACGCTAGCAATGAGTTCCTGTGAGGTGACACCCCAAAGTGAATGGTCTAATGATTTAATCTTTGATTTCATTGCACTGTATGAAAAATATCAACTTTTATGGAATCCAAAAGATCCTTCTTCTGCTTTTATTAATGGAAACCATCCACCATCTTCTTTTACATTTTTTAAATAATAAATTTGCTGCAGAGCAAATTACAACAACTGCAGAACTTGCAACAACAGCGACTTCCTCGTCACTTTGCATTTTGGCAAATAGTGGAAGTGATGTTCGCCTAAATTTCAAAAACTACAATAGACATATCGTGTGGATGCTACTCATTGGCAAATGTTCATATTTGCCAATCTATAACCAACATTGGTTCATATTACATGCGCCAAAATATGCCAATTATTTGTCATGCCGTCTGGATCGGGCTTAATATGCTGTGATGATATATGTATTTATTTCATAGTTATTTTTTTTTCCAAAATTAATTAATTTAATGTATTCGTTAATTTTTAATATTAGGTAAAGGTAGGATGTTGTTCGTAATCAATTAAATCATTAATAGCTATTATGTGGGTATATTATTAAGACTTTGATTTAAAATATAAACAGTTATTAATAAACTATCGTAGTAGACGGATGTCTGAAGTTTTGTGCTTGCTTGGTGTATCTCGTTTCTTCAGCCTATTGGTTAGTAATAGTTATGTAAATGTTACCCTGAATTAACTTGTTCGTCCATGAATCATTACTGTTTTCATAATCTTCACTTTATTATTTATTATCCAATCATTATCATTCCACTTTTCCATATACTCGTTTAAACATAAATCTAAAATCAACATTTACTGAAATTCAATGACATGTCTAATAGCCGGTTGCACCAACGTAACTTAAATTTTAAGCGTTCCTTAAATAGACAATATTGCATCGAAATGAAATGTCAAATGATCTATTATGCATGACTATCAAAATTTAGATTAGTATTTGTTTGTTTAAGGGTCGCTTAAAATTTAAGTCTTATTGGTGCAACTGGCTATAAGTGTTTTAACCAGTCACAAAATATTGTTTCAATGATTAAAAATTAATGATTCGTGACTTAATTTATAATTTAACAGAAACGAATACATAATATTCAACATAAGTGGATAAAATAATAAATTTTGAAATGGATTTAAAATAACTTTTTAGATTACATTCTGTGAGAGTTATTTACGATACAAATACGTAAAGCTAATCTTTAGTCACGAATGGGTCAAATTAAATTCGAGCGTAGCGGGGGATTTAAGACCCGTGAGTGGCTAAATATGCTTTACGTATATTTTGTGAATTTAGCGTGTTTAAAAATGACAGTTTAAAATGTGAAAATTAAATTATATATATTTGTACATCAAGTGAGTTAAGATAATGTTTATTCATAAAAAGAAAGTTTTAACCACGAGCCCGTAGTTTATATAATATTTTATTCAATTTTCACGAAATAGTAAGAAAAACCATTATAATATTTAATTTTGACAAAATAAAAAACTAATCAATTAGTAGGCTGCATGACCTTTATAAATTATAAATAAGTTTTATTTTCTGTCACTTGTGTTATAGAAAATAATGAAAATGGCCGATCTGTCTAATAAAGACTGGGGTGAGTTTTATTTTCGTGCCTGATGTTATTTTAAATGCATTATTTGTTGCAGAGTGAGTTAAAATTCTGTGAGAGTGACTTAAATATTTTTTTTAGGCAGCAATTCCAGAAATAGTTGTTTTACGTATCTTTTAGCAACCATAAAGTATCGCTTTTATTTTGTCATCATCAAAGACTACTTTACGGCCGCATTTACTTTATGCCCGCTTTTACTTTACGGCTGTATTTAGTTTACGAACTCAATTGTCAAACGCAAACTTTAGTGTTGTATTACATGCAGTATTATAAATTTTAAGCCGAGTATTGGAAAAATCTTTACCGCTGTCTTTGTAGGTCATTTTCTTACTGAGCAAATTAATTATTGTAGTTATTTTATTTTCTTTTTACCTCTCGCTAAGAGAGGTATTGCATTCATGCTAAAAATCGCATATCCAGATTTTATTGAATAAGCACGTTTTAAGGTCCCTACAATCCGATTTTAACATTTTTACGATGATGTCTGTGTGTGTGTGTGTGTGTGTGTGTGTGTGTGTGTGTGTGTGGATGTGTGTGTGTGTGTGTGTGGGATGTTGGAAGGACGGTTACTCAAAAACTATAAGACTTAAAATTTGTTTAACAACGTATTTCCCAATCGGACATTCATGGGAAGATCTGAAAAGGTTTTGGTAATAATTGGACAACCGGAAGTAGAAGATTCTTGAAAAAAAATCTTCTAAATATTATTTTTTGAAAATTTTTCGTGGTAATATTAAAGAAAATTAAATTCTCTATCTGATACATTTAAATATTTTATTATATATTCCATAGATTTAGAGATAAAAGAAGTATAATATATAAAATAATCTGTTGTAATAAATTTGACAGCCGAAAGAATGCCATGAAAAATAGTTGATAATTTAAATTATTTGTAACTGACAGATAAATGTCAGTGTCAGAAATAATGAGTAATGAAAGAAAAATGTACTTGGAGAATCCCTTAGTTCTTGATCTGTGACTATTATGGAGATGACAAGTCTAGGTTGAAGGACTTAAATTTGTTTCAAACATTATGGGACAATGTACACCAGTACTATAGACTAGAGTAACTTTGAATTGCGAAAAAGCTATCAAATTCTTCTCAAGTAAGTTGTAAATATTGACAAAATTACACATCGATACAAGAATAATCGGAGTGCAATCTATCCGTCACTTTATTAAAGGGAATTAGTGTTATTTAGATATAACATGTATGAAAAAATAAAATGTAAAAGAAGATATGTAAGAATAGATGCACAATCCATATATACATTTTAGACCGCCCAAAATTAATGTTTTTACTAGAAGAATATGAAGAGAAAGTAAACAACGTTGTTCGAATTGAAAATTGCAGTTACCAGCCTAATATTTATATATGGTAAACTCTACTTTGTAATTTATTGTAACATAATTTATGGTAAAATATCTTCATGTTGAGACATGCTATTATTGAATAATAAAGAAGTTTATACGTCATAGATTTATATGAATATATTATTTGTATTTATAAAAATATTCTTTGCTTTATGCATACAGCCAGGTAAAATATACGGCGAGAGGTTATGTGCTGGCCACATCAGATTTTTTAGGTTGTAATACATTTTGACAGTAACCAGATTGTTTTGCGAGTTGTCAAGATGACAGTAAAACAGTCTACAAGAGAGATGAATTAATTAAATATAAATTATAATTTTTAATAAAAGTTAATAACTTTGATAGTTTCCTAAAAAATATTGTGTGCACCTCGGCTTAAAAGTTCCTTTCCAACTTCAACTGATTTGTTGGCATCGGCTGCAAACTTCAGACTCGGCCAAAAATGAGCACATTTACAGCCTTGATACAAAAATAACTATTATTCCCAATCATTATAGTAATATATCGATTCCGTTTAGAGGTTGGGAATTACGTCATTCCTAACTATGGGTGGGAAATAACAGATTTCACTTCCACCCCACGGGTTGGACATGTTTATGTAGGGATTATCTAACAACATTGTCATAGATCTCTATAATAAAGTAGGCTAAACAAATTTTAATAGAGGTGTCAAAAAATATTAACAAAATTAAAGGTTATAATTCAATGATTTATACAAAAAAATTATAGATTTAAAAAGAGGATAAATGTGAATAAAATAGTATTCATACCTCGGTGGGAGTTTCATTACAGCCTCGCGCTGTATCTCACCTCGAGGTGAACTAGGTATTCTACTCAAGAACAAGAACATAGCGCATGAGATTCACTGTTAGCTGTCGGTAAATTTCGGTAAAGCTCTGCATTTTCACATTGCGCGAAAGGGTATCTGTAGGCTACAAACTGTAGCTAATAATTGCGTGTAAACAGATTTCTACAAAGTTAATATTCTTTTACAATGTTATTAAGAGAGTTGATGTGAGTCAGTTGAGATGGTTTGGGCATGTGGCGAGAATGGCGAGTGAACGGCTTGTTAAGCGTATATATCTTGGTGAATTTAAGGGTTTTTGATTGCGTGGCCGACCAGTGTGTATGTGGATGGATGTGATTGGTTGGATGCTTAAAGAGAGAAAGTTTCCAAGTAAGATGAGAAGAAGAGCATGTATGAATGCGATTATGAGTGTGACCGAGGCGAAAGAAGTCTGCTTAGATAGGAATGTGTGGCGAAGAATGATTGTTTTCTATTATTGTGATCCGGATGCGGTATTTCGCTACCGACAATCAGTCACTTTAATATGTTTAAGAATAAGGATTTGTTGTATGATGTTGTTCTTATTGTTTTCGGGTTTGTGCGAATCCACTAAGTGGGACACGCGTATGTATGTATGTATGTATGAAAATTATTTTTGGCTTCAGATCATGTTATATATGATTAACAAACGAGTTTGTATTAAATTAGTGTTAAAAGTGGCCTACTATGGTCTCACAGGGGGGGTTCTAACCCCTAAAACCCCCCCTATGGCTACGCCACTGCCCGTGTTATATACAATATTTTATATACAAATGGAATTTTTTTGTTATTTAGCTTACAATAGAGACTAACAGCATGTGAAACTAGTAAAAATGAAGCAAATTCCTATAAACGAAAAATCTGTTTATTTTTTTAATTTTTCACAAAAATAATTATATTGTTTTTCAAAATAATTGTAATCAACAATATTCTACATATTTATATGTTAATATCAATTAAGAATTGAACACTAAGAAAATAAAATTCTTCCTAGGTGACACTGTTAATGGCCTTGAATCACTTTATTTCCCTAGGGAGAACTTGTCATTTTTATTTCCCTCGGTAAATAATTAAGCACATTAATTAATGATTTTGATAAGAATAAAGTTAACTTTATTTACTGGTTGTATATAAAAAAAATATATCCGTTCGGTGTTATATTTGTTTTACATAACTCTGAATCGTCGAGTAATTCTTTATTACCAGTTAGGTCTGTAAAAAGGGATCTTAATGGTTATAACAAATAATGTTTGCCCATGTTAAACGCTTACTTCACGGATTTTCGTATTCATTCTGTATACTCTGCAAATATTTTCATCGAAATATTTATTCATGCAAATAAATAAATTTTATATGAGGTAGAAAGCTTTACCTTTCACAGAAATTTTAAAATATAAGACTTTCGAGTGCATCTCATGATTAATGAAAAGCATGAATATTTCATTACTTCTTTTCTTATATTCTGTGATTACGAGTATTAATATACTTACCTTTTACAAGATACCGAAGATGACTTACTACCGTAGTATATTGTTGGTAACATTCGCATCAAAATTCATTCTCCTTCCACATGAATCCCCTACAAACAGCTATATTAACACCTCTTCTTTGTAACAATAGCTCTCATCTATATTTGCATCCGATCAACAAAACCCTTCAACAATATCACCAATCACTCACCCGTCACGCTCGCAGCTGCAGTGAGAGTGTTACCGGGCACTGGCCCAACACTAGCGCACTGTATTTACATTCAAAATACGGTGATTGAAATTACATATTCATGAGCATATCTTCGGTGAGTGATGGCGTAGAAATCGCGCAACCGACGTGCATGGCTACACTGCACCTGACCGAGGTGCTGGAAGAAGCTAGCAAGATTTCAAATTAAATTTGTTTGGAGAATGAAACGGCAGAGTAAACGTGCAGGTGAATTATTTTAGTTAGGATTGTTTTTGAAAAATGTGTGAGTATGATAAATGATTTGGATAGAGTTTTAAAGTGAAATATGTTAAATGTAAAATTATACAGATATACAAAGAGTATCTTGAATGCAAAGCCGAAATAGATTTCAAATAGATTTATGTGAATTGAATGATCCATGACTAGTAAAACAGATTTGGCAATCAATATGAAAGATTCACGCGAGACGAGACGAAAAATATAAAATATCGATCTCGTCTCGTTTTCGGATCTATAATTTCAATCTCATTCTCGCACATATTTTGGGCCTCGTCTCGTTCTCCAATGAGAGCCTCGCGAGAGTCTCGCTGTAGAAATAAGCGCTTGCGCATTGCGTATTTACGTCACAGTTTAACTACAAGTGTCAAGTTCGCTCCAGTCGTACCGTCGTCCATATATTTACAGTTGTAAAACGTTACTTCAATAAAGAGAAGAAACACAAAATTCTGTCACCAAATTATTTTAATGTTGGAGAAAAACTAGTGATGCAACATGCAAAACCGTTTTTACCTTCCGTCACCTCTAGGTAAGGAAGGTATTGTCTTTGGTCAAAAAATTCGGTGGTGAGTTTTCATTGAATAAGCACGTTTTAGGGTCTTTACAATACGATTTTACTATTTTTACGATAATGTCTGTATGTGTGTGTGTGTGTTCGTATGTGCGTGTGTGTGTGTGTATGTGTGTTTGTGTGTGTGTGTGTGTGTGTATATGTGACCGCTTTTTCGTGGACGATATCTCCAATACTAGAATTCCAAAAATTACAATTCTTGCGTATTCCTCTTCCTTGCAACCATATGCAGACTTGATTAGATTTTGGTTATAATTGGTCAACCGGAAGTACCCTCATTTGAAGATTTTAACAGTTTTTTTTTTAGTTAAATGTTCAGTTAAATGTTATTATAACTTAAAGAATATATTATTCTCTATACTATTTGATTGCATTTTATATTTCATATTCAACAGATATAGAGTTAAAGAATAATAAAGATAAAAAATTCGTATAAATTTCATAATTCAGCCAGCTATGCTAACATAACCATGGAAACTGCTAATATATTTAGGTAATTCAAATTGACAGATGTCAGTATCAATAAAAAGCAAGTAATTGAATGAAAAAATAAGGGAAGTAATTCTAGTGTTAGAAGTTTTTAGATATAGTAGAGACGATTACATTGGTTTGAACATGTCATGAGGAGAGATGAATAAATTAATAGAAGGTGGAAGAAACATAAGAAGACCAAATATAAGATGAAAAGACTGTATTGCAGAAGACTTGAGAGAAAACGAACTTAATGAGGACGACACGCAAAACAAAAATTATTGGAAGAAGAAAATAATAAATAGCGACCCCCTAACGAATGGGAAAACTAAAGAAGAAGCAGATGTCAGTGTCAAGTGCAATTTGCATAGTTTGTTTATGAAAAAATTTTACTGGAAATATAGGATCTTTTGCAAAAAAAAAATATGTATAGGGCGCGTGCAGTGACATGACTTTGCTGCCTTTGGCAAGCAGATATGGGGACCCGTATCAAAATGACAGCAATTAATTATGTCCATAACTGACAAGTGTCATAATTTTTCATTCAAAATTTCATGATTTTCTTATTTCATGTGATTTGTTTGTTATCAGGAGTATGAAATTCCGTTGCCGAGAAAGGGAATCATAAAATACCAAAAATTTAGAATCTTTTGCAAGAAAATTTATGTATGGAATTTGTACATAATACACAGGATTGACGGAAGGTATTGTGCTGGCCACATCAGATTTTTTTTTCTTTATTTCGCATTTCCTCACTCTGGAATCGATAACTATCGACTATAGATACGGTCAAAATGGGCTCATATGATTTTCACATTCATGTGTTCTATGCACGAATTCACGTTGACTTCACACAGAGCAGGATTAAGATATGCGTGCGCCCTATAATAGTGACTTTTTTTAAGTCTCCAACTACACTAAAATTTGATAAAGGCGCTTTCGGTTGCTAATATGATAAAATTGGGCGCCCGCCAAAATCTGTGCGCCCTAGGCTATAGCGATAGTATTCTCGCTTCGTCGTGTATCGCTAGAGTAGACCGTGGCAGACAATAGGTCCAAGGACAGTAGGGACAACATATTAGAGAAGATTATGTGATCATATTTTCAAAGCTTAAATCGGGATGCAAATACAGAATCATTACCAAATTCGATAATACATTCTTTTTATTTTCATAGTTCATACATACATCTTTGTCGGCTTTTATTGTATTTGTTTTTAATCATTAATAATTTAGTTACGGTGGTAACGTTTATTCGATTTTTTTCCGAATACCAGGATATTTTGACTCTTTATACGTGCTTCCTAATAAAATATAGGTAGTTATTTTATTTTACTAGTAAAATAAAGTTACTGTTATCTGTCAATGGCAAAATAAGGGCTCTCAGAATAAATTTATTTAAATTTACACTATTATGAGTATTATAATAATGGTTACTATTTATAACACAATGCGACTGTTATTGGAAATAATCTCTCTTACAATCTTGATCCTTTTCTTTACTTCTCCCAAAATTTCGGAGTTTTCTTCACCTACTGAGATCCTGGTAGTAAAGGTTCTTAAAGGAATACTTTGCGTAGTATAGTGGGGATAATTATAAGGTTTATTTTGGTATTTTTCCGTTGACTGTATATTAATAGGTTATATTAATGTATAGAAAATAATTAATTAATTAATATTTTTGTCATGGAATAAAATTAGATTGTCCAATTCAGTAAGACAACGGAAAAATATTGTAAACGACACGTGTGTTAATTGGCGATTATTGATCTCAAGAATTATTGCGCTTGCTGCGTTCACGCGTTAAAATTTCGCAATCATTAATCACAATCATTAACACACTTTATAGTTAAATAACTATTTCACAGTCATCATTTATTACAACTCAATTCTTCATATATAACAAAATACATTAAGGTGGCGCAAAAGAACAACCGAACGAAACAATTTGAACAATTTTCTCTTTGATTTACTAGTCAATATTTTTTATTTTAACGTTAGAAACTTGTTAAGGAAAATTATAGAATAATGCAGCGAAACGAATTTATTTATATAATTTTATTTTGAACATTGTTTTTAAATAATCCAAACTCAACTAGTCTATAATTCCCATTTTAAAATCAGCCTTCCGCCGTCAGAAACATGGGTCGGTGATTAAGACTACTTTCTGCTAGAAATTAAGCAAATGTTGAACAAATATTAGAGAAATAATTAACGAATTTCTAATTAAACCTTGTCGTCTTTATTGCGCCATCTACATTTTTTTACCTTCCGCTACCCTTGGTAAGGGAGGTATAGGGATCGTGCTAAAAATCGCATATCGAGATTTTGGAAATGACCACATTTTAAGGTCCCTAGAATCCAATTTTAACATTTTCACGATGATGTCTATGTGTATGTATGTATGTATGTATGTATGTATGTATGTGTCTTTGTGTGTGGATCCTCTTTACGCTCTAACTCAAATACTATCATTCAGAAAGTTTTCAAACCATGTATTCAAACCTTATTCTAATCTGGAAAGAAGCCATTAGATTTTGGTGGGAATCGGATAACCGGAAATGGCAGTTTACTTGAAGCTCAAGATAGTTTTTCTTCAAAAAATACCTTTAAAAGTATTTTTTTCGCAATTTGTTATTATAAAAATTAATGATTATTCCATTTTCTACAGGTTTGCTTTAATACTTTTTCTATATATTTTATGGATAAATTTATAACGTAATTATATCTCGGGGCTTATGCTTTAAACACATATCCATGGTTACATAGTTCAGGTCAAATGTATGTAACTGACAGATAAACGTTACTGTCAAAAAATACTTATTTCAAATTAATAATTTTAAAATGAAAATTGTAAATAGAACAATAGTTTTATAGAAAGGAACATAATATACATAATTTCTAGCACTAGTAAATATGCAGGTATGTGTGGAAATAAAGAAATAAATAAATATATTATCACGGCATATTATCCATTGCTGGGTGTATTGTGCGGGCGTTTACTACAAGGGTTAATTTTATGGCATTTAAAATTCGAATTATTTTGCGTTGATCGGGATCGAATCGAATTCCCCAGATTCGCGACCAGATATCAGGCACGCGGCAACGAGACCCCATAGGTAAATGGCGGGAGGTATTGTGTTGGCCACACCAGATTTTTTAAATTCATTTCATGGCATAAAATAAAAACTAATTTATACATAAACTCTCATGAACAGTACATACTGGAACACTAACCATGAACCATATAATCAAATTCTTACGATTTTGAATTCCTATCTTTATTATTGCAATTCCAATTCCTCGAAGCATTTTTGTCATTAAACAAATGCACTCTTTCCCTCGTGATCGATAAGAGTCCTCATCCTTAGCCCTCAGTCCGGCTGTTCGGTTGTTACCTGGTTATAAGAGTTTTACGGCTCGCGATGCCTCCGTTGCGCATATCGTAAAATTATTTATATTTCACTCCTTTACGGCTCCAGCTCCAGATACCGATAACCTGCTCAGAGAGGAAGGTGCTCCTCGCAGATCACGGAGTAATAAAACCATTTGGAGGAAGGAGTGTCATTATGAGATGGAAAAGGAAAAATTTAGTTCTACTGTTCGCTTATACAGGTTGTCCAGGATAACGTGTCCAATATGATGGGGATCTCAAGAACCATAAAGTTTGATTTACATTAGTCATACAATCACGATACGATATTGGATAACGATACAATGACTATACGATAACATTGTGCAGCATTTACATTAGACGATATTTTGTATTATATTTTGGGTTGATGCATAAGTTTGTAGTGTTTTTATTGAATTCAAAATGTATTTATTTTTTATAAAATAAAATAGATCAACTAATCAAGATTTATTCTTCTCTATTATTTATGATTGCCTCCCAACTTGGCAGTCTTAAATTCCACATCAGAAAATATCCGGTGATTTGGAAGTAGAGAATCGTTCATGTCAAAATGGTCTAATTTAAAACGAGAAAACCATTTTCGTGCTGTACTTTTCCTAATGCCTTAACTCATTTATTAAACTCAAAAGGATATGTCATAATGATTTTTTTACCTTCCGTCACCTTTAGGTAAGGAAGGTATTGTCTTTGGTCAAAAAATTCAATAATGAGTTTTTAGTGAATAAGCACGTTTTAGGGTCCTTACAATCCGATTTTACCATTTTTACGATGATGTCTGTATGTATGTATGTGTGTGTGTGTCTGTATGTGTGTCTGTGTGTGTGTGTGACGAAAGTTTCGGATCGCATAACTTCAATACCACGATACCAAAAGTTATAATTTTTTCATATTTCTCAAGTTTACATCCAGACGAACAAGTGATTAGATTTTGGTTATAAATGGTCAACCAGAAGTACCCATATTTGAAGATTTTAACAGTTTTTCTTGAAAAAACGCAGTTAAATATCATTTATTGACATTTAACGGTATTATAACCTGAATAATATATTATTCTTTATACGATTTGATCGCATTTTATACTTCATATTCAGTAGATATAGAGTTAAAAAATTATAAAAATATTAAGTTTCTTAAAATAGCCCGATATGCTAACCATGGAAACTGCTAATATATTCAGATAATACAAATTGACAAATGTCAATATCAATAGATGCGTTCATTGAAGTAATCATTTCAAGCAAATACTAGGTAAGCAAACGAGACTTGTTGCTTAGAACACTGACAGATTTGCTAGCTATATGACGAACTGATATTCACAAATGTCATCGAAAAAATTATATAGTTATCAAATATAACATGTGTATCTCTCATATCCCTTTTATTGGTTTGGAAAGTTATACAAAATGAATTTATAGGTAGGTACAGTTATTTGAAGATAGTAGAATTAATTTTTAACATTTTTTAGGTCTAAGAAAATATTTAAAATTTAACAATGTTATGAACATTCATCACAAAACTTTGAAAGCCTTTTTAACATGTAATTGATATAAACACATCATAATATGAGATTGAAACTGAATAAGTTAAATTCATATATGTATAATTTACATCTCCCGCCATTATATTTCATAAGTTAGCAAGACAAGCGAGAAATTTGGCAGTCGGATTGCTTGCGAGCAAATCAAGCAAATGCTAGGCTAGCAAAAGTCGTTCAACAAATTTTACTTACGATTGCTTATTTTTGATACGGTAAGGAATGAAAGAATAAGGGAAATAACTCTAGTATAAGAAGTTTCTAAAAAGATACAAGAGAGACAATTACATTGGCTTCAACATGTCACGAGAAGAGATAAAAAATATATTGGAAGAAGAATGAATTGCTTAGTAATTGAAGAAACAGAGGCGACCAAAGGTAAGATGGAAGGACTGTATTGCAAAAAGACTTGAAAGAAAAGGGACTGAATAAGAACGACACGCAAAACAGAAATGAGTGGAAGAAGAAAATAAAAAATAGCGGCCCGTAACGAATGGGGAAAGCTAAAAAAGAAGAAGAAGAAGATGTCAGTATCAAGTGCAATTTGCAGAGTTTGTTTATGAAATAATTTTACTGAAAATTTAGAATCTTTCGCAAGAAAATTTATGTTTGGAATTTATACATAATACACAGGATTGACGGAAGGTATTGTGCTGGCCACAACAGATTTTTTTTAACCATCCATTTTCTATTGACAATAATTTACTCAATTTTTTCATAAGAGTAAAACAACATTGACATAATGTTTCACAAATTGTGTTCTAAGGCACTCGTCCTGGAAACCGAAAACGTTATGCGTTAACCCAATAAATGAGTGTCTGTAAATTTATTCACATTAGTTTATTTGTATAAATAAATAAATAAATAAATAAATAAGTAAATAAATAAATAAATAAATAAATAAATAAATAAATAAATAAATAAATAAATAAATAAATAAATAAATAAATAAATAAATAAATAAATAAATAAATAAATAAATAAATAAATATATTTCTTTTTATTTTTATTTTAATTCTCTTGATGTTATACCTCTATTTTAAAATAAAATAAAAACACTAAATAGAACAACACATGAAATAATACAAGAAGTTAAATAAATAAATATATAAATAAATAGATAAATAAATAAATTAATAAATAAATATTTGTACCGTGCGGGCGCTTACCAGGCGTCACCTCACGAGCACCCATAGCTGGCGTGGAGAGTGCACCACAAATAATAATGAAATTTAATTAACCTAGCTTGACAGATAAATCGTTAACATTAGTTAATTTTTTGTTTCAATTCCATGCCAATTTCTATTTCTGGGGTGATTTTCGACATTTTTATACTTAATTTCTATCGTTACAAGACCCAACAAAATTAATTTTGCTTGTTGATTTAGACGCAGAATTTTATATTCTACAACTTTTATTTGAAGCATTTTTAATTAAAATAATTAGGGAAGCAGGAAATTAAGAAAGTATGATTTTACATGTTAAAGTCCTATATTCCGGGGTCGCGGTCACGACCTGTATATGTATGTATACTCTATTTTAAACACAGTAACTTTATTCAAAAATACAATATAAATTGTGTTAGATTATTTAATTGGTTATTTAATAATGTAACTACTTGTTAGCATGTTAATTGTTTATTGAATTAAATAGTTATGAAGCAATCATACTACCGTACGTCAGTCTATTGTTTCATGTCAGCAAGAAGAGGTTGTTATTTTGTGCAGTGAACATTTTTATTATTTTAACAGTGAAATTTTGAATATATATTTTCTTTGGATGTAAGTTGTGATATGTGCCTGTTCATTTTTTTTGCAAATTAAATTAATTTTTCTACTGATAATAATGATTTATGTTTACGAATTTGTGTATGATACTAAATTTAGAAACGGTGCAATACATTTAATCTATATTTAAGCGCAGATTAAAAAAAAATCTGTTGTGGCCAGCACAATACCTTCCGTCAACCCTGTGTAGTATGTATAAATTCCATACATAATTTTTTTTGCAAAAGATTCTAAATTTCCAGTAGAATTATTTTATAAACTAACTATGCAAATTTCACTTGACACTAACATCTCTTCTTCTTCTTCTTTAGCTTTTCCCATTCGTTAGGGGTCGATTTTTTATTTTCTTCTTCCACTCATTTCTGTTTTGCGTGTCGTTCTCATTCAGGTCCTTTTCTCTCAAGTCTTCCGCAATACAGTCCTTCCATCTTATCTTTGGTCTTTCTCTGTTTCTTCAACCTTCTATTATTAAGCTACTCATTCTTCTTCCAATATATTTTTCATTTCTCCTTATGACATTTTCAAACCAATGTAATCATATCTGTTTTATCTTTCTAGAAACTTGTAACACTAGAGTTATTTCCTTACCTTATCTTCCTGTGTCTTCCCCAACATTCTCATCTCTGCCACATTCATTTACTTTTTATTGATACTGATATCTGTCAATTTGAATTATCTGAATATATTGACAATTTTCATGGTTAGCATAGCTGGCTGATTTATAAAATTTAATATATTTATAATTCTTTAACTCTACATCTATCGAATATGAAGTATAAAATGTAATCAAATCGTATAGAGAATAATATATTATTTAAGTTATAATAACGTTAAATATCAATAAATCATATTTAACTGTTAAATCTTTAAATGAGGCTACTTCCGGTTTACCAATTATAACCAAAATCTAATCACTTGTTCTTCTGGATGTATACTTGAGGAATACGAAAAAAATATTTTTGGAATCGTGGTAATGAAGTTATGCGATCCGAAACTTTCGTCACACACACACACACGCACACACGCGCACACACGCCCCCACACACACACACATACACACACATACACACACACATACACACACACATACACACACACATACACACACACATACACACACATACACACACACATACACACACACATACACACACACATACACACACACATACACACACACACATACACACACACATACACACATACATACACACATACATACACACACACACATGCATACATACAGACATCATCGTAAAAATGGTAAAATTGTATTATAGGTACGAGGGTCGTTCAATAAGTCCTTAGAAAAACATAGAAAAACAAATTATTTTGGGTAATTTTGTTTTTATTTTTCAACATAAACTCCTTTTAGCTCTATACACTTTTCTAAACGTTTCTTTAACTTTTTTAAGCCGTCCAAAAAGTAGGATTTCGGAAGATCTTCAAAATAAGCATCTGTTTGAGCGATGACCTCCTCGTTCGATGTAAACCGTTGTCCACCGAGCCATTTTTTTAAGTTTGGAAATAAAAAAAAATCACTAGGACCTAAGTCTGATGAATACAGTGGATATTGTAGTAATTCAAATTATAGTTCCTTAATTTTGGCAATCGAAACAGCGCAGGTGTGCACCCGTGCATTGTCTTGATGGAAAAGGATTTTTTTTTCTTTTTCAAATGAGGACGTTTTTTCTTGATTTCTGATAATTCTCCAGTTATTGTTTTTCCTTTTTCCAAGTGATCGATGAAGATGATTTAGCGTGCATCCCAAAAAACCGTGGCCATAATCTTGCCTGCCGATTTGACCGTTTTCGCTTTTTTCGGAGCTCGTTCGCTTTCAAAAACCCACTGTTTAGACTGTTCCTTGGTTTCTGGCGTGTAGTGGTGTATCAATGTTTCGTCTACTGTTACGTATCGACGCAAAAACTCATCAGGATTGCGACGTAAAAGTGCTAAAACAGCCTCAGAGTCGACCACACGATTGCGTTTATTCTCCACCGATAACAAACACGGCACCCATCTCGCCGAGATTTTTTTCACACCCAATTTTTCGTGCAAAATTGAAAACACTGTACCTTGCGATATGCCTGTGGCTTCAACTATGTCGCGCACTTTGATTCGTCGATCACTCAAAATCATATCGTGGATTTTATCCATCATTTCCGTAGTAGTGACTTCCACAGGACGTCCCGAACGATGTTCATCTCTTGTGGACATACGGCCACGTTTAAACTCATTTACCCAATTGTAAATAGTTGCAAATGCAGGAGCAGATGTACCATAAACTTCATCCAACTCAGCTTTGATCTCTTTCGGTGTTAAGCCTTTTGAATACAAGTGTTTAATCACCGCTCGAAACTCACTTTTTTCCATTTTTTTAAATAAGCAAAAGTTTGTTGCTTCAATCGACAATAAAAGTGAAACCACGTGATGGATATAACTAAAACTTTGACAGCTGTCGGGTGAGTGATGATGCTTAGTAAAAACAAAACGTTATCTATACTACGAGTACCAACTCTTAGATTTTCTAAGGACTTATTGAACGACCCTCGTACCCTAAACATGCTTATATAATATATAATTTGAAAATGAACACCATGAATAGTAAGAGAAGTATGTTCCAAATTTGAATATGGGAAGTATTTTTCTGTATGTATACTTAATTTCGAAAGGTTTAAATCGCTGAAATTTCTTTCATTAATGTTTATTTCAATCATTCTATTTCATCACTTTCATCTATATCATAATCATCTTCATTGTCATTTTTACTGCGAGTTTTGTTACCATCATCCCTCTCAATCTCACCTCCATACAAACCTTTAAAATACTCGCACCATCTATTCCTCACATCTGATTCATTCCACAATAATTCACCATTCGCACTTCTCACAGCTTTCACAACTCGACCACTTCCACCCCGCAGTCTCTTCACACTCAACCAAAACAGTCGTTTATTCGTACTAAAATCATTTGTCAGCCTTTCACTCAACAAGTCGTCAAATCGCTTTTTACTTTCTCTCACCACTTGCTTCACCCATTTATTCTTCCCTTTATACTCTAACAAATATTCTTCACGCAAACGCCCAGGCGAATCCTTAACATTTAAAAACTTCAAATATGCCCTCTTTTTCTCAGCAATAACTTCTTTCACCTGACAATTCCACCATGCATTTTTCGGACAAGAGTCTAATCTGCAACATATTGCATTCTTACATCTTCATTCAAAAGAGTAAAGGATTTTATGCGACACATTTTCCCGGAACTTTTCACTTTCATTCTTCAAAATTTATTCAATCACATTCGCGATACAACTAAATAATGATCATTCGTACCCAATTCAGCGCCTCGTTTCACACGCGTATCTACTACCATACTCCTCAATCGCTCATCATATAAACGAAGTCAATCACACTCCGTTTATTCTGAACCACATTCTCCCAGGTGTATATGTGAGCTAACTTATGTTTAAAAATGGAATTTGAAATGAAGAGATTCCTCTCCAAACAAAATGAAACAATTCTCTCACCATTGCCATTCACTCGACAATCACCAAAACGTCCCAATACATTCTCAGATATACTTCGTTTAACACCCACCCATGCATTTAAATCACCACACACTATCACTTTCTCCGGATCACACAAATCAATTACGCTGTTTACCGTATTCCAAAACTGATCTTTTTCAAGGTCACTTTCAGACCCTGATTTTACCATAAGCGGACACAACGAAGATTCGTATATAGCTTACCATGAAACTCATCCAAGAAACTCGCGAGAAAATACAGCCAGAACTTCGTACAAACGGCTTCATTCTTTCACTCACAAGTATACCTAAACAATGCTTTGCATGTTCATCTCTCGAACGCCCGACCACAAACAAAATATGCCATCTACTTCTTCCTCACTACGTCCTTTCCTCATTGTCTCACAAACAAAATATCTACACTGTACATTCGCATTGCATTCATCAATTCATTCTCTTTCCCATTCATACCTCTAACATTCCACGTCCCCAACTTACACTCATCATACATTCTTCATTTATTCTTCAATTATATAAAATAGAAATGTTAGAAAAGAAAGAAAAAAAATAAAAAGGAAAGAAAGAGCTTACGTAAGCCTTATAATTTTACTTTACATACACACGTACACTTAAATATGTAAATCAATTATAATTTTTTGTATAATTTTAAATAATCTGTCAAACCGTCAATCTGGCACGAAATATTTTAATTATCCCAATCTGTAAACAAAATGTAATTTTTGAAAAATACTGAATAATATAATTTATAAATCAAATCTAATTTCTAATGAAAATAAAAGATAATACCTATCTGAAAAATTGTGCAGAAATTGATTCCGAAATATGTAACCAAAATATTCTCAGGAAAACTGTTTTTCGTAAAAGGTATTTTAGTAAAATTAAAAATAAAATTATACGAAGTTATTTTAACAATGTACTAATCATGTATTTTGAAAAAAAATTTTTTTTTTTTAAATTTTGGATTTAAATTCAAATATAAACATTTATTTTATCTTTAAAATATCCTAACTTTTATTAATTTTGAATGTTACAGGATTCTAGTATGGCCAATACACCACAAAAATGCAGAAAGTTTTAACGTTCCTACAAGAAACCCAATTTTCTGCAATATCATCGTTGGAGAGTGTTTCCCAAGACGTAAAGAAGAATTTCTCGGAAAGAAAACACCTCTATGCCCGCTCCACAAACCCTGCCTTAAATATATTTGTGCCCATTGCCCTCTACATGTCAATAAAACCAAAAGAAATATTCTTTATCAGTTGAAAATTCACAGGATTTTATCGTATTCCAATTCTTGTTCCTCTATCCACCAATCACAAGCTTCCTTATTTTCGCCAGTCGCGTTCGTGCTTAAAGCTTATTACTTGAGACCACGTCGTGAGCGTCGCCACGTTGTGCAGACTAGCAGGAATATGTCAACACGTGGTTTTACATTTTTGTGATATATTTTGTGTTTAAAATAGTGTATTTATGTGTTATATTTGTGAACTAGAACTGAAGCTGTTAAATTCGAATGCCTAGCTGTAGTTTGAAAGGTAAATTACTTGATTTTATCATAAATTTAAGGACAAAAATCATATTAAAATATCTTATATATGACGCTAACTACATCTTCAAGTTCTAAATATGTATTTGTATATTGAATTCATCATAACCAGCCTAAATACATATAATGTATTGTTGCGTTTAATATTTATTATAAGTGGCTAATAAAACTATACTGGCTACCTGTGTGTTACCTAAATATATATGTATATTTGTCAATGTGTGTGAAAAATATATAAACATACTTATACGTACCTACATAAATAGTATTTGTGTACATAGTATATAGTCTGAGATATTTATATACATATCGAATATTATACAATCACATATTCCAACATTCCAAAGCTTCAGAAAAAAAACTTAATCCTAATTTTTGGTTAGGTTAGGTTAAATTTTGGTTAAAATATAAGATCTCTTACCTTGGCGAAGAAATTAGTATAGTTTGTTCATACTTACCATACAAAAGATCTGTATTACGATTTCTCTTTTTGTTATGATGAGTATTTAATAAGTAAGATTAATTCTAAATAATTAAAAATAAAACTAATTTCATATATTGATCTATTTATTGATTAATAATTTTTTTATTTATGTGTTGCTAACGAATTTATCATGTATTAACTACATCTTATTTTCATATTCTTTAAATAAGTTTATAATTGCAAATAAATATATTATTATTATTTTTTTAAACTGTTAACATTGAATTAATAAATTCATACATGAACATATTAAACAAACAAATCGCGAGAAAATAGCTAACATAATGAAACAAATTTGACAATAAATCCTTGTTCTCCAAGATGAATTACTCAAATTCCGTAGTACATACGTACATATATGCTACCTGTATTGGAAAATATAACTTAATATGTGATTGTACATATCTGGTATTAATTGATTTATTAATCAATCCTATATCTTAATACACTTGCTCTATTTCATATCCTGATACTTAATATAGTTTTCCTAAGACTTATAGACACAGTAGCTATTAGCATTATAAATTATAATATACAGTGATCTACTTTTGTGTCTTGTAAATATATATAACATCCAAAATATCTCCATCTCGATAAGTCTTAGAAAAAAAATATCAAAATACGTACATAATGTAACCACGTGAAAAATGTATAACTTATTATACATTTGGTGATACATACGAGCCCTAACAACTATATATTGGGACAAAATAAAATGCATATATAAATCAGGTATTTGAGAGTTTATTTGTTTTTCTAATATTTTTTTAAATTTAATACTAAGTAACTAGTTAATTAACAACAATTGGAGCCAATCAGCAACACAAAAAACAAAATACTTATTCTATCATCTGTAATTAACAAGAAAAATGTCCATATTGTTTGGCAACTAAATATTGGGACATATCACGAATTTTTATGTCTAAAATGGAGTAACATCGCCCTTAGATTTTATGACCGCTCGAATTCGGTTGGGCATTGACTCAACT
Source organism: Harpalus rufipes (assembly GCA_951394225.1). NCBI lineage: Eukaryota > Metazoa > Arthropoda > Insecta > Coleoptera > Carabidae > Harpalus > Harpalus rufipes. The sequence continues at coordinate 39,585,409 of OX596283.1, forward strand.
AAGGATCTGCACGTTTCAGGAGTAAATTCATTCCAAATATGCTCTATTTTGGCTCTAAGTTCCGGTAATGTCCGCTGTGGGCTGTTCCTCAATGTTTGTTTCATTTTAAGCCACACTGTTTCGATGACATTGAGGTCAGGACTGTTGGAAGGCCAAGAAAGAACATTGACGTTGTGGTCGCCAAACCAATTTTTTGTGGTTTTGGCCGTATGACAGGACGCCCCATCCTGCTGAAAAATGTAATTTTCGCCAACATTTAACTTCGCGATACTTGGCAGCAGACTGTTTTGCAATATTTGTTGATATTTCGCGGCATTCACGGTACCATCAATAAATTCAAAGCATCCTAATCCTGAAGCTGCCATGCAGCCCCAAATCATCACTCCTGTAGGAAATTTTACCGTACGTTTTAGGCAATCCTTGTGGAAAGCCTCATGTTTAGTACGAATCACACGTTTGCGGTGATCGCCAACACATACGTCGAATTTTGATTCGTCGCTAAAAATTACTCTGGACCAATCTTCTACCGACCAAGATAGTTTAGATTTTGCCCATGCGAGCCTGGTTTTCTTTTGTTTTTCCGTCAAAAGGGGCTTTTCCTTTGCCTATAAGAAAAAAATTGTATAAAATTACACTTTTAAATTGTTATTTGTAATTCAACCTTATAAAACTTGAGTCCACTTTTATGAATCCACTGGCGACAGCATTCCCTTGACAGATTTAATCCAGTTTCATGATTCCATTCAGTGGTAATTTGTCTTAAAGTATTTCTTCGGCCTTTTTTGCACAGTTTTACTAACAGTCTCTTATTTCTATCAGAAACTATTTTTGGACGACCCGGACTTTTACGTTTTTTATCTAGGATATTTCCCGTTTCCCCATAATGTTTAATTATATTCCACACTGTAGTTTTAGGAATATTAAGTTCATCCGCCACTTCACGTATTGTTTTATTTCCGCAGTAATTTTTAAGTACTAATTCACGAATTTTTGAATTTGTAGATATACCACGCACCATTTTGTTCTATAAACGCAGCGATTCACTCAATACGATAAATAATATAATTGCCGATTAATCTGACGTTTCGTTCCCGATTGTTTTCGCAGCCTACTTGTCTTATTTTGTTTAATTTTTAACAGTTACTTTATACTGTCCCAATATTTAGTTGCCACACAATATGAACATTTTTCTTGTTAATTAGAGATGATAGAATAAGTATTTTGTTTTTTGTGTTTCTGATTGGCCCCAATTGTTGTTAATTAACTAGTTACTTAATATTAAATTTTAAAAATTATTAGAAAAACAAATAAACTGTCAAATACCTGACTTATATATGAATTTTATTTTGTCCCAATATATAGTTGTTAGGGCTCGTATTTAATTTTATTTATTTCTAATTCATATCGTTATATGTTAGATTTAAAAATGTATTATATGAATGACCAATAAACACAACAAAATGAATACAATATTTCAATTCAAAATCCCAATTTTTCCATACCCTAATTAAAATTTCCAGTCATCCTGCAATTCACCTAAATACGAACTAGAACTAGATCACCGATTTGCGATCGGCAGCAGCAATCTTGCGAATTAAAAAATCCAAGTGCATTTCTAGCTACCAGCTAAAACGAGCCGAGAGCAGCAGCAAGCGAACCACGTCAGTTCGATTATATAATCGCCTGTATACAGCGAGCGAACTACGGCAGCCAATTACGTAATCGCCGAATATACAGCGAGCGATCCACTGCAACTCGATTATATAATCGACAATATACAGCCCAGAGCAAGGCTTCTGGTCGATAAAATTCAAAAATCGTGTAAAATCGACGATTTAGAGCCGTAGCGGCTGAAAAGTAGCATTTCACGGCCGCTACGAGCATTTTTGAGCTCTCAGGCGGATTTTAAGCCAATCCCAAGGCATATACTCGACAAAAATAAAATTTGCTGGCTCTAGTAAGACTAAATTTTAAAATTCGTAGAATCGATAGGCCATAGCAAGGCATTCTCCCACAAAATTCAAAATTCAATCGCCTGGTGGTGGATTCATGAATCCTAGCCTTCCCACCACAAATTTCAGCCTTATATACAGCTGTTTGATGAATTTACAGTCATTCGGCGTGAGTGATGGTATTGAACCGGAAACTCTGCTTCGTGATCTTACGTAATCGAGCTATATACTTGCTTTTGCTGGATTGCTCAGCAAGCTGGCCAGCTGGCCGCCAGAATCCGCCCCGCTAGACCGTTGGCTAGCGGGACGGGCTGGCGGTTTGCTAGCTGGGAAGGGGTGAATATGCTCGGCTGGTTGCTGGATGCAGGTAGCTAGTAGACGGAACTCGAACTTGGATCTTTGGTTTGCAGGATTTTGTAGGACGCCGTTCTGGTTGTAGATTGGCGGCCTACAAAATGCTTGCTAGGAAGCGGGATATGAACCTAAATTTTTGGAATGCGATTTTTGATCGGTGTATTGGTATGAAATAGTTTGTTATATATAACAAGGATTTATTTGTCAGAGATGAGATACATAATAATGATATTACATTACATTACAGTACATAATACATGAAATACATTATTTTAACAATGAATAAATAATTTTTGATCTCTGTATTTGTGATTAACAATTACTCCTATAAGTCGTTCGCAGTTTCACAAATACAGAAATGATGATATGTGCTCGAATTATGTGAATTCTTTATCTCATACACGTATGCATAAGGAATGATAGATTTTTAACTAGAATACGTAGTCCAATTTTTATTAGGAATAAGTTTTATTGCGACGTTTAGATAACATATTTACAGTGATATAGTTTTGCGATATTTACATATGTACCTAACTAGATAAGTGTATACAATATATGGGACAGAAAAATATAGAAATGTAAAGTATATCATATATAATTTTAATGAGTGTGCAACAATACATTATCAACAATGCAATTACAAATACAAACACACATTTGTGTATTTTTGTAAATGATTTTACTATATTATATACAACAGCGTAAGTAAAAGTATATCATTTTTTCGTAAGATGAAAAATAGTTATTTTTTAAGTATGTGAATATATGAGTGTTTTCCCGCAGCGTAAAGCCTGTAGAATAATAAATAATAACATAGACTGTATTATACATTTATTTATGATGTGTTTGTATTCAATAAAATGATTGCATAGTAGTTTAGTATGAAGATGTATGAACACTTATGCGTTTTTCTGAATGATTTTATTACGGTATATAAGCATAACGGAGTACAAGTATGTAATTATTATTTACATATATGTTTAAGAAAATAAGAATTTTTCAAAGATGAAAATATGTATATGAATAATATCCTAAGTGTATGAAGTACTATCGTACTAATGATAAATAGTGTGACAGTGTATGTACCTACCTATGTTGATGACATGATTTTCTTTCAAAGTGAAACAATATAATTTTTTCTACATCCATTTTGAAAGTAGACTTTTCAAGATGTCAGTTTAAGCAAAAAATTGATAAATGAAGTTGACAGAACAACTTGTAGTTTTTCTAGTTCAAAGCAGATGTAATTTTTTCACAGTAAAGTTTGAAACCGAAGTGTTTTTATTATCTCTTTCAACGGATGTAGAAAAAAGTACGTGGGTTATGAACGAAAAGTGTTATTTTCCGCTCTAGATACACAAATGACTATTTTACAAAGTGCGTATGTATTACGACGTGTTGTACAACTGGTGTATGAAGAGAGTTAAATGTGTTATTAATAAATATAATATAAATAAAACGAGGTTTATTTAATTATATTTTATTTAGAACGATCAAAGTTTCTCAAAGTATTAGATTACAAGTGTGTGCTCGTATGAATGTAAGGGATGCAAATGATAGTACAGAAAAATAGACCTAATTTCCCGTCCCAATTACTTATATAATTCCTAGATACTGAATTAAGTTTTAAATACCATTACTACGTATGTGATCCTTATATTGTATATAGTAACTTTAAAATTAAATAGTTCAAGAACTAAGAGTGATAGCGAATTATTCTAATCTTATTTAGATTTATAGGGTTATTTTCTATATCTAAACGTAATTTCAGTACTTTGGAATCACTGTAAACATTTTCAGTAATGCTTGTTTCAAGAAAAGTAAATGTCTATTGAAAATGAATAAATTAAAAACTAAAGGAAAAAAGCGATTGTATTTTCCACAATTTACTATATTTATACTTAATTTCAAAAGATTTGAATTACTGAAAAAAAAATCAGTAATGTTTATTTTACGGAATATATAATTTAAAAATGAATACCACGAAAGCTAAGAGAAATATGTACTTGTACTTTCCAAATTTGAATATAAGCAGTAATTTTCTTTATGTATACTTAATTTCGAAAGGTTGAAATCGCTAAAATTTGTTTCATTAATGTTTATTGAAAATAGTAACTTTGAAAATGAATAACATGAGAACTAAAACAAATAAATATTCAGTTTAAAATAAAATACTCAAAATCTAAGTGAGATAGAGGCTTTCGGTTTTCAAATTTGGATTCAGGAGGTTGTATTCTATACAGGGTGTTTACGGTCTTTTTGTTTTTTTTAAATGGGTGATACTACAGGTCAAAAGAAGGCGAAAAACATTAAAACACCTTAGTAAAATATTTATAATAAAAGAGATGATTTTTTTAGTTTTTATTTTTATGGAATTAAAACAACGATAAGCGCTTTTATAACAGATGTTCAAAGTTATCACCCTGCTGCTGTATGCAAAGTCTTGCTCGGCGTATCCATGAATTAACGTACGTTGCAAGGCCCATGCCTTGTCGAATTTCCGCTGCTGCTTCCACCCGGTTACGGAGGTCTTCAGTGTCGATAATTTCGGTGGTGTATACCATGTTTTTCATATGCCCCCACAAATAAAAGTCCAATGGTGTTAAGTCAGGTGACCGCGGAGGCCAAGAAACAGGACCGCCCCGACCAATCCACTTATTTCCAATTGCATGGTTTAAGTGATGACGTACGAGACGACTGAAATGCGCCGGTGCACCGTCGTGGAGAAATCACATTTCTTGACGCACATTTAAGGGAACATCGTCTAAAAGTTCTGGCAAATTATTTTGCAAAAAAATAAATAATTATCAGCATTTAGTCATTCTGGCAACACTAATTCCGTATTAGAATACCGATGGTACATTGTTCACCTTTTACACAATTAATAACAATAATCAATTAGAAACTGACGGTGCACAATTAAATAGTGACAAACTGCAACTGACAGATAAACAAATTAAAAAACAAAAGAGAGAAATTTGTCATTGCACAGGTTACTACAACTTTTTTCAATATTAATTTACCTCTCATTTATAAAAACTAAAAAAAATCATATCTCTTTTATTATAAATATTTTACCAAGGTGTTTTAATGTTTTTCGCCATCTTATGACCTGTAGTATCACCCATTAAAAATAAAACAAAAAGACCGTAAACACCCTGTATATACGCTATGTGTCAGTAATTCGAATTGCTGAAAAAAATTTCAGTGATGATTGTTTAAAAATATAGGTAAACGTCTGTTGAGTGTATTATGTTTAAAATAAAATACTCAAAAACTAAGTGAGATAGTGACTTGGGGTTTTAAAATTTGGATTCAGGGAATTGTTTTCTATATATACGCTACGTTTCAGTAACTCAAATTGCTGAAAAAATTACAGTGATGATTGTTTAAAAATATAGGTAAACGTCTGTTGAATATATTCAGTTTAAAATAAAATACTCGAAAACTCAGTGAGATAGAGACTTTCGGTTTTCAAATTTGGATTCAGGGGGTTATTTTCTATGTATATATGCTATGTTTCAGGAATGGGTATTACGAAAATTAAAAGAAGATATAACGACTTGTAGTTTTCAAAATTATAATAAGGAATTTACTATTTCCGTACTTAGCTCTATTGTTTCTTGTACCCTTAAAATAATATGTATGTAATGTGTGTGTGTTTGTGATATTGATGTATGAGAACATAACGTAATACGCTTTGAGATGTTGAAATATAATTATGAAAATGAAAATAAGTGTTTTATAATGACATGATTTTTTCTCTGTTATTTAAATATGCTTATATGTATGTATGTATGTGGCTTAGGCATATGTTCATAAAGTTTTTATTAGCAGAGTAGATACTTTATAGGTGTGAATTGAAGTTTTATTTATTTATTTTACATAAATTTTATAAATAACGACTTGAGACGAGACGTGTACAAAATCCATATTGGGGTTGTTTTGGGATGCGATGCTCTGCAACAATGTGATAATCTCTAACGCTGAAATCAGGATTCCTGAACTGCAACTCGCTCGGGTATTTTTACAGCATCATCTGTCTAAGTGTAGGTGCAGGTCTTTCTGCAACAATAGAAAATATATTGAAAAGCAACAAATATGAATTAGTATAGGTATAGGTTTAGGCAGGTCATTACCACAAGATTATTCCCAATTTAAGTAGTTACTAACAGAGATGCAATGGTCATAGGAAATAAGATTTTATTTTGCCGATTATTAAGAATTGTTTCAATAATTATTAACAAAATATATTAATGTGAAAGTGTGAGATATTCAATATTAATAAAAATAATATATAAATATTTCACTTAATTATGGATTATATTGTATAATATGTACGATATTAAAGTATTTTAATAATAAAGTTAAGTTACATAAGTTAGCCAATAAAAAAAAATGATGTTACCGTTTGTCGTAATATCGTACATATTTATAATTACGTATGTATGAAACAAATATATGTAGTAAAATATGTATATAGGACATACAATGATATATATTAAATAATACACTGGGTGAACAAAAGAGTTCGTGACATAGGCGTTTAACATTAAAAAACTTATTTTTTAAAAAATAGGATCTATGCCATAAAACTGTATGCGGTACTACATAGATATTTAGCGAATAAAATGTTTTAAGATTGTACATGGTAGGAATATTAAATAATTATCAATTAATGCAAACTATTTTCGATATACGAGCAATCATTAAAATAAAGCTTATATCTATTAGAATAATCCCTTGAAACTAATGGTTAGTATAAAAGTAGAAAAAAACTCACTTTGAATAAATGAAATCCATGGATTAACGCCTAGTCCTGCAGGTATCCTAACATTCTCCCCAAGCACCAGGAAATCGTCCTCGTGTTCACAGCACACCATACGGACGTCTTTACACTAGCACTGCAACAATTAAACTGAAAGAATTAATCCATGTAATAGTCAGGGTGTTATATAATTTGTCCCTAGAAGTACAAGTCAATAATTAAATAATAATGAGTCATTATAAAAAATAATTGCTTCTTACGTATTATGTAATTTATTCAGGGTGTATTTTATGAATGTAGAAATAGCGCAAAAAAATAGTAAACAAGGGTTGTAAATAAAGATAAATTTATGCTATGCTATGCTTCAGGAATTGGAATTGCTAAAAAAAATTCAGTGATTGTATATTAAGTTTGATATAAAATACTCAAAAACTAATTGAAATAGAGGTTTTAAATTTGAATTCGGGGGGTTGTTTTCTATATATTTTGAGAGTTACTGTAATGTTGATAGAATTTTCAGCTATGTTTATTCCATAATAAGTGCTTTTCTATAGGAAATTTGAAATACAGAGCTCCATATCTCTGAAACAAAGCAAGATAGGAACTTTTACCTCAATATCATAAATTCATCATGCATTTCTCTACATACCTGTAAATTTTCAAAGTTACTGAAACGTTGATAGACTTTTCAGCTATGTTTATTCCATAATAAATGCTTTTCTATAGGAAATTTGAAATTTAGAGCTCCATATCTCTGAAACTAAGCAAGATAGGAACTTTTACCTCACCATCATAAATTTAGCATGCATTTCTCTATATACCTGCAAATTTTTAAAGTTACTGAAATGTTGACAGAATTTTCAGCTATGTTTATTCCATAATAAATGCTTTTCTATAGGAAATTTTAAATTTAGAGCTCAGTAACTCTGAAACGAAGCAAGATAGGAACTTTTACGTTTCTAATATAAATTTAGCATGCATTTCTCCATATACCGGCAAATTTTAAAAGTTACTGTAATGTTGATAGAATTTTCAGTTATGTTTACTCCATAATAAGTGCTTTTATATAGAAAATTTTAAATTTAGAGCTCAGTATCTCTGAAACTAAACAAGATAGTAACTTCTACGTTTCTAATATAAATTCAGCATGCATTTCTCTATATACCTGCAAATATTCAAAGTTACTGAAATGTTGATAGAATTTTCAGCTATGTTTATTCCATAATAAATGCTTTCCTATAGGAAATTTGAAATTTAGAGCTCCATATCTCTGAAACTAAGCAAGATAGGAACTTTTACCTCACTATCATAAATGCTTTTCTATAGAAAATTTTAAATTTAGGGCTCAATATCTCTGAAACTAAGCAAGATAGGAACTATTACGTTTCTAAAAGCTTAGTATCTCTGAAACTAAGCAAGATAGTAACTTCTACGTTTCTAATATAAATTCAGCATGCATTTCTCTATATACCTGCAAATATTCAAAGTTACTGAAATGTTGATAGAATTTTCAGCTATGTTTATTCCATAATAAATGCTTTCCTATAGGAAATTTGAAATTTAGAGCTCCATATCTCTGAAACTAAGCAAGATAGGAACTTTTACCTCACTATCATAAATGCTTTTCTATAGAAAATTTTAAATTTAGGGCTCAATATCTCTGAAACTAAGCAAGATAGGAACTATTACGTTTCTAAAAGCTCAGTATCTCTGAAACTAAGCAAGATAGTAACTTCTACGTTTCTAATATAAATTCAGCATGCATTTCTCTATATACCTGCAAATATTCAAAGTTACTGAAATGTTGATAGAATTTTCAGCTATGTTTATTCCATAATAAATGCTTCCCTATAGGAAAATTGAAATTTAGAGCTCCATATCTCTGAAACTAAGCAAGATAGGAACTTTTACCTCACTATCATAAATGCTTTTCTATAGAAAATTTTAAATTTAGGGCTCAATATCTCTGAAACTAAGCAAGATAGGAACTATTACGTTTCTAAAATAAATTCAGCATCATTTGTCTATAAATAAGATAATGTTGACAAATAATTTGCTATAGGAAATTTAAACTTTACATATTAATATAAAAAACGGTATTATAATTACATGTAAACACAAATTTCAGAAACAATAAATAAGGTATAAACATGTAGAATTTTTATTAACAAATATTTTTTATTACAGGTGACGGCAATTCTGACGTTTTGATGTTAAGAAACCCGGACCCGTTCGTGAGTCTACAGTATCTTGGGGCTTCTCTCCGGATCTGGTGGGCTTCATTTATTTGCCAGGATTACGAAGTCATCTTCTGTGGTACCATGAAGTCGTGATCCGGTTCGCCGGACTTCATATTCTGTAAAACAAAAATGTGAGTTTAAACTGTATATTAATATTTTCCTTAACTTTTTCATGCAGTATAGTTTCAAATTTTTATAGAACACTCTAAACGGTTAAAGATAGCAACTTTCTATTTAGAATCTACATAAAATTCTCTATAAAATACATCTGACAGTATTTTTTCAGTCAAGTGGTTTAGGAGTTACAGAGCGATAAAAGCAGACGTAATTTATTTAATTTTTTAATAAATTCTACCATGCGCCCATATTTTGAATAGTTACTTGTCACACCTAAACGGTTAAAGATAGAAATTTTCTGTTTAAAATATTAGAATCTACATAAAATTCTCTATAAAATACGTCAGACAGTATTTTTTCAGTCAAGTGATTTAGAAGTTACAAAGCGTTAAAAACAAACGTAATTTATTTAAATTTTTAATAAATTCTGTCATGCGCCCATATTATGAATATTTACTTGTCACATCTAAACGGTTAACGGTAGAAATTTTCTGTTTAAATATTTAGAATCTACATAAAATTCTCTACAAAATATATCTGACAGTATTTTTTCAGTCAAGTGGTTTAGGAGTTACAGAGCGTTAAAAACAGACGTAATTTATTTAAATTTTTAATAAATTCTGTCATGCGCCCATATTTTGAATATTTACTTGTCACACCTAAACGGTTAAAGATAGAAATTTTCTGTTTAAAATATTAGAATCTACTTGAAATTCTCTACAAAATACATTTGACAGTATTTTTTCCGTTAAGTGGTTTAGCAGTTACAGAGCGTTAAATATAGACATAATTTATTTAATTTTTTAATATTAATTAATTTAGAAACTTACTATGAATAAATGAGTACCTTAAGTATAACTCCAGCATGAAGGTGTCCCCATGTTTTTTCGTAGCTCCAGAAATTCGTCTCCGTATGCACAGTACACGAGCACACCACACACACTTCTATTCAGCAGCACTGTAAAATATTTTATTTAAAGTCACGTATTAGATAATAATCAAAATATTGTAGCCAATAACTAAAATATTCATTAACGATATTTGGTTTCTGTGTATTAAATAATATGTTGGCTACCTTATAATATTTTTTGAAATTATATTTGTAAGCAAGAATTATGGACTACCCACGAAATATAATTTATGAAGTTTAGGGTTGACAGAAAGGGTGATATTCATTGCTGAAAAGTTTTCAGTTGTTTGTTCAAGGTCAAATCTCAAAAGAAATTTCAGCTTTCGGAATTAATATTTCTGAAACTAAGAAAGATAGGGGCTTCTACGTTTTAAATATGAATTCAGAATGCATTTCTCAATGAATAAGCAAATTTTTAGTATTGCTGCAATGCTGAAAGAATTTTCAATTATATTTGTTTAAAAGACAAATGATTTTCTATAGGAAACTTTAACTTTATGGATCAATATGTTTGAACCTAAACATGATAGCAAGTTCAGCATGCATTTCCCTACAAGCTAATTTTTTAAATACGCTAGTTAACAATATTTAAAGTCGAGTGGTTTGGGAGTTAGAGCGGTAAAACAAATGCATTTTAATTAAATTTTCTCTGAACTAGTTTCATATTTTCATTTATCATACCTACTCGAATAAAAATAGCAAATTAGGATTTAAAAATTTAGATTTTACATAAAATTCATTATTAGGGACAGGGAAAACTCTATTTTGTCTGCTCAGTAGTTTATAAGAAATGTAAATGTAATATCAAAAAATTCATACTTACATGTATTTGTAAAAACGACTAATTTTCATAGTATATCATCCGCTATTACTCCAATACTTAAAAGTATCATCATTGACGATTTCCACAGACTAGAATACACTTTGTAGAAACATTATGTAACACTCACACCATTTAGAATAAAATTTATAACACTTGGTATTAATAAAACAATATACCACACTTTTATGAACAATTACACTAAATACGTTTTTTTTAATATACAGCAACCGCATACTAAACTAACACTCACGATAATAAAATTTTGACTGAGGCCTAAATAATAAACACCAATAGGCGAGCAGAGACTTATTCAAAATTTTTAAATAATTACAATTTTAATAATCAAAAATACATTGTATAAATTAAAAACAGATTTGGAATATTTAAATTTTATTGTAAATAATAATCTATAAATATTTAAATTTAGTTCATTATTAACTTATTAAATTTATATTGATTTTTCACAAATTTAAACAATTGCAAAACTATTTAAATAATTTTAAGAAAGTTAACGGGTAAATCTAATATTTTCAAATATATATCGCGAACTATAAGTGGTAGTAAAGAACGATTGCAATAAAAATTACTATTTTTCATATACTACACTATCATAATACACGAATATTCACAAGCACCCCATGTTCACTGCACCAGTATAAAAAGAACTGAAGTCTTCATTTAAAAAACATAATATTAATATTATCATGTAATACCCCCACTATAATTAAGTGTTTATTTATTATGTTTTCTGTACTTTGCCGCTCAAATTAAACAATGTTTATGTTTGTTTACAGGTTCTACGAAGGACCGTACTACTACCCAACGATAGGATATGGTAACTACAACACTAGACGAAGATAATATATGATTTTTATAAGAATAAATAAATAAAAGATTCGTTTATTTACCTTTCCTATGTAATAACAAAAGAGACAGGGAAATATCCTAATTTTTAAAGATTTTTCCTTCCTTTCCTATCCTATCCTTTAGTTTTAAGTTCTCTAGGTACGAAAATAACCACCGATAGGAGTCCGCCCTTTTATAAGGAGCTAAGGGCTTATTTGAGCCTTTAGGGAAAATCCAATCACGGATTTCAACTTTGCAGATCCAAGTAAGTTTAACAACACTTGTCTGGTCTTTCTAGCTTTTTTAGTTCAGGAATTAGCGTAGGCCCTTCGCCACAAACTTGAAGGGCAAATATATTGTAAATCAGAGGGTTTTCATCAATTCTGTGCAAACCAATGGAAAGCGCGTATTCAAATCCTTCCTATACGCTATTTTCCGGCCGTTTAGCTCTTTTAATTAACGAATTTAAGCGTTAAACCCTTCGGAAAACTTTAAGGGTTCGTATCTCGGAAACGGCTGGGTTTTCAGCGATTTCCTTGAAATTTCGCGTTCCCTTAGCACCCCTTGAAATGTCGGGGTCGTAGAACAAGATATTTAAGTTTCAAGGGCGTAAAAAAAAGGGTTTAAAAATCGCCTAATTAAAATTTGACAGCTTCGTTCTTTACAAAAATTCAAACATTTCAATTAATCTTTAAATAAATAAAATTGTTTGTAACTCCGAAACTATTAGGGCTAATAGGGTGAAACAAATTCTATTACATTAATTTCGACTCGTAGATTACGAATCTGCAGTCAAATTTTACCAAAGGGCTTATTTAAAAGGCGAAGGGCTTAAAACGGCCCTTAGAAAAAAACTGACCTTGGAATCGTGTTCTACGGGTCGAAATTAGCTTAATAAAATTTGTCCCGCCCTTCTAGCTCTTTTAATAATGAAGTTAGCGAATGCCCTTCGCCATAAACTTTAAGGCTATGAATGTTGTAAACTGAAGGGTTTTCAATAATTCTGCGCAGGCCAATCGACAGTGCATGTTCAAATACCCCAGACACGCTATTTTCCACCCCATTAGCCCTTCAAATAGACAAATTATAGCTATAACCCTTCGGAAAACTTTAAGGGCTCCTATCTCGGAAACGGCTGGGTTTTCAGCGATTTCCTTGAAATTTCGCGTTCCCTTAGCATCCCTTGAAATGTCAGGGTTGTAGAACAACATATTTAAGTTTCAAGGGCGTAGGGCCAAGGGTTTAAAAATCGCCTAATTAAAATTTGACAGCCTCGTTTTATAAAAAGTTGAGCAAATTCTCATTTTTTTTTTATCACGTGTTTTTGTTGTACAGTATAGATGTCGTAGATGTTATTTCAAATAAAATTAGCTATGTTTTAATGGTAGTTTGCAAATCGTTTCAGCCTAGTTTTTCTGTAATATTTCTTTACTTTTAAAATGGCCTTTTACAATATTTATTAATATGCATAATAGAGTTTTCATACTTCCCTGTTGTTCCAATTAAGCGGAATCAGCTGTATACATACTTCCCTGTCTCGTTGTTGTGTTATTTTTCTTTGGAATAAATAAGGGGTTGTTACATAAAAACGTGTATTAGTTTAAGTAATTTTTATTGTTTATTTGTAATACATTGTTGTCTTTATTATGTTCATAGCCTAAATTGTATTTTTGATTCTTATTCTATGTATTTTATATATAAATATACATACCCTTGTTCTGCAAATTAGAAATAGGGATGTTTAAATAATTGTTTGCATAAATTTTACTTGTATTTATTATTTATTTGTATTTATTGTTGTCTTTATTATGTTTATAGCTTAAATTGTATTTTTAATTCTTATTCTTTGTATTTTATATATAAATATACTTACCCTTGTCCTGAAAAATTTGAAATAAGCATGTTTAAATAATAGTTTGTATAAATTTTATTTGTATTTATTGTTTATTTGTATCTTACATTGTTGTATTTCATGTAAACTATCTTAATCTACGTTATTTTATACAATAAAATATAAATCAATATATAATTTGTCTATTTTTTTATTCCTTCTACTTAGGGGATGAATTCTGTAAAATTTTAAATCCTTATACGTATATAGTTCTTCAAACGACCGTTAGAGGGCAGCACCTGTTGGAAACCATTAGGTCTAAAATAAAATAAGGCCGTGTTTATACATACGTACATACTGGATTCGAAATAGTTCTGAAAATGGCCGTTAGGGGGCAGCACCTGCTTGCGGTAAACTCAAAAAAATCATTAGTTGGACCGGTTGGACATATATTTCAGGGTCTAAAGATTGGTAGCGGATTCAAGGATATTATAATTCACCACGTAATGATAACAAATAAAAAACAATTGCAATAAAATGTATGATTCTTTTTATATTTTGGCAATTTTCAGTTATTTTGATGTATGAAAAATTGCAACGTGCCGTTTTAAAAACTAGATACGTACAGTGACTTAAAAAAAAACATTTTGCAGGTATCAGAAGCAGATACATGGATGCGACTTGCAAGCCCTAATTCAAAATGGACATAACATCCCATTTTTAATTAGTCTAAACACTAAAGGCTATTGAAAATTATGTATGTACGTCGTTATGTACACAAAAAATATGTTTTTTGGTTTGGTTTTACTCTTGGTTTACCGACAGGTGCTGCCAACTGGTGGCCGTTTTAAAAACTACATACGTATAAGGACTTAGAAAAAAAATAAAGTTTTTTAATATAAAAATATATTTGTATTATAAGAAATTACAACACGATCTTATAAAAAATATTTTATTTTTTATTTATTATTAAAGTTTATTGACATTACAAAGGACTGTTTGACAGTCATAAATTGTTGACAGATTTGTTAACAAATTTAGTAACAATTATGAACAGAAATAATATAACAAATGATTCGTTACCGAAATCTGTACAAAGCAGATTGGCACACCCAGCAATGGGTAATATGCCGTGATGAAATATTTATTTATTTTTTATTTATTCGTAAAATTTTTGAATAAAAATTCTGTTCATAATTATTTCTTACTAAATTTATTAACAAATCTATTAAAAAATTATAAAAGTGTCACAATGGTTTAGTTATAAAACAAAAACATATGTTACCTTATAAATTGTCATTATTGTGGTTATTTTATTTGTTATTAATTATTTTGTATCTTTATTCTGCAAATAAAAGTTTATCGGGAGATTTAACTTTTATATACAGAATAAAGATGCAAAATAATTAACCACAAATAATATAACCATAATAATTTTATTTGGTAACAAACATTTTAGTTTTACAACTGATACGAAACTCTAAGTTAATATAACATACTTTTAGACTAAAACAGCCCAAATACATAATATATTAGAGTTCCGTTTACAATACTTATGGACTAATTTAACAAATTAAAACTTGGGGTCCCCAAATAAGATTCCTTGTCCCCATTGTTAAAGGTGCAAGATTTCTTATTCAGTTTAAGAACATTGTCGAAGCTTCATATTAACTATATTATATATTTTTTGATTTTATCACCCAACCTCCCACTCACCAAAATATATAATATTTAATACAAAGCTTTGTTTACAACAAATACTTAAAATCTAACTTTGCCCTGACCGCGTCAAATACTTAATAATAATAATTTTTACTAAAACTACCTAACTTTAACACTAATGTGATGGGTTTAAATAAAAATAAACAGAATTAAAAGATTGTTTTATTGTATATACATTTTAAATAAGTCATTATGAAGAGGAAGCCATGGAGACGCATCCCAATCGGCACTGCAACCTCGGCGACAGCGGCGGCGGGGAAATTATTTTAATTTATAACTATCTTAAAACTAATACATGAAACGCTTTATTTAATAAATGGTATATGTAGGGAGACACCACCCTCATGCCAAACCCACGCTCCCCATATATACCATTTATTAAATAAATACAATTCCGTATACAATAATACCTTATAATCTAACTTAAACTATTGTAGTTCCCCCCAAATTAAGTTTATGAAGTGCGCAAAAAAACCTATCTTACGTTAATATCTTTTTCAAACAAAAACAAATCTAAAAATGGTAAGTTACGTTAATTTTCTCTCTCTCAAAAAGCAAAAACAACCCTTGCCTATCTTATATCTAAGCTATTTTATGTCTACGCAAGCTATCTTAAATTTAGACTATGCTAAGCTAAGATGAAGTGAGAGAGAGATATACGATCTAAGACAAAAAGTGAAAACATCGGGGGTAGTTTTCACGTGGTTTACGTGGGGGCTTTGCCGACCCCAGTCGCGACCCCTAGGGTTTACGGCCTACAACGCGAGCTAATTAAGGACAAGGGAAGCAATTAAGTGATATTCCACGGCTTGGATGCAATAAAGAGCTACTCCCGATGGCATCGCCCGGCCATTCCCGATACACCTAACACCGAACGCGGTCAACCGGTGTGCTCAAATAAAGTTAAATCAAAGAAAAACTTTATTTTGTCTTTAATTATTCGTTGCCATTAAAATTAAACGATGATTACGTTGCCTCCGGATGAGGAGAGCACATAACGCCATAAGAGAGCTTCCTGTGTAAGCATTCAGGTTTGTTTAAAACTTTTCTCATTTGAGTCTAGCGGATAATAACGCATCCAATCTAGAGTAGAGGCCGATACGAACGGCGGTCAGCACTAGTAAAAAAGAATTAAACTGTCCCTAGAAACATTCACACAAGTGTGTAGCGATCCACCAGAATATAGGTTTCACATGGCGTTGTGAATTGCTATACATATCAGTCCACTCAATTATGGAAATCGCGCAAGAACCCTACCTAACCATCCCACTAACCGTGATGTTAATAAAAAGAAATAAGGAAACCCGAACCCACAAACAAATTTCGAATCTCACACCCCCTACTTCCTGATTCTCTCACCATTCGACAGCAAGCATGCCCCGATACACCAATTCATACAATTTTTTTTTTTCACATTCACTCTCCCTAGATGCCGTCTGGGCAATCAAAACGCACGATTTTATGATGAATCTTCGTAAGGGAATGCACTTCAAGTTAAATAAATTTATTTTTATTTTTAAAGAAAACGCGTGTTTGCTCAACGGCGCGATGAGCCAAAGTTTAATTAAGAGCTGAAAATACATTTCAAAGAACTTAAAACTTACTTATATTCTATATTATTTTTCACGTAAGAATGGCATTGTTCAATAATGTTTCGTTTATAAGTAGTTCAATTCGCTCTAAAATCTGTGCTGACACCGACTAGAAAACTATCTTTTTCTACAGTGCACAATGTTATTCTTACGTAAAGATTCCTATACTATATTAATCTAGTCTTCTTGATGTCCGATTCCTGAAAGATATATACTAATCATATGTTTCGAGATATAGATTTTATTGATAAACAGTCGACATTTCAATTTTAAATTGTTTGAATAATTATACAGACATTCATGAAAGTTATATTTCTTTCAATGTAGGTAGTACTCAAAATCGAATTTGAGTACAAGGTAATATTTAGACATAATTGTCATATTTCATTGACTAAGTTCTCATGGTTGAATATGAGAACAAATTAATAATTAGGCATATATTCCTTTGATTATAAGTTCTCATGGTTGAGTATGAGACCAAAATATTTTATAAAAATTAAAGTTTCTTACCAGTTCATCCATCGATGGTCGTCTACGCCGTAGAAGATTTATCTGAAGCTCAGCTATCCTTCAGAAAAGCTGCTTTAGAAGATTTGCATTGTTGAAATCGAAAGCTGCATCCAAATACTCCAAGTTTCTTGACATCTCAGACCAGCCAAACGTCTGCCTATTAAATAATAATTATTAATTTGTGGTGTTATTTAAACCATTTCAAAAACTGTTGGATAAAATTTCGTATGGCAAACGTGTCTTCATTACAGAAGACACTAGGTTAATATAATGAATGTACTATGCGATATATTATCCAGTAGTTTTTAAACGGTTTCAAAAGTATTTGAAATTAGCTTTAATTTGATATTTCGAAAGCACATTTGATAAAAAATAGTGTAGAGAAGGCCATTCATTTTGCACCGTCCGTCGGGTGGTTACATAAATGGAAAGTGCACCACTTTTTCAATGCTTATTTACTCTAGTGGAAATAATTCACGTACAATACAGATAAAATTGTTCCAGGTAGTTTTTATTGACTATTAACTAGATTTAAACTAATTCAGTTTTATTCCAAGTTTCGACTCTTGGATTATAAAGTATTGTTGCATTACCAACAATATTAGCAGTTCCAACCAAATACATTTAATAATGATAAAAAGAATACAAGTTAAATGAAACACACTACATAAAACATTTTTTTCTTTGAAGTTACCTATCTGTTTATTGAAAAGAAATTAATATTTCTGTACCTACAGTAGATGTAGATGCTAATGTTGCTTCTTGACATGACTAAAAATCGAATTTATGCATTCAATTTTAAATACACATTAAGTACACTTATACAGGGTGTATATTTGTAATTTCATATGTAGAAAATACGTTATCTTTTTTTACCTCTCGCTAAGAGAGGTATTGGATTCATGCAAAAAATCGCATATCCAGATTTTAATGATTAAGCACGTTTTAAGCTCCCTACAACATTTGAAATATTTTTACGATGTGTGTGTGTATATGTGTGTGTGGATGTATGTGTTTGTGGATGTATGTGTTTGTGGATGTATGTGTGTGTGGATGTATGTGTGTGTGTGTGTGTGTGTGTGGATGTGTGAGTATGTGTGTGTGTGGATGTGTGTGTTTGTGTGTGGATGTATGTGTGTGTGTGTGTGTGTATGGATGTATGTGTGTGTGTGTGGATGTATGTGTGTGTGTGTGGATGTATGTGTGTGTGTGTGTGGATGTATGTGGGTGTGTGGATGTATGATGGGTGTGTGGATGTATTGTGTGTGTGTGGATGTATGTGTGTGTATGTATGTGTGTGTGTGGATGTATGTATGTGTGTGTGGATGTATGTGTTTGTGGATGTATGTGTTTGTGGATGTATGTGTGTGTGGATGTATGTGTGTGTGTGTGTGTGTGTGTGGATGTGTGAGTGTGTGTGTGTGTGGATGTGTGTGTGTTTGTGTGTGGATGTATGTGTGTGTGTGTGTGTATGGATGTATGTGTGTGTGTGGATGTATGTGTGTGTGTGTGGATGTATGTGTGTGTGTGTGGATGTATGTGGGTGTGTGGATGTATGATGGGTGTGTGGATGTATGATGGGTGTGTGGATGTATTGTGTGTGTGTGGATGTATGTGTGTGTATGTATGTGTGTGTGTGGATGTATGTATGTGTGTGTGGATGTATGTGTTTGTGGATGTATGTGTTTGTGGATGTATGTGTGTGTGGATGTATGTGTGTGTGTGTGTGTGTGTGGATGTGTGAGTGTGTGTGTGTGTGTTTGTGTGTGGATGTATGTGTGTGTGTGTGTATGGATGTATGTGTGTGTGTGGATGTATGTGTGTGTGTGTGGATGTATGTGTGTGTGTGTGGATGTATGTGGGTGTGTGGATGTATGATGGGTGTGTGGATGTATTGTGTGTGTGTGGATGTATGTGTGTGTATGTGTGTGTGTGTGTGTGGATGTATGTATGTGTGTGTGGATGTATGTGTTTGTGGATGTATGTGTTTGTGGATGTATGTGTGTGTGGATGTATGTGTGTGTGTGTGTGTGTGTGTGTGTGGATGTGTGAGTGTGTGTGTGTGTGTGGATGTGTGTGTGTTTGTGTGTGGATGTGTGTGTGTTTGTGTGTGGATGTATGTGTGTGTGTGTGTGTGTATGAATGTATGTGTGTGTGTGGATGTATGTGTGTGTGTGTGGATGTATGTGTGTGTGTGTGGATGTATGTGGGTGTGTGGATGTATGATGGGTGTGTGGATGTATTGTGTGTGTGTGGATGTATGTGTGTGTATGTATGTGTGTGTGTGGATGTATGTATGTATGTGTGTGTGGATGTATGTGTTTGTGGATGTATGTGTTTGTGGATGTATGTGTGTGTGGATGTATGTTTGTGTGTGTGTGTGTGTGTGGATGTGTGAGTGTGTGTGTGTGTGGATGTGTGTGTGTTTGTGTGTGAATGTATGTGTGTGTGTGGATGTATGTGTGTGTGTGTGGATGTATGTGTGTGTGTGTGGATGTATGTGGGTGTGTGGATGTATGTGTGTGTGTATGTGGATGTATGTGTGTGTGTGTGGATGTATGTGTGTGTATGTATGTGTGTGTGTGGATGTATTTGTGTGTGTATGTGGATGTATGTGTGTGTGTGTGTGGATGTATGTGTGTGTGTGTGTGTGTGGACGTATGTGTGTGTGTGTGTGGACGTATGTGTGTGTTTGTGTGGATGTATGTGTGTGTGTGTGTCTATGAATGTATGTGAGTGCGTGTATGTGTGTGTGTGGGGATGCTTGAAGGACGATTTCTCAAAAACTATAATACTTAATATATATTTAACTACGTATTTTTCAATCGGACATTACAGGGAAGAGCTGAAAAGGTTTTGGTAATAATTGAACAACCGGAAGTAGTAGATTCTTCAAAAAAATCATCTAAATAATATACTTTTTTTAAATTTTGGTTCTTTTCTTGTATTAAAGAAGAGTAAATTCTCTATTTGATACTTATAAATTTTTTATTATATCTTTGACAGATAAATGTCAGTGTCAGAAATCCGTTGACATTATTGAAGACTTTTTCTGGGAAGTATATACATATATTATTTCTTATTGTATTAATAGTTAAATATTCAAAATTATAGGTATATTACACATACCCTTCAGAAATGCTGTTAATCTCGACAATGAATTGGAAACATTTCGAAAAATTAGAAGAGTAGGACTCAATTTCTCCATAGAATGAATTATAGATTAAAAAATCTAAATATAAAGAATAGATATAATTAGAATTTTTGGTGTAGAGTGTAGGTATACAAGAAATGTTAAATACAATAGAGCGCGAGCACTCATGTGACTTTTTTGGCCTTGACAAGCCCGTGTCAGAACGATATCTAGTAATTATGTACATAGATGTCAAATACCATAATTTTTCATTCTAAATTTAGTGATTTTCCAATTCCATTTGGTTTACTTTTTTCGATAACTAAATTCCACACTCTTGGGGACAAATTAACTACGTAAATTTAGAAAATCATGAAATTTTTAATAAAAAATTCTGACATTTGACATCTATACATAATTACTAATTGTCATTTGGACACGGGACCCCATATATGCTTGTCAAGGCCAACAATGTCACATGACTGCTCGCGCCCTATACTTATGTAATCAAAAACGGAAGTGGCGGGTGGTATTGTGCTGGCAACAACAGATTTTTATAAATATCGTAGGCAGAGAGTCAATAGACCTTTTCAATTTGAAGAGATATAAAATATGCCCAATGGGATCTGCACATAATAAGCCAATAAATGGCGGGAGTCATGGTTACGTGCTTGTCATATGAGATTCATGATCCATAACAATTTTTTAACACAATTGTCAACCTCGCGAATTTTTAAATAATTTAAGCGATTTCGGGATTTTTTTTTATATGTATTGTCAGGAAAGTGTCTTCTCCAAAAGATTACATTCCTAACTTATAAAATCGAATCGATCTATTAAGTTATAAAATGTTTAATTCGTTATAACTGAAGAATTTTTTTTACCTTCCGTCACCTTTAGGTAAGGAAGGTATTATCTTTGGTCAAAAAATTCGATAGTGAGTTTCTAATAAATAAGCACGTTTGGGGTCCACAGAATGCGAATTTACTGTTTTTACGATGATGTCTATATGTATTCTAAAAATTATGTTTTCGCATTCCTCGAGTTTAGATCCATATGCAGACGTTATTAGATTGTGGTTATAATTGTTCCACCGAAGTACCTTCATTTGCAATTTGTAACAGTTTTCCTTGAAAAAACGCAGTTAAATATTATTTATTGACATTTAATGCTATTATAAATTTTAAAGAATATATAATTTTCTATACGATTTGATTGCATTTTATACGTCATATTCAACAGATATAGAGGTAAAGAATTATAATGATATTAAGTTTCATAAATCTGCCAGCTATGCTAACCATGGAAACTGCTAATATATTCAGATAATTCTAATTGACAGATGTCAATATTAATGAAAAGAAAATGAATGTGGCAGAGATGATGATGTTGGGATAGATGTTGAGGAAGACACGGTGAGATAGGGTAAGGAATGAAAGGATTTGTTGTATTTCGACTATGGTATATGGAAGCATTGCAATATTAATACTTGCAACTATCATCCTTTTGGGATATAATTTTTATTTAATTTAATGATCCATCGGGATTGAAATTGCAACTTTATATTAGTGAATATGAATATTCACGTTTTCGAATTTAGTTATAATATGATACTTTAATCATTTCTACCTAAATAAAATTTAGTAATTATGGAATTATTCGTATACAATTACATACGAGTATATTACATGAGTGAACAACATTATTAAAAGCGCCATATACCAATATGTAATTCAAATAATAACCCACCAAAATAGAAATTAAACAATTAACAGAAAAACTATAAACTTGCTAACAAAATGGATGTGGTTAATATGAGAGTCATGCTAGAATTATTGAGAATAAAATACATGATTCATATTTTTAGAATTTATTTCAGAAATAATACTCTTCACCATTATTTCCATCCACTTTTTAAAAAATCCCAACCAATCTTCTTTTCGAATGCTTTCAAATTAAATTCTAGGACACTTAAAAACTGTCAAAGCTGTTAAATTATTTACTGATGACTTAGAATCTACCAAAGTTGCCAATTTAATTACTGTCGGATTTTGTAACTAGAAAGCGATAACGAATACCAATTCAAATGGAGTACGAACCCCTCACTATTGTAAATGCAGCCATTTTGCACTTAATAAGCAAGTCGACAGGTATGGAGCACTCGAATAGCGTATTCCATTGTGGAATAGATTGTCAGTGATATTAATCAGAAATTTAGTTCGATCATCTTCTATCAATATTATATGAAATATAAGTTCATTTCACGAAGATTATAAATATTTTCAGCAGAATGGCTCATTTATTTGTTTAATTTTATTGTGAGGAAATTTAAAGACGCGATGGATTCTTTTGAACTGCCATCGGAAGAATCTGTGAGCATTTTGGGGGTTTCGAGAGCGAAAACTGCTTACTATATACCTATAGTTCTCGTATTAGAATTTGAATTCACGGTAATATTTTTAATAAAATCTTACAATTTTAAAAAATATAAAGTTACTTACCAATTCAGTTTAGTGTCTACATATTTGCCCAGTGCATAATAACATGTTAACATCGTCCGGGGGTATCAGCATTGCTGAATTCTTTTACACGTTCGACTGTTGTATCACATCTAAAAAGAAAAGTTTCATTAATAATCTAGATAATACATTTTTTTTTTTAATTTCATATAAAATATAAATATCATTAATACCTTCAAATTAAAGCAATAAATGCACTAAAACTACAATCAAATAATAATAATAATAATATATCATCCCGGCATATTACCCATTGCTGGGTGTGCCAATCTGCTTTGTACACAGAAATACAGACGCGTATGAAGCAGTGGACATAGGCGTAGTTAGAAACATTTATGAAGGGGTATCAGAAATAAAAACAAAATATATTATGGTATTAAATCAGCGTTTCTTAACCTCTGGGGGTCCGGGAGACATCCTTAAGGGGTCCGCAACTGCACCGAGAAATAATGTACCTAGAGTACTACCGAATAAATAAAGATATGAGCTGGAAAACAAGTGTTCAAGAAACAAAGTCTTGCGAATTTTTAGGCTTTTTTACTTTCCGAGTAAAATTGTACACATTTTTATACACGGCAGCAACACGGCCGCACAGGGATCGTTTGGCAACTGTGTTGCAACTGTACTATCTATGCACGTAACAAGCCGTACAGCCATACTGCATCAGCAGTGCAACCGAATATAATTTTTACTCAGGTTGCTGATTACCCTGCTCTAGCGAAGAAGACATTGTAATTTAAACTATAGGTCCAAAATGATTTATACTAAAATATACCCATTTGATTCTAATTTCTATTTTGATTACATCTTTTATATTAGAATCTCTTCTCTGCACGTCATTTATAAAGAATGTAAAAAAGCATATGTATAACATAAACAAATAAACCTTTCTGTAAATTTGAATTTGTGCAGTATATTTCCATGTGCAGCACGTATTTCCTGGCTGAGATATTCACAAATTTACATCTAGCTTGCTGTAGTGAATGCGCGGATGACCACGGAAGGCTTATCGCCGGTTGTCGTTGACATATTGCCGTCGTCCCTACCAAGCTTTTTGCTGCCGATCATCAAATGTGAATGCGATCATTTCATACACATCAGCCTTATTTATACCAGACCATGATGACCGTTTTTATAAGAAAGATATTTATCAAAATGGAAGAAAATTTTATTCATGACATTTTATACGGAATTGATTTACAAATTGATATAGGGCAGAAAAAGTAGAAAGAAATCATTTTTAGTAGAACAAAAAATCTATTAATGACGTGTATGATCTAAAATGACTTTTATGTAAAAGATCATTATATTTCTGTAGATTATTATTAGTAAATGAAAATAAATGCATTTGAAATTTAATTTTGCGAATTCATTCTTCAGTTAAAAATTTAAAAATATTAGGACTTCTTTGATTTTTGTAAAAAAAATGTCTTTACTAATGAAAATGATAAAAAAATTATCCAGTGTGTTAAAAAAAATGTAACTCGGAGTAGGCTGTGAACAGACGTACGTATATCATTATTCAATTCAAATGTCAAGTTGTCAAAATTATGAAATGTAATTTTAAGGAGAAAATAAAATAAAGAAGGATACAATATATTGCCATTCGCCGTTTTCTAATTTATTTTCATTTCTAAAATAAGATTAAAGAAGAAAAACTTAGATAACATTTTTGACAATATCTCGTGTCAAATTGACATTTAATTAAATAATTCTAAAATAACATACGTTTCTTTGTTTATAGCCTACTAGGATTTGTTTTTTAACACACTGTACTTATTCGCTATCGGTTAGTAATATGTACGTAACAAACTTTCAAAACAATTGAAAAGTGAGTGATGTTTACTTTTATTTTCAGATAGCTGTTATTTTTATAACAAGTGCGGGAAATTATAATTCTGAAACGAACGCAAGTTTCCAAACAATATTTTTTTCTGTAGTCGTCCATAAAAATAAGAGAAATTACGAAATGTGCTCTAAATTATTGACATATAATCAATTACATGTCTGCATGAATGCATTGCATTTTTTAAGCGATAATTACAAATGATTTTATGACAACAAAACAAAAAACAAAAAAATAGGTTTTAAGTATTCCTTACACAAAGTGTTGTAACTTGAGAACCACTGGTTTAAAAAAAAATTCTTCTCTAATTGGATATCCCCCTTGGTTTTTTATAAGATTTGTCTTATAGTATTTTATTTACTGTTATCTTTGGTAATATAGGAATTATTTACCTGTTATATACGTAGCGGGAATGCTTATTCCAGCCTCGCGCTTAAAGCTGACCTTGGTATGCCTCGGTCATCTAACTCAACGCTCGGCTTTAATCATCATTATTTCCCTTTTCCGCTCTAAAGTAAAGCTAGGTATACATATTTTTGTGCGCTCGTCCTGAAAATGAACTGTTTCTGATCACTTTTTAAACCGGAAACTCCTCCTTTACTGAACTAGCTCGAAAAATTGTCTATAATGCTTCCATGATTTCCAGTTGTTTATTTATTTATTTATTATTTCCTCGCAATAATGCATACCCATATATTTTTATTTACTCTTTTTCAAGACGACGAACAAAATATTGTATCAAACATGACCTGAAAGTGTCTTTACTGGGCTTACAAGCTTCCAAAGCTCGTCTACGGCTCGCCCTAGATCATGCTTGCTCATCCAGTAAAGTATCACTTTCAGGTCTTGTTACATAAATTGCTATTCTTATTTTGTTAAAAAAACGAAAATCTCTTTTTACCTCTCGCTAAGAGAGGTATTGCATTCATGCTAAAAATCGCATATCCAGATTTTATTGAATAAGCACGTTTTAAGGTCCCTACAATCCGATTTTAACATTTTTACGATGATGTCTGTGTGTGTGTGTGTGTGTGTGTGTGTGTGTGTGTGTGTGTGTGTGTGTGTGTGTGTGTGTGGATGTATGTGTGTATGTATGTAGGATGTTGGAAGGACGATTACTCAAAAACTATAAGACTTAAAAATTGTTTAACTACGTATTTTCCGATCGGACATTCATGGGAAGATCTGAAAAGGTTTTAGTAACAATTGGACAACCGGAAGTAGAAGATTCTTGAAAAAAAATCTTCTAAATAATATTTTTTGAAAATTTTTCATGGTAATATTAAAGAAAATTAAATTCTCTATCTGATACATTTAAATATTTTATTATATATTCTATAGATTTAGAGATAAAAGAAATATAATATATAAAATAATGTTATAATAAATTTTACAGCCGAAAGGATGCCATGGAAAATAGTTGAATTTTTTTTTTTTTGTAACTGACAGATAAATGTCAGTGTCAGAAATTCGTAGATATTACTAAAGAGTTTTTCTGGGAAGTACACACATTATATTATTTCTTAATGTATTAATACTTAAATATTTAAAATTTTAGGTCTATTACATATATCCTTCAAAAATACTGTCAATCCTGACAATGAATTGGAAACATTTCGAAAAATTAGAAGAGGACAAAATTTGTTCAGAAAATTAATTTAAAATTAAACAATCTAAATATAAGGAATAGATATATGTAAGTAGAATTTTTGGTGTAGAATGTAGGTATACAAGAAATGTTAAATACAATAGGGCGCCTTGACAAGCAGATATGGGGACTGATGTCAGAATGATAGCTTGTAATTATGTATATAGATGTAAGTATCATAATTTCTCATTCTAAATTTAGTGATTTTCCAATTCCATATGGTTTATTTTCCTCGACAAGTAAATTCCACACTCCTGGTGACAAATTAACTACGTGTATTTAGAAAATCTTGAAATTCTGAATGAAACATAATGACTAATTATCATTCTGAAACGGGCCCCCACATCTGCTTGTCAAGACCAACAATGTAACATGACTGTTCGCGCCCTATACTTATGTAACCAAAAAAAGGAGTGGCGAGAGGTATTGTGCTGGCCACAACAGATTTTTTAAATACAAAGAAACAGAACTGATTTAGTTATTTTTCGTATTTTCTTACATAAAAGGTGACGCGACCGTAATCGAATGATATATATAGCGCAATAACTCAGAAATAAATGGACTTGTGGGAAAGTTCGTTTAAAATAGCAATTGCTAAATCGTTTTATGACAATATGGCCATTAATTTAAAAAACACTATACGGTAAATAATTAGTAAATAATTGACTTTGACTACTTCTAGTTTTAACCACAAGTTTTTAAATGTTACAATTGGGAAATTACAACACAAAAAAAAATTCCATGCGCCGAAAAGGTCATAATTTCATTCACGTTAACTTTTCCATAAACCAACAGCACTGGCACTGTTAAAAAGAAATAAACTATTTATGAGAACTCGTAATACACCAGTGCTAGTAATTATTAAAATGACAAAAGTGCAGCATAAATCACCCGGGCCACAAGTCAAATGGCACTATAAATTCCCTACGTCCGCAATATGGCATACGTGTTGTGGAACATGCAATCCAATTAGAAATTGTGTGGGAGCGAGAGAGAGCAATTAGTTGCTAGTATGCGACTCATTCACTGGAATTTATTGGCTGTAGTTTTTATTGCCTGCTATGGGGAATCTATACATGACACGGGTAATTTTATGTATTGCGAAGATGAGAAACTAATAAAATGATATAGTGCATATTTTTTCATGAAAATAGGATGCGAGCGTGCTAATAACTTGACAGTCCTAAACAAAAATTAAAATAAACTAATTCTATCTATATAGTTTTGAAAGCACGCAGACTTTATTTTGAAATGGAAATTTTTACTTGAACACTTGAACTATTATTAGAAGATGCATCAGAAATAAATCTGAAAGACGCATGCAGCTGCCCACTAGTACGCTAGAAATATTTCTCGCTAGCTATTTCTTCTAGCGCTATATCAGCGATAGGTTCAAGCGAACCGTTCAATTATTTAGCTAGTCTAGCGCTGGCTAACGCTAACCCGGCTGAACGCGAGCAATGTCCAGGTAGAAATATATTGTGACTCTAAGATATTTAGGTAGGTACATTTAATAAAAATGATTTTAGATATAACACATTGATTAGTTTGATATATATCGGATGCCAAACTTTTTCCCACTTAAAATTGACTGTTAGTGTTGAATCTACTTGTAATATGTAAAAATTAAGAATTATAATTGCACTGCTTCTATATATCAATAAAAAAAATCTGATGTGACCAACATAGTACCTCCACCATTTACCTATGTATATAATTTTTATATTACTTTATAAATTTATCCATACAATATATAGAAAAAGTATTAAAGCAAACTTGTAAAAAGTGGAATAATCTTTAATTCTTATAATAACAAATTGAGAAAAAAATACATTTAAAGGTATTTTTTGAAGAAAAACTATCTTGAGCTTCAAGTAAACTGCTATTGCCGGTTATCCGATAGCCACCAAAATCTAATTAGTTCCTTCCATATTAGAATAAGGTAGAAATACATGGTTTCAAAACTTTCTGAATGATAGTATTTGAGTTAGAGCGTAAAGAGGATCCACACACACACACGTACATACATACATACATACACACAGGCATCATCGTGAAAATGTTAAAAATGGATTCTAGGGACCTTAAAACAT
This sequence comes from Harpalus rufipes, assembly GCA_951394225.1. Classification (NCBI taxonomy): domain Eukaryota; kingdom Metazoa; phylum Arthropoda; class Insecta; order Coleoptera; family Carabidae; genus Harpalus; species Harpalus rufipes. The sequence goes on from OX596283.1 coordinate 39,614,313, forward strand.
GGTCATTTACCAAAATCTCGATATGCGATTTTTAGTACGATCTCTATACCTCCCTTACCAAGGATAGCGGTTGTGCCAGCACAATACCTCTCGCCACTTCCGTTTTTGGTTACATAAAAATAGGGCGCGAGCAATCATGGAACTTTGTTGGCCTTAACAATCAGATATGGGGGATCGCGCCAGAATGACAACTAGTAATTATGTACATAGATGTCAAATGTCGAAATTTCAAGATTTTCTAAGTTTACGTTAATTTATCACCAGGAGTGTGGAATTTACTTATCTAGGAAAATAAACCACATGGAATTATGATATTTGACACCTATGTACATAATTACTAGTTGTAATTCTGACACGTTTCCCCATATCTGCTTGTCAAGGCCAACAAAGTCACATGACTGCTCGCGCCCTATTATATTTAAAATATCTTTTATACCTACACTCTACAAAAAAATCATACTTATATCTATTCTTTATATTTAGATTTTTTAAATTTAAATTCATCCTATGAAGAAATTTTGTCCTATTCTTCTAATTTTTCGAGATGTTTCCAATTCATTGTCGTGATTAACAGTATTTCTGAAGGGTATGTGTAATATGCCTGTAATTTTAAATATTTAACTATTAATACAATAAGAATATATGTATGTACTTCCCAGAAAAAGTCTTCAATAATGTTTCCGGATTTCTGACATTGAAATTTATTTATCAATCGCAAAAAAGATTCAATTGGTTTCCATGGCATTATTTCGGCTGTAAGATTTATTACAACAGATTATTTTATATATTATATTTCTTTTATCTCTAAATGTATAGAAGATATAACAAAATATTTAAATATATCAGATAGAGAATTTAATTTTCAAAAAATTAAAAGGATTAAAGCAGCACAGTTTTAATTTTGTCACCAAATTAAATAACAAATTGATCAACAAAATTTGCGATCGTGTCATAAAGACATATAATTTATAGTGAAAATTTGTTGTGGAATATAATTTCATATTTGTCATAAAATTCGTTTCCAATAAAACAATTTAGGACCGTGACAAACAAGCGTAAGAAATAAATATTGTTTCAAAACAAAAAATAATAACCTTTGTCTAATTTCTTGAAATAGTTTTCCATTATCAGCAAAACTTCTATATTTATTAGGTTGTCAGTATTATTAAACAGAAGTTTCAGAAACAACTGCTGAAATTATTTTTACTATTACATATGAAATCCTGCTGAAAATTGATAGTAGAGACATCTTTCGGAGGGCAGGAAAACCTTGAGCTGCAGGAAATTTCAGCTTGTATTGATCTCACCCCTACTTTAGTTTTACACCCCGTCGGTAGATGATAGCAGGATCGATATACTACACTCTATCGGGAAATTTTCCTATTACATATTTTGTTATAATATAGGATGCATTTCCTGCTTTCATTTTTCGTGCAGTATAGTTTTTGTTACTTATTTATGTTACATATTTTTGCATCCTATTTATAATAGTTTATTGAATAGATTTCTTTGTTGATACTATTGGTTATTTTATAGAATGAAATCCAGTAGATGTCTTTATGAGTAAAAGGTTTGAATATACGTTTCATCGATTAATAAAATATTGTAATATACTAGGTACCTTACATAATTTTTTTTTGTTTTCAAATTTTTACATTGAAAATGGTAATACTTATCTTACGTTATAGGTATTGTATTATTATTTTGCACTGTGTTCATTAAACTAATAAATTATTTTACTTTTTATCTACCGTAGATACACTTCTAGGTACTTTATTTTCTTTTTTTTACCTTCCGTCACCTTTAGGTAAGGAAGGTTTTGTCTTTGAGTTTTTAGTGAATAAGCACGTTTTAGGGTCCATATAATACGATTTTACAATTTTTACGATGATGTCTGTATGCATGTATGTATAATTGTATGTGTGTACCTATGTCGGTATGTATGTATGTATGTATGTATGTGTGTATGTATGTACGATTGTGTGAATGTGTGTATGTGTGTATGTATGTACGATTGTGGTGTGTGTTTGTGTGTGAGTGTGTGTTTGTGTGTGCGTGTGTGAGTGTGTGCGTGTGTGTGTGTGTGTGTGTGTGTGTGACGAAAGTTTCGGACCGCATAACTTCAATACCACGATTCCAAAAATTATAATTTTTTCGTATTACTCAAGTTTACATCCAGAAGAAGTGATAATTGGTCAACCAGAAGTACACTCATTTTAAAAATTTAGTAGTTTTTCTTGAAAAAACACATTTAACGTTATTATAACTTAAAGAATATATTATTCTCTATACGATTTGATTGCATTTTATACGTCATATTCAATAGATATAGAGTTAAAGAATTATAAAGATATTAAATTTCATAAATTAGCAAGCTATGCTAACCATAGAAACTGTTAACATATTCAGATAATTCAAATTGACAAATATCATTATCAAAGAAAGGTAAATGTATGTGGCAGGGATGTTGGAGAAGACACGGAAAGATACGGTAAGGAATGAAGGAATAAGGGAAATAACTCTAGTGTTCGAAGTTTTTAAAAAGTACAACAGAGACGATTACATTGGTTTGAACATGTCATGAGGAGAGATGAAAAATATATTGGAAGAAGAATGAATAGCTTAGTAATAGAAGGTTGAAGAAACAGTGGAAAACCAAAGATAAGATGGAAGGACTGTATTGCGGAAGACTTGAGAGAAAAGGGACTGAATGAGAACGACACGCAAAACAGAAATGAGTAGAAGAAGAAAATATAAAATAGCAACCCGTAACGAATAGGAAGAGCTAAAGAATAAGATGTCAGTGTCAAGTGCAATTTGCATATTATGTTTATGAGATAATTTTACTGGAAATTTAGAATCTTTTGCAAGCGAATTTATGCATGGAATTTATACAGGGTGGAAACGAACTTAATGTCATAAATTTAAGGGTGAGTAGTACGACATATGTAGATTACGAAACAGAAAGAATTTTTTTAAAATTCGCATATTTAAGGGTAGTTTTCATGAAACCAACATTTTGGGTACCACTGGACCACTGGCAACGCATTTGTATTATTTTATCTATTACACAATTATTTTCGTTAAAAATGCTATTTAATTTAATTATTAAGAATAATACCTTATACAACTAATTTTGAATGTATTTTTGATAACCATATTTCTAATGAAATATGAATTAAAACAGTAGTAAAAAAAAGTTTCCTAAAGAAAAGTCGAATTTTCGTTTTTCGAATTTTAAAAAAAATCTTTCAGTTTCGTAATCTACACATGTCATACTACTCACCCTTAAATTTATGACATAAAGTTCGTTTCCACCCTGTATATAATACACAGGATTTACGGAAGGTATTGTGCTGGCCACATCAGGTTTTTTTTTTAAAGCAATATAATGTAGGCAGTAGTTAAAGTTTCCCTAGGTATTTTGAGTAGGCTGCTAGGTTAATTGTTGTAGAAATAAGCATATTCAATATCGATGATAAAGAATGAAAACCTCAAGTCAAATTTTGACTTTTTAACATTTTATGTTAATAAAATCAATAAAATCTACAAAATCATTCTACGTAGTGATATGAAGAGAAAATAGTATATTAAAGAACGAATGTCATAATTGTCATTTTATTTTGTGAGAAGGAAGTTTGGGTGACGACGTAGCGGAGTTGCCCAAACCTTCGAACAAAATAATCGACAATTGATATGAGTTCTTTATACTATTTTTTCTATTTTGCGCTTTTTATGACCTTTTTAAATAAAAAATCGTAAATTCAAAATTTAGGAAATTTTGTGTTAGTTGGTAATAATGTGACATTTGAAAATTTAATGTTTGAATATAAAATTGTCTCGTGTTGTTTACAATCAAATTCATATCAAATTAAAAATGAATAGATACGATTTTTTGTGTACTCCACCTAAAATACGTGAAATTACGGAAAATACATTTTATAATTCCAAAAACAAACAATGAAAAAAGTCAGGTTTCATAGTCATAATCAAATATAATTTTTTTACAAGTTACTTACATTTTATTGTATAAAATTAACTGAAAAGGATGTGGAGAGTGTAAAACTATATAATAATTATACATATCTTATATTTAAAACACTATTTTCTTATAAATAAACACAATTCTTGTTGACATTTCTCCTCCGCCGCCATTTTGCTTTTGTCTCAAAAAGCTCGAACTAATTTACCGACAGAGTTCACAAATAAATTACATATTTTAAATATCAACAATTAATAGTGTTTTGAACTATTTATGCCCTAAATATATATAAACAAAAATGAAAATCTTAACAATCGTTAGTATCGTTTATTCAGTGAGGTTTGACATTTGATATTTTTTGACATAACATTTCAGCTATGCTACCAACTTTATAAAAATAAATTGTACTAGGCTGTTACAACACTCAAACGAGCTATTAACGAACTCCTTTGGGTGCTGTAATAGCATTGTTACAGATGCAAAATAGAAAAAACATACTTATGTCATTGAAAAATCTTTATTGCATATTACTCTCAAGCCATGCGGTATACAATATAGGAGTCTATATATTATTAAATAGAATTAAAATTTATTGTTATTTGTGTACAAAGCAGATTGGACACCCAGCATTGAATAATATACCGTGATGTCCCTAGAATACGAATTTATAATTTTTACGATGATGTCTGTATGTATGTGTGTGTATGTGACGATCGTTTCAGATCGCATAACTGCAATATCACAATTCCAAAAATTATATTATTTTCGTATTCTTAGAGTTTAGATTCATATGCGGACATGATTAGATTTTGGTTATAATTGGTCTACCAGAAGTACCCTCATTTGCAACATTAACAGTTTTTCTTGAAATAATGTTGTTAAATATCATTTATTGACATTTAATGTTATTATAAATTGAAGAATGTAATATTCTCAATACAATTTGATTCCATTTTATAATTCATATTCAATAGATATAGAGTTAAACAATTATAAAGATGTGGCAGAGATGAGGATATTAGAGAAAACACGGAAAGATAAGGTAAGGAATTAAAGGGTATGGGAAATAACTCTAGTAATAGAAGTTTCTAGGAAGATACAAGAGACACGATTACATTGGTTTGAACATGTCATGGGAGAGATGTAGAATATATTGGAAGAAGAATGAATAGCATAGTAGTATAAGGTAGAAGAAACAGAGGAAGACCAAATTTAAGATGGAAGGACTGTATTATGGAAGAGTTCAGAGAACAGAAACCGGATGCAGACGACACGCAAAACAGAAATGAGTGGAACTAGAAAATAAAAAAATCTGATGTGACCAACACAAAACCTCCCGCTATTTATTTTTTATTAATTTAAATACCTATACCTATGGGGTCTCATGGCCGCGTGTCTGAGTGTCTGGTCGCGAATCTGGGGAACCGGATTCAATTCCTACTATCAAATATTTCGAATTTTAAATGGCACAAAATTGACTCCTGTGATGCACTCTCCACGCTAAAAATGAGTACCCGTGAGGTGACGCATGGTAAACGCCCGAACGATACAAATATGTCATCATCATTACCGAAATCTGTGTACAAAGCAGATTGGCACACGCAGCAATGGATAATATGCCGTGATAATATATTTATTTATTTTCTTATTTAAGTACATACCTGCATATTTACTAATACTAGAAATTATGTATCTTAAGTTTCTTTGCATATAACTATTGTTCTAATTATAATTTTCGTTTTAAAACTTTATTATTATTAATTTGAAAATATGTATATTAAGTTCCTTTCCATAAAACTATTGTTCTATTTACAATTTTCTTTTGAAAACGTTACTGTTATAAATTTGAAATGATTTTTTTTTGACAGTGACATTTATCTGTCAGTTACATACATTTGTGCTGAACTGTGTAACCATGGAGTTGTGTGCATAAGCTCCGAGATATAATTTTTATATTATTTTTATCCATAAATATATAGAAAAAGTATTAATGCAAACCTATAGAAAATGAAATAATCTTTAAGTTTTATAGTAACAAATTGCGAAAAAATAACATTTAAAGGTATTTTTTGAAGAAAAACTACTTTGAAATTCAAGTAAACTGCCATACCCGGTTATCCGATTGATACTAAAAGATAATGGCTTCTTTCCATATTAGAATAAGATAGAAATACAAGATTTCAAAATTTTCTGGACGATAGTATTTGAGTTAGAGCGTAAAGAGGATCCACACAACACGCACACATACATCATCGTGAAAATGTTAAAAATGGATTCTAAGGACCTTAAAACGTGGTCATTTACCAAAATCTCGATATGCGATTTTTAGCACGATCCCTATACCTCCCTTACAAAGGGGAAGCGGGAGGTAAAGAGCGATCCTAACGAACGGGAAAAGCTAAAGAATAAGATGTCAGGGTCAAGTGCAATTTGCCTACTTTGTTTATGAAATAATTTCATTGGAAATATAGCATCTTTTGCAAGAAAATTTATGTATGCAATTTATGTATGAAACACAGGATAATGTGCTGGCCACATCAGATTTTTTTTTATAAAATTCGGGTGATAATTATTAAAAGTTTAAGGAAAGATATAATTCTATTTGTAAAAGGATTTTTTTTAGAAAAGCTTTTTAAATGTCTTGATAAGTAACGATTTTTGACATTCGAGGTTTTACCGTCGATATACTTAACTTAAACCACAGTATTGGCCATTCAAAAATTTTCCGAAAACTTATGTGACATATGTTATTAATTTTTGTAACTAATAGAAATTGATATGATATCCAAATGGAACAACTCGTAAGTGATATCCAAATGCTAATTAATATTGGTTGATTTGATTTTGATTATATTTCTTCATTTCATTCCACAGTGGAAAAATAAAGATAAAAAGTTTAGTTTTATTGTGTTTTCTAACTTTCATTAGTAATAATTATATAATACGAATTCTAGTCATACTATTTACTTTACTGTATACATTTTTTTTTATAGGTAGTTTTTTTTATTTTATTTTTAAAAAGAATCTATTAACTCATTGACTTGTTCAAAGGTTCTTCCTTTTTAATCTCATCCTTGCAATAGCTCATAGAAAAATATAGTTTCCATTCTATATGAAACCTTCCTCAATATATAATTCTCTTCCTCTATCTATTTCTCTCACTCATACTGAATTATCGAACTCTTGCTTGGAAGTTTTGGCCACATTTGAATGCCCTCCCGGTCTCGGTCTATAAATCCACGTATTTGCGGCTGTGTCCAGCTCGCCTGCTATAGGTTAGTGTTATCTCGCCGAACCATTCCGGAGGGTTTCCGGGGCACCTGGCCGGACTGGCCCCACGCCACTGGCGCAGCTGCTAACGACTTCCTTTCACTAACCACCAGCCAAAGTCAGGGACGGGGATGATTATTTTCCAGAAAGGGATCGCGTTAAATAATAAATAGTTTCTAATTTTGCTGCTGATTGTATTGACAGAGACAGGGAGGTATAGTAAAAAGAATCAGGAGAGAATAAGATTGATTCACTTTGAATAGACTCTTTTGAGTATAAGGATACAAGGATCACGCTAGAAGGATTGATATTAAGAAAATCAGGTACTTATACCGTGTAAAAAAATGTACTCTTATTTGAAATAGTTATTTATATCAATTGAATTTCAATATGCAAAGTTAAAACTTAGTTAATATTATTTTAAAGTATTGTTGTGAATGAAAATATTGAATTAACCAGAATGCATTTTCGAATCATAATTTATTATGATTTCAAAAAAGGTTTAAGAGTTTATGAATTCAAAGAGAGTTTAGATTAAATTTTTAATAAACAATTAGATTCAGTTTTTAATGGACACGCGTCTTCTTTGGCTACAATTTACAGCTAGGATAAAATAGGAATATTGTTCAGCACCAGAAAAGAGCGGAGTGTGTCCTACAGTTGTTAGCGAAATGAAAATTGCTGTTATTAAACCTACGTTAGTCGCGCAAATGACATACGTCACCCACTATATTTTAATAAACGCTAGAGCCTATTTCTGAAATTGTATAAATCCATAAGTCCAAGTACCTTTTAGGAATAACAGTAGCTATATATTGCTAACACAGCGACGTTGTTCAAGGTGAGGCGTAGCTGATAGTGGTCACAAAAAGTGAGTGGTTGACACTGGTCATCCAGGTGACTAATGGTGTACCTGTTCGCGGAATTGGAAATTTGTATTCCAATTTAAATAAGAAGCAAATAACACTCTTTTAGTAGTGGTAAGTGGTTTTTTGAGTTTATGCTGATATTTGGACTAACAGCTCTTACTTTGTAGAAAATATGTCTGTCAAGAATGAATGAAATATAAAAAATCATTGCTGGGTGTGCCAATCTGCTTTGTACACAGATTTCAGTAATAATGATGACATATTCGTACCGTGCGGGCGATTACCAGGCATTAACTCACAGGCACTTATTACTGGCGTGGAGAATGCACCACAAGAGCCACCTTTGTGCCATTTCAAATATGAAACACTTATTTTGGCGTCGGTCGGGATCAAACGCGGCCACGAGACCCCAAAAAATGAATATAGTAAATATATAACAATAGTGTTTAATTTTGGTTTAATATATTTGTACTTTAATAAAGACTTTGGATAAATATCCATTAATTTTGTATATGTTACTATATATTACATTTCAGCTGGGTGACACATGTCATCCATACGCGACTAATCAGGTCAGTATAAGGAACTCGACTAACGTAGGTTTAAGATAATCGAAAAACACAATAGAGTCACTTATGCATCAATTGAAGTTTGGATCTTTAGTTAATCATACATGGTCATCCGCATTTTAAAAAAGTTGTCTGTCGTTCTGTACCGAAACTACTTTCTAATTTCCAAGCAGTGGAACGTATAAGCATTTTCTAAGAAGACATACACTATCAAAAATCGAAAAAAGAAATGATATTCAAATATCTTACAGGGTATAGGTATGTCTCATCTATTTCTGTACGCGGGGCACAACATTTGTGAAGTTAGTGTTAAAAATGTTAGCGCTTTCACCTTCATCCAACGTTCCACTTCTTCTTTCACCTTATATATCTTGGTAATTTTTTTTTCTGCCAGATGCTTATTTAAACGAAGAAAGAGAAAAAACTCTGCAATGGAAGGTCCACAACAGTTCATCCAAAATCATCCAGTAAAGTTTTGCTGACTCGCGCTGTGTTAAGCTCTAAGGCCGTGTAGCAGATACACGTCGTGAGTCAACATTCCCTGCCTGCAATTCTGGATCGCCTTCTAAGTTTTTAAGATTTTACTGTAGTTATCCAAAAGCAGAAAACGTATAACCAAGCAGATCTCGCACCTGGCGGAAAACTGAAGAGGATGCTGCTTTTGACAAACTACTCATCGTAGAGCTGCCGAACTACTCGTTTGAAAGGGGAGGTGTCCCTCTATACGACAGTGGTACCAACTTTCCCAAACAAAATTTTCCCAGGCCGCCAGTACCCTTGTATCTTTAACTTTCGGACGGCACTCGTACTAATAAAAATACATGGTGGTAGGCGCCATTTTTTTTTTATAAATTGTGACAGGTGATTATACTTGTATTCCTTACATCAATAAAGTCGTAATATGATTTCATAAATTTTCAGTATGGACAGAAGACAGTTATAGCTAAATGGCACACTGAAAAATGTTGCCTGAAGTGCTCAATAGAATTCTAAAGACAACAATTATTCTATATCATGATAATGTACCTATCTTCCCATAGGGTAGTTTCCAAACTAGTTTCCGGCGTAATAAAATTATAAAATTAATACTACATCCACCATACTCATCTGATTTGAAAATGTGCAACTTTGCTTATTTTCTGCACTTATTGAAAATTTACGGTATAGATTTACGTCTGAAGTAAAAAAATGACATTGCAATTCAAGATTATTTTGAAACCATTCCAAAAGAAGATTGGTTGGGAAACTTTCAAGAAATAGAAGGTAAAACTGGTGAAGCGTATTATTGTTGAAGAGACTTGTTTTGAACATATTTAAAATAAAATTCTAAAACATATGAACTATATATAATATTTTCAAAAATTATAGCGTGACCTTGGTTCATAATAAATTTACATACATCTTCAACTAAAAGGTTATTTTATTTATAACATTCTAAGTTCTGAAAGATATTTTGCTATTTTTTTAATTAATACCAGGGACCTGACACTGAACCCGAATTTTTGATGAACCAAAACCCGAATCGAACCTTTATTTGCCAAGGTCAATAAACCTGAACCGATTTTAAACCATTTAAAATTCAGATTCGGTTCAGAGATTAATTAAATATACAATTAAAAATATTTTTTTAATGTGACATTAATTAATAAATATACTCATCTTTTGTGTTTATAATCATTTATTACTCTGAACCGAAATTCAAACCCGAACACAAAACCAATGAACCGTTATAATTTTTATTTTCTTGAGCCGAAACTGAACCTGAATCGACATTTATTTCCTGAACCTGAACCGAACCTGAACCATAAATATATTTCGGTTCAGGTCCCTGATTAATACTTTCTTTCTCCCCTAGTATTTGTTGTCGTGTCTCCGCCCGTGGTTCACATGTGACTGTGTGAGTAACACCTCTCGATACTATCTTCTTAATGTCGTGCCCAACTTTGGTCATTTCGGTTTGTTATAGATTGCGATAGTTGAACCCCGTTCGCACGTAATATTACCACATTTAGAAGCCGTTACCAACTCAAATATTTAAACAGGAACAACGCAAAAACTTACAGATTAATGCCTTTCATTTATTTTCAGTATGCTATAAACTGGGGATTTGTGGTAATTGAAAATAGATACAATATTTTCCTGCGGAACGAAAATTTGCTGAAGAACGTAATATTCAGCTTATTGCTTCTTCTAATATCGATATAGGGAAATAAATTATGTATTAAACAGAAAGCAAATGTCATGTATGAGATTGACTTTAAATCAATGGAGCTCTTGTTTATAAAGTGATTTCGTAAAACATTTTGATATATTATTAATTTACTCAGCTATAGGTAGTATAGAAATATGCTTTCTGAATCTTCTGTTTTATATTAAAATGAAACACAAAGAATATATGTATTCTTTGTTTCAAGTTTCAAAGACTTAAAAATAAATTATTAAAAAAGAATTCCATTCAAACGAGAAGCGAGAAAAAATAATATTCATGTATATTTCCATTGAGGATGGAATAATTATTTATGAAGCAACTTCTAAAATTTATAAATCTTACGTTATGAACAAGAAAGTTGATTGGATTAGGTGATGAGAAAATAAATGTAATCTCTTTTATTTCAAAATCCATTTATCAAAATGACGTTTTTGTAATCTTAACCTCGGAAGTGACATATTAAGCATTCTACTGACAACTGGAAATGTCAATTTCTCGGTGTAGGTAACCGTGAAAAATGAAAAACGCACTGGCTTTACCGTATTTTTTACAGCAAAATATTCTCAACAATAATAAAATTTATTATACAGGGGGTTAATGAATACGTTTTTCAAATTTATAGATTAACTTTTACTAATATACTTATATCCGGAAACTAATAATAATAATAATAATAATAAAAATAATAATAATAATAATAATAATAATAATAATAATAATGATAATAATAATAATAATAACAATAATAATAATAATAATAATAATAATAATAATAATAATAATAATAATACTAATAATAATAATAATAATAATAATAATAATAATAATAATAATAATAATAATAATAATAATAATAATAATAATAATAATAATAATAATAATAATAATAATAATAATAGATTGTGTTTCTGTAGACAATACAATATGTATAGAAAAAGTTTACAATAAAATGAAATATTACAATTTACAATGCAGTAAAAAGAAAATGTTACATAAGAAATTATTATATCATAACATGTTCAGATATTCATTTATGTCGTAAGAACTGTGCTGCAGTAAGAATTTTTTTCTCATTTGTTTGATTTTTAATAGGATCTGGTAATTTATTAAATATTTCAAGACCGAATCTGTCAGGGGAATATTTAGCAACTTTCACTCTTGAGAGACAGGTACATAGAATTTATTGACAGGCCTGGTTTTAAAATTATGATGATTATATCAGGCACGTGACCAGTAACGAGTGGGAAAAATTAACGAAGAAGATGTCAGTGTCAAGTGCAATTTATATAGTTTGTTTATGAAATAATTTTACTGGATATATAGGATATTTTGCAAGAAAATTTATAAATGGAATTTGTACATCATACACAGTATTGACGGTAATGTGCTGGCCACATCTGATATTTTTGTTTTAGGCTCACTCCCACCACCTTTAGTTAAAGTGATAGCTAGTGATAATCTCCGTGATAACCAACTGTTATGTTCGAAAATTGTTCTTACCACTATTGGTAAGAGCTAACTGCTAAATCTTTTGCCCGGATCGCTCCTAACCTTCAATTTAATTCTTAACTAATGGTTAATAAATAGTTACTTTAACTCAAGCTAGTAGGATCGAGCCTTAATAAAGCACATTTAATATTAACCTTATTAATTTGTTCACTGTTCTTGCACTTTAAAACAACACACATGAGGAAAGTATGTCTCTGTCGAAGTCTCCCCGCCACTTTGTCTGTAAATAACTATGTAAAGCACCGAGGCAAATAAGGCCCAGCGTGTATTGAGGCCCATGTATCGAAAATCATATTTTATATTAGTTGCACCGATTTAGCTTTCTACACACTTATAGATAACGGTAATATAAAGGTAAATCAGAAGTACCATCTCGTTTGCACTGCCCTATTGTCGTTGCTTCGAGTTTGTTGTGGGAAGTTGTTGCGGACATTCCATTTAAAAAAAAACTACCGACAAACAACCGTATATTTTATTTCAAAATTTATAATTTTCTATGTTGTCTATGTGCTTCAATTACTTTACTTTAAATCTTATGTTTTGAAAAAAAAAGCAAGCTTTATTTATCCTACTATCCCGAGTCATTAAGATCCAGTAAATTTTGTCCCAAAAAATATGAATTAAGCTAAGAAAAAAAAAATCTGATGTGGTCAGCACATAACCTCTCGCCGTATATTTTACCTGGTTGTATGCATAAAGCAAAGAATATTTTTATAAATACAAATAATATATTCATATAAATCTATGACGTATAAACTTCTTTATTATTCAATAATAGCATGTCTCAACATGAAGATATTTTACCATAAATTATGTTACAATAAATTACAAAGTGGAGTTTACCATATATAAATATTAGGCTGGTAACAGCAATTTTCAATTCGAACAACCTTGTTTACTTTCTCTTCATATTCTTCTAGTAAAAACATTAATTTTGGGCGATCTAAAATGTATATATCTGGATTGTGCATCTATTCTTACATATCTTCTTTTACATTTTATTTTTTCATACATATTATATCTGAATAACACTAATTCCCTTTAATAAAGTGACGGATAGATTGCACTCCGATTATTCTTATATCGATGTGTAATTTTGTCAATATTTACAACTTACTTGAGAAGAATTTGATAGCTTTTCCGCAATTCAAAGTTACTCTAGTCTATAGTACTGGTGTACATTGTCCCATAATGTTTGAAACAAATTTAAGTCCTTCAACCTAGACTTGTCATCTCCATAATAGTCACAGATCAAGAATTAAGGGATTCTCCAAGTACATTTTTCTTTCATTACTCATTATTTCTGACACTGACATTTATCTGTCACAAATAATTTAAATTTTCAACTATTTTTCATGGCATCCTTTCAGTTGTAAAATTAATTACAACACATTATTTTATATATTATATTCCTTTTATCTCTAAATCTATAAAATATATATAAAAATATTTAAATGTATCAGAAAGAGAATTTATTTTTCTTTAATATTATCAAGAAAAATATTCAAAAAATAATATTTAGAAGATTTTTTTTCAAGAATCTTCTACTTCCGGTTGTCCAATTATTACCAAAACCTTTTCAGATCTTCCCATGAATGTCCGATTGGGAAATACGTAGTTAAACAAATTTTAAGTCTTATAGTTTTTGAGTAACCGTCCTTCCAACATCCCACACACACGCTTATTCAATAAAATCTGGATATGCGATTTTTAGCATGAATCCAATACCTCTCTTAGCGAGAGGTAAAAATAGAAAAGAACATGGGATACATGGTTTTGCCATAGCTGTAATATTTTGCACAAGTGCCTCAAATGGCACCATAAAGAGTATGTATTGGGACTTACTAGGAAAAAAAATATATGTTCAGATGGCTCAGTTTAGACTAAAATTATACCCAAAATTTATTAAACCTAGCTTATATGTAAAAGAATATTTTTACTTGTTGATTTTTCGCCTTATTATACTACCACAGTTTAATAAGGACCAAATATATTTTTAAGAATGTATTTTAGTATGAAAATTAGTTTAAAAAATATTGATTTTAGATTTATTGAAACAGAGTTTAACATAAATAAAGCGTTTTCAATAAAGATTACTAATTATCCAAAATATTTCATTATTATTACGATGGGTTTTATTTGCCTCCATGACCTTATTTCAATTTATGAATGATAAAATAGCTATTACGTATATTAAAAAAATAATAATTTGTCATAATAATCATTACATCTGAAATTGTAGTTTGCGGATAACAGAATCCTGAGAAAATCCTCTCAACCCAAATAAAACCGCTACAAAGAATTGTTATATATAATGGTATCAAAAAATTCTCTGTCAAGATCACATCTTTTTATAGGTTAGGATAAAGGCCTTCCTTGTGCGATAGACGCGAAGTGGAATAGAAGCAACATCGACGTTTAACCATTGTATTTTTTATTCAATTTCGCTCTCGCTTGGTTTCCGTTCGACAGCTTCGGGCCACAATTCTCGTTTGTTGTTTGAAATCACATCAGTTTTACTGTATTACACTGATAGGGAATGCCATGCCAGTGCCGGCTTGGCGCTTGGCTTGGGCTTGGACCGTCTTACACCGTGGAATGTGGAATTTCAATAAAACGGACCGGCTAGCGTCATTGATCGCATCGCACAGACTCAGGCCTTCTTGTTAACAGCGGTTTATTTTCTTTCATTTCGTTTAGCGAACGTCTTCATATTTAATCCAGAGTATAGTTCCTTTTTGATAAAGAACATTTTCAAATCCTTGTTTGTCACTCTAGCTCTCAAAATCTAATGATATTCACGCAAAAATCATTAAAACAATTTTGTTACACTGACAAAACTTATTAACTCCACTACTTGACTTTAAAAGCTGTCGAAGTTGGTAAATCTTACGTATTAAGTATAAAGTATGCCTACGTATATGTTGAACACAATTGATGTAATAATTTGAATTATAAACGCTAATTCTTACAAAATTGTGAAATTAGGCTTAATAATAATAAGTTTAATTAATATACAGTGACTTACATACATAATTAGTACATTTCAAATAGAAAACAATATACTATACATTGCTTTTTATAAATTCAATACATTTTATTTTAAAACTAGACAACTTAAATTCCTTTTTTGTTGAGTCTGGAATACTATTGGACAATTTAAATCCTTTAATATTTAAGGAATTTTCTGAACAAGCTTTATAAACTGTACCCACTTTTAAATCAAATTTATTTCTTAAATTATATTTTGTACATTCATGTTTAAAGATACACGCTTTACTTAAATATATAGGGAGAAAATTATTTATAATTTTATAAATTAATATTAATGTTAAATAATAAGTATATTCTCTGTTTTACATTTATCCAGTTTAATGCATTTAGCATGCTATTTATACTTGTGTATCTGTTAACTTTCAAAATACATCGCATAGCCCTATTTTGGATACATTGAATTCTTTGTAACTGATTTTTATTACACAAAAATAAAATATTCGCATAGAAATCTATGTGGGGCGCTATAATAGTTTTATATATAATGGCAACTTGAATGTAGTTCAGTTTATTTCTTATTCTACGTAAAAAATGCACTTTCTTTGCCATTTTTACCTCTCGCTAAGAGAGGTATTGCATTCATGCTAAAAATCGGGTGTCCAGATTTTATTGAATAAGCACGTTTTAAGGTCTCTACAATCCGATTTTAACATTTTTACGATGATGTCTGTGTGTGTGTGTGTTTGTGTGGATGTGTGTGTGTGTGTGTATGTATGTAGGATGTTGGAAGGACGATTACTCAAAAACTATAAGACTTTAAATTTGTTTAACTACGTATTTCCCAATCGGACATTCATGGGAAGATCTGAAAAGGTTTTGATAACAATTGGACAACCGGAAGTAGAAGATTCTTGAAAAAAAATCATCTAAATAATATTTTTTGAAAAATTTTCTTGGTAATATTAAAGAAAATTAAATTCTCTATCTGATACATTTAATTATTTTATTATATATTCTATAGATTTAGAGATAAAAGAAATATAATATATAAAATAATCTGTTATAATAAATTTTACAGCCGAAAGAATGCCATGGAAAATAGTTGCAAATTTAAATTGTTTGTAACTGACAGATAAATGTCAGTGTCAGAAATACGGAGACATTACTGAAGACTTTTTCTGGGAAGTACATACATTATATTATTTCTTAATGTATTAATAGTTATATATTTAAAATTATAGGTATATTACATATACCCTTCAAAAATACTGCCAATCCTGAAACATTTCGAAAAATTAGAAGAGGACAAAATTTCTGCATAAACTGAATTTAAAATTAATCAATCTAAAAGAAATAGATATATGTAAGTAAAATTTTTGGTGTAGAGTGTAGTATACAAGAAATGTTAAAAACAATAGGGCGCGAGCAGTCATGTGATTTTATTGGCCTTGACAAGCAGATATGGGGGCCCATGACAGAATGATAGCTAGTAATTATGTATATGGATGTCAAGTATCATAATTTCTCATTCTAAATTTAGTGATTTTCCAATTCCAAGTAAATTCCACACTCCTGGTGACAAATTAACTACGTGTATTTAGAAAATCTTGAAGTTTTGAATGAAAAATTGACAAGTGACATCCATGTACATAGTTACTAATTATCATTCTGAAACGGGCCCCCACATCTGCTTGTTAAGGCCAACAATGTAACATGACTGTTATATACTTATTTAACCAAAAAAGTAAGTGGCGAGAGGTATTGTGCTGACCACAACAGATTTTTTTGCATACATAGTCTACATGTTCGTAGAATTTTAACTTACTGTCTATTATTACTCCTAAGTATTTAATTTGTTTTACTTTTTCTATTGTATTATCTGCCATTTTCAGTTCTTTATGATAGTCACTTCTACCATTTACAATGATATATTTTGTTTTATTTATATTAAGTAAAAGTTTATTTAATTCCAACCAACGGGTAATACAGTTCAATTCATTTTGTAATATATCTAACCCTTCATGTACAGATTCAGCAGATACATATATCAAATAACGTAACAAAAGTTTTGAGAAAAATTTTACACTCCAAATTTTATTACCAAATAAGATTTATAGGGTTTGTAAGAATCGTTATTTAACTAATCGTTAAAACGTTATATCGTTATAATAATGAATGACAATCGTTTAATAGGCTTATTTTGTAAACCTTCGTTTTGACATTATGCATTGTTATATCGTTATTATAACGATAATCGTTAAAGTGCTATTCTGTAAACAATAATTTAATTCTACATAACGAAAAATGATAACGCTCATTTTTTAACGACTGGAAAAATCATTCGTTACATGAACGTTTTCTCAAAAAATCAGTATTTTTATTCGTGTCAAAATAAAATTGCTATTATGTTGAATAGTGATCTCAAAAAACCATTATATTTTAGTTTTTTGCAAGGTAATAGTTTTTATTCCTAGGGCCTAGCACAAGCTTCCCAATTTGTCTACAGATGGTGATAGTATTAGCTCTACCAGCATAGCCCACAACAATAAGAAGAGTCTGACAGCTGACAGGTTGACAGCAGACTCCCATCAGAACTAATCTAACCTAGAAGTTTTTTGAGTGATATTGAATTATTTTAGATATTTCATTTAAAATTATAAATTGATTTTAGGAAATAAAGTTCTTAACTTGATCCCATGGTTATTATTTTTTAAAATGTATTATAGAATACGGATATGAAGATAACGATTATCGTTAAGTATATATAACGATTTTCATAATAACGATTTCGTTATGATGACGATTCGTTAAGCGAATGTTTTACAGAACAGGCCTATTAATCTAGTCGTCATTTGAAATAATTACATAACAATTGTTTCATATCAGTGATTTTCAAACATAGGGCGATATCGCCCCCTATTGGCCGCTGATTAGATCCAAGGGGGCGATGGTAGCCTCAGGGTTAACATGGGATCATTGAAGGGCAGGAAGTACGCGATGAGAGATAAAAAGAGCACTAAGAAAACGGTCAAAAAATTTAACCGACGAAAATAAATTATCAGTCCCAAAATGATTTATTTCGAAACAAGATTTTAGAAATTAAAATATAACATACAGTTTATTTTTTAATACTCGAAGGATCGGCATAAAACGATAAAACTCTCTTCATTGATGAATACAAAGACTCTTAAAATTATAACTACCATACTTCAATATAGAACCACTATCTCTGGTTTCATGAGTGATGCACACAGATGTACATGAAATCAAAAATTATTTTGGAAATATAACATCTTCGTCGCACAAAACTGATATATCTTTATTTATCATTTCCTATTTACCTTCCGTCACCTTTAGGTAAGGTAGGTATTGTCTTTGGTCAAAAAATTCAATGATGAGTTTTTAGTCAATAAGCATGTTCTAGGGTCCCGATAATACGATTTTACCATTTTTATGATGATCTCTGTATGTATTTATGTGTTTGTGTCTGTGTGTGTGAGTGTGTGTGACGAAAGTTTCGGATCGCATAACTTCAATACCACGATTCCAAAAATTATATTTTTTTCGCATTCCTCAAGTTTACATCTAGAAGAACAAGCGATTAGATTTTGGTTACAATTGGTGAACCGGAAGTAGTCTCATTTGAAGATTTAACAGTTAAATATGATTTATTGACATTTATTGTTATTATAACATAAGGCCTATATTATTCTCTATACGATTTGATTGTATTTTATACTTCATATTCAATAAACATAGAGTTAAAGAATTATAAAGAAATTAAATTTTATAAATCAGCCAGCTATGCTAACCATGAAAATTGTTAATATATTCAGATAATTCAATTTGACAGTTGTTAGTATCAATAAAAAGCAAATGAATGTGGCAGAGATGAGGATGTTGAAGTAGATGTTGGGGAAGACACAGAAAGATACGGTAAGGAAATAACTCTAGTGTTACAAGTTTCTAGAAAGATATAAGAGAGACGATTGCATATTTACGAAGTGTTCTAGGTATAATAATGTTGCCAAAGTGCCACAAATACAGGGAAAACATCCATACCTCGTATTTTGTACAAATCTTAAATCTTACAGGCATTAAGCAATTTTTGGTAAACATACAAAGAGATTTCTTTGTAGGTAGTATTTCAGTACAGCTGCGTGTGATCGTTTTATGCCGATCATTTGAGATTACGTAGATTAGAGAATATTTTCCGAGGAGCATTGAAAAAATATATTTTCGAAAACGGGACAGACGACTATTTACCGAACTACACGGGAATGTGAAGAAAGTATAGTATGTATTAATTTACCAAAAAGTGGGCTACCCGAACTTTTGTCACAAATCGAATCAGCAAACACTTTCAAAGTACTCAAGTCACTTATCAGTGTTGTAAAATTAGATTTCTTCTCTCCTTAGTTTATACGAACTGTTTCAATAAAAAATCTTTCTATTTAATGAAGAGGTCTAACTTTTCTCAAAACTTGTGTTACTTTACACGGCAGTAATGGGTGCCCGTGAGGTGACGCCTGGTAAACACCCACACAGTAGAAATAAGTCATCATCATTACAGAAATCTGTGTACAAAGTAGATTGGCACACCCAGAAATGGGTAATATGCCGTGATCATATATTTATTTATTTTTATTTTATATAAAATAATGTCAATATTTCAACCATATAATCTATATCATGAAAATTATTTTTTTAATTTTACAGATTCTTCAGACTCCCAGAATGGTGGTGATAAAATAAGGGATACATATTGCAATTTTTATGTTTTATGCCAATGGCATATTGGTAGAAGAGCATCAGACAGCATCGAAGAGCTCTTCGATGAAACAACAATACGCACCCGTCATTAATGAAAAATACCAGTGCTTCTATTTTCATCAAAGAGTTCATCAATGTAACGAACATATCACGTTTCACAAGTATATTTTCTCTCATTTCACGTTAGCGTGGGTATCCAAACGTCAAAATAAATAATAAATTGTCAGGTGTCAACTAAAATTGGAAAAAAAGAGAGAACGGGAAAAAAATTACACAAATAGACAAAGCAAACATGATAAAAAAAAATAGCTTAATAGAAAATAAACAGACAGACGTTGCAAGCATCAAATGTAAAAATAATACATGTGATGAAATTTGTAATGAATTTAATTTATGTGTCAAAATTATTTTACAGAATAAAATTTACTTCCTGGAAAGCGGTGGAGTAATATATTCTGTTGGTTTACTCAGTAAGTATTTTTATTCATGCTTGATAAAACGAAAATGTCTGAAATCAACTAGTCTACTTGAAGAATAAATTTTACTTTGTTAGTAATTTAGTTTTTCTTCAAACGTCATAAAATTAGCATCTTTTGTGACTTGATTCACAAGGTAAAAGTTTAATTTCTACGCCGCCGGAGTAGAAGTAGCTAATTTCTACGCCGCCGGCGTAGAAATAGAAGAAATAAATATCCATAGAAACTATACAGAATCAACGAATAAGAAGTAACTTGTATAAAAGAAACCTGTAATATTGCCCTAAATGTCACAATAACACACTAGGTAACCTAAGAATAAAGTTACTAAATACCATCAATAGCTGTCAAATTTAAATTAACCTACGAATTGAAATAAAAACAGAGTTTACTTTTGAGGAAATAACATATTAAAGAATAGAAAACTTACAGATTACAATTACGGAAACGGTAATGAACATAAGAATACTTAGAATTAAAATGATAAGAAAAGTTTATATTGTTTTGCAGTGATTCCTGGACATGTCTTTCACTCCACACTGTTAGATTCCAGTTGTGAGTGGTATACAAATCAAAGCTTAGAATTAGTTTTATGTACAAGATTGGAGTAGTGTAAATTTTTTTAACTCGTGAACAAAATTGATTATAATATTATTAATGTACCTACATACAGTAAAAATTTGGAAGATGTCCGATCAAAGTTATCTATGAATTGTATGAATTCAGATTTTTGCTCCGCCCATTATGACAAATTCAGTAGTGTCGTTTGCCTAGTTTTTATAAGGGTACGTAAGATACTACTGTTATTTTATTATTATAAAAATAAAAATATAAATTACAGTAAAAGCATTCAAAACTCAAAAATAAGTCAACTGGTAAGTTTATAAACAAATGTAAAACCAAATATGTTAAAAATAAGATAATGACACAATGTCAGTGTCAGTGACTCTGACAGAAAATAACGTTATTCGTACGGCTATGAATCAAGGTAATGTATCTGAATTAATAAATAAACTTACGCTACAGCGAAAGTATTATCAACAACGAGCATCGTTTTAAAGTGGAATGTCCTAACTTAGATGAAACAATATGAATTTTTGAAAGACAAGCGTGTTATATCTATCCTTATCGCACATTCTTATAGACTTGGCAAAAGAAAAATATAAATGTATGTCCATTTTTCGTTTGTGATACAGATGACCTTGATCGGACATCTTTCAAATTTTTTACTGTATATATATATCGTATATATTTAACACGTTATATATCAATAATAAATATTCTTCGAACTCTGGAAATAACTTAAATTTAGTATTTGTTTTTCAACCAAAATCATTTAGCATTTTTAACGATTGACAATTGACACTTCAAAATAATAATAGATAAAGTTTGTTGAGTGTTTTAACTATTATGACGAAGAAATAGATGTTAGAAAAGAGAAAATAAATTATTTTGATATAAATATATACATTATCCGCATATTACCCATTACTGGGTGTGCCAATCTGCTTTGTATACAGATATCGGTAATGATGAAATATTTGTACCGTGCGGGCGCTTACCAGGCGTCACCTCACCGGCATTTATTGCTGGCGTGGAGAGTGCACCACAGGAATCAATTTTGTGCCATTAAAATATTGAAGTAATTTTAAGCGTCGGTCGGGATCGAACCCGGGTCTCCAGATTCGAAATCTGATGAAAATTAGTTTTCTAAGATTTTCTTTCGATTAGAAGATATTATATATATATATATATATATATATATATATATATATATATATATATATATGTATAACTAAAATTCAATATAAATAAATGTGAATATAAAAAAATTGTTATTGTTCTTTATTTAACTAAACGTAATAATAATTTATCCACAAAGTTCCGCAAATACTTAAATCATAAAAACTATTCATGTATTTATATGTGCAAATAAAATATTACAAAATAATAATAAATGTATCGATGCTTATGTAATTCCTAAAGGCATTGCTTCGTTTGGTGAAAAAAAAAATGCGTAAGTATCAATATAGGAAATTTTTAAATCTAGGAGATTCCTAGCTGCGAGCAACGGTTTAAATATCATTTATGAAATCGGCCGGTAACATTTTTCAGTACTCTTTAAATTTAAATGTTTCAATTAGGATATTAACATAATTTTCACACTACTAAACGTGAAAATTTTCTATTTATCTCATCAAATGAATAAAATCCATTGTTCATTTTTATTATGAAAAAGAATGTTTTTTCCTACCTTATTTGCTGTTGTAGTCCGGTACCACCCTAATTTTTTGTCGATTTCCAAGTTAAGCTCAAAACTCTGTAAAAATAAAATAAAAATATGTTAGATAATATATGTATGCATTTCAGTTTTGTTCAATTGTTCATGAATTTATATACCTCAATCATACGTTTCTCTGAATCTGACGCAACTTATTTGAGCAGAACCCAAAATACAAATACATTTTCATTATGAAATTTATATCACTAGCAATAGAATTAAATTCTAAACATGATGCATTATATTGGAAAATGCATTCTCTCATATTTACAAAGAATTTTTGATAAAAATCACGATATAAATGACGACATTCGCTTAATGTGAAGGCAAAGTAATAATTGGCCATAGCTAACGTGTATCTTTGTTACGAAATACCGGAATGAACAAGCTTACACGATAAAAGAAATTAGTTTTATAAATACGTATAATTTTAATACTGGCAATGTTTTGAAACATTATAAAGAATTGAAGTGGAAAAATATTATTCACAATTGATATAGTATGTGTAATGATATATTCTATAATATTTGACCCCATATTTTTACCTCTCGCTAAGAGAGGTATTGCATTCATGCTAAAAATCGCATATCCAGATTTTATTGAATAAGCACGTTTTAAGGTCCTTACAATCCGATTTTAACATTTTTACGATGATGTCTGTGTGTGTGTGTGTGTGTGTATGTGTGTGTGTGTGTGTGGGATGTTGGAAGGACGGTTACTCAAAAACTATAAGACTTAAAATTTGTTTAACAACGTATTTCCCAATCGGACATTCATGGGAAGATCTGAAAAGGTTTTGGTAATAATTGGACAACCGGAAGTAGAAGATTCTTGAAAAAAAATCTTCTAAATATTATTTTTTGAAAATTTTTCGTGGTAATATTAAAGAAAATTAAATTCTCTATCTGATACATTTAAATATTTTATTATATATTCCATAGATTTAGAGATAAAAGAAGTATAATATATAAAATAATCTGTTGTAATAAATTTGACAGCCGAAAGAATGCCATGAAAAATAGTTGATAATTTAAATTATTTGTAACTGACAGATAAATGACATTACTGAACACATTTTCTGGTAAGTACATACATTATATTATTTCTAAATGCATTATTAGTTAAATATTTATAGGTATATTACACATACCCTTCATATATACTGTTATTTCTGACAATGAATTGGAATCATCTCGAGAAACAAGGGTAGGACAAAACTTCTTCATAGAATCTAATTATGTGGAATAATTTAAAAAATCTAAATATATGGAATAGATATAAGTAGAATTTTTGGTGTAGAGTGTAAGTATACAAGAAATGTTAAATACATTAGGGCGCGAGCAGTCATGTGACTTTGTTGGCCTTGACAAGCAGATATGGGAGCCCATGTAAGAATGATAGCTAGTAATTATATATATAGATGTCATATATCATAATTTCTCATTCTAAATTTAATGATTTTCCAATTCCATGTGGTTTATTTTCCTCGACAAGTAAATTCCACACTCCTGATGACAAATTAACTACGTGAATTTAGAAAATCTTGAAATTTTTAATGAAAAGTTCTGACATTTATGTACATAATTAATAATTATCATTCTGAAACGGGCCCCCACGTCTGCTTGTCAAGGCCAACAATGAAACATGACTGTTCGCGCCCTATACTTATGTAATCAAAAAAAGACAGTGGCGAGAGGTATTGTGCTGGCCACAACAGATTTTTTTTTATTATTTTGAAGACAAATATAGAAAATAATGTACAAATTTAGTTAATATTGGCCAAGTTTTAATTTTTAATATCAACGTTTTAATAATATAATTGATAAAATTGTTTTTTTCCTTTCCCTAGTAAATTTTTATTAGGTGATTCAGCTCTGTGCTCCAGTAGGCCATCAAATTTTAGCTTGTATGTAGGGGATATTTTTTGTTAAGTTTAATTTTTTTTTAATTCTGTCGTTCATGCAAAAGGCATTAGTTAAAAAATATACTTTTTAATTTTCAACGAGAGTGTAAGACTAGCATTTTTTTTAATTTATTTTTTTGAATTTTTGCATAAAGCAAATTATATAACTTAAATAAATATAATTATTAAAAACTTTAAAAGTATAGAAATGGTGAAATTTATATAAAAAAAATCTGATGTGGCCAACACATGACTTCTCGCCATTTCCATTTTATGTTAAATAAATAAATATATCATCACGACATATTACCCATTGCTGAGTGTGCCAATCTGCTTTGTACGCAGATATCGGTAAATGATGAAATATTTCTACCGTGTGGGTGCTTACCAGGCGTTACCATTAAAATTCGAAGTAATTTTTGGCGTCGGTCGGGATCGAATCCGGGTCATAATTAACGAATTTAACATTTCTTGTACATACAAATAATTCAAATTCTATCTATTCTTTCGTTCTATGAGGAATTTCCTCCTACTCTACTAATATATTCAAAATTCTTTATATTCACTGACGTATTAGCGGTATTTCTTAAGGATATACCTATAATTTTAAATATTTGATTAATATTTCAATTCTTGCATTTATTTGTCAATTATAAACATTTAAATATCTCAACTGGTTTCCATGGAGTTGTTTGGGCAGCGAGATTTATTACAACAGATTATTTTATATTATATATGTCTAAATATATAGAAGATTAATATGTTTTTTAAATGTATCAGTTTGAGAATGTAAAGATTTTCATTATTGTATTAACATAAATTTTCAAAAAATATTTAGAAGTTTTTTTTTTTTAAAAACTACCACATCCGGTTGTCTTCTATTTGTTACCAAAACTTTCCTTTAATGTTAGATACACACAGTCATTATCGTAAAGTTAAAATCGGGTTGTAGGGTCCTTAAAACGTGCTTATTCAATAAAATGCGGATATGCGATTTTTAGCATGAATCCAATACCTCTGAACGAGAGGTCAAAACCTAATTCGGAGTACGCTATGAACAAAGTAACGTATGTATTAATTTGAAAATATTTCATTAAATGTCAATTTGACAAGATATATTGTCAAAAAAGTTATCAAAAGGAATCAAAACTTCTTATCTTGAATCTTATTTTACAGATATAAAATAGAATAGCAATATTCTTTTCCTGCCCGTTAATGTATTACAAGAAATAATATATTACATCTGAGGTGGAATATGTTTCATTACAGCGCAAGGTTGTAAAGAAACTCCCACCGAGGTATATATACTATTTCTTTCACAATCATCCTAATTTTAAATCAATAAATTTCAGAATAAATCATTGAATTATAATCTTTAATTTTGTTAATATTTTATGACAGTTGTATTGAAATTTGTTTAGCCTACTTTATTATAGGAATCAATGAAAATGTTGCTAGGCAACACCTGCATAAATATTGTGACGGTCCCTGCTCGGGCGTCATTTGTGACGGTAGCCCGGTTGGTTGTGGTGGGGCCATATTGTCGTATTCCTCTCTGTCAGCAAAGTTCGGATTGCTCGGGCGCCTTCGGCGGCGGATGCTGAAAGAGAGGGAGGATAGCTGGATAGCTATCTGCGGTGGTGGGTTAGGGTTTGTCTCAGAAAATCACGTAGTTATCTTAACCAACTAGTTTATTATACCCAACGTATGTAAAATGTAAAATAAATAAATAAAGAATGAAACCCTTTGTAAAAACTGTGACGGACTGTGTTTAAACTACAAGGGGATTGTGCTCCCGCGATACGGCAATATCACAGTCTCTGACGGCGATAAGTAAAAATGAAATTATCCAACCCTTGGAGTAGAAGTGAAATCAGTTATTCCCACGTATATTCCAACCTCTAAAGCACCGTCCATATCAAGCGCGCCGTACCGAACTGAACCGCGCAATACGTTCGCGAACGTTCACAAACCTAAATTCAGCAACGCGCGAGATGCGTCCACACCGCTTGTATCATTTTGTTGTTCGTTAGTGTTCTACTAGGTTCCGGCTTCTATGAGCAAAGTTCTAACGTAATTTTTTAACTATAATGAGAGAACTTGAAACTTGCAGTATTTATAATTTTGAATGATGCACTAGTAAAGAAAAAGCCAAGAAAACGTAGTCATTGATTTTGTGAGAAGGAACCCTTCGAAAAAATCGTCCAATATTTTATCTAAACACTATTTTTTACTTCGTTGTACGTAAGTAAAGGAAGTATTGTAATCGCGAAAAATTTCGGTTTTCAGATTTCAGCGGAAATATCCATTTTGATCATTCCTGAATCCATTTTGACTAATTTCGTCGTGACGTATGTACGTACGTACGTACGACCGAACGTATCTCGCATAACTCAAAAACGGTAAGCAGTAGAAAGTTGAAATTTTGTATTTGGGACTCCTATACCATCTAGTTGTGCACCTCCCTTTCTGGTTATTACACAATTTCCAGAAGTGGTACTTTACATGAAGCCTATAATAGATTTTAATGAAAAACTGTTTTAAAATATAATCCAAAACTTTTCAAATTTGGTATACAAGACTTTTATGTCAATCGAAATAACATAATAGATTTTGGTTAAAATAGGCTAACCGGAAGTGGTACATTACTTGAAGTTGTTAACAGTTTTTCTTGAATAAAATGATTTTATTTTGATTTTAGACATAAATTCTTCAAATAAAAGGTTTAGAGAGTTAATTTCTGCGTCTAGCACATCAAGTATTATTAAATTAGCCCTTTGTATAAGCGAGATATGTAATTTTAAAAATGTTCATATCAAATTACGTTAAATACGTGCAATTTTATGATTCGTACAATAACAAATATTATATTTTTATTGTGAAATTAGTCATATTCATTGTTGTAATCAAATATTTCTTTGTTGTAATCAAAACTCTCTTTAAAAACTCCCTTTATGGTCGCTATATATCTTACTGTTTTGAATTTAAAATTAATATTTTGTAATTTATTTATTAAAAAAATATGTATAGTTTAATAATCGTACAAGGAAGTCGTGTGGTGTCCACATCAGATTTTTTTGTTTTTGTATTTCTAATAATTTTTTGACCCAAAGGTGACGGAAGGTAAAATGCATTTTCTTGCTACCATATTGGTAAATTAGCATTACCCTATAAAAAGTCGACAGTAATGGAAAGTAATTTATCCACTAACGATAGCAACACATTCAATTGAATATAAACAAAACGTAACTAAGGACAGTAAAGTCGACTTACCGCATTAGGTCAAATACCCTAACCCCTAACAACAGAACAAATATATAAAAGTAAATAAAATATAAGTAGATATAAACTATATGAACTTATTTATTTGTAGAAACATTAATGGTACAATTTGAACAATTTTGAACATTAATTAAAGGTGGATTAACAATATTCGCAATGTTTACTGTATTAGTAAATTCTATGTCTTGATCGAGGTTTTCAATGTTAATTGTGAGTTAATTAACAATATTCGGGATGTTTACTGTATTACTATTACTAAATTCTTTGTCTTGAATAGGGTTTTCAACAATTCCATATGAAATCCGACATGCCTCAGCAATACCAAATATTATTGCAACTTTCCACAGAAGACATTTATCGTTGGGCGCACAACTAAGGAATCTGTCAATTTCTTTTGTGAATATTTTTGATTTTTACCTCTCGCTAAGAGAGGTATTGGAATCATGCTAAAAAACGCATATCCAGATTTTAGTGAATAAGCACGTTTTATGGTCCCTAGAATCCGAAAATAATATTTTTACGATGATGTCTGTTTGTGTGGATGTGTGTGTGTGTGTGTGTGTGTGGGGTTGTTGGAGACACATATTCTCAATTCCTATAAGATTAAAGACCTGTGTAACTACAGATTCCTCAATCTAACAGTAATGGGAAGAGTTGAATAGATTTTGGTAACAATTGGATAACCAGAAGTAGTAGTGTTTTAACAAAAATCTTCTAATTATTATTTTTTGAAAATTTATGTTATTACAAATTTTAAAAAACAAAATTCTTTATCCGACACTTAATTTTTACCTCTCGCTAAGAGAGGTATTGAATTCATGCTAAAAATCGCATATCCAGATTTTATTGAATAAGCACGTTTTAAGGTCCATACAATCCGATTTTAACATTTTTACGATAATGTCTGTGTGTGTGTGTGTGTGTGTGTGTGTGTGTGGATGTGTGTGTGGATGTGTGTGTGTATGTGTGTGTGTGTGTGTGGATGTGTGTGTATGTGTGTGTGTATGTGTGTGTGTATGTGTGTGTATGTGTGTGTGTGTGTGTGATGTTGGAAGGACGATTACTCAAAAACCATAAGACTTTATATTTGTTTAACTACGTATTTCCCAATCGGACATTCATGGGAAGATCTGGAAAGGTTTTGGTAACAATTGGACAGCCGGAAATAGAAGATTCTTGAAAAAAATCTTCTAAATATTATTTTTTGAATTTTTTTCTTGGTAATACTAAAGAAAATTAAATTCTCTGTCTGATACATTTAAATATTTTATTATATATTCTATAGATTTAGAGATAAAAGAAATATAATATATAAAATAATCTGTTGTAATTAATTTTACAGCCGAAAGAATGCCATGGAAAATAGAATTTAAATTGTTTGTAACTGACAGATAAATGTCAGTGTCAGAAATCCGGAGACATACTGAAGACTTTTTCTGGGAAGTACATACATTATATTATTTCTTAATGTATTAATAGTTAAATATTTAACATTATAGGTATATTACACATACCCTTCAGAAATACTGTTACTTCCGACAATGAATTGGAAACATCTCGAAATATTGGAAGAGTAGGACAAAATTTCTTCATAGAATGAATTTGAATTTAAAATAATCTAAATATATGGAATAAATGTAAGTAGAATTTTTGGTGTAGAGTGTAGGTATACAAGAAATATTAAATACATTAGCGCGCGAGCAGTCATGTGACTTGACAAGCAGATATGGAGCCCATGTCAGATTTTCGAATTCCATGTGGTTTATTTTCCTCGACAAGTAAATTCTACACTCCTGGTGACAAATTAACTACGTGAATTTAGAAAATCTTGAAAATTTTAATGAAAAATTCTGACATTTGACATCTATGTACATAATTACTAATTATCATTCTGAAATGGGCCCCCACATCTGCTTGTTAAGGCCAACAATGTAACATGACTGTTCGTGCCATATACTTATGTAACCAAAAAAAAGGAAGTGGCGAGAGGTATTGTGCTGGCCACAACAGATTTTTTTATTATATCTTCTACAGATTTAAAGATATAGATATATAAACTATAAAATAATCAGAGATAGTACTGCAGGCTTGAATTTCGTTACGTCTATATTGTCATGAACGCACATTGTTAATTTTAACATAGTATATACGCATCATAAGCTATTCGGTGACTTAATTATCCTCCATCTTTCATTAAAATACGCCAGCAATACAGTGTCGTTAATATCGACTACTTTTTTGGAGAGACATCACTCTTTAAATAATATTCTATGTTCTTTCATACCTTGTCTTCGATTTTTCCGGTAGTAAAAAAGCTCGCGCATCATTGGCAGCGCTTTCAATTTCCATAAATTCTTTGAAGTCGCTTATTTTATAGCAGAATCAATTAATTACAATAACATTCACAATCTTGGTTCACAATACAATGACACTTTATATTTTTGTTTTAATCAATTAGTTTTGTTTTTGCGCATCGCCTACTTTGAGCATTAAACACATACATTTATTTTACTTGTCACAAATGAAAATGTCAAAAATAATTACGAATTCAAATGGATATTCTTTCGTTGTAGCGAGATTTTTTTTATGCGTAAAGCGTTAGGTAAGTTTCTTTTCTGTCAGTTCACTTACCTTACTTGGTACGCAAATAACTATTATACAGTAAAATCACTGATTATTATTACACATTTTGTACAATTTTTAGTTACTACTTTCTTTCTACGCCACTGGTATTAGCTAGCACTTTTACTTTGATTAAGTTCAACGATTAAAGTTGTTGAGACAGTGTGCTCGAAACGGTAGTACGCTCAGTGTCAGTGTGAAGTAATCTTGCGGCTGCTGTGTCTACGCATCAGGCCAGGAGCAAATTTGGTAAGTTCACTATGTTGTTGTTCGCGTCTTATTGAATTGATGGTAAAACATACAATCACCGGTAAAGATTTTAGCAGCTAATTAAATAAACAAAACAGAATCGAAATATACTGCCAAATGATATATTTATCATCGATATCAAATATTTAAATTAAGCCCAGTTTAATTAGTTAAAATTTTAAATAGGAATTAAGATTACTCAAATATAAAAAATAACATGTATCCTAAAAGCTTTGATACAAATTTCAACATTTTTTTATGTAATATACTTAAAGTTTTTTAATAATAATTACCTGTTTGCATTGGGTTTTGAACGACATTTACATCCATTTTTCGAATTTTACACTAAGCAACTCCGAAATTAAGGGAAATGATCGTTTTTATACTGACAATATTGCAGAAGTCCCTAATAATGTCAGATATAAACAAAAGGCCAAATTCGCGGATAAGGTGTTGGTATGGTGCGTTATTTCCACAAGGGGTGTATCCAGGCCTTATGTAGGCCGAGTGAGTTGAAGCCCTGGATAGTTAAATAAAATTGGTCAATTTTAATGAAGAACACGCTGGGGATGATTTTATCTTCTAGCTAGACATTGCGTCCTCTTACTATACAACACAAACTCAAAATTGGCTGACCAAAACGTAGTCAAGTGGGGGGACCCGGATCCGGATTGTTTCGGTTTTGGATCCAAAAATATCCGGCTAATTGAATGTTAAAGTATCCGGATCTCGGATCCAAATCTCAGTATCAGTTTTTAGATCCGTATCTGAGTATTGGATCTTGAATCCGGATTCGAATATCTTGGAATCGTATTTTGGTATCATTTACTAAATAGGACTCTGTGAAAGTATAAATAAAATATTTTAGATGGGTTTGCCTTCACAATCAAAATGAAGAATCGGATCCAGAATTAAAATCCGAATCCGTAAATATAAGTACATCGAATCAAGATCCAAGTCCAGATCCGGATCCAAATTAGGATCTGGATCCAAATCCGTATTAAATTTGCGGATATCCGCTTCAATATCCGAACATTGAATATCCGAGTAACCGGATATTTTGAAATCCGGCTATTTGCATCCAAGTTTTGTCGGATCCTCACAGTACTAAAACGTTCCATTAGTTCTGTGAAACGACAATCCCATATCCTTTCGTAGGCTCGTCCCATGGAAGGTTGTTGGGCTCTTTTATCAAAATGAGGACGAACTTCAACGCATATCGTATTGAAAAAAATTGTATAATGTGTTTTTTTGTTGCATAATATAAAAAAAAAACATTTTTTTCGTGAACTTAATGGAAAAGCACGACTTTTCTCAATAAAAAACAGAAAAAAATGTCATTATCAACACTTTTCTGCTTGTCAAAAAATATCTTCATAGAAACATTTTTTTTACTTAGCAACAACCATACTATGTACAGTAAATTTTTTGAGAGATGTCCGATCAAGGTCATCTGTATCATGAACAAATTAACAAATTGGCATACATTTAGCTCCCTCCTTTAAAAAGGCTATAAGCGATAAGGATGGATATAACACGTTTGTCTTTCAAAAATTCATATTGTTTCGACTAAGTTAGGACATTCCATTTTAAAACGATGCTCGTTGTTGATAATACTTTCGCTGTAACGTAAATTTATATATTTATTCAGATACATTACCTTGGTTCATAGCCGTACGAATAACGTTATTTCCTATCAGTGTCACTGACACTGACATTGTGTCAGTATTTTAATTTTTACATATTTGGTTTTACATTTGCTAATAAACTTACCAGTTGATTTAATTTTGAATTTTTAATGCTGTTATTTTAACATATATTTTTAAAATAACAAAATAACAGTAGTAACTTATGTAACCTCACAAAAACTAAGCAAACTGAATTTACCAGAATGGGCGGAGCAAAAATCTGAATTCATACAATTCGTAGATAATCTTGATCTGACATCTTTAAAAAAATTTACTGTACATTCAAACATTAAAATTTGTTTATTTATTCATCGTTGAGCAGGAGTGATAAAATTAGACAATATGTATAGGATGGGGCCTAGAAACTTACGTTTTTAAAGGCGAATGTTAATTTTATTTACTAACTTTCTGAAAGGTATGAGCATAATTTGTGTTTCTTTGTTCAAAGTAATTTTTGTATCGCAAATGCAGCATTCACCTTTTTCTTTTATTTTTACTTCCTTCTAAAATTTATTTGTTCATATTGATATCGCTGATATTTTTCAACAATATTGATATCGTATCGGTAGAACTTAGTATCTTTGTATAAAATGGTTGGATTGCAAAGAAACAATAGTTTGAAGATAACAATTTTCATTGTGGTCCAGGAAAATAATAACGATAAAACTACTTACTAATGTGGCTTGATTTTACTTTTTAACGCGTATTTTTTATGGGATGTTTTTTGATTATTTTACATTTTTAAATTTATTCTTTGTTCGCGGAACCCTTATGAGGGGGCTTCCGCGGAATACATTTTGGGAACCGCTGCTTCAAAATAGAAAGTTTTTAGACCCCATCCTGTATAATACATCTGTAGCACTACAACTACACTACACAAATCATATTAAGTAGAAATATGTATTTTAGTTGTAACTACGAGGGGAGTATTTTTATAGCTACGAAAACAACGAGTTAGAGCATAAATAAAATTTTATTTTTCAACGTAAGAACCGTTAACACTAACACACATATTCCATCGTTTTTCTAATAAAGCTATGCCTTCAAAAAAAATCTTTTGGTTATTCTACAAAATACGACTTCACGGCGTTTTCCAAGTCATCATTCGATAATAAGCGACGCCCTCTCAAATGTTTTTTGGGTTTTGGAAAGAGATAATAGTTACAGGGGGCGGGGTCAGGACTGTACGGTGAATGTTGTAATTCATCAAAGCCGCATTCATTGACTACTGCTTGAACAATTCGTGCTTTATGCACCCTGCAGTTGTCGTGTAGAAACAGAGTTTTTTGAGTATAATTGTGGGGTCTTTTTTCGCGTATAGCTGCTTTCAAGTTCTTAATTGTGTCTTTGTAGACATTCCCCGTTATTTTAGTCCCTTTTGGCATATACTCAATTGAAAGAATACCCTCCGCGTCCCAGAAAACTGTGCCCATCACTTTCCCCTCAGTATCTTCGCCTTCATGGGTGGTGGAGAGCCCTTGTGAATCCATTGCATGGACTCTTGTTTCGTGGGAGGTTCAAAATGGTGTACCCAGGTCTCATCCCCGGTTATAATTCTGTAGGAAAAGTATTCATCTTGGGATAAAGCAGTCAAATTCTCCTCGCAAATTTGTCGTCTACACAGTTTTTGTTCAGGACTGAGCACTCTGGGAATCCATCGTGCCGACACTTTGCTCATTCCTAAATCTTCGTGTAGAATTTTAAAAACAGTCGTTTCCAACATTCCTATTTCTCTAGCAATAACTGAAACTTTTACTCGGCGGTCAGTCAACACCAAATCTTCAACTTTGTTGATGATTTCTTCAGTTCGTGCTTCCAGACGTCTTCCACACTTTGGGTCATCATAAATAGATTCCCTGCCCCATGTTGACTACTTGCATATGACTTGGAAATAGGACGGGCTGTTTTCTCCATACACTGCCACCATTCTCTCATGAATATTCTTCGGGCTACTACCTTCTTTCGATAGAAATTTTATGTTGCTTCTATGTTCAAGTTCAAGTTTCAAATCACTCATTTTCATTTCTTTAAACTGATATAAAAATGACAAATGTTAAGCGATTGGAATTAAATTTAGAGATGACACTATAAAATGTCACAGAAACTTGACATAAGAAAATTGTCGCGATAGCATATTGTTTTCATAGCTAGGTAGATAACATAAAAAACTTTCCTCGTAACTGTCAAATACCTATTATTATCACATGATTTAGTGAGACGATGGCAGCGAGAATCTTGAACGGCCCGGAACAGCAGTTGCAGAATGTCTCCTTCGGCAAGGTTCTTTTCGAGAGCCTCCAGAGTGGAGGCAATCATACCGCGATGGTAACATAATATAGTTCATTTCATCCATAAACAATTATTCCATTTTAGGGGACTCTAAAATTTGCTTATTCATTCAAAATTTACTTATACTCTCCTTACCTATAATTATACGGAAGGTACAATACAATCTCTATGATCTGGTTTTCTAGTTTATTTATTATTGAATAGACATCGTGAATCTTTTCTTCTAACCATGTGTACTTTCT
This sequence comes from Harpalus rufipes, assembly GCA_951394225.1. NCBI lineage: Eukaryota > Metazoa > Arthropoda > Insecta > Coleoptera > Carabidae > Harpalus > Harpalus rufipes. Next base: position 39,649,520 of record OX596283.1, read on the forward strand.
CATATACACAGTCTGTTTCACGAAATATGAGTATCAGATTATTGTTTTTATCTGATGTGCTAGAAAAGGCTACTTTGCAGTTATAAATTCTTAAGATTTGCATAAAAATTATTCCAGTCATCTTTCAGGTTCTCATAGAATTTTTCATTAAAAATTTCAAGATTTTCTAAATTCACGTAGTTAATTTGTCAAGGAGTGTGGAATTTACTTGTCTAGGAAAATAAATCACATGGATGGAATTGGAAATTCACTAAATTTAGAAAGAAAAATTATGATATTTGACATTTATGTACATAATTACAAGCTTTCATTCTGACACGGCCCCCATATCTGCTTGTCAAAGCCAACAAAGCCACATGACTGCTCGCGCTCTATTGTACATAACATTTCTTGTATACCTATACTGTACACCAATTACACCAAAATTTCTACTTACATCTGTTCTTTATATTTGCATTTTTAAATTTTAAATTCATTGTATAACGAAATTTTGTCTTCTAATTTTTTTAAATGTTTCCAATTCATTGTCGGGATTGACAGTATTTTTGAAGGGGATATATGTAATATACCTATAATTTTAAATATTTAACTATTAATACAATAATAATAAAATTCTTTATCTCTAAATCTATAAAATGAGTAATAAAATGATATGGTAAATTACTTGACTGGGATGGATGATGAAGGATGCCGATATTTCTGGATTTCAGTCAATGAAATAAAGATTGACTGAAATCCAGAAATATCGTCATCCTTCAAGTAATAAAATATTTATATGTGTCAGATAGAGAATTTACTATTCTTTAATACAAGCAAGAACAAATATTTTGAAAAAATAATATTTAGAAGATTTTTTTTAAGAATCTGCTACTTCCGGTTGTCTAATTATTACCAAAACCTTTTGAGCTCTTCTCAGTAATGTCCGATTGAGAAAAATACGTAATTAAACAGATATTAAGTGTTATAGTTTTTGAGAAATCGTTCTTCCAACCTCCCATACATCCACACACACGCAGACATCATAGTAAAAATATTAAAATCAAATTTTATGGACCTTAAAACGTGCTTAATCATTAAAATCTGGATATGCGATTTTAGCATGAATCCAATACCTCTCTTAGCGAGAGTTAATAATAAATGATACGTTATTATAACGTTACGTTTTCCATCACTGCTATTATCACTGCTCATTTGTCCAACAGTTTTTCTAAGTTTAAAGTATTCAAAAGAATTTTATAGAAATTAATCAATATTTGTGTAGGTTTTATAATTTAAATGAAATTAAATGTTCCCACAGACGTACTTCGATCTAATAACTGTAAAGTCTAAAAAACATTAGTTTACTGACTTTTACCAAGACTATAGTGTAACACAAGGGGGGTGAAACTGGCGCAGCTTATACTATTGGTGTTACTGCTCTTCCCAATGATGACCACTTTCACTAACTGGTGGTCGCTTAGATGATCGACCACCACTTGATTAAGGAGGATCGAACACACACACTTGCATTTATTCTTGGTGACAGAGGAGAACTTACATTATGGACACAGACATTATTTGGATTTTAACTAACTTCTTTATTTACACATATTTACACTAACATTAATCAATTATTAACTATTAAACTTATTATTATTGATTACTAAACTAAACATAACTAAATTATCTAAGACCGAGTACCTAAAACAAAAACTTTAACTTTATGAGAGGATTATCTCTGAGGGGTTGAAGAGGGTATCATATGGTATCAATATCAGCCCTGCATGTAGGCTTGCAATAACTTCTAGACTTGTCAACAAATAACTGTCTAGTCCGCTGACATTCAGTCTAAACAAATCGCTTTGGGAAAAATGATAATTATTTCTAAACATAATTTTGACTAACAAAGATAACAAACTTTAAATGTTGATCCTGTTATTGCTCGCCTTGTTACAATAGGTAGGTATTCGTGTATGATATTTTAGGTGGATGCAGTCTCCGATGAGCGCATATCGTACGTAGAGCTTTTAGGGCGGAGCGCCAGCGTGGCTCAGTATATGCAGTGTTGGGGACTGGACCAGAACGACACCATCTCCGTCAGCAGTGAAAACACATTCTACTTCACTATTCCCGTCGTTGGCGCATTCTATCTCGGTGTCACTATAGCCCCACTCAACCACTTATATACAGAAAGTGAGTCGCAGTCAGAATTATATAAGTATAATTTTGTGCACCCTATTTCAGGACACCATATATTAAAGAAATTTACTGTATTACGAAATAAGTAATGGAATACACATAAAAATATGCTTTGCTAAATTATGTTTGTAATAACTCATCATCAAGGTCAGCAGTTGATATATAGGTACAATTAATAAATGGCTAAAGTATTTCTCAATCATGTTTCACAATTACATAATATTTATGTAATAATTTAAATAGAAAGGCGACTTGATGGCATTGATATTTGATAAACAAAATAAGTAGTTTTGAAAAAAAAAAATTTGAAAAAAAAATTATTTCTAAAATAACAACTTTACAATATTTATTGAATACACGGTGTTTCCTTGAAAACATCCTGAAAATTCAACCAGTGGTCCTCAAACGGTAGAACAAAATTTTATTACTTGTGAACAGGCATGTCGGGGCAGTTATGGACATGTCCAAAAATTGACCGTGCTGGTCCAGAAATGAACCGTATTGCAGATGAGGCAAAAGAAAAAGAAAGGAAGAAAGCCCTAATTTTGGAAAAGCAAAACAAAAAAGAATAAAGCAAAAGAATTTTTTTAAGATAAATAATTCACCGCGAAAATTCGGAAAAAAGAATTTCATAAATTGATGTCAGAAACTTCTGACGATTTAGAAGACATTGATGACACGCATTGTCAGAAACTGACTTTATGTTCGTGAAATTTGCATCGAAAAGAACAATTGAACATGTTGTGGGTCGTATTCAAAAGAAAATAATGTTTAATTTATTATTGATTTTTAAAAAAATTATAAACGGTAAAATGTTTGTGCCCCCTGGTAACAAAGACATATTTAATGTTAATATGCACGATATTGTTCGCAAATTGCCAAATCCCATGTACAAGATCCGATCTTTTTTGTATTTTTCAGCAAATTTTGAAAGTTATGTTATGAGTTAATCTTTATATTTTCCATTGTAACAAACTTTAATATATTTTTTCTTCAGATATTTTCACTTTAACATAATATATTGTTCATTTTAACTAGTGTCCACATCTGCCCCGACAATTGTTAAGTACGATCCACATGTGCCCCGCTTTGCGACAGATACGGACATAATACATTATTGCTACAAAATAAACACATTTTCTTTTGATTGTAACAACTTAAGTTATCATTAACATAAAAAAATAAAAAATAAAATGTATTTTTTGTTCACAACTACCCTCCTACTACTCGGAATAATTGTTATGCAGCCCTTTACAATATTTATATCGTTGAAATCAGAAAAAATCTCTATCTAATATACAACCACTTAAAACAATATAATATTGTTCTCCCGTTTGAGAACCACTGGTTGAATTTTTGGCTTGTTATTACTGTTAAATTAGCCCTTTATTCTTGATCATTTTTTGTATATAACATTTTTCTTTAAAGTTGCACAAAAAAATATTATGACATTGTGGATTATGCTAAAAAATAACTGAATAATATAAAACAAATCTATTTTTTTTTTCGAACATTGAGTTTTCTTGTATTTTGGCGCTCAAAAGATATTACGTGATTTCTGACGTACCCATGAGTGACTAATTAATAAAATAAAACTAATATAATTACTTCTTAACCTTAAAATTAATTTTAATAAAAACTAAACACGTATTTCGATAATTAAGTTTTCAGCATCAGAACTACAAAATTAGGGTATGTTAAACAGAATACCCTAGATTACTCAACATGTCAGCCATGCCAGAGGTCCTAACAACTTCGCTTTATTTAGTAGATACCGAATAGTTAATATACGAAAAGATCCTTTTTTAACAGACGTAGAAAAATATGAATATGCCTTGAATATTATAATTGGAATTTTTTTAGGGGAATTAATTCATGCTATGAAAATTTCCAAGCCAAAGGTCGTCTTCTGCAATTCTTCTATCGTGGACAAGATTTTAAAGGTTATATACATCACGTATTTAAGGGGATTCATCTGATTCATTTTCATTTTATTATCAATGAAAAAAATGTCGTTAGGCAAGTTCATTCAACAGTTGTATTATTTGCATTAAATTTAATACTAAATAGAATTTGCAAAATAACGTCTCTAAATTTCTATAAATTTATAAATCTAATACCAATAAATATAATTATCATCATATTCACTCTCTTCGTCACTCATAGTAATGGTATTTTATAAAATAGTCTATGAAACAGCAAAACTAATGAAGATCAAGAAAACTTGCATTTCAAAAACTCATCTCATAAAATTATTTTAACTGTGTATATTCTGACTATTAGTACATACTCAAGTTTTCTGACCGTTTTGACTAGATCCAAACTAACGTATTTTTTGTAATATAAAATGCATCTACTTAATTTTTGTAATACTTAATAATTAATAAGCAACAAAATTATGAACTTAAATTAAACAAAGATGGGCGTGTTCTTGCACAAGTATATTGAAACAAACCTATTGCGTAGGTGAGCAAAAGGCTCAAATTTGTACAACGCGTTGTTGTGCTTAATCATGTGGCCGAAGCACCTCAAGGCGTGCATCGAATGGAGGACATGTTCTCTTTACCGATAGGTAACTTCCAACCAAAGCAGTTGGATGATGATCATACGGTCGCCATTATGTGCTCATCCGGTACTACCGGCCTGGCCAAGGGCGTTATGCTTACACATCGAGGTTACAAATCTGCTCTGCAGTACTTGTTGTAAGTATAGTATTGTTACGATATAAACATAAAATGCTCTTAATTAGCTTAAAAAGGTTTATTGGCTTTTTAACCAAACCCTATTCTTAGATAAGTAGAACTTAAAATTTACATGTACAATAGAATAGGGTATTCTCGCATATTTTTTTTATTTATTTTTCTTAAAGAACAGGTATTTCTAGGAGTACTTGTGAAGACCCGAATTAAAAATTTCTTTTAATAAGCGAGATATTAATTTTTAAAATTTAATTTTGGTAGGTCACGTGATACGTGACGTACTAGTTGTACGTACCAGCGGTGTACAATTAGTGGTTCATGAGTTTTCGAGATGGTATTCAGTAAGTATTGCAAAACGTAGGAAATCAAATATATTTAATTGTAATCTTACATATTATTACTAAAAAAAAGTAAAGATAGTTATAAGAAAACCATTTTAAGTAAATGATTACATTTATTTATCCCTACAGCTGTATTACGAATACTCCCGAACGAACCGAAGTAGACCCGAGCATGTACGTACCTAAGATGCGGCGTGTTATCATATTCGAGCATGTAGTAGGGATATCAACTGGTCTCCCATTGATAGTACAACTAGTACATCATCAAAATTTTAATGCTTTATATCTTTTGCAACAATCAATTTATAACATGTTTTTTTGCTTTTTCTCTCTCGTTTACCAATCAACTTTAGTATTTTAAATAACTTTTTAGTATTTGTAATCATGAGAGAATACCCTATTAAACTTAAGCTAAACCTTAACTTTAAGTAAAACTTATCAAAGTAGAACTTAAGATTACATCGGTACAAAGTACACATTGTCATTCCAATCACAACAATTATCACAGGCGTGCATTATCATCTAATGAGACAGACAAAAGGGGGCAGAAATAGTCATTCCTCCCATATTAAATGCGGCCTAACACCTCGTGAGTTCCGTAAGTCCTATCCGCAAAAGTATCTTCCTAGTTTAGGAACTATTTGCTGAAATATGGCTCTACTGAATAGTCACAACCACGACACTAGCAGTACCGTAGCCACATAACATCTCCCAAATATGTTCTCGACCTCCCAAAGAACCATTGTTTCTCAGATCCATTATGAGAGTGCAGCTTACGATCGCGCGTAGGTTTTAGACCTTTCGTGGATCTCAGCCTCTCATTTGGTGTTTCATTACTAGTGGTATCATAGCCACCAACACATGTCCCAGACATGTTGAGCTCCCAAAGGCCTATGAGTCCAAGACACATTGTGGAGAGCTTAGCTTATGGACGCACTTTAGTTTTAAACCTTTTATGGATCTCAGCCTCTCATTTAGTGTTTCACTACTAGTGGTATCATAGCCACCAACACATGTCCCAGACACGTTGAGCTTCAGAGGCCCATGTGTTCCAGAGCCATTATGAGAGTTTAGCTTACGATCGCACGGAGATTTCAGACCTTTCGTGGATCTCAGCCTCTCACTTGAAGCGTTTTCCTTTCACATACGGGTGTAGCACTTTTCATATCATTGTTCCTTTTAAGTGGGATAGACTACTCTTGTCTACCCGGTTACCTCTTCCCTGCCCCCGCAAAACACCAAGAAAATTTGCAAGTAATTGACTCGCTTGCATATTTTTACACCATTATGAAAATACTACACAGTAACCTTTAATTACTGCAAATTTCTTTATTGGCACATCCGCACACGTCCGCATAGGATTGATAACACAGACTAACCTTCCAAGAATCGGGGGTTATTGTTATTATATTTAAGAATGTCAAGTGTTTTCAAACCAATGACACGCAACCGAAAAGTGAATCTTACATTGTACGATTTTTTCTTGCATGCAGGCACAAAGATTTCGGCAATTACAACAGCAGCAAGAGGTCGCTAATGGTTCTGCCGATGTACCACGTATACGGCTTCAATGCGCACTTGTGCATGCTGGTATCACACATGTTGGTAGTAGTACTACCAAAATTTGAAGAGAAACTATTCCTCAGCGCCATCCAGAATCATCGAATCAGTTACATCGTTCTGGTCCCAACCTTGATACTCTTCCTCGCCAAACACCCATATCTCGACAATTATGACCTCTCCAGTCTCCGAGAGTTAATTTCTGGAGCTGCGCCGCTCGGCAAGGATGTTCAGGATGCCGTTATTAAAAGGTATTGGCGATGATGGCATAAAAAACGGCGAACATAATGAAAAAAAATTTTGATTGAGAAACAAAATGTTTACGCGTCTACTATGTGATATAGATTGGACGTTAACGTACGGCAAGGCTACGGACTAACTGAGCTAACAATGGTGGCAACTCTGCAACCGTTCCATGTATCTCGCTCGGGGTCCGTGGGCAAACTGGTACCCGGTATGCAGTGCAAAGTGATCAACGTTGAAACTGGCGCCTTACTCGGGCCTCACCAGCATGGGGAGCTGTGTTTTCGTGGAAAGCTAATTATGAAGGGTAAGAAACCAGAAATTATTAGGGGGGTAGGTTTTTTCAACAACAATATTCGCCGGGACCAAATCAGAAGCGAACGGAACGCAGTGATATTTTTGAGGACAGAAATTAACACATGGCTGTTGCTTTATAGGGTGACGCATTATTATACGCTTGCACAAATTTTCGATGATAGTCAATCCAGCAGTTTCTTTGGCAATGCTCAATTACCCTGCAACCATCTTTCGATGTTTTCGGCGTTTGTATTTGATCCCCAAACGATTTTTAGACCAAATCAAAACGGTTAGCTTTGCGCAAACGAACACAAAATTTGATTGCGTACCACTGTTAGACGAATGCGTCTATGACAAAGTACATCTAAGAGGTCAATAAACTACGCCCATACGAGAACTGTACTGAATTACGAGGATGAATCAAATATATTTTTTTTTAATTCTGAGTTTATTTTAAAAAGTATACAAAAACATGTTTTTCTACATAATCCGCCGCCCTAGAAACACATTTTTCCCAACAAATTGGTAGCTTTTTAATCCTTTCATCGTAGAAACTAGCGGGACCTTCACCTAGCCATTGGAGCACAAACTCCTCCACCGCACGTTTGTCGTCGAATCGATGGCTTCCCATCGCTTCTTTGACAGGCCCAAGACGGTGAAAGTCACATGATAACAAGTCGGTATTGTAATGTGGATGTTCCGTTTCCCAGCCAATTCTGTTCAATTTTTGCCTCGTAGTGAATGTTGTGTGGAGCCTGGTGTTGTCATGAAGAAAAATGTCATTTTTGACAGTTTGCTTTTTTTTCCTTTGATAGGACAATTTTGCGACCGAGTAAGTTGCAATAATATTGCATATTAAATCATTATGCGTTTGTCAGTCTTCATGAGATTTCGAACCGCCTCGATGTTGACTTCCGTAACGCTCATCCTTTGGCGGCAATCGTGGCTCTGATTCTCGCCCTTCAGAGAACTCCTTATGCCAAGCAAAGACACGGTCCTTAAAAACGTGTTGTCCCCGCACTGGGCCTTTAACCTCCGCAAAATTTCGGTTAGACTTACGCCCTCCTTGGTCAAAAACTTGATAATAATCTGTTGCTCCACGGAGACATTGCCTTCTTGTGTGCTCATGGTTTTCTTTAATACTAAAGAGACCTAAGCGAATTGGGGTCATGTCTACCCCCTTCTTAATAGCGCAAGCTAACTGCTAATCAACTCCATATGAGTCTATGACCCCTCTGGAATTAAAAAAAAATCAGGACCGTTTATTTTTGATTCACCCTCGTAATATTAATAAAACTTAATGGGGATGTTGATGAATAGTCAAAAATAGTTTTGGCGTGAATTCATGGATGAGGGGTTATTGTGTATGTTTCACGTGTGTATGTAGGCTACGCAGGAGACCCAGCCGCTACTTCTGCTACAGTTGATGCAGACGGTTGGTTGCACTCAGGAGACGTCGGCTATTACGACACAGAAGAGTTCCTCTATGTTGTTGACAGATACAAGGAACTTATCAAGTACAAAGGTTTCCAAGTAAGTTAGCAATAAATAGAAATATATGACATTGCAATTTGTTATAAATAATAAAACGCTGTTTCCACTTTTTGATAAACAGACTGTATATTCACAAAAAAAAAATGATGTGGCCAACACAATACCTCTTGCCTTTTTATTTTTTAATTGAAATATTTACATATTTACTAATGCTGCAAATTATATTAAGTTCCTTTACATATAACTATTGTCATTTGTTCTATTTACTATTTTCTTTTTAAAACGTTACTATTATTAATTTCATACATTTGAAATTTGAAATATACAAGGAGTTGTGTTTAAAGCTTAAGCTCCGAGAGTTAAATTATAGATTATTTTATAAATTTATCCATAAAATATATAAAGTAATTAATGGAAACCTGTAGACAATTTAATAATCTTTAATTTCTATAATAGCATAGATTGCGAAAAAATAACATTTGATAATTATTCACGATACAAGTACGTAAAGCTAGTCTTTATTCACGAATGGGCCAGAATTAAAACACGAGCGTAGCGAGTGTTTCAAGACCCCTGAATAACTATGTGTAACGTATGTGTATCGTACAATATTTTATCTACGATATAATGAAAAAACCCAATAAATATAAAAAAAATACTTTTATTTATGAATCAGGATCACAATATTAAATGAGAAGTTTGCCATGATAACAAAATATTCACCATGGCTTTACAAATTTAGCGTGTTTAAAAAATTCAATCACTCCTTGCTCGGCAAGCCGTGACTAATGAAATCTTGTTACTAAACAACCGTTCTATAAACTTAAAACTAATATCTAAACATTAATTATACGCACTATCGTAGATAAAAGTATTTTTGAAGAAAAACTATTTTAAGCTTCAAGTAAAGTGACATTTCCGGTTATCCGATTGACACCAAAATCTAATGGCTTCTTTCCATATTAGAATAAGGTAGAAATATATGGTTTCAAAATTTTCTGAATGATAAGAGTGTTCAGAGAATCCAAACACAAACATACACACACATAGACATCATCGGATTCTATGGACCATAAAACGTGGACATTTACCAAAATCTCGATATGCGATTTTTAGCACGATCCCTACACCCCCATTACCAAGGGTAGCGGGAGGTAGTTTAAAAACGAAGTGTACTATTTCGAATTACAAACCCAGTTTTATAGGGAACCAACAAAATTGTTGTGTGCAGGTGCCGCCAGCCGAAATAGAACACTTGTTGTTGAGCCACGGGGACGTGCTGGATGCGGCCGTGGTGGGATTGCCGGACCCACAATCTGGGGAGTTACCGCTCGCCATAATCGTGCGCAAACCCAACTCTAATATTACCGAAACCGACATCAAGGATTATGTTGCTAGTCAGTACTTTTTTAAATCTTCTAAATATATCCTTGGTTACTACAAAAATGTTTTGACCATGTTTTGACTTAGTATGATTTTGATTGATTAATGTTACTTGCGGAATAAAAGTGACCCCAAATGGTCATTTTTTTCTGAATGCAGTAATAACCAAGTTAGTCTGATTGTGTATGTTGTAGAGAACGTGTCATATCATAAGCGCCTGCATGGGGGCGTGCGATTTGTGGCGTCCATCCCCAAAAACCCCACCGGCAAGATTCTGCGCCGTTTATTGCGCGAACAGCTCGCCATCCCTCAAAGCAAGCTATAACACGTTCAAATACTTAATTTGGACCAACTTTATGTCTCGATCAAATGTATTTTAATTTGAAGTTATGTTGTTATTTGTTAAATAATAATGTTTAAATATTATTCAATTTTTCTACAAATCAAAAACTAGAATTACTTTATTTTTTTTCTTTTAGGAGTATAGTCTTCATTAATATGTATTTTATATATCTTGTTATGTAGGTATAGCTTAATAGTTAATTCACAAGGGTATGACATTAGCTATATATATTACTCGGTTAATAATTAAACCTGTTTTGTATTTTAGGAACAACAAATTTTACTTTTTGATAAAAAAAAATACTTATTTTATAGGTAAGGTCCGAAGTGTGTTAAGTCGGGTATCTGATACATTTAAATATTTTATTATATCTTTTATTGATTTCGAGATAAAAGAATATAATATATAAAATAATCTGTTGCAATAAACCTCGCAAGCCAAATAATGTCATGGAAACCAATTGAAAAATCCAGAGACATTACTAAAGATTTTTCTTGCAATAGTAAGTAATTTTCCTACTCCCTAAATATATCCCCAAAACATAATGCTGTGAACGCCGTATTTAAATGTTACTATTAAATGTCTTAAATTTTCTACTTTGATTTCTTTATTAGGTTTTTAGTAACGAAAGTTTAATACATTATATTAGAACGAAGTCAAAAAATTTGCAGAACACCTAAAATTTGAAGTATTTCAAAATAACAATTAAATACATCGGTGACATCATTACGTTTTGGGGGTATATTTAGTCAGCGGGAGTGCGAAAATTAGTAATTATTGTAACAATCCTGGATAGCAAAGATTACCTCGATATTTTAAAAGCAAATTTAAAGCAGTGCCGAAAAATAGGGTTAACAGACAATTATAATTCCATGCATGAGAATAACCCGAAAATAATTCACGTCTTGTAAGAGAATGGCTATTGTACATATAAGCATAATCGTCCCCCACAGTCTCCGCATTTTAAGCAGATTGAGAAATTGCAAAAGTTTTTTGAAAGAAACAAGAATATAAACCAATAAAACCAAAAAATAATTTAAAATTAATTGCAAGAAGAATGGCAGAATATAATGCCATCGGTAACCAAAAATTTAGTAGATTCAAATTAGTTTATTAATTAAATGCTTTGATTATAATACAAAACTTTTTTTATCATAATTGTAAAGTTTTGCAGATACAATGATCGTGCATCAGTTTTTGCAAAAAAAAGTAAATTAAAAAATACGGGCATTATAATTCGAGAAGACCTCACTCGTAACCGATTAAATTTAATAAATGAAGCAAAGAAAAAGTTCGGAGTTAATAATACTTGGTCACGTGATGGTGTTATATGTGTTAAAATAGGTATTAAAATCCATAAAATATCGACCTATTCTGACTTTAGTAAACTAATCTAGTGAGTTACGTTTACCTACCTATATTATAATATATTTGCACACGCATGGGGTACAATGTGTTCTTTTGTTTAGTTGTATTTTGGAACTTCAATTCTGATTTAGTTCTAAGTATTAATTAAGGATTCCTTTATTAAAATATAAAGCAAAATAATAAATTCGTAAATATATTTAACGTATATAAATATAATATAAACAAAATAGCACATTTTTTCAATTGTTATTAAAATATATTCATATTTTTTCTACTATTTGCTTTGTGAATCAATTCTCGTATTCACAGATTGATTTATTCTTTATTGTTTGTACAATACTTGTCATCTTTATACCTGTTTATGTCTAGCGATCAGATCAATGACCTCTCAATATTCTCAGCAGATTATTAACTGCTAGTTTCTAGTACGTTTACATTAAACCGTGTTTTCGACTTTTAATAATTTATATTATGTTTCATATAGGTCATTTGAACATGGGATCACTAGGCACACATTTCAGTGAATTTAAGGATTTCATTTGTAATAACAACTTTGAAATTTTTGCTGTTACGGAAACCTGGTTAAATGATAATAGTAATAATTTTTCTATACCTGACTATGTATTATTTAGTAACGACAGAGCATCGAGACGTGGTGGTGGAGTGGGATTTTATTGTAAGTCGCATTTGTATCATAAGATATCTATTCTACATGGTATCAACATTCATAGTGCTCACTTGGAACAATACTGGATTAAAATCTGTTTGGGTAGTATTAAACTTATTATTGGGGTGATATACCGACCACCTAAAGCTTCATATGTTGATTTTATTAGTTCATTAGAAACTTCGATTTCTTCAATTTTTACTGAGGCTAATTATATTGTTTGTGTTGGTGATATTAACATAAATTTATTTTCATTAAATAGTAATTCTGTTAAACTTTTTAATTCACTACTCAGTGAATTTGATTTATGTCAACTTATCTCTGAACCCACACGTATAACTTCACACTCTGAAACACTCTTAGATGTCTTAATTACTTCTTCCAGGGAGATTTGTTCGGAAATTACTGTAACAGATATGTATCAAGTAACTGACCACAGATCTGTTTCATGTAAACTAAAATTGAGTTCTGAAAATAAACAAAAACCACAAATTAAGCGGTTTCGTGACCTAAAAAATATTGATATTTATAATTTTAGTGGTAGTTTAAATGGCTTTAACTGGCAACACTTTTTTTCTTGCCGTGATCTTAATATTAAATTACAATTACTCAATGGCATTATTTTAGGTTTGTTTGATGAGTATGCTCCAATAAAAACAATCAAAACTCGTTACAGTCCATCACCATGGATGACAGATGTTTTGCGAATAATGATGAAGCACAGAGACAATGCATTATCACAATTTAAACGAACTAAGTCGCAAGGGCATTGGAATTATTACAAAAGCTTAAGAAATTATACTACTGAGGCGATTAAGAGGGAAAAGAAAGCATATTTTGAATTTAAATTAAAAAACACTCGTAACAATAATCTATGGAACACTTTTAATGAATTCAATGCTCATGCAATACCCAAAACATTAATTCCTAGCAATTTATGTGATGTCAATGCTATGAACGCTCATTTCATTAACTCTGTTCCTTCATCTGAACCAGATAAAAAAACATTACAATTTTATCAATCTCATCGGTATTCCTTTAATAATGCTACTTTCTCATTTTCTCCAGTTACTGAATCTGATATATCGAAAATATTTTATTCATTAAAATCAAATTCTATGGGACTTGACGGCCTAAATCTTAGTATGCTAAAAATAGTATTTCCAGATGTTCTACCACAGCTTACGCACTTAATAAATGAATGTCTTTTGCAAAATAAAGTACCTGATGTTTGGAAGCAAGCTGTAATCAAACCTATTGCTAAAACAAAAATACCCTCGTCTTTTAACGATTTAAGACCTATTAGTTTACTCCCCACACTTTCGAAAATTCTTGAAAAAGTTGCACACTTCCAAATTTTAGAATACTTAAATAAATACAATATTCTACCAGAAATTCAGTCAGGTTTTCGGCGAGGTTACAGCACAACATCTGCACTGCAACACATCCTTGACGATATTGTTAATGATCTAGACAGTAAGTATTTGGTACTTTTAGCCCTCCTAGACTTCAGCAAGGCCTTCGATACATTGAATCACGAACTTCTTCTCGCTAAATTGCATTATCTTGGTTTTAATAATAACAGCATTGAATTCATACAAAGTTACCTATCTAATCGCTCTCAAGTAGTTAATATAAATGACACTAATTCCAGTCATGTTTCGATTTCTAAAGGGGTACCTCAGGGCTCTATTTTAGGGCCGCTACTATTTTCAATATATGTATTCGATTTGAATAAGAGTATAAGCTTTTGTAATATTCATATGTACGCTGATGATACGCAACTGTATCTGTCATTTGACCCAAGTAAACCTAAAACTGCCGTTGACAACATGAATGCGGACTTAGAGGCATTAGCTCAATTTTGTAATAATCATTGTTTATACTTAAATGAATCTAAGTCTACGGTTATGTTGTTTGGGAATGAGATTAAAAGAAAAGAGTTGCTATTGAATAATGCAATTTCCATTAAAATAAATAACAAGAATATTAACATTTCTAATTCCGCAAGAAATCTAGGATTACTTATTGATCATAAGCTCAGGTTTAATGATTACGTCACCTTGTTGATAAAGAAAGCATATCTTGCCTTAAAGAACCTTTATATGAACAGGTTCATTTTGTCGAAGCACAACCGTATGATTCTATCTAGTAGTCTTGTATTATCAATATTTAATTATTGTGACACAGTTTATGGACCACACATTACTTTGTTTGATGCCAACAGGATACAAAAGGTGCAGAACTGCTGTGTTAGATTCATACATGGTTTGCAAAGACATGAACACGTTTCTTCTTATTTAAAAGAGCTCAATTGGTTAGATATGAAACAGACTAGATTTTTGCATATAGCTTCTTTGGCACATCGCGTAATTCAGAACAAATCTCCCTCTTACCTTTATAACAAAATAACTTTGCGTACATATCATCACAATCGTAACTTGAGGAATAATTTAACATATCACATCCCTAAGTTTAATTCTGCATTGTACAAACGCACATTTTCTTATACGATTCCAACGACTCTTAATAGAATTTCATCCACACTTATTTCTCTGAAGCCTGTTACATTTGCTAAAAATGTAAAAAAATTATTACTACATAATGACATATCAGTCTTTTGAAATCCTTATTTTCCTTTCTACAATATGTGTTATATTATATATTTTATTCATTTCAATTGCTTTTGTTTATCTATATGTTTTTGATTCACATTTATTATATGTTCATTACACTATATATATAAATTTTATTTCAATGTAATAATATGTATTTATGATGTAAGGTTAATATGGAAGAACAGCTATTGCTGAATATTCGCCAATAAAGGTATTTATTATTATTATTATTATTATTATTATAAAATTATGAATACATTCAATGTTTACCCCATACTATAAATAAAATAACTACATATAATAACGTAACATAATGCTTTTAATTTTGGATTAAAAAATATATTTTATTGGGTTTTAGATTGCTATTTTTCTTAAAATACATTGAAATTATTGTCGCAGGGGGAATTTTTTGTATGACTATGTATATATCCACATATCGGGTGATAGCGATTAGGGTGAACATAGGGATTTAACATTTGATATTCAAAATCCTGTATTCCTATTCATTTTCAACTATAAATCGCAAAAATAATTAGAATTAAAACGTTATTTACATTTTTTTACCTCTCGCTAAGAGAGGTATTGGATTCGTGCTAAAAATCGCATATCCAGATTTTAATTATTAAGCACGTTTTAAGGGACCCTATAATACGATTTTAACATTTTTAAGATGATGTCTGTGTGTGTGTGTGTGCGAGTGTGTGTAAGTGTGTCTGAGTGTGTGTGAGTGTGTGTGTCTGTGTGTGTGTGTGTGAGTGTGTGTGTGTGGATGTATGTGTGTATGTATGTGGGACGTTGGAAGGACGATTACTCAAAAACTATAAGACTTTATATTGAACTGAAAAGATTTTGGTAACAATTGGACAACCGGAACTAGCAGATTCTTGAAAAAAAATCTTCTAAATATTATTTTTTTGAAATTTTTTCTTGATAATATTAAAAAAAATTCTATATCTGACACATTTAATTTTTTTATTATATCTCGTATAGGTTTGGAGATATGGTATATAATAATATAGAATAATCTGTTACGAAATATATTATTGTATTATTAATTAAATATGTATTTAAATTATAGGTATGTTAATATTACATATACCCATAAGAAATACCGCTAATACCGTCAATGAATTTGAAGAATTTTGAACATATTAGAAGAGTAGGACAAAATTACTCATAGAACAAAAGAAGACATGCAATTGCAATTATTTGTGTGTACAAGAAGTGTTAAATTCGTTACTTATTTATAGGGCGCGAGCAGACATGTGACTTTGTTGGCCTTGGCAAGCAGATTTGTGGGTCCGTGTCAGAATGACAGCTAGTAGATATTTACATAGATGTCACAAATGTCATATATAATAATTTTTTATTAAAAATTTCAAAATAATCTGATATCATGTTGTTTATATATCATCAATAGTATGGAATATTTGTGTGTACAAGAAGTGTTAAATTCGTTACTTATTTATAGGGCGCGAGCAGACATGTGACTTTGTTGGCCTTGGCAAGCAGATTTGTGGGTCCGTGTCAGAATGACAGCTAGTAGATATTTACATAGATGTCACAAATGTCATATATCATAATTTTTTATTAAAAATTTCAAAATAATCTGATATCATGTTGTTTATATATCATCAATAGTATGGAATATACTTGGCGCGGAAAATAATCCACATGGATTTGGAAAATCATAATGTTTTGAATGAAAACTTATGATACTTGACATCCATGTACATTATTACTAGCTTTCATTTTGACACAGGCCCTAATATCTGCTTGCCAAGCCAACAAAGTACATAAATGCTCGCGCCCTATGCAACAAAAAATTAAAATGGCGGGAGGTATTGTGCTGGCCACAACAGATATTTTGTTATGTTTTTGAGTTCTTCACAATTTTAAAGAAGTATTCATTAATTATTTATATTCTACCATAATTTCAAGTAATGTAATTTAAACATTTTTCATAGTGGCTATTGCTAATAAGGAACAATTTTTTTGAAATTTCTATTTCAAATTGCATAGAAACCAAAAAGATAATAAAAAATTAAAAACTACTTTACGCAACTTTTAATTCGGACTAACTTTACACACTCTCTATATTTTTTGCCGTAAAATGAACAGGAGATCAGATATTGTATGAAACTTATGCCACATGTTAAATCCTTATGTTCATACATACCTGCAGCCACTCGGTATATAGAAAATAAATCAAAATTTCAAATTAATAAAATATATATTCTTTTTTTTTAGTGTAATATGTCACATTATTGGGAAACGTTTTCAAAAACACGTATTTTATTGACTTGCTTGTATTTTATAAAAGTAATTGCTCTAAATTGGGACTTGAGAAAGAACAAAGTCGACATGTTGGTTGTTTGCAAGAAGCCATTTGCTTTGATCAAAGAGTTTCATATCTCGGATAATTGTTGAAAGTTGAAATTTCTTCCCCAGCCAATCTCTGATACTGACGCAGTAAATTTTGAATAAACTGTGGAATTTTTGTTTCAAATGTGACCCTGCCCTGCCAGCGGAATTCTTTCTTAAATTAAAAAACTTCTTTTATTAAGTTTTGCGTAACATGTGTATGTGTATATTGCGAAATTCCTTTGCGAAAATATTCAAATGTGGAAAGATTAGTTCTTGATTTTCGTTATTGTTTTAAACTGTAACGGACAAAGTTTGTATAATACTATCTCTGTTCCATAATAGTTGTTGCACTTAGTAATTTCTATTCTAATTATTGAGAATATTGCTAATCAGCTATAAAAAAGTTGATACTCTATCGTTTAATATTATAACATACATTAAATTTACTCAGAAACAAAATTAAAGCAATATTTTTTAGTATACTTACTATAAGATACGATTTTTCTATAAACATCTGATGCGACCTTGGGAGATCGTGTCAAATATACAGACTGGTGACCGGCATAGCCGAACATAGGATTTTAACATGTAAAATCAGACTTTCCTAATTTCCTGCTTCAATTCAAATTTTCATCTAAATCAATAAGCAAAATTAATTTAACTTGCCTTATAATAGCAGAAATTAAGTATGAAAATGTCCAAAATCACCTGAAAAATATAGCAATGGCAATGGAATTGAGACAAAATAAATAACAAATGTCTAACGGTTTATCTGTCATGTTAGGGTAATTTATTTTTATTAGGTATTATTTCTAATTTTTGTTGCAGTTAACAATTATCTGTTAATTTAAATTGATATTTATTCACTTGAACATAAAGTAAAAATAATAAAAAAAATCGTCTAGCTTGGCAGATAAATCATTAACATTTGCTAATTTTTTGTTTCAATTCCATGGCTATTTCTAATTTTGCGGTGTTTTTCGATATTTTCCTACATTTTTCTGGCGTTACAAGGCATACAAAATTTTGTTTATTGATTCATATGCAGAAATTTATGCCCCACAACTTTTATTTGAAGTTTTTTTTATCTAAAATAATTAAGGAAACAGGAAATTTGTAAATCTGATGTTACATGTTAAAGTCTTATGTTCGTCTGTGCCGGTCACCACCCTTATGTTTGTTTTGTTGTCTCATTGGCTACTAGATAATGAGGATAGACTGATTTTGACCGAAATTTTACTTTTTGAAATAATTTTTAAACAATTGGTATGGATAATTAAAAAAATATTTCAAATAAAAAAGTTTAATATATTTGTATTATAGGTACTTATTTTTTTCTCTTTACATTGGTATGAGGATTAATTTAGAAAAAAAAAAATGTTTTACCCTTACCGCTTGAATCTTAGATTATTCATTATTTTCTATAAAATTTTATTGCTAATATTTCATTACTTTTTCAAAATTGTATTTTATTTAACTTAACTAATTCCGTACCTATTCCGTTTATATTTTAATTCTGTGGTTTTAATTTGAAACAAATTAATTTAATGGCCATATAGAAAATAAATTCCAAATAAAACTTGACCAGTGATACAGATGTAATAAATATATATTTTTTTAAATGAATGAGATTTACAGTGGAAGGGGGGGGCTAAAATAGTTTCGCTCCGTATATATTTTCTCGGGAGGGGGGGGGGGTAAACGCCCCCTCTACCCTATAGTCGGCGCCTATTACACTAACGTGATCTGTATATATTAATGCAGAGATTATATTTTCATTTATTTTATTTTCATTTTGTAAACTGTTGTTATCATGTCAGTATGGTAGTTACCAGCCTACTTCTGTATACGTACACAAAAGATTAATATCCTGAAACCGGTAAAATAAAACATCTTACGAGACTTGTCAATATTACAGATACTTCCAAAAATAAAATAAAAATAAAAAAAAAACAAATTTAAAATTATTCGCTCCTACCAAAATCTTCGATATACGAAACGGCAATACAACTACTTATGCTACTTAGGTCGGTAAAACAAAATAAGTACCTTATTTACAACGAAACAATTCCCAATATTTCTTCTATCCCCTTTACGCTTTACCACATTTCAGTACCAACCCCATAATGTAGGATATATCGCATCCTGGAGCTAATGCTCCTGGCTATGCCCTTGCAAGAGGGCTCAGGTTTGGAAGAGAGAAATCGATAGAGATATAATGCACGTGTCAACTGTGGGGGCTCCAACGATTTGGCTTTTTCACCTTACGCAGCACATCTACACTCTGCGTCGGCAGAGGCGGACTTATAAGAATCCGAAACGAGAATTTGGATTATGTGATTAGACAACTAATGGAAAATAGAGTAGAACATTAAAACGAGATTTAGAAAAGTAAGATTTTTATATGGATTAACATATAGATGCGTGTCTACCGGGTGACTACTTGAAATATGTTTTATACGGAATACAATATTTTTACCTCTCGCTAAGAGAGGTATTGGATTCATGCTAAAAATTACATGTCCAGATTTTAGTAAATAAGCGCATTTTAAGTTTCATAGAATTCGATTATAAAATTTTTACGATTATGTGTGTGCGTGTGTGTGTGTGTGTTTGTGTGTGTGTGTGTGTTTGTTTGTTTGTTTGTATGTGTGTGTGTGTTTGCTTGTTTTTGTATGTGTGTGTTTGTGTTTTCGTGTGTGTGTGTTTGAATGTATGTGTTTTTGTGATTATTGTGTTTTTGTGCTTATTGTGTGTTTTTTTGTGTTTATTGTGTGTGTTTGTGTATGTGTTTGAGTGTTTGTGTGTGTGTTTTGTGTATGTTGGTGGTACGGTTTCTCAAATTCTATAAGATTAAAGACCTCTGTAACTACGGATTTCTCAATCTAACAAGAACATAAAATTCCCTATCCGATACATTTAAAATTTGTATTACATCTTCTATAGATTTAGATATATACAATTATAATCTATAAAATAATATGTTGTAGTAAATCACAGCCCAAACAACTCCATGGTAACCAGTTGAGAAATTAAAATGTTTGTTATTGACAGATAAATGTCACTAATGTCAGTGTTAATATTTATTATTGTACTATTACTTAAATATTTAAAATTATAGGCATATTACGTATACCCTTCAGAAATACCGCCAATCCCGTCAATGAATTGCAAGAACATCGAACATTTAGAAGAGTATAATTAGTGTTATAGGTGTAGAAATTTATTATGTATAACCTTTTTTTGAAACATTTATGTCTAAAATTGATAGGTAACTACAGCAAAATAATAATAAAAAAATTGTATACCTGGTATAACGTCAAAATACAGAAGGCCGCAAAACTAAACAATTAAAGAGATGAAATCTCAGTCAAACAACATTTACGAGTATTCTAATAATACAAAACTGACGTTTCGGTACACTCTTGCAACTTCTTCAGGGTAATATCTTACAAAATATTATATATTCTCATGTACACAAAATACATTCGTTTTTATATATTGTTTTTCAACAAAGTACAAAGGTTCATAAAAATCACATTAGTTTATTCTCATATCCGATAACAGAAGGTACAAGAGTGTAGCGAAACGTCGGTTGTAAAATAATATTCTGTTTGACTGAGATTCCGATTAATTGTTAACAACTCATTTATACCACTGTTGAGAAATTTCTCACATCGAGCATTAAATTCTGATAAAATTACGAAATTATATAAAATTTGTTGTATAAAATAATGCTAGAAGATATTGTAATTTAAGTTTTAGGTTTACTTGTCATCTACTTGTTCTAAGTTTAAATAAACAATGTTTCATTATTAGATATTACTGTCTTTTTCAAGTTATGGTTAAATTTTTTTAATTTGATATAATCAATAAACATCTTTCTAGCTTCCTTACTTTTTTAGATTTCTAATTAAGTGGTAGGGTTTTTGAATAAATAAGCTTCAATCGGCGTTAATTTCTTTACTTCACAAATTTCTTATAATGTCGATGGATCATGTTTAAATATAGAAAATTAGTTACTGGATATTAAGAAATAGAAAAATAAACATTGATGAATAATTATATAACAGACATTTTTATTGAACGTTTTTGTAGAAACGCTCAATCTTTAAAATATAATAACTTCTAAGAATTTTTTTTTTGCGAAAAACAGTTTAAACATACTTGTCGCTGTATGTAACTCATTTTTACAATATTAGGATTATGGTTGTTTTTGCCAAAAGCTCTTCAATTAGAATATTAACATAATTTTCTTACTACGAATGTAATTTTTTCTACGGACACTATTAAAAATAGTGTTAAAAAAGTGACAAATGGAACAACAAATCGTCATTTTTGATAGGTCAAAAATTATTAAAAATACAGTGTGTTTAATAAAAAAAACTCGGGGTAGACTATGAACAGAGAAACGTATGTCTGATTATTATTTATTTCAAAAGTAAAGTTGTCAAAATTGATCTTGAAATATAATTCTAAAGAGAAAAGGTAATAAATAAGGATACAGTATATTGTCATTCGTTGTTTTCCAATTTGTTTCCATTTCTAAAATACAATTCAAGAAGAAAATATTTGATTTCTTTAGATAACATTTTTGACAGTATCTCTTTTCAAATTGACATTGAATTAAATATTTTTACATTGACATACGTTATTCATAGCCTGCTCCGAGTTACGTTTTTTTAACACATTGCAAATTTAAATGAAAAATAGTGTTTGTAGAAAAATAGTGTATGATATATGTGTTAAAAGTGATTTTATTTGGACTCCGTCACGCCGTGTTCCAAACTTTCTTCTCACCAAATAAAATGTCACTTTTAACACGTATCATAATGAACTATTCTTTATTAATCTAAACAAATGCATAAAATTCAGTGTTTAGTTTTATTATGAAGTGGTTTATGTGCTTTTCGTACCTTATCTGCTGTTGTAGTCTGGTTCACTCGAAGATGTTCTCGATGTCCATGTCCAGTTCACCACAAAACTCTGTAAATAGAAAATAAAGATATGTTAAACAATAATTTTTTTAAATTCATTTTTGTTTAACTCTTCATAAATGTTTTATATACCTCAATTATACGTTTCTGTGTTTTCTGCGCTACTTATGAATAGAATCCAAATCACTAACATTTTTTTAACATGAAATTTATATCATTGGAAAGAGAATTAAATTCTAAACACGTTGATATATATTAGGAAATATATTTTCATAGATTTTTTGATAAAAATCACGATATAAACGACGACATTCGTTTCTCGTGAAGGCAAAGTAATGACTAGTCATAGCTTAACGTGAATGTTACGAAATACCGGAATGAACAAGCCTACACGATAAAGAAATAATTTTATAAATACATATAATTTTAATATTGGCAATGTTCCAATGTTTTTAAATACACACCGGCATAATTAGAAGTACTCCAAAAAAAGCTATATATTTCAAAAGGTATGAACCCTCTTATCAAGAGTTAACCATCATTTCTGTTGTTGTTCCAATTTTAAGTATTTAAAATAAAAAAATCTGATGTGACCAACACAATACCTCCCGCCATTTACCTATAGGGTCTCGTTGCCGCATGCCTGATGGCTGGTCGTGAATCTGGGGAATCCGATTCGATCCCGATGAACGTGAAATAATTCGAATTTTAAATGGTATAAAATTAACCCTTGTGGTAAACGCTCGCACAATACAAATATGTCACCATCATTACCGAAATGTGTGTACAAATCAGATTAGCACACCCAGCAATGGATAATATACCGTGATAATATATTTATTTAATTCTTTATTTAAATACATACCTGCATATTTACTAATGCTAGAAATTATGTATTCCTTTCCATAAAACTATTGTTCTATTTACAATTTTCCTTTCAAAACATTACTATTATTAATTTGAAAAGATTATTTTTTTGACAGTGACATTTATCTGTCAGTTACATATATTTGAGCTGAACTATGTAACCATGGAGATGAGTTTAAAGCATAAGCTGCGAGATATATTTTTTATATTACTTTCTAAATTTATCCATAAAATATATAGAAAAAGTATTAAAAGCAACCTGTAGAAAATGGAATAATCTTTAAATTTTATAATAACAAATTGCGGAAAAATAACATTTAAAGGTATTTTTTGAAGAAAAACTATTTTGAGCTTCAAGTAAACTGCCATTTCCGGTTATCCGATTGATACCAAAATCTAATACAATATAAGAATCAACCCTTCGTCAGTTTTATAATGAACTCTGATAAGAATATACGTGTTATTTATATTTTTATAGTTTGACGACATCTACAACCTCCTTCTTTTTTAATTTTTTAATTATGTACAATTCATTATTTTTCAACAATCTAAAAACATTTTAAACATGTAAGTGACCAGTTCCTTAAAATTTGTAGAGCATGATATTTGTACCCCGCTTATGTTTTCCAGAACCCTGAGGATGGTCTAATTGAGACCGAAACGTCGGTATTGTTTTAAATAAATAATATTTTAACCAAGGACTGAATCTCCATTATTTCACCTCTCCAATTCAATATTATGTCCAAATTTAAATTTACTTTTGAAAAATGTCTCAAAGTGCAAAAAGAATAATAAGATGTTTGTTCATTGTGCGAATTAGAGCCTCTCGCAGAAAACTTTTTCCTGAATTATGTGTTGTGTCGTTACCATCCTTCTTCTTTTTATTATAATTTACTTGTATTTGTTTTTAGAACAGTTAGCGTTTATATTTACAAAAGTCATCTAATTTTTAAACAAGTCTCATAAACATGGATACAAAATACTACAACCATTTGTCCACTGACCTTAAAAATAAAAACATGGCCAGCCTCAAATAAGTTATCTATCTAAATTTTTAAATTATCTACTGCAGCGTAACTTACTCCTCAGAAGTTTTTTTAAATTAAGATATTTACTTTGTCGTTTACAAGGATTTCACACAATTTTTGATTAAAACAATATTCGATATATGATTTTCTCATTTTAATCTTTTTCGTGTATTAGTAACCATGTGCCTCGTAGCTCAATTCTTTTAGGATTATTCCCAATATTTTTAAAAATTGATACCTTTGTCTTAATTGAATATTTCTCGCAGTAGAATATCTTGCAGAAATAAGACCCTACTCATAATATTTAAACCCTTATTAAAATCCCCGTTTCGGTCCTGGTCCTCCCACGCACCGCTGTGAGATAGGCACGTGAGCGTATGGGGAACGATGAAACCTTATTTTATTACATCGCTCCGTGGCATTAAGTTTAAAAGCTCTTCTTTACTTTAAATACTCGATAAAATATTTTAATATCAATAAAAGTAACCTCGCCAGTCAGTCCTACAAAAAAGCAATTTCATCTGCACTTTCTGGGATGCGGCGCGGCCGAAAGTTCGCGTTCGCGGCGAGAAAAAGCGACGACATTCATATCAGGAGGATTACACACTGACGAATCGTCCCCAGAGGAATTTCCCCTAGAGAATTCGTCCCAGGGAGATTTATATGATTTCATTCCTATTTGAAACACGGTGTACAATGTAGTATTGTAGAGCAGTGTTTCTCAAACTTTTTCTCATCGCTGACCGGTAAAATTTCAATGTCATCCGTAATTAATTGTACTAATATTAGTACATCAGATATTTTTCTGCAGACCAGCGGTTGAGAAATGCTGCTGTAGAGAATAAAGCATAATTTTGAAATCACTGATTGGAGGCACTGTAATATCAGACTCGTATCTGTGTACAGGGCATATTATGACATCTCGTGTCAATCAGGCCCGATGAGAAGACGATGAAAGGGGGATGTGGAATATACTGACAAGGTATTTTGCATGTTTTTTTTTACCTCCCGCTATCCTTGGTAAGGGAGGTATAGGGATCGTGCTAAAATCGCATATCGAGATGTTGATAAATGACCACGTTTTAAGGTCCCCTATAATCCAATTTTAACATTTTCACGATGATGTCTGTGGGCGTATATGTGTGTGTATGTGTGTTTATGTATGGATTTAAAGCATAAGTTCCGAGATATAATTTTTATATATTATATTTATCACTAAAATATATAGAAAAAGTATTAATACAAACCTATAGAAAATGGAATAATCTTTAATTTTTATAATAACAAATTTGAAAAAAATACATTTAAAGGTATTTTTTGAAGAAAAACTATCTTGAGCTTCAAGTAAACTGCAATTTCCGGTTATCCGATTACCACCAAAATCTAATGGCTTCTTTCCATATTAGAATAAGATAAAAATACATGGTTTCAAAACTTTCTGAATGGTAGTATTTGAGTTAGAGCTTAAAGAGGATCCACACACACGCACACACACACACACACACATACATACACACATACATACATACATACATACATACATACATACATACACACATACACACAGACATCATCTTGAAAATGTTAAAAATGGATTCTAGGGACCTTAAAACGTGGTCATTTACCAAAATCTCGATATGCAATTTTTAGCACGATCCCTATACCTCCCTTATCAAGGGTAGCGGGAAGTAATTACTGTAAAAAAAAAGTTTATATAAACTAAAGGTCAATTCTTCTCTGTTTTAGAGTTATCGATAGAAACACGCAAAATCTTTAATAATGAAAGTCTGTTCTAATAAGAATATTAGGTACAGTAAAATTTTTGAAAGATGTCCGATCAAGGTTGTCTACGAATTGTATGAATTCAGATTTTTGCTCCGCCCATTATGACAAATTCAGTAGTGTCGTTTGCTTAGTTTTTATGAGGGTACATAAGATACTACTGTTATTTTATTATTATAAAAATATATGTTACAGTAAAAGCATTCAAAATTCAAAAATAAGTCAACTGGTAAGTTTATTAGCAATGTAAAACCAAATATGTGAAAAATAAGATACTGACATAATGTCAATGCCAGTGACTCCGACACAAAATAACGTTATTCGTACGGCTATGAATTAAGGTAATGTATCTAAATTAATAAATAAACTTACGTTACAGTGAAAGTATTATCCTCAACGAGCATCGTTTTAAAGTGGAATGTCCTAGCTTAGTCGAAACAATATGAATTTTTGAAAGACAAGTGTATTATATCTATCCTTATCGCACACGCTTATAGCCTTTGCAAAAGAAAGAGATAAATGAATGCCAATATGCTAATTCGTTCATGATACAGATAACCTTAATCGGACATCTATCAAAAATTTTACTGTACAGTTTTTTTTTAAAGATGTCCGATCAAGGTCATATGTATCATGAATGAATTAACAAGTTGACACACATTTATCTCTCTCATTTGCAAAGACTACAAGCGTATGCGATAAGGATGGATATAATACGCTATTTCGAGTCAGGACATTCCATGTTAAAACGTTGACAATACTTTCGCTGTAACGTAAGTTTATTTAGTAGTTCTGATATAAAATATAACCTTGATTCATAGCCGTATAAATAATATTATTTTCTGCCAGTTAAACTGACAATGACATGTGCTAGTATCTTATTTTTCACATATTTGGTTTTACATTTGCTAATAAACTTACCAGTTAACTTATTTTTGAATATTTAATGCTTTTACTGTCATATATATTTTTATAATAATAAAATAACAGTAGTATCTTATGTACTTCATTAAAACTAAGTAAACTACACTACTGAATTTAATAGAATTGGCGGAGTTAAAATCTTAATTCATACAACTCGTAGAAGACCTTGATCGGACATCTTTAAAAAAAAAAATACTGTAAGTTTTTATTGTTTACCTATTGTTTTATTTCACGTATCAATAACACGAACTGTCAAAATTCTCCAAATTATAGGCTTCGACGAACACCGGTGCTACTAGATATTCTGCGTATGCTTGTAGCTGGACAGTTGCATTTAACAGAATATCAGCTTGATGATAATCCCGATCCCTTACTAAATGTGGACGTGGAGAAGATCCTGTTTTTTTCAAACTTTGAAAAACTCTTGAAAATGTTGTATGATGTGAAACCATGCGATTTGGATATTGTCGACGGAATTGACCTTGATCGGACATGTTTCAAAAATTTTACTGTTCTAATGACACTAGAATACATGGTAAAAGTTTGTCGGTTTCCTCAGGGGACACCTGTATTTCTAAGTGTCGTCTTCTGACAATTCTTCCTGGTGTGAATCGGCATGTGTCGACGCCTCCACCTGCAGGTCCGGTGAACCGTCGCTTTCAACGCCTGCGACGCTGTAGACGCTGGCGCCACAACGCTGCCGGTGACAGCTGCTGACGCAGTTCCGAGATATCCAATATCGGCTTTTTACATTATGACCTTTTATGAGAAAATTGGCAAAAATACCCTGGTTATTTGGGCACATTACGGGGAATATATCACACAAACTCATCCGCGATAGCCGACATTATGAGATGGGGGCTTTTTCACATACAACCAAAATTAGAGATACATATTAGGGGAGATACGACGGAAAAAATTGCCAGACTAACGAAAATAACAGAGGGTACTTATCACCGTGTATCATTACATTACATTACAGTTGGATTTAGTATGAACCGTTCTACCCCATATATTGTTTCTGAAATACTGGGTGGCTATTAAAAAACGAATCCTGTTTGAGACTATTACTCCCGGAGTACAATGAGATACCGATTTGAAATTTTATTCTTTTTATTCTTTATTATTAATTCTCTTACAGAGAATGGGTTGAAAAGTATTCATAGCAAATTTCAAAAATTTATAAAATAAAACATGCCAATAGCGATTTTCTAAATTTGCCATTCAAATATACTATTACAGTAAAATTTTTGAAAGATGTCCGATCAAGGGCACCTGTATCACGAACGAATTAACAAATAGGCATACATTTATCTCTTCCTTTTGCAAAGGCTGTAAGAGTGTGTGATAAGAATGGATATAACACGCTTGTCTTTAAAAAATTCATATTGTTTCGACTAAGTTAGGACATTCCATTTATAAACGATGCTCGTTGTTGATAATACTTTCGCTGTAACGTAAGTTTATTTATTAATTCAGATACCTTACCTGGATTCATAGCCGTACGTATAACGTTATATTCTGTCAGAGTCACTGACACTGACATTGTGTCAATATCTTATTTTTAACATATTTGGTTTTACATTTGCTTATAAACTTACTTGTTGACTTATTTTTGAATTTTGAATGTTTTTCCTGTAATATATATTTTTATAATAATAAAATAACAGTAGTATCTTACGTACCCTGATAAAAACTAAGCAAACGACACTACTGAATTTGTCATGATGGGCGGAGCAAAAATCTGAATTCATACAATTCGTAGACAACCTTGATCGGACATCTTTCAAAAATTTTACTGTACACATTTGTAATTTTACTCGTATAAGCTTAAAACGAAATAGGCTATTTTTGAAACAAATGTAATTAGTGACATTTCAAGTTTGTAACATTGTAATAAATTTGCTTCAGTTTTGTTCAATTATCTCAAAATTTCTTCATTGCAACTTAAAATTGGCGACATAAAAAATTGCAGAAGAATTTCCAAATAAGAGATGGCCACTTTCTAGCCTAGGCCAAAATTTATTTTTCGGGTCGCTCCCCCTTATATAAACAAACATGTACACCATCTTTATACAGGGTGTAACAGCTAAACGAGCTACCTCAAATAATTTCTATATTATTAAAGATACAATAAAATACCATTATAATCTTATACAAGACCAAGGGGGATACGCGATCGTAGCAGAAAATATTTTTTTAAACCAGCGCTTCTCAAGTAACAACATAAAGTTATTTTTTATGAGATTGTATATATTTTTTATACTCATTCGATAGAGTATTTGTTCTAAATTCGACCATGTAATCGTTTTATATCCTTACATAACAAAAATATTGCGAAAAATTATATTTTAAGTTAAATGAATTTGATTTTTATAGTAATTTTCAATAGGCTATATATGAAAAAAAATAAGCTTAAATTAAAACGAAACATAAATATAAGTGAATAAGTTCCATTTTACTTCTGTCCTAAAAAATAATTCATATTGACAAATAGCAATTTTTGTTTTTCTTATATAGCCTACTGAAGAATAACTATAAAAATCAAATTTAATTAAATTTCAAATGAATTTTTCTCAATATTTTTGTTATTTAAGGATATAAAGTGATTACATAGTTGAATTCAGATAAAAATATTTTATGTATGAGCTTAAAAAATATATTACCCGTTTAAAAAAATATAAATTTGTGTTGTTATTTGAGAACCAGTGGTTTAAAAAAATATTTTCTTCTCTAATTGGATGTCCCCTTGGTCTGTAAGATTGTCTTATAGTATTTTATTGTATCTTTAATAATATAGAAATTATTTAAGGTAGCTCGTTTAGCTGTTATACCCTGTATTTATAATGTAAGTTTATTTATTAAATAAAGTAAAATTACCTTCAGAGGACCGCATGCTCGATACTAGTTACGGATGAGACTTTGTAAAATATTTT
Organism: Harpalus rufipes; assembly: GCA_951394225.1. Taxonomy (NCBI): domain Eukaryota; kingdom Metazoa; phylum Arthropoda; class Insecta; order Coleoptera; family Carabidae; genus Harpalus; species Harpalus rufipes. Next base: position 39,679,552 of record OX596283.1, read on the forward strand.
GATAAGGTGTTACTCCTCTCTAGGGGTGGCTGATGATTTTACGGGGCCTCGGGAATGTTATTAGCGGAGCCCCAAAATATTTGTAAAAAATATCCTATTATCAGATTTTCTTAGATATTTGAATGTGTGGTGCCCCGCGGACAGAATTCCGAAAAAACGACGTATGAGCCGAGCTTTCCAATAAATTAATCATATCCATTAATAATTCTAGGAAATAATGTCTGCATGAATTATACATTGTATTGGTCTTGTTAGAAAGAAAGTACCTTGGGAATAACAGGAATAACAAATTAAAATTGAAAAATAAATAAAGTAAAAAAATAAATAAATATATCATCATGGCATATTACCCATTGCTGGGTGTGCCAATCTGCTTTGTAAAGTAGGTAAATTAAAAATTATTTCATAGCAAACGGGTTCTGTGGGCCCCGAGGGCCCCTAGGCCGAGGTCTCATGGGTATAGGCGGTAATACCCCTGTTCTGAATTTTCGTCATTTGTAGCGGTTACTGAGCTTCCTCTCCCAGATTTTCAGAAAATCGATCCTGGTACGATCCTGATAATTCAAAGTATAAAAAAATCGAACAAAATTCAATACCTGGGACTGAAATTAATAATCCGACGTTTCAATAATGCAAGGTACGAATTATTGTGCTGGGATTATAAATGATACAAACATTTGCTATTCACCTTGTTCTCATATAATACAAACACTCTGCTACAATGTTTCCCTGTCTGTGTATATTATTATAAATCTCTGTTGTAACCCCCGAAAAACCACCTGAATCCAGTCTCAATGTAAAATCCTGTGCTCACGAAGTCTGGAGTCCTATAAGGCCTACAAGGACCAGCTACTCTCTGTCGGAGAATATCAGAAACAAATCTTGGGAAATAACCCTGATGATATTCACAGCTTTCATTTCATTTTCTATTAGCATAGGGCACGAAAAACGAAAGAAAAGTATCGTAAGAAGTATATAACTTGAAAAAAACATTTTCAACCGCATGTTTTTTTTTACCTTCCGTCACCTTTATAGGTAAGGGAGATATTGTCTTTGGTCAAAAAATTCGGTGGTAAGTTTTTAATGAATAAGCACGTTGTAGGATTCCTACAATACGATTTTACTATTTTTACGATGATGTCTGTATGTGTGTACGTGCTTGTGTGTGTAATTTCGGCCGCAATAACTCCAATAATAGAATTCCAAAAATTACAATTTTTACGTATTACTCTTCCTTACATCCATAGCAGGCTTGATTAGATTTTGTTTATAATTGGTCAACCGGAAGTACACCTATTTAAAGGTTTTTACCATTTTTTTTTTGAAAAAGCACTGTTAAATATAATTTTTTTCACATTTAATGTTATTATAAATATTAAAGCGTATTCTGTTCTCTATACGAATTGATTACATTTTATATTTCATATTCAATGGATATAGACTTAAAAAATTATAAAGGAAATAAATTTTATAAATCACCCAGCTATAGTATAACAATGGAAACAGCTAGTATCTTAAGAAAATTCTAATAGGGTATTCTCTCATGATTACAAACATTAAAAAGTTATTTAAAATACTAAAGTTGATTGGTAAACGAGAGAGAAAAAGCAAAAAAAGATGTTATAAATTGATTGTTGCAAAAGATATAAAGCATTAAAATTTTGATGATGTACTAGTTGTACTATCAATGGGAGACCAGTTGATATCCCTACTACATGCTCGAATATGATAACACGCCGCATTTAGGTACGTACATGCTCGGGTCTACTTCGGTTCGTTCGGGAGTATTCGTACTACAGCTGTAGGGATAAATAAATGTAATCATTTACTTAAAATGGTTTTCTTATAATTATCTTTACTTTTTTTTAGTAATAATATGTAAGATTACAATTAAATATATTTGATTTCCTACCTTTTGTAATACTTACTGAATACCATCTCGAAAACTCATGAACCACTGATTGTACACCGCTGGTACGTACAACTAGTACGTCACGTATCACGTGACCTACCAAAATTAAATTTTAAAAATTAATATCTCGCTTATTAAAAGGAATTTTTAATTCGGGTTTCCACAGGTACTCTTAGAAATACCTGTTCTTTAAGAATAAAGAATAAAAAAAATATGCGAGAATACCCTATTATTTTTCTTAAATGCTGAATGGATCCTAATTTAGTTTACTTTGATGAAATTTGGGGCTTTAGTAATCCTCATACATAATATTTTATTACATTTTATTTGACGTTACATGCTACAGACGTCACTGCGTGTCAAGATGTGGAGACCGTGAAGTCTGTCAAGATATTGAGGCGGTCAGCTGATGGCGAAATGTTGTCTTTGTTGGTTTCCATGTTGGCAAAACAGTTTAAATTTTATTAAAATTCATTTATTTACAATAATTCGAAATAAAATATTTGTATTCCGGGAAATTGAATAACTGTTAATTGAACACTGATGATGAATGTATAATGAAATTCGAAACGTTTGTTACATGTAACGTCAAATAAAATGTAATGAAATATTATGTATGTGGATTATTAAGTCTCCAAATTTCATCAAAGACAATTCTAATTGAAAGATGTCAGTGTCAAATGCAATTGACATAGTATGTTTGTGTTATAATTTTACTGGATAATCATTTGCTATAAACTTTCTGTATGGAATTTGTTCAAAATACGTAGAACTGACGGAAGGTAATGTGCTGGCCATATCAGATTTTTTTTTCTACAATTACGTTATTATTTTCTAATCCTTGTTAATAACTTGAAAATGATAAAACGGAAACAAGCAATACATTAACAGCATGGAACAAAAGAAAAAAAATATAGTTTGAGAAAAAGAGAAAAAAAATTGAAGTGATAGTGTTTGCGAAGGTACAGAAAGTGACATTTGCGAGTGTTTATCTTTGGAAACAAAATGTGGGTAGATCCGCAATAACCAAACAGGCTGTTTGCTGATGCCTATGACACCTGAATCAATATTGTGAATGGGATCGCATTTCTCCCATTCTTCTCTTTACTTTTTTCCTTGTTTACGTATGTTTATTTGTAAACTTCTTCAAACATTTTTCCGCAAAATAAATTGGTACAACTCTCATTCCAATATATGGGGTGGGGAAAACAATTCGCAAGATGCTACATCACTTTCCGTTGTAAAATATAATAACATATTGAAAGAAATTGAATCTATTATTTTAAATTGCTAATTTAATAATTATTGATAATTTGTTCTGAAATGTCATTTGCATATATATTACTATGATACTCGTACAGTAACTTTTTTTAAAGATGTCCGATCAAGGTCATCTTCTGATTGTATGATTTAAGATATCTTCGCCCATTCAGTCAAATTCAGTAGTGTCTTTACTATGTTTTTATAATATTTTTATTTCTTGATTATAAAAATATGTTACAGTAATAGTATTGAAAACTAAGTTAACGGGTAAGTTTATTAGCAAATGCAAAACTATATATGTGAAAAATAAGATACTGACAGATGTCCGATCAATGTCATCTGTATCATGAACGAATTAACAAATTGCCATACATTAATCTCTGTCATTTTCAAAGACTACAAGCGTGTGCGATAAGGATGGATACAACAAGATTGTCTTTTAAAAATTCATATTGTTTCGACTAAGTTAGGACATTCCATTTTACAACGATAAGGTCGCTAGAATCTAGAATACGATTTTAATATTTTTACGATGATGTCTGTGTGTGTGGATGTGTGTGTGTGTTAGGATGGAGGTACGATTTCTCAAATTCTATACAACTAAAGAATAATGTGTTTTAACAACTCCATCGAAACTAGTTGAGATATTTAAATGTTTATAATTGACAAATAAATGTAAAATGTCAGTGTCAAGAATCAACAATTTTATTAACAGTACAGAAAGCTTTTTCTGGGAAATAAGTACATACATTTAAATTTTTTTATTGTACTATTAATTAAATATTTAAAATTATAGATATATTAATATTACATATATCCATAAGAAATACCGCTAATATCGTCAGTGAATAAAAAAGAATTTTGAATATATTAGAAGAGTTGGAGAAAATTCCTAATAGAACGAAAGAATAGATACAATTTGAATTATTTGTATGTACAAGAAATGTTAAAATCGTTAATTATGACCCGGGTTCGACCCCAACCGACGCCAAAAATTGTTTCGAATTTTGATGGAACAAAATTGACCTCTGTGGTGCATTTTCCACGACAGCAATGAGTGCCTGTGAGGTGACGCTTGGTAAGCGCCCACACGGTACAAATATTTCATCATTTACCGATATCTACGTACAAAGCAGATTGGCACACCCAGCAATGGATAATATGCCGTGATGATATATTTATCATTTATTTATGTAACATAAAATGGAAATGGCGAGAGGTCGTGAGTTGGCCACATCTAGGCTGTCCAGACGTCCTCTTTTACCCGGACAAGTCCTCTTTTCAGGGAATAAAATTCTGTCCGGTATATATCCGCATTTTGTATGTAAAAAGTACTCTATTTGACAAGTGCCCCCTAAACTATACCCAATCTGATATACAGGGTGTTCCACGACTCGACCGACAAACTTTTACCATATATTCCAGGGGTCATTACGATAAAAAAATGTTATATGACCTATAGTTGAATTCCTCTTTGTTTCGGAGATATCGAAGAAATTTAAAAAAAATGATAATTGAGTTAGCCTTGACGGATTTGTCTAACAAAAAAAAAAACAGTTTAATGACGTGTTTACTATCGTAGTTAATGCTGAATGATTTATGTGCTGTCTTATTAATTTAAGCCATTATGCCGCATTTTACTAATGCAGAAACTCGTCGTGGCATGTGGTTCCAGCAAGATGGGGCACCACCACATTTTGGGAGACAAGTGACGGTGTTTCTTAATGAAAATTTTTCGGAAAGATGGATAGGACGAGGTGGTCCTGTACATTGGCCAGCTCAGTCACCTGACTTGTCGCCTTTAGATTTTTTCTGTGGGGTTGCCTCAAATCTCGTGTGTATAATAATGGTAAACCAGATACACGCCAAGAGTTGACTGACCGTATAGTTGAAGCTACTAATTCTCTAAAGAATGAATTGGCAGAAATTAACTGGCAACATTCTATGACTCGAAGGTTAGCTGTATGTTTAGAAAATGGCAGTTCTCATTTTGAACAGTTGTTGTAATTTTGTGTTAATTAGCTATCCATTGATGAATAAATTTTCTTTTATCATTTTGTTTCTTAATTTCTTCGATATCTCCGAAACAAAGAGGAATTCATCTATAGGTCATGTAACATTTTTTGATCGTAATGACCCCTGGAATATATGGTAAAAGTTTGTCGCTCGAGTCGTGGAACACCCTGTAGATCATAAATCGCGCTAAGTTGCGGGCAGAGCCAAATCATTTTATTGGCTCGGCTCGGAAATTTTGAAAATTCCAACCAATAGAACTTTAAAGTGTAATTTTAATGTTATTATTAGTTGTGTCACCCGATTCTTCTTCTCAATTTCAGTTTAGATGATGAAGTTTCATAAACAATATATAAAAATAGTGGAGGCTCCCATTGTGATATTGTATTTTATTTAATTAATCAGTATTTTTTTTCCTAAATGTGTTTTGTATCTGCACCTGTCTTAATATTTATATTGTTATGCCAATATCAATAGTATTTGTGGTAATAAAATTGCATAAAATTCGACCACACCCTGTTTTTCGCTCGGCCTCCTCTTTTCATCATTTCAAATATGGTCACCGTAGCCACATCAGATTTTTACTTATTCATTCACTATCAAAATACTATGAAATATTTTGAATAGGTTAATGAATTAAACCATGTGATAACTAGTATCGTAATTACCAGTGTAAAGTTTAGAGTTAGTGAAATTTAATTTATTTTTGTTGCAAAATGCATTTAATTACATTCGCTTTAGAGCCAGGAAAATCTATTTTATACACAGTTTATTAATTCAGAAATCAATTAAGGGCAGTGAACTAAAATGTTAAAACTTTGTGTGCAAATTAAATTTTTGTTGATTTTCAAACACAAATTAATTCAAAACCGGAAAACTAACTTTCATTAGGTTTATTTGAAATCAAACAAATTAATAGTTAAAAACTTTTGTATTAAAATGAAGGTAAACATTGATAGACATTCGACAATTATTGGTGGCCGGAACAAATGAAACATGATGAGTCTAATTGGCGTGTATATTTCTCTTCTCGCAGGTTCGTTTTCAATTAAATTCGCATGTAAATATGACGCTTGTGCAGTTTGTTATTTGTTGAGACCGCAGCAATCATAAATTACTGAGCGTCGAAATTCCGCGTCACTGGGCGCGACAGTTGGCAAACGGAGCATGAGAGATGGCGCTCTGCACACCACTTGCGCTGTCTTTATTTATTGTTTACCTACTACTATAGCACCCGTGTTGCCGTGTTCAATTTATATACGAAACTGTTACACAAAACACAAAGAATGTATTTTTGCACTATTTGTCATCAAGGAAAAAACTCGAATATGATTTGAAAAAATGTAGCACCATTTCATTTTTTAACCAAATACATTGTAGGTATAAAAAACAAAACATTAAGAGTCGTATTTCGAATGTGCAATTTTTTACCTCTCGCTAAGAGAGGTATTGCATTCATGCTAAAAATCGCATGTCCTGATTTTATTGAATAAGCACGTTTTAAGGTCCCTACAATCCGATTTTAACATTTTTACGATGATGTCTGTGTGTGTGTGTGTGTGTGTGTGTGTGTGTGTGTGTGTATGTGTGTGTGTGTGTGTGTGTGTGTGTGTGTGTATGTATGTAGGATGTTGGAAGGACGATTACTCAAAAACTATAAGACTTTAAATTTGTTTAACTACGTATTTCCCAATCGGACATTCATGGGAAGATTTGAAAAGGTTTTGGTAACAATTGGACAACCGGAAGTAGAAGATTATTGAAAAAAAATCTTCTAAATAATATTTTTTTAAAATTTTTCTTGGTAATATTAAAGAAAATTAAATTCTTTGTCTGATACATTTAAATATTTTATTATATATTCTATAGATTTAGAGATAAAAGAAATATAATATATAAAATAATCTGTTATAATAAATTTTACAGCCCAAAGAATGCCTTGGAAAATAGTTGCAAATTTAAATTGTATGTAACTGACAGATAAATGTCAGTGTCAGAAATACGGAGACATTACTGAAGACTTTTTCTGGGAAGTACATACATTATATTATTTCTTAATGTAGTAATAAATACATAACATATATCCTTCAAAAATACTGTCAATCCTGACAATGAATTGGAAACATTTCGAAAAATTAGAAGAGGACAAAATTTCTTCAAAAAATGAATTTAAAATTAATCAATCTAAATATAAGAAATAGATATATGTAAGTAGAATTTTTGGTGTAGAGTGTAGTATACAAGAAATGTTAAATACAATAGGGCGCGAGCAGTAATGTGATTTTGTTGGCCCTGACTAGCAGATATGAGGGCCCATGACAGAATGATAGCTAGTAATTATGTATATAGATGTCAAGTATCTTAATTTATCATTCTAAATTTAGTGATTTTCCAATTCCATGTGGTTTATTTTCCAAGACAAGTAAATTCCACACTCCTGGTGACAAATTAACTATACGTGTATTTAGAAAATCTTCAAGTTTTAAATGAAAAATTGACAAGTGATATCCATGTACATAATTACTAATTATCATTCTGAAACGGGCCCCACATCTGCTTGTTATAAGGCCAACAATGTAACATGACTGTTATATACTTATGTAACCAAAAAAGTAAGTGACGAGAGGTATTGTGCTGGCCACAACAGATTTTTTATCTGAATATAACAGTTTATTATCACTATGCCTCTATTATTTTAAGTTAAAATTTAAATATTATATTTCTTATTTAATAAAAATATGACATAGTTGTTATGAAAACAACAAAACAAATAACGAAATTAATTATTAACTATCACTGATCAAAGAACAAATAAATAATTGCTTATAAAAATGTTTGATTTGTATGAGTAAAACTTAGAAAAAATGTTCAAAATGTTAACCATTTGAACTAATCCATCATTAGTATATTTTCCATTATGTTGGTAGTATCTATCAATAATGTAAACAAATAAAGCAAATGTCAATTGTTCTTGGTTTAATGTAGGTTTTTATTGTTTCCATAGCAACAATGTTTTTTTTAAATTTATTTATTGATGTAGACCTTTGTTTATTTTAACAATTGGTCTGGAGCAATGTAGTTTTACATTTCTAAATTTCTAGATTGATTGCCTGGATAAATGTTACAATAGATTTTATTATTTTACAATTTCCCTGCGATAACAATATGCTGCATTTTAGCAACAATGTTATATTTGTATTAAAATAAGAAATATAATATTTAAATTTCAACTCGAAATAAATATTTTGTTTTTAATTTTAGAGGCATAATGATAATGAACTTTTATATTCAGATAAAATGGTACTACTTTCAATAAGGCACGCCATTTAAAAAATGTAATTTTGTTAAATAAATCGAGTATTTAATGTTTAATTGTTTTGCATTTTTCGTATAATATCGCCCAGTTTTGTCTATTTAACCGTCTTTCCATCTCTTCAAATAACAAAGTAAGCAATGGTGGCCTGCTTACGGCAGATACCCTGAACACAGATGTTGGTAATGATGAATATACAGGTGCCACAGTTAAACGAGCTACCGTAAATAATTTTTATATTATTAAAGATACAATAAAAAATTATACGCCAATCTTATAGAATATCAAAAGGGACATCCAAATAAAGAAGAAAATATTTTTTTAACTAATGGTTATCAAGTTACAACATAAAGTTATATATGTATTTAAATGGGATGGTTTTTATTTTGAAAGAGTGTTATTACAGATTAAGTTTTTTGAACTCATTTTGGTCAGTACTATATGCATTTAAAAAAAAATTAAACTTTGTTCGAAACAGACTATATAAATGTTATAATATGAATATTAATTAATTCGTATCTTATAGCTTAAATTCATAAATTTATAAGACGATATGTTGCACGTATACTTTTATAAAATGTATACTTATATCTTAACAAAGGTTTGTAGAAATATTCTTAAAAGCGTGAATTAAAACAGAATGAAATGAATGTGTTTTCCTTGAAGATAGTAAGTTTCTAGTACGTTAACTTTGTAATTTAAGTAAAACTAGATAAGAAACAGGTGCAATTCCTACCCAATGCAGCACTTAGCAGTAACTCGTAAGAGTAAGGGTTTGAATTATTTATATTTATAGTAGCTGTATCCTATAAAATTACCAGACACAGGTGCATTTTCTACTCTATACAATTTTCATAAAAGTTACAGAACAATTAGTACTCGTAATATAGCGCAGAGATCATTTAAAAATTAAAACACTTTTTAGCAAACAATGATAGTGGGTAGTAATAATTTTTGTTCTCAGTAAATGTCATTGTATTATCCGGGACTGTGAGATAATTTAGTGAATATAAAATATGGTCTCTTTCTTTTTTTAAAAAAAAAGATCATTGATCACAAGAAGGAAATTAAAGAAAATTTAATTTCAATAATGAAAAGGACTAATTATACAAAAATTCATTATAATAATTGTAATTGTTATATACCGGGTATAACATGAAAAGCGGGCCATATGCGTTTAATATGGGAAAACAATTTTGCCTAGCGCAAAAGTAGCCAATTAATTTTAGACAATAATGCTTCAAATAAATGTTGTAAATAATTTGATTCTGCAACTAATTCAGTATTCATATTTTATTTCGCGTATTCAATAACCGACCAAATTGAATTTAAAATTTTATAAAATTTACTTTTTTATAGTGATAGTATAGAGATCTATTTTTCTTTTGAACCAATAAAATTACTTACTACTTACTTACTTACTAACTTACTTAATTTTTTATAGTGTTTATCCATATAGTATTGAATTAAAATCACAAACAAATGTAATGATATTTGCCCTGTCAGAAATGTATCTGCCAAACTGTATTAGAGTCAATGGTCCGTATTACGAGCGTGCTTTTAATACCGCTTTTACTAGCGATTTTGTTAAAAGCGAACGACCACTTTTATTGAGTTTCGTATTACGAACTCACTTTTATCACTGCTATTATTAAAACCACAGTATAAAAATACTTAACCAGTAGCAACACTTGTTGTCGGCGCCTTTGATCTTCATGTAGCATCGAATGGAGTAAGCGGCCATTTTGGCATAAGCTGTACGTGGCGGAAATTTGAATAACTGTCATTTGCGAATGGTATATGAATACGGTATTTATTATTTTATTGGTTACAAATAAGTATAATTAAATTAAATATAATAAAACTATATTTTATAAATACAAATATTTTTATTTCGTGTAATATTACAAATGTTTTAATATAATTTGCCTCCGTTTCCCTTTGTATGGTTTTAAATTTCTATTTATAAAAATTAGTACATAAAATAATCGCATACGGCAATACAATTTAATCACATATTTATGAGGAAACTCAAAACATGGGTGTTTAAATAGAAATTTATGAGTAAAATTAGTTATTAAAGTTTTAACGACATCATTATTGGTGGATACATATTGAAAATTAGTAAAAAACCATTGTTCTAATTTATTTATGTATGTGACAAAATTATCTGCTGGCATACATAAATTACCAAACACGTATTCGCTTGATGTTGCATATGCGCGAAAGTGACAATATAAATTAGCAGCGGCCATCTTCTCATAAGCTGAACTGGCCACGCCTACTCAAATTTTGGTATCATGAAATATGCGAAGTGTCGTTACCACTGAACTCTAATACTTATCTGGAAGTCGCATGTCCTATTCCACTGTGTATACGACAGTGAAGCAATTTGAAGGAGATTGTTGGTCTACTCGAGAATTTTCGTGCGCTGCCGAAGTTAATCGAATAGATCTTGTTCTACCATCTAGTATTTTGTCCTTGTCTATCTATGTTTATGATTTTGTGGCATTGTGGTTAGGTTTGTTGACATTAAGTTTTAAGTGCCTTATTTTCGGAACCGCTTTAATATGCCGAAATATTGCTCTTATAAACATTGTATGAACAATACAAATGACAACATATATAGTTTCCACAGGTAAGGCGACAATTAATAAAGTATGTAATAATTTACGTCTGACACGGCCTTAATTTTTTTAACAAATTTTGTAACCAATTTTCTTAGCTAAATTTTGTGATCATGTAAAACAGATTTATAGTGAAATTTGTGGTTGAATAGAAAATCCTGCCAGAACTCAAAACATTCGTTTTCAATGAAACCAAATTTTTAGCAAAAATGATAATAATTTATGATCGTGTCACAAGGGCTTTATACAATGTAGTTTTTATGTTACGTATAAGAGAAACTTTTGATTAAATTGTGTATATGTGTATGGTGTGTACATACATAATGCTGAGATATGTTTAATTAAATTATATTTTTGTATATCGATATACAGTTTATTTAAATTTCCCGCACTAATTTTCCTCTAAACATTTGTAAACCGAAGGCACACGAAAAGACACGAATGTGTCCCGAGTAGACCAAGCACCATCGTTCAAATTGCTTTACTGCGTGGTATTCATGCGACTTCCAGATAAGTATTAGAGTTCAGTGGTCGTTACTGGTTTAAGTATTTTTATACTGTGTTAAAACTACGAAATGTTAAAACATAAGCTTGACAACGTCGCATTCTTCGCCAAATGTCATCAGCTGTAACGAAGAAGTTACAGATTTTTTTTCGTAAAAGTAAAAATATGTGGGTTTTGCCAAATAAATTACGGCAGTAAACGTAAGTTTGTTAATAATTTTTCGATTTTATTGTAATTTATGTCATTTTGTTGTATACAATGAATTATGATAATTGTACATGTACAAATATGTAAGGTTAAGTAGATTTGAAGTTCACATTAATACAATTATTTTTAGTTTATTATTAAAACATCACTATTATTAATTATTATAAATAATTATTACAGGTGAACTCGTGAAACCAGCTAGAAACCTTTTTCAGGAGGGAAAAAAATTCTGGACTTCGATAGAAGCAATATGAAGGTGTATCAAATGATACAACGAATGAGACAGTGGATGAAATTAAGAGCTGCAGGTAGTTGTGAATGAAAACTAAAACTATGAAGTCTGTGATAAAAAGAGCATATATTGATTATCAAAGAAATAGTCAACATTTTTACTTTTACTCGTACAAACCAAACATTTTTATTAGCAACTATTTATTTTTACTACGATCAGTGTTAGTTAATAATTAGTTTCGGTACTTGTTTTTGTTGTTTCTATAGCAACAATGCCATATTTGTATTAAAATAAGAAAAATAATATTTAAATTTCAACTTGAAATAACTTTTGTTTTTTTATTTTAGAGGCATAGTGATACTGAACTTTTATATTCAGATAAAAAATCTTTTAAATGGTACCACTTTCAATATGGCATTCCATTTAATTTTTTTTCTTTTTGTTAAATAAGTCGCGTATTTGATGTTCAATTCTTTAGAATTTTTCACCGTTAAATTTGTCGTATAATATCGCTCAACCATCTTTCTATCTCTTCAAATAAGAAAGTTAGTAATAGTGGTCCACTTATGGCAAACACGCAGTATATTGTGCCATTCAAATGCTCATAAGATTGCTAATCTAAATAAATATTATTTAATCACTGCCAATACTCTTAATAGTGCAACATTGAATGATTCAATATTTAAATAATGAACTGGCGACATCAGCTTCTTATATTTGGTGTTTTTGGTTTAATATTTATCCTTTCCATTTCATAATATTGATAAACTCTGTGATGTTGTTTTGCATCTGACACTTGTCTGCTCTTTCGTCCTCGTCCTTGGTATGGTATGGAAGCCGCGGGGCAGTCACGTCACAAGTTGGGAGTTGTAGCCGTGGTTAAACTCCGCCCGGGGGCAGCCGACCGGACGGCGGACGACGAAGGACGGACGTTCGAGCTTCTTCCTAATCAACTTACTCGGCGTGTTCCGATGTGTCTGTAGGGCGGTAAACACTACCCGGACTTTATTTCAAATTCAACCAAAAAGGAACTTTAGTTAGCGAGCAGCTTGTTTTGCTAGTGGTTAGCGTTGGAGAATCATTCAAACTCGCGCTAACTTTATAACCAAGCGAATTCAGGTTCAACATCATGAATATCATTAAATTTAATGTTTCTATATTATGATTTCTATGTAATAATATACTCGGGTAAAGTGGAAGAATTGTGGATTAATAGGATCGCACTAGAATTATTAAGAAAAAGAAAATTAGGTAGATCTCCGAAAACAAAATTTAAAAATCTGATGTGGCCAGCAAATTACTTTAGAAGAAAGGATAAAAATTCCAACTTCCATAACATCTAATTTAATAAAGTCATTGACCACGCTACTATGAAAGCTGTAATGCGTATCGAATATTAAAATGTAGTATTACATAATTTTATAATTATAGGTGTACCAATAATTTTGTGTCTCAATTTTTATTTATAATTTGTTTTCAGCTCTATTACATAAAGCATTTTTTTTTTAATTTGATGACTCATTTGATTCTGAAATATCGATAGAAGACTATGATTAATTTTTTAAATGAATTTCTTTTTCGGAAATCTTTTTACCTCCCGCTACCCTTGATAAGGGAGGTATACGGATCGTGTTAAAAATCGCATATCGAAATTTTGGTAAATGACCACGTTTTAAAGTGCCTAGAATCCAATTTTAGTGTGTGTGTGAGAGAGTGGGTGTGTGTGTGTGAGTGTGTGTGGAGCCTCTTTATACGCTCTAACTCAAATACTATCGTTCAGAAAAATTTTAAACCTTGTATTTCTACCTTACTCTATGGAAAGAAGCCATTAGATTTTGGTATAAATCAGATAACTGGAAATGGTACTTTACTGGATACTAAAAATAGTTTTTCTTCGAAAAATACCTTTAAATGTTATTTTTTCGAGATTTTTTTATTATAAAAATTAAAGTTTTTTAAATTTTCTATAGATTTGCATTAATACTTTTTGTATATATTTTACGGATAAATTTATAAAAATATCTATAATTTTAATCCCGGAGCATACGCTTTAAACACAACTCCATGGTTACATAGTTCAAATCAGATCTCAAATTTTTGTAACTGTCAACAAACTAATCATTTAAAATAATAATAGTAACGTTTTAAAAAGAAAATAGCAAATGGAACAATAATTATATGGAAAGGAACTTAATGCTGTTTCCAGCATAAGGAAATATGTAGGAATATAGATAAGATAATAAAAATATATAATATATCATCACGGCATATTACCCATCGCTGGGTAAGCCAATCTGCTTTGTACACAGATGTCGGTAATAATGATGACATATTTGTACCGTGCGGGCGTTTACCAGGCGTCACCTCACACGAAACTGGGGAACCGGGTTCAATCCCGACCGACACGAAATATTTTAGAATATATGGCCAGCAATGAAGTAAGTATATAAATAAATTAAATATATCATCACGGCATATTACCCATTGATGGGTGTGCCAGTCAGATTTGTACATATATTTCGGTAACAGTGATGACATATTTGTACCGTGCGGGCGTTTACTAAGTGTCACCTCACGAGCATTTAATGCTGGCGTGGAGTGCGCACCATACGGATCATTTTTGTGCCATTTAAATTTCGAAATATTTGGCGTCGGTCGGGATCAAATTAAATTAAGTGGGAGGTATTGTGTTGGTCATATCAGATTTTTATATACATATAATTTGTTTTACATAAAGTAAATTAAATATTTTTTTAAATTTGATAAATATCGAAAGAAGACTATGATTAATTTTTTAAATGAATTTCTGTTTTGGAAACCCTTTTTAGGTTATATATTACTGATAAAAGTAAAGTGTAAAAATAATTTTGTGAGTTACTGTACAAACTAACAAAAAGTATTAGCATTATCGTTTCGTCTAATGTATCGTACTTGCTGATCCGCACTATCCATTATATCCTGCAGAGATCTCCAATATCCTTTTGCATCTGGTCATCGTCCGGACTCCTCCGGTGTTACTCCGATCTCGGCTCCGGGTGTTTACCGCTCCGGGCCCAGGCGTTGACAAGCACATGATTTATGACGTGCATTTATGAACCCACATTAAATGTATTTGTATAATAGCTATAAATAACCTTCACTGTGATTCTTGATATTGATATATTGCTTGCTGGTAAGGAAACGATTCTTGCATGATGCCTTTTTGTGGCGATTGCATCCCTACGACGCTAAATTTGACGGAAGAAGGAATTAATAGGGAGGGTAAAAAATTTAAGGGATGCACCGAGATGCCGTCATTATATTGAAAGGGCAATTGTTGATGAGTAATGAATATAATGCCCTTACTATATTCAAGTTCAATATTGAAGGCTCCATAGTATCTACTTGGTTAATAATCAAATCGTAGTTTATTAACAAAAAAAAAATTCTTGAGAAATAAGCAAGAAAATTGTTTTCTCTTTTCTTGAGATATCTACAAAAAAAAATCCAGAAATTTGAGAAATTCGTGGTATTCCTTTGGCTATTGGCCCCAGTTCCCATATGTGCAGCCAGGACCAGCTAAATAAAGTTATCTCCTTCATGTTATACTATTTATGTATTAGGGGCATAACAAAAATATTATAGTACGAGGGAATGTTTTAATTTTTCCGGGTGCTATAATCTTGATTAGGTATACCCGTGGTACATACATTTTATTTTATTTTAGTTCTCAAAATTCAAGGTTTCAACATACATACATACTTGTGTCCCACTTAGTGGGTTCGCACAAACCCGATAACAATAAGAACTTCATCAACATCATACAACAAATCCCTACTCTTAAACATAATAAAGTGACCGAAACAATTATCCTTCGCCGCACATTCCTATCTAAGCAGACTTCTTTCGCCTCGGCCACATTCATAATCGCATTCATACATGCTCTTCTTTTCTTCATATTTGGAAACTCTCTCTCTTTTAGCACCCTACCAACCACATCCATCCACTTACACACTGGTCGGCCACGCAATCGAAAACTCTCATCTTCACCAAGATATATACGCTTAACAAGCCGTTCACTCGCCATTCTCTCCACATGCCCAAACCATCTCAACTGACTCACACCAACTCTCTTAATCACATTGTTCCTAACCATACATTCTTCATACACCAAATTATTCCTCACGCGATCCCGTCTGACATACCTACATACACCACGTAAATACCTCATTTCCATGGTAATCACTCTCTTTTTATGCTTCCCCGTCCATGCCAGCAAGGATTCAATATCTACTATATTCGTATATTCGTTATTGTTGTACTACCACTGTGAATTTTAAGTATGCTGTGGTTTTTACATAGTTTGTTGGTGTTTCTATATTGTTTATTATAGTTGGTTCACGAAAGATGACTATTCAAGATCACTTGTTCGAAAAAATAATGCAAAGCACTTTATACAGCAGTAGCTTAGCAACATTTCATGCTAAAAGGAGAAATATTATTTAATATAAGTCTATGTAATTTATATTGTGTGACAGATATACGTAAATGGTGACATTATTTTCTAAAGCAATATAAATAATAATGACGTATGTCGTAGGTAACAGATATCTAATTATCTACAGGTAATATTTACGCAGTGACGTTGACTTTTAAATCGAATTATTATTCCATGGTTTATGTCAAGTTCATTTTTTTGTGTTTTACAAAACGTAGCTGAAGAACATAAATCTTTTAGAAAGGCATTATTTAAAAAGAAACATAATTTTCAAATAAATTGCAATAATTCAGTTAAAATTATCTATAGATGTTTCAGTAATAACATCAGATGGGTTATAAATGACCTTGAATAGTCGCCTTTTGAACCAAAGTACATAAACAATTTTAATTTACGAAAATGAAATACAATATCGATTATTCTAAAGATAGATCGGATTAATTTCAAGCTGTACAGGGTAAGTTGGCTCCACAGACGTCAAAAGACCTATACGAGAAAGAATATGAAAATTATGCGAGTAGCGGTGTTAAAAAAGTGTGGTTTATCGAATTTGTGTTGTTGTCTGATATTTATCCATAAACCATGATTTTAATATGTTTGAAGAGCTATTGCTACGTAACTTTATAGGCCTAAGTTTATGATTTCAAAATAATAGATATATTTATACATCAAGTGAGTTAAGATAATGTTTATTCATGAAAAGATAGTTAACCACGGGTCCGTAGGGTGAGTGGGATATATTCTTTGAATGAATAAACATTCTGAACTCACGTGGTTTATACAATATTTAATTAAATATTAACGAAATATTAATAAAAATCATTATAATATTTAACTGTCACTACCCAAATCTGTATACAAAGCAGATTGGCACACCCAGCAATGGGTAATATGCCGTGATAATATATTTATATTTATTTTATTATAATATTTAATTTTGACAAAATTAGAAAAGAATCAGTTAGTAGGCTGTGTATGAAAATTGTCATATATTTTACAACAAGACGATTGAAAATTCTCGATTATACGAAACGTGTTGCCTGGAAACACCACGAGACCAAAGGTCGAGTGGTATTTCCAATAGGCAACTTGTTGAGTATTCCGAGAATTTTCTATTGTCGAGTTGTATACAGGTAGACTATATCATGAATAAAAAATAAATTAAAAAGTAAATAGTAAATTTAACGTAGACCTGTGGTCTATTTTATTTTGACAGAAATGTCAAACTGTATGCTACATAACCTATCTTTTTAAATATAGTTTTAGTAGTGTGTAATATTACATTGAAATGCTAGTATTTTAAAATAAATTCTTGTATTTCAAATAAACTACCATCAGAGCAGTTTCTAGATTTGTGATCCAAATAATTATTTGTTTACTTGTCAAATTTTTACTTCAATAATGCCTTGCTGTCAAATAATAGATGCGTTCAATTATTTGTTTCGGTGCACTTGGAGCTGTCAGTGTGATTTTAAATGTCTACTTAAAGCATGCAACGCACGATTTTCTTCTCAGTCTTTAACTGCAGATTCATTTATATAATCGATACTGTGTTCGAAGGAAAAAGGTCATGTCCGTAAATATAACTAAAAATGGCATTGGTAGTTCTGAGTACATAGAACAAAATAACCAAACGCACCTGTAAGTGAATATACGAAAGTAGGTATATTCGAATATACAAAGGTTCGTATATTCGTTCACCATGGTTACTTAATAATAACCGCTCAAATACGGGGTAACTAAGGAAAATCACGCATTCTTATTGGTTTATAACTTAATGAATGATATAGTCGTTGATAGACGTCAAGTAGTTTATTTATAAATTATAAACAAGCTTTATTTTCTGTCACTTGTGTTGTGAAAAATAATGAAAATGGTTGATCTGTCTGATAGACTGTGGTGAAAGTGTTATTTTCGTGCCTGTTATTTAAATCCATTATTGTTGCAGAGCGAGTTAAAATTATGTGAGAGTGACATTTTTTTATCTAATTCCGTTTTAAAAAGTTGAATTTTACCTAATTTTATGACGTTATGAAATGTCAATTTTTACTGTGTAATTGGTACGAAATGAGTTTTTTAAATTTATTTTCATGGCAACGCTTTGGTAAATTGATTTTGAATTCTGTATATTAAGCTGTCATAGAAAATCTGGAATTTTGTGTATATTAAAATTATTTTAGCGGAAATTGATAAAATATTGTACTTAACACCGTTATATTGTTTGCAAAAATCGCTTCGCTCGTTTCGGCAAATATTCTGTTCATCAGACAATATCACTATTTTCATACTCGTAACTGATTATGTAGATAACTATTAATTCACTAGCAAATAAACAAATACTGATATGGAGTTGATAATGGCAGTTCAAAATTGAATAAAATAGATTATGATTGGAAGAAAACGGAGAATGTTTTTTTACAACTCTAGCTTTTTCTGCAGTCAATCTTTCTTCCTCAAGGAAATGTAAAATTTAATGTAGTGAGAATTTAAAAAATAAATAAGTTACATTCGTAAATCGTCTGAACTTGAAAACGTTCTATAACCTACAGAACATCTTACGAGCAAGGGTTGAAAAGTAGTCTTCTGTAGGTTAAACAACGTTTTTAAGTTCAAACGATTTACTTATCCAGTCAAAGAATTCTCAAATCAAAATAAATTATTGTAGGTAATTTCTCGACTGTGATGTGGATTAGGTGTTAACAATTACTCGAAAGTTCAGTCAAACAGCATTTATCCTTACATTACCAACGTTTCGGTGCACCCTTGCACCTTCTTCAGGGTCTACAACAATTATACAACAAAAATGTAAATCATGCAAAATAACATGAACATTATCACACTTACAGTAAGATATTACAAATTGTTACAATTCATGTACACAAATTACATTCGTACAAAACATTCAGTTAATTTATTAATCATCGTACCAAAAAATTCAAAGAGCATATATACACACATCCATTTTCTCTATAAAACGACAATCGAATAATACGGAAAATAGCCGGAAATATCCTGTGTAAGGATTCTGGTGACATCATTGATACGGACACCTATTGGTCGTCTGTACACCAATAATAATGTAGCAAGTTGTAGGAATTTAAATAAAATTTTAGGAAATGAATAAAACTCAGTTTGGCCTGAAATTTGCCTTTTCCTTTTTGAACTTTTCCAATACACCAAAATATACACTGCTAAGTCCTTGAATATCAGTTCTTGTATTGATATTATTGCAATCATCCCTGATAAGTAACATTTCAAAAAAGATACGTTAGGAGTAATTCTTCTCTCCTCCAAAATCTTGATATTATCCAGATCAAGTGTATTTTAGTGTATTGGAATGTTCAGCCAGAGCACATTTGTTTCCCGTGTTGATCTGCGATGTTCGCTCATCCGGATCATCACAGAACTTGTTACATTATTATTGGTATAGAGACGAGCAATAGGAGTCCATATCAATGATGTCACCAGAATCCATACACAGTATATTTCCGGCTATTTTCCGTATTATTCGGTTGTCGTTGTTTAGAACAAATGGATGTGTGTATGCTCTTTTTGTACGTTGTTTAATAAATTAACTGAATGGTTTGTACGAATGTATTTTGTGTATATGAATTGTAACAATTTGTAAGATCTTACTGTAAGTGTGATAATGTCCATGTTATTTTGTATGTATATCATTTTTGTTGTATGATTGTTGTAGACTCTGAAGAAGGTGCAAGGGTCCACCGAAACGTTAGTATAGTAAGAAAACATCTGTTGTGGCCAGCACAATACCTCTCGCTACTTCCTTTTTTTGGTTACATAAGAATAGGGCGCGAACAGTCATGTTACATTGTTGGCCTAGACAATCAGATGTGGGGGCTCGTTTCAGAATGATAATTAGTAATTTTGTACATAGATGTCAAATGTCAGAATTTTTCATTAAAAATTTCAAGATTTTCTAAATTCACGTAGTTAATTTGTCACAGGAGTGTGGAATTTACTTGCCGAGGAAAATAAACCACATGGAATTGGAAAATCACTAAATTTAGAATGAGAAACTATGATATTTGACATCTATATACATAATTACTAGCTATCATTCTGACATGGACCCTATTACTGCTTGTCAAGGTCAACAAAGTCACATGATTGCTCGCGCCCCAATGTATTTAACATTTCTTGTATACCTACACTCTACACTAAAAATTCTACTTATATCCCATATATTTAGATTTTTTAAATTTAAATTCATTCTATGAAGAAATTTTGTCCTACTCTTCTAATTTTTCGAGATGATTCTAATTCATTGCCGGAAGTAACAGTATTTCTTAAGGGTATGTGTAATATACCTATAATATTAAATATTTAACTATTAATACAATAAGAAATAATATAATGTACTTCCCAGAAAAAGTCTTCAGTAATGTCTCCGGAATTCTGACACTGACATTTATCTGCCAGTTACAAACAATTTAAATTTTCAACTATTTTCCATGGCAACAAATATAAAGTTTTATAGTTTTTGAGTAATCGTCCTTCCAACATCTCACATACACACATACACACACACACACACACATCCACACACACACACACACAGACATCATCGTAACAATGTTAAAATCGGATTGTAGGACCTTAAAACGTGCTTATTCAATAAAATCTGGATATGCGATTTTTAGCATGAATCCAATACCTCTCTTAGCGAGAGGTAAAAATACTGTTTGACTGTACATCCAAGTAATTGTTTACACCTAAAATAAATTATCTTTACTAATGAGATATGACACGTAAATTTCATGTCAATATTTCTCGTTTGTGATTGAGATCCAGTTATAGGAACCCATAATTTCAATGAAAAATAATGTTTGTTCATTTTTATATTTCATCGTTTTTAATTTCTTTAAAATCTTCCCCAACGTAAGAAAATTGCGAATTGAAAAGCAAAAGCTGTTAAGGGCCATGTTTTATCTTTCATGCTATCTAAATCTCCGATGAATTTCTATATTTGCCCTTTAAATTTACGCTCTTTATCATATTGAATTAAAACTGCGAAACGAATCGCTAATATAATCAATTAAATGACACGGAAAGGGTTTCGCAAGCGTCCTTTTATCCCCGTTTCAGAGCCTATAATAATCACCAATATTTCTTTCTTAATGCCATTAAAAATTACAGGCTTTGCGAGTCTCTGTCAAAATGTTTCATCATCAGGGATAATCCATTCAGTAACACTGTTAACTTTTAATTAATGTTGTCCTTCAGAGATTAAACGAAAGAGTTCCTTCTACGCTTCGATGAACGCCGAATAAACTACTTAACAACTACACCAGCACGTTCTATTGTAGTGGCAAAATTATTTTCAATTTTGTTAAGTTTTAACTGAATTCTTGTCTTTCATGTAAATAAGAGACTGTGGAAACTTATTACTACAAGTTAAACTTTTATGTGACGATGAATAATAAATTGTAAAATTGTGAAATGTATCATTTGTAAATAGTTAATAATGTTTAGTACTCTCTTTGAACGTAAATGTTTCAACTAGGATAACATTTTCATACTACGAAAGTGACAATTTTTCTATTTATACCATGAAACATTAAATGCATAAAATTCAGTGTTCATTTTTATTATATAAAAGAAAATGTATTTTTCCTACCTTATTTGCACTTGTGGTCTGGTTTGGCCGAAGATTTTGTCGATCTCCAAGGTCAGATCACTCCCAAAACACTGAAAAATAAAATAAAAACATGTTAAACAATAAATATTTGTTTCCAATTTTGTTAAAATATTTAACATAAATATTTTATATACCTCAGTTAGTCATTTCTCTATTACTTATTCGAACATAACATAAAACACTAACACTTTTCCAAAATGAAATTGATATTACCATAAAGGGAATTAAATTCTAAACACGATGTATTATATTCGGAAATATATTTTTACATATTTACAACGAATTTTTGATAAAAATCAAGAAATAAACAACAACATTCGCATACTGCGAAGCCAAAGTAATGACTGGACATAGCTCGCTGGCAGGCTCGCTTTAAATCTCCAGTACGAATTCCGGAACGAACAAGCTTACGACGATAAAAGAAATTAATAATGCACATGCATATAGTTTGAATATTGGCAATGTTTTTAAAAATTATATACACATGAAATGGAAAAATGTTATTCAAAACTGATCTAAATATATTGATATATTTTATATTGTTCTATACTAGTGATGCCGCGAGACGAGAAACGGCGAGAAACAGTTCACTCTCGTCTCGTCTCGAAAATTCGAGACGAGATTTGTTTTCGTCTCGTCTCGTCATATTTTTCATCCTCTATTCTCGATCTCGTCTCGAGAGTCTCGAATTTCTCGAATTTATAATTAGCTGTATGGGTGTTCCATAAGTTGGCAGGTCGGAGCGTGTTTGTATGGTTGAAGGTAGCAAGCAGTGACGCTCTAATTATTTATTATTTGTATATGAATACATATAAAATAAATTCATAAAATATTACCCTTACATGTTATAAATTTTCTATACTTACATCTATCAGGAAAATAAATTAGCATCAACTTGGACGTAATAAAGGAGTAAGTAGATACTACTGATTAAAACTTTATTTTTACTAAGTCTGGCATTTAACAGGTAAGTAAAAAAAAAACTGAACAAATATTACTCGCAGCAAGGGCATTTAATACTAGCGTGGAGAGTACATCACAGGGAACACTTTTGTTCCTATTCTTTATACTAAAACCCTATAAATTTAAAATGAATAAATAAATAATTAACAGGCAATGAAAATATTTGTACTGATAATTATTTTTCTTATTGTATATCTTTAATTATATACATATTAAAAAAAAATTCGTGCAATCGAGATCTCGAATACCTGCTCTCGTCTCGAGCAAATCTCGAGGGCATTCCTCTCGTCTCGTCTCGATTTTTCGAGACGAGACTTATGATAGTCTCGTCTCGAAATTTCTCGATTTTCGAGACGAGATCTCGAACACGCGAGATCCCACGGCATCACTATTCTATACCTATAATTTTAATATAATTTTGAAGATTATATATTACAAATTATATATAACTTTAAATTTGCTTAAATTGATAATATTGATTTAGTTTTAAAATTTTAATCAGGGCATCAAACCCGCCAAAAACTGGGTTCGGTTCAGGTTCAGGTTAATTTGTTTTTTGAGAGATGGGTTCGGGTGCGGTTCTGGTTCAAATATTAATACAATTTGTGGTTTTGTTACGGGTTCAAATATTGGATTCAGGTTCGGTTCGACCTAATTAAAATTGAATTGATGTTTTTTGAATAACAATCATTACATAGAAATAATTTAAAATGCGAGCCGGAATTTACGCAAGACAAGAACACGAACACAATTTTCACAAACAAACAACACAGCGTCGATTATCGGCTGTATTACGATTACTCTTACGTTTCGAACTCAAAATGAACCTGAACCGGAACTGAACCCTGAACCCGAATTTTAATACTTGTTTCGATTCTGACTCGGGTTCAATTGAAAAATATATTTAAGGCTCGGTTCTAGGTTTGGATTAGCTAGAATGTTACGGATTGGTTCCGGTTTTGGTTCGGTTTAGGTTCGGGTTCGAAGCCCTAATTTTAATATTAATATTTTGACAAAAAAGATTTATTTTGAAGTTTATTAATAAAATATATTTTTAAATAATTGACCTATTTATTCCTTGCCCTAGTAAATTTATAATGGATTCAGAACCATAAAATTTTGCTGTCTACATGCGACCAGTTTTTTTTTATTTTTTAACTCTCACTATCGCATATCCAGATTTTAGTGAATAAGCACGTTTTATGGCCCGACTTTAACATTTTTATGATGAGATCTGTATGTGTGCTGTGGATGTCGGAAGGACGTTTTCTCAGAAACTATAAGACTTATAACCTGTTTAACTACGTATTCCTCAATTGGATTTTAATGGGAACAGTTGAAAAGGTTTTAGTAACAATTGGGAAACCGGAAGAAGTAGTTTCTTAAAACAAATTATAAATACTATTTTTTTTAAAAAATATGTTATTACAGATCATAAAATTCTCTATCCGATCTATAAATTTAGAGATGGAATATATAATATATAAAATAATCTTTTGTAATAAATCTCACAGCCCAAACAACTAAATGGTAACCAGTTGAGAAATTAAAATGTGACACATAAATGCCATTGTCAAAAACTGAAAGCCATTATTGAAGGCTATTCCTAGGAAGGACATTTAATATTTATTATTGTACTTATTATGAAATATATATATTTAAAATTATCCTTCAGAAATACCGCCAATCCCATTAATAAATAATTGGAAGAATCTCGGACATTTAGTAAAATAGGAGAAAACTTCTTATAGAATGAATTTAAAGTTAGAACAAAATATTAAATATGAAGGATATGTAATTAGAATTTTTTAGTGTGTACAAGATTAATTAAATTCAATTCATGTAAAGTTAACATTTTTTATACACCAATTTAATTTTCTGAGGGATCTATAATTTAAAAGTTACTTAAATATTAAGGTCAGTAAGTGCTTCCTTCTGGTTGAGGATGATTTCCAATACATCCGATACCGGTAGAAGAGCACTTACTGACCGCAATGTACGAGTATATTACATTTTTTGCACGATTGACGCACAAAATTATATAAAATAAAATTTGAAAATTATTATATTATTTTTTTTTTGGTTATTTTGAAAATAAGCTTTTATCGTTGTTTTTATTTATTTACCGCTTCCGCCTCCTGCTCAGTAATTTGTAAATAAAGATTATTGCCTTGGAAACCCTACCGGTAAACAAAAAAACCGTATCTTGTAATATTTGACGTTTCGGTTAAAAAAATTGCTTTTAGTTAAAATTCTGTTTATATTAATACAAACCAACTTTTCGGCAGCTACGTTCTCCAGGGTACAAAAATAAATTTATTTATTTAAAAGGTTGTATTATAATATTATGAATTCCAACAGAATTTTTAATAATTTATAAAAGAATCTGTAACTAACCTAATATTTAATTAATTTGTGATACTTATAATATATGGTAAACATTTTTATTCTATTTTCTAGACCCGTCCTTATTCCATTTCTTATGCGAGTAATCTTTCAT
The DNA here is from genome assembly GCA_951394225.1 of Harpalus rufipes. NCBI lineage: Eukaryota > Metazoa > Arthropoda > Insecta > Coleoptera > Carabidae > Harpalus > Harpalus rufipes. The sequence continues at coordinate 39,705,226 of OX596283.1, forward strand.
TCTAGATGCTTTGACATACTCGTATGTATCGTATCGTGTGCAAGTGCAATAGGAATTGTTAGTTAATATTTAGGGTGTTGGTGAATCCACTTACGTGGGTGGAACAAACGAGCGGTGTTTTTCACATTAGCATGACAAAGTAAATCGGTTTAATAGCGCGTAAATAATTAATGTCCCGCGTGCCAACTCGTCCATTAGCCGGCCGCCCCGCCTTGTTGTCCTATACACGGGGCAAGAGCGACTAAGGTGACACTGCCGTTTCGGCATTCCCTAAAACGGGAGGACATAATTTGTGTTTCTAAAAATAATGAAATCTATGACTGTGGATAGAGCTCGTAAATGTATTTATAAATACATAATTCAAATCTATATTTATGTGGTAATGTCAGCAATTAAGCGCGATCAAATTATAAATAAAAATAATCTATTTTTTGATGAAATGGGAAAGGACTAATTGTTCTACTCATATGTCCTGTATCCTTTAAGTTCGCTTCCCTCACTTAATTCCTAAGTTCCAGTTTTGTTCGGGATGAAGTAATTACACATAACGAATTATCTGCCATTATGTTGTTTCTTTCATGTATTTGTCACTACCAAGGCCACCTGTTTAAAATATTCTGACAAGAAAAATACATTTTTCAGATTATTTTTTAATGAGATAGTAACATTTACCTCTCGCTAAGAGACGTATTGGATTCATGCTAAAAATCGCATATCCAATTTTAATGATTAAGCACGTTTTAGGTCCCTACAATCCGATTTTAATATTTTTACGATGATGTCTGTCTGTGTGTATGTGTGTGTGAGTGCGTATGCATTTATGTGTGTGAGTCGGTTGGAAGGACGATTTCTCAAAAACTATAATACTTAATATATGTTTTAACTACGTATTTCTCAATCAGACATTACTGGGAAGACCTGAAAAGGTTTTGGTAATAATTGGACAACCGGAAGTAGCAGGTTCTTAAAAAAATATTCTAAATATTATTTTTTGATAAATTTTGTTCTTGGTAAATTCTCTATCTGATACATATAAATATTTTATTATATCTTTTATAGATTAAAAAAAAAAAGAAATATAAGGTATATAATAATGTCAAAAATCCAGAGACATTAATGAAGATCTTTTCGTGGGAAGTACATTATATTATTTTTTATTGTATTAATAGTTAAATATTTAAAATTATAGGTACTCTTCAAAAATATTGTCAATCCCGACAATGAATTGGATACATTTCGAAAAATTAGAAGAGTAGGACAAAATTTCTTCATAGATTGAATTTAAAATTAAAAAATCTAATCGTAATGAATAGATGTAAGTAGAATTTATGTTGTAGAGTGTAGGTATACAAGAAATGTTAAATGCGCGAGCAGTCATGTGACGTTATTGGCCTTAATCAGCAGATATGCTGGCCCGTGTCAGAATGATAGGTAGTAATTATGTATATAGATGTCAAATATCACAATTTTTCATTCTAAATTTCGTGATTTTCCAATTCCATGTGGTTTGTTTTCTTCGATAAGTAAATTACACAATCCTAGTGACAAATTAACTACATGAATTTAGAAAATCTTGAAATTTTTAATGAAAAATTCTAACATATGACATCTATGTATATAATTACTAATTATCATTCTGAAACGGGACCCATATCTGCTTGCCAAGGCCAAAAATGCACATGACTGCTCGCGCCCTCAACCAAATGTAACCAAAAACGGTTGATATGGCGAGAGGTATTGTGCTGCCACAACAGATTTTTAAGTATTATTTTTCGGATTATTCCTATAAAATCGCCTTCCACTTAATTTTGAAAATTAGTTTAGTAAAATTTTATAAAGAAATGTGTTTAAAACATAAAGGTGGGCATTGAAATTATTATTGAATTAGAAAGACAAACTCCTACACAAACATTTGTTTTGAATTTGTTTAAATAAAACTTTCTACCGCTTGATAAGTGTATTTAATTGATTGAAGGGCGGAAAATATGCAAATGGGAAACTTCAAAGCGTCAATTTGGAAAACAAAGACGTCATCTGTGCATCGGTGCCGATCGAGGAAAATAAGTTTGTAAAGACAGCGATTAAGCAGATTACAACATTTTTTTAAAATATTAAACTTTGGTAAAAAGTTTAACATAATTGAATAAGAACACAAAGTGAAAGTAAAGTGCATGAGAATGAGAACGAGTTCCCGCGGAGCTTTTCAGGAAGGAGGAAAACTCTGTTTACTGCTTCTTAAATTCACTCTTAAACAAAATTACGGGGAGAGTTTTCACGGTGTCCAGCGAAAAATTACTGAAAAGTTTATAACAGTAAATAATAGATATATTTTTTTGTAATAGACAAAAATATTTGTAAAATAATTTTTTTATTGATACATATGCTCAATAAAGTATGTTATATATCTTAGTTTTTACCATGAAGTAAAATATATATAACGTCAGTATCTAATAAAGGAAGATCCCTGAAATTTATTGATCCTTTGTGTAAAAAGGATACTCATATAGCTATTCTCTGTATTCCTTTTTATTTTTAGGTTAACTCAAATCATAAAATTCAATGTGGTAGTCAGAAAACAGTTCAGATCAGAAGTAAATATAGAAGTGTTACAATATGATACTTATTGTAATAACAATATAGTTTGTTGTACCAGTATTACAATAATTATTGAATAGTTAAATACAGGATCACACTGAGAAACGGACCACTCAAAATAACTTTTTTATTTGTAATTATTTTTTTGATGTATTTGTATGTATTGCTTAACGGCTCACAAATAATAGTATTTGGCATGATGGTGGCGCTTCCGGTTTAACCAGAAGTGACATTAACTTTCATATTTCAAATAAGGCACTCTATATATTTTTATATATTTTGAATCTACGTAAAATTATGAATTCAACAATATGCTTCAAGTGCATTTTTACTGAAGAAATAAATTACAAAAACGTAAGAGATATTATGAATAATTAACGAGCCAAACAATGATATCAGGCAGGTTATGAAACAGTTGAGATAATATTGACTAATATTTAAGTAAATGCATAAATAGTAAGTAATTTTTATAAGATTCTACACTTTGTACCGACACAAATACATTTTTATTCTTATTTTTTTATTAGAAATAAAACTAAAACCTTGACCTTAAAGAATGAAGTATCTATTTTTGTCGACACAAAGAAAAGTAGTTCATGCTTTAAAAATTAAATATTACAGTGGTATTTTCAAGAAATATTGTGGTAATCATATATTGCACAGAAAAGTTCATTTTATTATTTACAAAATGCTCTACGGACACTTTAAAAAGATAGCAGTGCATACCAACCCCTCGTCTAACAATTCGTCCTAAGAGAAAAAATCTTGTTCCATATTTAAGTTAATTTATACGTACATAGTTCAAATAGTTATTTTGCATATTAAGAGCGCAAAGTGATACTTTGTCGCTTAGTGGCGCGAGGAAATATTTCGAAAGCAATATTTCTAAACAAATTGACAAGCAGGCAGTAACGAAAACTTTATCTAACATAATTTTGAGTTTAGGCATTAATATTAAAACTCGTCAAAAGGGTACGACCTATTTTAATATTGTAAATAGCGAAAATCATGAACTTTACGAAGACATATGAGAACTACAGTAAAATTGTTACAAGATGTCTGATCAAGGTTATCTACGAATTGTATGAATTCAGATTTTTGCTCCGCCCATTTTGACAAATTCAGTAGTGTCGTTTGCTTAGTTTTTATGAGGGTACATAAGATACTACGGTTATTTTATTATTATAAAAATATATATTACAGTAAAAGCATTCAAAATTCAAAAATAAGTCAACTGGTAAGTTTATTAGCAAATGTAAACCAAATATGTGAAAAATAGTGTACCGACACAATGTCAATGTCAATGAAAATAACTTTATTCGTACGGCTATGAATCAAGGTAATATATCTGAATTAATAAATAAACTTACGTTACAGCGAAAGTAGTATCAACAACGAGTATCGTTTTAAAGTGGAATATCCTAACTTAATAAAAACAATATAAATTTTTGAAAGACAAGTGTGTTATATCCATCTTTATCGCACACGCTTATAGCCTTTGCAAAGGAAAGAGATAAATGTATGCCAATTTGTTAATTCGTTCATGATACAGATGACCTTCATCGGACATCTTTAAAAAAAAGTTACTGTATATAAATGTTTATCGATAGAAAAATTAAATTTTATTTCAATGTTGATACATAAGGACTACTCACTTTATTCAATGTAGATTTTGTCGTATAATAAATGTTAATTAAAAGTATTTTAATTTAAAACATTAAAACGTATTTAGGATGTACAATTATGTCGAGGGGCTTGTACGTAGGTCTGGTATTTTCAAATATAATAACTGTGGAAAAAAGAGTACAGTATTTTTTTGTTTTTATTTATTAATTGGGAACCGATTTCGGATAATCGCCGTCATACAAAACAGTAGTACAAAAAATATAGTATTTGTATAAATGAATATAAAAGAATATATTGGAAGAAACCCTGTGCTCAAATTTAATGAAAGAAAAAGGAAAAAAATCTTCCGACAAATTATAAAAGGAAGAAAGACATACAACTAAGTGAAATCTTAAATGAACAAATTCCATAAAAATATTTTGGTAATACCATACCGTTATTATCATTTAACAGACCTAAACAAAGTGAAAAGGGATCTATAACGGACGCCTGCCGTTAAGGATTATAACGGACGCACGAACGAGAAACAAAAGTGAAAAGAAGTCTATAATGGCCGGAGTCCGTTATTATAACGGCCGCCGGCCGTTAAGATTTATAACAGTCACCTAAAATTAAGTATTTCTAAAAAAATCACTGTGTCGTGAAGAGCTTTGATATTACGAAAAATTTTGAACGCCACACGGCCGATATGCAAATAACGAACTCGGCTGTCGTCTCGGTTTACAAACTTCAGCCGCGTCCGTTATTTGATTTTTATCGGCCTATTGAGGTTAATAATAACTATAAATGAATTAGCTTATGAAAATAGTCATAATAATTTATACACTGACTTTGTTATGAACTGTTTGACTACAGTTCTCCATCTTCACCTGTTGATAAAGTGTATTTTACGAAACTTTTTTCACTCTAAATTTTTTACTTCGATTACTTTCAAAAAATATTAACTTTCATTACAATTAATTTTTCGTAATGCAGTTTCGATTCAGCACATTTTTTCCATTATATTCTTTTATATTAATTTACACACATACTATATTTTTTGTACTACTATTTTGTATTTTTTTGTGTTTTAGAGGGCTGATGACGGACATTATCCGACACCGGCTCCCAATTACTAAATTTTTTTACAATAAATAAAATAAATAAATATATATATATATATATATCATCACGGCATATTACCCATTGCTGGGTGTGCCAATCTGCTTTGTACACAGATATTGGTAATGATGAAATAATTGTACCGTGCGGGCATTTACCAGGCGTCACCTCACGGGCACTCATTGCTGACGTGGAAAGTGCACCACAGGAGCCAATTTTGTGCCATTAAAATGCGAAGTAATTTTTGGCGTCGGTCGGGATCGAACCTGGGTCCCCAAGATTCGCGACCAGACACTCAGGCACACGGCCACGAGACCCCATAATTTTTTTACTGTACTCTTTTTTCCACATTTATCTCATTTCTACAGTAACATGCACGTCTTCATTAAGCTTTCCAAATATAGTTAAATTATCTGTTAATTTATCTATCACTCAGGCCTATTCTGTAACTTAGAGGTTAATTTTTAACAACTGGTTAAAAAAATTATTTAATAGCTATTGATTTAACAACTAAAAATCTAATTTCTTGTTATATATCAATTTTAACCAGATGTTAAAAATTGATCACTGAGTTACAGAATAGGCCCGACTTTCAGTTACATCGAAAAATGTCACATAATGTAGTTTTTACAATTTATGCTAATCTAGCAAAGTTATTCAACAAATTTTACTTCCGGTTGCTTCTTTTGCTGGGTTTATTGAACGCACCTAATAATATAGATGTTATATTTTTTGTATTAACTGTCCGATAAGTAGACAGCTTACCCCGAGTTGAAAATACCGAACTTTAGACGTGTGGACAGTGTATAGTTAAGACATATGTATGTAAATATATACATCGTGCATGAACGATTCTCATGCATGAATTTTGAGATCAAATCTCAAATCAATATGACTTTGGAGTTTAGTTAAACACAACCCGTCCAATTCTAGAATTAAAGAAGCCATAGTGTAGTCTCACGAAGCCCCCGTGAATTAAATCGCGGTTTCGTTTCATTTCCGCATCTGCGAACATTTAACCGCGTTTGTATCCCTCGCCCTTATCGCTTGTTTCTTACAATACAAACAAAATAGTAAAGGAGTCTTTTGTTTACGAGATTTATATGCTTGTAACAAAGAATTATCACCTCCATTTCATTATTCAAATTCGTTTCGAACGGAGTCAATTCGAATAATCCCCAGATTACTACTTCTTTTATTTCATCTTGCGTCCGCTTTTGTCTGGGATGTTTGTGCGTTTACTTCCCAGTTTCCTCGGGCCTTGGACTACTTACTAAATTCCCAACTAGTTTTGTAATTTTCATTTGCATCGCTAAATTTAATTGCAGCAGTAATGGTTTTCAATTTCAAGTTTAATTCACGTGTACCGTTGATTTTTTTTTTGTGGAAAATGGACCTTAAAATGTTTATCGTGTTGAAAAGTTTGAAATTTGAGATGGAATTTTTTAAAGCTGTGTGCTTTTTACTTTGTTATTAGTTATCATCATAACCGTTTTTCACAGCATGCTTTGGTTTGAATTATGATGAAAATTATCCTCAAGCACCAAAGTAGCGCAAGTTGAATGGACTGTATATGAGAGTGATTCGGAAAATAACAGCAAATTAACAGGTATTCAAACTCACATGTGGAAGAAGTCCCACTGAAATTATTTAGAAGAACATATCGATGGCTTAGAGCAGCGATTCTCAACATTAGGGTCACGAAAGATATTTTTGGGTCGCCATTCATTCTTAAATTAAAATGTTTTCGAAATATATGTAATTCATAAAAAAAATGTTCATATTGTTTTCTTTCAATGGTTAATATTTTCAAATTTAGTATATTGTAGGAAAATAATAAATTTAGCTAATTATTTTCAAAATATAGTATATTGTGTTATTAGGAGTAAAAGTGCATTTATCCGACTCGCTTCGCTCGTAGTTTAAACTTCCACGCTCGCCACACAAAGACACTTTTACTCCAAATGACACATTATATTTTTTCTTCAAACGTAGATATTTAAAGAAAAATATCTACAACTGACGTTACAATTTACGTAAATTTCGTTTGCGATTTCAATTGCCCTGTAGCTATGGATACTTATTTGTTCACTTTTGTTATAAACATTGAAATTAAAATTTTCTCGTTTTGACGTTTAAATAAAAACTGTGCAATTTTATATCCTCCTTGTGTGCAATTATGTCGGAATTTGAAGTATTATAATGTACGCCCCCTGAAGTTGTGTAATTGGATGGAAATCTAACAGTGTGGATGAAAGATATGTCCAGGAATCACTGAAAAACAATATAAACTTTTCTTATCACTTTAATTCTAAGAATTCTTATGCTCATTATCGTCCCTGTAATCTGTAAGTCTACTATTCTTTAATAATGTTATTTCCTCAAAAGTAAACTCTGTTTATATTTCAATTCACAGGTTATATATTTAAATTTGACAGCTATTGATCGTATTTAGTAACTTTATTTTTAGGTTACCTAGCGTGTTATAGTGATATTTAGGGCGATATTAACAGGTTTCTTTTATTAAAGTTACTTCTTATTCGTTTATTCTGTATAGTTTCTATGGATATTTATTTATTTTATTTATACCTTGTGAATCAAGTCACAAAAGATGCTACTTTTATGACGTTCGAAGAAAAAATAAATATGTTTCCATATTAATATAATGAATGATGGTTTCCAAAGCTATTTTGATTTTTCTACCTTCCGTAACCTTCAGGTAAGGAATGTACTGTTTTTGGTTAAAAAATTTGATAGTGAGTTTCTAATGAATAAGCACATTTTGGAGTGCCTAAAATACGAATTTACTATTTTTACGATGATGTCTGTATGTATGTGTGCGTCTGCGTGTATGTGTGTGTATGTGTGTGTGTGTGTGTGTGTGTGTGTGTGTGTGTGAGTGTGTGTGCGTGCGTGTATGTATGTGGGTGTGGATGTATGTGTGTGGGTGTATATGTGTGGATGTTGGAAGGACGATTTCTCAGAAACTAAGCGTATTTCCCAATCCGACATTAATGGGAAGTGTTGAAAAGGTTTTGGTAACAATTGGACAACCGGAAGTAGCATGTTCTTGAAATAAATCTTCTAAATATTATTTTTTGAAAAATTTTGTTTCTGCTAATATTAAAGAAAATTAATTCTCTATCTGATACATTTAAATACTTTATTATATGTTATAGATTTAGCGATAAAAGAAATATAATATATATAAAATATTCTAGGCAATATGGAAAATGGTATACAAGCAATAGGATTTTTTTGTGACCTCTCACGAGCCTTTGACTGTGTAAGTCATAAGATTTTATGCTCAAAACTCCATAAATATGGTATCAGAGGCAAGCCTCTTACCTGGATTTCCTCTTACATAAAAAACAGAAAACGATATGTGACCATTCAATCTAAAAATGATATTATTAAAAATGTAACGTCCAGACGTTACGTTGACATTTAGTAGGGTTCCTCAGGGTGGAATATTTTCACCAACTCTATATAAACTTGACGTAAATGATTTTTTATCAGATGTGGGTGATGATGATCACCACCTCACGTTATACGCAGATGACACATCAATTATAATTTCTGCCAATGATGACAAAACGCTTCAAGCTAAATGTCAAAATGGTTTAAATAGTTTATCTGTTTGGTTTCGTAATAATGAACTGTATCTTAATTCTTCAAAAACGGATATGTACGTTTTCATAATAGACAGTGTAGAAAAAATCTGAATATAGAAATACATATCGAACCGAATAACATATCCAGAACTAGTAACTATAAGTTCTTGGGTTTGTTACTTGAAGAAAATCTCATCTGGAAAGATCACACTGACAATTTAACACTAAAATTAAATCAGATAAGTTACCAAATTTAGAATTTAAGAAGTGTATTAGACATAAATCAGTTACTTATGTTCTATCATGCAAAAACAAAATCTATAATTAGGTACGGCATCTGTTTTTGGGGGGAAAATGCATCATTGCATAATGTTTTCATTAATCAAAAGAAAATAGTAAGACGAATAACACAAGTTCCACCCTGCTTCTCTTGTAGAAATCTTTTTAAACAATATAAATTACTAACAGCTACTGATATTTATATTTTTTAAATATTTAAATATATATTTCTGAACAAACAGTCTTTTATGCGTACTTCACAGGTTCATACTGTTAATACAAAAAATAAAGATGATTTTTATTTACCTCGTGCAAGATATAAAGTAACGCAAAACGCTCCTCATGTGAGAGGATTAAAAATATTTAACCACCTTTCTGTCAGTATAAAAAATTGTGATTCAAATAAATTTTTTCTACAAAAATTAAAAAAATTATTACATTAATGTAATTTTTATTACCTAAACGAGTTTTTTATTAAAAGCTTTGCATAGATTTGCAATGTCGCTGTCTCATTTATGTATGTTATTTATGTTTATTATTCTGACTTTGACGATTTCCTATACATATGTATTATGTCTATGAAAATAAAAACAATTATTATTTTAAAATAATCTGATATAATAGGTATATTACACATACCCTTCAGAAATACTGTTAATCCCGACAATGAATCGGAAACATCTCGAAAAATTAGAAGAATAGGACAAAATTTCTTCCTAGAATGAATTTAAATTTAAAAAATCTACATATAAAGAATTTTTAGTGTAGAATGTAGGTATTCAAAAATTGTTAAATACAATAGGGCGCGAACAGTCATGTGACTTTATTAACCTTGGCAAGCAGATGGCAGCCCGTGACAGAATGATAGCTAGTAATTATGTACATAGATGTCAAATATCATAATTTTTCAATCTAAATTTAGTGATTTTTAAATTCCATGTAATTTATTTTTCTCGACAAGTAAATTCCACACTTCTGGTGACAAATTAATCACTGAATCACATTTTGAATCATTTGACATCTATGTACACAATTACTGGTTGTCATTCTGACGCGGGCTCCCATACCTGCTTGTTAAGGCCAAATAAGTCAGATGACTGCTCGCGCTCTATACTTATATAACCAAAAACGGAAATGGCGAGAGGTAATGTGTTGGCCACAACAGATTTTTATTTTTGGTTTTCACACTGGCGCATGCATTTTTGCTGCGCCTATGAAATTAGAGACGTAAAGTCACACCATTTTAAAATAATTTTTAATTTCACTTTTTTAATAAAATTATTTATAATTTTCATTATCTTAGATTAACTACATAATTAAGGCTAAAATTGATATGTAATACATTCAAAAAAAAATCTGTTGTGGCCAGCACAATATCTTCCGACAATCCTGTATATAATGTATAAATTCCATACATAATTTTTCTTGTAAAAGATTCTAAATTTCCAGTAAAATTATTTCATAAACAAACTATTCAAATTGCACTTGACACCGACATCTTCTTCCTCTTTAGCTTTTCCCATTCGTTAGGGGTCGCTATTTTTGCGTGTCGTTCTCATTCGATTATTTTTCTGTCAGGTCTTCCGCAATACAGTCCTTCTATCTTATCTTTGGTCTTCCTCTGTTTCTTCAACTTCCTATTACCAAACTACTCATTCTTGTTCAAAAATAATTCTTCATTTCTCCTCATGACATGTTCAAACCAATGTATTTCTTGTATCTTTCTAGAAATTTGTAACACTAGAGTTATTTTCTTACCGTATCTTTCCGTGTCTTCCCCAACATCTACTTCAACATCCTCATCTCTGCCACATTAATTTACTTTTTATTGATACTGACATCTGTCAATTTGAATTATATGAATATATTAGTAGTTTCCATGTTTAGCATAGCTGGCTGAATTATAAAATTTAATTTCTTTAAAATTCTTTAACTCTGTATCTATTGAATATGAAGTATAAAATGTAATCAAATCGTATAGAGAATAATATATTCTTTAAGTTATAATATCGTTAAATGTCAATAAATCAAATTTAACTGTTAAATCTTCAAATGAGGCTACTACCGGTTCACCAATTATAACTAAAATCTAATCAGTTGTTCTTCTGGATGTAAACTTGAGAAATACGAAAAATATATAATTTTTGGAATCGTGGTATTGAAGTTATGGGATCCGGAACTTTTGTCACACACACAGACACACATACATACATAATATACATGCATACAGACATCATCGTAAAAATGGTAAAATCGTATTATAGGGACCCTAAAACATGCTTATTCACTAAAAACTCATCATTGAATTTTTTGACCAAAGACAATACCTTCCTTACCTAAAGGTGACAGATGGTTGTCTTGGAAACCCCATTGTGCTGGGTCGCGATAATGTTTTGTAGGGTCGTGGTGACCAAAATATTGAGAAACGCTGGCTTAGAGAAGGTTGTATGAACCAGTTTGTTTGGCCATTTGGGTTATTAGGTAAATTACATTGCAACATAATGATGAAAATTGCCATCCCTAAAAAAAATGGAAAGTATAAATTGGTATAATTTCCATTTTAGAATAGAGTTTCCCTGTTCTTATTATTGTGTAATATTTCATAGCAAACTTTGTTTCTGTTCTGTCCCATAAGTTATTACACACCACCGCAACATTTCATTTGATTCCGCAAACAAAGCTACATCTTGTAGTAATAACAACGCAAATGCAACTGTCACGGCAATATTCAATTCTCTTTGCTGTGCATTTCCGGAAGCTCGTTGCAGCCGGGAAATCGATCGCATCCGGTATTAATTACAAATTGATGGCGCGAACGATGCTAGTGTCAAGTTGGCAATGCATTCAACTGTGTGTAATTATTACACTTTGTATTGATGTATGTTACAGACATTAAAGGCAAAATTGGAATATAGTAATTATAATATCTCCATTAACAAGCACTTTATTCATAAAAAAATAAGAGTAATCGCATAAGATAATTTTGAATTATCTATTTTAAATACAAAATATATTAAATAAATATTCACCATCAAGTATGACAATGAACATTAAGAAAAGTTGTATGTGGATTTAAAAGAGGTAATAGATTTTAATAATTCTTGTTAATTAAAGACTTTTATCTTCTTTTTACTTCCATGTACGTAAGTAAAGGAAGTATTGTAATCGCGAAAAATTTCGGTTTTCAGATTTCAGCGGAAATATCCATTTTGATAATCCCTGAATCCATTTTGACTAATTTCGTCGTGACGTCTGTACGTATACGTACGAACGTACGTCCGTACGTATCTCGCATAACTCAAAAACGGTAAGTCGTAGAAAATTAAAATTTTGTATTTAGGACTGCTATAACATCTAGTTGCGCACCTCCCTTTCTGGTTATTACACAATTTCCAGAAGTGACACTTTACATGAAGCCTATAATAGATTTTAATGAAAACTGTTTTAAAATATAATCCAAAACTTTGCAAATTTGGTATACAAGACCTTTATGTCAATCGAAATAACATAATAGATTTTGGTTAAAATATGCTAACCGGAAGTGGTACATTACTTGAAGTTAACAGTTTTTCTTGAATAAAATGATTTTATTTTAATTTTAGAAATAAATGCTTCAAATAAAAATTCTAGAGAATTAATTTCTGCGTCTAGCACATTAAGTATTATTAAATTAGCCCTTTGTATAAGCGAGATATATAAATTTAAAAATTATATACTTTTTTGTTTTTGTAATAAAGCTTGCTATGGATTAGGACAAAAAAATAAAAAAAAATGTTTATTTCAAATTACGTTAAATACGTGCAATTTTATGATTTGTACAATAACAAATATTATATTTTTATTGTGAAATTAGTCATATTCATTGTTGTAATCAAATATTTTTTTGTTGTAATCAAAACTCTCTTTAAAAAGAACCGGGTTAGATTAATGTTAATTTAAGAATGATAGTAGTAAATGAATTATTTTTTGTTCTATATCAAAATATTTCTCGGGCTTGGACCTGTAAGCCGTAAAATGTTGAAATTTAGTATTTACGACTTGTATAAAGTTTAATTGTGCACCTCCCTTTATGGTCGCTATATATCTTACCGATTTGAAGTTAAAATTAATATTTTGTAATTTAGTTAAAAAAATATGTATAGTTTAATAATCGTACAAGAAAGTCGTGTGGTGTCCACATCAGATTTTTTATATTTATGATATTTGTAGTCGAGTGAGAGAGTTCCCTTTTCCAAAGATTAATTTTTAATCCATTCCTTCCATTTCTTTTTATTATTTAACACCTTTTCTTCCTATTTTTTACTTATTTTATTTCCGAGTTCAGTTATTCTTCCTTTCCATGTTTTCCTTACTTATTGCAAATAATTTCTGAAAAAAACAAAAATCCTCCATTTTCATAACAATGACAAAGAAATTGAAATTGTAAGTAAATATAAATACTTAGGCATCGTTTTCACATCATCTGGGAAATTCAATGCAGCAATAATTGAAGCTACTAAGAAAACCACACACAGCGTACAGCAGATATTAGCACGAGGCAAGTCCACAAGGTGGCAAGAAAAATCAAAACTACTGCAAACTGTAGTGTACACAACTGGATTGTATGTTTCAGAAATATAGGGGCTGAGATATTTAGAAAAAAATTAAATACACCAAACAAGGTATATACTAAAACGAATCTTGAACCGCCCAAGGAGCACACCAAACCATATGCTTAGAATAGAAACAGGCCATCAAGTGTGGAGGTAAAAAAGTAAAATTTGAAAAATATTTTGACATATTAAAAATTTAGTTGTCATTTTTAAAGTAAGCTTTGATCGTTGTTTCTTTTTACTTACTGCCTCCGCGATTTACATCACCGATTAGTAATTTGTAAATAAAACCGACTGCCTTGGAAACCTAATAGGTAAACATAAAAAGGGCGTGCAAAAAAGTTATTAGCTTTATTTATTCTATTGATTATTTCTAGATCCTAGATATTTTTCCTTTCTCTGTCTTTTATCAAAAATATTAACAAAACAAAACGGGCCAGAGTTTTTTTTATCTTCATTGTAATGAATTGAATTCCGAATCTTTCAACCTTTCATTATCCTAGTTAGAAAATATTAACTCGAGCAGATAAATCTACAACACAAGTAACTATTCAAATATTTGTGTAGAGAAGTATCTTTCGTTGCTTAATTTACGATGTATTTTCCATTTTAGTTCATAATATTTAAAGTGGATAATAACCGTGTTGGTAGTTGTTGTTATTTTCCACAGAAATCTAAATTTGAAATCCCCTCATCCTCAATTACAATCTGTCGTAATTAGTTATTTACCCTGGCATAACCGCTGGGTACGCGGTAACGGTACGGCTGTAGCTGTTGTCATACTGCTGCGAGAAACGAAGCTGTGCTCCGGTTATCTTATTCGGAATTGTTTGAACAAATAACCGCCGCCGCGAACGGCGAATGCAAATCGTCGGCCGAGAGTGAGGCGCTGAATAGAATTTCGCGCTCCACTGAGTAAACAATGTGTTGACACTGCGCGCACAGGACACTTTTACAGCAAACAACGCTAATTAAATCATGTTACGACTGATAGCAATGGAGATGAGATGAAGAGGCCCGCCTAAAGAACTGAATTATATTTTAAGCATCGAAAGATCAAGTCATCTTGGAAATTTATTCTAAATAACCAAACCAAATAAACGCAAAAAAGGAATAACAATACTACGAAGGTTTGTTCAAATTCAACGAATGTATGACATCTATTTAAATTGTTGTGAGGATGATGCCGATAATGATTCGTAATCAAAGGGTTCTGAGTTTGAATTCTACATATCTCAGCATCTATTATCTGAGACCTGCTACTACTCCAGGAAATAAAAGCTGGACATTCACATTTAATAAGTTTCGAAGTTTCTTCTTTCCATTCGCAGAGTCCACAAGTTTAATAAGGATTATTTTATTTAAGTCATTATTGTCATAGTTAAAATTTAAATTTTATTTAAGCATTAAGATTCAACCCCTTTCGTATATCAAATATAGTTGATTTTTAGAACCCTAATTGTACGAACCCAGGCTCATGAGAGTTCGACCGGTTTAAAATTTTTAACAAACAAATAATCTAACTTAAATTGTGAGAAATTTCTACAAATTTCTTTCGATTACTTTAAAATATTTGACACTTACAAAACCTGAGTATGTCATAAAAGTATTTCGCCATTTCATATTGGATTACATTACCTTTATTAGTAGGTAATAACAGCTTTAATTCTATTAGGTATCCACAAGCTGTATACATTCTTCTATTAGAGTGTTTTCCTATGTCTTGTAATGTAGGTTTTATTGAGTACGTTTACACTGCGCGTACACAACATTTAGGTCGCATACCAAGTGACGTAACAAGATGACGACGAATAGTGTAAACACTCTGTACAAAACCTTTGGTACGCAATTGGGACACATCTTTGGTACGATCAAAGGGGGATGCACCAGACCTTTATCATGCACGGTGTAAACAGCAAAGCGATTTTTCTGCCATCCATGACTATGTTTAATTCAATTAAAATTGTGTATTAGCATTTTAGAAAAATGTCTAAGTTCAGTGATATTTACAATTTTAATAATGTGGCGATATAAAGTACATATATTCACAAGTATTTTTTCTTATTAAGCGCGTGGAACGTACCAAAAATATTTAGTATGGTTGAAACCGGTGTAAACATACCGTACCAAGATAAATTTTAGTACGCACTTGGTTCGCGTACCAGAATATTACACACGGTGTAAACGTAATGACTGTATGCTCGGATTTACAAACAAAGACATATCTGGACTATACAGAATCTATCATCGGTCTGTTCTGTTTTAATAACTCGAGTATGTTAAATATTTTGGAAAAATTTGCAAACGAAGTTTATTTTATATTAAAATTATGAATCTGTGGTATATGTTTTTCTACAGGTATTCCATTTTTACGCAATGATAGGCAAAATTATATTTTAAAATAGAATACCCTATATATTTATTCAAATTTGAAAAGTACATGAAACTATTATTAAATAACAGGTGTAATAATGTAATATCAAAATGAAATAGATGGAATATTTAATTATGGAGTTTTCTTTAAATTTTCATGGTGTAATGTTAAAAGAATGTACTGCAAAGCCTACTATATTTAATGAAAATGTAAAATCATTCGCCATTGTATTTTTAATAACATGTTTTTATACTAGTTGATAACAATTTTCATGTATTTTTCAAATTTGTGTCAATGTATAGGATGTTCCACTTGAAAATATAAAGGTACATACCATTGCGTAAAAATGGAACATTCTTTAGAAAAACCTATTCAGAAGATTTATACATATTTATATAAAATAAACACAGTTTATGTAAGTTTTAAGTCTATATTTAAAGTAGTCGAAAGATTTTTATAGAAATTTCTCACCAACTGTGTAGGTTATTTATTTGTATCAAATGTAATCTGACCTAACTATTACTTATAAGATAAGCTTAGGCTCGTATACCACGACGAAAAATTAACTTCTTTAGGCTGCGGATACATGATTGATAAATTAATTCAAATGTTTCATTAGATGCCCTGAGACTTTCCGATGATATTTTTCTTTCCACAGAAACTGTCTGCTGGAAGTATAGTACTCTAAACTAAACTTCCTTTTTACCTGAACCAAAGATTTCATCGGTATTATTTTGGGTAGTTAGCATTGTTACACAAAAATATCCACTGGGGTGTAACTTTAAACGATAGATTAAAAAATATATGGAGTGTTTCTCAACTTCGGGTAAAAAAAATAAGGTCGTATAGTACTGACCAAAATAAGCAGAAAAGGTTAAACATAGGTCTGATCTTCTACTGTTTCCGAAAAAGAAGCCATTATAATCAAAGATAAACTGACAAAGATAGTGATAGTGATCGAATAAAACTTTGTCTATACCAGTAAGGCCCGCTCCTGCCATCTTCAGTTAAAATAACAGTGTTAAAAATTGGTTATGTTGTAAAATTGTACTTACCACCTTTAGTTATTGCTAACTGGAAGTTAAAATTTTTCACTGCCTTATATCTTGGCAACTATTTAAGGTCGGGCCCTGTTGATTAGGCTTTTTACTCATTTTGGTCAGTATTACCATTTTAAAAAATCCTGTATTATTTTTAAGCCGGATTCCCACGGGGCGGCACTTAGTAAGCCAACTAGACCAAGTCGACACTAAGTAAGAAGGCTCGGACTGAGCCAAGCCATTTACAACATACAAAGTACAGTGTGTACAAAAAAATTCTAACTCGGAGTAGGCTATGAACAACGAAACGTATGTCAATTTAAATTAATGTCAATTTGACTCGAGATATTGTCAAAAATGTTATCAAAATAAATCAAAGCTTTTCTTCTTGAATCTTATTTAAATAAATAAAATAAAAATAAATATTTCATCACGGCATATTACCCATTGCTGGGTGTGCCAATCTGCTTCGTACACAGATATCGGTAATGATGGAATATTTGTACCGTGTGGGCGCTTACCAGGCGTCACCTCACGGGCACTCATTGCTGGCGTGGAGAGTGCGCCACAGGGGTCAATTTTGTGCCATTAAAATGCGATGTAATTTTTGGCGTCGGTCGGGATCGAACCCGGGTCCCCAGATTCGCGACCAGACACTCAGGCACACGGCCTGGAAATGGAAATAAATTAGAAAACGACGAATGGCAATATACTGTATCCTTTTTTATTATCTTTTACATTTCAAGGTCAGTTTTGACAATTTGACTTTTGACATGTTCATAACCTACTCCGAGTTAGATTTTTTTTAACACAGTATTTCAAAGGACAAAAACAAGTAAGGATTACTATTGACATATTAATTCTCTCAGTAATGTTCTGTATGATACTACTACTGATTGCAGCCCATCAGAACATGCATATGCATAACATATAAAATTTGATAGTTATAAAATTTAAACACATTATCTATTCCGTCCCTTCTGGAAATCACTTGCCCCGCATAAGCAATGCAGGTCATGCAGTGGTGTATTCTCACAGTGGATTCTTTGTGACGGTTGACAAAGTCGCGACACGGGACAGATGAAGGCGGGAAGCGGAAACGCATGTGTCTTGACTGGTGCATCGACCTCGGTTCCGGGTTCCGGCTCTGTTCAGACGGACCGGAAATTGCGATTCGCTCGCGGAGCCGCAGAACAAATTGGCCCGTGGCGTTGACATGAGACCAGATGTACTGATTGCTAGTCTCACTCTGGACATCAACCATCTCGTCTTGATTACGAGGATTTAATTTCAAACGCCAAATTTTTCACGAAAATTTTAAGAAGATAAATGTTATACGGAAATCTCAGATGCAGTATGCAAAAGTACACGTCGTAGTTTCAAACATTGTCACTGTATGGTATAAATAGCGCAGACATGGGCGAACGGTTTACAATAATAAAAAATCTGATGTGGCCAACACATTACCTTCCGTCAGTTCTATGTATTTTATACAAATTTCATACAGAAAGTTCCTTGCAAAAGATTCTATATTTTCAGTACATTACCTACCGCCATTTCTAGTATTTTGTAAAAAATCCATACAGAAAGTTTCTAACATCAGAATTTTCTTAATAAAGACGCACGTCATCAACCTTAAAAAAACATATAAGATGAAATATAACTTGTATAAATTATTGAGTGTTACTTATTTAAAAAATCTGATGTGGCCAGCACAATACCGTCCGTCAATCATGTGTATTATGTACAAATTCCATACATAAATTTTCTTGCAAAAGATTATAAATTTTTGGTATTATGTGATTCCCTTTCTCGGCAACTGAATTCCATACTCCTGATAACAAACAAACCACATGAAATAAGAAAATTATGAAATTTTGATTGAAAAATTATAACACTTGTCAGTTATGGACATAATTAATTGCTGTCATTTTGACACGGATCAAAGTCATGTTACTGCACGCGCCCCATACATAAATTTTCTTGCAAAAGATCCTATATTTCCAGTAAAGTTATTTCATTAACAAACTATGCAAATTGCACTTGACACTGACATCTTCTTCTTTAGTTTTTCCCATTCGTTAGGGGATCGCTATTTTTTATTTTCTTCTTCCACTCATTTTTGTTTTGTGTGTCGTCCTCATTCAGTTCCTTTTCTCTCAAGTCTTCTACAATACAGTCTTTTCATCTTATATTTGGTCTTCCTATGTTTCTTCCACCTTCTATTAATATATTCATTTCTCCTCATGACATGTTCAAACCAATATATCTCTTATATCTAGAAACTTCTAACACTAGAGTTACTTCCCTTATTCTTTCATTGATTTCATTTTATTGATACTGACATCTGTTAATTTGAATTACCTGAATATATTAGCAGTTTCCATGGTTAAGTTAGCATAGCTGGCTGAATTAAGAAATTTATATAAAATTTATTATCGTTATTCTTCTTTAACTCTATATCTATTGAATATCAAATATAAAATGCAATCAAATCGTATAGACAATAATATATTCTTTAAGTTATAATAACATTTAACTGATTTTTTCAAGAAAAACTGTTAAAATCTTCAAATGAGGGTACTTCCGATTGACCAATTATAACCAAAATCTAAACAGGTCTGCATATGGTTGTAAGGAAGAGGAATACGCAAGAATTATAATTTTTGGAATTCTAGTATTGGAGATATCGTGCCCGAAAACGCGGTCACACACACACACACACATACACACACACATACACACACACACGCACACACGAACACACACACATACAGACATCATCGTAAAAATAGTAAAATCGTATTGTAAAGACCCTAAAACGTGCTTATTCAATGAAAACTCACCACCGAATTTTTTGACCAAAGACAATACCTTCCTTACCTAGAGGTGACGGAAGGTAAAAACTGAAAGAATACTAGTATTAAGATAATTTAGATGAATGAAATTTAAATTACTTCTGGCATTCGTAATTCCTTTTACGGAATACAATATTATTTGAAATAACATGAACATTCTTGGTAGTGCCAACGTATGGTACGAAAATCAACTACAATTAATTCAAATAATTTTATATTCCGTAAAAGGAATAAGGATTAACTAAAATAAATAATTGTAAATTTCATTGGTATGTACGTTTCTCAATACCAGTATTTTTTCTTCTTTTTTCAAAAACAAAAAATTCTACAAGTTATATTTCATTTTATAAGGCTTTTTTCAGGTCGATGACGTGCGTCTTCCGCCTAATTACTTTTACTATAGCATAGCTGGTTGCTTTGTGAAATTTAATATCTTTATAATGTTTTAACTACATATCCATTTATTATGAAATATAAAAAATCTGATATGGCCAACACAATACCTTCCGTCAATTCTACGTACTATGTACAAATTCCACACAGAATTTTTTTCGTAAACTATTCTATGGGCGTTTTCTTTTTAGGGGAGAAATGAACTGATCTTACCTCGTAATGAACTGGACTGAACTACTCCTAAAAAGAACAGTATGTTTTAAAATAAGAAATAGATAATAAAAACAAATACAAGGTGTATCAAGATAATGGAACAGTGCCATTTATTCGTGAAAATGAAAAGTTACACAAAAAGTGATTAAGATATTTTGTAAAGCATAGAGGGGGGCATATTTTGGCCATAACTATTATTATTTTAGAGCCACTGGTGGTCAACTTATGGATCAATGTTATAGTTTTTTAAATGGCATCATATATTTTTTATTCTCATTAAATAGCGAATTTTCTTCTGAATTCAACAATATCATGCCCTTGCATTGCGAAAAATTTGACAAAAATTAATTCAAAGCTAGTATTTAAATTGTATAAGTATCTAAGCAAACATTTAACTATTAAAACAAAAGAAAATTATTTGTCATTTTTGTATGCCATTGTTACGTATTATATTATTTTTTCGAAATGTTCCATATTTCATTTTTTTTTTTTAATTAAATAAATTGCATGCTATGAATGCATTTTGATGGGTTTTGCATCAATAAATAAAATCAGAATGTGTTGAATATGCTGGCATTATTAAATTAATTATTACAAAGGTAACGAAAATTACGTTAATTATAATAATAGATATCAATGAAATACAAATAATTTTCTTTTGTTTTAAAGATTAAATGTTTACACAACCTCCTTAAACAATTTAAAATAGAAATGAAATACTAACTTTGAAATATTTTTTATCAAATTTTTCGCAATGTAAGGGTATGATATCATTATATCGTTGAGTACAGAAGAAAATTCTCTATTTAATGAGTGATTTGTTTTTGTCACTTTAAATTATTTTATATTTCCAGTAAAATCATCACAAAGATATTATAGTAATTTTATTTGATACTACCATCTGTCAATTAGTAATATTTGAATATTCTCTTTCCATGTTGCAGCTTTTAGCAAAATTAGGTTGCAAGTTATTTCTTTATAATTCTTTATCTCTAAATTCATTGAATATGAAGAAAAAAATACAATTAAATCGAATAGAGAATAACACATTCTTTTATTTATAATAACATAAAAGGTCAAAAACTGATATTTAAAAGCGTTTTCCGGTGAACCAATCATAACCAAAATCTAATCAACTCTTCATATGGACGTACCAAACAGCAGTTGTAGTTTTGGAGTTATCTCGACTGAAATTATCGTCACACACGCACACATGCACACATATACACACTCAGACATACATATATATATAAATATACAAACATCATCGTAAAAATGGTAAAATCGTATTCTGGGGTCCTAAAACGTGCTTATTCACTAAAAACTTACCATCGAATTTTTTGACCAGACATTACCTTCCTTACCTACACGTGACGAAAGATAACAGCAATAAGATGAAATAAATAAATAAAAATAAATAAATATTTCATAACGGCAAATTACCCATTGCTGGGTGTGCCAATCTGCTTTGTACACAGATGTCGGTAAAGATGAAATATTTGTACCGTGCGGGCGCTTACCAGGCGTCACCTCACGGGCACTCAATGTTGGCGTGGAGAGTGCACCACAGGGTGCCATTAATATTCGAAGTAATTTTTGGCGTCGGTCGGGATGAAATAAGTAAAATGTATTTATTTTATACGTACATAAACATAACTAATGGAAATATAATTATACGAGTAATCTACATATATAATATACAATTTCATTATCAAGTTTCTCTCTCGCAATGTGTGTGGTGACGTACGAAGTGGTTAGAATTGTAACCGACCGCGGCTGTCCGCGATGTTTGAGCCTCAGGCGCGCGTTTGCATTCAACACCCACGTCCAATCGTTATACAGATAGTTTGCTAACAGCCTCAAATCATTATCAGGGAAAACATGAAGAATTAAAAATTGAAGAGAGATTCTAGAATATACTCGTAGACTGGATTCCATTTTACAAAATCTCAGCAAGAGCAACGGACGTCATGCAAAGCATATTTGTAATACGAGATATAGAATATTTAGTGGAGTCAGTATATAAATTAACAGGTAGTAGATTTAAGACAGGGGGAGTGCGGCGAGACGACAAACGGGGCAAGGCAAGGATTTTCATTTTTACCTCTCGCTAAGAGAAGTATTGCATTCATGCTAAAAATCGCATATCCAGATTTTATTGAATAAGCACGTTTTAAGGTCCCTACAATCCGATTTTATCATTTTTACGATGATGTCTGTGTGTGTGTGTGTGTGTGTGTGTGTGTGTGTGTGTGTGTGGATGTGTGTGTGTATGTGTGTGTGTGTGTGGGATGTTGGAAGGACGGTTACTCAAAAACTATAAGACTTTAAATTTTTTTAACTACGTATTTCCCAATCGGACATTCATGGGAAGATCTGAAAAGGTTTTGGTAACAATTGGACAACCGGAAGTAGAAGATTCTTGAAAAAAAATCTTTTAAATAATATTTTTTGAAATTTTTTCTTCATAATATTAAAGAAAAATAAATTCTCTTTCTGATACATTTAAATATTTTGCAATATATTCTATAGATTTAGAGATAGAAGAAATATAGTATGTAAAATAATCTGTTATAATAAATTTTACAGCCGAAAGAATGGCCATGGAAAATAGTTGAAAATTTAATTTGTTTGTAACTGACAGATAATGTCAGTGTCAGAAATCCGAAGACATTACTGAAGACTTTTTCTGGGAAGTACATACATTATATTATTTCTTAATGTATTAATAGAATTGGAAACATTTCGAAAAATTAGAAGAGGACAAAATTTCTTCATCAAAAATGAATTTAAAATTAAACAATCTAAATATATATGGAATAGATATATGCGTAAGTAGAATTTTTGGTGTAGAGTGTAGGTATACAAGAAATGTTAAATACAATAGGGAGCGAGCAGTCATATGATTTTGTTGGCCTTGACAAGCAGATATGGGGGCCCATGTCAGAATGATAGCTAGTAATTATGTATATAGATGTCAAATATCATAATTTCTCATTCTAAATTTAGTGATTTTCCAATTCCATGTGGAGCAGAATTAAATGTTAAATATCTAAGGCATACAAGTAAACTTTAAACTCCTGGTGATAAATTAACTACGTAAATTTAGAAAATCTTGAAATTTTTAATGAAAAATTCTAACATTTGACATCTATGTACATAATTACTAATTATCATTCTGAAACGGGGCCACACATTTGCTTGTCAAGCCCAAAAATGTAACATTACCGTTCGCGCCCTATACTTATGTAATCAAAAAAAGGAAGTGGCGAGAGGTATTGTGCTGGCCACAACAGATTTTTTTGTCAACGAAAAGTAGGTTTGCGAAAAGTGATTGTACGAAGTACGTAGTTGTATCATGCGCAAAATAGTGGTAATATTATCAGTTCCAAGGGAGCTAGAAGCAAAGATAATTATATATTCGTCATTGTTAAAATAAAGGAGGAATACAAATATAATTTCTGATTGTAAACTTTAATTTGCAGATTATGTTTTAATTCATATCTACTTTTTACATAGATCTATATTTTGAGTTTGCCAGTGAGGCAAATTGACAGGGGCGAATCCGTCACCATGACGGAAAAGCGCGAATTTATGTATGCATGTACGTTGAAGAAAAAGGATAAGAAAAAGTGAAAAAGAGATGCATAGTTATAAAAAGGAATGTTTTACAGGCGACGGTTTCAAATGAAATACTAATTAGTTCAACAAGACATATATTTTTTGCCTTAATTGAGAGGTATCTTACAATGATCCTCCATTTGAGGAACGAAGAAAATGTGATTAGTGATAGGCCGATTCAAATATGACGATTGTGCATAATTATCATCTTGCCCCAATAGGCTCGTCATTTTGCCTCATAGTTGGGGTAAGATAACCGATTTTTTTTTCACGATTTGAATAATCATTTAGTTTTTGTTTATAAGATAGATTGCCTACACCTACAAACTTTCTTCAAAAATGTTTGGGTTTCTGTTTTATAAGAGTTTTTCCTTAAGCTCGTCATTTTGCTTCACTCTGCCCTACTTTAATTAACGCATTCAGCTACATGACCCCCTTAAATAAAAATTATATGATTTTTTTAAAAATTGCATCACTCACTGTTTGTTTCTTTTAACTGTAAATCCTCACAAATCTAAAAATCCCCTCTTACTGCAGATGTCTTTGATGTGTAATTTGATGATTAAACAACTCTTCACCCCATACATAATGTATTTACTGTCCATCTTTTACTGCAGTTTCTGTCGCTTCGACTCTGAATCCGGTCGGTTCCCTGATTTACTACCAGTTGTTTATTTGACAAACACAGTGTTGCCGAGTCAGATTCTGCTGCTTGCTGCGTAGTTCTGACTCCCTAGTCAACCCCTAGGGATCTGAGAATTAATTAGTGTCGTACGCAAGGAACAAATGCACTTTACGACGTGCTAGTGGTGGTAATGTGGTATGCACTTTGTGGCGAAGGGTGAAGTGTTGTTATAGAATAAGGGATGGCTGTTAATTGGAACTGGATTGGGGTTAAAGGGGTGCAAATTTCATATCAAAAGTGACAATATAAAATCTCGGTATGCTTTTACAATTATAATTGTTTGAACCAAAGATTTTCTGTTAAATAATTATTAGATTTACTGCCGCATCCATATACTTTGTGTGGACGCGGCAGTAAACCATAGACGCAAAAGTAGCGAAACGAACAGACCTAATGGCATAGTTGAATTTAAATGTTATGAAATTTGTAAAAGAATTTTTAAAGAAACTAAGACAAATTCCCAAAATAATTTTTTAGGTAAACTAAATCAAATTCTGGTATAGAATTTGATGTCGTTTACCGTTGTCTGCACTCCAGATACTTAACTGCTGCCTAACCCCCTTTCCTAATTTTCAATCACCACTGTAGATAAGTTATTTTGCAGATCTTTTTTATACCTTTTGTTCAGCTTCCTGAAAACCATGGACCTGAAACTGCACCCGAACCTGAACCGAAAACCCGAATAAACCCGAATTTTTGATGAACCTGAAACAAACCTTTATTTGTCAAGGTCAATAAATCTGAATCGAATTTAACTCGTTTAAAATTCATACTAGGTACAGATCTGTTAAATATATAAATAGACTCTAAATTAAAATTAAATTTTTAATGCAATTTCAAATCTAGGTACTATACCTAAATTCGAACCCAAAACCAAAATCAATGAACCGTTATAATTTTCATTTTCATAAACCGAAACTGAATCTAACCCGACGCTTATTTTCTGAACCTAAACCGAACCTGAACCATAAGTACATTTTGGTTCAGGCCCTGCTGAAAACTACTTTTTTGACAGTCGCGAATTGTTAGTTTCCCGATCTCAACTGGCAGTAGCTAGCCCTTCGTCCACGATTGGCCAACAGTAGACATATAACTATCCGTTGGGTTACGGGCTCTGTCCCGTCACCAAATTTACATTTTTGGTTACATATCGTTACCTCCTGCTACCCATGGTAAGGGATGTATAGGGATCGTGCTAAAAATCGCATATCAAGATTTTAGTAAATGACCACGTTTTAAGGTCCCTACAAACCAATTTTAACATTTTCACGATGATGTCTGTGTGTATGTGTGTATGTGTGGATCCTCTTTCTGCTCTAACTCAAATATTATCATTGAAAAAAAAATAAACCTGGTATTTCTACATTTTTCTAATATGGAAAGAAGCCATTAGATTTTTTGTAAATCAGATAATCGAAAATGGCACTTTATTTGAAACTTAAAATAGTTTTTCTTCGAAAAATACCTTTAAATGTAATTTTTTCGAGATTTATGTTATTAAAATTAGAGATTATTATATTTTCTAAAGGTTTGCATTAATACTTTTTCTATATATTTTACGTATAAATTTATAAAATTATCTATAATTTAAATCCCGGAGACTACGCTTTAAACATAACTCCATGGTTACACAGTTTAGATCTCAAATGTATGTAACTGACATATAAATGTCACTGTCAAAAAACTAATCATTTCAAATTAATAATAGTAACGTTTTGAATGGAAAATAGTAAATAGATCAATAATTATATGGAAAGGAACTTAATATAGTTTCCAACAAAAGTAAATATGTAGGAATGTTGGTATGTATTTAAATTAATAAAAATTAAATGGTGGGAGGTACTGTGTTCGTAACAACATATTTTTTACATACGTATTTATAAAAAAAAATCTTAGCGTTTATTATGGAAGTCTCGAAAATTTTGGAAAACATTATTGTCGTTCTCCGGCAACAGTAGAATCACGGTAGGTAACATTTTGATTTGTTTTCGTAATTTTCCTGTCAAAAAATACGTGGCGCCCACTCATTTCTATTTGGGTTGTTCATTTAAATTTAACCGCTCCCTTCTCCACTGTCTAAAAGCTGGCGGCCGCATACCGAACCAGCTAGGGTGCGTTAAGTAGGTAACTATTGCGTCATCGCATATTCGCGATGCACGAATGGTATGTTACAATTAGTCAAATTCTGTAAAAAAATTATTAAATAAATTAAATGAAATTAGAGTAGTTAATTTTTAAATGAATTAAGTCAAATTCTGGACATTTAATATTTATAAATTATCATAAAATATTTTTATTATGCTATAATTTTTTTATTTGTTTATAATGTATTTATAGTCAAATTTAATAGGACCATAAAACCAAATCGTATCTATTATTTCATGAATAATTTCACTGTTTAAAGCATAATAAAAGTGTATTAGATATCTCGTATAGCTGTCCCATATTTTGAACCAAATTCAAGTTGAAAGAAAACAGCGAAGCCTGAGAAATTTTCCTCATAAAATATGTAGTGGGTTAGAAATATTGGCTGGTAGATAATAATAGAGCCACTAAAAGTCATCGTACAAAATAATCCACTTTCATCATGTAATATCTCATCCTAAAGTGACTTTGTAGTAAGATAACATTGAATTGATCAGAGATCATGGCGAAAATAAGAAAAGAACTGACAAAACGTCGAGCTTTGAATGATCTGGCCGAGATCCAAGTTGCAAGGAAATTGAAAACATACAGCAAGACGTTAACGCGATGGCAGACGTCTCGTTCGATCAGATCACTCGTTGCGAGATACAAATAAATACAAATAAAAATTATCAATACACAGCAGCTCTAGCTTCATAAAATACAGTCAAAGGGTCAGCGGAAAACGGAAAAGGTTCGCGAAATGAACGTAAATAAGATCAATTACCTTTTGTGCTTTTTCTCATTTCACGGCATAATTAGCTAATGCAGAATGAGAGTAGCTTTGCGTGAAAGGCACTGAAGAAAGGATTATTAAAAGTACATAATATGAAAAATGTGAATTTTTATGGAAGAATACAGATTTAGTCACCTACAGAGCCAAAATAATTTCGATGCTAGAATACACAAATTTAATATTTGATTGCGAATTTTAATACTGAAAATTATTTATGCACTTGTCAATTTTTTTCATAGCATTTATTATGTTTTCGGTTGGACAGAAAGAGATAACTAAGGATAGAGACATATTGAGTCACCTCCTGGAGTAATCGCTAGATATGACTGCTTATTCTTATACTATATTTGAAACATTTGAATTATTATTAACAAAAACCAATTATAAAAATCTGTTGTGGCCAGCACAATACCTTCCGTCAATCCTGTGTATAATGTATAAATTCCATACATAATTTTTCTTGCAAAAGATTCTAAATTTCCAGTAAAATTATTTCATAAACAAACTATTTAAATTGCACTTGACAGTAACATCTTCTTCCTCTTTAGCTTTTCCCATTCGTTAGGGGGTCCCTATTATTGCGTATCGTTCTCATTCAGTTAATTTTCTCTCAAGTCTTCCGCAATACACTCCTTCCATCTTATCTTTGGTCTTCCTCTGTTTCTTCAACCTCCTATTAATAAACTATTCATTCTTGTTCAAATATAATTCTTCATTTCTCCTCATGATATGTTCAAACCAATGTAATCGTCTTTCTTGTATCTTCAACATCCTCATCTCTGCCACATTAATTTACTTTTTATTGATACTGACATCTGTCAATTTGAATTATATGAATATATTAGTAGTTTCCATGTTTAGCATAGCTGGCTGAATTATAAAATTTAAATTCTTTAAAATTCTTTATCTCTGTATCTATTGAATATGAAGTATAAAATGTAATCAAATCGTATAGAGAATAATATATTCTTTAAATTATAATAATGTTAAATGTCAATAAATCAAATTTAACTGTTAAATATTCAAATGAGGCTACTTCCGGTACACCAATTATAACCAAAATCTAATCACTTGTTCTTCTGGATGTAAACTTGAGGAATACGAAAAAAATATAATTTTTGGAATCGTGGTATTGAAGTTATGGGTTCCGGAATTTTTGTCACACACACAGACACACACACAGACACACACACACACACACACACACACACACACACACAGACACACATACATACATACAGACATCATCGAAAAAATGGTAAAATCGTATTAGGGACCCTAAAACATGCTTATTCACTAAAAACTCATCATTGAATTTTTTGACCAAAGACAATATCTTCCTTACCTAAAGGTGACGGAAGGTAAAATGCATGAAACAAACTGATATTGGTATTAGGAAAGGATGAAAAGAATTGTGTATAATTATTTAATTCATTCTATTTATTTTTAAACAATATGTTTTTTGTATAAATGCTTTTTATTCTATATGTACTTTTTTCTAAATTTATTTTCATTTCATGGTGAATCCGAATTTTGATATTAGTGTCTAAAATTAAATTGAGTAATTGAATGCCATGATTATTTAATGGATCCTGATCCAGCATAATATTGTTATGAAGACAGTCGAAAATACCCGTAGGTAAATTTCTCATGGTAGTATTAATTGTTTTTTATATTATTTCTAAAAATGTTACCGTTTGCTTTTGCATGTCCTATGCATTTTTCTGCAGCCCTGCACACGTCTATAACAAAACCAGATGCCTGTTCTAAATTCCCTTACAAAATGAATGAGAACGTGATAATTTTTTAGAATTATGCACATCTTAGAATAGAATAACTTTATTGGTCACTTACTTGAAAAAGGCATATTTATAGAATAATAACGCCGGAAACATAAACAAACAAAACAGAACAACTTCACAACT
Organism: Harpalus rufipes; assembly: GCA_951394225.1. Taxonomy (NCBI): domain Eukaryota; kingdom Metazoa; phylum Arthropoda; class Insecta; order Coleoptera; family Carabidae; genus Harpalus; species Harpalus rufipes. Next base: position 39,735,062 of record OX596283.1, read on the forward strand.
GCCAAAATCCAAACAGAGGAGCGAAATGTCACAAATATGTAATAATAACCTTAGAGACAACTCTCTTTCTGTCCAGCCGAGAAAATAACAAACAATAGTCAAGTAAATTAATGTGGCAGAAATGAGGATTTCAAACGTGCTTATTCATGAAAAACTCACCATCGATATTTTTAGCAAAGACAATACTTCCCTGAGCTAAAGGTGCCGGAAGGTAAAAAGTTTAGCATCCAAAAATTTTGAATTTTATTCTCTAAATATTTATCTATGAAGCACTACATATTGTTTTTCGGAACAGATCATATGTGAGAAACCTGTTTCCCCATGTTAAACGCCTGTGTCGTTTACAGTGTCCACGCTGTATATTGCTGTAAGTGAATTCAGGTATCTTCTCGTCTCGTTCTTGGTTTCTTTAGCTATTTCTGTATTTATGCTGAAATACCTGTAGGTGACGCGAGGTAAAAAAAATCAGATTTTACTCACTCGAGGAAGTGAACACTGTAACAGAAATGTAATTGTTTTTGTTAAAAAATAAATTATGGTAAATTTTTAATGAATAAGCACGTTTTAGAGTCTCTAGAATACGATTTTACTATTTTTATCATTATAAAAAAAATAATTTTCATAAATCATACAAACTATGCTCCTTCACTAGGGAAAAAGAACAGAATATTCATATGTCATAAAAACCATATTTAAATAAATAATTCATGATTGTGTTCGTATTGAGTTTTATTCATTATTATATTCGAATTTAGTCGACAGTAATAAATTTGGAACTTTTCTTGTAAGGCATCTGGCCAATATTCCGGCAGGGAATTATGCCTACTTACGCTAATTGTTCCGCCCTTGAATTTATTGTTTTAATCTAGTTTATTGGGAAGTTTTTCGCAGCACAACAATCGTAAAACTTGGTTGTCAGCATTAATGGTTCGCGGAGAATACATGCACCAACACCGCTTAAAAATACAGAACAATTACTATGCGATGCTTTTTCTGCCGCGGGCTTTCATTGCAGTCGCATCTTCCAACTCTGGAAGTTTTAATCTGCCCGATAGCAAGGAATGTAATTATGTGTATAGCTGTCTTACATTACATGACTTCATGTATTTTCACGGAATATTTGTTGTTTATATGATACGGACGTATTTAGGTCAAACTCAACAATGAAGAATTTAATAGAATTTTACGAAGAATATAATAAAGTAAACAATATGATATAATTTAAGTACAATCTTTAGTAATATAATAGAGTTTTCTTTTTTTTTTTAATTATAATTGATTCGCTAGTTTCGAATTCTCCCGTTAGGTGTCATTACTAGACATCCTTGGATCCTTGGGAAAACATCTTAGCGGTCAGTGTGAATTTTACCTTCCGTCACCTTTAGTGAAGGAAGGTATTGTCTTTGAGTTTCTAACGAATAAGCACGGTTTGGGGTCCCTAGAATACGAATTTACTAATTTTACGATCATATCTCTATGTATGTGTGTGCGTGTGTATATGAGTCTGTGTGTATGTGACGACCATTTCGGATCGCATAACTCCAATACCACGATTCCAAAAATTATATTTTTTTCATATTCCTCGAGTTTAAATCCATATGCAAACGTGATTAGACTTTGGTTATGCTTGATCAACCGAAAATACCTTTAATTGTAACTTTTAATAAATTTTCTAGATAAAACGCAGTAAATATCATTTATTGACATTAAATGTTATTATAAATTCTGAAGAATATATTATTCTCTATACGGTTGGACTGCATTTTATATTTCATATTGAATAGATATAGAGTAATAGAATTATAAAGTTATTAAATTTTATAAATCAGCCAGCTATGCTAACCATGGAAACTGTTAATATATTCAGTTAATTTAAATTGACAGATGTCAGTATCAATGAAAAGAAAATGAATGTGGCAGAGATGAGGATGTTGAGGTAGATTGTTGGGGGAGACACGGAAAGATACGATAAGGAATGAAAGAATAAGAGAAATGGCTCGAGTGATAGAAGTTTCTAGATAGATACAAGAGAGACGATTACAATGGTTTGAACATGTCATGAGGAGAGATGAAAAATATATGGGAAGAAGAATGAATAGCTTGTAGAAGGTAGAAGAAACTAACCTGAATAAGGACTACACGTAAAACAGAAATGACTGGAAGAAGAAAATAAAAATAGCGACCCGAAACGAATGGGAAAAGCTCAAGAAGAAGAAGTAGATGTCAGCGTCAAGTGAAATTTTCATAGTTTGTTTATGAAATAATTTTACTGGAAATATGGGATCTTTTGCAAGAAAATGTGGTATGGAATTTGTACATAATACACAGGATTGACGGATGATCATATGCTGGCCACATCAATTTCTTTTAATTTAAACTCTGACATTATTAATTAGTTTTTCTTATTAGACAAAGTAATTTCTGATTCTTTATCATCAACTTTATCAGTAAAATTTTTGAAAGATGTCCGATCAAGGTTGTCTACGAATTGTATGAATTCAGATTTTTGTTCCGCCCATTCTGACAAATTCAGTAATGTCGTTTGCTTAGTTTTCATGAGCGTACGTAAGATACTACTGTTATTTTATTATAATAAAAATATATGTTACAATAAAAGCATTCAATCCAAAAGTAAGTCAACTGGTAAGTTTACTAGCAAATGTAAAACCAAATATGTGAAAAATAAGATACTGACACAATGTCAGTGTCAGTGACACTGACAGAAAATAACGTTATTCGTACGGCTATGAATCAAGGTAATGTATCTGAATTAATAAATAAACGTACGTTACAGCGAAAGTATTATCAACAACGAACACCATTTTAAAGTGGAATGTTCTAACTTAGTCGAAGCAATATGAATTTTTGAAAGACAAGCGTGTTATATCTATCCTTATCGTACACGCTTATAGCCTTTGCAAAAGATAGAAATAAATGTATGCCAATTTGTTAATTCGTTCATGATACAGATGACCTTGATCGGACATCTTTCAAAAATTTTACTGTACGTGTATTGATATTTCTATATAATTATTCATTTGAAGCATATTAAAACAGTTTTTTGCTATTTCCAAAAAATTGACCTAAATAGATTTGTCGGGTTTCAAGAAAATGTGCTCTACCAACATTTTAATATATTTTCCTCTGTTCGACATCTCAACATTCCCTTCCCATCTTGAACATACCAAACAAGAAAAAAACTTACTGCAGCCTTTCTGTTTGAAAGGTCATTTTCCCTGGCGTAAACTACGACGCGGTTCGGGGTCGCGCTTTGAGCAGCGTGATATAAATGATACTCGGGATAAATCTTTGGGTAATTCCGTTCACACGCACCGCTCTGTACGAGGTGCGAGGCAACGTGGGTCAGATTTAATGCGAAGTGTGTGTATGTAGCACAAAGGCGCGCATTCTTCACGCGCGTGAATGGTCTACGACCCTGCACTCGCCCTTAACTGGCCGCCCAAATACGCCAGCTATGCTTACGAGGAGGACGGCGCAATTTCAATATGTAGTTTGCTCTGGGGATTGTTGAAAATTGTTGGTGAACTTGTATTACTCACTTAGTATTAATAGTATTTGAGTATATTGTATAACATAGATAAAGAGTAAGCAGACAAAAAAAACAGTAGAAATACATAAAATAAAACTAGAATGAGTTACAATGTACGAATCTTCAAACAATAACACAAAATGAAAAAATAGGTATAGAAATGATCAGCAGACTAGAGAAGGAAAATAATATTTTTGTACTCATGCATTGAAATGTGTTGTTTCGTGTCGCCTAAGCAACGTCCGAAACGTCAATTTTCCAGGTCTCCACCAGTTAAGTGACCGGGAAATTAAAAAAAAAATACTCCTATTTCTAAAGCATTTCATAAAGAACTAAATTTATAATAATAAAGTATAGTTTCTCAAACACTCTCTCGCTTAATAATAATAAAAAGAGAAAATGGTGGAACATTGAATGAAATTTAATTTAAAATAATGAATTTCGTGCATTTGGTTCATTATGTTGGCAACAGTTTCTGCGCAGCAAGACAGAGTACTCGAGAAGTCGGTAACACATAACACACAAACTTAATGTAAATTTTAACAAAACAATAAGAAATTAAACAAGTCTATTAAGTTTAAATTTGCTTTATACTACAAGTGAATTACTTTGTAAGTAATAAATAGTTATTTAGATACCATGATTAACACTACGTTACATAAAAATAAACATGAAAATAATTGGAATTTAAATTTGACACATATCACTCTGAAATTAGCTACAAAGCAGTGTATATCTAATGAAGTTTTAATAAATACAATAATTATTTGTACAAAAATTACTAATTATTAAGTTTTATACTTTTCGTACAAAAAATATTGTACAAACCGCGTGCGTGAACTTAGTTCCCGGAATCGTTCTACGGCAGCGCACCCAAGCTCGCGCCGCCAAACACTCATCCGGGAACCTATCGTTCCCGCACTTAGTATGTAAATAACTATTACAATACTATAAATTCAACGATTTTTGATTAAAAAAAAAAAAATTATAAAAAATGTGTTGTAATTAGCACATTACCTTCCGTCAGTTTTATGTATTATATACAAATTCCATACAGAAAGTTTCTTGCAAAAGATTCTATATTTCCAGTAAAATTATAACACCAACATACTGTCAATTGCACTTGACAATGACATCTTTTAATCTGAATTTTCTTAATATAGTATCTAGCTGTTTGTATGGTTATAGCATAGCTGGCTGCTTTATGAAATTTAATTTCTTTATAATTTTTTAACTCTATATTAATTGAATATGATGCATAAAACGCAATCAAATCGTATAGAGATTAAAATATTATTTAATACTTATAATAACATTAATTAACATTAACAATTTTGATCAATTGTTTTTGGGGACTTTTTTATTTGTGACCTTAGTCTAATTATTTGAATTAAATTCAACAACATAAATCATATTTTCAGGAGAAAAATGAATTTACTTTTGTGTTATTCTGAAAAAAATAGCAAAAAAGCGACAGTGAAGAGAGGCACATAAGAAGAATCAGCTACACCCATCACGGCTGCATGGCTCAGCTAACCCTAGGAGGGCTCCTTGGAACAGCAAACTCCAAGGAACTCTGGAACACAAAAATAATTTATTTTAAAACACAAGTATTTCAAAAATAAGTGTCAAATACATATCTGTCATTTTGGTTGACATAATCTGTCATTACTCATGAAAATATACTGCATTTAGATTTTTCGTATTCACTATTTTAAATTAAAGTACAACGTACTTCTTTGTAGGTTCATAACATAATAAATATAAATTTTAACTGTAACCTAACTTCTAAATAACTGTTGTCAAATTAATTTTAATTTCAAATGTTTATTGTCAGTTTTACTAACCTTGATATTTTAATATTTCTTTCAATATATATTTTTTAAATAAAAGTAAATTAAAGCGAAATAGGAAAAATAGTATCAAAACACGTGTTACAAAGTGCATTTGTAATACTCGTACTGTACTCGTATTACAATAAAGATAATTTTAATTACATAATGGCTACGGTGTACACTTTGTTCGCAAAATCCTTTGGCGACCTCGAGATTGTCCTGCCTCGGCCGCAAGCGGCCTAGGCTACAGTTTTTCTCTCGGAACGCTAAAGAATGATTTCGCGACCTTGATATACAAATAACTATTACAGAACAATGCTGGCATTTAATAGATACAATGTATAAATGATTTGTACGACTGGCCTTTGTGAAATAATGCCCTGTGTTTGACGGTGACGGGATACCATACTCGTACGTATGAATGTTGAAGTAGGGGTTGGTTACCCGCAGTCGTGCGTTTGTGTAACGAGAGCAGGCAGGACTCGAATGGCTGGATTGCGCTTGATTGTGTGACGATTGCATTAATTACAATACATTTTGGCTCAACTGTTCATACAACATTGTGAAACAATAAGCAAAATCACGTCCCGCCACCGCCACAAATATATGCGACCGACTAATTGTTTCGGCTGTGCTTATAAATATTTAGTTACAAACACCCCATGTATTTCACGGGGGAAACATTACCTACTATTTACTCACACATGATTTGGGAGTTCTCTTGGTAAAACCCATTAAATTCAACGCAGTTACAAATCGTACATAATTTAACCAACATGAATTCTTTATCTGTTTGTCCAATAGTAAATTGGCACGTCAAATAAAAGCTTCAAATGAAAAAGCTTGTCTTTTTAATATTTTAAGATAACCACAAAAAATTTGAAATGTCAGCATAAATATTATATCCTACAATTATATTTTTTCCGTGTTTCTTAATTGAATCGGTAATTTGCCCTTTTACTCTATATTAAAACAATTCAATTCACATGCATTCAAGTATATACTGCTAGAGAAGATAGCATTCATTGTTTATTAAAAAAATTCCTATAAATTTCAAGAAAATTAAGGGCAAAAAAAAATTGTACCTACATATTTATATGTTTATTTATTTTATTGTTAACCACTCTACAGGATAAATCCCATTTACAGAGGGGTTTACAATAAGTTATATAACAACAATAATAAGATGTAGTGTGCCATGAGAAAACCAAAATTTATAAAAATTCAAAAGTATTACAAAATTTACATAAAGATATTAAATTATGGTTAAATTATGGAAGCCTTACAATATTACATTTTAATTTAATTGTGTAAAGAAATATTGTATAACTTTATTTCTAAAGAAACTATAAGGAGAGTCAGAAAAATGTCAAAATCTAGGTGTAGTTCAGTAAGCAACAAACAAATTCTATTACATGGAGTATTACAATCAAAATTTGTTCGAGCGAATTTGGTGTAAAAAATTGTTGGTATCTATTATTAATTCGTGGAACGTAAAAGTTTAATTTGAGTAAAATATTATCATCATTAACTACATTATGTTTGATTTTGTAGATGAATAATATGCATATTGTTTCTTAAATTATAATTATTTGTGATCCACACTAAATTTTTAAATCGTAGAAATGGGCTAATTGGATCGAGGAGAATTTAAATAAACGAAGAAAGAAATTGTGAAAAATTCACTCGTAGCTCAGTTGGTTAGAGCGTTCACAATAATTTCTATATATGCGCATTGTTCGCGCTGAGTATTCATCTATCCTGTTAGAAGAGTGTACTCGTTACGATTTGTAAAAAGACTTGTGAAGTATTAATTGACTTCGATGGGAACTAGTTGGTTAGAGCGTCCTACTAGATATAGGAAGGTCCTGGGTTCAAATCCCAGCGAGGCCCATGAATTTTTCACAATTTCTTTCTTCGTTTATTTAAATTCTCCTCGATCCAATTAGCCCATTTCTACGATTTAAACATAATGGCTGATACCACAAGCCTGGTTTTAACTAAAACGCTGTTTTAAGAAGTGTCAAATTCAAATTTCAATATTAAATTTCACACTTACGTTTAAAGAGCGATTTTTTTAAAATATTTGTTTGAATATAAACTATGTTCTACTTTAAAGTCTTATTTTGATGAATTTAATATTTTTTATTATTAATATTAAATAATGAAATTTGACATTTCTTAAAACATCGTTTTAGTTAAAACAAGGCTTGTGGTACCAGCCATTATGTTTTGTCTATTTTCGAGAGATATTAAATTGAAAGTTGCTAATCCCGTTTCATAATGTAAATAATGATTATATATTTCACATACATACCAGGAAATGAACAAATGCCCTACCACCGCCGATGTGCGTCTACGCGTAATTTCGGCGACTTTACGTATATGTAAACAATGTAAAGAATAATGTCAATTGTAGACAATGCCGAGAGAATGTAAACTTAGTAATTGCTCTTGCGCAGTGGATGTTTAACAAAATGTAAATAATTCCATACTTATTTTGAGAGTCATTGATAATAAATAAACAAAAATGGAAGGCAGAAAAGATCTCAAGAATTTAACAAAATTTAATTTAACACTGAAGCACATAAATAAAGAATAATAGTATGTATTTTTGTCCACTTATAAGTAATACATACAAATTATGATGACGTAAGCTACATCATTATCTACGTATAAATAATGACGTAATTTACATCCCTCTCGCTCTCAAAATCGGGCGTAAGTTGGTTTTATTGTCCGGGGGCATATAAAGTTGACAAGCAACAGCTATTCAAACATATCAAAATTGTGATTTATGAATACATGTCAGACAACAGAACAAATTCGATAAATCATTTTTTTGAACAATTCCACTCGCAAAATTTTCGTAATTTTCTCGCATATGTTTTTTGACTTTTGTAGAACTAACTTGTCTAGTGCAGCCTCAAATTCCTTCGATATTTCTTTGGAATACTCAGTAACTGTCATTTTCATTTGACACTAATACACAAATATACCTACAATATTGTTTTTAAAGATGTCCTATCAATGTCATCTGTATCATGAACGAATTAACAAATTGGCATACATTTATCTCTTTCCGTTGCAAAAGCTATAAGCGTGTGCGATAAGGATGGATATAACACGCTTGTCTTTCAAAAATTTATATTGTTTCGACTAAGGTAGGACATTTCATTTTAAAACGATGCTCGTTGTTGATAATACTTCCGCTGTAACGTAAGGTTATTTATTAATTCAGATATATTACCTTGATTCATAGCCGCACAAATAATGTTATTTTCTGCCAGAGTCTTATTTTTAAATGCTTTTACTGTAATATATTTTTATAATAATAAAATAACAGTAGTATCTTATGTACCCTCATAAAAACTAATCAAACGCTACTGAATTTGTCAAAATGGACAGAGCAAAAATCTGAATTCATACAATTCGTAGATGACCTTGATCGAACATCTTACAAAAAAATTACTGTATCGACTCCTTGAATTTCGAGAAACAAAATAAAATAAATCGTTGTATATACCACGGGCATAATCAAGATTATTGCACTCGGAAAATTAAAGCTCGACGCGTAGAGGAGAGCTTGAAAAATTTACGTGTGCTACAATCTTTTAATTATGCCCTTAATACAAAAATAAGTATTATACATTATACTTAGTTATTAATTTGCAATGTGTTTTCAAAACCTTATTATAGGTTCCAACATAAAGAAAAAGAAATAAAAATTAAAGCAAAAAATGTACACTTTTGGCTTATACATAAAGAAAATTTTATACCTATAAAATATTTCTACCATTAAATTTGTTTAAAATTATTAAATACAATGTAGGAAATTTTTTTTCAATAATTTTTCATCACTGCTTTTAAAAGTGAAGTTTAATTATTGCCGTATGATTATAAAAATATGTTTTTGATCCGTAAACAAATTTTAATCATTATAAACCATCATGTATACCAATAATATTTAAATATTTAAAACCACATTTGTGAAAATATTTCACCAAACAATTCCGCTATTTAAACAGTTGTTTATTTACAATTTAATTCCATTTGTGTTTATTTTTTTAATAAAAAAAACGCTTAAATTAATTGAATATAAAACTTTAAAATAAATAAAATTCTCATAAATTGGCTGCTTATAAGAATCGAAAACTAAACTGACTGATAATCTTCATAAATTTATGTCAGATTGAAATTAAAACAGCGATTCTTGCAAAATTACACATCTCAAAAAACTAATACATATTAAGTTGGTGTAAAACTTTAACTAACTAATTAAACTACTTTCCAATTAAAATTTACGAAAACGTACCAAGATTAAGCAATATTCGATTACTCGTAATATGATTGACTGAATCCGACGTTGGCACTATGTAAAACACTTAATAAGGTCAAATAATTAACATTTGGCTAAGTTTCACACGGTAAAATTATTTTATAGATGTAGTTCTTTTCATACTTTTTCCTATCATTTGAATTTGAAAGGAAAATAACCCTTACGTATTTCGTTCAAGAAGATTTTGATCAAGACACGCTAATGTATTTCTAAGATATCCTAGTCCAGTATTTGAATGAGTACTTGCAAAAATTTTCACAGTTCAGTGTGTCGTACAATTCTAAACTTTTGTAATGTAATACATAAAGGTCATTTTTCTTTCCAATTCAAATGATAGAGAACAGTATGAAAAGAAACCACAACTATAAAATAATTTATACGTTAACTTTCATTCGCTAGTCATACTATACAAGAGAATTACATGACAATACATATAGACAGGTATAAGAATAGAATCCGATTTTTTAGATCTCATATACTCTATTAAATCTAATTAGAAAACTACTGCCCGTTTGATTAATATATTTCTAATCACATATTATCGAAAGACAATTTTAGTTGTTCCCTTATACGATGGTATTTACAATGCTTCAACAATAATAGTTTTTATCTTATATATTTTTCAGGCTTCTAAAGATCGTGTAAAATCTGAAATTGCGATAAAGATAATAAACCTTATTTTGTGAAACTTAACTTAAGTGTTAATTATTTTACCAATATTCCAAATTATATAACAGTAAAATAAATATTTTAAGAAATAAATTATGAAAGTATGAAAAGATAATATCAGCCACCTGGATTTGAACCAAGGATCATTACTTTGCCGGAGCAACGTTCTACCAACTGAGCTATGGCCGATATCTCTAATGGCTGACATTATCTTCCACTTTAATCGCTAATGTATCTCTCTTCGGAGAATACAGTTTTGTGTCACGTTGTATGATGTGGGGTTGGATTACCACTACATTTAAACATCATTGTGGACATGTCAGAAATTACTTTCGGCCCTATCGGTCCAGTTTTTGAAATTAACATAGAGTTAACAGTCTATTTATTCGAAATAAATTATGAAAGTGTGAAAAGATACCAGTCACCTATATTCTCCAAAGAGAGATAATTAGCGATTAAAGTGGAAGATAATGTCAGCCATTGGATAAATCGGCCACAGCTCAGCTGGTAGAACGTTACTCCGGCTAAGTAATGGTCCTTGGTTCAAATCCAGTTGGCTGTTATCTTTTCACACTTTCATAATTTATTTCGAACATATACGGAGGTAATAATAAATAATTTCATATTTCCAGATTAGGTATTCCGAGATTATCTCTTAACCCTGTGTTAAAATGGCGTTTATGGAGAGTTTAATCTTGAGTTAAACCTGCCAAAAACTGAGTTCGTTTCAGGTTAATTTATTTTTTGAGAGATGGGTTCGGGTGCGGTTCTGGTTCGAACATTAATAAAATTTGCGGTTTTGTTCCGGGTTCAGGTATTGGGTTCCGGTTCGGTTCGAACTAATGAAAATTGAATTAAGTTTTTTTGAATAACAATCTTTATAGAAATAATTTAAAATTCAAACCGGAATTTATGCAAAACAATAACACAATTTTCACAAACAGACAACACTGGTGGCGATTATCGACTGTATTACAATTACGCTTACGTTTCGAACTCAAAATGAACTTGAACCGGAGCTTAACCCTGAACCCGAATTTTAATACCGGGTTCAGTTCCGACTCAGGTTCAATTGAAAAATATATTTGAGGTTCGGTTCCGGGTTTGGGTTCACTAAAATACTAAGGTTTGGTTCCGGTTTTGGTTCGGTACAGGTTCGGGTTCGATGCCCTGGTTAAAAGGAAGCTATTTTGAATTTAACCCTTATGTATTATTATGGCAGATAGACTATTAACTCTGTTAATTTCAAATATTTTAAGCTTTAGCGAAAACTGCGAATTGCAGCAGATTGGCACTCTCAGAATTGGGTAGTAGGCCATAAAGATGATACATATTTTTACAATAATATTAACAAACATTTTCGCCTGGAAACGTACCTTGATTATTTCCTTTACAAAAGATTTTTAAATAATGTCTTATTTATCCAGTAACTACTTCTTTCATCTGCAACTACCCAGTAACCTTTGTCCTTCAGTTCTTTGTGCAACAATCGGGTGCAGCGTATGCATTCTCTCTTCCGCCCGCCTACATCACTCGGATCATCTCCATTGATTGGGTTTTTACGCTGTGGCCAGCTTACAGCAACTTAATGAAGGTTCCCAGGGCTTTTAGACTCCTTTTTCTCCCAGACGACTACTGTACGCTCGTTATAGACCGTCCCAAGGATTGAAATCCTATAGATAGGAATTGACATTGCCATTGCTCCCCCAGTTCATCAGCAGATGCTCTAACGTCTAACATTATAAACTTAAAATATTCTGCAGAAGAATAAATTTTATTGACAGTAGATACTTTTTATAAATAAGTAAATAATATATAAATTAAACTGTTCATGCGGGCGTAATTATGTAGGTAAGACAGGTAGAACCTTTAACATTAGAATAAATGAACATATATAAGATGTATAAAATATAATTCTAATAATTCTGCATTTGCGGAATATATAAATATTTCTGGACACAAATTCGACGTTAAAACTGATGTTAAAATATTACACTTAGGTAAAAGCAACAACAGAGCTCTCGATTTCTTGGAAAATCTAGACATTAAAAAGTCCCTCATTGACAATGAAGCCCTGTTTTTAAATGATAAAACTAATTTAAATAATAGCGCGAATACCTTTATTTTTCATTACTGGTTGTATGTATCTGACGATTTACTTTTTAATAATTTTCCAAAATATGCATTTATCTTTTTTTGTAGTAATTTTTCTGTAGTTTGTAATATATAAGTATTTATTATTATTATTATTATTATTATTGTATTAATTTTTGTATGTGCATTGTACCTTATGTGTATATTTTTATATTTTTTAGTCTCTACCGGACTTTAAAAATAATATGTAAATGATCAAAACTGGTCAGCGAATTAAAAAAGAATAGTGTAAATAAGACATATGAAGATTTTATTTTAAAAACCTGTTCCCAAATATTTATTTTTCACTTTTAAGTAAAGGAAGTATTGTAATCGCGAAAAATTTCGGTTTTCAGATTTCAGCGGAAATATCCATTTTGATCATCCCTGAATCCATTTTGACTAATTTCGTCGTGACGTCTGTACGTACGTACGTATCTCGCATAACTCAAAAACGGTAAGCCGTAGAAAGTTGAAATTTTGTATTTAGGACTCCTGTAACATCTAGTTGTGCACCTCCCTTTCTGGTTATTACACAATTTCCAGAAGTGGCACTTTACATGAAGCCTATAATAAATTTTAATGAAAAACTGATTCAAAATATAATCCAAAACTTTTCAAATTTGGTATACAAGACAATTATGTCAATTGAAATAACATAATACATTTTGGTTAAAATAGGCTAACCGGAAGTGGTACATTACTTGAAGTTGTTAACAGTTTTTCTTGAAAAAAATGATTTTATTTTGATTTTAGAAATAAATGTTTCAAATAAAGAGAACTAATTTCTGCGTCTAGCACATCAAGTATTATTAAATTAGCCCTTTGTATAAGCGAGATATGTAAATTTAAAAATTATATACTTTTAGTTTTTGTAATATAGCTTGCTATGGATTAGGACAAAAAAAAAATCATGTCAAATTACGTTAAATACGTGCAATTTTATGATTCGTACAATGACAAATATTATATTTTTATTGTGAAATTAGTCATATTCATTGTTGTAATCAAATATTTCTTTGTTGTAATCAAAACTCTCTTTAAAAAGTACCGAGATTATTGTTAATTTAAGAATGATAGTAGTAAATGAATTATTTTTTGTTCTATATTAAAATATTTCTCGGGCTTGGCTTAAGCCTGTCAATATTTTGTAATTTAATTATTAAAAAGATATGTATAGTTTAATAATCGTACAAGGAAGTCATGTGGTGTCCACATCAGATTTTTTATTATGGATTTTGCTCGCTGTTGTGCAGGGTAAATTACATAATATATTATTTTACAGACCTGGGACCTGTTCTAACAAACTAAGTAACTTATATACAGGGTATGGCCATGGGTCGAGATTGCCGCTCTTAACGGGCAATGTCAAACATACTGAGTATTAATTTCCCTATATATTTGTAAGAAATGTGATATTATATTACTCGTATAAAGAAATATTAAATACTCACACTATAAATCTATAAAGGTAGTAAAAATTAATTTATTTAAGAGATACACAATTATTATTATGACAGATTTAGAAGTTATGTGGAGTATAGGGTATAGGTTGTTATTGGCACATCTAATTTAATAACTGTAAGTATATATTCTAAACTTACCTTTTAAAAATTTAAATGTTTGTACTTAATATTGGTAATTTTTAATTGTTCTCAATATTGTCAATAATCGTAGTCAATATCTCAAGACAATACACATGTAAATAAAATAAAAATATTACTTGCACTTTAAATAGATATTAAAACGATATCTAAATGTGTTTTTTATTAAAATAAAATAAATAGCCACGAAAATGCATAATAATTTGCGTAACAGCAACATATATGACAGTGGCCCACAAATGGCGGACGAAACGCGAACCACATCATGGCCTGTGTATGTAGGTACACTAACTTATAAGTACTTACCTCGTTGGTGTACAGTGTATACCGAAACTTCAGTTTAGTAAGAAAATAAACTTTATGACTGTGATTAAGAATATTTCTTAACACCTAATCTACACAATAGTCAAGAAATTTACCGACATTAATATTTAAATATAAACGAGTCAACTGAGCATAAAAGTTATTTTATTTATAAGTAGCGGAGTGTTTACGAAGTGTCACAAAAGATGTTCATAGTTTTTGTGCAAAACTCTTCACTTCTTTGGGATTTCAATTTCGTGAGACGTCCTCCTCGTTAGGTAGGTCACAAACCTTCAACTCGCACCCCTATACGTCTTTCCTCGTCCGACAACACCCGAACAAAGACTCATTTCACTGAGTTTTTCTCTTCGTTAATCTGTTTCTTTTTGTTGTATTTAATTCACGACATTGTTGGTACATGTTGGTGAAGAGATGTCAGAAGCAGTACCCGTGTTGCTCTGACAGTCTCTGGATCTTTCCTGGACATGACGCGGACTTACTTCGCGCATTTATAAACTCTTTGTTTTATTTTAATGCTAAGGATATTCCCGTGTTAAGAGATGGAATTTTACTCTGGCTTTTTATACAGTTATTTTTACATCCTCCAAGTAATACGAGACGAGAGACATTTAAAATTGAATTACTGTTATGTTTTATCCTTAAAAACAAAAAAATATTTTTTCATGTAAAGCAATCCTAACCAAATATCAACCCTGCACGTAGGCTTGAAATAACTTCCAGATTTCATTTGACCAGTATAAATGTCAAAACCGCTGTGATCTAGACTATTTTGACTAAATAACTATAATTCAGAACAAACTTATTTTCTACACCCATTGTACTTACACTGGCAATTTTTACTACTCAAAATATACAGGTGGCGGTTAGGGGTGAACATAGTGATTTAACGTAGGTTTTTTGTTTTATGCTGTTTTCTGCTCTGCTATTCATTTTACACAAAGACATGTAGAGTGAAAAGTTGTACAGAATTAAGAGTTGCGTGTATGACACTGTTTTTATATTTTTACCTTCAGTCACTTTTAGGTAAGGAAGGTATTGTCTTTTGTCAAAAAAATGGATAGTGAGCGTCTAATGAATAAGCACGTTTTGAGGTCCCTAGAATACCATTTTACTAGTTATACTATTATGTCTGTATATATGTGTGTGAGTGAGTGAGTGTATGTGCGTGTATGTGACGATCGTTTCGGATCGCATAACTCCAATACCACGATTCTAAAAATTATATTTTTTGTATTCCTCGAGTTTAGATCCATGTATAGACGTCATTAGATTTTGATTATATTTGGTCCACCGAAAGTACCCTCAAATACAATTTTTAACTGTTTTTCTTGAAAAACGCCGTTAAATATTATTTATTGATTTTTAATGATTATAAATTTTAAAGAATATGTTATTCTCAATACGATTTGATTGCATTTAATACTTCATATTCAATAGATATAAAGTTAAAGAATTATTAAGGTATTAAATTTCATACAGCCAGCTATGTTAACCATGGAAACTGCTAATATATTCAGATAATTCATATTGTTAGATATCAGTATCAAAGAAAAAAAAATGTGTCAGAGACTAGGATATTGAGATAGATGTTGGGAAAGACATGGAAAGATAGGGTAAGGAATGAAAGGCGAGGGAAATGGCTCGAGTGATAAAGTTTCTAGAAATATTTGTATCTTTTACATTGATTTGAACATGTCATGAGGAAAGATGAAGAATATATTGGAAGAAGAATGAATAGCTTAGTAATAGAAGGTAGAAGAAACTGAGGAAGACCAAAGATAAGATGGAAGGACTGTATTGCGGAAGTCTTGGGAGGAAAGGAACTGAATAACGACGACACGCAAAACAGAAATGAGTAGAAGAAGAAAATAAAAAAGAACGACCCATAATGAATGAGAAAAGCTAAAGGAGAAGAAAAAGATGTCAGTGTCAAGTGCAATATGCATAGTTTGTTTATAAAATAATTTTACTGGAAATATAGGATCTTTTGTAGGATAATTTATATATGCAATTTGTACATATAATACACAGGACAGACGGAAGTTAATGTGCTGGCCACATCAGATTTTTTTATTATGTTTAAAAAAATAAATTTCAAAATATCTGTTACTTCGTAGCAATAGCCATAACATTTGTTTTATTTTGTCTGGTTTTAAGAAACTATTAATAACGTTAAACGTCAATCTGACTTATGGAAAATAAATCCCGTATTTTCCGATAACTATTGCCACCATAATAATACGTTATAATAATGACACGTTTCATATTCGAATAAACATTCATTATTTAATTTACTTTTTACAAAAACAAAATTGACAGAATATTAATAAAATAATATTGTTTTCTACAATGTCATAGCTCATGTCTATTATTGCTACTAATTAACAATTTTTTTTAAATTTCTTTCTGAAATTGAAAAGAAACTAAAACCAAAATAAAAATGTAAAATACTGTAACGTTTTTATTTATATGGGTGAAGTGTAAAACATAGACAAATATTATTACTAAAAGAATACGTTTATTAAATGATAAATAATTAAGGATTAAATATTAAAAGATAATAAAAACAACTAACACTATGATTAAATAATTATAAACACTAAGAATATTATTAAATGCTTAAGCACTACGATTATTTATCTATACAATATTTATATCACTACACGTATTTATATAACTACATTTATTTATGTTAACAACTGGTAAACTGTATATTTATATCACGAAGTTCATTGCTTGTTGCTTATATCTTACAGACTATCCCTCCGCTTTCTTTCGACCGGTATTTATACAGCTTATATCATTCTAGAACCCTTCGAAGCGACAATGACCTGTATACAAAAGAATGAGGTCACGGCGTAATTAACCTCTAGCCGGCGCGTCGCGGGGATTTCAACATCTGGGAAATTCCGGGATTACGTTATCGCTCTAGTACATTCTTTCAGTGGCGGTGCTCGTGTAGGTACTATTCTCACAGGGTCGCACGTCACAATACCTTTTCGTAAACAACAGTTTTTGCCGTAAAATGAACAGGAGAGCAGGAAATTGTATAAATAAAAATCCCGTGTTAAATCCCTATGTTCACCTCTAACCACCACCATCCGTTATAAATTTGTTATACTACGGTGGCAAGTACTGACAATCATAGTAAATGCAAGAAAATACGCACGTAGTAAAGTTCACTCGAAAAGTATAAATGCTAGTGAGCATTGATTATATAAATGGAAAACGAGTTATCTAGAAACTCAATGCAAAAAAGTTCGCACTAAATACACAGGGCCTTTGTATGAGCTTGCTCACTATTAGTAATTTTTTATTTGAAGAGGCACAAAGTTGACTAAATGAGCAAAATTGTGCCATTTTGAATAAGCAAATTGGTGATATCAGCAGCTCCCAAAATATGGAATAAAATATATATTTTTTAAATGGAGCCATATACGAGCATTTTTATTCTATTTGTAAGAGATTTTTTTTCTGTTTTAATGGAGTAATGTTCATGTACAATTTTTTGAAAATTAACGTTTAAAAATAAAATAAAAAATTATACTGTTTCTAGTTAATTTAGCCAATTAAGGCATGGATTTTTTTTTATAAACTTGTTAATTTATTATCTTATATTACAGTAATAATAAAATAATTAAAGTAAATATTCAAATTAAAAGCTATCATTTCTTAAAAAGTAGTTAATAAAATAATAAATTTATAAAAAAAATGTTTCCATGGCTTACTAAATTAACATAAAACAGTATACAAAAATTTATTTTTTAAACGTAAATAACTCGTTAATTTGAAAAAATTGTACGTAAACATTACCTTATTGAAAAGAAAAAAAAAAACCCTTGCTAATACAAGAATAAAAAATATATGGTTCGGTTTGAAAAATATATATTTTGTCCCATATATGGGGAACCGCAAATACATTTTTTTTTTTGCTTATGCCACCAAGTGTCCTATTCAAAATGACACAATTTTGCGCATTTAACCAACCTCATACCTCTTCAAATAAAAATGTACCAATGTGAGTAAGCTTATTGAAACACTTTGTATACGCTGACAAAAGTTTACCCATTAGGAGGCCAATTTAGTACTATATTATTTATTTAAAAAAAATAATGAGTAGGTCACTAGGCGCATATATAAATTTTGTAGTTTTTCATTTTTACAAATAACCTCTAATTAATAAATAACCTAGACTCTCCCTTGCCTACGTTACTGTATAATATATTTTGAAAAAAAAAATAATTGTTTAACAGTTATTAACAATTCCAATTAGAATCACATACACAAATAATACGAATGAATGCAGTAATATCAATAATATTTTTCACAGTATTATGCTCAGTCCATGGCAATTAATTCCAATACACTAGTGACCATAAGCCCTAAACTCATTCTGCAGTAGGTAATAATAAAACAACGTGCGCTAGCCAATTTACAATGCAATGACAAAGATGATCCGGGCAGGCTGTGCTCCGCTCCGGGAGTCCGGGAATCATTAATCATGGGCTGCGGGCGCTGGCACATGGCTAATCCGCATAATCACGCTCTTTGCGGAATATATTCACTCGTTTTTCCATTCCGCAACTATTTATTCATCGATGCGTGTAAATCGAACGCGAGCTCGATAACCCATAAGCGACCAGTGTTCGATAATGTGAACAGAGCCGGTACGATGTACACTATTATTGCTTTGAATGCGAATCGGCTGTATGCAATTTGAGCATTATAAATGAACTGGCGTTTTAAGTAAAATACAATTACAAAAAGAGAAAAGTTTTATCTGTGAAACTAAAAATGTATAGAAAAATCTGATACGGCCAGCACATTAGGTAACTCCCACAAATTCCACGTTTTATTTTTGTTCATTTATTATCTCTCGCTAAGAGAGGTATTAGATTCATGCTAAAAATCGCATATCCAGATTTTATTGAATAAGCACGATTTAAGGTCCATAGAATCCGGTTTTAACATTTTTACAATGATGTCTATGTGTGTGTGGGTGCGTGCGCGAGTGTGTGTGTGTGTGTGTTTGGATGTCTGTTAGGTTGTTGGAGGCACGATTTCTCAAATTCTATAAGACTAAAGATCTGTTTGACTACGGATTCCTCAATCTAACATTAATGGGGAGAGATGAATAGGTTTTGGTGCCAAATAAAAAACCGGAAGTAATAGTATCTTAAAAAAATTCTAAATAATATTTTTTGAATTTTTACCTCTCGCTAAGAGAGGTATTGGATTCATGCTAAAAATCGCATATCGAGATTTTATTGAATAAGCACGTTTTAAGGTCCCTACAATCCGATTTTAACATTTTTACGATGATGTCTGTGTGTGTGTGTGTGTGTGTCGATGTATGTGTGTGTGTACGTATGTAGGATGTTGGAAGGACGATTTCTCAAATACTATAAGATTTTAAATTTGTTTAACTACGTATTTCCCAATCGGACATTCATGGGAAGATATGAAAAGGTTTTGGTAACAATTGGACAATCGGAAGTAGAAGATTCTTGAAAAAAAAATCTTCTAAATAATATTTTTTGATTTTTTTCTTGGTAATATTAAAGAAAATTAAATTCTCTATCTGATACATTTAAATATTTTATAATATATTCTATAGATTTAGAGATAAAAGAAATATAATATATAAAACAATCTGTTGTAATAAATTTTACAGCCGAAAGAATAACCATGGAAAATAGTTGAAAATTGAAATTTTTTGTAACTGACAGATAAATGTCAGTGTCAGAAATCCGGAGACATTACTGAAGAGTTTTTCTGGGAAGTACATACATACATTATATTGTTTCTTAATGTATTAATAGTTAAATATTTAAAATTCTAGGTATATTACATATATCCTTCAAAAATACTGTCAATCCTGACAATGAATTGGAAACATTTCGAAAAATTAGAAGAGGGCAAAATTGCTTCATAAAATGAATTTAAAATTAAACAATCTAAATATAAGGAATTGATATATGTAAGTAGAATTTTTGGTATAGAGTGTAGGGGGGCCCATGTCAGAATGATAGCTAGTAATTATGTATATAGATGTCAAGTATCAAAATTCTAAATTTAATGATTTTCCAATTCCATGGGGTTTATTTTCCTCGACAAGTAAATTCCACAGTCCTGGTGACAAATTAACTACGTGTATTTAGAAAATCTTGAAATTCTGAATGAAAAATTGACAATTGACATCCATGTACATAATTACTAATTATCATCCTAAAACAGGCCCCCACATTTGCTTGTCAAGGCCAACAATGTAACATGACTGTTCGCGCCCTATACTTATGTACCCAAAAAAGGAAGTGGCGAGAGGTATTGTGCTGGCCACAACAGATTTTTTTATTATTCGATACATTTAAAAAATTTATTATATCTCCTATAGGTTTGGAAATATAGTATATAATAATATAGAATAACTGTTGTAATACGATATATCTCGTTGCCTAAAAAACTCCGTGGAAACCAGTTGAAATATTTATGTTTGTAATTATTGACAGATAATTTCAAAATATCAGTGGCAAAAATTAGCATTTTTACTAACATTACTGGAAGATTTTTCTGGGAGGTACGACTACATTTAATATATCTTATTGTATTATTAATATATAATATGATTTTAAAATTATTGGTATGTTAATATTACATATATCCTTAAGAAATACCGCTAATACTGTCAATGAATTTGAAGAATTTTGAACATATTAGAAGAGTAGGAGAAAATTCCTCATAGAACGTAAGAAGAAATCCAATTTCAATTACTTACATTTTCTTACTAAAATTATGCCAGTACAAAGCACTTAGTTTCCCCAACAACTTTGAAAGTTTATTGAAGGAAGGTAAAACATAAGGGGAATTTTCCATTACGCTATCATAGCGTTGTCTTGGGATCCCACCCCAGATCACCATCCTAAATATTCTATCCATACTGCTTCCCGACGAAGTATTAGTCGATTTATTTATACGCAACTTTTTTTTACAAATAGTTTTATTTGATTAATATATACAAAACACAAATTTGACCCCGATCCTAGGGGGGGGCTAAGCCTACCCGAGAATCGGCTCGTGGAGTGGAGGCTGCAGTGTATTTGATCCTTGAACAAAGTTCTATATTTTCTTTTTTTTAAGTAAATGCGCATGTACGCAATCATTAAAAAAAATCAATTAAATCACAAATTAGCTGATTAACGTAAAATACAAATTCGCACAGGTACTAATGACAGCTCACAAAAAAAATGCGTATAGAGTGCTACCCTTTCTGTAGGGCTGCGAACTTTTTAATCCACCCTATTATAACATACAGTAGAATTTTACTGGCATTTTAATAATTCAAGTTATTATCCTTTCCACGTATCTACCACTTTCACGTATCGTATTTATTACCAGACTGAAGTAACATATTGAAATTCAGTATAAAATCAAAAACAATTCCATTGTCCTATCCCTGCAGATTAGCATGACACATGTTCGCTGTCGGAAATAAAAAAGAACGCAATTAGAATTTTGTATCACGTTCGCGCGATCCCGACAACTGTCAATATCTATGGAAATTCAAATCGTACATGCATGTTATACGGGTGTTTCCATTATGTGCAACCAACAGCAGCAGTCTGGTGGCATTTCAATATACCGGTCAGCAGCACAGCAGCACTCATTTCCATGCGATGCCCCGGAACCAAAAAGAGATAGCGGGGGGGGGGGCGGTCTTTCACAATCATTTGCTTTTGTTTCTAGGGTTAAATTTGTTTGATTAGAAGACTATTAAATTTTATATCGTTCTATACGGTACACAGTGCTGGAATAACAGTAGCGGCTCAAAGTAGTCTAATTCATACGAGCAATTTTTTTAATGTTTCTAGGAACCCTCACAAAAAATCTGTTGTGCGCAGCACAATACCTCTCGCCATTTCCATTTTAAGTTATATAAGTATTGTATTTAACACTCCTTGTACATGCAAGAAATTCTAATTTTTCATTCCAAATTTCATGATTTGTTTTCCTCTACAAGTTAAATTTCACATTCCTACTGACAAATTAACCGCGTGAACTTAATTTTAAATAAAAATTATGACATTTGATATCTATGTACGTAATTACTAATTGTCATAATGACAAGGGCCCCCATATCTATTTGTCAAGGCTCGCGCCCTATTCTTTAATTCTATGAGGAAGTCTCTAATGTTAGAGATTCTGCCAATTCATTGACGGGATCAACAGTATTTCTTATGCATGTATTTATCTATAATTTTAAATATTTAGTTAATAAAACAATAAGAAATATTAAATATACTTACCAGAAAAAGTTTTCAGTAATGTCAGTAAAACTGTTAATTTTTGACAATGATATTTATTTGTTAATTGTAAACATTTGAATTTGTCAACTGGTTTCCTTGGTATAGTGATCTGTGGTTTGGATTGTGTAATTTATTACTTCAGATTTTTCTATAAATTATATTCTTTATCTCTAAATCTATAAAAGATATAATAAAAAAAATTAAATTTATCGAATTTAGAATTTAGTTTTCTTTATTTTTTGTGGTAATATAAATTTTAATTGAAGGTTTTGAGAACGAAAATTTGTAGTTTGAAATAGGTAGAAGGCCGTAGGTTTCGGACTATAAATTTGTCCATCATCATTTATAGTCCGATACGTCCACATGTATTAATAAAGTGACTTATATTTATGGTCAACTTTTTTTGGAACCTACGGCCTTCTACCTATTTTAAACTACAAATTTTCGTTCCTAAAATCTTCAATTAAACTATCAGGGCGGCAGGCTGCGCCCTCATAGATTTCGACTTATCCACCACAACATCTGGAAACTGCGCAGTACCAACCGATGTCCATCTTGGAACAATCGTGTTTTTTTTGTCTACATCAATATTAAAAACATCTTTTTTAGCAATTCGTCCTATTTTAACTCCATTTAAGCATCTGAATCTTTATAGTGAGTCTAAATTAATCGTACCTAGATGATATTTCCATTGGCGATTTCTGGATCCAATCCATTTAATTATGTCCTCATTTTGAATTAAATCTCTTATGGTGTTACCTAGCATTTGTTCTCTTAATATCACGGTCTTTATTTCCCTTTATATTTTCATTTATGTATATCTAATAATAATCAAAATCTCTAATTGGTAAATAAATGAAATTCATCAGTTAGTTTTCGATGAAACTTTAATTCCCCATACCAGAAACTAAGACTTTAATATCCATTGAAGCAGTGTTCTTTGGTTTGGTTATCCATTATACAGCGCCCGGTGGATGATTCCACGTGGGTCAGTGAGCGTTGATAACTTGCGGCGACGCTCTTTAACCCTATCGCGCAGCGCTAATTGAATCTGCTCAGCTCTGTTCAAATATGGACGCTGCTCATAGCGAACTACACTACCACCAGCGCGAATGAAAACTAAAAGTTACACACCTAGGTTAATATTGTTTCAATGAATTGTAATTGGAGTTGGTTTGAACAACATACATGGAAAATATGCAAACTGAATTCCATTTTATGAATATTTTCTATTCATAAAGTGTATTTGAAAACTGAAGTAACAAACAGAAATATATACATCAAAAGTTTTCTTTATTAATATTCTAAATGTAACAGCTTAATTTATAAATATTTGTTTGTAAGTCCTAGTGATTTCGAATATTACCTAAATCAGAGAGCCTGAAATTTGGAACTCACTTATTGGTCCAAAAATATAATGCGTTCTTTACGTTAGAATTGAGTAAGATGACAAAATTTCGATTATCTTTTTAACGAAAGTATTTGAGTTAAAGTGTAATACTATTTCTGCTTCACTTTATATCTAGTCTATTTTAGTAATGTAAAACCATTTATGCTACAGTCTTTCCCGTTCATATAAAAATGCTTTCGTAAATTCTAGCTTCTGCTAACAGTTCCAGAATTGTAATATTAAATCATATTCGCCTTAAATGAGAAATTACGTCTAAGTTTTTCCGAAACTAAAGTTTTCCTATGGTAAAATATGGAGCACTGTTTGTTATAATCTAGGAGCTTTGAAATGAATTAATAATGTGAAAATGGCATTTTACAATGTAGTTTGAAACTAGAAACTGCACTAAATCTTTTTAAAACTATTTTATTACTTCACACTGGCTGAAATATTTTTCAACGGTTACCTATTGCAACTTTTCCTTGTTAAAAGTTTGACTTTTAAGGAAAATATTAAATACTGTTCCTTAAGAATAACTTTTTTCATATGTAAAGTACAAGTAACTAACTGGTTTTGAAATATGGTACGCTCTAAGAAATCCCGAGTTATAAGTAAAGAATAATATTCCAATTTTTATAGGTCCGCCAATTTGGTTAGTGTATTTTGTCTACGTAATGGTGACAAAAGATACATACTATATTTATGTATCTATAGAATGCACTTTAGACATAGTAAATGAAGGTACTTACTGTTTAATAGAAAATCCGCAAACTTGATGTCTTTGTTTAAGAAAAAAAACAGTGTCACAAATGTTCGTATTTCACTATAAATACCAATTTTTTATATTAGCATTTAATATACAAAAATATACGTCCTTCCGCTGCTACATATCACAATAAACTAAACGACGTCACGATTTTTAACTTGTTTCAGTAGGAACTTGTTCCCACGGCTCAAGGTGTAAAAATAAATTACTTTAACAAATACAATAAATAGTGTAAGATTTTTATAAATAACATTATTTTTTTGTATTTAAACATAGAAATAGGCCGTAGGGCCGAGGAAATATTTAATTAAACGAAGAAAGAATTTGTGAAAAATTCATGGACCTCGCACGGATTTGAACCCTGGACCTTTTCATATCTTTTGAGACGCTCTAACCAACTGAGCCACAAGATTCCGTCCCATTGAAGTCAATGAATCCCTCACAAGTCTTTTTACAATTTTACAAACATAGAAATAGGCCGTAGGGTCGAGGAAATATTTAATTAAACGAAGAAAGAATTTGGTCAAATTCTTTCTTCGTTCTTCTTTAATTTTTTTTTTGCATTGACATTAAATGGCGAGAATAATTGAGCATCAAAATGCTAACGTTTATTTTTCAGCGTTCACTTTTTTCTATACTATACCTTTTTTTTTTAATGATGTAGACCTTTTTTTTAACAATTAGTCTGGAGCAACGTAGTTTTACATTTCTAAATTTCTAGATTGATTGCGTGGATAAATGTTACAATAGATTTTTTTATTTTACAATTTCCCTGCGATAATAATATGCTGCATTTTGTCGGAAATACCACTCTCTCTTGAATTAGATCTTCCAATAATTTCTCTTCATCGTGCGTATAATAAGAGCATCTGAAAAGGTAGTGATCTATATCGGCTTCATCACTTGCAATATTATACCTTAGACCTTAGACCTTAGAGCATCGTTTCTCAACCTATTAAGTGTCGCGATTTTTAAAAAAGCCCAAAAATAAAGTAAACAACACCAAAACCCCAAAAGTAGCTTAAAAAATAACCTCACAACCCCCCCCCCCCCCTCCTCTTAATAATTAGGGGCTAATCTTATTTTTCCGTTTTTACATTTTAATAATGACAAAGTCAATGGCAATACTTTTATCAAGAAACAAGAAACTGGATTATTCGCTTTGAAAAACAAAATTTTGACGCATTTACTTTAACTTCCAATTAAATTGACGAAAATATGACCTCAAAAAATCTTACTGTTCATAGTGTGTTCAAGAGCATGAAAACGCATATACGCGAATTGAAAATTCAGTTACGAGAATATTTTTCATATAATAACGATGATTTGTCGAAGCTGTCAAAGTACCAATTGAAATTCACAATCAACTCATTGAAATATCAGCTGACAAAACTTTACAACTAAAAGTTTTGTTAAGTTTTGGCTTGCATGACGAAGTGAATATGGAGCTTAGTAACGGATGTTTTGAAAACATTGATTCCATTTGCATTTCTTACATATGCAAAAAAGGCTTTTCGGCTATGGTGGCATTAAAAAATAAATATGTATATGAAAATAATTGCTATTAGACTGATATTTCGAGTAATTCTTAACATTTAATATGAGTATGCATCCATTTTATATTAGTGGTTATCCTTTCTATGCAGCTGTTCTATAATATAACAGTTATTCTTTATGTATTGCGTTTATTTTTTCTCTCTATAGTAAATCGATTTCTTTATGTAGTATTTCTATTTTCTACAAGAAATACTGATATTATAATCATCGATGTGCTCCAGCAATGAAGGACAAAAAATGGGCCTTAAACATTTCTGATATTTTGTGGGTGAATATTTGTATAATAATTTGGTGTTTTCTGAAAAAATTAATCAAGCTTGCAAAGTTGCGATTATATTGGAATAAAACAAGACCTCAATCTATTTCTGTCTACAACAATAAACAGGCCAGCAACCAGTAGCAGACAAACAACAAAACAGCAACAGACAACAATAAATCAATCATCCACGGTCGCCTTCCTTCACTTTCTGGCTTGCGCATATTAATCTTAATTAATGACCATTAATCTCTATTAATTTTCGAGTTGTGAGTTTGGCAAACTTTGCTGAATGCCGAGCGACGCCCGAGATGATTGTAGTTGAAAGGATAACAAATTTTCGGGTTATGAGATTTTCAAATAAATACGCAAACAGTTATTATAGACAGTGATGGTGAAACGATTAGCGGAGCTAGTCAGAAAATGAAAGTAGAAACTTTTTTTAATGTTTCATGGCAGCACAACTGATTATATAATGGAAGATGAATTGATCACAAACACGGGTGCCCTATTTGATTTTGAACCCGGTGAAGATGAGAGCCTTGGGGCTCTCGAAACGTCCAAGAAAAAATTTTGTACAATAAAGATGACTGTTTTTACTTCCTTGTACGTAATAGGAAATATTGTAATCGCGAAAAATTTCGGTTTACAGATTTCAGCGGATATATCCATTTTGATCTTCCCTGAATCCATTTTGACTAATTTCGTCGTGACGTCTGTACGTACGTACGTATCTCGCATAACTCAAAAACGGTAAGCCGTAGAAAGTTTAAATTTTGTATTTCGGACTGCTATAACATCTAGTTGTGAACCTTTCTTTCTGGTTATTACACAATTTCCAGAAGTGGCACTTTACATGAAGCCTATAATAGATTTTAACGAAAAACTGTTTTAAAATATAATCCAAAACTTTTGAAATTTGGTATACAAGACTATTATGTCAATCTAAATAACATAAAAAAAATTGGTTAAAATAGGCTAACCGGAAGTGGTACATTACTTGTAGTTGTTAACAGTTTTTCTTGAATAAAATGATTTTATTTTGATTTTAGAAATAAATGCTTTAAATAAAAGTTTTAGAGAATTAATTTCTGCGTCTAGCACATCAAGTATTATTAAATTAGCCCTTTGTATAAGCGAGATATGTAAATTTAAAAATTATATACTTTTTTGTTTTTGTAATAAAGCTTGCTATGGATTAGGACAAAAATAAATGTTCATGTCAAATTACGTTAAATACGTGCAATTTTATGATTCGTACAATAACAAATATTATATTTTTATTGTGAAATTAGTCATATTCATTGTTGTAATCAAATATTTCTTTGTTGTTATCAAAACTCTCTTTAAAAAGAACCGGGTTAGATTAATGTTAATTTAATATTTTTTTATATATTGGAGGTATGAAATCTATTAGACCTCCCGTTTTAGAGATACGAGTATTCACGATAACTCAAAACCTGTAAGCCGTAAAATGTTGAAATTTAGTATTTACGACTTGTATATAGTTGTGCACCTCCCTTTATGGTCGCTATATATCTTACCGTTTTGATGTTAAAAATAAAATTTTGTAATTTAGTTATTTAAAAAATATGTAGTTTAATAATCGTACAAGGAAGTCGTGTGGTGTCCACATCAGATTTTTTTCAAAATACGATAATTTTCATTGGTTGGTACGATACTTTTATTTTATAACTGACAACACTGTTGCAGATCGAGGTGGAGTTAGTTAGTTGAAAACTGTCTCCACGCAACCCCGCGCTTCTCGCTATTATACCGCCACGAAAATATTTCTTTATTATTACTGTTATTTGTGTTTAATCATCCTAGTTTATTTTAATATATCATGTAAAATTAATTCGGTGTTGATAATTATTGAAATAGGTGTTAACAATTACAGGAAAGTTCAGTCAAACAGCATTTATTCTTACTATACCAACGTTTCGGTACACTCTTGCACCTTCTTCAGGGTCTACAACAATTATACAACAAAAATGTAATACATACAAA
This sequence comes from Harpalus rufipes, assembly GCA_951394225.1. Taxonomy (NCBI): domain Eukaryota; kingdom Metazoa; phylum Arthropoda; class Insecta; order Coleoptera; family Carabidae; genus Harpalus; species Harpalus rufipes. Next base: position 39,763,798 of record OX596283.1, read on the forward strand.
ATAACATGGACACTATCACACTTACAGTAAGATCTTACAAATTGTTACAATTCCTGTACACAAAATACATTCCTACAACCATGTGAGCGGAAAGAGTTCTACGCATTGCCCAATATAGAATTATTAGCGCATAATTTAAATAAAATGTTAGGAAACAAACTGAACGTTGCTACTGCATGTATAGTTTGTTTCAAGATATTTGCAAACGGCTTCTTAAATGGGCTTGATGGGTAAAATGACAGGGTTGTAACAAATTATTTGAAATCCAGCATACGAAATATTTGTGTAGAATTTAATGTTTCACTTGAATTTTAAGAAATGCAGAACAAAGAATATAAAATAAAATGTTATCAACACAAATAGAATTTGCACAAAATTATAATTCAGCAGCAATTGTTATTATTGTGTCGTGCGTCCCTGAGTTAAGAGTATACGAGCGCCGCTACTGAAAGAATGTACCAGAGCGATGATGCAATCCCCGACGACGGAATAACCCGACATGTTAATTACGCCGTGACCTAATTCTTTTGTACTTGGTATCACTGTGAAGAAAACCTACCTTTAGTAGATTCTAGGAGTGAAAGAAGTCTACCTGGGACAATTCTTGGTCACAGGGATTCGGTTTCACTTGAGTAATTTCTTTTACAAAACTTTTGAAGTTTTGAAGACTCTCTTATGTAATTTTGACCAACCCAACCAAATGAGTCTTGAAGACTGACTTCGTCCCGGTGATCTTGTGAGTCGCACACCGGTTTGTTTAGATTAAGTACAGTCGTACGATCAAATATTAAATTTGAAATAATAAAACATTCACGTTCATTACATTAATTAACGGGATTTTAAGAAAGTGCCGTTACAAATTTTGCTAATCCTCCCCTGACGCATACGAACATTTATACCATGCAGTTTTGCGGTGTACCGAGTCATTTCCAAGGCAGGTAGATTTGCAAATATCTTGAAACACACTATAATAACCCTGTATAGTCCATGGTAGTATTATATCGCCTTTCTGTTACATTACTATGAAAAATCATGCATAAACTTTAATTTAAAATATTTTTTAAATATTGTGAAACCGGTTCAATAAAATAATTATCTGAAACAGTCTCTATTGCTAGTTGTTAAACATTTGAAATAGAAATGTGGCATGCAATAAAAAAATCCTGAGAGTATACAGACAAATTCTTATTCAGTTTTATAAAGAGACGGTTTGTATCGATACAGTTTTATTTTGAAATGCATAATTTGAATTTATTGGCATACGTATCCAATCCATATTTAATAAGTAGAAAAATTGGTTGGCGTGGACGTATCTAAACAACCCCACATATTCGTTGGCGAGCCTAACACGAGTAAAAAGTGAACATGTCATATGAGTGATTTAAAGTTCCGTTAATGGATTCATGAGTTATTCATCGCAGTTCTGCGTTACTCTTTCATAAATTCTACATAAAATACATAAAACATTTTGACTCTTTCGCTTCAAAGCGAACGCGTACTGATCGAATTGGATTTATTGGCAATCAGAGCTATAGGCAGTGCCACTTCAAAAGATTTTAACTGATTTCCAGAAATGAAAATTTAGTTTCCCTATTCGGTCTCCTTATAGACGTGTTCGCTTTGCCCAGCTTATCGATTCAATAATTTTTGAAGATTTTATATATCTGCTCACTGTGGAGGACTATTCGTTTCTATGTATAAAGCACTACTTATAAAGTTTTCCTTTATAGCAGAAAATCTAAATATAAATTTAATAAATACAGTAATATTATGTTACCGTTATTGTAAATACTGCTACCTCTATTCCATAATAGTAAGAATGAATCCCCCATCCATTTATACCAATTTTAGATGTTGATGGGGCATTTAATACTTACTAATAAATAGCTTACAATTATTGTAAACATTTTGCTAAACATCAACATACAATGAAAAATGGACCACATCAATATACCTATAATTTTAAATATTTAATTAATAATAAGAAATACTAAATAATGTACTTCCCAGAAAAAACTTTTAGTTATGTCTGTAACAAGGTGAGCAATAACAAATAAATAACTTTTTATAATCTTTTCTAAATTATACTTTCAGAAATAATATTTCAACTTGTTATCTTTGTTAGTCAAAATTCTGTTTAGAAATAGTTATCATCTTTTATTAACTGACTGTTTAGTCTAGCTGTCAGAGTTATTTGTTGACAATTAAGTTTAGAAGTTATTGCGAGCCTACGTGCAGGGCTGATGTTTAGATATGGATGCCATATTAAACCCTTTTCACCCCCTCAGAGCCTCTCACGAAAGTAAAGCTTTGTTTTAGATAGTCGGTTTTAGATTTCATGTTGACTAGACATGGAGTCTGTCTTAGAATTTCAGTGTGAAAAGATGTAGTTTGAGTTTTATGTTGAGCGCGAGTACGCGGGGTTACAACAATGTAACAATTTAGTTTATGTTTTTATTTGCATAGTTAAGTTTAGTGTAAGTGTAAATATTAATCATGTAAATAAAAAAGTTAATTTGTAATGTTAATAATTGTCTGTGTCCATAAAGTTAAGTGTTCATCGGCAATCAAAGTAAAGTGAAATAGTGTCTGTGTTCCGTCCTGTATAATCAAGCGGTGGTCGAACATCAAGCGCCCACCAGTTAGAAGAAGTTGTCATCGTTGGAAAAGCAGTAAGACCACCATTAAAACTGTGGATTTTTGACACTGACATTTTACATTTATCTGACAATTACAAACATTTCAATATTTCAACTGGTTTCGTTTCAGATTGCGAATTTAATGGTCATAAATATATTTAGAAGAATTTTTTTTAAAAATACCTCTTCCGACTGTCCAATAATTGTTACAAACCTTATTGGGAAGAGCCTTCCCAATAATGTTAGATTGAAAAATGCGTAGTTAAACATATCTTAACCCTTTCACCCCGACTTTTGGCCTTCAATTATTTTTTTTATTTAATGGTATAACTACATTGATAAGGACCTAAAATAGTTGTGTGACAAGTTTGAAAATTTTATTTTGAATATTTTTTGGAAAAAAGGCTTGGGACGTACATGTCCCAGCAGTATTGTGCTGTGGGACACATACGTCCCAGTAGTAATGTAATAATACCAACTTTTTCCTTACTTCAGTGCATGAAATTCTGCTGGGATATATATATCCCAACCTTCAGTACTGAAGGGATATATTTGTCCCAGACGGCAAATAAAGGAATAATAAACACTAAACTACGCATTTTATTTATAAAAAACATGCCACATTATTTACACAATACTTACATACATTTCAATGATGAACACACTACAAATATTAGCTAAATTTTCTAGTAAAATGCGTACGTGCTGAGATAAATCGCTTTCGACCGCCAACTAAACAAAAACATGTGATAAAGTTAGGTTACGATACCAAGCCGGGACACCGTAGCACTGAAATATCCCATCCCAATGCATTTTAAACCTATCTATTTCACTGCAGAATTTTTTTAAAAATGTCGGGATCTATATGACCCAGCAGATGTGAAAGGGTTAAGTTTTATAGTATTTGACCGTACTTTTAATATCAACACACATACCTATACACGCGCATACGGACATTAACGTAAAAATGTTATAATCGGATTCTAGGGACCTTAAAACGTTGTTGAAGTTTGTACCAAAACTTATGAGATATGCGTTACAAGGTCAGTTATACTACAAGAAATTTTTCACAGTTATTTGTACAATATTTAGAGCCATAAACGATTCATGTATACTAAAGAAAAAATCTGATGTGACCAACACAGTACCTCCCGCCATTTACCTATGTATATAATTTTTATATTACTTAATAAATTTATCCATACAATATATAGAAAAAGTATTAAAGCAAACTTGTAGAAAATGGAATAATCTTTAATTTTTATAATAACAAATTGAGAAAAAATTACATTTAAAGGTATTTTTTGAAGAAAAACTATCTAGAGCTTCAAGTAAACTGCCATTTCCGGTTATCCGATTGCCACCAAAATCTAATCAGATATTTCCATATTAGAATATGGTAGAAATACATGGTTTCAAAACTTTCTGAATGATAGTATTTGAGTTAGAGCGTATACAGGTCCCCACACACAGACATCATCGTGAAAATGTTAAAAATGGATTCTAGGGACCTTAAAACGTGGTCATTTACCAAAATCTCGATATGCGATTTTTAGCACGATCATTATACCTCCCTTACCAAGGATAGCGGGAGGTAAAAATTATGTGAAAAATATTATTATAGGATTTTAAATAATTTTTTTCTTCAAACGTCATAAAAGTAGCATCTTTTGTGACTGGATTCACAAGGTAGAAATAAAATAAATAAATATCCATAGAAACAATACAAATCAACGAATAAGAAAAAACTTTAATAAAAGAAACCTGTAATATCACCCTAAATGTCACTATATCACGCTAGGTAACCTAAGAATAAAGTTACTAAATACGATCAATAGCTGTCAAATTTAAATATATAACCTGTGAATTGAAATATAAACAGAGTTTACTTTTGAGGAAATAACATTATTAAAGAATAGCAGTTTCAATTCTACTCCTAATAACACAATATACTATTATTGAATGAAAAAATGTTATGCGAATGTATAGCACGAGATACACAAAATCATACTTTCGAAATTTCCTCTTTCGTCTAATTAGTTTAGGTAAAAAAGCTTCACATAAAAGTTGTAGGGCATCTGAATCTATAAGCAATATTAATTTTGCATGCTTTGCAACGGCAGAAATTAGATATGAAAATGTTACATTAGAATACCCCATTGTTCAGAATTTACAGATAATAATTAATCATTTTCATGTCTTTTGTTAGTATAGTAGATTTAATTATCTTAGAATTTGTTAATTTCCTATATAATAATTTATTCGAATCCTTTCTTGTGTTGGATGTATATTTTTCTCGAAATATTCAGCAAATTAAATTCCGAAAGGTTTCTTATTAATCCTCATCATGTTGCAGGCTACAGTTATTAAATGAAACGAAATATCTGCAATGTATTCATCGCTAAAATGTAATATTGGATTGAAAAGAACAACGTCGCTATTGTTAAAAAACCTATTTCATTAAATCTCTCATCTTAAAAAAACGCGAGCCGTCTGGCATTCAATAATCCTGGGAGGCTTTGCACTCATTTATCATGATTTTTGCTAGTGCGAGGCCGCGATGCGGCATAGATAATGCAATAATGATTGCGTATAAATAAATGAAAGTCGTGTAGGATTTTGTCGTGTCTATTTTTTATCGCGATTTGAGCTCGTAAACGCCGCGGTTTCTTTCTCAGTCGCGGACTGTGTTTTTGCGCCCGATGTCATTCTCGATGCTTTTTCTTCACTTCTTTCTCCGTTTCTATTTCGTACCTCATTGATGACATTCGCGACCAGTGCCCACTGACGACTTTGAGACTTTTTATTCCTTTCTTCGATATTAAATATTTTTTCCGTGTTCGAATATCGAAAGCAAAATTGCGAAATTATTGAAATGATGTGATAAAAATTACTTCAGAACGATTGAATTTTAGGATTTATTGCATTTTAAATGTTTTCTGAAATATGACCTATATATAGAGATTTTATGTCTTTTACCTTCAGTTTTTCAAATTTATAGGGCTATATCTCTCTTATGATACATTTTCTTAAAGTGCTCATTTCATAACGATTTATGATTTATATTTTTATAGACTTTTGAAGAAATAATTCTTTATTACTATTAAAATAGAAAACAACTAAAAATGCATAAATCCTAAATTAATATGTTTATTTATTGTACGATGATTTTATGTAAATACAGTGGTGCTAATCTTATGATAATTATTGCATATGTAAGATAATTTGGACAGGTGTACGATGTACAATAGTAAATTTATAAGTAAAATGATAAAATAAAGAGGGTGTAACAGAAATAAGTACAATAAATTTAACCATTGAGAGAACTCGTCGAGAGCAACAATATTTCTTAACTTTGTTTCGAAATCTCATTTTTTATAGCATTTTTACCTCCCCCCCCATAAATTAACGAGTCGTTTAGGTATTTTCATAATAATTTAATCCAATGGCAATATAATAGTAATTTAATTTTTTATTTGGCTGTAGTTACGAGGGTGGTTTGAAAAGTCGGTGCAAAGTTCGAGAGGTGGCAACACTGGTACGTATCGAGGTTATGTTTAATTAGTGACATGTCTTGGAAGAACGCTCACCAAGTTTCAACCAGATCGGTCTATTTGATCAAAAATTATTTTATGAAAGGCAATTCGCCTCAGAAGACTAAGGAGAAGCTTGATAAACATTATGGTGAATCTGAACCTTCGATTAGAACAGTTTATAAGTGGTTTCAAAATTTTCGGAGTGGGCATATGAGCACAAGTGACGCTGAACGTCCTGGACGCCCTATCGAGGTCACTACTCCGGAATAATTCTCATCGACTATTTGGAAAAGGGTAAAACTATAACAGTTGCATACTATTCATCGTCATTGGACCGTTTGAACACCGAGCTGCAAGAAAAACGTCCACGATTGGTCCACAAAAGTCTTTTTCCATCACGCCAACGCACCAGCTCACTCATCTGTGATTGTAGCCGCAAAATTGATGGAATTAAATTTCCAACTCGTTCCACATCCTCCCTGTTCTCTAGATTTGGCTCCTTCGGACTACTACTTGTTCCCCAATATGAAGAAATGGTTGGCGGGAAGAAGATTTTATTCAAACGAGGAGGTGATTGCAGAAACGAAAGCCTATTTTGCAAAGTTGGACCAATCTTATTATTTGGAAGGGATCAACAAACTGGAGCAGCGTTGGACGAAGTGTATAAGTCTAAAAGGAGACTACGTTGAAAAATAATAAAAAAATATCCCGAAAAATTAAGTAGTTTTCATTTTTGCACAGACTGAAGAGTCCCACCCTCGTACTTATTAATTTTTGAAGAAAGATGTAAAAACAAAACTTGTTCAGAATTAAAAACTTTACAATATGAGAACAAAATCATTCACAAATATTTTTTATTTTACGAAAAAAAAAGCGCAAAAAATATATATGTTTTGCAGCTTATTTCAGTGTGCCATGGCGCTAGTAACGTTTTGTTTGTTGTTCGATCTATTAAATAAGCAATAAATAATCTAACTATGTTCATACTTACATCCGTGTAACTGAACTGTAATGGATAGTGACTCTTGTTTTGTCTTAGTATTCCCTTTGCTACCTTGGTTCCAAAGGTTATCAAAGTTTGTCTCATGAATATAAATACTTTAGCTGCATAAGTACAGATTGGTTATGAAATAAGTTCGTATATGGAAACTTAAAACCTTGGCTTTCGTATAATTATCTTGTCATTAAATTACGAACTAATCTAAGCTTTTCTGCAAATTCACTTATATTTTTTGAAAAAAAAAACTGCGGAGATTTTCATTTTCAATGAAACACATTTCTCGTTCTGTGATGTTTTCAACTATAATATCCCGAGTACATTGATAATAAGAAATAATTGTATGACAGTTGCCGAAAGCGCGTTGCTTGGTGTTACCTAAAAGCAACGTGCTTGAGGAAATTGTGATAAAATTATAAGTATTTATCAATGATCGAGGGGTATTCGGTGAGATTTTTTTGCAATTTTAATTAAATTTACGAAGAATTTCTATTTAGCAGAATTTTTATAATTATAAAACCATCTAATAGATGTCAGTAGTAGCTATGAATATGTTCAGCGTGACGTGTGTAACGATTAACGATAATAAGATTGACATTGTCCTTTAGTAAATTGATTTCATTGTAGTACTTTTCTTGTAATAATTTACTAGTTATATTCCATATAGTTTTCATAGTAGCTTCCTTAAATTCGGTACCATCACGTTTTCTCATATTTACCGCCCAATCCTTCAATATCAATGTGAGCTCATTCAACGTGCGATGTCCAACTAGTTTGTGTACTCTGGTGTCGCAAAAGTCCGTAAATGTTTTCCATACGTACTATTTACTTACAACGGTATTTTTGAGGATATTTTTTCAATAATTTTATTAATTGAATCGTTATTTTCACTACCATACCGTGAAACGACATTTTCAAATTAGAACAATTTTTAATTATCTATAAAAAAATGTTTGTTACTTAGCACCTTAGTGACATAAGTGATAATTGTCGTAGGATAATTATCAGTGTGTTTGTTTTGATTGGTTACTTTCGCACAACACGTGATCAGAAATACAAGGATTCAACTGAATAATTTTTTAACCAAAAAAAATCCTCAATATTTACCTTCGAGACTTGAAAATTTGTAATAAAAACGAGGCCCTTTGAACGTTGCATTTGACCTTACCGACCCGCACGTTAATATCATAATATCTCGTATTTCTTTCATAAAAAATAAGACCGAAGTATACAATTTTCCACATGGATTCTTCAAGAAATTTGCTTAACCCATTTAAATTTAATATAAGAATATGTGGGGAACGAGGTTGCAGCTATAAGAATGTCGACATCAGAACCGAACTTAGGGGGATATAAAATCGGGAATTGTGCTGAGAATAACAAGATTATTTAAAAACATTTTTAAACGGCAAAGCGAAAGTTTTTTCTACAATGGCGTCCGGTGTTTTCATCCCTACTTAAACTGGTTATTAATTTAACTGTCACTTAAAATAAACATACGCATGTGTTAATTTTCGATGCGACATTTATATTATAACCGATAGTTAATAGACAGTTTAATCAAAGAGGAAAATACCGGGCCTAGAACTTATAGAGTACACGAGTATATGTGAGTTTAACTTTAGAAAACTGTTTTTACCTTCCGTCACCTCTAGGTAAGGAAGGTATTGTCTTTGGTCAAAAAATTCGGTGTTGAGTTTTCATTGAATAAGCAATACGATTTTACTATTTTTACGGTATGTGTGTGTGCGTGTGTGTGTGACCGCGGTTTCGGCCGCGATATCTCCAATACTAGAATTCCAAAAATTACAATTCTTGCGTATTCATCTTCCTTACAACCATATGCAGACTTGATTAGATTTTGGTTATAATTGGTCAACCGGAATTATCCTCATTTGAAGATTTTAACAGTTTTTCTTGAAAAACTCAGTTAAATATTATTATAACTTAAAGAATATATTATTCTCTACATGATTTGATTGCATTTTATATTTCATATTCAACAGATATAGAGTTATTATATATTATTATTATTATTTATAAAGGTATTAAATTTCATAAATCAGCAAGCTATTTTAACTTAACCATGGAAACTGCTAATATATTCAGGTAATTCAAATTGACAAATGTCATTATCAATAAAAACTAAATAAATGAAAGAATAAGGGAAATAACTCTCTGTTGGAAGGTTCTAGAAAGATACAAGAGAGACGATTACATTGGTTTGAACATGTCATGAGGAGAAGAATGAATAGATTAGTAATAGAAGGTGGAAGAAACATAGGAAGACCAAATTTAAGATGAAAGGACTGTATTGCGGAAGACTTGAGAGAAAAGAAATTGAATGAGGACGACACGCAAAACAAAAATGAGTGGAGGAAGAAAATAAAAACTAGCGACCCCCTAACAAATGGGAAAAATTAAAGAAGATGTCAGTGTCATGTGCAATTTGCATAGTTTGTTTATGAAATAATTTTACTGGAAATATAGGATCTTTTGCAAGAAAATTTATGTATAGGGCGCTTGCAGTGACGTGACTTTGCTGACTTTGGCAAGCAAATATGGGGACCCGTGTCAAAATGACAGGTATTAATTACGTCCATAATTGACAAATGTCATAATTTTTCATACATAATTTAATGATTTTCTTATTTCATGTGGTTTATTTATTATCAGGAGTGTGGAATTCAGTTGCCGAGAAAAGGAATCATAAAATACCAAAAAATGAAATGAACACAAAATGCGTAAATTAAGAAAAATAAAAAATATTTCCCTCCAACCGCCACTAGCGGGTATAACGCACCCTGCCTGGGGATCTAAAGGTATGTACTTGTATAAGAAATTTGAATTGTCTTAAATTAGACATAAGTTACCCCAAGGGAGATCATTTTAATAATGTATCGCTATTAAAAAGCGCGGGTCACTAAGCATAGACAGAAATCTAAATTTTGAAGTTTTTAATTATCTTCCGTCACCTTTAGGTATTGTCTGGTCAAATTGATGGTGACTTTGTAATGAATAAGCAGGTTTTGGGATCCCTAGAAACGAATTTACTATTTTTGCGATAAATCCAATACCACAAATCCAAAAATAACATTTTTTTCGTATACTTCATTCGTACATCCAAATGAAGAGTTGATTAGATTTGGTTACAATTAATCAACCTTAAGTGTCTTATTTTAAAGCTCTTAACTATTTCTCTTAAAAAACACTGTTAAATATCATTTTTTGATATTTATCTTAATATAAATATTAAAAAATCTTTTATTCTTTATCCGATTTGTTAATAAAATAAAGCATTTTCTTCATATTCAATGTATTTAGAGATAAAAATTAATAAAGAAATTAATTTTCATACATCTTGTAATCTTTGCTGCATCACCTTGGAAACAGTTTCAATATTTCAGTGTTACTAATTGACAGTGTGTCAGTGTCAGTGTCAAATATAATTCATAATGGCCCGTACTACGATCACGGTTTTAACTAAAACGCTGTTTTAAGAATTGTCAGATATTATTTAATAACAATAATAAATAATATCGAATTTATCAAAATAAGATTTAAAAGCAGAATATACTTTGTATTCAAACAAATATTTTTAAAAAAATCCATCTTCAAACATACGTGCAAAATTAAATGTTGAAATTTGAAATTAACATTTTTTAAAACAGCGTTTTAGTTAAAACCGTGTTCGTGGAACGGGCCAATATGTCTGTGAAATAATTTTACTGAAAATAAAACAAACTTTTTGGGTGAAATTTATATAAAATACATAAAAATGAAGGAAGGTATTGTGCTGGCCTCAACAATTTTTTTTTAATAACTTCCAAATATGGCATATTTCTGGGTTTTGGCTCGCACTTCTTTAAAACACTTTTTTCTGCTCTTTAGAATGGCAATTCTCAAATTATTTTAATGAAATAATATTATTTGTTTTGTGAATATACACGTTTTGAAACTATTCCTAGAAATACGAGTATAAATCAATATTTCATCAGATGAATTTAGGCGGTTAAGGTAAAGTTTCCTGGGTCCATATCTGCCTGACTAACAACAAAAGCAGCAGAACTGCGAAACCTGCGAAGGTTAGCACACCCTCCCCCATGTAATGTTTGCCGTTGACAGCCCATAACAACATACTTTGCTTACGTCAATGCGCAGATTTACCTGAATGCCGTTTAACGTTTAATTATTTACTCAATTTACTCCAAAGATTATCTGCTAACGTATCAAGTCAGTCTTACACTTTTGATGATTTCCACTCCGCCTAATTGCTTTGCGATTTTTCCCGGAGGATTGCTAGTGTGCTACCGCACAAAGGAGATACGTAATTACAATCTGTACTTTATTAAATGTCGAGAACAATCGACAATATTTAAATGAAACGATTTGAGTTGCTGCCTCGATGCATCCGTAATTGCCTTCGCAACGTGTGCTTTGATATTTCCTAACAGAAATTTACTTCAATAAGACAAAACTTGTGAGGAATTCTATTTCGGGAGCTAAGTTATTTGCAAAAAGCTGCGAGGACGAATGGAAAGCTCAGATTTTAATCAATGTTGTTACACATGAGAATCACTGCCGGCGTTTTGAAAAGTAATTGTAGTTTTCTTTTTAAGGACAATATCAAAAATACAAAAGACTTTTATATAACGCTTCCACACAATTTTAAATTGAAAAACCTGTACACAACATGTTATTAAATGTAGAGTCATTAAATTTATCTTAAAAATGACATTTTACTTGAACGAGTATTTCCGCTGTAATAATTTTTAAAACGAGAAAATCATAAATGTTCTAATTTCATGTTTTCATATTGAAACTTGAACTTTAAAAACATGATATTTCAACTTAAAACTTGAAATTGCCTTTTTACCTTCCATCATCTTTAATAAGGAAGGTATTGCCTTTGGTCAAAAAATCGATGGTTAATTTTTAATTAATAAGTACGTTTTAGGGTCCCTAGAATACGATTTTACTATTTTTACGATGCTGTCTGTTTGTGTTTGCGTGTGTACCTGTAAAAAACATTCTCCTCCGATAACTTCAATACTCCAATACTAAAAATTATAATTTATTTCATATATCTCTTTTGTACGTCCATATAAAGAGTTGATTAGATTTTGGTTACGCTTGGTTAATCAAAAGTACCCTAATTTCAAGATTTTATCAGTTTTTCTTGAAAAAACGCTAGTAAAAATTTTTTTTCTTTGACATTTTATGTTTGTAATGAAAATAAATGTGTTATTATTTCAAACTTAATATTTAATCGTACGACTGTATTTAATATAATCAAACCAGTGTGCGTCTCACCAGATCACCGGGGCGCAGTTAGTTTTCAAGACTCATTTGGTTGGGCCGGGTCTAAATTTAATAAGAGAGTGAAACCGAATCCCTGTGACGAAGAATTATTGTTCCAGTTAGACTTCTTTCACTCGCAGAATCTTCTGAACGTATGTGTTCTTCTGTTGTACATATTTACCATTTTTTATTGTTAACGTATTATTGCGTAACAGTTGCAAAATTTATAAAATAAATGTCAGAATTTAATATTTGAAGTTTAACATCTATATTTATTTATTGTTTATTTAAATTCGTATTAAAATTATTTTCGTATTAATTTTGGCACTGCTCGGTCAGAATTGGAAATAAATTTATTGTTAACGGTAAAATAAAGTCCTACCCCAGCTACCAAGGTAGGTAAATTTTAATAATAACTAGTAAAATAATACATTTGGTGATAATCGTTGGAAATCAGCGCTGAGTTTACTACATGTTATTATAAATTTTAAAGAATATTCTATTCTCTATTCGATTTAAATATATTTTGTCTCACTAAAGTATTATGCACTGTTTATTGCTAGGATACGGTGTATATAAACATATCCATTATGCCCCTTGTTGTCTTGGATATATTTATATACACCATACCCGATCATCGTTAACACAAAAAAATAAATAAACGTTGATAATAAATAAAACAATTAAACAACATCCTTAGCAACGCCAAATTTGAGCATTATTGTAATCAAAATTATTATCAATTAAAACTTGATTCAGATATTCTAGTGAGACATAAAATCTTGTATGCACCACGAGCGTTACTAGATGATAATGCCCATCGGACGACATCTAGCCCTCGGGCCGGTGGCCCTCGGGCTAGATCCTCGTCGCCCTCCTTGCATTATGATCATAGTAACGCCCTTGGTACATAAAATACTATTTTACTTTATATTCAATGAATTTAGATATAAAAATTATAAAGAAATATCTTGCAACCTATGCTGCTAAAAGCTGCACCATGGAAACAGAATATTCAAATATAACCAATTAAAAGATAGTGTAAAATAAAATTCACATATCTGACACGGCCCCCCTTACCTGCTTGTCAAGGCCAACAAAGTCACGTGACTGATCTCGCCATATTATTTTATAAATATAATTCTGTATTTGTTTTTATTTTCAACCTCTTATTTTAAAAAAAATATATTGTTCTTTTTAGGAGTAATTCAGTTCAGTTCAGTGTGAGATAAGATCAGTATATTTCTCCACTAAAAAGAAAACGTCTACAGAATAGTTCACAAACAAATTCTGTGTGGAATTTGTTCAAAATACGTAGAATTGGCGTAAGCTAATGTGCTTGACACGTCAGATTTGTTCTATATTATAATCCATCTCAGATTTCATGTAACTTAAATTTAAAAACAAATTGTTTTAAAAACTTCAACACTTAAATCATTATTTACTTCAAGTCTTCAAAACATAGATGACAGATTGAATGGAAACTATGTAGAAAAATGAGATTTAAAAACTGGCGTTAAAATGGCCGATGCAATTAACCAGTTTTTAAAAATACAAAAGTTTGCAAACCGATTGATCGAATATCATTGCATTGCATTCATAGTAGGCCACGAGCCGATGTTTTACATATCGTAATTAAATTAACGGCCGACAGAAAGGATTTTTCATTAAGCGGAACAATTCAATTCGAAATATGTGAACGTTCGAATCCGTTCTGACACACGTTTTAATTTTATAACAACGAAATTAGATCGCCAGTGTGACAATTGAGTGATCGCTAATCTAATCATAAAAATGTCAATTTGCCGTTTCACTTTTTGCGGGCATTAAAATGCATGAAAAATTCACTTAGCAGATTGAGCTGGTTGGCTCTTTGACGGGATGCAAACACAAAGCCAATAAAATTTCATTACTGCACATTTGTCGGGTGGGGGAAATGGCACACGAACCGTAAAACAGCGCGATTGTGCCGACTGTGTTTAGATAGTGCCGCAATAATCACTACACGTTTATATTATGTGTTACCTGCCTGTTATGGCATGGTGCGGCGGCACATGTTTGCTTAACTATTTTGTTTTCGTGCTCTAGATGGGAAAGAATGATCCCGTGTTATTCCCGCAATGCCAAACATGTTTACCACGATATTATTTTAATAAAGAAATTTGCAATTTCGTTCAGATACATTCAAACACAATTATAATATTTTACACCAATTATTATTTATACAATCGACTGAGGCCATGGGCGCCGCCAGGAATTTTTGAAAGGTGATGCAATGCAATAAGATCCACCTTAATGAAAAATAAAATATTTTGGGTAATTATGAATCTTTATTGAAAAAAGCTTTATTCATGTCAAACTTTATTTTATTATAAATAAAAAAAAAGATCCAATCAACAAAGATTAAGTAATACCTTTGAATATAAAGGGTTTTCCAATAAGAGGTGTAATTTTGAATAGCCCGCTATTTCGGTAGATGTCGCTTTTGAAGCTGTCATTTTTTGACATTTGACAAGTAGAAACTACGCCATTAATAAAAATGGAACGATACACGCTTCAATAACGCATTGAAATTATTAAAATTCACTATAAAAATGGTGAAAATTTGGCAGAGACGGTTCGTAAAACTCGACAATTTTTGGGTCGTCGTGAAGCACCTTGTCGGACCGCAATACAGAAATTGGTGGAAAAATTCGAGCTGTTGGGACAAGTTAGTGATGCGAAGAATAAAACCCGTGCACGTCGCTCAAGAACAGCCGAGAATATTGCTGCTGTAGCCGAAAGTGTTGAAGAAAACCCAGGTTTGTCCATTCCTCGTCGTTCTTTGGAATTAGGCATTCCACAAACGTCATTACACCGTATTTTGCATAAAGATTTGGGTCTTAAGGCTTATAAAGTCCAGTTAACACAAGAACTCAAGCCGGCCGATCATCAACAACGAAACCATTGATCTTTTACGGGAAAAGTTTCCGGACCGTGTTATCTCTCGAAGAGGTGATCACAATTGGCCACCGAGATCTTGTGATTTAACACCTTGCGACTTCTTTCTTTGGGGCCACGTGAAAGAGAAGGTCTACGCCAACTGCCCAGCGTCGACTCAAGACCTCAAAGATGGAATTCGTGAGGCTATCGAGGACATAGGACAGCCACTTTGCGATTTGGTTATGGAAAATTTCATGAAAAGGATATTGTCCTGTCAGCGTGGTCGTGGTGGTCATTTACCTGATGTTATTTTCCACTATTAACGGCATACCTTCCTCTTTATAATGAAATAAACATCCGATCATTTATATTAAAAAATGGCATTTTTCTTTGAATATCAAAATAACACCTCTTATTGGAAAACCCTTTATAATACATATAAGAACGGCAACGCATATGGCCTAGCAAGATACTATATCTGTCTCTTTTTATTCACAAAATTATTATAGATAGCTAGTGACTCCTACCACAAAACTATGAACTACGGTATATCGTGCTGACAGCATTGCCAGATACTATTTGTTAGAGGTATTCAATAATCAATAATTCAAAAATATTGTTTCATAATAACCAGACAATATATTTTGAATCTTCAATGTACATGTATACTTGTTTTACAGTAGCAAACTTAAAAACCTTTATAAAATCTTAACTTGCTGTTCTAGCTACGTGGCAACACTGTGCAACATCCACCTATTATGTATTTTTTGAACTAACTCAGAAATAATTCGTATACGGAGGGATAGATGGCACCTTCTCTCGAAATATTTAATCTAAATACATTACGTTGCCGTTCTTATATGTATTATATATTCAAAGGTAATACTCTTATACATAGGAACTAGATTTTAATAGACTTCTGAAATAATTTTAGCCTAATCTAAGCCATCTGGGCATACCATTTTTTTTTCGTAAGCCCCAACATACTTTTTATTGTGCCATTTGAGGCACCTTGTGCTTTGTACAGTATTAAAAAATTTGTTTGGCTAGCACAATACCTTCCGTCAATCCTGTGTAATATGCACTTGACACTAACATCTCTTCTTCTTCTCCTTCTTTAGCTTTTCCCATTCGTTAATTTTCTGTTTTAAACTTGTATGTTTTTATGTAACTTTTGATCTATGTTACCCTCTTTCTGTAAACTTGTCTTGACTACATGTACTTTGTTATTTACTATTTACCTGATGAAGACAGCACTACGCTGCCGAAACGTCGTTAAATACAAATAAACAGAACTAATCCCAAATATTGTTTTTATTTCATTATTATGAGTTCTGAAAGATTCTTTCAATATTCTTTAAAATTCTTTAACTCTGTATCTATTGAATATGAAGTATAAAATGTAATCAAATCGTATAGAAAATAATATATTCTTTAAGTTATAATAACGTTAAATGTAAATAAATCAAATTTAACTGTTAAATCTTCAAATGAGGCTACTTCCGGTTCACCAATTATAACCAAAATCAGTTGCTTTCTGGATGTAAACTTGAGGAATACGAAAAAATTAAAATTTTAGAATCATGGTATTGAAGTTATGCGATCGGAAACTTTCGTCACACACACAGACACACACATACACACCTACATAAATCATCGTAAAAATGGTAAAATCGTATTATAGGGGCCCTAAAACATGCATATTCACTAAAAACTCATCATTGATTTTTTTGACCAAAGACAATACCTTCCTTACCTACAGGTGACGGAAGGTAAAAAAAAACTAACTCGGAACAGGCTATGAACAAAGAAACGTATGTAAATTTAAAAATATTTCATTAAATGTCATTTTGACACGAGATATTGTCAAAAATGTTATGTAAAGAAATCGAAGCTTTTCTTCTTGAATCTTATTTCAGAAATACAAATAAATTAGAAAACGGCGAATGGCAATATACTGTATCCTACTTTATTACCTTTGTCCTTAAAATTACATTTTAAGGTCAATTTTGACAAGTCAAGCTGACTTTTGAATGAATTGACTACTGATCAGACATCTCTGTTCATAGCCTACTCCGAGTTGGGTTTTTTATTGAACACACTGTCTTACAGCTTTGGCAAAACCATGTCTCTGATCTTCTTTTTAGATTAGTCTTTTTACCTTACGTCACTTTTAGTTAAGGAAGGTCAATACCTTCCTTCAGTCAAAAAAATCGATGGTGAGTTTTTAATGAATAAGCATGTTTTACGGTCCCTAGATTTTACTATTTTTACGATGATGTCTGTATGTATGTATGTGTGTTTGTGTGTGTGTGTGTGTATGTGTGTGTGTGTGTATGGGTGGATGAGTGGATGTGTGTGATGAAATTTTCTCCGCCGATAACTCCAACACTACAATTCCAAAAATTATAATTCTTTCGTATTTTTCTTCGTTACATTGTTACATCAGTGTGAAGTGTTGATTAGATTTTGGTTATAATTGGTCAACCGGAAGTACCCTTATTTGCAGTTGTTAACAGTTAAATCTCATTTTTTGACATTTTGTTATTATAGATATTAAAGAATTTTTTATTCTCTCTATGGTTTGATTTCACTTTTTCCTTCATAGTCAACAGATATAGAGCTAAACAATTATAGAGATTAAAATTTCATGAATCAGCCAGCTATGCTATAACTGCTGATATATTCAAATAATTTAAAGAACAATAATACTTTGTTGCAGAATAAAAATAAGAAAAATTATAAATTATATACTTTTTCATCAATTTTCAAGACTGCTTATGTCCGTTTCTCCTAATCATTTACTTACCAAGAATTTTCAACTCAATAATAACACCGTTTACTATATGCTTGTTATTGTTACATAAATAATGATTATTGTTAAATCTGTATGAAACGATTATTTCTGTTATGTGACCGGTTGTGTTTCTGAAGACTTGGATTTGAATCCATCCAGGCTTAATTTGATAATCATTTCCAATTTATATATAGTACAAAAATGACCAGTCTATTTGGCGAGAGCCTACAACCAGATATGAGAGCCTATATGTTGTCGATATATCGTCATTACTTTCTTTTTATTCTTTTCTATTAAAATCTCGTTTATTAATCTTAGTCCTGATTATAACCCAGTGCAACTGACGCTATGATGCGGTTAAGTGTCCTCTTACTCGGAGTTGGTTATTAGCTGGACGAGGTGGACGATGCAGTGATGGCGATTAGGGTAGGTAAGTTGGAACTAGTTAACTTGTAACCGAGTTAGCAGGACCTCGAACGGATGGTGGATTCGTGGTTATCACATCAGCTAGATTTACAACGACGATCACTGACTTCAACTTTGATAGGGAGAATATTTTGATGTCACAATATTAATACTCAGCTTGTTAGTGGATAATAACCAGTTATAATATCTGATTACCAGTAAAGGTAATTAAATAGTTAGTGAACAATTCAAGATTGGAGATCTAGGTTTGACTTGGCAAAGACAAAAAGTCTGATGAGGCCAGCATATGTCCTCCTGCCAATTCCATGTTTAAAATAACAATGAGCTTTAAGTAAAGTATCACTTCCGGTTGATTTTTTGTCTGTAATACGAAATTTTGGATCACCTATATTTTATTATGTTTTTTCTCGAAACTGTTAAGAGCTCCAAATTCAGTACCACTTCCAGTTTATCATATATAGTCAAAATCTAATATGTTGTTCTCAATCATATCCGAGTTTTAAATACCAAATTTGAAAAGTTTTTTCAGAGCATCAAGTAAAGTATCACTTCCGGTTTATCAATTTTAGCCAAAATCTAATATATTTTTCCCATTGATATAAAAGTCTTAAATACTAAAATGAAAAAGTTTTGGATTATATTTTAATATAGTTTGGTCGTGAATCTGGGGAACCGGGTACGATCCCAACCGATGCCAAATATTTAAAAAAATTAGTGGCACAACATTGACTCCTATGGAGCACTCTCCACGCTAGAAATGAGTGCCCGCACGGTACAAATATGTCATCATCATTACCGAAATCTGTGTACAAAGCAAATTGGTACACCCAACAATGGGTAATATGCCGTGACGATGTATTTTTTTACCTCTCGCTAAGAGAGGTATTAGATTCATGCTAAAAATCGCATATCCAGATTTTATTAAATAAGCACAATTTAAGGTCCATAGAATCCGATTTTAACATTTTTACAATGATGTCTGTGTGTGTGTGTGAGGTTTTTGGAGACACGATTTCTCAAATTCTATAAGACTAAAGATCTGTATAACTACGGGTTCCTCAATGTAACAGTAATGGGAAGAGTTGAATAGGTTCTGGTAACAATTGGACAACCGGAAGTGGTAGTTTCTAAAAAGAAAAATTCTAAATATTATATTTTGGAAATTTGTTACTGCAAATATTAAAGATAATTAAATTCTTAATCTGACACATTTAAATTTTTTATTATATCTCGTATAGGTTTGGAGATATAGTATATAATAATATAGAATAATCTGTTGTAATAAATCTCGTTGCCATAAAAACAGTTGCGATATTCAAATTTTTGTAATTGACAAATAAATGCAAAATGTCAGTGTCAGATTTTTCTGGGAGGTATGAGTACATTTAATATATATTATTGTATTATCAATTTAATATGTATTTAAATTACAGGTATGTTAATATTACATATATCCTTAAGAAATACTGCTAATACCGTCAATGAATTTGAAGAATTTTGAACATATTAGAATAGTAGGATAAAATTTCTCATAGAACGAAAGAAGAGAAACAATTTCAATTATTTGTGTGTATACAAGAAATGTTAAATTCGCTACGTATAGGGCGCGAGCAGTCATGTGACTTTGTTGGCCTTATCAAGCAGATATGAGGATCCGTGTTAGAATGACGGCTAGTAGTTATTACATAGATGTCACAATTGTCATATGTCATAATTTTTCATGCAAAATTTCCAAATATTCTGATGTTTATTTGGCATTCATTGTCGAGGAAAATAATTTACATGGATTTGGAAAATCATAATGTTTCGGATGAAAACTTATGATACTGGACACCTATGTATATTACTAGCTCTCATTCTGTCACGGCCCCCATATCTGCTTGCCAAGGCCACCAAAGTTACATAACTGCTCGCACCCTATGCAACATAAAATGAAAATGGCGAGAGGTTTTGTGCTGGCCACAACAGATTTTTACCTCTCGCTAAGAGAGGTATTGCATTCATGCTAAAAATCGCATATCCAGATTTTATTGAATAAGCACGTTTTAAGGTCTCTACAATCCGATTTTAACATTTTTACGATGATGTCTGTGTGTGTGTGTGTGTGTGAGGATGTGTGTGTGTGTGTGTGTGTATGTGTGTGTGTGGGATGTTGGAAGGGCGGTTACTCAAAAACTATAAGACTTAAAATTTGTTTAACAACGTATTTCCCAATCGGACATTCATGGGAAGATCTGAAAAGGTTTTGGTAACAATTGGACAACCGGAAGTAGAAGATTCTTGAAAAAAAATCTTCTAAATATTATTTTTTGAAAATTTTTCGTGGTAATATTAAAGAAAATTAAATTCTCTATCTGATACATTTAAATATTTTATTATATATTCCATAGATTTAGAGATAAAAGAAGTATAATATATAAAATAATCTGTTGTAATAAATTTGACAGCCGAAAGAATGCCATGAAAAATAGTTGATAATTTAAATTATTTGTAACTGACAGATAAATGTCAGTGTCAGAAATAATGAGTAATGAAGGAAAAATGTACTTGGAGAATCCCTTAGTTCTTGATCTGTGACTATTATGGAGATGACAAGTCTAGGTTGAAGGACTTAAATTTGTTTCAAACATTATGGGACAATGTACACCAGTACTATAGACTAGAGTAACTTTGAATTGCGAAAAAGCTATCAAATTCTTCTCAAGTAAGTTTTAAATATTGACAAAATTACACATCGATATAAGAATAATCGGAGTGCAATCTATCCGTCACTTTATTAAAGGGAATTAGTGTTATTTAGATATAACATGTATGAAAAAATAAAATGTAAAAGAAGATATGTAAGAATAGATGCACAATCCATATATACATTTTAGACCGCCCAAAATTAATGTTTTTACTAGAAGAATATGAAGAGAAAGTAAACAACGTTGTTCGAATTGAAAATTGCAGTTACCAGCCTAATATTTATATATGGTAAACTCTACTTTGTAATTTATTGTAACATAATTTATGGTAAAATATCTTCATGTTGAGACATGCTATTATTGAATAATAAAGAAGTTTATACGTCATAGATTTATATGAATATATTATTTGTATTTATAAAAATATTCTTTGCTTTATGCATACAGCCAGGTAAAATATACGGCGAGAGGTTATGTGCTGGCCACATCAGATTTTTTATATAGTGTTTCATATTGGATGTCCAATTTTACTCAAAATCTAATAAATTCTTTATATGAATGCAGAAAGCTTATATGGAAAATAGATTTTTTTAAATGTTTGAAATGAGTTATCGTAGAGGAAAAAATCGTCACACTCGCATACAGACATCATTGTAAAATTAGTAAAAACGTATTGTGGGAACCTTAGACCGAAGACATATTACCCCCTTACCTATGGCGGGAGGTAAAAATATGTTCGTCGTTATTATGTTACGAATATGTACATAAACAATATTTAATAAATAAAATGAATTGTAAAAAGTACGTCTCCATTATTTTTAAAATTTACTGTTACCAAAAGATATATAGTTTTGTAAGAAAATTGTAGGTATTTCTTTCATAATTTTGCCAATCTTGTATCTGTTTTAGTTCTCGAGATAGCAATGATGATACACGTAAATAATTGAGCACTCGTGTAGTACTGCACCAGAATGAATCATTTCAGAAACATGAAACATACAACCTGCAAAATGTATTAAAGCGTTTCTGTAAATTTAGAAATAAATCGATCTTTGTTATTTTAGTAAGCAACGGTATTCCTAATTTCAGATAGGTGACAATTTATTCAGCGTTGAGGAGAAAAATGAGTCTTGTGGTCGTGGGTAAATTCGATTGTGTTGTGGGGTTGAAAGCTCTCAAACCCTAATTTTGTAATTTATAGCCTGTGGTTCCCGGGCTGTTTACGCAGCGGTTAAATAAATTTTGCGGCGAATTGCCTCAGGTTGCCTGCCCACTCACCTTAGCAAAAACAATGAACAACGAAATTTTATTTGTTCTTCTTCGGAATAAACTTTTAAATTTATTTTCAAAGACACAATAAATATTAGAGTGACATTTCTTTTGCTTTCTACAGGAAATATTTCTCAGAGACAACAAAAAGTTTATATAAAATTTATTATGAAAACATGGAAATCTTTGACAAAAAATACTTTCAACCTGGCGTACAGGTATTAATAAATAATATCACCATGGAATATTATATATAGCAAAACAAAACAAAAATCTGTTTAATATGAGATCGATAAATCTTGTCATCTACGTTAATTAAGCATATAGGGGTTGAGATATTAATAACCTCAGTGTGTTAGTGATGTTTTAGTTTACCCCCTACAGTTAACGATAATATAATGAAATCCACAAGATGGTGACGCTATACCGCTTCTTACAAAGGAATTTGAATTAAAAAACGGTTGAAATTCAGAAACTTTTATGGGTCAAACGTAACTTACTACACTGGTTTCTATGGCACTAAATAACATCTTGATCATATTTTGATAAGCTATGTTATCAATTGTTAGATACGGAGTGAAACTAGAAACTATTAACAGCTTAATCATTAAGAACGGTCTGAAGGAAGCAAGTTTTGCAAATTGTGAGTCAATGAATATCATCTTTTCATAAGGTATTCTGTACAAATTTTTATCTAATTCCGTTAAAATAATTTAAAAATACAAAAAATTATAGATTTTTCTATGAAAACTCAATATACATATTTTAAAATCAACTTACCAAAACGTTGCCGAGAAAATAACTGAATTTAATATTTAGCTCCCGCTACCCTTGGTAAGGGAGATATTGGGATCGTGCTAAAAATCGCACGTCCATGGGATATGATCGCTTGCATCTACAGGCAGACTCAATTGCCTCTGCAATAAGATCACTTGCATTGGTAGAGATTTCTTGAACTACCAAAAATCCATTGAAGTAATTACCATTGAAGAAAATTCAAAAGCTGTCTATTTTTGTTTGTTTATTTATATTTTTGGAACATAACACTAAATATATACCTATCACAACAGTCAGGAACACAATTTAAATATTTTAAATAATGGATATACAAAATATACTTGTTAATTAGTTATATATTCTTTTTCTGTATTAAATTTTGGTATAATTTTCCAAGATTCGATACTGGGCCTTCTAAATTCGACTCGGTTGGATAACCCACATACGGCAGCATACGCCTCAGTCACAGTTTTCAAATGAAAATTAAATAACGGTATCGGTAGATTCTCTATAGGCGAGGACGAACTCTTCTAAGAATTGTATCTACATTCGATTAAAATAGAGAAGTAAATTTAATTGAAATTGTTGACATATATTCAATAATTTAATTTGTTTAAAGAAGAGTTCCAATTAAAAAAATCGTTTTAAAGATTCATTTTTAGATATAAAATCTTATACGGTTGAACATGTCAAAAAAATAATTCAATTTAGAAAAAAAAATTCAAATTACAGAGAGATATACTCTAGCAATACATTGATGATCACTCAGCAATTTTTTTCTCAATATCGCAGTCACTTATGATTTATATATCTCATTTAATGCACCCTGAAACGACTTGAGATTTTCTCCCCCAAATCACAATACTCCATCTATCATTAATTACATCCCCTATCCTTGACAAAAAACCTTCTTTTCTCATCAACACTTAAACCAGTCGACCGCCCATTCCACACCCAGTGCAATCTCTGGAATCTGCTGGTATGTCGAGCGCATTGTCTGGACGTGAGGATAATATCCTCTTCCTCTCTCCTGTATCCCTCAGGACCTCTTATCCAGCATCTCGTCGAGCTGTCTGTTGATCTCTAGCCACTGTGTTATTGGTGTTGTCGGCGAGCGTGTTTTGTTAGTTTCGCCGAAAGCGGCGCCAACGCTTATGCCGATGCGGTGATGCGTCTTTGTCTGCATTGTGCGGTGATATGTTGTTTCAGGATAGATAGAGATGAGTGGAAGATGGGATTTTGGTTTATTGAAAAGATGGAGAAATCTAATTTGAGGGTAATATGAAAATTAGTTTAACCATTCGTGCTTTGTTTTTCAATAGAGTTATAAATCACTTTTTTCTATAAGTGTTACTTTATTTCTTTGAATATCAAACAAATCCAGGGCCTCTATTTTAAACTATAATTCTACTGGATTTTCAAATTCTACTAGAAATGGGTCAGAATAAATAATAAAATATGACTATAACCCGAATTTTCAAACTAGACGTAAACAAAGAAATGCTAAGCATCAAACTACCACTAAACCAATAAAAGAAAACCGATAAAGTTTTTTTTTTGTAAAACTGACATCTTTTGTTATCATAAATATATGAGCTTAAACTTATAATATTTCGGCCGGTTTACATTTTCAACAAATTACAAAACCTTCGCAAATATTGAGAGATTTCTAAAAATTTCGACTAGTTTCAAATATAGATTTTAAACTAACCAAAACTGAATGTTATTCAAGTATTATATAATTCTATTCGGCATTGTATCTCTAAGCCCTGCACATTTTCCTTTGAGTATAGTTTATATCAAAAATTGCACTTGCAAACAAAAACAACAATATAAGCATATAGTCAAACTGAAAGCAGTGTGACAATGTTTTTCTGTAACGCTATAATAAGTAATATTTTTAAAAAATCTGATGTGACCAGCACATTTCCTTCCGTCTATCCTGTGTATTATATACAAATTCCATACGTAAATTTCCTTGTAAAAGATCCTATATTTCCAGTAAAATTATTTCATAAACAAACCATACAACTTGCACATGACACTGACATCTTCTTCTGCTTCTTTAGCTTTTCTCATTCGTTAGGGGTCGCTGTTTTTTATTTTCTTCATCCACTCATTCCTATTTTGCGTGTCGTCCTCATTCAGTTCCTTTCCTCTCAAATATTCCGCAATACAGTCCTTCCATCTTATATTTGGTCTTCCTCAGTTTCTTCTTCTATTACTAAGCTATTCATTCTTCTTCCAATTTATTCTTTATCTTTTCTCATGACATGTTGAAACCAATGTAATCGTCTCCTGTATCTTTCTAGAAACTATATCACTCGAGGCATTTCCCTTATCTTTCATTCCTTACCTAATCTTTCCGTGTCTTCCCCAACATCTATCTCAATATACTACTCTCTGCCAAATTCATTTTATTTTCATTGATATTGACATCTGTCAATTTGAATTATCTGAATATATTAGCAGTTTCCATGGTTAGCATAGCTGGCTGCTTTATGAAATTTAATATATATTTATAATTCTTTAACTCTATATCTATTGAATATGAAGTATAAAATGCAATCAAATCGTATAGAGAATAATATATTCTTGACAATTTATAATCATTAAATGTCAATAAATGATATTTAACTACGTTTTTTCGAGAAAAACTGTTAAAAGTTGCAATTGAAGGTATTTTCGGTGGAGCAATTATAACCAAAATCTAATAAAGTCTGCATATGGATGTAAGGAATAGGAATAACACACACACACACATACAGGCATCATCGTAAAATAGTAAAATCGTATTGTAGGGACCCTAAAACGTGCTTATTCATTAAAAACTCATCGATTTTTTTAACCAAAACAATGCCTTCCTTACCTAGAGGTGACGGAAGATAAAAAGTAGTTAAATACTTAAATTTAAAATTAGGCCTCTTAGGCCCAGTCGCAGTTATAGGGTTAAATTAATAGTGCAAATTTTGTTTCCAGGGCCTACCTGACTTTCTCAATCTTAATAATTTTAGCGTGACCCTCGCATGTAAGGAAAAAAATCCACAGTTATTCAATGAATAATTTTGAAAAAAAGTTTTCTTTTTCTAAAATTTTGAATTGTCAGACATGTTCTATGTTTGTAAAAAAATCTTCAACTATATTATTATGATTCTTTGAGGAAAACAAGAAATTACATAGGTTCGTAATCTTAGAAAATATATTTTTCTTATTTGTATTCTTTTTGCGCTACATTAGTATTTGTTATGAGGAAGAAAAAGCGTTGTGCATATTGATAAGTTGTGGAAGCCACGGAAAACGCGATCCATTAACTCCTCGATAAATAACGAACGCTAGAGGCAACTGAACGTAGTTATCTTGTCTCGCGTCTGTACATATTCGCTGTAAAAGGTTTTACTTTACATCACACATGCACTTCGCCGTGAATCAACTAACGTAAAAGAAAACATCTAATAAACTTGAAAGTGAATACTGCTTGTGCTTGTGAGACGCAACTGCCATCTAGCTAGCTGAAAATGAGAAATACAACAATGTATTACAAAACTGTGATACTGTAACGTAGGAAAAACTTTCATTAGCATTATTAACAAAATAATATGTAAAAATATCATCACGATTTGATCAATTTCTTCACATACATTGGTGGTAATAAATTTTCCACTAATATTTTATTTTTAAACCTTTTACATGAGATCATCAATTAATACAAAACTAAGACTATTTTATTTATACAGATACTTTTGTAACATTCAGAACTATGAACGATTTAATTATTAAATAACAGAAAGATTTTTGAGAAAGATTCATAGGGTTCACCAGGCCCACCTTAATTTTAAACTAATTTGGATCTATATTGAAAAAGCTTAAATCTTATTATTATTGAAGTAAATCATTTTATTACTTGTCAATGTCATAGTCAAGGGCCCAAATTCCGAGCGCACTTTTATAATACAAGCGCTTTTATGGAGTACACTCCTCATACGAATATAATGTAAAAGCGCGCTCCATAAAAGCGCTTTCATTATAAAATTGCGCCCGGAAAACGGGCCAATGGGTTAGTCAGTATCAATCTGTCAATAATTATTAATGAACATCATGGTGATTCATAATTATATGAGATGGCCAAGTGTTTATTTTGTTACATAATTATTGATATAGTTTTTATCATGTATGTTAATAAATATTTCCTAATTAAAGCTTATTGATTGCTTATTTTACATGCGATGTTTAACATCAATAATTATAAATCTAAAATTTAAAAAGTCAAAAATTACATCGCATTTTAATGGCACAAAATTGACCCCTCTGGTGCACTCTCCACGCCAGCATTGAGTGGCCGTGAGGTGACGCCTGGTAAGCGCCCACACGGTACAAATATTCCATCATTACCGATATCTGTGTACGAAGCAAATTGGCACACCCAGCAATGGGTAATATGCCGTGATGATATATTTATTTTATTTATTTATTTAAAAAATCAGCATTTAATTTTCATATAAAAATACAGTAGAACCCCGGTTATCCGAGGTAACGTGGGGGATACCCTCCTCGGATATCTGAAAACTCGGATAATCCGGATTTATTTTTTATTCATTAAAAAAATAAACACAAATGTACTTTAAACGGTTTTTTAACGTTTTTAACATGTAAATAAGTATGTATGTATATTATAAAACATTGAAATAGTTATCTATGCGTTGCTATTTCATATTGCATCTTTTTCTCGCTGCCATATTTCTCCATCTGTTAAGAAGAAGCAAATCCGCTGGGGTTGCCTCTGATTGTTGTTCGATATACCTCAGAGCTTTTTCCAGATTTTAAATGGAAATATTTTAGAAGCTCGGTTAATACGGATGGGTCTTTAGATTGGCTCGGTTAATCCAGATCATAGACGCGCGTACCTCGCATGTTGGGTCTTTAGATCGGCTCGGTTAATCCGGAGCTCGGATAATTGCGACTCGGATAATCGAGGTTCTACTGTACACTTAAAAAAAAATTGGGCCTTATTAAACTGTAGTATAGTAAGGCCACTGAAGATAATTAAACATTTTGAAAAAAAATCAACAAGTAATGATACTCTTTTACATAGAAGCTCGATTTAGATAAACTTTGGGCAGTGCCGGGCATACAATTTTTTTCTAGTAAGCCCCAACATACTCTTCATGGTGCCATTTGAGGCACCTTGTGCATTATATTATATTACAAATATGGAAAACCATGTCTCCGATGTTATTTTTTTAACTTAATACATATTTTTTGGCACCAAATTTACAGGGCCTTATTTTCTCCAGGGTAGTAGGATAAATATAGACTGTTTATTATTATTTTTTTCAAAACAACAAAAATGTTTTTGTTTCACAAAGAGTAATTGGGGACATAAAATAAAAAAAATCTGTTGTGACCATTACATATATATATATATATATATATATATATATATATATATATATATATATATATATATATATATATATATATATATATATATATAAGTACATATTGTATTTAACATTTCTTGTACACACAAAAAATTCTAATTACACCTAATCTTTAAATAATATTTACGTATTTTCTAATCTAATCTAATTTTTATTATGTTTTCAGGTATTATATATATAAGATTGCTTTTCCAATGTTCTGAACAGATTTTTGTCCGAATCAACTCATTTTTAATAAGAGCTGAGAACAACGAAAATATACGCACTTTGACAGATATGTTCCCAGGTACTATTAAAACGTCAAAAAAAAATTCGCTTATCAAAACTCGCTTACTTGGATTTTTTTTGTGACGAAGTTTTATCGAAATAAAACTTGATAACTAGGAAAAATTCTAAATTTGTATTGATATATAAATTTATGAGTGAAATAGTCATATAGGTATAATATCATAAGTGGTATATTTTTTCCGAAAAAAAATTCAGATTTTACGAGAGCTAGTTGCCTAGAAATTTATTGATTGGCATTGACAAAAAATTACGAGCTGTTAAGCGAGTGATTTTTGATCAATTTCACGAGATAAATTTGCAACAGACTCAAGTAAAGCAATCGGAAAATTTTTCCAGGATAAAATTTAACCACGAATGGTATTCGGATGACTATTTCCAAAATAAAAATCAGGTAATAATTAAATTTTTTGACAAAAATCTGTACATTTTTATTTTGTCTTTTGATCTTATATCTAAGATTGCTTTTTCAATATTCTGAATGGATTCCTTTCCGAAACGACTCAATTTTTTTCTGATGGTGTTTTGTCGAAATACAACTTGGTAACTAGGTAGATTCCTTAATTTGGATTTGTTTATAAGTTTATGAATGAAAGTCAGAAAAAAATATTTAAAAAGTCGGTAAAATACATATCTACCATATTGTTCGTATTGTCATTAGGTTCTGTTTATAGAATTTTATCGATGTTGATACAACTCGAAATATACAAGTAGGTATCTAAGGAATCATAATTTATTTAAAATTCAAAGGTGATGCAACTAATATAAATGTGATTTTCGGTAGATGGGCCTTATTTATCCCAGGTATGATACTATACCATCTGCGCTACAAAGTCACATTGAACTAAGCGAATTTTAAAAAATATTTGCAGATATACCGGTTTCTATGCAGAAAAAAAACATCTTGATTGGTTTAAAACATGATGAGGTAAATAGAATACAATATCATGTACACACGACATACTGTCTCTATTGTCTCTTGCATCCATAGTACAACACGCTAAGCTATCCACATGTGGCCACTATGAGCTTGAGTGCCGTGACAGCTGCCAAAACATTGCGGCCGGCAATTTATTCGTAATGAGTGGACGGACACGCTGGAAACAAATCCAGAAGCACGTCAATCCATTTCATTCTTAATTCCATTAAACCGGCAGCGCAAGGGATTACAGGGTATAGCGCTGGGATGTGCTCAGGGATACATCACAATCAAAACGCAAGGAGGGAGGCGTAAGCCAAGGCTCAGACCCGGCGACAAATGAACCACCAGGATGTTTGATTAGCCGATTATCTTATAACCACTGACGTCCACGACAACGTTTTTTTTACCACTGAAAACATTTCCTTCACTGGAAATAGTATAATACTGTTCTTTCTTTCTATGTTACTGAGACGTGTTTACTCACTGATTTTCAGGATTTACAGTAAAAAATTTGAAAGATGTCCGATCAAGATCGTCTACGAATTGTATGAATTCAGATTTTTGCTCCGCCCATTATGACAAATTCAGTAGTGTCGTTTGCTTAGTTTTTATGAGGGTACGTAAGATATAACTTATTTTATTATTATAAAAATAAATATTACAGTAGAAGCATTCAAAATTCAAAAATATGTTAACTGGTAAGTTTATAAGCAAATGTAAAACCAAATATGTTCAAAATAAGATAATGACACAATGTCACTGTCCGTGAGTCTGACAGAAAATAACGTTATTCGTACGGCTATAAATCAAGGTAATGTATCTGAATTAATAAATAAACTTACGTTATAGCGAAAGTATTATCAACAACGAGCATCGTTTTAAAGTGGAATGTCCTAACTTAGTCGGAACAATATGAATTTTTGAAAGACAAGCGTGTTCTTTTTTAAGCTTGATTGGCTTTGCGTCCTCAGAGGACACTCTCGCCATAGTTTCTATATTTTGGTTTTGTTTATAATTCTATTTGACATTTAGAAATATAAGTAAATAATGATCGGCATAATCGATTCTTGGGATTTGAAGTTACATATGCTATGTTGACAAGCGTGTTATATCCATCCTTATCGCACACTCTTATAGCCTTTGCAAAAGAAAGAGATAAATATATGCCTATTTGTTAATTCGTTCATGATACAGATGACCTTGATCGGACATGTTTCAAAATTTTTACTGTATATAATTAGAACACTTTTAATTTTACTTGGATATGTCTTATTATTAACGATATTTACTATTTAACAGACAAACTTTTTCTCTTTGCAATAAGGCACGTGACCATAATTAAATTTCAATAGAAGGATTGTATTTTGGAAAAGAATTTTTATATGCCTTCTAAATATTAAATTTAAAAAGATATGATACTGTAAATAGCCTCAAAACTAAAAATATTTTGAAATATTTGTTAGATATTTTACAATTAATTTAAGAAAGTTGGACAATATTTTGAAAAAGTCACGTGATCTGAAACAGATTGTAACGTCAAAGTACATAGAATCTGTTGTGGCCAGCACAGTACCTCACGCCCTTTCCATTATGGGATATATAAATATTGGATTTAACATTTCTTATACACACAAAAAGAATCTATTTACATCTTTTCTTTATATTTAGATTTTTTTTTTAAATATTTAAATTCATCCTTTAAGCAAGTTTTCTCCTACTCTTCTAAATGTTCGGGTTCTTCCAATTTATTGACGGGATTGGCGGTATTTCTGAAGAGTGTATTTAATATATCTATAATTTCAAATATTTAATTAATAATACAATAAGAAATATTATGTCGTTCCCAGAAAAAGCCTTCAGTACTATCTCTGAATTATTAGAATGACATTAGTGATATTTGTCTGTCTATCACAAACATTTTAATTTCTCAACTGGTTACCATGGAGTTGTTTGGGCTATGAGATTTACTACGGTAATTTGTTACAACCTTTAACTTGTGCAATTTTTATTAATTAATATATTATTAATTTATTATATTTCAACGCATTTCTAATTTGTTACAAAAACGTTAACAGAAATTAAAATAAAATTATCTACCGAAATCTGACAGATAAAATGTCAAACATTTGTCATTTTATTCAAATGCCATCATGGCTATCGATATTAATAAGAAATTGAACAAATTTAAAAATTTATTTATGGGTCTAACATATTACAAATGTACATGTATTTGATGCAGATTTTTTTTTATCTTTCTATTGAAATCACAACCAGTGTTGTCGGTTGAAACGGCTAACAACAGTCGGAGAAAAGCGATTTTTCCGTGTTAACTGGCTATGTTCGGGTTTTAAGTTTTCACCCGGTATATATGGTTGTTTATTCCATGAAGACGGCAGCAGTTTATGCTACCGAAACGTCGGTTTTTAAATCAATAAAGAGAACTAAAACTAAAAAGTTTGTGTCATTTTAATCCAGTAAATAATTTTCTAATATTCAAACATGGTCCTGAGGTATATTAAATTAAAGAAATCTATAAAATTAAGAAAGCTAGATAGTTGTTTTTGCTAAGAGCTTCTCAATTGTTTCATTTATAGCAAATTTAAGCAAAGTGCTACAATGTTTTAGTAAACTACTAGATAAAACTTCATAATAGTAGTAGTTAAATTTATGTGAAAATAGCCAACGAGTAATTGGTTTACCTAATGTTACATAAATTTTATTGGTAATTACAATTCCTTATATTACACATATAACTTTTATGTGTGAACTACGGTCTCATTTTAATGTCCATTAATTCGCCAGTTTATTGTGATAAGTACATGTTAATATTTTGCTATTAAAATTGTTAACAAAATAACAGTTTGTTAAATTTTCCAAAGGATAAAATATTTCACGTGTTTAGTTTGAATTGCAACGAGTTTAATTCTATTACGAATTGTTCTTCGTCACTGATCTCTGCTGCTGGAGTATTTACAGTGTTCGCACTGCAAATTAAATAAAATTAATGACAATATTTGCTAGGAAGTAACTGAATCACACTTAATGAACACGTAGACTACAGTGAGTAATTACTAAACTGCAGCAAACAACAATGCCCTGCTCTGTTGAGTTGCGAAGTATAAAAAAGAACGACTACAGGTCCCTAATCTCGTTTAGACAATGTTATTATTGCTGGCCCCGTTGGTAAACATGCAACGTTGTGCTGAGATACCAACCGTGTCGGTCTACTCCATTTAAAATGTTATTTCTACTTAAATTAAAGTTTCGATTTGTCTTAAAACCATTTCCAAAGCACGAGTATGTTGGAGATTTCTGTTTTATTTTGTTTTTTGTTGTATTTCAATCTAACGGTTGACTAACTTTCCTGGCTGAATATTTGGTTTTTTAATGCTTTCCATTAAGCCGGCCAGGAATTTGAATTGGTTTAGGAATCAATAATGTACGTACTAACATATAAAGTCACATTCCCTGATGAAGCAATAAGAACATGATAACATAGTCATAACGGAGTTATATACAAAACAAATCTGTTGTGGCCAGCACAATACCTTTCGCCATTTTCATTTTATTTTGCATAGGGCGTAAGCAGTTATGTGACTTTGTTGGCCTTGGCATGCAGATATGGGGACCCGTGTCAGATTGGCAGCTAGTAATAATGTACATAGGTGTCAAGTATCATAAGTTTTCATTCAAAACATTATGATTTTCCAAACCCATGTGAATTAGTTTCCTCGACAAGTATATTTCATACTATGGCTGACAAATAAACATCAGAATATTTTGAAATTTTAAATGAAAAATTATGACATGACAATTGTGAAATAACTACTAACCGTCATTCTGACACGGATCCTCATAGTAGGTACAGTAAAAATTTTGAAAGATGTCCAATCAAGGTTATCTGCGAATTGTATGAATTCAGTAATGTCGTTTGCTTAGTTTTTATGAGGGTACATAAGATACTACTGTTATTTTATTTTTATAAAAATATATGTTATAATAAAAGCATTCAAAATTCAAAAATAAGACAACTGGTAAGTTTATTAGCAAATGTAAAACCAAATATGTAAAAAATAAGATACTGACACGATGTCAGTGTCAGTGACACTGACAGAAAATAACGTTATTAGTACGGCTATGAATCAAGGTAATCTATCTGAATTAATAAATAAACTTACGATACAGCGAAAGTATTATCAATAACGAGCAATAACTTAGTCGAAGTAATATGAATTTTTGAAAGACAAGCGTGTTATATCCATAGTTATCGTACACGCTTATAGCCTTTGCAAAGGAAAGAGATAAATGTATGCTAATTTGTTAATTCGTTCATGATACAGATAACCTTGATCGGATATCTTTAAAAAAAATACTGTACATGAGAATTGCTACTTTCAAAGTATAAAAACAATCCTGTGTTATTATTAAAAATAGGAAACAAATAATAATAAGGAATGAATAAAATATTACATTCTTATTTAAATGCAAAAGGCTTTGCGATCAAGTATATAAAAATGTAATGGGATCAGTTATGAAACGATTTCTGGATAATAAATGAAAAGCGAAAGTGTGATTATTTCTTTCTTGTCTTGATTATTTTATGTATTTATTTGTCTTGTATTTGGATTCACCCTCCTTGTAATGTCTAAATCAAGGCCTCCACTAAATGTTGATATTATCTAGAAAACATTTCTAATATTTGATGTTAATAATGAATATTACATAAGAGGCCGTGTGTCTCCATCTGAGCTGGACGGGGTCAGTGCAGACCGCCATAACTCTCTGTTAACAATAGCACATTTACTCCGAGTCCTGCGGCGACCCTCACTATAAAAACTTTCTGATGTTTTGATAGTGGGCCGGTACAAATCTTCATTTTATTTATGGTACTTCACTGCCATACAACTTTACTGTTATTATTGGATTGTGGGGTGGGATTATAAGCATCCATAGACTTTGAATATTTTCCCCACAAACAGAACAACTTTCAAAATAGTATATTTGCAAACTTTTAAATATTTTTCACAAGCCTTTCATACACATAAAATAGATCAAATCTACTGCAACATTAATTTCAAATTTATACATAGAGCATAAGAATGCAAACATTTATTTTGCACTTAACCGAAAGAATATAATAGTTATTTTCCTACACCTGTGCGAATATTTGTTATTACTTAACCATTATTGCCTTGGTTACGGATTGAAACTAATATATTTTGCCTGTGTAATGATGTTACAAGATTATGTATGTATTACAAATAAATAAGAAGAATATGTTCAAAGATATATAAAGCAAAGGCCTTATATTATAAGCATCGTATTTAAAGAAAGCATTATACATATACACCGATTAAATTATACTTACTTGTTCATGGAAAATCTTCATACCTGATGCCTTCGTTTAAGAAAACACATTTACACACATTATTGTACTTCACTTTAAACGTTAGTTTGCACATTATCATTTAATACACAGTAATATACGTCCATCCGCTTCTAGATATCACAACAAACTACTACCTTGCGATTTTTAACTTGTTTTGTTAGGAACACGATAGCCCTGATCACAGTGTAGAATGAAATATCTTTAAATTTTTACTATAAATAGTGAAAGATTTTTGTAAATTACATTATTTAACAATGCACAATTGTTACCATAATTTATTATTTAAAATTTGCAAAATTTTACAAAATTTAGTTTACATTTTTATACTAATATATTTGACCATTTACCAAATTAGTTTTGCACACCTAAAATTCGTTAGAGGGTGTAAAGTGTAAGGTTTTGATGCTTTTCGAAGACTTTAAGTATTTTTTTTTTCATTCCGATCATTTTAATTTGAGCTTATCTAAAATGAACTTCCAAGGAAACAGATGTCCTATTTAATTGAAGTCGTATGAGTACTAGGAGTAGGCTATGAACAGAAAATGGCATGTCGTAATTTGTAAGTATTAAATAAAATGTCATTTTGACACAAGCTATTGTCAAAAATGTTATCTAAGGAAATCAAAGCTTTTCTTCTTGAATTTTATTTTAGAAACTGAAATAAATTAGAAGACGGCGAATGCTAATATACTTTATGTCATACTGGTTTCTAAAGCAACGTTTCGGAAAGATTTATATAACAAAAAGTGCAACATTAAAGTCCTAGACGTTTAAAATATCATTTTAAAACCTTACCTTCATACTGAATCCTTTGTTTATACAGTATTAAATTGTTCTTCACCTCAGCAGCTTCTTCCAAAATATCTCGAGGAATGTATTTTTCATCAATTATAGTGAATAAAAATGTTAACGAAACCAGAAAAATACATTCAATCTGCAAATCTGTCAAAATTTTGCTAGCATTTTCGAACAATTGCGACTTAGCCTACTTATATAAAACTCATACTGCTACAAATTGCTGCATATTTATTTAATAATTTAATAACTAGAAACTAGTATGACATAAAATTATGTATGTACCTCAGACAAAAAGTGTCTTTAAGGACTTACAAGTAATTATGGTCTCGGCTGCTCGCCTCGGCCGTAAATGTCTTGCGCATATCTTAAAGTTTCACTTTTCGTCCTAGATACATAAAATACTATTTCCTGCCTTTTACAAAAAAAAATTAGAAAATTGCATTTCATGATCAATTTTGACAATAATATTTTTGCTCATCTGTTTTACGAAACGAATTAACAAATTGGAATACATTTATCTCTCTCATTTGCAAAGACTACAACCGTATGCGATAAGGATGGCTATAACACGATTGTCTTTCAAAAATTCATATTGTTTCTACTAAGTTAAGACATTCTACTTTAAAACAATGCTCGTTGTTGAAAATCCTTTCCTTGTAACATAAGTTTATTTATTAATTCAGTGTCACATATTATGATATTTACATTTGGTAATAAACTTACCATTAAACTTAGATTTGAATTTTGATTGTTTTCAATGTAGCATATATTTATATTTATAAATAAAAATAAAATAAATAAATATTTCATCACGGCATATTACCCATTGCTGGGTGTGCCAATCTATATAATAATAAAATAAAAAGTAAAATAATAGTAGTATCTTATGAACCCTCATAAAAACTAAGTAAACGACGCTACTGAATTTGTCAGAATGGGCGGAGCTAAAATTTTAATTCATACAATTCGTAGATAACCTTGATCGGACATCTTTAAAAAAGTTTACTGTACATTCCTCTATTCATAGCATACTCCCAGTTTATTTTCTGAGCGGACAGTAGTTTCCGAGATCTCAATGAAGGTAAACGAAAATCGGACATCTGTATAAATGAATACCTCGATTTAGAATTCAATATATTAGTTAATTATTATGTAATCCTTATACAGGCTGTTTCATAACTATCAGGACAAACATTAAGAGCATATAGTACTGACCAAAATGAGTAAAAAAGTTTAATCATGGTTCCGATTTTCAATATTTTTGGAGAAATAAGGAAATGAAAAATGAGTTTTTACGGGGTATAACTCTACTATCTCGAAAACTGTAACAGTTACGGCTTCGATTAAATGAGACTTTTTGCTAAGCTTTGAGAGGTTATCTTATATATGCGTTTGTTTTAAAAAATTCAAATAATATGCGTTTGTTTTAAAAAATTCAAATAATTGTTCTAAGTTAATTGTTGTTGCAATCTTGACCAATATTTAATTTCCAAATAACTTCTTAACAATTAAAAATTGAGAAAAATGTTTCATATAAAATTCTATTGTATTTTTTGCACGATCGGGTTTTTTAATATTTACCTAATGTGTTTTCAAGGCAGTAGACTTTATTTACAAATTACTGAGGAGGCGAAAGCGGTAAGTAAATAAAACGATCAAAGCTTACTTTAAAAATGACAAAAAAAATAAATTAATATGTCAAAATTATTTTCAAATCTTATTTTTTTTTTAATTTGGTGCGTTGATCGTACAAAAATTATCCTCGATCGGTGGGAAGCACTTACTACCCTTAACAGTACTACATGTCCTTAAGTTATGTACCTGAGGTTATGGAACACCCTGTATTCTCGTACAATTAAGTTGATAATGTATTTTACTAAACACAAAATTAAAATCGTCAATTAAGTAGATACGATTTCATTATAATACTACCTTTACCAAATTATAATTTACTTGTAATTATTTCTGTACTAGAAATTATACATTCCATGTAGAAATAATAGGTTAACCTTATACCACTATATTTCTCGTCTAATTTTAAATTCTGTAGGGAATAATTGCTGACCTGCATAATATTTAATTAAACATTGCTGAATTCTCTGCTATTGTCATTTTGTTTTATTTGAAGCTCTGCAGGCTTCATAACAAATTCCGTCCCGTTCGTAGTATCCGACATCGTTGGTTGAAACATATCCAACCGAAGTTACAGTTTATTGATTTATGACGATACATTCACTTTATTTTGATTTCCAGTTTTGTAGAAAACACAGAATAATGCATTCTGTAGTTCTGAATTCGTCCGCTGTCAGCAGCGGAAGTCGTTCCTGAAACCGCGACGTTCGGTCGTTTCATAAAAACATGAGCGTTATTCCGATAATGTTTGACAACTGCTGTAATTCTTTTTTACCGAGATCTGATATTTTCAGCGCTTGGTTGGTGAAATATTAATCTTTCTATCGGAATCGATAAGTAACCACAACAAAAAATCTTATTTTGATGTTTGGAAACAAACCCTACGAATTTATATGACAGTTTTGGGTCTTGTTATGAAAGGAGGAATTTTTTATTCATTTTATTTATCTCAATGTATAATTTTTTTTATTATGATATACTGCGGATTCTCGACACATTTAATTTATTAAAACATATTGTACGATTTTGTTTCACACAATAAATGACGTTCATTTTATACTTTAGTTCATATTTCATATTTTTAGAAATTTATTTTAAATATGTTCTAAGTATTTTCCTTCAACGATAATACAGTTCTCAATTTTTTCTTTCCACGTCTTAAAAGCTCCCAACTAATCTTCATTTGCAATACTTTCAAAGTAATTTTTAGGAATTTTAAAACTGTCATGAGAAAAGGTAGAGGACCAATGGTACCTAGTGGTACCCCATAGTTATTAGTGAATATATCAGAAGAATAATTTACCTATAATTCTGGTTGACCTCTATTTCTAATAACGAGATTTATTACCTATGCTAAAAATCGCATATCCAGATTTAAAGAATAAGCACGTTTTAAGGTCCCTAGAATTTGAATTTAACGATGCTGTGTATGTATGTGTGGGTGAGGATGTATGTGGATGTTGGAGATACGATTTCTCAAATTTTATTAGACTAAAGACCTGTTTAACTACGGATTTTATTCACAACTTTTTGAAATTAATAGCTTCTGAAGAAAATTATCGCTCGGAATATAGTAAGTCAAAACCTCTCAGACATATTAGAGTATTAAAAGTTTATATTATTAGAATTGGTGATTATTATTGAGATTTATTACAATTGGTAACATCGGTGGAATTATAAAATTGCATATTATTACATTAATAAGGGCGGCAATATTTATTCGTCTGTTAGGCGTAAAAATTCTAGATTCGCCACTGCTTATTTGTACAAATTTACAGGCCTTTAGATTCTATTTTATGTGAAATTAAATAAAACTTTTTAATAATTATTTTCTTAATTTAGGTAATTTATTTAGAAATGTGAGGAGGCAATAAAAGTAATTAAAAGAGCTCAAGTAGCTAGGTATGTGTAGCTATTTAACAGCGACAACGGCTGAAGTGTGTATAGTAGGAGTAGGGGAAGCCGATTCTTACTTGCGCTCGCGAGATCCAGTGAAGGTAACACCAACAGCTCTAAACTGTTATTTTTTGGAAAAATACATTTAGCTAGGCCACTTTACTGCCCGGTTTCTGCGGTCGGTTTTCCACTAGCGTGAAGAAGGAAATTTCGGAGAAAAGCGTCCTCGACTTCTTAGTAATGTTAAGCGGTGCATCAGGTCTAGTAGCATATTTCCTATTTTGTACTTTTAATGATTAAGTTATGTATAGATAGATATAAGTTAACACTTTGATTGATTTACTATATTCCTTTTTTATTTCTTCTGAGTACAAAGTAACTTCATAAAATTCTCCCCCCAATTGTATCTTTCTATCTGGAATGAAGTCTGATCTGGAAATCGGCAAATGCAATAAAGCTCAAATCACAAGACACACCTTTTTATGATGGGGATAGTAATATCTCACAAGGGTCCCCTTTTTTTGTAAAATGCCATAAAGTAAGACGTAAAAGTCGTTTTGGTTCGTTAGTGCATAGGGTTGCGTTTCCACCTGGAAAGACCTATCTCTATCCCTGTTCGTATTCAACTCTTGTTAAAGATTCAGTGGAGCATACGGAAATGCTGAGTGAAAGCTGCCCCAAACGCTTAATTTCACCCTAGCTGACGTGGCAAATACACAAGACCATATTTGCATACAAGGAAACATATTTCTATCTGTATTTAAGAAGGCATATTATTATCATGAGTAAATTTCGCTACTGTTGTTATAGTTTATAGTTACCAACTTCACAAATAAAATATCTGTTGTGACTTTCCGTCATTTCTATGTATTTTTACCTCCCGCTACCCTTGGTAAGGGAGGTTTAGGGATCGTGTTAAAAATCGCATATCGAGATTTTGGTAAATGACCACGTTTTAAGGTCCCTAGTATCCAATTTTAACCTTTTCACGATGATGTCAGTGTGTATGTGCGTGTCTGTGTGTGTGTGTGTGTGTGTGTGTGTGTGTGTGTGTGTGTGTGTGTGTGTGTGTGTGTGTGTGTGGATCCTCTTTACGCTCTAACTCAAATACTATCGTTCAGAAAATTTTGATCCCTTGTATTTCTACTTTACTCTTACATGGAAATATGCCATTAGATTTTGAAGTAAATCAGATAACCGGAAATGGCACTCTACTGGAAGCTCAAAATAGTTTTTCTTCGAAAAATACCTTTAAATGTTATTTTTTTCGAGATTTATGTTATATAAAAATTAAAGATTATTAAATTACCTCCAGGTTTGCATTAATACTTTTTCTATATATTTTATGGATAAATTTATAAAACTATCTATAATTTTAATCCCGGAGTCTATGTTTTAAACACAACTCATACACATGGTTACACAATTCAGATCTCAAATGTTTGTAACTGACAGATATATGTCACTGTTAACGAACTAATCATTACAAATAATAATATTAACGTTTTATAAAGAAAATATTAAATGGAACAATAATTATATGGAAAGGAACTTAATACAGTTTTCAGCATACGTAAAAATATAGGTAAGATAATAAAAACATATATCATCATGGCATATTTTCCATCGATGTGTGAGCCAATCTGCTTTATACGCAGATGTCGGTAATTAATGATGACATATTTGTTCCGTGCAGGCGTTTACCAGGCTTCATTTCACGCGAATCTTGGGAACGGGTTCGATTCCGACCGACGCCAAATATTTTAGAATTTGAAATGGCACAAAATTGAACCCTGTGGTGCACTCTCCACGCCAGCAATGAATATAGGTAAGTATATAAATATATAAAATAAATATATCATCACGGCATATTACCCATTGCTGGGTCTGCCAATCTGCTTTGTACACAGATTTCTTCGGTAAAGATGATGACATATTTGTACCGTGCGGGCGTTTACCAGGTGTCACCGCACGAGCACTTTTTGCTGGCGTGGAGAGTGCACCACAGGGGTCATTTTTGTGCCATTTAAAATTCGAAATATTTGGCGTCGGTCGGGATTGAACCCGGTATTTAAATGTAATTTAATTTTCAGTATTTACATGAATAAAAATTGATTTAAACGGGAGGTGTTGTGTTGGCCACATCAAATTTTTTATATAAATTCCATACAGGAAGTTTCTTATAGTTCCAGAAAAATTATTTCGCAGACATATATAAATTTTACTTGACATTGACATCTGTCCATTAGTATTATTGAATTATTGAAACTGTTTCCATGCTGACGTAGCAAAGATTGTAAGATTTATGAAAATTAATTTCTTTACAAATTTTTATTTCTAAATACATTGAATATGAAGAAAATAATGCAAGTCGTATAGAGATTAAAATATTCTTTTTATACTCCGATGTGTAAAGTTGATACTTTACACACTACAGACAATGTGTAAAGTAAACGATTTGTCTTACCTAAATTTAGATTTTTCTATACATTCATGTTGGTAATACTGACAGAACGGCAGTATTTAACTTCAGATCTGTTACCTGTTAAATGTGAACTCGGTATTTGGTGTGTTCAAATTGTCGTCTGCTCGTCTGTCAAATTTCTAATTTGTTTCAGGAATTTTATTTAAGATTATATAAAAAATATTGTATGCAACTCAAGTGTAAACAATCTTTATGACATTCGGTCACGAAATACTTAACCTCATGTCATAAAGATTGTGTTTACATAAATATTACATAAATAATTATTAATATTTATAATAACATAAAATGTCAAAATATGATATTTAATTGTCTTTTTTAAGAAAAACAGTTAAGAGCTTCAAATTAAAGTACTTGGATATAAGAATAAGGAATACGAAAAAATTATAATTTTTGGAATAGAATGGAGTTATCGCGGGCGAGATGATCGTCACACACACGTACAGTATTTTTTTTTAAAGATGTCCGATCAAGGTCATCTGTATCATGAACGAATTAACAAATTGGCATGCATTTATCTCTAATCATGTG
Source organism: Harpalus rufipes (assembly GCA_951394225.1). Taxonomy (NCBI): domain Eukaryota; kingdom Metazoa; phylum Arthropoda; class Insecta; order Coleoptera; family Carabidae; genus Harpalus; species Harpalus rufipes. Next base: position 39,806,525 of record OX596283.1, read on the forward strand.
CGAAGACTAAAGCGTGTGCAATAAGGATAGATATAACACGCTTGTCTTTCAAAAAATCATATTGTTTCGACTAAGTTATGACATACCATTTTTAAACGATGCTCGTTATTGACAATGCTTTCGCTGTAACGTATGTTTATTTATTAATTCAGATATATTTTCCTGATTCATACCAGTGTGAATAACGTTATTTTCTGTCAGTGTCACTGTCACTGATTTTGTGTCCGTATCTTGTTTTTCAAATATTTGGTTTTACATTTGCTACCATTTAACTTATTTGGAATTTTGAATGCTTGTAACATATATTTTTATAATAATAAAATAACAATAGTATCGTATGTACCCTCATAAAAATTAAGTAAATGATACTACTGAATTTGACAAAATGGACGGAGTTAAATTTTATTCATTCAATTCCTGGATGACCTTGATCGGACATCTTTAAAAACACACATGCACAAAGACAATACCTTCCTTATCTGTAGGTGACGGAAGGTAAAATCATTTAAAACAGTTGTAGAGAGTAAACCTTGTAACATTTTTTTGGCTAAAATAATGCCACAAAACTGATTGTATAAAGAAGAGATACATATAATAATTTATTACAATATTGTCTGTATATCAATGTTAGCTAAATATTATAATGTTCTCTGTTCTCTCTGTTTGCATACGTAATGCAATAGATAAATTTGCAAATATATTAATAATCTACATCCTCAGCAAATTTGTACAATATCTATATCCATCCAATTCAATAATGGCAAAACGAATTTATCAGTTAAATAACAGAACATAATTGAAACAAACAAATGTGTTGTAAATGGTTATTTCTGTGTTCAAAATTCATATCATAATAATATCAGCTTTTCCAAAACTGTATTTATAATACTTACTAATGGCTATACTTGCATATTAGCCAATTAAATTTGATCTGTGATTAAAACAAACAATATCATGCGGTGGCTGAATTACCAATATTACCGTTTACCAATAAACACTAATCTTGCGGCATATTATGTGGATACTTTATGGGACACTTATTTTATTGGATTTAGCTGCGCAAGCAACGAGTAAATTAGATTAATAGAAATAAACTCTTGCAAAGACTAACATATTGAAAATACATTTTTTTGCACGATCGGGTTTTTTTGGTGTTTACCGATAGGGTTTCCAAGGCAGTAGACTTTATTTACAAATTACTGATTGGTAAGTGATGTAAATAACTTACCGATCACGACGTTGAGGCAGTATGTAAATAAAAATAACGATCAACGCTTACTTTAAAAATGCCAGCCAAATTTTTTTAATACATTGAAATAATTTTCAAATCTTATTTTTTATTTAATTTTGTGCGTCGATCACGTAACAAGCATTGAGGTCAGTAAGTGCTCGTATAGAATGTATTGGTGATCTCGACTTTGTCTCGACGTTTTCATACCTCGATCCCCAAAATCACCCTCAGCCAGTAAGAAGCACTTACTGCCCTTAATACTTAAATAACTATTTTATACTCTGATTTGTAAAATTGGTATTTTATACACTGCAAACAGTGTGTAAAGTTACAACAATGACATGAAAGAATTCCACACTACCCTTTTGCCTTGATAAAGTGCATAAGTGACAATTTTGTAGGAAATAATCTGTCTCAACGACGATAAATCACTATTCCCTTTGCAACAATCTATATATGTGCAATAGTATCACAAAATGGCGTATTTCGATCCATTCTCTTCAAAAAATTTACACATAGTTTTCTTTGCCAGTAAAGAATATTTTAATTAAATCCCACAATTACTTGCACAAGTTACAACTGACTAAAGTTAAGATTGTTAGTTAGTGATATCTGTGGAATCTTCACCAATCACTCGACTGCGGCCACAATGTAGTATTCTTTATTTTGCGTTTTAAATAAAAATAAAACCGTAACAAAGTAAACGATTTTCATATTTTAATTACTTTACACATTACAGAGTTATCGCTATCAATACACGTGTGGCATTTAAGTTTTCTTATCTAAATTTAGTTTTTCTGTACATACATATTGGTAATACTGACTGAGTACTGCAGTATACAACATCAGATCTGTTATATGGCAAAGTTTTATGACATTCGGTCAATAGTTTTCGTGACTCGGCGCTTGTGTTTACACTCTTGTTGGATAACTAACTATATTATATTTAAAAAATGGAAATGAAACTAGTGATAACTGGAGAAGATTCGTCGATGTACGGGTGTGACCCGGAAACAAAAGCATAGTCATCGCAATGAAAGCATCTCTCGTCCTCAAGGCCAAAAAAAACAGTAACGAACGAATACTATCAAGAAATTTTTCGCCATCTCCGTGATGCATTTCGAAGCAAAAGACCAGACCTCGTGACGGTGAAAAACTGGCAGTTGCATTGTGACTGCTCCAGCTCATTCATCGCAACTGATCCAGACTTTCTTGGAGAAAAATGGAATTTCAGTCATTCGCCAAGCTCCCTACTCTCCAGACATGGCTCCTTGTGACTTCTGGTTCTTTCCGAAATTAAAGAAGCCACTGATAAGATCCCTTTTTAAGAGCAGAGAAGAGATACTGTGGAACACGACGGCGGAGCTGCAGACCATTCCAAAATAAGGCTTCCATAAGTGTTTCCAGCAGTAAATATGTGGAGATGCAAAATACTTTGAAGAAGTTTAAGGTACGAATCTCGTCAGATGAGCATTTTTTTCCCAATAGAAGGTCGGATTCATTTTAGACAGGTCTTGTATGTGTAACTTTGCAATATCTGTCACCAAGCGATAACTGCTTAATACTGGGTGGGCCAAATAAGACCTACTAATGTTAAATACGGATAACTCTTGTAATAATAATTTATTTTGATTAATTTTTTTTTTATACATTTAATATATTTTATGGAAATTATGTATGAATATGACATCAATCAAATGCCCACCATTTTTCTCGATACAAAGATTGGCTCTTTTTAACGCGTTTTCCATTACACCACGTAATGTTTCTGGTTGAATGCTCAGTATTACGTCTCGAATATTCAGCTGCAGCTGTCTAATAGTCTCTGGTTCATTAACATACACACTGAACCCAGTTCCTCAAAACTACCGACCAAACACCTAATCATGAAGGCTGCGGGAGCTGATCTTGAATTAAAATATTGCCGATATTTACGCTGTGTCATAACAATTGATCGTTGACAAGAATAGAAAAACTCGATAATTTTAACGCGTTGTTTTGTACTGTATGGTTCCATAATAAATTTCCAAGAATTCGTTTATCCAGTAGTCGCACTTTCTGTCGGTATATTAAATGTTTGTGTAACCTATCATCTTTGCTGCGCAGAATAGGTTTATTTATTTAATTGTTTTTGGGGTTATTGAAGCAAAATCTTAATTTTTAAACTAGAATCATTGCGAAGTCGAACTTAAATATTGCGTAAATTTGAACAATTTAGACATTTTTTTTCGACAACACTATTAGTTATTTCGAAATTATCGTTTCATACCCCCTTTCCTAACACTATCTACAATCTATTTAAAAAATATGAATTAGTTAAATTCAAAAACACAAGCACAATCGTTAAGATAATAATGTGTTGATTACAGTGAATATTTATAGAGAAGTGTCTCGCCTTAAGCTCTGTCGCAAAGTTACTGTTTTCTAGCTATAGACATCTTGTGCCCAATGGTAACTAAAATACGCATACCTGAAGACGGGGTTAACAAGTTCAAGATTAAATTTTCGTGTAACAAATATATTAGGGAGTGCAACTGGATAAATGAATTTTAGGGTAAACTGTGCTATAACATGGTAATTATTTCTCAAATTGTGTTCCAACAATACTTTTTCATTGACAGATAGCCAAAACTAGACAGATAAACAAAACTAGAACAGTTGTATTAATGCATAGGGCAACTGGGACAACAAACTGAGATGAGATACGTATTGCCACAGAACGTGGAAACTTTGGTATTGAAAGCAGTAACATTAAAACATAATTTTGTAATTTATTTTGTGTATTTGTTTCACAGAGAAATTCGCAATTTGCTTTTGCAGTTTGACGGTAGTCAAAATATTTCTCGGTAGAGGGCTCTGATGGTACTAAAATACCTCTACAGGCGTTTTACCATTATAGACAGTGTTGCCAGATCTACAGATTTGTCTGTAGATCTACAGATTTTCAAGCTGATCTACAGACCTACAGATTATTTAAAAATATCTACAGACTTTTTGCTATTTTAAATTATAGTACATACAAAAATTTTGAAACATGTTTTAATTTTTGTTATGTTGCATGTAAAGCCTTAAGTTGATAAAATAGTTCGCTGCGCTGTTTTCTTTCGCTTAACTTTTTTCATAAAAGATGTCGCAGTAGTCGTATACTTTTAAACAACACGTGGCACCTGGCCGCTGTACTGGGAATACTGGGATTCCCTTGTTCTAGTCGTGAGAAATTTTATAACCTAAGTCAGTTCTGTGTTGATTTGTGAACAATAATTGGTATTTTAAGAACAAAACAGTTAATAGATGCCAAAAATTGTTTTGATTTTAAAATTACAGATGCTATGTTACAAAAAATGAAAGCAAGTGATTTATACAAATAAATTGTATGCCACATTATAAAAATACACATAATTTAGTGAGGGCGGCAATCTGCAATGTCAATCGAGTGCGGGCACCGAACTTCAGTTAGGAGCCGTAACTGTCAAATATGGGTACAGTAATTTAAAAAAATAAGAAAATTAGAAAGAATATGAACATTTATTTCTTCATAATAGGAGAAGAAACATTTTAAACAGTTGGTTAAATTTTTATCACATAGTTTTAAAATTTTAATGGCAATTACAGCACCCAACTGAAGTTCGCTTGCCGCACTCGATAATAAATACTCATAATTGTAGATATTTGATATACATATGTACATTGTATATAATTTTACATTGTATTATAGAGAATTATAAAGGCTTATAATGAACTGTAGATAAAGTTGCGTACCAGTAGTTTTTGTTCTACAGATTTTCTACAGACATTTTGCACTAAAATTCCAGACTTTTATTTTTCGCATCTGGCAACACTGATTATAGATGATCATAAGACCACTGCCAGCACAACGAGTCATTGTCTCTGCTCCAGGAGTCCACTCATTGTGGACCGGACAGAGACCACAAGTTACACCACACTGATGAGCACCAATAAGTGCGAAACGCATTTGTGGTTACTTGTTGTGCTGGCCGACTTCTGACGATGGCTCCATGAGAGTTGACTCAGATGTTCGTAAACTAGTGAAACTAGACGGTAGTTTGTAATTTATTTTATATATTTGTTTCACAGAGAAATTCACAATTTGCTTTTTGCAGCTTGACGGTAGTCAAAATATTTCTCGTTAGAGGACTCTGCCGTTATAACATACTTCTACAGGCCTTTTACCATTATAGATGATCATACGATCACCGCCAGCACAACGAGTCATTGTCTGTGCTCCACGAGTCCACTCACTGTGGACCGGACAGAGACCACAGGTTACACCACACTGATGAGCAGCAATAAGTGCGAAACGCGTCTGTGGTTAGCTGTTGTGCTGGCCGACTTCTGACGATGGCTCCATGAAAATTGACTCAGATGTTCGTGAACTAGTGAAACTAGACGTAACTTTGTAATTTATTTTAGTAACATTAATTTTGGTTAGTTTTTATTGTTTACTCACCATTAACTTTTGATGGTCAATTTCAACTATCTTTTCCTTTGAGAACGTTGGTTAGGATAGATTAGGCTGTACTGTGCTCTAACATGTTAATTATTTTTACCTCTCGCTAAGAGAGGTATTGGATTCATGCTAAAAATCGCATATCCAGATTTTATTGAATAAGCACGATTTAAGGTCCATAGAATCCGATTTTAACATTTTTACAATGATGTCTGTCTGTGTGTGTGTGTGTGTGTGTGTGTGTGTGTGGGTGTGTGTGTGGATGTGTGTGTGTGTGTGAGGTTATTGGAGACACGATTTCTCAAATTCTATAGGACTAAAGACCTGTTTGACTACGGATTCTTCAATCTAACAGTAATGGGAAGAGTTAAATAGGTTCTGGTAACAATTGGACAACCGTAAGTGGTAGTTTCTAAAAAAAATTTTTCTAAATATTATTTTTTGAAAATTTGTTACTACAAATATTAAAGATCATTAAATTCTCAATCTGACACATTTAAATTTTTTATTATATCTCGTATAGATTTGGAGATATTGTGTATAATAATATAGAATAATCTGTTGTAATTGTGGTTGTAATAAATCTCGTTGCCAAAAAAACAGTTATAAACAGCGATATTAAAAATTTTGTAATTGTATTATTAATCAAATATTTATTTAAATTGCAGATATGTCAATATTACATATATCCTTAAGAAATACCGCTAATACCGTCGTGAATGAAGTATTTTGAACATATTAGAATAGTGGGATAAAATTTCTCATAGAACGAAAGAAGAGAAACAATTTCAATTATTTGTGTGTACAAGAAGTGTTAAATTCGCTTATAGGGCGCGAGCAGCCATGTGACTTTGTTGGCCTTGGCAAGCAGATATGAGGATCCGTGTCAGAATGACGGCTAATAGTTATTTGCATAGATGTCACAATTGTCATGTCATAATTTTTCATTCAAAATTTCATAAAATTCTGTTTATTTGTCATCCATTAGTATGGAATATACTTGTCGAGGAAAATAATCCACATGGATTTGGAAAATCATAATGTTTCAAATGAAAACGTATGATACTTGACACCTATGTATATTACCAGCTGTCATTCTGACACGGGCCCCCATATCTGCTTGCCAAGGCCAACAAAGTCACATGACTGCTCGCGCCCTGTGCAACATAAAATGAAAATGGCGAGAGGTATTGTACTGGCCACAACAGATTTTTCATATTGTGTTCCAATCAAAATCTGAACCCGGAATCTTTGATATTGAAAGCAGTACTATTATCTGGGCCCGTAACGTTATAAATTTATTTAGTTTTAATTATTTACTCGTCATTAACTTTTGATACTCAATTTCAACTATCTTTCCCTTTGAGAACATTGGTTCTATACAATTAAACTTGTGCCATCATCGGGTCTAGTTGGTCAACGCAACCCGGGCAGAGCAAGTATTGCAAAGCAATTCCGTTGATTAGCGGCAGTGAGTGCTAGCCTAGGCCGGTTGGAGTGCGAGTGGCAGTAACGACAGCCATTCAACAGATATCGCGGCGAGGGATTATACACAGGGTTATGCACTGATGCAGTTTGCAGACGGGTTGTTAGAAACAGATTCGGGAGCTCCGGGCATTATACCGCCGTAATTATTGTTGGGAGGAAAGCAGGCTTCTGGTTATGCCGAAAGTGATATCGGTTAATTAATTGATGCAAACAAAATTTTGTGAATTTATACCTTTCCCGAATGAATAAACTTAATTTAAAACATCATAATAACAGAACAGCATTTTTTTTAAACTGTCGGTTGGATTTTATTTAAGATATAAAATTGGCCAACTTATAGCAACAGAGGGCGATAAATATTAATAGCTGTACGGATTTTTATAACAAATCACACATTGTCGGTCTACGGGAATCGAACGCGCGTAATATGGTTCAAATGACGTCAAAACGAACTAAGAGATGAATACATACGGTAGCTCATACTTCCTACAACTTAAATTTTCCATATGTCCGAAAACAACAACAAGCAAACATGATTTATTTTCTATCGGAGATCCGTATTACTCAACCAAAATTTTTATGCAAGTGACTTGTTGAACATCAAATTTGAATTTTTTTTATGAAATAAATTACAACATACATATATAATATGGCTTTTGAAAAACGAATACTGTTTGAAACTCCATAACTCCGGAGTACATTAAAATATAAATTTTAAATTTGTATCTCTTGGAGACTAAGAGTTGATAAATATTTCTACGAAATATTGAATATTTATATAGACAAACAAGTGAATAATGATTTCTTCAATTTGCCTTTCAAATGTACTATTACACGTTGATAATTTTATAACCAACTTAAAACGAAGTAGACTATTATTGAAACAAATGTAACTGTCAGTGTCATTTCGACTTAGTTGTAACCATGGGATTGTATTCATAATTACGGTATGACATTATACTTGGCGTCAAATAAATATGAACTGAAGCTTTCTACACTGTTGTCAATTCAGTATGGCAATGTTGAAAATGCTAAGTTATGAAGATGCGGCAACACCGTAGGGCAAAAGACAAATAGAAAAATTTACAGATTATAAATAAAGTGAAAACAAAATGATTTTTTTTTTTTGTAAATAAATATTCATATTGCATTCACGTATTTTAAATTGATTTACTTTAAATTAATCTAAAATAAAAAAATATTACGACTAGCCTAAATATGTGCGCCGAGTTGCCTATATGCATGACTTTAGTTAGACTTCCATTCCTAAGATAGCGCTAATTACAGTTCCGAAGCGTAACATAGTAGTTTTCCATCTATAGTAGTATGTGATCTGTGCTGGTAACAATCTCATAAATTAGCTCCAAGTTTTGTTAAATTCTATTTTGATCTCTTTTAATAATGGCACTTAACATAGTAAATCTGACTTAGAGATCATTGTAGCTTGTCAAGAAAAAAATTGGCATGGCAAAAAAATGCGGAACAATTTCCAGGGAACAGATAACGACTTTCTAATATAAATTGTGCTATTAGGCGATTGATAAATAATGAATGAATTTCCAGAACCTGGAACAGTTCATGTACCAATTCTGAATTTTCGTCATTTCTAACAGTTATTGACCATCCACTTTCAAGTGAAAAGAAGTATAAATAAAAAATCTGATGTGGACACCACACGACTTCCTTGTACGATTGTTAAACTATACATATTTTTTTAATAAATAAATTACAAAATATATATTTTAACTTCAAAACAGTAAGATATATAGCGACCATAATCTAACCTGGTTCTTTTTAAAGAGAGTTTTGATTACAACAAAGAAATATTTGATTACAACAATGAATATGACTAATTTCACAATAAAAATATAATATTTGTTATTGTACGAATCATAAAATTGCCCGTATTTAACGTAATTTGACATGAACATTTTTTTTATGTTTTTGTCCTAATCCATAGCAAGCTTTATTACAAAAACAAAAAAGTATATAATTTTTAAATTTACATATCTCGCTTATACAAAGGGCTAATTTAATAATACTTGATGTGCTAGACGCAGAAATTAATTCTCTAAAACTTTTATTTGAAGCATTTATTTCTAAAATCAAAATAAAATAATTTTATTCAAGAAAAACTGTTAACAACTTCAAGTAATGTAGCACTTCCGGTTAGCCTATTTTAACCAAAATTTATTATGTTATTTCGATTGACATAAAAGTCTTGTATACCAAATTTGAAAAGTTTTGGACTATATTTTAAAACAGTTTTTCATTAAAATCTATTATAGGCTTCATGTAAAGTGCCACTTCTGGAAATTGTGTAATAACCAGAAAGGGAGGTACACAACTAGATGTTATAGCAGTCCTAAATACAAAATTTCAACTTTCTACGGCTTACCGTTTTTGAGTTATGCGAGATACGTACGTACGTATGGATGTACGTACAGACGCCACGACGAAATTAGTCAAAATGGATTCAGGGATGATCAAAATGGATATTTTCGCTGAAATCTGAAAACCGAAATTTTTCGCGATTACAATACTTCCTTTACTTAGTAAAGTAAAAAGGGGAAAAGGACCACCAAAAAAATATATATAAAGGAAGAATAACAGAACTCGAAATAAAAGAGATAAAATAATGGAAGAAATGAAAAAGAACAGAAAAAAATGGAACGAATGGATTAAAAATTAACCTTGAGAAAAGAAAATTCTACATCCGACTACAGATATCAAGGATATGGAGAAGAACATTATTTTTATATAAAGTGAGTAAAACTGGTAAATGATGAAACGAATATAATCATACGTAATATAACAAGTGATATGATTATCATCGATGATATTCTCGAGTGAAACTGAGCTGCAGATTTCACGAGTCCGAAGGACGAGTTGAAATGTGCTGCTCCGGTTTCACGAGCAATATCTTCGATTATTAATCATATCACGAGCTTATATTTAATGAGAGAATATAATGAATTTTTGCAATCTAACCTAACCTAACTTTTGACATGCATATTCATATTGTATTAAAACATGGTACTTACGTGTTTTATTTAATATTTCGGAGTTTGAATTATTGTTATTAGGTTTGTTCATAGAACATATTTCCAACGGTTGGAGTTTGAGTTTGAGTGCGCATGCGTGGTTTCAAACTGGTTGCAAATCAAACTGTTTGAATTCTTCTGTGAACAGCATTATGTCACTTAACTTTTTAAATGAATAATAAATGTCTCTGCTTAATTTTGGTAGTAAATATATCGATATTATCGATCACTGTAGTGACACTTGTTAGTGAGTCAGTCTTTTATTATTTTATTTATTAATTTACAATGATTTACTTACCGTAAAATATTTATTTCACTAATTTAATTTATTTGTAAGTATATAACCAAATATTAAATGAAATCAAAACCTTTAATCAAAACAAATACAAATGTCTTGTCAAAACAGTGTAAGTGCGCATGCCTCAAATTTAAAATTTCCGACCGAGTTGGAAATTATTCTGATAGTTGGCAACCGATCAGCAACCAGTCAGAAAGTTTCTATGAACATTGAACTAATAATTAGAGTTGGAAATTTGTGCCTCTGCGAACGCTTTTATGCAACTGCGCATGCCTCTGACGGTTGCTGACGGTTTCAAATCGTTCTATGAACAAACCTATTATTTATTTTTATACTCAAAATTAACTGTCAATGTCATAAATAAAGAAAACAAATCCCTTAGTAACGACTATAAATACGGTGTTTATTTCTTTGTTTTTTATCATCGCTGTGATAAACGCGTAGCTAGGGAGATTCTGAATGTTGATTGGCGGAAAACATGTCATGTGACTAAGGAATTATATTCTCATACGTAATATAACAAGTGATATGATTATCATCGATGATATTCTCGAGTGAAACTGAGCTGCAGATTTCACGAGTCCGAAGGACGAGTTGAAATGTGCTGCTCCGGTTTCACGAGCAATATCTTCGATTATTAATCATATCACGAGCTTATATTTAATGAGAGAATATAATGAATTTTTGCAATCTAACCTAACCTAACTTTTGATATGCATATTCATATTGTATTAAAACATGGTACTTACGTGTTTTATTTAATATTTCGGAGTTTGAATTACTGTTATTATTTATTTTTATACTCAAAATTAACTGTCAATGTCATAAATAAAGAAAACAAATCCCTTCCTTAGTAACGACTATAAATACGGTCATAATTTCCTTGTTTTTTATCATCGCTGTGATAAACGCGTAGCTAGGGAGATTCTGAATGTTGATTGGCGGAAAACATGTCACGTGACTAAGGAATTATATTCTCACTTAAATAAGGTCTTGTGCTCCGAATGAATTGCTAATGATTGATAACACTGAATTCACTATTGTTTTCTTCTATTATAGAGTGCACATAACCTCTGCCTGCGAGGTTATGTTTACCTAGAGATATCCTGCCCCGCCGGTTGAACGAATGAACTCGAACACGAGTTTATTTTACAGACGAGTGGCCCTGCGCTCACTGCGCTGTCGTTGTCTGTTGTCCTACAATGAAACCAATGGAGCGAAATACAACTCGCACTCAATGCTACATCACCCCTACACGACAATGATTTATGCATCTAAAACATAAATATTTGCTCTCTGTTTACAAGAAACGAACAGTGTTTTATTTTAACAATTTGTTTTCGGCGCACATATGTTCACTGGTTGGAAAATTGTAGGAAATTTTGTTTAATATATAAAAGCAACAAAGCAGGTGTGAACAAAGAAAATGTTTGTAAATAATAAAAAAAAATGTGTTCATCATAATATCATTTTATTCCATTTTTGTTTTCTAAAGGAAGTTTAGCAAAAAGATTTATATTTCCAGTAGAATAGTTTACGAACGTACTCTGAAAGTGCTGTCGTTTATTTATAAATTATAAATAAGGAAAATATAGTACAGGGTGGGGCAGAAAAACCTATCCGATTTCAAAACGTTATAAAATTAAAACCACTCAACTTGTCAAAAAAAAATTTTATTAACATATCGCAAATTTTATGCCATTTTTAAATTTAAGTTTTGAAAAGCACATCACTCAAATGTCGTCCTTGGGAGCGGATACACTGATTTAGGCGCTCGCGGTAGCTTTCCATGACTTTCACCGTCATTTCCACAGGAATTTCTTCAATTGCCCGAGCAATTTCCCTTCGTAAAGCAAGAAGGGTCCTTGGTCGATGCTGGTAAACCTTCGATTTGAGGTAACCCCAAAGGAAGAAGTCACATGGAGTGAGATCCGGTGAGCGCGGCGGCCAGCCAAGATCACCTCTCAGGGAAATGAGGCGACCGGGAAACAGTTCCCTGAGAATGTCCATTGATCGTCGCGATGTGTGGGCGGTTGCCCCATCCTGTTGAAACCACACATTTTCCACGCCATTTTCTTCCATTTTGGGTCTAAGAAAATTTTCCAGCATGAAACAATATCGCTCGCTGTTGACCGTTACGGCTCTCACATTGGCCACGTTTTCAGGTCCTGTTGCTGTCCTGGGACGTCCAGGTGACTTCTTTTTCAATGCTGAACTCGTCTGTCTAAAATTTGACACCCACACTTTAATCGTAGCGTGATGTGGAACAGGATCATGACGCCCGAGTCCGAAATGAATTCGAAAAGCACGTTGTGTAGCAATTATCGAACCGCCGCATTCGATAAACCGCTCAATAACAAAAGCACGATGTTCACCAGACCAAGGCATGTTGACTACTGACAAATGGCATAAAACCGGCTTTCTAACGGTTTTTACCCCACTACTCTACCTGCTCCCTCTTTTGAGAAAAAGGGATTTGAAATCGGATAGGTTTTTCTGCCCCACCCTGTATTTGTTCAAAATATTCAACGGTGAATTTATAATGAATAAGCACGGTTTAGGGCCCCTAAAATACGATTTTACTATTTTTGACTTCCGTCACCTCTAGGTAAGGAAGGTATTGTCTTTGGTCAAAAAAAGTCGGTGGTGCGTTTTCAATGAATAAGCACGTTTTAGGGGACCTACAATACTATTTTACTATTTTTACGATGTTGTCTGTATGTGTGTGCATCTCTGTGCATGTGTATGTGACGATCGTTTCGGATCGCATAAATCATACCACGATTCCAAAAATTATAATTTTTTCTTCCATGAGTTTAGATCCATATGCAGGCATGATTGATTTTGGTTATAATTGGTCAACCGGAAGTACCCTCATTTGAAGATTTTAACAGTTTTTTCTTTAAAAAAACGCTGTTACTTTTAATGTTATTAGAAATATTAAAGAATACTCTTATCTATACGAATTGATTGGATTTTATATTTCATATTCAATTGGTATAGAGTTAAAGAATTATAATGAAATTAATTTTTATAAATCAGCCAGCTATGCTATAACCGTGGAAACAGCTACTATGTTAAGAAAATTCTAACTGACAGACGTCAGTGCAATGAAAAGAAAATGAATATGGCAGAGATAAGGATGTTGAGATAGATGTTGGGGAAGACACGGAAAGATAGGATAAGGAACGAAAGAATAAGGGAAATGGCTCGAGTGATAGAAGTTTCTAGAAAGATACAAAAGAGACGATTACATTGGTTTGAACATGTCATGAGGAGAGATGAAGAATATATTGGAAGAATGAATAGCTTAGTAATAAAAGATAGACGAAACAGAAGAAGACCAAAGTTAAGATGGAAGGAGTGTATTTCGGAAGACATGAGAGAAAAGGAGCTAAATGAGGACGACACGCAAAACAGAAATGAGTGGAAAAAGACAATGAAACATAGCGACCCCTAACGAATGGGAAAAGCTAAAGAAGAAGATGTCAGTGTCAAGTGCAATTTGCATAGTTTATGAAATATTTTTACTGGAAATATAGAATATTTTCCAAGAAAATTTATTATAACCAATGTATTCAAGTTATGTACACTCTATTAATTCACAATATCAAAATTTGGTACTTTAATAAATAAATATCACTTTGCAAATAATTTTACTAAAAAATTAAATTTAATATAGTAATTAATTGAACGTATTGTCAGTTACCTTTACGCTCAGTTTTATAGATAATACTAACATAAATAAAAGTAATTTTACTAAAAATTAATTGAATATATTGTCAGTTTCCTTTACCTACAATTTTATAAATAATGCTAACATAAATATTGTATTATTTACTGCTGGAACTAAAAAAAATAGCACGTGTCTGTTGTCATATATTTGCCCGTAGATTATTATTAAAATGATAAATTTAGGTAATAATCCAGCACACTTTCTTTATACCTACATAAAATATAAAATTGCCCAAATATAGTGTTAACTATTGTAATATAAAAATGTATCTCTTCTTGCTGTTAATATATTTTTTTTCAGAGGGTACGAAGACATTTGGGGTTGGCCTCGTAAAACTTAATATGAATTTTTCTCAAAAAAATGAAATGATTATATTGTTGAATTCAGAATCAAATTCCCTAGCGAATAAGCAAATACAAACTATATGTCCCTATTTAGAATAAGAAGTTATTTCTTTAATCACAGTTGAGAGCTTTGTGAGATACAGCGCGAGGCTGTGATGAAAGCTCCACCGAGGTATGTACAGTAAAATTTTTGAAAGATGCCCGATCAAGGTCGTCTACGAATTGTATGAATTCAGATTTTTGCTCCGCGCATTATGACAAATTCAGTATTGTCGTTTACTTAGTTTTTATGAGGGTACATAAAATACTACTGTTATTTTATTATTATAAAAATATATGTTACAATAAAAGCAATCAAAATTCAAAAATAAGTCAACTGGTAAGTTTTTCAGTAAATGTAAAACCAAATATGTGAAAAATAAGATACTGACATAATATCAGTGTCAGGGACTCTGACACAAAATAACGTTATTCGTACGGCTATAAATTAAGGTAATGTATCTGAATTCATAAATAAACTTACGTTACAGCGAAAGTATAATCAACAACGAGCATCGTTTTAAAGTGGAATGTCCTAGCTTAGTCGAAACAATATGAATTTTTGAAAGACAAGCGTGTTATATCTATACTTATCGCACATGCTTATAGCCTTTGCAAAGGAAAGAGATAAATATATGCCAATTTGTTAATTCGTTCATGATACAGATGACCTTGATTAGACATCTTTCAAAAATTTTACTGTATACTATTTTATTCACAATCATCCTCTTTTTAAATGAATAATTTTCAATATAAATCAAAGAATTATAACCTTTAATTTTATTAATATATTTAAAAGTTCTATTAAGATTTGTTTGGCCTTCTTTATTATAGAAATCTATAACAATATTGCTACACAACCTCTATTTAAACTTTTCCAACCCGTAGGGTGGAAATGCAATATGTAATTTCCCACCCAAGGGATTGCCATTACAGTTAGGCATGATGTATTTCTCAACCTCTAAAAGGTTAGGCATCGACATATTACTATAATGATTGTAAATAAAATACTATACATACCTCGGTAGGAGTTTCATCATAGCCTCTCGGTAATATACAAAGCACTCGGCTGTAATGAAACATATCCCACCTCTAAAATCGATATTTATTTCTATAATGATTATGAATAAAAAATAATAAACAAATTAATATTCATAAATTTCGCAACCTATGCTGCTTTAGCATTGATCTGGAAACCGAATGTACAAATATTACTAAATGATAGATGTCAATGTACAATTTACATAATTCATGAATTCATTTTACTAAAAATATATAATCTTTTGCAAAAACTTTTTGTTGGCCACGTACTTTTTTTGACCAGCAGATGTAAGTTTTATTTAATTTTTTACCTCTCGCTAAGAGAGGTATTGGAATCATGCTAAAAATCGCATACCCAGATTTTAATGAATAAGCACGTTTTAAGGTCCCTAGAATCCGATAATAACATTTTTACGATGATGTCTGTGTGTGTGTGTGTGTGTGTGTGTGTGGATGTGTGTGTGTGAGGTTGTTGGAGGCACGATTTCTCAAATTCTATAAGAATAAAGACCTGTGTAACTACGGATTCCTCAATCTAACAGTAATGGGAAGAGTTGAATAGATTCTGGTAACAATTGGATAACCGGAAGTAGTTGTATTTTAACAAAAATCTTCTAAATATTATATTTTGAAAATTTATGTTACTACAAATATTAAAAAACAAAATTCTCTATTCGACACATTTAAAAATTTTTATTATACCTTCTATAGATTTAAAGATATAGATATATAATCGATAAAATAATCTGTTGTAATAAATCTCACAGCCTGCTCACAGCCCAAACATCTCCATGGTAATTACTTGAGAAATAAAAATGTCTGTAATTGACAGATAAATGTCACTAGTGTCAGTGTCAAAAATTCAGAGATAGTACTGAAGGCTTTTTCTGTGAACGATATTTAATATTTCTTATTGTATTATTAATATATATATATATATATATATATATATATATATATATATATATATATATATATATATATATATTTATATATATAAAATTATAGGAATATTACATAAACCCTTCAGAAATACCACCAATCCCGTTACTGAATTGGAAAAACCTCGAACATTTAGAAGAAATGGAGAAAACTTGCTCATAGAATTTAAAATTATAGAAAATTTGTAAATATAAAGATTAGGTATAATTAGAATTTTTTGTGTGTACAAGAAATGTTAAATACAATACTTATATATACCACAATGGAAAGGGCGCGAGAGGTATTGTGATGGCCACAACAGATTTTTTTTTATCTCTGTAGCTCTGTATTTTTATCTCTGAGTAAACTGTCTAAAAACAGACAATTAAAACAAAAAATATCGCATTGACTGCTTGTGCCTAAGCAGAGACCTTATTATTGATAAGTTGTTGAATTTTTTTAACTCCTCTTTCTAATGTTATTCCGTGTTGATAGGCAAAATATTCGCTGTAATTTTCCCCGTAAAACAATTAAAATTTTCAGGTAGGGATTTGAAACTCCGAAAACACTTTGTTTACTCCAATAAAATTTGCACTCCACTTAATTGACCCCGATTAAAAGTATTAAAATTCTCGAATGATCCAGTCTTCCCTCATCTGAAAGAAAGACAAAACTTCTCTTCCCACAGGATCGCTTGGGCTTCGTCCTGCCTTCTATGATCCTTGAAGCATCGGCTCCATCACGTAGCCCGGGATAATACCTTTCATTGCTGTTACTAACTTAATAATCATCCACGGACTTTTATTCTCTGTAATCTAACAGAAATTAAACTCTCACGACGGGGCTGTAAAACGCCCTCGTCCTTCGTCTTTCGTCCTTCCTCGGCACTAACCGAATATTGCCGATGACAGCGGAGAAGAACTTAACGACTCAATAAAATTCTGTTTTAAATTGGCATTAAAATGGAGGAGTTGGATAGGCAGGAGATTTGTTACAGTAGTTATGGCTGATTCTATCAAGGATTCGAAGTTTCTTCGCTGACAATAAGATGAAAACATGCGTGTTACATGATACATTTTTATATGGGTGATTATTTTAAAGTTTTTATGGCGTAGTTGATGTCTGAACATTTAATACGAATGAGAACGATTAACTATGTCTGTATTTTGAAGAACTCAAAAAAAGTAAATTAATTGTAATGTTTATAATTATTTTATTATTATTATCCTGCTATATATTTCACACTACCTAAGAAATTTACTAGTGTTAGGTAAGGGGTGTAATAAATAGAGTTCAAGTAAGCACATTTGATGAAAGATTTCAAGTTCGTCTAATTTGTATAGTAGTGATGGGCCGTTCGTTCAATTTCTTCACTCGGCTAAAACACTCTCAAACTGCTGGGCTTACCCATCCTGGGCGTCGCAACACAATCGGTAAGCCAGTTGATGTGAAAAACCGAATAAGTATATGAATAGTCGGTTAACCGATTACTTGCAGTTATAAGTGTATGATAAACAGTGGGCTGTTTGAGGCTAATCGATTAGGTACTTGAGCGATGGTCGACTGTAGAATGGATAAAGGGTCCAAGACGAATAATCGGACAGGCTGTCTACTGATGAAATATTTATTTCAAGCCAATATTTCAACTTTTACATTAGTCTTCACCAGGGCACTATAAATTGAAAAAAATCTGATGTGGACACCACACGACTTCCTTGTACGATTATTAAACTATACATATTTTTTTAATAAATAAATTACAAAATATTAATTTCAACTTCAAAACATTAAGATATATAGCGACCATAATCTAACCCGGTTCTTTTTAAAGAGAGTTTTGATTACAACAAAGAAATATTTGATTACAACAATGAATATGACTAATTTCACAATAAAAATATAATATTTGTTATTGTACGAATTATAAAATTGCACGTATTTAACGTAATTTGACATGAACATTTTTTTTACGTTATTGTTCTAATCCATAGCAAGCTTTATTACAAAAACAAAGAAGTATATAATTTTTAATTTACATATCTTGCTTATACAAAGGGCTAATTTAATAATACTTGATGTGCTAGACGCAGAAATTAATTCTCTAAAACTTTTATTTGAAGCATTTATTTCTAAAATCAAAATAAAATCATTTTATTCAAGAAAAACTGTTAACAACTTCAAGTAATGTAGCACTTCCGGTTAGCCTATTTTAACCAAAATCTATTATGTTATATCGATTGACATAAAAGTCTTGTATACCAAATTTGAAAAGTTTTGGATTATATTTTAAAACAATTTTTCATTAAAATCTTTTATAGGCTTCATGTAAAGTACCACTTCTGGAAATAGTGTAATAACCAGAAAGGGAGGTGCACAACTAGATGTTATAGGAGTCCTAAATAAAAAATTTCAACTTTCTACGGCTTACCGTTTTTGTTATGCGAGATACGTACGTACGTACGTACAGACGTCACGACGAAATTAGTCAAAATGGATTCAGGGGTGATCAAAATGGATAATTCCGCTGAAATCTGAAAACCGAAATTTTTCGCGATTATAATACTTCCTTTACTTACGTACAAGGAAATAAAAATATCTTGTACAACCGAGTTGAAGAAAAACAACAAAAAAATAATTACAAATACTGTACAAATACTTTACCGAAACGTCTAAATACATAATGGTATGTAGCAAACACCCATGAGGAACTATTATTAAAATTTTTTTTATTGTGGCCAGCACAATACCTCTCGCCACTCCTTTTTTTTGGTTGCATAAGTATATATGTAACAGTAATGTTACATTTTTGGCCTTGACAAGCAGATGTGGGGCCCGTTTCAGAATGATAATTAATAATTTTGTATAAAGATGTCAAGTGTCAGAATTTTTCATTAAAAATTTCAAGATTTTCTAAATTTACGTAGTTAATTTGTCACCAGGAGTGTGGAATTTACTTATCGAGAAAAATAAATAACATGGAATTGGAAAATCACTAAATTTAGAATGAGAAATTATGATATTTGACATCTATATATATAATTACTAGCTATCATTCTGGCATGAGCCACCATATCTGCTTGTCAAGGCCAATAAAGTTACATGACTGCTCACGCCCTAATATATTTCTTGTATACCTGCACTCTACACCAAAAATTCTACTTATGTCTATTCCATATATTTAGATTTTTTAAATTTAAATTCATTCTATGAAGAAATTTTGTCCTACTCTTCTAATTTTTCGAGATGTTTCCAATTCATTGTCGGGATTAACAGTATTCCTGAAGGGTTTGTGTAATATACCTATATTAAATATTTAACTATTAATACGTTAAGAAATAATATAATGTATGTACTTCCCAGAAAAAGTCTTCAGTAATGTCTCCGAATTTCTGACACTGACATTTATCTGTCAGTTACAAACAATTTAAATTTTCAACTATTTTCCATGGCATTCTTTCGGCTGTAAAATTTATTACAACAGATTATTTTATATATTTATTATATTTCTTTTATCTCTAAATCTATAGAATATATAATAAAATATTTAAATGTATCAGATAGAGAATTTTTTTTTTAATATTACCAGGGAAATAGAAATTTCAAAAAATAATATTTAGAATTTTTTTTTCAAGAATCTTCTACTTCCGGTTGTCCAATTGTTACCAAAACCTTTTCAGATCTTCCCATGAATGTCCGATTGGGAAATATGTAGTTAAACAAATATAAAGTCTTAGTTTTTGAGTAACCGTCCTTCCAACATCCCACACACATACACGCATACATATACACACTCACACACACACATATCCACACACACACAGACATCATCGTAAAAATGTTAAAATCGGATTGTAGGGACTTTAAAACGTGCTTATTCAATAAAATCTGGATATGCCACTTTTAGCATGAATCCAATACCTCTCTTAGGAGAGGTAAAAAATGAATGTTGATCATGGCAAAGGATAAAATTAAAGAAATAAATAACATGTAAAAGTGATTTAACAGTCAAATTGTAAAATAATAATATAAATTAATGGCCACTAAACGGAGCGCAATATACGAAGTAATATTCGTCCTCACGAATTATCCCGATGTTTGGCGAATCCTCCAGCAACCTGCATTCATTAGGGCTTCACTATCATGGTAGGTATGCGAATTCCAGTAAATAATATATTTTAGTGCTAATGTAATAGTCGAAACGTTGGCTTGAAACAAATATTTCATCAGTAGACTGGCTGTCCGATTATTGTCTTGGACCCTTAATCGATTAGGTCTATTAAGCAATTTTTGCGGTTTTGACAGCGATAATGTTTCTGTCCCTTACACTTTTGCAGAATAACGAGGTTGTAGTTTCCTGTTTGAACAGTTATGTTAAGAGAATTTTGAGTATGGTTTAAGAAGAAACATGTTGAATTTTTATTCATTTCTCTCGTGGAAGAAAATATATCTACTAATTACTTTTCTAATTATATATTTTACATACTATATAACTCGTCTGTTCCATATGAAAACTTTTGCCTTTCTGAAAGAGTCCCGCAAAAAGGTATATTAGCATTTGAAATAAATGCATATCCCTGAAAAATTCATCCTTCATCCACCTTCAGTTCATCAGTCGACTTCATATAGCACCTGAAATGAGTAAAATTTCCATAAAAACAAACGCAAATATATGGGAAATATTCCGTTGGTGATAAGTTCATTTGCGATTGTAATGAATGTGATTGGCGATAGAGGCATGCAGACTGCGTGTGCGGCATAATGAGCTGGTGCGAAGGGAAAAAGGTGCGAGGATGCGCGAGGCCGTATTTGCATATTCATCGTTGGCGCAGGGAACGCTGGGTTGAGCTGGGCTGGGGGAGCATAGGCTGATTAGCTCATCTCGCTGTCGGCCGCGCTCGTCTTAGATTCTCATTACGCCGATACACTATCTGCCTCTAACTTAATTAATTCTATGTCTCACGCCTTTTCACTTCACTTCTTGGATGCTCAAGAAATACCTAACCAGATATTTGGGGATGACCGAAGAAGGAAATGTTGGTATTAGGGACATTTTTGTTTTATAGATAGGTGGTTGACGACAAGACTTAACAAAATTTAGCCCCCTGTACCCTTCAATTTCGTTCATACGCATCACTCCATGTCACGATAGTGGTGATTGTATGCAGCTCTGTTTTGAAAACAAATGATACATCAGGTAAACCTCAAAATATTTCTACAAAAATCAATGAACACCAGCAATCGATCAGATTGAAACAGCCTGGGAGATAACCAGTTGCAGAGCATGCCCTAGAGGAATTTCACCAAATAAAATTCGAATAAACTTGAATTATTACAAACCTACACGCCTCAACAACAGCTTAATTAGAGAAACCAGAGAGATTTTTAAAACCAAGAATAATAATCTCAACCATTGTGACGAATTATAACTTATAGGCCTATTCTGAACAATTCTGTCTTACATATATGTAAATCTGTAAAAAACTGACGCATCTATTTTTGTTGATTACTATAAAATTCTACATGAGAGTGGCAGCTTTCGTTGCGATTTTGTTCATTATTTACAGATTTACAAATCTGTAAGACGTACAGTGGTGGACAGAAAAAAATAGGACAGTATTTTTTTTTCTAGTGTAAACTGATCCTTGACAACCCCACTTTTTATTAATATTATAATTATAATATCGCTAATTCGAGGCATTTTTTTACTTCGATTCAATTTTTGACAAATCAAAGTGACAAATGTCATAATTGTAAAACCAAATTCAAGCAACTAAATCTTATAGAAGAAAGTTTACTTGATTTTTCAACTTGTCCTATGTTTTTCTGTCCACTACTGTACATATTTGTTTAGCATAGAGCCATTAGTCGACTATGACTTCCTATATTACATACAAATATTACCTTGGTTACTCGTTGCTATTGTTTTGTTTTTATCTATTTATGTTTTTACCTCCCATCACCTTTAGGTAAGGTAGGTAGTGTCTTTGGCAAAAAATTCAATGATGAGTTTTTAGTGAATAAGCATGTTTTACGGTCCCTATAATACGATGCTACCATTTTTACGATGATGTCTGTATGAATGTATGTATGTGTGTGTGTGTGTGTGTGTGTGTGTGTGTGTGTCTGTGTTTGTCTGTGTGTGTGTGTGACAAAAGTTTCGGATCGCATAACTTCAATACCACGATTCAAAAAATTACAATTTATGGTTATAATTGGTGAACCGGAAGTAGCCTCATTTGAAGATTTAACAGTTAAATTTGATTTTCTGACATTTAACGTTATTATAACTTAAAGAATATATTATTTTCTATACGATTTGATTGCATTTTATACTTCATATTCAATAGATATACAGTTAAAGAATTTTTAAAAAATTAAATTTTATAAATCAGCCAGCTATGCTAAACATGGAAACTACTAATATATTCATATAATTCAAATTGACCGATGTCAGTATAAATAAAAAGTAAATTAATGTGGTAGAGATGAGGATATTGAAGTAGATGTTTGGGAAGACACGGAAAGATAGGTAACGAAATAACTCTAATGGTACAAGTTTCTAGAAAGATACAAGCGAGATGATTACATTAGTTTGAAAATGTCATGAGGAGAAATGAATATTGGAAGTATGAATAGCTTAGTAATAGAAGATTGAAGAAACAGAGGAAGACCAAAGATAAAATGGAAGGACTTTATTGCGGAAGACTTGAGAGAAAAGGACCTGAATGAGAACGACACGTAAAACAAATGAGTGGAAGAAGAAATTAAAAATAGCGCCCCCTAACGAATGGGGAAGGCTAAAGAAGAAGAAGATGTTAGTGTCAAGTACAATTTGCATAGCTTGTTTATGAAATAATTTTACTGGAAATTTAGAATCTTTTTTGTGCTGGCCACAACAGATTTTTTGCCCTGAGAAAGGCAACAATGTATGTTGCCGAAACATTAAGTTTAAATAAAATATACACAATATAAACTAAAAGGTTGTATTATTATCAGAGAAAATTCTTTATCGTTGTCATTATCATATATTCCTGCTGATACTATCTACTCGTATCTTTGGTTCTTTGAACGCGGTGTTAATAATGCTGAAAACGTCAACACTCTTGCAGTTCCTTGCTCCTGATTCGTTAGTGCCTTAACCTCTCTCGCTTCAGATCGTTTCATTTCTGCAAACAGATGAAGGAAGGTACTTTAATAGCATTAAACGTGTGACTAATTCTAGACTACTTCTTGTAGTAGTTTTTCATTTCATTCGCTAATTCACTTAATTGTAAGTATTCTATTTTGGAGAGTAAAATTCAAATTTGGCAAAGGATTTAGTTAAAGAAAGTGATTAATATTGAATGTGTTCTCAACATTTCATAGATATTTTGAATATTAGTAGGTATACAGTAGAGTTTCGATACAGTGGGCCATTTAATACATAGTCATGTCACAATATCTAGTTTGTTCACTCTTCACGCCAACAATGAGTGCCCGTGAGGTGACGGTTGGTAAACGCCCAAAAGGTACAAATATGTCATTATCAATACCGAAATCTGTGAATAAAGCAGATTGGCACACCCAGCAATGGGTAATATGCTGTGATGATATAGATATATATAAGTTCCGTGTTCATTTAAATGTTAATTGCTCTTTTTTCATTCGTATTAAGATTTTATGCATGCATTCAAGCATTTAAAAAAAGCGTAACTACATACCTATAAAAGTTTTAATGTTTCCCGCACAGGAATGAAAACATGATTCTACAATGTATAATATGAGCGCAGTTTATCTAGCAAGCCGCAGCATAACAAGCACGCTCCTTTTAGAGCCCAGCATGAAAACATTAAAAGCAATTGGCGGATTTCATATCATGCCTTGTTTGAAGTTAAAACAAAGTGTAAATAAACTTTTTACATCGGTTTAAATAGCCGCGTACAGCGTAAAATGCGGTAATGGCAAATGCTGAACGTAGCTGATTATTCGGCACTGCGAGCTACATTGCATTTCTGCTCCTATTTTCTCATCCAGAGGAACATTAAATCGTGCAACTTCTCATTAGCTTATGACATTTACTCCATATCTTTCAAAAGAAAATAGATTTTATTTTAACCATAAATGGTATTCGATAATTTACATACAAATATTCTGAAGACATTTCTAAGTTTTAAAGTATTTGAATATCTTTTTGGTTTAGTAGCATTCAGGTCAATTATTCGAAAAACGAATACATAACACAGAGCAGTTAACTACGTTTTAGAAAAATAAATGTTATTTGACGTACATATATTTAATTTATTTTGTTTATATTTATATTATACATGTAAATAGTGATATTACGCTCAAACATACTAAACTAGTAGTGTCGTATGGCGTATAATAACAAAAATGTAATTATTGGTTACACTGTTCTCTGTGTGAATATTAATCCAGTAAGGTTAAATTTAAATCAAAGTAATACTTAATTATTTACGTCAAGTCTCTTTCAGCCGCAAACCAACAACAATAATACAAAATATGTCAAGAATAGCTATGGATACTGTATATTTTAATCCTTCAACACGCATCATGTCGCAATTCTACTAAATTTAGTTAACACTAACATAAGACAAGCATACTGGAATACGCCATCAAGAAATAATTTAACCATACGCGGCCTCATCATACTTAATGTACTCCATTTCAGGACATTTTGACTCAATGCGCTGTGACGAACCTTCCAAAGTATTATGCGCGCGAGTAAATGTAGGGTTAAGTTACGTTTTTCTTTAGTCTTTGTGATAATCCAAATAGCAATAAAAAGCATATACGAACCAAAACTCATAATAGTTCGCCGGTTTACATTTTGAACAAATTATAAAACCTACACAAATGGTTAGAAATTTATATAAATTTCTTCCGACTACTTTATTATATAGACTTAAACTTAAAAAAAAATTGTGGGTTAATTGACGGGTGATAATAGTTCGACCAGCATTTTAAGGGTCATCGACGTCCAGACTTAGCTTCTAACGAGACCCTTTATTTTTGCCACAATGAAAAACTTAAAAAACCAGTGCGTACGTAAAACCTACCTTGTTAAGCGTATATATCTTGGTGAAATTGAGGATTTGCGATTGCGTGGCCGACCAGTGTGTAAGTGGATGGATGTGGTTGGTAGGGTGCTTAAAGAGAGAAAGTTTCCAAGTAAGAAGAGAAGAAGAGCATGTATGAATGCGATTAAGAGTGTGGCTGAGACGAAAGAAATCTGCTTAGATAGGAATGTGTGGCAAAGGATGATTGTTTCCTAACTATTATTTTGATCCGGATGCGGTATTTCGCTACTGAAAATCGGTCACTTTAATATGTTTAAGAGTAAGGATTTGTTGTATGATGTTGATGTTGTTCTTATTGTTTTCGGGTTTGTGCGAACCCACTAAGTGGGACACGCGTGATTTTATGTATATATGTATGTTTTTCTTGATGACGTATTCCAGTAGGCTTCTCTTGTGCTAGTGTTAAGTTAATTTAGTAAAACTGCTACCGGTTACAGGGGCCAACGATAGATAATATTTCTATTATATCTGTAATCACAAGTGTGAATTAAAAAGAATTTATTAACAATTCATAAAAACAAAAAAAATACAGTTAATTTATAATCCTTTAACAATTATTAATGGGACTTATTTTGTGGCCATATACCCCGTTTTTTAGCCGAAAGACCGATGCCTGCGTTTGTGTGTTAAAGTTTAGTGCGTGCTCTGGAGGGTTAAAAAAATTATAATTACTATGAATGTAATGTCAAATTTATATTATCTAATTTAAAATTTGTAAAACTAATCTATTTGTAACATAAATACAATCACCAAATCCCATATGAATGAAATAATTAAAATTAGCAGCAGTAGATAAACAACAAAATTATTACTGAAATATTATTCTTCTCTATTCCCAGTGGTGTGCAAAGTGCATTAAATAACACAACAGTGTTCCGCTTGAAAATATATACAGATTAATTCTATTCAACACAAGTTAATTTCATTTCCTAATAGTTTACGAGCTGAACGAACACTCAATTGAAAACTACAGCAGAGTTACATTGAGCCAGCGACACGCATGGCTCAACATGAGTGCAATGTGAGGCTTAATGTTACTGGGTGCTATACACAAACTAACTCTGCTGCAAACAACACAGAACACAATAATATTTTACCCTCAATTCAACGAAATTGTTATTTATGCTAAATGTTGCTCGCCTAGAATAATAGTGTTCTAACTACAGTTTTCCTGCACGATCAAATACAGCTACAAATAAAGCGACGATCATTTGATTCTACAGTACCGTCATTTCCTATTCATATTTAATTTTTTCTTTATTATTAATTTTCAAATTTTAGTTTATATTACAAAATTAGGGAAATTAATTGCCCCTTTTTAATATGAAAAGATCCAGCATTCTACTTCCGGTTTCGGCGAAAGCGAAATTATCGAGGATTTTTAAATGGAATGGAGTATATTTTAACCTTCCGTCACCTTTAAGTAAGGAAGTTAGAGTCGTTGGTCAAAAAATTTGACAGTGAGTTTCTATTGAATACGAATACGAAGTCACTATTTTTACGATGATGTCTCTATGTAAGTGTGTGTGTGCATCTGTGTGTGTGTGTATATGTGACGATCGTTTTAGATCGCATAACTCTAATACCACGATTTCAAAAATTATATTTTTTTCGTATTCCTCGAGTATAGATGCATATGCAGACGTAATTAGATTTTGATTATAATTGGTCCACCAGAAGTACCCTCATTTACAACTTTAAACAGTTTTTCTTGAAAATAAAAACGCAATTAAATATTATTTATTGGCATTAATGTTATTATAAATTTTAAAGAATATATTAGTCTCTATACGATTGGATTGCATTTTATACTTCATATTCAATAGATATAGACTTAAATAATTATAAAGATGTTTAATAATAAACTATGGGACCAAAATATTACGTGATTTACAAATACGTATTGATGCAGAATTTATTTTATCTTTTTATTGATGCCATAACCATTGTTGCGGGTTAAATTTGCACATTGTCACTCATTTATTTTCATACTTTGATATTTAGCGATTTCTTGTGAAAGACAAAGTCAAATTTCTGGACAGTGGCAACATTCCTGTGCGTTATAATAACACACTAGTATGCTATGATTTTTCTGATATGTGAACGATTTTGTCAATTCTCGCACCTAGGTAATCGTGTAGAGACAATACGTTTCTTATGAGTGGTCGTGAGAAAAATATATTTTTAAACTAAGAAGGTACAAATAACAAAAGTGGCATTTAAGTATGTCTCCAACTTTGTAATTTAATTATAGCAACAACACAGATCTCAAACTAATACTAATGTAATAAGAAAATATATATTTGTCGCTATTATTTCAATAACCCAGTAATGATTTTTTTAGAGTTAGACTTTGAATGTTATCTAATTTCATTTTGTTCAAAAATTGACACTGTTTTTGTGTTAAATCCCAAATATATAGAAAATTCTTGGTGTCACTCATAAATGCAATCCCGTGCAATTATTTGAAAACTTTCGACATTCTTTGTTCATTGCAGGAATTCCATTGTAGTGTGTCAAAAGTTTGAGGTGAGTGAAATCCATTCTGCATTGGATTCCAATGTAGAAGTGGAAGTGAAGCAATTAAAAAGCTTGCAAACAACTAGTCACACCCGTCTCAAGCATTTCGAATTCCAATAAATTTGCCGGGTGACATTCTTGGGTGTCGCGCGTGTTTCCCGAACCAATTAAGGGCGCTAAACAAATTGTCAGCAGCGTAGGTTGATAGCGAAGCCGAAGCCCGGAAACCTATGTACCTTTAATCTGTTGGGCCGGGATATTTGCAAGTATTCGAGCGTGTAGGCTCAAGGCCCGTGGCTCGTGGCTCGCACTTGAAAACCAATCATGGGCGTACGTGCAGGCGCGTGCGCAAATTCAATTTGGATCGAGTGCCCATATAACACAAGTTCACGGGGTTACTAAATTCTAAATCGAATGCCATCTCAGATTAAGAATTTTAATGCCAGTGCGTCTTATTTCAAATATTAAAGTATGATTTACTGTTTGTTAATAAATGTTGCGCTTTTTACCTCTCGGTAAGAGAGATATTGGATTCATGCTAAAAATCTCATATCCAGATTTTAGTAAATAAGCACGTTTTAAGGTCCCTACAATCCGATTATAATATTTTTACGATGATGTCTGTGTGTGTGTGTGTGTGTGTGTGTGTGTGGATGTGTGTGTGTGTGTTAGGATATTGTAGATACGATTTCGCAACTTCTATAAGACTAAAGACCTTTGTAACAACGGATTCCTTAATCTAACAGTAATGGGAAGCCTTGAATAGGTTCTGGTAACAATTGGACAACCGGAAGTGGTAGTTTCTAAAAGAAAATTCTAAATATTATTTTTTTAGTGTTATTACAAATTAAAAAGATAATTAAATTATCAATCTGACATATTAATTTTTTTTATTATATCTCCTATAGATTTAGAGATATAGTATATAATAATAATAATACTGAATAATCTGCTGTAATAAATCTAGTTCCACAAACAACTCCATGGAAACCAGTTGAGATATTTAAATGTTTGTAATTGACAGATAAATGCATAATGTCAGTGTCAAAAATCAGCAGTTTTACTAACATTATTGGAAATAATTCTGGGGGATTAGATTAATTATATTTGTATTTAAAATTATAGGTATATTAATATTACACATATCCTTAAGCAATACTGCTAATACCGTCAATGAATTTGAAGTATTTTGAAATTCCTCATAGAACGAAAGAAGAGATACAATTTCAATTATTTGTCTGTAAAAGAAATGTTAAATTCGTTACTTATAGGACGCGAGCAGTCATGTGCCTGTGTTGGCTTTGGCAAGCAGATATGTGGATCCGTGTCAGAATGACGGCTAGTAGTTATTTACATAGATGGCACAATTATCATGTCATAATTTAAAATTAAAAATTTAAAAAATATAATATTGACACCTATGTACATTATTACTAACTGTCATTCTTATATGGGCCCCCATATCTGCTTGCCAAGACCAACAAAGTCCCATGATTGCTCCCGCTCTATGAAACGTGAGTTTCATAATGATTGATTTAAAACGAATTTATTTTGAACTTGCATTATCTTTATTTTATAACACACACTTATATAAAAACTTATAAAAATTCACAACGTAAGATAAATAAATAAAAAATAAAGATAATGCAAGTTCAAAATAAATTCGTTTTAAATCAAAGTGAAACATTATCTTATAAATTTAAAAATAAGTTTCATAATGATATTCACTGCCATTAAATCACTCATACGTATTAATAACGTAGGCTACAAATGAACATTTCAATGTTTCTCATTATGTCAAAAATTATATGAAAAATGTATTTTAAGATTGAAGGATACACATTGGATGTAGCCTAAAGAAACTTGCGTGATTAAAACACTCAGCTCATCGCCTCGTGATTTAACATCACACGCGTTGAACGCCATATCAAACTTGTATCCTTAATATCTATTATGGCATATATAAAATTACTGTCAAAAGTTCGGTCGTCATTTGAAGAAGTAAATTTTATTTACTCTGGAAGTAAATTTATCTGTCGCTTATAAAATCGGTCATACGATTACTTGAATTTAGATTGCCATGAGAGCTTACTAGTATATTTATATTGTTTCCATAGTTTTTTTAACAATAGCTGTTAAATTCAGTTTCAGTTGGTTATTAAAATTAAAGTGAATATTTATTTAATTCGTTTGATAGCCTTTGATTTATTTTGTGCAATTTACGAACTGGTTTTCTGAAATATAATTTGTCTGCAGAAAAGTCGCAGTGGATAAAAAATAGGTAACATTCACCGCAAGCGATCAATTCTTGATAAATTGGGAAGGAAAACTTTTTCGATTTCAGTAAAGTGAAAAGTGAGGAGCGAGATCGAGTCGGCCTCTAACTTTAATTTGTTGTTTTATACAATTATTTAACTAGCAAACTCTGCAATGAAAAAAAAATCATCCGCTTTATCTCCGCTCTCATATTCTATGTTTTGATTACAACTAATGTTATATTCATAGGGTATTATGTGAACGGTTTTCAAATCCATATTTTTGTTTGCATAAAAATGAATATTTTGCACTTTTCCCAATGATATTGTTGATTTTGTTGAGTAAACATTCATTCAAATTATTTTTCGGTTGTGTCACTAAATGAATATACATTGGAATATTTATTAGTTTTCAATACATGTATTAATGTGCTTCAATTTAATAATATATTCATTTTAACTCCCGCTACCTTTGGTAAGGGAGGTATAGGGATCGTGCTAAAAATTGCATATCGAGATTTTGGTAAATGACCACGTTTTAAGCAGGGCGTCGAACCCGCCAAAAACTGGGTTCGGTTCAGATTCCGGTTAATTTATTTTTTGAGAGATAGGTTCGGGAGCGGTTCTGGTTCAAATATAAATAAAATATGCGGTTTTGTTCCGGGTTCAGGTATTGAGTTCAGGTTTGCTTCGACCTAATGAAAACTGAATTAATGTTTTTGGAATAACAATCTTTATATAGAAATAATTTAAAATGCGAGCCGGAATTTACGCAAGACAAGAACACGAACACAAATTTCACAAACAGATAACATAGGCGTCGATTATCAGCTGTAGTACGTTTCGAATGCAAAAAGAACCTGAACCGGAGCTGAACCTTGAACCTTAAGTTTAACACTCGGTTCGGTTCCGACTCAGGTTCAATTGAAAAATATATTTGAGGTTCGGTTCTGGGTTTGGGTTTGTTAAAATGTTACGGTTTGGTTCCGGTTTTGGTTCGGTTCAGGTTCTGATTCGATGCCCTGATTTTAAGGTCCCTACAATCCAATTTTAACATTTTCACGGTGATGTCTGTGGGTGTGTATATGTGTGTATGTGTGTGTGTATGTGTGTGTGTTTGGATCTTCTGGGCGCTCTAACTCAAACAATATCATTCAGAAACTTTTGAAACCATGTATTTCTACCTTATTGTAATATAGAAAGAAGCCATTAGATTTTGGTGTCAATCGGATAACCGTAAATAGTACTTAAAATAGTTTTTTTCTATTTTGCATCTGTAACAAAGCTATAACAGCACCCAAAGGAGTTCGTTAATAGCTCGTTTGAGTGTTTTAACAGCCTAGTACAATTTATTTTTATAAAGTTGGTAGCATAGCTGAAATGTCAAAAAATATCAAATTTCAAACCTCACTGAATAAACGGTACTAACGATTGTTAAGATTTTTATTTTTGTTTATATATATTTAGGGCATAAATAGTTCAAAACACTATTAATTGTTGATATTTAAAATATGTAATTTATTTGTGAACTCTGTCGGTAAATTAGTTCGAGCTTTTTGAGACAAAAGCAAAATGGCGGCGGAGGAGAAATGTCAACAAGAATTGTGTTTATTTATAAGAAAATAGTGTTTTAAATATAAGATGTGTATAATTATTATATAGTTTTACACTTTCCACATCCTTTTCAGTTAATTTTATACAATAAAATGTAAGTAACTTGTAAAAAAATTATATTTGATTATGACTATGAAACCTGACTTTTTTCATTGTTTGTTTTTGGAATTAGAAAATGTATTTTCCGTAATTTCACGTATTTCAGGTGGAGTACACAAAAAATCGTATCTATTCATTTTTAATTTGATATGAATTTGATTGTAAACAACACGAGACAATTTTATATTCAAACATTGAATTTTCAAATGTCACATTATTACCAACTAACACAAAATTCCCTAAATTTTGAATTTACGATTTTTTATTTAAAAAGATCATAAAAGCGCAAAATAGAAAAAATAGTATAAAGAACTCATGTCATAATTGTCGATTATTTTGTTCGAAGGTTTGGGCAACTCCGCTACGCGTTGTCACCCAAACTTCCTTCTCACAAATTAAAATGACAATTATGACATTCGTTCTTTAATATGCTATTCTTCAAAAAATACCTTTAAATGTATTTTTTTCTCAATTTGTTATTATAAAAATTAAAGATTATTCCATTTTCTGCAGGTTTGCATTAATACTTTTTCTATATATTTTATGGATAAATTTATAAAGTAATATAAAAATTATGTCTCTGAGCTTATGCTTTAAACACAACTCCATGGCTACACAGTTCAGCTCAAATGTATGTAACTGACAGATAAATGTCACTATCAAAAAATTAATCATTTCAAATTAATAACAGTAACGTTTAAAAAAAATGTAAATAGAACAATAGATATATGGAATGAAAGTTAATATACGAGTACATAATTTCAAATTAATAATAGTAACGTTTTAAAACGAAAATTGTACAGAGAACAATAGTTATATGGAAAGGAACTTAATATACATAATTTGTAGCGTTAGTAAATATAGAGGTATGTATTTTTAATAAAAAAAATAATAAATATATTATCACGGGCACTAATCTGCTTTGTGCACAGATTTCGGTTAGAGATAATGACAATATTTGTTTCGTGCGGGTGTTTACCAAACGTCACAACTTTGCTAGCGTGGAGAGTGCTCCCCAGGGGTCAATTTTGTGCCATTTAAAATTCGAATTATTTGGCGTTGATCGGGATCAAATCGGGTTCCCCAGATTCGCGACCAGACATCAGGCACGCGGCAAGCAGAACTCATTGGTATGTATTTAAATTAATAAAAATTAAATGGCGGGGGGTATTGTGTTGGTCACATCAGATTTTTAAAATCTTATATCACAATATTATTGAAACATCGATTATTCAATATCACATTCTTCCCTCTCTTAAGAGAACTAAATCTTCCTGGGTGACATCTCTTGCATTTCGGTATATTCGCATTTTTATTGGCATATAACACGTGAGATTCCTTGGAGTAGTGGATGCAGAGCATCTCCCATTCGGTATGCAGGTCACAAACCGAGTGCAAGGGTCGCCGACGCCACAGCGAAAATATGCAGATATGGACTATTTGCAGGGATGGTTTTACTGCTTGTTGAATCATACCGAATATGTTTGGGTAAGGAGGATTTCATAACGTATTTGTTCTTTCTTCGTGGGGAGATTTTCAATATTGAATTTCGAAATTAACTACAAATTCGAGGTTGATAGACTACAATACTTTTTTATTGAGAAAGATATAATTGTAAAAGCACGCTCTATAAAAGCGCTTTTATTTTAAAAGTGCGCTCGTAATACGGACCATTATCTTTCAAATTAACGTATCTCATAAGTTTTGACATAAATTTCAACAATTTTTTACCTTCCGTCACCTATAAGTAAGGAAAGTATTGTCTTTGGTCAAAAAAAATCGATGGTGAGTTTTTAATAAATAAACATGTTTTAGAGTCCCTACAATACGAATTTACTGTTTTTACGATGATGTAGTTATATGTGTGTGTGCGTGTGTGTGTCTGTGTGTGTGTGTATGTGTGTGTGTGTGTGTGTGTGTGTGTGTGGGTGTGTGTGTGTGGGTGTGTGTGTGTGACAAAAATTTATCCTTCGACAACTTCAATACTACAATTGCAAAAATTATAATTCTTTCATATATAAATGTCCAAAACCTAATGCAAGGTGTTGCGCGTTACGGTAGAACACGGTCCTCTTTATTTAATTTAAGTCCCTAATTTTGTTGCTTATGAAACAGTTAATTATTAAGTATTACAAAACTTTAAGTAGGTAAATGTATAAACACAATACTTCCCGTTTAATTTAATTTTTATTCATGTAAATACATAAAATTACATTAAATTTGAATAACAGGTTAGATCCCGACCGACGCTAAATATTTAGAATTTTAAACGGCACAAAAATGACCCCTATGTTGCACTGTCCATGCCTAGTAAACGCTCGCAACAAATATGTCATCATAATTACCGAAATCTGTGTACAAAGCAGATTGGCACACCCAGCAATGGGTAATATGCCGTGACGATATATTCATTTTATTTATTTATATACTTACATATATTCCTACATATTTACTTATGCTGGTAACTGTATTAAGTTCCTTTCCAAACAATTATTGTTGACAGTGGCATATATCTGTCAGATGCATGCATTTGAGAATTAAACTGACTAACCATGGAGTTGCGTTTAAGCGTAGGCTCCGGGATTAAAATTATAGATAGTTTTATACATTAATCCATAAAATATATAGCAATCCTGTAGAAAATTTAATAATAATCTTTAATTTTTATATAACAGAAATACAAGGTTTCAAAATTTTCTGAGCGATAGTATTTGAGTTAGAGCATAAAGAGGATCCACACACACATATGCAGACATCATAGTGAAAATGTTAAAATTGGATTCTAGGGACCTTAAAACGTGGTCATGTAACAAAATCTGTGTGATTTTTAGCATGATCTCCATAGCTCCCTTTTCAAGGGTAGCGGGAGGTAAAAAATTGAATTTTGTGCCAAACATATGATACATACGTTATGAACGTTGGATATTAGTCAAAGACAGAATTTGTTTCTTGCAAAGAGTGATCTCGCTGGCCATCACGTAGAACAACACGTAGCAAGAACTCTGACAACAGAGCACAAGCAACAGCCAACTGAGGAATACATAGTATCGGAATTCGATTCGGAAAGTTATACGTAGAATTATTCGGAAACTCTGCAGCATCCGACATTCAGTGCAGCGGTGGTTTGATGTTTTAATTGAATTCCAGACGTGAATAACTTAGCGAGAGATTCGTTCGGCGCTACGTGTCCGCCGCTGCTACTTTCTTTGTTCCCTTCCCTGTTGTATCACTCCACTTCCCGACAATGGTTTATTGTCTGCACAAAATATCGGTGTAATATTGTTGTAGTTTCTTCGGGGACTTGTTTTTATTTCCGCACGGTTTACTGCCTCTCAACAGACGAGCTAAGGCGTGGATTATGTGTTTGTTTGTTGGAACTTTACATTCATTTGATATTTCAAGCGCAGACTAAACCAATTTACTTGCTTCTATTATTTCTTTTGTGCACCTTTCAACGCTAACAACGCAAAATCATTTAAGAATTATTTTCCGTCAATCTTACTATTAACCTACTTCTACGTTCTACTTCTTGCTTCAAAATATTCACTATTTTACAAAATAAAATAAGATTTGAGCAAGACATCACATCACATTTTTTTAGAATATTGTATGCTATAATTTTAATGTAGGGGAAGGTGGGACACAGAGGACACGTTAACGTTTCAGGGTGTGTAATTTTTATAAATTGATGAAGGATAAGGTAATTCGTAAATTTAATTTCATTATTGAAATAAAAGTTTTACCAGAAAAAATGAAATTTTCTGTACTTGTGACGATAATGCAATGTCTTTATATATAAATTAAGTAATAATATGTTATATCTGCATTTAAGAAAGTTTATCAATGTTTATAGTAATATTTCTTCTACTGGTGCTGTAACCCTTTAAGGGTTTTCACCTCCGCTAGTTTCCGCCTCCATGCTTCTCTGTCCCTTGCCACTGCTCTCCAATTGGGCATGTAATTTTCTTCAGATCCTTTTCAACGTCATCAATCCATCTGCCCTTCGGCCTTCCTCTTGGTCTTACCCCTTGTACCTTTTTGTTCAGCATCTTTTTGGCTGTTCTGTCCTCTTCCATTCTTGTTACATGGCCAACCCACCTTAGTCTTTGTATTTTTATGAACCCAACAATATCTTGTTCATTGTACAGTGTCTCCAGTTCATGGTTCATACGGATTCTCCAGCCCTCCCCCTCGTTGACTGGGCCGAATATCTTGCGGAGAATCTTCCTTTCGAAAAGAATCAGCGCTCTTTCCGTAGCGGCGGTCAGTGTGCATGTCTCCGACGCATAGGTCACCACTGGCCTTATAACTGTTTTATAGATAGCTAATTTAGTATTGTGGCTCAGAGATTTACTTCGAAGCAGCTTGGCGTGTGCGAAACAGCATCTATTTCCGCTACCTATTCTTCTTTGAACTTCTTTGTGTGAGTTATTATCCGCCGTAACAAGGGATCCCAGGTAGATGAATTCTGACACTACTTCTACATTGTACGTGCCAAATGCGACTCGTTTTAATTCTACGTTTCTTCTTGAAGCTACGAGTAGTTTCGTTTTACTCTAATTGATTTTAAGACCTTTTTCTTGTGCCGCTACGTCAAACTCTACAAAGATGTCCTGCAGTGTCTCAATATTTCTGCTTATAATTACGGTTTGTAGTAATATACATAGTTATAATACCAGGCAGAAAAATATTTTTTATGTTAGAAGAACTAATATAGTTGCAACTTCCAATGCTGTTTTTAATAAAGGATTGGCTGGCACAGTGCCCTCATTTAAGAGTAAATTAAAAACTTTATTAATGTAGAAGTATCAATAATGTCATGATTTTTGTAATATTTAATGTATTGGTTTAGCCATAAGGCTATTTAATAAACTATTTCTATTTCTATCTTCAGCAAGATTGTGTTTTACATTAAAAAGATTAGATACGGTACGTTTGAAACAAGTACATAAAAATTAAGTACGTAGTTGTGTTTAGGCCGCATAGCGCATAAAAAACGTTTTAAAAACTAGCAAATAAATAAAAACGAAAGCGGGCGGGTACACGTTTGTCGGAACGTGGCTTATGTTACTCTGAAATGAATTCTTTTTGCAGTGCAAGCGCTCGGATTATAATTTCATTAAAAACATTTAAAATTTTATGTCCGCGCAAAAAGCGTCCGTTTTTTAATAAATCTGCATTGGAGAGAGCGGTCCGCTCGTATTCACACATCCATAGCCATTGAGATTTTAATTGAAAACTAAAATTAGTACGATTGCTGTCAATAGGAGCGGCTAGGTTAAATGTATACAAATTACCAAAGTAATTAAAACGCGCGCCAGCGGCTCGGAAAATATTATTTTCATGGCTCGCGGACCATCAGAGTTTGTTTCGTTCCCAAACGACTCGGCAAAGTTTCGCTATTGAACGTTTCAAAGTCATGTTGTCATACAGCTAACAGCTAACGTAGACATAACCATTAGACTTTACTTTCACTTCTATAAACAAGCACAAGCATTTTGGAAATTGAAATTTTCTTTAACTCGTTTAGTCTCAATGGGTCACAAGTGTTGAAGATGTTCAGTGGGAAATAAAAATAAATGTATTTTAAATATTTTCAGCCTTTTTCTGTCAGGTATAAAGTCCAACATACGGTCATTTTCTCTAAATTCTTAAAAAAATATTATATTCCAATATATTATATTTGCAATTTTTCAAATAGCAATATCTCTTTTTGTTCTCGAAATATTTATGTGTGCCTGAGTGTCTGGTCGCGAATCTGGGGATCCGGGTTCGATCCCAACCGACGCCAAAAATTACATCTAATTTTAATGGCACAAAATTGACCCCTGTGGTGCACTCTCCACGCCAGCTATGGGTGCCCGTGAGGTGACGCCTGGTAAGCGTTCGCATGGTACAAATATTCCATCATTACCAATATCTGTACAAAGCAGATTGGCACACCCAGCAATGGGTAATATGCCGTGATGAAATATTTATTTATTTTTATTGATAAATTTTCAAAAAATAATATTTAGAAGATTTTTGTTAAAATACTACTACTTTCGGTTGTCCAGTTGAATCGAATTCAAGAATTTGTGTAATCGTACATACAACAACCTCACACACACACATCCACACACACACACACACACACACACACACACACACACACACAGATATCATTGTAAAAATGTTATTATCGGATTATAGGGAGCTTAAAACGTGCTTATTCACTAAAATCTGGATATGCGATTTTTAGCATGATTCCAATACCTATCTTAGCGAGGGGTAAAAATCTGATATGGCCAGCACATTACCTTCCGACTATCCTGTGTATTAAGTACAAATTTCATACATAAATTTTATTGCAAAAGTTCCTATATTTCTAGTAAAATTATTTCATAAACAAACTATGGAAATTGCACTTGCCACTGCCATCTTCTTATTCTTTGCTTTTCTATTGAGAACTGACATGTCCGATGGCGGCAGCACCATCGGGCCGATCAGCTGCTTCTGAATTGGTACTCGCAGTGTTGTGACATTATGAAAACAAACAACAAAAGCAATTTTTTTCACTTAAAATGGGGTTTGGTACCACAGAACATTTTAGATTTCTGGAAGCAACAGCTACTACTAAATGTATTATAGAAGATATGTTAAAATGTATTTATAATTTTATATATATTTAATTAATCGAAATTGATCGCAGGTGAGCGAATTATAAACGCTAACCACATAATATTATGTGGAGTATTAAAAAATGACGGTATAATGTGGGTAATATTTGCACTTTGTCTGCGAACCAGTGCAATTTCTACAAAACCACATAAAATCAAAATACATTTAGAGAAAATTTAAAAATTATTAGTGCAGAATGCACGTATAAAGCTAGATAAAGACCACGAAATATGTAATTATCCGATTTAAAATGACGAGAACAAACTTTCAAATGTTTTGATATTTGTTTTGCACTACGAATTGCATATTCCCATGCTTTTCGTCGATCCATATCCATTTCAACACTTGCTCTTGTCGTAATTTTAACTTTATTTTGGCCATGTTTCGGAAAATTATAAAACCCAATGCCTGTGTCTCGACCACATCTTGAGAGTGACGTCAGAATATATAACAATTTGTACGACTTTTTCCCATTTTTATTCACATCAAATGATCAAACCACATGTAACTCAAGCATACAGTCACAATATAGTACGAAATCGGAAAGTTCATATTTTTCCCACCAGATGTCATGTCGCAGCTTGTCAGTTGTCAATCTCAACATCCTCATCTCTGCCACATTCATTTTTTTTTCATTAACACTGACATCTGTCAGTTACAATTTTCTTAATATAGTAGCTGTTTCCATGGTTATAGCATAGCTGAGTGATATATAAAATTTAATTTCTTTATAATTCTTTAACTCTATATCCATTGAATATGAAATATAGAATGCAATCGTATGGATGAGAATATTCTTTAATATTTATAATAACATTAAATGTCAAAAAATAATATGCAATTGCGTTTTTCCAAGAAAAACTGTTAAAATTTTCAAATGAGAATGTACTTCCGGTTGATCAATTATAAGCAAAATCTAATCAAGTCTGCATATGGATGTAAGGAAGAGGAATACGGAGAAATTGTAATTTTTGGAGTCACACACACACGAACACACACACACATACATACATACAGACATCGCCGTAAAAATAGTAAAATCGTATTGCAGGGACGCTAAAACGTGCTTATTCATTGAAAACTAACCACCGAATTTTTTGATCAAAGACAATACCTTCCTTACCTAGACGTAACGGAAAAAGTTAAAACGCAGACTGACTAAAAACAGCTAAAAATTTATCATATTCGTGAGAGGATGTCTTGAAGGATGTAGGGTGTAGGGTATCATATGGCATATATAACCAACTATCAACCTTACACGTAGGCCTGCAATAACTTCTAGACGTAGTTGTCAACATTCTAAATGTCTAGATTGCACACATCTAGACTAAACAGTCAGTTGTAGGAAAAATGTTATTTCTAAATATAATTTTGAGTTACAAAGATAAACAAAGTTCATATATTGTTATGAAATTGTAATTTAGAAACTTTTATAAAAAGGTTAGTTGCCTGTTACTGCAAGTCACAGAATGGATGAACATATAACATTGACGACTTAGCCATTAGATTCTACGGGTCAAATTACATTCCCAAAATTTGTTCCATTAGTTTAACTTACACAGCCAAAGAAACTAAAATCCCCGAAATTGGACAAAATCACGATTTTTGGCCATTTATTTTGCTCTAGTCTACCGACTAAAAATTTACAGGTATGTAAGTTTTTGTCTGTAGAACCGAAAAAAATTGGAATCCAAGGATTGAATAAATTTATCAGACATGTGTTTTGTAATAAAATGCAGAATAGAAGAAAATTCCAGTAACTGTTATAATTATAAAAGTATGTCAGTATGCAACATTAGATCCTTGATAAAATCGCTCCATGATTACAATGGCAAATGCAAGCCTGGAGAAAATCTTTGGAAATATATTCAGATCGTTAAACGCTATGCAAATGTGGAAAATGTCTTTTCCGTTCTTGTTTCTTACTGTGATAATTACAATAAATAAAAAGGAATTGCTGATTTTATAAGAAAATTGTGGATATTAAGAAACTTTATAGTTTAATATTCCTGTTATGAATGTAAAATTCAAAATAAGTATAAATGAATATTTGATTTTAAAATTGAAAAATTCAATACTCTGGAAGAAAATATATAATAAATACAATGTATTCATTTCATAATCATATTACGTTATTTTTAACAATGAAGTACATTTTCAAATAAAAAAATCTGTTGTGGCCAGCACAATACCTCTCGCCATTTTCATTTTATGTTGAATAGGGCGCGGCAAGTAATATAACTTTGGCGGCCTTGGCAAGCAGAAATGGGGGCCCGTGTCAGAATGAGAGCTAGTAATATACATAGGTGTCCAGTATCATAAGTTTTCATCCGAAACATTATGATTTTCCAAATCCATGTGGATTATTTTCCTCGACAATGGATGACAAATAAACATCAGAATATTTTGAAATTTTGAATGAAAAATTATGACATATGATAATTGTGACATCTATGTAAATAACTACTAGCCGTCATTCTGATACGGATCCTCATACCTGCTTGCTAAGGCCAACAAAGTCATATGACTGCTCGCGCCCTATACGTAACGAATTTAACATTTCTTGTATACACACAAATAATTGAAATTGTTTCTCTTCTTTCGTTCTATGAGAAATTTTATCCTACTATTCTAATATGTTCAAAATTCTTCAAATTCATTGACGGTATTAGCAGTATTTCTTAAAGATATAAATGTAATATTAACATACCTGTAATTTAAATACATATTAAATTTATAATACAATAATATATATTAAATGTACTCATACCTCCCAGAAAAATCTGACACTGACATTTTGCATTTATTTGTCAATTACAAAAATTTGAATATCACAACTGTTTTTCGGGCAACGAGATTTATTACAACAGATTATTCTATATTATTATATACTATATCTCCAAACCTACACGAGATATAATAAAGAATTTAATTATCTTTAATATTTGTAGTAACAAATATTCAAAAAATAATATTTAGAATTTTACTTTTTAGAAACTACCACTTTCGGTTGTCCAACTCTTCCCATTACTGTTAGATTGAGGAATCCGTAGTTATACAGATCTTTAGTCTTATAGAATTTGAGAAATCGTGTCTCCAACAACCTCACACACACACACACATCCACACACACACACACAGACATCATTGTAAAAATGTTAAAATCGGATTCTATGGACCTTAAATCGTGCTTATTCAATAAAATCTGCATATGCGATTTTTAGCATGAATCCAATACCTCTCTTAGCGACAGGTAAAAATTCAGGTAACGTATCCAACATAGGTATCTTGATAATTACGGGTCCAAATACATAATACCTTAGTTCGGCCCGTTTACATTGATGTAACAAGGCGTAAATCGAATGGAAGGAATCACTGTAGTCAAGAGGGCCAATTTTGTTAAGTCAGCAGATTCGCGTAGCAAAAGATACTTGCCGATCGCAGAATGAGTCAGTTAGCAGAGAATCGTCTTCCTTTATTTACACGCATTTAGTTATAAGAATTTCTCCAGTGTTACTTGTGTAGTATATAATCAACCTAGCTTATTTAAATATACATAAATATAAATTATCTCGGTGTGCGTATTTATTCAAACAAATCCTAATCACTGGTGAAGTGATGTGGCGAAGATCTACATCCAGTCGATACGCCCAGCAGTTCTGAGTTCATTGACCTGGCACGGGGTAAGTAAAATTATCCTTATTTCCCCCGCTCCCATCTCGGTCCAACCTACATGCTACGCTATAGGTGGTTCTGGAATGCCGTTTTACTAACCATCGGAATAGGTATTTATCATCGTCGTCATATCTGTTACATTTGGCGTTAGACGATAGTTGAATTCGTTTACTATTTGTTACAATTGTGGAT
The DNA here is from genome assembly GCA_951394225.1 of Harpalus rufipes. NCBI lineage: Eukaryota > Metazoa > Arthropoda > Insecta > Coleoptera > Carabidae > Harpalus > Harpalus rufipes. The sequence goes on from OX596283.1 coordinate 39,849,227, forward strand.
AATCGGTTGCTAACTGTTTCGTTGTCGCATTCCGGTAGCATCGCAAATAATAATTGTTACATTTTCAACAAACAAATTATAAAACCTATGCAAATGGTGAGATATTTGTACAAATTTCTTTTGACTATTTTAAAATATAGATTTTAAACTTACAAAAACTGAATATGTTATTTAAGTATTCCGCCATTTAATATTGAGTCACATCGCCTTTATTAGTAATATCAAGCTTTATTTTTTCAAAATGGGATTGAAGGAGCAGAACATGAAATTTATGTTAGGTTGAGTGCTGAAAACTTAATTTTTACAATGTAACATGCACACCATATTGATTTATAGTTTATGTTAATATTAATTTGTACAACTTTTGTAAAGGTAAGAGAAAACAAACTTTGTTACTTATTTTCCTGTATGCTACCAACAATATTATTATTATTATTATATACAGCTGAAAGAAATCTGTAGAAATATCTAACCATTTGTGTAGATTTTATAATTTGTTGAAAATATAAACAGGAATTATTATGAGTTTGTGCTCGTATGACAATGGAAATGAATCCCCTATTGAGAAACCACATAAGTCCAATAAGCAAAAATTTCAGGAGACAAAAACTGTCAAAGAATATATTGGACAAAAAAGAAGGTAGAATTTATTACTCTTTAAATTATTTATGGTTTTCCAGGTGGTTCTATGATTAAAATTTTGGAAAACATGTAACTGAACAATGAGAAAAAAAAACTTGTTTGCTTGACTTATATTGTTTCTCAAACTGAGGTACTTTTTTACAAAAATTGTGTGCTGAACAGTTAAATAAAACATATAAATTTGTATAAATTGTTAATGAAATGATTTATTAAGCATAAAAAACAATATTAGTAAAAAAATTGTAATATTCCGAATTATTTAAATTGAAAGAAAAAATATTTAAAAATATTCTCTCAGAATTATATATTCATCCCAATTCTGTAACATATATAGCTACTAACTCTTAGCGATATTGCTACATCAAATAATCAATAATAATAATAATAATAATAATAAACTTTAATGATTAATCAAAGGCGGGGGTTCAGCCAGAGGCTGCTTTTCAACCCAACCCAATACATACATAATAGGTACATAAACACGAATACAATGCGTTACTGTTGAAAAATAATACATATGTGTATAAGTTGAAAAACAAAGAGAACATTGAAAAGCAAAATATAATCAATTAGATACAATATTTTGAGTCAGCAAAGAACAAGTTTTAGCAGATCGTACAGTTATTATGTCTAGTTAATAATTAATTTTTTTAAATGATGCTTAAAAGAATTGACGGACAGAGATTTCATGTCGGTTTGTATAGTGTTGTAGAGAGTTGGTGCTAAGTATGAAAATGAACACTTAAACTTGGATTTTTTGAAAGAATGCACAATATATAAATCCTTGATACGTAAACTGTAGTTATATTGTTTGGGAATAAGTTTGTCAACCAAATATGAAGGTGTACGAGTTACTAAGGTTTTATGTACCAAAGACAGGTATAATTTTTTGGTACGAGATTCTATATCTTCCAATTTCGCTATTTCTCTGTAACTTGAAATATGATCGTATTTACGCACATTATATACATAACGTAAGCAAGAGTTCTGAATCATTTTTATTCTATGTTTATCGGCTTGAGACAAATTTGGTACATACACACATGCGCAATAATCGCGAACACTGAATAAAATAGGACAATAGTTGCCTTTACATTTGTTTCACTTGGTTATAATTTTTAGCAATGTTACTAAGACAGTAACTTTTTTACGGAATTGGGATGAAGAACGTAGAAAACATTCATTACGATATTTACTGGCATTTTGCTTTAAACCAGTACAAGATTTCTTTATTTCGTAAATAATTTAGTACCTATCACTTTTTTTTACAAAAGTGTAAATTATTAAAATATGTTTCAGAACTCATAATACAACACTAATATAACCTTTTACATAACATAAACTAAAAGATTATATTAAGAAAAATCAGAAAGTATATTCCAACACATTTAAGAGAGAGACACAATATCAGTGACTAATGTTTCACATTTAAATCAAATTTTAACTTCTCTACCATGAGAGTACTGTACTTCTGATTTCTGATGTATACTGTTTCTGACATAAATAAGTATGCATTTACTTTCGTAGAATTCGGATTTGAAAAAATCTCAATATTAAAACACGTATTTTCTCAAATATGTGATTCAAATGTCAACGGTAGAAAACCTAATAATTGTTAATGTATTTCAAGTATCATAATAAAATAGTAATATTTAATATTTAATGCATGCATAATGTGAAATATTATTGAGGACATAAAAACAAAAATGTGTCCTTTTTTCATTTCTCATCTTTATTGTACATCTTTGAAATATAACCTCCCTTGTTCCATCTCTCTCCCTCCTATGTGAAATTGCATTCTCCTCTACATACCGTCATTTATCGCTGGAAATTATGACTGTACGTTATGTGACACTTTTATAATGCATACGTGAAATTAAAAATTACTAAAAATGTATAAAATTCTCGCTCGTAAAATTTATTACTCTACTAAGTTGCAACGACCCCTTGGCGAATGAAATTTGTTTGTGAAGGGATTAAGTTTGTTTACAGATTCTGTTAAAAATAGAGCTTTAACACTTTATTCTGTCTCTATTAAATTCGAAAAAGAAAGACGATATCCTGGGTTAAAACAACGAGTTTAAACTTTGCGAAACTTTGTATTTGTGTTGTTTCGAAAGAGGAATATATTTTTAAAAAGCCCTACTGGATTTTTCAATAGTTCTCTAGAAGTTTTCTCCGTAGTTTGAATAGTTTTCTGAAGTTTTTTTTCTTTTTAATTGCTCTTAAAGACTGCAGGAAATTACTGGTGGTATTATCATAAATTATAGCTACTCTCAATCTCTTAAATTGAACATAAATATTAAAAGCAGTGAACTAATAAACTGATTACTAATTTATATTAACTTCACTATTTACATAGATTTTCTGTGTAGCTTTGTCAAACATCAATACCTACTGAATAATTAGTGAATATTTTATTTTTCATTGACTATTACATTATATTGCAAAGTTTATAAAATTTAGATTTATAGGGCCATTCTGCAAGATCGTTATGACATAACGAATCGGTAAAACGTTATATCGTCATGGTAATAATGAAAATCGTTTAATAGGCTTATTCTGTAAACGATCGTTATGACATTTTTCATTGTTAAATCGTTATCATAACGATAATCGTTAAAGTGGTATTCTGTAAACAATAATTTAATTCTATATAACGAAAAAAAGATACCGATATCGTTATTTCTTAACGATTGGAAAAATCATTCGTTATCTAAACGTTTTGTCAATAATTCAGTATTTTTATTCATGTCAAAATAAAATTGCTATTATGTTGAATAGTGATCTCAAAAACCAGTCATATTACAGTTTTCTGCAAGGTAATATTAAAATAATTTAAAGTTTTTATTAGTAGCGCCTAGCGCAAGCTTCCCAATTTGTCTACAGATGCTAGTAGTTGCTCTAGCATAACCTACAAAAAGAAAAAGAATGGTCCGACAGCTGACAGGTTGACAGGAGACTCCAACCAGGACTAATCTAACCTAGAAGTTTTATGTGTGATATTGAATTATTTTAGATATTTCATTTAAAATTATAATTTGATTTTAGGAAATAAAGTTCTTAACTTGATCCCAAGGTAATTATTTTTCAAAATGTGTTACATAATACGAATACGAAGATAACGATTATCGTTAAGTAGAAATAACAATTTTCATAATAACGATTTCATTATGGTAACGATTCGATTTTATAGAATAGGCCTATTATTATCATATTAGACAAATTTGTTTAGAGAAATTTGATTCAAAAGATATTCAGTTATTATAATACAAGAGCTTCGAAAATAACCAAATGTACTGCCGACTAATAGCCGTAACTCATACTTCCTACAATTTAAATTTTCCAGTCCATTCCGAAAACGAAGATAACCGACCTCGCTTCGTTTTTTTACCTTCCGTTACCTTCAGGTAAGGAAGACATTGTCTTTGGTAAAAAATTCAATGATGAGTTTTTATATAACCATGGAAACAGCTACTACATTAAGAAAATTCTAAAAGACAGATTTCAGTGTCAATGAAAAGTAAATGAATGTCACAGAGAGATGAGAATGTTGAGATAGATGTTGGGGAAGACACGGAAAGATAGGATACGGAATGAGAGGATATTATTTCATGTGGTCTATTTGTTATAAGGAGTGTGGAGTTCAGTTGTCGATAAAAATCATATAATAGCAAAAAATGAAATTTTGAATGAAAAATTATGACATTTGTCAGTTTTGGACATAATTAATAGGTGTCATTCTGATACGGGCCCCCATATCTGATAGCTAAGGTCAGAAAAGTCACGTGACTGCTAGCGCCCTATGGAATTTGTACATAATACAGAGGATTGACGGTAGGTAATGTGCTGGTCACATCAGATTTTTTTTAATATAACGTATTAAACAAGTAATTCATAATAATACATTTATTATTTGCAAAGAAAAATTATGAAACGCGTACATTTTCTTATTTCTTAAGATGAGGCTGTGCTTTCCATACCTCCTCTGACGAGTCACCACTGCATTGACTATTTTCCGAATGTGGTATGTAACCATAATAGAATTTCAATGTATATAACTCTATTGTAATGATAAAAATTAAACATAATAATATACTTATTTAAAATTGAATGTTTTGGAACGGAGATAAGGTAACGTCAGTATTGTCCGATTGCATATCTTTGTGTACCACGCTTGGGCCATATTTACGACACTTTACCCCTTTTTCTGAAACGATTAAAATATGGAGCATTCTCAGAACAAATGATGAAAAATTTAAATATATCATTTGAATTGATCAAGTGAAATCAGCAACAAATTGTATTCCGGCCCGATCTGATCCTCTCCCAGTTTGTTGGGGATATGCAAAACAGCTTAGCGTGTTATTCTAGGCCCGTCAAACCCTTATCAGGGCCGCCGCATCCGAGTTTAGCTGGACCGAGGATGCACGAGTTTTGCGGGTGATTAACTTTTAACTACACAATGTTTCCCATATTTCAGTTATTAACTAACGGGGACTTCATCATGAATGGAATGATGAAGTTTTGAGATGAATAGTGAATGAATGAGGATTGATAATGTATGTACAAGAGATGCTAACTGATGCCACGAGGAAGATGAGATAATTTTGAATAATATTGTGGATTCATTAGCTATGAAGGTAAAATTCAATGCCAGGCATATAATAAATAATACCAGATTCTCATTTACAAAGTGTGGTTTTTTATATTACTATATACAAATGTTTATGGACTTCAGTTTTCATTTTTAATGGGCGATACTAAAGGACAAAAGAAGATGATAAATCTTAAAAACAATTTAATAAAAGTTGTGATACCACTTTTGAGTTATTTGAAAATTAGATAATTTGTTTCAACATAATAATAATAATTTAATAATTATTATTCAATACTAATCATTCCCATCTATTTTCCATACCAATTTTAAGTACTGGGATTTTGCGTTTCATGATTTAACGTTTTATCCTTTACGCATCATATGTTCCTTAGTAAGATAAATGCATATCGGATAACTACTTGAAATCTGTTATATAGGGAATACAATGTTATTTTTACCTTCTGCCACCTTTAGGTAAGGAAGGTATTGTCTTTGGTCAAAAAATTCGATAGGAAGTTTCTAATGAATAAGCACGTTTTGAGTCCCTAGAATACGAATTTACTATTTTTACGATGATGTCTGTATGTATGTGTGTGTATGTGTCTGTGTGTTTGTGCGTGTGTGTGAGTGAGTGTGTGTATGTGACGATCGTTTTGAATCGCATAACTCCAATTCCACGAATCCAAAAATTACATTTTTTTCGTATTCCTCAAATTTAGATCCATATGCAGACGTGATTAGATTTAGGTTACAATTAGGCAGTGGTCACACTGGACAAGTGGGATCGACTAACGCCGATTGATTGCGATCGAATAAAAATTAAACTAACACTAGCTTATGGGAATGGTCACACTGCATGCATCCACTATGGTCGAACGATGTCGAACGTCGACGAGCGGTTTGATATATCAAACATGTTTGATTTTCTAGTCGATCGCCAGCGATTGATGTATTTACGCATGCTCAGTGTTGTCATATTTTTCATGCCAACTTAACTGTTTTGACATTTGTGTACAGGTTAAAAAGAATATTGTTAGAATATTACAGCCATATTACTAGTATCATGACGGAAATGTGAAGAATTAACGAAATAGACCATAGTTGAAAAACTGTGTAAGAAATAATGTACAATTTTATGATCAAAGCACACCAGGATACAGTAATAATTGTAAGACAATGGAAAAATTATGGATGCAAATTTGTCTAATATTAAAAACAAAAACGCATAAGGTTTGTCATTTATTTAAATATTCCTGAAAACATATATTTGCGGCGTTACAGTGCAAGAAAAAAATAATTTTCTTTCAATTTAAGTTGGTATCATTTTTGTGGAAATATTTACGTCGATTCATGCAGTGTGACATATCTCCTAAAATTTCGGTCGGTCGCTATTAATCTACGACAGTTGATCTTGGTTGATCGTTTGCATTCTACTCAATGTGACCACTGCCTTAGTCAACCGGGAATCTCTCAATTGCAACTTTTAACAATTTTTCTTGAAACGCAGTTAAATATCATTATTGACATAATATTATTATAAATTTTAATGAATGTATTATTCTCTATACAATTTTATTGCATGCTATACTTCATATTCAATAGATATAGAGGTAAAGAATTATAAAGATATTAAATTTCATACATCAGCCATCTATGCTAACCATGGAAAATGCTAATATATTCAGATAGATCAAATTAACAGATGTCAATATCAATAAAAAGAAAATGAATGTTGCAGAGAGATGAGAATATTGAGATAGATGTTGCGGAAGACACGGAAATATAGGGTAAGGATTTAAAGGAAGAGAAGATACAAGAGAGACAATTACATTGGTTTAATCATGTCATGAGGAGAGATGAAGAATATATTGACAGAAGAATAAATAGCTTAGTAATAGGAGGTTGAAGAAACAGAGGAAGACCAAAGATAAGATGGAAGGACTGTATTGCGGAAGACTTGCGAGAAAAGGAACTGAATGTGGACGACACGCAAAACAGAAATGCGTGAAAGAAAATAAAAAAATTGCGACCCCTAACTAATGGGAAAAGCAAAAGAAGAAGAAGATGTCAGTGTCAAGTGAAATTTGCATAGCCCACACGCCAGTCGTGAAACTGCAGTAAACATGAGTTGTATCCTTTCGATTAATTGCACAGAGATATACGAAGAAATAGCGACCCCTAACGAATGGGAAAAGCAAAAGAAGAAGAAGATGTCAGTGTCAAGTACAATTTGCATAGTTTGTTTATGAAATAATTTTACTGTAAATTTAGAATCTTTTGCAAGAAGATTTATGTATGGAATTTGTACACAGGATTAACGGAAGGTAATGTGCTGACCACATCAGATTTTTAAAATTTTGCTGTAGTTACATACCTATTAATTTTAGAGACATGTTGTAAATACAAAACGTGTTCTGAATTAAAAGCTACACAATATGAGATATTAGATCTGCCGTCAAACAAACAGAATAGTTCCATGGCACTCTAAAATATACTGTAAATTGTGAAATTAAATGTCGGTTTTTCGTAAAATAAATAAAAATTGCATTATTTTAGTCTCATATTGTGTAGTTTTTAATTCTCAGCAATTTTTGTATTTACAAATTTCCTCTAAAATTAATGGGTCAGTAACTACAGCAAAATAAAAAGATAACGTATTTTGTACATATCAAATTACAAATAGACACCCGGTATAAGTGTACTTAAATGTGTATTTCAAATAAAATGCATAAATTTGATTTTTAGTCATGTCAGAAAGCAACATTAGCAATGTGTGTAGGTACATCTACTGTAGGTACAGAAACATTAATTTCTTTCCAATAAACATTAGATATGTAACTTCAGGAAAAAAATATTTTAATTGAAAAACTAGAAAAGATTTACAAAGTTTGTGAATGCTTGTTGGCGTTAGTTAGTACGTTAATTAGTAGTCTGGAGCGAGATAAGGCACATATCTTGCGCCCGTCTTCTCCGGATGCTGGGTGCAACATTAACAACGCCGCGGAACGCCCCTGAATACATCTATCACCTACTCATAAGCAGATGGTTGCTCTGTTCGCCTCTACCAAGTTTTCAACATTACTTTCCCAAACATATTTGCATAGCATATAGCAGATAATACACACGGTAATTACTTCTTGGAACTATACTTCGTTGAAAGTTGAATAAAGTTTATTTGAAAACATACATCAATGTAGAGAAATGTAGAGAAAAAAACTGTAACTGTAGTTAATAGTTATTTGTGGTATGTATTATGTTGCAAATAAGTCACGCGAGAAAAGTGTTAGCCCACGAGGCCTTAGGCTGAATGGGGTACTTTTCTTAAGTGACTTATTTGTAATAACACACGTATAATATATAAAACTTTACCCAACACCGCTACGTTTTATATATTTTAAGATTTATGAAATTTCATTTGACAAATGACAAATCAATTTGATTTGACAGCGACATGCAAAAATCAACTGATCGAAAATGACAAGAGATGACCGTGGTTATCCTAGCAAGTTGTTTGTTTGAAAAAATAATAAATAAATTGTTCTGTCAGTCTGAAAAACATTTATTCTGTGATTCTGCTATTACATTTTTTGTGGCGATGGAAGAAAATTTAGTTATTCCCGAAAACATTCAAGAATCAGCTAAATTAGTGTGCTTCAATTTAATATCTGAAAAATCTAGGGTTCAGTACGAAGAAGATTTTCATCAATTTTACTGATGGAGGGAGGAAAAAGGAATTAGTTGTATAAATGAAGAAATAATACAGGCTTATTTTGCTGAAATTGGAAAGAAGAGTTTAAGTTCCTCAATCTGGACAAAATATTCGATGCTAAAATCAACATTAATTAATATGGTTTGATTATAGGTCATACAAGCCAAAAAGGCCAAATGCCTGGAAAAAGAACAATTTTTGAAAATGGCACCGGGCAGTGAATATTTGATGATTAAGGTATCTAATTTCTGGCTACTTGTATAAATTTATTTTTTATTTCGTTTCTTTTTACCTGTCGCTAAGAGAGGTATTGGATTCATGCTAAAAATCGCATATCCAGATTTTATTGAATAAGCACGATTTAAGGTCCCTACAATTCGATTTTAACATTTATACAATAATATCTGTCTCTCTGTGTGTGTGTGTGTGTGTGTGTGTGTGTGTGTGTGTGTGTGTGTGTGTGTGTGTATGTGTGTGTGTGTTTGTTAGCTTGTTGGAGATACGATTTCTCAAATTCTATAAGACTCAAGATCTGTTTGACTACCGGAGGTGGTAGTTTAAAAAAAATTCTAAATATTATTTTTTGAAAATTTGTTACTACAAATATTAAATATAATTAAATTCTCAATCTGACACATTTAATTTTTTTTATCATATCGCGTATTGGTTTGGAGATATAGGATAAAATAATATAAAACAATCTGTTGTAATAAATAACGTTGCCCAAAAAACAGTTGAGATATTTAAATGTTTGTAATTGACAGATAAATACAAAATGTCAGTGTCAAAAATCAGCAGTTTTAATAACATTACTGGAAGATTTTTCTGGGAGGTAGGAGTAACATTTAAGATATATTATTGTATTATTAATTAAATATGTATTTAAATTATAGGTATGGTAATATTACAAATATCCTTAAGAAATACCGCTAATACCGTCAATGAATTTGAAGAATTTTGAACATATTAGAATAGTAGGACAAAATTTCTCATAAAACGAAATAAGATATACAATTATTTGTGTGTACAAGAAATGTTAAATTCGTTAATTATAGGGCGCGAGCAGTCATGTTATTTAGTTGGCCTTGGCAAGCAGATATTATGAGGATCCGTGTCAGAATGACGCCTAGTAGTTATTTACATAGATGTCACAATTGTCATATGTCATAACTTCTCATTCAAAATTTCAAAATATTCTGACGTTTATTTGTCATCCATAGTACGGAATATACTTGTCGAGGAAAATAATACACAAGGATTTGGAAAATCATTATGTTTTGAATGAAAACTTATGATACTTGACACCTATGTACATTATTACTAGCTGTCATTCTAACACAGGCCCTCATATGTGCTTGCCAAGGCCAACAAAGTCACACATAACTGTTCGCGCCCTATGCAACATATAATGAAAATGGCGAGAGGTATTGTGCTGGCTACAACAGATTTTTTTAGGTTGCATTATTAATGGGTATTGCTGGGCCATGTCTTTTTAATGAACTGACAAATCTATCAATTGATCACATTCAGGACAAGGGGTCATATCTACACATTTAAATTCCTGTTATAAAAACAAACAAAGCACGTAGTTTTATCTTTATTGAAGAAGGGTATCCTGTCAATCTCAATCCTATTGAGCTTTACAAAAAGTATACCGTGAGTATTTTTTAACATGAAACATGAGATTTGCCATATCCATGGTTACGATTTGATTGACAGCAATGTATTTGCCTGACTCATTTAAAATGAAACATAAGGGACAATTTTGACATTTGTTACTCTCTCAGTGTCAAAAAACCAATTTGAAATACAATGGTTTATACTGTGGAAGAGAAGGTGCAGATTATTACGTGGTATTATTCGAATTTTAATCCAAGTTTAATGCAAGTGTCGGACTTGTTCCGCGCTTCATTTCCTGACAGGTCTACACCAAGTGCAGCAATAATTTTAAGAATACCTTTAGAGGATATTGTTGCGTCCAGCCTGCATATAACAGAAGGAATAGATCCTGTAACATATTAACTGCGCAGAAAAAACATGAAATTCTGACTTATATACAAATACAAAATAAGAACAGATTAACATTAAGAGAGATTGGGCAAGCTACTGCTGTAAGAAAAGCTACTGTACACAGATTATTTAAAAAGGTGCATTACAGATCATACCATTTCCAAAATCACCAGGAGTTAGTTATGGACGACACGAGACGAAGAATAAATTTTTGTGAAAGAATGTTTGAAAACGTTAATAACAATTCAGATTTGCTGCAAAATATATATTTTACGGACGAAGCAACTTTTTATTTACATGGTGAGGTAAATTCACAAAATTGTCGGTATTGGTCCAGGGAAAATCTACATTTCTATCATAGTACGAGGACTCAACGACCCGAGAAAGTTAACGTTTGGGCTGGCATAATAGGAACCCACATTATTGGGCCATTTTTTATTAACGGGAATATTACTACACAATATTTAAATATAATACTTCTGTCAAATTCATTCCCTATGTTTCATTTTAAATGAGACACGCAAATACATTGCTGTCAATCAAATGTCAAGTCGTAACCATGGATATGACAAATCTCATGTTTCATGCTAAAAAATATTCACGGTATGTCTTTGCGTCCTCATCGCAGATTATTTTTGAACTATTAAAAACAAAAATGCACTATTCAACCAGACGGAATTAATTCTCTTTCAAAGATACCTTTTAAAATTGCATCTTATTTAATACTGCTAGACGCAAAATTATATACTAGCTACAGTTTAAAGCGATCTTCCGCCAGTCTGTTAGCAAATGCTGGTGGAGATATCATTGCTCTGAAGCGACATGGTGGCTGGAAATGATCCACTGTGGCAGAAGCATATGTTGAGTAGTCGGTTAATGCTTATATATACAAGAAAAAGTGTAATCTTTGACAGAAAATGTAACATAGTAAAACTAGTGATCTATGGCATTAGTGACTTATGACCCACTTTATTTTTTTAAAATCAGCATAATTATAACGCTATAAACAGCAGGTGTTGGATAAACATTTTTGATGAAATATACTTAGGTAAATAAATAAATATATCATCACGGCATATTACCCATTACTGGGTGTTCCAATCTGCTTTGTACGCATATTTCGGTAATGATGATGACATATTTGTACCGTGAGGGCGTTTACCAGGCGTCACCTCACGGGTACTCATTGCTGGCGTGGAGAGTGCACCACAGGGGTCAATTTTGTGTTATTTAGAATTCTAAATATTTGGCGTCGGTCGGGATCGAACCCGGTTCCCCAGATTCGCGACCAGACACTCAGGCACACGGTCACGAGACCCCATGAAATATACAGGGTGGGGCAGAAAAACCTATCCGATTTCAAATCCCTTTTTCTCAAAAGAGGAAGCAGGTAGAGTAGTGGGGTAAAAACCGTTAGAAAGCCGGTTTTATGCCATTTGTCAGTAGTCAACATGCCTTGGTCTGGTGAACATCGTGCTTTTGTTATTGAGCGGTTTATCGAATGCGGCGGTTCGATAATTGCTACACAACGTGCTTTTCGAATTCATTTCGGACTCGGGCGTCATGATCCTGTTCCACATCACGCTACGATTAAAGTGTGGGTGTCAAATTTTAGACAGACGAGTTCAGCATTGAAAAAGAAGTCGCCTGGACGTCCCAGGACAGCAACAGGACCTGAAAACGTGGCCAATGTAAGAGCCGCGATTGAGCGCTATTGTTTCATGCTGGAAAATTTTCTTAGACCCAAAATGGAAGAAAATGGCGTGGAAAATGTGTGGTTTCAACAGGATGGGGCAACCGCCCACACATCGCGACGATCAATGGACATTCTCAGGGAACTGTTTCCCGGTCGCCTCATTTCCCTGAGAGGTGATCTTGGCTGGCCGCCGCGCTCACCGGATCTCACTCCATGTGACTTCTTCCTTTGGGGTTACCTCAAATCGAAGGTTTACCAGCATCGACCAAGGACCCTTCTTGCTTTACGAAGGGAAATTGCTCGGGCAATTGAAGAAATTCCTGTGGAAATGACGGTGAAAATCATGGAAAGCTACCGCGAGCGCCTAAATCAGTGTATCCGCTCCCAAGGACGACATTTGAGTGATGTGCTTTTCAAAACTTAAATTTAAAAATGGCATAAAATTTGCGATATGTTAATAAAAAATTTTTTTGACAAGTTGAGTGGTTTTAATTTTATAACGTTTTGAAATCGGATAGGTTTTTCTGCCCCACCCTGTACTTTATGTTTGTAAATGAATTTCTGATTAAATTCGGGCATATCTTGGCCCATTTGAAAGAGTGTAACAACCCCGAATCTCGTGTTCTGCTATGGATTGCAGGAAGAAAGCGTAAATTTCGCCCGTACAGAAAGAAATTATTTATATGAGCACTTTAGTCGGTCTCCCGCTACGCCAACGTTATAATAGCATTTAATGACGTCATTAGAAGCCCTGCTAAGATATTGACTACCTTACACGAGTAAAAGCAGAAGAATGGAACCATCTATCAAAGCCGAGAAGGCAATCATAAATCTTGCGAATATTCTTTCTCCTCGCGGTACGCTCCGTCGCTTAAATACTATTTTGTTCTTCAGAAAAAATGTTTTATCCGGCTTTTTATATGCAAAGATCTGGCTATTGGAGGAGGGAATAAATAATGAATAAACAAGGTGAAATATTAGGTGTTCAATCACTCAGGTGACAGTTTGAACAATGTAAGTACTCGGGGATGGAATGGAATTATTTCGCGCTCAATATTCCAAAGAGCACACTCGGTTCGAGATCAGTGCATTAAATTATTTTTCTTTCATCCTTCAAAACTCCTACGTGGAGTTAGAGATGGGAATTCTACCATTCCACCTGTTTGTTGAAAAGCTTTACTGGAATTTCAATTTACTCAAATAGATCCATAGAATGCAGAAGGTTTGAGTTTACAATTAACTGGTTTGTTTGGTCTTACAGATTGTTTCTCGAAAATTAAATAGGTCTGAGTAATATTTTATTAATAGCAAAGCGTTGATATTTGAGAAAGATGTTGGCTAAGTAGTGGTACAGGGATATTATTTTTATTTTCACCTACCAGACGAAAAAAATCTGTTGTGACCAACACAATACCTCCCGCCATTTACCTATGGGGTATAATTTTTATATTACTTTATAAATTTATCCATAGAATATACAGAAAAAGTATTAAAACAAACCTGTAGAAAATGGAATAATCTTTAACTTTTATAATAACAAATTGCGATAAAAATACATTTAAAGATATTTTTTGAGGAAAAACTATCTTGAGCTTGAAGTAAACTGCCATTTCCGGTTATCCGATTGCCACCAAAATATAATGGCTTCTTTCTATATTAGAATAAAGTAGAAATACATGTTTTCAAAACTTTTTGAATGATAGTATTTGAGTTAGAGCGTAAAGAGGATCCACACCCACACACACCCATACACAGGCATAATCGTGAAAATGTTAAAAATGGATTCTAGAGACCTTAAAACGTGGTCATTTACTAAAATCTCGATATGCGATTTTTAGCACGATCCCTATATCTCCCTTACCAGGGGTAGCGGGAGGTAAAAAAAAGAGGTATATTATTATTGTTATTAATCAGTTGCGCTAATCAATTTTGTCAATGCGTCATGTAAGATCTATTGTAACATGGCCTAATATAATTTTCTGGAAGCAATTCCAGAATCAGTTCCCCGATCTCATTTGCCGTGCGGCAAGTTTTACCTAGATGGTTAGGTCTTCTTACCGCCACAGCTGGAGATGTTGAAAAACAAGGGTAATTTTTTTGACAGGGTGTTCATATTATTTTGTCCACTATTGCTATCTCGAGCACTATAAGAGCTACGAGGTCAGTTAAATTAGCAAACAAATTCTATTTCACTAGACTATTACTTTCTCAGTGATAAAATAAATTTTATTTACGAAGGAAAGCTTGATATGTACGAAAGTTTATATTTTGTTTTATTCATAGCACTCATGTTATAATCAGATTTAAATGAAATCTACACCATTTTCATTTGCAGATTTCTCAAATATTCTTTAAAATTAGTGCATGATATACAGGGTAAGTCTGGGAAGAATCCCCCCCCCTCTTTAACTTTCTTATTATAAGTAATAAAAAAATGGCTCATATAAAAGTTTTATTATTTTAAATATATATTTTTAATAGCAACCTATAAATAAAAAATTCAAAAAAAATAAGATGATTGAGATATATGAGAAATAATTTTTATTCAAATATTCTAGCTGGTTATGTGAAAATAAATAATAAATTAATAGATAAATAAGTTAATAATAAGTAAGTAATAATAAATAAGTATCAAACAAATGTATACCTTGTTAATGTTAACATTGTTACATTGTTGTTGTTTAATTCCACATAGCCATCTATAATATTTGAATAAAATTATTTCCCGTATATCTCAATTATCTTATTTTTTGAATTTTTTCAAATACATTAATAAAAAATCTGTTGTGGCCAGCACAGTACCTCTCGCCATTTTCATTTTATCTTGCATAGGGCGCGAGCAGTTATTTGACTTTGTTGGCCTTAGCAAGCAGATATGGGGGCCCGTGTCAGAATGAGAGCTGGTAATATACATAGGTGTCAAGTATCATAAGTTTTCATTCGAAACATTATGATTTTCCAAATCCATGTGGATTATTTTCCTCGACAAGTATATTCCATACTAATGGATGACAAATAAACAGAATATTATGAAATTTTGAATGAAAAATTATGACATATGACAATTGTGACATTTATGTAAATAACTACTAGCCGTCATTCTGACACGGATCCTCATATCTGCTTGCCAAGGCCAACAAAGTCACATGGCTGCTCGCGCCCTATAAGTAACGAATTTAACATTTCTTCTACACACAAATAATTGAAATTGTTTCTCTTCTTTCGTTCAATGAGAAATTTTATCCTACTATTCTAATATGTTCAAATTCATTGACGGTATTAGCGGTATTTCTCAAGGATTTATGTAATATTGACATACCTGCAATTTAAATAAATATTTAATTAATAATACAATAATATATATTAAATGTACTCATACCTCCCAGAACTGACACTGACATTTTGCATTTATTTGTCAATTACTAAAATTTTAATATCGCAACTGTTTTTCTGGCAACGAGATTTATTACAATAAATTATTCTATATTATTATATAATATATCTCCAAACCTATACGAGATATAATAAAAAAATTAAATTTGTCAAATTGAGAATTTAATTATCTTTAATATTTGTAGTAACAAATTTTCAAAAAACAATATTTAGAAATTTTATTTTTAGAAACTACCACTTCCGGTTGTCCAATTGTTACCAGAACCTATTCAACTCTTCCCATTACTGTTAGATTGAGGAATCCGTAGTCAAACAGGTCTTTAGTCTTATAGAATTTGAGAAATCGTATCTCCAACAACCTCACACACACATCCACACACACACACACACACACACACACACACACACACACAGACATCATTGTAAAAATGTTAAAATCGGATACTATGGACCTTAAATCGTGCTTATTCAATAAAATCTGGATATGCGATTTTTAGCATGAATCCAATACCTCTCTTAACGAGAGGTAAAAATAATACATCGTTGAAAAGATAAAAAATAGCGGTTTATATATTAGTAAAATAATTATAGGTTGCTATTTAAAAAATAAAAGTTGATAGTCATATTTTGTAAACCTGACTTTATAAAAAATATCTACAACTGCCATAAAATAGTATATTTAAAATAAAAAACTTTTATATGAGCCATTTTTTCTATTATAATACTAAAGTTAAAGGGGGGGGGCATCTTTTCATACTCAGCCTGTATGTAAATCGTTGGTTCCTATTTAAATAAGAAAGTTGTATCCCGTATTTTGAGAACCACTGGTAGAAAAAAATAATAGTCTAGTACCTAAAATAGAAATTGTTTCCTAATTTGATCAACCTCGTGGTTCTTATAGTTCTCGAGATGGCAGTAAAATGAATACCCAGTATAGTAATAAAAAAAATAAAGCTTAGCCACATATAAGTCTGATCTCAACTGTTCCCGAGAAAAACGAAAAATCGAAGAAAAACTGCCAAGATAGTGTATGATCAATCAAAATTTTGTATTGTAAGTAAATAGACTATAAAAAATAATTAAATTTAATTTGAAACATTTTTCTTAATTTATAATAGATACGAAGTTATTTGAAAATTAAATATTGGCCAAGGTCGCCACATTTCACTTAGTACAAAAGCAAATCTAAGATGATCTCTGATATGTAAACAAAAAGTCCCATTTAATTGAAGTCGTAACTCTTGTAGTTTCTGAAATAACAGAGGTAAACCCAGTAAAAATTCATTTTTTACTGCCTTATATCACGGAAAGTATTGAAGATTGGATGCTGATTAAGCTTTTTTACTCATTTTGGTCAGTACTATATGCCCTTAATTTTTTTACCCTTTTGTTTAATACCCTGTGTTTAATGTATTCTTCGTCCTGTTCGAAAAGTTAACAGATACTGTTTTCTCCTATATCAATGTTACAGTGATGGTATTTCAGAGGGTAATGACCAGTGAGAATTCCTGTCATAGTTCTATGTCCTTATTGTTAAGAACTAATAGCACTTTGGCGTTTGTTGATGAATAAGGTATAGAAATCAGATTCAGATTCATTTTAATAGAAATGTTCACAACTTGAAACTAAACGGACAAAATACTAACAACCGGTGTTGCAACTCGACACGGCGCGGACTAAATGCGCCGTACTACAGGCACAGGCTCACTAGTCAACAATCACAAACATATAATATAAAAATCTGATGTGGCCAACACAATACCTCCCGTTTAATTTAATTTTTATTCATGTAAATATTTAAAATTAAATTTAATTTAAATACCAGGTTCGATCCCGACCGACGCCAAATATTTCGAATTTTAAATGGCACAAAAATTACTCCTGTGGTGCACTCTCCGCGTCAGCAATAAGTGCTCGTGAGGCGACACCTGGTAAACGGCCGCATGGTACAAATATGTCATCATCGTTACCGAAATCTGTGTATACAAAGCAGATTGGCAGACCCAGCAATGGGTAATATGCCGTGATATATTTATTTTACTTATTTATATACTTTCCTAGATTCATTGCTGGCGTGGAGAGTGCAACACAGGGGTTAATTTTGTGCCATTTAAAATTCTAAAATATTTGGCGTCTTTCATAATCGAATCCGGTTCACCAGATTCGCGTGAAGTGACGCGTGGTATACGTCCGCACTGTACAAATATATCATCATTATTACCAACATCTGTGTAAAAAGCAGATTGGCTCGCCCAGCAATGGGTAATATGACGTGATGATATATATTTTTATTATCTTACCTATATTCCTACATATTTACTTATGCTGGAAACTGTATTAAGTTCCTTTCCATATAATTATTGTTCCATTTACTATTTACTTTTTAAAATGTTAGGTACCATTATTATTTGAAATGATTAGTTTGTTAACAGTGACTGTTAATTACATACATTTGAGATCTGAACTGTGTAACCATAAAATATATACAAAAAGTATTAACGCGAACCTGTAGAATATTTAAAAAACTTTAATTTTTATAATAACAAATGTCGAAAAAATAACATTTAAAGGTATTTTTCAAAGAAAAGCTATTTTGAGCTTCCAATAAAGTGCCATTTCCGGTTATCTGATTTACACCAAAATCTAATGACATCTTTCCATAAGAGTAAGGTAGGAATACAAGGTATCAAAATTTTCTGAACGATAGTATTTGAGTTTCACACACACACACACATACCTACATACAGACATCATCGTGAAAATGTTGAAATTGGATTCTAGGGACCTTAAAACGTGGTCATATTTGACAAAATCTCGATATGCGATTTTTAGCACGATCCCTATACCTCCCTTACCAAGGGTAGCGGAAGGTAAAAATGACTATGAAACCATGAGAAATGTAATACAATATCTTACTGATAACAAATTTATACATAAAATTAAGTTGAAAACCATATATACATGAGTATAGTGTTGCAATCGTATTATATTAATGTATCATAACGGGGTCCCAATAACCCAGTTGTTGAAGGGCCCCAAAAATACATACAATAAAAAACAAAATTAATGATGCATATAGAAATCATTCTAAAAATTGCATATCAAGGTTATATGTTTTAAGTTCCTTAAAATTTGGGTGACCAACTATACCTCCCTTACCAACGGTAGCGGGAGGTATAGAGATCAAGCTAAAAATCGCATATCGAGATTTTGATAAATGACCACGTTTCACAACTGTGTATGTGTAAGTGTGTGTGTGTGTGTAAGTGTGTGTGTGTGTGTGTGTGAGTGTGTGTGTGTGTGTGAGTTGTGAGTGTGTGTGTATGTGTGAGTTTGTTTGTATGTGTGTGAGTGTGGATCTTCTGGTCACTCTAGCTTAAATACTATCAACTGCAGAATTTTGAAACCTTGTATTTCGACCTTACTAATATGGAAAGAAGCTATTAGATTTTGGTGTAAATAGGATATCTGGAAAAACACATTTAAATATCATTTTTTCGTGATTATGTTATTATAAAAATTAAAGTTTTTTAAAAAAATTACAAGCATGCATTAATATTTTTTTTATATATTTTATAGATAAATTAATAAAATAATCAATTTTATAAAAACCGGAGTCTATGTTTTAAAGATAAACACCATTTCTTAGTTACACAGTTCATATTTCAAATGTATGTAACGGACCGATAAATGTCACTGTCAAAAAAAATCATTTCAAATTAATAATAGTAACAGTTTAAAAAGAAAATTGTAAATACAACAATAGTTATATGGAAAGGAATTTAATATATATAGTTTCCAGCAGAAGTTATAGATACCGAAAAATTGTTCAAATAAAGTTTTTAGTACTTTTAATAAGCAAACTAAATCTATATAAATTTGGTAAAAAAAGTTTAATTTTCGTTGATATTGCCATATTTGTACTTTTTTGAATGGAATATTCTGTATATTATTGCACTAATTAATAGAAAATAATATTTTGCTTTAAAAAAGTTTAAAGGTTCTTACCTTCTAAACTTGATAGTTTTTGAGATATTAATGAAAATATTTAAATGTTTCTTCTCAAAATAAAGTATGCGTGGAAGTTAGCATATGCATTGTACATTTTTCATCAATACAAAACTCTACGTCTACATAGTGTAAATAATACAACTTAACAGTTAACAAAATCTTCAAAACCTCCGCCTAGATACAACTATTTACACAAATCTTTGTATTTCACTTTAAATAATAGTTGAATAACATCACTTCATAAACAAAGAGACGTCCATTCCCTGCCCTTTATTACAATAAACTAACGTAAATGTGCTCTACCTACCTCGCCAACTTGAACAAGTTGCAGAAGGAACAAGATATTACTGATCAATGAAAAATAAAATAAATCACGATTTTAATATTAATTGTAAATGTAAATCCTCATTTACAACTTACCCGAATCCTAGCACTTCTAGTAGATTTTTATTCCCTGAAATGGAAAATAATAAAAATTAAATATTCTAAAATATATCAAAAATAGTTAAAATATAATATAAAATCATACTAGAAGATGTTGAGATTACAATTTAAAATTATAAGTAAATACCTTTTAATATATTTTATTATAAGTTTTCACATTTTACAATTTCTTATAATTCAAATTAAAGCAAATTTATATAGATCATTACAGAAATGTAACTATAACTTATTTAATTATATACATCATTGTCTATGTTTAATAAACTAATTAAACTGCTGAAACCATATGAACAGCTTTATATGTACAGCAATAATAAACTAAAGTAATGCAAAATTATACAATTATACATGTAAGAAACATTATATTGACCATCTTCTATGTCCACAATAACTAAAGTTCAACTTTAAATCGTCAGATTTCAAAGTTGATTGATAAAAATTTAAATCGATGTTCTAACCTTATTATCATTTTAAAAATAGTATTTTACTAAAACCAAAATGAATTTAGTATTTATTACATTTACAACCTACACTTCTAGTATAATTTGAAACACATATGAAATATCCGGAACCAAATTTGAAATGTATATAATGATTAAATGTTTCTAATTTGTATAGTGTATCGCCATAAGTTCGGAAACATGACACTTAGAATGAATAACACAACACTTACAAAAGAACAATATCAGTCACATTCATAAGTACATTAATATATCACTCTTTTATTTACAACTTTAGTTCTTGCGGACGCACAAGTTATTTAGATATATACACATCATGTATACGAACAGTCTGTTATCATTATTAAAATATTTACTTGAAAATATAAACAAACGCGTCACCCTGTATCTGTCGGTTACTTAGGATAATGTCTCTATCAAGATGACGTCTGTTTTTAGAGGTAAATTCAATAAAGTTGGACCTTTAAAAAAACACACACACACATGTTTTACTCCTCTGCATATATGTAGGCAGTCGGTACCATACCATGCACAATGTGAACTTATTCGTTATTGTGCAGTTAGACTTCCTAGTGTAAGAATTTCTAAAGTAAGAATGTACAAAGAGAAACATTTTCGATTAAAGTCGTAAATCTAAATGCTTGGTAATATTTATTCAAAATTTCATACAACCTAAAGAGTGGTTTATGTAAGCTGTAAACGTAAGAATTTACCTGAGCATTAGCATTATGACTTTGTATTAATAATTCGAGCATAGACAAATGCGTACTGCAGCACAGGGAGGTGAATCTGTATTCAGAAACGTGATAACAAGTTTACAATCTAGTAGCGTTTGGAAATACTTCCTGACCTTTTCATAGATGTCGTTAGTACTACAGATTTTACAGTATTTTTAAAACTTTAATGTCAAAAGGGTAACATATGTTGGAGAACTGCTGTAAATTTCCCACAATTCTCTATTGCATGGTTCAAAATTCTTTGACCTCTAAAACTGTTATTTGTAAATTTGTATTTTTATTGCAATATAGTAATTTAATTCAATATATTTTCGGTAAGTATGTTAGCTTTCATATTAGCATTATTATAGGAGAGTGATATAAAAATTAATAATATTTCAGAAAAGTATCATATGAATTATTTGTAACTTCTGTGCAGTGAAGACATTCTTGCAGAAGTTGACAGTGCCCAGCAGAAGAAATGGTGTGTGTAAGTGGACCAGAGCATCAAATATTACATTCTTTGGCGAAAGGACGGGAAGCTTCATAAGATTCATCAAAATATATTGAATAGTGTGGTGCCAGTTTTAATAAAATAGGAGTATAGTAGAGAGTAGATTTGTTAAAAAGTTGACGAACATCGATGACTAGGGCAAAGAAACAGTGCATTTCTGACACATTTAAAGTAACATCCCTTTTTTGAAGTAAAATTACTTCTTGTAATTATAATTCAAATTTTTGGTTTCATGAGTAGTCTGTGCTTAAATTTTAATAATTGTCGCCGTGTAGTTTTAGATTTGTAGTTATTTATTTATTATTTGATTTAAATAATGTAATGCATAAACTTTTAAATAAAGACATTAACATAAGTACTTTAATTTTTTTTTTTATAGTGCAACATATGTTTCACATTTCTTGATAATGTCTTTAATAAATTATCTATTTTCGATAGATTTTTTATCAATTACATCAAGAAATAAAATTTAAAGTTTAGAATAATTCAAAATGAATTCATATTTCCCGCCCTTTCTCGACTGTCTGACCTTTTCATAGACTTGTTATCATGGTTTATAAGGAAGATACCCAATCTTTCACTATATATTTTCCTTAATCTAAACATTAGTATTATGCCGTAATCCTAGAATACGGCAATTTCTATATTTTTAATGCATAGTACTAATGCCGACCTATCAAAATAGGATATTATTGTATCCGATAGCTTGATTCCTGATTCGACTATCAATTTCACATTTTAAGTTTGTTATTTTTTAAATATTCTGTCACATTGTCTTGAATAGAAACATGGCGTATAAATATAGAAGGTATGACAACTCAAACTCAATTTTTGTTGACATGCTGAATACTTTTGTCAGTGATCAGTAGGCCGTGATTCTAACCTTACATGTAGCGTGTCCATAATATGCTCTATCACATAACATTCTGGAACTAACCTGACAAATGACAAGTTAAATACTATTGTATAATTGTATCAAAATTACAACTAATTTGATGAATATATTGTCTCTCTGATGATATTCATTCAATTTTTGCAACCCCTAGGCAATGTCTGAGTTGCCTAAAATGTTACAGCGGCACAATTCAAAGAAATAAAATAGTCAGAAATAATTTATTTGCACTTGATATAAAACATATTTAACAACATAATAATAATTTTAAATGGGGTAGCATAGTTATGTGAGTTGGGTGATTGGTTGTGTTTCGGGCGGCCAGGGTTCGATTCCGACCGACGCCAACCATGAAATTTGAAATAATTTTCAAATAGCACAAAATAACCCCTGTGGTACACTCTTTACGGCAGCTTTGACAGCCCGCGAGGAAACGTTTGGTAAATGTTCTCAACTAGAATTACAGATTTACCGTCCTTATCGAAATCTGCGATTAGAAGCAGACTGGTACACCCAGATAAATGGGTAATAAGCAATGATGATATATTTAATTATTTAAAATACGTCCAACCCCGATTCTCACTCTTGCAAAATATCTTCATTTTTAAAATGCTTTTGGCATATTCCATCTTTAGAACCAAGGATTTTATTAGCTGCAGAAGGAACAACTTTCCGCCAGACATTAACAATGTTTTTCTTCGTTGAATGTTCTTCCTGATCTATAAACTTCAACGAAACAGTATTTTCGACACATATATATTTTATAATATGTACATAAAATTAATTAACGTATGTCAATTGCAATTCAAATTGACAGATAACAGTTATGTGTCGGAAGCATTTCTAACCTTACACGCTGAGACATCTGGCGGATGTCAAATTCGTAAACACAATATTTTGGGGAGTTGTCCCACCTTCTATATTTATACACCGTAGTAAAAATAAGTGTCATAGTTGAACAATACAGATATATTTATGATAAAAAGGACGTGTCGCTGTTAGAAAATATGACATTACCGGCCTGCTTTTATTGGTTTGCCCTAATAAGTACATGCATCAGAAAACTTAACGTAAAGTTTAATGCTAATGCTAAATAGATGCATAAGTTTACAGCTTACATAAACCAACCTTAACTAATTAATTACAATGGCTACCAAAAATACAGTGGTACCTACGATTAAAAAGCAACACAATTTGTTATTTTAGTCATAGCTTAATCAACCCAGAATAAGAGGAAATATTATCAGTCTATGAATGTATATATTATATTGTTCCAAATATTTAATCTAATTAAGGCCAAAACTCATTACTTTCTCTGTTTCGCAATTAAAATGACATATTCCACCACGCTTACCTATTGAAGCATGAACTCCTTCATTTGTAAAGATTTTTGGTGTATTTTGTTATTTGGGAGTGGTATAATCAGAAAAATTAACTCTGACGGGTCCAGCAATAAACTATAAATATCGTAATTATGCCGAAGCGGCATATCTTTCACTGCTTGCATTATAACATATTGCTCTGAGTGCTCTATATAGTAAAAAAATCTTATTTTTCCTTTAACAAATTTTATTTTTGTTTGAAATAATTTTTGGTAGGTACTACAGTTTTCATTCTTAAAAGAAATTATTTCAAACAAAAATAGCATTTATGTTAAAGGAACAGTCAGATTATTTTACAACATTTTACCATACATAGCGTGTCTTCATTTCAACAGAGCGGCGCAAATAATGGCCAGCTAGCATCCAATGTTAAAAGTAAACAGTAAGCGATATGCTGCTTTGTCATAATTACAATATTTACAGCTTTATTGCTGGACCCGATAGTCAATTTTTGTGACTATATGACTGCGCTAAATACACAAAATATCTTGGCAACGGACAGAATAAAAACATAAATCGCTGTTATCAACCTACCTAGTCTGTCAAATACTGAATTGAAAAATCTAATTTTATTGCATGACAAAAATTTTAGGTTATCACTCACTAAATTGTTTAGAAATAAAATCATGCAGTTATAGGGTTCATTAAAGAATGATTTTCTATACATTAACATAACTTATTAATAAACGGTCAACAGAAAAATAGTACAAAACACTCATTACAGAAGGCTATTCAAGCACTCGTTCGGTTGTACAATTTGTCACGCACTCGTGTTCGAATTTCAAACTCGTGATTGAATAGTAATTTCAAAAATTAAAAAAAAAGACACAACTTCTCTTTTAGTCGGGGTTGCATGACTTTTATAAACAGTTACTACTGTTTTATCGGCATAGTCGATTTTTTTAAAGCAAGAGCTTATTTAAGAAATTTAAGATTTTAATGTGGTAATAATAATAAAAACAAATTCGTTCATTAGTCGAGTATAAAAATAATAATAAAGTTGTTTATTTAAGAAAATCGAAAATATTTCTCCTTTACAAATATGTTCCCTAGAACAATTATGTTGTAACACCCTTATTAAACTATGTTTAAAACGTCAATCACAGTACAACCAATTAATATCGCTCATATTTCAATCCAACTTAGATGAATTTACCTATATAGTTTGTGTTAGAACACTATACGGACACACTAGATTGTTCATAGAAATTCAAACGTAACCCTCACTTTATACACCTTAATTATTTAGACATCATTCATCCTTGCGGAGATCACATGTCGACAAATCTGTACAGTTTAATTATTCCTACGATACAGTCTGCTCTCTATCAGTTAATTTATTATAAATCCTAATCATCGTACTCCCGGAAAAGGAAACGTATAAAAGCATCAGCTATTCAAACGGAAAGTCTTTCGCCGTTTTACATCATATGAGGGGTGGCTGTTGCTGTTGCTATACTTTGGAAAACATACACACAGAAAGGTTAACAGTACGAGGCGAAATTTTATATACATGTATATCATATTGGTACCAACATATATTCCCTTTACGCAATTTGGATAATGAGACGAAAAGTGCTCAAATGTTACCAAGAAATTATTTCAAAAATATGGGACAGTGAAAAATGAATAAAAATTATATTATTTTTAATATAGGTTTCTTTGTTGCGCCAACGGTTTATCACTACATCAAAAAAGTTTATTCGTTTCAATTAGATTAGATTAAATGTTTATTTACTGTATTATATTTACAAATATAATAATAAATATCCCCAACTGTGTTTCACAGGGACGATAAATCAGAGTGAATATTGAGATATTTTTTCACTAGAACTTTAAAAATTTAAAGATTTAATTTTTTGACACTGTCTGGTAAAGCATTATAAAAACCAACATTTAATGAATTTTTAATAGATTTAAGTACGTCTAAATTTGGGTTTTCGTAATAGTTTAGCCGATCTAGTTTCATATTTATGAAAGTCGCCATTTTGTTTATACAAATGTTTAGACTTATATATTTCAATAAGAGAATGACAAATAAAAATCGAAGGTAACATCATAATTTTAGCTTCAATGAATATAGATTTATAATGATCTCTAAAATTCAGATTAAACATTATTCTAATAGCTCTTTTTTGTAATATGAAGACTTTATGAATAAGAGGAGTAGTAGAATAGTAGTAGAAATAAAGGCAGTCGAAATATTAGCGATGATTTATGACTATGATCAGTTGGAATGGCAACACAGTCGCCATAAGATACTGACATATGCGTGTTGTATAATTTTTCATTTGTTATCTGTTGATTATCCATGAATTGATTTTGATCTGTCGCAACAATGGATCAAGATTTACTAAATTATTTTGAAATTCTAAGGTTAAATGAAATAGCAAAAATGATGAGACAAACAGATTTCTATTGTTAATTTAATTTTACAGTAAAAAATTTGGAAACGAAGCGATGAGTGAACATAACACATAACTAATACCAAAACCTATGAAATATATTTAATAATTATTGTTTTCGTTATAATGGTATATCGTGGGTGACCTGACAATTCTTCCTAAAGATTTCAGCTAAATTTTACGGAAGACTTTGAAAATACAATGTAAAGAAATGCGAAAACTCATTTTACCTAAAAATGGAAGGTAGGAGATATTGTTAAATCTACTAATAACTTTTATTCAAAGAACATAGCAGATATGAGGTATTGCTAGATAACCCACGACATAAGATTATTTACAATGGGGGAATACAGCTCATTCGAATTAAGCGAAATTAGAACTAAAATTACATAATTAAAATATTTCGGAAATAAAGGGTTTTGTTATAAAGGCTCGTTACTATTATGAATTCAGTATATGTATAATATTTTGATGGACCACTGAAAGATCGCCTATAAATATCTAACAAATACCGAGTTAGGAGGAGATTCCTATTACCAATGGAACTAAAGAAATTCAAATAACGGAGGCGTGGCTATCAGTTCAGCACTTCAATTCTCAAACAGTATTTATTTGAATATAAATGCATTAAACTTAATTTAAATCCACTTGCAATCATTAAGTATGTAGATTTGAACATTGTTATAATATTAATTTATTTTTTATAAATATAATTTAGAAATAGCATTTCAAGAACATTTAGGTCCACGAAGAAAACAGTTTGATTTGGAAACATATTCGTGACGTTACATCCATTTTTTCAATCTTCGGGGGACCATAACTCGCTTATTAATAGGAATTTTTGACCGGATTTTCACCAATAATCTTAGTTTTATTTATATTTTCAGATAAAATTATAAAAATGGCAGAATCCCCCTCTCATGTTGTCTCCGGGTAGATTTGAACCCATATCATTAGCATCATACGCGACTGTAAGATTTTATAACAATTGTTGTTTTATAAAATATTTATAAAAGGAAAAAAAATAAAAGTACATTTTTAATTACTGCTTTTATAATAAAAACGACTTTAAGCATACTGGTTATTTAATTTGTATATTTTTATTTTACACGACGATTATCAACATTTGGTGATTACTTCTTAACTAAACAAGGCCTTTCTTTCTTACATATTACTTTTATTTGTTAATGACCAAAAAAATAATAATTTTTGCATTAAAAAAAACTTGCAACGCACCTTATTCAAATGTCATCATAATTATGTGTTTGAAAATTTGCTTTCAATACAAAAATAATATTAAATAAGCTGCCCCAGCTATTATTTTAGAGTAATATCTATTACAAATTTATTAATAAAAAAACCCTATATTAAATAACACCTAATATATTTTTATTTGATTCTGTACTGTTTTTATTTTATATAAATAAATTCTTGGTAAAATTTGAACACTTTTCGTAATTCTGCCGGCATAATTTACAATATTAATTATCAGCACAAGTAAAAAGTTTGATTGTATAAAAGTTCTGTACTAATAATTAACATTATAAACAGTTTTATAAAAATATTTGTTGTAGTGCAACCAAACCAAAATGATGTAGCATCCACATAAATTAACATTAACAACGTTCCATTTTGATTTAACATTTATTAATATATTTATAGATTTATGAACAACAAATATTTATATATAAACTATGGATCTTATAAATACGTACTCACTATCGAACCTTCAACTAACACATGTGTGTGTCCATACACCTTCACATACGAGTATGTATTCCTCGGAGATTAGGATCAGCATTTCAGCAGTGCGGTTCTAGACGCACGGTTATGTATACCTGCTACCGTGAAGCTGCTGATGCTAGTAAACAAAGCACGAGGATCCAGATGCCTTGGCCGCTCCATCGCGATGATGCACCTGGGGAATAGACAGTAAAATTAAAATAAAAGAAATCGAGGACTTGGATAATATAAAATGACAACAGGGTTAACTTTTTTACGACCAAAAGTTCTCGTTAAAAGTGTCATTATGAATTCACGTTTTCAAATTAATTCTGATCCTCCTATGCTTTGATTTCACTTTCCGCAATATATGTCAATCCACGTTTGAGAAGAAACTGTAATTTGAAATTTATGCAGCAAAATAATTTTGCCGAAGCACGTTCCACTCATTATGTATTCAAAATGGAAACTGAAAATAAAAAAGCGCGCGGTAGGGTCATCTACTATATCAAGCAGGCGCTGGAGCAGGGCAGGGGGGTAGCGGCAGCTGGCTCGGTGCTAATGCGTCAGTTGCCGACGGCGGATCGGAACTTCCCTGACGCCGACGCCGACGCCAAGGTTGTAGCGACGCCATGTGGGATAGATTTTTTTGTTGTTTTACTCGAGATGATGTTAGAGCTAATGGGGAAGATGGTATGATAATATTTTTTCAACAAGAGCAACAAAATTTGTTTTTCTTTATCGGAGAAATGTAGCAAATATTAACCCAAACAGAATACAAGTTACATTTTGATTGCCCAGAATAATACAGAAATAACTTTTATTTTTGTAAATATTTAGTTATTTACACCACATGTACATATTTTTACATGATGCATATTTGATTCTAATTTTGAGATATATTCATCAAATAAATTCGGTTTAATAGTAATAACAATAATAATAATAATAATGTATTTATTTGTTATAAGATCATTTAACCTATACAAATTATTACCGTTTACAATTCATAGTTTACATATGCAAGTAGGTATACAATTATATACAGAGACATTTTTATCGCTCTCTGTTGGCACCCTCGTTACATGTAGAGAAGCTTATAGTGACCTCTGCTGCCACTCGGACTCATCTGGGTGTGTCTATATCTATAAACCACAAAATCATCGATATTTTACTTAATTCGATACCACGACGAATGCAATCTATTATAAATAATGGTTAAAATATTAAATATGTAACATTGTTTAATTTTTGTCTAATTTAAGTTTCCTTCATAAATTGTTATTCTAGTTAATTATAGTAAATATAAAATTTTCATACAGTCGCTCTATTTTTGTTGCGTCACATATAAATACTTGTGAAATTTAGTACGATACTTATGAATTACTTATCTAAAATCCATAAGATTTTATGAATATGTCACCTATACATTATATAAGAAGTTTGAAAATATATAAAATAATTTAAATATGGGGGAGTACTTTTTACCTTCCGTCACCTTTAGGTAAGGAAGGTATTGTCTTTGGTCAAAAAATTCAATGATGAGTTTTTAGTGTATAAGCATGTTTTAGGGTCCCTATAATACGATTTTACCATTTTTACGATGATGTCTGTATGTATGTGTGTCTGTGTGTGTGTGATAAAAGTTCCGGATCCCATAACTTCAATACCACGATTCCAAAAATTATAATTTTTTCGTATTCCCCAAGTTTACATCCAGAAGAACAAGTGATTAGATTTTGGTTATAATTGGTGAACCGGAAGTACCCTCATTTGAAGACTTAACAGTTAAATTTGATTTATTGACATTTAACGTTATTATAACTTGAAGAATATATTATTCTCTATACGATTTGATTACATTTTATACTTCATATTCAATAGATACAGAGTTAAAGAATTTTAAAGAAATTAAATTTTATAATTCAGCCAGCTATGCCAAACTTGGGAACTAGTAATATATTCATATAATTCAAATTGACAGATGTCAGTATCAATAAAAAGTAAATTAATGTGGCAGAGATGAGGATGTTGAAGTAGATGTTGGGGAAAACACGGAAAGATACAGTAAGAAAATAACTCTAGTATTACAAGTTTCTAGAAAGATACAAGAAATATGATTACATTGGTTTGAAAATGTCATGAAATGAAGAATTATATTGGAACAAGAATAAACAGTTTAGTAATAGGATGTCGAAGAAACAGAGGAAGACCAAAGATAAGATGGAAGGACTGTATGGCGGAAGACTTGAGAGAAAAGGAACTGAATGATAACGACACACAAAAATAGCGACCCCTAACGAATGGGAAAAGTTAAAGAAGATGTCAGTGTCAAGTGCAATTTGAATAGTTTTTGTATGAAATAATATTACTGGAAATTTAGAATCTTTTGCAAGAAAAATTATGTATGGAATTTATACATTATACACAGGATTGACGGAAGGTATTGTGCTGGCCACAACAGATTTTTATAAGTTACTACGGAGTCCCTCTAGTCTGTCCGATACTGTGCATCAGTAAACGCAAAATTTTATGTGTAATTAATTTATATCAATGAAATATTACTAAAATTTTGAGATAAAATTGGATTGCGACTATGTACCATTAAGTAACTATATCTCTTTTTGAATTTTGCAAGAAATGATTTTTCTGGTAGAACGACAAGTACGTCTCTTTGTAGGTATGTAAATTGTAAATTCAGTTCAGATTCCGCAGTTAAATTCAAATTTCTGTGAGAATCATCGAAGTGTTAATAATGCAATCAGATAATTTCCGCGAGACAAAACAATCAGCGCGTATTGATCTGAGCGATAGCGTAAGCGTAGGCCAACAGGAGAAAATAAAAGCTACATTCTAATCTTTAAATGAAAATTACTATAAATCTAGCGACCGGAAACGGCGGGATCTGCCCGGCACATCCGGCAAATCGCTATCCGATAATCTACGCTCGGATTGCATTCCGAGCTCCTTTGTTAATTTACACTCTTTTTTCTCTTGTCGCGGAAAACTTGGTGTCTGGTCCGTGTAAATACATTTGTTACCATCCAACGGCAAAGTGTTTAGAAAATGGAGATAATGAAATTAAGGGAATTGTCCCCGGCAGCAGTGAAATGTTTTCGTTTTACTTGTTGTTGATAATGATTATAAAGTGTGGAAGTTGCTATCTCCTAGGGAGAACTATTACGTGCCTAGCGCCTCAGTTTGTGTCTGTGTCTGCGTCGTGGTTATATTAACTTTCCGATGTGGAAATTGCTTAGCAGTTGCACCAACTTCTTTTTCATTCAACTTCGTGCATTGCTTCTCCATTAATATTCTATATCTTAAAAGACAATTCCTTTATTTAAAACAAAACTAAATTGTCTTAAAACACGTACCTACAAATAAATATTTCTAAACCATTAAAATGTACAATTAAATATACATGGTGTTTATAGAATTGAGTTTTTATTTTTAATGAGTGATACTACAGGTCAAAAAGAAAGCGAAAAAATTAAAACAACTTAGAAAATGTAAATAACGTAAAAGCAAACAATTTTTTTGACGAATATAATAGGACCGTTCAATATGTCCAGCAAAACAAGCAACCGGAAGTAAAATTTGTTGAAACGACTTTTCTAGCCTAGCATTTGCTTGATTTGCTTGCAAGTAAGCCACGCAACAAATATCTCGCTTTTCTTTGGCAGGAAATTAAAATTATACATTCCTGAAGTTAACATAAACTGTTTCTATTTCTTTATATGGTATGTGTTGGGAAACCACATGACAAAATGGCTTTGAGAGTTTTGTGATGGATGTTTATAACATTATTAAATTTAAAACATTTTTTCTACAGTCTACATAGAAAGTAGCCTTTTGCGCTCTCTTTTGTCAACGCAAAATGTCACTTTGCCGCTCTAGCGTGACAAAGTAGAAAAAACGCACGCTGTCCAAATTTCAAACTATACAATGTTGAGAAATGTCACTTGTCTACATTCTTAATGGAAACATTTAGTCAGGAACTAATGGCACTGTAGTGACACATTTACCACCTTTATAAATCAATCTGACATATAACTGCTCTGTCGGTATATTACACAACCAAAAAAATGCCGCACTATTGTGAAAATAGGGCATTCATTTACAAAAACGAAAGTATAAAATGTTTAGATTAAATTGAAGCAATAGGTCAAGAAGAATGGGAAATAACGATAAATTAAAATTAAATATTAAAAGACGTTTTTTCTTTATATTAATCTTTATTAATTGTGTAGTAGAGTACATTTTATTATTTTTTGTTATGGTGGAGGACCTCAGGCGACTATAGAAAAAATCTTGTGTGTGTTTCGAGCGCAAATGGACATTGTCGATTTCGAGAGAATGCCGCGCGACGCAGGAGCGCGGCAACAACCTCTCAATTGACAATGTCCTATTTTGCGCTCTTAATACACAAATAGCTATTGTTATAGATAATATAGCTTGTTCCAAAACCAATTATCTGCAAATGAATATATAAATTCATTTTCTGTAAGTTCCCAGACCAAGAAAGAGATACAAGATATAGACAATTACTCATTGTTATATTTGACAGCTGTACAACTTTCCGGATGACAGTTTGTTTTATAAGTAGTGAACTAAGATCAAATCTCGTTTGCTTATCTAGCATTTATTAGATTTCCCTACTTCATTGAACGTATCTAATCATGAATGTTTTTAAGTTGTCACCATGGTTTTATACTCCAGGATAAGATGTAGTAACTAGATAGATACGAGTCCATTGCAACGATTTGATTCACATGGTCTTTCGAGCCGGATTATATGCAAACCCTTGGGATGCTTGTGCGAAACCGAGAGTTGCGAGCTAGTAGATTTAAAAGTTGTTTTCACGTTGAAGGTTTATTTTATTCTTTATTTACAACTTTAATAATGACATTTTATTATTAAAGTTAAATGATAAAGATGGATACAGGTGTTCATTTTATTTTGTCCACTATTGTTATCTCGAGAACTGTAAGATTACTAGGTCGGTTAAAGTAGCTAACAATTTCTATTTTACTAAACCAAGTGGCTCTCAAAACACGGGATACAACTTCGTTATTTTAAATGGGAACTTAATTTTTTATTCACTTATTCGATTCAGTATTTTTTTCTAAATTCAATGATATACATATGTCATGCGCTAATATTACAAAATATTTGAAAAAAATGCAAATGAAAATGAACATAATATAAACTTCATAATCGTACACATAAAGCATTTCTTCGTGAATTCTAATCATTTTAAAAGTAAACAGCGACACATGACAAGTAAAATTCTTAGATTTATGAAAACTTTATATCGCTGTATCACTAATGATAGTACTATATTGGAACTCTCAAAATTCATAGTTGAATTTAAATGCTTATAGGCAAGCTCCAAACATGCTTATATGTACATAAATAAATAGTGTTTTCGAATTATTTAAAATTTGTATCTATTGTTAGAATTATTGTTGCTTTAATAAATACAATAAATAAGGAAGGAGAGTACCTTGTTGTGAGAGAAAATAAATGATGAAATTTGTTGCGCCGTTGGAAATAAAAAGTTTAAAAGCTTTGGAATGTAAGTGTGCAATAGATACAAGTTTAGGTGGGTAATTTTGTGGGAGAGGCATTAATAAGAAGCGCTCCGAGCAGAACAGCCAGAGTTGTAGGTTGTTCCCAACTTGAAAGTCCAGCGGAACTTACTACCTTGTGATTGCACTATCGCTACCCGCTTTAACATACTTTTATTCTCTTCCGAAGTCATCCATACCGCGCAGGCCAGCACATCTTTCTGAGCTGCGGACCAACTTAATCTTCCAACTTCTTTGGTCACCCAAAGTAAATTCCCTTGAAACTTTTCGTACCGACTCTTTTTCCTTTTAGAATTTATGTTTTTCTTTGGAGCGCGTTTCAGTAGAGTAGAAATTAGGTCCCCTTTGTAATTTAATTTCCTCCGATTTTTATTATTTATTTGAACTCTTGTCGGACGTTATGTTAGTTTTACAGGAAGTTAATTAACGAAAGATTGTTTCTCAATTTCGAACACTTTTGTTCGGCGGAAACGTGTGGAGTAAACAAAAGCCAGAACTTCGCGCTAATACGAATGTATGTTTCTGAATACGTTGCCGATACAAACAGCAATAATTAATTTCGATTACCGTTCCGTTTAACTTACAAATTTAATTTAATCTGATACCAAACTTACACAAACTAAACCAAAAGCCACATATTCATTATTATCCCTTCTGTTTCCCAGTGCTTATCTCCACTGTCAAACTTCTCCGACAGGGTTCTGGTTTATTACACTGCTAAATAAATCCATATACTTAAGTAAATATACGCCTAACCCAGAAAAGCTAGACAAATTAAAAGTTAAACTTTTAAAATATTTTCATACGTAATATAACAAGTGATATGTTTATCATCGATGATATTCTCGAGTGAAACCGAGCTGCAGATTTCACGAGTCCGAAGGACGAGTGAAATGTGCTGCTTCGGTTTCACGAGCAATATCTTCGATTATTAATCATATCACGGGCTTATATTTAATGAGAGAATATAATGAATTTTTATAACACATTATGTTAACCTAACTTTTGATAAACATATTCATAATGTATTAATACATGTTACTTACGAGTTTTATTTAGTATATCGGAGTTTGAATTATTGTTATTATCTATTTTTATACTCAAAATTAACTGTCAATGTCATAAATAAAGAAAACAAATCCATTAGTAACGACTATAAATACGGTGATAATTTCTTTGTTTTTTATCATCGCTGTGATAGACATGGGACTAGGGAGATTATGAATTTTGATTGGCGGAAAACATGTCACGTGGCTAATGAATTATATTCTCTGCATTATAAATTTTACATTTTCACAAAAGCGCAAGGTCGCAGGTTTTGATAAATAAATATTAGGTAAAATTATTTTTTAAGTATCTGTAATAAATATGCTGTTTCAATCTCAGAATATGAAATAAATTAATGTGTTTTTACATCTCGCTAAGACAGGTATTGGATTCATTCTACAAATCGCGTACCAAAATTTTAGTAAATAAGCACGTTTTAAGGTCCCTAGTTTCCGATTTTAACATTTTTACGATGATGATGTGTGTGTGCATGTGTATGTGTGTGTATGTGTGTGGATGTATGTGTGTGTGGATGTTGAAAGGACGATTCCTTCAAAACTATAAGAATTAAAACCTCTTTACGTATTCCTCAATCTGACATTAATGGGAAGAACTGGAAAAGTTTTGGTGACAATTGGACAACCGGAAGTAGTAGTTTCTTAAGAAAAATTAGTAAATATTATTTTTTTGAAATTTATATTAATACAAAAAATTTAAAAAAAACATTAAATTCTAAATCTGATAAATTTAATGTTTTTATTATATCTTTTATAGATTTAGAGATAATATTGAATAATCAGAGGTAATAAATTACAGTTCAAATCACAGATCACTAGACCAAGGAAACCTGTTGACAAATTCAAATGTTTGCAATTGACAATTAAATGTCTGTCAAAAATCAACAGTTTTAGTTACATTACTGAAAGCTTATTCTGGGAAGTACATTTAATATTATTGTTTTGAACTAAATATTTAAAATTATAGGTAAAGTACATATATCCATAAGAAATACCGTCGATCCCGTCAATGAATTGGAAGAATCTCTGACATTTAGAAACTTTCTCATACAATGAAAGAATAGGCCGCGAGCATCATGTAACTTTGTTGACCTTGACAAGCAGATATGGAGCCCGTTGTCAGAATGACAGTTAGTAATTATGTACATAGCTTTCAAATGTCATAATTTTTTATTTAAAATTTCAAGATTTTCTAAGTTCACGTGGTTAATTTGTCATTAGGAATGTGAAATTTACTTGTAC
Organism: Harpalus rufipes; assembly: GCA_951394225.1. Taxonomy (NCBI): domain Eukaryota; kingdom Metazoa; phylum Arthropoda; class Insecta; order Coleoptera; family Carabidae; genus Harpalus; species Harpalus rufipes. Next base: position 39,885,721 of record OX596283.1, read on the forward strand.
AAGAAGATAAACCATATGGAATTGGAAAATCATGAAATTTGGAATGAAAACTTTATGTGCGTAGAAGAAAAGTTAAATAGAATACTTTTAGAACATAAAATGGAAATGGCGAGAGGCCACAACATATTTTTTTTAATTCGGGTAACCGGGTTACATTTGGTTAACTGCGCAGTAAGCTGGATAACCTCGTGTGAATAAAATATGCCCGGTCACTACAGAGTTATGAATTCCATTTTCCATTTCCTGAAAAGTGCGTAACTGCCAAAATGTTGAAACTAACAACACACTAGGAAAGGATAGGTATAGTAACTTAGCATATAACCATCATCCATACCGCGGTTACATGTTTGACGTAACGGAAAGTAACCGGAATACTGAGTAAAATGTGTTTACCATGTAACCATATGTAACCGCTTTGAATAAAAAACGCCTTTAGTAAAAAGAATAAATGTCAATGTTATATGAATTATAATTTGTAATAAAGATTTTATACTGTAACTTTAGTAAACAGTTAAAACAATGTACTCGATAAAAAGTATTATTTATAATTATTTAAAAGAAGTATATTCGTAAATATTGAAATAATTTTACTTATAATTTACATACAGACGTAAATAAAATCACGCATGTCCCACTTATGGCCAGTTGCACCGCTTATAGTTAAATTTTAACTACTGGTTAAATTGACAAAATCGTATCGAAACGAAATGTCAAATGAGTTTTTAAATATTACTGTCAAAATTTCGATACGCACTTTTTTTGTTAACCTGTAGTTAAGATTTTAACTATAAGCGGTGCAAATGGCCATTAGAGGGTTAGCACACACTCGAAAAAAAAAAAATTAAAATGACCGATTTTCGGTAGCGAAATACCGCATCCGGATCACAATAATAGTTACGAAACATTAATCCTCCGTAACACATTCCTGTCTAAGCACACGTCTTTCACCTCGGCCACACTCATAATCGCATTCATAAATGTTCATCTTCTCCCAGTCGAATTTTTTTCTCCTTTAGCACCCTACCAACCACATCCATCCACTTATACACTGGTCGGTCACACAATCGAACACCCTCAACTTCACCAAGATATATACGCTTTACAAACCGTTCACTCGTCAGTTTCTCCACATGACCAAACCATCTCAACTGACTCACACCAACTCTCTTAACAACATTGATCCTAACCATACATTCTTCATACACCAAATTATTTATTATACCTACAATTTAAACAAATAAATTTACTTTTAGGCCCGGTATTTTAATTTCTGATTAAATTGTCTGTTTACTGTCAATTAAAACGAAAAATATAGTATCGATATTATATTATTTAATTATTATGTAATTATACTATAGTAGTAATATAAGTTCGCCGTGCTAACATGTTAATTTTTGTAAAGAAATGAATTTGCAAAATCCTAGATTTAAATAAGCTCCGCGACTTTTCTATTCAACAAGCAGAAAAATAATAGAGTGTAAACTGGTTGTCAGCGTGACATTGTGTGGGCAGAAGTTAATTTAAATTTCAAATAACGTTATCTCATAATGCTGCATAAAGTTGAGTTATAAAATTTATTCTGTAATTTCATAATAACTATAAAAAATGACGCAATTTCTTTGATTTCCTGGAATAAAGTCATTTTCATAATAAGCATCTCCCAGAAATGGAACAGTAGCTACAATACAATTTCCTGTCTTACAACTTTCTAAATTCTATTTAAATTTTAAAAGACACAACTGGCTTTTTTGTCACCATGAAGAAGTTTTAAATAAATTATTATCAAATAGCAGAGCGATGACAATGGCTGCTGAAACAATTGCCGGAGTTTTCAATTTGAGTATGGAAATGGAAACGGCAAACAGGTAGTTTTACATTTAACTTTTACACGATGAACAAGAATTCTCTTATCTTATCAGGAAAATGGGGGCGGTAAGAGCGAAAAAACATTGTTGATTTCCCGGGGGCAGGAACCAATATACCCCATTCACGGGTGCTCTAATTCGTCACCTGCCTGACCGTACCAAGAAGATAACAATTAGATTTGATCTAGTTTTCTAATTAAGCATAATTATACTCGGTACGAGACCAGTGCATACTTTTTATTTTTGCATAGGAAACTCAATTTTTTTTTTATTATTTTACAATAGTGTCTTACGTATTAATTTAAGAACAATTTAATTTGACTCTTTTTACCTTCCGTCACCTATAGGTAAGGAAGGTATTGTCTTTGGTCAAAAAATTCGGTGGTGAGTTTTCATTGAATAAACACGTTTTAGGGTCTTTACAATACGATTTTACTATTTTTACGATGATGTCTGTATGTGTGTCTGTGTTCGTATGTGCGTGTGTGTGTGTGTGTGTGTGTATGTGTGTGTGTATGTGTGTGTGTGTGTGTGTGTGTGTGTGTGTATGTGACCAATTTTTCGTGCACGATATCTCCAATACTAGAATTCCAAAAATTACAATTCTTGCGTATTCCTCTTCCTTACAACCATATGCAGACATGTTTAGATTTTGGTTATAATTGGTCAACCGGAAGTACCCTCATTTGAAGATTTTAACAGTTTTTCTTGAAAAACTCAGTTAAATGTTATTATAACTTAAAGAATATATTATTCTCTATACGATTTGATTGCATTTTATATTTCATATTCAACAGATATAGAGTTAAAGAATAATAAAGATAAAAAATACGTATAAATTTCATAATTCAGCCAGCTATGCTAACAGAACCATGGAAACTGCTAATATATTCAGGTAATTCAAATTGACAGATGTCAGTATCAATAAAAAGCAAGTAATTGAATGAAAAAATAAGGGAAGTTATTCTAGTGTTAGAAGTTTTTAGATATAATAGAGACGATTACATTGGTTTGAACATGTCATGAGGAGAGATGAATAAATTAATAGAAGGTGGAAGAAACATAGGAACACCAAATATAAGATGAAAAGACTGTATTGCAGAAGACTTGAGAGAAAAGGAACTGAATGGGGACGACACGCAAAACAAAAATTAGTGGAAGAAGAAAATAAAAAATAGCGACCCCTTAAACGAATGGGAAAACTAAAGAAGAAGACGATGTCAGTGTCAAGTGCAATTTGCATAGTTTGTTTATGAAATAACTTTACTGGAAATATAGGATCTTTTGCAAAAAAATTATGTATAGGGCGCGTGCAGTGACATGACTTTGATGCCTTTGGCAAGCAGATATGGGGACCCGTATCAAAATGACAGCAATTAATTATGTCCATAACTGACAAGTGTCATAATTTTTCATTCAAAATTTCATGATTTTCTTATTTCATGTGATTTGTTTGTTATCAAGAGTATGGAATTCCGTTACCGAGAAAGGGAATCATAAAATACCAAAAATTTAGAATCTTTTGCAAGAAAATTTATGTATGGAATTTGTACATAATACACAGGATTGACGGAAGGTATTGTGCTGGCCACATCAGATTTTTTGAATTGACAGTTTGAATTACTCGACATAATTAAAATGAAATAAAATTTAAATATAAATATTTTTTCTTAATTTTCATCAGGCAAACGTCAAAATATTTGGCTAAAGTCTAGAACCCACCCCTCAAGAATGTTATTTTAAAGGTTATATATAGTTGCAAAACAATTAAAAACATTTCATAAAAATTGGGGCGCCGAAAGCAATATTAATAGTGATTTCGGATTTTTTTCTAAAAAAAAGTGTAGGGTTAAATTCCTATAAAATGACTGTACCCATCCGAGTTTCGTCTAATAGACACTTACAGAATTGACGTCAAGAGAGAGATAGAACATCTCGAATCTCAATACAAACAAAACCGTTTTCATCTGTCATTCAGGATTATAACCTAGATTTCTATTCCGAATTATTTTATTGGATTAAAAATGAGTATATAACTAGAAGATGGGCTTAGAGCAACTAATATAATCATCTATACTAATTATCAAATGACATTTATGACGTTTACATCGTTGAATTTGTACATTGAATAGCTGATAAACAGTTCTTTGTTTGTATTGTCGTAACCATGGCAACCATTGCCTCTCAGCAGGGCGACTATATACACTATATGCAAGTTACACTTCTGTAAGTGTTTATTGAGTTCTGTGCATTAGGTCACTGTTATATTAAAGTATTTTTTGAAGATTTCCAAGCGAAAAAGTTACATTTTGTCGCCAAATGCATGAAACTACCGGGACAGAGATAACATGTCTATGTATATACATTACATTTAGAATAGGTAAATACCTGACTTTATTTTTGCAAAAGCATATAAATATCTCCTGCCGCGCTCTAATTTTGTGTTTCTTTGTTATATTTTAGTTAAAAGAAGACATTGCAACAAAAAATGGATTTTCAAGGGTGGTTCGTATTGTAGAATCCAGTCAAATATATCATCAAAGTAGGTACAAATATCATGATATACTGATAATCCATTGGAGTTGCATAATTTCCAAGCATTCGTAACTAGATTAAATTTTAATGAAAATGCAAGTACGAACCAAAACCCATATTACGGGCGGTTTACATTTTCAACAATAAAAAAATATAAAAACTATACAAATGATTAGAAATTTCTACAAAATTATTTCGGCTACTTTAAATATAAACATTTAATTTAAAAAAAATGTGCTCCAACAGGCATTTTAATCCTCGCCGGACCGTGCTATTGGTAATGCATTATAGACCGTGCGGGTAAACTCAGTTACTCCAGATATTTTCTAGAATTTTGGTATCTTACTTGTTTTATATGTAAGCTTCAGTTAAAATGAATGCAAGAAAACATTTTTTATTTACAAAATAATACAAATAATAAAAATAAAATAACTAAAATTATTACCAATTCTGAAAAAAGCAAAAAAAATTGCAACTTTTCACAGTCTAAAGAAATATAGTTTTTTAATTCCTTACTGTGTATATTTCAAATAGTTTTTCCACATGTATAGCATGCAATCCTGGACTTCCGATCATATTTCCTAGGGTATGTATAAAAAAATCTATTTCTAAAATTCTAAGTTAAAAATATACTGTTTTGGCACACATTCATGTTTGCTGAAGGCGTACATAGAACGGCAATGCTGTAAACATATTATTTAGGAAATAATTTACAAATATTGCACCTCGCACGGTCCGGCGAGAGTCATCTTCTAGTCCAGACTTAGCTTCTATCGGAACCCCTTTATTTTTAGCACAATGCAAAACAATTTCGTAAAAACCAGTGCCTTCAGTAAAAACTACCTTCTAAGACATTTGCAGGGCTTAGGGATACAATTTCTAATAGGCTTAAATACAGTATTATTAATAAACGAGATGTAACCCAATATTAAATGGCGGAATACTTAGATAACATATACAGTTTTCTTAAGTTTAAAATCTATATTTTAAATTAGTCTTTGTGCTCGTATATTTAGAATCACTGTAAAGTAAATTTAAATTTGATAAAATATTAAAATTACACTTAAACTGAAAGTAAGATTCAATACCTTTTTATATAAAAAAGTGACATTTAATTTCGGTTTGTCATATAATTCTTGTCTTCATACTGTCATGTCTATAGAAATACCTGAGCAATTCTAATTCCCTGCAACACTGACAGAAGCCAGACAGAAACACAAAGTATTTACTAGTTAATTTTCGTCTTTAATTATAGTTACATCAGACTTCCAGTCAGTAATTATTTAAAAAAAAAACCTCTCGGTCGTTAATAGGGCTATTCTGTAAGATCGTTATAATATTATGCATTGTTATATCGTCATTATAACGCTAATCGTTAAAATAGTATTCCTGTAAACAATAATTTAATTCTACATAACGAAAAAAGGATAACGATATCGTTATTTTTTAACGACTGAAAAAATTCGTTACATAAACGTTTTGTCAATAAGTCAGTATTTTTAAAACCAGCCATATTATAGTTTTCTGCAATGTAATATTAAAATAATTTAATAAGTTTTAATTCGTAGCTCCTAGCGCAAGCGTCCCAATTTGTACAGATGGTAGTAGTTGCTCTAGCATAACCTACAACAAGAAAAAGAAAGGCTCCGACAGCTGACAGGTTGACAGCAGACTCCCACCAGAACTAATCTAACCTAGAAGTTTTGTGAGTTATATTGAATTATTTTAGATATTTCATTTAAAATTATAATTTAATTTTAGAAAATAGTTATTAACTTGATCCCAAGTTTATTATTTTTCAAAATGTGTTACATAATACGGATACGAAGATAACGATTTTCATAATAACGATTCGATTTTACAGAATAGGCCTGTAAATATGGGGACTTAGGTAACCATTCAGCTACCAATGTCGTAGGAGAAGAAACAACTTAAACCTTAATCACCCACATTTATTTAATTCGTTTCCTGGCATCGAAGAAGTCATTGTAATTAAAAATAATGCTTAAAAATTTGAAATTAGAATAAATCTACTCCTGTAAAAATTAATTTTGTTCTTCTTCGGTAAGATTCAGCAGGATACAACTCGTTTCATGGCATGCCTGCCGCAAAAACTCCTCAACTTACACTGCATGCCACAAATGACAGTTTCAAAACTCATTACTAACTAAACAATGCTGCAAATGACTAGCAAAAAGTAGGCCGACATGGCCGAGCTTTCTGTTGCCGATGGGCGATAAATAATTCCGCCGACGGCTTAACTATCTGCCTGCGTCTCGGTGGTTACAGCAAAACCTGACGCTACTAGGACATCTTTATACCCGGGCAATTCATTAGTAACACAACAAATCGCTTTAGAAAGAGTTTACATAGCTTTAAACTGTACAAGATTTTCTTGGGCAAAGATGAAAGCATTTTACAAGTCAATGATTGATTAATTATTAATATTTTGCATTAAGTAATCTAATTAATATCTGTGATCATCTGTTTTACGCAGATGATTTAAAGATTTATTACTCAATAACAAACGAATTAGACTCTCATAGACTCCAATGTCAATTGGACCAAATTTATGAATGGTATAACCACCACAATTTAAAACTATACTCTGCTAAATGCAAAACTATGTCAATATAAAACAACCTAATTATATTTATTTATCACATTGATAAGTGTGTACTGGAAAAATCGTCTCATTTTAGACCTTCGAGTTATTTTTGAAACAGATATGTCTTTTGTAATACATAAACACAATTATAATATTTTTACCTTCCGTTACCTTTAGGTAAGGAAGATAATGTCTTTGGTCAAAAAATAGTGAGTTTCTAATAAATAAGCACGTTTTGAGGTCCCTAGCATACGAATTTACTATTTTTACGATGATATCTGTATATGTGTGTATGTGTTCCAAAAAATATATTTTTTTTCATATTCCTCTTTTGTACGTCCATCAAATAGTTGATTAAATTTTGGTTACGATTAGTTAACCGGAAGTACCCTAATTTGAAGATTATAATAGTTTAAAAAAAACGCTGTTAAATATCATTTACTGACATTTAATGTTATAAATATTAAAGAATATTATATTATCTATACGAATTTATTACATTTTATATTCAATGGATATAGAGTTAAATAATTATAAAAAAATAAATTTCATAAATCAGCCAGCTATGCTATAACCATGGAAGCTGTTTCCATGTATTAAGAAAATTCGAATTGACAGATGTCAGTGTCAATGAAATGAAAATGAATGTGGTAGAGAGAGGAAGATGTTGAGATGGATGTTGGGGAAGACACAGAAAGATAGGGTAAGGAATTAAATGATACGTGAAATGGCTCGAGTGATAGAAGTTCTAGTAAGATAAAAGAGAGACTATTACATTAGTTTGAACATGTCATGAGGAGAAATGAAGAATATATTGGAAGAAGAATGAATAGCTTAGTAGAACTCACAGAAGGTAGAAGAAATAAAGGAATACCAAAGATAAGATAGAAGTACTGTATTGCGGAAGACTTGCGAGAAAAGGAAGTGAATGAGGACGAGACGCAAAACAGAAATGAGTGAAAAAAGAATATAAAAAGCGACCCCTAACGAATGGAAGAAGTTAAAGAAGAATATGTCAGTGTTAACTGTAATTTGCATAGTTTGTTTATGAAATAATATTACTGAAAATATAGAATATTTTGCATGTATGGAATTTGTACATAATACACGGGAATGACGAAAAGTAATGTACTGGCCACATCCGATTTTTTTATTATTTTTGGATGCCGAATTATTATTTTTTTTTGTTGCAAATCCTATCACTTGCCAAAGTTTCTGATTTCTACAACTTTTTACAGTTAAAAAATGTTGTTTTTTTTATCTTATTGAGCACATGTTTCTTATTCTTTATTCTATTTGTTATTATATTGTAAAACATTTTGTTACAAGATTTATTATTGTTAAATAAATTTTATTGTTCACTATTACAGTGCAATAGTTTTAATAAATTCATTATTATGATTGCAATTGTAATTACTACTATTTTTTTATATTAATTTAATTGTTGATTTATTTTTGTAAATTTACTCTAAATTTTCTAGTTAAATTATTGCTATTTTTTATTGGGTTCAAATTACAATCGGAAAAATAAATTATTTGCTTTCTATTTTTTTTGTTTTATGCATCGCCCTGGTCCAGTTTGGTTACAACTGCAACGCGAGCAACTGCTACAAACAATTGTTGAGTGACAAATGACAGGTGTCAGTGTTCATAATAAAATAAACAAATAATCAAGTAGTTGTGTTATATAGCTTTGTTATTTTGTGATATATGTCAATTATATTTTGATGTTTTGTCAATCCCAATCCTTTTCTTAAAATAAATAAATCGTCCATATTTATAAAAGTTTAGTTTTATTGAACAACAAGCACCATCACACCTAGTGAACACACTTACGGAGTTACACATTCTATCTCAACGATACAACGCGCTCTCCAGTCAGCACAATCACTCAGCGTCACCACAACATATAACACGCAAGCTACACACCAGCTACAAGCTACACAAGTTAGACACCACCCAACGCTAGCTTGCCTCCGACTCCTGCCAGCGGCCCGAATCTATTCCTGGACCCATCGATTATTGTACCCCAAATAAGTTGAGTATATTTTTTTTCAATTAGACATTCTTTCTGTAATTTTCATAAACTTTTGTGTGCCCGCTCTAACAGTAATAAATTACTGTCATCAACCATTGAGTTCCCGAGGTAAATGTGACTGGTTATTTTTCTTCTGTACAAAACTATAATTTTAACATTTTGCATTTTTTTAATAGTTATGTCATAATATGTATGTAGTTTGCTCTTTTTCCTTGCTTTATAATGATATGAATATCCATCAATAAAATTGCGTCTTTTAAGAAATTCTTCTTTGTTAATGCACCGATCCTGAAGAATTTTTATTAAATATTTGTTTTGCCGGCATACGTTTGGGTAAAAAGCAGTAGGTCTTTGCAGTATGTGTGTAATATCTGAAGCACGTGGCTCCGGTTTACTAGGAATGCGAAACTATACAGATTTGCCTTGTCGGGGAAACGACGCGCGCGCGCGGCATTCTTCTTGTTTGTTACTCCTCGACCTCGCTTCACGCATAGATATTCTAACACAAAGCGATGCGGATGCGATGGCCAAATAAACGAATCGAATATTTGAAATTTGATATACGAGACAAGAACTACATAATATAGGCCAAATTTAATACAGGAGCAGTTACGATACAACTACAATATTAATAGGCAACAAAGAATTATTTTTAAAATAAGTACAGTAAATTTTTTGAAAGATGTCCGATCAAGGACGTCTACAAATTGTATGAATTCAGATATTTGCTGCTCGCATTATGACAAATTCAATAGTGTCGTTTGCTTAGTTTTTGTGAGGGTACATAAGATACTACTGTTATTTTATTATTATAAAAATATATGTTACAATAAAAGCATTCAAAATTCAAAAATAAGTCAACTGGTAAGTTTATTAGCAAATGTAAAACCAAATATGTTAAAAATAAGATACTGACACAATGTTAGTGTCAGTGACTCTAACACAAAATAACGTTATTCGTACGGCTATGAATCAAGGTAATGTATCTGAATTAATAAATAAACTTACGTTACAGCGAAAGTATTATCAACAACGAGCATCGTTTTAAAGTGGAATGTCCTAGCTTAGTCGAAACAATATGAATTTTTGAAAGACAAGCGTGTTATATCTGTCCTTATCGCACATGCTTATAGCCTTTGCAAATGAAAGAGATAAATGTATGCCAATTTGTTAATTCATTCATGATACAGATGACCTTGATCGGACATCTTTCAAAAATTTTACTGTATATTGTAAGTTTTTCTTGTGGATATTTTCGTTTTTTTGTAAAAACTCAAACACAATAGTACTAAAATATTGCATTTGTCTCTCACCTAACGATGATTCCCTAGTACCCAGCACACTCGCCAATCTCGGCTTCTCCTCCTCGAGCACCACCTCCACCGTGGAGCTGTAGAGGTCGAACATGGAGGCGCGACACTCGATGCGCACCTTGCCATACCGAAACGAGCCACCCTCGATCTCTAGCTCCAGTCCGACCACGGTGACGATTCTCTGCGACACCTCTTCTGGTAGGGTATCCAATAGGTCGTCATTCCCCGACACCAGGTTGTCCACGCTCGCCTGGGGGATGGGGTCCAATGGTGGTGATGTCATCAGGGCTGGGGTGGTGTATTGGTTCGTATAGCTTCCGTTTAACTAGAAAAAAGAGATAATTTATTAAGGAATATATTTATTTTTATAAACAACTTTTAATAGTACAAAAGTAATGCGTAATCAGCGAATAAAATAGCAGATTAGTGATATATTTACTAATTTATTCATGAAAAATGTGTATTGTAGTGTGAAGAATTCTATAATAATTGGTTTGGAATAAACTAGAATGTATTTTTAAACTAATACATATACCAGTATAGCGGCAGCGGGTGACTTAGCAGTACCTTCTATCCGCCAATTTTAGCAAAAATGAACTATTATAGTGGATTTAGATTTTGCCATACTTTTTACATTGTAGTTTAAAATCCTGAACAGGCAATATTTCCAATCAACCATTTTTAGCGAAAACAAGTTAGCAGATTTGGATTCTGTGTGTTTCTTTAGTAAGTAAGACAAATACGAAACACAACAACTTTTACACACGAGCCCAAACCAATAATATTTACATTTTCAACCGACAAATTATAAAACCTACGCAAATATTGAGAAATTTCTATAAATTTCTTTGGACTAGTTTAACATATATATTTTAAACTTACAAAAACTGAATATGTTATTCAAGTATTTTGCCATATAATATTGGGTTACATATCCTTTATTAAGCCCGATCCAGACGACATGGCAAATGTGAACCAATGTTTACATTTGTATAGTTGGCCATGTCGTGTGTACGGGTAACCATTGGACCAACCATAACCAACCATCACAAATTTTGGCATTGGTCGACGTTCGCTTCAGAGGCGGCAAACTGTACACACATCAAAGGAATAACCAACGTTGGCTAATACATTGGCAACTCTATCCAGACGACTGGAACGAACTTGTCTTCTAAAGTATTATTTTCATTGCATTTTGCATTCATTCAGTGGTGCAACAAGCAACAAGTCATCATGTCTGAGGGTCAAAGTGAATGGGCTAATGATTTAATCTTTGATTTTATTGCACTGTATGAAAAATATCAACTTTTATGGGATCCAAAAGATCCTTCTTCTGCTTTTATTAATGGAAACCATCCACCATCTTCTTTTACATTTTTTTCTTTTTTTTTTTAATAATAAATTTGCTGCAGAGCAAATTAGAACAACTGCCGCACTTGCAACAACAGCGACTTCCTCGTCACTTTGCATTTTGGCAAATGCTGGAAGTGATGTTCGCCTAAATTTCAAAAACTACAATATACATATCGTGTGGATGCTACTCATTGGCAAATGTTTATATTTGCAAATGTTTATATTTGCCAATCTATAACCAACATTGGTTCATATTACATGTGCCAAAATATGCCAATTATTTGTCATGCCGTCTGGATCGGGTTTTTATAATACCAGCTTTACGTCTATTAGGCATAGTATACCTATAAGCTCTGCAATTATTTTTTGTGAGTATTGTCCCATATGTCTTGCAAGGTATGTTTTACTGTACGCATTGGATTTCTACGAAATTGTATTTCATTGTGTCAAAATTAAAGGATCTCGATAGAAGCTAAGTCTGGACTAGAAGTTTTAAGTCTATATTTAAATTAGCCGACAGAATTTTGAAGAAATTTATAACCATTTGTTTAGGTTTTTTTATTTGTTGAAAACGTAAACCAGTTGAAATATTATAAATTTTGGCTCGTAGTTGAGAGGAGAAAAAAAGACGAATTTCTGGGATAAATCAAAAAAGTGTTCTATTTTACTTCGAGCTCAACTTTATAGAAAATGTGATCTTGCAATATTGTTATTAGTTTTTCGTCATTATCTAGTCACTTATGCACTATTATGAAAAAAAAGCATCACTAAAATGACCCCCTAAAATTTCCTATTATATCGAAGTCATAATTTTTACAATTGTTGAGATATAGTTTTCTTCTGGTACAACGCACGTGCTTATCTATCGAACTAAGAAATAACAAGTACAATTTCTACTGTCTCTCTCTCCTACATGTGTTTGCGATATTTACTAAAATAATAGCGTTTGTCTAATCAATGCATCTCTTTCTTACTAAAGCCGTAAAAAAAATAGAGAAATATCATGTCATCAATATGGCGACTAGAAGCAGATGTTTTCAAAACTCTACCAATCAGATTCCAGATCTATCTATAATGTATGTAGTATGTATGACATATTTTTTTTGTACTACTACTGGTTTATTTCATACGAACATTCAGTGAGTTAAACCAGAAAAAAAATGAACTATATGCTTAACGACCCGGTTAAAAAAAGAGCAAAATGTTAGTCGCATCTTTATGTAATCTAAAAAATACAAAATATCTGTGGATGTTTTAGTCTGTGTTCAATTATTTATATTCAAAACTCATATTCAATACTTATCTAAATTATAAAAAGTCATAAATTTGAACGGGTCTATTTTTTGTAAACAATATTCTATGTTTTTTATTAATATTTTAGCTCTTATTCCCTTGTTAATATTCTGGCTGAAATACTGGTGACCAATATTATTAGGTTTATGTACCACTGATAGTCTCTTTATTTATTGAATGACCATCGTATATGCCCTAAAAAATTAAAGTATAAAAACCTCAAATTAATACACTAAATTTATAACAGTTATAATTATAAATTAAAATTATTGTTTCATTACAAGTAGAAACGCTTTATAACTAAATTAATCCACGAAATGTTAATTTTAAAATTAAATTTTCAATCAGTGATTTATTATTTTAAATTGATAATCAAGGCTTTAATTCCATACACCAGTACATCCGTATATTTATAATTTCATAAAACAAATTTAATTTCATTTTAAAATACTTGTCACATAAACAAATGTCATATGAAGCCAATTATTTAACGTCAAATATTTAAACAGAAAATTTTCATAATCCAGAATTGCAACGAGGGAAATTTATTTGCACTCGAATGGCGTGACAGTCTAACATGTGTATTTATTTATTTGCATAATGTTCTGTCTGATATCTAGTGCAATTTGCAAATGGAATTTATTGCACCGAAAATTTCACAAAGGAATTATTAATAACTGTGTTATTGAGCTTTAAATCACGATTACGTATTGATATCATACTATATAGACCAATTTGCAAATACCTTCTTACAGGGAAATGTATAGCTATATAACATTTAGTTCAACAATTTAATTTGTATTTATGCGCAAGGATGACAACATAAACATTTTACATTGGAAATCAATTTTCACTGCTTGAAAACATGAAACATACAGAGATAGTAGATACATAATTGCTGCAAAATTTGTAAAAATATATTTTTAAAAATTATTATTATAATGAAAATTAAAATACAAGGACTTGAAATGAAATATTGAATCGGGAGTGGAAAAAATCTTACATGCATAAAGAGATGTACACTTCTGTGCAATAAAATTAAGCACACAAAATATTTTATAGTTTAAAGTGGACATGATTAGAAGCCTAGTAACGAAAATATGTAAATTTGTTATTTTTATCTGCCGTCACCTTTAGGTAAGGAGGGTATTGTCTATGGTCAAAAAATTCAATGATGAGTTTTTAGTGAATAAGCACATTTTAGAGTCCACATAATACGATTTTACCATTTTTACGATGAAGTGTGTGTGTGTGTGTGTGTGTCTGTGTGTGCGCGACGAAACTTTCGGATCGCATAACTTTAATACCACGATTCCAAAAATTATATTTTTTTCGTATTCCTCAAGTTTACATCCAGAAGAACAACTGATTACATTTTGGTTATAATTGGTGAACCGGAAGTAGCCTCATTTGAAGATTTAATCGTTAAGTTTGATTTATTGACATTTAACGTTATTATAACTTAAAGAATATATTATTCTCTATACGATTTAATTGCATTTTATACTTCATATTCGATAGATATAGAGTTAAAGAATTTTAAAGAAATTAAATTTTATAAATCAGCCAGCTATGCAAAACATGGAAACTATTAATGTAAACATATAATTTAAACTGACAGATATCAGTATCTATAAAAAGTAAATCAATGTGGCAAAAATGAGGATGTTGAAGTAGATGTTAGGGAAGACACGGAAAGATAGGTAAGGAAATAACTCTAGTGCTACAAGTTTCTAGAAAGATACAAGAGAGATGATTGGTTTGAAAATGTCATGAGAAGAAATGAAGAATATATTGGATGAAGAATGAATAGCTTAGTAATAGAACGTTGAAGAAACAGAGGAAGACCAAAGATAAGATGGAAGGACTGTATTGCAGAAGACTTGAGAGAAAAGGATGTGAATGAGAACGACACCTAAAACAGAAATGAGTGGAAGAAGAAAATATAAAATAGCGACCCCTAACGAATGGGGAGAGCTAAAGAAGAAGATGTTAGTGTCAAATGCAATTTGCAAAATTTTATTAAATAATTTTACTGGAAATTTAGAATCTTTTGCAAGAAAATTTATGTATGGAATTTATACATAATACACAGGTTGACGGAAGGTATCTTGCTGGCCACAACAGATTTTTTTAAATGTTTCTATTTTGGTCATTTAATAAAGGCGTTATTTTTATATGTACATTTACCAAATGATATTTTTACGCAAGGTGCTATTTATTTACCAATTTTATAGCGATCAAGTATGGTGTTTGTCATTTATTGAAACTGGTGCTAAGCAATTAAAATAAACAAGAAATATAGAACTAAAATTTGAAAAATAATAGTCGCAAAACTTGTGCTTAATTTTATTGCATAGCAGTGTAGGTACATTTAAGCACTCTCGAACTTATTTGCCAGCTCTCGCTCTGACTCGGGAGCAAAATCGTCCTGGAATAGTAAATTGTATCTGCATCCCTTGTAGCATAGTTAACTATTTTAATCATTTAGTGTAAATGATTCAAATCCTTAAACTTCGAGTCAAAATATTTCGAGGATAGAAAATAATCAACCTATTGTTCCAATATTTAAAATATATATTTATACAGTATTTATTAATAACTGTTAAATTTAAAATACAGTATGTCCCCGAATTTAGTTTGCAAGAGGTAAAAAATCTTTATTATTGATGTTACAAAAAACGTTATAGGAAGAACTTTTTTTGCTTGACTTGAAACACTTCAGTCATTTACACCTTTAGTTATTAATATTTTAATTAGATTTTTTATTATTTCCATCCTCGAAATTAGGAAAGTGCCTTCGATACATGGCTTACTTAACCCATTTGCAACATGTCAAGTGCCATGTTTAATCTGACATGTGTCGTTATCTTTCATATCGTTAAAGTAATATCGCAAAACTTATTTTTGACAATTGCGAATTTTTATTTGTGGGGACGTTTAAAACAACTATTGTAGGCAGAAAACTTACCCAATGATGCAGAGATAAAAAATCGCATAAGAGATACTATATCCGCCGTAACAGTTGCGGAAATCCAGAATAGCTGTAAGAGCTGCGTCGGATGATTGAATTATGTAGCGACGAAGGTGGAGGGTTATTAGAATAATTTAATATTTGATTTTTGTTTGAATGATTTAATAAAAAAATTCTAATATTATTTTTTGATTATTAAGCCATCGCAAGTTATGATTGTAGTTTCAATTACAGATTAGTTTCTATAAAGTCAAGTAAAAAAGTTCTTCCTATAACATAGGGTGACCAGACGTCTACCTCACAAAAGGAGGACACAAGAAACAAAAAAGGATGATTTTTAGTAAAAAAGGATGACAAAATTTTAAAAAAATATATAAATACCAGGTGTTTACTTTTTTCTAGACCATAGGAAATACAATGGTAAATTTATCATATGGCTGTAATATCTACCCTTTTTAGGTATTGGTGACAAAAGTGAAAGTACTAAAAATGTTCAGAATTAAAAACTGTGTAGTAAGTTTAAAATTATTGCTTACATGCATTACGTTCGCGAGAGATGTAAAACAAAATTCGTAATTTTTTATGCTGAGAAATGGAACAAAAATGTTAAATACTTGTATTGTTTGAGTTGAGAGATGATATCTGTCACAAAGTTTTAATAATTATTGATTTCATTAAATTACTTATCAATAATCGATACATTTACCATTTCACAAAAATATAATTAATTAATTAAAAATTAATTTAATCAAAATAATAATTATTAAGACCTATGTCGTATGTTATATGTCAAACTCAAACAGAACTAACATTTTTGTTCTATTTATCATGCCGACTGTAAATTGCCATAAAAATTACAACTTTAATTTTGCCTCTTTCTCGCGAACGCTACGCATATAAACAATAATTTCGGAGTTATTAGATGCAGTATAATTCTGAACATTTTTTTTACCTTCCGTCACCTCTAGGTAAGGAAGGTATTATTGTCTTTGGTCAAAAAATTCGGTGGTGAGTTTTCATTGAATAAGCACGTTTTAGGGTCTTTACAATACGATTTTACTATTTTTACGATGATGTCTGTATGTGTGTGTGTGTTCGTGTGTGTGTGTGTGTGACCGCGTTTTCGGGCACGATATCTCCAATACTAAAATTCCAAAAATTACAATTCTTGCGTATTCCTCTTCCTTACAACCATATGCAGACCTGTTTAGATTTTGGTTATAATTGGTCAACCGGAAGTACCCTCATTTGAAGATTTTAACAGTTTTTCTTGAAAAAAACAGTTAAATGTTATTATAACTTAAAGAATATATTATTGTCTATACGATTTAATTGCATTTTATATTTGATATTCAACAGATATAGAGTTAAAGAAGAATAACGATAATAAATTTTATATAAATTTCATAATTCAGCCAGCTATGCTAACTTAACCATGGAAACTGCTAATATATTCAGGTAATTCAAATTGGCAGATGTCAGTATCAATAAAATGAAATCAATGAAAGAATAAGGGAAGTAACTCTAGTGTTAGAAGTTTCTAGATATAAGAGAGACGATTACATATTGGTTTGAAGAGATGAATATATTAATAGAAGGTGGAAGAAACATAGGAAGACCAAATATAAGATGAAAAGACAGTATTGTAGAAGACTTGAGAGAAAAGGAACTGAATGAGGACGACACGCAAAACAAAAATGAGTGGAAGAAGAAAATAAAAAATAGCGACCCCCTAACGAATGGGAAAAACTAAAGAAGAAGATGTCAGTGTCAAGTGCAATTTGCATAGTTTGTTAATTAAATAACTTTACTGGAAATATAGGATCTTTTGCAAGAAAATTTATGTATGGGGCGCGTGCAGTAACATGACTTTGACCCGTGTCAAACTGACAGCAATTAATTATGTCCATAACTGACAAGTGTTATAATTTTTCAATCAAAATTTCATAATTTTCTTATTTCATGTGGTTTGTTTGGTATCAGGAGTATGGAATTCAGTTGCCGAGAAAGGGAATCACATAATACCAAAAATTTATAATCTTTTGCAAGAAAATTTATGTATGGAATTTGTACATAATACACAGGATTGACGGAAGGTATTGTGCTGGCCACATCAGATTTTTGTATGTATACTTTTGATCTAAAATAATAGGGCAAAAAATACAGCCATATAAAAATTTTACCATTGCATTTCCTATGGTCCGGATAAATGGTAGACATCCGGGATATTTGAAACTTGAAAACGAAAATATTTAAATAAACATATTTTCTCAACTAATTTCTATAAACATATCTTTATATTTAAAACTTAAAAAAGGGAAAACTAACATTATTATTTATTATTTTTTTGCTTTAATTCGTGAAAAAGCCGGACGTAAATAAAAGCCGGCCGGACATTTAGATTTTTGTCAAAAAGCCAAACATGTCCGGCTTTATCCGGACGTCTGGTCATCCTGTATAACATATTTTTGTAAAATCAAAAATAAGGATTTTTTCCCTCTTGTAAACTCAATCCAGGGACATACTGTATGTGGTTAAATGTCAAAAGAAAATATGTCCCTTTTCCAAATGTAAATATGTTTGTAGTTCAAGCAGTGCCCCTAATTATTAGTTATTTACTAATGAAGAATATATGCCATACCTAATATTTTTGGAACATGTTATGCAAATATTTCTTTTTGTTAAATTTATCTAAGCAGCAGAAAGTAAAATGATTTCCGACAGTGACTTGTAAGTTTCTTAACTTTTTAAGTAAAAAATGTGATTAATTAATTAGTACTCGCTCAGCTAAGCACTTTCATCAAGAGTGATTACATGATTGTTGTGTTTTTATTGAGTTAATAATAAGTTTTGTTTTTCCTGTGTTATTAAATAAATTGCACATTAGTGTGGTTCTCGCGAATTGTGATGAGCCTTACTTTTTCATCTCATTGTCAACACGTGTAGCTGTTAGATTTTCTTTTATTTTCTAAGCTACTAGGCATAATATAGGAGGGCCGTGCAAATTTAAAGATACATAAGATACCAATAATCGAGAAAAGAAATTATTTTCAAAAATCTTACAGGAAAATATAGGTGGTATACGTCTAAACTGCTTTTCTACATAGTTCCCGTTAATGGAGACTTATACAATTCAAATATTTTGGTCGCCATCTAGTGTGTAAAAAAGTATTTAATAATTAGTTATGTAGTGAGCAAGATTTAGCTCTAAGTTTGACGTTTATCACGTGATCCATATTTGGTCCCACGTGATCACAACAACCATTGTTTGAAAAGAAACATGAACATGTCATGTCTGAGACTGAACACGGAAGTTGAAATAATATGATTAATATAAATTGAATATGAATTAGTAATGTATTTACAGGAACCTGTGATAAAAAATCTGATGTGGCCAGCACATAACCTCTCGCCGTATATTTTACCTGGCTGTATGCATAAAGCAAAGATTATTTTTATAAATACAAATAATATATTCATATAAATCTATGACGTATAAACTTCTTTATTATTCAATAATAGCATGTCTCAACATGAAGATATTTTACCATAAATTATGTTACAATAAATTACAAAGTAGAGTTTACCATATATAAATATTAGGCTGGTAACAGCAATTTTCAATTCGAACAACTTTGTTTACATTCTCTTCATATTCTTCTAGTAAAAACATTAATTTTGGGCGGTCTAAAATGTATATATCTGGATTGTGCATCTATTCTTATATATCTTCTTTTACATTTTATTTTTTCATACTTGTTATATCTAAATAACCTTAATTCCCTTTAATAAAGTGACGGATAGATTGCACTCCGATTTTGTCAATATTTACAACTTACTTGAGAAGAATTTGATAGCTTTTTCGCAATTCAAAGTTACTCTAGTCTACAGTACTGGTGTACATTGTCCCATAATGTTTGAAACAAATTTAAGTCCTTCAACCTAGACTTGTCATCTCCATAATAGTCACAGATCAAGAA
The DNA here is from genome assembly GCA_951394225.1 of Harpalus rufipes. NCBI lineage: Eukaryota > Metazoa > Arthropoda > Insecta > Coleoptera > Carabidae > Harpalus > Harpalus rufipes. The sequence goes on from OX596283.1 coordinate 39,905,680, forward strand.
CTAAGGGATTCTCCAAGTACATTTTTAATTCATTTCTCATTATTTCTGACACTGACATTTATCTGTCAGTTACAAATAATTTAAATTATCAACTATTTTTCATGGCATTCTTTCGGCTGTCAAATTTATTACAACAGATTATTTTATATATTATACTTCTTTTATCTCTAAATCTATAGAATATATAATTAAATATTTAATTGTATCAGATAGAGAATTTAATTTTCTTTAATATTACCAAGAAAAAATTTCAGAAAATAATATTTAGAAGATTTTTTTTCAAGAATCTTCTACTTCCGGTTGTCCAATTATTACCAAAACCTTTTCAGATCTTCCCATGAATGTCCGATTGGGAAATACGTTGTTAAACAAATTTTAAGTCTTATAGTTTTTGAGTAACCGTCCTTCCAACATCCCACACACATAAACACATACACACACACACACACACACACATCCACACACACACACACACACAGACATCATCGTAAAAATGTTAAAATCGGATTGTAGAGACCTTAAAACGTGCTTATTCAATAAAATCTGGATATGCCATTTTTAGCATGAATGCAATACCTCTCTTAGCGAGAGGTAAAAAGGAAGTTTAATTATGTACAAAATAACAATAAAATGACGCAAACCTATGTTTGTAAAGTGGACAAACATAATCAAACTTATTTTGGAAAAACAAGTACAGCAACTCAAGTAACTTTAATAAAGCTGTCTACTAATAAAGAGACACAAGTTTATATTAATAAAAACACATATAAAAATTGATAATAAGCAGAATAACTCCACACAAACAGAAATAATTTTAATAAGGAAAGTAGTACCCAAACTGTCAACAATTATTATGTAAGAATGTTATTTGGTGCTGTAGAGACATCGAGAAATGAAACTAAATTTGTCAACAATTGGAAACTAAATTATAATTTATTAAGCAATGATGCTGTAAAATTTATATATTTCACCGGCTTATCAGTAGAACATTTTAATGTTCTATATGATTTGTTAAATCCCAGTTATGCCAAAGTTGAAATACAGATATTTCCAAAAAACGTCAAAGAAAACTAAATTTAATAATTTAACATCCAGAGACAAATTATGTATGACTTGAATAAAATTAAGACGTGGATATACACTAAAAGAAATTTCATTATTTTTTCCGTCTCTCTCAACAGTGGAATTTGTAGTGTTTACATGGATTCAGTTCATATTTTTTTCAAATTGTAACGATGAAATCGAATTTGTTTTCCCTCCGTGAGAAACAGAAAGATTCGATTCCGCAATGTTTCATTAATAACAATCACTACACATAATAATTTAACCAAACTTTGCTGACTAAATAACAAATTATGGGATCAACGGGGAGGTGCTGAAGAGGGAAAGCATTTGATCGACTCGGCCATGGTATATCACCTCGCTCTTTCTAAAAATCTCTTGTCCCTTTCTAAATTGTGTGGTGGGAGGTCCGCTGCCGATCCGCCGCCGATTACGTCAAAATCATAAGTCCCCATTCCATTCACCATTTGTAAGCGGGCATTCGGGGCACAAGGTTTTTGAAGCCAGTGTCGAAAATATTGCCGCCTTCATCCATCATTCCACTTGTTCTTTTACCTTAACTTTAATTTTTTTCTTGTTAAATGCTTGTTTAAATAAGAAAAATAAAAAAATCAGACAGTGTCAGATCGGGATTATGCAACAGAAGGTAATATGCTGGCCACATCAATTTTTTTTCTATTAACAAGCATATATTAAATTTAATTCTTTTCTTTCGCAAATTCGTAAAAGGAAAAGGTCTATTTTGTAATAGTTTCCTTCCACTCTAATTTTCCCGCCACAGAGTTCATTTTATTCTTGGCACATTTTTTTCCAATTTCTTTGAGTTTTCTTCCTGTGACAAGTTTTAGTGTGAAAGTTGGAGGGTGTCGTAGGAATACAAAATGACGGAGTATTTTTCGCAGGTGGTAGTCAGGTCGCTATTCTATATTCCCTTCTGGCTCGGCTGTAAGGGGTTGCGACAGTGGCTGTGATATTCAGGGCCCAAATATCCGTAATTAAAATGATAAACAGGCGTGATTCGAGCGGCGATGTCTACGGCAGGACAATAGAGGCCGTTGATGAAAACCCCAGTCGATTGGACGGTGAATTGTGAGGGTTGCTGTTACTGTTATGAAGAGAACAATGATTTCTACATTCTGTTAGCTATCTGTGATGAACTATATATAGAATGGATGATTTAATCGCGAATGTGGAGCACAATAGGTAGCAAGAACATAGTTCTCATTAGTTTCTCATTACTAAATATTAATTTTTTAATATGAAATTTCTACAAAGGTTTAAGACTTAATAATCAAAGACTATTTTATGCAATGGAAATTACTGTTCGTTTCAGACAATAATTTGTCATGTTTCAATACTGTACAATATTTTATCTATTGTAAAATTAAATATTTCTTGGTATTCTAATATTCAATATATTCGTCATCTCTCCTCATGACATATTCAAACCAATGTAATATAGTCTCTCTTGTATCTTTGTAGAAATTTCTATTACTCCAGCCATTTCCGTTATTCTTTCATTCCTTATCCTATCTTTCCGTGTCTTCCCCCTTATCTATCTCAACATTCTCATCTCTGCCACATTCATTTTCTTTTCATTAACAATGACATCTGTCAGTTAGAATTTTTTTTAATATAGTAGCTATTTCCATGGTTATAGCATAGCTGGCTGATTTATAAAAATTAATTTCTTTATAATTGTTTAACTTTATATACATTGAATATGAAATATAAAATCCAATCAATTCGTATAGATGAAAATATTATTTAATATTTATAATAACATTAAATGTCAAAAAATAATATTTAACAGCGTTTTTTCAAGAAGAACTGTTAAAATATTTAAATGAGGGTACTTCCGGTTGACCAATTATAACCAAAATCTAATCAAGTCTGCATATGGATGTAAGGGACAGGAATACGTAATAATGGGGGTCATATCAAAAAAAAAATAATCGTTGTTTTTTTTATAAAATCGTGAAATCTGTCTCATTTAATAAATATAGTAATATAAAATAACAAGAAATATAATAAACTTTCGCGGCTGTAAAATTCGTGACGTCACGGCTTGTTACTCACACAAAGACATTCCTCTCACACACATTTATGGTCCACGTGATTTCCGTTTGCTGTTGTGAACAACCTAACCTAAAATTGTGACAGGTGACAGCAAAGTTAAGAGTAAAGGTAAATAAAACATTTATTAATATAAATACCAAAAGTTGTATGAAATATGTTTTTCGTTAACAATATGTTGCTGTCACAAAATCAAACTGACAAGTGATAACCCAAACAATCATAGTTCCAAACACAACCGGTAGAGAGCTACTGCCGCATCCGCCAAGCCGTGACGTATAGCCGTGACGTCAGCGTCTAAATATTTAAAATTAAAGACAACATTTAAAAAATCATATCTCTGATTCTAAAGACTTGTAAAGGTGTAAAACATGTACCTACATATTTAATATGACCTATTCTTTCAAGAAAAAAATAAATTAGAAAATGTGAAATGACCCCATTATAATTTTTGGAATTCTAGTATTGGAGATATCGTAGCCGAAATTATAGTCACACACACACACGCACACACACATACAGACATCATCGTAAAATTAGAAAAATCGTCTTGTAGGGACCCTAAAATGTGCTTATTCATTGAAAACTCACCACAAATATTTTTGACCAAAGACAATACCTTCCTTGCCTAGAGGTGACGAAAGGTAAAAAAGTGGTAGAATACTCCATTAAAATTTCTCAATAATAGCTAATTAAATTACTCCTACTTTCTACAATTATAATTAAGTTTACAATATTTCATTTGCAGACATTTTTATTTGAAAGTAAAGCATTCAATATTTAATATCCACTCAGAGACAAAAATATCTCTTTTTGTTTTTATGCAGGCAGCTTTCATCTTGGATTCTATTTCAGTAGCGCATTTCATTCTAGTGCCGAGTAGTAATGCCGATCATGATTCAGTAAACACTCTTGTGCGGGATAATGGCTAGGCGGACTCTGGGAATGTTATTTCTTATATGGCGCACTATCAAACTTTATACAACTTTTCTATGATCTCACTGTCTACCAAGAAACGATGATTTTGCTACTTTTACAATAGACGAGAGTATAAATCTATAGTTGCTATTAAACGGAACAACGGAAGTAATTACATTATTCAAGTGACAAGTGTAACGATCTAGTTACAAATTTGTTGTGCACAATACCTCTCGCTAATTTCATTTAATTTCATTAAAGGTCGGTTGCATCAACATAACTTATATTTTAAGCGTTCCTTAAATATTGCATTGAAATGAATTATTGCTCTAAAAATTTCGATTTGCATTTTTTTTGTTTAATGATCGCTTAAAATTTAAATTACCTTGGTGCAACCGGACATAAACACATTAAAAGAGTACGTTGAAAAAAAATGGCTGAATTTAAGATAAAGAAACAAAAATTATTTAAACTAATTACTCTAAATGTACTCTTTTGCCAGTAGCAACTTGAAAAGAAGAAATAAATATTTCAATAATACAAAATTATAAAAGTTATTTTGTACATAAAATTATACTTCTTTCACTTTGTTCAACAGTTTTCGTGAAAAGAATTTTACAGTGTATTTTATTTCTGCACTTATATTAAATTTCATTGTGAAACTTTTGTTATAGTCAACATAAAAACTTTTTCTTATATTATGGCTAAATTTTGCTACAATTTAACAAAAAAAAACCTTTTTAACCGGCTATCTGAAATTTTATTACTTATAATTTTAATCTCGTACCTAATTTTGGAATATTAGTTCATTATTAATTATAATAGCAGTAATAGATTTAGAAACTTATTAACAATAGTATCGTAAACAGATATAGAAATAGATGCAATCTACATGAATAAATTATTCTAATTTACTATGATAATATAATCGCTAATATACGAAATTGCGAACTAATATTTTATTTATTGCAAATTGGTTAGCAGAATTGCATATTTGATATCCATATGAACTAAATTATAATACAAATATATTAATTTCCAAATAAATATAATTTTGAAAGAAATTAATTAGTATGTATGTAGATTCCAGCCGTGGGCTCAAATTTCATCCAACATCGAAATAGAAATATCTACCTGATCAAAATATTTAGGACACAGATACATTATAATTTATTTTTAAAAATCATATCTACATTTAATATAAATTTTTAAATTAGTATTGGATCATAAGTTTTGTATTTAACCTTCGTTCAAATTATTTCGCTGAGTCAAGAACTAACAGGAGGGACAAAATTCTTTATTGTCACTAGATTTTGAAAAGTTAGTTGTTTTTTACCTTCCGTCACCTCTAGATAAGGAAGGTATTGTCTTTGGTCAAAAAATTTGATGGTGAGTTTTCATTGAATAAGCACGTTTTAGGGTCTTTACAATACGATTTTACTATTTTTACGTGTGTGTGGACGTGTGTACGTGCGTGTGAGTGTGTTCGTGTGTGTGTGACCGCGGTTTCGGCTGCGTTATCTCCAATACTAGAATCCCAAAAATTACAATTCTTGCGTATTCCTCTTCCTTACAACCATATGCAGACTTGATTAGATTTTGGTTATAATTGGTCAACCGGAAGTATCCTCATTTGAAGATTTTAACAGTTTTTCTTGAAAAACTCAGTTAAATATTATTATACCTTAAAGAATATATTATTCTCTACACGATTTGATTTGATTTTATATTTAATATTCAACAGATATATAGTTAAAGACTTATAAAGATAACAAATTTCATAAATCAGCCAGCTATGCTAACTTAACCATGGAAACTGCTAATATATTCAGAAAATTCAAATTGACAGATGTCAGTATCAATAAAAAGTAAATGAATCAAAGAATAAGGGAAATAACTTTAATGTTTCTAGAAAGATATAAGAGAGACGATTACATTGGTTTGAACATGTCATGAGGATGAATATATTGGAAGAAAAATGAATAGTTTAGTAATAGAAGGTGGAAGAAACATAGGAAGACCAAATATAAGATGGAAGGACTGTATTTCGGAAGACTTGAGAGAAAAGGAACTGAATGCGGACGACACGCAAAACAAAAATGAGCGGAAGAAGAAAATAAAAATAGCGACCCCTAACAAATGGGAAAAACTAAAAAAGAAGAAGATGTCAGTGTCAAGTGCAATTTGCATAGTTTGTTTATGAAATAATTTTACTGAAAATATAAGATCTTTTGCAAGAAAATTTATGTATAGGGCGCGTGCAGTGACGTGTCTTCGCTGACTTTGGCAAGCAGATATGGGGAACCCGTGTCAAAATGACAGCAATTAATTATGTTCATAACTGACAAGTGTCATAATGTTTCATTAAAAATTTCATGATTTTCTTATTTCATGTGGTTTGTTTGTTATCAGGAGTATGGAATTCATTTGCCGAGAAAGGGAATCATAAAATACCAAAAATTTAGAATCTTTTGCAAGAAAATTTATGTACGGAATATGTACATAATACACAGGATTGACGGAAGGTATTGTGCTTGCCACATCAGATTTTTTCTAGTTGTTCTTGATTGTCAACAAACTTTATATTTATTTTTCGCATTAAAATGTTAGGTTGCATAATTTTTATTCAGTTGTGAGAGCACTATTGCTATCTCGAGAACCGTAAGAGATACGAAGTCGGTTAAATTAAAAACAATTTCTATATTATAAGACTATTAAAATGTGCATTACAAAAATTATTTTCAACCAGTGGTTCTCAAAATACAGAATTCAACTTTTTAATTTTAAACCTTTTTTTCTTCACCTATTGGATTCAGCATTTTTTCTGAATACAACGATATAAAATGTTTATACCCTTACATAACGAAAAAAACGAGAAAAATGCAAAAGGAAAATTATTATTTTCATATGTATTTCTACATGTAATCAGAGTGCCATGACAAAAACAATTGAATATTTTGTTTTTTCAAGAATCGGGGCCCTGGAGATGGTTTCAATTAACCCGAAAACTTGACTATTCTAAAAGAGTGTATAAATTTTTCTTGTCAACTGTTTCCATTAATATGTTTAACCGTATTTTAAAATTCGAACCAGTCGCAAGTACTCCTCACATGGAATTCTATAATATTCGTAGTTAAAAACTTGAATAATTAAAATTATTGCAAAAATATTTATAAAATAAATGTATCAACTATGGTAAATAGACATTTTGTAAAATAGAAATCCCTCAATAAAAAAGTCCATACTAATAAAAACTATCCTCTCGATGTTTTTTTTTTTGTTTTCGAATAAAGTTTTATAAGCCGAAAACAAGATGAAAGATGTGTTTGAACCTACATTCCATTTTTTCTAAATCAATAAACACAAAATATATCCCCAATACCGTAATAGAACTCCAACTAGTATCAAAATAACGAAACAATGTCAGAAAAATCTCCAATAAGCTACACACTATTTCATCCTCTATCCTTTTCTATTCCTTGAGTATCTCTGTCTTTCTTACGAAAGGATCCATGCTTGCCCGGGGCCACAAACTCAAATATCTCCGTTTGTTGGCGTACGCGTCGCTTCGGTAAACAACTGCCGCTCGGGAGCATGGCCTACTGTGACCAGAAATTCTATCATCTGAAGTCCCGGAACGGGTTACGTGTATTTAAATAGCGAAACGGACATTTTTACCTGATGTTATTTGTTTGCAACAAGAGATACGTAGGAGATCGAAATAGTATTCGGATTTTGTTTACTTTTATACAAGAAACAGATAATACAAAGGTGACGATACAGTTATTGAGAACAAGAAAAACAGGTGTCGAAAACAAAATTTGCTGTATCATTTTAAATACGAGGGTCATTCAATAAGTAAAGAGGCAAATGGCTATAGCTCAAAAACGATTTATTTCAATCTTTCAAAATTTAGGCTATTTTTTAACATAATCACCCCCCACAGTTATGCACTTGTCCCATCTTTCTTGCAGCTTCCTAATTCCCTTGGCGAAGAATTCTTTCGATTTACCCCGAAGCCACTTTTGCACCGCTTCCTTAACTTCCTCATTGTTAGCAAATCTTTTTCCACGTAGGGCGTCTTTGAGTGGTCCAAACAGGTAAAAATCAGATGGGGCGAGGTCGGGACTGTAGGCAGGATGAAGTAAGACCTCCCAACCCAATTCTTGAAGCTTATCACGGGTCAGCTGGGCTGTATGAGGGCGGGCGTTATCGTGCTGAAGAATGACTCCTTTTGACAAGAGTCCACGGCGTTTGCTCCTGATAGCTGGTCTAACTTTGTGTTCTAGCATCTCAGAGTAGTATTGGCTATTGATAGTTCGCTGATCTTCAAGGAAATCGCAATAGACGATCCTGTGAGTCCCAATAGATGGTCAGCATCACTTTACCGGCGGAAGGTTGAACCTTGAATTTTTTGCGAACTGGAGAGCTAGTGTGTTTCCACTCCATACTCTGCCTTTTGGTCTCAGGGTCGTAGTGATGGATCCAGATCTCGTCGCAGGTCACTATTCTTTTAAAAAATCGTCTCCTTCAATCAAACTTCGTTGCTTTAAGTCTTGACTAATGGAAAGCCTTGATTCTTTATGAGCGTCAGTTGACATTGTGAACAGTTCCAACACTTACTTGAATTTCCTCAGCTATCATTTCAACAGTAATTTTTCTGTTATCACGAATAAGTCCGTCAATCCTCGATTCCAACGAGGGACCAGAAACTTCCACTGGACGTCCACATCGGGGTTCATCACCTACACTTGTTCGGCCACTTTTAAATCGATCAACCCACTTGTAAAAATTCGCACGGTTCATACAACTTTTACCGTACTGTATTAACATTCTAGACAAAATTTCACTCGGTTTTACACCTTCTGCGACTAAAAATCTAATGACTGAGCGCTGCTCTTCTAAGGTGCAATCTTCTAGTGTACTTGCCATGGTGAACTGAAAATTTTGAGGTTATGTTGACATAAAATGATGAAACAGCTGATCAGAGCATATCCCAAGGTTGCCAACTAACACCCCTGAAAAGATTGTACACATTCATTGAATAGTTTTAAAATTATAGAATTTGTCTCTTTACTTATTGAATGACCCTCGTACTTTCATTAAGTCGCGATAGTTAAGTTAGAACTTAGTTAATCAATATTTTAAAGTATCGTTGAGAGTAAAAATACGGAATTAACTACGAAAAATTTAATGTATGCAGTATACTTCAGAAATACGGTACTTGTAAATGCAACTTGGATGAACAGAAGGCAGTTACAGCTAGATGGCACACTAAAAATGTTTGCCTGAAGTGCTCATTAGAGTTCGAGAGACAGTATGTTACACCATAATAATGCGTCTTCGCATAGTGTAGCTTCAACACTTCAGTTTATGGCGAAAAAAATATGCATCTGACAATATAAGACTTGTCTATTTTTTCCTGCAATTCATTATTATTTTGAAATAAGTTTAGCGACTGACATCAATGAAATATGTAACTTGAACTCGGGACCTCCCATTTTCTGGGCGCAAATTCTACCATTGAGCTACGGTCCATCGACGTTGTCAGTTGATTTTACGTGCACTAATTTGTCAGCAACTGCATTTTGATATAGCGAAATTTCCGCCTATAATCGTTTTACAGCCTAAGGACGTTTTCACACGATGCTATAGCGATACCATATATGTATAGCCAACGCCAACGATAATTGGTATATATATTTTCACACAGAACGATAAATAACTACCATAAAATTCTCCGAATAAAGTGAAAATTCTCTCTGTTGCCACACTATGTTGTTGAACATGGAAAGAAGGCGCTGTGTACTATTGGCAATAATTTTAAATAGAATAAAAATTAAAGAAAGAAAAAATCTTAGAAAAAAAATTGACGTTTTTGGGTCCATCCCTTGTTACGCGTAAGGTTTAGATAGTGCTTCCTTTTATGACTTGATGCAAAGTCTTGGTTTTATTAATTCAATCAGATCCATGAGATCATATGTGTAGATACTTGATCTTCTTGGCCATCTTTCACAACTAACTAATTCTAATTGCAACACCGCATAAATTGAAATGAACAATTAATGGTAAGTCAAGTGAATCACTCATAAATTTGTATTGCGTGCACATGCAATATAGCGTCGGCGTTACCAGATTGTTTATTGTATCGCGGACGTGCGAAAACGGCTGATTTAAAAGCACGTATTTTTGATGTGAAGCGATATCGCGACTGTTTATCGCACGCGATATATAGCGCCGTGTGGAAACGCCCTAAAGGCTTGGGCCATATACTTTGTGTTTTAGCGGGACCGGTTTACCGGGTATACAAAAACGTATTGTTTGAATGAATGTGTCCACACCGATGCGGTTACGGTACCGGCTACCGGATACTATCGCAGCATCTTGCGGTTTGACGGGACAGTCAATTTTCCTCATGAACACTACACCACATTGAAAACAATACGAGTCTTCGAAAGTGTTCGGTTTTGTTTTTTTAATAGAAAACGTATATTGTATGGACTCTGTATTGATCAGATTTTGGTCCAACTGTGTCCGAATCGAGTTGTCATTGCTGCCGTCCTGTTTAACGGGATATATGGTCTGTTAATCGGATGTAGTTTTCCTGATCCCGCTAAAACGCATAGTGTGGCTCAAGACTTCTGGAAGTGCCGTCGTCTTTGCCGAATTTAGATTAAGAAATGCGTATAGCGAATGACATCAATGAAGTATACAGCTTGATATAAGGTGTTAATAATTACGAAAGTTCAGTCAAAAAGCATTTATTCTTACTATACCAAAATTTCAGTGCACCTTGCACCTTATTCAGGGTATGCAACAATTATACAACAAAAATGTAATACATATAAATTCATGTACACAAAATTTTGAGTTAATTTATTAAACATCGTACAAAATGTTACATATCAGGGATGATTGCAATAACATCAATGCAAGAACTGCTATTCAAGGAATTAACAGCGTATACTTTAGTGTACTGGAAAAGTTCAAAAAGGAAAAGGCAAATTTTAGGCCAAACTGAGTTCCATTAATTTCCTTACATTTTATTTAAATTCCTACAACATGCTACATTATTATTGGTATACAGACGACCAATAGGAGTCCGTATCAATGATGTCACCAAAATCCTTACACAGGATTTTTTCTGGCTATTCTCCATATTATTCGGTTGTCGTTTTTTAGAGGAAATGGATGTATGTATGCTCTTTGAATTGTTATACGATGTTTAATAAATTAACCGAATGTTTTGTACGAATGTATTTTGTGTACATGAATTGTAACAATCTGTAAGATCTTACTATAAGTGTGATAATATCCATGTTATTTTGTATGTATTACATTTTTGTTGTGAAGAAGGTGCAAGGGTGCACCGAAACACGTTTGTATAGTAAGAATAAATGCTGTTTCACTGAACTTTCGAGTAAATTGTTAACATCTAACACCTAACCCACAATTACAACTTGGTATAAATTTGAAATTTCGCTTGATCAATATGCAATTAGTGCAAGAAAAAACAACTGAGATCGTCGATGGTCCGTAGCTCAGTGATAGAGTTTCCGGGTTCGAGACTTGACGAGGTCAGTTGATTTTTTAAATTTATTACAAAATATTATTATTTTGAAAGAATTACAAAAGATGATTAGTTGGGAGCTTATAAGAAGTGGAAAAAAGAATAGGAAAGTGTATTATTTGTTGAATGGAATCACTTTGAGTTCTTTGAAATAAAATTTACAAAGTATTTTATTGCTTGCTATAGAGTTGTTTTGAACACGGATTAAAATGAAAATATTGATATCCTGTAGCAAGGCTGTGGAGTAATGTAAACAAATCCAAGTCGAAATTTTCAGTTTGTAAAACACAAATTTTAAACAATGCCAATTAAAATAGCTGTGTTTCGGAAATGTAATTTTTGTTCGGGCTTGTACCATATAAAATTACACTTGTTATACAAATAGTACAAATTAGGTTATCGTTGTGATTTCGGATTTACGTGGGATTTTCATCAACCTTTGCTTTCTTTTCATTGCAACATTTTGCGATAAAATTTATTTGGATCGAGTTTTTCATATGGAAAAGTTCAACTAGAAAATACCATTCGTTATTTTAGTAAAAACATTGTTTTATGTTTGCGGCATTTAAAATCGTTAATTACGGAATTTTTTGACAATCTCTGAACTTTGCATCGTGGATACATTGTTTTAGAATTTTATCAGTGAAATCTGTACCTTTTGTTTCATATCATTGCATTAATTTACAAAATCAAAATACTTTGTTCATAGATGAATATTATTATTGCCGACTTCGGTGGTGAGAGGTAGTACCGATTTCGTAGTGGCATAGTGTGTTACAGTAAAAAATTTGAAACATGTTCGATCAAGGTCATCTGTATCATGAACAAATTAACAAATTGGCATACATTTATCCCCCTCCTTTACAAAGGCTTTAAGCGTGTGCGATAAGGATGGATATAACACGCTTGTCTTTCAAAAATTCATATTATTTCCACTAAGTTAGGACATTCCATTTTAAAACGATGCTCGTTGTTGATAATACTTTCGCTATAACGTAAGTTTATATATATATTAATTCAGATACACTACCTTGGTTCATAGCCGTACGAATAACGTTATTTTCTGTCAGTGTCACTGACACTGACATTGTTTCAGTATCTTAATTTTCACATATTTGGTTTTACTTTTGCTAATAAACTTACCAATTGATTTATTTTTGAATTTTTAATGCTGTTATTGTAACATATAATTTTATAATAATAAAATAACAGTAGTATCTTATGTACCCTCACAAAAACTAAGCAACCGACATTACTGAATTTATCAGAATGGGCGGAGCAAAAATCTGAATTCATACTATTCGTAGATAACCTTGATCGGACATCTTTCAACAATTTTACTGTAGGTAAAATTTAAAGTATTGAAAAATATTTCTTTTGATTTCATCCAATTAAGAATGGACAAGAGTAAGGGCTTATGCTTCCAGCTTTTTGATTGGTGTAAATGCGAACTAACTTTACAATAGCAAAAATTATGCAACAAAATATTTGTACTGCTCGACTATCATAAACAAGTTGCTGACAGTCTACACAGTCAGAACTTTTTATGCTGAATAGAAGTCAGAGCCTGCGTGATTATTACAAATTCAGTGTTAGTTTTATTATTTTGCATCTGTCAAGGGAAGACGAAATTTATACTGATTAGAATTAGATTATTAGATAACCATAAAACATATTTCATGTGATTATATTTAATATTATATATTTCTTTTAACATAATTTTATTTTATTTTTTAAACAATAACAGAAGACATTTGTTATTTGTTGTGATTAAATAATTTATTTACTTTTCAGATTAGCTAGCCTGTATGCAATAAATACTCGCATTGGTACCATCAACGTCTCATTCTGGTTTCAAATTTGTCGTAACTTGTGTATGTAAACGCATACGCATTAAAAAATCAGATACATGTTGCAAAATTGTCCAAAATTAAAGCTACTGTTATACTCCTTTAAATAACTGTTTATTTACCAAAGAATTAAAAAGTATCAAATTTTGACGTTTCGACCTGTCATGTGTTTTTTGCACTCTGAACTATGCAGTTTTTGATATGGTTAGAAAGATTATTTACTTTGGCATCGAAGAGTATCAAAATATTCCTAATTTAATGGCTTATTATTCAAATATTTACATAAGTATAATGCTATTTGACAGGTACTCGCGAAAATGTATTCAATAGCCGAGTTGGTTAGATCGAGACCCCTTAATAATTATTCACGACTTCAAATCCCGTTCGTAAAATATATTAATACATAATTTACAAAATTAAAACATAAATTGTTTGGTATATCAAGTATTTTATTGAAATTACTATTTCTTTGTTACATCGGCTGGTAGCATGAATAAGTGATAAAGAGTGATTAGCGAGCACTTGATTAACAGTGTTATAATTTTTATTTTCTAGAAAAAATACTTCAAATAATAGTTACAGAGAAATTAGGTGTGTTCAATAATCCCAGCAAAACAAGCAACCGGAAGAAAAATTTGTTGAACGACTTTGCTAGCCTACCATTTGCTTGATAAATTATAAAATATAATGGCGGGCAATACAAATTACACATGCATGAAGTATTTGTACTGTTTCTACCTCATTTTATGGTGTGTTTATATCAACCATATGTCAAAAGTCTTTCAAAGTTTTGTGATGAATGTTTATAACATTATTAAATATGAAATATTTTCTTAGACCTATAAAAAATCTTCAAAATAAATCCCACTATCTGCAAATAACTGTACATATTTATAAATTTATTTTGTATAACTTTCTAGACCAATAAAAGAGATACGAAAGATACACATGTTATTTTTGACGACTGTATAACTTTCTCGATGACAGTTGTGAATGACAGTTCGTCATATAGCTAGCAAATCGTTCATTGTGAAGCAACAAGTCTCGTTTGCGTACCTAGTATTTGGTGGATTTCCTTTACTTCATTGAACGCATCTATTAATTATAGCCAAATTTTAAAAATAACAGCTGTAGAGAAATTAATTATACCCATCCATATACAGAATGTTACCGATTTTGATCCCGTATTATGTAGTTTTTAATTCTGTTCAAATTTTGTATTTACAACTTGTTTCTAAATTAATAGTTAAGGAACTAACTACGTTAAAATAATAATAAAAAATCTGATGTGGCTAGCACATAACCTCTCGCCGTATATTTTACCTGGCTGTATGCATAAAGCAAAGAATATGGTTAGAAATAGAAATAATATATTCATGTAAGTCTATGACGTATAAACTTCTTTATTATTCAATAAGAGCATGTCTCAACACAAAATACTTTTCATATATATTTACAAAATCTATAGGATATTGTACCAGAAATTATGTACAATAAATTACAAAGAGAGATTACCATATATTAATTTTACGCTGGGATTTTGAATTCGAAGAACGTTCTTGTTTACTTTCTCTTCATATTCTTCTAGTAAAAGCATTAATTTTGGGTGCTCTAAAATGTACATATTTGGATATGTGCATCTATTCTTACATCTTCTTTTTCATTTTATTTTTTCATACATGTTGTAGCTAAATAACACATTGATTTCCTTTAATAAAGTGACATTGTCCCATAATGTTTGAAACAAATTTAAGTCCTTCAACGTAGACTTGTCACCAACAGATATTTTTGAGATATCGTCCTTCCAACCGACCTACATACACATATACATACACAAACACAAATACATCCACTCACACACACACAGACATCATCGTAAAAATATTAAAATTGGATTGTAGGGACCTTAAAACGTACTTAATCGTTATAATCTGGATATGCGATTTTTAGCATAAATCCAAAACCTCTCTTAGCGAGAGGTAAAAAATTGTATTTCCTATATAACATATTTTATGTGGACACCGATATTTATATCAAGACTTATTATCCATTGGTGTATAATAAAGTAATTTTTAATATCAGATTTCAGTAATGTCAATATATCTGTATTGTAGAGGGTGCTTACTAGACGTCAACTCATGGATTCTGAAAAACTATCATTTTGTATAACTTAAAAATTAGAAATAATTATGTATTAAACAAATATAAATGAAGATAAATCATAATTTTAAATATATAAATAAATAAATATTTCATCACGGCATATTATCTATTGCTGGGTGTGCCAATCTGCTTCGTACACAGATATCGGTAATGATGGAATATTTGTACCGTACGGGTGTTTATCAGGCGTCACCTCACGGGCACTCATTGCTGGCGTGGAGAGTGCGCCACAGGGGTCATTTTTGTGCCTATAAATTCGATGTAATTTTTGGCGTCGGTCGGAATTGAACCCGTGTCCCCAGGTTCGCGACCAGACACTCAGGCACACGGCCACGAGACCCCACAATCATAATTTTGAACTGTCTAAATATAAGCTTTATATAATGCAATAATAATATTGGATTTTAAACAAATGCAATACAAGTTCGTTTCTTATTGACAAATTTATTAAGAAAATGTTTAATTTATGTGCAATATTGTATTATTTCGCCTTAGTTTGTCACTTTCATCCAATTTGTTGAAAGATCAAATTAAATTTAGACTAATATTGAAGAGCAGTGCTTCCGTACAAACAGAACAACACAAAGCAATGGCAATAACTTTACTGAGCACTAGACTCTGAAATATCACCGTATGCGTAGCAATTTCACGCATTTCATTAGTTATAAGTACACGTTGTAGCATCTCCAACACGGACGGATTTGCACATATTCAATATTTCATTCTCTTGGTGTTTATTCCAGTGTTATTAAGTGACGATTTATGGAGGCATTTGTTAGTCGTTGCGACACTCAGTGTCATGTCAACCTCGACTTGATTAATTAGCAAATTGAATTAGTGCGTGGGTGTAAGGCTGCCGAACAGGGAGCTTAGCCTACAAGTACAGCAGCTTCTGAAACGCTAAACTGCATTTCGTATTAATTTGCGCCCTTGTAATGGCCTGTGATCTATGTGAATGTGAATTCTGGGAACTTTAGCTACCATTCGATCTAATTCCGCCAATGATACAATACTAATTCATTTATTACACCACTATAAATTACAATCTGAGGGAGAATTTGCTGTGTAAATCATGTTGTTTTATTTTATGCACAGAAATCTTCTACGTGACTTGCGTGTGGGATATTTGGATAGGTTTTGTTGATAAATGTGTAAATTTAATTCATGTATAAGGCTTAACCTCTGTAATATAACATGAGTAGCTTTGTTTAATTTTAGTCTATTTAAAAATGTTAATCAATATTTAGAGAAATGTCAAAAGACTTTCGGATTATACTTGTATGATTCCAAGTAAATAATTACAGTATCTGGATTGTGGATGATTTTGGAGTTAGAGGCGAAGTCGAGATCTCCAATACATCCGAAACCAGTAGAAATCATCTTAATGACCGCAATGCTTATTACATTTTTTGTACAATCGACGCCAAAACAAAATTAAAATAGATTTGTAAATTATGTACTTTGACATACTAAAAAATCTGATGTGGCCAGCACATAACCTCTCGCCGTATATTTTACCTGGCTGTATGCATAAAGCAAAGAATATTTTTATAAATACAAATAATATATTCATATAAATCTATGACGTATAAACTTCTTTATTATTCAATAATAGCATGTCTCAACATGAAGATATTTTACCATAAATTATGTTACAATAAATTACAAAGTAGAGTTTACCATATATAAATATTAGGCTGGTAACTGCAATTTTCAATTCGAACAACGTTGTTTACTTTCTCTTCATATTCTTCTAGTAAAAACATTAATTTTGGGCGGTCTAAAATGTATATATGGATTGTGCATCTATTCTTACATATCTTCTTTTACATTTTATTTTTTCATACATGTTATATCTAAATAACCTTAATTCCCTTTAATAAAGTGACGGATAGATTGCACTCCGATTATTCTTATATCGATGTGTAATTTTGTCAATATTTACAACTTACTTGAGAAGAATTTGATAGCTTTTTCGCAATTCAAAGTTACTCTAGTCTACAGTACTGGTATACATTGTCCCATAATGTTTGAAACAAATTTAAGTCCTTCAACCTAGACTTGTCATCTCCATAATAGTCACAGATCAAGAATTAAGGGATTCTCCAAATACATTTTTCTTTCATTACTCATTATTTCTGACACTGACATTTATCTGTCAGTTACAAATAATTTAAATTTGCAACTATTTTTCATGGCATCCTTTCGGTTGTAAAATTAATTACAACATTATTTTATATATTATATTCCTTTTATCTCTAAATCTATAAAATATGTATAAAAATATTTAAATGTATCAGAAAGAGAATTTATTTTTCTTTAATATTATCAAGAAAAATTTTCAAAAAATAATATTTAGAAGATTTTTTTTTCAAGAATCTTCTACTTCCGGTTGTCCAATTGTTACCAAAACCTTTTCAGATCTTCCCATGAATGTCCGATTGGGAAATACGTTGTTAAACAAATTTTAAGTCTTATAGTTTTTGAGTAACCGTCCTTCCAACATCCCACACACACACATCCACACACACACACACACACACACACACACACACACAGACATCATCGTAAAAATGTTAAAATCGGATTATAGGGACCTTAAAACATGCTTATTCAATAAAATCTGGATATGCGATTTTTAGCATGAATCCAATACCTCTCTTAGCGAGAGGTAAAAATCTGATGTGGCCAACATATGACGTCTCGCCATTTCCATTTTATGTTACATAAATAAATATATCATCACGGCATATTACCCATTGATGGGTGTGCCATTCTGCCTAGTACACAGATATCGATAAATGATGAAATATTTGTACCATATAAGCGCTTACCAAGCGTCACCTCACGGGCACTCATTGCTGGCGTGGAGAGTGCACCACAGAGGTTAATTTTGTGCCACTAAATTCGAAGTAATTTATGGCGTCGGTCGGTATCGAACCGGGGTTTTAATTAACGAATTTAACATTTCTTGTATACAAATAATTCAAATTGTATCTATTCTTTCGATCTAAGGAATTTTCTTCTACTGTTCTAATATATTCAAAATTCTTTGTTATTAACTGACGGTATTAGCTGTATTTATTAAGGATATACGTAATATTAATATACCTATAATTTTAAATATTTAATTAATAAGACAATAAGAAATTTTAAATGTACTTACTACCCAGAAAAAACTTTCTGTAATTTTAATAAAACTGTTGATTCTTGACACTAATATTTTGCATGTATCTGTCAATTATAAACATTTAAATATCAACTGGTTTCCATAGAGTTGTTTGGGCAGCGAGATTTATTAAAACATATTATTCTATGTTATTATATAATATATCTCTTAATCTATAGCACATAATAATATAAAATTTAAATTTATCAGATTGAAAATTTAAAGATCTTAATTATTGTGTTAACATAAATTTTCAAAAAATAATATTTACTAGAATTTTTTAAGAAACTACCACTTACGGTTGTCCAATTGTTACCAAAACCAATTCAATTCTTCCGACTAATGTTAGATTGAGGAATCCGTAGTTAAACAAGTCTTTAGTTGTATAGAATTTAAATAAATTTAATTTTTATAATTATTTTTCAGTAGGCTATGAATAAAAAACAATTGAGCTTAAATTAAAATGAAATAAATATTTGTTAAAAATGTTATAAACAGTGTTCTATTAGATTTCTATCCTAAATAATTCAAGTTGACAAATAGCAAGTTTTGTTTTTCATGAATAGCCTACTGAAATTGACTATAAAAATCAAATTTATTTAAATTTTAATCGCATTTTTTTCAATATTTTTATTATGTAAAGATATAAAACTAATACATTGTTGAATTCAGAAAAAAAGACACAATCGAATAGGCATAAAAAATATGTATAATCCCATTTGAAAAAATATAACTTCGTGTTGCAACTTGAGAACCACTGGTTTAAAAAACTATTTTCTTCTTTAATGGGATGTCCCCCTTGCTCCCCTATAACTTTGTTCTGTAGTATTTTTTGTGACTATAATAATAAAGAAAATAATGACGGTGGTCGGTTTTGGTATTACGCCCTGTATAGTAATTCTCAATGTACACGGTTAGTCATGGAAGACTTACTTTCAAAGTCCGTTTGTTTGCAACGCGAAATAAAATTTACAACAGCGTCTAGCTTCCTCTCTTAATTTTTTTTTTTTTTTGATAAATTGTCATTTTGACGTTTTTCTCCATAGTTATTTGTGTATCAAGGTTGTAAAGGTGATCTTTTTTGCCAAATCTGAAGTTTGCAGCCGAGGGAAAGGTCGAAGCCAGCAAATCAGATGAGGCTGAAAAAGAAATTTTAAGCCGAGATGCACGCAACATTTTTAGGCGACTATTACAAAGTTTTATTTTAAACATATACTTGTATTTCATATATGACTGATTCATGTCACTTGTAGGTAGAGTGTCGTGTTATTATGTTGACAAGTCACAAAATAATTTGCTTGCTATCAAAATATATTACAACCTAAAAATAAAAATAAATTATCTACAATAAATAATTATTGTGTTGAGTAAGGAAATAAACGATTGGAATAGCGACAACGATTTTCGCAATACTCCCGCATGAAATTTATGATGCTACATGTAATACGAGTACAACACTAAATTTATATGATAATTAAACAAACGTTTGACAATTCAGTTCGTAAAGTAAATGCTACCGTAAAGTAAAAGCGGCTGTAAAATAAATGCGACCGTAAAGAAGTCTTTCACAGATTATTATTTATGTATATGGCATCAAGTGTCTGTGATAAGAGTATTTTGGGTTGCAAACAAACGGACTTTCAAAGTAACTCAACCGTGACTAACCCCGCACATGTAAGCTAATTTGTTTTTTCTTATTTTATTTATACATGTCGCCAGTATAGGTAAGATATAAGAATCATGTAAAAAATATCACTTTTTATTGCACTTACAACATTTGCATATTTGATTGATTAAGCCTTAAGTAGTGACTAAGTTTACGTAATGGGTTGCGTAAGTTCCGAAAAGGGAGGAGAGCAACTATAGAATATTTATCTTGGCTGAAAATGTCTAACATTTGCTTCTTAATTTTCCTAGTACTCTTCTGGGCTGGAGGTCGGCAATCCAGACCCCCTCTCTTGTTCCATTTATAATACTGACAAATTTAGCACAACTAATCGAGTAAAAAATATTATAAGTGCAAAAGGACAAATATTTTTGAGCAATACGTACAATATAAAGGATCTGTAAAAAATATAAAATATTTTTTCCTTTACCTGTTTGTCGTTGACATACCACGTGAGGTTTGTAGGCGGATTTGAAGGAGGTGATGTGCAGTTTCCTCGTAATATTTCTCCAACAGCGTAGCGTTGTTTTTCCATCATTAATTTGGGTTGCCCTTCTGGCAAATCTGAAACAAAAGATACAATTATATCATCCACAAAAAAAAATTGTGAGATGAAACAAGTTTCTAGTTCTTAATATATCCTAAACAACACTGTTTTTCTCAAGCAACAGCTATGATAGTGTTCGCCAGGTGGATGGATTTTCGTTGAATCACTATTAAATACAATGATTTTTTTTTACAAAATAATATTAAATTTACAAAACTGAAGAGCTTATGGATTCGGGTCGTATCCAATCATAAACGTTCAATGTCACTTTCTTGCCCCTGCCGTGCACCTGACGATTGATGACGCAGTTGGCTTGTTCTTATCCTGTACGCATTCTACTGTAGCAGTATATACCGAGTGTCTACTTTTGTGGTAAAATTTTCAATATTGCTGTAAATTCTGGTCTATTAATTTTAGAACAAAATGGCAAATACAAAAAATGTTCAGAATTAAAAACTGTATCTAACATGTCCAAAATTATTGTTTACACGCGTTTTGTTTACGAAAGAGTGGCATAATGAAAGTAATAATCTTTAACTAATTACAGAGTGCCATGAGCAAAAGCATAAAATTTTAAACAGTTACTTAAGTTGGCAGATGACATCTGCCATAAAGCTTTAATAATTATTGAAATCATTAATTTGTTTATCAATAAGCATGGATACATTTACCATCGCAAAAAAAAACAATGGAACAATATTAATAATTACATAACAATTAATGAACTTTTATTTGTCAAAGTCAAACAATACGACTATTTGAATTGTATGTTTTATCATGCATGGCACTCTGTAAAATACTTTTCCGTCGACCGTTTATTAATAGGCTATCTTAATGTATAGAAAATCATTCATTAATGACCCCTATTAATGCATGATTTTTTATTAATAAACGATTTATTGGGTGCGTTCACCACATGGAACACAGCATGTATTGCTAACGCTAAGTTGTAGCAAAAAGGTAGACAGAGTTAAAAGTCATGCTTTTGACACTTACTAGCTAGGTATATTCACGTAGCATACCTTTAAAATGAATTTGAAAGAATAAAATTCCTCAAATAACATAAAAAAGAGCTTGTGTTATCTAGCATTAAGTAATCTGAACGCACCCACTGAAAACAATTGATGACAAAACTTATTGATTTTCTGACGTAAAATTTGACGTTCGGTCAACCATTACTAACCTAAAAAAAATTGTCATGGAATAAAATTAGATTTTCCATTTAAGTAAGATACGGTCAACGAAAAAATATTGTAACTAACACGTGTGTTAATTGGCGATTAATGATCTCAACAATTAACGCGTGAGCGTAGCGAACGCGTTAAAATGTCTCGATCATTAATCGCCCTCATTAACACACTTGATAGTTAAATAACTATAAAAACTGATATTTTATTTTACGTTTATCTCATGACAAGAACCTATTATAACAATAGGCTCATTTGATGGAGTATTTAATTTTGAATTATTTTTTTTATATTTACACTAGTTCTAAAATTAATAGGGTCCAATTTACAGGCATACGAAAATTTTACCACTGTATTTTCTATTGTCCATTAAAAAAGTAGGCACCTGGTATATATGATATGTATGAAGTATTAGCGAAACAGTTCCGTAATAATTCGAATATAATGATTTAATGTAAATAAGTTTGTATTGACATTACTATTATCTTTATCTTGTCGTTATTGTGATCTCATTTCGCCTGACAATCCAGTATCTTATTCTGAATCCAATGGAATTCCTTTCCACAAGTTCGGTTCGTTGTCGCAACATTGTGGCTGCCGGCGCACGTCTGAAGTTCAACGACGCGACCGCAAGCAAATGTTCCTTCCCTTATCTTTGCTTCATCCCTCATCAAGCCGCGACCCTTCCCCTTCCCGCGCATGTACAAATATGTGAATTATCTTGTCAACTATGACCGTCACTGTCGCCAGCTCTAATTGTGACCGGGTGCTAACCACACGGATGCGAGAGAGCTTATCCTGGGTTTAAATATAGATACAGAGGAGAAGGAAGTATGTTTATCTATACAAAGATTATTGGAAGAAAACTGATTGTAGATATTTTGATACTGTACACTCTGTCATCATCATTACCGACTTCTGTGCAACCTTACATTAAATTGTTTTCTGTTATGGCTAGTTAAAAATAACATACGTGTTTGAAAAAAGTGCACGACGAATCTAAATATCCGTGTATACTAGATATGCATCTCGTCACGTTTCGTTGCTTTATGCGAGACGAGAACAAGAGCGATATTGGGATTTACAATTATTGGAGGCGATATCGATATAACAATTGCGAGAAGCGAGAAATAAAAATCGTTGGTAACTTTATAACATTGTGGCGGTCGGAATACAGCCTGGTTAAGTTCGAGAGCTCCTCACTCGGCTTACCCTACACAGGTCTCCAGCGGTCCAGTGGTCAGTGCGTCTATTTCTCATCATACGATCCCGGGTTCGAATCTCGGTCGCCGCAACTTCCAGCGTCTAAGGCATGGTATGTTCTACAGCCTTACTGACGAGTCCAAGTAAACATGCCCGGGAAGAAACGCAACCCGCTTCTCTTCACAGCGCTCCCGAGCGCCAATGTGGTGACCCCGACGTGATCTGTACACGCAACCATCTCAACATCAACTTCGTCCCTCTAGACGCCGCCATCAGATAACTAGCAACACTGGCGGGGGAGTCCTGTGGAGGTCGGAATCCAGCCTGGCTACGTTCCAGAGCGCTCCACTCGGCTTACCCTACACAGGTCTCCAGCGGCCCAGAGGTCAGCGCGTCTTCTCTCATCATACGATCCCGGGCAAGTCTTACAGTCTTATTGACGAGTCCAAGTAAGCAAGCCGGGACGAAACGCAACAAGCTTCTCTTCACAGCTCTCATCACCACAAACTTGGCACGCCTTCGGTTCTCTTCACAGCGCTCCCGAGGCGTCAAAACATTGATTCGTAAATTTAATGAAAAACGCACCAAAGAACTATTTACAAGTTTTGGAGCCAACGCTAATTCCTGCATAGAACATGTTAATGTAAAAATCATATGAATCCCCATATTTTTTGACTCTATAGTCGCTAGGTATCGGTTTCAGAGTAAGGAAACACAAGATAAAGAAAAAATCGGTTTTGCATCCAACATAAGTTTTTCTTCAACCTTTCAGCCCCATCCTTCATCCCAGTTAATACCAGAGTGTAACGGTTTTTGATGGCTAAATCATACTTAAATAGTGGCACATATTTAATGATAAAGTGTACTTTTAGTTACAAAATAGTTATTTATGTATCAAGGTACCGAAATTCTACTCTTTATCAGGAATATGGAATTTAGTTGCCGAGGCTGTAAAGCCGAGGAAGATAAACCATGAGAGTGATAAAAAGGAATTTCAGTGCCGAGGTGCATATTAAATTTTATTTGGAATCGAAATTTTGTGAAAATAAACCGAATATTTATATTTACAGGTTATGTATATTGTATCTGTCAGTCTGACACTTAATGCTGCTAACTTTCGGATACTGGCGTTATCGTAAAGAACACTCAAAATTATGTGTTTTATCTCTAACTTCGTCATCGAAACTATGTAGTTCGTTCTTTTTAAATATATATTTTTTGTCATTTTACGAACAAATTACCTATTGTACATCGTACTGCTACCTAAATTATTTTACATGTACAATAATTATCATAAGGTTGGCAACACTGAATTTGTGTGAAATCGTCATTATGGTGAAAATGCTTAGGCAGACTCACGTCATCAACCTGAAAAAAACCTTATAAAAAGAAATATATTTTTTAGAAATTATTAGTTGTTATTTATATAAAAAAAGTAGAAAACATAAACTAGTATTAAAGAAACGTATATATTCATGATTTTTGTGCTCTAGTGTCGATTTCAAATAAAAGATTTTTTTAAATGTATACTTAGTTTTATTGATGACATGAATGCATTAACAAATGTTCGTATTAAAATTTGAAATATTTGGCGTCGGTCGGGATCGAACTCGGTTCCCAGATGCGCGACCAGACACTGAGGCACGCGGCCATCTATATTTTACTGGTATAATTGAAGTGTACGAATATTTTTGTGAGCCTCTGTTACTTTCATTTCACAAACTAAAATTAGAAGAGGTAATATCATTGTTTCTATGTCTATAAAAGAGAAATGTTGTAACCATTGTACAAGTAAGAACACGTTTATCTATTTAAGTCATTAATATTTGTGGAATAATCTGATTCAATTTGCAAAACAAACCTTTTAGTTTTTAAAAATTTACTTAAATAAAAACTAAGAAAATTGTTTTATTATGAATTCTGAAAATAAAAATCAGTTGTGGCCAGCACAATACCTCTCGCCACTTCCGTTTTTTGGTTATATAAGTATAGGGCCTGCGCAGTCATGTGACATTGTTGGCCTTGACAAGCAGATATGGGGACCCGTGTCAGAATGACAATTAGTAATTATGTACATACATGTCAAATATCAGATTTTTGTATTAAAAAATTCAAGATTTTCTAAATTCACGTAGTTAGTTTGTCATACTTGGCCTAGACAAGCAGATATGGTGGCCCTTGTCAAAATGACAGTAATTATTTACATAAATGTCATAATTTTCCATGTGAAAAATAACAGTTAGTAATTATTTACATAAATGTCATAATTTTCCATGTGGATAATTTGTCAACAGGAATATGGAATATACTTGTCGAGGAAAATAAACCACATGGAATTGGAAAATCATGAAATTTATTTTTATAATTTTAAATTTATTTTTCGAGGAAGTTTTCTCCTACTCTTCTAAATGTTCGAATTTCTTCCAATATCTTGACGGGATTTCTGAAGGGTATATGTATATAGCTATAATTTTAAATATTGAATTGTTATTATTGTTATACAACAAGAAATAGTAAACTTCCCAATATCACAGTAGAATTCTTCAATAATGTCAGTTAAACTTCTTCATTTAACGTAAAAGCGTAATTTGACGGTTTACTACTATGTTGCCAAAAAAAAATTCTAAGATTTAGTTTCAGCTAAAATCTACATAAAACCATATTCGTACTATGACAAATTTAGAATCGGTTTTTATCCACTGTCATTTGTTTAGTTAAAATAGACTTAAGGTCATGTTTTAGAATTGAGCTGCCAATACCGCCCAAATACGTTTATGAACTACTGTTGGTTTTTGACACTGACATTTTTCTGTCATTTACAAACATCTGATGGTTACTATGGAGTTTTTTAGGCTCTGGAATTTATTACAACAGATTATTTTATATATTACTTTTTTATCTCAATATATAGAACGTGTAATAAAATTTTAAAATGTATCGAATAGAGAATTTTACATTTTTTAAGACTAATAATAATTAAAAAAATATATATATTTAGAATTTTTTTTAAGATACTTCTACTTCCGGTTTTCCAATTGGTACCAAAACCTGTTCAACTCTCCCCATTAATGTTAGTTTGAGGAATCCGTAGTCAAACAGGTCTTTAGTCTTATAGAATTTGAGAAATAGTGCCTCCAACAACTTAACACACATAGACACACACATCCACACACACACAGACATAATTGTAAAAAAATTAAAATCGGATTCTATGGACCTTAAATCGTGCTTATTCAATAAAATCTGGATATGCGATTTTTAGCATTTTCGCGAGAGGTAAAAAATCAGTAAGGAATATTTTAAAAAATAAAGAAATATTTTCAGAAGCCTTTAATCCAAAAGGATGAAAATCTTTAGAGGGATTCTTTTATAAAGACTTCGTAAACAAAAGCTCCTTAGTATAACTAAATGAATAAATACAAAACATAAATAGCGTTATTTTGAATGATCAGACAAGAAAAAAAAAACTTTTCTCAGCTTAATTCTTATCGCAGCTGTTGAAGTATCATACATTATCCCAAATCGTGAGTGGTATAAATTTCGTGTGAAAATGTTTGTTGGGGCGAAAACTAAATCATCGCCTCGTTTGATCCAGTGATATGAAAGCAAAAATGGTAACAAGTGAAACATTATGCCGAATACATTTTCAATTATTAAAATTGAATGAAACGCCGTGAGGCAGTGAGGAGTGAGCGCAAAGTTCAGAGCGGAGCTAAATGAGTTAATTTCCTCCGCGAGCCCCACTTGATGTGTTTTTTATACGCTTTATCCTCCCTTTTCACAGAGAAACGTATCTCGTTCTTTGTCGACCCACTGGTATATGTTACAATTTCCATCTCGTAAGCCTGGACGGAGCCTTTGAGCCGGTGCGCGCGCATAAAGACTAACATAACCCTACATCATAGTTTCACTAGCTACTGCACAAGCTTACTCACCTAATACTTTAGAAAATTGCACTGTATAATCATGCAGGTTTATTAAATCTTCGAGGTACACGTGGATCAAATGAAACTCATAAATAGTCCTTTTGATTGTTTGTTGTCGCTACATTATGTGACTGTGCTTTTCTGCTTTGCTTAACCGCTAGTTCAACGGGATTGTATATTGAAATACTTGATGGTACCTTTAATCTTTTTAGCTAAAGTTTATGGAAGACTTTCAAATTACTATTAAAAAGGCACGCAGAATACAAATCTACTAATAACTATTTATCGCTAAAAATGAAAGATAGGAAATATTGCTATGCTAGTACAGGAAATATTTAAATTATAATAATAATAATAATCTTTATTGACTATAAGCCAAAGGCTGTTCTTCCACCCAACCATACAAATAAATATAAAAAAATTAAATTACCAGGATTTTTTACAAAGAATAATTTACAACTTAGATATTATAAATACTACATATTGAAATTATATAACAAAAATGAACAAAGTTAAGTGTAACATAATTACTACGCAACATCTAAATTTCAATCACCTATTTGAAAAATCACGCCATATTGGACAAAAAAAAAACTGATATTTATTACTCTTCACATTATTTATGGGTTTCTAAATGGTACTATGATTAAAATTTTCGAAAACATGTCACTAGATAATGAGAAAAAAATTGCTTGACTTATGTTGATTCTCAAACTTAAGTACTTTAACAAAAATTGTGTGCTAAACAGTTAATAAAACACAAATAGTCATCTTTCGTGAACTAAACTATATGAATATGTCGAAAATCACTCCAAAAATAGCTATAGCCATGGAATTGAAAAAAAAAATTAACAAATGTTAACGATTTATCTGTCAAGCTAGGTTAATTTATTTCTATTATTTATAATTTCTATTCAAGTAAACAAATATCAATTTAAATTAACAGACAATTGTTCAATGGAATAGAAATTAGAAATAATACCCAATAAAAATAAATTACCCTAACATGACAGATACATCGTTAAACATTTATTTATTTTGTCTCAATTCTATGGCTGTTGCTATTTTTGAGGTGATTTTCCAAATTTTCATATGACCTAATTTCTGCCGTTATAAGGCATACAAAATTAATTATTATTGATTTATATGCAGAATTTTATGCCCTACAATTTGTATTTGGAGCTTTTTTACTTGAAATAATTAGGCAAGCAGGAAATTTGGAAACTCTGAATTTACATGTTAAAGTCCTATGTAAGACTGTGCCAGTCACAACAAAAACAAAAGTACATTAGTAAAAAAATATAATATTCTGAATTCATTCGACTTAAAAAAAATATTCTTCCAGAATTACATATTCACTCTAATTCTGTAACATGTACTTACTAACTTATAATATTGCTACAGCAAATAAGCAATAATAATTGCGAACACTGAATAAAAAATCTGATGTGGCCAGCACATAACCTCTCGCCGTATATTTTACCTGGCTGTATGCATAAAGCAAAGAATATTTTTATAAATACAAATAATATATTCATATAAATCTATGACGTATAAACTTCTTTATTATTCAATAATAGCATGTCTCAACATAAAGATATTTACCATAAATTATGTTACAATAAATTACAAAGTAGAGTTTACCATATATAAATATTAGGCTGGTAACAGCAATTTTCAATTCGAACAACTTTGTTTACTTTCTCTTCATATTCTTCTAGTAAAAACATTAATTTTGCGCGGTCTAAAATGTATATATCTGGATTGTGCATCTATTCTTGTATATCTTCTTTTACATTTTATTTTTTCATACTTGTTATATCTAAATAACACTAATTCCCTTTAATAAAGTGACGGATAGATTGCACTCCGATTATTCTTATATCGATGTGTAATTTTGTCAATATTTACAACTTACTTGAGAAGAATTTGATAGCTTTTTCGCAATTCAAAGTTACTCTAGTCTACAGTACTGGTGTACATTGTCCCATAATGTTTGAAACAAATTTAAGTCCTTCAACCTAGACTTGTCATCTCCATAATAGTCACAGATCAAGAATTAAGGGATTCTCCAAATACATTTTTCTTTCATTACTCATTATTTCTGACACTGACATTTATCTGTCAGTTACAAATAATTTAAATTTGCAACTATTTTTCATGGCATCCTTTCGGTTGTAAAATTAATTACAACATTATTTTATATATTATATTCCTTTTATCTCTAAATCTATAAAATATGTATAAAAATATTTAAATGTATCAGAAAGAGAATTTATTTTTCTTTAATATTATCAAGAAAAATTTTTAAAAAATAATATTTAGAAGATTTTTTTTCAAGAATCTTCTACTTCCGGTTGTCCAATTGTTACCAAAACCTTTTCAGATCTTCCCATGAATGTCTGATTGGGAAATACGTTGTTAAACAAATTTTAAGTCTTATAGTATTTGAGTAACCGTCCTTCCAACATCCCACACACACACATCCACACACACACACACACACACACACACACACACACACACACACACAGACATCATCGTAAAAATGTTAAAATCAGATTGTAGGGACCTTAAAACGTGCTTATTCAATAAAATCTGGATATGCGATTTTTAGCATGAATCCAATACCTCTCTTAGCGAGAGGTAAAAAGAAAATGACTGGCTCTACATTTTTAGCAATGTTGCTAAGACAGTAAATTTCTTACAGAATTAGGATGAATAACGTAGAAAACACTCATTACGATATTTTTCTATAAAACATTACAAGATTTCTATATTTGTAAAATATTTTAGTACGTACCGTATCTTTTACAAAAGTAACAGGCAAAATGTAGATACATACATACATAAAATCACATGTATCCCACTTAGTGGGTTCGCACAAACTCGAAAACAATAAGAACAACATCATACAACAAATCCTTACTCTTAAACATATTAAAGTGACCGATTTTCGGTAACGAAAAAAAATAATGTAGATTATTAAAAAATGAATCAGAACTCGTAATAAAACAATAATATGACCTTTTAGTTTATGTTATGAATGTTTACTATAGGACATAAAGTAAAAGGTAAAATCAGAGAATATATTCTAAAGCATTCAAAAGAGAAACAGTATAGGTAAGTCAGTTGTTTCACGTTCGAATTAAATTTCAACTGCTCTACCATGTGCATCTAATATATTGTAACGTCGCCGCCACCGCCGCGCCGTAGCCCTCGCCGACGCCGCGCCATAGCCGGCACCGCAGCGTCGCGCCCGAATCTCCGCGTGTAACAGACATGGTCGGACTTGTTTAATTATTGCGGTGACGTGATCTATTGTACTCGATATCACTGTGGCGCCGGAGGGTTCTAGGAAGACGCTGGGCTGTATAAATACCTTCTGAATGACAGCGGATAGAGAGTCTGATATATACAAGCAACGAGCAATGAACACGGGGTGATATAAATAAACATTGTACGAGTAGTTATATAAATAAATGTAGTTATATAAATAAATATTGTGATATAAACATTGTTTAAATAAATAATCTTAGTGTTTAAGTATTTAATAATATTCTTAGTGTTTATAATTATTTAATAATAGTGTTAGTTACTTTTATCATCTTTTTAATATTTATTCTATTTATTTTTCGTTTAATAAACATATTATTTTAATTAATAATATTTGTCTGATTTTTACACTTCACCCATATAAATAAAACGTTACAATATGCTATTTCTCACAAAAAAATGCGTTTATCTTCGCAGAATTCGATTCTTAAAAATCTCAATATTGAAAAAAATTAGTTATGTGGTTTCCCAAATAGGTGATTCATTTACTAATAACTAAACATGGCAGATATGAGGTATTGCCAACTCACCCGCAATTTACAATCAAATTTCAACTTTAAATTTTGTGCTATAAGCCATGCTATCAATATAGTCGTCGTCAAAATGTTCTATCCAAGTGCTATTTGATAATTGGAATTTCAACGTCGGTTGGAATGGAATCTGGATCGTTCGAATAACAACCAGTTATCTAACGCACACAGCCCCGGATCCAAATATAGAAGAGAATGAGAATTTTTGAAATAAAGTATTTTTTTATAAACTGACACAAGCAAATCTTTTGAACGTTACACCTTTTCATAAAGAACTGCAGTATTACAAATTCTGATTTAATGGAAATTTTGACACTATTGAATCTGTACATAGTAGTATTGATTTCTGTTTGAATACGAACTACGTATGTATGTATATTTCAATTTCTCATGTTCCTATGAACTGCACTGAATGCAACATTGACTTGAATGTCCTTGGCATGATCCACAGTAACTATTCTTAGTAAATATGTAAATCCAGTAGACATTTATAAATGGAGTTGCAACATTCAAACATGAATAAAATCCGCGAAGACATTTTATTTGTACTCGTATATTGATATGTGAATGTATGTCTGTGCGTTGTGTTTGTCGTTGGTACGTCCCTGTCCCTGCTATCTGGCATCCCGGCAGGAACTCATCAGACGCCGGCGCTGATGGATTGCCCCCGGAATTACTCCGGACGTGCGCCGCTGGCGACGGACTGCCCAGATTTTGGAATTATACACCAGCCACCCTCTCTAACTTACCAGACTATTTCCAGCCTCTGATTCTACGAGATAACTTATGTTGAGTTTATACACTCGCTTACCGCTTTTGCTTACAAAAGAGGAAAGATAATAGTAGAAACTAAGGAATATATTTTTGATAGGTAATCAGAATATTAGATAGGTAGGTACCGAATAGATATCGAATTATACACATTGTGGAAGACAAGAAGTCTAAAACTAGAATGATGTTCAATACCTTCATCACGATGGTTAAGTGTGTCTTACATCGTCGTGACGGTTCCCTTTCAGGTTCAATTTTAGTTTGGGGAAGGAAAATAGTCTGCCGGGACCAAATCAAAAGCATACGGAGGATGACGCAACACAGTGACATTTTTGAAGAATTTTACGTACGACTAGGTATATAGGCAGATGAATTAACGTACGCGCGCACAGGTTTTGTTTTTATTTAAATCTTCGACGACAGTCAATCCAGTTGTTTCTTTGTCGATGATCAACTTCCCTGCAACCGTCTTAATCGTAAACCAACGAGGCAGTCACTCTATGGGTCATCTTTTTTTTTCATTTTGCCCATCGCGAAATCGCTCTTGCAAGCCTTAAGCTTTCTAACGGGTCAATAAAGCATTCCCAAATGATTTTTAGATCTAAGTAACAGATTAGGTTGGTTCTTTGCACAAACGAGCACAAAATTTAATTGCGTTCCACTGTTCGATGGATGCATCCATCATGCCCATACGAGAAATGTACTGAACTAATATTAATAAAACTTGATGGGGATGTAGATGAAGTTTAATTAAAAATAGTTTGGGTGCCAATTCATAGATGGCGCTGTTGTTTGGCGCTACAGAAAATCAGTCCTATATCTTTATAGCCACTATGTAGGCTATTTTGTCTACGTATTGTTTATGCGTGAAATATAAACTTAATTTCATAAACTTATACTTTACCCGTAAATATTCAAAACGTGGTCTGAACTATTTAGACACAACAATATTTTTAAATTAAAAGCTTTTGACTTCAAGAAATAAACTCCGGCCTTATATCTAAATTCTGTTACATAATTCTGTTGTATAGTGCTGTCGTGTATTATGAATTGAAATAAAATAAAACTTGGATCCAAATCTCAATTAATATATCGTTGGTTTAAAGCACAATTATTGTATGTCCACTTTATTCCTATTTCCAGTTTTTACTATATAATTTTTGTATATGACTATATCTTTGTTCCACACGAACATAGTATATCCTTATATGCCCACAAAACGAAATTTATTATAATTTCCAATTATTGTATGTCCCATAGTTATTTATTTTTACTTCACATATGTAGCATGCTACTTAAATTATATGTGCATTTAAAGGTTTTGTGTTATGTAGTATACAGATATTGTATGTCCGGACATTGTTGTGAATAAATTATTATCTTTCATTGGTGAATTATCATTCTTAAGTAAATTTTAAATTTCAATTTATTCAAAATGTAGAAAACTGGACATACAACAAATGTGCTTTAAACCATCGATATGATTGTTTGATTTGTCTTTATCGTCTCTTTTTCCTGACAAAGCTTCAAGAAATATAACAGTAATAAAAAAGTGAATTATCTTAACAAGTTAGAGGTTCCACTATTTCGGCAAGATTTTCCCTCTGGGATAGAATTTTTACCTCTCGCTAAGATCGGTATTGGATTCATGCTAAAAAATTTTAGGTCCCTAAAATCGGATTTTAACATTTTTACGATGATGTCTGTATTTGTGTGGATGTGTATGTGTGTGTTTATTATGTATGTTTTGTGTGTGTGTGTGTGTGTGTGTGTGTGTGTGTGTGTTGGAAGGACGATACCTCATAAACTATAAGACCTGTTTAATTACGGATTCCTCAATCTGACATTAATGGGAAGAGCTGAATAGGTTTTGGTAACAATTGGACAACCAACCGAAAGTAGTAATATCTTTAAAAAAATCTTCTTATTTTTAGAAAGTTTATGTTATTACCAATATTAAAGAACACAAAATTCTCTATTCGGTACATTTAAAATTTTCATTATACCCTATACATTTAGAGATAATAAAAATGTAATATACAAAATAATCTGTTGTAATAAATCTCACTGTCCAAACAACTCCATGGTCACCAGTTGAGAAATTATAAAAATGTTTGTAAAGGACAGATAAATGCCATTACATACATCCGTCAGAAGTACCATGAAACCCATCAATGAATTGGAAGAATATCGAACATTTAAAAGAGTAATAGGAGAATACTTGTACATACTCATAGATTGATATTAAAATTATATAGATATCTAAATATAAAGAATAGATGTAATTAGAATTTTTTTGTGTGTACAAGAAATGTTAAATACAATACTTCTATAACCTACAATGGAAATGGCGATAGGTATTGTGCTGGCCACAACATTTTTTTTTTGTCTAATTTTGTAATGTGTCTAAATACGAGTATAATTAATAATTGGCATACAAACATATTTCAAAAGGGGGTCCCTAGAAACCGCCAAATCCTGGTTGGAAAAAGGGTCCGTCCACAGTCATGTGGTCCTTTAGCGATCCCGTTTACATATCCTTCAAAGTCCGGCGGTCCATATTGCGGTCCCGTTTGCATGATGTGACCTGTTCTATTTTGAAGCATGCGGAATAAATCTAATTCATTTCACGTTAGTAACTGTGGCGAGTGCACTCAACATGTCATCCAGAGAAAAAAAAAACTTTAGCTTTTCACAAAAACCATTCATAAAAAGATTGAAATTCACGAAAATAAAAAGTTAGCACTACCCGGCATTTCTTTGGACCACTAGCGATCCCCTCTGTATGTTAGATGCATGTTCAAAGAGGTCCACAAGTCTATACGGCAATATATGTTACTGAGTATTATAGCGGGCCATATGACCGACATAACCTACAAGGAAATTTCTGGGGCGGTCCCTGGGGCTCACTGTAACGCGAACGTGTTAATCTGAAACCATCATATCACTTTCCAGTAGAATTTTGTGCTTTAACTTTCCTTCAAGATGCGAAAAGTGTTTCAAATTAAAATATCAGTTTACTGACGATCAAATGAATACGGAGGTTAACATATTTTATCTGCATGCATTTTTTTTATTTTCCTTATTATCATATCTCTTACTGATGGAATTCCATCATAGGGCCTATTATCCAATCGTTGACGACTCTTATTTTAGCCTCTCTATAAATAAAGGACCTAGGATCAGTGCAGACTAACCCTGCACGAGGGTATGATTAGTAAGGGTTGTTGTCTTAATAAACAAAGGGGGATATTTTTACAGACAAAAAGTGGAGCGTGTTTTTAGGGCAATTCCTGAGTTTAAAGATTCAAGGGAGAGGAGAGTGTTTGTTTTCATGATAGATATATGAGGGAATAAAGGAAATTTGCATTTGAAAATTTGCGTGCCTGAAGTGACTGATACTTTTAACATCTCGAATTGATATTTGATAGTGATGCACGCGAGACGAGATGAGACGAGAAATATAAAATATTGAATTCGTCACGTTAACGGATCTGTAATCTCGATCTCGCTGTTGCTCGCGCATATTTTTTTTGAGGCTCGTCTCGTTTTCGAATGAGAGTCGAGAAAGAGTTTTGCTGTAAAAATAAGCGCTTGCGCAATGCGTATTTACGTTACAGTTTAACTACAAGAGACAGCAAGTTCGCTCCAATCGTTCCGTCGTCCGTCTATTTGCAGTCGTAGAACTTTAAATGTAATAAAGAGAAGAAACAAAATTATGGTCACCAAATTATTTCAATACGAACATATGTTTATTCATTTACAGTCACCAGATAATATTAAATAATTTAATTTGCATCTAAAATAATTAATTTATCACAAAATTATGATTTGTAAACTGTTTTAAGTGGCAGAAAATTAACCCCTATGGTGCACTCTCCAGCAATAAGTGCCCGTGAGGTGACGCCTGGTAAGCGGCCACTCGGTACAAATATATCATCATATATCATCATCATTACCGAAATCTGTGTACAAAACAGATTGGCACATCCAGCAATGAGTAATATGCCGTGATAACATATTTATTTATTTTATTTTCCAAAAAAGAGATTAATTAAAAAGAAATAATAGATAAAAGTAATTTGTGTGGCACGATAAAAACGACTGTGTAAACGGTATCGTTTGGGGCTGTATATCTGCTAACGGGTTGGGGAATTTATGTTTTATTAACGAAACTATAATAATTATTTAACAATTGTAGAAGAAAATTTACAATATTCTGCTGATAAACTTGAACTGGTAGGGGATTATATTATTCCAGCAAGATAATGATCCAAAACATACGACACTTATTGTTCAGGAATGGCTGTTCTACAACATACAAAAACAATTCTTGATTTCAACTCTATTGTGAATCTGACTGAAGAATGGGCAAAAATACCACTTTCCATATAATCTAATTTAATAAAATCAATTCCTAGGCTACTGGAAGCTGTTATTGAAGTCAATGGGTACAACACTATAACACTGAATATAATAATGTAGTGTTATGTGTTAAATAGGTGTGCGAATAATTTTGTATATAAATTTTTGTATATATGTAATTTGTTTTGAACGCAATTACACATTTTTTACCTCCCGCAACCCTTGGTAAGGGAGGTATTGGGATCATCCTAAAAATCGCGATTTTGAAATGACCATGTTTCAAGACCCACAAAATCCGATTTTAACATTTTCACAATGATGTCTGTGGGTGTGTATGTGTGTGTATATGTACGAGTATAGGTGTGTGAGTGTGAATCTTCCTCTAACTTATTCTAATATTTTTAAACATCGAAATGGGACCTGCGAAGTCCATGAATTTTTCAAAAATTCTTTCTTCGTTTAATTAAATATTTCCTCGACCCTACGGCCTATTTCTATGTTTAAATATGTTACGGTTGGTCACAAATAATTCTTATTATTCTAATATTGAAAGAAGCCATTAGATTTTGGTATTAACGATTATAAAATTTTCTACAGACATGTATTAATAATTTTTCTACATATTTTATAGATAAATTAATAAAATAATCAATTTTAGTCTATTTTTTTTAAATAAACACAATTTGTTTTACCAAGCGTCGCCTCGCCGGCATTAATTTCTGGCATGGAGAGTGCTCCACAGGGATCAACTTTGTGCCATGTAAAATTTGAAATATTTGGCACTGGTAGGAATTGAATCCGGTTCCCCAGATTTGCGACCAGACATAGGTATATGTATTTAAATTAATAAAAATTAAATGGCGGGAGGTATTGTGTTTGTCACATCATTTTTTTTTAAATTTAACGACAATATTTAATTCTGAAATATCGAAGGAAGATTATAATTAATTTTTTTAATGAATTAATTTTTTGGAAATCCTTTTTAATTTACATTTTACTGATAAAAGTAAAGTGTACGAATAATCTTATGAGCCACTATAAAAATGGACTCCAATTTTCACTTTTAGATTTGCGACCAACTTTGATATATACAAAAATAAATTACAAAAGTTTGTGAAGCAAATTCAACGTGTTTTTAAATCTCGTTGAATACAGATTGTTACATAGTTGGAAACATGCACATAATTCCCGTTCACATACTGCAGAAGGATCTTAATTCCGCAGTGACCTGTTAATTACAATTCCAAGTTAATTGTTGCAAGTTTTTAATGAAACTGCGTATTTGTTTTAACAATAAATTGCACATGTTTTGTTTAATTCAGTCATAGGAAAGCTGTGTTGAGAAGAGGTGAACGGAGTAGGAGACGGTGCGGTCTGACGTACAAAAACAACCCTTACGACTTGAATGCTTTTGTGTCAAACGACTAGATTAATTATTTCCGACGCGAGGTGCAAATTAAACTCGACGACGCATTTTAGTTTCAGACACAAAATAAATTGTTGTGCAGAGTCCGGCGAATTCTTTCCCCTAACAATTTCATACTCTTTCGTGAAGCTGTGCACTTTTCATCCGGTTCTATTTTAATGGCGCCAGGGGAGGCTTCGCAAGAATAAAAATAAAAATTTAGATTATAAATAATCATTTCAATAAAAGACTCGTAAATTATGTAATTTGCCGTCGTTAAATTCTCTAAAGTGGTGCTAGTATTTCTCCGTAGTAATAATAGGCGTATTTGTAGTCGGTTCTATACGACGAATCTATACGATGACGTCATAGATATATGAGATCCATCCGATTATCGAAGCTTTTACGAACGCGTCGGATGAGTATATGATTTTGACGTTTAAATATGAGTTTATAGACGAAGTTTAACTTGTTAAAATGGATAAGTAAATATAGCTTGTTTCTGTAGTTGTACATAATTTATTTACGACGACTCAAGTGAGACCGGAAGGCCACTTGAATCATTTGTTTAGATTATTTCGATTAGAAATTGTCTCACGTAGTCATTTATTTGTTCGGCATAATTTAAAAAAACTTTTCTTCAGAAATTGCTACCGTGATGATGTTTATAATCAGAAACATTTAAATATATTTTC
Source organism: Harpalus rufipes (assembly GCA_951394225.1). Lineage (NCBI taxonomy): Eukaryota > Metazoa > Arthropoda > Insecta > Coleoptera > Carabidae > Harpalus > Harpalus rufipes. Next base: position 39,944,119 of record OX596283.1, read on the forward strand.
TGAAACATAAATGTTTACAATTTTTAATATGCGCGCGCAATCTGCACTAACCCTACACATGGATCATGGTTGAAATTTTTTGATTGGATCGTTTGGTCTGACAGATTGGAGTGACTTTACGAACGCTTCAGATTAAATCGGATCAATCTGATCGACTTTAGGAAAACAATGGGAAATACCTTTTGGAAGACAGTTCATAACCTTAAGCCTACAAAATAGTATCTTCAAACATATAAATAGAAGATATTTGTCAGAACTGAAGTTCAAGAGCAGTAATATAATAGGCGTACTAATCACAAAGAAAAGACAGAATTTCAAATAAATAAGTACACGAAAGAAGAAACCGATAAATGACCTGAGATTATTTAAACAGAAAAAGAAACATACGAATGCAATCTATGCTAGAATCTTTAAACATGTAATTTGAATTCCTTTCATCGAAGAGTGTCCTTTTCAGTAGCCGAGAAAAAAGAATCATTTACACTCAGATCGGAAAAGCAGCCAATGCATGTCATTAGTAAAAAAAGTAACGTTACTAACTGGTACGTTTATATACTCGGTTTGAGTATAGTAATGATACATTAATAAAAACTTTAAAAAAAAATCTGATGTGGCCAGCACATTACCTCTCGCCACTTCCGTTTTTTGGATACATAAGTATATAGGGCGCGAGCAGTCATGTCACTTTGTTGGCCTTGACAAGCAGATATGGGGTCCCGTTTCAGAAAGAAAACTAGTAATTATGTACATAGATGTCAATTGTCAGAATTTTTCATTCAAATATTTTCCAAGTTCACATGTGGTTAATTTGTCACCATAGGAGTGTGGAATTTACTTGTCGCGGAAAATAAACTGATATCTGCTTGTAAAGGATAACAAAGTCACATGACTGCTCGCGCCCTATTGTATTTAACATTTCTTGTATACCAACACTCTACACCAAAAATTCTAGTTATATCTATTCTTTATTTATTGATTTTAAATTCATTCTATGAAGAAATTTTGTCCAAATTTTTCGAGGTGTTTCCAATTAATTGTCAGGATTGACAGTATTTCTGAAGGGTATATGTAATATATCTACAATTTTAAATACTTAACTATTAATACAATAACAAATAATAATATACTTCCCAGAAAAAGTCTTCAGTAATGTCTCCGGATTTCTGACACTAAACATTTATCTCTCAGTTACAAACATGTTAATTTTTCAATTGGTTGTCATGGCATTATATGGGCTGTGAGATTTATTACAACAGATTATTTAAATAAAAAATAAATATATCATTACGGCATTGCTGGGTGTGCCAATCTGCTTTGTACGCAGATATAGGTAATGATGAAATATTTGTACCTTCCGGGCACTTACCAGGCGTCACCTCACGGGCACTCATTGCTGGCGTAGAGAGTGCACCACAGGGATTATTTTATATATCATATTATATTATTTTATCTCTAAATCAATAAAAGATATAATAAAATATTTAAATGTACGATAAAGAATTTAATCTTCTTTAATATTTATAAGAAAAAAAAATTCAAAAAATATATAGCAGATTTTTTTAAAAAATCTGCTACTTCCGGTTGTCCAGTTGCAACCAAAACCTTTTCAACTCTGCCCATTAATGTCCACTTGAAAAATACGTAGTTAAACATATATTAAGTTTTATAGTTTTTGAGAAATCGTCCTTCGAACATCCACACACACACACACACACACACACACACACACACACACACACACATACACACACACACAGACATCATCGTAAAAATGTAAAATTCGGAATGTAGGGACCTTAAAACATGCATATTCATTAAAATCTGGATATGCGATTTTTAGCATGAACCCAATACCTCTCTTAGCGAGAGGTAAAAAAAACTGATGTATAATAGAGGATGATAAAAATACCACAAATCGCATGGCACAAAAATTAAATAACCATAAAAGTGCAAACATACAAATTATCAGTGCAACAAAAAATATAAGGTAGATGTACATTATATATTATTCATGTCATATAGTATAAATAATGAACTCTAATATACATCTTAATAATAATTTTATAAGGTCAGACATTTTCTGACAGTTAAAAATGTTTAATGCGGTATAATATCTTTACACTAAATGATGATGTACATTCGCTGTTTGTCCGATTTGAGTATATTGTGTATAACGAAACTGGAGCCTTTCCTGCGGTATAATATTGTATGTGTGTGTGTGAATCTGTCTGAATCCACCCCCTAGTGGCTAGGTGCAGCGCTGGGTGCAAGAGCTCGTTAATTACACAATAAAAGAATTCCCTTTCAGGGAATTTGTCTTTTTGGTGAAGTTTTTTCCTCCCTTTGAAGCTCAGGTTATTTTGTGGTCGCTTGTTATTTTATAGAATAACTTAATCTGGTTCTGTTCTACACCAGTTTATAACGCAGAACTAATTAGATATTGTATGCGAAAGGCATTATATATCTGTTATATAAATGAGCTTCTTCAGAAAAGATGATAAATTTCTGGAAAGTTCATTTTTTCTTAGATATTAAAGTGTAATTTAAATGACATGTCAGTCAGAATTTTGATATCTCTTTTTGTAAATATGAAATTAATGAAGTTCTGGAGACGTAAGAACAGCTCCAGATGTAAATAAAAAACATATCATCGAAATAGGATGTACATGTCAAAAAAGATGAATATAAGAACGTGTAGCATATTATGTATCGCATATATCACTGGTTTATAAAGCATAATACTAAATTTGTATCTGTACCTACTCAATTTTGGATTATTGAATTTCTTTTATTAAAATATACTCATATCTTTGCCGTTGCATATCTGGAGAATGATATGGAATATGGTATTGCGTTATGAAATTTATGAAGCTACATGTAATATAACACTAAATTTATTTGCTGTTTAAACAAACGTTTGACAATTTGTAAAGTAAATGCGGCCGTAAAGTAGTCTCTGGCAGATGGCAAAATGAATGTAATACTTTACGGTTACCAAAGGATACGTCAAACACCTATTTATGTAACAGCTGCCTAAAATAGTTATTTACATACCAAGTGCGGAAACGTATGGTTCCGGGAACCACGTTCACGCACGCGGTTTGTACAATATTTTTTGTACGAAAAGTATAGAATTTAATAATTAGTAATTTTTGTACAAATAATTGTATTTATTAAAACTTTATTAGATATACCTACACTGCTTTGTAGCTAATTTCAGAGTGATGTGTCAAATTGAAATTCCAATTATTTTCATGTTTATTTTTATGTAATATAGTATTAATCATGGTACAGTAAAATTTTGAAAGATGTTCGAACAATGTTATTTACGCATGAATTATGAATTAAGAATTTTGCTCCGACCATTCTAACAAATTCAGTAGTGTCGTTTGCTTAGTTTTTATGAGGGTCCTTTAGATACCACTGTTATTTTATTGTTGTTGGTTTGCAATATTTTAAAAATATGTTACAGTAAAAGCATTCAAAATTCAAACATAAGTCAACTGGGAAGTTTATTAGCAAACGTAAAACCAAATATGTGAAAAATAAGATACTGATTGTGTGACAATGAGAGAAAATAACATTCGTACGGCTATGAATGAAGGAAATGTATCTGAATTAATAAATAAACTTACGTTACAGCGAAATTATTATCAACAACGAGCATCGTTTTAAAATGGAATGTCCTAACTTAGTCGAAACAATATGAATATTTGAAAGACAAGCGTGTTATATTCACCCTTATTGCACACGATTATAGCCTTTGTAAAGGAGAGAGATAAATGTATGCCAATTTGTTAAATCGTTCAAGATACAAATGACCTAGATCGGACATCTTTAAAAAAAATTACTAACTTTTTATTACTTACCAAGTATTTCACTTGTAGTATAAAGCAAATTTAAACTTAATAAACTTGTTAAATTCTTATTGTTTTGTTACAATTTACATTACGTTTGTAGGTTATGTGTTACCGACTTCCCGAGTAGTCTGTCTTGCCGACTTCCGCCGAGCAAAAATTGTTGCCAACATAGTGAACCAAATGCATTAAATTCATTATTTTAAAATTAAATTTCATTCAATGTTCCACCATTTTCTCTTATTATTATTAAGCGAGTGTTTGAAAACCTATACTTTATTATTATAAATTTAGTTCTATAAGAAATGCTTTAGAAATAGGAGAGTATTTTTTCCAAAATTTCCCGGTCACTTATCTGGCGGAGACCTGGGAAATTGACGTTTTGAACGTTGCTTAGGCGACGCGAAATAACGTATTTCAATGCATGAGTACGAAAATATAATTTTCATTACTGAATTCATATTTTGCTGCTATTGCATCAAAATTTCAATTAATATATCTAATAAAAAGTGATTTATGTAAAATTACTGTTGCATGCTAACTTTTCAGTGAGTTCCAATAATTTTAAGACTGAAAACATTCTCATTACTTTCATCATAATACTTAGTCCCCTATTCATACATTCCTTTTAAACTAAGAAAAAAGAACAACACATCTGCTCCCACCACAATTTTTTTATCACATATTTTACAATCCGAATCCCTCTGAAAACATTGCATCCATTGCATCCCTCCTCCATCGCGGATGATTTAAAAACAAGTGCTTTTTAATTATCCCAGCATATGTATTACAGTAATTACTTGGCTTGAGCGGCGATTCTGATTCTACAGTGGCGCCGCCGCTCAAAGCGGAGATCTGGTGAATGACACCGTTGCTGTGGTTGTTTGTGAATGCTGCAGTGTCTGCTTCACTCAAACGAAACGTACCCGGCAATGCTTTCAGGAGCTCAATGATCAGGATTCGTTTCAGACTGAAAAATTCTTTCATTGTGAGATGAATGAGGAGTCTTGGATGCTGATTTCAGGAAGTAGTTGACGGTATAAAGACTGCAGGATCATTAAAGACATTTGTTAATTTTATCTAAAGAAGCTGAGTAAAAGAACCTGAGTAAATATACTAACGTGGCAGTTTTTTCAACGAGGGTACTACTCTAACTAAACGGAGTTAGAGTGTTTTCAAAAAACACTGTTAAAATCTTCAAATTAGAGTAATTTCGGTTAACCAATTGTAACCAAAATCTAATCAACTCTTCACACGGACGTACGCACACACATACACACACATAGATATCATCGTATAAATAGTAAATTCATATTCTAGGGACACGAAAACGTGCTTATTCATTAAAAACTTACTATCGCACTTTTTGAACAAAGACAATACTTTCTTTACATAAAGATGACGGAAGGTAAAATAGGAAATAAAGTAAGATTTGCTTATACACCTAACTATCTGTCGATTTTGGTCCCATCTGATTTCCATTTATTCTCTAAGCTAAAAAAAATCTTGTGAGAACAGACATTTTCAAGTGATAAGGACGTCATATAAGCCGGAAACGGTTATTTTGTAGACTTTGTGGAAAGCACATTTCGTGATGGGATTAGTGTAATGGAACATTGTTGAACTAAATGCAATACAGTCTTAGGAGACTATACTGAAAAATAAATGTCATTTTGAAAACATATAACAACTTTCTTATTATTAAGCTACCAATACTTTAAAAATCATCTACTCCTTATATTTTGTAAAGAAGTTACAAACACTGTTATAAACTAAATCTTAACAACATTAGACTTGAAAGTTATAGGGCTGAATAAAACTTCTTAGAAATTAATTCAACTTTATGAGTATATTCAAATGCCTATATATTTATGGAAAATATTATCCTTCCACAAGTAATATGAATAAAGTTTGTGTCCAATCAAAGCCTTGTAAATTCTCTTTGGCAAATTTGGGCCGTTTGGGGTTAGGTGGTAGAGTTAGTGGTTTGGGTGACCGCGTTATAATCAATCGGACGTCGTCACCGACTACCATTACGCATTCAATGAGCGACCACGAGAACTACAGCGCCGCTTCGGATTGCGGTTGAAAGCAAAAGTCGCATTTACAAGAAGACCTAACCACCAAATGCCTATAACTGCGCAGTTGCGAAGTCGCCTGACCATTCCACATTCAGAAGTTTGGCTGAATGGATGTATTTAATACGCGAAAGGGTGGAAAGGATATACAAGTTAGCCAGATTCAGTCAGTTCAGGAGATTTATTTCAAAAGATGCTTTATCAGTAACGTCCAGTTTAAGCAATAGAATAAACGCAAAGAAAATAATAAATGAATTATACTCGTAGCAGTTACATTCTACCTAAATAGGAACAAAGGTCGTTTGCACGAAGTGAACAATTATTGCGATTCTGCATTATTCCACTCCGGCACCATTAAGTAAGGAAAGATTTGTCTTTGGTCAAAAATTTGGTTGTGAGTTTACAATGAATAAGTACGTATTAGGGCCCCTAGAATACAATTATACTAGTTTTACGATGATGTTTGTGTGTGTGTGTGTGTGTGTGTGTGTGTGTGTGTGTGTTTGTGTGACGATTCTTTCGGGTCCGATAACTCCAATACTAAATTCAAAACATTACAATTTTTTCATATTTCTCCTCCTTACATTCATATGCAGATATGATTAGATTTTGGTTATAAATGGTTAACTGGAAGTACCCTCATTTGAAGACTTTAATAGTTTTTCTTGAAAAAACGCTGTTAAATATCATTTTTCACATTTAATGTTAGTATAAACACTAGCGAAAACTCGGCTACGCCGAGCTTCCCCTAGGTGGACAGTGTTTTATGATTGTTTATATGCATTTCTAATTTACAATAGTTGAACATTTATAAAAAGTGCTACCGCCGCTGTCTTTAAGTGTTTTATGACTGTTTATACGCATTCTCATATTGTAAACATGCATAAGTTATACAACGTGCTAATACCACTGCCCCTCCTATGACATCCACATAATAATAATACTTACCTAATTGATGTAATTAATTCAAAATATATAAACGTGATTTGTGTCGAAAATAATACCATATTAATTTAAAAATTACTTCTTTATCCTTTTACATTTCCTTCTCTGATTTTGGGGCTCCAATTAAGGATGAAACTTTGTTTCATTGACGTTCATCTATAAGAATATGGACGAGATTTGTGTGAAAATTCACTGTCGAATTTACCTTGATTTACTTCTAAATTCTGGTGTTTTGGTTCATGAGAAATTCTTCTCGTTCGTAATTTTCCAAGATGGTTATTAGCGTCTTGAAACTCCTGTAGCATAGTGTTGAGATTTCTTGATTGAGGAGGAATTAAATATGGCTTGATTTTAGCTTACTTGCTCTAGAACAGAATAAAATGATTAAATGTGGAAAACAATTATCTGAAATGTATTAAGAATTATACATTTCACTCACCTATTATCAATTTCGCCTTTAATTTGGTATTGTTTAATAGTTTATTGGTTAAGTTGGGCGTTGACAACTGAAGAACTCAAGATTATCCAGCATTGTTACCAACATTATAATGCTACAGTTGGTAACATTGTTAAAAGGCCACGTTATATTCCAGTGATACCAATGTATTCCCGAGCCGAGTAATATTTGTAAATAAATTGAAATAAATTGTTATAAATACGTAATTTTAGTTATATTATAATGTAATGTAATATATGATACATAATTAGTTTTATATTCATGTTTTGAACATATCTGGGGGTATTTCAAAAGTTCCCTAGAATATGTTATTATATTACACAAGTTGTTTTAAAATGAAATTTGTATATGCAAGATTACAAAACAAATTATTACGTATTGTTTTATAAAACAATATAATTTATTGTATCCTATTAAGAAAGTTTGAAATTGGAATTTGTACCGTGAATATAGGTAAGTGAAGGTCATTTATGAAATTTTGACATTGAATAACTTTTGCCAGAGATGATTTGAGTATTGTTTTCTATTTTTCATTGATTGTCTACAATAATATGTGTAAGTTGTAATGAGAATTAATACGTGTAATTATGTATAAGTTTATAATTTCAGTTTCTAACGTTACGAATGGTGTTACGTGAGTAACAGTAAATCCTTGTGGACTCTTTTTTTTTTTTTTTTTTTTTTTTTTTTTTTTTTTTTTTTTTTAATTGGGCCTATATATGCATGTGTTGTGATACAGTTTCTATGATAACAGGGGCGGGACCATTTCAGGTTTAACCGAAAATAGACCTAAACTTTTTTTTTTTTTTAAAGATTGTATTATGTATGTATGTGACAGCGGTTATATTATAATTTATTAACTGATTCGTATTATATGATAATAGCCTTTTACGTAGAATGTCACCCGCCCGATTGGAATGTGAAAACCTTTATTGGCGGCATTTAAATTATTTAAAAAATCGATGAAAATGAACATTAAAAATGTTGTGTTATGTTCATTATGATAAATATAAAAACTTTTCTGTATCAATTGTTATTATTAATTGAATTAATGATTCTATTGTTAAGAATTTCATTCTTGCAATCAACAATAATTACTTTTCATTATAGCGGTTATATTATAATTAATAATAATTGAATTAATGATTCTATTGTTAAGAATTTCATTCTTGCAATCAACAATAATTACTTTTCATTATAGCGGTTATATTATAATATACTAACTGATTCGTATTATATGGTAATAGCCTTTTACGTAGACTGTCACCCGATTGGAATAGAAAAATCTGATGTGTAAGTAAGATTATGAGAATAATACATGTACCTACCTTTTAAAACAGAGTATAATAAGAAAAATGGCTATAATTTTTCCTTTTATTATACGTGCAGAGCAGTAGTATAACAAGGAATTATTTGGCACACACACACAAAAACACATACACACACACACACACACACACACACACTGATATTTATGAGGTTGTTTAAAGTTTTAATATTAATTAATTATCACTTAAATGAAGAAAATAAATATCATATGATTCAAGGCCAAGAGAATGTGTTATTGTTTTTTATTTAAATTTCGCGCTAATTTTATTTGTATAATAAATACAGTTTCTAATGTTTCCTTTAATTATTTTTCTTATCCTTTCTGTCTGCTGACTCGATAAAATGGTATATTTCATCAAGAAATTGTTGATTAATAATGTACATTTTCATAATTTCTAGACATTTTACACACACTATATTTATCAAATAAATTAAATTATATACATTTATTAATATTACAATATATATATATATATGTTTCATTTTAAAACACTCTGTGTATAAAAGAAATATTTCAACCTTTCATCATATTTCAAGTACCCACAATTTTTTGAGGTTAATTTTATAATATTAATTAATTACCACTTAATTGGGGCAAATATATATAAATCACATGTAATTATTTTATAATTAGCCTGTAAAACAATTTTTCGTTCTTGTAATAAGCACAGATTATTCACATTTCATGTTATTTTAATAACCTAAAAATTAAAATGTGGAATTACAAAAATATTTCATGTTTGTAACGGTGGCACCTCGAGCGGTGTCTGGGCCATCGTTGTACCGTCCTTTCAGCCGTCGGTAGGTAGAATTGCTCGGGCTCTGTTGGCGGTGGTGTGGTGCTGGGATAGCTGGTGCAGTGGAGATTTGTTTTCTACTAAAGCGTTAAACAAATACTACTAGATTTCTACTAAATCCCTGTGATCAATTCGTGAAACCAAACCTTGTCAATAATAAATATTTTTATCTGTAAAAATGTACAAAACCTGAGTATTAAAAAATACAACAAAACATGGTTAAACCACTAAACATCACTTAATTCTGCAGATTTTATTTAATAACTGACAACTGACAGGTGGTATTTTTTCATTTTCTTTTAAAAAGTAAATAAATTCTTCAGTTTTAACAACGTACATGTGCAAGAAGTTTGTATCTAGTATCTAGTTGCAATCATCGAATGTCGTGTCATCTCATCAAAGAAAACACTTTCATTATTAGCTAAAAGCTAATAGCTATCTTCATGGTATTCTCCTCCCCTAGTTACGAGGAAAAAGATTTGCCCCGCAAGAAATGGTAAAGTAGGTGCCAGCCTGCCAGTCTGTCATTAATTTTGCTAGTGACCGCTAGGGAGAACCATGAGGAAATACAAGTTTAAATTAATATGAACAGCTATTATATATTTTGTATAAACAGTTCAAATTTAAATAAAGACCAGAAATTTACTAAAAAATCTATCTAATGTATCAGATTTTCCACTAACTACCAGATTCAAAATTTAGTCAATAAATCGCTATCTCATTCTACCAGATTTAGTAGAAATTCTACTAAGTTGGCAACACTGAGCTGGTGGAGGGAGGCCAAGGTTTGTTCGAAGAAACACGCTTGTTACCCTTAATAAAACAATATTTATTTTCTCTAACCAAAAATTGCAAAATATAGTGTAGACAAAATGAAATGCTAAAAGTCGTAATACATCCCGATTGTACCAGTTTGTAGCCCACAACAATAAAAATTCAACAATAAACATTATAGAATAAATAATAACAATTACAATTTTATTGTTGTAACGGTACACGTCTGGCAGAGCATTGTCTGTCGCTAACTTCTGATCTTCAGCGCTGGCAACCTATAAACAACCGTCACAATTTACGGTTAAACAAAGTAAAATAAAACCTGTACAAAGCGAATAAACAAAGAATACAACAATATAATCCACAAGGTATGATTTACACAGTTAAATCATCAATCATCGGTCAGGTAAACATGTGTTTATTTGTACAAACTTTGAGGGTTACATTTACAACAAGTGGGGAACCAAATATGATCTACATCGCTTATGGTTCGCTATAAGCCCAGGTAAATGGCAACAAATATCAAAATAGCGCTCAACATCATATATTTTATAGGTTTAATATGGCTTATTAGCGGCAACATGCTCTGGACACAAACACGTGTGATCGGGGTCAATGAACTCCGTCAGCGAATTATACTGACTTTACAAATAACTAGAAATGACACTGTGACCAGGTATTGTAAAAAGTAATTTTTTAAAAGAAACCAAATTTTGTAGGTAGGGGTTACACAATATGTAGATTTCAAAAAAAATATTTTTATAAAAATCCAACTTCCGGTTTAACCGGAAATGGACCAAAACTTTGTAAATTTAAATGGAACACGGCAGTTTTTTTTAAAGATTTGAATTCAGCATAAAATTCTACGTACAGTACACTGAAAACATGTTGAAAAAAATGAACATCTGAATAAACCGGAAGTGAATTTTTTTGAAAAAAATGTGCAAAAAAATTGAAAATATAAAAAGCACCTATTCCTAAATGTGTTATATTACCATACCAAAATTCATTAAAATCGGTTAAACCATTTAGGCTGTAGGCGTGACTAAAAATTTGAAATTTATGCCTTTTAGTATAAGGAGAGATGTAAGTTTTTTATACAATGGGATTCAAAAGTTGACAGGCATGTATTGTAAAAAGTATTTTTTTGAAAAAAACCAAATTTTGTAGTTAGAGGTTATATAATACGTAGATTTCAAAAAAAATATTTTCACAAAAATCCAACTTCCGGTTTAACCGGAAATGGACCTAAAGTTTGTAATTTTAAATGGAACATGACAGTTTTTTTTGAAGATTTGAATTTAGCATAAAATTCTACGTACAGTACACTGAAAACATGTTGAAAAAAATGAACATCTGAATAAACCGGAAGTGAATTTTTTTGAAAAAAATGTGCAAAAAAATTGAAAATATAAAAAGCACCTATTCCTAAATGTGTTATATTACCATACCAAAATTCATTAAAATCGGTTAAACCATTTAGGCTGTAGGCGTGACTAAAAATTTGAAATTTATGCCTTTTAGTATAAGGAGAGATGTAAGTTTTTTATACAATGGGATTCAAAAGTTGACAGGCATGTATTGTAAAAAGTATTTTTTTGAAAAAAACCAAATTTTGTAGTTAGAGGTTATATAATACGTAGATTTCAAAAAAAATATTTTCACAAAAATCCAACTTCCGGTTTAACCGGAAATGGACCTAAAGTTTGTAATTTTAAATGGAACATGACAGTTTTTTTTGAAGATTTGAATTTAGCATAAAATTCTACGTACAGTACACTGAAAACATGTTGAAAAAAATGAACATCTGAATAAACCGGAAGTGAATTTTTTTGAAAAAAATGTGCAAAAAAATTGAAAATATAAAAAGCACCTATTCCTAAATGTGTTATATTACCATACCAAAATTCATTAAAATCGGTTAAACCATTTAGGCTGTAGGCGTGACTAAAAATTTGAAATTTATGCCTTTTAGTATAAGGAGAGATGTAAGTTTTTTATACAATGGGATTCAAAAGTTGACAGGCATGTATTGTAAAAAGTATTTTTTTGAAAAAAACCAAATTTTGTAGTTAGAGGTTATATAATACGTAGATTTCAAAAAAAATATTTTCACAAAAATCCAACTTCCGGTTTAACCGGAAATGGACCTAAAGTTTGTAATTTTAAATGGAACATGACAGTTTTTTTTGAAGATTTGAATTTAGCATAAAATTCTACGTACAATGCACTAAAAACATGTTGAAAAAGAAGAACATTTGAATAAACCGGAAGTGAATTTTTTTGAACAAAATGCACAAAAAATTTGAAAATATAAAAAGCACCTATTCTACAATGAGTAATATTACCATACCAAAATTCATTAAAATCGGTTAAACCGTTTAGGCTGTAGGTGAGAGCAAAAATTGAATGTTGAAAATAAATAAATAAATAAATAAATAAATAAATAAATATAGAAATTTATGCTGATTAGTATATAAGATTAAAGAATATTTTATTCTCTATACGATTTGTTTGCATTTTATGCTTCATATTCAATGGATTTAGAGATAACTAATTATAAAGAAGTTAAATATCATAAAGCAGCCAGCTATACTATAACCATAACAGCCAGATACTATATTAATAAAATTCTTATTGACAGATGTGTCAAGTGCAATTGATATAAGACCCTAAACTCATAATAATTCGGCTTGTTTACATTTTCAACAAATTATAAAATCTAAGCAAATGGTTTCTTTAAATATAGAATTAAAACTTTAAAAAACTATAGGTCTAATGATTGGTGATAATAGTTCGATCGGCATTTTAAGGTTCATCTTCTAGTCCATATTTAGCTTGTTCCGCGATCCTTTACTTTTCGTACAATGAAAAACAACTTCGTAAAATCTATTGCGTACAGTAAGACATGTAGGACAATGCAAAATAGAATTAAAACTGGTATTACTAATAAAAACGATATAACATAATATTAAGTAGAGGAATACTTGAATAACATATTCAGTTTTGGTAAGCTTAAAATCTATACTTTAAGCTAGTCGAAAAAAAATTCTTACCATTTCCCTAGTTTTTATAATTTATTTGTTAAAAATGTGAACCAGCCGAACTAATATGAGTTTAAGCTCATAGCATGTTTGTGTTATAATTTTACTGGAAATATAGAATCTTTTGAAGAAACTTTCAGTATGGAATTTGTACAAAATACATAGAACTAACGAAAGGTAATGTGCTGGTCACATCCGATTTTTTTTATACAATATTGAACATTCGCGATTCAAAAATGTACAGAAAATCGAAGTTAGTTGAATAAGAATTATTAAAAACGATATAAAGTGCATTGAAGTGGTGCCAATGTTGGTTTTTACCAAGGAAACTATACCAAGGGTTTATGAATAATACGCGAATACGTAAAAAATAACTAGAAAGCCAGATGGTCTGTTCTAGCACATCAAGTGACAAAAAATGTGACAAAAATTGAAGATATTGTACTTGATAGTCGCCGTACGGTCAATAACGAGTATTATATTCAATGAAAATAATTGTAGACAAACAACTTGTGACATTCATCTTTTTTCCGCTGATTCTTCATATGTATTTTGCAGTTTGATAACAACGGTAGCATAAGTGCATTATATCTATGGAATACTTTCAAGAGTACAATATTAATACTCTATTTGAGACACATAAATATAGTAATCCTATTTCGAAAGCTCATTTCTTTGTTGACGTTCACGTAATGCAATTCTTAAAAGTATTCTAATAAATTATTCTGCGGGAAAATAGCTGCACAAACCACGAAGTAAGATCACAAAAGAAGAAATTAAGTTTAATTTTATTCTTAGGTGCGAGGACACTTCATAGTGGCAGAGAAAAATGTTTTACTTTTATAATTAACCAAATGGGAATTAGGAAGAAAAGAAAGGAATAGAGGAGTATTCCTCAATGTAAAGAACCAAGCGCCCGTATTTATTACGCGAAAACAAAAGGAAGAGAAAAGTGCACAAAAGACATTTATTATAATTAGTGGTCGGACAGGTATTTTAAAATACGACGGAGATAAATCATCAACAAAAAGGTGTTCTCGCAAGTTGCGGAAAAACTCTTTATAAACTGAGTTAATTTTCACGGAGTCCTCAGGAGAAATAACTTTTGTTTCGCCAATCTGCGTGATGTATTTACCGTGAGGACGCTTTTATGATAATATAAATTGATAACAATGATGCCAGAGCTAATTAGTGGCTGGTGGTCTGGTTTACACTCCATTCGCCAGTCGACCTCTAAAACAATTGCAAAAGATATACACACAAAGAAGAATCCACTTCGGCTTTCTTACGCCAAATTATGCGCGGCCTACTTAACCTAGTTTCGTTAGTCATTTTTTGGTTTAAATGACACCTTATTTATAATTTGCAAAACGATTCGTCTTTTAAATTAACAAAAGTATACCTACATTTTTTATTAGTAAATAAAGAACTGGAAACTATTTATATCTTTCTTAACTTCTATGCTCAGAAAAACGCAGAAATTTTATCTTATAAATCCAACAAAAGTTTTGGCAAAATATTTGTCGCTTAGTTACTTTCTGCCACATGAATTTATTAAGTCACCAATGAAAACAAATATGTAAATGAATTTTTATTATTCTTTCATAAAATTCACATACAATGTCGCAGGTTAAATTTAAGCAAATTAAACTAAAAAATATGTGCATAATAACAAGAGTAGAAAGATACTGTCCCTAAACCTATATGATAAAAGTAATATTAATTTTTAATTATCATTACCGAAATCTGCGTACAAAGTAGATTGGTACACCCAGCAATGGGTAATACTAGCCCCTTCCTACATCAGTTTGCCCACTCGCTTTAATTTAATTAAAAGTAAATATAAATTTAAAAGAATTGACAGTTTCAAAATAATTTATACTGAATAAATATTTCAGCTTAAAAACCTATCACAAGGAAGTATAAAACAACATAAATATGTATACAAAGTGAAAAAGAAAAAGACCAACTTTTTACCTCTCGCTAAGAGATGTAATGGATTCATGCTAAAAATCGCATATCCAGATTTTATTAAATAAGCACGTTTTAAGGTCCATACAATCCGATTTTAACATTTTTACGATGATGTCTGTGTGTGTGTGTGTGTGTGTGTGTGTGTGTGTGTGTGGATGTGTGTGTGTATGTGTGTGTGTGTGTGTGGGATGTTGGAAGGACGATTACTCAAAAACCATAAGACTTTATATTTGTTTAACTACGTATTTCCCAATCGGACATGCATGAGAAGATCTGAAAAGGTTTTGGTAACAATTGGACAACCGGAAGTAGAAGATTCTTGAAAAAAAATCTTCTAAATATTATTTTTTTAATTTTTTTCTTGGTAATACTAAAGAAAATTAAATTCTCTGTCTGATACATTTAAATATTTTATTATATATTCTATAGATTTAGAGATAGAAGAAATATAATATATAAAATAATCTGTTGTAAATTTTACAGCCGAAAGAATGCCATGGAAAATAGTTGAGAATTTAAATTGTTTGTAACTGACAGATAAATGTCAGTGTTAGAAATCCGGAGACATTACTGAAGACTTTTTCTGGGAAGTACATACATTATATTATTTCTTAATGTATTAGTATAGTTAAATATTTAACATTATAGGTATATTACACATACCCTTCAGAAATACTGTTACTTCCGACAATGAATTGGAAACATCTCGAAATATTGGAAGAGTAGGACAAAATTTCTTCATAGAATGAATTTAAATAATCTAAATATATGGAATAGATGTAAGTAGAATTTTTGGTGTAGAGTGTAGGTATACAAGAAATGTTAAATACATTAGCGCGCGAGCAGTCATGTGACTTGACAAGCAGATATGGGGCCCATGTCAGATTTTCAAATTCCATGTGGTTTATTTTCCTCGACAAGTAAATTCCACACTCCTGGTGACAAATTAACTACGTGAATTTAGAAAATCTTGAAATTTTTAATGAAAAATTCTGACATTTGACATCTATATACATAATTACTAATTATCATTCTGAAATGGGCCCCCACATCTGCTTGTTAAGGCCAACAATGTAACATGACTGTTCGTGCCCTATACTTATGTAACCAAAAAAAAGGAAGTGGCGAGAGGTATTGTGCTGGCCACAACCGATTTTTTATTACGATTTTGATTAAAAAAAATCTGTCGTAGCCAGCACAATACCTCTCGCCACTTCCTTTTTTGGTTACATAAGTATAGGGCGCGAACAGTCATGTTACATTGTTGGCCTTGACAAGCAGATGTGGGGGCCCGTTTCAGAATGATAATTAGTCAGTATGTTTCATTCAGAATTTCAAGATTTTCAAAATACACGTAGTTAATTTGTCACCAGGAGTGTGGAATTTACTTGTCGAGGAAAATAAACCATATGGAATTGGAAAATCACTAAATTTAGAATGAGAAATTATGATACATCTATATACATAATTACTAGCTATCATTCTGACATGAGTCCCCATATCTGCTTGTCAAGGCGCCCTATTGTATTTAACATTTCTTGTATACCTACATTCTACACCAAAAATTGTACTTACATATATCTATTCCTTATATTTAGATTGTTTAATTTTAAATTCATTATATGAAGAAATTTTGTCCTCTTCTAATTTTTCGAAATGTTTCCAATTCATTGTCAGGATTGACTGTATTTTTGAAGGATATATGTAATAGACCTATAATCTTAAATATTTAACTAATAATACATTAAGAAATAATATAATGTATATGTACTTCCCAGAAAAACTCTTTAGTAATATCTATGAATTTCTGACACTGACATTTATCTGTCAGTTACAAACAGTTCAACTGGTCAACTATTTTCCATGGCATCCTTTCGGCTGTAAAATTTATTATAACGTTATTTTATTTATTATATTTCTTTTATCTCTAAATCCATAGAATATATAATAAAATATTTAAATGTATCAGATAGAGAATTTAATTTTCTTTAATATTACCAAGAAAAATTTTCAAAAAATATTATTTAGAAGATTTTTTTTCAAGAATCTTCTACTTCCGGTTGTCCAATTGTTACCAAAACCTTTTCAGATCTTCCCATGAATGTCCGATTGGAAAATACGTAATTAAACAATTTTTAAGTCTTATAGTTTTTGAGTAATCGTCCTTCCAACATCCTACATACATACACACACACACACATACATCCACACACACACACACACACAGACATCATCGTAAAAATGTTAAAATCGGATTGTAGGGACCTTAAAACGTGCTTATTCAATAAAATATGGATATGTGATTTTTAGCATGAATGCAATACCTCTCTTAGCGAGAGGTAAAAAATATTTAGTGAAATTATCTGGATATTCCTAAACTCTAAAAATACTACGATTTTGTAGGTATTTCGTTCTTGAAAAAAAAATTGATGAATTTTTCTTTGAATGGTATTCAGTAAAAAATACCAATTTCATCCAAAATACATTGTCGCTTTTTGTATGTCTTAGGAGACGACACTTCTCCTAACAAGAAATTATTTTAAAATGTTTCTCACAGATCTTACACAAATTTGAATATTATCACTTATATTTTTACCTCTCGCTAAGAGAGGTATTGCATTCATGCTAAAAATCGCATATCCAGATTTTATTGAATAAGCACGTTTTAAGATCCCTACAATCCGATTTTAACATTTTTACGATGATGTCTGTGTGTGTGTGTGTGTGTGTGGATGTATGTGTGTGTGTGTGTGTGTGTATGTATGTAGGATGTTGGAAGGACGATCACTCAAAAACTATAAGACTTTAAATTTGTTTAACTACGTATTTCTCAATCGGACATTCATGGGAAGATCTGAAAAGGTTTTGGTAACAATTGGACAACCGGAAGTAGAAGATTCTTGAAAAAATATCTTCTAAATAATATTTTTTTAAAATTTTTCTTGGTAATATTAAAGAAAATTAAATTCTCTATCTGATACATTTAAATATTTTATTATATATTCTATAGATTTAGAAATAAAAGAAATATAATATATAAAATAATCTGTTATAATAAATTTTACAGCCGAAAGAATGCCATGGAAAATAGTTGAAAATTGAAATTGTAACTGACAGATAAATAATAGGAAAATAATGAAATTAACTCTGAATACTATTCAGAGTTAATTTCATTATTTTCCTATTATAAATCAAATTCTGAAAAAATGGAGTCATTCATCCAAAATGACAGATAAATGTCAGTGTCAGAAATTCGGAGACATTCCTGAAGATTTTTTCTTGGAAGTACATACATTACCTATATTATTTCTTAATGAATTAATAGTTAAAAATTAAAAAATAAAAGGTATACTACATATATCCTTCAAAAATACTGTCAATCCTGACAATGAATTGGAAACATTTCGAAATATTGGAAGAAGACCAACTTTCTTCGTAAAATGAATTTAAAATTGAACAATCTAAATATAAGGAATAGATATACGTAAGTAGAATTTTTCGTGTAGCGTGTAGGTATACAAGAAATGTTAAATACAGGGCGCGAGTAGTCATGTGATTTTGTTGGCCTTGACAAGCAGATATGGGGGTCCATGTCTGAATGATAGCTAGTTATTATGTATATAGATGTCAAGTATCAAAATTTCTTATTCTAAATTTAGTGATTTTCCAATTCCATGTGGTTTATTTTCCTCGACAAGTAAATTCCACAATCCTGGTGACAAATTAACTACGTGTATTTAGAAAATCTTGAAATACTGAATGAAAAATTGACAATTGAGATCCATGTACATAATTACTAATTATCATTCTGAAACGGGCCCCCACATCTGCTTGTCAAGGCCAACAATGTAACATAACTGTTCGCGCCATATACTTATGTAACCAAAAAAGGAAGTGGCGAGAGGTATTGTGCTGGCCACAACAGATTTTTTTTGAATTCGTGTTCCAGATATATTCGGGCTATTTTCCTTAAATTCGGTAAACATATTTCACTTTTGTAAATATTTTTCCTTTTAGGTCTTTCCAATCGCAGACTACCTACACATTTTTACCTCTCGCTAAGAGAGGTATTGGATTCATGCTAAAAATCGCATATCCAGATTTTATTGAATAAGCACGTTTTAAGGTCCCTACAATCCGATTTTAACATTTTTACGATGATGTCTGTGTGTGTGTGTGTGTGTGTGTGTGTGTGTGTGTGTGTGTGTGTGTGTGTGTGTGTGTGGATGTGTGTGTGTGGGATGTTGGAAGGACGGTTACTCAAAAACTATAAGACTTAAAATTTGTTTAACAACGTATTTCCCAATCGGACATTCATGGGAAGATCTGAAAAGGTTTTGGTAACAATTGGACAACCGGAAGTAGAAGATTCTTGAAAAAAAATCTTCTAAATAATATTTTTTGAAAAATTTTCTTGATAATATTAAAGAAAAATAAATTCTCTTTCTGATACATTTAAATATTTTTATACATATTTTATAGATTTAGAGATAAAAGGAATATAATATATAAAATAATGTTGTAATTAATTTTACAACCGAAAGGATGCCATGAAAAATAGTTGCAAATTTAAATTATTTGTAACTGACAGATAAATGTCAGTGTCAGAAATAATGAGTAATGAAAGAAAAATGTATTTGGAGAATCCCTTAATTCTTGATCTGTGACTATTATGGAGATGACAAGTCTAGGTTGAAGGACTTAAATTTGTTTCAAACATTATGGGACAATGTACACCAGTACTGTAGACTAGAGTAACTTTGAATTGCGAAAAAGCTATCAAATTCTTCTCAAGTAAGTTGTAAATATTGACAAATTTACACATCGATATAAGAATAATCGGAGTGCAATCTATCCGTCACTTTATTAAAGGGAATTAAGGTTATTTAGATATAACAAGTATGAAAAAATAAAATGTAAAAGAAGATATATAAGAATAGATGCACAATCCAGATATATACATTTTAGACCGCCCAAAATTAATGTTTTTACTAGAAGAATTTGAAGAGAAAGTAAACAAAGTTGTTCGAATTGAAAATTGCTGTTACCAGCCTAATATTTATATATGGTAAACTTTACTTTGTAATTTATTGTAACATAATTTATGGTAAATATCTTTATGTTGAGACATGCTATTATTGAATAATAAAGAAGTTTATACGTCATAGATTTATATGAATATATTATTTGTATTTATAAAAATAATCTTTGCTTTATGCATACAGCCAGGTAAAATATACGGCGAGAGGTTATGTGCTGGCCACATCAGATTTTTACATAAGAAGTATTTACATCACCTGAAGTATCCTGTGTATTATGTACATATTCCATACATAAATTTTCTTGCAATATACACCTGCAGGGTTATCTGCAAGAGGTTGGTACTCCTGTTGAAGTTGAGCATATATTTATAGAAGTTTTTGTTTAAAATAACCCATAGAATCTGTAGCTAACCTATTTATCCACGTATTTTAAAGGCACTGTGTGTATCTGATTTTATACAGCGCAAATTTTATAAAATACATAGTGCTCTCTAACAAAATACAATTTCTGATAAAATAATAAAATTCCAATTATTAAACTTGTTTTCGTTTTGTAAAAAGAAAATCTTGTTCATACTAAAAACTCTTTTCCATCGTCTGTGATTCTCTTCTCGTTCATGTACAAATAGAAAGAGTTCTGTAATAATTTTTACGTTCATATTGAATATTGAAATACATTTCCGGTTTTAGTTGGCTTTCAATAATATTTTATCGAAATTCTTCATTTCGGTTGACCCACTTTTCAAACTCATAACCTTACTTTGCCTAAATAAATATTCTGTCATGTAAATCAGGTTACCCCTCAATCATTTCCTGAATTTCACACACTTCAAATAAATTTTTCATTCGTTTGTGCTAGATTCCATTATAGACAATTTTCACATAAATCTATATACGAAAACGAATACATCCAGTTGTATATTCATTACTACAGTGATAAATATTCAGTATTTTGTTAGATAGAAAATCTTTTCATATATCACTCGTATAAATATTTGTGATTAATGATTAGTGTGGTATTGCATTTGAAATTTGATTTATAAAATGTCATGATCTACTGATATTTTATCTAATATTAATTTGTACATCGTGCCAACTAAAATTGGTAGGTAATTACTCTTTTAAGAGCCTGTAGCTCGAAAACGGTGCGTTTCCGGATATTGCTTTGTTAGTGTGGTAAAAGTTAGTCTATTTCGCATCAACACGTATTCATTGACATTCTGTATATGCAAAATTTACTTCGACTACATTACATCTATATACATAATGGACCCGTTTAGTGTGATGTCACGAAGGTTTCCAAACAAGAAAATGGCGTCTTCGTTACTAAGGCGGTTGCTATGCTACTTCAGGATTTGACGTATGAGACATAACATAACCTATAAGTTGTAGAGTTTGTTTGATATTGAAATGGCTCAGAAACATGTAATAAAAGTTTTCTTCTATTGTAAATTATTTTATAGACGATAGAAAATTAATAGAACGTGGTGAAAATGCGGTCGAAAGTGGTGATGTAGTCAGTATGACATATAATGACAATTTAAAAATAATAACAAGCACTGTGAATGCCAGTATGAGAGATCGAACGTACAAAGTTGAGGTATGTAAAATAATTTCATATAAATATTGCTCATTGTGACTGAAAATTCATTGCATATAATTTATTTGCAGATTAATATTACATTTACATCCTTGCGGATATGTATTTGGGAGCCAGTCCAGACGGATTGGTAGGCGACGACGCAATTTTGGAAGTGAAATGCCCCTGTAAATTCAGAAACACCGACATAAGGGTAGTACTGAAATGTGATCATTCTTAAATTTGTAAATACAATGTGGATAAGGAAGAATTCGTATTAAATAAACATGAATACTACCACCAAATGCAGGGACAGCTTCATATAATGGAGAAATCATTGTGTTTTTTAGTTATTTGGACTCCGAACTGCACTATAATTATTATATTTATTAAAATAATGTATATTTTTAAAACAATAAATAAAATTTTCTATTTAACAATATATATGTAATTTGTATAAACTTACTTTACTACCTATTTACTTTATAATACATTTCAACTTCTTTGATTAATGGGTATTGAAAATTAGTCAATGCCGCGCCGCGCATATTTGAAAATTTTTAGTTGAAATTGGGGTAAAGTTTTGAGGAATAATATTTAAAATTTGAAAGGCTTTTATCCTTCTTATTGCTCTTTCCACGTGAACTCTTGCACGAGCA
This sequence comes from Harpalus rufipes, assembly GCA_951394225.1. Lineage (NCBI taxonomy): Eukaryota > Metazoa > Arthropoda > Insecta > Coleoptera > Carabidae > Harpalus > Harpalus rufipes. The sequence goes on from OX596283.1 coordinate 39,966,654, forward strand.
ATGTTTCTAGTAACAGCAACTTGCTCCGGCGTGAATTGCATTTCCATTAGAAATGGTGAAATATTTAAAGTTACCCCGGGCGGCAATACATTTGTTATTAAGAACCCTTTGTTAGCTATGATTAGATCTCCAGTTTCAAATAATTTTAAAATTCCACAATTTTCAACAATTTTTTTATCAGACATTGATCCTGAGTATAGTTTACTAAAGTAGGTCACAACCCCATTTAGCGCTACGCGAATTAAACCCTTTAAAGAGCCTAAAATTCTAAGAAAGGGAAAATTCCCACCACTGTAGTTTCGCGGTCAGTTTTAAATAACATAGCAACGGTTACCAAGGTGGCAGCCATTTTCTTGTTTGGAAACCTGGCCTACGTCATCACTAAACGGGTCCATTGAGAGAGCACACAGATATTTCGAAGTTATATGGGTACATATAAGATACTTACATACAGGCTGTAACACCAAAACCGACCACCGCTATTATTTTCTTTATTATTATAGTTACAAAAAAAATATTATCGAAAAATCTGATGTGGCCAGCACATAACCTCTCGCCGTATATTTTACCTGGCTGTATGCATAAAGCAAAGAATATTTTATAAATACAAATAATATATTCATATAAATCTATGACGTATAAACTTCTTTATTATTCAATAATAGCATGTCTCAACATGAAGATATTTTACCATAAATTATGTTACAATAAATTACAAAGTAGAGTTTACCATATATAAATATTAGGCTGGTAACTGCAATTTTCAATTCGAACAACGTTGTTTACTTTCTCTTCATATTCTTCTAGTAAAAACATTAATTTTGGGCGGTCTAAAATGTATATATGGATTGTGCATCTATTCTTACATATCTTCTTTTACATTTTATTTTTTCATACATGTTATATCTAAATAACACTAATTCCCTTTAATAAAGTGACGGATAGATTGCACTCCGATTATTCTTATATCGATGTGTAATTTTGTCAATATTTACAACTTACTTGAGAAGAATTTGATAGCTTTTTCGCAATTCAAAGTTACTCTAGTCTATAGTACTGGTGTACATTGTCCCATAATGTTTGAAACAAATTTAAGTCCTTCAACCTAGACTTGTCATCTCCATAATAGTCACAGATCAAGAACTAAGGGATTCTCCAAGTACATTTTTAATTCATTACTCATTATTTCTGACACTGACATTTATCTGTCAGTTACAAATAATTTAAATTATCAACTATTTTTCATGGCATTCTTTCGGCTGTCAAATTTATTACAACAGATTATTTTATATATTATACTTCTTTTATCTCTAAATCTATGGAATATATAATAAAATATTTAAATGTATCAGATAGAGAATTTAATTTTCTTTAATATTACCACGAAAAATTTTCAAAAAATAATATTTAGAAGATTTTTTTTCAAGAATCTTCTACTTCCGGTTGTCCAATTATTACCAATACCTTTTCAGATCTTCCCATGAATGTCCGATTGGGAAATACGTTGTTAAACAAATTTTAAGTCTTATAGTTTTTGAGTAACCGTCCTTCCAACATCCCACACACACACATCCACACACACACACACACACACAGACATCATCGTAAAAATGTTAAAATCGGATTGTAGGGACCTTAAAACGTGCTTATTCAATAAAATCTGGATATGCGATTTTTAGCATGAATGCAATACCTCTCTTAGCGAGAGGTAAAAAAATTATAGGAAACTAAGAGGAAAATATTTTTTTAAACCAATGATTCTCAAGTTACAACACGAAGTTATATTTTTTTAAATAGGATGATATATATTTTGTACGCCCATTCGAAAGAATATTTTTTCTGAATTCAAGCATATATTAATTTTATATCTTTACACAATCAAAATATTGAGCCAAATGCGATTAAAATTTAAATAAATTTGATTTTTATTGTCATTTTTCAGTAGGCTATATATGAAAAACAAGAATTGCTATTTGTCAATTTGAATTATTTAGTATAGAAATCAAATAGAACATTGTTTATAACGTTGTTAACAAATATTTGTTACATTTTAATTTAAGCTTCATTGTTTTTGATTCATATCCTACTGAAAAATAACTATAAAAAATAAAATTTATTTAAATTTCAATTGAATTTTTCTCAATATTTTATTATGTAAGGATATAAAATAATCACATGGTTGAATTCAGAATATATAATACAAAATATATATCATCCTATTTAAAAAAATATAACTTTGGTTGTAATTTAACAACCACTGGTTTAAAAAAAATATTTTTTTCTCTAATGGGATGTCCTCCTTGGTCTCCTACAATTTTGTTTTATACTATTTCTTTGTAACTGTAATAATAAAAAAAAATGACGGTGGTTGGTTTTGGTGTTACAGCCTGTATATTACACATGTAAAATTTACTTATATGGTATGTTACATATCTATTATACGGGTACACGTAAATAAATAAATATCTGATTTGTTATCATTAATATTAATATAATTTTTAATTCTGTAATTTAATACAAAGATAACAAAAACAAGATGAAGAATGAACAATGTATTTTTGAAATATTTGAGTCACTGATCAATTTTAGATTACGATATGAAAGAAGTAAAAATATTAGCGTTAAATTACGTAGTGACTTTAAATTTTGAAGTTTACATATCTGTTAAGCCGGGGCCAGACATTCGGTATTTGCCAATTAGCGCATATTCGCCTTTCGCGGAGTAGTGTTCGTTCAATTGGCGACCATAGAAGAGCATACATGTACAGACATGCGTAGTTCTCCGTGCATCAGTTCGTTGCGGGAACGACGAATATTCGCCCTCAAATCACTGCTGGACTATGTCACACCATTAAAAAAATAAATAATAATGAAAACTACCAGTAAAATACCTAAATAAATATAAGAATTAATATAAAAAATTATAACTTATAACTAAAGATTAATAAAATATAAGTATAATTATTATAAATATGTGTATTTCATGTACAGTAGAAAACATTTGTGCCATGGTTATAAACCATCTCTACAGCAAATAATAATTAAAAATAAAAATTAACAAATATGTACAAATATATACCCTAGAAATATGTAGCTTGCTTTAATTCAAATGCGGCGTATATGTGGATCGGGTTCTACTGCGCAGTTAGACGAATATTCGTTCACTTTGACTAGGTTCGAACAACCGACACGAAGCGGAGTACAGACGAGCACCGAATATTCGCGGCGAGCAGCCCATCCACACATTCGGCATTTGGCAAATGTTTGCTCGAGATTCGCCGAATGTGTGGTCCCCGCTTTACGAAAATGTTATATTACTGTCTTTGCTGGGACCCGTCTATATTTATAGAAAGAAATTTTAAAATCCGGATTTAAATTTGATTTGGTAAAAAAATTTAAAAGTGAAATATCAGCCACAGAATTAATACGTAAATAAAATATAGATTCTTGACGTATTAACGAATTAAGAAAATGCAGTATTGGGATTCATTTTGGTCTTATATCCCGACGAAGATTTAAATGGGGTCAAAACCGGCCAACCAAGAACAATGAACATTTTGTGAAATATACTAGTACGTTTCTATACTTCGTACACTAAAGTACTGTTTAAACAGAATGTCTACAAGGATGTGTTAACCGATAAATATCCATAAAAAGCAATTAATAAATAAATATAGAAATGAGGTAATCTACTATAAAACGCTTATAGCTAATAGGTTCAGAAAATACCCGAATTTACGAGTGTCCCATTTCATATGATTCAAGCGAGATGACGTCACCCCTCGAACAAATCTCCCCTATCTCCGATCTGTTCGAAAATCGGATTTTCTGACCGAACACGAAACTAAAGCACGGGAGTATAATCATTGTAATGGGGCCGTAAACCAGCATCTTATTTTGTCTCGGTGGATACATTCTAATTGCACATAAATTTACCGCAGATTCCAAAGCCATAAATGTCTTGGGTCTTTCGTTGAGTCGTTGTTCATCTAGAAGCAAATAGGCCCTAATTGCATCCACCACGGCCGTATTAATTTGAATTAAGATATTTTATTAATGTTATTGGCCATAACGCGAAGAAAATTTATATGCTGACTCTGCGAAACATCGGAGATAATGTGCTTTATACCGGATCGGAAATGGAACAGCGATGTTTTATTTAATTTCGCGAAGTGACTCCCAAGAGGATCCAAGTGGTTTATGTATATATTAAAGTATAAGTAGGGATAATTAAGATAACAAGGCTTTATCAGATTTTCAAATTTCTTCATCTTTCTAAACAATCCGTAACTGCATAATTAACTAATTTTATGTTTCGCATTTCTAGTTGATGTATCTTTTCATTTTCTACATCAAATTTATCACTTTCATGAATTTAATACCCGAAATAAATTTCGAAATAAACAAGTTTTCCTAAAATTTAAATATGGAATAAATTTTCCAAAATTAAATTGAAATGATATATTCCACCTACTAAGGAAAAGAATAATGAAAGTGACTGAAAAATCCAGCTCTTTTTCGGGATTACAATGTGAAACATCTGGTTTGAAACTAACAAAGTATATAATACCGACGTGGTAGCGTAGCCACTACGCATACATAAGGTACCGGGTTAGAATTTTGCTAGGGTATACTCGTATGGTTATTCATTTATTTATTTATAAACGGACTTACGTTCACTATACATATGAAGTACAAAGATTAGTAATAAAAATAATAATAATAATACAAAAGTTGGTATATACATATAGCAGTAACAATTTAGTTCAAAAATATAAATATGAAACAGCATAGTAGTCACAAGAAAAAAATTCCACATGAGTTTTAGTTTTAATTTATACACATGCAGAGAAGTATTATTTAAATCAACATCAATTTGAACATCATTAAATTCTTTCATAATTCTATTTAAAGGAGAATAACAAATATAATTTTTTATCTGAGAAATGTATATAAAATAAATATTTGTTCCTGGTAGTAGAATATCGCACATTAAAATTAATGAAATACAGTAACAATGGACAATCAATCAAATTATTATGTAATGTAATGTGACAAATATGATGAGAATCATACTACCCAACTAGGTCAATATAGCAAAGGGAATGGATTATTACTACCTGTTTCGCTGGATAGGGGAAGGAAAAAGTGTTTTTCAGAACCACCTTTAGCGTGGCGTGCATGTTGGACTGAAATGGGAGCGGGCGAAATATGTATAATAATACTTACTCCGTGCCAGGGCAATGACACGGAACTGCTGGCCGTAATGTCTGGATCTGGGTGATAATTTAAATGATGTATATTAAAAAGCTAGGTTGGTGAAATATACAGGTTTACACTTGTTATATAATCGGTAAGTAAATTTAACTACGTGTTTCTGCTGAGTTAACAAAATGTAGCCCCCCTGTCCCCTCCGATTTCATTAATTCGCATCACGCTGTCACAGTTGTGTATCTCTTTATTGCCTTAAATTCGTCAACAAGAAACAAGAAAACAACGGTTACAAAAAAATCGTCTCGATATAACATCGCTTTTAAATCTTTGGTTACATTTTGAACGAAATTGGAATTCTATTCAGCATCAAAAAGAAGAAGAATGTCATTATGCAGCTGCTTCTGATTTCCGAAATGGGGAATGTGTAAGAGTTTGCCAAGGAACTGTAACACTATTGAATATTGGCTGACTCTAGCTTTTTCCAAAAATGGTGGCAAGTGATGAAACTTATATTCTCTCCTCCGACGTCAAGTCTTGTATGGATTCATAAAGATGAGGAAACACCAATATAACCAACAAGTGGCGAAGCAGAAAAATAATGTATGTAGTATTATTTAGAGGTACGGAACTGATAAATACAATGCTTGCGGGAATTTATTGCATGCGTTTGTCACTGGTTGGGCCTCTCAGACCCATGTGGTTTAAGGGTGTATTTTTACATCTTGCAAGGTTGTAAATACAACGCACGAAGATCCTTTACCCTCATTAAATACGTCCTTTTACTACGTCTTCCTGTAGCCACAGAGACAGGAGCCACTGTCTAAATTTCATTATCGTTTTTGGAATAGAATTAATCTGGTTCAACAGAATCATCTGTGATATGATCTTTATTTTCAAAGGCCTCATTAGTTTGACCTTGGGTTGCATCCTCCTCTTCCACTACTTCAGTAGACTGATATTATTTTTTGCATACATTTGAATAAGTGTCATTCTCAAAAAGTTATTTAATAACTTTTCATCCGTAAAGCCTCTTTTGGGAAACATAAAGGAAATGTAAAATATGAGATAAGTTTACACTTGCAAACATACAAAAATAACAATGTATGGACCTCAAAGATCCGTTAGTAGTTATATTTCACAAACATAGTTAACATAAAGATAAATGAAATTTAAAATTGGGCCTCTCATGCCCAGTCGCAGTTATAGGGTTAAATTGGATGTACAGAAGACAGTTACAGCTAAATGGTACACTAAAACATATTTGTCTGAAGAGCTCAGTAGAGTTCCAGAGACAGGTATTATTTTATATCGCGATAATGCGTTTTCTCAAAGGGTGGTTTCAACACTTAAATTTTTGCCGAAAATATACGGGGTAGAGAGTCATAATTATTTTTAAAACACTCCAAAAGAAAATTGGTTGATGTATTATTGTTGAAGAGAAATAATTTGAATATACAGGAGTTCCGTAAATAGGCGGACAGTTTTTTAGGCATGGCAAAGGCGACTATCATAAGTCAAAATTTAATGTTAGATTGGCCTCTTGTAGGAACTATAGGCCTTCAAAATTCCCCAATAGGACGTTAGGTTAGGTTATTGGATCTGAGAAAATAGCCGAATAAAGCTTCAACGATCTAACTGATACGCATATTGTATATGATGAAGTTGGAGGCAATAGCAACCGAGAAAGGTTGACATCTGTCGTCAGATGTGATAGTTTTTTTTCCAAACAGAATACTAGTTACAATAAAACAGGGTCATTTTTAAATTTTTCTAGTTCTTCATCGAATGAAAAAGAGAAAAAGAAAACTGCGGAATAAACAAAAAAAATGGGTATCCCAATCAACGGAAAACGATATTAATGAGGTTATAACAGAAATTGTATCGTAAACGTATATGTTCAATTTAGAAGATAACATAATTTGACAAATTGGATAATTTGTCATGCATGCTATTTGGTAATTAATCAAAACCAACATTTATCGTTTGAAGGTAATAGGGTAAAGGGCAGCATGAATAAAAAATTGCTTTACACATGTCACAGATGCCGCCTATCATATTTTATCGGCAGTTTTATACTACATTAAATACTTTACATATTAAATAAAAATTTGCGGTATAATTTTATAGCACCGGCCATAACAAACTGATAAATTACAGAAATAAAGAGTTATTTTATTTTTACATAATAAATAATATTCATATTATTGTTGGAGTTAATATCTGGTAGACACTTGTCTCATTTTACAAACTATGTGCTATTAGTTATCCTTCAGAAACAGAGAAGATTCCAATTACACAGAACGTATTCTGTTTTTCAATCGAAATGTCGAAGAGCAGAGGATCTGGGGTTGAAACATACGCCGACAACGCTAGCAGCATGTAAACTAAATTCGGAGGCGGAGAGAAAAATAACCGTCCCCTTTTGTCACCGTCGGAAACAGCCATCTATCCCGAGAAAATGAATTCTCTTTCAAGCTCCGACATTGCACTTACGAACACCGAATAGATTATTAATTTGCAGCAAGAAATTTGTTATTACACGGTTGTGGCATAACAGTTTCTGCATTGTATTTGGTAAGACAGGGGTTGAGGATTCAAATCTCATTTGATGCAACAACTGAAATAAGTTTTATATATGATAGTCGACGTTAATAAAAACAAATTATGTTTCTCAGAACATGACGTTAATAGATTCTCAACAAATCTGTAGTTTTATGCAACATTAAAATTTGGTACTTTTGGACATTAGTTATTTAAAATCAACAAGAAACTTTTAGTGTTAATAAAGTATGTAACAGAAGTTTTGAGATTTTTTTTACGCCCAAAACTTTATTACTAAATACGGCCGAATATAATTGTCGCTTGAAATTACAAATACGTTGTTGCATAATCTGGTATATTAAATTTGAAAGATGCCATGCAAACTTGAATTACTCAAATGCATGTATCATTTAGTTGGACATATGCCGAAACGTGAATTGATAACTGTAGTATACTTTGATCCTATTTGTTATTTATATTTAATTTCATATAGTAGGTTAGTAAAATACCATAGTTACACAGGATTGTAAAAATATAAATAAAGCAGTTTTTGAATAATAAAACACGTATGTAAAAAGCTAAGTGTCATAATTATTTAAACATTACATTTTTATGGCGACGAGTATATTGGTAGAATAATAGTTTTGTTAATAATTTACGGAATATATAAATCTAATTGATTTATTTATAACAATGGCAGCATCAATAAATATAACACAAGTAAATATCTACAAACAAGGAGATGACTGGGAAAAATTTAGTGAAAATAGTAAATTCGTATTTTAAGGACCCCAAAACGTACTTATTCCTTAGAAATCTATTAATAATGGACTAATACTTTTTTTTTTAAATGCAGGTTCATATCAGAAGTATATGTATGTATAGTGTTGAATTTTTATAATGCTAATAGTTCTAGTACAGAAATAATTTATTTGAATTTTCGCTCCATATTTTAGTACACCTGTACAGAATGCTATTAATACCGAGGGTATTATCACAGTATAAAAATACTTAACCAGTAGCGACACTTGTTGTCGGCACCTTTCATCTTCATGTCGCATCGAATGGAGTAAGCGGCCATCTTGGTATAAGCTGTACGTGGCGGGAATTTGAACAACTGTTATTTGCGAATGATATATTAGTACGGTATTTATTATTTTATAGGTTACAAATAAGTATAATTATATTTAATATAATAAAACTATATTTTATAAATACAAATATTTTTATTTTGTAAAATATTACAAATGTTTTCCTATAATTTGCTTCAGTTTCCCTTTGGATGATTTTAAATTTCTATTTATAAAAATTAGTGCATAAAATAATCGCATACGGCAATACAATTTTATCAAATATTTATGAGGAAATACAAATAATGTAAGCTTGGTTATTAATGTAAAACTTAAATATTACCTTTCTGGGTCTGTAGGAAATCCAAAAAAAAAAAACTCATTCCACCGACATTAAAAAAGGTTTTACAGTCTTTCATAGCACACTTAACTTTACCTCCCTTTTTTCTACTCATTTTATACGTGAAAATGACAATAACAACAACAATCAGACAAGTGGCTGTGAGCGAGCGGCCATCTTCTCAGAAGCAGAACTGGCCACGCCTACTCAAATTTTGGTATCATGAAATATGCGAAGTGTCGCCACTGGTTTAAGTATTTTTATACTGTGGTATTATTCTGTGAAACTACATATTGCATTAATACTAATGTGGACTACAAGTGTCACTAATTCTCTTTATACCCAGAATCCCACTATAAATTTGAACGTTTCTACAACATTTTTGTGCTGTTTTTATAAAAGCATATAGAGGTAAAAAAAAAGATTCTGCAATATGGTATTGTGACTAACATAAGTGAATATTAATATACTTGTTCATGAATATTTAAACAATTCCGATGTATTTTTGCCTTGAGGGATGATATACTCGTAGTGCAGCATCTAGGTTAGTGATTAATATCCAATGGTTTTCATCTATATTTATGTATTCAAGTCCGGCGAAGCGACTCTATTTGTCAACTGCTCGATATGCGCAAACTTTAGAAATATTCCGCTGAGAGCGATAATAAAAATACTCTCATTCCAGCCGCTAATGCGATACAAATGGCGAAATAGCGATCGCATAAGTATAAAGATGATAAAAATGGTTATTTCGAAATATGGAAATAGAATGGAGTGCCGAAATCGCATCGAAATAAATCAAAGTGATGAATTAGTTATTTCATATGCGACCCAAGATTGCCGTCATGAATTCCAAATGGAATTTTGTCATAGCGAGAGAATTATTTATGAAGAGAGGAACTAATGTCTTGAACATACGCGCGCAGGGAACACGTACACTATTTTTCATATGCAAGTCTGATTATATCCTTTTCAGGCCAAGATGAACCCAACCCGAGCTCCAACAACTATTATGATATATTTTACGGACGGGAGCTGCAGCCCCAAACAACCTTCACAATAAGAAAGACAAACAACTCTAAAATAATAAAATTCAGGTTGTCACTGTAGATTTGTAAAAATGAATAAAAATATATAATACTGTAATACAACGATTGACCCTGTTATTTTTTGTATGAATAACCGTTAAGAGAAATATATCAATGAACTTTTTCATTTAAAAGTAGCTAAATTTTTTTTTGAGAAAAATTCAAATAAACTTTTATATTAATTTGATTAAAATATAGCTACAATAAGAGTGCCACTAATGAAAAAAAAAAAATTGATGTGGGCTGCACAATACCTTCCGTCAATCCTGTGTATTATGTATAAATTCCATACATAAATTTTCTTGAAAAGATTCTAAATTTCCAGTAAAATTATTTCATAAACAAACTATGCAAATTGTACTTGACACTGAAATCTTCTTCTTCTTCTTTAGAGTTTCCCATTTGTTAAGGGGTCGCTATTTTTAACTTTCTTCTTCCACTCATTTCTGTTTTGCGTGTCGTTCTCATTCAGTTCTTCTTCTCTTAAATCTTCCGCAATACAGTCCTTCTATCTTATCTTTGGTCTTTCTCTGTTTCTTCAACCTTCTATTACTAAGCTATTCATTCTTCTTCCAATATATTCTTCATCTCTCATGACATGTTCAAACCAATGTAATGGTCTCTCTTGTATCTTTCTGGAAACTTCTTACATTAGAGTTATTTCCATTATTCTTTCATTGCTTACCGTACCTTTCCATGTCTTCTTCCAATATATTCTTCATCTCTCCTCATGACATGTTCAAACAAATGTAATCGTTTCTCTTGTATCTTTCTACAAACTTCTAACAGTAGAGTTATTTATTTTATTCTTTCATTCCTTACCGTATCTTTTCATGTCTTCCCCAACATCTATATCAACATCCTCATGTTTACCACATTCATTTACTTTTCATTGTTACTGACATCTGTCGGTTTGAATTATATGAATATATTAGCAGTTTGCATGGTTAGCTGCTGTATGAAATTTAATATATTTATGATTCTTTAACTCTATATCTATTGAATATAAAGTATAAAATGAGATCAAATCGTATAGAGAATAATATATTCTTTAAGGTATAATAACGTTAAATGTCAATAAATGATATTTAACTGCGTTTTTTCAAGAAAAATCTTCAAATGAACGGTACTTCTGGTTCACCAATTAGAACCAAAATCTAACCAGCTATTCTTCTGGATGCAAACTTGAAGAATACGAAAAATTATAATTTTTGGAATTGTGGCATTGAAGTTATGCGATGCCAAACTTTCGTCACATACAGACCTACACACACACATACAGACATCATTGTAAAAATGGTAAAATCGTATTATATGGATCCTAAAACGTGCTTTTTCACTAAAAACTCATCATTGAATTTTCTGACCAAAGACAATGCCTTTTTTACCTAAAGGTGACGGAAGGTAAAAAGAATACATGATATTTTTACCTTGAATTAGAAGGCCCTGGTAGAAAGAAATGATTATATCGTTCTTATATTGATCATAAATTTCAACGCAAATAAAATATTCACGTATTTCTTTGATGGCATTCTAATTCCATGTAAAAAAAATTAACACCTATTCATTTTTTCATTCATAGCACTCATATTATACCCATATTTTAATCGATTTAATATAAAACTTCGTATGCATTTTGCTCAAAAAATCGTTATGCAAAGATATAAAAATATATCACTGAATTCAAAATAAAATTAATTGGTCTCCCCAGTTTGAGAACCAATAGTTGAAAATAAAATATTCTCATTAACATAGACTTGTAAAATAGAAATTGTTTGTTAATTTAACCGACCTCATAGATCTTAAAGTTCTGGAGATAGCAATAGTGGACAAAATAAAATGAACAGCCTGTATCTAGTTATCACTGGACATAATAACTACATAATAGTTGTTTTATACTATACGATATTGAAATTACCAGAAAAAGTTCTGAAAGATATTATACAAACTTTAAATACACGAATCTATCAATAGGTTACTTGAACAGATAGCCGAAACGTGAAAATGTTAACGTTTTTGGGGATCAAAATATCGGACGTACGACTATTTACCGAATTATATGGGAATATGAAAGAGTTGTAGTATGTATTTACCAAAAAGTGGGCGACCTGAACTTTTGCCCCCTAATCGAATCAACAGACTCATTCAAAGTGCTCAAGATAAAGTTAGAACGTCATCGCGCAAATTAAATCGATCAATTTAGTATTTCAAAGATGATTGTTAGCAGAATTTTGGTCAGAAATGATGTAAAATTTCTAAAAAGAAATAATGTTACCGAATAGACAGCGGCCGAGCTTGAAGGAACCTTTAGATGCTGCAGAGTGTTAAGGAGCCAACATTTTATAGAGAACTGAGAGAGGTAATAATCTCCCAAATGTTTCTCAAGCGCGACTGATGAAGACTTCGGCATTTTTTAGCAGAAAAGTATAAAATAATGGCTGGGAAAAGCAAAACGAACAACATATAAAAATATTTCTGACGATCCGGAGAGTAGATTTAACAGCATCTAGAGACAAGGTATTAAAAAACAGCGTCGTATTAAAAATATTGGTCCCCTATCAGTGTTGTAAAACTAGATTCCTTATCCCCTTAGATTACAGGAACAACCCCATATGTCAATGTGTAACATACGTTATCACAAGATTTAATAAGAAGAATAATATGTATTCATTTAACAAATCGTTTAATGATGATAATGGATATAACTTAGGCTCGTGTAGTATTCAAAATTTTATGTTCTGGTACAATAATAATACAAAATATTTTTTCTACAGTCTACATAGAAAGTAGCCATTTGCGCTCTCTTTTGTCAACGCAAAATGTCACTTTGTCGCTCTAGCGCGACAAAGTAGAAAAAACGCTCGTTGTCCAAATTTCTAACTATACAATGTTGAGAAATGTCACTTCTTAATCGAAACGTTTAGTCAGGAACTAATGGCACTGTAGTGACACATTTACCACCTTTACAAATCAATCTGACATATAACTGCGCTCTGTCGGTATGTTACATAACCAAAAAAAAAAATGCCGCACTATTGTGAAAATAAAATAGGGCATTCATTTACAAAAACGAAAGTATAAAATGTTTAGATTAAATTGAAGCAATAGCTCAAGAAAAATGGGAAATAACGATAAATTAAAATTAAATATAAAAGACGTTTTTTCTTTATATTAATCCTTAATTAATTGAGTAGTAGTGTAAGTACAAAGTGTACATTTTATTATTTTTTTGTTATGGTGGCGACTGTAGAAAAAATCTCGTGTGTCGATTTCGAGAACAACTTCTCAATCGACAACGACAATGTCCTATTACCTCACATGAAAACAATTGTTAAAATTAAATGTCGTAACACGATCACAGCAATCTATTAAGAGTCAGACTTCACAAAAAGCGATGAATGTGTGAAGCTACTATTTCACGAAAAAAATATTTAACTGATTTGTGAATCCACAATCAAACCTTTATTGATTAAAATTAAAATACAATTATAAAAAATATATATCATCATGGCATATTACCCATTGCTGGGTGTGCCAATCTGCTTTGTACGTAGATATCGGTAATGATGAAATATTTGTACCGTGTAGGCGCTTACCCGGCGTCACCTCACGGGCATTTAATGCTGGCGTGGAGAATCCTCACAGGGGTCAATACAATATAATTAGATCTAACTATATAAATTTTAGTTTCATAGACTTTTGTTATACATATATTATACTGATATTTTAATATTTTCTGTAACGTGTGTAATTTTTTGTAATATTAAATTTTCAGAGGTTTTCTTATGTGGCGAAAATTGATTAGCTCCTTCTGGGTAAGAAATCCGTGTTGGTGTGTTCCCTCGGCGATGTCATCGAAACGTGTAATTTGAAATATGAGTTCGCCTGAGTCGCGTAACGCTGTCATAACTCTTTATTCGTGCCACTTTGTTCCAAAATTGGTAACCGTATATGCCGCAGTTGGGGCCATTCCTTGTACGTTGTACCTCAGCGTGGATCTTCCAACCGTCATTAAAATATTTTCGCTCCAAGCAGTCGTGTGTGAAAACGGATGAAAATCGAATGCTGGTCAGAGATTAGGGGAGGAATTCAAACTGTTCAGAATGACCTACATTCAAAATGAACTGGAAAAGAGCTGAATATTCTCCAGAGTTTACCAAAACAAGATGAATGGGGTACGTGAATAATGTTTTTTCTTACTTCACCTAATTGCAAATTTGGATGATAATATAGCAACATTGTAATATAGTAATGGCCATAAAAATAACAACTTTAAATTTTTTTAATTACTTTCAAGTAAGAAAGGAAATTTTAGAAGTAAATTACAGGAATAATTTTCACCTCAAACAAGTTCATTCTACATTAAAAAAAACCTATATTGAATTTATAAAATTTATTTAATATCTATAATTTTTATTTTTGTCTGGATAGTAACCAGCATTTACTTATTTATTTTCTGAATTCAACACGTATATCATGTAATTGTTTAAAAAATATGAATTTATTCAAATAGACAAACAAAATTATGAAAAATAATTTGTTAAAAAATCTGTTTCTTGTCCCTCGAATTTTTTTAGCAATTTTACTAAATAATAACAGTGATAAAATGTCTTCAAAAATGATACAAAGACGATTACTTGGTGAAAGACTTTATAGTCGTTAAGCAGCAAAAAAAAATCACTTCTTTCAAAAAAGAACGTGAAGGCCCTATTAGATTTTGCGAGAAAAACAAGTGAACTGGACAATTGACTTATTGACAAAAAGTCATATTTAGTAATGAATTGATTCTTAATTTTTTTAGAAGTTATGGAGGCCACTTGCGAATACATGAATGTACTAACTGTAAATCATGGTGGAGGATTTATGATCTGGGGATGCTTTTAATGGTATGGTATGGATCTTTTATACAACACAGAAAGAAAATGTATATATTTAAGAACAAGGACATGCTAGTGTATGTAATGGAGCCTTATGGTGCTATTGTGTAACTCTCTCTATAACGAGGCTGGTCATTCTTATAGAATGCCTAACTTCAATCCTGTCTAGCTGTCAAATATGCTACAATATATTTGACAGTAATTTTGTAAATATTGTAAAAAATATAAAATAAAATGATTGTTATTATAAAAATAATACAATATAAATAGATATGTTGGTTCTAAGGTATTCCATAATATATTTATGTAGTTGAACAAGCAATAGATACTCTATGAAACTGCCATTTATAAGTATCGTTTTTTTCAAATTATCTTGACTGCCGGGAACTGCTCTTGTCTTGAGCTTGGAATCAATCATTATGACAAATACTTAGAGCTAATTAAAATTCAACTTTATGTTAAAGAAAGAACTCACTTTAATCAAAGTTTTACAATTATGAGTTTGATTAAAAACATTCCTTAATATTTATGTAATTTATTATCTGGTGCATTAAATGGATTTTGATAATTCCGGATATATCTTCTCTAATTTCATGCTACAATGTTTTTTACCTTCCGTCACCTTAAGGTAAGGAAGGTATTGTCTTTGTTCAAAAAATTTAATGATGAGTTTTTAGTGAATAAGCACGTTTTAGGGTCCATATAATACGTTTTTACCATTTTTATGATGATGTCTGTATGTATGTGTATCCGTGTATGTGTGTGTGTGTGTGTGTGTGTGTGTGTGTGTGTGTGTGTATGTGAGAGAGTGAGAGTTAGGATTTATTATTCCGCTTCTGAATATATAATCGTTTTCTAACATATTAGTGTTTGACATTTTGGCATTTATTTACAAATGGAATAAATAATAAACATGAAAATAGGTGCACTGTAAACGTACGTTACATCGATCAAGGTTATATATGACGGTACAGAATCGCTTATTTTAGAGAAATGTAAGCGCTGAACTTGCACCACACTATAAGTTACACCGCTTACACTTTTACAGCGCTACTACATCCAAGATATATAGAATCGAGCCATAAATTTCATAAATCAGCCAGCTATGCTAACTATGGAAACTGCTAATATATTCAGATAATTCAAATTGACAGATGTCAGTATCAATGAAAAGTAAATGAATGTGGCAGAGATGAGGATGTTGAGATAGATGTTGGGGGAGACACGGAAAGGTACGATAAGGAATGAAAGAATAAAGGAAATAAGTTTAGTGTTACAAGTTTCTAGAAAGATACAAGAGAAACGATTACATTTGTTTGAACATGTCATGAGGAGAGGTGAAGAATATATTGGAAGAAGAATGAGTAGATTAGTAATAGAAGGTTTAAGAAACAGAGGAAGACCAAAGATAAGATGGAAGGACTGTATAGCGAAAGACTTGAAAGAAAAGGACCTGAATGAGAACGACACGCAAAACAAAAATAAGTGGAAGAGAAAAGTAAAAAATAGCGACCCCTATCGAATGGGAAAAGCTAAAGAAGAAGAAAATACCAGTGTCAAGTGCAATTTGCACAGTTTGTTTATGAAGTAATTATACTGGAAATTTATAATCTTTTGCAAGGAATTTTATGTATGGAATTTATACATAATACACAGGATTGACGGAAGATATTGTATTGGCCACATCAGATTTTTTAAACATAAATTTGTATAATACACAATTTCTATACGTATAACATACATAAAATGTAATCTTTTTCATTTCATTTCCTCATTTGTTTAATGTCTTTCATATGAAAAATATTGGACGTTTAAACATAATCTATAAAACCTTTACGGTGAAGATATTGGCGGTGTAAGATTTATAGAAATATCTATAATATTCTAACGCTTACAGTACTGTAACATGGTTACAGAATAGCAATTTCCTTATACGAGTATACTGTAACATCGGTTACTTATAGAGCTATATCGAAAAATTGATCTTGGAGGGAAGTTGACAAAATTTTAATATTAAAATTACTCGAATCTATGCTGAAACGATGCAGAGAACTAATAAATTTTGATAGTACACTAAATATTAGAAATTATAATTTTCATAACAATTTTTAATATAGTTGCTATCTTTATGCGTAGAATAAACTAGTGTCAAGAGAACATTCAACCTGTAATTTATTTCTAAAATTCCCTCTCTAACTTGAGAGTGAAAATTTTACAAAGTTGCTATCATTATGGCCAACACTGCATGATGTTATGCAGTATTGGTATGTTGTGTGTGTGTGTGTTAATACTGATAATTATTTGTCTTTTCTTTATCTGGAGTAAAAGCATCTCTAAATGCAATAAAATAAATTCCACCCCATCGCAAGTGTAAACAAAATATATTCTTGAGCTTTCTTTAGTTAAAAGTTTCCACAATTCAAGCGCACTGGAATTATCATAAAATATTCACTGGGGAGAAAGTATATTGCATTTGAGATGAGTTAGTGTTGTGCCGTGGTTTAGCCTATAAATCAATGCGCAGCGTTACGACCACGACTCCGGACTAAGGAGTCCGGGAAGACTTGGGGTTGGCTCCAGCAGATCCCCGACTAATCCACACCACTACGAGAAAATGGGGTAAACACATTTTGTCCAAGCATAAATTGTTCGTAAATTTTCATATTTTTCGATTAAAATACTTTCAAAAACAAAGTGGAAAAGTTTCAGTGCAAAAAGTGTTTAACTTCTATTTTGATTATAATTGTTTCTTTATTTTGATTATGATTTTTATTGTGGATTGTAGCCATATCATCATCAGTTCTAATATTATTAATCAAATTGAGAAACAATTTAAAAGTATTATCTATTGTAATTATTGCGTTGATGATGATTCACAGTAATGGCAAATATTGTTTTGTAAAAAAGTTATTTTTTCTTCAAACGTCATAAAAGTAGCATCTTTTGTGACTTGATTCACAAGGTAGAAGTTTAATTTCTACGCCGACGGGGTAGAAGTAGCTAATTTCTATCCATAGCTACAGGGCTATTGAAATCGCAAACGTAATTTACGTAAAATGTAACGTCAGTAGTAGATATTTTTCTTTAAATATCTACGTTTGAAGAAAAAATATAATGTGTCATTCGGAGTAAAACTGTCTTTGTGTGCCTCGCGTGCATTTATCCGACTCGCTTCGCTCGTCGTTTAAACTTCCACGCTCGTCACATAAAGTCTCACTTTTACTCCTAATAACACAATATACTATTTTTTAATATTCCACACTTATTGCTTATGTACCAAAACCTAAAGTACTATTAAAGGCAGTGAGTGTTTCTTATCGATGAAGGATGATTTTGCAACCGATAACAGCAAAAGAGCACTTACTGACCACAATTTTTATTAAGTTCTTTGCACGATCGACGCACAAAATTAAAAAAAATCTGAAGTGGCCAATACATTACATACATACTATGTGAATTGCACTGTACTTGACACTGATATTTTTCAATGAGATATTTCTTAATATACTAGCTTTACCATGGTTATAACATAGCTGGCTGCTTTATGAAATTAACTTTCTTTATCAATTTTTAACTCGAAACTTATTGTATAATCGTATAGAAAATAAAATATTCTTTAATATTAATAATAACATTAAATGTGAGAAAATGATATTTAACAGCATTTTTCCAAGAAAAACTGTTAAAATCTTCTAAAGAGGGTTGCAGTTGACTAATTATAACTAAAATCTAATCACGGCTGCATGTGGATGTAAGAAAGAGGAATACGTAAAAATAGTTAATTTTGGAATTGTAGTATTGGAGTTATAGCAGCCGAAATTATAATCACACATACACATTGTAAAAATAGTAAAATCGTATTCGAGGGACCTTAAAACTTGCTTATTTATTAAAAACTCACCACAGATTTTTTTTCACCAAAGACAATACCTTCCTTACCTGAAAGTGACGAAAGGTAATAAGATTTGAATATTATTTTGACATTAAAATATTTTATTTGTCATTTTTAAAGTAAGATTTGATGTTGTTTTGTTTACTTACCGCCTCCGTCTTCTGATCAGTAATTTGTAAATAAAGCCTTGGAAACCCTATTGGTAAACATCGTGCAAAAATATATTTTGCAATGACTATTTGTATATTTTCAATAAAACTTTTTTGCAAGTAAACTTCAGGAGTGCAAACTTCATTGACAATGAGACCATACTATTGTATTTGTCTTTAAGGGTTAGTGTATTTGCTTAATAGTTGAATTCCAGGACCAGACAACAAGCAATTTCACAAAGTTCGAATGATACTAAATCCAATATAACTTCTAAGTGCTCTTCAACATTTATTGGTTGACTTATTACGTTAATTGCAAGTAAAACAAAAAAAAAATCGCATATGATGGAATTAGTTGAGCTGTTGGTCATTACTCAAAGCACATTTGGCGACAAAAAAGCATAGAAAATTTGTGTGTTTTTATTAGAACAATTATCAGGTGTGCCCTTATTACCTTCAGTCACCTTTAGGTAAGGAAGGTATTGTCTTTGGTCAAAAAATTCATGAGTTTTTAGTGAATAAGCATGTTTTAGGATCCCTCTAATACGATTTTACCATTTTTACGATGATGTCAGTATGTATGTATGTGTGTCTGTGTGTGTGTGACGAAAGTTTCGGATCGTATAACTTCAAAACCACGATTCAAAAAATTATATTTTTTTCGTATTCCTTAAGTTCACATCCAGAAGAACAAGTGATTAGATTTTCGTTATAATTGGTCAACCGGAAGTAGCCTCATTTGAAGATTTAACAGATATATGATTTATTCACATTTAACGTTACTATAACTTAAAGAATATATTATTCTCTATACGATTTGATTGTATTTTATACTTCATATTCAATAGATATTAATAGAATTATAAACATATTAAATTTCATAAATCAGCCAGCTTTGCTAACCATGAAAATTGCTAATATATTCAGATAATTCAAATTGACAGATGTCAGTATCAATAAAAAGTAAATGAATGTGGCAGAGATGAGGATGTTGAAGTAGATGTTGGGGAAGACACGGAAAGATACAGTAAGAAAATAACTCTAGTGTTACAAGTTTCTAGAAAGATACAAGAGAGACGATTTCATTGGTTTGAACATGCCATGAGGAGAAATGAAGAATATATTGAAAGAAGAATGAATAGCTTAGTAATAGAAGGTTGAAGAAAAAGAGGAATACCAAAGATAAGATGGAAGAACTGAATTGCGGAAGACATGAGAGAAAATGACCTGAATGAAAACGACACGCAAAACAGAAATGAGTGGAAGAAGAAAATAAAAAATAGCGACCCCTAACGAATGGGAAAAGCTAAAGAAGAAGATATCAGTGTCAAGTGCAATTTGCATAGTTTGTTTATGAAATAATTTTACTGGAAATTTAGAATCTTTTACAAGAAAATTTATGTATGGAATTTATACATAATACACAGGATTGATGGAAGGTATTGTGCTGGCCACAACAGATTTTTTTTCATTGGTACTGTAGCGAAATGCAGCTTCGCTTGTCAGAAGTATGACCAGTTACTTTCGCATTCCACCACGTATCTCATATAAATATACATAGAAATTCCACACCTTGGTGTAGTTGTGTTGCAGTATCAATAAAATCGAATGCAAATAGTCTCCGGTGGATTTCTCGTTGGACGAAATCCTCGTTGGAATCTGAGGGCTCTGTAATCCCACTCTGCGGGAATGTCCTGGCAGAGAAATAACCTTTGGCCGGATCTATATCTGGACTAATGGAGCACCGGCTTTAGAGCCGGAGTTTTAAAGGTGTCGATGGATCGATTCTTTGTAGTTGGAAAGTGAAAAGGTATTGTTATGTTTCTGCAGGAATGTGGGAGAACGTGCCAGGATTTTATGTTGCTAAGTGCTATTGATATCCACTGGTAAAGGACATTTTAATGGAGAGTTTCTGGAATTTTTTACACAAGGTATTTCACAGGAACTTTAATTAAACACTTTGTCTTCGTTTTTATTTTTTGCCAACATCTTGGAAATCTACACAACAGCAAAAAATCTGTTGTGGCCATCACAATACTTCTCTCGCCCTTTCTATTGTGGTATATATAAGTATTGTATTTAACATTTGTACACACAAAAAATTCTAATTACACCTAATCTTTATATTCACGATTTTCTATAATTTTAAATTCATTCTATGAGTTTTCTCCATTTCTTCTAAATGTTCGTTTTTCCAATTTATTAACGGAATTGGCGGTATTTCTGAAGGGTTCATGTAATGGAGTCTCGTGGCCGTGTGCCTGAGTGTCTAGTCGCGAATCTGGGGACTCGGGTTCGATCCCGACTGACGCCATAAATTACATCGAATTTTAATTGACCCCTGTGGCGCACTCTCCACGCCAGCATTGAGTGCCCGTGAGGTGACGCCTGGTAAGCACTCGAACGGTACAAATATTCCATCATTACCGATATCTGTGTATGAAGCAGATTGGCACACCCAGAAATGGGTAATATGCCGTGATGAA
Source organism: Harpalus rufipes (assembly GCA_951394225.1). Taxonomy (NCBI): domain Eukaryota; kingdom Metazoa; phylum Arthropoda; class Insecta; order Coleoptera; family Carabidae; genus Harpalus; species Harpalus rufipes. Next base: position 39,988,311 of record OX596283.1, read on the forward strand.
ATATTTATTTTATTTATTTTATTTCATGTAATATACCTATAATTTTAAATATATAATTAATAATACAATAAGATATATTAAATATCGTTCCCAGAAAAAGCCTGCAGTACTATCTCTGAATTTTTGACACTGACATTAGTGACATTTATCTGTCAATTACACACATTTAAATTTCTCAAGTAGTTACCATGGAGATGTTTGGGCTGTGAGTAGGCTGTGAGATTTATTACAACAGATTATTTTATAGATTATATTTCTATATCTTTAAATCTATAAAAGATATAATATTTTTTTAAATATGTCAGATAGAGAATTTTGTTTTTTTAATATTTGTAATGACATAAATTTTCAAAAAATAATATTTAGAAGATTTTTGTTAAAATACTACTACTTCCGGTTGTCCAATTGTTACCAGAGTCTAGTCAATTCTTCCCTCTTCTTATTATTACACACACACACACACACACACACACACACACACACACACATACACACACACACTGACATCATCGTAAAAATGTTATAATCCGATTCTAGGGATCTTAAAACGTGCTTATTCGCTAAAATCTGGATATGCGATTTTTAGCATGAATCCAATACCTCTCTTAGCGAGAGGTAAAAATGTAGCAGAAGTGAAACTATTATTAGCTCAAGTACTGAAATTGTCGGGTTAAAATCTCGACAGAGATGTTTGTGACATATTTGTCATCATTGTCACACCAAATGTAGAAACAATAATAGTTAATTGTTTAATATGTTTATCTCCTAACTTTATAACAAATTTTTATCTCCTCTTCGATATAATCTATCGAAGGTTGATTGAACCTGGCGGAAAATAATGTAGTGTTTGTTGAATGTGTGGTTAGTATGCGGCTAGGTTACCGCAGCAAATTGAATGGGATGGCGGAGGAAGTCGCTACGACTAGGCAGTTTGAGTTTTGTTGCGTACTGAGCCAGACTACCAAATGCTTCTCTATCGACTAAGCCCACTCAATCCCTATTCCAATTACAAAACCGACTTTTACCCATCACCAAACACGAGGGATCCACCAAATTGCTGGTAATTCAATACGATTAATCAAAAAGAATGAAACGGGAAGATGTTGGGAAACAATAACCTCTCCAAGGGATTTGGGATCTATACAACTAACAGTATAATCAGACGGACGTAGAATGGTAGACACAACACAATAACGTCCAATATTAAGTAGATACACCTGATAAATACGGGAGAAGGAATCCAAATTTACTATAATTTAAAAAAGTCTGTTGTGGCCAGCACAATACCTTCCGTCAATCCTGTGTATTATGTATAAATTTCATACATAATTTTTCTTGCAAAAGATTCTAAATTTCCAGTAAAATTATTTCATAAACAAACTATGCAAATTGCACTTGACACCAACATCTTCTTCTTTAGCTTTCCCCATTCGTTAGGGGTCGCTATTTTTTATTTTCTTCTTCCACTCATTTCTGTTTTACGTGTCGTTCTGATTCAGTTCCTTTTCTCTCAAGTCTTCCGCAATACAGTCCCTCCATCTTATCTTTGGTCTTCCTCTGTTTCTTCAACCTTCTATTACTAAGCTATTCATTCTTCATTCAATATATTCTTCATTTCTCCTCATGACATTTCCAAACCAATGTAATCATCTCTCTTTTATCTTTCTAGAAACTTGTAACACTAGAGTTATTTCCTTACCTATATTTCCGTGTCTTCCCCAACATCTACTTTAACATCCTCATCTCTGCCACATTTAACTTACTTTTTATTGATACTGACATCTGTCAATTTGAATTATATGAATATATCAGTGTTTAGCATAGCTGGCTGATTTATAAAATTTAATTTCTTCAAAATTCTTTAACTCTATATCTATTGAATATGAAGTATAAAATGCAATCAAATCGTACAGAGAATAATAAATTCTTTAAGTTATAATAACGTTAAATGTCAATAAATCAAATATAACTTTTAAATCTTCAAATGAGGCTACTTCCGGTTCACCAATTATAACCAAAATCTAATCAGTTGTTCTTCTGGATGTAAACTTGAGGAATACGAAAAAAATATAATTTTTGGAATCGTGGTATTGGAGTTATGCGATCCGAAACTTTTGTCACACACACACAGACACACACACACACACACACTCATACACACATACAGACATCATCGTGAAAATGGTAAAATCGTATTATAGGGATCCTAAAACATGTTTATTTACTAAAAACTTATCATTGAATTTTTTGACCTAAGACAATACCTTCCTTACCTAAAGGTGACGGAAGGTAAAAAACAGCGACGCCTAACGTTCAATTCAAAGTTCAATTTGCATAGATCTTTTGCAAGGAAATTTATGTATGGAATTTGTACATAATACACAGGATAGACATAAGGTAATGTGCTGGCCACATCATATTTTTTTATGATCAACAACAGTAGCTATATTTTAAATTAATGCTAATAATTTTAGCGCTTCATGAAAATTGCTAATTTAATTTTATCATGCGTATAAAAATAATTCTTACCTAACCTCTGTATATTCGTCAAATGTCCACAAATTTCTAGTAAGCAATGTGGTGTTAGAAAAACTATCAGATACATTCCATATCTGCGAAACTTATAAACACCCATATGTTTCATTCTCCATATTTTCTCACATATTGTCATCCTACTAGACCAATCCTTCTCACACTAGAAATCTCTTTTTATACTCATATAACCGCTTTCCATTTCCACTGAGGGTGACATTGGGACAACCCTGTGTGACCTCCCCCATCCCTGGCCAACAAGATGTATGTGATTTAATCAACCGCAATGTAGCTCCAGCACACGGGTTAGAAACCAACCACGCATCCATTTAAACCAGTGGCCCGCGGAGAAATGGAAAAATCCAGTAGGCTGACACTGTAAACTAAAACTCGACGGGGATATGTAATGAGCGACAAATCTTCTCACGAGATTCGGACGGCGATATATTTTGTTGAGGAGTTCGTGGAAGAAATGAATCGGCGTAGACGAAAACTATTAGATACGAGCCCAACCCCAAATGTATTCGTACTCTCTGAAAAAAATATATTAACAGCAAGAAGAAATAATTTTTTAGATTACAATAGTTAAGACTAGCTATATTTGGGAAATCATTTATTTTATGTATTAATAAATTGTACTTGATTTAAATATAATGTTATTACCTAAATTCATCATTTTAACAATAATCTACCGGCAAATATATGACAACAGACACGTGCTATTTTTTTAGTTCCAACAGTAAATAATACAATATTTATGTTAGTATTATTTATAAAACTGAAGGTAAAAGAAACTGACAATATATTCAATTAATCACTATATTAAATTTTATTTTTATAGTAAAATTATTTGCAAAGTGATATTTATTTATTAAAGTACCACCTACAATTATATTTAAAACAAGAATAAATAAACTTCTGGATGATACGGTTATTACTACGTTTATTACTACAAATTTACAGTTATGGACATAATTAATTGCTGTCATTTTGACACGGGTCCCCATATCTGCTTGGCAAAGTCAGCAAACTCATGTCACTACACGCGCCCTATACATAAATTTTCTTGCAAAAGATCCTATATTTCCAGTGAAATTATTTCATAAACAAACTATACAAATTGAACTTTGAATTGAACGTTATGGGTCCCTGTTTTTTACCTTCCGTCACCTTTAGGTAAGGAAGATATTATCTTTGGTCAAAAAAATCAATAATGAGCTTTTAGTGAATAAGCATGTTTTAGGATCCCTATAATACGATTTATATATTAACAGTTTCAGTGGTTAAGTTAGCATAGCTGGCTGAATTATGAAATTTATATGAAATTTATTATTATTATTTTTCTTTAACTCTATATCTGTTGAATATCAAATATAAAATGCAATCAAATCGTATAGACAATAATATATTCTTTAAGCTATAATAACATTTAACTGAGTTTTTCAAGAAAAACTGTTAAAATCTTCGAATGAAGCCTACTTCCGGTTGACCAATTATAACCAAAATCTAATCAAGTCTGCATATGTTTGTAAGGAAGAGGAATACGAAAAATTCGATGGTGAGTTTTCATTGAATAAGAACGTTTTAGGGTCTTTGCAATACGATTTTACTATTTTTACGATAATGTTTGTATGTGTGTGTGGACGTGTGTGCGTGTGTGTGTGTGTGTTCGTGTGTATGTGACCGCGGTTTCGGCCGCGATATCTCCAATACTAGAATTCCAAAAATTACAATTCTTGTGTATTCCTCATCCTTAAAACCATATGCAGACTTGATTAGATTTTGGTTATAATTTGTCAACCGAAAATATCCTCATTTGAAGATTTTAACAGTTTTTCTTGAAAAACTCAGTTAAATGTTATTATAACTTAAAAAATATATTATTCTCCATACGATTTGATTGCATTTTATATTTCATATTCAATAGATATGGAGTTAAAGAATTATAAAGATTATAAAAATTATAAAATTTCATAAATCAGCCAGCTGTGCTAACTTAACCATGGAAACTGCTAATATATTCAGGTAATTCAAATTGACAGATGTCAATATCAATAAAAAGTAAATGATGAAAGAATAAGGGATATAACTCTAGTGTTGGGCGTTTCTAGAAAGATATAAGAGAGACGATTACATTGGTTTGAATATGTCACGAGGAGAGATGAGTATATTGGAAGAATGAATAGCTTATAACAGAAGTTAGAAGAAACATAGGAAGACCAAATATAATATGAAAGGAGAGAAAAGGAACTGAATGAGGACGACATACAAAACAAAAATTAATGGAAGAAGAAAATAAAAAATAGCGACCCCCTAACGAATGGGAAAAACTAAAGAAGAAGAAGATGGTAGTGTCAAGTGCCATTTGCATGAAATAATATTACTGGAAATTTATAATCTTTTGCAAGAAAATTTATGTATGGAATTTGTACATAATACACAGGATTGACGGAAAGTATTGTGCTGACCACATCAGATTTTTTAGTATTTATGTCGGAATAGTTTATTTATGAAATAATTTAACTGGAAATATAGGATCTTTTGCAAAAAAAATTGTGCAGGACGAGTGCAGTGACATGACTTCTGCTGACTTTGGCAAGCAGATATGTGAACCCGTGTCAAAAAGACACCTATTAATTACGTCCATAACTGACAAATGTCATAATTTTTCATTCAAAATTTCATGATTTTCTTATTTCACGTGGTTTATTTATTATCAGGGGTGTAGAATTCAGTTGCCGAGAAAAAAAATCATAAAATACCAAAAAAAAAAAAATTTTGAATGAAAATTTTTGACATGAGGATGACCCGCAAAATAGAAATGAATGGAAGAAAAAAATAGAAAATAGCGACCCCTAACGAATGGAAAAAGCTAAAGAAGAAGAAAATGTTAGTGTCAAGTGCCATTTGCATGAAATAATATTACTGGAAATTTATAATCTTTTGCAAGAAAATTTATGTATGGAATTTGTACATAATACACAGGATTGACGGAAAGTATTGTGCTGACCACATCAGATTTTTTAGTATTTATGTCGGAATGGTCATATATTTTTATTCTTATTTGGGAAGATTGAGGTTAGTAGAAGGTAAAAATCCTGAGCATTTTCATTGATCTCTCCCGTTTAATATCCCAGTAGCAGTAACCCCGCATTGCAACACAATACTGCATTGAAATAGAAGAATGGTGGGCTTGCATGGAGTTCACTTGAACTAAAAGCAGCTCACTTAAATGATCTTCGGTCCGCTCCGCACCGCATTGGCATTGCTGATGGCCGGAGTGACGTCACAATGGCGCGGATGCAAGTTCGGCTACTTTCATCTCCGGCATTAACGCTTTGATGAATCTCAACGCATTACCACCGTCAATGAATTATTGTTCAGTTTGGAACGCCCAGAACGCTTTAAACATGTCAGCGAGACATGGGTCGAGGTTTTATCCATTCTAACCCTACTCGAATTTTAGGTTAGTGATTTGTTGAGTGATTTCAATAGGAAGATAATACTAATACGTCTGTGGAATGATGTTGGTGCTTATTGTCATGCGGGAAACATTTACATTAATACTATGCCCACTCCGATGGAAATATATAACATTGCTGATCTATTATTATTATTACTATTTCGCTGTAATTTACAAGTTTATTAATTATTACGCTGTATTTCAACAATAAATTAGTTATTTCCAATCATAATATAGTAGTACGGAAAATAGTAAAAAGTAACACAGAATAACAAAATACGTGTTGTATATAGTGCGATAAATTCAAAATGGCTTTCATTTCTAACAATGTGGTGACATAATTATAATTTTCCCATATCCATACTTTTAAGCAAAAATTTAGAAAATGTTATTATTTTTTAACTTTCTTTCAAAAAAAATCTGTTGTGGCCAGTACAATACCTTCCATCATTTCTATGTATTTATTTATAAATTTTACACAGAAAGATTTCTGTATTTTCAGTAAAATTATTTCACATACATATTGTGTAAATTGTACGTGACACTAACATCTGTCAATAAGTAATATTGAATTATTGAAACTGTTTCGATGGTGACGCAGCAAGGACTACAAGATTAATGAAAATTAATTTGTTCATAATTTTTTTTCTTTATATACTTTGAATATGACGAAAATAAAGCAATCAAATCGTATAGAGAATAAAATATTCTTTAATATTTATAATAAGATTATATGTCCAAAAAATGAAAATTAACTGTGTGTGTGTGTGTGTGTGTTTTTTTTTAAGAAAAACAGTTAAGAGCTTCAAACTAAAGTACCAGTTGTTCAATTGTAACCAAAATCCAATTAAGTTTTCATTTGGATGAGGAATACGAAAAAAATGTAATTTTTGGAAATGTAGTATTGGCGGTCGAAACGATTGTTGGACACACCCACGTACATACGCGCGCTCGCGCAGTTAGGTACGCACTCACGCACGCACACCCGCCCGAAAGCCTCTAGGAGACTCTGACTAGGTTGAGTGGACGCATGATAAACCATCCCAAGATCGATAGATGGCATCATATCTTCCTAGGATGGTTTATCATCTGCCCACTCAATTTAGTCAGTAAGTCAGTGCCTCGTGCCTTCTAGAGGCTACACTAAGAGCGAAACGCGTCTGTGGTTCTAGTTGAATGACCGAGAGGTTGATTCAGAAACTGAAATTTTGTGAAACGTATCAAGTATATTTTTATTAATATTACTTATATATTAGAACAATTCGACCAAGTATCATAATTTTATTGTACATATATTATTTAGGAAGAAGAAATTACTGGATATCAGTCAATTATTAATTTATTTTCGCCTCTACCGGTTTCGACACCTCATGTGTCTTCTTCAGGAGCTACAATAGTTATTACAGTTTATTTTTAAAGTTAAAAAACATTCAAAAAAACTGTAATAACTATTGTAGCTCCTGAAGAAGATACAGAGGTGTCGAATCCGGTAAAGGCGGAAATAAATTAATAATAGACCGATATCCAGTAATTTCTTCTTCCCAATCATCTTTCCAGTCAAGAAGTTTTGCAGCCATTTATTTAATATGCATTTCTTTATAATTTTGTGTCTATGCCATGGATATTATTTCAAATAAGCAATATTTATAAAAATTTAAATTAGATTATACAGGTTACTAGAGTGCAAAATAAATTTATATTTGAAAAAATTTGACTACAATAAATTAGGAAGTTTTGCGCAAAAAATGTTAAACGCCTATGGCCAGGTTTTTAATTAATACCCTGTATGTACGTAAATAGAGATAAGTGTAATGAATAGATATTTTGGTAAACTTCAACATTTTTTGATTAATAGACACAAGCCACCTCTTAGCCAATGTTATGATGGTGCCTAGTGTAATGAGCGGCAAAAAGGTGGAGATGCTACTTTATTACAGAAAGCTATAGAGCAATTTATTCATGGTAAAATTGCAGGCATATATTAAGGAAAATCTATTGTTAGATTATTAGAACAGCGCGGGTGCGTACATTTGGCGATTGTTAAATTAAATACAGTATACATCTTTTTCAAAATCTTTGTGGCTGTATATTACATACTCTACTTTTGTTTAATTAATTTTCATTAGTTTAAGTCAAATAGTTTATAATAAAGAGTATATTCCGAGATATATACACTTCAGAAATGATAAAATCTGCGCAAATAAAATTTAAAAAATCTGATGTGGCCAGCACATAACCTCTCGCCGTATATTTTACCTGGCTGTATGCATAAAGCAAAGAATATTTTTATAAATACAAATAATATATTCATATAAATCTATGACGTATAAACTTCTTTATTATTCAATAATAGCATGTCTCAACATGAAGATATTTTACCATAAATTATGTTACAATAAATTACAAAGTAGAGTTTACCATATATAAATATCAGGCTGGTAACTGCAATTTTCAATTCGAACAACGTTGTTTACTTTCTCTTCATATTCTTCTAGTAAAAACATTAATTTTGGGCGGTCTAAAATGTATATATGGATTGTGCATCTATTCTTACATATCTTCTTTTACATTTTATTTTTTCATACATGTTATATCTAAATAACACTAATTCCCTTTAATAAAGTGACGGATAGATTGCACTCCGATTATTCTTATATCGATGTGTAATTTTGTCAATATTTACAACTTACTTGAGAAGAATTTGATAGCTTTTTCGCAATTCAAAGTTACTCTAGTCTATAGTACTGGTGTACATTGTCCCATAATGTTTGAAACAAATTTAAGTCCTTCAACCTAGACTTGTCATCTCCATAATAGTCACAGATCAAGCATTAAGGGATTCTCCAAGTACATTTTTCTTTCATTACTCATTATTTCTGACACTGACATTTATCTGTCAGTTACAAATAATTTAAATTATCAACTATTTTTCATGGCATTCTTTCGGCTGTCAAATTTATTACAACAGATTATTTTATATATTATACTTCTTTTATCTCTAAATCTATGGAATATATAATAAAATATTTAAATGTATCAGATAGAGAATTTAATTTTCTTTAATATTACCACGAAAAATTTTCAAAAAATAATATTTAGAAGATTTTTTTTCAAGAATCTTCTACTTCCGGTTGTCCAATTATTACCAAAACCTTTTCAGATCTTCCCCACACACACACACACACACACACACACACACACACACAAACACACACACATCCACACACACACACACACACACACACACACACACACACACACAGAGACATCATCGTAAAAATGTTAAAATCGGATTGTAGGGACCTTAAAACATGCTTATTCAATAAAATCTGGATATGCGATTTTTAGCATGAATGCAATACCTCTCTTAGCGAGAGGTAAAAATGACTCGCAGACTAGTATAATAAACGGTAAACGTTGAAACATTTCAAAAGTTGCAATTTCTGGTTCATCTAGTCTACCCCTTTATATATTGCACCACAGTTTGTCATCTTTATGCTAAGAATTAAAAATAGTATATTAAGAACTTTAGTATTTCTAGAATAAAATAAATAATTGAATAAAATGGTAATTGAAAGTATTTTTAGGTAGAGATAAATAAAAGTAATTTCCGTTGGTAAACAACAATTTTTCATTATTACCTAAGCCGTGATTTTACATAAAAACAAACAAAATTTAATATAACGGGTTTCAGAATGTTAAATCATAGCATAGCCGGGTATATCCCATTTAATGAAATTAACGGCCGTCTCTTTATTTCACTTTATGTATTCGTGCCTCGATAAATATCAGTCCAATTTGTTTTAAATGAAATAGATATTGGCATGCATCAAAGAGGCAGAATGTGGAACGGATATATTTTCACAGTTATTTATATACGTAAATGTTTTAAATGAAAAACAAATGCTTTCAATTTATTCGTTTGTGTCGGTTTGACTGCAATTTGTATAAAGGTAGAAATTCAAGTTTTAACTGAAAATTGATTTTAATTGAATGGCTCCGCATTCAATAATAACAATTAGAGAACTAAAAACTTTATTTCATTTTTAATGGATTTATTGAAATATTGTATTAACTTCCCTCGATAAAAATCAAAATAATTTTCTCTCAACTCCCTTGACAAAATTCATAAATATTTAAATGATGTAGCTTGTCAGCTTATAGGCTTCGTAAGCTCATTGTGAGTTTCAATCCGGGTAGACCACATACATATTGATAGTTTTTGATTACAATTTTTCTCTTGTTCATTTTAATTCTATAATCTACTTCAGTTTAGTACAATGGACTATTATGCATTAAATATTCAATGTCACTGATTTTCACTAATGTTGAGTGTATTTAAAAATTTAAAGTTTCGAAATTGCGGCGAATAAATATATAAAACATATACAGGGTGTTGACCGCGACCAGGGAACATAGAACTTTAACATACTTTCGCAATTTCCTGCTTCCCTAATTATTTTAGAAAAAAAGCTTTAAATAAATGTTGTAGAACATAAAATACTACAGCAGAATCAATAAATAATTTTGCATGCACTACACCGGCAGAACTTAGATATGAAAATGATGTAAATTACCCCAAAATAACGATAGCCATGTAATTGAAACTAAAAATTAACAAAAATGTTAGTGATTTATCTGTCAAGCTAGGTTGATTTATTTTTATTACTGTTAATTTCTGTTAAAGTGAAATATATCATCACGGCATATTACCCATTGCTGGGTGTGCCAATCTGCTTTGTACACAGATATTGGTAATGATGAAATATATGTACCGTGCGGGCGCTTACCAGGCGTCACCTCACGGGCACTCATTGCTGACGTGGAGAGTGAATCACAGGGGTCAATTTTGTGCCATTAAAAAAATTAAATTAATAGATAATTGTTCACTTGAACAGATTACAAATAATACCTAATAAATAGTATATTACATTCAAATGTTTCATTACCGCCGAGGGTTGGGGAAAATTACCGAGACGCGAAGCCTCGAGGTGAGATACAGTTTGAGCGTGTCATGAAACTCCCACCGAGGTATATATATATATATATATATATATATATATATATATATATATATATATATATATATATATATATATATATATATATATATATATGTCAAGAGTACTCTTTGAGGTCGGGCGTTTAAATTTATATATTACTATATATGGTACATATTGAGGTCAAAATTTAAGATTTATATTATTTTGTAATGCGTACATTTTGAGGTCTGTGGGTTCAAATTATGTGATCTAAAAATTTGTTCTAAAATCTTATAAGTGCCCGAAATTAATGTTTTTAGTACGTGAGAATATACAAGTTATATTTCGACGATCCGAAATAGTGTTTTTAAAAAGGGTTTTTTATTGTGAATTTATTATATATCAAAACTATCATTTGTTACACATAAAAATTATTTAATGTTTATTTAATAAAAATACGACTTATTACATTTATTATATTTTAATGTTACTTATTTGGATTCTTCACTCTGACTAAACTAAAACTACTCCAAAGTCTATAAACTGGAAACGGGAAACTCAGGTGTCGGGTTCGACGCCTGGGAACTGCAACTCATCAGTTTGGACAGCGGTAACTTACATTTAACATTTTCAAATTATTTAAAATTAATTTACAAAATTGACTATTTTTATGACAGTGGCAGTTCTATTACCTAATTTAAAATTAAATGTGCACTGATTTCTCAGGTTGAGAACTAACAACTTCGCGACGTGTTGAACTAATCGACCGGTTGAAAAGTGACTTTCCAGCTTTTAAAAAGTCAAAAATTGACATACAAAGTGATTGTGAATAATAGTTATTTACGAAACATTCATAAAATTTGAAATTATGAATGTTTAATAAAAAATTAATTATTTTTAATAAGTAAAACGTAATTATTTACAGCATTTTTTTAAAAGATGTCCGATGAAGGTCTTTTGTATCATGAACGAATTAAGAAATTGGCATACATTTATCTCTCTCCTTTGGAAAGGCAATAAGCGTGTGCGATAAGGATGGATATAACATGCTTGTCTTTCAAAAATTCATATTGTTTCGACCAGGGACTAAAAATGAAATGAGAACGAAAACGAAATAACGAAATAAACCGAAATTTTTATTAGAACGAAAACGAAAACGCAATATATTTTTTTCGTTCGAGATTGAAAACAAAATAATATCGGTTACCGGTTTTAACCGTTATTTTATTTAATATTTAATTTTATTTACAGCAAATATTTTACACGCAAATATTATTGAATTTTCAGGTATTTTAGTTGCAAACATGCAGACTTTCAAAGTAACTTTCCCGGGTTGTGTACAAAAGTGGTAGTACTCGTAACATCCGCACTATGCTCTCCGAAGGCGCCACCTGTATTCCGCAGGTGTTTGACGAACGCAGTGGATCGCATATTCTGATACCAATATTTATTTCAACTTATTTGCTATCTCTCTCTCTCTCTCTCTCTCTGTCTCTTTGTGTGCGCTATATTTATCTATTATCAACTTTGAGTTTTATTGCAAAATTCTGGAGAATAAAAATAAAACATTTTAAATTTGTATTTTTTATGTCATACGTGTGTCGAATAATGTATAATTATTTTTTAACTAAATTTTTAAATATTTTTAAAAAATCATATTACGAATCAATGCAATATCTCAAACAGAAATCAAAAAATTGATGAATCCAAAAATATATTAAAATTATATAAATTATAATTATATTAAAATATGCATTATAAACCAAAAACCAGGTCAACATAAAAACAACATTGTTTAATATTTATGGGGTAAATAAAAATTTGTTAATGTTCCATTAATGAACTTAGCAATATATTTTACAGAACTACTAATATGTTCTTTGGGCATCTTTAAAATACTAACAAACATTTCTTACAACACAACTAATAAATAATTCTACAAAATATTAATATTAAAACTAAAGAGTGGAGTAAAATTACCTGTGGAATGGAAAAATCATTTAACAATACACTTTAATCTTTGTCATAAGGCCGTTACCCTTGAAGTAATAATTTAGAAATATCAGTTCTCAAAAAACTGCCAAATACATATTTCGTTTTTCTTAAAAATATGCAAACATACATTTGATATACGTTTCGCATATGTTTCGAACTCATAGTTATTATTTCTATTTACTATTCTTGTATTATTATTGTGTAGCAGAGTAAAAAGTAAATACCAAATTTAATGATATTCCTTTAATTTTGTAATGTATGTATAAACTATTATTATTAAAAGATAGCGTGGCTGGATGCGTTAAATAACCTGTAGTGATTCTGACGATCTGACTTCGAATCTAATTTTTAAATAACTTTCAGGCCGCGAATAAAAACACACCCAGTAATGGGTAATAATCTACGATGGGATACGTATAAAATCAGACATTAAATAAAGCGACTCTGACTCTCAAGTAATTAATAAAAAAATAAGTTCCTATTTCCCTATAGGTACATTAAATATTTAACATACATACAGTCAAAACCGGTTAAAGCGACACCGCTTAGAACGACGTATCGGATATAACGACGAAATGTACAGGTCCCGTCTTAATTCCATATAAATACCGTACCCAAACTATCGCTTAGTACGACATCGCTTATAACGACATATTTCCTATAGCGACGACTTTTATCACAGTTTTCGGAAAAATGCATCGGCTATAGCGTCCAACAGAAAGTTTTGTTCGTTATTCTGTAATATCATGTCAGTTTTTCTAATAACACGCCACGAAACGCATCGGTTGTTATAAGTAAACGTTATCGATATGTCACAGAAAAAAAGAAAAGTGTTTAGCATTGAAGAAAAATCTCATATAATATGGCGATTAGAAAACGGAGAACCAAATATTACCATAGCAAAGGAATGTAGTGTATCACATTCAACAATTTCAACCATTTGGAAAGACCGAGTGAAAACTAAGTCTCTTTTTGAAAAAAAAAATAGCCTAAAAGTCAAGCGTGCCAGATCATCTGAACATACTGACATTGAAGAAGCTTTACTCAGATGGTTTAAGCAACAAAGAACTAATAATGTGCCGATCAGTGGCCCTCTTCTTCAGGAAAAAGCCAATGAATTTGCACGTCGTTTGGGCAGGGAAAAGCCAACATATTAACGACGAAAATGAAGACGAACAAGAACAACAGTTTATTGTACCATCACTTAACGAAGGTCTTAGTGCAATTACAATTTTGCAAAACAATTTAATTGTCAATGAAGAATTTAATGTAAATGATTCTTATAAATCATTAAAGCAAATGCATCGTCAAATACAAAACGCGTATGGACGTCTTCAATGTAAAAAACAAACAAAGATAACTGATTACTTAAAGTAGTGTCTGTATGTAAAACAAATAATATGTAGTAGGTACATATGTATCATTGTACACATTTCGTTTTCTTTTGTATATAAATGTATGTTTCTTTTTTTTTAAATCTTTTCAGTAAGCTGAACTTATTATATGTATTTTGTTCATTAATAACTCGTGTGGTCTGGTATATACACACATACATACATATGTATATACATACATACATGTGTAATCGGTTACAGCGACTATCGGTTATAGCGACCGTAACCGGCGGTCCCTTCGAAGTCGTTTTAACCGGTTTTGACTGTATTTTCAAATGTCTATAATGCAAAGGCAACATATTCAAAAAACCTTATGTGCGTTAGGTATATGAGTAAATCAAAAGAACTTACTCAAATACAAGTACATATTTGTAAAATTCAATACGAATGTGAGGTGCGACATATATAAAGAAACATATTTACTTAAAAGAAAACAATAACAATTTATGAAAGAAACTAACTTACATAAAAATAAACAATGCTACATATTTAATACTTTATACCATACAATAGTTGTTATTATTTATAACAACTTGAATTCGTCGTTGCATTGATGATTATGTAGTATATGCATCCGTTATATTTATAAATAATTGTTTAAAGTTACGAATATTAATCCTAGTAATATTTTCAACGATTTCCCACAATTTTCAATTTAAATTAAAATACGGGGACTGTTTGCGAGTTTTAAATATATTTTCAATTCGGCTGATTACTTATTTTTTATACCACACTCTTTAAAAATATCGCGATTTATTTTTTTTAATTTGGTTCACGACTAACACTTCAATTCACATGAATGTAATATGTATTTTAAAAAGGCAAACTGCTCATCAGAAACATTCGTAAGATATGATTTAAAATATAATTTTCTGGCGAATTCAAATCGCAATATTGTAGGATATCTTTAATTACTGTAGGAATGGTTGATACAAAAATCAGAAATGAACCGATTTGAAGATGTTCCAAAAATTAGAGAAATTTTATGAATGGAAGTTTTTGATACGAGTGAATCACTAATCGGCATAATCGTGTAATATATAATATGAAAAAAAAATTCATACCTATTTTAAATTTCTGCGTTATTCTAATTTAGCCATCTGATTTGAGAGAAGATGAAAAAATAAGTAATGTCAATTTGAAATGTGTTTACAATTCGCTACGTTGACAAAATTATTGCAAGGAATAATAATCATAATTCTACGCAATTAATTATAAATATAACGGATGCATGGAAATTATATAATAAATCATCGAAAATTTATTTCATTGAATGCCACGAGGAATGCTAGGTGTTATAAACAATAAAAACTACTTAGTGATATTCGTTCTATCTCATATCCGTATTAAAATTCATAAATAATACTTATGAATTTTAGTAAGATGTAAGATACTTTTAAATCACTTACATAAAGTAAGGTTTTTTAAATGTGGAACATAAAATGGAACGGAGATCAATTCAATTTTATAAAGAATGCATTCTGGTCGAAATTATTTTAGGGAGAATTAGAAAAAATAAAAAATGCAAAGACCCTCAATATAATCCAACCTCAAAAAAAGTACTTTTAAATGTATATCAAAAGTATCATCTTAATTGTTAATATTATTATTAGCTAATCAGATAGAAGACATTTCAAATTATTTTGAGTGTTAATTTCATTTAACAATTACGACGTGCCCCCGCTGCGGTGTTATTGTAGTAGCTAAATTTAAAACAAAATACACAATAGTTTCCTTTAAGTGATACATATCAACAATTTTATTGACTTTTCTGACGATATTTTTAAAATTGGAACCTTAATCCATCCCTGGCGTGCCGCACGGCCAGCATTTCTTGTGATACCGGCTTGCGATGTATAGGTTGCACATAGTGCTGTTTGTCGTACTCGGAGATTTGAAATTACAGATAGAAGCAGATCTCGCTAATTGATGACATCAATTCGATGTATTTTTAACCATGTGTGCGGTTAACAGCTGTCAACTAACGGCCCCTAATGATATTAGTGGCGAGGGAGAGACCCAATTAAGTATGAGTTTAATAATTCGCATTTTATAAAAATATAGTTTTCATATTTATAAAATTGTTATTAAAAATTCAGAAATAATTAATCTTAAGCATTGACCCAGACTAGACTATACTAGAATAAATACCCTGTGTAATTTATATTTATTTTCATTTGTATACTATACCTTGTTTCTCGTTTCCTATTGTTCTACGATTAATAAAAATTTATTTTTGAACAATTATATGTAATTTTTTTGAATATTTGTATTTTTTTATTAGTTCATTTTAATATTCTTTAATTTAGTTAACAATTAATTAATTAATTGCAAATTGTTAAAAAAATAGGGCGTATAATTTGAAGATTGCCACACTTGTTTGAAAACCACCGTCCAGCTCTGCATTGTATTAATATTAATAATTTGCTGCTTATTATAATTTTCGGCAAATTTGAAATTAACTTGGAAAAAGCGAAATGCACGATTTCAGACGTATGTTAAATGTTTTCACTATTTTAATCACATGAAATAGATAAATTGTTTTACAATAGCTAATTTAATTTGGATGAACATGTGAAAATCGGTATTTAATATTAATAATTTGCTGCTTATTATAATTTTCGGCAAATTTGAAATTAACTTGGAAAAAGCGAAATGCACGATTTCAGACGTATGTTAAATGTTTTCACTATTTTAATCACATGAAATAGATGAATTGTTTTACAATAGCTAATTTAATTTGGATGAACATGTGAAAATCGGTATTTAATATTAATAATTTGCTGCTAATTATAATTTTCGGCAAATTTGAAATTAACTTGGAAAAAGCGAAATGCACGATTTCAGACGTATGTTAAATGTTTTCACTATTTTAATCACATGAAATAGATAAATTGTTTTACAATAGCTAATTTAATTTGGATGAACATGTGAAAATCAGTATTTAATATTAATAATTTGCTGCTTATTATAATTTTCGGCAAATTTGAAATTAACTTGGAAAATGCGAAATGCACGATTTCAGACGTATGTTAAATGTTTTCACTATTTTAATCACATGAAATAGATAAATTGTTTTACAATAGCTAATTTAATTTCGATGAACATGTGAAAATCGGTATTTAATATTAATAATTTGCTGCTTATTATAATTTTCGGCAAATTTGAAATTAACTTGGAAAATGCGAAATGCACGATTTCAGACGTATGTTAAATGTTTTCACTATTTTAATCACATGAAATAGATAAATTGTTTTACAATAGCTAATTTAATTTGGATGAACATGTGAAAATCGGTATTTAATATTAATAATTTGCTGCTTATTATAATTTTCGGCAAATTAGAAAATAACTTGGAAAAAGCGAAATGCACGATTTCAGACGTATGCTAAATGTTTTCACTATTTTATCACATGAAATAGATAAATTGTTTAACAATAGCTAATTTAATTTCGATGAACATGTGAAAATCGGTATTTAATATTAATAATTTGCTGCTTATTATAATTTTCGACAAATTTGAAATTAACTTGGAAAAAGCGAAATGCACGATTTCAGACGTATGTTAAATGTTTTCACTCTTTTAATTACATGAAATAGATAATTTGTTTAACAATAGCTAATTTAATTTGGATGAACATGTGAAAATCGGTATTTAATATTAATAATTTGCTGCTTATTATAATTTTCGGCAAATTTGAAATTAACTTGGAAAATGCGAAATGCACGATTTCAGACGTATGTTAAATGTTTTCACTATTTTAATCACATGAAATAGATAAATTGTTTTACAATAGCTAATTTAATTTGGATGAACATGTGAAAATCGGTATTTAATATTAATAATTTGCTGCTTATTATAATTTTTGGCAAATTAGAAAATAACTTGGAAAAAGCGAAATGCACGATTTCAGACGTATGCTAAATGTTTTCACTATTTTATCACATGAAATAGATAAATTGTTTAACAATAGCTAATTTAATTTCGATGAACATGTGAAAATCGGTATTTAATATTAATAATTTGCTGCTTATTATAATTTTCGACAAATTTGAAATTAACTTGGAAAAAGCGAAATGCACGATTTCAGACGTATGTTAAATGTTTTCACTCTTTTAATTACATGAAATAGATAATTTGTTTAACAATTACTTATTTAGTTTCAATAAACATGTGACAATCGGTATTGAATATTAATAACTTGCCAGGGTCGGCCGGCAACAACAGTGGTGCTCACGTTCTCCGGCACCATTCGTATAATTAAATAGTGATGCTCTGCACCATTGCACCACACACTTAAGCAGTGCCCGCTCTAGGGGCGGACAACCTGGACAGGTCGGCAAATCTAAAGGGCGTCATTTTGGCTGGGAATGTGACAAAATATTGATAATTATTAATTATCGAAATTTATACCTGTCGATTTTTTGTAAAATAATTAAAAATGCACCTGGTTAACAATTTGTAACTATGTTTTAGTTTTTATTGTTTTGTCCTACTTGAATGTTAATTATATTTCTAAATATACGTTTTTATTTTAATTTAAAACCATTTGATTATTATTTTAAATAAAAGATATATAATATTAAATGTATATGTTTAAGGGGCAGCAATTTGTCTTTTTCTCCGGGGCGACGTAAATGCTGGAGCGGACACTGACTTAAGCGATAAATTATTAGAATTGTTTTAATAAGAATTTGTTATAAAGCTAAAATAATAATTATTATTAGTAATGTAATAAGCAATTTTCCAATTTTGAAATAAAAATTATTTGCATTCGAATTACTTACATCTAGTCATGTATTGTTAATAAAATCCAGGTTATGGGTATTGTACTTGTAGGGTACCTATATATACTGGATATGGAAATGACGTGGCTCGCGTTTCGTCCGCCAATGATTGCGGGCAACTATCGTGTTTAACAAGTGGCAACGTCGCTTACAACTAGTAATCTAGACGTGATAACAATAAAATACGTGGAAAGAGTTCGATAGTGGGGATGAAACAAGCGAAGTCATTATGCAATGTACTAAGCACTACTGACTGCATGTCCAGTCTGCTGCGACTGCTGTTTTAGTGTACGTCACCGACCGTACACGTGTTGTAGCCTGAAAATCGAAGTCGTAAAAAAAGCTTTTGTTGCAATTTCTTTGAGTAAAATCGTAGATTTCCTGGACTATTAGAAAATAAACCAGTCATGCATTTTTTCAAAATTATATTTTGTATATTATCAGTTTGCCCGACATTTGTGCCTTCTTTGTTTGACGATATATTTTGTTGTTTATTTAATGTATTATTTGTTTTTTAGTGTCACCCTAAGGGGCTTGATTTTAATATGCATTTAATTGCTTATATAAACAATATTCCCATAGCATTTTTTTAAAAAGTAATTGGTAAAATGGGTCCATAAACCATAACAAAAAATAATAAAATGTACACTTTATCCTTAAAGTACTTCGAGATATTTGAATTTATTTCCAGGGTCACGGATGACGTGACACTATTGGTATCTTTCTAGCGCAGCCTACTGCAGAAACTGGTGTAAAAAAGATAGCTATAGGTTTCTTTAAAAATAAAATGCAGTTATAAAAAAAAAAAAATTATGACTTTTTTAATACCACGAATTGCTTCAAAATTAAACGAACTTTTATTTTAAAAAAAAGGTTTATGGGCCCAGTCTGAAGATGTTATAAACTACTCATGGAAAAAATAATAATTAAACAATTTTAAAGATTTTTGTTTATCCCATTATTATTAAATATTTTATCAAAATATTGTGCGACCTTGCCCGTACACTTATATAGGATTAGAATTTAATATAAATAAGTAAATAAATAAAAAATATCATCACGTCACCATGGCTTTTACCCGTTGTCGGGTGTGTCATATCTGCAAATAAGCAGATATCGGTAATGAGACGACATATTTCATCCGGAGGGCGGTTACCAGAGGTCATCGTACGGACACCCAAAGTTGGCGTGAAGAGCGCACCACAGGTGTCATTTTGTGCCATTTATAAATTATAAATATTTTTTTCGGCAGTGGTCGAGCTCGAACTTGGGACCATAAATTTGTGATCCTGATTCGTTGTACACTCAGCTATGCGATCCCATAATTAGAATAAATATTGCTACTTAGGTATCTGACAACATTAGTGCATTCTAATATACAGATTCGTGAATTTGAAGCTTTTTAATACAGAGTTCATTGACACATGGGCGTATGATTTTAATAAATCGCAATTTATGAAGATATGCTTTTGATTTAAATAAAATTGTTAACTAAATCTAATAAACTAAATATTGCAAAATAGGTATTTGATAATATTAGGGCATTATAGTAGGCAGATTCGTGTATTTTAGGTATTTTTATTACAGAGCTCATCGACATTTTTTTTTTGTTGCGAAAAAAGTCCTTCAAAATGTATGCCTGTCTATAAGTACTTTACACTTCATTCATTTCAAATATTGCCGCAAATTGTCAAGTTCGAATGTAATCGAAGGTCTACACGAGTATGTACGACAGTCTCTGTAAACCTGTAAACATAAAAAAACACGGACATTGAGTTTGTGGAACAGGCAGAACAGAAATAATAAATTTAATGGGCGGAGCCTAATTGCGCAGTACAGCTTGCGCAGGAACCAGCTGTACACGCTACAAATTGGAAAAACCCGAATAATTCAAGTATTTAATTTTAAAGAGCAAATTGCGAATTTCTCTGTGAAACAAATATATAAAATAAACTAGTGAAACTAGACGTAACTTTGTAATTTTTATTTTATTTAATTTTAATTTCAATATAACGAATTTGTCAAAAATATGCATACATACATAAAATCACGCATGTCCAACTAAGAGAGTTAGCGCAAACTCGAAAACAACAACAATAATAATAATAATTTCTTTCTTTAAGACAGAGTTCATTGGCACATGTGCGGAAGATATGAATAAATTGCATTTTATAAACATATGGCTTTGATTTACACAATATTGTTAACTAATTCTAATAAAATAAATAGGTATTGCATAATATGAATTTGACAATATTACAGCATTCTAATAGTCCGATCCACACTATAAGGCAGTCGTAAAGAAAGTATATATTTTGAAAATTGGGATTTTTATATAAGAAAGTATGTACAATCCAGTGGTGCTATTGACAAATTTGTACCTCTACCAATTTTTGGGTAATAAATGATCACCGATTAATTGGCGGGAGGTACGGTTTTAATTTTATCAAAAATCGATTCCCCTTGTCAAAATACATAATGTGTACCAATTTTTGTCAAAATATTCCTATAGATACATTTATATTAAAAATTGCGATATCTCCTATATTAGTATTAAAGTTGCGAGGTAGGTGGCAATGGTGACATACAAGTGGATTAGTTGAGTAGAGGGACAGCCCATATCATTTTTCCGACTCTTTTTTCCTAGAAATTGTACTTAGAGATATTGTTTGACTAAATTCCAAATTAGGAGAAAGTGCTCTTGCATTGTAAACGGTGTCTTATTCATAGTTAGTTGCATTTCATTCGCTGAATGACTATTGGTGATAGCAGAAAAACAGAATGAGTGAGATAAATAAAAGTAGACAAAGTGCTAAGAAAAAGCCTTGGAGCTGGAGAAATCGCATGAAAGAGTAAGTACTGTAGTATATACAAATAATATATTAATTAAAAAAATATTCCCTATTTTATTCATTTAGCGTACGAGCTGCAAAGAGAATTAAATCTTGTTCCATGGATTTTCCATTAGATCTTCCTAGTGTTAGTGCATATGACGAAACACCTCAGAATTTTGAAGGAAATATCGATGATTCAAGGTAAGAAGACATTTTAAAGACTTTTTAATTTTTTAAAAGAAAACTCCGGAAGAAATAGCAATAGTTGAAAAAAATACTATAGGCTAGACAAATAATCCACTTTGGAAAGAGGAAAAATCGCATAGACTGACTGCATCTAACTTTGGAATTTTGTGCAAACGGCGAGAAACAACAAATGCCATGAAACTAGCCCAAAGATTGATAAATGGATCATACTTTTTTTTTTAGCAATATGTTGGGAAGTAGAACACGAACTAATAGCCAAAAAGGAATTTGAAGTAAGTCATAACTTTTTGGTAAAAGACTGTGGATTTTTTATTCATGAAGAACATTCATATTTAGGAGCATCTTTAGACGGAGTAATTGACCAAAATACTATTGTAGGAATAAAATGTCCATACTCCATACAGACACTCGCTCCAGAAGAAGCAGTTGAGCAAAAAAAAAAAATAGTTATGTAGTAATGACAAATAATATTAAATATTGAAAGAAGCTTTCAGAACTCATAATAATGAAATAAAAACAATATTTGGGAATAGTTCTGTTATTCATTCATAATTTTTCTGTCTTTTAACTATGTATGTTTTTTATGTAACTTTTGATCTATGTTACCCTCTTTCTGTAAACTTGTTGTCTTGACTACATGTATTTTGTTATTTGTTATTTACTCTTTACCTGATGAGGACAGCACTACGCTGTCGAAACGTCGTCGTTAAATAAAATAAACAGAACTATTCCCAAATAATTTTCAAATTCAGGGGCAATTAGCCATAATCAAGAAAGATTTTTGTTATTTTATAGTATGGACACCTTTGGGAATATTATTTCAATAAAAATTCATATGTTATATACTTATACTTTTTTTTCAGATCGAAAAGCGTGAAAACTTTTGGAGAACTAAAATGCTTCCCAAGCTAACAAAATTTTATGAAGAAAATATGTTAAAAATTCTAATTTCCAAATAAAAATAAATGATGCATACTTTTTACCTCTCGCTAAGAGAGGTATTGCATTCATGCTAAAAATCGCATATCCAGATTTTATTGAATAAGCATGTTTTAAGGTCCCTACAATCCGATTTTAACATTTTTACGATGATGTGTGTGTGTGTGTGTGTGTGTGTGTGTGTGTGTGTGTGTGTGTGTGTGTGTGTGTGTGTGTGTGTGTGTGTGTGTGTGTGTGTGTGTGTGTGTGTGTGTGTGTGTGGATGTTTGTGTGTGGGATGTTGGAAGGACGGTTACTCAAAAACTATAAGACTTAAAATTTGCTTAACAACGTATTTCCCAATCGGACATTCATGGGAAGATCTGAAAAGGTTTTGGTAATAATTGGACAACCGGAAGTAGAAGATTCTTGAAAAAAAATCTTCTAAATATTATTTTTTGAAATTTTTTTGTGGTAATATTAAAGAAAATTAAATTCTCTATCTGATACATTTAAATATTTTATTATATATTCCATAGATTTAGAGATAAAAGAAGTATAATATATAAAATAATCTGTTGTAATAAATTTGACAGCCGAAAGAATGCCATGAAAAATAGTTGATAATTTAAATTATTTGTAACTGACAGATAAATGTCAGTGTCAGAAATAATGAGTAATGAAAGAAAAATGTACTTGGAGAATCCCTTAGTTCTTGATCTGTGACTATTATGGAGATGACAAGTCTAGGTTGAAGGACTTAAATTTGTTTCAAACATTGTGGGACAATGTACACCAGTACTATAGACTAGAGTAACTTTGAATTGCGAAAAAGCTATCAAATTCTTCTCAAGTAAGTTGTAAATATTGACAAAATTACACATCGATATAAGAATAATCGGAGTGCAATCTATCCGTCACTTTATTAAAGGGAATTAGTGTTATTTAGATATAATAACAGTAAGTGTCAAAGTTAATGAAGGAAAATATTTTTCCGAAGTGCAGTTTCCTTCAACAGGCGTTCCACAAGGGAGCATTCTTGGTCCTTTGCTATTTATTTTGTACATAAATGATCTCCCTGATGTTTTTACTTATGCAGACGTGTGCTTGTTTGCCGATGACACATCCGTCATTATCTCAGCGTCAAGCACACAAGAACTTAATTCCAAAGTACAAGAGTGTATCGATACAATGGACAACTGGTGTAAAGACAATGCTGTGGTGCTTAACGCTGATAAAACACAATTAGTGCAGTTCATGTTAAAAGGCAATAATTTCAATGTTTCAGCCTCCCTTCACAATATAATGGTAAATCCTACTACAACAACTAAAACTTTAGGATTGTTCATAGATTATAACTTTGCTTGGGCCAATCATTCTCATCATCTTATAAAGCGACTAAATACATCTTGCTACGTTTTAAGGCATTTACGTAAATGTGTTAATATGGATATGCTCAAAATGTATTACTTTGCTCACATTTTCAGTATCTTGTCATATTGCATAATCTGCTGGGGTAATTCAAACCAAGCCATTAGTGTTTTCAAAGCTCAGAAAAAAGTTATAAGGGCAATTATTGGATGTTCTCCTGATACATCGTGCAAAGGTCTCTTCGTCAGTCTCAATCTGCTTACTCTCCCTTGTATTTATATTTTTGAATGTGCGGTTTTTGTCAAGAAAAATCCTTCTCTTTTTTTAACAATCAAACAAGCTACTGGGTTTCATAACACTCGTAACATCAACAACTTATATATTCCTAAATTCAGAACAAAAAATTTTCACGACAATGTTTCATACATGCCTATCAAGATTTTTAATCATCTACCTCAAGATTTAAAAGCTAATAACTCAATAACTTCTTTTAAATTTAAACTAAAACAATTTCTTATACGTAAATGTTTTTATTCCATTGACGAATTTTTTGATAATTAATTGTTGTTCTTATATTTCTGCTTATTTATTGTAGATACCTATTTTTTGTTGTAAATTTGTGTATGCAATATTTAGATTTTTTTCTTTTTTTTGCTATGTATTTATATATTTTTTGTATCCTGTTATTGACAAGCCAAATGAATTTTTGTAATTATCGTGGCAAATAAAGATTATGATTATGATTATTATGATTAACATGTATGAAAAAATAAAATGTAAAAGAAGATATGTAAGAATAGATGCACAATCCATATATACATTTTAGACCGCCCAAAATTAATGTTTTTACTAGAAGAATATGAAGAGAAAGTAAACAACGTTGTTCGAATTGAAAATTGCTGTTACCAGCCTAATATTTATATATGGTAAACTCTACTTTGTAATTTATTGTAACATAATTTATGGTAAAATATCTTCATGTTGAGACATGCTATTATTGAATAATAAAGAAGTTTATACGTCATAGATTTATATGAATATATTATTTGTATTTATAAAAATATTCTTTGCTTTATGCATACAGCCAGGTAAAATATACGGCGAGAGGTTATGTGCTGGCCACATCAGATTTTTTAAATTATGTAAATACTTGTGTTTATTTACCTGTACCTATATTAAAAAATAAATAATTACAATCGCTTAAGATGGATTATTTTTATAAACTAATTGCGTTTATAATAATGATATTATAGTTATATTACATTTATAATTTTTGTAGAGAATATTTTATTTTTACTTATTATTTTTCATAAAAAAAGGCTCACCAATATATACGTAAAATATCATTAACATTTATTTTTTATCGATAAAGTACAACGCATTATTGAACACACTGTACATAATAATTATCGGATACCTATATTTAATTTATTGTTCCATCTTCTAGGTTTGTAAGATTCACTGACTGAAACTGTTCAAGTGTCCACGTGGACTTGACAAAATATGTCATATTTTAAATACCCAATAGCGAAATACATTCAACCAATAATACACAGGCCTAACCAGTATCGTTAGACCCCCGACCTACTTCAGCTTTTATATCTTTCTTGTTTGCGGAATCTCCTTTTCTAACTTCATGAAACGTTAGTCGTAACTTATATCGTAATAGTTTCACATTTAGAAAACAGTGAAACACCCTCTCCAAATGGGAAAATTTTTGAGCGGTAATACACCCTTAATAAAAGAAGATTAAACTTTGTGTATGTATTTGAATATCTGTTATTATTTATTGTAAATGAGCATTTTGAAATATATATTTATTTTGGAAATTTGATTTCATAAATATTGTTTTACTAAAATATTTAAAAATCTTTCAGAACTCATATTTCAATTAAAAAGGTTGTATCATCTTAATTGTTTTACTAATTTATTCATAAATAATAGATCAGTCTAGTAAATATTTTGAAAATTGGGATATTTATATAAGAAAGTACTATCGACAAATTTGTACCTCTACCCATTTTTAGGTAACAAATGACCACCTATTAATTGGCGGGAGGCACGAAATTGTTCATTTTTTTCCAGTGCAGGCCCCTTCATTAAGGGGCTTGATTTTAATATGAATTTAATTGCTCATATAAACAATATTCCCATAGCAAAAAAACTGTATCGACAGGTATAGAATGGAATCGATTCACGTTCCACTATCGAAAAATCAGTAAAATGGATCATGCGCAGTGGATTGAATTGCGATATCTCCTATATTAGAATTTTTTAAATTATAAATGAACCTATAGGAATATGTTACCAAAAATTGGTACACATTATGTATTTTGGCAAGGCGAATTTATATGTATTTGACAATATCATTCTAATAGTCAGACACGTGAATTTATGGCTTGTTTAATACAGAGATCATCGAGACATTCGCGTAAGATTACATTTTATAAACATATGGCTTTGATTTACACAATATTGTTAAATAATTCTGATAAAATAAATAATGCCTCATATGTATTTAACAATATATTTAGATGGAATAATAAGGCGTAATTAAATTTTTTGAAAATTGAATAATTTTTGAGATGACACATATGATTTTTTATATAGGAAACTATGTTGGAAATAGTCTCTTTTTTTACTTATTCTATAAGCTTTTCAATTATATATAACAAGTCTACATTCTTTTGTTTTAAACATGAATAAAAGACTAATTATTTATTTTTGAGTGTGCTGCCATCTGTGATAAGTTTTGCCTGAGCCCTGTCGTCAGTTTGATAGTTTATACATCAAGTCGCCACTTGGCACGTACAATACGCAATGCAGGTCGTCATTTTGCCGTTCCAAAACCTGATCAAAAATAACATGTAAAGTCGCCATATAGATAGGATTAAACGATTCTGCTAAATCCTATACCGTACAAAATAATTGAAAAAAAAATGATATTCTTGCATTAATGTACCACAATAACACCGCGTATATAAATTAATAACCTTAAGATGGCTCCTTGACCGGGTCGTCATTTTGATAGAGTACGCATCAAGTGTGTGTGTGTGTATGCAGGAAGGATGGTTTCTCAAATACTATAAGACTGGATATGTTTAAGACTTTGGATATGTTTAACTATGGATATCTCAATCTAACATTAATGGGAAGAGCTGATACGGTTTTGGTATGAATTGGGCAACCGGAAATGGTAGTTTAAAAAAAAATTAAATATTTTTTGAAAATTTATGTTACCTATTACAAATAATAAAGATCATTAAATTCTCAGTCTAACATATTAAAAAAAATATATCTCTTATAGATTTAGAGATATAATATATAATAAATTGCTGTAATACAGTGTGTTAAAAAAAACTAATTTAATTAAATGTCAATTTGGCATGAGATATTATTCTAAAGAAATCAAAGCTTTTCTTCTTGAATCATAATTTAGAAATTGAAATAAATTAGAAAACGGCGAATGACAATATGTATACTGTATTCATCTTTATTATCTTTTCTCCTTAAAATTACATTTCAATATCAATTTTAACAATTTGACTTTTGAATTGAATAATAATCAGACATACGTTTTTTGTTCATAGCCCACTCCAAGTTAGATTTTTTTAACGCTGTAAATCTCGCTGCTCAAACAACTCCAGGGAAACCAGTTGAGATATTTAAATGTTTGTAATTGACATAAATGCAAAATTTCAGTGTAAAAATCAGCAGTTTTACTAACAATACTGAAACATTTTTCTGGGAGGTATGAGTACATTTAAAATATCTTATTGTATTATTTATTAAATATGTATTTAAAATTATAGGTGGTATATTAATATTGAATATCCTTAAGAAATACCGCTAATACCGTAAATGAATTTAAAGAATCTTGAACATATTAGAAGAGTAGAACCAAATTCCTCATAGAATCAAAGAATAGATACAATTTGAATTATTTGTATGTACAAGAAATGTTAAATTCGTTGCTTATACGGCGCGAGGAGTCATGTGACTTTGTTGGCCGTGGCAAACAGATATGAAGATCCGTGTCAGAATGACGGCTAGTAGTTATTTACATAGATGTCACAATGGGGTATTTCAGTGTAGTAAAATTTAAAAGAAAAAATATTATAATGTTATTAACTATGTTGAAAAACGACCGAATTCTGAAAAATAAACTCAAATTTTTTTTATTTAATATGATTTTCCATGTGTTTTATTTTAGCGCGGTTCTATGACGTATGTAATGACGTACTTGTCTGCTTGTGGAAACAAAAGAAGCAGTGCGTTCACCATTGATGCTTTCTCGTTTCACAGCTGATCTTTGTTTGTGTTTCTTGCTAGTTTTGATATGTTGCTGTAAGAATGACAGCAACCAATTCTTAACTAATAATACTTTAATATAGTTACAACTAAAATCCACGGATAACAAAAATAAAACAAATGAAAGTCATCCAAAACAAAATAGCATCTGACACTGTGAACAAACCAAGTCCCCTTCCCCTTACTAGCTCCAAACCAAGCGACTAACAGCTTACAATAGGTGCGTTCAATGAAGCTAGCAAATCGAGCAAAGCGGAAGTAAAATGTACTGAACGGCTTGCTAACTTAGCATTTGCTCGTTTTGCTAAGTAAGCAAAACAAGCGACTATTTTCTCGCTTGTTTTGCTGCAAGTAAAAATATGGCGCACAAATTCAAATATCATTTGTAATATTTGAATATATTTTCAATGAAAATTAATGAATTACGTAAAAGTAAAATAAAATATTTGTACTTGAGTTTACTTGCGTGGAATATCCTAATAAAATTAAATTATGCATGTAATTAATAGCATTGAGAGTTTATTTTCTATTTATTATTTATCTGACACTGCATTCAATATATCAGTGTTCTATTCTATGCAAAAATTCAATATTTGAAAGTTTTCAATTTTCGTAACCTCACTGACTGACAGTCATCTGACAGTTCGATCGTAGCAAAACAAGCAGATCGTTCAATGCACGCTCTAGCAGATAGCAAATGCTAAGTAAGCATTTGCTCGATTTGCTAGCTTCAATGAACGCACCTAATAGTCCAGTGGTTTTGTTTACACCCGCAGCTAACCCCATCTGTTTCGTAGATACTAATAATAATAATTTCGGTCATTTTCACCTCCAATAAAACATAATTTCATCTTGTTTTCTTCTCATGTTCATATTTAATGCAAACAATAACTTTGTTTTTATTTTCAAACCTGACCATACTATATCCGAACTTTCAATTATGTGACATGTTTTTATAATTTCAGTTTGTACATAATTATATTTTAGTTATTTATATTTTCTTAGATTATGCTGAAAATTACTGTACTCATTTAAGTCTTAAAATTCTCAATATACACTCAGTATAAATTTCTTAAATTTTAGATAAATTCTTTTAGATGTATTCAACTTGTCCTTATTTTTCATGATTTAAGAACTGTCTTCAAAGTGTACATTATATGAACTTATACAAACTTAAATCAAAACTACACTTTGCAGTCGACTGTGAAGTGTACATCCTTGACTCCAAAGTGTACAATACATAAATATGACGACTTCAAAGTGTACGCTTGACATATATATATATATATATATATATATATATATATATATATATATATATATATATATATATATATATATATATATATATATATATATTTACGATTTATTCACAATCATTCTCTTTTCAAACCAATAATTTTCAAAATAAATCACGGAGTTATAACCTTTAGTTTTATTAATATTTTTTGACAGATCTATTAAAATTTGTTGAGTCTACTTTATTATAGGGATCTATGGCAATTTTTCTAGGCAGTCCCACATACACATTTCCAACCCGTGGGTTGGAAACGTTTTCTGTCATTTAGGAATGACGTATTTCCAAACCAATAAAAGGTTAGGAATTGGTATATTATTATAATGATTGTGAAGAAAATTTATTACCGATATAACTTAACAGGTAAAACGTCAAACATCTCTTTCAATTTCATGGCTATCGCTATTTTAAAGATGATATTCGACATTTCAAAACTAATTTCTGCTGTTACAAAGCATGTAAAATTAATTTTGCAGAATTTTAAGCTTTACAACTTTTATTTAAAGCATTTTTACCAAGAATAATTAGGAACGAAGGAAATTACGAAAATAAGTATCGCGGTCAACACTCTGTGGCTGCGTTCGGTTTTACGGTCTGAGCGGTCTGAGCGCTCGATGCCGTTCAGTAACTACACCTGAGCTATCTTTTTGCTCAGCTCTACGTTCGGTTATTAGCTCACAGAGCTCGCAGAGCCCGATTTGTTAGCTCATTCTCTATCCATGGAACATTTTGAGCAGTTGTCTGGCGCATGCGTATTTAAGCGCAAATTTAGAATGTTTGTCGCCGGCAATGCAATAAGTGTCTATTCTATGAATGAATGTTATCGTTTTCGTATATCAATCAAAAATGTTTGAAATGTATAAATTAGTCCTTTTAGGAAACATCTTTCTACATAAAAACGTTCATAACTCGCGCACGGTACACATGTTAACAACAGTTCTTTGTTTTTTTTTCGTTTTTATTCTGGCGCAAATTATCCGTTCAGTTATTCAAGCTGCAGATCGGAAATCGCAGATGAATCTGTCACGTGATCAGATTGCTCAGAGTGCTCGATAGATTTAAATACCGAACGCACCCTGTATATCTTCACGGTATATTACCCAACGTGTGTTTTTATTAGATGATAATATGTATAAGATGTAGAAATCGACACAAATCAATATACAAAGGACTTTTGGCCCCTACTTATGAGGAGTGTGCTCCATAAAGGCGCTTTTATTATAAAAGTACGCTCGTAACATAATAGCTCCCTATTGTTTTAATATAGTTTTAATAATTAACTCTCCTTCTGGTAAAAGC
Source organism: Harpalus rufipes (assembly GCA_951394225.1). Lineage (NCBI taxonomy): Eukaryota > Metazoa > Arthropoda > Insecta > Coleoptera > Carabidae > Harpalus > Harpalus rufipes. Next base: position 40,019,702 of record OX596283.1, read on the forward strand.
AGAATTTTTCTCATACGTACGTTTACTCATCCCGTACAAATAGTAATTTTATAAATTTATGTAGGTTTTGTAGAGAATTTGGAAAGTCATTGACGTTGAGCTCAAAATATTAAAGTGCAAGTGAAACTTGTTAGAAAACACCTAGAATTTCTGCCTCAAAGACAAAAGGGACTCACCCTAACGCCCTAACCTAATTCCTACAAAGACCTCCCACATAATTTATGAGAATCACCATTGAATTAAATCTTCCCTTTTCGTTAACAACTTTTATCCTTTGCGGTTTTCGCATCCCACCAATAATTCATTTCACTTGTTCTCTTCCAACTTTAACCACGGCCGTCCACGTGTAGAAAGTTTCCTCCAGTCCTCGCGTGGCTGTGGCGTGGCGCCACTTGTCTCTTCATTAAACTCTGTAGAACAGTGTTCAGTGTTCTGATTCTGGACTACATACTAATGTACATGCGCACACTGTAGATGTAGATGATAATGCAGCCCGTGTTGTTTATTGCAAAGTTAATCAAAAGTTGCATAAATGAGAAAATAGAAATAGGGTAATGGAATTATTAAATGTAAATGAAAACGGGTACAGAAAAATGGCAAAATGTCGTTTCCGTGTACCTACTCTCGTATCATACCGATCTCGGATCAAGGGAATTGAATCTCATTTCTTTCATATTTGGACGTTGATTAACTTATGTTTGCATAAATGTTGACAATGAGAATATAAATAATATTACGAAGTTTAAATACTGACCGACGCCAAAATTATTTCAAATTTTGAATGGCACATACGTAATCCCTTTCGTGCAGTCCCCACGCCAGCATTGAGTGGTCATGAGTTGTGTACAATATGTACAAAGCAGATTGGCACAACCAGTAATGGGTAATTTGCCGTGATGATATATTTCTTTATTTTAATACACTAGACACTAGACCAATTCAGTAGATCAGACCTGTTTCGCGCAACCAATTATAAAATTAGGGCAGGGGAAATCATACCAGCGTTGTATTGTTAATATTTTTTAGACACATATAATTCAAATACTGCAAATATAAGAAACTTAAAAAAGAAAGGAGAGTGACTGCGGGATGTTAGGTAATGAGTGCTCTGGGTACGTTTGCACGAAACGTTAACGTATCAAGGGATGCTCGGTGAAATGTATATAATGGAGTGCTAGTGCCTGCTTTGATGTATGGAAGCAAATGTTAGGCATGAACGGGAAAGCATAAAAAGAGAGTGACTGCCGTGGCAATGAGGTATTTATGTGGTGTATGTGGGTATGACGAGATCGCGTGAGGAATAATTTGGTGTATGAAGAATGTATGATGTATGGTTAGAAACAATGTTATTAAGAGAGTTGGTGTGAGTTAGTTGAGATGGTTTGGGCATGTGGAGAGAAGGGCGAGTGAACGAATTGTTAAGCGTATATATTTTTGTGAAGTAGAGGGTTTTCGATTGCGTGGCCGACCAGTGTGTAAGTGGATGGATGTGGTTGGTAAGGTGCTTAAAGAGAGCAGGTTTCCCAGTGAGAAGAGAAGAAGAGCATGTATGAATGCGATTATGAATGAGGCCGAGGCGAAAGAAGTGTGCTTAGACAGAAATGTGTGGCGAAGGATGATTGTTTCGTAACTATTATTCTGATCCATATGCAGTATTTCGCTACCGAAAAACGGTCTCTTTAATTTGTTTAATAGTAAGCATTTGTTGTATGATGTTAAAGTTATTATTTTCGGGTTTGTGCGAACCCACTAAGTGGGACACGTGTGATTTTATGTATGTATGTACTTATGTTACAGCGATAGTATTGTCAACAACGAGCATCGTTTAAAATGAAATATCCTAACTTAGTCGAAACAACATAAAATTATGAACAACAAGCGTGTTATATTCATCCTTTTTGCATACTTTTCTAGTCATTGCAAATGAAAGAGATAAATGTATGCCAAAATGATAAAGATGACCTTGATCGGAGAAAAATACTGTAATTCTTTCTTTAAATCGTTCTTGATAAGTTTTAGCTAAAGCAGAGATTTTTTTAAATTTAAACAACAGAGTTCTACATTCCATTTATAGAAAGTGGAAACACGCACAAACATTTGGGCAATGGCGGGATTCGATTCCGAAATTCCAGCGTGCTTATAGTCAAAAGTCGTTGCGTTTACCCAAGAAATGATCGAAGCCGGTCGACATATTGTACACATTTCAGATGTGCTCTATTTTATAAAAACATAGTTCTCCATATTGTCTGATACAATCTGAAATCGCCTTTAGTATTTCGCCTATCTTGGGTACATAGGATTTTCTAAATTCCTCAATCGGACAATTTTATAAAATAACGACAAATAATGGTATATTCTCCTTGATACTCTTATAATGTCAGTTTCAAATGGTCAAGCCATTCTGCTGCAGTCTGTTTATTTCGAATATGCATTTTTCTCAATTGGAATTGTATTGAAATATATGTCCATAAAGACAATTCTTTCTCCACTCTGGTATTTAAATGTAAGTAAACAAAATGCGGAAAAATTGTGGGATTCAATTTTTATGTCTATTTTATATTGTAATGTAGTCCCGAGGGTTAGAGCATATGTCAATTTTATAGCGTCACTTCACTAACAACATCGTAAAAGGGGATGCAGCATCTAAACTCAAACTTGCCTTATAAATTTTTCAAATTTCTGTAAGCATATTTACGCAAGCTGCGCACCCTCGGTATATTTCCTCGTATTCGGTTATAATATCATCTCGTCCAAAAATTTCCAAATAAACATAACTGATAGGGGAAGAGCATCGTATGTACTCATATGAGATGTATTATATTTTTATTAAAACGGAATACTTGTAATTTTAAAAAAGTTTTTCATTTTTATCAAATTTCTTTTCACATTTTTTTGTTGCTACAGAACGTCTTGTTTAACATGATTTCAAGAAGTATAAGAAATACGAAATTAGTTAATTAGACTCATTGTAAGACCGTTTTACTGATGTACCTATATTGGCAAAAATATAAATTTTACCATTTTCGTTCTTTGTTTATGACTTTTTATCTTCCGTCACCTTTAGGTAAGGAATGTATTGTCTTTGGTCAAAAAATTCGATGGTGAGTTTTCAATGAACAAGCACGTTTTAGGATCCCTACAATACGATTTTACTATTTTTACGAGAATATAATTCCTTAGTCACGTGACATGTTTTCCGCCAATCAACATCCAAAATCTCCCGAGTTACATGTTTATCACAGCGATGATAAAAAACAAAGAAATTATCACCTTATTTATAGTCGTTACTAAGGGATTTGTTTTCTTTATTTACGACATTGACAGTTAATTTTGAGTATAAAATAAGTAATAACAATAATTCAAACACCGATATATTAAATAAAACTCGTAAGTACCATGTTTTAATACATTATGAATATGTATATCAAAAGTTAGGTTAACATAATGTGTTACAAAAATTCATTCTCTCATTAAATATAAGCTCGTGATATGATTAATAATCGAAGATATTGCTCGTGAAACCGAAGCAGCACATTTCAACTCGTCCTTCGGACTCGTGAAATCTGCAGCTCGGTTTCACTCGAGAATATCATCGATGATCATATTACTTGTTATATTACGTATGAAAGTATCATATTCCTAAAAGTCGTACATTTTTGATCATTATACACGGTTTTATGTAAATAAATACATTACCACTGCAATGTATGGTAATGATTTTTTATTATACCTGCACCAGAATCACTGACTAGCTTGCTAAAAAGCGCGCATAATCTCAAGTTTAAAACTACAAATGTTGTCAATTTCACTCGAGAATATCATCGATGATAATCATATCACTTGTTATATTACGTATGATTATATCTGTATTTGTGTGTGACTATTATGTCGGCTGTAATAACTTGAATACTAGAATTCCAAAAATTACAATTTTTACGTATTCGTCTTCCTTACATCCATATGCAGACTTGATTAGATTTTGTTTATAATTGGTCCACTGGAAGAACTCTCATTTAAAGGTTTTAACAGTTTTACTTGAAAAACAATGTTAAATATTAAAGAATATATTATTCTCTATGCGAATTGATTACATTTTATACTTCACATTCAATGAATATTGAGTTAACGAATTAAATCTCATAAAGCAGCCAGCTATACTATAACCATGGAAACAGCTACTTTATCAAGAAAATTCTAATTGAAAGATGTCAGTGTCAAGTGCAATTGACATTATTTTTGTTATAATTTTACTAGAAAATCCTTTGCTAGAAACTTTCTGTATGAAATTTATACAAAATACATAGCACTGACGGAAGGTAATGTACTGGAAATATAGAATATTTTGCAAAAAAATCTATGTGGAATTTGTACAACATACATACATACCTGACGGAAGGTAATGTGCCGGCCACATGAGATTTTTTTATTTGATTTGTTTATATTGAATTTAACAATTTAACGATTTGATTCGAATAGGTGAATTTTTTCTTTTCCAGGAAACGTGTTGAAGAAATAATAGAAAATATTGTCTCCATTTTTTACTAAAATATACTGTGGTTGGCGGTTCCTGAGAGCTCTACACGTCTGTTACAATGCGTCTTGCGTGTCTGTCACTGTCGTCTTTAGATCTCGCTCGCAAACTCTAAATATTCCATTCCCAGCCGTCAATTGCGTGCCTGCTGCCTGCCAAACGAAGATTGCGACACGATGAATACTTTTTTATAATGGCCTCTGCCAACAAGAAAAACTTTTATTGCGAGTCATCTCGGGGATGAGTTAATTTTATAAAACTTTTTCAAGAACTGGAGCATTTTGCTTAAGATTGTTCAGATTAATAACAAAATTCCCTGGAAACTTACGAATCCAATATTTTAGTTCATGTTATTTATTTGCGATGTAAATTAATTACGGAAGTAAAATAGTAAAAGTCTAAACTTGTGCATTTTATTTTCTAGTTAATCTAGTATCGCACTTTATGTTGAGAGATTTTAAAGTAATATTTCTCTATTTAAACTACAAGTAAATTTAAATATTTACAGTATACAAAATGATAGAAATAATATGAACAATAATTTTAGTAAGGATTGCTCAGAGCTCATAGGTCACGTGACGGATTTCACAGATGTTAATACCAATGCCGAACGCTCCAGATTCATACTTTAGGCGGGAAATTATAATACACAAATGTGTAAGTAGGGCTGTTTTCAGTAACTTATTAAAAAGTTGTTTTTTATCGTATTAAAATATATATTTCTAAAAGTTTTCGTAGTATTTATAAATTTAATTTTGTAGGTATTATTATAAAATAAAGACATGAACATGACTACGGACGAATTCAAAATGATTATAAAATTTGCATATGCATTACTGCTGTTGCTGTAGCTGTTAAAGTTTGGCAAATAAAATTATGTTTAAATTTAATAATATATTTTATGATTACCTTCATCAATTAATTCTCTATTAACTGATGGGGATACCTGCGATGGTGAATACGAGCTTTCTGACAAATGTTATATGATGTGTTTTGGGAAATTTTTAGAACATACTTTCTGGCTTACCTATTAATTCGCAATATTTATGGTCTTTCTCCACATGTTTCTCCATTGTTTCCATAAAACATGCTTTAAATGAACATAAAGGGCACATATATAAATTCAATTCTTTGTTCATTTTAACTGTTACTCCTGACTGGCTACTAACGTAGAACTGAGTCAATTAGTAGTTCAAATTCCTTGGAACACATCTGGGGACAACATGGTTTAGAATTCTAAGAACTACCCTTCGCCGGTTTAAATTTTTGTTCGCCAATATCTACGCGAAATTTTTTAACTGACCCGCTACAGAAATGACAGTTCAGATTAAGGCTTATACGCATGCTCAGAATCGAGAGCTCAGCATGCTCGATGACCAAGCGCCGAGCACACAGAGCGAGCTCTAGATGCTCAGCGAGTTCAATGCTGAACGCTATAGATCGCTCTGATGTCAATGCCGAACGCAATCGAGGGCTCTGAGCGCTAAAAATGTTAATGCCGAACGTATCCTAAGAATATATCGCAATTTTAACATTGACGACATGTAGGTATCTGTACCCTCTCTAAGTCAGTTACCTGTAGATGAACATTTCTTATCATTTCCAGTTCACTTGGGTTTCTATTCATTTATGAACAAATTTAAGTATTAGAGCATTTACACTCCAAGAAATTCCGTGATAAATAAACACTAGAATTGGTTTAAGTTTGCACGATGTAGGGTATTACCACTAACAAGTTTAGTATAAAAGTACTCATTAAATTTATTTAAAATTTAACACGTATTTTTACATAGGTAACATTAATATTTACTTGCATTACACATAAAACACTTTATCATAATACGAGGAATTAGAAGGCAAGAATTAATAAGAATTCCATAAGATTATAGAATGCCTTCACTCTACATGTCAAAACTTTTCAGTGAAAAAAAAATTACGTATCTGTTGTCCTCGTTTAGAAACACTCATTTACATAAATTATCGTATCAGTTTAAATATTAACTTTATTTAATACACAAATATATATATATATATATATATATATATATATATATATATATATATATATATATATATATATATATATATACAGTGTGTTAATTAAAAACCTAACCTGGCCATAGGCGTTTAACATGGGAAATCAGTTTTTCCTTGCGCAAAAGTTCCCAAATTATTTTAGACAAAAATACTTCAAATAAATGTTGTAGAGCATTAAATTCTGCTCCCGAATTAGTAATAAGATCTTATTTTTGATATTTCATAACCGAGAAAATCAATTTTAAGTTTTTTGAAGAAAGAAATATGTTACTAAACGAAAATCACAAAACAAAAACTTTTTTTGACAGTTAAGATGGCATATAATTGATCGTAATTTTGTTTGAGTTCCGGAAAAACTGATTTCCGATGTTAAACGCCTATGGCCAGGTTTTTAATTAACACACGTTAATATATACACGTTCATTCACTGCTATACAGGATGACGAAAAAATAGGGGACAATATCTATTTAACTATAGTTTATATTACAAAGTTCTGTGCGATATTAAATGCCACTTTTTGGTGTGAAAATACCGGAAATGAAATTTTCGTTGATTTTTTAAATATCTACATAAATTTTTATATTTTCGGAAAGTATTTAAAATTATCTTAATAATGATGCCAAATATTTGCATGGCCATTGAAAAGTAACGTAGTTATTAATTTTTTATATTGTGATATATTGAGTATTATCCGTTAGCCATGACATTTGTGCCTTCTTTGTTTGAGGATATATTTTGCCGTTTATCTGATGTATTATTTGTGGTGCACTCTCCACGCCAGTAATGCTGTGCGTGAGAGACGCCTGGTAAGCGCACGCACGGTACAAATATGCCGTGATGATATATTTATTTATTTATTTATTTTATTTCTATAATCGACTGGCAAATTTTTTTGAAGGGTTGATGACGTGTAATTTATTCTTATGCCAAAGTATCGATTAGGTACTACTGTAATTTTCTTCAATGTTTTATAGAGTCCTGAAGAGGATCATGTAAATCAACCAAACTATTGAGACAGTTTTTTTTTCATTGTTTAATAAATCATGAATTCAAAAAATAAAATTGAAACTTAACACCTTTATTTATATGTAAATGTATGGAGAAAAATTGCTTTAGTCATAATGTTATGAACGATTTTAAAATGAGAAGTTTTTGTTTCTTAAAAATAATTATAATTTCTTTATGTATGAAACGTGTAGTATAAAAAGTTAAATCATTAAAAGTTTAAACGGATTTTTTTAATGTAAATAAAACTTGTCTTTTGCTAATTATAATTAAGAGCAACGATATCTGAAATCTATTTGCAAATATAAAACATTATTATTATGAAATAAAGTATCAATTTGTAGCACATATCTATTCTGAATTTGTATTATTCTCTAAATAAACCCACAATATACACACCCTCATACAAGCTCGTCGGTATCGCTGAAAGTTTTATATTTATGCAGAGTACACGTACCCTTGGTTACACTTTACACCACACTATCGCGGATATAAAACAAGGACGTATGTGTATGAACGCGAGTATGTCTCGTCTCATGTTATTGTTATCATAGGTACACGTTTTCTTACTCCTTACTTTATTTCTTCCATTCAGAACAACACGCCGCATCGTACATGTTGCATGTAATAAAAAAGTGATAAATAAAACTGGGAATAACATTGCAGATATTTTATTCCAACGGCGACAAAAGGTTGGAAAAGGTTTTCTTTTTCAGAAGGGGTTGTTGGGATTATTATTTTATAATATTACCGGTGTTTTGTGTCATGTACAACACGTAGATTCGGGTAATATTAATGCAATGAATTTTTTTTTGTTTCGGGTTGACAGTTTTCCATATACATATTACCGAGAGAGGTAACGCAGTGGTAATGTTTCCGTTTCGTATACCGAAGGATTCTGATTTGAATCCCGGCTAGGATATGTATTTATAAATTAATAAATCATATTAGAAATTTGGAACGGTGAAATAATGGAGATTCAGTCCTTGGTTAAAATATTATTTATTGAAAACAATACCGACGTTTCGGTCTCAATTAGACCATCCTCAGGGTTCTGGAAAACATCAACGGGGTACAAATATCATGTTCTACAAATTTAAGAAACTAGTCACTTACATTTTTAAAATGTTTTTAGATTTGTTGAAAAATAATGAAATGTACATAGTTAAAAAGAAGAAGATTGTAGATGTCGTCAAACTATAAAAATATATATAACACGTACATTCTTATCAGAGTTCATTATAAAACTGACGAAGGGTTGATTCTTGTATTGGAAGGAGCAAGGTGCAACACGTATTTATTTTATTAAATTTCTGTAGTATTTCACCAATATGCCATTGTAAATGATGCTTAGATTTTGTATGTCTGTCTGCGAGTTAATCGAGTTTTTATGTTTGTTTATTTCTAACATCTCTAGTGTAAGTCTTTTATTTAAATTATTTTCATACCTTAATATTTTTGTGTCTCTTCGGTCCGTGCATGGTTGACTAATGTACATTTGGGTAATATTTGTATTCTTGTTTGAATTTCTTTCAGTAAATATTACTTTCAAACAATACAAAACAGTAGAAGATTTATACAGTAATACCCTCGGTAATACCAAACATCCTATCGAAACGATGAATAGATCAAATGTTGTTTACAAAAGCCCATGTTTGGACTGTGATAAATTATACATTGGACAAACCCGAAGATATTTAAAGACCAGATTATCGGAACATGAAAGAAATTCAAACAAGAATACAAATATTACCAAATGTACATTAGTCAACCATGCACAGACCGAAAATAATGAACTCTGATAAGAATATAATGAACACATCTAAAAACATTTTAAACATGTAATAAAGCCTCGTACAGACCTGCGAACCGTTCGACGAACCGTTCGGCGAACCGTACACCGAACCGATCGCCGAAGCGTTCGGCGAACTGTTCGACGAGCTCTAGCAGGTGATGGTGGGGGAATGTTCGTCTCTTTTCCAATATTGTTGCAGGCAGATACATTATGCATGTTTTGTGAATTCCAAATAATATCATGATTTCTGTACAGTTCGATAAATTTTGAAGTATTGTCTTTAGACCATTCCATTTTTGGTAAATGTGGTATTAATGAAGAGCAAACATCTACTTCGAACCAAAGAATAAAGTGTAATAAAATATTTTGTTTCAAGTATCCGTTCGCCGTCGCGTCCAGACTAGCTGCAACGTGTTCGCGCAACATCCTTTGATCGTTCGTTGAAATACCGACAACGGATGGATCGCGCAAATGTTGTAGGCAAACGTTGCACGTGTTGCAGTGCTTTGCTCGGATCGCCGTTTTATTGCGCCGGTCTGGACGTGGTTCGCCGAACGGTTCGGCGAACGATTCACAGGTCTGTACGAGGCTTAAGTGACCAGTTTCTTAAAATTTGTAGAACACGATATTTGTACCCCGTTGATGTTTTCCAGAACCCTGAGGATGGTCTAATTGAGACCGAAACGTCAGTATTGTTTTCAATAAATAATATTTTAACCAAGGACTGAATCTCCATTATTTCACCTCTCCAAATCATCATTAACAGTCGATTAAAACTTATTGCAACATATTATAAATATTGTAGTTTTCTTTTCTTTTGAACAAGTTACTTAAAGAAATTTTTCCTTTGCCCGTCTCTTATAACATTCTTTCATAAACTTCATGCGTTTATGAAGGAAATTAACAATGGATACGAAGCTAAAAAGGTTTTTACAAAAAAAAAAGTTATCTACTACGTTAACTTTTTATTCAAGCTCCTGATGAACCATATTTGTTTTTGAAAGTATTGAATTATGCCAATTTCGGCATACTTTAATTATTAATTATTCTTCAATTTGTTGATATATGTGGCTCGTTTGGTTCGTGTAGAATAATATGAAATGTGTGATTTACGCATATCTGATATCAGTAGAGATGGTTTCTGCTTTATTCATTAATATTCGTTCATCAAAAACCGAAAAAGGTGGAAAATACATTCAGTTATTTGAAAAGTATCTTTCCATACGTCCGATAAATGCATCAAATAAGTCGTTGGTGGAAATAATGCGGCTTTGTGTCGTGAGTTCATACAGACAATATTAAATAATTGATAATGAAGAATTATCTTAAATAAATATAGTAATGTTCTTTAATTTATAATTATTGTACCATAATATGTTTACTGTTTATAAGACTCAAAATTCATTTTTAAATACTTAAAAATTTATTGATAATATATCACACATACAATTTATAAACTAAAAACTGAAATAACAAAACAAAAACTTACAGCGCTACGTTCGGAAATTAAGTCTCAGTTAACTACACAAGTTCGGTTTAACTTGCATTCGAAAAATCATGTTACTTTACTCGGAGTTAACTAATCCAACCTACCTCGAGCGAGGTGGGTACGTTTTACTCGATATGCACAGAGGCTAAATCAAATAGGTATGCTGTCATTTTAGTTGTTTATGGTCATTGAGATCAGTGATGTTGTCAATATTTTTACACAAAACTATAAACCGTTCATAAAATGAGTACTTGATTTTAACCCCAATAGGCACGCCATTATCTAACTCTAACTGTAAAATAAATTCGCGAACGTACTCCAGCATGAATGCATTGGAACCGGTGACAGTTATAATAGTATTTTATGTATCTGGGACGAAAAGTGAATCTTTAAGGCTTTTCGTCTGAGGTACAAACATAATTTTATGTTGTACTGGTTTCTAATTATTAAATTATTAAAAGAAACGTGCAGCAATTTGTAGCAGTATGAGTTTTGTACAAGTAGGCTAAGTCGCAATTGTTTGAAATTTTGACAGATTGAAATTGAATTTTTGAGGAATAACTGAATGCGCATAAAGGATTCAGTATGAAAATAAAATTATAAAGTATTAGAACTTTAAAATATTTGCACTTTTTGTTTTATAAATCGTTCCTTTGGGAACCAGTACAATAATAATAGCTTGTCCAACCGAACAGAATAAAATAACAAAATTATAACAATAACAAAATATAGATGTACATGCATTGTTTTCGGAACTTTTCAATTTCTAAACACCAATAAACTGCATACATCAATGCTATTGTATTGACAAAAACAAGATCACTCATCTGGCAGGGATGTTGTAAGATGGGAGCCATAGTTTGTTGAAGCCCGCATGAACACAAGTCTGAGCCGTTAAGCAGTCCCATTTTACTATATTTACTCTACATCTTCCTGTTTGGGTACGGAGACGGTTCAAGCTCTTCCAAGTTAACCAAGGTAGGTCGCCGCCGGGAGGAAGTTGCTCCTTTGGTTGAACTTTTAGCTCGTTATCTCTATCTTTTAACAAGAAGCGGTCTCACGTAAGCTAGGAAGCTCTTTTGAGATTTGAGCCTGGGAACAGACATTACGTGGCCATGTAGTGGGTGCCGTGGATCTGTTTCTTGTTTTTTCGTTCTAACTGACTTGCAACGGAACGTCTTATTGGCGGCGGGGTAATACCATTGAGAAGGTAAAGATGTCCAGTCGGAGTTGACTTAAGGCATCCTGTTATCAACCTGTAAGTTTGATTAAGAACGGAGTCAAGCTTGTATACATACGCTGACCATTCCCAGACCGGTGCAGCGTATTCGGCGGTAGAAAAACATAAAAAGGTTTTTACAAAAGAACGGTAACCTACTACGTAAACTTTATTCAAGCTCCTGATGAACCATATTTGTTTTTGAAAGTATTGAATTATGCCAATTTCGGCATACTTTAATTATTAATTTTTCTTCAATTTGTTGATATATGTGGCTTGTACGGAGAGTGTGTGGATCTGCTCCACACTTGCTACAATGTAACTTCTGTAAAAGATTGCTTTTTGAAGCTACTTTTGATTTAGTCTTAATAATGTAATGTCTGAGAAGGCCTATTTATATCAACGCAACGCAAGACGCGACGTAAGCACGCACAGCAGTGGGTAACGCAATCGCGAAATGTGTAATTTATAACCATACTAAATTTTCTGCTTGTACCCAATCAGAAAGCATAGTGCAAATCGGGACATCTTTCGAAATTTGACGTTTACATAACCTCTACCGTGCAAGAAGCACTTGCGCGCGCCTCCTGTGAAAATACTGACAAATGATTGGTTACACGCAAAAGGAAACGCAAGGCATCACGCAGAAAGTTGAAAGTTGGCCATCTCTTACATGTTGTTCATTGCGTTTGCGTTACGTCTTGCGTTGCGATGTTATAAATAGGCCTTGAATGATAAAGTCCTATCGAGTGTAACTCTTAAATAGGTTGATTGCTTAGAAAAAGTCACAACTTGCCCATCTCAGATAATATTCAGTTCTTTATTTGCTTCTTTATTTCGGAGATAAAATAAGCAGGAGATAGTTTTTCCAGGATTAGGACGGAGCTAAAAACCAGTATGACATAAATAAATAAATTGACAACATTTGTAGTCTTAAACTTGAAATTATGCACGCTTTTTAGCACGCTAGTCAGTGATTCTGTTGCAGGTATAATAAAAAATCATTACCATACATTGCAGTGGTAACGTATGGCACGTTATTTACATAAAACCGTGTATAATGATCAGAAATGTACGACTTTTAGGAATATGATACTTTCATACGTAATATAACAAGTAATATGATTATCATCGATGATATTCTCGAGTGAAACCGAGCTGCAGATTTCACGAGTCCGAAGGACGAGTTTAAATGTGCTGCTTCGGTTTCACGAGCAATATCTTCGATTATTAATCATATCACGAGCTTATATTTAATGAAAGAATATAATGAATTTTTCAATCTAACCTAACCTAACTTTTGATATACATATTCATATTGTATTAAAACATGGTACTTACGAGTTTTATTTAATATTTCGGAGTAAGAATTATTATTATTTATTTTTATACTCAAAATGAACTGTCAATGTCATAAATTAAAAAAACAAATCCCTTAGTAACGACTATAAATACGGTGATAATTTCCTTGTTTTTTATCATCGCTGTGATAGACATGTAGCTATAGGGAGATTCTGAATGTTGATTGGCGGAAAACATGTCACGTGACTAAGGAATTATATTCTCGGTTAAATTAAATTGAATCCATTATACGAGTACACTTTGAAATATTGAAATATATACCAAATCATAAAAAGTTAACGAAAAAGTTTTATTTAAGATGTTACTCTGGCATGTCCTGTTGTTTAAATTGCATTTTTGATTAATTCCGGGAAACTAGAATATAATTATAAAATTTATTTTCACAAAAACTAACAATTTGCATAAAAACTACAAGCTATAGATGTGCAAGGTTTAAATACCCAGGGAAACACAGATAACGCTTCCATTAGCTATATATTATGTGGCGTTAGTAAATTTGTTATAGTTCATTTGAAGTAAATCTAAATGCAAAACACAATAATTTATTTAGCTCATATGCGCTGGTAGAGAATTGAAATAATTAGATAGACAGAGTATTTCTCTCTGTGTATAATTTAGTTAGTGTTGGTAACATGTAATTCAAATCGTCTTATTGGAGCGCGGTCCGATTCCCTGCGCTGTGCAATAACTCAGAACACGTTCGTTTAGCTGCGTGTAAATCTCAATTTGCAAGGGTGCAGGCGCAACGCAGTCAGATGTTCATTTGTGGCTGTACAATTTATGTGTAGTGGTAGTGTTTCTGCATATGCAAGACCAGCCCTGATCCTACCAATATAAAGCTTTATAAAACTGACGTTTATTACATTGCAACCCGTTTATCAATTTTCCACGCTTTGCCTACAAATTTCTACCAGCCAACTGTGATTAAAATTGGACGTAAACCTCTAAATAAATGTAAATTATTCGATGCAATGCAATGCGTTATTTTATTTCGTATACACGTGGCTAGTTTACATCTGTTGAAACCTATCAAGCAAGAGACATAAATTTTCATGAATTTATTTATTTATTTTCAGGAAAATTTACCGCCTAGTTTACACAATTTTAAATTCGAAAATGCGATTTTCATTTTATTTGCATTTGTTTTAATATTACATATTCTCGATTGCAACATGTACAGCCAGTAATATTTTCCAATCTTTTTATTAAATATACTGACGGGTACCCAACTAAGCATTCGATTAGCAAGCTAGACACTATATATTCTTTAGTCGGAAGATTAGGTGAGTTACAAGATATGTCTATGTATAAATTCCCATATTTTTTTTACAATACGCCTATGAAAAAAAAATCTGTTGTGGCCAACACAATACCTCTCGCCATTTTCATTTTATGTTGCATAGGGCGCGAGCAGTCATGTGACTTTGTTGGCCTTGGCAAGCAGATATGGAGGCCTGTGTTAGCATGACATCTAATAATAATGTACATATAGGTGTCAAGTATCATAATTTTTCATTTAAAACATCATGATTTTTCAAATCCATGTGGATTATTTTCCTCCACAAGTATATTACATACTATTGATGACAAATAAACATCAGATTATTTTTAAATTTTGAATGATAAATTATGACAACTGTGATATCTATGTAAATAACTACTAGCCGTCATTCTGACACGGATCCTCATATTTGCGTGCCAAAGCCAACACAGTCACATGACTGCTCGCGCCCTATAAATAACGAACTTAACATTTCTTGTACACATAATAATTGAAATTGTATCTTCTTACGTTCTATGAGGAATTTTGTCCTACTGTTCTAATATGTTCAAAATTCTTCAAATTCATTGGCAGTATTAACGGTATTTCTTAAGGATATATGTAATATTAACACCTATAATTTAAATATATATTTAATTAATAATACAATAATATATATTAAATGTATTCGTACCTCCCAGAAAAATTCGATTTTTGACACTGACATTTTGCATTTATCTGTCAATTATAAACATTTAAATATCTTAAATGTTTTTTAGGCAACGAGATAATTTTTGTACAACAGATTATCCTATATTATTATATTCTATATCTCCAAACCTATACGAGATATATTCAAAAATTTAAATGTGTCAGATTGAGAATTTAATTTTCTTAAATATTTCCAAGAATTTTTTTCAAAAAATAGTATTTAGAAGATTTTTTTTCAAGAATATGCTACTTCCGGTTGTCCAATTGTTACCAAAACCTTTTCAGATCTTCCCGCGAATGTCCGATTAGGAAATACGTAGTTAAACAAATATTAAGTCTTATAGTTTTTGAGTAATCGTCCTTCCAACATCCCACACACACACACACATACACACATCCACACACACACACACACACACACACACACACACACACACACACACACAGACATCATTGTAAAAATGTTAAATTTGGATTGTAGGGACTTTAAAACATGCTTATTCAATAAAATCTGGATATGCGATTTTTAGCATGAATGCAATACCTCTCTTAGTGAGAAGTAAAAAAGTTAAAGTGGGGGGGGGGCTAGGTGATTTATAAAACGAAGAATATGTATTTTCTGCTTTACTGTGATTATTGTGAGTCTAATATACGGTCAGTAAATTTGTGGGATGATTAAAATCGACCAGATTTTATTCATCGATTAGTCAAAGCTTTTTTTACCAACCAATATCGTTGAATAGACAATTTACTCGTCGAATAGTTACTAAGCGACTTTGGTGAAACAAAAATATGGTATAATAATATTCAATAAATAGGGTTTATTCGAAATCGTCACTAAAGTTCACAAAAATCGTCATCAAAAGTTCAGAAATCGGGTAGTAAAGTAATCCATTATACAACGATTTCATACAAACGTAGTGTTGCCAACCTTTTGATAATTATTGTACATGTAAGATAATTGGTAAATTGGTAAATAGAAGTTCAGTGCCTTGATACATCAATAACTATTAACTGATGTATAAAATATTTATTCATCAATGGCGACAATTCTCATGAAAATAAAGAGTGATATAAACAATTTGTTTAAGAACTTTAATAATACCTATTTGCCATAAATTTATATACCTTACTTTAAAATATACAAGTATTTGGTAGTTATATTTAAAACATGTAGGCTATGCTATTTATATAAACCTATTTAATAATAATTTCTATGGAGTATTTTGCCCATTTCTGATTTTATATCACTATCGTAGTAAATTCCACAAAAACAGAAAATGCAATTGAAAAAATTCACTGCAAAAATTAAATTAGTAGTGATATGAAAATATAAACTAGTTTATAGCGCTGTTTACATATAAAAATTATTAAAGCAAAAACTAATTATTACACTTTCCATAATCTCTTACATTAAATTTTTATTTTATTCTAACTACTACTGCAGCTATTAACTTTTAGTGCTTTATATAAAACTCTCCGTTTTTGTGCCATAACCTAGGTGAACATTTTTATCAGTGTGTAACATTCTGCGATGTGAAACCTAATATGTGCGCGCGGTAAATATCCATACGATGTATACGAGAATTGATGTTTTGTGTGAAAATTAAAAACAAACACAATCACAGGTATGGAAATCCGCGTCGGAATTCTGAGATTATGCGAGAAACCTCGCTGTATAAAAAAGAACTCGCCGGTGACATTTTGACAGGTTTGAGCAGAATTTTAAATTTATGTCAACCCGGCTTTCCGGGCCCTGTTTATCATACGAACTGACACTAAAATATCCCCAATGACCTCGCCACAAGATTTGTAGAGATGCTGACACTTTGTATGAATTAATAAACAGAAGAGAAATAAAGTTTGTTTTAAATACAGACCGTTTACAAAATCAAGAACTGTTCTGATAATGAAGATTTAAGACAAAGAATATCTTCTTCACAATTCTTTATAGTTCAGCATATTGTTTTATCAGATATATTTTGAAATTTATCCAACTAGTCAGGTAAAACGGTTTCTACTGCTGAAAGGAACAAAATAGTGGGGAGCCAAGCAGGCGAACCTATCATTTCCTTGAGGTGGTAAACAGGTTTGGCGAGTATTGTCAAAATATTGTAACAGCCACGTGCGTGAACTCTAAATTTTTGTAATTCAGTATTTCCTATGAATGAACGCTGAGACTGTTGCAAATTGTGGATCTGCGGCTGACAATCTTCCACTCAGTATTTTGCAGAATACTGTAGAAAAGCGGAATATTACCAGCAAAAGTGTGTATAAGTTGCCAATAGGAAGTGAATCGAGAGGGATTCTCAGCCCGATCGTGAAGACGAACAGTCGTGTAATTTTGTTCAATTATTTGTTTTGTAGCTTAATTTCATTTTATTCTTTACCTTGTATAAATTTTAGTTTATTTTTTATCTCCCGTTACCCTTGGTAAGGGAGGTATAGGGATATTGCTAAAAACCGCATATCGAGATTTTGGTAAATGACCACGTTTTAAGGTCCTTACAATCCAATTTTAACATTTTCACGATGATGTCTGTGTGTATATGTGTATGTGTATGTGTGTGTGGATCCTCTTTACGCTCTAAGTGCCATTTAAAATTTGAAACATCTGGCGTCGGTCGGGATCGAACCCGGTATTTAAATTTAATTTAATTTTATGTATTTACATGAATAAAAATTAAATTAAACGGGAGGTATTTTGTTGGCCACATCAGATTTTTTTTGTATAATTTTTGTGTATATATTTTGCTAAACTCAATTATAAATTAGTTTATATTTTTTTCCCCAAATTATTTAATTAATTGGTCATGAACACTGTCAACTCCTTTCCAGTGTCAGCACAGGCCAGAGTAGTGACACAGGTAATTATATTCTTACTGTGGCTGTCTGACCTTTAATTTACGTCAACGAGGGTGCTATTTACTACACCCTAGGCACCCTCCGTTACAATATACTCGCACTCGCAAAAGTGCAGTTTCTAGACTAGTGATACAAATAAATATTGACATTAAAAATTTTTAGTTGTCATTTGTAAAGTAAGCTTTGGTCGTTGTTTTTATTTAGTTGCCGCCTCGCCCACTGATTAATAAGTAATCACTATCACTTACCGATTAGTAATTTGTACATAAAACGCACTGCCTTGAAAACTCTGTAGGTAAATATTTAAAAAATCTGATGTGGCCAGCACAATACCTTCCGTCAATCCTGTGTATTATGTATAAATTCCATACATAAATTTTCTTGCAAAAGATTCTAAATTTTTGGTATTATGTGATTCCCTTTCTCGGCAACTGAATTCCGTACTCCTGATAACAAACAAACCACATGAAATAAGAAAATTATGAAATTCTGAATGAAAAATTATAACATTTGTCAGTCATGGACATAATTAATTGCTGTCATTTTGACACGGGTCCCCATATCTGCTTACCAAAGTCAGCAAAGTCATGTTACTGCACGAGCCCTATACATATTTTTTTTGCAAAAGATCCTATACTTCCAGTAAAGTTATTTCATACACAAACTATGCAAATTGCACTTGATACTGACATCTTCTTCTTCTTCTTTAGTTTTTCTCATTCGTTAGGGGGTCGCTATTTTTTATTTTCTTTTTCCACTCATTTTTGTTTTGCGTGTCGTCCTCATTCAGTTCCTTTTCTCTCAAGTCTTCTGCAATACAGTCTTTTCATCTTATTTTGATCTTCCTATGTTTCTTCCACCTTCTATACCTAAATATATTCATCTCTCCTCATGACATGTTCAAACCAATGTAATCGTCTCTCTTATATCTAGAAACTTCTAACACTAAAGTTACTTCCCTTATTCTTTCATTGATTTACATTTTATTGATTTGAATTACTTGAATATATTAGCAGTTTCCATGGTTAAGTTAGCATAGCTGGCTGAATTATGAAATTTATATGAAATTTATTATTTTTATTCTTCTTTAATTCTATATCTGTTGAATAGCAAATATATAATGCAATCAAGTCGTATAGACAATAATATATTGTTTAAGTTATAATAACATTTAATTGAGTTTTTCACGAAAAACTATTAAAATCTTCAAATGAGGGTACTTCCGGTTGACCAATTATAACCAAAATCTAATCAAGTCTGCATATGGTTGTAAGGAAGAGGAATACGCAAAAATTGTAATTTTTGGAATTCTAGTATTGGAGATATCGTTGACGAAACCGCGGTCACACACACATACACACACACGAACACACACACATACAGACATCATCGTAAAAATAGTAAAATCGTAATGTAAAGACCCTAAAACGTGTTTATTCAATGAAAACTCACCACCGAATTTTTTGACCAAAGACAATACCTTCCTTACCTATAGGTGACGGAAGGTAAAAAAAAAACCGGCTGTGCAAAAAGAAAATGAAATACTGATATTACCAATACATTTCACAAGCTATATATATCTATCTGATATGTATAATATTGTGAAATTTATATGGATTGTAATATGTCAAATACACACTACTGCTTGAGGCGTAATATAAATTATGAAAACAAAGTATGAATATTTAATTAAAATAAATTCCATTTAAATTAAAACGGTTTTCTATATAATAAAATACAAAACAAATATCACTGATACATCAATATCAAATACACATTTATAATTTTGAAGTCACCGAGAAACAAAAAACAAAACATAAATCAATGTGATGAAATAATTAATCGAGATGAAATGTACAAATTATTGTTATTAACTTTGGGCTAATTTATTACAATTTCAATTATTTGTTTATGTGTAAATATTTTGATGCTATAAATTATATAAATGATTGTTATAATACAGCTGTAATTAGTCAAATAAATTAATTATATCGGAACATGGAACTAATTACAAACAAACTGATTATTAATGATTTCGATAATTCTTGGTCGGTATTTTTTAACCAGCGTCATCCCCGAGATGAAAAATGTTTCTGATAATCACAGTGCATTTGCAGTAATCAAATATTGAGTTTGTGGGAATTTTCCATTAAAACAGTTTCAACTTTTCGACATGACATAAATTACAAGCCCAAAACTAAATTCATACTGCCAGGTTGACATTTACGTGATTTTTGTCGAAGTGGTTTTGTTTAATCCGCTCTCCATTTGATGCTTTTGCGATGATCAAAATTTACTACAATCAAAATTTAAATATGAATGCTGTTGTTAAATAAAATATTTTTTCTATAAATTTATTAAAAGTAGGCATTTAATGTTTGTTTTTAGGGTTAAAAATGTACTTTTATGACATCAGTGTTAAAAAGTAACAGGGTATTGTTACTTTGGCAATGACGAATGGAACAACAAATCGACAAATTTTATATGTCCAAAAATTATTAGACATACAAATATAAATCAAAATATCGGGAGTTTATTTTATCAGTAAACAGGTTATATCATTACCATAGTTACAGTATAAAATGATTTACAGCAATGTATTAAAGCGTTTATTTTATAAGTAAACATCGGGATAATTGACATAGACTAAAATAAATATTAAATTATGAATTAAAGAAACGTGAAATTATTTATTTATGTTTATACACTTAAGAACTATATTGAACTAGTCAGGAATTTTTAACTTATCAAATACTCAAAATTGGCACCATTAACTTCCAAACAATATCCTAAACGATTATGAAAAGAATTAATAGCATTCGTTATTTGCTGGGGAATAATATTTTGTGAAGCTCCACTAATTCTGTTTTTACCTCTCGCTAAGAGAGGTATTGGATTCATGCTAAAAATCGCATATCCAGATTTTATTGAATAAGCACGTTTTAAGGTCCCTACAATCCGATTTTAACATTTTTACGATGATGTCTGTGTGTGTGTGTGTGTGTGGATGTATGTGTGTATGTATGTAGGATGTTGGAAGGACGATTGCTCAAAAACTATAAGACTTTAAATTTGTTTAACTACGTATTTCCCAATCGGACATTCATGGGAAGATCTGAAAAGGTTTTGGTAACAATTGGACAACCGGAAGTAGAAGATTCTTGAAAAAAAATCTTCTAAATAATATTTTTTGAAATTTTTTCTTGGTAACATTAAAGAAAATTAAATTCTCTATCTGATACATTTAAATATTTTATAATATATTCTACAGATTTAGAGATAAAAGAAATATAATATATAAAATAGTCTGTTATAATAAATTTTACAGCCGAAAGATTGGCCATGGAAAATAGTTGAAAATTTATTTAAATTTATAACTGACAGGTAAATGTCAGTGTCAGAAATCCGGAGACATTACTGAAGACTTTTCAGGGAAGTACATACATACATTATATTATTTCTTAATGTATTAATAGTTAAATATTTAAAATTATAGGTATATTATATATATCCTTCCTTCAAAAATACTGTCAATCCTGACAATGAATTGGAAACATTTCGAAAAATTAGAAGAGGACACAATTTCTTCATAAAATGAATTTAAAATTAAACAATCTAAATATAAGGAATAGATATATGTAAGTAGAATTTTTGGTATAGAGTGTAGGTATACAAGAAATGTTAAATACAATAGGGCGCGAGCAGCATTTTGTCGGCCCTGACAAGCAGATATGGGGGCCCATGTCAGAATGATAGCTAGTAATTATGTATATAGATGTTAAGTATCAAAATTTCTCATTCTAAATTTAGTGATTTTCCAATTCCATGTGGTTTATTTTCCTCGACAAGTAAATTCCACAGTCCTGGTGACAAATTAACTACGTGTATTTAGAAAATCTTGAAATTCTGAATGAAAAATTGACAATTGACATCCATGTACATAATTACTAATTATCATTCTGAAACGGACCGTCACATCTGCTTGTCAATGCCAACAATGTAACATGACTGTTCGCGCCCTATACTTATGTAACCAAAAAAGGAAGTGGCGAGAGGTATTGTGCTGGCCACAACAGATTTTTTAATTGTTCAATTTTCATTCTCTCACCATTATACACATTTTTTAAGTGTCCTCAAAAAAAGAATTATTTGGTGCAAGCTATAATTATTATAGATTTTTGAATTGGTGCTGGGCAGGGTCTGGGTCGATTATTAAATGTAGCAGCAGATACATCTGAAACTTATCTTAGGCTTATACTTGAATTATACCTGTTGCAATCTGCAATTTTATAAAAAAAAAACCATTTTGAAATGTGACAGTTTGACGCCGAAATGTGGTTATTAAATAAAATACAGAACATAAACTAAAAGGTTATATAATTTCAATTGAAAAAATGTTTATAGAAAATATAGTGTATGATATACGTGTTAAAAATGATATTATTTCGTTCGAAGGTTTGGACCACCTCGCTTCGCGTCGGGTTCCAAACTCTCTTCTCACAAAATAAAATGTTATTTTTAACACATATAAATAACTATTGTATGTAAATTTTTAACGTAAAACTAATGTAGGTATATTTCTCACTTAATCAAGTAAGTAGATATACAGAGATGATTCTAGATCAAAGGTCACCCTGAAATTTAAATGGAATAGGTTCATCATTACCAACCCTGTGGGTGTATCTTCAACCACTCTTTTGGTGTTGGGGTAGTTTTTGTGCGGAGTTAAAGATCAATTTAAAAAAATTCTTCCACTAAATTTGTTCTGCCTAAAAAAAAAAATCTTAAGTCCTCTCTTCCTCATATCTAATTCTCCCCGGTTCTAAGCACGTTGCACCGGTGTGTATACACGACGCTTATTACCCGCTTGTTACCCGGAACAGCGTCGGTGTCGGCGTCTTGTAACCAGGCAGACACAGCCAACTATTCACCCAGTTAATCCGGTTAAGAAACACTACAAGTGCTCGTGTCTTAGCTCTCAACCTAGGTGTTGCGGATATGTTTGTATTACGCGAGTCTTCTATTTTTACCTCTCGCTAAGAGAGGTATTGGATTCATGCTAAAAATCGCATATCCAGATTTTATTGAATAAGCACGTTTTAAGGTCCCTACAATCCGATTTTAACATTTTTACGATGATGTCTGTGTGTGTGTGTGTGTGTGTGTGTGTGTGTGTGTGTGTGTGTGTGGATGTGTGTGTGTGTGGATGTGTGTGTGTGGGATGTTGGAAGGACGGTTACTCAAAAACTATAAGACTTAAAATTTGTTTAACAACGTATTTCCCAATCGGACATTCATGGGAAGATCTGAAAAGGTTTTGGTAACAATTGGACAACCGGAAGTAGAAGATTCTTGAAAAAAAATCTTCTAAATATTATTTTTTGAAAATTTTTCTTGATAATATTAAAGAAAAATAAATTCTCTTTCTGATACATTTAAATATTTTTATACATATTTTATAGATTTAGAGATAAAAGGAATATAATATATAAAATAATGTTGTAATTAATTTTTCAACCGAAAGGATGCCATGAAAAATAGTTGATAATTTAAATTATTTGTAACTGACAGATAAATGTCAGTGTCAGAAATAATGAGTAATGAAAGAAAAATGTATTTGGAGAATCCCTTAATTCTTGATCTGTGACTATTATGGAGATGACAAGTCTAGGTTGAAGGACTTAAATTTGTTTCAAACATTATGGGACAATATATACACCAGTACTGTAGACTAGAGTAACTTTGAATTGCGAAAAAGCTATCAAATTCTTCTCAAGTAAGTTGTAAATATTGACAAAATTACACATCGATATAAGAATAATCGGAGTGCAATCTATCCGTCACTTTATTAAAGGGAATTAAGGTTATTTAGATATAACAAGTATGAAAAAATAAAATGTAAAAGAAGATATATAAGAATAGATGCACAATCCAGATATATACATTTTAGACCGCCCAAAATTAATGTTTTTAGTAGAAGAATATGAAGAGAAAGTAAACAAAGTTATTCGAATTGAAAATTGCTGTTACCAGCCTAATATTTATATATGGTAAACTCTACTTTGTAATTTATTGTAACATAATTTATGGTAAATATCTTTATGTTGAGACATGCTATTATTGAATAATAAAGAAGTTTATATGTCATAGATTTATATGAATATATTATTTGTATTTATAAAAATAATCTTTGCTTTATGCATACAGCGAGGTAAAATATACGGCGAGAGGTTATGTGCTGGCCACATCAGATTTTTTTTTTAGTTTTGTTGGATATGGTCGTGTTAGCGGATATTATATATAGAGTAAGAGTAAATAGATAAACCCCAAATGACAATTAAACTACTGCTTACTTATGTTAAGTTTTATCCTACTGCTACGTGGTGTAAGGGTTTTACTATAAAATGCAAGTATAACGTAACCTAGCTTTCAGGATTGTAGCCACCAGCTGCCAGTTTTTAAACAGTGGAGTCGGGAGTGAGTTAGTGTGGTTTTAAATTATAAAAGTAAAACCAAACTAAATGTAATTATTAGTATATCATCAGAAAACAACTCAATTGTTATTTAAAATATGCTTATGAACGATAATTTGGATATTCCTAGAAATACAATAATTTAAATTCAAGTCGAAGTACATTACTTTAATTGAATGCGACTGTCAGGATGGATAATTGAGATAGTTTATAAATTTATATTTACACATAATAAATAACCAAATAAATTGTTTATTACATTGGCTATTAATTACAGGATCAATATTTAATGCACTTTTATTTAGATTGAAATAACAACTAGAGTACAATATGCGAAAGAGGCACATTAAATTCTGGGAAACTATGTAGGTACTCCTGTTCAATTAGATAATAAAATAATATTAACAAATTTACATATTAAATAGAAAAATCGGCTGGGTGTTTTATAAAACGACTGTTTTTGTAATTTGCCTACGACATAACGCAATTTAGGCGTTTAAGATAATTAATGAAATGCTTTGGCAAAATGTGTATAACAGATGGTAACTTAGTAAATTTGACAATATGACCGCAATATATTCTTCGTTTTATAAATCACTTAGCCATTTTATAAAATGACAAGCTAGTTTGTAAAATACGAAAAATTAACGATCTGGCTTTGTTTTATATAATGCTTAGACATTTTGTGAAAAGACGGATCTTTTAATCTGGCTACATACTATATTCTGTTTTATCTTTATAAAGTATACCCGGTGTTTTTTTTATCGTATATACAGGGAACCCCCTCCTTTAACTTTTTTTCTATAAGTAATAGGAAAAATGGCTCATATAAAAGTTTTATTATTTTAAATATAATATTTGACGACAGATGTGGATATTTTTTATAAAGTCAGGCTTATGAGATACAACAGGTTTCAAGAACTTTTTTATGGCGAACTGAAATAACAGTTTTTGAATATTAATTAAAAATATTAATAAAAATATTTTAATAATTCTTTTTTTTTATTATTTGGATACGAATTTTACTATATCACAAAATATTTTTTTAAGATTAATGCACACATTTTCCTTTATTTATTTATATTTATAAGTGTTTGGCTTCTCAACAGGAAAATTTCCCAATTAAAGAGAAGCTCAAGCGTTACAATTAAATACAGTGAACATGATCATAATATGACATATAAAAACTAGTAAGCAAATGTTTAGAAAAAAAAATCAAAGAGCAAAACATATTTAAATGAGGAATATAACTAACAAAATTTAAATGAGCGTTTGAAACATTGTAAACTTTTAGAAAATATATTTCGCATATATTGAAGTTGTACAGGTGTGATATTCTTATGATGGGGGAATTTAGGATAGAATTAGTACGACAGAAAGAATGACTGAATAAAATTCTTGTTCTAGTACCATAATTGGGTACTCTGAGATGAAATGATGATAATAATTCTGGTGAATCGACAACATTGTTAAAAAGTTTATGTAAGAACGCAAGTTAGCTTAACCTTCTTCTATTTTCGAATAACAATAATTTGGCCTGTATGTTGGAAACTTACGATTGAGAATTTTTTAAAAAAATCGTTGAATCGCTTCAATGCGATTTATATAAATATCATGCTGTGGGTTCCCACATACAGAAGCAAACTCCAGTTGACTTCTAACAAGAGAGTGGATGGATGTCTAAATTAGAAAGCTTAACATTTTGTAAGTCTTTGTTGATGTGAATATCAAAAATTAACTTGTTATCTAGTATCACACCTAAATCCTTTACATAAATAGTTTGGTTGATTACATTTAAGTAATATACTTTGTTATAAAATTTCACACATTTACTGGAGATTTCATTCAAAACTATTGTAAAAAGAACCTATGCAACACAATTGTAGAGTAGTATTAAAATGATCAGCAAATGAAATAATCTCGTTTTGACATTGGTTTAAATTAAATCAAAGCAATAGCCCTATTTATTATGTAAATGTTATAATAATATTATTCCTGTCAGATATAGTGCGGAATATATGGAGCATAATTAAATTGTATAGTCCGGTAAATAAATCATCTA
Organism: Harpalus rufipes; assembly: GCA_951394225.1. Lineage (NCBI taxonomy): Eukaryota > Metazoa > Arthropoda > Insecta > Coleoptera > Carabidae > Harpalus > Harpalus rufipes. The sequence continues at coordinate 40,046,513 of OX596283.1, forward strand.
TATGCGAATGCACTAGGCCGGAGCCGGAGTAAGTTGAGGTATTCGAGTGTGAAGCAGGAAATTTAACTCGGTTTGCTTCCTGTTCTCGCGTCACTTGTCAGCCCATCTTTGACTTCAGCGACCGATCAAATGTTACAAATTAAATACAGAATGACTCAACTGAGAAAACTCAATTACTCTGTCACCTTCGCCAAAGAGGAAAGAGATTTTTTCATTTAACGCTCTAGTTTTTTGATAAATAGAGACAAATTTGGTTCACATATACTATACGATAACATTTTTACCTCTCGCTAAGAGAGGTATTGCATTTATGCTAAAAATCGCATATCCAGATTTTATTGAATAAGCACGTTTTAAGGTCTCTACAATCCGATTTTAACATTTTTACGATGATGTCTGTGTGTGTGTGTGTGTGGATGTGTGTGTGTGTGTGTGTGTGTGTGTGTGTATGTGTGTATGTGTGTGGGATGTTGGAAGGACGGTTACTCAAAAACTATAAGACTTTAAATTTGTTTAGCTACGTATTTCCCAATCGGACATTCATGGGAAGATCTGAAAAGGTTTTGGTAACAATTGGACAACCGGAAGTAGAAGATTCTTGAAAAAAAATCTTCTAAATATTATTTTTTGAAAATTTTTCGTGGTAATATTAAAGAAAATTAAATTCTCTATCTGATACATTTAAATATTTTATTATATATTCCATAGATTTAGAGATAAAAGAAGTATAATATATAAAATAATCTGTTGTAATAAATTTGACAGCCGAAAGAATGCCATGAAAAATAGTTGATAATTTAAATTATTTGTAACTGACAGATAAATGTCAGTGTCAGAAATAATGAGTAATGAATTAAAAATGTACTTGGAGAATCCCTTAGTTCTTGATCTGTGACTATTATGGAGATGACAAGTCTAGGTTGAAGGACTTAAATTTGTTTCAAACATTATGGGACAATGTACACCAGTACTGTAGACTAGAGTAACTTTCAATTGCGAAAAAGCTATCAAATTCTTCTCAAGTAAGTTGTAAATATTGACAAAATCGGAGTGCAATCTATCCGTCACTTTATTAAAGGGAATTAAGGTTATTTAGATATAACAAGTATGAAAAAATAAAATGTAAAAGAAGATATATAAGAATAGATGCACAATCCAGATATATACATTTTAGACCGCCCAAAATTAATGTTTTTACTAGAAGAATATGAAGAGAAAGTAAACAAAGTTGTTCGAATTGAAAATTGCTGTTACCAGCCTAATATTTATATATGGTAAACTCTACTTTGTAATTTATTGTAACATAATTTATGGTAAAATATCTTCATGTTGAGACATGCTATTATTGAATAATAAAGAAGTTTATACGTCATAGATTTATATGAATATATTATTTGTATTTATAAAAATAATCTTTGCTTTATGCATACAGCCAGGTAAAATATACGGCGAGAGGTTATGTGCTGGCCACATCAGATTTTTTAATAAAGCAAAGAAAAAACAGTACGGAAAACCGACATCGGCTGTAATATACAGACAGGATAAGTCTGGGAAGACGCCCCCACTTTAACTTTTTATCTTCCGTTACCTTTAGGTAAGGATGGTATTAAATGTGGAAAAAATACTGTACTCTTTTTTCCTCCCAATTACTGAAGAAAAACAAAAAAAATACTGTACGCTTTTTTCCACATTTATTTAATTTCTACAATAACATGAACGTCTTCATTAAACAAGGAAGGTATTGTCTTTGGTCAAAAAATTAGATAGAGAGTTTCTTATGAATATGCACGTTTTGGGGTCCCTAAAATACGATTTTACTATTTTTACGATGATGTCTGTATGGATGTGTGTGACGATCGTTTCGGATCGCATAACTCCAATACTACGATTCCAAACTTTAGAATTTTTCCGTATTCCTCTAGTTTGGATGCATATGCAGACGTGATTAGATTTAGGTTATAATTTTTCCACCGGAATTACCCCCATTTGCAACTTTTAACAGTTTTTCTTGAAAAAACGCAGTTAAATATCATTGATATTTCATACTCAATAGATATTGAGTTAAAGAATTATTAAATTTCATACATCAGCCAGCCAAGCAAACCATGGAAACTATTAATATATTTAGATAACTCAAATTGACAGATTAATGAAAATTAAATGACTGTGGCCGGAAGGAGGGTGTTGAGATAAATATTGGGGAAGTCACGGAAAGACAGGTATAGAATTAAATGATAAGGGAAATGGCTCGAGTAATAGAAGTTTCTAGATACAAGAGAGACGATAACATTGGTTTGAACATGTCATGAGGAGAGATGAAAAATATATTTGAAGAAGTATAAATAAATAAGGTAGATGAAACAGAGGAAGACCAAAGATAAGATGGAAGGACTGTATTGCGGAACACTTGAGAGAAAATAACTTAATGAGCACGACACGCAAAACAGAAATGAGTGGAAGAAGAAAATAAAAATAGCGACCCATAACGAATGGGAACAGCTAAAGAAGAATATATCAGTGTCAAGTATTATTTGCATAGTTTGTTTTTGAAACAATTTTACTAGAAATATAGGATCTTTGTCAGTTATAGACATAATTAATAGCTGTCATTTTGATACGGGCCCCCATATCTAATTGCCAAGGCCAGCGCCCTGAGGAATTCGTCCATAATACACAGGATTGACGGAAGGTTAATGAGCTAGCCACATCAGATTTTTAAACATTTGTTTTTGTTTATTGCTTATTTATTGTTATTTATATCATTATTTGCCATTGATTATTGCGTATTAATTTATAACCTAATTCATGTGAAACTTTATTTAACATGTAATATTTTAACTGTCGACAAAATATGTCCATTGGAATTTGGAATATATCCATAAAGTGTAGATAATTCTGACCCGATCGAGCAGTGTAATAATTTCTGTTAATAACAAAATTTGATCTCTCGTTCAGTGAGTGAGTTAATAATTGAGCTGATACTGTCAATAAGAAAATTTATACCTTGTTTTAATCGTGATATATGATACCGTATATAATCTAAAATAATACAAAGGCATTAAAAGTTTGCACCAATTAAGGAATTTTGTGGAAGTTGAAAGGCAATTCTGTGGGGTTGAAACATGGCGAAGACGAGAAGGCGTGTTCACTTTCATTGTCCATTTGCACCATAAAGCCACAATTGTATTAGTGTTGATTTATTATTAGTTGGAAATAATAGGTTTTCTTCTTTTTACCTTTTTGTACGCGAGGGAAAGAATGGAACCAGCGATTCTCAACAAGGTGGATTTATTTCTTTCTGTTACTTTTATTCAGAACATTATAGTTATACTCTAAATAAAATTACATTCATTATTCTTTAATTCTTTAAGGATCTGTTATTGACATATCGTTCATTATGAATTATAAATTAATAAGGTTCATGTTCAGATCACGTCGAAGTTATCATAATTTATGTTTTCGGTCGTTATATATGCATTTGTAAAAATAATCCTTTAAAATGAAGAACTAAATTGTAAAACCACAAAAAAATTATTACTAGTGGAATATTTTCATATTTTCTCGTATTAGAGGATCTCCGAGAAAGGTTATTTCCAGTGTCGGTTTGTGCCTTTTAGGAATGAGGAGGCAAATTTTGTACTCAAAACGATCAACTCATGAAAAATGCTAGAAGTAGTCGGAGTTCTTGCCTTCTATGCTATGTTTTCTCTCTGTTTAACTCATATGCTGCTTCTTACTTCTTGTAACTGTGTCATGGTCAAAATTAGCTATATGTTCGTTTTAAAGGGAGATAGGTGGAGACAAATTTTAAGTTTGTCTCAGGTCACTAGATTCATTGAATAATATTGATTTCTCCTTTTAAACAACGCATATAATGGAACAAAAATGACTACTAATATTTTTTAATATTACATATTAAATAGTATATAGCACATTTTCATTATTTCTTGAGAGGGGGCTGTGCCTCCCTTGCCTAATCTGACGGACCTCCACTGGTGTTTCAGTTTTAATTGGGCCGTATTCATTTAATTTTTAATCTACGTGTTTGGTTGTTACTTTAAGTTAAACGATATATCTTGACGTTTATTATTTTAAAAGTTTAGAGTACTATATTTCAGGGACAAGTTCTTTGGAAAGAAAATGAGCAGGAAGGCTAAGAACATCTAATGCAATAATTGAATTATTTTGTCAAACCTCAAATACTAGACAAAAATTCACCCTGATCGTAATAACTAATAAAAATAATAATGCATATTTCAAATGGTTTAGAATCCGTAGCAAGGAAAATACTTCTTGAAGTAAGTATTATAGGACTCTTGCAAAAGCTGCGTGTCCATTTATACAACACGAGTACTAAAAATTAGCCTATATTAATTGTTCTGTCACTATGGTCATATATGCAGTCAATCCTTGTCACAAAGTGATCCTAGTCAGTAAGCCATCCAGATATTAACTGTGCTTAGTCTTGATTGACTCTATAGATAGATCACAAACTAATCCTCGGATTAATGGTAACAATGCAATTAGCAAGGATCAATTATTATTATTCCATTTTTACCTTCGCAAATCAAGATGAAACATACACAAATGTAATCACTTAAGGGACCTATATGTAGTTATATTAAGGTCCTGTAAAAAATATTCCAACATTTATAAAATGATTACCTAGAGCAACATTTCTTAAACATCATAAATATAAATATTTATAACTTTGAATGTATGCTCAATATTCCTATTGGAAAGAGCAATTTATTAATCAACCTAAAGCGATATTTTATTGATATTTCATTTTATCTTTTTAAAAAACAATACTTCTAACGGCCGAATTCACCATTAATTGGTTGATTAATAATCAGCTGATTAAGAAATCAAGCTGATTTGTAGATCAACGTATGTAATAATTCACCAACTTGATTTCTGGATCAAGGAATTATGATCAACAGATTCACAGTTTTGTTTTGGTTTTTGAGAGTTAATGTAACTGTCATGTAATTTTTTTCGTGGTAATTGTACTTTCCGTTAAGAATACATTAACATGTAAGTTTTTAATTTATTTATAAAATATGTTTTATAGTTTTCCTATAATAATATTTTATTACTTCCTTGTACGTAAGTAAAGGAAGTATTGTAATCGCGAAAAATTTCGGTTTTCAGATTTCAGCGGAAATCCATTTTGACTAATTTCGTCGTGACGTCTGTACGTACGTACGTACGTATCTCGCATAACTCAAAAACGGTAAGCCGTAGAAAGTTGAAATTTTGTATTTAGGACTGCTATAACATCTAGTTGTGCACCTCCCTTTTCTGGTTATTACATAATTTCCAGAAGTGGCACTTTATATGAAGCCTATAATAGATTTTAATGAAAAACTGTTTTAAAATATAATCCAAAACTTTTCAAATTTGGTATACAAGACTTTTATGTCAATCGAAATAACATAATATATTTTGGTTAAAATAGGCTAATCGGAAGTGGTGCAATGATAAAATGATTTTATTTTGATTTTAGAAATAAATGCTTCAAATAAAAGTTTTAGAGAATTAATTTCTGCGTCTAGCACATCAAGTATTATTAAATTAGCACTTTGTATAAGCGAGATATGTAAATTTAAAAATTATATACTTTTTGTTTTTCTAATAAAGCTTGCTATGGATTAGGACAAAAAAATAAAATAAATGTTCACGTCAAATTACGTTAAATACATGCAATTTTATGATTCGTACAAATTTTATATTTTTATTGTGAAATTAGTCATATTCATTGTTGTAATCAAATATTTCTTTGTTGTAATCAAAACTCTCTTTAAAAAGAACCGGGTTAGATTAATGTTAATTTAAGAATGATAGTAGTAAATGAAATATTTTGTAATTTAGTTATTAAAAAAATATGTATAGTTTAATAATCGTACAAGGAAGTCGTGTGGTGTCCACATCAGATTTTTTATTATTTTTATATAGGTAGAAATTACACTGATTCTAATATAGGAATGTTTTTAAATATAGTGAAAATTAAAGATATAAAAGTATATTTGAAAGTAATAAAACCAATGCGGTTTTAACTAAAGATAAAGAAGAAGCGTGAGACAAAGTTACAAATGAGTACAACAGCCAGAACCCTGACATAGCTATAAATGTCAAAATTATAATTCAAAGATGTGATCAGTCCTTGACTCATGGAATATGACGAATCAGTTGATTATTGATTTTGATTAGTAGATTAACTAGATTTTTAATGGTGAATTGGATTGATTCAGAATCAGCGTTAATTTGTGGATCAACACATGATTAAGAAATGGTGAATTTGACCGTAAATGTAATGTTTTGATTATTGGTTTGCAAAACAACCGACGGTGTTTATATGTTTTGCCCAAATGTATTTTATCTTTTAAAGATTTTGACATGAAACAAATACAAGTATAATCTGTGTTTATTAATCTTCCAGCCTACGCTTTTTCAAGGAAATCAACTGAGAAAGGTATTTGCACTAACTTAAAGGTCAACAATCCATTTAAAAATAATTTTGTGGGATTATATTAAGAGATAAAGCAACCAATGTTAATCACATTAAAATTTGTAAAAAAAATAAGTACCTGTTTTGCAAAGACCAATGCAAAGAATGCCTAAAATTTGCCAAGCCGTTATTAAAACCAGACGTGATATTTTCGAAGATAAAAATTGATTCGTAAAATTTGAGCATTTCCCGTTAATTGTAGGGGCACTGTAAAATTTTGAGGTCGAAACAATGAAGATTAATCCCCAATTGAGTCGCTGAATCTTCTTTTCAGTTGATTTAGGGTAGGAAGGTCAAATTTTGATAGGACAGATTCAAGTCAGTTCAGGCATCTGTGTTGCACTGTAAGTTTGTTTGGTAGATGCCTGTACCTTTGTAACATGTTTAGACCGTTAGGATTGTTTTGAACTGTATATTATGCGATCAATTGGACTTGACATTAGTTAAACGTAACAATGTCATAAATGTGATATTTCAAAGGAATCGTAGGTAAACAGTATCAAAAATAAAATGTTCAGTTTTACTCTGTTTTGTAACTTTGAATGGTACTGTACATTGTTACTGCGAATCAAATTTGTTAATTAATATTATTATATTTTACAATTCCGCAATACATAAATACAGGGTTATCTCAAATATAAATAGCATGTTAAAGATAGATAAATAAATGTGTGAAATACAAAACATAACAAAAAATTACAATTGATTTAAAGCATGAGTTGCGCCCGTACTTATAAAATTGAACGAAAATTAGAATTTTCTTTGATTGAATGAATTTTTCACATTTCTCAGATATTTTGATTGTTTCACAGCAACCAGCACCCGAAGAGTTTTTCCGCAGCTAGAATACTGGTTCTAAAGCCGTATTCTTTCGTTGGATCAGATCCAACTGATCGTATGGATTAGATCTGATCAGATCACGTGAACGCAGATGAATTTATTCGAAAGAACACAAGTATCTGTCAAAATCAGTCGGAAAAACGAATTTAAATTTTCTACATTTACCATTGTTTATTCTTGTTTAAATTTCTTTTAGAACTATTAAAAAAATCTTTCAGAATTCATTACTCGATTAAAATGATATAACTTTTTTAATTTTAGTTCTGTTTATTGTTTTAAAAACCGACTTTTCGGCAACATGAACCGCTGCCTTCTTCAAGGAACCTTGAATGTAACCTCTTATTGACATAAAATATGACAGATTCTTCCGCCGCTTCCGCCATTTTTGAATCTTAAGTGATATGATCTTTCTAATCCAAGTTTTTGTTGGAGTAGATGGCACTGATCTGGATTACTTGGTCTTGAGGTGGGGATACTGATCAGAAATCGAAAGAACATGCAATTTACTGATCCATGTAACATGGATCTGATCCAACGCAGAAAAATAATACGACTTATATACCATATTTCTAGGGGAGGTAATGGCATAGGGATGCGAAATTTTTATTTCAAGTGTTATTCTGTTGTCGCCAGTTGCAATGATCATGATCACTCACACTGCTAGAAACTCCGGAAAAAATATATGTTGTATTTTAAATTATATAAAAACTAATATCTTTCTATGATTATTAGCTCCACCTTAATTTAGTCAGATACAAAATAACATACATGTAAATTCGTTATCATATCGCACTATTTTCTACAGAAAAATGAAGATTGTGTCGATTGTAGAAAAATGTGGAAATTTTATAAAGAGTTTTGAGTGAAACTACGATAATAAATAACTTTTTGTTCGCAGCTTTAAAAAAAAGATCCCAAGAAACTAAAATAATTTTCTGGGACCTGCAAAAATTAGAGCAATATTCAGTGAACGTTACCTGTTTTTGTACTTTATTTTATAATTAAATAAAATGTCATCACAGCATATTACCTATTGTTGGGTGCGTCAATCTGCTTTGTACATAGATATCGCTAATGATACTATTCGTACCATATAGGTGTTTCCCAGGTGTCACCTCAAGATTGGAAAATAAAATGTAATAAATGTAATTGACAAAAAAATATATGACAATATATGAGAATCGCCAAACGCGAGACATAATTTAACAAATATTAAAATATTACCACATTACAATAGACAGACGATCTTATTGTAAATTTTTGAATTTGGAAGCAGTTATCGGTAGAGACTTCAGGGATTCAGAATTATCGTTATACAAAGTAGGCGCGAGATAAGAAAATGAAGCTCTGGATATTGACTTTCGAGTGTGTTTCTATTCTCTAGGTATTAACTTGTCAAAGAGATAATTAGAAGTTCTAGTGTATTGTGTATTAAACGAAGATAATTAATTCATAGTCGTTTATCAACAGATTTCATATTTCGTATTTGCGGACACCATAAGCAAAAGGTAAACAGAAATTCTGAATAAGAGTTATTCTATTTTTACCTTCCGTCACCTTTAGGTAAGGAAGGTATTGTCTTTGGTCAAAAAATTCAATGATGAGTTTTTACTGAATAAGCATGTTTTAGGGTCCCTATAATACGATTTTACCATTTTTACGATGATGTCTGTATGTATGTGTCTGTGTGTCTGTGTGTGTTTCTGTGTGTCTGTGTGTGTGTGTGACAAAAATTCCGGATCCCATAACTTCAATACCACGATTCCAAAAATTATAATTTTTTCGTATTCCTCAAGTTTACATCCAGAAGAACAGCTGATTCGATTTTGGTTATAATTGGTGAACCGGAAGTACCCTCATTTGAAGATTTAACATTTAAATTTGATTTATTGACATTTAACGTTATTATAACTTAAAGAATATATTATTCTCTATACGATTTGATTACAATTTATACTTCATATTCAATAGATACAGAGTTAAAGAATTTTAAAGAAATTAAATTTTATAATTCAACCAGCTGTGCTAAACATGGAAACTATTAATATAGTCATATAATTCAAATTGACAGATGTCAGTATGAGTAAAAAGTAAATTAATGTGGCAGTGATGAGGATGTTGAAGTAGATGTTGGGGAAAACACGGAAAGATACGGTAAGAAAATAACTCTAGTATTACAAGTTTCTAGAAAGATACAAGAAATATGATTACATTGGTTTGAACATGTCATGAGAAGAAATGAAGAATTATATTGGAACAAGAATGAATAGTTTAGTAATAGGATGTTGAAGAAACAGAGGAAGACTAAAGATAAGATGGAAGGACTGTATTGCGGAAGACTTGAGAGAAAAGGAACTGAATGAGAACAACATGCAAAAATAGCGACCCCTAACGAATGGGAAAAGTTAAAGAAGAAGAAGATGTCAGTGTCAAGTGCAATTTGAATAGTTTTTTTATGAAATAATTTTACTGGAAATTTAGAATCTTTTGCAAAAAAAATTATATATGGAATTTATACATTATACACAGGATTGACGGAAGGTATTGTGCTGGCCACAACAGATTTTTATCTGTTAAAGTTAGATTAGGTATGTAAGTATAAGTGCAGTATTCAAACGTTGATAGAATTAAAGAATTTATTAATTTTAATTTTATCTCAGTATTAAGATCTTAGCGGAATTGATATAAATGCAGAATAATCAATCTAGCAGACATTAGCTTCTTGTTAAGATGTTCTCTAAACTTCAGGTCTTCATCAACATCCAGCCCTAGAATTTTTGTAACGTATTTTAGTTCAACTTTAGTATTATCCAGTACAATATCAGGTAATATACTGCCTGTATGTCCAAAACCTGAAAGCACTGTAAGCATTTGTATCGCACTATATGGGAGGTTGCACCATATCTACCTGATAGTGAGGCAGGTTTTCCTACCCTAATGAGAGATTTGTGAATCGACCTTTTAAAAAGGAAGAATTGTTTAACTTTGGGGTTGTATATAGTTTCTGAAGCTGAAGCTACGTCAAAACTTTACAGTGTGGTTTCAATAAAAAAATAATAATTTACTATTATTTCTTTTGAAACGAATGTGATAAATACATAAAGTTCTATAACCATATTGAGTTCATTGAGTTTTGTTCGACATAAATTGACTTCTCAAAATTTTCGTCGTCATATTTCTCTCGAAAGGATTAAGTAAGGAAGAGAGTCATAACAATAAAGGAAAATTAATAGCCGATGGCTCCATCTGAAGTTTTTGTGTCCGTTAAGTGAAATAGTAAATCAGGAAGTCCGTTTACATCTCCCATTACATCGTTGTGTTTGCTGAGGAGAAAATAAGGACTCTTCCTGAAACTTAGCTTTCTGGTCCTTGAGCAGTGAAGTACGCATGTCCTGTTAACTAAACAAGAGAATTTCTCGCTTGGCTGTGCCCATTATTGTTCTTATGGCAAACCTGTAGATTTCGTCTGACCTGCCAAGATTAACTCGATAATCAAACTAATGGATAGAGCGACTGCGAGTGCGAGGCAAGACAAGGCGAGCACAAAAGCGCGAGAGCCGATTTCCACAACGAGAACGACTAGGGATTTTCAAAGTTTTCACAGTAAACTTTCCCGGCATTGTTTCAGGACTTAGTAAACCAACTACTTACAACTAAATCTGGAATATTCTTTCATCTCAAACTGTAGTTTAAATTTGTGTTGAAAAGTCTTAGTAAGAAATTTTAAATAACAATGAGATAAAAGTCAAATATATCAACGAAATTGTGAAAAATTCATGTTAACCATCGCGAATATCTTTCGTTCTTTTTACGAATTTAAATATGTTTGTAATATTTCATATTTAAAATACAGAAGAAGCTAAATTAACATGAGCCCGATATCTGATCTTCCATAATTTCCGAAGTATAAAGCAATGAAAAATTATACTGTATTTCAAAAATCATACTTAACATGTTTCACAAGATTTTAGTCTCTGAATAACCTCTTGGTCATTTATCAAAGACTCGCCCACCAAACGCGTGCCACTCTTATTGGAGCACATCAGTGTGCTGTACTGAAGCCTCTTGGAGGCACTGACTAGGTTGAGTGGAATGATGATAAACCATTCCAAGATGACTGCAGATGTAACCAATTACAGAGCCATCTAGTCAGGGCCTCTTAAGACCGAAACGCGTCTGTGGTTCTGGTTGAGTTGATCAGTCTCTGATAAATGACCGAGATGTTGAGTCAGAGACTGAGAGTATGATTTTTAAATACTACATTAGAACAGTTTCACCAAGTATCGTAATTGTACCTTATTTTAGGTTTATTATTAGTGAAAAATGAGTTTTTATCTGCTATCTTGAGTTACAACTGGATTAAACGAGACTTTTTGTTTACCTGTGTCAGGTCATCTTAGATGGGCATTTGTTTTTATAATCAAATAATTGTACTAAGTAAAATGTGGCCACCTTGAACAATATTTAATATTTAAATTACTTCTTAAACTATTAAAATTTAAGAAAAATGTTTCATATAAAATTTTATTGTATTTTTATAGTCTATTTACTTGTATAGACAAAATTTTGTTGCATCACTATATTTGTCAGTTTTTCTTCGATTCTAAAGCAAAATCGCATATTTCTCGGAAACAGTTGATTAAGATTTTTTATTCATTTTGGTCATTACTAACAAATAATAGTTGCAGTATAGTTACACATTTCAAGGCTGCAGGCGCAATAGCAAAATGTACGAGAAATTATATTGTACAGTCAAGCATGAAGCAAAGTAGCTATCAATATCTTTCGTAAGCACGAATCCTCACGAAGAGGACCGGAGGTCGCCGAGCGTCCATTCAACTTGTTGTAAGGACTTTACAAATAACCATTTATCTATAATTTTATGATTATTTATCTCTTTCATCGTGCTATCGCATGTTATGTTTTGCGCAACCCAGATGAGTTCTAAGATTGGGCAACACATAAGTTTTCGGAAATAATAATAATAATTCTTTATTGTATTTAAAGTTACATCGAACTTATTACAATTGATACATGGGGGTGACATTTTGCTTAATATTTTTATAACTTTTGCATTATATACCTTTCGTTGATGAAGATGAAATGATGAAAGACATGCACAACAACCATGCCTTACCCGGGATTCGAACCCAGGACCCTTGGAGCGTGAAGCGATTGCGCTACCGCTACTCCACCTGGGCCGGCGGAAAAAATAATTAATGCATTATACTGTGGTTTAAGGAGAATATATTAAATCTGCTTATTATTACAATAATTAACCATCTTTACATCTTTTTAAATAATTTTTAATTATCACGACAGTCTTCTGATTGATTGGTAATAGTACTTAAAATTGTCTTTTGTTGCTACTAATTATCACTACTAAATTTCTCTTTTATTAGGTACTACTAAGTTATACTTGTACTAATTTTACTTTATGAGCGCAAATAATTTAATAGTGAGTAGTTGCAATCATTAATAGTGATACTAATATTTAATAAAAGGTTATGAGCTTGGCTCATAGTTTTTAAGCTAGCAAAGGTAAATCGCATAAAAACTCACTTTTCACTGCCGTATATCTCGGAAACTATTGAAGATCGGACCCACGTTGTTTAAGCTTTTTTTACTTATTTTGGTCAGTACTACATGCCTTTAAAAAGTTAGCCTTTTTAATACCCTGGGGGCCATTAGCTCTATATTAAATATGAGTGTTAAAGCTTAATCTATGTTAAATGTAGTAGTAATAGGCAGATTCAATATACATTCCTTAACCCGCAGTATCGTCCATTAAAATTTTGACCGAAAACTTGTGTGACATATGTTATATGACCTTAAAAAAAATATGCGAAGTTAAAAAAACACTGTGTATAATTTTTTTAAAAATATTCTGATCTTCCTACGTTATATGATGCAGTTTATAACAGTTACTATCAGCACCACGGAATTGATTGCTTTGAATGAAATAACGTATACGTACTGACAAAATCAATTCGTTTGAAATATTGGTATCTCAGATGAAGTAACAACGCGCAAATTTGGTTCACAATTTTGATTTTCAATGACTAACTTTAACCATGCTTTGTTTAGCTTTAAATAAACCATTATTTTCCCTATGCTTATACACAAGAAGCGATAAACCGCTTTAAATACGATCCGAAGCTTTAATGGCTAATCTGTACCTCTCGACATTAAACCAACAGCTGTCAACATTACATTGTGGAGCTTATCTCAAGTCACTCGTATCACTTCATTTGTTTTTCGTGGGTAAGACGATAATGTGTTATTATTAGAACCATCAGTCGCTGTTGACACACGCGACAAGTGAGCATCATCCATACTCTCTTGCTTGATTATCTTTGGGATAAAGTAGCTTGCACAATAGCGCTTGGAACTAATGCAAAAGTTACAGTTATAACATACAATGGAATTTAAAATTGAATTACAAACTTTACTAGTTTTCTAATTGCGCGCGAAAAACAAATAACATTAGTCGAAAAGTTTTGTTTGGAGTTTTATTCTTATTTACTCGGCGATAAAACGAAACTTTTAACTACGGAGCGCAATTGATTTTCTATTTCCAAATGGAAATACTTGTACACTGTACAGGTGTCGTTTGATTGAACGAGTGAAATGAGCAAATATGTCAGCTAGCTGACTTCTACAGACTCGAACCCCTATTTACTGAAGGGATTTATGCGATTAATTAAATTATACAGCCGTTTCCAACTCCATCATGAAATTTATATTGCTGTACAGTTGTTGCAGTTTGTTCATTTCACTTTAGAAATATTGGATTTGCCGAGCAATATGTAATTATCTACCATGTAATTTATTATACACAATATTAGCATTGTTTCAGAATGTGCCACATATCCCAGATTAATTAAAACTAAATCATAATTTCTAGTAAAATATAGTCAACAGTAACTCATTTTCATTTTAGATATTGTGGAAACGAATAGAAATAAATTTTTGTTTTGTTTTGTTTGTTTACAATACTTTTCGTCTTCGATAACTTGAATACTATATCGCTAAAATTTACAATTATTCAAATTCCTTCTTTATACATTTACCTAAACAAAAGCTAGTATATTTTTATTTCAATTGGTCAACTGAAAATGGCGCTTTTCTTCAAACATACGCTACTTTTTTTTTTTAACAAAAAAATCTGTTAAATATAACTTTTAATTTAATGTCTCGTGGCCGTGTGTCTGAGAGTCTGGTCGCGAATTTGGAAACCCGGGTTCGATCCCGACGACGCCAAAAATTATTTCGAATTTAGTGGCACAAAATTGAATCCTGTGGTGCACTCAACACGCCAGCATTGAGTGTCCGTGAGGTGACGCCTGGAAAGCGCCCGCAAGGTACGAATATTTCGTCATTATCGCTATCTGTGTACAAAGCAGATTGGCACACCCAGCAATGGGTAAATATGCTGTGATGATATATTTATTTTAGATAGGTATGTCAAACAATATTTTTCGAATTGTTTTTAATTTGTCAAACTGTGAAAAATAGGTCAGAGACATGAATTCTAATTATTTTTTTTAATAAAAATCCATGGTAAATTTTTAATAGAAATAAATAAATATATCATCACGGAATATTACCCATTGCTGGGTGTGCCAATCTGCTTTGTACACAGATATCGGTAATGATGAAATATTCGTACCTTGCGGGCGCTTTATGTCCAGACAAAAATTAAATAAATTTTATAAATTCAATATGTTATTTTCACGTATAATAAACTAGTTTCAAGGGAACATTAATCCTGTAATTTATTTCTAAAATTCCCCTTCTTACTTTATACTTTATGGCCAATAATGTACTTGCCTCAGATCATTTTGAGTTTATTTCGCGGGTGATGCAGCATCGATAAGGACGGCTGTGAGTACACTCAGTACCACTCAGCTCATTTAGAATAAAAAGGACAACAATTTATTTAGTTTAACTGAAGTAAGTAAGTAACTGAAACGAACTTAGTTCTGAGGTTCAGAAAACGGAAAATAAAGAACATAGATAATATAAGAACATTCAGAGCAAAGTAAAAAGCTTAGTTATCGATAAAAATGTTTCAAAAATACTGTAGTAAATATAACGAAAAATATCGTGAGTGAATGACATAAATATCGCTTCGTTTGAGAAGATTTCCTTTCAAAATAAAAATTCACAAAAAAAAAAATACTGTCAATACATCTAAAGAAGTGCAGAGATGAGAAAGAAAAAAATAATAAGCAAAATGTCAATACATGTACATCATTCATAAAATATCAGACTGGCGCGTCGCCGGGATTATTATTTCAGCAAAATGTCAGCCGCTTTCCAATTTCCAGGGGAAAACGAGTAGTAAACAAGAATATAAATATCTAATGTTCATCAGATATGCCCGAGTACCTAGAGATCCGCACGAACACAAATCTAGCGTATAAAACTCTATGTTCTTCTTATCTTGCTTTTAATACCAACGCTATGCGAAATAAAAAAAAAATCTAATTAAAATTCTCTTTGCTTTATTTTCAGTTACTACTATAATGTTTTTGTTTTTTGATTTGGACTATTTTATATTTTATGCATTTTCATATATTTAATATAATATCCAGCACTTTCAAAAAAATACAGAAACCTCTACTGATTTGTACATTTCAAAAAAATAAATGTACTCAAAAGCTGTTTCGTTCATATTATTTATAATGAAAGACACAGAAAATAATAAAGCTGAATATTCATGCTATTGTTAATGTTTGGTTTCCTTTTAACCATGTTGATCGTCTGTAATAAAATAAAAATAAAATAAAGAGAGATAATAATATTTAACTGAAGGTTTCATTTGTTTCATTGTCACAGCCATTGCTTTAATCCTATTTATTAAATTATTGTTGCTTTTTGCTGTTTCAAGCAAATGAATATAAATTATAACCTAATCGTTGGATATGTAAAAAAAATATTTTCAATGGTGTATGTAACTTACCACATTGGATTCAATACAATAGTTATTTATGATATGTGATAAAAGTTAGATTTTATTTTGTAAGAAGGAAATTTGAAACTCGACGCGAAGCGGAGTGATCCACTCTTCGAACAAATTAAATCACTTTTAATACATTACAGGCCACGAACAGACATATGACCCGAGCGATCTTAAAGTGCTTGGAATCAGCTGGTTTGTGTGCGCGTGTAACTTTGGCAACAACAATTTAACACGAAAAATATTTTGACTATCGTCTTCCTTCGAGCTGTATTCTCGCTTATATCTATTCTTTACATTTAGATTTTTTACGAGTACATATAAATTCATTCTATGAAGAAATTTTGTCCTACTCTTCTAATTTTTCGAGATGTTTCCAATTCATTGTTGGCATAACAGTATTTCTGAAGGGTATGTGTAATATACCTATAATTTTAAATATTTAACTATTAATACAACAAGAAATAATATAAGAAAAAATCTTCAGTAATGTCTCCGGTTTTATGACACTGACATTTATCTGTCAGTTACAAACATTTAAAATTTTCAACTATTTTCCATGGCATTCTTTCGGCTGTAAAATTTATTATCACAGATTATTTTATAAATTATATTTCTTTTATCTCTAAATCTATAGAATATATAAAAAATATTTAAATGTATCAGATAGAGAATTAAATTTTCTTTAATATTACCAAGAAAAAATTTCAAAAAATTATATTTAGAAGATTTTTTTCAAGAATCTTCTACTTCCGGTTGCCCAATTGTTACCAAAACCTTTTCAGATCTTCGCATGAATGTCCGATTGGGAAATACGTAGTTGAACAAATATAAAGTCTTATACCTTAAAACGTGCTTATTCAATAAAATCTGGATATGCGATTTTTAGCATGAATCCAATACCTTAGCGACAGGTAAAAAACTTAATATTGTGTTTTAAAAAAAGCAAAATCCAATATTATTTATATTTGGAAGTTATCTGCAAAAAAAAGTACAAAATTTATACAGGTGTTTATATAAGTAACGTAGGCATGTTACTACTTAATAAACAAGGTTTCAATGTTTCGTAATCTGCAATAATTTCTTTTCTAATGTGCTTGTTGTAATTGTAAAAACACTTCAAGACAAACAGTAGTTTGATTGAAAACTAAAACACTTGTCAATTTTGAAGTTTGAAGTCCGAGGCGAAACATGGATAATATTTTTTTTATTAATGGAGCACTTGCTTGTAAACCAAATGCATGTCGGTGTATTCTTGATTAGTGAATGTAACAGGCATTTCTAAATACCTAAGTACTACGTCACTTATTACATATTAACGTCATTTATGACAACCAACAAATATTGTTTTTTATTGGAACTTGATTTTTAGATTTAATTTATTAAGAAGCTAGTTTGTAATTGGTCAACTTTACAGACCCACTTGTTTTACAACTTCAGTCTTTCAGTCCTCTTTATTGCACCATGCGCTATGTCATATTACTCACGTAACATTTTGTATATTTATAATGCTTTTACAACACTAACTATTTAAAAGTTTGACACTTTTCATTTCGATTTATTTTGTCAGTTTTTTTTATTACATTAATAGTATCTTTTTAATTAAATAATTTTAGAAACGATATAGAATAATATACAGAGAGCTTTTTTTTATCAGTAAACATAGAAATTTTCATTACCATAATTACAAAATGACAGCAATGTATTGAAGCGTTTATTTTATGAGTAAACATAGGCAGTAGTTGTCAGACTCTTCAAATTTCAAAGTGATTTTTTATACAATTGAAGAAAAAATGCAGATTATAACATGGTATAATTTAAATAGGTATTTCAGATGTATTTGCTGCTACATTTAATAATCGACCCAGACCTTGCCCAGCAACAATTCGAAAAATATATAATAATTATATCTTGCACCACATGATTTTTCACTTTGAGGACATTTAAAAAATGTGCTCAATGTTGAGAGAATGAACATTGAATAATTAAAAAACAGAAGTAGTTCAGCTTCACAAAATATTACTCCCTACTTCTTAAGTGTATAAATGTAAATAAATAATTTCTTTAATTCACAATTTAATAAAAAAAAATCTGATGTGACCAACACAGTACCTCCCGCCATTTACCTATGTATATAATTTTTATATTACTTTATAAATTTATCCATACAATATATAGAAAAAGTATTAAAGCAAACTTGTAGAAAATGGATTAATCTTTAATTTTTATAATAACAAATTGAGAAAAAATTACATTTAATGGTATTTTTTTAAGAAAAACTATCTTGAGCTTCAAGTAAACTGCCATTTCCGGTTATCCGAGTGCCACCAAAATCTAATCAGTTTTTTCCATATTAGAATAAGGTAGAAATACATGGTTTGAGTTAGAGAGGATCCACACACAAACACATACATACATACACACAGACATCATCCTGAAAATGTTAAAAATGGATTGTAGGGACCTTAAAACGTGGTCATTTACCAAAATCTCGATATGTGATTTTAGCACGATCCCTATACCACCCTTACCAAGGGTAGCGGGAGGTAAAAAACTGTACAAAATACAATTATGCGACACTTGGTGAAAATGTTGAAAATAATAATATATTTAAAACAGTAAGACTAAAATAAATATTAAATTGTGAATAATAATATTATAATATTTAAACACTTGGCACGTTTCACAATATTTCAGTCTCTGAATCAACTACTCGATCATTTATCAGAGACTGGCCTACTCAACCAGACCCACAGATGCATTTCGCTCTTATTGGAGCTCTTCAGTGTGGTGTACTGACGCCTCTTGGAGGCATTGACACCGGTTGAGCGTCGGATGATAAACATCCCACGAAGATATTAAGCCTTCAGAGGTAACTAACCGCTCCAATATGAGCGAAATGCGTCTGTGGTTCTGGTGCCAAGTGTTTAATATTATAATATTATTATTTAGAACAGTTGCACCAAGTGTCGCATAATTGTACTTTGTACAGTTTTTTTATTATTATTCTGCTAGCCAAGCTCGCGGTTTTCTCTGCATGTGGTTAGTTACCTCTGCAGGCTTAATATCTTCGTGGGATGTTTATCATCCGTCCGCACAACCGGTCTCAGTGCCTCCAAGAGGCGTCAGTACACCACAGTGAAGAGCTCCAATAAGAGCGAAACGCGTCTGTGGTTCTGGTTGAGTGGGCCAGTCTCTGATAAATGACCGAGAGGTTGATTCTGAGACTGAAATCTTGAGAAACGTGCCAAGTGTTTAAATATTATATTATTATTCACAATTTAATATTTATATTAGACTATATTAATTATCCCTATGTTTACTTATAAAAAAACGCTTTAATACATTGCTGTCAATCATTTTATACTATGGTAATACCCTATGTTTACTGATAAAATAAACTCTCGGTATTTTGCAATAATTGAATCTTTTAATTTTCGCGAAATTCTAATTAAAATTCTGTGCTCCACAATATGTAAATGTAAATATTTTTAATATGCATATAAACTATATAGTTTGAATGATATTTTCGAATTAGCTGACGTTATAATAAATAAATATTGAAATTATTTTGTCATTGATGTTCATGTCTATGTAAATTATTACATGTTATTTGAATTTGTGATCATATACATGTTTTAATATTATATGTAAATAAAGCAAAAATGTTGAATATCAGTTTGCACAATGCGCAGTATCGACATTTCAAAGGTCTTTGTTATTTTAATCATGATGTATGGTATGGTTAAAAATAAATGTCATTAAAGGAGACAATGGACATGTAGGCAAAATAAAACGACAAGAGATGTGAGATTTTAAAATATTTCAACGATAAATAATGCTGTCGATGCCACCTATGAAAAAACATGACGAATGAAAAAATGTTGATATTATTATATACATATACGGATGTTCATTTTATTTCGCCCATTATTGCTATTTTCAGAGCTATATGAGCTACGAGGTCGGTGAAATTAGCAAACAATTTTTTTTTTATATTTCGCGTGCACAAAGTGGTACAAACTGTTTTTATCAAAAACAGTGATACAATGAACAATTTTGAAGTTGGTAACTAATTGTAAGTGTCAAATAAATATCTTTAATTTTAATTGTCATTACCTGGCATTACTCATGGAAATAAATGCAATTAGATATATATATATATATATATATATATATACAGGGTGATTCATCGGTCTGTCCTCTCTTTATAACTCTTTTATATTAAGTCAGATAGAAAAACTCTTCAGATAAAATTTATATGATATATTATTGTCTATCTACGTACTATATGCACTTGTATACAGGGTGTTCCGTTGAAGCGCAACAATATGTAACTTTATATTTCTTAATGAAACACCCTATATATATTTATTTATTTTGATAGTAAATTAGATTTCCTTTAAAAAAGTATTAAGTAATAAGGGGTCTAAAATTATAAATTAAGAAGTTATTTACCTTTATTCGTTGAATGATATTTTTGTATCATATTATTATTAACAAAGTAAGCTATGGATAATTTGATCAATTGTTTCGAATTTGAACAAGCATTATTTAGTCTGTCACTAAATTTTAATAGCCTCTTTGTAATTAGTGTAATGTTTAAAATAAGTATTAATAAAAAGGAATCAAAATTTTGCATTAAATTATGGTTTTTTCCACTATGAACTACTATTTTTTATGACGTAAATAACTTCTTAATTTATAATTTTAGACTCCTTATTACTTAATAGTTTTTTAAAGGGAATCTAATTTACTATCAAAATAAATAAATATATATAGGATGTTCCATTAAGAAATATAAAGTTATATATTGTTGGGCTTCAACGGAGCACCCTGTATACAAATGCATATAGTACATAGATAGACAATAATATATTATATAAATTATATTTGAAGAGTTTTTCTATCTGACTTAAAATAAAAGAGTTATAAGGAGAGGACAGACCGATGAATCACCCTGTATATATATATATATATATATATATATATATATATATATATATATATATATATATATATATATATATATATATATAGTAAAATATTTACATCAAATAGTAAAGCACTAGTTTAAATTAAAGTATAAAGTATTTATTTGGAGATTCATAATAAATACAAATTTTAACTCTAACTTACCTTGTAAGGAACAGTTGTCAAACGTCAAAGAAAATTAAATTTCAAATGTTCACTGAAACTGTCAATGGTACCGACCGTATTGTTTTAATATTTCTTTCAGTAAAATTTTTCAAATAAAATTAAATTAATGCGAAATAGGAAAATTAGTTTGTAAAACACGAATTACAATGTCCATTTGTAATACTCGTACTTTGTGTAACTCGCCTACGGCTCGATTACACAAACTGTACTCGTATTACAATAAGGATCATTGTAATACTTGTCTTTCAATATACTATTCTACAAGTGTTCCTCAATATACAAGATACAACTTTCTTATTTTAAATTGGAATCTTTTTTTGCTTATTCGATTCAGTATTTTTTTTCTGAATTCAACGATATACATACATAATACCCTAATATTACAAAATATTTGAGAAAAATGTAAATCAAAATCATGCTGTTTTAATTTAAATCTGATTGTAATAAGAGTACTTTGAAGAAAACAATAGAATATTTTGTTTCATGATAATTGTAATTTAATGTGAAAACAAATATTTCGTATACTTTCTCGGTGACAAAATGAATTTTATTCATGAAGAAATGCTTGATACGTATGAAGTTTATAAAATTTATAGATTCAGCTGTAGGCACTTGATGAAACATTATACTATAATAATTAAAAAACACACTTGATGTAAGTTTCACAAATAGATTTTATTCTTAATCGATTTCGGCTTCTTAGGCCTTCTTCAGAAGATATACAAAATTAAACTAAAGTACAACAATTGTTACATGTTCTTAAATACTATGTTAGCATCTGTTATCAATAAAAGGATTAGTTGGAGAATTCTTTAATTAGGATTTTCAAGACATCGGAATGAAACAACTCTACCTGGTCATTTACGATGTTTGAACCTTTATTAATGGCCTTTTGTATTTCATATGCTTCTAGAAAATCCATCTTCGGGCCTTTGTCTGCTATATGTAAAATTTTGAGATTACTCTTTTCGCAGGTATGGTTCATTTCATTCAAATGTATTGCAAAATTAGAGTCTAATTTGTTATTTTTATGAGATCTCATGTGATCATTAAACCTGATATTGAATGTCCTGCCTGTTTGACCTATATAAGAATGATCACAATCACTACATTTTATATGATATATTCCGCTATGTTCATTTCGATCGGTAACATTTAATTTATTATTTACTAAAAGGTTTTTAATTGTATACTTATTATAATAGGCTGGGGTTATATTGCACTGTTTTAGTTCATGACCTATTTTTAGACTACTATTGCCAATGTAACTTATTCTACGATATTGTTTAATATTTTCGTTTTCTAATTTCCTGCTGTAAATTTTGTCTAAGATCAATTTTTTATTTTTCTTAAATACGAGGTTATCTATGATACCCGGGTCATAACCATTATTTGTGGCAATTTGTTTAATGGTATTTAATTCTAGGTTATAATTTTCTTTTGTTAATGGAATGTTTAACAATCTGTGAATATAGCTGTTTTTTAATTATTATGAAGTTTATATTTTGTTATATTATTACAACCAGATTTAAATTAAATCGGCTTAAGTTTCATTTACATTTTTCTCAAATATTTTGTAATATTAGGGTATAACATATGTATAGTGTATGTCCCATTTAGAGCTGCCACCTTTGGCATCTTGAGCATTATATGAGATACAATGTCAGATATATGGAACTTTTTTTGCACCTATAGGGGGCCATCTCAAATGTGCTTTTGTATATCCAAAAAAAAAATATAGGGCACTAGATAATGGCGAATAACTGAATTTTGTTGGTTTTTTCTTTTCCAAATAACGCCTAACCTATTAGTAATCGAGAAAAATGTTTCAAATAAAGAACTTAGATATTCATAGAAATACATTTTTATATCCGTAAATTTCCGAGATATAACACAAAGTTATACTTTTTTAATTGGAACCCATATCTAATTTTAGTCTCAATATATTTTTTTTTCTTTTTTCAATGATGTAAATGTTTTTGTGTTTTGTATTTATTTTATTTCGAATCTTTTTTTTCTTTATTCTATAGTAAATTTAGTGATATTTTGGAAATAGTAAGAATTTTATTAAGAAATATTCGTTTTATTTAAATAAATAATTTATTTAGTTCGAATTTTTTTCCTAAAAACCAATCAAATTTCAATCAAAAAATATTTTTCATCAGGTCGTTTTTGACATATTATAGTGTAAATTATATGTTGGGAGTTTAAAATAAAAATATTGAGCAAAATAGTCATAAAATGAATTATATCAATTAAATTGAATAAAATTAATAAAAATAATGTTTTTTTTTTAATAATTACAAAATTCGGGAAAAAATAACCTGAAAAATTAAATTTTGGGGGTCAAACAAACACGAAACACGATAACCCTTACATAAGTATTTTTTAAGACTAAAATTAGATATGGGTTCCATTTAAAAAAATATAACTCTGTGTTATATCTCGGAAATTTACGAATATAAACATTTATTTCGTATTTTACTTGTTATGCACTAAGAATACCTAACTTCTTTATTTAAAACATTTTTCTCGATTACTAATAGTTTATACATTATTTGGAAAAAAAAACAACAAAATTCAGTTTTCGGTATTATCTAGTGCCCTATGAAAATTTTTGGAAAAACAAAAGCACATCTGAAATGGCCGCCTATAGGTGCAAAAAGGTCCATTTAACTGACATTGTATGTCTTGTAGTTATCGAGATCCCAATGGTGATGGTGGCAACTCTAAATGGGACAAACTGTATGGTTGAATTAAAAAAAATACTGAATCTAATAAGCGAATAAAAAACCCCATTTAAAATAAGGAAGTGGTATTTCGTATTTTGAGATCCACTGTTAAAAAAAGTACAAATACTTACTCAAAAAAAAATGGATACTTTGTTTCATATTTAATAACATCAACATAACTCTTAAAATGGATTATTAGAATCCGAAACGTCGGTATGTTGAGATTTTTCTTTAAATAAAAAATCACACATCTGACTGCTTTTTCCAATATTTTCTCATCATTCATAAAAACAGTGGATTAAACTCTTTAAGTCAAATGTTAAATTTACTTAAAAAGTTATTTTTTCATATAAAAATTACGATTTCACTAATGTAAGTTAAATATATTTGACGAATATTTTATCACGTGACCAAGCGTTAAAAGAAACAATTTAAAATATTTCACTGCAACATTATAACCTCTTTTTCATTATATCCCTGCATGTAAAGAAACCATGTTTATCTACTCACAGACAACGTGCATGTAGCTAACCACCATGGACGTGTGGAAACTAGGAGCATCGGCAGACACCTCACATCGGTACTTCCCGGCCATGCTGAATTGCACGTTCCGGAGGACCACTTCGTTCGCTCCCGACTTGCTCACCTGGAACAACGATACGACCGTCAAGAGAGCACAGCATACAACATGAAGCAGATATACCAATGAATTAAATATAAACATGGAAAATCTCACTATAAAGAGATGGAGCAATGTATTTTTAGGTTTATAGCCATGTAGTTTTAATGAATTGGACAATAAATAAATTTAACTGGATTATACGGCAACCGTTTTACATGTCCTAAAATCATGTATTTTTAGTATTTATTACACAAATTGTACAAATATTTAAAATAATAATTTTCCCGATAAAATTTGCCATTTCCTTCTAAATTCAAAGATGTAAATTACCCGAAAAGTATAATCAATCTAAAATGTTCTATCATACTTTACGAACAATTAATTTTATATGTTTGTAGCTATGTAGTTCATCTATTAATTTACAATACACCAAAAATAATGCGAATTTAAAAAAATATATTAAATAAATATTTGCTGACTATATAAATATATATTATTTTCATCCAATATCAATATTTTCATTTATATTACGATAGCGGATAATTAAAAAAAACAATATACGGTGTTAATATGTACACTGTATACATATTTCTTTTTAAAATATCAGCATCACTCTTTTAAAGATGATGATACATTCATTATAATAGATAGTGTTTTCAACCTAACAAGTTACGGACATTTTATAAATGGAAAAGTGTAAAGTATTTTATTCACAATCATTACAGTAATATGTCGATTCCTAACCATTTCTAGGTTGGAAAATACGTCATTCCTAACTGCAATGATAATCTCTTGGGTTGGAAATAACAGATTTCACTTCCACCCCACGGGTTGGAAATGTTTATGTAGGGGTTGCCTAGCAACATTGTCATAGATCTCTATAGTACAATAGGCTAAACAATTTTTAATAGAGCTGTAAAAAAACATTATTAAAATTAAAGGTTGTAACGCAAAGCTTTATTCTGAAAATTATAGATTTATAAAGAGGATGTGTATACATACTTCGGTGGGAGTTTCATTACAGCCTTGCACCGTATCTCACGCCCACGGCTGTAATGAAACATATCCCACCTCGGATATAATATACTATTATTCACAATCATTATAGTAATATGTCGATTCTTAACCTATTCTAGGTTGGAAAATACGTCATTTGTAACTGCAATGAAAAATTCGGGTGGTAAATAGCAAATTTCACTTCCACCCCACGGGTTGCAAATGTTTGTGTACGAGTTGCCTAGCAAAATTGTCATAGATCCGTACAATAAATTAGGCGAAACAAATTTTAATAGAGCTGTCAAAAATATTAACAATATTAAAGGTTATAGTTCATTAATTTGTTCTGAAAATTATTGATTTAAAAAGAGGATGATTGTGAATAAAATAGTATACATACCTCGGTGGGAGTTTTATTACAGCCTCACGCTGTATCTCACTTGGAGGCTTCGCCTCTCGGTAATATACATAAGCCCTCGGCTTTAATAAGCATATCCCACTTCGGATGTAATATACTATTATTCACAATGGGTTAGTAATTTGGCGATTTCTGACTTTTAAAAAGCTAAGAAGTTAAGCCTGGTTTATAGATTGCACAGAATAGAATGGAATAGAATAGAATAGAATAAGGAATGGAATAGAATAGGAATAGAAATTTTTAAGACCATTTGTAGATTGCATTGAATAGAATAGTTTGGAATAGAATGACGTCACTTTTGTGTAACTTTTACACTAAATTAACTAATTTATTGGTTATTTTTTTCTTTCACTTATTTCATTTAGAACCGAGTAAATAATATCATTGTTTGTTTTTACTAAAAAAAATAGTATTTCTGCAGAAAAACCAAGGTAAGTTTTTAGGTTAGAGGGTGGGCCAAAATCAACGAAGTCACTCCAATCACACGAATATTAACGGAGCAAGTATAAATGGTTCCATGCATTTACATTGATTTATATTTCTATTCCCTGTGCTATTCTTTTCTATTCTATTCCATTCTATTCTACGCAATCTATAAATCAGGCTTTAATTGTTGTTAACCTCATTTTCCAAGAAATTTGACAGTTTTGCAACACTTTCCAACATCAGGGCGGGAAGATGCCATATCCCAACTTCAGGACTATATCCCGCCCTGAGAGATCAGGAATGCGTATTTATATATAAACAAAGATTCCTTACATTTTTTATGCAAAGAAATAATTGAAATTGTAACTAATATAAACAAGTGTAGATTAATGTGAAATCAAAATATAGGGTTAGAAGTCGAACTGAAAGTTCATATGACAAATGACCAAGCACAGACCATTCGTGTATTTATGTTGCGTTATTATTATTATTTGAATATCAATTACTCATTATTAATTGCCTATTATGAATAAAATAGAACATTAACCTCGGTGAAAAGTTTCATTATGTCTCGCCGACAGTGATGAAAATATTTTCATCTCGGTTATTAATATACTATTACTAGTCTCGGATTTAATTGCAAGCCTTAGTTTCAATTTGCTGACGAACAAGTCCTTGACTGGTAATAGAATATTATTCAATGAGCATGTAATGTATGCTATTACTCATGAGAACGAAGTTTGCATCACGAGCCGCAAGGCGAGTGATTTAAATCTTTCGAGTGAGTAATAGTCATTACATGCGAATAGAATACTATACTTTATCCACAACTGTCAAATAATAACATACTAAATAATAAATTTTAGAAAATTGTTTACAAACATAAACATAGTTGATCGCTAGGTATTTGTTATAACAAAAATATGAAGTGATTTGAAATTTAGCACAAAATTTTAAACCGACTATTCAGCTACATTTTAAGCTTAAGTAGAAAATAAAACTATAAAAAATGAGAAACTAGTATAATTTTGGCTTTTTATGTGGAAAAAAATACTTATTAAAAGTAATTTGTTTGAATTCTTTGAAAGATATGAATTTGACATAACGATTGAATAATATTATTCCATCGAACTGTCAATATTATTCAATTAGCAACAGTAACTAATGTCATTAATTGATAAAAAAAACGGTTGAATTATGGATATATTATTTGACAATCGTGGATAAATACTATTTATTCATAATAATTATAGTAATATGTCGATTTCCCACTTTTTAGAGGTTTGGAAATACGTAATTCTAACTGTAATGACAATCTCTTGGGTGGGAAATAACAGATATCACTTCCATCCCACGGGTTGGAAATGTTTATGTAGGGGTTACTTGGCAACATTGTCATAGATCCCTGTGATAAAGTGTGGTACACACATATTAATAGAACTGTCAAAAAATATTAATTAGGTTATAACTCAATGATTTATTTTGAAAATTATTGATTTAAAAAAAAAATGATTGAGAATAAAATAGTACATACCTTGGTGGGAGTTTCATTACAGCCTCGCGCTATATCTCACCTCGAGGCTTCGCCTCTCGGTAATGTCCATAAACCCTCGGCTGTAGTGAAACATATCCCATCTCGGACGTAATTTATTTATTTATTTAATGTAAAACAATCCAACAGGATACAATCCCAATTATAGAATCATTATAAGAAGGTACTCATAAACATAGGTTTGTCACAGTAGACAATAATCATATATAAGTATGTATGTATACAAGTAAATAGAAAAATTAAGGAAAAAATACAAAATATAAATATATAAATGATAATAAACGTGAAAAACATCGAAAAACTCATAAATTATACTATCGAAATATTTAAACAAAGTCAACTTAAATTTATTTAGTTGGTCAGCAAAAATTTCGATATTATAGGTGATATCGTTGTATTCAGTGCACATCTGTCTGACTGGAGATTTCATCTCATAATTTGTTCTAGCTGTTGTACAATTAAATAATTTTAGTTCTAGAGCTAACTCGTGGCACATGAAATGATATCTTACTTAATATATTGGGGTCGGTTACAACATTATGAAGAACTTTGTACAAATACATACAAACTTGTATTTTTCTTCTGTTTTGCAAAGAAACCAAGTTCACACTGGATAACAGTGCATTGTATTTATAATTTCTGAATTGATTCTAATTTGGTGATATATTTGTTGTACATAGGATTCCATATGACAAGACAGTATTCTAGTTTTGATCTGATAAATGCAGAATATAGACGTTTCAGCGTAGACAAATTATGAAATGATTTGGTGTTACGAATGAGAAATCCTAGATTTCGAAATGATGCGTTCACAATCAATTCAATATGGCTATTAAAACTTAATTTTGGGTCAAATAATATGCCAAGGTCTTTAAACTGAGTTATGTATTTTCCATATTATATTGATAAGTATAAACAGTCAAATGTCTAATATACTATTACTTTTCTTGTAGCATAAATTACTAAAATTTTGAAATAATTTTCGTCTGATTTCTTCGGCAAGATTTCGTACGTGATCTGATACTCCGCTTATTTAGGTTCATGACAATGTAATTAATTTCCCAAGTTTGTACAAGTTGTGTTTACTTTACAGATTGTTTTGATACGAATCGGAGCCGCTATGATATTGACTTCTGAGAAACTAATCTCTTTTTTGTGTGATCCATTAACGGTAATGGGATTGGAAATGGCTAAAAGATCTTCGCCAGTTCTTTTTATAGAGGAATAAAAAGTGGCGTGCGTGTGTGTGCACGGAATCTCTTCTCTTCATGTATTTAACTCTTGATGCTCCGAAGCCGTGATTAAAGCATTAACAAAGTGCAGCTTTAGACTTATAGAGATCTTCGAATGAATCGATTTGCTGTAGTGGCGTTATGTTTGTTGACGGAAATGAAAGAACGGCAAAAAGTGCACCCATCAAATCAAAAGGATGTTTTTTATATGTTTAGGTTTCAAGATTTGAGATTTATAGATTTCTAATCATTTTAAAGGAAGGGCTATGGTTGCCGGCGTAGGTTGCCTTGGAAGAGCTATTGGAACCAGCGTTAGGTTAATAAGTTATGTTATTAGAGAAATAGCTATGTCCTAACTTATCATTTTACAATTTTATGCAAATATAAATAATTTTGGTGCATGCAAAGAGATCAATTATTGGTCTTATATTTTTACCTGCCATCACCTTTAGGTAAGGGAGGTATTGTCTTTGGTCAAAAAATTCAATGATAAGTTTTTAGTGAATAAACACGTTTTAGGGTCCATATAATACGATGATGTCTGTATGTATGTGTGTATGTGTGTGTGTATGTGTGTGTGTGACGAAAGTTTCGTATTTTTTCGTATTCCTCAAGTTTACATCCAGATTTTGGTTATAATTGGTCTACCGAAAGTACCCTCATTTGAAGATTTTACAGTTAAATATCATTTATTGACATTTAACGTTATTATAACATAAATAATATATTATTCTCTATACAATTTGATTGCATTTTATACTTCATATTCAATAGATGTAGAGTTAAAGAATTATAAACATATTAAATTTCATAAATCATCCAGCTATGCTAACCATGGAAACTGCTAAAATATTCAGATAATTCAAATTTATAGATGTCAGTATCAATGAATAGTAAATGAATGTGGCAGAAATGAGGATGTTGAGAGGGAAGACATGGAAAGATACGGTAAGGAATGAAAGAATAAGGGAAATAACTCTAATGTTAGAAGTTTGTAGAAAGATACAAAAGAGACGATTACATTGATTTGAATATGTCATGAGGAGAGATGAAAAATATTTTGGAAAAAGAATGAAGAGCTTAGTAATAGAAGGTTCAAAAACCAGAGACAGACCAAAGATAAGGTGGAAGGACTGTATTGCGGAAGACTTGAGATCGTGCTAAAAATCGCATATCGAGATTTTGGTAAATGACCACGTTTTAAGGTCCCTAGAATCCATTTTTTACATTTTCACGATGATGTCTGTGTTTATATATATATGTATGTATGTGTGTGTGGATCCTGTATAGTTTATACGCTGTAACTCAAATACTATCATTCAGAAAGTTTTGAAACCATGTATTTCTAACTTGTTCTAATATGGAAATATCTGATTAGATTTTGGTGGCAATCGGATAACCGGAAATGGCAGTTTACTTGAAGCTCAAGATAGTTTTTCTTCAAAAAATACCTTTAAATGTAAATTTTTCTCAATTTGTTATTATAAAAATTAAAGATTATTTCATTTTCTACAAGTTTGCTTTAATACTTTTTCTATATATTGTATGGAGAAATTTATAAAGTAATATAAAAATTATATACATAGGTAAATGGCGGGAGGTACTGTGTTGGTCACATTAGATTTTTTATATTTAGCAGACGCCTAGTGCAGATAAGGAAACCGGTGCCGGCAATCACAGCATTGTCTATTTTAAATAGAAGAGCAGTACTTTTAATAATAAACAAAAACATTCCAGCTTTGATCGCCAGTCGCCGAAGTATTATGTATTATTATTTATTACACAATATATGCACATACATCGACCATTTGCAATCTCAGACTGAAATGATTATCACATCCAGCCATTTCAGGGGTGGAAACTAAAGCAAAATTTGATAGATTTTTCCAAGAATTACACGTTTTAGTTCTTTATTCTACATTGCGGATTAAAGGGTCCTGTTCGGATTACCTTACTCACGATACGGATTAAAGGGTCTCCACTGCATGTATTTCGAGAGCAATAGTGCTCGTATTTTGTATTTGAAAAATACAGTGAAAAATTTAAAAAATACAACATTGCTCATTTTTCACGTTGTTTTTGTTATCTTTGTATTAAATATCAGAAGTAAAATTTATATTTTTTCACGACAGCGTTTCCAAGGCAGTAGGTTTTATTTGTAAATTACTGATCAAAACTTACTTTAAAAATGGCAACTAAAACTTCTGAATATATCAAAATCATTTTCAAATATTTTTTTTTTTATTTTTATGCGCCGATCGTGCAAAAATCGTAATAAATAATGTATTGGAGATCTTCACTTCGACTCGATCTCCAAAATCACCCTCAACCAGTAGGAAGCACTTACTGACCTTAATATTTAAACAACTATAATATTAATAATAACTAATTAAGGTATATATTTACTTGTTATGTACGTATTCAATAGAGATATAACATAAGTAATTTTAAATGTATAATATATACACGTAAGTATCTTATATGTAACCTAACCATGTTATATATTCGAAATATCTGTAAGCTCTCTCAGTTATGTATGAAGATGTAATACGTATACTATCGAAGTCAATTTTCTATTTATACTATATGTAGGTATCAGATATGTAACGATGTTATGTAACTTCGAAATATCTTGGAGCTGTCTCTGTTACGTATCATATAATTGTTTAAGACCTCTTGCATGATTTACATGTTGAGTAGTTTTAACCACACTTTGAGAAAAAAGCTGTTAGATGTTATAACTTCTCGCATGCTTGACATATTGAAAAAACTATTTACTGCTTCAAGTAAATTACTACTTTCGGTTGTCCAATTGTTACCAAAACCTAATTAGCTCTTTCGATTAATGTTAAAATGAGGAATACGCAATTTGATATAATGTTTTTTAAACAATTTTCATTTATCTATCAGATATATTATAAATATATTCATGTACAATAATTATTTAATGCGTGCATTATAAATTAAGACAATATGTTTTGTATATACAATGAAAATTTTGTTGATATAATAATCCATGTAGCCGCATTTACAAATATTTAATACGATAATTTCAAAAATAATTTTTAAAATATTTAATTATAATAAATACCTACCTGTTTGTAAATAAACCATATTTAAAATCAGTATTCTATATATAATATTATTTTAATTATTATAGAATTTAATTGGAAATGCAAATGCAAATAATTTTTCTGCTTTCACATTTTAATAAAATAGCTCATAATAATATTTAATATTAAATCTGATAGCATTGTGATTATAGCGTTGATACATACAGTGTTAAAAAAATGGATAAAAAAAATTGAGGGTATAACATATCGATATGCTGATTTTCAATCAATAAGAATTTTTCAAAAATACGGAAAACTATTTTTTACTTTTCATTTAATTCTTTTGTCTGCGCTACTGTCGATATGGAATTTTTATTAAAAATAATTAATTATCTAAACACGTAACTATGTTAATATCAACAAAGCATACATTTGTTTGTTTCTTATTTATTATTACTCACTTATTATTTACTTATTTATTTATTATGTAGCCTATAAAGGGTTAAGAACGGCTCCTATGTAACGACAGTCGTGCCATTCGGCCAGCCTCGTGACTCATCGGCTTTCTCCGCCTTGCCGTCTTGACTCGGCGCTCCACGCTCAGCACTTTACTTGTGTGTATCGGTATATCAGCTTTGTTTCCTTTATACTACACACTGCACGTGTATATTGGTGTATCGGAGCGAATTTGAAAAAGCAGAGTGTCGTTTCGAGCAATAAATACTTTAATAAAATTAAATTTCGATGTTTTACATCTGACAGAAGTCCCGCGACGGCTCATTTTTTTCTTTAATACAACTACTGTTAGTCAGTTGTGTTCGATAAATAGGCGGTTTTTAGTGGTTAATCGGTCAACTGATTATCCAGCTGGCACTATTTGTCGGTTTTCGTTGCTAGGGATTGGTATTTTAATCTGTGATTAAACTGTCTCTTAATTGTCAGTTTTAAGAAAAATGCCGCATCGATTTTTATTTACAAGTTATAATATCGATGATATACTTTCTTTTAACTAGCAGATAAGTTAAAAGACAACCTAACCTAACCAGAGATGAAAATATCAATCATAAATCGGCATATCATAGTTAGCCATTTAACCACGGTTAGTAATCAATGCTAACCAGATACTATAGTTTTTGACAGCACTAAAAGCTACTGTTTCTCTAAAGGGAGTAGAAAGAAGAGTTTTTTTTATATACGAATACAGGACCTTCAATATACGAAAGAGCTTCCTACATTATCGTAGCCCGTCTTTGAAATTACTTTATTGTAAATAATTAATATGAAAAAAAGTTTTTCTCTGTTGATTAAGTTTGCTGTGAAGTAATTTGCATGGTGACATTTGAAGGAATGAGGAAGTTTTAATTATAGTATACCCATGCATATGAATCAGTGTAAGGCTGAAGGGAAAAATGAGACGACCCTTGTTTACATAGCCCTTAGCCCTGCTCATTAATTATCCGGGAAAGTGCGTCGGATGAAGCCGTTACAACTCTTTCCTCGCAGTAATTAGATGAACGCTTTCACAAGATAACTATATCAGCCTGCACAATACTCTCAAGTTAGGTAGGAACTAAAAATGATATAATTAATGCTTTTTTTGGGCGCAATACTGAAAAGACTGCAAACGACAAAAGTTTTATTCATTTTGTAAAATTAGAATTGAGCCAACATTGTTGGACATGCAAAGTGGATTCAGGAAAGGTCAAAGCGCTCAAGATCACATATTCACCATGTCGGCTCCGGTGGCTCAATGGTTAGAGCAACGCTCCTTAGTCATGAGTGCGCTCGGGGTTGCTATTTTTTATTTTCTTTTTCCACTTATTTCTTTTTTGCGTGTCGTCCTCATTCAGTACCTCTTCTCTCAAGTCTTCCGCAATACATTCCTACCATTTTATCTTTGGTCTTCCTCTATTTCTTCTACCTTCTATTACTAATCTATTTATTCTTCTTCAAATATATTCTTCATCTCTCCCCATGACATGTTCAAACCAATGTAATCGTCTCTCTTGTATCTTTGTAGAAACTTCCTCTATGCCACATTCATTTTCGTTTCATTGACACTAACATCTGTCAATTTGAATTATCTGAATATATTAGCAGTTTCCATGGTTAGCATAGCTGGCTGATTTATGAAATTTAATATCTTTATAATTCTTTAACTCTATCTATTGAATATGAAGTATAAAATGCAAATCCAGTCGTATAGAGAATATTATATTTTTTAAAATTTATAATAACATTAACAGCGTTAATAATAAATAATTTCCTATTTTCAGGTTAGGTATTTCGAGAATATCTTTTAACATTGTGTTAAAATAATATTTATGCAGAGTTTATTCTAGAGTTAAGTCTTATTACATATTTATTATAATACATTTGTGAGTTAAACTCGTGATAAACTAGGAATAGCTATCCTGTGTTAAAAGAAAGCTATTCTAAATTTAACCCTTATTACCTTCCGTCACCTTTAGGTAAGGAAGGTATTGTCTTTGGTCAAAAAATTCAATGATGAGTTTTTACTGAATAAGCACGTTTTAGGGTCCATATAATACGATTTTACCATTTTTACGATGATGTCTGTATGTATGTGTGTCTTTGTGTCTGTGTGTGTGTAACAAAATTTCCGGATTCCACAACTTCAATACCACGATTCCAAAAATTATAATTTTCTCGTATTCCTCAAGTTTACATCCAGAAGAACATCTGATTAGATTTTGGTTATAATTGGTCAACCGGAAGTAGTCTCATTTGAAGATTTAACAGTTAAATTTGATTTATTGACATTTAACGTTATTATAACTTAAAGAATATATTATTCTCTATACGATTTGATTACAATTTATACTTCATATTCAATACATACAGAGTTAAAGAATTTTAAAGAAATTAAATTTTATAATTCAGCCAGCTATGCCAAACTTGGGAACTAGTATCAAATTCATATAATTCAAATTGACAGATGTCAGTATAAATAAAAAGTAAATTAATGTAGCAGATATGAGGATGTTGAAGTAGATATTGGGGAATAGACGGAAAAATATGGTAAGAAAATAACTCTAGTATTACAAGTTTTTAGAAAGATACAAGAAAGACGATTACATTGGTTTGAACATGTCATGAGGAGAAAGGAAGAATTATATTGGAACAAGAATGAATAGTTTAATAATAGGACGTTAAAGGAACAGAGGAAGACCAAAGATAAGATGGAAGGACTGTATTGCGGAAGATTTGAGAGAAAAGGAACTGAATGAGAACGACATGCAAAAATAGCGACCCCTAACGAATGGGAAAAGCTAAAGATGAAGAAGATGCCAGTGTCAAGTGCAATTTGAAAAGTTTGTTTATGAAATAATTTTACGGGAAATTTAGAATCTTTTGTAAGAAAAATTATGGAATTTATACATTATACACGAGAATGACGGAAGGTATTGTGCTGGCCACAACAGATTTTTTATTATTACCGCAGCAAATGTTATTATGATTATTTAACTGCTTTTTTTCAAGAAAAAGTGTTAAAAGTGCAAATGAGGGTACTTCCAGAGGACCAGTTATAACCAAAATCTAATCATGTCTGCATATGGATCTATGATCGTCACACACACACACACACACACACACACACACACACACACACACATCATTGTAAAAATAATAAATTTGTATTAGGGACCCCGAAACGTGCTTAATCATTAGAAACTCACTATCTATTTTTTTGACCAAAGACAATACTTTCCTTACCTAAAGGTGACTGTTCTGTTTACTTCCACATTTTGTTGTAATGTAGTGCATAAAATACTTTCGAGAACTGTTGTACCAGTGCAGTATAAAATGCACAGATATTTATGAGTTTATCCCTAAGCTTGAAAGTAAACAAAATATTCAAATCTCAACATAAATTTTTTATGACTATTATGCACTAGAAATCTTGCAATAGTCAATATATATTACAACACAATACAATCGTATTCTCTTTATTGCAAGTTATTGAAACAAATGTAGGACAAAGTTTATGACAATTTTATTCCAATTTAGCATTCACTGTAATGTAAAATAAAGGCAGATTATCTTTTGATTCTTGAAAAATTACGGATAAAATTGAATTTTTTAAGTAATCAGTTTCTCTTCAACACGTTCATAATTTCAATTTTAAAAATTACATTTTGATATTTCCTTCGTCCTCGTTACCGTGTTTTCACTAATTTCATCAATCTTGAAATTTAAATTCCGCTCTTGTCGCTACGTTCTTACTTAATGAAATTTCTTTAAAATACCAGCAAGATTACATATTTTTATATTCGTGGGATGTTGTTCTTGCGCTAATAATAGCTACGCTTGCAATGAAATTATGCATAAATTAATGCTGAAGATATGCAATGTAATACATAAAATAGTTCATTATTAAATATAATATACTGAAAATTGCTACTCTAATAGATTTTCTATGCAAATTTAAATAGTTATACATGTATATTAAATTAGAATTAATGGAAAAATTAAGACGATATAATAATAACGTAATATATTTTTACTAAATATTAGTAAATACTTCAGTTTTTTTGGGGAATTACTACCCCGGCAAACAAAACGGACCACCTACAAGAAAATTCGTTTGCATATTCCTGAGTCAATTTTGTGAGACATAAACTCACTGTCTTTCATATTTGTGTTAGTAATTCTACATCTAAATACTTACAGTCACGATTATCATTTATCGAGGTGTCAAATATTGCTCGGTCTTTAGTTTTATTAAATATGGGTGTTTAATTCGTGTTCACTATAGTTCAAGGGTCAACAATCATTTCTGCTTTTGTTGTTTCATTATTACATAAAAATAATAATTTTCCATTTTTACCCTCCGTTACCACCAGATAAGGAAGGTATTGTCTTTGGTCAAAATATTCGATACCTAGTGACTTTCTAATGAATAAGCATATTTTGGGGTCCCTAGAATACGAATTTACTATTTTTAAGATGATGTCTGTATGTGTGTGTGCGTCTCTCTCTCTCTCTCTCTCTCTCTCTCTCTCTGTGTGTGTGTGTGTGTGTGTGTGTGTGTGTGTGTATGTGTATGTGTATGTGTGTGTGTGTGTGTGTGTGTGTGTGTGTGTGTGTGTGTGTGTGTGTGTGTGTGTGTGTGTGTGTGTGTGTGACGATCGTTTCGGATCGCATAACTCCAATACCACTTTTCCAAAAACTACAATTTTTTCGTATTCCTGAAGATTAGATACATATTCAGACATGATTAGATTTTGGTTATAATTGATCCACCGGAAATACCTTCATTTGCAACAATTTAACAGTTTTTCATTAAAAAACGCGCAGTTAAATATCATTTATTGACATTTAATGTTATTTACATAACTTAAAAAATATATTATTCTCCATACTGTTGGATTGTATTTTATCCTATTCAATAGATATAGAGTTAAAGAATTATAAAGATATTAAATTTCATAAATCAGCCAGCTACACTAACCATGGAGATTGCTAATATATTCAGATAATTCAAATTAACAGATCTCAGTGAAACGAAAATGATTGTGGCAGAGATAAGGATGTTGAGATAGATGTTGGAGAAGACACGGAAAGATAGGGTAAGGAATTAAAGGATAAGGGAAATGGCTCGAGTGATAATAATTTCTAGAAAGATACAAGAGAGACGATTACATTGGTTTGAACATATCATGAGGAGAGATGAAGAATATATTGGAAGAATAATGAACAGCTTAGTAGTAGAAGGAAGAAGAAACAGAGGACCAAAGATAAAATGGAAGAACTTGAGAGAAAAGGAACTGAATGAGGACGACACGCAAAACAGAAATGAGTGGAAGAAGAAAATAACAAATAGCGACCCTTAACGAATGGGAAAAACTAAAGAAAAAGATGTCAGTGTCGAGTGCTATTTGCATAGTTTGTTTATGAAATAATTTTATTGGAAATTTGGAATCTTTTGCAAGAAAATTTATGTATGGAATTTGTATATAATACACAGGGATTGACGGAAGGTAATGTGCCGGCCACATCAGATGTTTTTAAAATAATTATTTTTCTACTCTAAATACATATAATTGAAACGACTACAAAAGCAGAAATGATTGTTATCCCTTGTTCCTTGATCTATAGTGTACTCGAATTGAACATCCATATTTAATGTAACTAAAGCCCGAGTAATATTTAGCACCTCGATAAATGCTAATCAATCTTATTTAAAATTCTGTTGTCGATTTTAAGAAATGGATGTATGCGTGCTCTTTAAATTTTTTGTACGATGTGTAAAAATTGAATGTTTAGTACGAACGTATTTTGTATAGTGTACATATGTAACAATCTGTAAGATCTTCTACCCTGAAGAAGGTGCAAATGTGCACCGAAATGCCGGTGTTGTAAAAATTTCCCACATTCTTCTATAACCTCTAATTTAAACGTCAAAATCATATACAAATCTAGCGCGTTTGTAAAAGATTCGATAATAGGATGGATCTGATATATACGAGTATCTAACGTCATCCAACAGATCCGCGTCGGATTGCTCCGACGGTTTTCGACTTTTTTCATTTATTTTTTTCAATTTGTCGTTATTTATCGCCATACTTGATTAATGAAAGACTTGCTAAAAATTAACCATTGAATTATAAAATAGGGTCATTTACATGATGTTCTATTCATATTTTATTTCACACTCGATATAAAATTGCTTGACATAGCACAATAATATTTATGAAGATATATAAAATATCCTTGAATAATGCAATAATATAACCTTAAAAACAGCATGAATATTAAAGTGAAACTACATCTTGAGATGTAAATTTCCGAGATTGCGCTGTCATCTTCTAAGGCCGTTTCATCAAGCCATTATCGTTTAACAGCATAACATACTCCCACATGAAAAGTATGGCAATAAATAATTCATCTGGCTGTTATTGTCCCCGTCATAGCAATGCATAATTAACAACGCGAATGAATGTTAATAAGTAAGAAGCTTCTAGGACTGTGGGACGTACTTAGAGTTTAATGAGAGTTGCTGTTCTTCAAGGTTCTTGTCGACATATTGCATGTAATTAATGAAGTTAATACTTTGATATCTCCGCT
Organism: Harpalus rufipes; assembly: GCA_951394225.1. Lineage (NCBI taxonomy): Eukaryota > Metazoa > Arthropoda > Insecta > Coleoptera > Carabidae > Harpalus > Harpalus rufipes. The sequence continues at coordinate 40,086,112 of OX596283.1, forward strand.
TGTTTTCAGGAGATTGTTGTAGTTGCTCGTTCCTAATTAGGAAGTGTATATGCGCAGGTGTGTTTAGCTGAGAATAATCGTTCATAATGGCGACTTTTCTTACGCAGCCACTGCCACTGGTGGATGTGTTATCCTGCAACTGCAGCGACAGCGAAGAACTCGAACGCGAGAACGAGTATCACGTTGTTAGTTGAGGCAACTCGAGCGCACTCAAGAACTTGTGCTTTCTGCCGCGCTGGAGACACGATTCAGATTTATAACTACTAAATTCATGTCGACCTGTCTTGTTAGTGACGCATCTAATTATTTTATAACAACATGTTTATGGTGTATAAGGCACTAGATGAGCACAGACCGGGTGAAATTCGGTAGAGACGTGTTTCTACCCTCCCACAAAAATATGCATTTTCGAAACGAACACAATTCTTGGAAATATACAGTCTACTAATTTTTATCTTCCGTCACCTTCAGATAAGGAAGGTGTTGTCTTTAGTCAAAAAATACGATAGTGAGTTTCTAATGATTAAGCACTTTTTGGGGACCCTAGAATACGAATTTACCATTTTTACGAATATGTCTGTTTGTATATGTGTATGTGTCTGTGTGTGTGTGAAAGTGTGTGCGTGTGTGTGCGTGTATGTGACGATCGTTTCGGATCGCATAACTTGAATACCACGATTCGACACATTATAATTTTTTCATATTCTTCGAGTTTAGATGCTTGGAAATACGCAGTTGCACATCATTTACTAACATATGTTTATAGGGCGTTAATTTTAAATGAGCCACCATTGAGAACTATAAGAGCTACAAAGACGGTTAAAGGGGCAAACAATTTCTATTGCAGAAGATAGATTTAAAAAAAAGAAAGAGGCAAACAATTTTTATTGCAGAAGACAGATTTAAAGAAAAGAAAAAATATTTTTTCGACCAGTGGTTCTCAAAATATGGGACCTAACATTTTTATTCTAAATGAGAACATATATTTTTTATTTGCTCATTCGTTAGAGAATTTACTCCTAAATTCAGTGATATAATATTTTTATACTCTTACACAATGATTTTTTTGAGATAAATTCATATAAAGTTTTATATTAATTTGATTAAAATATGACTATAATAAGAGTTCATGAATGGCAAAAATGAATACGTATGATAATTTTTTTTACATAGAATTAGAATGCCATGAAAGAAATATGTGAAAATTGTGTTTGCGTTGACATTTATAATCAATTACAAGAACAAAATATTAATTTCTTTTTTTCAGGGCACTCTAATTCTATGTAAAAAATAACATGTATTAATTTTTTTTCATTCGACACTTATTATAGCCATATTTTAATCAAATTTATTTACAATTTTATATGCATTTTTGTCAAAAAATTCGTTATATAAGGGTATAAAAATATTATATCACAATTCAGAATTAAATTCTCTAGCGAATGAGCAAATAAAAAGTATATGTATATATTTAAAATAAAAAAGTTTGGTTCCGTATTTTGAGAAATGCTGGTCGAAAATTTTTTTTTTTTCTTTAAAGTTGTCTTGTGATATAGAAATTGTTTGTCCATTTAAACGTCTTTATAGCTCTTATAGTTCTCAAGATAGCAATGGTGGCCCATTTAAAATGAACACTCTGTATACGATGTTGTTGCATTTTATACTTCATATTCAGTAGATATAGAGTTAAAGAATTATAAAAATATTAAATTTCATACGTCAGCCAGCTATGCTAACCATGGAAACTGCTAATACATTTAGATAATTCAAATTGACAGATATCAATATCAATGAAGAGTAAATGAATGTGGCAGAGATGAGGATGTTGAGATAGGTAAGGAATTAAAGGATAAGGGGGCTCGAGTGAGAGACGTTTCTAGATAGATACAAGAGAGAGCCGATTACATTGGTTTGAACATGTCATGAGGAGAGATAAAGAATATATTGGAAGAAGAATGAATAGCTTCGTAATAGAAGGTGGAAGAATCAGAGGAAGACCAAAGATAAGATGGAAGTACTTGCGCAAGTCTTGAGAGAAAAGGAACTGAATGAGGACGACACGCAGAACAGAAATGAGTGGAAGAAGAAAATAAAAAATAACGACCCTTAACGAATGGGAAAAGATAAAGAAGAAGAATATGTCAGTGTCAACAGCAATTTGCATAGTTTGTTTATGAAATATTTTTACTGGAAATTTAGAATCTTTTGAAAAAAAAAATATGCATGGAATTTGTACATAATACAAACGGTTGATGGAAGGTAATGTGCTGGCTACATCAGATTTTTTAATTATGTATTTGGAATTTGGACAACGTTACTTTATCCTGTTATAAATTCATTGATTAAAAATATTTTCTTAAATAGGGTGTACTCGCCCAAGTGTATACTACTTTTTCCAAAGTTTGAATTTGCGTCTCATCATTTTTCAAATTTTAAATAATTAATGTATATTTTATGTATTATTTATTAGACCTTACCGGTTGTATTAAACTATTTGTATTCTTAATTAAATTCACTAATTATTTTTTGTGAATGATTTTTCAATGTCAGTCACTAGAACGCATTTCCACTCTAATGACACAAAAATCAAAAGGTAACATGAGGATAATAAAATAAAAACACTGCTGAATGTTTTAGGACGAATTTCTAATTTCTCTTAATCGGATTAAGCTGGAATAGCCTACTTTGATTTTCGGGAAGTGCATACTAACAAAAAATGTCATCTACGCACTTTCCCACTCTTGCATTTTTTTGTGGGGCAAGTGCGTAGAATATGTTTTTTTTCTAATCAAATAGTTAAAATACAAAAATAAGTAGGTTGTTGGATAAATTTATAATCAAACATGTAGAAATACATAAATATATGCATATGATTGAGCACCAAACAAAAGTTGCCAAACTTATACCATATCTTTATTTATCGTTTTATTAATTCTAATGTTAGGACACACTCTAGATGGCAAAACTAAATATTATCAATATTAGAAAAGAAAATATTCCACTTACATCTACGTTGATTCCCGGTAAGGGAAAGACTCTGGTATGTGGTAATTCCTTCGGTATGTAACGGAAGAATTCTTGTCGACCCTTGTACCATTTTACAGTGTACAATGGATCGTTTTCTAAGTCGTATTGACACTTTAAAGTCACTGTATCACCCGGAGATACTGCTGTAGGAATGGTTACCGCCACATTGCGAAGACCGCCAACACCTGTAACAAAAAGATAAAAATATGTTACAAAAAGTTGATAAAATAATTAATTTCGTAACACGATTACTAAAAGTGCAACCCGTTTTTATACTAGTAGATATTTTATTTTGTTCGGTCTACGTCGTACACCAAAAATTCATAAAAAGAACGATTAACAAATAGTAACGATTTATCTATCAAGCTAGATTAGTTTAAACTGGGATGGACCCGGAATTTTATATTTACCAGACATTCTATTGACTAGCTCCACGTATATTAGTCATTATTGGTCACTATAACTAAAGTAAAGCGATCAGTGTTTAAGTTAAAACTGTTTAAAATAGTCAACGTTGATTATAATTTTTTGCATTCAGAAACATGGTATAGTATCGTTCACGAAAGATGACAATTCAAGGCCATTTGTTCGAAGAAAGAGTAAACAATATTTTATATAGCGGTAGTATAGCAACATTATGTATTAGAAAGAGATAGATTGTTTGACGTATGTCTACGTGATTTATGCTTATGATAGATATACGTTCCATATTCACATTGCTCTCTTACACACTAAAAGTAATATGAACGTATGTCGATGAGTTGCTGGTATGCAATTATCTATTGAACTGCCCTCTACGTTAAAGCAAATCCAGTGGCGGAGTTTGTTTTTTGAATTTGACGCACGATTTGACGTTTAGGTAATCAAAATCGGTCTCGTGGCCGTGTGCCTGAGTGTCTGGTCGCGAATCTGGGGACCCGGGTGCGATCCCGACCGACGCCAAAAATTATTTCGAATTTTAATGGCACAAAATTGACCCCTGTGGTGCACTCTCTACACCAGCATTGAGTGCCCGTGAGGTGACGCCTGGTAAGCGCCCGCACGGTACAAATATTTCATCATTACCGATATCTGTGTACATAGCAGATTGGCACACTCAGCAATGGGTAATATGCCGTGATGATATATATATATTTTTATTTAATTGAATATAATCATGGGAGAGAAAGGAAAAACTTTGCGAAGGCAAGCTATTCAATTTGTGCATAATGAACACGAATATTTTCAACGGGATTTTGAATGATTAAAATGTATCCACAAATATTATACCTGGTGCACGCCTATGTGTATGGAATGTAGTAAAGTTATTTGCAAGTAATATTATACCAGATGATTTGAAAATGACCTTGAATTGTCATCTTTCGTGAACCAAACTATATCTAGCATTATTTAAAATAAACACTGTTTAAAAAATCTAGACCGCAAAAATACGAATTGGGACACAAATTCATTTATTTCATCTGTCATATTGTTGTCATAAATGGACAGGTACCATGTTGAAATTAAATACATATCTGAAATTAAAGATAATTTGAAGTGCATTTGCAAATTTTAATAAAAGAATTAGAAAAGGATACAAGCAAAAAGAGAAAACGATTAGAAGGATGGAAGTTGGAACTGTTGGAATACAATTTTTAGTTATTGAAGATAAAAATTTGGGGAGTTATATCAACAAAAAGAAAAGTTCATGCAGGGAATTAATTTATTTAAATTTGGTTTAAAAAGAACACTGAAACAAATAAAGGCAGAATGAAGGAGAATAAAATTAAAAGAGTGAATAAATGTAATCTAGAAATTAGATTTATAAAAATGTGTTATTATACCTAGGAAATATATTTCAAGATAAAAATATTAAGAAAAGAACCGGTGGAGATATACATCGACACACGAGATTACAGACATTCACTGGCAAACTTATGATATTTTAAAAGATCAGTTTACGAAAGACACAAATTATTATTAGGACCATATGGACGTAGACAACGAACTGCAAACCACAAAACAACCACTCTGGCAAACAATGAAACTATTTCGCCAACTACCATAAATTTAATTGTAAATTTAAAATGTAAAAAGATTTCGTGTAAAGAAATTAGTACAATAATAATTCATAAAACTTTAAATAACAGCATTTATTTCTAACATTAAAGTTTAAATTAATATACTGTTTTCTATAAATATCGCCTCTTAAATTTGGTCGTTCGGGTGCATTTCTAATACGATTTATTTCTGAGTGTTCTCCATCATTTTAGTTCTCTTCTTCATTCAATAATTTAACTATATTGTGTAAAACTGCCAATGTAAGTCTAATACACGTTCACGGATGTTCATAATCATTGTTTCCTAACTTCTTCAATATTTTCTAAAACCTCGTCAATTCCACTCATTTTGAAAAATATGAACTACTCCAACACCCTTTTTAAACTTGCATGGGGTCTCGTGGCCGTGTGCCTGAGTGTCTGGTCGCGAATCTGGGGACCCGAGTTCGATCCCGACCAACGCCAAAAATTACATCGTATTTTAATTGCAAAAAATTGACCCCTTTGGTGCACTCTCCACGTCAGCTATGGGTGCCTGTGAGGTGACGCCTGGTAAGCGCCCGCACGGTACAAATATTCCATCATTACCAATATCTGTACACAGCAGATTGGCACACCCAGGTAATATGCCGTGATGAAATATTTATTTTATTTATGTTTAAATTGCTGTTTAGTTACGATGACTACGAAGAAAAATTGTCTCTGAATGAGTAAAATGCGTTTAAACAGGGTTACTAAGGATAAACATTGTCTAAATTAAAACAGTGTTTAAATATTTAAACAGTGTCTAAAAAAAGTAGTCTCTGAATAAACAACAGAACTAAATGTCAAATTTTTTGTATCTGAATAGACGTGATATATTTTATTGTAATCCGAGCGTATGCACACCTACATATATTATACATGTATCAAGGCTATAAATACGTAATCTAGTTTTATAATTTATCATTACGATAAGCTTTCCTCCTAGTCGGTACCTTGTAACAAAACTCTTCCGGTTTTGACGGAATTCTACGATTGTGTTCACATTTATCTCCACCTGTTTCCAGCCTAACTCTCATGTAACTACTTATTCAGTTGAGAGGTTGAAATATCTTAGTGTGAAATATACCCTCCGGACTACCTTGAAGTTAGGTTAGGCCCTTAGGCCTGTTCGCGGTGATATGTTTGGCCGGCAGTCACATATCACTCGTTAGAATATATTAGTTTCTACTCTACCCTACTTTATCATCTATAGAATAGGAGAAAGAACTGGATTGTTTGGGATCAATACATGTCACAAAACACAAGAAATCATTCAAAAAGGTGTCAACAATACTATTTTTTTTAAATATCAAAAATTAAATAATTATTACGATTGTCGGCTGTGATCTATGCGCGCAGTATTTGAAAAAAGGAGAGAAACATAACAAACTCTAAACAACTAGTACATTCTTGCAGGACATATTATTGTAATAAATACACAGTTTTAGGATTAAATCCCTAACATTGTGAGTTTTTGCAAAATTTGACTGTTCGGTAACTTAATCGTAATATTTTATTGCAAGAAATAAACTGTATAAGATAAAATCGTTTAAAAAGGATAAAAATCTATACCTTCAGTCTCCTGGCTAAAATTATTTAACCTTTCGAGAGATTGTTTTAAAATAATTACAAGAATACTTTCATCTTTTCATTTGTTCAAATCCTAAGAATCAAACCAACTATAGGTATTGAGACGAGGTACAAGATAATAGAATATGACGTAAAAGAAATTTTACTCCAAAAATACAGGAGTCTCAAACTATAATTTCGAGTTGTGTAGTACTGTTTTATATAACTTTCTGTGTATATATTATGAACGCGTATATCAACTTTTCTTAATTATGTGAAAGAATTTAACAACTTGTTTTTAGATTATCAATTTTTAAGAACTCACTTAATTTGTTAAATTTTTAATGAGGTTTAAAATTATGAAACTCCTTGAAAAATAATTAAAGTATCTTAGGTGGCTGAAGAGCCATTGATATAGCCATTCCATAAAATGAGCACCTTATGGTAAACCAGTTAACCAACATCGGATCTCAAAGTTCCGGCGTATTATTTTATATTGCTTTTATAACAGGCAATTTTATAGGTCTCGTAGGGATTGGCGATAAAAAATTGCTCCACTGGAGCTGTTACGTTGTAGGTTTCTGTTCTCGTTTAATCAATATGGAAATGTGGGGAAGAGATAGACAGGTCACTCCGGGTGTAAATCACAGGTCAGCTGCAGGAAAGTGAGCGAAATATACCAAGGAACAATGATGTTGCTAGATGTGATGGAATATACCATCCAGGCAGATTGGAATTTTTCGCTATAGTTTGAGATTCAAAATTTCTTGTGGTGCAATAGCTCTTATAAAGTACCATATGTTTGTTTTTATACCCCCTCTATAATTGGGATTTTAAATCCTGTAGAGTGGTGTAAAAAATAAATAAATTTTAAAAAAATAATATACAAAGTGTTGACCATGACAGCGGAACATAGGATTTTAACATGTAAAATCATATTTTCGTAAATTCCTGCTTCCCTAATTATTTTAGGTAAAAATGCTTAAAATAAAAGTTGTAGAGCGTAAAATCTGAATCAATAAGCAAAATTAATTTTGCATACTTTATAACGCCAGTAATTATGTATGAAAATGTCAAAAATCACCCCAAATATAGCGATAGCCATGGAATTGAAACTACAGATTAACAAATGTTAGCGATTTATCTGTGAAGCTGGGTTAATTTATTTTTATTTGTAATTTCGGTGAGAGTTAAAAATTATTTAAAAATTATTCACTTGAACAGATATTACGTATAAACCTAATAAAAATATATTAACCTAACTTGGCAGATAAAACGTCAAACATTTTTTAGTGACTAGCGCTATTTTTTTTGAGTGATTTTCTACATTTTCATACCTAATTTCTGCCGTTACAAAGTTTGTAAAACTAATTTATTGAATCAAATGCAGCATTTTAATCTCTACAACTTTTATTTGAAGCAATTTTGCGATTAGGGAAGCAAGAAAATATAAATTCACATCATAAAGTCATATGTTCCGGTGTCGCGGTCAACAACCTGTATACAGTGAGGTCAGAATATAAGTTGATAATTATCAATCACTGAATTGTGAGGAAATTTTAGGAAGAAAATATTGTTAGTATTACAGGATGAGACAAAAAAGTTCAAACCTTCTTTCTACAAAAAAAATTCATTGTGAAAAAAGTAAGAGTATAAAATAATTTTTATTTGAAATCGTAGCTAAAGTGCACAAAAAAAATCCTCATTAAAAGTTCAGATATCGGCATTAAAGTATAATCCATTATACGACGATTTTATGCACATACGAGCCCAAACACATGATAGTTCGACTAGTTTACATTTTCAAAAATCTGATGTGGCCAGTACAATACATTCCGTCAATCCTGTGTATTATGTACAAATTTCATACATAAATTTTCTAGCAAAAGATTCTAAATTTCCAGTAAAATTATTTCATGCAAATGGCACTTGACACTGACGTCTTCTTCTTTAGCTTTTTCCATTCGTTAGGGGTCGCTATTTTTTATTTTCTTCTTCCATTCATTTCTGTTTTGCGGGTCATCCTCACGCTAAAATTTTTCATTCAAATTTTCATTTTTTAGTATTTTATGATTCCTTTTCTCGGGAACTGAATTCCACACCCCTGATAATAAATAAACCATATGAAATAAGAAAATCATGAAATTTTGAATGAAAAATTATGACATTTGTCAGTTATGGACGTAATTTTGACACGGGTCCACATATCTGCTTGCTAATGTCAGCAAAGTCACGTCACTGCACGCGCCCGACACATAAATTTTCTTGCAAAAGATCCTATATTTCCAGTTAAATTATTTCATAAACAAACTATGCGAATTGCACTTGACACTATCTTCTTCTTTAGTTTTTCCCATTCGTTAGGGGGTTGCTATTTTTTCTTTTCTTCTTCCACTAATTTTTGTTTTGTGTGTCGTCCTCATTTAGTTCCTTTTCTCTCCTTTCATCTTATATTTGGTCTTCCTATGTTTCTTCCACCTTCTGTTATAAGCTATTCATTCTTCCAATATACTCATCTCTCCTCATGACATGTTCAAACCAATGTAATCGTCTCTTATATCTTTCTAGAAACGCCCAACACTAGAGTTATTTCTCTTATTCTTTCATTCATTTACTTTTTATTGATACTGACATCTGACAATTTGAATTACCTGAATATATTAGCAGTTTCCATGGTTAAGTTAGCACAACTGTTAAAATCTTCAAATGAGGATACTTCCGGTTGACCAATTATAACCAAAATCTATCAAGTCTGCATATGGTTGTAAGGAAGAGGAATACGCAAGAATTGTAATTTTTGGAATTCTAAGTATTGGAGATATCGTGCCCGAAACCGCGATCACATACATACACACACATACAAACACACACACACATACATACATATATATACACACACACACACACACACACACACACACACACACACACACACACATACAGACATCATCGTAAAAATAGTAAAATCGTATTGTAAAGACCCTAAAACGTGATTATTCAATGAAAACTCACCACCGATACACAATACTTTCCTTACCTAGAGGTGACGGAAGGTAAAAACATTTTTTTAAGCCTACGTAAATGATGATAAAATTCAACATATTTCTTCCAACTAGTTCATAACATATTTTTTTTAAAAAATATTCATATTATGCTACTGTACATACACTATAGAAGATATTCATTATCTTACTAGTACAATAATCTTGTTCATTGTTGTATTAGTAAAAAAATGTTAGCTCCTTAGTTCAACGCTGGCGGCAGCAGTCACCACAGCAACACAGATCACATTGAAAATTGTTATTTGACAGTTGTATCGTTTGTGTTTTCTGTGTATACAGCCAGCTTTGGCTGAAATTGCAAACACTACAGTTACAACAATTCCAAAAAACAAAAAAAATCACATAGTTTTCTTTGAATGTACAAGAAGAACGAACTAAATAATTCCGGTGAACAAGTTTGAAATAAAACAAATAATTTGTGAAAGTAAAACACAAATTATATGTATAAGTATTTATATGAAATTATTTTAATGTATATGAGATTTAAACTAATGAACACAACATTGGATTTTATTATGGATGAAATATTTTTCACATAAAAAAGTAAGCGTTCATAAAATAAAATAATCATTTTAAACATAATTTTAATACTTTAATGCGGCATAATAAAACTCCCATATTTTTATTTTTATATCTGACTCATAATAAAGCAGAGAATTCTATATAATAAATGTTTGAGAGTTAATCTGAAAATATAACAACGGATTACTGGCAGTGTTGCGCAAGCATAATTAAATTCAGGTAAACATGTGCATATGTGACACTTGTCGATTTAAATTATTGCAGGTTAATGGACATAATAATTACACGGATACGTTCAACACAACATAAACAACAATTTGCATTTAATGGATGAAAAATCACAAACAGAATTAAACTTGTTTACCAATTTATCTTCCCATAAGTGCGTCTGCATGTCTGACACAAGGGGGATGATGGTAAACCTACTCTAGACATGACTAGCAATATCTTTTTTATACGAACGAGAGTAAAAGTCAATATATATGGTATCAAAATTGATAAAGAAGTTCACCATTTTGCCTCTAGACACGCATTATGGGCAAACTAAAATCAAATTCCATTTTACAAAACAGACGTAAAAGAATTTAAAGTAATGGAAATTTTTGAGAGAAACTTGATCAGAGGTTATAAGACAGTGAAATAAGGTCTGTTAAAAAGTATGAAACCTTTGGTCAGGAAAAATACAATTATTCATTTCTCCTTTAAAGTAGTCTCCTTGGTAATGCTTACATTTCTCCCAGCCATTCGTGGAAACATTTCTGGAAGGCTTTTTACGATACGGTATTTAGCTGTTGTCGCAATTAGCATGTCTTCTTTTGATCCAAATCGGATCCTTTTCAACTTGGGAAGCAGCCAAATATCACAAGGAGCCATGTCGGGAGAACAGGACGTCTAACGAATGAGGAAAATGTGTTTGGTCCAGAAATTTTGAATCAAATGCGAAGAATAGGTGGGTGCATTATCGTAATGGAGCTAACAAGTGTTCCTTAGTTAAAATTGAATGTACCGATCTAATTCTTACCCCCACTTCGTTCACAAGTTCTCTGACAGTGATACGACGGTCCTACATAACCAATGTCCTCGCTTGGTCAATAACAGTGTCATTTCAGCTTGTTGTGTGCTCTACCGAAACGTGGTTCGCTGTCCACTGGCATGGGGCCATCTTTGAAATGTTTGTACCACTCCTTTATTCGAAAGATGATCATGGAATCGTCCCCGAAAGCCTGTTGAATTATCCGAATGGTTTCCGCTTGGGTTTCGCCAACCTTATGGCAAAATTTTATGCTGCTCAAGTCATTTAATTGAAAATCTGATGAGCGTTCACCACAGTTACTCATAACCTAACTGCAAATGACACACGTATTTTGCGGCCGGGAAAAAAATCACAGATACTCAAGAATGTCCTTTACACATCCCCACAGAGGGGCACCACCCGTATTTCATTTGTTTACGCGAAAAAAAAGCTGGATACTTTTTGAACATACCTTTGCTGCTTTGTAGCTCTCTGGGTCTTCGCCCTTTGACTAAAATTACACCTCTATAAAAACCATGCATTTCTGTCCCTTCCTGTAAATACTATTTAAAATTACCCTCATCTTAAACTAATTTAACTGCGTTATTGATCTTCCAGCCCATTAATACCGTTTTTCATTTCTTCGTTAAAATTTCGACAAAAAGTTAAAGAAATAAATTCTGTGTTAAAGTGAACAAAGATAACCTTTTTGAGGCAATCAATGCCTAGTATTGTTCTCTGATAATTAAGGTATCGATTTGAAATAACTTTCCCTGTTGCGGAAATTTTCGACTTGTTTTTCTAACCACACAAATCTTCTGTTTTTCTCCCCAAATACCGTAAGAGACTGTAATTTAAGTTCGTAAAGCTTCGGCACCGGCACTAAAGAAACAGGGTTCTCTTAAGACAGCAAAAACGTTAAAGACGTTATATGAAATAGGTATAATTAACAATGAATTAATTTAATATAAGCATTATACATGAACAGCATGTTAATAATTTTTGGAATTAGCTATGCAATAATTTATCCGTATATAGCAGTAGAATAAAATGGTTTGGTAGCAGCTTTACTAAATATACTTAAAACTAGCACAAGACACGCCAAATAGAATACGTCTTCAAGAAATAATGTAGCCATACGCAGCCTAATACCACTCAACTAAATATGCTGCATGTCAACACACACATATATATATATATATATATATATATATATATATATATATATATATATATATATATATATATATATATATATATATGATTTTTATTATTGAAATTATCACAAAGACTAAAGAAAAAACCTAACCCAACCTTGCATTTACTCACGCGCAATAATACTTTGGAAGGTTCGTAACGACGCAGGACTCATATTGTTCCGTAGTAATTGTATAATTTCATTATATTACTAATGATAATGAAGAATGGTGAGGTGAAGAGAAGTATAGTGATGTGAAGTATACTGATGCGAAGTGAAAATGTGTAATAATTAATAAAATATATCAAGGAAAATAAAGACCTGACTAAATAAAGAATTTAGATTAATATTCTAGCAAATAACATAGGATTCATTTACAAACGGTAAATCGAAATTGGATAATAAGGTAAAAGAACACTTAACCTTAACATGAGATCATTGCAATGATCGACATTAAATTCAACTATATAATAATTGAAGACAAAATTCAATTTACTATTATGGGTAAATTTTATCTATAGTCGTTTTAAGGACTTTTTCGCTTTCGGATATTAATTTCCTTTTCAAATTTACTATCTAATTATAACAGAATCAACAATACGGAAAGATATCAGCAATAATGCAAAGCCTGAGGTGTAAACCAAAAATGCAAGAAGGAATGAGAACAATTCTGAAATAAATCTGGAATTCAACTAAATACCTTTTTGCCAATCGATAATTTGAGAGATAACAGTCTGTAAAATGACACTTTTACTACTTATTATTGCTATTCACATAGCAACCGCTCAACAAACGCATAGCAATCGTTCAACAAAAGCGTAACAACATAATGTAATGGCGATAACTTTCAAAATAGATATTAAAAATAACCACTAAATTAATATTAATTATAAAATCGGCAAAAATAATGTGTTCAACACGACACTAAACACTGATTTACATATTCGGCAGCATTCATTGAACAGCCGCCTCTGCTGTAAATCTAGTATTTTATTGCCTAGTTAAACAAATAACTATTAAATTCGCATGCATTTTTCAAGGAAAATATTTAGAATGCTATAGGAAGAGTAATGACATCTCCATAGTATTCAAAAAAATGCATATGGTAGAATCCCACGTTAAAAAAATCACTCAAAATAGATTTCCATTTAAAAAGTTGGGGAGTCTACTAGACATTAAACAATTTTTACCTCCCGCTACCCTTGGTAAGGGAGATATAGGGATCGTGCTAAAATCGCATATCGAAATTTTGGTAAATGACCACGTTTTAAGGGCCCTATAATCCAATTTTAACATTTTCACGATGATGTCTGTGTGTATGTATGTATGTGTGTGTGTGTGTATGTGTGTGTGTGTGTGTGTGTGTGTGTGTGTGTGTGTGTGTGTGTGTGTGTGGTGTGTGTGTGTGTGTGGATCCTCTTTACGCTCTAACTCAAATACTATCGTTCAGAAAATTTTGAAACCGTGTATTTCTACCTTACGCTTATATGGAAAGATGCCATTAGATTTTGGAGTAAATCAGATAACCGAAAATGACACTTTATTGGAAGCACAAAATAGTTTTTCTTCAAAAAATACCTTCAAATGTAATTTTTTCGCAATTTGTCATTATACAAATTAAAGATTATTCCATTTTCTACAAGTTTTCTTTAATACTTTTTCTATATATTTTATGGATAAATTTATAAAACTATTTATAATTTTAATTCCGGAGCCTACGTTTGAAACACAACTCATACACATGGTTACACAATTCAGATCTCAAATGTTTGCAACTGACAGATATATGTCACTGTCAATCAACTAATCATTTCAAATAATAATATTAACGTTTTATAAAGAAAATAGTAAATGGAACAATAATTATATGGAAAGGAACTTAATACAGCTTCCAATATAAGTAAATATGTAAAAATATAGGTAAGATAATAAAAGCATATATCATCACGGCATATTACCCATTGCTGGGTCTGCCAATCTGCTTTGTACATAGATATCTTCGGTAAGGATGATGACATATTTGTACCGTGCGGGCGTTTACCAGGTGTCACCTCACGAGCACTTATTGCTGGCGTGGAAAGTGCACCACATTTTTGTGCCATTTAAAATTCAAAAAATTTGGCGTCGGTCAGGATCAAACCCGGTATTTAAATTTAATTTAATTTTAAGTATTTGCATGAATAAAAATTATATTAAACAGGAGATATTGTGTTGGCCACACCATATTTTTTATATTTGTGTTTGTTCACTAGTGTGCTCTTCTTTAGTCCGCGTTTGGCCTTGAGTAAGGCCAGCTGTTAGTATGTGTCTAAAAAACCTCTGGATGGCTAGGCCTGGCGTATCCAGGATTCAGTACTAAGGAGTAGTCGGCTCGGTCAGTGTCAAGTCAAGTCAAGTTATTTTAAAAATTGAAAAGTTATACGAGTATAAAAGAATGATTTATATCTTTCGAAGCTACATTAATAAACATCGGTATAAATTTGAATGTCTCATAATATTTAAAGTGAATTACATTATGTAACCTCGTATAATAAAACAAAATCTTTATGAAACTCGAATCATATGGGTGCTTAAGTCAACGTATAAGAAGCCGTGAAATATGATATTTTGTAGTAGTTTAATATCGCGTCATATTTTCCGATAAAAGATTTGGAGTGCCCCATTTCTCCGCTCGAGTCGGCGCCCCTGGCACTGCGCCAACACCAGCAGATACACAGGCGATAGTGTAGCGAGTTTACAGTCTCCGATATTTATTATCTGTTCGTTAGGACCGAATCTCGAATCCTTGCCTTACAATGAATATCAGATATAATCTCTTGATGCTTGCATTACTTTCTTTTCGCCCCATGGATCCGAACTGAAAGTTTGATTCATGGATGTGAAAGTTGCAGTTAAGTTCGTAATGAAATCCATTGGAATTAATGTTTCACGCGTCGAATGGTTTTAATTTATTTCAAGAGGAGTTGAATGTTCTGTTAGAGCAAGAGGAAGTTCAGACGTAGAGACCTAATCAGAATAAACGATGTGTGAACGTGACACTTGTTTGGAAATGAGGACTCTAAATTTTACTGTATTATGATTATACTCTATGAGATATACAGAGCAAAAATCATACTTGAATTTGCGATGCGAACTGCGAGGGCTTGTTCATTAGCATTTGAACTGAGAATCTGTTGACAGAGTGTCCAGATTCTGTTTGCTGCTAATGGAAACTCAAGAACTAAATAAAGTAAATTTATGAAAGGTACTAGACATTTTATGATTTTTGAAAAACTCTTACTTCTAGGTATTCAAAACAGCCGATAACCGATAACTACTCATATTTCTTTATTACCTTCTGTCACCTTTACATACAAGCAAGGTATTGTGTCTTTGGTTAAAATTCTATTATAAGTTTTTAGTGAATAAGCACGTTTTAGGGTCCATAGGATACGATTTCGCCATTTTTACGATGAAGTCTGTATATGTATGTGTATGTGTGTGACGATTTTTTCATAGACGATAACCCCAACACTACAATTCTAAAAATTATAATTATTTCGTATTCCTTTTCTTTACATGCATATGAAGAGCTGAATAGATTTTTGTTATGATTGGAGAACCAGAAGTACCCTCTTTTGAATATTTCAACAGTTTTTCTTGAAAAAAACGCTGTTAAATATCATTTTTTGACACATAATGTTGTTATATTCTATTATCTATAGGAATTGATTGCATTTTACAATTCGTAGTCAATAGATATAGAGTTAAGAAATTATGAATTAAATTTCATAAATCAGCCTGCTATGCTATTACCATCGAAACAGTTACTATATTAAGAAAATTCTAATTAACAGAAGTCAGTGTCAACGACAAGAATATGGCAAAGAGATGAGGATGTTGAGATGGTTGTTGGGGAAGACACAGAAAGATACAAGACAGACGATTACATTGGTTTGAACATGTCATGAGGAGAGATGAAGAACATATAGGAAGAAGAATGACCAGCTTAGTAATAGAAGGTAGAAGAAATAGAGGAAGACTAAATATAAGATGGAAGGATTGTTTGCGGAACACTTGACAGAAAAGAAACTAAATGATAACAACGCGCAACATAGAAATGAGTGAAAGAATAAAATTAAAAATAGCAATCCCTAACGAATGGGAAAAGCTAAATACGAAGAAAATGTCTCAGTGCAATTTACATAGCTTGTTTATGATATACTTTTACTGGAAATATAGAGCCTTTTGTAAAAAAAATATACATGGAATTTGTAGATAATACACAGGATTAACGGGATGTAATGTGCTGGCCACATCAGTTAGTTTTCCAACTAAGTGGTACTTTATTGCCTAAATTTTCGCTGCTAAAACACTTTAATGATAAGGATGGATTAAATCATAAATGACGTTTACCGTAACGCTTACGATGCTTCTGTATGTTCCTCATGACGTCAAGGGTACAAGATTTTGTCATTACTCTTCCTACAGCATTTCAATTATTGTCCTTAAAAATGAATGCGAATTTAAAAGATATCTAGATGAATTCCATATCCCGGATGACCTTCTACTTCTACAGAGTAATTGAAATTTTTTAAAAGTTGTTATTTTTATGGCCAATACTGCATCTTTGTCTTACGCAGATAATTACTTTTATAAATACGTTTTTTTTAAATTTATAATAAATTGATTATTGCTTGAATCAAATTGTTTTACGTATATTGCAAAAATAATAGTAACTACATAAAAGTCGTTTGAAAATGCTTAGAAATAGAGCGTCTCTCCATATCAAGTGAATATGTTATTCTCTTTAACAAGAACAGAAAGATCCTGTGCTACTTCTATATTCGTCCCTCTTCTTGCAACGCAGCATGTTTTCAGTTGATACTAATTAGACATATGCATGTAAGCTTAGAATGAACTTGAGAACGACATTTGGTTATTTTCATTTCAACACATTAGTACAAAAGACAAACATGTATTCCAGTGTAGTTATATTGTACAATGTCAGAACTAATTTAAATTTTGCTAGACGAACAAAATAATACCTATGAAAATAAATAGCAAATGCTGATTTTTTTGCTCATGGAATTCAAAATATGTACGTACATGAATTGCGAATAATAATTCCATATCAATACATTCTGACGTAATGCAAATAAATTCAGCTTAGTTCATTTTACCCCAATTGCATTATGTAAAAGGAAAGGCCTATACTAGTACCTTAATAGAGGGCGTGTATCAGACGTTGACGTTACCTCATAGGAACTTATTGCTTTTGATTATAGTACACCACAGAAATTACTTATAATGCAAGTCACCACTACTATAATATTCCACTGACACCTATCGCATTTATAACTTTTTGGTTGTTTCCTGTTGGAAATGAAAATCTTGTGGCATAGATAATTTTTCTTTAAGTAAAACTTCAAGACAATAGAATATGTTTTAAAAAAGTTCAGCCATCGATAACGATTTGTAATATTTTTCGAAAGATGACAATAATTCTCGACATGAAGTCTACAAATTTAATTATAATCAATGGTGCATTAAGGTCGGAACGATCCATATCCCTTTCATCTTATCTTTGGTCTTCCTCTGTTTCGTCTACCTTCTATTACTAAAACTATTCATTCTTCCAATATATTCTTCGTATCTCCTCAAGACATATTCAAATCAATGTAATAGTTTCTCTTGTATTTATCTATAAATTTCTATCACTCGAGCCATTTCTCTAATTCTTTCATTCCTTATCCTATATTTCCGAGTCTTACCCAATATCTATCTCAACATCCTCATTTTTGCCACATTCATTTTCTTTTCATTGATATTAACATCTGTCAATTAGAATTTTTTAATATAGTAGTAGTTTCCATGGTTATAGCATAGCTGGTTGATTTATAAGATTTAATTTCTTTATAATTCTTTAACTCTATATCCAATGAATATGAAATATAAAAAGCAATCAAGTCGTATAGAAAACAATATTCTTTAATATTTATAATAACATTAAATGTCAAAAATAGTCTGCATATGGATGTATGGAAAAGGAATACATAAAAATTGTAATTTTTTGAATTCTAGTATTGGAGATATGGCGGCTGAAATTATAGTCACACACACGCACACACACACACACACACACACACACACACACACATACAGGCATCATCGTAAAAATAGTACAATCGTATTGCAGAGACCTTAAAACGAGCTTATTCATTGAAAACACACCACCGAATTTTTTGACCAAAGACAATACTTTCCTTACCTAGAAATGACGCAAGGTAAAAATACTTTTAATTATTTTAAATAACAGCGCCCTTCCGGTTGAAATCACACGAGCCGCCACTGACAATGAACCAATAAACTTTAGCTCGATGTCGCATTTTAGAAATACTCTAAATTGCGCACTAATGGCATCTTTTAATTTGCATGAGAACACTTTACAACAACAAAAATGTATTTTAACAAATCGTCTCAAATTGATGTTTAACATTGTGAATATTATATTTTGTATAATAGAAGCCCATAAAATTTTCTTGGAGAATAAATATGACATTTAGCACAAATTATAGTAACGCGCATGATTTGTTTAATTGTTAGGTACACCTCAAGTTCAAAATGTAGTGAGCTACTACAAATCCTAACAACTAAAGTTTAAATCCTAATTAATGGCATCATTTAGTGTACATAAATTTAGGATTTAATGTATTAGGATAACAAAAGTGCAACTTCGGACTATCTATGTCAATTTGAAGAATAATTATATAAATTAAATCTACGACCAAGGAATTAGTAATGTTTCCCTTGGGAGAAAAGTAAGTGTCGATTGGTCGCGGTATAGATAAAGCGGGGTTTGGTTCGCAAACAAGTATAATTAATTCAGCAATCGCGTTGTCGTAGGAAATCTTCGACTGGGGATCACCGAGGCCTTGGGCATCTGGTAGATCCGGCAGAACAGAACACTATCGACAGAGACGTCGCCAACGTCGCAAGAACAAAGGGCAATTACGCAAATGGAGTTCGTAATCTAGTTGAGTATCATTAAACGCTTTGGAACAATTCAAGAAGCCGTTTAACTACTACATTAAGTTTGACAATTGTACAAATTATTGGATCATAAAAAGCTCAACAAAATTATTCGACTTGCTTAAGATACTTTCCGGATACACAAATTATTTCCCGTTTCGGAGCAAATAAATAACTTTTGTTTTAAGCGCTTAACTTTCATTCAGTTATGTTTACAATCATAATTAAAGCTCGTTAGGATACTTCCTATTGTCTTTTGTTTTCCTTCCTCTGTCGCTTTTGTTTCCATGCAAATTTGCAAATTTCATTTATCCAATTTACAAGTCCTCAATATTCTTATTTCTATCGCCTTACCGTTATTTCTTCTCCTTTCTCAAGCCACAATTGAAGGAAAACGTAGATTCAATCAAAATGAGGTAATTCTATTTTAGACTAGGACAAATAATTTGTTCGTTCTGTCCCTAGAAAATATATAAATAAAATAAGGAATACATTTCAAATAGTATTCAAACTAAAATTAAGATTTTGAAACCTCCGGGGTTTTCTGCAAATAGGTATAATAGAATTTTTATAGATGTCCAATCGAGGTCATCTGCATCATGAACGAATTAACAACTTGACAAACATCTATCTCTCTCATTTGTAAAGACTACAATCGTGTGCAATAAGGATGCATATAACATCTTTGTTTTTCAAAAATTCATATTGTTTCGACTAAGTTAGGACATTCCATTTTAACATTTTTATGTTATATTGTCAGTGTCATTACTACTGTGTCAGTATTTTATTTTTCACATATTTGGTTTTACATTTGGTAATAAACTTACCAGTTGACTTATTTTTGAATTTTGAATGCTTTTACTGTAACATGTGTTTTTATAATAACAAAATAACAGTAGTATCTTCTGTACCCTCATAAAAACTAAGTACAGTAAAATTATTGAAAGATGTCCGATCAAGGTCATCTGTATCATGAACGAATTAACAAAATGACATACATTTATCCCCCTCCTTTACAAAGGCTTTAAGAGTGTGCGATAAGGATGGATATAACACGCTTGTCTTTCAAAAAATCATATTGTTTCAACATTCCATTTCAAAACGATGCTCGTTGTTGATAATACTTTCGCTGTAACGTAAGTTTAGATATTATTTCAGATACATTACGTTGATTCATAGCTGTACGAATAACGTTATTTTCTGTCAGTATTACTGAAACTGACACTACTGAATTTGTCAGAATGGGCGGAGCAAAAATCTAAATTCATACAATTCGTAGACGACATTAATCGAACATCTTTCAAATTTTTTACTGTAAATGACACTACTGAATTTGACAGAATGGGCGGCGCTGAAATCTTGATTCATACAATTCGTAGATGACCTTGATCGGACATCTTTAAAAATTATACTGTAAGTACGTAATCTATTTTAAAATAACCTATCTAAAATAAATCAAGCTTAGTCTATGATTGATGACGTCATGTTGTCGGGTGAAGTCGAAATTGCCGAAATATTCATACAAACCAAAACTGACAACTGACAGTATATAATATAAGTTATACCGTGTGAATATTATTATTATCAAAATTCGAAGTAAAACATTTATATCGCAATAACAAATTAATTTAAAGATTATCATGTAATAACAAAACTGACAGTATTATAATACACCTATATTGTGGCAATTTTTTTGTTCATCAAACTTCGAAGTATAAATAGTTATTTAGCAATAATAAACGAATTGAATAAGTAGATATAATGGATAAAATATATCTCTTTTTATTATCCAACAGCAATTTGTTGCAAAAATATGGGGTCTCGTGGCCGTGTACCTGAGTGTCTGGTCGCGAATCTGGGGACCCGGGTTTGATCCCGACCGACGTCACAAATAACTTTGAATTTTAATGGCACAAGATTGACCCCTGTGGTGCACTCTCCACGCCAGCATTGAATGCCCGTGAGGTGACACCTGGTAAGCTCCCACATGGTACAAATATTTCATCATTACCAATATCTGTGTACAAAGCAGATTGGCACACCCAACAATTATTGGTAATATGCCGTATGATGATATATTTATTTATTTATTTATATGTTGCAATAATTGTCAGCAATCTTAGAAACACCCTCTTTGCAGTACCAAATGTACAATATAATACCAAGAATTAACAAAACTACCAAGACAACAACGAAACATAAATAATCAACGCCAAAATCAAATTAATCATATGATTGTTAGAATGACGTGAATATTCAAATAATTCATATATTTGAAAATAACATTTGTTACCGCGGTTAAAATATCGTTTATATTTCATTTTTTGCCATTGGTCTGGACAAGGATAGCGTATACCCCTTGGGAAGAACACCTACGATAATGAGATACTGAATAAAAGTCTCATATATGCCTTGTGTGTAGATAAAAGATAAAAGTTTAATAATATCTTGCATCAGAAATTGATCACGAGCCAAATTCTGTACTTATTTGAAATCCCTTATTAAACTCTTATGTTCCGATATTCGGTACACACTGTATATGAACTACACACAAATTAGTATAAAGTTTGAATAAATATAATACATTTCCTCTCAATGGTTAGTTTAGAACTACTCATTCTCTTAAATTATTTGAAATATAAATAAAATTTTGCATACTGTTGCAAATATGAAGGTGATTCCATTTTCTAAAGACAGCATTTTAGTATCAATTGAGTATATGTTCGATATAAAGTGTTCTTTTATCTGGGTTATATTCAAAAGAACGGGTCATCAGCACAGTAAAAGCAAAAAATACTTTTTTCATTATATTTTGTTCATCAAAGGAAATTAGTTTGCTGTTGAAGGTAGTTTACATCGCTGAAAGTAACATTTAACAGTAAATTTGCGAATAAAGATAATATTTGAGAAGCCTCATCCCGCCAACAAAGAACAAAAATTAAAAGACGTTCTATCAAGAAGAAAAAAGAACAAAGTTAGTTTAAATATCCAAAATCCTTTTATTCTCCAACGGTTAAATCTAAATTTAAAATCAACGTGAACATTACAAAAAAGCTCGAACCTCAGCACAATAAAGATAGAGATAATAACTCTTGTAAAAACTTGGGCTGTGTACATAGCGAGAACCGTAATGGGTTATCCGAGCGGTTCTTTACAAAAGAAGATGATAAATGTTAATTAATCACGGTAGTGACTAGCTATCTCACTCTAACGCCCGCGACGCCGAAGCTAACGCCACTTTCTGATGATGCACGCCCCAATTCATCCCTGTCAAATTCGAGCGTTATCAATCATGCGACCTCCCGACCCTCATTCGCGCCATATTACAACCGGTGTCATGCCTAAAGAGGAGAGACCAAGTCAGGAACAGAACGCTCAAGCCCATATCCTGCAGTCACTTTCAGACTCAACGCTATACTCGTGGCAACGTGATGTATGTAAACCTTAGCTTCATTAATTTAATTGTTACCTGCTTATAACATGTTGTAACAAGCGATAGAGAGGCCGCCGGCGTAGAAATAAAATAAATAAATATCCATAGAAACTATACAGAATCAACGAATAAGAAGTAACTTTACTCAAAAGAAACCTGTAATATCGCCCTAAATGTCACTATAACGTGCTAGGTAACCTAAGAGTAAAGTAACTAAATACCATCGATAGCTGTCAAATTTAGATGTATAACCTGTGAATTGAAACATAAACAGAGTTTAATTTTGAGGAAATAACATTATTAAAGAATAGCAGACTTACAGATTACAATTACAGTAACGGTAATGAGCATAAGAATACTTAGAATTAAAGTGATAAGAAAAGTTTATATTGTTTTGCAGTGATTCCTGGACATATATTTCAGCCACCCTGTTAGATTTATATCCAATTGAACAACTTCAGGGGTCGTATATTATAAAACTTCAAATTCCGACATTGCACACAAGCAGGATATGAAATTGCAGTTTTTATTTAAACGTCAAAACGTGAAAATTTTCATTTAATTGTTTATAACAAAAAGTGAACAAATAAGTTTCCATAGCTACAGGGCAATTGAATTCGCAAACGTAATTTACGTAAAATGTAACGTCAGTAGTAGATATTTTTCTTTAAATATCTACGTTTGAAGAAAAAATATAATGTGTCATTCGGAGTAAACGTGTCTTTGTGTGCCTCGCGTGCATTTATCCGACTCCCTTCGCTCGTCGTTTAAACTTCCACGCTCACCACACTAAGTATCACTTTACTCCTAATAACACAATATACTATTATCCACGACTGTCAAATAATATACCCATAATTCAATCGTTTTTTATCAATTAATGACATTAGTTACTGTTGCTAATTGAATAATATTGATAGATAGAATAATATTATTCAATCGTTATGTCAAATTCAAATCTTACCTTTCAAAGAGTACAAACAAATTACTTTTAATAAGTATTTTTTTTTCCACATAAAAAACCAAAATTATACTAGTTTTCTCATTTTTTATAGTTTTATTTTCTTCTTAAGCTTAAAATGTAGCTGAATAGTCGGTTTAAAATTTTCTGCTAAATGTCAAACAACAAGCACCTAGCGATCAACGCTAATTGTTTATGTTTGTAAACAAACAATTTTCTAAAATTTGTTAGGTTATTTCTGATTTTATAATAGATCAGTAAGTTATTATTTAAAAGTTGTGGATAAAGTATAGTATTCTATTCGCATGTAATGGCTATTACTGACTCGAATGATTTACATCACTCGCCTTCCGGCTCGTGATGCAAACTTCATTCTCATGTGTAATAGCATACATTACATGCTCATTGAATAATATACTATTATACTGATTTCAAATTAATCTGTTATAAATAGTTATTAAATATCGTTGGATTATATTATATATTTTGTGAGTGTTTCTTTTGTTAAATAAAGTAATTCTAAGCGTTTGTTGTTCATTTTTCATTTGTGACATTTATATATTGACACTGACACTTGTAAGTGCAGTAATTTTTTTGAATAAACTATAACCCTATTCAAATATATTAATCCCTATTCTTATTCTCATTACAATGTATAATAAAAGATTTGGCAATTAGATATTATACCTATTGTAAATGTACCAAAAATTAAAAAAAAATATATATATAAATGTAGTTTTCATTTGTATATTAAATCAATCCGACGTTCTTTCATATTAGCAAATCTGTTGATTAAGTCAACGTAAAATTGTTCCTTTTTGATTAATCTGTTAACAATTCCTTTTCTATAGAAATTAATGCTGGAATGGCAGGCTAGTGCAGCGTGTAGCCCAGCCAGCTATTGAGTTCACCTCACCACTCAACCTATGCCGAAAATTTTCATCCTCACGTACTTATTATGATACTTTCATTTTTACCTCTCGCTAAGAGAGGTATTACATTCATGCTAAAAATCGCATATCCAGATTTTATTGAATAAGCACGTTTTAAGGTCCTTACAATCCGATTTTAACATTTTTACGATGATGTCTGTGTGTGTGTGTGTGTGTGTGTGTGTGTGTGTGTGTGTGGATGTGTATGTGTGTGTGATTCTTGAAAAAAAATATTCTAAATATTATTTTTTGAAAATTTTTCGTGGTAATATTAAAGAAAATTAAATTCTCTATCTGATACATTTAAATATTTTATTATATATTCCATAGATTTAGAGATAAAAGAAGTATAATATATAAAATAATCTGTTGTAATAAATTTGACAGCCGAAAGAATGCCATGAAAAATAGTTGATAATTTAAATTATTTGTAACTGACAGATAAATGTCAGTGTCAGAAATCCGGAGACATTACTGAACACTTTTTCTGGTAAGTACATACATTATATTATTTCTAAATGCATTATTAGTTAAATATTTATAGGTATATTACACATACCCTTCATATATACTGTTATTTCTGACAATGAATTGGAATCATCTCGAGAAACAAGGGTAGGACAAAACTTCTTCATAGAATCTAATTATGTGGAATAATTTAAAAAACTAAATATATGGAATAGATATAAGTAGAATTTTTGGTGTAGAGTGTAAGTATACAAGAAATGTTAAATACATTAGGGCGCGAGCAGTCATGTGACTTTGTTGGCCTTGACAAGCAGATATGGGAGCCCATGTCAGAATGATAGCTAGTAATTATATATATAGATGTCATATATCATAATTTCTCATTCTAAATTTAATGATTTTCCAATTCCATGTGGTTTATTTTCCTCGACAAGTAAATTCCACACTCCTGATGACAAATTAACTACGTGAATTTAGAAAATCTTGAAATTTTTAATGAAAAGTTCTGACATTTATGTACATAATTAATAATTATCATTCTGAAACGGGCCCCCACGTCTGCTTGTCAAGGCCAACAATGAAACATGACTGTTCGCGCCCTATACTTATGTAATCAAAAAAAGATAGTGGCGAGAGGTATTGTGCTGGCCACAACAGATTTTTATATTTTGCGCTTGTAAGATTATTTTTTATATTTATATAATTCATACATACAGTAATTTTTTTGAAAGATGTCCGATCAAGGTCATCTGTATCATGAACGAATTAACAAATAGGCGTACATTTATCTCCGTCCTTTGCAAAGGTTATAAGTATGTGCGATAAGGATAGATATAACACACTTGTCTTTTAAAAAATCATATTGTTTCGACTAAGTTAGGACATTCCACTTTAAAACGATGCTCGTTGTTGATAATACTTTTGCTGTACCGTAAGTTTATTTATGAATTCAGATACATTACCTTAATTCATAGCCGTACGAATAACGTTATTTTGCGTCAGAGTCACTGACACTGACATTGTGTCTTACTTTTCACATATTATAAAGGCAATATGTTGCAATAATTGACTACGTTTATCTCGCAGTGACATAATCCGCTCAAAAATCTAGTGACTTAAAACTAACTCTTAACTCCAGTTCGTTTATATCGCATGTTTTAAAGTGACTACAGGATAAATGGCGTTTATCCACTTTTGTTGAATAAGGACAGATAGAAAATTTTACGGATGGCTTATTATAATAATAATAACAAAACGCACACGATTTTGAAGCAAACCTAGAAACAAACAGTTTTTAGAAGGTTTGAGTGTAGTAATATGTATTTTTAATAGTTATTTACAGTTTTTTTTTTTAAATTTATGTTAATCCATAGCCTTAACCGTTTATCTCGCAAAATTTCAAATAGGTTAGTTAACTCAACCCATTATTTAAGTTACTTCACTTAGCGCTAACTAACGTGTTTATCTCTCACGTTTAACCCGCTTAACTCAAGCGGGTTAGCATTTAAGCGGATAAACTAGTGCGAGATAAACGTAGTCATTGTCGACAATCTTAGAAACACCGCCTTTGCAATAGCAAAATGCACAATATAATACCAAGAATTAAACACACAACGAAACACAAATTATCGATGCCAAAATCCAAAAATCGTCTTTATCACATGATTGACAGAATGACGAATATTGAAATAATTCAAATATTTGAAAATTACAATTGTTACCGCGGGTACAGTACAGTTTCTTTTTCATTTTTTTTTTTTTGCCGTCGGTTGGACGGAGACAGCGTATACCCCTCCGAAAAACCGACGACAATGAAATAGCGAATAAAAGTCTCATATTCGATATGTGTGTACGACAAAGATGCTAGATAAAAGTTTAGCAATTCTTGCATCAGAAATGAATGACGTGGCTTCTTACAATAGATATATTTCCCTTATTCTATCATTTCTTACCGTATCTTTCCGTGCCTTCCCCAACATCTATCTCAACATTCTCATCCCTGCCACATTCATTTACTTTTCATTGATATTGAAATCTGTCAATTTGAATTATATGAATATATTAGCAGTTTCCATGGTTAGCATAGCTGCTGATTTATGAATTTGAATATCTTTTTTTAATTCTTTAACTCTATATCTGTTGAATATGAAGTATAAAATGCAATCAAATTGTATAGATAATAATACGTATATTCTTTAAGTTATAAAAACGCTAAATGTCAATAAATGATATTTAACTGCGTTTTTTCAAGAAAAACTGTTAAAATCTTCAAATGAGGGTACTTACGGTTGACCAATTATAACCAAAATTTAGTCATCTCTTCTTCTGGATGTAACTTCAGGAATACGAAAAAAAATTTTTTTTTGGAATCGTGGTATTGTTATGCGATCCGAAACTTTCGTCACACACACACATACACACATACACACACATACACATATACACACACACATACACACACACACACACACACACACACACACACACACACACAGGCATACATACATGCTATTCACTAAAAACTTATCATTGAATTTTTTGACAATACCTTCCTTACCTATAAGTTTAATTTTTAATTTATGTCAAAACTTTAGTTGTATCTGTTTTCATACGAAAGACTGCTGAAGGAATAATTGTTATATCTTCTCCCTTCCCAAGAAAATAATAACCCTACTGAATTAATAGCAGCGCATAATGAAGCTGAAAAGGCTTTCTTTCGTGTAAATATTAAGATATCTTTGGATGAATTGCAAGAAGAAGATTACAAGATAGAACTTCACCCTCTTCGCACCCTTGGTTATAAACAAGGGATTCTCATTGCTCACCCCTGCCTGGCCATAATTCACATTTTTAAAGTGAGCGATCAAGATAAACAGCGTATTTTTGTTTCCCCTCCGAAACTTTTGTATTTTAATAGATACAATCAAGTAATTAGAAGTGAAACTGAACTATGAAACAGGGAATATTATCAGTCTCATTTACATGTATAAATACCAAGCATTAACGCGTAAATATTTCCCTTCTTATGAATGAAATGCACAGCAAGTACAAGTGCTAAATCAGGAAACAGTAAGGCGATTGTGGTGATTTACATAATTTAGCTGTTGACATTACTGAAATACCGAAACCATTCGTAAGACCTATGAATATATTTTACTCGCCATTTGCTTAACATGAACAACTTTACGTTTTGAATTGAAATAAAAACGAATGATTTTATCTTGAACTCTATAAAGATTTTAATACAGATC
The DNA here is from genome assembly GCA_951394225.1 of Harpalus rufipes. Taxonomy (NCBI): domain Eukaryota; kingdom Metazoa; phylum Arthropoda; class Insecta; order Coleoptera; family Carabidae; genus Harpalus; species Harpalus rufipes. The sequence goes on from OX596283.1 coordinate 40,114,621, forward strand.
AGATATGAAAAAATTAATTACTTAATTTTACAAATTTTACAATTAATGTTACGACAGGAAATAAAATATGTATCTAGATAATATTCAGATATGAAAATACATATGAATTCCCTTGATTTTAAATTGTTAGGTGCGTTATTATGTTTGCATCGTAAATAACAGTTACCAGATATTATCTCACAGACACTACGAAACGAACTTTTGTGCAGCGAATATATAAGTAGAGTTAATTTTGTGCGATAAATAATATTAAAAAAAAAACATATAATTATCCATTGCTGGGCGTGCTAATCAGTTTTCATTCTCAGATATCGTAAATGACGGTATATCTATAACGTTTTGGTATTCCACTATGTGTCAAATTAGGACATAATTAAAGAGCTCTTGGCAAAAACAACCTTAGTTCAATTTTTACCTTCCTTCACCCTTAGTATGGAAGGTATTGTGAAAAAGTTCGGTGGTGAGTTATTAATGAATGAGCACATTTTAAGAACCCTAGAATACGATTTTACTATTTTTACGATGATGTCTGTATGTACGTACATATATGTGTGTGCATGAGACCATCGTTTCTGATCGCATAACTCCAATACCATAATTCCAAAAATTATAATTTTTCGTATTCCTTGAGTTTACAACCAAACGAAGAGGTGATTAGATTTTGGTTATAATTGGTCATCCAGATGAATCCTCATTTCAACTTTTAACAGTTTTTCTTGAAAAAAAAACGCAGTTAAATATCATTTCTTGATATTTTATGTTATAATAGCAAAGCATATTTTTTTACCTTCTGTCACCTTTAGGTAAGGAAGGTATTGTCTTTGGTCAAAAAATTCAGTGATGAGTTTTTACTGAATAAGCACGTTTTAGGGTCCATGTAATACGATTTTACCATTTTTACGATGATGTCTGTATGTATGTGTGTCTGTGTGTCTGTGTGTCTGTGTGTGTGTGTGTGACAAAAGTTCCGGATTCCATAATTTCATTACTACGATCCCGAAAATTATATTTTTTTCGTATTCCTCAAGTTTACATCCAGAAGAACAACTGATTAGATTTTGGTTATAATTGGTCAACCGAAAGTAGTCTCATTTGAAGATTTAACAGTTAAATTTGATTTATTGACATTTAACGTTATTATAACTTAAAGAATATATTATTCTCTATACGATTTGATTACAATTTATACTTCATATTCAATAGATACAGAGTTAAAGAATTTTAAAGAAATTAAATTTTATAATTCAGCCAGCTATGCCAAACTTGAGAACTAGTAATATATTCATATAATTCAAATTGACAGATGTCAATATCAATAAAAAGTAAATTAATGTGGCAGATATGAGGATGTTGAAGTAAATATTGGGGAATACACGGAAAGATACGGTAAGAAAATAACTCTAGTGTTACAAGTTTTTAGAAAGATACAAGAAAGACGATTGTTTACGCGTTTTGAAAGGCTGGTTCTGAATCAAGATTGCGTTAAGAAAATAATAAATCAAGACCTCTATAAAAAACACGGCATTATTATTGTTGAATTTTGTTTAAAAAACAGTTTGTAATATAAATAGACCGAAAAAAAAAAAATTGGTATTATTTTTTGTTTTCTTTATTAATGAAAGGAGAAAGATTTTTTTTAGTAAAGTAATTGAAAAAGTAATTAAAATGTCGATTACAATGCAAAAGTAATTGGTAATTTAATTACATTTCTCTAACAGTAATTATTTTTAAATGTAATTTGAGTATATTTTGGTTAAAGTAATTGTAATTGTATTCAATTACTTTTTGAATGTAATATGCCCAGCTCTGTGTTCAAGGCACTCTTGCCCTAGAAGCCAAAAACGCTACGAATTTATGTATCAACACAATATTTTATAAATAGGAATTACAAAAATATTGTGATACAAAACATAACTTTGTTACTTTCCCAATATTGTCATTTCGTTCACAAGGTTTGCGCTGGCTACTATGTGCACATCGCCTATAGAAACCATTATTATTCTCTGTTTTAAGCTGCCTACTGTAAGCAAAACCATCATTGCTTTAATATTACGTCATAAAGTACAAGCTTCAAGACATTAAATATTTCAAGAAAATACCTAGTCTTAGTTGCTAGTCCCAGTCTTTATTGAAAACTTAAATTTATCACGTCTTCCATCCTCTAACTGATTTAGTTTGAATCTTCCATACCAGCATAGTTGCAACTCAATTCTGAAGAAGGAATTAAGTCCTTATTTTATTACATCTTCTCTTTATAATGAAAAATCGAAGTCTACTACCGTATATCACTACGCTATTAGGATCTTAGTGGAGTTACGATTAGTTTGTGTGTGACGCTGACGCTAGGGATATATAGCATCGGAGTTTTCAGTTGTTTCCATGGCCTGCTAGACCAGGAAAGTATCCGTTCGCATGGTGAACTGTTATCGTTCTTTTATGCCAGGACCGTAATACGTTATTTGCGACGGGTAGAAGTTTCCCAACATAAACTTGCTGAACTACACGGTTGAAGACAGTGTACATTAGACTAGGTCCCTTGTTGGGACTTTATATGGGAAACAAAGAACGTGGGTGGTGATGCTTTAACAATATTTTTAACCGAAAGGGTTCACAACAAAAACATGGATACGATAAGCCTCTTACTTTAAAAAAACGATGTGAGGCTGAGTGCATTGAGTGATGGGGCGTGGTTCTGATAATCTGCGTTCGAATCTGACCGAATTTAGTGGTTTCGTTGTGGTATGTTTATTATCAAAAATTTTGCTTGCCATATAATTTTTACAAGATAATTATCATCACGGCATATTACCCATTGCTGGGTGCGCGAACTGTTTTGTACACAGATTTCGATGATAATGATGACATATTTGTACTGTGCGGGCATTTATCAGGCGTCACACACGGACACTCATTGTTGGCGTGGAGAGTGCTCCACAGGGATCAAAATTCGAAATAATTTTGTCGTCGGTCAGGATCGAACATGGGTCACTAGATTCGCGACCAGACACGCAGGCACTCTGCCACGTGACCCCAAAATTATTAATGGAATTATAGTGGAATTATACTAGAAGAAATTGGAGAGAATAGTCAAATGAAGAGATCAAGCAGATAGGATGAATCTGATAAAATCGCGAATTATACAATGCTCAATTTTTTTGTTACTATCGGATTTCGATTTGTTATACAAAAGTGGTATTTTTTTATATGGGCATACATACATACTTACATACCTACATAAAATCACGCATGTCACACTTAGGGTAGATTGCATAAAGCTAGGTTACCTCTAGGTTAACACTAACCCGGGGGTAATTATGCCAACCTGAAGGATAATAATAATGATATTAACTTTATTTGCCCAACTGTATACACCATATAAAGGACAAAATATGACACATAATTACAATGAAAAACAAAGATTTTGATGGAACATAAATCGTAATAGAAAAAAACTAATACCCACAAAAACTAATGTAAAAGATAATATTACTTACTATACATTTTTGAATAAATTCATTATAGAATTCAAAGACTCAGTGACGATAACTATATCAATAACAACCAAATTTGCATTTTTACACATATTATAAATTGGTACCTGCTTTGCATATTTGTTCTTGCCCTAGGACTTTCAAAATATAACTGCTGTCTTGTCATTGTCATTGTCACGTAAGTCATTGCAATAATATAAAAAGTCTAACCTCGAGGTTAAAATTTAACCCGTCAATTTCTACGGGTTACCCCTCCAATTAAGTATTTGCAGCCGCCATATTTGTTGTCATATTTTAAAAATAATTATATGTTCCACCTATATTTTATTAAAAGGTAAGTTGAAAACAATTGTAATTTCAAAGAAATATATTGGAAATAACCTTAAAATTGTCTGCTTCATAAAATAGAATGAAATAAAACAGAATAAGGAAATGAAAAAGAATGGGAATAGAAAAATTTGAGACCATTTATAGTTTTCATGCAATGTCACTGTTACAATAAATTGAATTTTCATTCTTGTGCACTAATTTCACTGTTGTGAAGTAGATATATGTATGTATGTCATTTTAACAATTGTATGCTTTGTACTTAATTAATAAATATTTATTATTTATATATGCGAGATGGATGGACAATTGATTATTACTGGTCAGGGTTTGGTATTAGCTCAGTAATAACTTACTAGATTACCAGATACAATAATAATAATAACAATATCAACAACAATAAGAGCTGAGTTGATTCGCTCCACTCTTCTAACTACATTCTTACTAACCGTACATCATACAACAAATATTCCTCACCCTTAACATATTAAAGTGATTTTCGGTGGTGCGATACTCACGCTATAATCATCCACCACACAGTCCTATTCAAACACACTTCTTTCACCTCGTCCACATTCATTTAAAAAGTACTTACCAACGATAGATAACTTATTTATGTTCATTTGTTTCAAACAGCCAATCCACAAATATAATGTCAGACAAATTCATATTTCATCACATATATAAAAATCTGTTGTGGCCAGCACAAAATTTTAAAAAATATCCAAAGTTAATTGAGAAGCAAAAAAATGTAAAAAAATCTGTTGTGGCCAGCACAATACCTTCCGTCAATCCTGTGTGTAATGTATAAATTCCATACATAATTTTTCTTGCAAAAGATTCTAAATTTCCAGTAAAATTATTTCATAAATAAACTATTCAAATTGCACTTGACACTGACATCTTATTCTTCTTTAGCTTTTCCCATTCGTTAGGGGTCGCTATTTTTGCGTGTCGTTCTCATGTCAAGTCTTCCGCAATACAGTCCCTCCATATTATCTTTGATCTTCCTCTGCTTCTTCAACCTCCCATTACTAAACTACTCATTCTTGTTCAAATATAATTCTTCATTTCTCCTCATGACATGTTCAAACCAATGTAATCGTCTTTCTTGTATCTTTCTAGAAAATTGTAACACTAGAGTTATTTTATTACCGTATCTTTCCGTGTGTTCCCAACATCTACTTCAACATCCTCATCTCTGCCACATATTAATTTATTTTTACTCATACTGACATCTGTCAATTTGAATTATATGAATATATCAGTAGTTTCCATGTTTAGCGTAGCTGGCTGAATTATAAAATTTAATTTCTTTAAAATTCTTTAACTCTGTATTTATTGAATATGAAGTATTAAATGTTATGAAATCGTATAGAGAATAATATATTCTTTAAGTTATAATAATATTAAATGTCAATAAATCAAATTTAACTGTTAAATCTTCAAATGAGGCTACTTCCGGTTCACCAATTATAACCAAAATCTAATCACTTGTTCTTTTGGATGTAAACTTGAGGAATACAAAAAAATTATAATTTTTGGAATCGTGGTATTGAAGTTAAGGGATCCGGATTTGTCACACAGACACAGACACACAGACACACATACATACAGACATCATCGTAAAAATGGTAAAATCGTATTATAGGGACCCTAAAACATACTTATTCAGTAAAAACTCATCATTGAATTTTTGACCAAAGACAATACCTTCCTTACCTAAAGGTGACGGAAGGTAAAAATTAATATGTTATCAATTAGTTTTATTAATTCGAAACTCGTCTAACTTCTTTTTGGAAAAGTCTCATCTTAGATATTAATAAAAGATCCATGTTCAGTGGAACAAAATCCCTCTCTTAATTACATCAAAACTCCATTTCATAATTTAATACAAATCCCAGAAAATCAATTCATTCGTAACGAAGCATTGGTCTGGAAGATCCGAACACGTAAACCTTGGATCAGGGGTAGCTTTGGTACAACATCGCATCGGCAAACTACTCGTCTCGGATAGCAATAGCCTGAAGTCTGAGTCGGGCTCTCTCAGCCATCGATACGTGACTTATAAAGAAAACATGCGGCCGCCGTTTTATTTATCCTCGCTTGAAAGGCCCGCACGGCGGGATTTAAAACGCCCGCCAAGAGGAAAACGCTGCAAGAGGGCCTTAAATAATGCACGGGTATAAATGAGCTAATCTGTGAATATTTAACCAAACGCTTTCAAGAAACGTGAAAGAATTCACACAAACTTTCGGACTTGACGGAAGGATTCTACAACTGACTTACTTATTCATGGACTATGAACTCAGTGTTTGACATTCGTTTTATTAACAAGAACAACTGCTGTTCAAAAGTTTTAGTGAATTTACATAAATACGTCAAAATGATAGAAGATTTTCTAGTTCACAAATACAAAAACAAAATTAAATTATAGGGATCGTGTAAAAATCATATGTTGAAATAAGCATATTAGAGTATGATTTTCATATTTTCACGAAGATGTCTGTGCATGTGTGTAAATTACTAATATTTACTAAGAATCAATGAACCAATTAGATTGTTAATTAAATCGGCAAAAGGCAAGTGTCCTTTCATTTGAAGATCTAAATTGTTTTTCTTGAAAAAAACTTTAAATATGATTTTTTCTACAATTCTATTAAAAGTAGTCTTTTTAATATTTGTTTTTAATGTTAAAAATAGTTATTTAAGTATTAAGGGTAGTAAGTGCACCTTACCGGTTGAGGATTAGTTTGGAGATCAAGACGAAGTCGAAATCTCCAATACATCCGATACCGGTAAAAAGCACTTAATGCCCGCAATGCTTATTATATTTTACACTATCGTTCCAATAATAACAAATTAAAGTTAGAATTATTTAAAAATTATTTTGACATTTAAAAAAATTAGTTGTCATTTTTAAGTAAGCTATTATCGTTGTTTTGTTATCGTTAAAGCTTTAAAAAATGTACATTTATTTTTTATTTATGTAATTTTCACCGCCCCCAGATCGGTAGGTAGTCACATCACTTACCGGTCAGTCACATCACTTACTGATCAGTACCACATCACTTACTGATCAGTAATTTGTAAACAAAACACTGCCTTGGAAACCCTATCGGTAAAGTTTAAAAAAAACCTGATCGTGCAAAATGTTATTTTATGATACCACTGTTAAAAAGTGACATCATGGTTACCTTTAAAACTAGTATTAAAAGTGAATTAATTACCTTGGTAATAAAAAATTTATACTTTTGACATATGTCAAAAATGTAGCAAGTTGTAGGAATATAAATAAAATGTAAGGAAATTAATGAAACTCAGTTTAGCCTGAAATTTGCCTTTTCCTTTTTGAACTTTTCCAATTCACCAAAATATACGCTGTTAAGTCCTTGAATATCAGTTCTTGCATTGATGTTATTACATTATTATTGGTGTACCGACGACCAATAAGAGTCCGTATCAATGATGTCACCAGAATCCTTACACAGAATATTTCCGGCTATTTTCAGTATTATTCGGTCGTCGTTTTTTAGAGCAAATGGATGTGTGTATGCTCTTTGATTTTTTTGTACGATGTTTAATAAATTAAATGAAAGTTTTGTACGAATGTATTTTGTGTACACAAATTGTAACAATTTGTAAGATCTTACTGTAAGTGTGATAATGTCCATGTTATTTTGTATGTATTACATTTTTGTTGTATAATTGTTGTAGACCCTGACGAAGGTGCAAGGGTGCACCGAAACGTTGGTATTGGAGAAAAATTAATATTGCGCACATTTGCGCTGAACATTTCGTTGGAGGCGTGGTCAGCAGAACCGAATGATGATGCTGCCGCCTCGTACTGAATGTGAATATACGCACTAACCCTAAGCGAAAACATGCAAGACAAGATATATGCAAGAAGATTGCAAGCAAGACAAGTTTTTGTTTGCAAGAGTAACAAACGACAGAAGTTATTTAAATTTCTTGTCTTGTTCGTAAAACAAGCAATCTTTTCTTGTGAAACACTGTACAGTGTACCTATTATTATTATTCAACCGTAAGTAAATCTAATTCATAATTTATTTTACTTATTATTAAATAAAATAAGTGTTTAATATGAAGCCCAATAATTGTCAATATTAAAATAATTAATCAATTTTGAACGATGGTAATTATACAAGCAGCGGTTTGCAATTTAATATGAAATCTAAATGCAGATTATCAAATCACGTTATTTAATTAAAATTATTTAATTTTATATAAATTTTAATATATGTATTTCATTTTATTACCACCAAATTTTAAAATATAATGAATTTTTTATTGCAGTTCAATATAGGAGTATGCACACATTTTATATAGATATATTACTGCTTAACATCACAAAATATAAATATTTAATGAAATTTATAAGTCTTAGGATGGCATTGAATATGAATGTTACAAGTTCCTTTTCTTTTTCCACTCATTTCTGTTTTGCGCGTCGTTCTCATTCAGTTCCTTTTCTCTCATTTCTTCCGCAATATAGTCCTTCCATCTTATACATATTCTTCATCTCTCCTCATGACATGTTCATACCAATGTAATCGTCTCTCTTGTATCTTTCTAGAAACTTCTAACACTAGAGTTATGTCCCTTATTATTTTATTCCTTGCCGTATCTTCCCCAATATCTATCTTAGCATCCTCATCTCTGGCACATTCATTTACTTTTCATTAGGTGCGTTCATTAAGCCCCAGGAAAACAAGCAATCGGAAGTAAAATTAGTTGAACGACTTTGCTAGCTACTTTCCAGACCAATAAAAGGGATATGAGAGATTCACATGTTATCTTTGACAACTGTATAACTTTCTCGATGACATTTGTGAATATCAGTTCGTCATATAGCTAGCAAACCTTTCAGTGTACTATGCAACAAGTCTCGTTTGTTTACCTAGGATTTGCTTGAACTGCTTACTTCATTGAACGCCTATTGATACTGCCATCTGACAATTTGAATTATCTGAATATATTAGCAGTTTCAATCGTTAACATAGCTGGCTAATTTTGAAATTTAATACCTTTATAATTTTTTAACTCTATTTCTTTTTAATATGAAGTATAAAATGCGATCAAATCGTATAGAGAATAAAATATTCTTTAAGTTATAATAACCTTAAATGTCAATAAATGATATTTAATTGCGTTTTTTAAGAAAAACTGTTAAAATCTTCAAATGAGGGTAATTCCGGTTGACCATTTATAACTTAAATCACCACTTTCAAGCATTGTTGCTGCTTTCCATAACAGGATACAGAACCTTAATGTTAACATTTTGCTTTTTAAAGTGCGCCATTACAAAATCGCCTACCCGCCAAAAAATAAGTCTCGTTATTTTTGGGTACACCCTCGTATGATGCATGTCAACCTTTGTGCAGAAGATGATCGAGTTATATGAAAACGGGCAATAAATATGCGGATTCTAAAGCGAATAACGTGAATTTTCTAAGTAGTCCAATCAATGATAAATTAGGCCACTTCTCTGCCAATGCTTGTTGTACGGATTTACATTAAATCGAATGGGAAATTTTCGAGAAATATGCGGCCCGTACTAACTAGGTAAGTTAATCTAGGGCAACGCATCAGGCCTAGTTAACACATTAGGCTGAGATAAACTGATCGGACAATGCAAATAGAGAAAAGACGTTTTAATCCGAACTCACGTTAATCTGTACAACCAGTAATCCGAACATGGAGTAGAAGGAAGGTAATCCGAACAAGGACCCTTAATTGGTGGGATGTGATATTCATTTCAACCCGAGATTTCAAATAGTGGATGTATGTACCCAGTGGCATAGCCATAGGGGGTGTTTTAGGGGTCAGAACCCCCCCCCTGTGAGATCATGGTAGGCCGCTTTTAACACTAATTTAAAAACATACTCGTTTGTTGTTCATATATAATATGATCTGAAGCAAAAAATAATTAATTTTCATACATACATACATAAAATCACGCGTGTCCCACTTAGTGGGTTCGCACAAACCCGAAAACAATAAGAACAACATCATACAACAAATCCTTACTCTTAAACATATTAAAGTGACCGATTTTCGGTAGCGAAATACCGCATCCGGATCACAATAATAGTTACGCAACAATCATCCTTCGCTACACATTCCTATCTAAGTACACTTCTTTCGCCCCGGCCACACTCATAATCGCATTCATACATGCTCTTCTTCACTTCTTACTTGGAAACTTTCTCCCTACCAACCACTTCCATCAACTTACACACTGGTCGGCCACGCAATCGAAAACCCTCAACTTCACCCAGATATATACGCTTAACAAACCGTTCACTCGCTATTCTCTCCACATGCCCAAACCATCTCAACTAACTCACACCAACTCTCTTATTAACATTGTAAAAGAATATTAATTTTCGTAGAAATCTGTTTACACGCAATTATTAGCTATAGTCTGTAGCCTATAGATGCCTTTTCGCGCAATGTCCTCGTGAAAATGCCGAGCTTTACCGAAATTTACCGACAGCTAACAGTGAATCTCATGCGCTATGTTCTTGTTCTTGAGTAGAATACCTACGTTAATTTAATTTATTAGTGTTACAACTACAACTTTTCTTGTGTTTATACTGCGGCTTATATAAACATATTTAGGTGAGTTGCTTGAAATTCACTGCATAATTTAGCATTGTTGTTATTTACCTATTGATTAAAAAAAATGCCTACTAATAAAAATTATATTTATAAAAATATTGTTTTTGTTGATTGTTGTTTAGCCTATTTAACCTCATATTTATTTAAAATTTATTATCCTAAAACCCCCCCTGTAAAAATTTTCTGGCTACGCCACTCTATGTACCATATATTTTTTATTAAATAATACTTCGGCGACTGGTGATCAAAGCCGGAATGGACGCCCGAAATATGCAAAAAATTATGTTTTTTTTCAGAAATAATTTAGTTATTATTTTTAATTCAACATGACGCGTACATTCCAATTACAGAATATTATATAGCAATATGAAGAATTAATGTAAATGCAAACACAAGAAAAAAAATCTGATATGGCCAACACAATACCTTCCGTCAATTCTACATGTATTGTGCGAATTCCACACAGAATTTTTTCTTGCAAACTATTCAATGGGCGTTTTATTTTTAGGGGAGAAATGAACTGATCTTACCACGTACTGAACTGAACTGAACTACTCCTAAAAAGAACAGTATGTTTCTTAAAATAAGAAGTAGAAAATAAAAACATATATAGCATAATAATCTACTGAATTGGCTTATGGCTATAATCTGTTGTATAACGTTATGTGATTTGTTTTGCCATCTTAAATTATTTTACATTTTTATATTTCCTGTCAAATCTTTTCACAAAGATATTATGTAAATTTTATTTGACACTGACATCTGTCAATTAGTAATATTTGAATATTCTAACTGTTTCCATGGTGCAGCTTTTCGCAGCATTAAGTTGCAATTTATTTCTTAATAATTCTTTATCTCTAAATTCATAGAATATGAAGAAAAAGATATAATTAAATCGAGGAGAGAATAACATATTCTTTTATATATAACATAAAAGGTCAAAAAATGATATTTAACAGGGTTTTTTCAAGAAATACTATTTAAATCTTCAAATTAGGGTACTTCCGGGTAAGCAATCATAATCAAATTTTAATCAACTCTTCATATGGACGTAACAGGAATATGAAAGAATTTTAACTTTTGGAATTGTAATATTGGAGTTGTCGAAGGAGAATTTTTTGTCACCCACAGACAATATACCTTTCTTACCTAGGTGACGGAAGGTAATTAAAACTACAAAATATGATAATAATTATATTTTATTGCTTCTATTTCTTAATTTCAGCGTTATTTTTCTCTAAAGTACGGTAATAAATATTTCAAAGCATTCTAAATTGACATTATTTTCACTTATCCATACAAATTCAGTAACCCGAACAAATCGTTAGTCCAAACATACTCTTATATTAAGCATTTCGGATTAAAGGGTCTCTACTGTACTTATGCGCAAATAAACGCAAAGAAGACGATGAAGAAATCTTGGTACCTTGTATTTTAAAATTCTTAAAATAAAAGTATGTAGATTTTTGACGGTTTGTTATTTTGCAGGTTCTGTTTATCGCAACTTACTTTATTCTGATTTATAGATATTTAAATATGACAAACTTAGTCCTACGACGCTGCACTTTAACAAAACCATCTGCTGTATTTAATTAAACCGCTTAAAGTTTTCTGAAAACTTGACAAAATTTACTAACAAAATCCCCTTAATCATTTTTCGCAAATTCTCGCACTTTCTTTAACGATTTAATGAATTATTTATCCAGAAGTTTGTTCCCACTAATTAAGCTCATCTTGTGCGTGAAGTACCTGGATGCTTTATCCTCGAGATTCTTATTACTGCATGGCTGTAAACCGTATCTCGTGACGAGATTGCGTCTTGGAAACTTCTCCGTTGGTGATGATGCAACGCTACACCCCAGACGCCGTAATAGAGGCTCAGCAACATTATTACTTAATACATTCCACACTTATTGCTAATTGTTATGTGGAGCAAGTAGGCTTCTACACAACATGGAGAAAGTTGATGGAGCGCGCCAGGGTTTGGTATGTAAGTGGGAAGTTAATGTTTATTATGAATTTGGAGCAATTTGAATAGGATTAGCGTAGTATATTTAATCTACTGTAAGATTATGACTTGCTCTGCTTTAACGACGTATCAAATTTTGCTAATCGCTTAGATGAAACAATGTTTAATTTTGCTAATGGTCTAGGTATCCCAAACAACACAATGTCAGACAGAGTTTTTACAAAATGGACCTAATTCTAATTACATAATAACTCAGTTTAATATGCACTTTAAAATCATTTCGTTGTTTTTTATTCATTCCCCACACAAGCTGATATACAGAATGAAACAAAAATGGACCACTCAAAAAAGTTTTTACTTATAATCATTTTTTAATTTTCTGTGCATATTTGTAAACTATGCATAAGGGCTGAAAAATCATAGTATTTGGCTTGATGGTAGCGCTTCCTGTTTAACCGGAAGTGACATTAACTTTCATATTTCAAATGGGACATTCTATATATTTTTACCTCTCGCTAAGGAGGTATTGGATTCATGCTAAAAATCTCGTATAGAGATTTTAGTGAATAAATACGTTTTAAGGTCCCTAGAATACGATTATAACACTTTTACGATGATGTCTGTGTGGTGAGTGTGTGTGTGTGTGTGTGTGTGGGTGTGTGTGTGTATGTGTGTGTGTGTGTGGATGTGTGAGGTAGTTGGAGCCACGATTTGTTACTAGAAATAATAAAGATAATTAAATTCTCATTGCTGGGTGTGCCAATCTGCTTCATACACAGATATCGGTAATGATAGAATATTTGTACCGTGGGGGCGCTTACCAGGCGTCACCTCACGGTAACTCAAATGCTGACGTGGAGAGTGCGCCACAGGGGTCAATATTGTGCCATTAAAATTCGATGTAATTTTTGGCGTCGGTCGGGATCGAATCCGGGTCCCCAGATTCCCGAGCAGACACTCAGGCACACGGCCACGAGACCCTATAAAAAAAAACATCAATTTGTTATCATATCCTACCTAATATGGCTTACCAGGTTCATTATTCATACGGCCTAATTCACTATGGTAGTTGTTAACATAGTCGTTAGGTAACGAAGAAGAGTTAACGATTTTTAACAACTCTTGTTAAATATTAGCAACTTGATGTAATAGTGAATTGGAATTTTCATTATTTAAAATGCGAAGTTGCCAAATATAGTTGTTCGTCTTAATCGAATAACGATAACGAATGCTCAAAAGTACACACTATTCATACTATTCGTTTTCATAGTCACAATCGTCGGTCGTTTCGATACGAATGCGAAAGAAATGAAGTCTCAAGTTACAACAAACTCCTGTTTCCATTATTTCCTTCGTTTGTATAAATTCTCTTATCTCACTAATTAATTTCCTAGTTCTAGATTGTAAAGAAATCGTATCTTATAGTCTTATAGATAACAAACCAAATGTATCATTTTTTTCTCAAAAGTCGTTAGATTTTTTTCTGTTTCTTCTGATTTTATTTTTGTATCTCGCCGATTCATATTGATCTTATTTAGTATTTCTTGTACATATGTTATTGTCTATTATATTTTGTGGTCTTCCTTCACAATTTTTATTTTTGTTAGCTGTCTTTGCATTCCAAACGATTTTTGTTTGTCAGTTGTATACCATTCTTATGTGGTAGGTAGGTAATCATACTATATTAACAATTATTTGTTTTCTATTTGCAACCTTGTTCTAGTTAGTTTATTTGACATTCTTGCTTTATTCTACTGATCACATTGAACTGCCTTATTATTTTCGTTTAATTTAGTTTATTCAAGTTTAATCATAAATATGCATCTTCAGGGCGAGGAAGTTACAGCAACAGTGACAAAATGTGTGAAGTTGCTATAAATAAAACAATGAGTCTCTTCCTCAGACTTTATTATGAACATGACAATTACCTTAACCCCGGGCAACATTACACTTCATAACGGCTTAATTTCACTTTGAAAACTTCCACTTCCTAAGTATCTAAATAGAATAGAATCCTTCACGAAACTTTGACAAAAAATAGCGCATGTTGAACCCTACCTCAACTTTGGAAATCTTCATAGTTGTGTTGTGTATTAGTGCTGAGCCATACAGTGTGAAGATAGTAATAGTTGCATTGAGTCACCAGCAGAGACACCAAGCGGCACTCTGTGAAATTAGTTTGCGTAGGCAGTGGCGCGGGAATTTCAGAACTAAACTTTGTAATTAAATATTCTGTCGCCTGCGTTGTCAGAGATTCTGCGATCGTGAAGAAATTCGCAGTCGATATTGGCCTCTTTTTGCTCTCTTTCACCCTTTCTACCCGGAATTGTTTTTGCTGGGGCTGTAAATACGTGTTTTTGTTACACTTTGTAGGAAATTACGGGGTGATATATATTACAGCGTGTATTTTTAATGTGGTAGAAAATTTTAAAATTTAAATGACTAATTTGATATTTTTTGAGCCTATACAAAAAGTATATCACGATTAGTAACAGTTAACAAGCATATTAACAGAGAACTTCTCAGTTGAAATACCTATTTTTTGCAACAAAAACTTGTATACTATTAGAGTACTCCAGAGTGCAATAGAATATATAAGGTTCGGTTGAAAAGCAGTGCGAATTATTACTTAAAGATGATAATAATAAAGTTTTGAAATTTTGTTTGGTTTCCTCGTTTAATTTGTTTTTAGTGAACATTTGAGCATATCCGGTAACTCAGTGGTTAATTTTTAGAAAATAGTTTTTAATTTTTTTACCAGTTACGTATGTTGAGTTTTTTAATTGCCAAATCAATATTTTTTGGATAATATTTTTAATCATTTGTTAAATTTAACCATAGATTTACAGAAAAGGCCCGATTATAAGTCGATATATGTTATTTTAAAATTAAATTTTTGAATACTTTTGCTCTTATAAAATACCTGTTAAAAAATTAGTCGGTAAGGGAAATCCCCGATGACTTGGCAAATACGTTAAGCGAGTATGTCGCCTATGAAACTGTTTGCCCCTGGCAGAGTTGTGCGTCTACGCGTAATCTATGATAGATTACTTACAAGTGTAAATAGTGGTAAGCAGTGTAAAAAATGCTGTCAAATGTAGACAATGCATAGAGAATATAAACTCTGTAAACTTTGTATTTATTACACATCCAAACTAGAGATTTAGCGAAATACACCTGCGTCGTTATATCTTACTTAAGATTAAAATCGCTTATTGACGATTTTGGTGACGATAAAAATGATGAAAATTAAATAGTACACTGTCTATTAAAAAAGTAATATTTTTCTTTCTTATATAGGCATTTTTTGTCATTTTCATCTTCAAATCATATTATTTTATAAAAAAATTTGAGAAAGAAATTATTTAGTTATGATCTTTTATAGAAAAACACTTCTATGTTTATACTATCTTTGTAATACTGTAGGAAAACATTAAATAAAAAATCTGATGTGGCCAATACAATACCTCCCGTTTAATTTAATTTTTATTCATGTAACTACTTCAAATTAAATTAAATTTAAATACGGTTCGATCCCGACCGACGCCAAATATTTCGAATTTTAAATGACACAAAATTACCCCTGTGGTGCACTCTCCACGCCAGCAATAACTGCTCGTGAGGTGACACCTGGTAAACGCCCGCACGGTACAAATATGTCTTCATTATTACTGACATCTGTGTACAAAGCAGATTGGCTCACCCAGCAATGGGTAATATGCCGTGATGATATATTATATATTTTTATTATCTTACCTATATTCCTACATATTTACTTATGCTGGAAACTGTATTAAGTTCCTTACCATATAACTATTTTTCCATTTACTATTTTCTTTTTAAAATGTTACTATTATTATTTTTAATGATTAGTTTGTTGACAGTGTCATATATCTGTCAGTTACATACATTTGAGATCTGAACTGTGTAAGCATGGAGTTTTGTTCAAAGCGTAGGCTCCGGGATTAAAATTATAGATAATTTTAGAAATTTATCCGCAAAATATATACAAAAAGTATTAACGCAAACCTATAGAAAATTTAGCACACGACCACGAGACTCCATATTACACTATGTTATTTTTTATGTACTAATTTGTTACCATTAGAATAGTTTTTTTTGTGTGTATTAAATATTGTAATGTTACCATCTGTTGAGTGATTTAAATAAATAAATTTATTTTTGTAAAAGATCAACCCTGTAATTAATTTGTTATAGAAATTGCGTAAATAAACATTAAAAGTTCATCCGCAAAAAACGAGGTCACTATTTTTGGAAATAATTTGAAACTTCCCTGATTATGATGAAACTAATTAAAATTTTAATTAACATGTTCAATATGCACAGTGAAAAATCAATGCCCTGTTTGCAAACTATTGAAAAACTTTGCAAAAAATTAATAGAGTTTTCGTTATCAATTTAATATATCTATATAAAATGAAAAGTTTTTATGTTGTAGCTGTTCATTTAAATAAAATATTATCCTTTTTTATACCGCATACAATGTGTTTTTTGTAAGGCATAAATTTATTAAGCTCATAATTTTGAGATGACATGAAATGAAATTAAAAATTCAATTACTTTTTTCTTTGTTAGTATCTAGCAGAAACTATTTAATACCGTGAGAAAATTTTGTCGGTAAAACAGGTGTTAAACCAGACAAATCCTGAAATAAATTCTAAGAAGTAACCATAACCTGCTGGAGTAACATTAAGAGCAGTCTGAATGCATTCAAGTATGTAGTAAAGGATAATAGTCGCAGAAACTTTAATTTCAATTGTTTGAGAAAGAGTGCTAGTTAACCCAGCCGTAATCTTAACTAGCTAGAGTTGGAGAAAAACCGTAAAGCAACCGCACCGTCCACTAGCATCATCTGAACTCCCGTGCAAACTTAATAATACTCCCAAGATTAGCAAATGAACTAATTAACTTCATCCTAAACAAACCTGATGGAGGAAAATTGTGATTGGTCTGATGGTCTGTCGTAGGGAGAGCAATGTATCTTCCCGGCTGTTCGTTCCCACAGTTAATAGTCAGTTAAATGGATAGCGTAAGAGGTAGAGGAGTCCGACCTCCGATTAGGAAAGTTCGCGCACTGCAGTCCTTCGGTTATTTGAGTAAACATTAAGCAGGCCGAGCCACTCAGACGGACCAACTGCGTTGGCGGTAGATGTTAGAGGACTTGGAAGTCCTACATGATTCTCATTCTGCTTCACTAAGTTATTAATCTAGGTTTATCGGTGCTTTCTACTCGCTCCGAACTTCTTTCTATAGGGGATTATATTAATGAGATTGCTGGATTCTCTTTTTAATGCACTTCGGCAAAAATTACTCCTATTATTTTTACCATTACACTAATTTTATATCTTGTGCGACTACTTTTCTTTATCTTAGAAACTATTATTGCCTTAGAAAGATACCCAAAAATGTAATTCAACAATATGGCAAGGCGTGAAACAAGCGAACGAAATCAGAGAAGGCAGGGGACTAAATTTGTTTAAGTCAGCAAAATTGCTGAGCTAAATCTACTTGAAGATCACAAACAAGAACAATGAGTTCGAAACCGTCACCATACCAACCCGCACTCGTCGTTGTCATAACGCCCCCGCGTATAGCCATTATTACGCACGAATTTTAGATCTATATATTGTAATATTATAATATTTAAAACACTTGGCAAGTTTCACAAGATTTCAGTCTCTGAATCAACCACTCGGTCATTTATCAGAGACTGGCACAGACGCGTTTCGCTCTTATTGGAGCTCTTCAGTGTGGTGTATTGACGCCTCAAGGAGGCACTGAGACCGGTTGAGCGGACGGATGATAAATATCCCAACCGAGAGGTTGATACAGAGGCTGAAATCTTGTGAAACTTGCCAAGTGTTTTATATATTATAATATTATTTAGAACAGTTTCACCAAGCGTCGCATAATTGTACTTTGTACAGTTTATAGTTTTTATTATTATTCTGCTAGCCAAGCTCGCGGTTTTCTCGATAGATGGCTCTGCATGTGGTTAGTTACCTCTGCAGGCTTAATATCTTTGTGAGATGTTTATAATCCGTCTGCTCAATCGGTCTCAGTGCCACCTTGAGGCGTCAGTACACTACACTGAAGATCTCCAATAAGAGTGAAACGCGTCTATGGTTCTGGTTGAGTAGGCCAGTCTCTGATAAATGACCGAGAGGTTGATTCAGAGGCTGAAATCTTGTGAAACTTGCCAAGTGTTTTAAATATTATAATATTATTATTTATAACAGTTTCACCAAGAGTCGCATAATTGTACTTTGTACAGTTTACAGTTTTTATTTATATAATTGTATATATAGTATTAAGTTTATATACGAGTATTTATCCAAATTTATTTTAATACATAATATCATAAAATTATCTTAGTGCTGATAGCTATTTTAAACAAGACCTAACCTCAAGTGAAATGTAAGGGGTGAAAGGTTTATTGTTTGGCACGGGGTAAGTAAAATTATCTATATTTCTCCTGCTCTCATTTCGGTCCGACCCGTACACCACGCAATAGGTGGTTGTGGAACGCCCTTTTACCCATCACTAACCACCGGAACAGAGATAAATAAACCTTTCTTTGCATAACCTAACCTAGTTGGTAGAATTTAATTCCACATTAAGCAGTAAATGACAGAAAGGACAGAAAGGTTGTTATCATCGCTAATCTCAAATAACAATTTAATATTGAAAACCAAGGACACGACACAATTTAAGTCACAATATTTTTTGTATTATTGTTTGGCAGTGGATCCGGTCCCGGAAGCCGGGATTCATCAATACACCTAATAGTCCCGGTAACCGACGAATAGCTAAATTTCTCTAAAAACAACTATAATAATCGATCGTATGGGGTCTCGTGGTCGTGTGCCTGAGTGTCTGGTCGCGAATCTGGAGATCCGGGTTCGATTCCGACGGACGCCAAAAATTACTTCGAATTATAATGGCACAAAATTGACCCCTGTGGTGCACTCTCCATGCCAGAAAAGAGTGGTCGTGAGATGAGGCCTGGTAAGCGCCCGCACGGTACAAATATTTCATCATTTCCGATATCTGTGTACAAAGCAGATTGGCACACTCAGCAATGGGTAATATGTTGTGATGCTTTGATATATCCTGACATTCCCATGAAGTAGTTTTCGTATTCTTATGAAAAGTGCTTAAAACTCTTCCTACGTGCGATAATTCAATTAAAAATTATATTCCGAAGTGGGAATTGAAATATTATTCTTCCTCTGTATTTAATTGGTGAATATGTATCGTTCGTCATCAGTCAGGCTGGCGTGACTTTTAGGTGTACTCGTAGATAAATTCCGGCTGCCGAGACCAGATCCATTGGCTTACTGTTTGGGTACTAAATTGTTACAGAAGAAGCAATGGTTAAAATGAAACTTTAACGTAAATTAAGAAAATTATAGTGGCACATATTACTATGCCTTTCTCAGCAGTGAAGAAATATTGTTTTAAAATATATTATATCTACTCGGACATACATTTTTACAGACATGCTGGCAACTTTTAACTACATGAAAACAAAGTTATAATGAGAATATGAGCAATTAAACTGCATTCATTATCTTGTTTGTCTCACATTTTCTCCAATCGCCATCTACTCAATAAATACTTATTGTTTTTTTTAAGCCTGGCTTTGATTTGTTATAAGTTAAACTGCGTAGAACTTAATTTTAGAAATAAAAAATCTGATGTGGCCAGCACATAACCTCTCGCCGTATATTTTACCTGGCTGTATGCATAAAGCAAAGATTATTTTTATAAATACAAATAATATATTCATATAAATCTATAACGTATAAACTTCTTTATTATTCAATAATAGCATGTCTCAACATGAAGATATTTTACCATAAATTATGTTACAATAAATTACAAAGTAGAGTTTACCATATATAAATATTAGGCTGGTAACTGCAATTTTCAATTCGAACAACGTTGTTTACTTTCTCTTCATATTCTTCTAGTAAAAACATTAATTTTGGGCGGTCTAAAATGTATATATGGATTGTGCATCTATTCTTACATATCTTCTTTTACATTTTATTTTTTCATACATGTTATATCTAAATAACACTAATTCCCTTTAATAAAGTGACGGATAGATTGCACTCCGATTATTCTTATATCGATGTGTAATTTTGTCAATATTTACAACTTACTTGAGAAGAATTTGATAGCTTTTTCGCAATTCAAAGTTACTCTAGTCTACAGTACTGGTGTACATTGTCCCATAATGTTTGAAACAAATTTAAGTCCTTCAACCTAGACTTGTCATCTCCATAATAGTCACAGATCAAGAATTAAGGGAGTCTCCAAATACATTTTTCTTTCATTACTCATTATTTCTGACACTGACATTTATCTGTCAGTTACAAATAATTTAAATTTGCAACTATTTTTCATGGCATCCTTTCAGTTGTAAAATTAATTACAACATTATTTTATATATTATATTCCTTTTATCTCTAAATCTATAAAATATGTATAAAAATATTTAAATGTATCAGAAAGAGAATTTATTTTTCTTTAATATTATCAAGAAAATTTTTCAAAAAATAATATTTAGAAGATTTTTTTTCAAGAATCTTCTACTTCCGGTTGTCCAATTGTTACCAAAACCTTTTCAGATCTTCCCATGAATGTCCGATTGGGAAATACGTTGTTAAACAAATTTTAAGTCTTATAGTTTTTGAGTAACCGTCCTTCCAACATCTCACACACACACATCCACACACACACACACACACACACACACACACACACACACACACACACACACACACACACACACAGACATCATCGTAAAAATGTTAAAATCGGAATGTAGGGACCTTAAAACGTGCTTATTCAATAAAATCTGGATATGCGATTTTTAGCATGAATCCAATACCTCTCTTAGCGAGAGGTAAAAATAAAATATAAATAAATATATCATCACGGCATATTACTCACTGCTGGGTGTGCCAATTAACTAATTAATCCGATTGTGATTCACACGGCCAAGATTCGATACCTACCGACGCCAAACTTATTTACAATTTTTAAACATTATTGTATAATCAAAATTGTGACACCCAAGTTTCATAATAATAACAAAATTATCACCAAACATGGCTTGTATCCATTATGCCAGGTATTATACCAAATATCATTGATATTGAATTGTTATTATAAGGAAAAAATATTTTTTTGGAAGAACTATTAACTAGAATACTGGTAAGACAGCACATTCTAGAATTTAGATAAGTTCAGTTGAATGATCTAGGAATCTATATGGTTAAGCTATGTCCATGTATTTTATTGTGTGTACATGTAATCTATGATAGTTTTTATACATACGTAAACAATGTAAATAATTATGTCAATGTAGACAATGCGTAGAGAAAGTAAACAAAGTAAACTTTTTATATACGAGCCTAATCATAATAATTCGGCCAGTTTATATTTTCAATAAATTATAAAATCTACACAAATGGTTAGAAATTTCTACAAAATTCTTTCAGCTACTTTAAATGACTGGTGATAATAGTTCTATCAGCATTTTAATGGCCATCTAGTCCAGATTTAGCTTCTACGAAGACCCTTTGCCAAAAGGTACTATGAAAAACTTCGTAAAATTCAGTGCGTACATTAAAACATACCTTGTAAGACATATGGAACAATATTCACAGGAAAATTTTCGGTGCTTATGGATACAATGCCTAATAGAATTAAAACTGGTATTACTAATAAAGGCGATGTAACGCAATATTAAATTTTTCAGTTTTTGGGTTTCAAATTTATATTTGAAATTAGTCAAAAGAAATTTGTAAAAATTTCTTACCATTTGCGTAGGTTTTATAATTTATGTGTTGAAGATATTAATTAGGCCGAATTGATATGAGTTTGGGCCCTTATTGCACACAAGCAATGGAGGCTTTTAAATGAAGATAATTTCATATTTATTTTGACATTGCTAATAAATAAACAACAAATAGTAATAGTGTTGTTCTCTTTGAAGCAAATATTAAAAACAAATATAGTCTACGTAGGCGTGGACAATAAACAAATATTGATGAAGTAGACAATAACGTAATGTACGGTGTATAGATTACAGGTAAATCCCCGAAGTCATCTATATAAACTGTAAATTTTAAGTTTTAATAAAATCAAGGCCGGTATGTAATGAGTGAGTATTTTAAATACAAGTAATTTTTAATAAAAATCAACCTGGTGTAACCAAATTTTACCTAATCTAATATATTCCATATAAGGTGAACTGACCGAACTGCGTATTACGTTTTTCAAACTTTGACTTTGCGACTCATTTTTAAATTTTAAAACAATTAATTGTACGTTTTATGTATTATTTGTTGAACCTTATTGGTTGTATTAAACTATTTGTATTCTTAATTGGATTCACCAAATTTATTTTGTGTGATTTTTAAAATGTCTGTCATTAGTTACGCACTTCAACTCTGATAATGGGTATGTGCCAAGCAGATCCGTAACTTCATACTGTAACGTGCAATACGATCGGTATTGTAACTTTGAAAACTTTAAAAAATTCTATTCCACAAGATTTTTACAGAAACTAAATTTTACAAAAAAATCTCTTAATTCAATTGAGCTGGAACAGCCTATTCTAATTTTCGGGATTTTGGGTATTAACAAAAATTGTTATGTACGCACTTTCCCGCTCCTGTATTTTTGTAGGGCATGTGCGTAAGGTATGCTTTTTTTCTAATCAAAGAGTTAAAATACAAAAAGAAATACATAAATATATGCAGTTGATTGAACATTAAGAAAAAGTGGGCAAACTTACACGATGTGTTTATTTATCGTTGTATTAAACCTGATGTGAGTACTCACTCTAGAATCTAGATGGAGCTATGAGATTCCATCTATGTATGGGTAGTGAATACATATTGCAGTGTGCTATTAATAATTCGCCATATTGAATGGGGTCTTGTGGCCGTGTGCCTGAGTGTCTGGTCGTGAATTTGGGGATCCGGGTTCGATCCCGATCGACGCCAAACATTTCAAATTTTAAATGGCACAAAATTGACCCTTGTGGCGCACTCTCCACTCCAGCAATGAGTGCCCGTGAGGTGACGCATGGTAAGCGCCACACGGTACAAATATTTCATCATTACCGATATCTGTGTATATAGCAGATTGGCACACCCAGTAATGGGTAATAAGTCGTGATGATATATTTATTTATTTTGATACGTATAAAATAATTACAGGACATGAACGCAGTTACAATATTTACGCACTTTGGCGAGTTCACCTTATAATTTATTTTAAAAAATAATTACCAAATCATAAGAAAAATAAAAAAAGTGTGTTATGTTTTAAAGCTCCATTATTCGAAATAACAATCGTAAAAATATTATAACGACTTTTATACAACCGTGTGAATTGTTATTTTAATATAGAAATACTTCTTGTCATGATACGTTACCTTAAAACAAAGATTGTATCATAGTAACTTTGAATAAAACAATAAAAAGAAATGGTAATGTATGTTGACAACATGTTTGTAATAAAAGCAAATAAAAATATCCTGCACCCGATCATTCTCTCAGGTGCGAGAAACACAAACAAAAAAATTCGTTTGACGCTGGTGGAATTTTCAATTCGAGATAACTGTAGCGAATACAGACACTGAAATTTCAATATTCTTTTATTGTTTAATATTTTGAAATTTGAACATCAAAGAGATGCAGATAAGCTTTTTGCAATCTTCCAGATCTAAATTAAAAATAGATCTATATGAAGAAAATGAAATCTAATGGAAAACACTGGTCTGGCTTCATTTTCTGCGCTGTTTGCTTAGCAGCGCTGCGTTGCACTCGGCCAGAATTGAAACTGTAATAGTCCCTCGGTCCATTATTACTTGTTTTTTCTCGGCGGATTTTAATATTTGCGACAAACGACGTAGTATTTGTGGGGTGATGTGGCACCTTATTAATATTCATAGAGGGTTGGTCTTTTTGTATTTTATTCGGGTCGACGCGCATTTCTGATGCTTGAGGTCGAGATTGCAAATAAATCGTCTTATATAGGGATTCCTTCCTGAGCGGAAGAGCTCACTCGCCGACCGGGAGACTGGGACTGCATATCCTGACGGAACCTCTTCCACAGGTATTAATTTCGTGCTGTTCTCTTTGTGTCGCGGGAGCGGCAACCGAAGCCGACGTCTCACCCTACGGCTACACTACATCATAGCTAATCTGCTGTTCATGTTAACATGTATACTTCGGCCTCTCTTACACGCTACATAGTCTTATTTCATAGACGAAATCGTACGTTACGTTTACTCGTCAGTAAATATAAATTTTATGGTAAAAGTCAATTGCAGCGTATAATTTGGAGGTAAATGAACTAAATCGGGTCTCTTCGCTGTGTGCTTGATGATGTCTGGTTGCAAATCTGGGGACCCGCGGGTTCGTTCCCGACCGATTCCAAAATTATTTCGAATTTTAAAAAGAACAAAAGTGACTCATATGGTACACTCTCCACGCCAGAAATGAGTGCCCGCGTGGTACTCACCAGCACCGTACAAATGTCATCATCAATACCGATATCTTTATACAAAGCAGATTGGCACACCTAGAAATGGGTAATATGCCGTGATGATATATTTATTTATTTAATTAATGAAGTAAAATTCTTCCCCTTTATTTTTTAAGCATTTTTTCTTCAAGACAAAATTTGATTTTTCTTTTTTAAATTTTTCCAATAACAGGAGTCTTTTAATATGTGTATCAGCCCACTAGTTTTCATAAGAACAATGGATAGGATTTTAAAAACAAGGACTAGACAAAACACTTCCAATCACTAATAGGAGTTTCACGGAGATTAAATTAGGCAGAATATTATACGCGCATGATATAGTACCAATGGATCCCGGAATCACACGTGATCCTTTTTCTGTGGCCAATTTACGTTTGGGGTGTAACTGTCAGTTTGCGTTGGCGGCAATTTAAATATTAGTATTCTTGGGAGAAACTATCAATCTGACGTTTAAAACTAGCCTGAAGTTTTATTGTTTCTTGTTTTGCTGCATTTTTGACTTTTTAGATTCCCTTGTTCATAACATTTACTATAGGTAGGTAGTATACACTACGATATTGGTTAAAAAAGATAGATAAGAAAACAAAAATAAAGGTATACAATACAAAACCGCACAAAGAACTACGTATGTTAGCAATTCTGATATATGCAAAGAAACATGAAGAGAAAAATAAACACAACGGACATGTAATACCTTATGAAGATCACAGAAAAAAAAAATGGGATAAGAAAATAAATTAATACATAGGGATAATGACAAATTAAGAACTAGATATTGTGGCCACGATATAACACAAGCAACTACATTTGCATATTCACATAATGAAGTTGAATCAGATCAGCTTAGTAAGAAAATAGAAACTGTTGTTCAAAAATGAGTAAGAGGAAACCGGGGAAATATAGTAGAACTCGTAAATAAAACAGCTAAAAACTGGAAGGAATGGAAAAGATGGCAAGGACAGAAAGAAGTTAAAGGAATGGATTAAAAATTATTTTGATAAAAAGAAATCCTTTTTGTATGCTTTTTCAAATTAACCGACTAATCATTTATCTATTTCAATCTTACAGAAAAAATCTGATGCGGCCAACAGAATATCTCCCGCCATTTAATTTTATTAATTTCTATATTTACCCTCCTAGTTCTCCATCTTCTTCAGGTAATCAAGTGTTTTTTTTTACATTTTTTTGCTTCTCAATTAACTTTGGATATTTTTTAAAATTTAAAATTTTATTATATTTTTGTCATAATACAGCATCTTTCGACTAAGATTTTGCTTAGAAGCATGTATTTCTTTCTTTTATAATTTGACGAGGGCTGTTGACGGATAATGTTCCGAAACCGGTTCCCAATTATTAAATAAACAATTTTTTACTGTTATTTTCTACATTGATTCCAATTCTATAGTAAAATGAACGCTTTCATTAATCAATTTAGAATGTTTTACTAAACGGCAAACAGTATTTCAAATTGTCAGATATCTCTCTTCCAGTTATATTTAAATAGACGTTCTTCTTCTGTTTTCTGCTTGGGTCTGTCCTCAGAACTCTGGTGATAGCGATTTAAGTGCCGTGGAACGATCGCACAGAAGGATTCGAATGTCCACTAACTGCGACAGGCAATCACCATAGCTTCATTATACACCTGATCTAATTCCCATGAGATTAAATTCCCGTACTCGTTTTCCATTACCCTCAATTTTCATTAGCCGCGTCGTTATCTCTAGTAATTCGGCTCGTATGGCCCGCGTTCTTCGTCTCTGATGAGATTAAAAACCGAGAACCTTCGCCAGTATTTAATTTTCTACGAAACTTCTTATTTTGTTTATTAATACGGATAATGGCTTGCTCAAGACTACATAATTAATCATCTTCTTTCTTGAGTCAATTTAATAATTAGTGCAGAGTTAACATTGCATGATAGAGTACTGTTCATTCGTATAATTGATTATCATAGTGCCAACAATCTTGGTTTACAAGATAAACTCTAATTAAATCCTTCCGCCCGAGAATATTTGCTCACCGCCATTTTATTTTATAGATTAGCTACTGAACAGGAAAGTAGGTCATGTAAAAAGAATACATAATTTATTATCGAAAAAGGAAATCAATTTGGTTTATGCTGATAGTTTAGAACAAATTGCAACCTGCTACCGTGAATTTATTGCACAATTTTCATTCGGGACCCTTCCTCATTGCGACACACAAACAAATTATTTGCCCCATATTTCAATTTACGTTTCATACTTTTCACACAAACTTTATTCCCATCTACTGAAAGAATAAAAATGACAGAGAGCGACGTCAACAAGAATAAATGGTTTTAAAATACAATGTTATGTTATGTTACTGATTCTATAACAAAACACAACATACAAGATAGTGAATACTTTTATTGTTAGATACCGAATTTATCTGGAAAGATAGGGTATGTTGCAGTTTGGGCGATTTGAATGGAAATCGAGCTTGGGAACGGGTGAATGAAATTTAGATTTTGGGACAATTAGTGGATGACATAGACTATGAGTGAAATAAAGTTGTTGCTTTAAGAGTCTACAGTGTTCACATTTATCACCCAAAACTATTTTTGTTAGTGTTTTTTGCTTTATTTACAGTTAAAATTCTATAAAACCAATGTTTTCCAAAAAGAATTGTTCATTATTATAGGGCAATGGCAATTTAGCATGTATTAGGCACTTATGAAGACCTTGGAACTGCAAATTAAAATTAATATCGTGGGCTATTAAAAATAAGTGTACTCGAATTAACAAAAAAAATATAACTCTGAAAATCTGTCGCCACTTCCATTTTTGGTTATATAAGTATAGGACGCGAGCAGTCTTATGACTCTGTTGACCTTAACAAGTAGATATGGGGGCCCGCGTTAGAATGACAACTAGTAATTATGTATATAGATGGCAAATGTCAGAATTTTTCATTTAAAATTTCAAGATTTTCTAAGTTCTCGTGGTTAATTTGTCACCCGAAGTGTGGAATTTACTTGTCTAGGAAAATAAACTAAATGGAATTAAAAATTCACGACATTTAGAATGAAAAATTATGATATTTGACATAAATGTACATAATTACTAGCTTATCATTCTGACACGGGTCCTCATATCTGCTTTTCAAGGCTAACAAAGTCACTTGACTGCTTGCGCCCTATTCTATTTAACATTTCTTGTATACCTACACACATAGATTTTTTGAATTTATATTCATTCTATGAAGAAATTTTGTCCTACAATGTTTCCAATTCATTGTCGGGATTAATAATATTTCTGAAGGGTATGTGTAATATACATATAATTATAAATATTTAACTATTAATACAATAAGAAATAATATACAGGGTGTAATAGAAATAAGTAAATATTTTTTAATTGAGGTAATTTTATAAGATTGTTTAAAAATGCGACTTGTTAAGAATATGTCTTGAAGGGTTATTTACCAGTTATGTTGGTAGCGCTACCCGCAAATTTTTTTAACGTTACAGATGAAAATTCATTACTGACTTACAGAAATTTGAGGTTATATGTAAATTTCCAACAAACAGTTAAGAAAACTCATGTAAGTTAACTTTTTTTTTTTAACCAATATATATTATTGTAAATTTTTCTTCTGTAAATGTAGCCCCTGAGGAAGACACATGTGGTGTCGAAACTAGTCGGGAATGAAATAAAGTTGACTGAATTCCAAAAATATCGTTATCTTTCATCATCCATCCCAGTCAAGTAATTTACCAGATCACATATCAATTGAGGTTATACGCCTGCCATTTTTTAAAGCAGTCGTACCACATCTATAAAACGAAAAACGAAAAGCGACAAGTGCGTTTATAGATCTTAAGAACGTATTTTCATTGCGTTTATAGACTCATAAAGATAGCGAAATAGAAAAACAAAATTAAAGTCTGTGTAAGTGTAATAATAATTATGCTTTGATAATTAAAATAGGTCCAAAATTAAATTATTTATCATTCCGAAATCCATATAATTGTAATCCTTGCATTAACAATATCCACCCTCCATCATCTGTGAATCCTGCGCTCTGGTGGCAAATCCTTAATTTCATTTGGAGTTGTGTGGAAGTTATGAAGGAGGCCCATGCGCCATGTTACACCTAATCCTAGCAGATGACGTACGCGTGCGGATAGCGAAAGTTTGATTGCGTTCTCTGCTTTAATAACGCGCTTAAGACCGTCCGGCTCGAACTTGGAAGGGTAACCGCCTGGGACACTCGAATAAACCCCAACAGCCAGGATGTTTTATGTGAAAACTTAAAAATAGTGAGGGGACATATTAGTTTTCTTCATTCCAACAAGAGGAAAAAAGAGAAAAAGGAGTTTTCCTCAATATTTTTTTGCGATGTAACTTTTTAGATTTCAGCATTATCGTTATACATCGCCGAATGTGAATTAAAGTTTTAAGACTTCAGTAAGAAGGTCAATGTAAATGTCGTTAATCGCACTAGAACAGGACGAAGATGAAAGCTATTCATCTTAACCTTATGCTTGCGGAAATTACTGCACACACTAGTTGAGCCTCGCAGGTCCATATGCTGTTTTAAGGATTATTTATATAAAATGACTGTTGTAATAAGATTTTAGATGAAATATAAAAATCTGATGTGGCCAGCACAATACCTTCCGTCAATCCTGTGTATTATGTACAAATTCCATACATAAATTTTCTTGTAAAAGGTTCTAAATTTCAAGTAAAATTATTTCATAAACAAACTATGAAAATGGCACTTGACACTGACATCTTCTTCTTCTTTAGCTTTTCCCATTCGTTAGGGGTCGCTATTTTTTATATTCTTCTTCCATTCATTTTTGTTTTGCGGGTCGTCCTCAGTCGGTTGCTTTTCTCTCAAGTCTGCCGCAATACAATCCTGTATTTCCAGTAAAATTATTTCATAAACAAACTATGCAAATTGCACTTGACACTGACATCTTCTTCTTCTTTAGTTTTTCCCATTCGTTAGGGGTCGCTATATTTTATTTTCTACTTCCACTAATTTTTGTTTTGCGTTTCGTCCTCATTCCTTATCTATAGGTGACGGAAAGTAAAAATCGAGCAAGACATTACGTCCTCGTAGGTTCGAAATACTAAGCGCGAAGATCCATTATCCTCAATATATCTCTTTCGGAGATTCTAATATTTGAGAAATGACTAAAATGGAACACAGTTGCTACACTTCTATAAAAAATCTGATGTGGCCAGCACATTACCATCCGCTAGTTCTTTGTATTTTGTACAAATTCCACACAGAATGTTTTTTTTTCAAAATATTCTATATTTCTAGTAAATTTCCTTCTATTAGTTCTATATATTTTGTACAAATTTCATACAGAAGTTGTCTAGCAAATTATGTCCAGTAAAATTATAACACAAACATACTATGTCAATTACACTTGGCACTGACATCATTCAATTAGAAATTTCTTTGTAAAGTAGCTTTTACCATGATTATAGCATAGCTAGATGCTTTATGAAATATAAACCCTTTATAATTTTTCAAATATATAACAATTGAATATGAAGTATATAATGTAACCAATTCGTATGGAGAATAAAATATTATTTAATATTTATAATAACATTAAATGTGATAAATTAATATTTAACACCGTTTTTTAAGAAAAACTGTTAAACTTTCAAATGAGGGTACTTCAGGTTGACCAATTATAACCAAAATCTAATCAAGTCTGCATATGAGTATAAGGAAGAGGGATACGTAAAAATCGTATTTTTTGGAATTCTAGTATTGGAGTTATCGCGGCCGAAATTATAGTCACACATAAATACATACACATACACTCACACATAAATACAGACACATACATACACACATACATATACGTACATACACAGAGTCACACACGCACACATATATACAGACATTTTAAAAATAGTAAAATCATATTTTAAAGATCCTAAAACGTGCTTATTCATTGAAAAACTCACCATTGAATTTCTTGACCAAAGACATACCTTGCTCACCCAAAGGTGACGGAAGGGAAAAATTATAAAATAAAAATGTAGTGGTCATTGTAAAATAATATAAAATTTTAGTAGTCATTGTAAAATAATATAAAAATGTAGTAGTCATTGAAAATTTTATTTAATTTGCAACAACAGTCAATATAACAACAAACAAAAGCAAGACATGAAAATAAACAGACAATTCATCGAATCATAATCGAGTGCAGTCGCATTGCATTCCGGTCATGTATAATTTCAAAATTTAGTCCAAATTCCTCGTGTTTTATTATTTTGCATTCATTTAAAACGTGTGCTACTGTACGACAGTCAAAATTAAAACAATTTTTGTCAAATGTGTATCATTGAATTATTCGAATCGTATTGATAGTGGGTGTATCAAACGTAGTGATATAACCCTCTTCGAATACGAGTTCTTAGTTTTTACCTCCCGCTACCCTTGGTAAGGGAGGTATAGGGATCGTGCTAAAAATCGTATATCGAGATTTTGGTAAATGACCACGTTTTAAGGTCCCTAGAATTTTATCATTTTCACGATGATGTCTGTGTGTATGTATGTATGTGTGTGTGTGGATGTGGATCCCTCAAATACTATGATTCAGAAAGTTTTGAAATCATGTATTTCTACCTTATTCTAATATGGAAAGAAGCCATTAGATTTTGGTGGCAATCGGATAACCAGAAATGGCAGTTTACTTGAAGCTCAAGATAGTTTTTCTTCAAAAAATACCTTTAAATGTGTTTTTTTCGCAATTTGTTACTATAAAAATTTAATATTATTCCATTTTCTACAGGTTTGCTTTAATACTTTTTCTGTATATTCTATGGATAAATTTATAAAGTAATTTAAAAACTATACCCCATAGGTAAATGGCGGGAGGTATTGTGTTGGTCACATCAGATTTTTTGTTAATGCAGACCTGCTAGAACTGAATTTCTTGTATTAGTGCTGTCGCCTGTTTACCAGCGATCCATTAGAACTCATAAGCCCGATTTCCTGTCTGCGTTCCTGAGCCTTTGTCAGAACCAGTCTGCGTACCTGAATCCTTTGTCAGAACTCGCTCTGGTCTTCATCCTGCGTTCCTGATTTCTAGCATCCAGGTTTGCATATCTTGTTTGTTTTCTAGGCTCTAATCAAATCTAATCTAATAATAATACAGTCAAGTTTTTTTTTAAACTTTCGCAACCAATGTTCTTTTACTACGTCTTCCTGTAGGCACAGAGACTGGAGCCGGTCTAAATTTCATTTCCATTTTTGGAAAAGAATAAATCTGATTCAACAGTGGCGTCTATAATATGTTCTATATTCTCAGAAGGCTCAACATCATTATTTTAACCTTGGGTCGCCTCCTCCTCTTCACTGTTTCAGTAGACTGAAATTATTTTTCTTGTACATTTGAATAAGTGTCATTCTCAAGAAGGTATCTGAGTAACTTTTCGTTAATAAGGCCATTTTCGGAAAACATTCTTAAAAGATACAATGACGGAAGAACGAGTAAAACTAACTACGATATTACAGATACAACAGTACCATAGGCTATGAGAAATAACAAGAAATGATTGTGCGTTACTTATGTATAGCTTCCAATTACACAAAAGAAATATAAAATAGATGTAACAACAATAATATATGAGCCTCAAAGACCACTCCGTGGCAAACGCAAACCTTTCTGTATTTTCAAACTGGTAGTAGTAGGACAATATTTTTATGTAACGTTAAAATGAGTAACATATTTTAATTTCTCAAACATAAAAGATATATAATATTTAAATTACACTCGGCAAAGTTCACAAAATTTCAGTCTCTGAATCAACCTCTCGGTCATTTATCAGAGACTGGCCCACTCAACCGCATGTGGTTAGTTACCTCTGCAGGCTTGATATCTTTGTGGGATGTTTTATCATCCGCCCGCTCAACTAGTCTCAGTGCCTCGACTGATGAGCTGAAAAAACAGCGAAACGCGTCTGTGGTTCTGGTTGAGTGGGCCAGTCTCTGATAAATGACCGAGAGGTTGATTCAGAGACTGAAATTTTGTGAACATTGCCGAGTGTAATTTAAATATTATTTAGAGCAGTTCACCCAGTGTCGCATTTGTACATTGTACATTGTACAGTTTTCTATAAAAGATATAGTTAACGTTTAAAAGATAAATGAAATTTAAAATTGGGTCCCTCAAGCCCAGTCGCATAGTTTTTTTAAAATGTTACATATATTTTAACACATCAGTGGCGACGTACCGTCTACAGGTCGATGCAATCTAATTTACTTAAGAACTCTAGACGATAGGGAATTTGATCATTGCCGTTTTTAGTATCTTCCTCAAATTGTATGTTTAGTTTACCTATGAAGTCGTTTACTGGGGATTATGGGTTCTATTATACGGCGTATTTTCGTCTTTTGTCAATAATTTTATTAGTATGACGCTGCTTCACTTTTAAATATTAATCAATAAAAATTTACATTTATATTGTTTGTCAATATAAAAAAGTAAATACTTATATTTTCATTTGCAGTTTAAACATGTTTGTTCTTCAACGTATTAATTAAAAAACAAATAAAAACATATCATTCATTACTATAAAAATAGTGCCTGTTTGTTTTAATAGAATATACAGATTGAAAATTATGCATCTCTAAAATTTTATATTGACAAAGTTCATATTTGGTTATTTTTCATTATATTTATACAATTTTAAAAGCGGATTTACATTAATTTTGTATGTTGAATGCAGTATCAATATTATGAATAAATAAAAATAAACATGAACTAAATAATGATAATACATTTCAGTAATATTGCTTTGAAAATGTTTTTTCAATAAACACTTTTATTTGTACAGATATTTAAATTCGTGTTGCGTATGTATTCCAATAATATAATTATGAAAACAATATTATGAATAATTTTGTTTCGTTGTGCCATTAAATATTGAGATAAATTGGATGGGTAAGGTATTATCTGTGGCGACTATTTTCACTTGATAATTTTAAGTATAATAAACGAGAATTTAATTGGATAATCCAACTTAAAGTTTTGGTTATAAATCTACAAGACATTTTTAGGTAGTCTCAATATCCTATAAAAGTTAAAATAAAATAAAATAAATAAATAAATATTTCATCACGGCATATTACCCATTACATATAATTATTTAAAAATATGAATCTTCTCTTCAGAGTAAATATTTATTAAAGATTACCAAATCAAGTTACAACTACAACTACAAAATGCTACGGACAACTTTGCTATCTACTCGTCTTAACAATAGTGCTCTAGTCAGATCTTGTAAGTTCAGATAAGGCTCTCCAACAATATCAGGTTAAATTTTTACTGTAACCGCATTAAATATCCATTAAACCTTGCTGACATATGTACGATTTGTAATCTAAATAAGATAGAAAATATTTATTTTTATTTCAAATGCCCGATTGCATAGATCTGTACATGTTAAGCAACTATTTCGGGAGAATATAATAATCGAAACAAATTATATCTGTTTTTCAGTACCTCGATGGAAATTCAATAGACAATTTTTTTAACTACACCATAAATGCATTTAAAATTTGAAGCTTCATTTTGGATGAGGAAATTAGGACAGTATGCATAATTCAAATTTTCTATTATAGGTATATGTGTATGTAAAATTAGAGGCTTAAGAGTGTATATTGTAAATATCAATGAACAGAGTTCTACTTTCCTATCCATACATCATTATATTTTATTTATATTGTTGTCACTAATTGTTTGTAAGTAAATCATTATACAGGGTGAGTGTGGGAAGATCCCTCCCCCCTTAACTCTTTTATTATAAGTAATAGAAAAAAGTAGCTCATATAAAAGTTTTATTATTTTAAATATACTATTTTATGGCAGATATAGATATTTTTTATAAAGTCAGGTTTACAAGATATGACTATCAACTTTAATTTTTTAAATAGCAACCCATAATTATTTTACTAAAATGTAAACCGTCATTTTTTTCTCTTTTCAACGCTGTATTAGATTTTATTAATGTATTTGAAAAAATTCGAAAAAAATAAGATAATTGAGAAATATGGGAAATAATTTTTATTCAAATAGGTGGCTATGTGAAAATATACAAAATATAACAATGTTAATATCAACAAAGTATACGATTGTTTGTTAGTTATTTATTATTACTTATTATTTACTTATTTATCTATTTATTTATTATTTATTTTCACATAGCCACCTAAAATATTTGAATAAAAAATATTTTTTATATATCTCCATTAACTTATTTTTCCCGAAATTTTTCAAATGCATAAATAAATACTAATACATCGTTGAAAAAAATAGCGTTTTATATTTTAGTAAAATAATTATATGTTGCTATTTAAAAAATAAAAGCTGATAGTTGTATCTTGTAAACCTGACTTTATAAAAAAATATCTATATCTGCCATGGAATAGAATATTTAAAATAATAAAAGTTTTATAAGAGTTTTTTTCTATTACTTATAATAAAAAAGTTAAAGTTCATGCAGTGTTGCCAACCGTATGATAATTAATTATTACACATGTAGGATAATTTGGGCAGGTGTACGATATATAGTAGTAAATTTGTAAGTAAAATAACAACAAATATGTGTAAGAAGAACCGACTAAATAATTCCGATGATGAAGTTTTTTTTGAGTGTTGTTCTCAACAACTTCAATGTCCTGGTGTTCAGTGTCAGACTGACAGATATGTAAACACAAACTATAAAAATAAATATTCCTTTAATTTTTCACAATTTATCGATTTCAAACAAAATTTAATACACACTTCGGCACTGGAGTTCCTTTTTATTCTACATTCGTGATAAAAATAGAACTTCTGTGCCTTGATACATAAATAACTACCTACAGAATTATTTCCAGGAATTTTTAATGATAATATTTTGATATTCATGATGAAAAACATTATATATTTAATATATAGAACCGGATGTTTAAGTGAAAAATGTGTATTAGTATAAACATATAATAAATCAGGATAATGCTCACTGTTAAATTATTTATTTTATACACAAATATTTTCACCGAATACGACGTCCTAGACAAAATTTCAGTGATGCCAATACCGGGAAAAATTAGGCACAGTAAAAAATAAAAAAGTAGCGAAACTGGCTGTATTTCACTGCTATCAATAAACTAATCGATCCCTCGCAGCTCCGAAGCAAGTGTTCTATACATTGCACTACACGAAGCACTTTAACTTTTAGTCGCCCGTTGTCATATTTTAGATAAAGTGCATCCACATCTACTTCGTCCTCGGGCCAAAAAACGAATAAACTGACATTAACTTTGTTTGCGGAATATTGATTAAATGTGGGACCGGCTCCTCAACTTGTCCGACCAAAAAACTTCAAACTTATACAAGAAAAATAACCTACAAAAACTCTAAATTGAATTATGTATAGTGGAATTCGGCTTTTTTAATGTGAAACCTTTTAGTACTGCTCTATAAATTTAACCTCCAGTGAAATATTGCATTAACATTTTAATCTCACTACAGTTTCATAATTTAATGTAACATGGACAGAGGGCAGTACAGACAAGAGTACAGATACGTGCTCCAAATATATCTCTTTCCTTTTTATCAACGTTTTCTAGCAATTTTTATTTACACGACTTTTCTATCAAGCTTAGAAATTGTGTGTCGAGAGAGGTGTCTGACCGGGTGAGATAATTTTTGTGCCAAAATCCAAATCATAATAGAACGATACTAACGAATATTTTTACATGGATAGTACATATAGTCAGTCGGTAAATTTTACTTGTGGTGTTTCTTTCAGTAAATATAATTTTTTTTAAATCCCTTGAAAAGGTTTAGTATGTAATCTTTTTGACATTTTCTTCATACAAAGAATTAACATAAGAAGTATTGTAGTTTTGCTGTACGTGTCCTTGTACAGATTTCAGCCATCTCATCCGACCATTTGGGATACATAGTTGGCCCAAAAAATCAGTGCATAGACGACCCACTATACCAGGGGTTCTTAAACGTTTTTCATTCACGACCCCATTTATGATTATGAGGTTTTTGCCGACCCCATATAAATATAAAAAATCTGTTGTGGCCAGCACAATACCTTCCGTCAATCCTGTGTATAATGTATAAATTCCATACATAATTTTTCTTGCAAAAGATTCTAAATTTCCAGTAAAATTATTTCATAAACAAACTATTTAAATTGTACTTGGCACTGACATCTTCCTTTTTAGCTTTTCCCTTTCGTTAGGGGGTCCCTATTTTTGCGTGTTGTCCTCATTCAGTTAATTTTCTCTCAAGTCTTCCGCAATACAGTCCTTCCATCTTATCTTTGGTCTTCCTCTGTTTCTTCAACCTTCTTTTAATAAACTACTCATTCTTGTTCAAATATAATTCTTCATTTCTCCTCATGACATGTTCAAACCAATGTAATCATCTTTCTTGTATCTTTCTAGAAACTTGTAATACTAGAGTTATTTTCTTACCGTATCTTTCCGTGTTTTCCCCATCATCTACTTCAAAATCCTCATCTCTGCCACATTAATTTACTTTTTATTGATACTGACATCTGACAATTTGAATTATATGAATATTTTAATAGTTTCCATGTTTAGCATAGCTGGCTGAATTATAAAATTTAATTTCTTTAAAATTCTTTAACTCTGTATCTATTGAATATGAAGTATAAAATATAATCAAATCGTATAGAGAATAATATATTCTTTAAGTTATAATAACGTTAAATGTCAATAAATCAAATTTAGCTGTTAAATCTTCAAATGAGGGTACTTCCGGTTCACCAATTATAACCAAAATCTAATCACTTGTTCTTCTGGATGTAAACTTGAGGAATACGAAAAAATTATAATTTTTGGAATCGTGGTATTGAAGTTATGGGATCCGGAACTTTTGTCACACACACACAGACACACATACATACAGACATCATGGTAAAATCGTATTATAGGGACCCTAAAACATGCTTATTCACTAAAAACTCATGATTGAATTTTTTGACCAAAGACAATACCTTCCTTACATAAAGGTGACGGAAGGTATAAAAGATATATAAATATTTTGTGATGATTTATTGATTAGGTAACGATATACATACATATGAAAAAATATAGTTTTAGAATTTGTTTAGAAACACAAAAATATAAAATTAAAAATTACACAAAATGAAAAATTGTATTTATTATAGTTACAAAAATGATATGCCCTATCTTTGATAAAAAATTAATTGTCTGTAATAACATAAATAAAAAAGAATATTAAATTGGAAAAGAAGAAAATAATTAAAAACAAAAAGAAACGAAATAAAAAAAATAAGCAGTATTATTTTTTATCATCCTCAGAAGATGAAATTATAATGAACATTATGAAAACGATGATTTCGAAATAAGTACATTTATGAACAACAATGAGTTTATGAGTTGTGATGAAGATTATCAGTGCACTAATGAAACGGAATATTGGATTGAATGTTTTTTTTTTTTTGCGAAAAATAGATCTATGAAAATAGCTTGGAATTCTCTTGTTTGACATGTGAGGGAAAGTAATTACTATGAAAAGAAAATCTATGCGTAATTAGTTAATATGGAAATTAATTTATTTTTATAGTATTATATTCGCCAGGTGAAGCCACCTCACCCGGAATATTTTCGTTGGGTCGCTCATAGATGTATTGGATTCATGCTTAGAATCGCATATCCAGATTTTAGTAAATGAACACGTTTTAAGGTCCCTATAGTACGATTTTAATTTTTTTACAATGATGTGTGTGTGTGTGTGTGCGTGTGTGTGTGGATATTGGATAAACGATTTCTCAAATTCTACACAACTAAAGTCCTGTTTAACTACGGATTACTCAATCTAACATTAATGGGAAGAGATGAATAGATTTTGGCAACAATTAAACAATCGGAAGTTATAGTCTCTTAAAAAAAATCTTCTAAATATTATTTTTTGAAAATTTATGTTATTATATTTCCTACAGATTTAGATATAATAAATATAATATATAATAAAATCCATTATAAAAAAATCCAGCCCAAATAACACCAAGGAAACCAGTTGACAAATTTAAATGTTTGTAATTGATAGAAAAATGTCAGTGTCAAAAAGTCAACAGTTTTGTGGTTTATTAACATACCGAAAGCTGTTTCTCGGAAGTACATTTAATATTTCTTATTACATTCTTAAATTTTTAACATTACATATCCTTAAGAAAATGCTGCTAACCCCGTCAATAAAGTGAAGGAATCTTGACCATTTCAGAAAAGTAGGACAAAATTCCTCATAGGAAAAAAGAGTAGATAAAATTAGAATTATTTGCGTGTACAAGAAATGTTAAATTCCATACTTATATTAACATAAAATGGATGTGGCGAGAGGTTATGTGCTGGCTACATCAGATTTTTTTGTTTGTATTTATGTTTTTTTTTTCTTTTATATAAAATTGAAGCTAATAACAATGTTAACTATTTATGAATTTTTAAAATTTTATTGTAAAATATAAATAAATCCGACGATTTTTTGAGGTTAACTAAAAAAAATTATATGCATTGACAATCTCAATATTACCCAACAAAATTAAAAAGCCCAAAAAACCTACGTAGCCAGTTTCTTAAAGAAAATCCTGGGTTTTTATTAATGGATTGACTGCACACATCAAATATTTAATTTTATAATGTATTAGAAGATCAATATATTTGGTATCATGGTAATTACTTAACTGGGATGGATGATGAAAGATATATCGTTATCTTTCATCAATATGTTTGTTGTTATTTAAATTTATTTGGAATTGAACTACTCTTTATAAAAAAATAAATATTAAGAACTTGAAGGGCACAACCTTGTTTATTGCATCATTTCCTTTGCAAACTTTGTCTCTTCCTGAATCTTTTTCATCATTTGCAAGTGGGAAACGGAGTCCATGTTTCGATTAACCGCCATCTAGTCGTCGTCGCTAACCACGCCAGGAAATTACAAAATTCTGTTACATTCTTTTGTGTATGCAGCACATCTGGTCTCACATCGAGCTTGCCAACAGTTGACAAGCAATTTAGTAGAAAGTTAAAAGACCGCCCGGGGCGCAAGGCCGTCCCGACGCCATAGAAGACGAAGACGAAAGCACAGGAGACGCAGAGCGTCTTCCTTCACCATTCATTCCAGAAAAGTTTTGACGTGATATTAAATAAATTATGTCCTACATAGGTTGGATAATGGAACGGATGTACATAGTAAGACTGGAAATCTTCAATTATGTTCAGGGAACATTAAAAAAGAAAATAATGAAATTTTAAAAAGTATATCATCATAGTTTTATACTGTCAAGTTATGCAGATTTTGGTAAGGCTGAAATAATTATACCTTATTATTTCTTTGACTCTTGTGAGTCTCCCTCAGTGTTTCTCAATCTGTTTTGTATCGCAGAAAACTTCCAGAAGAAAAAAAAATCTTGGCACACTATGTTAAGTAAATGAAATAAAATTAATTTCAGCGAATTTGTAATTATAGGTTTGTTCCTACACGACTTTTTAGATGCGTACATGTACGCATTCATGAACACTTTTGTGCGTATGTCTTGTTCATGTACTCGTTCAGACATATGTAAGAAACTTTTTCTTGTTTTACATAGAAAGTAGCCATTTGCGCTTTCTTTTGTCAACGCAAAATGTCACTATGCCGCTCTAGCGCGACAAAGTAGAAAAAACGCTTGCTGTCCAAATTTCTAACTATACAATGTTGAGAAATGTCACTTCTTAATGGAAACGTTTAGTCAGGAACTAATGGCACTGCAGTGACACATTTACCACCTTTACAAATCAATCTGACATATAACTGCTCTGTTGGTATGTAACATAATCAAAAAAAATGCCGCACTATTGTGAAAATAAAATAGGGCATTCATTTACAAAAACAAAGGTATAAAATGTTTAGATTAGATTGAAGCAATAGGTCAAGAAGAATGGGAAATAACGATAAATTAAAATTAAATATAAAAGACGTTTTTTCTTTATATTAATTCTTATTAATTGAGTAGTAGTGTAAGTACAAAGTGTACATTTTATCATTTTTTGTTATGGTAGACTGTAGAAAAAATCTTGTGTGTGTTTCGAGCGCAAATGGACATTGTCGATTTCGTGAGAATGCCGCGCTCCTGCGTCGCGTGGCTACAACCTCTCAATCGACAATATCCTAT
The DNA here is from genome assembly GCA_951394225.1 of Harpalus rufipes. Taxonomy (NCBI): domain Eukaryota; kingdom Metazoa; phylum Arthropoda; class Insecta; order Coleoptera; family Carabidae; genus Harpalus; species Harpalus rufipes. The sequence goes on from OX596283.1 coordinate 40,155,861, forward strand.
TTTGCGCTCTTAATACACAAATAGCTATTGAACGATTGGAAAGGACATCATAATTATGGCTCGATTCTGTAAGCCGCTGTAGCGTATGTAGCACTATAACCTTGAAAAAATACAGCGGTGTATACAAAAAGCGATTCTATAAGATTTTTTATAGAGTGTAAATGCTACATCTCTGCTATAAATTTACAGTGAAAGAAAGTTCGGTGTAATGTTGTCAGTGTTTTACATTTAGAGGTTAGTAAGTAATATTTGAGATGAACAATCCAAATATTTTGTTTTTGCTTTGTACGAAGAGAATTATAATAGGTACGTGCATTTGAAAAATGAAAATAATACAAAGTTTATTAATCAAATTTTATTATTCTAGGCGTTATATGCGTATCAAAAGAAGAAATTTGCGAGATATGCATAATCCGTTTGAAATACCAAATGTGTAATTTATTAATACGTTTCGCTTGACGAAACCTTTAGTTCATGAACTAATTGACACGTTAAGAATTCATGGAGGGCAGGCAAGACGTAGAACAAAAGTTCTTTTTTATTTGCGGGTATTTTATTATTGTTTGTTGCAGTAATTTTTAGAAATAAAATATTCAAAATAAGGCCAAGAACTATTCTATTCTATCCCCAAGAGCATTTAACGTAATTGATAATTACTATCATTTCTTCTCTATGTAATTCTCTTCTACGTTAAGATTTATTATTCCGCTTCTGAATATATAATCGTTTTTTAACATATTTACATACAATTCATACTGTATATTTGTGGTACTAAATAATCTTTTGCGTTTCTTTCCTCTGCAAGACATACTGAATCAAATAATTAATGTATAAAATACTAACCTATTACTGTTTGACATTTTGGCAGTTATTTACAAACGGAATAAATAATAAACATGAAGATAGGTGCGCTGTAAGCGTACGTTACATCGATCAAGGTTATATATGACGGTACAGAATCGCTTATTTTACAGAAATGTAAACGCTGAACTTACACTGCGCTATAAGCTACACCGCTTACATTTTTACAGCGCTACATCCAAGTTATATAGAATCGAGCCATTAATTACTGTCTCCTCCGTCGAAAAAATTCAGTCAATAAATTATCTAAAATCAAATATTAATTATCATATTACATGCCTAAATAATTACTGTTTTTTATTCGAGGTTGCCAAATATCAAATCCTTTTCTTCATCAGATTAATCAGATAACAATGATTCTGGATCAGATTCAAATTCCAAATAACTCATGTTCATATTTGAAAACAGATAGACAATTACATGTTGTGCTTCGATATTTTCCTCGCACTGCGCGAAAATTGTGGTGCATATATGCTGACAAATGGTACATAGCACAGACCAGTGGATGGATCTGACAATCCGCGGATGCATTCACGTATGCGTCCGAAATCTGTAGGAAAAAACGTACCAGCAGTCTCTTGGAATGATATTTTTAAAATGCGCATATGTCTGACTAGCTGTAGGAAAAAACATTATATTAACTTCTGTCCAGGATAAGCTAGGTATTACCTACATACGAGTACTGTATGAACCCGCTTAACATATATGAAAACATATATTTTTTTCAAATAGTATTTTTCCCGTAAAACTGTATGGGGAGATTTATACACACTATTTTGCAGAGAAAAAAATAAGAATTTTTAGTGTAAAATACATATTTAAATTTACGGTTTTACTGCCTGACTAAACTTATTCAAAAGATGTACAATTGCGTTATTTTAAGAAATGGTCTACTTTTTAACATTGTGGTTAATATTATATATTAATATTAATATTGGACTTTGATTTTAAGGGGAAAATCAAAATTCAGTAGCATATTTCGTTCGCAAAGGAAAAGTTTAGGGCAAGCGGCTAAACGCACAATTTCTGCGAGAGGAAAAAAATTCTATTCTCACGTGGAATACATTTTTTTCCTACACTATTTTCAAAGCTTTTTACATTTATGAATAACATTTTAAAAAATAACACACGAGTAAAAAGTGGTGTACTATTTTACGAGGAGAAAAATTTGCGAGATGAAAAGTAGAAAAGTTCATAATTTCCTATGAATTTAAATATTGCATCTATTATTTGAGATCCACACCTTACTTTTCTACGACCGATATTATAGTACTATGAATAAGTATACGATATTTAAGCTCATGATATCATCCCTAATTTGAATTTTACGAATATCCCACCATTAAAGGATATTAATGTAAACGATAAATTTAAACACGTTGGAATTTTTACTTAATTTATTTTTTCTATAAAATCTGCTAATGATTGTGCCATATTAAAAAGTGACATAGTTCTGGATTGGTCTCTCAAATCTATATTAAATTTTAATTATAATAAATATAAATGTATGATTTTCTCTTTAAAGCATGACTTAGTTTCATTCAATTATCATATCAATAATATTGTTTTGGAGCGTGTAACTCTATTTAATGATGAAATCTGGGATTCATAATACCTAATACCCAATCTTTTTGTAAGCTTCACACTCTTAAGATGCTTTACTATTCACATGTCAGAAGTAAGCTTGAGTATTGCTCTCATATATGCAATCCTTTATAAAGGGTTTTCCAATAAGAGGTGTTATTTTGATAATCAAAGAAAAATGCCATTTTTTTAATATAAATGATCGGATGTTTATTTCATTATAAAGAGGAAGGTATGCCGTTAATAGTGGAAAATAACATCAGGCAAATGACCACCACGACCACGCTGACAGGACAATATCCTTTTCATGAAATTTTCCATAACCAAATCGCAAAGTGGCTGTCCTATGTCCTCGATAGCCTCACGAATTCCATCTTTGAGGTCTTGAGTCGACGCTGGGCAGTTGGCGTAGACCTTCTCTTTCACGTGGCCCCAAAGAAAGAAGTCGCAAGGTGTTAAATCACAAGATCTCGGTGGCCAATTGTGATCACCTCTTCGAGAGATAACACGGTCCGGAAACTTTTCCCGTAAAAGATCAATGGTTTCGTTGCTTGTGTGGCACGTAGCGCCGTCTTGTTGAAAGTAAACGTTGTCCAGATCAATACCATCCTTAAGACCCAAATCTTTATGCAAAATACGGTGTAATGACGTTTGTGGAATGCCTAATTCCATAGAACGACGAGGAATGGACAAACCTGGGTTTTCTTCAACACTTTCGGCTACAGCAGCAATATTCTCAGCTGTTCTTGAGCGACGTGCACGGGTTTATTCTTCACATCACTAACTTGTCCCAACAGCTCGAATTTTTCCACCAATTTCTGTATTGCGGTCCGACAAGGTGCTTCACGACGACCCAAAAATTGTCGAGTTTTACGAACCGTCTCTGCCAAATTTTCACCATTTTTATAGTGAATTTTAATCATTTCAATGCGTTGTTGAAGCGTGTATCGTTCCATTTTTATTAATGGCGTAGTTTCTACTTGTCAAATGTCAAAAAATGACAGCTTCAAAAGCGACATCTACCGAAATAGCGGGCTATTCAAAATAACACCTCTTATTGGAAAACCCTTTATAATAAGCATGTAAAAGCTATTGAAAACATTTAGAGAAAGTTCATACGCTATTGTTATAAATTTTGTTCAAATTCTTGTATTCATTTTATTTATTCCAACTGCCTAATAGAATTGGTGTTGTTATCTTGGGTTCTCGTAGAAAAATCCAATCTTGTTTATTATTATATAAAATTATAAATGGCTTAATTGATGATCAATATTTACTTAATTATATTAATTTCCGTATTTCTCGCATCAATACAAGAGATAAATCATTATTTGCTTTTAAGACTCCTCGAACGAATTACGAGCTTTGATCTCCTGTCAGGCAGTTGTGTAACATATATGACGACATTTGTACTAATTTTATCGAGTCTGATATTTTTGCTGACTCGCTTTCTAAATTTAAGAAAGAACTATACCAAGTTAATTGCTGAATTTCTTACATTAATAAAAATCTGATGTGGGCACCACACGACTTCCTTGTACAATTATTAAACTATACATATTATTTTAATAACTAAATTACAAAATATTAATTTTAACTTCAAAACAGTAAGATATATAGCGACCATAAAGGGAGGTGCACAACTAAACCCGGTTCTTTTTAAAGAGAGTTTTGATTACAACAAAGAAATATTTGATTACAACAATGAATATGACTAATTTCACAATAAAAATATAATATTTGTTATTGTACGAATAAAAAAATTGCACGTATTTAACGTAATTTGACGAACATTTTTTTTGTCCTTATCCATAGCAAGCTTTATTACAAAAACAAAAAAGTATATAATTTTTAAATTTACATATCTCGCTTATACAAAGGGCTAATTTAATAATACTTGATGTGTGCTAGACGCAGAAATTAATTCTCTAAAACTTTTATTTGTAGCATTTATTTCTAAAATCAAAATAAAATCATTTTATTCAAGAAAAACTGTTAACAACTTCAAGTAATGTACCACTTCCGGTTAGCTTATTTTAACCAAAATCTATTATGTTATTTCGATTGACATAAAAGTCTTGTATACCAAATTTGAAAAGTTTTGGATTATATTTTAAAACAGTTTTTCATTAAAATCTATTATAGGCTTCATATAAAGTGCCACTTCTGGAAATTGTGTAATAACCAGAAAGGGAGGTGCACAACTAGATGTTATAGCAGTCCTAAATACAAAATTTCAACTTTCTACGGCTTACCGTTTTTGAGTTATGCGAGATACGTACGTACAGACGTCACGACGAAATTAGTCAAAATGGATTCAGGGATGATCAAAATGGATATTTCCGCTGAAATCTGAAAACCGAAGTTTTTCGCGATTACAATACTTCCTTTACTTACGTACAAGGAAGTAAAAATGATATCAATATACCAATGTATATAAATATGTGACTATCTTGTAGCTTCTTATGTAATTTTTGTATTTTTGTGCTACAGTTTATAATATTGTATTAATCCTCTATAATTGGGAACTTGTTTCTTATAGTGATCACAATAATAAATATTTTTTTTATACTCCGATGTGCAGACAATGTGTAAAGTAAACGATTTTCGTATATTATTTTATTTACACATTACAGAGCTATCACCATCAATACACGTTTGGCATTTAAATTGTCTTACCTAAATTTAGTTTTTCTATACATTCATGTTGGTAATATTAACAGAATTGCAGTTTTCAACTTCAGATCTGTTATCTGTTAAATGTTAACTCGGTATTTGATGTGTTCAAATTTCTAATTTGTTTCATGAATTTTATTTAAAGTCATATAAAGAATATTGTTTAAGCAATAATTTTCGTGACTCGGAAAGCCTCGTCCCGAAATACTTGACCTCATGTTATAAAGATTGTGTTTTCACTCTCGTTGCATAACTAACTATTATGACACGTGTTAAAAAAGTGAGAGATGATTGTTACTTTTAACACTAGTATTATAAGTGAATTAGTTACCTTGGTAATGACGAATGGAACAACAAATCGACGTTTTTGACATGTCAAATTTTTTAATTGAAATAGGTTTTATTTATCAATTACTGATCGGTAAGTGATGTAAATCCGAGTGTAAATCACTTAACGATCAGGAGGCATAGGCGGGCAGTAAGAAAACAACGATTTTAATGTCAAAATATTTTTCAAATCTTTTTTTTAAACTTCGTGCGTTGATCGTGCAAGAAACGTAATAAGAATGTGGTCAGGAAGTGCTCGTCTCTTGGTGTCGGATGTACCCGGTAGGAAGCACTTACTGACCAGACCTTAATACTTAAATAACTAAACTGGAGTTTTTTCAGTAATTTATTGGTTTTTGATTAGAGTAGGTACTTTATAATTGACATTTTATTTTCAACACTTTTATTTTCTCTCGCTACAATAAGAAAGAAAGTAAAAACGAAGAAAAAAAATCGTATTTATCCTAAACTTTAAAATTTTCTTTATATTCATATTTATTTACGTTAGAATGGACACCTAAATAAATATCATTAACATATGCTTTAATTCAGATGGTTCATTTTATGTGACGATTATATGTTTGACAGAACGATTCCAGAGCGTTCTGTATCATTTTATATCCAGTTGGCAAATTGCCGTTTGCTTTGATTTTCTTGTGAATTCTTTTCAGTTTTTCAAAACAAAGTGATTTATACATTTGTTTGTAAAACAAGATCTAAATAAAATAAACAGTTTAAAAATACATCATAAGAAATTAAATATGAAAAATAATTTATTAACCTTATCTAGTTTCCTGTCATAAAGAAAGTACCTACAAAGAAAAATATGAGGTACTGTAAAAGATTTACGTTTTGTATATTTCTGAACAAAAGAGATGTGTAAAATTAAAGCAAAAATGTCTTAGAGGCGTAATAAATGAAATTTCAGCAAGTGCCGTAAATTTCCAGCTACAAAGGGCAAATAAAACTTATTAAAAAATGAAACAGTCATTTCCGGAAATATAAAGCCGCGGAGGAAAAATGAACACAGCCCGCCAAATACGTACTCGTACGCAGAAAAAATAAAAAAGAAGCATTTCAGTATTCACGGCAATCGTCCAGGAACCAGAGAAAATTAATGAAAAACGTCGAGCGATGTGACAAAAATCCTTTGGTGGTAGCGTCCATACGCAAGCCACGTAACAATTCGGTTAAATGAAGAATTTACCGAGACGCGGGTAAAAAATGGCAGCGGCGTACCAGGCCGCAAATGAAAGCGGGAATGATTGATGGGGGGCGCGCGTGTCCTCGCCTCAGACCCCCCGGTGACGCCCGCCCATGCAGGGCAGGCTTCGCAAAACCCAAGAAGATACATTTTCTCTACGAACTCTCATGCCAAGTACTATCACATTTCAAATAATTTTTGTGTTTTAAATTTCATTAGTTTACATCTATATAATAATAATAAAAAATCTGATGTGGCCAGCACATACCCTCTCGCCGTATATTTTACCTGGCTGTATGCATAAAGCAAAGATTATTTTTATAAATACAAATAATATATTCATATAAATCTATGACGTATAAACTTCTTTATTATTCAATAATAGCATGTCTCAACATGAAGATATTTTACCATAAATTATGTTACAATAAATTACAAAGTAGAGTTTACCATATATAAATATTAGGCTGGTAACAGCAATTTTCAATTCGAACAACTTTGTTTACTTTCTCTTCATATTCTTCTAGTAAAAACATTAATTTTGGGCGGTCTAAAATGTATATATCTGGATTGTGCATCTATTCTTATATATCTTTTACATTTTATTTTTTCATACTTATTATATCTAAATAACCTTAATTCCCTTTAATAAAGTGACGGATAGATTGCACTCCGATTTTGTCAATATTTACAACTTACTTGAGAAGAATTTGATAGCTTTTTCGCAATTCAAAGTTACTCTAGTCTACAGTACTGGTGTACATTGTCCCATAATGTTTGAAACAAATTTAAGTCCTTCAACCTAGACTTGTCATCTCCATAATAGTCACAGATCAAGAACTAAGGGATTCTCCAAGTACATTTTTAATTCATTACTCATTATTTCTGACACTGACATTTATCTGTCAGTTACAAATAATTTAAATTATCAACTATTTTTCATGGCATTCTTTCGGCTGTCAAATTTATTACAACAGATTATTTTATACATTATACTTCTTTTATCTCTAAATCTATCGAATATATAATAAAATATTTAAATGTATCAGATAGAGAATTTAATTTTCTTTAATATTACCACGAAAAATTTTCAAAAAATAATATTTAGAAGATTTTTTTTCAAGAATCTTCTACTTCCGGTTGTCCAATTATTACCAAAACCTTTTCAGATCTTCCCATGAATGTCCGATTGGGAACTACGTTGTTAAACAAATTTTAAGTCTTATAGTTTTTGAGTAACCGTCCTTCCAACATCCCACACACACACACACATCCACACACACACACACACACACACACACACACAGTCATCATCGTAAAAATGTTAAAATCGGATTGTAGGGACCTTAAAACGTGCTTATTCAATAAAATCTGGATATGCGATTTTTAGCATGAATCCAATACCTCTCTTAGCGAGAGGTAAAAATATGTAAAATAGATTAAATAAAAAATTTGATGTGACCAACACAAAACCTTCCGCCCTATAATTTTTATTAATTTAAATACATATGGATGATGAAGCTTCTTGACTGGATGGATATATGGAAGTAAATATTTAGACTGCAATCCAGCATTTCATTAATTCCTTAAATACATATATGTACCTATGGGGTCTCATGGCCGCGTGCCTGAGTGTCTGGTCGCGAATCTGGGGAACCGGATTCAATTCCTTCTATCAACTATTTCGAATTTTAAATGGCACAAAACTGACCCCAGTGATGCAACGCCAAAAATGAGTACCCGTGAAGCAACGCATGGTAAACGCCTGCACGATACATATATGTCATCATCATTACCGAAATCTGTGTACAAAGCAGATTGCCACACCCATCAATGGGTAATATGACGTGATAATATATATTTTTTTATTTTCTTATTTAAATACATACCTGCATATTTACTAATACCAGAAATTATATATCTTAAGTTCCTTTCCTTATAAATATTGTTCTATTTACAATTTTCGTCGTAAAACATTATTATTAATTTGAAATTATGTATATTAAGTTCCTTTCCATGTAACTATTGTTCTATTTACAATTTTCTTTTAAAAACGTTACTGATATTAATTTGAAATGATTATTTTTTGACAGTGACATTTGTCTGTCAGTTACATACATTTGAGCTGAACTGTGTAACCATGGAGATGTGTGCATAAGCTCCGAGATATAACTTTTATATTATTTTATAAATTTATCCATAAAATATATAGAAAAAGTATTAATGCAAACCTGTAGAAAATGAAATAATCTTTAAGTTTTATAAATAATAAATTGCGAAAAAATATCATTTAAAGGTATTGTTTGTGAGCTTCAAGTAAAGTGCCATTTCCGGTTATCCGATTGACACCAAAATCTAATGGCTTCTTTCCATATTAGAATAAGGTAGAAATACAAGATTTAAAAATTTCTGAACGATGGTATTTGTACACTCTACATAGAAAGATATGGAAAATGGAAACAGAATGTATACGGTATTTCACATTTTCGGGGACAAACTTTAGGGGCATATAGTACTGAACAAAATGAGTAAAACAAGCTTAATCAACATAGGTCTGATTTTCAACTGTTTTCGAGAAAGAGGCCATTCTGTATTATAATAAAAAAAAAAAACACTGCAAAGATAGAGATCGAACTAAATTTTATCTATGTCAGTAAGTAGACTATAAAAATACAATAAAATCTATATCAGAACTTTTTTTTAAATTTAGTTAGTTTTGTGCTATATTCCATATTAGTTTGTTACATCTGTAATACATCGCATTTTATATCTTTTTATGATACTTAATAAATTTTAGGTTAAATTTCGATAAGATTATAAAACAAATCCACCATGCCATAAAGGGTACAAAAGTTTGGATGAGAAATTCCGTCATAAACGTCAAGAAGTCACTTCATCAAGACACATTCAAATATTAGAAATAATTTTCAAAAATATATTTCTTTGTTACGAGTACTAGAATTTTTTTTTACTCCGAATGAAGGCTAAATAATATGTAATAAAGTGGAACTTTCGAAAATAAATGAAAAATAAAAGTTGGTAATGACCAAACAAATCAAATATTGGCTGGAAAACTTCTTGACTGGATGGGGATATAATTTTTTAATATCAATCCGACCAAAATATATATCATATACAAGATTAAAATTCAATTATAATTATACTCTACTCTAGTGAAAAATTATAGACCGATCACCTTAATATGTAATTTCGCCAACGTATTTGAAACCATATTACACATCAGATATATTATCAAGTGCAAAACTTTTTATTTACATCTCAACACGGAGTCATTCCCAAACGATCAACTGTAACCAACTTATGCTATTTTACGCAATTTGCCACAGATAATCATGGGCAAATAAATGTTATTTATACGGATATTTCTAAAGCATTCGATCAAATAGATCATGGTGCATTGTTAAGTAAACTTCATTCTTACGGGTTTAGCGAAAATTTTGTGAAATTATTGACCATCAAAATCGTATTCTCTGTGTAGAATACAACAATTGTCGTTCTAGTTTATTTCAGGCTCAATCTGGCGTGTCACAGGGCTCCAACTTGGGGCCATTGTTATTCCTACTTTTTATCAACAATATTGTTGCCGTTATCGACTGTGAAATACATATTTATGCAGACGACGTTAAAATATTTTCTAAAATCGACACGTTAAATGATTGTTGTAAATTACAAATAAATCTGACTCGAATCCATGATTGCATTCAACGCAATTTAAATCTTAATTTATCAAAATGTAAAATAATATGTTATACACCAAAGAAAAATATTGTTACTTGCAATTGCTGTATAAATTCTCATAATTTAGAAAGAGTATTCATCATCAAAGACTTAGATTCCAACGGAAGTATAGGTTTTTATTTTATAAGAAACAGTAAATCCTTGATTTGCTAAATATGTATGGTTACGGGAACACAATTCTTATCCTGAAAGAGGCATTGACAATAGAATACTACTCAATTCCGTCAATTTGCAATGAGTAAAAGATCGGCATGCAATAATAGCGATTAACTTCCTGTCTAAAATAATAAATAATATTAATATTATATATAAAGATTATTATTGTAAATGATCAATGACGATTTTTAAAAGAATACAATAGCGTAATATCCGAATTCTGGTAAAAAAAATGTTATCAATATTACATATTTTTACTGATAATGAGTATTTATTAAATATTCATTTTATCACGTAGTATACCAACAAATAACATTTAAAATAGCACAGAAATTAAGTGCCTAAATGTACTCGAAGTTACAAAATAAATTATCAGTAATACATATCTGTAGAGGTATTTAATTTCCCATTAGTTGAAACTGTTGAAACTAACATAAATCGAATGCGTATTTAACGAATACATCCATACAATGTAATCACATTTATTTAGGATAATCATGTATTCTAAAGAAACGCTATCTTTACAAAATATAATATTAATAATAATATTTACTTTATTGAGTAAAAAAGTATATATATAACATTATTTTATAATAATTGTTATCCATGTATCTTTACTTTAAGTTATATTTTGCTATTTCGAACTACAGATTTTATAAAGGATTTTAAGAAAAGAAATATTTTTCCTTCATTATCTTAAATTCAATTTTTAAACAAGAATAAATAACATAACCAGAAAAATATCAAATTCTGTATTTACTCATAAGTACTTAGTACTTACATAACATAAGAATGAGACTTATTAAACATAAAACTAATTTTAGAATCAAAAATTTCACTTCTATGTGAAATAAATAATCGTTTTATTACATTTTTAATTTGATCACATATACATATTTGGAGACGAGCGCACAGAAATATTTTAATTTTCTGACACACGTATATTTTTATCTGGAAGTCCATAAATATTTGGTTTATTTTTAGTAATATACATTAGAGTATTTGGGCGAAATACCTGATTTAAAAATATTAAAAATATAGATTGTCAAACACCATTTATCTTAAAATATATTTATGTATATTATGTGTTATCAATATTTTCTGTACTACATATTTGAAATATGAATAATTACTGTGTATACATATAATATAACATGAATATATTTGTAAATGTTTTATTTTACATACCAAACGATATTTTTCATTGCAGTAACATTGGAATATGGACTGTACTCACCTGTAACAAAGAAAACAATGTTAGAATAAATACCCAAAATAACAAATATTAGAATAATATCTACTTCTTTAAAATGTTGCCAAGGCACAAGTAATATGTGTATCCTTATATTATTATACATTCAACACTCAGTTGACCAAACGGCAAGTAATATAACAACAATAATAAAATAATCATACTTTTTATATAAATAACCCAACAATTAGTCCTTTCAGCAGGAAAGTCCTTGCGTGTGAAATAAAAAAGCTGTAAAAGCCTTAGGCCGTCTCTGCTACGGCTATACGTGCTAACGGTCGCCTACTACTGGCTATTTTATGGGAGAAAATTTGTCTCCCTGACTGCAAAGTGGCTGTTGGATTGTAAATAAGATAAGAGCAGTAAATTGAAGCGTTGAAATGCGTAATATGCACCGCTGTTGCTTCATTTGCAACGAGTACAGCTGCGTCACCGGCTATGTCACATTGCAGCACAAGCACACATAAAATATTATTTCACTTTACATTACTCTTGCATTCACGAGAGTACAGACAGAATTGTTCACTCATAATGTTTTAGTTTTCATTTAAACACAAGATGGGAAAACAGATAAATTTATTTAACAAAGACTTGTTCACTATCAGTTGTACTGCGTATTCTATTTCACAAACATTAAATAGAATTACAAAAAAGTTTCTCGTTTTTATCTACTGGCCAATTTTTGGGAAAACTAACAGCGGTAATAATAAACAAGGGTTAAGTTCAGAACAGCTTCTTTTTAACACAGGAATAGCTATTCCTAGTTTATCACGACCTTAACCCAAAAATGTTTAATAATAAACATGGAATAAGACTTGACTCTAGAATAAACTGTCCATAAACGTCATTTTAACACAGAGTTAAGAGATATTCACGGAATACCTAATCTGGAAATAGGAAATTATTTATTATTACCGCTGTAAATGTGCTAAATAACACATCTGAGGTATTCTGCCAAAGTCCTACAAGAAATCATATTTTACTGTTGTAGATCTTAGGGCCATATTCATAATCGCTACTTGAAAAATTCTTGACTTAAGTTTAGCTTCAAATGATAGAAATGTCTATTTCCGTTTTCATAGTTCGAACTTGACTTAAACTTTACTTGAGTTGAAGTAAACCTGAGCTTCTCCATCACTACTTCACTTAGTTTTTGGTATTCAATGATTTAACTTGACTTGAAATTATCTCGAGTTCAAGTTAAAAATCTGATGTGGCCAACACAATACCTCCCGTTTAATTTAATTTTTATTCAAGTTATTTACTTAAAAATTAAATTTAAATACCGGGTTCGATCCCGACCGACACCAAATATTTCGAATTTTAAATGGCACAAAAATTACCTCTGTGGTGCAATCTGCACGCCAGAAATAAGTGCTCCTGAGGTGACACCTGGCAAACGCCCGCACGGTACAAATATGTCATCATCGTTACTGAAATCTGTGTACAAAGCAGATTGGCAGATCCAGCAATGGGTAATATGCCGTGATGATATATTTATTTTATTTATTTATATACTTACCTATGTTCATTGCTGTCGTGGAGAGTGCACCACACGGGTCAATTTTGTGCCATTTGAAATTCTAAAATATTTGGCGTCGGTCGAAATCGAACCCGGTTCCCCAGATTCGCGTGAAGAGATGCCTGGTAAACGCCCGTGTCTTCATGTCTTCATTATTACTGACATCTGTGTACAAAGCAGATTGACTCACCCAGTAATGGGTAACATGCCGTGATGATATATTATATATTTTTATGATCTTACCTCTATTCCTACATATTTACTTATGATGGAAACTGTATTAAATTCCTTTCCATATAATTATTGTTCCATTTACTATTTTATTTTTAAAATGTTACTATTATTATTTGAAATGATTAGTTTGTAGACCGTGACAAATATCTGTCAGTAACATACATTTGAGATCTGAACTGTATAACTATGAAGTTGTGTTGAAACCGTAGGCTCCGGGATTGAAATTATAAATAATTTTAGAAATTTATCCATAAAATATATATACAAAAAGTATTAACGCAAACCTGTAGAAAATTTAAAAAACTTTAATTTTTATAATAACAAATCTCGAAAAAATAACATTTAAGGTATTTATAGAAGAAAAACTATTTTGAGCTTCCAGTGAAGTGCCTTTCCAGTTATCTTATTTACTCCAAAATCTAATGGCTTCTTTCCATATAAGAGTAAGGCAGAAATACAAGGTTTCAAAATATTTTGAACGATAGTATTTGAGTTAGCGTAAAGAGGATCCACACACACATACATACAGACATCATCGTGACAATGTTAAAATTGGATTTTAGGGACCTTATAACGTAATCATTTACCTAAATCTTGATATGCGATTTTTAGTACGATCCCTATACTTCCCTTACCACGACATAGAAAACTTAAATCTGATTTAAGATTTACTTAAATAAAGTAAAAGTTAAGAATATTTTTTGAATACGAAAATATATTTGAAATCAAGTGTGCATGACGCAGGCTTACACTTAGCTTATGATAATCTTAGCGAATTTCAAGTAGTGACTATGAATATGGCCCTTATAGTTTTCGAGAAATGTAAAGAAATGAAATGGTTAAAAAGAACTAGAACGGATGTGCAGAATATGAGAGAAGAAAAAAGAAACTCTGTGAAGAAGATACGAAAGGAGAAAGTAATGTGGAAGATATAGTATATAAAGAAAAACTTACTCTGTCGGGTGCAGTAATAAAACTATAAATATCGTAATTATGAAAAAAAAGACATGTCGCTCAGTGCTTGCAATATAACATTGGATGATAACGGACCATTATTTGCGCCGTTCTGTTGAAATGATGGTACACTAATCTTACTATTCCTTTAACATAAATGCTATTTTTGTTTGAATTAATGTCTGTTGTATATATGCATGATAGTTGCAAGAAGAAAACTATTGTGACAGTCGATGGCATTGGAGGAGCTCTCTTGCAACTTCAAGAAGATAGGGGAATTAGGCCAGTAGAATTTGTATCTCGCACTCTATCTGACAGTGGAAAACCCTACGCACAAATACAAAGAGGCCCTAGCTTTAATCTACGCATGTAAGAATACAAATCGAACTCGGAACCGATCACAAGCCGTTTATCTCGTTTACAACGAAGAATATAACTCATCTATCTTCTCGTTTACAACGTTTCAAAATCCGTCTAATGCGCTATGACTACACTATAAAACATGTTCCCGGTCAAGAACTTATAACTGCAGATACTCTGTCTCGGACACCACTCCAAAAGAAGGAAAATGAAGAATTTGAAATGGAAGTCGAAACGCAGTCATGCTGTACTCTGAAAAATTTACCAGCAGTTCCAGCGAAGTTGTAGAAACTTAAAAGTGAACAAAATGAACTATAATAATAATAAACGTATATATTATGTAAGAAATGGATGGCCAGAAAAGAAACTAATTCCGATGAATGTACTACCATATTGGGAAAAAAGGTGGGACTTAACTATTCAAGACAATATAATTGCGCATTGTTGTCCCACGTAAACTGCGAAAGGAAATGAAGAAGGTTCACAAAAGTCATCTATGTATTACCAAATGTTAAGAGCTAAAGAAGTCATCTGGTGGCCTAACATGTCAAAAGAAATAGAAACAGTTGTTAAAAGCTGCGAAATCTGTGCGAAATATAGGAGCATATATGAAACCTTTATGCAGTACGACCTTGGTAGAAGGTTGGTATGGATATTTTTAAGGCAAAATCAAAATGGTATCTTCTCCTTATCGAGCGTTACTCTCTTTGTCCGGAAATAGAGAAATTGGCTAATCTACGAATAGAAACAGTGTTCGAAAAGATTTCAATTATCATGGCACGTCCTGGTATCCCAGAAGAAATTGTAACATATAATAGAACCCAATTTAATCCGTATTTTAATAAATAAATAATACGTAAATAAACAATAAATAATAAACTTTATTTCCTAACAGGTATACACCCAAAGCAGGAAAATGCCAAACATAAGTACAAATACATGAAAAATACATACAAGAAACACTAACGGCCGAATTCACCATTAATCCGTTGATTAATAATCAGTTGATTAAGGAATCAAGCTGATCTGTAAATCAACGTGTTCTAATTCACCAACTTGATTTCTGGATCAAGGAATCATAATCAACTGATTCACAGTTTTGTTTTGGTTTTTGACAGTTAATGTAACTGTCATGTAATTTTATTCGTGGTAATTGTACTTTCCGTTAAAAAGGTATTAATATGTAAGTTTTTAATTTATTTATAAAATCTATTTTATAATTTTCCTATAATAATATTATATTTTTATTTTGATATAGGTAGAAAGTACACTGATCCCAATAAATATGTGTTTTTAAATATAGTGAAAATAAAAGGTATAAAAGTATTGTTGAAAATAAGAAAACCAATGCGGTTCTAAATAAAGATAAAGAAGAAGGATAAGGCAAAGTTACAAATCGGTGTAACAGCCAGAATCCTAACATAGCTATAAATGTCAAAATTAGGATTCAAAGATGTGATCAGTCCTTGATTCATGGAATATGACGAATCAGTTGATCATTGATTTTGATTAGTAGATTAGCTTGATTTTTAATGGTGAATTGGATTGATTTAGGATCAGCGTTGATCTGTAAATCAACTCATGATTAAGGAATGGTGAATTCGGCCGTAAAAAACACTAATTAAAATGATTATAAATATATAGTACACATGACAACTAATGGAGACTTAAGCATTGTATTCGTCCTGCAGTTGAGTAAATAAAAAAAAATACGAGAGGAGCATCAATGTTACCATTTAAAATGTTCGCGAGAAATGTAAGTTATTTGAGAATGGCGGGATTCAATGGGGTTAAAAGAAAATTCACTGAGTAAAATACTTTATTCGATACCTTGGTTTGGATAGGAAGAAATTTTTTTGAACCACATGTATTTTAAAAATTTACGTTGGACGTTCTCAATTATATGTTTATTTGTTTGGAGAGGTGAGTACCAAATTAAGATACCGTATTCAATTTTAGAACGAACAAATGAAAAAAACAAAGTTTGGAGAGTTTTTTCATTGCAGAGTTCTCTGCTGCTCCTAATAACAAAACCAAGTAATCTATAGCTCGCTGACACTAGTTCTTTAATATGGGGTGTGTAACGTTGTAAGTGTTACACTTGATTAAGTCTAGAGGGATGTCCTCTTAGACACAACGACATATGGTGTGTACGTTGAAAGTAAAAAAGACGTGCTGATTGATTTATTTATTTGGTGTTACTTTGTACAAGTGACCAGAGTGGCTGTTGCTCACTGTAGGTATAGTTGTTGAATACTTATTGAGTATTACAAATTTTTCTTAGCTTAGCGAAGGGGTGGGGGTGAAAATAGGTGGGGTGTATTTTATTTAGAGGGTAGCGATTGGTGAGTAAACTCAACAGGGTGCAAATTTAACTTCGGGATCAAATAAGATGCCTAAGTCTTTAATTAACTTAGAACGAGTTAAAACGATATCATTGATATAATATGTAAAGTAAATAATTTTACATTTATTTATATTTAATAGTAGATTGTTATTTGTTGAAAGTTGTTAATATTATTTTGGAAGTCAACACAATCTTGAGTAGAATTAATTTTGTAATAATTTTTTACATCGTCCGCATACAAAAGTACATCACAGTTCACATATAGACAAATATCATCAATAAATGAAATGAACTGCAGGGGGCCAAGGGCCCTGTGGTACACCGGAACTTGGACAAAATGGCTTACTCACAAATCCGTTATAATGAACATACATGGGACGATACAGTAAGTAATTTTCAAAAAAATCTGATGTGGCCAGCACATAACCTCTCGCCGTATATTTTACCTGGCTGTATGCATAAAGCAAAGAATATTTTTATAAATACAAATAATATATTCATATAAATCTATGACGTATAAACTTCTTTATTATTCAATAATAGCATGTCTCAACATGAAGATATTTTACCATAAATTATGTTACAATAAATTACAAAGTAGAGTTTACCATATATAAATATTAGGCTGGTAACTGCAATTTTCAATTCGAACAACGTTGTTTACTTTCTCTTCATATTCTTCTAGTAAAAACATTAATTTTGGGCGGTCTAAAATGTATATATGGATTGTGCATCTATTCTTACATATCTTCTTTTACATTTTATTTTTTCATACATGTTATATCTAAATAACACTAATTCCCTTTAATAAAGTGACGGATAGATTGCACTCCGATTATTCTTATATCGATGTGTAATTTTGTCAATATTTACAACTTACTTGAGAAGAATTTGATAGCTTTTTCGCAATTCAAAGTTACTCTAGTCTATAGTACTGGTGTACATTGTCCCATAATGTTTGAAACAAATTTAAGTCCTTCAACCTAGACTTGTCATCTCCATAATAGTCACAGATCAAGAACTAAGGGATTCTCCAAGTACATTTTTCTTTCATTACTCATTATTTCTGGCACTGACATTTATCTGTCAGTTACAAATAATTTAAATTATCAACTATTTTTCATGGCATTCTTTCGGCTGTCAAATTTATTACAACAGATTATTTTATATATTATACTTCTTTTATCTCTAAATCTATGGAATGTATAATAAAATATTTAAATGTATCAGATAGAGAATTTAATTTTCTTTAATATTACCACGAAAAAATTTCAAAAAATAATATTTAGAAGATTTTTTTTCAAGAATCTTCTACTTCCAGTTGTCCAATTATTACCAAAACCTTTTCAGATCTTCCCATGAATGTCCGATTGGGAAATACGTTGTTAAACAAATTTTAAGTTTTATAGTTTTTGAGTAACCGTCCTTCCAACATCCCACACACACACATCCACACACACACACACACACACACACGCACACACACACAGACATCATCGTAAAAATGTTAAAATCGGATTGTAGGGATCTTAAAACGTGCTTATTCAATAAAATCTGGATATGCGATTTTTAGCATGAATGCAATACCTCTCTTAGCGAGAGGAAAAAAACGAATGACAATATTATTACAACCAAATAATTTTAATTTGTGTAAAAGAATATAATAATTTGTTAATTAATTTAGAAACATTTCAAAAATCATATGGATAAACTCATGACCGAAGTCCAGCATATCCTCAGTCCAACGGGTTCGCGGAAGCAGGTGTAAAGATTGTTAAGAGAATTATTCTCAAAGAAAAATATTATTGTAAACGATTACTAAATTATCAAAACACACCTTTGGAAAATGGTTATTCCTTTTTATTGAAAATTTATTTCACACATTCATCCATATTTTTATATTTTTTCGCATTAAAGTTAGCAAAAGCAGCAATTATCGTTAAAAATAATCTATTACAGGAAACAAAAAATGGTCTATAAACGAGGCTATGAAAAAATAATTGATCATTCAAAAAAATAGATATTTTCCATGATGCAATATTTGACAGATCATATTACATTAACTCCAAATACAAAAACCGATGGAAAACACAAACCAGCTCGAATAAATTTAATGTACTCTAGCAAAAAATAAATATTATTTCATGTATGTGTTACATGCGCATCCGTATTAGTGAGAAATCTCATTTTCCATTGACTTGACATCGATATTGAATTTTGAATTACTGCATAACATTTTCATTTTATACGTGACAATGTATGTCAAAGTTTTTACCCTGGGAATAGTCCAATATTGTTTTCAAATGAAAACTGAAACCTCTGACGGAAAAAATACGCAATATGTGCATTGCAGGATGCACCAGAGAAACAATATTTTACCAACTTTGCATAAGCTCGCGTCATGGATAAACTATGCGTTGTGACATCTGGATTTCAGGATACTAGATTAAAAAATATGTAGTTGACGACTAGTATAATAAAACTAAAAAAATATATGTAATGTAATGTTTAACGAATATAAAATATAGTTCAACATTGTGTCTTCTGACTACAAAGCACTAAAGGAAAACCAACATTCTTTCTGAGTTTTTCATATTACAAACCACAAACTATGAAAATAAAATTATGTAGCAACAAAATAATTTGTCGTGCTAAAATATTAAACCGAACATATGCATATTTCAAAATTAATAAAAAATCGGTTTAATATTTTTACCTGCCGTCACGTAAGGACGGATTTGTATTGTCTTTAGTCAAATGAAGAGTTGTTTAGATTTAGATTATGATAGGTTAACCGAAAGTACCCTAATTTGAAGATTTTAAAAGTTTTTCTTGAAAAAACACTGTTACATATCATTTTTTGACCTTTTATGTTATAAATAAAAGAATATGTTAGTCTCTATTCGATTTAATTATTACAAAGTATATAAAAATATATATATTTTTTTCATTTCATCAAAACAAATTCAGTTTAACACTTTTGCCGGCAACTGTATATGCTATGCTACACTGTATACCCGAACTCGGGCAAAATTTCTAAACCCAAATTTTAGTATTTCAACGGATATTACTTAATCAAAGTTAAACAAATCTGGTAATGGTTAGGTTTCTTTACCTTCCGTCACCTATAGATCAAAAAATTTCATGGTGAGTTTTTAATGAATAAGCACATTTTAGAGTCCCTACAGTACGAATTTGCTGTTTTACGATGATATCTGTATGTGTGTGTATGTGTTTGTGTCAGTGTGTGAGTATGAGTGTGTGACAAAAAATTCTTGTTCGATAACTCCAATACTACAATTCCAAAAATTATAATTCTTTCATATTCCTCTTTCGTACGGCCACATGAATAGTTGATTAGATTTTGGTTATGATTGGTTAACCGAAAATACCCTATTTTGATGATTTTAACAGTTTTTCTTTAAAAAACGCTCTTAGGTCCTAAATATCATTTTTTGACCTTTTATGTTATTATAAATAAAAGAATATGTTATTCTCTATTCGAATTAATTCTATATTTTTCTTCATATTCAATAAATTTAGAGATAAGGAATTATAAACAACCTTGCAACCTAATGCTTCTACAAGCTGCACCATGGAAACAGAATATTCAAATATTACTAATTCACAGATGTCAGTGTCAAATAAAATTTACATAATATCTTTGTGAAATGATTTTACTGGAAATATAAAAATGTAGAATAATTTAAGGTGGCAAAAACAAATCACATAAAGTAATGCAATAGACTATAGCCATAAGCCAATTCAGCAGATAATTATGTTATAAATATAATGCTATATGTGTCTTTATTTTCTACTTCTTATTTTAAGAAACATACTGTTCTTTTTAGGAGTAGTTCAGTTCAGTACGAGGTAAGATCAGTTAATTTCTCCCTTAAAAAGAAAACGCATATAGAATAGTTTGCAAAAAAAAATCTATGCGGATGTTGGCCACATCAGATTTTGATACCATACAAATTGACTTCCCTCTCAGTAATGAAGAAAAGATTATTTTTTAGATTTGTAAGTAAGGCGTTCATTGTTTTTGGGTTCATCCAGGTAAAAAGCCGTCAGGGTATATTTATTGCACTAAAAAAAGTAAAAGTAGAATTGTTCAATTTAACTTTTAATCAAATATGAAAGTCCTTACAATGACAAATATCCCGCAATAAAAAGTTGTAAGTTCCCCACTGATAATGTTTACCACAACAACCACAGATTCCACAACAACAAATAATGAATGAAGCAGAAAGAAAAACAAAGGCCGCAATAGTAAGTGCCGCATCACATCTGTCGCATCTGATGAAAATAACTCAGCGCGTAGGAGTTGTCTTCATTAAATCTGTGGTGTTTTTATTTGGCTGACCATGCTGTGCTATACCCGGACATGCAACATCCGGACACTACACATACAGACATTTCGCCACCGATGCCAGAGCCATCTGCCATCTGGCGAGGTGATTGCACTCATAAGCGCACGTCAGCTGGGGGCAACGACAACGACAGGAATTTGGTTTACGGAATGGCGGACATGTACGGGATAAGTTTCATGTCATGTAGGAGGAATTTCTAGCGACGAGGTTTACCTTTTTAATTAATAAAACTTGTTTTTATATTTCTGTAGATACATAACACCAACGAGAGATTCTCTAAGTGTGTACTTCTACTCTCTACTTTTAAACGTTGTTTTTACGAAATAACATACAGAAGTGTAACGAAAATATAAATGACAGTAATTTCACTAATATGTCTAAAATTGTATTGCAGAGATTTTTTTATTTTATATGGCAGTTTACGTTGAAATATTTGTGAGGTTGATAAATATTTTCTATTTTGAGATTCGTTTGACAAATCGATCAGATAGCAAAGTGGTAAGCATTGCTGCTTCATATACTAAAAATCACGAATTAGACTCCTGCCAACATATAGATAATTCTGGGCGTTTTGTGATCTCATTAAGAAAGGCATTATTTATAAGAAAACATATCTGATCTCCATCTATTACGGCTTCCAAACTGCATTTGGTTACCATGCCCCTTATTCTGATTACATTCCTAAATGGGGTAAAGTAAAGTTAGCGACGTTGTACTGGTTTGGATAGGCCTAATTCCTTAGGTATTTCACTATACAGTAGAACGCCGATTATCCGAATTAATTGGGACCGGGGTCGATTCGGATAATCGAAAATTCGGATAATCGGACATAGACTGGTAATAAAGAAAAACGAACTGTCACACATAGAATAAACTTTATTAAGTTTAACAAACACAGTTCTACAATAACGCTCACTTGAACATCTCGATCAGAGTAAGTTGCAACCCCATCAGGCCTTAACAAAAATACAAAGTATGTATAAAAATTCTCAACAATAATAGAGGTACAACATATGTAGTAGCAAAAACCATAACAGTTGAAATATATCTGAACTCCAGCGAGTTCCAACTTGTTACAACAAAACAAAACAAAAATTACATACATACATACTTTGTTTTAATTTTTTATATTACGTTTAGGACCGATTCGGATAATTGGCGATTCGGTTAATCGGCGTTCGGATAATCGGCGTTCTACTGTACTATATTAAAGTTGATAAATACGGGTAGAGTTGCAACACATGAAAACTTTTACATAACCTTCTTCAAATCTCGACTTATGCATATCTCGACGCCGCAAATCTAGTCCTGCTCAAATCTTGACTTATGTACTTTTCGACGAGGTCACTAATAAGTACACTCCAAAGTACAAATTGTAAATAAAAAATACTACAAATAACACAACCTATCCTACTTCAACTTGTACTCCAGAGTGTACTTGTCAGTGACCTTGTCGAACGCTGCTTAAGTCAAGATTTAAGCAGGAGATTTGCGGAGTCGAGAAATGCATAAGTGATGGTTTGGAAGGCTATGTACAGTTTTCGTGTGTTTCAAGCAATCCCGATAAATACTGGAAAAAATCTGTTGTGGCCAGCACAATACCTTCCGTCAATCCTTTGTATAATGTATAAATTCCATACATAATTTTTTTTGGAAAAGATTCTAAATTTCCAGTAAAATTATTTCATAAACAAACTATTCAAATTGCAATTGATACTGACATCTTCTTCCTCTTTAGCTTTTCCCATTCGTTAGGAGTTGATATTTTTCGTGTCGTTCTCATTCGGTTCTTTTTCTCGCAAGTCTTCCGCAATACAGTCCTTCCATCTTATCTTCGGTCTTTCTCTGCTTCTTCAACCTCCCATTACTAAACTACTCATTCTTGTTCAAATATAATTCTTCATTCTCCTCATGGCATGTTCAAACCAATGTAATCGTCTTTCATGTATCTTTCTAGAAAATTGTAACACTAGAGTTATTTTCTTACCGTATCTTTCCGTGTTTCCCCAACATCTACTTCAACATCCACATCTCTGCCACATTAATTTACTTTTGACTCATACTGACATCTGTCAATTTGAATTATATGAATATAATAGCAGTTTACATGTTTAGCATAGCTGGCTGAATTATAAAATTTAATTTCTTTAAAATTCTTTAACTCTGTATCTATTAAATATGAAGTATAAAATGTAATCAAATCGTATAGAGAATAATATATTCTTTAAGTTATAATAATATTAAATGTCAATAAATCAAATTTAACTGTTAAATCTTCAAATGTGGCTACTTCCGCTTCACCAATTATAACCAAAATCTAATCAGTTGTTCTTCTGGATGTAAACTTGAGGAATACGAAAAAATTATAATTTTTGGAATCATGGTATTGAAGTTATGAGATCCGGTACTTTTGTCACATACACACAGACACACACACAGAAACACATACATACATACAGACATCATCGCAAAAATGGTAAAATCGTATTATAGGGACCCTAAAACATGCTTATTCGGTAAAAACTCATCACTGAATTTTTTGACCAAAGACAATACCTTCCTTACCTAAAGGTGACGGAAGGTAAAAATACATTCATCAACGTTAGCATCCTAAAAAAAATTGTTAGGGACACAACTATTACACCATATACTCGTTTATTAGGTAGACCCTGTTAACTTCAAGCGTCATCAATCGTCCGGTGCGCGGTAAGGGGATAGACAGTGACGTAGACGTTTACGCTTGGCTGCAGTTACCAAAAATTAATCATTTTCTTACAGAATAGGTCCAAATGAAGGGTACTTGCGGTATAGATACATGTCGATCTTGGAAGAACATGAAGAGGACGTCCTAACAACAAATAAATAAATATGCCAGCCATTTAAGATCAGCTTGAGAGCTACACTTTTATTTTGTACTTGAGGTAGACACGGATTAAATCAAGAGAAGGAATTCCTTTATTTTTCTTTTATAGTCTTCATCAATACCTACATAAACCTTTATATATTACAGATATATGTGTACAAAGCAGATTGGCACACCCAGCAATGGGTAATATGCAGTGATGATATATTTTATATTTATATATTTTATTATAGTAACAATCTATAAAATTTTATACGGGGCTTCGAGTAATATTGGTTACTAATTAATAACAAATGAAATAAATAAATAACTGTTTGCTGTATATAATTACTTTGACAACTTTGAAGAATAATAAATGTTCGATTGGGATAAATGGAATATCTCTAAAGTCAATTTTAATTGGAAACGATTACATTGAAATATGTACTTTTATTAATTTTTGTGACACTAGGTGGGGTGGAACAATGGTCTGATGAACTTACTGCTTTAACCAAACAATGGCATTTTATACTAACTGGTGGTCGATGATTGGACGACACACTTACACTTGGATGACTTATGAACACTTATACGGACACGGATATATTTAGAGATTTATACTGATTTTTATTTATACATATTAGTTACATTTATACTTATTAATTAAGATTACACTCTTCACTCTAATCATAATTAAGCAAATAAACTAAACTGTAACAATGTTCATTGTTACAGCAGGCTGGCGTTTAGCATGCGCCCAAAACTAAACTTCGTGAGAGGATATCTGAGAGAATGTAGGGCATCATATGGCATCCATAAGAAAATATCAACTCTACACGTAGTCTTGCAATAACTTTTATACTTAATAAATGTCAAGACCACTGACAGCTAGACTAAACAGATAATAGAAGAATGATAATTATTTTTAAACAGAATTTTGACTAACAAAAATAACAGAGTTGAAATATTGTTCCTGAAACTATAATTTATAAAAGTTTATAAAAAGATTATTTACTTGTAATTACTCTTGCCCTCGTCTTGTCACATTTTACCCACTGAAAAGAATTGTACTATGTAATAAAGATATAAAACAGAAAAAAAAAAATAACAAAGAAATATTCAATACAATCGATAATTTAGATTAGATGAAAATATCATCAATCACATGGTTAGCTGCATTACAACATATAAATATTGGAGAATGTTTCATTACGTCGGTACGCGCTGGCGGTAGAAGGAACGATTTGGAGTACCTTAATGCTAGTCTGGGAACGTGGAATAATACCTTAGATAGAAGGAAAGGTGCATCTGTCTTGTTGCTGACCAAGTTCTTGAGGAACCTAGCAGCGGCCCATTCTCGCCTATCAGCAAGGGATGTCATGGAATGTCGCTGAAGTAACGATTCCTGCTCTATACCTCTTTCTGGATACACCTTGTCTATTTTAAATGAGAGGAATTTTAAGAATTTACGGTGAATTTGATCCAATATCTGTAACTGATAAGCATGTGAAGGATATCATATCAATCACGCATATTCGAGTTTACTCGAGACAAATGCACTGAATAAAGATTTCAAAACCGTAATATCAGTAAAATATTTCGAGATTCTCATTATAAAACCTAGTGTCTTGCTAGCAGAGTTACTAATATTGTTTACTTGCTCAAGGAAAGTAAAGTTTTTACAAAACGTGACACCGAAATCTTTGATAGAATTGTTTTTCATTAAAATAACATCATGCATCTTGTATGAATACTCTAAAACAATCTTTCTGCGAGTGTAAGTAACAGTGCAACATTTGTTTACATTTAAGATTAGTTAAATTAACCATTATACATATGTGATTGATTTAAAATAGACTGAAACACACATGTACTTTTTGTAACTATTTTAGAACATCGAGTCAAATTCCCTCCAATTACAATAAAAATTCATTAAGTTTATTTACATCTATAATTTAGTGTCTGCGTTCACTTCCTCATACACCTACGGCCTATCTGTGAGCAGATGTGCAACAGCAACATGACATCTCGGATCCTATCTGACGTTTAAATTTAGCGCATTTTTATCTGTGCCTTTGGTGCTATTTGTGTTTACGTTGGCAGACCCGGAATATCAATCATCTAATTCTGAGCACGATGGTTATTAATGCCGCGGGAACAAGTGAAGAGCAAGCAGTGAATGAAACAAAGTCAGTAGTAAAGAAAACATTAATTACACAAATAACGAGGAGTATATTTTAGAAGAGTTCGTTTTTGTTACGAAGTGGAAGCATAAATTAAGTTGTTTTATTGTTTGCCGTTTGCAGGGATAAAGTATTTTGAATATAAATTGGTTTTTTTATTTCGGTTCCGTGTTTCGTTGTGATGTTTGATTTATTTTATAGTTATTATCTGTTTTTGTAATTTATTTTGTGTACAAATTGTTATTTTCCAACAAATGTGTTTTGTCGTGATGATAATTGTTTTAAAAATAAATTTTAAACGTGCGTGAAATATGAGTTAAAAATAGAATGGAAAATATTTAAAATAGTATGAAAGTAATATACACGCTAAATATTCTCGTATTATGCACATATTTCTATCTCTGTAATACAGAGACTTCTCTTATAAAAATGAAATTATTTGAAAAATAATTTTAAATGAGCATTAGTAATGATTTGTTGTAATACTTTGTGATATTAATCAAATACTATAAATAATATCATTAATTATTTTAATACCTTCACAGTCGCTTTTACTCTACAGCTGCATTTACTTTACGAACGCAATTTTCAAACTTTTGTTTATATGGAAAATAAATTTAGTGTGGTATTACAGGATGATTAATAATTTTTAGGCAAAGTCTTGTCACTATTATTTTAATTTTTCGATTGTAATATATTTTGGCACTAAGAAGATTGTTTTATGAGTTGTCAAGTTGACAGCACAGCACTTTCCAACATAGATTAAGGAAAATATATAGTAGAAGATTGGGTATTTCCCTTATATACCGTGATAACAAGTTTATTGCCATCTATGAAAAGGTCAGAGAATTAAATTTGACAGCCGACAAGGTGGCGGGAAATATAAATTCATTTCGAATTGTTCTAAACTTTAAATTTTATTTCTTCATAATGTAATTAATAAAATATCTATCGAAAATAGATAATTTATTAAATACATTATCAAGAAATGTGAAATATATCTTGCACTATAAAAAATAATTAATATGTTAATGTCTTT
This sequence comes from Harpalus rufipes, assembly GCA_951394225.1. Lineage (NCBI taxonomy): Eukaryota > Metazoa > Arthropoda > Insecta > Coleoptera > Carabidae > Harpalus > Harpalus rufipes. Next base: position 40,183,534 of record OX596283.1, read on the forward strand.
ATTTAAAAATGTATTCATTACACTATTTAAATCAAATAAATAATTACAAATCTCAAACTACGCTGCAACAACTACTAAAATTTAAGCTTATACTACCCAAGAAACCAAAAATTTGAAATATTATTATTACAAGACATATATTTTTATTTCAAAAAATCTGATGTGGCCAGCACATAACCTCTCGCCGTATATTTTACCTGGCTGTATGCATAAAGCAAAGAATATTTTTATAAATACAAATAATATATTCATATAAATCTATGACGTATAAACTTCTTTATTATTCAATAATAGCATGTCTCAACATGAAGATATTTACCATAAATTATGTTACAATAAATTACAAAGTAGAGTTTACCATATATAAATATTAGGCTGGTAACAGCAATTTTCAATTCGAACAACTTTGTTTACTTTCTCTTCATATTCTTCTAGTAAAAACATTAATTTTGGGCGGTCTAAAATGTATATATCTGGATTGTGCATCTATTCTTATATATCTTCTTTTACATTTTATTTTTTCATACTTGTTATATCTAAATAACCTTAATTCCCTTTAATAAAGTGACGGATAGATTGCACTCCGATTATTCTTATATCGATGTGTAATTTTGTCAATATTTACAACTTACTTGAGAAGAATTTGATAGCTTTTTCGCAATTCAAAGTTACTCTAGTCTACAGTACTGGTGTACATTGTCCCATAATGTTTGAAACAAATTTAAGTCCTTCAACCTAGACTTGTCATCTCCATAATAGTCACAGATCAAGAATTAAGGGATTCTCCAAATACATTTTTCTTTCATAACTCATTATTTCTGACACTGACATTTATCTGTCAGTTACAAATAATTTTTCATGGCATCCTTTCGGTTGTAAAATTAATTACAACATTATTTTATATATTATATTCCTTTTATCTCTAAATCTATAAAATATGTATAAAAATATTTAAATGTATCAGATAGAGAATTTATTTTTCTTTAATATTATCAAGAAAATTTTTCAAAAAATAATATTTAGAAGATTTTTTTTCAAGAATCTTCTACTTCCGGTTGTCCAATTGTTACCAAAACCTTTTCAGATCTTCCCATGAATGTCCGATTGGGAAATACGTTGTTAAACAAATTTTAAGTCTTATAGTTTTTGAGTAACCGTCCTTCCAACATCCCACACACACACATCCACACACACACACACACACACACACACACACACACAGACATCATCGTAAAAATGTTAAAATCGGATTGTAGGGACCTTAAAACGTGCTTATTCAATAAAATCTGGATATGCGATTTTTAGCATGAATCCAATACCTCTCTTAGCGAGAGGTAAAAAGGCATGATAATTTAAATGTCTGCCAGAAATGCACTGTTTCTTTAACTCGTCATCGATGTTCGTTCACTTTTTAACTAATTATCCTATTTTACACTCTTATTTATTAAAACTGGCAACACCATACTATTCCAACATTCTCTGATGAATCTTATGAAGCTTTATATCATTTTGCCAAAGAATCGTGATATCTTGCTGGTCTCTTACAACCAAACTTCTAAGAGCACCGCCATGATGTACATTCTCCTAGTCCACTTATACACACCATTTCTTCTACTCGGCACTATCAACTTCTTCTGTAGGAATGTCTTTTCATTACACAGAAGTTACAAATATTTCATGTGATCTTTTTCTGAAACATTGTTAATTTGTCATTAAGTTTTTATATCACCCCCCGTATAATAATGCTAATATGAAAGATAATATACTTACCGAAAATATATTGTATGATAAAGTACTGTATTGCTATAAAGATACCAATTCACAAATAATAGTTTTAAATGTCAAAGTATTTCGAACGATGTAATAGAGAATTGTGGGAAATTTACAGCAGTTCTCAAACATTATGTTACCTTTTTATAGTATTTAGTCATTAAAGTTTGAGAATCACTGTAAAAACTGTACTACTTATGACATCTATGAAAGGGTCAGGAAGTATTTCCAAAAGCTACTGGATTGAAACTTGTTATCACGTTTCTGTATTCAGTTTCACCCCCCTGCTTTCCAAGTAATATAAATGGATCAGATATAAAATATATTTTAAAAAATCTGATGTGGTCAGCACATTTTGTAGGTTTTTTTTTAAAAAAAAAACTAACTCGGAGAAGGCTATAAACAGAGAAACGTATATCTGATCATTATTCAATTCAAAAATCAAATTGTCAAAATTAATCTTGAAATGATAATTTAAGGAAAAAAGATAGTAAAGAAGGATACAGTTACCATTTGTCGTTTTCTAATTTATTTCTCTTGGATAAGTTTCTTTATTCATAGCCTACTCCGAGTTAGGTTCTTTTTAACACACTGTACAAATAATAATACTGTAACGTTTATTTATATGGGTGAAGTGTAAAAATCAGAGAAATATCAATTAAAATAATACGTGTGTTAAACGATAAATAATTAGGATAAATATTAAAAAGATAATAAAAATAACTAACACTATAATTAAATAATTATAAACACTAATTTAAGACTAAGAATATTATTAAATGTTTAAACATTAAGATTATTTATTTAAAAAATATTTAAGACTATATTTATTTTTTTGACTACATTTATTTATGTTCACCAGTAGTACACTATTTATTTATATCACCAACTGTTCATTGCTCGTTGCTTCTATATAATAGACTGTATTTTCGGTTGACCAATTATAACCAAAATCTAATCAACTATTCATATGGATGTAAGGAAGAGGAATATGAAAGAATTAATAATTTTTAGAACTATGGTGTTGGAGTTATCGACGGAGAATTTTTCTTCACACACACATACACGTACACAAACACACATACACACACACACACACACACACACACACACAGATACACACAGACACCATCGTAAAAAATAGTAAAATACTATTCTGGGGACTTTTATTGGTGGAACATGTTTACAAAATAAAAAACCTATTATCGATAAATATAACCAAAGCTTTACAATTATAAAAATATGTCATAAATAATATGCACCTCGTTGATATTTAAAAACACTCGCGTACCGCATCTGTTCAATATGATAACAATTATTTTAATAATAAATTTCATACTCCATTATATGAAATATGCATGAAACAGGGCTGCAAATATTAAAAATAGAGTAGAACTAATGTAATACTAAATATATTTGACAGATTCAATATATTCTCGTGATTTCCAGCCATCCGCGAAACATCTGGGCCGCGGAAAAAAGTACATTAATAAACGTCTCTCGCACAGGTGTTCGTTTCGTGTCATTGACACCAATAAAACTAAATAACATTTAGCTTAATATATAAGCTCATTTCTTCAAGTGACGTAATGATACCACATTCACTTAACACAGCTTAGCTACATTTATCTCCGCTTGCACACATGACGAAAAAATTTTATGTTTCCTGCACTCACAATCTTATTCTAAGAGCTTCAATAAGAAGAGATTCGTATAAATAAGCTTGATGGCACGGCTTTAAATTTCAATATCTCTTTAATTAAATTTAACACACCTGGAGTGCAATTCTAATTCATTTGAAGACAGTGACATCAGACTTGTCAACATAGTTAGGAATTTGGAGATTAATTTTCTATAATAAATAATAATAATAATATATCATCACGGCATATTACCCATTGCTGGGTGTACCAATCTGCTTTGTACACAGATATTGGTAATGATGAAATATTTGTACCGTGTGGGCGCTTACCAGGCGTCACCTCACGGGCACTCATTGCTGGCATGGAGAGTGCACCACCGGGGTCAATTTTGTGCCATTAAATTGCGAAGTAATTTTTGGCGTCGGTCGGGATCGAACCCGGGTCCCCAAGATTCGCGACCAGACACTCAGGCACACGGCCACGGGACCACCTATATTTTTTTCCGAAAAGCAAATGTAAAACTCTGTTGTTGCCATCACAATACCTCTCGCTCCCTTTTCATTGTGGTATATAAAAGTTTTGTATTTAACATTTCTTGTACACACAAAAAATTCTAATTACACCTAATCTTTACATTTACGTATTTTCTATAATTTTAAATTCATTCTATGAGCAAGTTTTCTCCATTTCTTCTAAATGTTCGACGTTTTACTAATTCATTAACGGGATTGGTGGTATTACTGAAGAGTTCATGTAATATACCTATAATTTTAAATATATAATTAATAATATCTTCAGTACAAACCGCAGAATTTTTGACACTGACATTAGTGACACTTATCTGTTTATTACAGACATTTTAATTTCTTAAGTAGTTACCATGGAGTTGTTTGGGCTATGAGCAGACTGTTAGATTTACTACAACAGATTATTTTATGGATTATATAATATATCTTTAAATTTATAGAAGGTATAATAAAAAAATTAATGTGTCGGGTAGAGCATTATGGTTTTTAATATCTGTAATAACATAAATTTTAAAAAATAATATTTAGAAGATTTTTGGTAAAATACTCCTACTTTCGGTTGTCCAATTGTTACCAGATTCTATTCAACTCTTCCCATTATTGTTACCTTGAGAAATCCGTAGTTACACAGGTCTTTAGTCAAATAGAATTTGAGAAAGAGTACATACAACAACCTCACACACACAGACACATCCATACACAGACATCATCGTATAAATGTTATTATCGGATTCTAGGGACCTTAAAACGTGCTTATTCAGTAAAATCTGGATATGCGATTTTTAGCATGATTCCAATACCTCTCTTAACGAGAGGTAAAAAGGTATTTGAGACACGCTGTAGGTTTAAAAATACTAAGTAACTCTTATTCTTTCTTAACATAATGTCTAACGTAGTTATCTCGAAAAGTATTTAAAATATATTTATTTGATAAAAGAAAATATTAAATTGAAGCTTTCTGTTTATAAGCGATTTTTATTTGAGTGGAAAGTAGACACGAATAAACGTTAGACCCTGAAAAAACTTAGCGGTGAATGGGAAACGAGAAAGCTGAATTGAAATAATGCCTCCTGGAACATTTATTGAAGTGTAATGAGATCAAGAGATAAATAATTAATGGAAGACTAGTCAATAAATCATAGTTCAAAAGAGCGATTCAGTCCACTTGGACGAACAAATCTCACAAAAAATAAACGCCATATATTCAAGTGCACTGACTCGATAAAACTTAGCAAATATATTATGCCCCTCTGGTCGTAATAACAGAGTGGAAAAAATATTTTCCGCGAACAGATTATTTCAGCGACGGATTTATTGGAAACGAAAAGTTTCGACAACTTCATCATCTCGCAGCACAAAAGACATAAAGAAAATGAAAAAGTCAAAAAGCAAATAATCACGGAAATCCCAAAGCAATGGCAGGTGTCAAACGTCATCATACTTAAAATATAGCTCGCCGCGCTAAACTTTTCCCTTCCATCTGGAACTTTTTAGCGTTAATAATAAGTTTGAAATATGAATGACAGCGTGCACGCTTCGTCGTAACGCGTAACCAAACACTGAAATAAATACCAACTGGTCTCCATAGCCTACTTGAATGTGCGATATGTCTACGGCCTACGCAATGAATGCTACTTCGTGTCAATGCCTCCTAATGCTAATATGTTCTCGCATATAACTTTATACTCGTATATAAACATAAATAGAAACTAAAATTTTCATTCCAATTCACTTGTATTCATGACGTTTCTTCAAATATTCTTATATTTTTAAAGAAAATGAGTTATTAGTAGATTTAGACTCTGCGAAACTTATTGAGTTGTAATTTAAAAGTTTCCCTCTATCAATTCCAGTGTAATTTAACACTGATATATATATATATATATATATATATATATATATATATATATATATATATATATATATATATATATATATATGTAAAATTAAACTTCTTACAAAAATAAATATACATATGTATGTACGAGTATCGTATAATATTTCTATAAATAAAAATGAAACTATTATTTACCAAATTATATTTAGTCCAGTCAATGGAGACCAAAAAAGACCTTTGGCTTACTAAATATGGGGTAGTTCTAATTTTAATATATGTATGTTGTTTAGGTCGGGATTCAGATGTAAAATTCAAGTTTTCGACCTTGGGAAAGGTCGGTGCAAACCGCCATCTTCGATTAAAATAAAGAAAAATTGTTTTAGCCATTTGCTCAAAAACATTGGCTTGTGTCAAAAATTTACAAGAATGCAAAATTAAAGCCCGTAATTTTTGTATAAAAAGGGTTCTAACACATTTTATCTAGGATGACCTTTCAAAGAGTTATGTTAAAAAATAGTTAACAAGAATAACAATTTAATAAAATTACAAAGTTACGTCTAATTTCACTAGAAATTCGCAATTTGCTTTTGCAGTTTGCTTTTTTAAGAATAACAATTAATAAAAGAAGTTTAAATTACTCAAAAAGTAAACAATATTAGGTACGTAATACTTAGTCTAATAGGTATTTATAACAGTTACCGTTCATCATGGCATCGAAAGAAGTAACTTATGGATGATTTTTAAATAATTTTTGTCAACGCTTTCCTACAAATTCATCCACCACTTTGACCCGGTAAAAGATACGATAACGCAGTTTGAAAATTTGAATTTAACATAAAATTCTCCTTCATGTCATGTATTATACAATTTTTGATTCGATGAGCGATTCGCGAGTTACTAAAAAATTAAACTTAGATGGCATTCCTCGAAAAATTTTAATATCTGCAAATCGGTTTAGAACTTATTTTTAACCTCTCGCTAAGAGAGGTATTGGATTCATGGTAAAAATCTCATTTCCTAATTTTAGTGAATAAGAACGTTTCATGGTCCCTACAATCCGTTATAACATATTTACGATTATGTGTATCTGTGTGTGTGTGCGTGTGTGTGTATGTGTGTGTGCGTGTGTGTATATGTGTGTGTGTGTGTGTCTGTGTGTGTGTGTATTTTTGTGTGAGGATGTTCTAAGTACGATTTCTCAAATTCTATAAGACTAAATACCTGTATAACTACAAATTCCTCAATCTAACAATGATGGGAAGAGTTGAGTAGGTCCTGGTAACAATAATAAAGATAATTCAATTCTCGATCTAACCCATTTAAATATTTTATTATATTTCTAGGTTTGGAGATATAGGATATAATAATATAGAATAATCTGTTGTAATAAATCTCGTTGCTCAAAAAACTCCATGGAATCCAGTTGAGATATTTAAATGTTGTTAATTGACAGATAAATTCAAAACGTCATAGTGTCAAAAATCAGCAGTTTTACTAACATTATTGGAAGATTTTTCTGGGAGGTACGAGTACATTTAATATATCTTATTGTATTATTAATTAAATATATATTTTAAATTATAGGTATGTTAATATTACATATATCCTTAAGAAATACCGCTAATACCGTCAATAAATTTGAAGAATTTTGAACCTATTGAAAGAGTAGTACAAAATTTCTCATAGGGATACAATTTCAATTACTTGTGTGTACAAGAAATGTTAAATTCGTTACTTATAAGGCGCGAGCAGTCATGTGAATTTGTTGGCCTTGGCAAGCAGATATAAGGATCTGTGTCAGAATGACGCCTAGTGATTATTTACATAGATGTCACAATAATTGTCAAATGTCATAATTTTTCAAGGAAAATAATCCACATGGATTTGGAAAATCATGATATTTTGAATGAAAAATTATGATACTTCACACCTATGTACATTATTACAAGCTGCCATTCTGACACGGACCCCCATATCTGCTTGCCAAGGCCAACAAAGTCACGTGAGTGCTTGCGCCCTATGCAACATAAAATGAAAATGGCGAGAGATTTTATGCTGACCACAACAATTTTTTTCATCTGAAATTTCGCTACGTTTTAAATACTTAATATTTTTTATCTTTGATTGTATTATTAAAATGCACATTTTGCAATTTTTTAATATTTTTTTAAACATTAAAATGTATATACCCCTCAGTTATTTTACTCTTTTTAACACCCGTATAAAAAAAAAATTCTCGTATAAGATAATAAAATGGAAAAATACCAATATTGTTTTTAAACTTATTCGAAATTATTTAGCCAATAACATTTTACTATTTTGCTATTGTTGTACAAGTACAGTTAATTGGCCGTATTATGTAACTTAGTAGTTAATTTTTAGCAAATTGTTAAAAATTGAATTATTAGTTGTCAAATCCTTATTAAATGGAAAACATTTTAACCAGTTGCTAAAAATTAACCACTTTGATACAGATTAGTCCTGAATGGTGGCTTCTAGACCACTTAGAAATATTATTTATTCTTGGCAATAATTACCGCGCAAATAAATGCTTTAACATCTGTACAATTTCGCTACTTTCATTAACATTAACCTTCTCTGACAGTTATGATTTACTTGGTCTTTATTCCGTCCTTGCAGACTTCCTGCGTTGAGTGACATCCGCGCGGCTCGCTAGCATCTCGACAAGGTGTGAAGGCCTGAGCAAGTGCGTGGCTAACGACGCACGTGCTCGCTCTACCATGTGGGATTCTAACAAGCATATCGGCTATATTCAGCCCTAGAGATGCCATGCCGTGGATATGTTTTCTTGGGCTCAGGCTTACGCGTAGGTTACAGCTGCGATAAATTTTAGATTTGTTAGGCATCTGCGCAACGTGGTGTTAAAAATGGAAGGTGATTTGTAAAGACGGAGTATTTTCCGTTACATGACTAAGAACAAGATTTGTTTATTTTTAAACAAACTGCATTTTTTTTTAGATTTATTCTCGCTTTTTATATGGCACATCTGTGAATACAGATGTACCGTGGTATTCTTTCTAACTTAAATAAATATATTTTCATGACTAAATGATGTCACATTTTGGACGTCCAGTAATACCTCAGTTAGTGTCCAGGATATGTTTCAAGAAAGCGCTATATGAAACAGCGTTAAACGATATCTTATTAACACATTTTAGGAATAACCCACCGAAGTAGTAGATTGGTAGCGTTGTGGTTTTGTACATCAAAAATCCGGATACGAATCCCATATAATAGCGTTTAAAAAGAAATTAATGAAAAATGGTTTTGTCTGTAATGTTTTGCTTGTTAAAAAAATCTGTTGTGGCCAGCACAATACCTCTCGCCATTAAAACAACAGTTACAAGTAACGATTTTATAATCCATATAAATAACAAGTAAAAGAAAATTGGTAAACAAAATGGAGAAGTACTAATAACAAACAAAAATCTGATGTGGCCAGCACAATACCTTCCGTCAATCCTGTGTAATATGTACAAATTCCATACATAAATTTCCTTGAAAAGATTCTAAATTTCCAGTAAAATTATTTCATAAACGAGCTATGTAAAAATAACTTGACCCTGACATTTCCTTCTTCTTCTTTAGCTTTTCTCATTCGTTAGGGGTTGCTATCTGTCGCTATTTTTTATTTTCGTCTTCCATTCATTTCTGTTTTGCGCGTCGTCCTCATTCAGTTGCTTTTCTCTGAAGTCTTCCGAAAGTCGGACAGAATTAATGTTAATCCAACGATAGGGCATTGGCACGCACCTCTGCCCCCGTCCTACTCGGCCGAATGTGACTGAATACGTCAGAATGACGGACACATCCCAATGAAATGGGATTAGTCGGACGTGTTCGGTCGTAAATGATTCATCAAAACAATTTTTGCTCTCTCAGATTATATTTGAATTCATTGTTCATTTTTCCCTGTTTCTCATAAGTTCCTCATGTAGTTGATGAAATTCTCCCAGACTTCTTATTTTGCTTTATTGGCCCAGCACCCTCTTCTCTTTCAATGCATGTTGTGCCTCACGGCATATAGATTTTCGAGAAAGTACAAATCACTATCCATGCATCATTTAGGGATACTGAAGGAGCGAGTCTACTCTTGCCGGATGTATTTCGGCTGCAATGGACAAGGTTTACATCGGATCTGATCGGCCGCAAGTCGGGAGACCTCCTACTCGGGCAAATACGATTTCAGTGGACGACTAGCTTTGAATAGATTACTCAACACACTTCTATATATTTAACCACACGAAGACCCATTGTAGAAATTGTAATGCCCACTTCATAGTAAAACAAGTAAAAGAAGAAAGCCTATATTACAAAACTTACTGAAATATATTAGCAAAAATAACATGGAATTATTGAACTATATATATATATATATATATATATATATATATATATATATATATATATATATATATATATATAGTTGTGAATATAACTAAGGCAACCTACCCTAATTGATGTGAAAATAATGAAAATTAGTATAACTTTGATAAAATAAAGTCCACATAGTATGTAACATAGTCTAAATAGTTAAACAGCAGGCGAGTTCATTAGTACAACAAAACTACATCAATTTGTGCGGAAAATGATGTGTAATATTTAAGGCCTGGCATAAGCTTAATGAGAGACGTATTCACTGAACATGTGTACTGAATGCGCCGGATAATTTAATGGGTAATAGTTACAAATGGCTGTTAAATGAAACAATGAAATTCAATCTTAAGCTAAAATTGATAACAGAATTTCAGCCTGTAATGGTTTATAAAGTTCTAAATGGTAAGCGGGTACGAAACTTTTCAATGTATAGGTAAATGAAATATTTCGTGTCGAGAATAATCTGGCTTTTAATTCATCATCACAGGTATTACTTCACAATCTACTTAGAATATTCTCCAGTTTATTCGCAGTGACGTCTGTTGCAAAAATTACGTCTCTCTTCGGTGCATCTAAACGGAAAAACAAATCTATTTATCTTCTATTCTTAGAAGTAATGAATATTGTGCAACGACAATAATGTTGTCATTGGTCATATTGCAATGGCTTGTAGTGACATACAGTGTCATCAAGACTTTTTATCAGAGACTCTTAATTTATTGATTTTAACGTTATGTCCATCAATACTCTACCAATTTTCAATAAGTATTAGGGTATCGTTAAAGTATGTGTGATAAATTTTGAGATATACAGAATATCAGTTGTAAATATATTATAAGTGCAATAAATATTGCAAACAAAAATATAAAATTTGAAAATGCATGCATAAATTCATATATTCATACGTAATATAACAAGTGATATGATTATCATCGATGATATTCTCGAGTGAAACCGAGCTGCAGATTTCACGAATCCGAAGGACGAGTGAAATGTGCTGCTTCGGTTTCACGAGCAATATCTTCGATTATTAATCATATCACGAGCTTATATATAATGAGAGAATATAATGATTTTTTTGCAACACATTATGTTAACCTAACTTTCGATATACATATTCATAATGTATTAAAACATGGTACTTACGAGTTTTATTTAATATATCGGAGTTTGAATTATTGTTATTACTTATTGTATACTCAAAATTAATTGTAAATGTCGTAAATAAAGAAAACAAATACCTTAGTAACGACTATAAATAAGGTGATAATTTCTTTGTTTTTTATCATCGCTATGATAGACATGTAACTAGGGAGATTCTGAATATTGATTGGCGGAAAACATGTCACATGACTAATGAATTGTATTCTCATTTAAATAAAATTTAACATTTAAAATCTGGCTTTCCTTGACACAAAATTAAAATAGGACCCAATATCGAACCTTGTGGGACCCCATGCCTTACTAATAAAAACCTAATTGCGTATTATTTACGTGTATTTATTGCTGAATATGAAATGATAGCATCAGCTCCTAGGAAGAAATTTTAAGTCTACGTTCATAGACACCCAATCCGATTTGTATTGGTTGTTTTAGGGGTTTTCAAGTACTAGGTTATTAAATTCTGGTGTAATAATTGTTGACATTTTATTTACGTGTGATATATATATATATATATATATATATATATATATATATATATATATATATATATATATATATATATATATATAGGAAGGAACACCAAAACCGACCACCGCCAATATTTTCTTTATTATTATAGTTACAGAAAAATATTATAGAACAAAGTTATAGGAGACTAAGGGGAACATACCATTAAAGAAGAAAATAATTTTTTAAACCAGTGGTTCTCAAACACGAAGTTATATTTTTTCAAATGGGATTATAAATATTTTGTATGCCTATTCGATAGCGTATTTTTTTCTGAATTCAACCCTGTATTAATTTTATACCCTTACATAATCAAAATATTGAGCTAAATGTAATTGAAATTTAAATAAATTTGATTTTTATAGGCATTTTTCAAGTAGGCTATGTATGAAAAACAAGAATTGCTATTTGTCATTTAAATTATTTAGGATAGAAATCAAATAGAGCACTGTTTATAACATTGTTAACAAATATTTGTTTCATTTTAATTTAAGCTCCATTGTTTTTCATTCATAGCCCACTGAAAAATAACTATAAAAATAAAAATTATTTAAATTTCAATTAAATTTTTCTCAACATTTTTATTATGTAAGGATATAAAATCATCACATGCTTGAATTCAAAAAAAAAAAAACTCTATCGAATGGGCTTACAAAATATATATCATCCCTTTTAAAAAAATATAACTTTGTGTTATAACTTGAGAACCACTGGTTTAAAAAATATTTTCTTCTCTAATGGGATGTCCCCCTTGGTCTCCTACAATTTTGTTCTATGCTATTTTTTTGTAACTAATAATAAAGCAAATAATGGCGGTGGTCAGTTTTGGTGTTACACCTATATATATATATATATATATATATATATATATATATATATATATATATATATATATATATATATATATATATATATAGATTTTTGAATATAATTGTTAGTATTTGAGTACAGATATCAACATTATTTATTTAAAGCAGATTGGTTAAAACACATATTTTTTATTGTGACTAATTCACCAATTTGAATTCTTTTTATAGCGTGAAAAGTATAACTGAATTAATGGGCATCACTGTCCACACTCTAGCAGTCATTATTTATATTTTTGGTGCAAATGCAAACTATTTTACTAAAATACAAATGAATACAAAACTAGAATTGACGTTAATTTTTTATTGTTTTAATCAAGCAAATATTTAAACACATTTAAGCAAAAATCAACAAAAAACGGTCACAGCTTCCAATAATATGTAATTTATTTCCGAATGAAAAAATAATAAAACTGACGCATCGACTGATTGCAAATTCATAATTAATTATACAAAACCCTGACAAATGGCTTTTTTTTCATTTTTCAAATCCGGAGACTCGAATACATAACTATAGACCTGTTTCATGTGTAAATTTACACGCTAAAATAGTTGAATACATACTATTTAAAAATATACAATGTCAAAGCAAACATTTAATTAGACCACTATAGCATTGTTTTCCCCTCGTTCGATCAACTGTCATCAATTCACTTGTAATTCATTCCATCCAATAAGTTCAGAAATTTTGGATGCTAGTAATCAGGTAGATTGTGTTTGTAATGATTTCTCTAAAGCGTTCAATACCGTTCCACATTACATTTTCTTACACAAATTACAACTTTTTGGTTTTGAAGATAATTTACTAAACCTAATTACATCCTACTTGCAAAATAAAATTCAATATGTTTTTGTTAACTATTATACACGCGCTATTTTTCTTGCTTCATCGGGAATTCCACAAGGATCAATTCTAGGTCCTCTGCTTTTTACCTTCCGTCACTATTGTCTGGTCAAAAATATCGATAGTGAGTTTCTAATAAATAAGCACGTTTTGGGGTCCCTAGAATACGAATTTACTATTTTTGCGATGATGTCTGTATCTATCTGTGTGTGTGTGCGAGTGTGAGTGTATGTGACGAGCGTTTCGGATCACAGAACTCCAATACCACGATTACAAAATTATAATTTTATCGTATTCCTCAAGTTTAGAACCATATGCAGACAAAATTAGGTTTTGGTTATAATTGGTCCACCAGAAGTACCCTCATACAACTTTTAACAGTTGTTCTTGAAAAAAAGCACTTAATTATCATATTGACATTTAATGTTATTATAAATTTTAAAGAATATATTGTTCTCTATACAATTGGTTTACACTTTATAGGTACTTCATATTCAATAGATATAGAGTTAAATAATTATACAGATATTAAATTTCATAAATCAGCCAGCTATGTTAACCCTGGAAACTGCTAATATATTCAGATAATTCAAATTGACAGATGTCAGTATCAACGAAAAGAAAATGAATGTAGCAGAGACTTGGATATTGAGATATATGTTGGGGAAGACACGGAAAGATAGGTAAGGAATGAAAGGTAAGGGATCGAAATGTCTCGAGTGATAAAGTTTCTAGAAAGATACAAGAGAGACGATTACATTGGTTTGAACATGTCATCAGGATCGATGAAAAATATATTGCAATAAGAATGAATAGATTAGTAATAGAAGGTAGAAGAAACAGAGGAAGACCAAAGATAAGATTGTAAGACTGTATTGCGGAAGACTTGAGAGAAAAGGGCCTGAATGTGGGCGACACAAAAACAGAATTGAGTATGGAAGAAGTGGAAAAGCTAAAGATGAAGAAGATATCAGTGTCAAGTGTAATTTGCATAGTTTGCTTATGAAATAATTTTATTAGAAATGTAGGATATTTTGCAAGAAAAGTATGGAATTTGTACATAATACACGGGAAGGTAATGTGCTAGCCAAATCAGATTTTTTACATACAATAAATGTATCATCACGGCATATTACCCATTTTTAGGTTCGTCAATCTGCTTTATACGCAGAGGTCAATAATAATAATAATGACATATTCGTATTGTGAGGGCGTTTACTAGGAGTCACCACAAAGGCACTCATTGCTGGCATGAAGAGTGCACAATATGGGTCTCGAGACCCTATCTCTGCTTTACTTGTAGATCGCTAATTATATTGTCAATGTACTCGTAATAAGTTAATACACATTTTACACCGATACTACATCCAAAATTAGTTGGTGTTTTTCTCTGTAAAATAAACTTCTTCGGAGCAGATTCACCCTTCGCAATCCAATATTTAGATTGTTCCTTTGTCCCAGAATACTTCTGGTATAGTGGTGATTCCAAATATCATCAAAAGTTAAAAAACGATGCAAAAATCTAGCTTGTTTCAGTTAAATCGTTCCCACTGGGCCTTAAAAATGCTTTATCGACTGCATTGTTTTGATTCGAAGTGAGCGGTCGTAGAACCCAACGCCCAATCACCTTTGTCAGGCTCAATTTCTCATGTAATATATGATAAACCCGTTCCTTCGACATGCTCACAGCCTCTGCTGTTTATCAAAATTTGATTTGACGATCATCCAGTAATTTTACGTAGCTACTGGCGATGGTCGCGGTTATTGTCCAACCTGTACGCTGATCATTAACTAGTACGACTACATTTAAATTCAGCTACCCATCTTTTCACGGCGGCAAAAAATGGGGCAGAGTCCCCGTAAACAGCATCCAGCTCAGTTTTAAATCGCGCAGACGTACTGATTTTTGAAAACAAAAATTTAATCACGGCAGGATTTTTTAATTTTTCTATTTTTATAAAAAAAATCTGTTGTGGCCAGCACAATACCTTCCGTCAATCCTGTGTATAATGTATAAATTCCATACATATTTTTTCTTGCAAAAGTTTCTAAATTTCCAGTAAAATTATTTCATAAACAAACTATTCAAATTGCACTTGACACAGACATCTTCTTCCTCTTTAGCTTTTCCCATTCGTTAGGGGTCGCTATTTTTGCGTGTCGGTCTCATTCAGTTCTTTTTCTCTCAAGTCTTCCGCAATACAGTCCTTCCATCTTATCTTTGGTCTTCCTCTGTTTCTTCAATCTGCTATTACTAAACTACTCATTCTTGTTCCAATATAATTCTTCATTTATCCTCGTGACATGTTCAAACCAATGTAATCGTCTACCGTATCTTTCCGTGTCGTCCCCAACATCTACTTCAACATCCTCATCTCTGCCACATTAATTTACTTTTTATTGATTCTGACATCTGTCAATTTGAATTATATGAATATATTAGTAGTTTCCATGTTTAGCATAGCTGGCTGAATTATAAAATTTTATTTCTTTAAAATTCTTTAACTCTGTATGTATTGAATATGAAGCATAAAATGTAATCAAATCGTATAGAGAATAGTATATTCTTTAAGTTATAATAACGTTAAATGCCAATAAATCAAATTTAACTGTTAAATCTTCAAATGAGGCTACTTTTGGTTCACCAATTATAACCAAAATCTAATTACTTGTTCTTCTGGGCGTAAACTTGAGGAATACGAAAAAATTATAATTTTTGGAATCGTGGTATTGAAGTTATGGGATCCGGAACTTTTGTCACACACACAGAGAGACACACAGACACACATACATACATACATACATACATACAGACATCATCGTAAAAATGATAAAATCGTATTATAGGGACCCTAAAACATGGTTATTCACTAAAAACTCATCATTGAATATTTTGACCAAAGACAATACCTTCCTTACCTAAAGGTGACGGAAGGTAAAAATGGCTGAAATTTTCAGAGATATATTCCAAAGCATAAACAATGGTAAGTTGAAGCAAAAAACTTTTCAATACCCCCTCGTAAATGTTTTCTATTCAGCGTTGATTTAAACTTTTTAAAAAGATACCTGATATTGATAAATATTTTTAGTGACCTAATTCTCTTCTATTTCCAGTGCATTTTTCCTCTGCCATTCATCTCGGAAGCCGTGCAGCTTCTTGTCTTATGAA
The DNA here is from genome assembly GCA_951394225.1 of Harpalus rufipes. Lineage (NCBI taxonomy): Eukaryota > Metazoa > Arthropoda > Insecta > Coleoptera > Carabidae > Harpalus > Harpalus rufipes. Next base: position 40,200,256 of record OX596283.1, read on the forward strand.
TGACTATTCGTATTCGCCCATGTTCTATTTATATACGGAAACATGTGCCGAGTAATGAATGAAACCACGACAAGATAGGTTGGCAGAGTTAAACAGGATGTGATGTCATGTTGGGTTAATTCGAAATCTTGTTGCACTTTAACGCTTCCAAGCGAAAGAAGAATGTACTAAAAGTGAGAGAAATGTGGGGTTAAGTGAGGTTAAGACGTGAAGAAATAGTAACTAGATGGAGATGTATAGAATGTTTCCTGTACAAAATACAGGGGTAGGATATATCAATAATATTAAAATAGGAAAATTTATATATACATTTATAACATCAAACGTGTTAATATAATAAGTAGATTAAAAGTGGTTACGATGCATGATTTTATATAACACATAGTTGTATTTCACTTACAGTAACGTTAAGATAAAATTAAACCCTGCTTTTGAGATATTTATTTCCATTAACCTAAACAGCAAACCAGCAGTTTTCGCACACTAGATATATGTTTCCTTTACAAGTACCACAATATTTACCTACATTTTTAAGACAAATATTAGATACATATTTATAATAAAAAAATCTGATGTGGCCAAGACATTACCTTCAATCAATCCTGTGTATATATACAAATTCCATACATAAATAAATTTTCTTGCAAAATATTCTACAGTATGTTCCCGGATTGAGTTTACAGGAGGGAATAAAATCTTTATTATTGATTACAAAGAAATGTTATAGGACAAACTTTTTTGCTTTACTTGAAACACTTCTGTCATTTACACCTTTAATTAATAATATTTTAATTAGATTTTTTATTATTTCCATCCTCGAAATTAGAAAAATGACTCCGAAACATGGCTTATTTAACCCAGTTGCAACATGTCAAGTGTCATGTTTATTCTGACATGTGTCGTTATGTTTCATATCGTTACAATAAAATGCTAACGTTAGAACAGAAATCGTTGGATAGGTAGGAATGGTTCAATTTTATGGCCCTCAAGGAGCTTAGATTTGATAATTGCAGCTTTTTATTTGTGAGGACATTTAAAACAATTAGTGTGTGCAGAAAACACACAGATATTAAAAAATCGCATAAAATATACTATATCCGCATTAACAGTTAAGGAAATCCAGAATAGTTTTAAAGCGCTGCGTCGGAGAATTGAATTATGTAGCGACAAAGGTGGAAGGTTAATAGAATAATTTAATGATTATTGTGTGAAAGATTTAATAAAAAATTTTTATATTTGTTTTGTTTTTTTTATTATTATTAACTCACCACAAGTTTCAATTCAAGATTAGTTTCTTGAAAGTCAAGCAAAAATAGTTTTTCCTATAACATTTTTTTGTAAACTCAAAAATAAGGATTTTTCCCTTTTGTAAACTCAATCCGGGGGGCATACTGTATATTTTCAGTAAAAATATTTCATAAACAAACTATGTAAATTGCACCTTACACTGACATCTTCTTCTTCTTCGTTAGGTGTCGCTATTTTTGATTTTCTTCTTTCTTTTATATCTATCTTGCGTTTCGTCCTCATTCAGTTCCTTTTCTCACAAGTCTTGCGCAATACAGTCCTTCCATCTTTTCTTTGATATTTCTACGTTTCTTCTACCTTCTATTACCAAACTGCTCATATTTCTTGCAATATATTCATCTCTCCTCATGTCATGTTTAAACCAATGTAATAGTGTCTTTGGCATATTTCTAGAAACTCCTATCACTCGAGTTATTTTCTTTATTCTTTCATTTCTTACCCTATCTTTCCGTGGACACAAAATAGATTCGTACTAAATATTCAGTATATAATATTCTGTTGTCGATTTTGAGAGTAAATGGATGCTCTTTTCCACATCACAGTCGAAAAATTTGCCATATACAAGATTGAATGAACACCAGCGATCAATCAGATTGAACCATCCTGAAAAATCGTCAGTTGCAGAGCATGCTCTGGAAAAATTTCGCCAAACCAAATTCAAGGAAACAAATATTCTTGCAAGACCTACACGACACAATAACAGGTTAAGTAGATATGTCATAGAGATTTTTAGAACCAAAAATAATAATCTCAATCATTGTGATGGTTTAGAACCTAGTTGAGCAAGGCTTCCTATATTGAATATGTTATAATATGTTACCTTGGCTACTTGTTTCTATTGTTTTGTTATTATTTATGTATTTTCCCGGAAGAAGGTAGCAGTATATGCTGCCGAAAAGTTGGGATTTAATAAGTAAACAGAAAATAAACTGAAAGGTATTCTAGTGTTTTGATATTTTTGATAAAACTAAATTTTAAAACTGTTTCCATTTATTTAATAGGGCATTTAAATATCTGCCATTTTAAATTAGTATTTTTGTTCTTATAAGTTCTGTTTTGTAATAAAGTGCTCCATCTCGCATCTTGAGTATTCAATTATCTTGAGAAATAATACATCTGTCGTACTTTTATTGGTTGCGAAATATTCATAACAAAGAATATGAAATGAGTTTTAAAACAAGAGATATAGTTTCTAATGCGCATGATTTGCTGGAGTTTCATTATATAGCTACCGTGGCTTTCTTCCCTAGGCATTTCATAAATGACAAAATGGAGCTTTATTATTTGTTTTACATTACAATCGCTTCAATGGAATTTTGTATGGTCTGAACGTAGTAAATAGTTTGTAATATACCAGAATGGGACTATATTAACAAGAAAACGACAAGCTGAATGTTTTGTATTTCGATTTGAATTTGTGTAGAGTTCTTGTTAAAATACAATTAAAATTAATACAACTGTAGAGTTTGCAGAAATGAATATTGTATTGAACATAATTTAATTAGGTACGTGCATGGTATGAAAGTGTATTTTAAACATTATTTGCCTACTTCTTATTTTCTTAATTAATTTCTTAATAATACATTTTGATGGTTTAATATTTCATATGAAACATATATAATTAAAATAAAAATTGATAGAAAAAAAACTGATGTGGCCATCAATTCTACATATTTTATACAAATTCCACACAAAAGTTTCTTGTAGACGTTCTATATTTCCAGTACAATTATTTCACGAAAATATGTAAATTTTATTTTACAGTGACATCCGAGGTGACATCTGTCTATTAATAATATTTAAATATTCTTGTGGTAATTTCTCGACTGTGATGTGGATTAGGTGTTAACAATTACTCGAATGTTCAGTCAAACAGCATTTATTATTACTATACCAAGGTCTCGGTGCACCCATGTACCTTCGTCAGGGTCTACAACAATTATACAACAAAAATGTAATACATACAAAATAACATGAACATTATCACACTTACAGTAAGATCTTACAAATTGATACAATTCACATTTAGAGCAAATGGATGTGTGTATGATCTTTGAATTTTTGTACGGTGTTTAATAAATTGACTGAATGTTGTGTACGAATATATTTTGTATGAATTGTAACAATTTGTAAGATCTTACTGTAAGTGTGATAATGTCCATGTTAGTTTGTATGCATTACATTTTTGTTGTATAATTGTTATGGACCATGAAGAAGGTGCAAGAGTGAACCGAAACGTTGGTATAGTAAGATTAAATGCTATTTGACAGCTTTCGAGTAATTTTTACCATTTGAATATACTGTTTCCATGGTGCAGCTTTTACCAGCATAGGTTGCAAGATTTTTCTTTATAATTTTTTATCTCTAAATAAAATCAATAAGCAGAAATAAATTTAATTAAGTCATATAGAGAATAAAACATTCTTTAATGTTTATAATAACATAAAATGTCAGAAAATAATACTAAAACGCGTTTTTTCAAGAAAAACTGTTAAAAAATTCAAATTATTGTACTTTCTGTTGACCAAATATAACCAAAATCTAATCACCTCTTCATATGGACATACAAAGAGAAATGTGAAAGAATTATAATATTTGGAATTGTACTATTGGAGTTGTCCAAGGAGAAATATTTTTATTACACACACACACACAGACACACACATACATACATACAAACATACAGACATATTCAGGCTGTTCATTTTATATGGTACACTATTGCTATCTCGAGAACTATAAGAGCCACGAGATCAGTTAAATTAGCAAACAATTTCTATATTATAAGACTATTAAATAAGCGAAACAAGAATTACTTTAGACTAGTGGTTCTCAAAATACGGAGTGCACCTTTTCTTATTTTAAATGGCAACCTATTTTTTCTATTTGTTTATTCGGTTCAGTATTTTTTTTTCCGAATTTAACGATATTCATATGTAATACAAAATATTTGAGAAAATTACAAAATTAAAAATGTATATTTTTTATTTAAATATGCCATGGAAGAAAACTTTTGACGTGTACTTCTGTATTTCTCTATTATAACAACAAAATGAATAATTTTTCTTATAATGAGAAGGTAGATATGTATGAATTATATTTCACCGACCTCGTAACTCTTTTAGTTCTTGAGCTAGCAATAGTGTACCACTTAAAATGAACATCCTGTATACAGACGACAAATAGTAAAATCGTATTATACGGACCCTAAAACTTACGTATTCATTAAAACTCACCATTGAATTTTTTGACCAAAGACAATACTTTCCATCCCTAAAGGTGATGGAACGTAAAAAACATTTATCAGTTTGTCGAACTTTTGCACATAATTAAATGAACCAAATGAAGAGCATAAAATTGGTTTAATTGAATGAATACATGATAGATGTAAAAATAGTCCAAATTAATGTTTCTTTCAGATTTTCTTTTTCAGCTTCTCCAAAGTTAAATCTTTTCAACAATAAGTATATTTTTGTACTTAATTTGAAAACATATATTTCTCGTATTGCTTTTCTAATTTGAAAACGTATATTCCTCGTATTGCTTTCATTTCATTCTTAATTTATCATACTCATAAATCAATATGAAAATCATGAAACAAAAGTATATGGCAATTGAAAGTTTTTAATTGAAAAGTTTCGAATTAAAATGTACTTACTACCTACATAAATTTCATTATTTTCAACTTTAATAAATTTTGCGTATTTCATTAACAGCCCTGCTAGATTCGCATTTATTAATCCTTTGAAATCAATTTTCTGTATAATGAATAGCATATAATATAACAAAATACATTTATTTAAATTTACATTAATACAGTACAACCTATATCAAAATAGCAATCAGCTGTTGTTAATAATACAGTTAGGTAGTACATATATACGAAAATACGAACCTGGCTTCACCTCCCATACGACTCTTACTAGAAAAATACAACTGAACCTCTAGGCAGTGTCAGCTGAAGAATGATCATTTACCTCGCTAAATGTAAGTGAAATTCGGTCAGGAAACCGGCCCTATATTATCAAATGGAAGTTTCAGTCAAACAGCTTTTATTCTTAGAACACCAGCGTTTCGGTGCACATTTGCACCTAATTCAGGGTAGTAAAATCATACAAAATATCACATATTATGCACACAAAATAGATTCGTTACTAAAATTCAGTTTTACACATGGAACAAAAATTCAAAAAGAGCAATTTGCTCTCAAATCTACAACAAGAATAACTCCACCACGAGTTACTCTGTTATTGGTACAGAATGTTTCATAATGAGTATCGAAAGTGATAAATATCGTGCGAATGTGGAGGTTAACGAACGAGGCGTAATCGCCGAGTGAGGCAACCCACGAGCAATACGATATTACTTTCGAGCGAGTTACGAACGTTATTTTATTAGACGTTCACAAAAAACAACATAGGTAATTTCAAGTATTTTATTTCAAATGACAATATCTTCATCTTTTTCAAACATTCAACCATAGCAATAAACAAAACAAAGCTACCTGGCTATGTTGATATGGTCGCATTATTGCGATATAACTATATCGAGTTACGAGCCCGTCCCACACCAGTTGACCTATCCGCTTTAATTTCATTTTATTTACTTAATTTGTGATACAAATAATAACTAACATAAATTATCACCAATTTTTATTAATATTACGGATATTTTGTCGTTCTAATGACACATAGCAAGATATGTTTTCTAAAATAGTGTATTGTTCTAAATGTAAACGAAAGTAGTACTTAGCTTTACCAACCAAAACTGAAAAAATAAACAAATATGACATATTTGTACCGTGCGGGCATTTATCAGGTGTCACCTCACGATGACTTATTGCTGGCGTGGAGAATGCACCACAGGGGTCATTTTTGTGCTATTTAAAATTCGAAATATTTGACGACGGTCGGGATCGAACTTGGTATTTCAATTTAATTTACTTTTAAGTATTTACATGAATAAAAATTAAATTAAATTAAACGGGAGGTATTGTGTTGGCCACATCAGATTTTTTAAGGTAGGTATTTAACCCAGTTCCATATTTCCAGCTTCTTGCAATGTGAATAAATTGTAAAGTTTACCTATGTAAATTCCCAAAACGGCACAATTTTATCTCCGGTTTTATTTTAAAACTACCTAGCAGATTTATAGATATCATTTCCGGCGGTGCCAAATACAGCCGTCAGATCCGGCGGCGCAGAGCGGCGACATAGTAGCGTACGTCACACGGGCGTCGGGTCGCATCGCAGCTTTGAGCGAAAGCACAGGAACAAATCAGAGCAGCCAGCCAGATGCTCCAGGCAATGGAGAATATAGTGGAGAGCTGATTGAAATTGGAGGGAAATTGATGGAGTAATGAAACATTAGCTATGCATAATGATGTTTTATGTATAATGAAAAAATAATAATTACTTAAAAGATTGCACGATGGCAAATATTGAGATGCATTAAGATGTCTGTCTATTCATACACCGCTCGTTCGTGTCTCAGTCCCTAACCCGTGAAAAACTAAAATGTATCGTTCTCTTTAAAATAAAAATCAACCTGTAATCACACTTACTACTATTTTGCGTATATACAAGTAATATAATGGGGTCTCGCGGGTGGGGTGTTTGGTGGCGTATCAGGGGTACCGAGTTAGATCCCGACTAATGTTTCACGAGAATCTGCATTTTTCTTGTTTTTGTCTTGTTCTTGCAAAAAATGCAAGACAAGAATAAGACAAGAGATATGCAAGAATAGCAAGATTTTCTAACATTCTCTTGCATTCTTGCAATATTATATTGTAATTCAAATATATCATTTTATTATAGTTTTTACGTCTCGCTAAGGTATTGGATTCATGCTAAAAATCGCCTATCCGGATTTTAATGAATAAGCACGTTTCAAGATCCCTTTAATCCGATTTTAACATTTTTACGATGATGTCTGTCTGTCTGTCTGTGTGTGTGTGTGTGTGTGTGTGTGTGTGTGTGTGTGTGTGTGTGTGTGTGTTTGTGTGTAAGTGTGTTTGTGGTTTAGGTGTTTGAGTGTGTATGTGAATGTTGGAAGAACGATTCTTAACTATAAGACTTAATATCTGTTTAGCTACGTATTTCTTAATCGGACATTAATAGGAAGTTTTGAAAAGGTTTTGGTAACAATTGGGCAACCGAAAGTAGCAGATTCTTAAAAGAATCCTTCTATATTATTTTATGAATAGTTAAATATTTGAAATTATAGGTATATTACATATACCATTCAGAAATACTGCCAATCCCGACAATGAATTAGAAACATCTCGAAAAATAGAATAGAATAGTAGAACAAAATTTCTTCATATAATAAATGTAATATTAAAATAAAACTAAATATAAAGATTAGGTATAAGTAGAATTTTTGGTGTAGATTGTAGGTGGCATACAAGAAATGTTAAATACAATACTTATGTAATCTAAAATGGAAGTGGCGAGAGGTATTGTGCTAGCCACAACAGATTTTTTTATAATACAAAACAAATATGTCATCATCATGGGTAATATGCCGTGATGCTATATTCTTTTATTTTGTTTATATATATATTTTTAATAAATCTGTATACCATAATCACTCAGTGTTTCTAAAGTAATATACTACGAGTATATTATGTTATTAGGAGTAGAAAGCAGTCTTTTCCTGTTGAAACCAGCTATTGACAAGCAGAGTATAACACAAAATGAGCGTTCTACGCCGAATAACATATATACTATTTTTTCTTCAAATGTTTCAAAGAAAACTAGGGATTTTTTAATAATTTTTTTTGGAATTGGTTTAATTGTAGAGTTTGCAATTGGCTGAGTACACTACAAAACACAAACGATACAACTGTCAAATAACAATTTTCAATATGGTTTGTGTTGCTGTGACGACTACTGCCGCCAGCGGTGAACTAAGAAGCTAACATTTTTTTACTAGTGCAATAATGAACAACATTGTTGTACTAGTAAGAAAATAAATATCTTCTATAGTGTGTGCACAGTAGCATAATATGAACATTATAATACGCTTGAAGAAAAAAGTATTTTTATGTGGACGTTATAGTAAGTGATGTGTTTCAGTGCAAAATAAAAAAAAAACAGGCGAAAATGATATAAATAAACTTACAAGTTAACAGATGATAATCACTAACTGCATTGTTTTTATTTTATCAATTTAAAATTTATTGCTCTTATATAAGTTATATATTGGTGGAGAGCTAAAAATAATTATTTTTAATGGTGTAACATTCCACTAGAGCATCCATCTAAAACTACAACTTTCGTCCTATAACTCAAAATTGAGCGTCCCTGTTCGAAAGAGCATGAAAAAGTGCCTTAAAAAGTGCAAACTAAAAATTCGATATTATTTCATACTTAGAAGTTATTTTAAAAATGAAAATGAGTAAATAAGAATTTTTATTTTTGTATAGTGATAGTGCGACCTATGCACTTTTCGTAAAAAAACAAATACATCTTCAAACTGACTAATAGTTGTCGAACAGGAGATTTTATTATGTTTAACTACAATCTTTTGCAAGATAATACTTATGCAGAATTAAATAAAAATGGAGATTAATTTTTAAAGATACTGTGATTTTTGCAACAACTGAACCATAATTGCTAAAAAATGTTAATTTTATTACGCTTGTCTCGAGTAAAAGGTTATGGGTCCACGAAAGAATGTGCAGGAAATATAATTTTGCGGGCAGTGTTCTAACAAAAAATACGATGAAAAGAAAATTCGGGTTGCGATGCGGGTTTTGTGTTTTTGGGCGAATACTCGCAGAGAATTTGTTGCTTTTTACAGTAGTTTGTCCCCTAATAATTTTGCGAACGAGTCGCTCATGAAATGCGTTGTGCTCAGGCATCTTGGATAATAAAAACAAATGTGTTGACACAAACACGAAGACGAAAGAGAACACTGAAGGAATACAACAAACAAAGAAATGCTTACGTAATCATTTTTAGATTCTTTCGTTGTTGTTTTATTCAGAAAGGAGAATTTCCCGGGCAAATAAAAACCAACTTCAAAAAACTTAACCGGCTTTCGAATTCTGTAAACAGAGACCACGGACGTACCGTGAGGATGAGTGTAAAATGTTACAGAGACGGGTGTGCTACAATGCTTAAAGAAACTTTATCTTTGCCCTATACTTTTTACCTGCCGTCACCTTTAGGTAAGGAAGATATTGTCTTTAGTCAAAAAATTCTATGATGAGTTTTTAGTGAATAAGCATGTTTTAGGGTCCCTATAATACGATTTTACCATTTTTACGATGATGTCTGTTTGTATGTGTGCGTGTGAGACGAACGTTTCGGATCGCATAACTTCAATACCACGATTCCAAAAATTATATTTTTTTCGAATTACTCAAGTTTACATCCAGAAGAAGAAGTGATTAGATTTTGGTTATTAGTCAATCGGAAGTAGTCTCATTTGAAGATTTTAACAGTTAAATATGATTTACTGACATTTAACGTTATTATAACTTAAATAATATATTATTCTCTATATGATTTGATTGCATTTTATATTTCATATTCAATAGATATAGAGTTAAAGAATTATAAAGATATTAAATTTCATAAATCAGCCAGCTACGCTAACATATTTATATAATTCAAATTGACAAATGTCAGTATCAATAAAAAGTAAATGAATGTGGCAGAGATGTGGATGTTGAAGGTAGATGTAGGGGAAGACACGGACGGATACGGTAAGGAAATAACTCTAGTGTTATAAGTTTCTAGACAGATACAAGAGAGACGATTACATTGGTTTGAACATGTCATGAGCACATATGAATAATATATTGCAAGAATGAATAGCTTAGTAATAGAAGGTTGAAGAAACAGAGTAAGACCAAAGGTAAGATGGAAGGACTGTATTGCGGAAGGCTTGAGAGAAAAGGAACTGAATGAGAACGACACGCAAAACAAATGAGTGGAAGAAGAAAATAAAAAATAGCGACCCCTAACGAATGGGAAACGCTAAAGAAGAATAAGATGTCAGTGTGAAGTGCAATTTGCATAGTTTGTTTATGAAATAATTTTACTGGAGATTTAGAATCTTTGATACGTATCATTTATGTACATTATTACTAGCTGTCATTTTGACACGGGCCCCCATATCTGCTTGCCAAGGCTAACAAAGTCACATAACTGCTCGCGCCTTATAACAATTCTAAATAGTCAATTTGAATATAATACAGAAATAAGAGTGCTTAAATGAAGACAACTTGATGCCCTAAAATATGTAAAACCGGCACTGGAATCTAAAGCGTCGGTACAGATACAGGAAGAGAGATACGCTACAAGAGAAATGGGATTGATCGAAAACAAGACAGACTTGCTCTTCTGCCGGTTTTTCTCATCCCGCTACCGTTGTCAGACACACAATTAAACTGTCTGTCAAGGAGGAAACATTATAAAAAGCGAGCAATCTCTGTGAGCTACTGCTTCGAGACCAGGTATATTAACAAGGAAATTTCTCTTATTCGCTCCTCACATACTAGTGTAGTTTTGTAGCAAACAAAACTACAATTCCAACAAAAGAAATTGAACTCTGAGTGTACGATGAAATATGAATATTATACAAACAAAATAAAATCATAAGGGATGTTAGAATTCTTATGACGTTAAATGTTTCATTTTAACTTTGGGTACGCATACGCATTTTAAAATATTACTCACTTATTGTGGAGTATTGTGGCCGTGTCCCTATGACTGTCTGATCGCGAATCTGGTGACCCTGATTCGATCCCGACCGATGCCAAAATTATTTAGAATTTTAAATGACACAATAGTGACTCCTGTGATGCACTCCCCGCGCCAGCAATGAGCGCCCATGAGGTGACGCCTGGTAAACGCCCGCGAGGTACAAATATGAATACAAAACAGATTGACACACCCAGCAATAGATAATATGCTGTGTTGATATTTTTATTTATTTTTTACTAATTTTTCTCACGATCACACAAGAAACATATTACTTCCACACGATTACCTAGATACGATAATTGACAATATCGTTCATATATCAGATAAATCATAACACACTAGTGTGTTATTATAACGCACAGGCGTGTCGCCAATTGACAGGCAATTTTAATTTGTCATTTACGAGGAATCGCTATAAATATCTAAGTATGACTATAAATAAAATGACTATGTGTGATAATATGCAAATTTAACTGTTTTTTGTTATAATATATATAGTTGGGACAATAATTTTACATTTATAATACGAGTAAAGTACTTATAAATAGAAAAGTTGATAATCCTGACGCAATCGACAGTTCACTTCCGTTTTACTCTGCGTTATTTGATATTTGATTTGAGGTTAGAATCGTTCGAACATACATATACAGGTGTCCATTTAGAGCTACCACCATTGGGATTTGGAGAATTATAAGAGATACAATGTCGGTTAAATGGCACTTATTGTGTATCTATAGGAGGCCATCTTAGATTTGCTTTTGTTTTCCCAAAAATTCTCATAGGGCACTAGATAATGGCAAAAAACTTAATTTTGTTGATTTTTCTTTCTCAAATAACTTCTAAACTATTAGTAATTCAGAAAAATATTTCAAATAAAGAAGTTAGATATTTTTGTTGCCTAACCACTGCCGTACAAAATAAATTTTTATATCCGTAAGTTTCCGAGATACAACACAAAGTTATATTTTTTTAAGCGGAACCTATATCTGATTTTAGTCTTACAAAAATACTTATTTTTTTCTCTTTTCAATGATGTAAGGGTTATAGTATTTCGTATTTGTTTAACGGACATTTCCCAATCGGACATTCATCGGAAGATCTGAAAAGGTTTTGGTAACAATTGGACAACCGGAAGTAGAAGATTCTTGAAAAACAATCTTCTAAATATTATTTTTTGAATATTTTTCTTGGTAATATTAAACAAAATTAAATTTTTTATCTGATACATTTAAATATTTTATTATAATATTCTTGAGATTTAGAGATAAAAGAAATATAATATATAAAATAATCTGTTGTAATAAATTTTACAGCCGAAATAATACCATGGAAAATAGTTGAAAATTTAAATTGTTTGTAACTGACAGATAAATGTCATTGTCAGAAATCCGGAGACATTACTGAATACTTTTTCAGGGAAGTACATACATTATATTATTTCTTAATGTATTAATAGTTAAATATTTAATATTATAGGCATATTACACATATCCTTCAGAAATACTGTTACTCCCGATAATGAATTAGAAACATCTCTAAAAATTAGAAGAGTAGGGCAAAATTTCTTCATAGAATGAATTTAAATTTAAAAAAAATCTAAATATAAGGGATAGATATAAGTAGGTTTACAAGAAATGTTAAATACATTAGTGCGCGAGCAGTCATGTGACTTTGTTGGCCTTGACAAGCAGATATGGGGGCCCGTGTCAGAATGATAGCTAGTAATTATGTATATAGATGTCAAATATCATAATTTCTCATTCTAAATTTAGTGATTTTGCAATTTCATGTGGTTTATTTTCCTCGGCAAGTGAATGGGGTCATTTAAAAAAAAAATTCGTTGTTTTTTTTATAAAATCTTGAAATACGTCTCATTTAATAAATATAATAATATAAAATAAATGAAATATGCGACTTTTCATTCATAAATTTGCTAATAAACTTTCGCGGCTGTAAAATTCGTGACGTAACGGCTTATTACTCCCACAAAGACATTCCTCTCACACACACACACACAACGGTCCACGTGGTATCCGTTTACTGCTGTATACAAGCTAACCTAAACTTGTGACAGGTGACAGCAGACTTAAGAATAAAGGTATGTAAATAAAACATTTATTAAAATAAATACCAAAAGTTGTGTGAAATATGTTTTTCGTTAACAATATGTTGCTGTCACAAAATCAAACTGAGAATTGATAACCCAAACAATTATAGTTCCGAACACAACCGGTAGAGGGCTGCTGCCGCATCCGACAAGTCGTGATTTGATATTTAAGACAACTTTTAAAAAATCATATCTCTGATTCTAAAGACTTGTAAAGTGTAAAACATACACCTACATATTTAATTTGACCTATTCTTTCAAAAAAAAAAGTAAATTAGAAAATGTGAAATGACCCCATTCCACCCTGCTGGTGACAAATTAACCACGTGAATTTAGAAATTTTTTAAATTTTTAATGCAAAATTCTGACATTTATGTACATAATTACTAATTATCATTTTGAAATGGGCCCCCACATCTGCTTGTCAAGGCCAACAATGTAACATGACTGTATATTTATGTAACCAAAGAAAGGGAGTGGCGAGAGGTATTATGCTGGCCACAACAGATTTTTGTTTATATAATTATTGCAAATAGTTTGGCTATTTACGTCCACCTAGTAAACATTATGGCCAGTTCGTCTTTGTTGTTAATCCGTATAAAACTTAATTAATTTAAACGTAGCGAAGTAGATAATGCCGCAAATAAAGTATATGAAGGTTGTGGCTTATTTTTAAGTTTTGAAACATGCACATCCACATGATCTCTCCGCAACATGTGCGAGTTTCCACATTAATTCCACCGCCGTGTTCATGCTGCATGCGCTCTGAGCTCCCTGTTCTCTGCCTTCCTTTCCTCTCAAAGTATAAATCCAACATGTGTATGCGAACTTCATTTAGCATGCGACATAGACTTCGTAAATCGCATATGAACTTAGTATCGGAAACTTGCCAAAGTTATTCCGAACGATAATTAAGTTTTGAATACCTGGAAGTTGAGTTCGCGAGTGCTCTGTTCTGCTCATTGTTAGGGAATAAATAGGACGAAGTATGATAATTACGTGCACAAATATAAGGGATTGAGCTGAGCTGGGGAAGAGGATGACTTCAACGCGATTTCATGCTTCGTGTCAGGCTAAATTCGAACGTATTGTTTTAGAACTTGTTCAAGAACTCATACCATACACTATTCTTATATCTACATGCTTTGTTGCATGTTATTTATATCCTGAAATTTACTGTTCTTATGAATTATTGATACCTATTTAGATTACTGAAATCACACATAATCGTGGAAATGTTTTTTGTTCATCAATCATTAAAGAAAAAAACTTAAAAGTAGTGTATCTGGACTGTAAAAGTATTCTTTTATTGGCCGAAGTTTGCAGCCAATTCGAAAGCCAAGACGAGCAAACCAAACGAGTCCAAAAAAGAACTTTTATGCATACATGCATACATTTTTAGGCGACTATCACAAGAAGTTGATTCATGTCATTTGAAAATTGCTTTGCTGTCTTCTAGGTAATTCAGAAAGAAAATTGCTTACTGTCAAAAAATTTATAATTTAAAAGTAAAAAATTTGATGTGGCCAACACATGACCTCTTACCATTTCCATTTTATGTTACATAAATAAATAATAAATAAATATATCATCATGGCATATTACCCATTGGGTGTGCCAAACTGCTTTGTACGCAGATATCGGTAAATGGTGAAATATTTGTACCCTGTGGGCGTTTACCAGGCGTCACCTTATGGGCACTTGTTTTATGGCGTCGGTTGGGTTCGAACCTTGGTCATAATTAACGAATTTAACATTTTTTGTACATACAAATATTTCAAATTGTATCTATTCTTTTGTTCTATGAGAATTTTTCTCCTACTCTTCTATTCAAAATTCTTTATATTCACTGACGGTATTAGCGGTATTTCTTAAGGATATATGTAATATTAATATACCTATATTTTTAAATATTTAATTAATAATACAATAAGAAATTTAAGTGTACTTACTTCCCAGAATTTTTTTTCTGTAATAATAAAACTGTTGATTCTTGACACTGACATTTTGCATTTATCTGTCAATTATAAACATTTAAATATCTCAACTGATTTCCATGGAGTTGTTTGGGCAGCGAGATGTATATTATATAATATATCGCTAAATCTATAGAAAATATAATATATTTTTTTAAATGTATCAGATTGAGAATTTAAAGATCTTTATTATTGTATTAACATAAATTTTCAAAAAAAAATAAAAAATTAGAAGATTTTTTTTCAGAAACTACCACTTCCGGTTGTCCAATTGTTACCATAATCTATTCAACTCATCCCATTAATGTTAGATTGAGGAATCCGTAATTAAACAAGTCTTTAGTTGTATATAATTTGAGAAATCGTGCCTACAACATCCTAACACACACACACACACATCTACACACACATACACAGATATCATTGTAAAAATGTTAACATTGTATTCTAGGGACCTTAAAACGTGCTTATTCAATAAAATGAGAATATGCGATTTTTAGCATGAATCAAATACGAGTACCTCTCTTAGCGAGAGGTAAAAACTACAAATAAATTATTAATTTGTTGAACAAGGAAATGAGCGATAACGAAAAAAAAATTTACATTACTACGCCCAAAACTTATGAAAGTGTTCCAACGAAGGTAGGAGAAGGACGTGTTTAATGGGCTCGGCGTTGGTTGTGTAATTTCATTCATAATAATAATGTGAAATAATGTATTTATTTGTTATAAGGTCATTTGATCTACGCAAATTATCACAATTTACATATACAATTCACAGTTTACATATATACAGAGACATTTTTAGTGCCCTCTATTGGCACCCTTGTTACAAGCAGAGTAGCTTATAGTGATCTCTGCTGCCACTCGGACTCACCTGGGTGTGTCGATTTTTATTAAAAACTGACTCTTGTGGGATTCCAACGCTGTCCCACACGCACAAAGCTTGTGATGCCAGGGAAGCACTTTTAACCGCACGACCACAGATGACCATGAGTAATTTCATTAATGAAGTGTAGTGAGGTGAAGTGGATTATATTAACGTAAAGTTAAAATATGTAATAATTAATAAATATATCAAGGAATTATTAAGGACCTGGCCGAAATAAGGAATTTAGATGAAGATTCTAGCAAATAACATAGAGCAGGATTCATTTCCAGACGGTAAATCGAGATTGGATAATACAATAAAGGAACAATTCACTTTAACATAAGAGGATTGAAATAGTCGGCATTAAATTCAACTACGTAATAAGTAAAGACAATATTAAATTTTATATTGTACGTATAGTCCTTTTAAGAACTCTTTTGCTTTCAGATATTGATTTTCCTTTCAGGTTTACTATCTAATTGTAACAGCATCAACAATACGGAAGGAAATCAGCAATAGTACACCAAAAATTCAAGAAGGAATGAGAATAAAAATTCTAAAATACAACTTAAAAAACCATGCTTCATGTAGATGTCAAAGGAAAATTAAGGTCATCCGGGATTTGAAATTCAACTAGATATATTTTAAATTCGCATCCATTTTTAAGGACAATAATTGGAATGCTATAGGAAGAGTAATGCCATCTCCACAAAATTTCAAATATGAGACATCTGGTGGAATCCCACGTTAAAAAATCTGTTGTGGCCAGCACAATACCTCTCGCCATTTGTATAGGGTGCGAACAGTTAAGCGACTTTGTTGGCATGGCAAGCATATATGGGGCCCCGTGTCAGAATGACACGGATCCTAATAATATATGCTTGCCAAGGCCAACTAAGTCAGATGACTGCTCGCGCCCTATACTTAACGAATTTAACATTTCTTGTACTCACAAATAATTGAAATTGTATCTCTTCTTTCGTTCTATGAGGAATTTTGTCCTACTATTCTAATATGTTCAAAATTCTTCAAATTCTTCATTCATTAGCGGTATTTCTTAAAGATGTAATATTACCATACCTATAATTTAAATACATATTTAATTAATAATACAATAATATATATTAAATTTACTCGTACCTCCCGTACATAGATGTCACAATTGTCATATGTCATAATTTTTCTTTCAAAATTTCAAAATATTCTGATGTTTATTTGTCATCAATATAGTATGGAATATACTTGTCGAGGAAAATAATCCACATGGATTTGGAAAATCATAATGTTTTGAATGAAGACTTATAATATTTGACACATATGTACATTATACTAGCTGTCATTCTAACACGGGCCCCCATATCTGCTTGCCAAGGCCAACAAATTTACATGACTGCTCGTGTCCTATGCAACATAAAATGAAAATAAAGAAATTTTGTCCTAATCTAATTTTTCGAGATTTTTTCAATTCGTTAGAGTATATGTAATATACCTGGAATTTTAAATATTTAACTAATAATATATATATATATATATATATATATATATATATATATATATATATATATATATATATATATAGTAATGTCTCCGGATTACTGACACCGACATATATCTGCCAGTTACAAACATTTCAATTGGTTATATAGAAGATATAATAAAATATTTAAATGTATCGGATAGATATTTTAATCTTCTTTAATATTTGCTGGAACAAAAAACTTCAAAATATAATATTTAGAAGATTTTTTTCAAGAATCTGCTACTTTCGGTAGTCCCATTGCTACCAAAACCTTTTCAACTCTTCCCATTAATGTCCGATTGGGAAATACGTAGTTAATATTAAGTCTTATAGTTATATACACACACACATACACAATACATACACACGCACACACACATCATCATAAAAATGTTAAAATTGGATTGATTAAATATGCTTATTTATTAAAATATAGATATGCGATTTTTAGCATGAATCTAATACCTCTCTTAGCGAGAGGTAAAAAAGATAATTTAAATATTTTTTTTAGTTTTAACAATATATGTATACTCAATAACCACTGAAAAACTGAAATAATAACTCGTCTATATATTAAAAGGTAAGTTATGTATCATCTGGGAAAATTCCATTGTTGTCCACATAAAAAGAGTCTGTGGAAATTCATATTCCTGGAATAAATCTGAAAAATACGAAATTTTTATGAAGCTCGTAATAAATATGTATGAAACAAACAGAATAATTCGCTAGTTGACTAAGTTAGAAAAGTCTTTTTCCAAATCTACATTCTATGATGAAATTAACATATACATTGGAATATGTTTGTTTTGTTCAGATTTGCAGAAAATGTATTCAAATCAATACGCAAAGTAAAGCAATTATTATATTTGAAAAATAGTTTCCAAACTAATGTTATAAAGTGTATAATTTTATTTACAAAAATAAATATACATTTTATATACCTAAATACTGCTGGTTTAAATCTTTATGGAAACGCTGTATATACCTACAAGCGTTGAGTGAGGTAATTTTCATAATCCTATTGAAAATCTAGTGGGCTTTAGATCAATTTGTAGTTTGCAATCGCATATCGTTGTCGTGATGTAAATTTTCTCAAAGTAAATTAATTTTCCTTTTGAGCGCTCGGGCCAGGACAATACACAAGCACTTACAAGAATTGTCCTAAGTTGTTAATTAGTTTGCTAACAAGCAGTCTTTAGCATTTAGATTAGATTTTTGTGACGAAAAAATTGAATTTGTCGAGTTATTCGGGGAATGTACAAGCGCGCACTGGGAAATTCGATTTCGCACCTTAATTTAAACATGTTGTCAAACTAATTAAATACTAATAACGAAAAGTTCAATCCGAGAATAATTAATTTTGGAAATTTGCATTCTATTGTGTTCATTGAATTTTCTTCAAACATCGTTTAATTATTTTGCGAGTTTCAGGACTACAACGAAGTGATGGAAAACACATCAGCGTTTCAGAAAGAAGTAATTCTCTTCTCCGACTTGGAGTAAATCCACGTTTATAGGCGCTCATCAACATTAAGAACTGCTAGTACTTGTAACTTGTACTTCGGATAATTTAATATGTAGTCACAGAACGTTTACTTTTATGCTGTATTTTATTAGCTTAGTTAAATAAATTATGTTGAAAGTTCTAAGCTATCTCGGGCTATTTTTCTTGCAAACTTCATCTAGTTCAAATTAATTAGTTTTAAAGATATTGCATTGGGATAAATCAGTAAAACTTCTTCAACAGGATCACGGGAAATATCTCTTCTTTTTCTTTCTACAAACATAATTTTTTTATTATTATGTGATACAACAAGTCTACAGTTTAATTTTCAACTAAAAATAAATTCAAATTTTCCAACAGAATCGTTCTTAACGTGAAACTAATGTCGTTATTATGTAAGTTTTTGTTCATAATCGAAATCGTTAATGATCTAATATTTTTAAACGAAATGTACAACGTACGTTATGTAAATCATATTCTGTAATTTTGTCGCTTACGTGATACCCTTTTTACCTCTCGCTAAGAGAGGTATTGGATTCATGCTAAAAATCGCATATCCATATTTTATTGAATAAGCATGTTTTAAGTTCCCTACAATCCGATTTTAACATTTTTACGATGATGTCTGTGTGTGTGTGTGTGTGTGTGTGTGTGTGTGTGTGTGTGTGTGTGTGGATGTATGTGTGTGTGTATGTATGTAGGATGTTGGAAGGACGATTACTCAAAAACTATAAGACTTTAAATTTGTTTAACTACGTATTTCCCAATCGGACATTCATGGGAAGATCTAAAAAGGTTTTGGTAACAATTGGACAACCGGAAGTAGAAGATTCTTGAAAAAAAATCATCTAAATAATATTTTTTGAAATTTTAATATTATAATATTAATAATATAATTAATAATATTAAAGAAAATTAAATTCTCTATCTGATTCATTTAAATATTTTATAATATATTCTATAGATTTAGAGATAAAAGAAATATAATATATAAAATAATCTGTTATAATAAATTTTACAGCCGAAAGAATGGCCATGGAAAATAGTTGAAAATTTAAATTGTTTGTAACTGACAGATAAATGTCAGTATCAGAAATCCGGAGACATTACTGAAGACTTTTTCTGGGAAGTACATACATTATATTATTTCTTAATGTATTTATCGTTAAATATTTAATATTATAGGTATATTACACATACCCTCCAGAAATACTGTTACTCCCGACAATGAATTGGGAACATCTCGAAAAATTAGAAGAGTAGGACAAAATTTCTTCAAAGAATGAATTTAAATTTAAAAAATCTAAATATAAAGAATAGATATAAGTAGAATTTTTATGTAGTGTTCAGGTATACAAGAAATGTTAAATACACTAGGGCGCGAGCAGTCATGTGACTTTGTTGACCTTGACAAGCAGATATGGGGGCCCATGTCAGAATGATAGCTAGTAATTATGTATATAGATGTCAAATATCATAATTTATCATTCTAAATTCAGTGATTTTCCAATTCCATGTGGTTTATTTTCCTCGACAAGTAAATTACACACTCCTGGTAACAAATTATCTACGTGAATTTAGAAAATCTTGAAATTTTTAATGAAAAATTCTGACATTTGACATCTATGTACTTAATTACTAATTATCATTATGAAACGAGTCAACAATGTAGCATGACTGTTCGCGCCCTATACTTAAATAACCAAAAAAGGAAGTGGCGAGATGTATTGTGCTTTCCACAACAGATTTTGTAAAATTGTGGTTTCTTCAATAGGTTGAGGATATTTTATATATCTTTGTGAAAAATTTTGAGCAATGTCAGTTACTTTACAAAACAATGACTTACTGAGGTCTGAGATAAAGGACGGTATCTGTGTTTGCCTATATATTTCTGGTAACTACGTTGAGAATAAAAATGCAATGAAAGAATGAACTAAAACGTAACAAAATTTTTAATTGTTTCAGTTAAAAAATTATATAAAAAACTTAAAACTACCATGGGAATTCTTGTGCGACGAACACCTTCTAAGAAAAGATTTATTTGTAAAAATAAATCGTGCTCAAGTTATTTAGGAAATTGATACAATTTTCTAAACAAATCATCCGATGTGGTATTAAATGGATTATCTCGTAGTTATCTCATTACAATCAGATTAATTTTTTTTAAGTAAATACCTGGAGTTTTCCTTCGAATTCATATTTAAAACTTGATGTGTACCGCCACAAATATATATCTTGTTGTTTATCCGACCAAAATGATCCCTGCTAACTGCACTGCAAACTCCACACGGTTATTATAATATCGTAATTTAATTTCGGGGGCGCTGTAATTATATTTAGTTGCCCCTCTAGTCTCCATCCTGCAGATATTATCAAGAATTAATTTCACAATCTGCTGTAGGCGAGGCGAACTAGGTGACCTTATTATCTTAAGGAATTAGGCCTGACTTTGTGGAGTTCCTCACGGCAAGGAGGATCACTTCACTTCAGATGCATACTTAGATGCGAGATTCAATATTGGATGCATAGAAGATTATTAGTTCATATGCTAGAGCATAGCAGGTTATAGGAAAGTGCAACTATACTCGAAGGTAAAAGGAGAATATGTACATAAAATAGCATTGTTAAGTTATATAACAAGATATACTACTCAGCAGCGGACTGGGCTTATTATTTTTACCAAGAATTTTATTGACCGACCCCAATCTTACTAATCGTATAAATTCAGTGTTAAACAGATAGTTTTGTCAATTTGTAGCATCTAATTGGAACTAATATTTTTAAATATTTTATTAAAATCTATACTAGAATATAATTGTAAAGTTTTGAAATGATTGCCTTTAAACTTTATTTGTAATTTAAATTTTATTACTGTAACGTTAAACCCAAATTGGTTGTGTAACGTTACACCGCCTGGTTGGCCGATTGAGAAGCCGCTAGCTTTTATACATTAGAAACGGGCGGGGTCGAAACCACAGGAATGTTTATGAAAAGGGATAATGGGCGCCATGTAATGTTTGACCGGAAAATTACGAAAAGGAAGCACCAACGAGATATAATGTGTCTTTACCTACCGTAAAACGACCGAGATTCGAGAAGAAAAATTAAAAAAAAACAGAATTTAATAATTATGAATATAAACGTGCAGAAGGCAATGTAACATTGCAAAATGAAATGTACGATAAAATAAATGGACAATGTATTGTTGTACCCGGAGTCTCGTAACCCAGTTTTGGGCACGGGTATAAACATCTACGCTCTACGCGGTGCGTAATTGATCTTCGTAGCGCGGGACAGTTCAAGCCGGTTGGAGTGCACGCATGTTCACGAATTACAAGCCACGATAATGGGTAACAATGAAACCCGATATTACTAAAAATACAATTTTACACAAAAAAAAAATCTGATGTGGCCAGCACATAACCTCTCGCCGTATATTTTACCTGGCTGTATGCATAAAGCAAAGAATATTTTTATAAATACAAATAATATATTCATATAAATCTATGACGTATAAACTTCTTTATTATTCAATAATAGCATGTCTCAACATGAAGATATTTTACCATAAATTATGTTACAATAAATTACAAAGTAGAGTTTACCATATATAAATATTAGGCTGGTAACTGCAATTTTCAATTCGAACAACGTTGTTTACTTTCTCTTCATATTCTTCTAGTAAAAACATTAATTTTGGGCGGTCTAAAATGTATATATGGATTGTGCATCTATTCTTACATATCTTCTTTTACATTTTATTTTTTCATACATGTTATATTTAAATAACACTAATTCCCTTTAATAAAGTGACGGATAGATTGCACTCCGATTATTCTTATATCGATGTGTAATTTTGTCAATATTTACAACTTACTTGAGAAGAATTTGATAGCTTTTTCGCAATTCAAAGTTACTCTAGTCTATAGTACTGGTGTACATTGTCCCATAATGTTTGAAACAAATTTAAGTCCTTCAACCTAGACTTGTCATCTCCATAATAGTCACAGATCAAGAACTAAGGGATTCTCCAAGTACATTTTTAATTCATTACTCATTATTTCTGACACTGACATTTATCTGCCAGTTACAAATAATTTAAATTATCAACTATTTTTCATGGCATTCTTTCGGCTGTCAAATTTATTACAACAGATTATTTTATATATTATACTTCTTTTATCTCTAAATCTATGGAATATATAATAAAATATTTAAATGTATCAGATAGAGAATTTAATTTTCTTTAATATTACCATGAAAAATTTTCAAAAAATAATATTTAGATTTTTTTTCAAGAATCTTCTACTTCCGGTTGTCCAATTATTACCAAAACCTTTTCAGATCTTCCCATGAATGTCCGATTGGGAAATACGTTGTTAAACAAATTTTAAGTCTTATAGTTTTTGAGTAACCGTCCTTCCAACATCCCACACACACACATCCACACACACACACACAGACATCATCGTAAAAATGTTAAAATCGGATTGTAGGGACCTTAAAACGTGCTTATTCAATAAAATCTGGATATGCGATTTTTAGCATGAATCCAATACCTCTCTTAGCGAGAGGTAAAAAATCAGCAAAAGTTTGGCTATAAATGAGTTGATAGCTCCAAATTACATATAGTACAGGTATAATACAAAATACTGTCAACTACATTTGACTAAACGGTTAACTTTAAATCATAAAATTACACTAATTCCAACAACGAAACACCAGGTAATGTTTTACAGCGAGAAAACTATAACCACAATCCTTCTAGGATTTTAAGTTCTTCCCTCATAACAATATAACAACAACAAGGGAAGATCGATACGATAGTGACGGCGGATGGGGCAGGCTGCTGGGCTCTCCGCAGAAGAAGGTGTCCCCAGCAATGAAGACTCTTACAGAACAGAGTCATTTTTCGTGCTTCGTCGCGTTCTCGAGCTAGACTCTAGCTCAAGAACGCGAGACTCTAGCTGCTAGAGTCTCGCGAAAGTCTCGCGAGAGTCATGGGAGACTGGTTGTAAAACCAAGCGCTTGCGCACTGCGTATTTATGTCACAGTTTAACTGCAGGTGATAATTTCACATTAGTACCAGTTGTACCTTCGTTCGTGTATTTGCAGTGATAGAACTTTAACTAAATAAAGAGAAAAAATAATAAATTCTGGTTCCCAAATTATTTCAATAGAACATATTTATTCATTCAGTCACCATAAAATGTGATTTGTTACTAAATAATTGGATTTGCTTCTAAAATAACTAATTTATCATCAAATTGTGATCCCGAATCTATTTCAGTATAAACATCTGTTCATGCATTATTGTAATCAACAAAAATAATTAAACACTAATTTTTTTAACATCCCTAACTATTAAGGACGGAAAGAACTCTATTATCTGTGGTTTTAACTGGGACGAAGGAGGGGCAGAAATAGACTCTAGACAGTCAAAAAATATAGTGGATTCATATGATTTTCACATTTGTACATTTGCCGGTACATTTTTCGTTGAATTTGCGAATCAAAGCTATAAAATTACCAACGCTTTTTTATTGCAAGACACTCGCGAGATTCTCGCGAGATTTCTCGCTTTTCGTAATTGTTAATATTGTTATATCGATCTCGCTTCGAATCTTAACCGCAATCTCGCTCTCGTACTCGTCTCGCATAACGCAACGAGACGAGACGAGATGCGAGAGTACTCTCGCCTCGCCGTGCATCACTAGAAGGCATACAATTATTATTGAAAAATACAAACATACACAAAGTATAGACAGAGTACAAAGACTATGAAGAATAGCCATAATTAGAATGAGGTGAACGTACAGAACACTAAGCAGTTTTGACGAAATGTCGTAGTAGGATTTATGACCGTGAAATTAGAAACATATCATTACAAAATTAATTATTTTATTAGTAGTGCAACTAGGTTTCAATTAATATAATAAAAATTCTACTATATGAGTTGGATAAAATATCCTATTTAAGTACGTTGATTTTTTGCAAATCAGCAACATTTATGTAATTAAAAAATAATAATGCATACGAGTAGAAGTATGAATCCTGTTAGTATATGTTGTAAAATAATTCTGAGCCGTGAGAGTTCATCTTTCGCGCATGCGTGCGTTAGGCTCGACTCGGGTTATGAACTTGTTGGAAACTTCGCAATATCAGAGCAGTTATGATTGTTCAGTATTTGAAATAAAGTCGAAAGCAGATGAGAGACTCTCACGAACCAAGGCAAAGATGATAAAAGTTCAAATTGATTCGCTGCCATTACGCCATAGGCACACAAAAACTCTCATCTCAAATTTGTTTTGCAAACACGTTCCTAATTTCACCGGAACAGCCCTGGGTAATGGGCTTACGCATAAAACAATTCTAGAAACTGATACCACTTTCAAGAGAGGATTTTTTCCACGCTTCTATTTTTTCCTGTTCGAAGTTTTGTAAATTAATTTAAGATTGACTCCGTCTCAGTAAAAGTCATTTTAAAGTATGATTACTTTCTTAATTAATGTTTTCTTGATTCGAATGATAAACTTTATAATTAATTTGTGTTATTGTAATAGAAATGCTTATTGTAAGGAAAATAATTGTAAGAAAACAATTCTGAAAAAAACTACAAGAACTTGAAAATAAACTTTAAATGAAGTTGATTTATAATTAACCTGAAGACCCAGGGATCAATGTTGATCATAATTTTAATAGTAGATTGATTATCAATATTTTCTGTAAATAAAAATTCAGAAAAGAATAATAGCAGTATTCATCAAAAGTTTTCTATATTTCAATAAAAATTTAATAATAGATGATGTCACAATGCTGAAAAAATAGGACTCGTTGGCAAAATCGACAATAAATAAATTTAAAATTTCATCAGTAATAGATAATGTAGAATTGTAAAGTAACTATTTTCAATTAACTCTACAGGGACGCGCGCAGTTTCCTAGACCGGTGCAATATACACTTTAATTTATTTCAATTGTTTCTGACTGTAATGACCAGAATTTTCAATAGCTGCCTGATTTTTAGACCGTGCATCAGCACAAAGTATCATGTCAAAGCGAATGTACATAATATTTTTTTGACTGTTTTCGGTGTGTCAGACCGGGCCGCCATTTCAAGTCACAATTCGTTTGCCCTTATTATTGTTGTGATATATAAAAATAGATTGTTTTCGCGATCTTTATATTATTTTTATCATTTAAAAATTTCATAATATCATACTTTTAGTAGACATTTTACATGAACTTCTACTTGTATGAATAGATATGGATAATATCCCAAAATCAACGTATAAAAGGAAAAACTGATTACATATATCGTGTGCATTTTAAAAATGAAAAGAAAAATACATTATTATTAATGGGATTTTTCAAAATTCCTGTGTTAGGAACTTGTGGTAATATTATGAGAAGATTGTCATCGCAAAATAAATTAATCTGAGTTTTTCAGAGTTTTTTATCGATTATATTATTTTCATAATTTTTTTAAGTTCATTTTAAAATTATAATTAAATAATATAGTGCCATATTCAAAAGCTTCAAAAAATGTACTTGTTCTATTCGTTTCTATTAATTTGCAAAACACCCTGTATGATGATCTGAAAAGAAAGCTAGAGGTTGACTATAAAAAAGAAATCGAATGTTTTTTTTTAATTTTTACTTCCCGCTACCCTTGGTAAGGGAGGTACAGTAAAATTTTTGAAAGATGTTCGATCAAGGTCATCTACAAATTGTATGAAATCAGATTTTTGCTCCGCCCATTATGACAAATTCAGTAGTGTCGTTTGCTTAGTTTTTGAGGATACGTAAGACACTACAGTTATTTTATTTTTATAAATATATATATATCAGTAAAAGCATTCAAAATTCAAAAATAAGTCAACTGGTAAGTTTATAAGCAAATGTAAAACCAAATATGTTAAAAATAAGATAATGACATAATGTCAGTGTCAGTGACTCTGACAGAAAGTAACGTTATACGTACGGCTATGAATCGAGGTAATGTATCTGAATTAATAAATAAACTTACGTTACAGAGAATGTATTATCAACAACGAGCATCGTTTAAAAATGGAATGTCCTAACTTAGTCGAAACAATGTGAATTTTTGAAAGACAAGCGTGTTATATCCATCATTATCGCACACTCTTATAGTCTTTGCAAAAGAAAGAGATAAATGTATGCTTATTTGTTAATTCGTTCGTGATACAGATAACCTTGATCGGACATCTTTCAAAAATTTTACTGTACATAGTTGGAGCGCATTTCAAGAACTACAACACTCTCGTTCATCTCTATTACTCAATTGTTCGCTCGCAATTAGAATTTGCTGTTGTATGTTGGTCCCTTCATTACCAAATATATATTAACAGAATTGAAGGTATTCAACGTAAATTTATTTCAGCTTTAAACTGGAAATTCCCAAATAATGCTGTCTCTCTAGTTACTTTACAAAAACGTAGTGAAGTACTAGATATGACATTTTTATACAAAATTGTAAATAATTATATAGACAGTCCCATTTTTTTAAATAAAATATCTTTGCGTGTACCTTCCTATTCCACTCGTTCTGTTGAAACGTTCTCTAACAAAAAATATAAAACCAACGCAGCTATGTTTTCTACTATGAATCGATTAATGTGTACTTTTAATAATATGAGTGCTATTTATAATGTACCTGATATTTTTAACTGTTCGCTATTTACGTTTAAATCTTTTCTAAAATATGTTTTTTCACGTTCCTTTTCTAATCGTTAGATTGTATTTTTTGAATTCTCCTTATGTTGTTATATAACTCTGTCTAGCTAGAAATTTCTATATGTCCTGTATATTGTTAATGTGCTTTACTATTATTGGGCCTTGGCCTGTTGTACAGCCTACTTTCAAAATAAATAAATAGTTTCCAGCATTAGTAAATATACAGGTATGTATATAAATAATAATAATAGTAATTATATTATCACGGCATATTACCCATTGCCGGGTGTGCTAATCTGCTTTGTACACAGATTTTGGTAATGATGATGTCATATTTGTATCGTGCGTATGTTTACCAAACGTCGCCACACGGGCAATCATTTCTGGCGTGGAGATTGCACCACAGGGGTCAATTGTGTGCCATTAAAATTCAAAATATTTGGCATTGGTGGTGATTGAATCCCTTATAGGTATATGTATTTAAATTAATAAAAATTAAACGGCAGGAGGTATTGTGCTGGTCACATCAGATTTTTTAAGGGTGGAAATGTAAACAATGTGAGAACATTGATTTTATATAAAGTAATAAATACACATATAAAACGAATAAAACCATTTTGAAAAATAAATCAATTCTTCATATTCTGTGTTTCGTAGGGAAATATTCCCTATGCAGGTTTGCACAGTGTTTTTCACACATGCATCATCTCGAAACAGGCCTACCAAGCTCGCAGCATTGATTTATTATTCCCCTGCTTAGCGAACAAACCGCTGCGTGTACCTATATGGCTGAAGCCGCGGCTGAAATATGAAAATCCTGTAAAATTTAATGCCAAGTGCGATCATTCCGTTATAGCGTTGTCACGCAGGGTGAAGAGAGATCTCTTGATGGTAATTACTTTATTGTCGAGTTATTTTATATTTGTTGACAAGCGACGGTTAAGTTGAGGGGATGTTATGTGTCCGAGGGGTGAATTTACAACTTTTAGAGTGTTTGAAATGCTTGTGGTTTTATTATTATTGTTTTAGGAACACTAGTCATAATTGATATAAAAATATATATAAATAAAATTACACTAATTAAAATCAGACGAAATATACTTGTTTATTAAAATAATTTGACCCTTATTTAAAAGTAATATAGCATTTCATTAAGACTTCAAACATTTTTTTAAGTTCGGTCCCGACCAGCACCAAAACTATGTTGAATTTTAAATGGCAAAAAGTGATCCCTGTGGTGCACTCTCCACCCCAACAATGAGTGTCCGTAAGATGACGCCTACTAAATGCATACATGGTAAGAATATGTCATTATCATTATCTAATAAATGTAACATAAGTTTTCTAACAAAATTTTAAATGGACGATACGGTGGTTTAAGGAAAGTATATTGAATCTGCTTGTTAATACTATAATTAATATAGCTTTAACATTCAGGTTTAATGTAGAGCTACTGGCCTCTTTTCTTCTAGACGACGAAGTTTAGTTCTGGTTTGCCCCATGAGTCTTTAGCGCCTTTTAAAATTTATTTTGTTTGCCTGTTTAAGAATCCTTCTCCTTTTTGGGGCTCCTAAAGATTTCTGTATATTTTTCTTGTAAGTAACGCCCAAAAAGTTTCAATATAGAACATAAAGTGAAAGCAAACATTTCAGATAAAATAATGTTGTGTACAGTAATTTCGGAAGCAGGCGTCTCTAGTGAGTACATTGGATGTGTTAGAGGTTTATACACAAAATTGCCAGCAGTAGTTACTTGATATCATCAATATACATCATTTAAACGAAGATATTAAGTTTTGGTTTGACCCAGCTTCACGACATTATGCCCGAAGAACATCGCAGGATTTTTGAAAAAGTACGGCAAATTAATTTTAAAACCCACCAAACACTCATGGAGCAAGGCAGAACTAAACTTCGCCGTATATAAGTGAACTCTTTACATGAATATGAAAGCTTAAGCTTTGTTAATAATTGTAGTAATAAGCCGATTAAATTCCTTAAACCACAATATCGACCATTCGAAATATTTCCGAAAATTTATACATACGTACAAACAGAGCTGGGTAATACTGAAAGTATTACTTAAAGTACATTGTGTACTTTAAATACTTTACTTAAAGTACTTTTGTCAAGAGATACTTACTACTGCTATTGAAAGCAAAATTTATATGTACTTAATACTGTAAGTTAATTACATTTACTGTTGTTGTAAGGGTATTAGGAAACTGATTTAAATTGTAAGTAACCACGAAAGTGATGATGTAAAATCGAGCTGGAAATATAAAAAGTCGATGGCATGCGGTTTTGTGTAAATTAACTATAGATATAGACATCATATAGGTATAATCTATAATAATGTCTTGAAATTACCTTAAACTGCTATTTTACATTGATGTTTTCGAGCAAAAAACGCGCCAATTTGAAACAAATATTGTACTAGTCTATTTTATGTAATAACACGTAATATATATTTATTTTGTCATATGTGTGTCATAATTTTTTGCCCAAAATAAAATATTATATATATATATATATATATATATATATATATATATATATATATATATATGGAATGGAGAAAAAGTCGTTAGAGGTGTAGTATTATTTATTTTCTAAAAAAAATAATTGTTTCGGTCAATAATTATTCTTACCATTGCCTAAAACAATATGAATAGATTTTATTGTTGAACAAAATATTGATTTTAAATAAATAAAATATATGTACTTGTACTTAGTACTTAAGTACATTGTAAAAAGTACTTTAAGTACTACTGATACTTATACTTTAAGTACTTTTCTTGAAGTACTTAATACTTAGTATTTAAAAACTTTTTTAGAGTACTTATCCCAGCTCTGCGTACAAAACAGATTTGCACACCCAGGTGCGATGAGATACCTAATATTATATTATTAATAATGTTGAAATTTGTTTTGTTTACGGAAACATAAATTGATTCTTTCATATTAACAGGTACAGAAAAAAATAGGACGTCGAAAAATCAAGTAAAATTTCTTCTATAAGATTTTCGGACGACAACCGTTCATTTGCGGTAAGTTGCATTCAGGTGCGTTCATACATTCGGGCGCTAGGAACAGCTTACCCGGTATGTTTGGATCAGTGTTCACAGCTGAACCGGTTTGCGAGCCGAGTCAGCTATTTGCTCACTATTTCTGTCTCTTTTTATTATGTCATTTTCTTTTGAAATGTCAAAAGTCAGAAATGTCGGTCTATATGTCAAAAAGGGATTTTTTCGTTGCCTGTTTTTGGACATTTCAATTATGGATAAACTATCTTTCTCTGTTAATTGAGATATTGTAGAAATATGCGATACTGTGAAAGTAACGAATTTATTACGAAAATGTAAGTACAGAATAAAGTTTCAAAAATGAATTAAATTAATAAAGATTTGTTTGTAGATGATACTTAGGCTATAAAATGTATTATGAAAACCTCTAGGAATAATGAAGCATGTTGAAGATTCAGCAATTCAAATTATCGCTTGTTGATATTAACGTGTCGCCTTTAGATAGATATCATTGCGTTTTCAAAAGGAACCGGAATAAAACCTCCACTATATTTTTAAATGTGTATTAATGGTCCTATTTCGTCAAATTCTTCAGTATATTAGATACATGACAGATCAACACAGTATCATTCTTTTTATTAAAGAATATAAATAATATAATAATTATTTAACACAAGAGTATTTAATTCATCCTCCAGTTCTAAATATAAGCACAATTTAATTTTCTTATTGAAGTGCATTTTACCTGTCAGACACTATTTTTGACAGTTTTACATGTCGCAGAATATACATAACCACCAAGCACGATGCCAAGTGAACCAGACGATTTTTGGCGCCACTACTAACGATATCATACCGTAACTGACCGTGACTAATCCTAGAAAGTGAACGATTATGTCGCCCGAAATCGCCGTATGTTGCTTGAATTTGGCTTTACAATTATGACATTTGACACTTTGATTTGTCAAAAATTGAATTGTCGAATCGAAGTAAAAAATGCCTCGAATTAGTGATATTGTGAAGTATTCGGTAATTGTTAGAGCGGAAGAAGGAATGCCGATGAGATAAAATTGCCCAGCGCTATAATTAATAAAAATTCTGTCATTAACATTTTAAATAAGTGGAGATATGAAAGTAGAATAGGAGGGAATCCTGGATAAAAGCGACACAGAGTATCAACTGAAGAAGAAGCCAAAATATTAGAACCCGAAATGCCCAAGAACTACTAGAAATATTTAATAACGCATGGGAAAATGTTGTTACCGTCAAATATTGTATGAATTTAGTTAATTCCATGCCACGCAGACTGACCGAAGTTATGAAATGGTGCAATGATCAAGTATTAGAAAAGTTGTAGTTTTTAAATAATTTTAGTAAATCGTTTCCTAAATTGAATTATTTTGTTTAATGTTGTTGAATTATTTACTTGCATTCAAATTACAACACTTCTGAGGTTGCCAAGGATCAGTTTACACTAGAAAAAATATTGTCCTATTTTTTCTGTCCATCACTGTACGTAGCTATGTGAAACGAATTATTGATTCTATTTTACAAATTTTCTTGAATATATGGAATCAAATCTATAGAAACTTCTGTTGGGATATTTGTGAAATATTAGTTCAAATCTACCATCCTAGTCAGAAACGTTATTTCAGTGAAAAGTAGATCAAGTTTTGTGTTGCAAAGAACGTTGCATTTCAACAAATAATTTTTCTTGTGTTATTTTCAGCATCTACGTACAATATTTTCACAACATGATGACATTTTTATACGTTACTTTTGCTAATAGTATCTTCCTTGAAATAGACAAATGATTCCCCGCACTAGAGTTTTGTTAGCTTTTTTGGCATGTCATTTTGAAGAAATATTAGCGAAACAGCATTACGTTCAGTTTGCGGGAACGTTTATGAATCATTCATACTCTCTGTTTACGGAATTTTACGCTAAATATATCATAACGGGAACATGAAACAAAAATGTAATTGCCAACGCAAATAAGGTACCTATAGCAGAGAATGGAGACTTATAATTTTAAGACAAATTCGAGTGTAATTTAACCAGAATAAGATATTTTTTCTTTGTTAGTACAAATTTCCAATTTTTATTTTTTTAATACTTTCTGATAAATATGAAGCAAATACTTTGGATATTATTCGAATTTCGAACTTTTTCTGAAAATCTTTAATATTTAGCTACATCTTTTTGACATACTCGTATTTATATTAACAGGGATAAATAATTTTATGTTAAATACTAATTAAATATATGTAAAATCCGTTTCAACGACATGATTCCCACGTCATCAATCGTATCAATACGCCAAGGGCGAGAGGGAATTGATGACGTCATGTTGTCGGGTGTAATCGGGCGAAACCATCTGATTTCCGTAGTATTCATACAAATCAAACCTAAAAACTGAAAGTATTGGTATAACTTATAATATTATTCATTATTCATCAAAATTCGAAGTAAGATATTAACTTCGTAATAATAAATCAGTTGAATAATTATGATGTAATGTCAAAACTGACAGTATAAATATAACCTATATTGTGTTAGTTTTGTTATTCATCAAAAATCGAAGTATAAATAGTTATTTAGGAATAATAAATGAAACGAATAAATAAGATATTATATAAATGAATAAATTATACCTCTTTTTACTGTCTAAAAGCAATATTCTGCAATAATTAACAAAACTACCAACACATAACGAAACAAATTATCGATGCCAAAATTATCTTATCACATGATTGAAATAATGACATGAATGTTCAAATAATTCAAATTCAAAATGACATTTGTTACCGTGGTTACAAAACAGTTCCTTTTCATTTTTTGCCATCGGTTGGACGGAGATAGCGTATACCCCTCTAAAACACGGACGATAGTGAGATAGCAAATAAAGTCTCATATATGCCATGTATGTACGACAAAGATGTTAGATAAAAGATTAGTAATTCTTACATCAAAAAAGACGTGGGGTATAGAGTGTATATAAATTTAAGACAAAATTCTAGATAAAACTTATATAAGTATACCATTTTTGTTTTTTAATATCTTTGTACATGCAAAATAATTAATTTTTATTTTTGACATTTACTAACAGTCATTGTTATTTTAAATTATGAGATCGAAGTTGTAATATTAGCAGGAACATCGACACGATACATAAACAAATGGAAGCAGATTTTTTTTTTGTTTTTCAATGATTTATAATTTATTTATATTCTTTTGTTTGAAAGAGTAAAAATATATGTTGTGGTCAGTATGTGTACATTGACAGAGGGCGGTACCATATTTAAAATTCTGTTTTTGAGTGTAAAATAAAAAACTGCCTATCTAAGTTTAAAATCAATTAATAAATAATACGTAGAAACATGTGAAAAATTTATGGACACCACCGGGATTTTTCATAAAATATTTCTTCGTATTTAATTAATTAATCGTTTACGCTTCACAATATTATAATAATAACTGTATAAAGATATTAAAATATATAATAAATAATATATTTCAAACAGTTATGGCTTTAGAAATTAAAGTGATATAGTGGCAATCTCAGATTATTTCACTTTGAAAAACTCTGTTTCAATAAAATCACGTAAACAGTGAAATACATAAGGAATTAATATCTGTTTTGTCAGTATGCTTTAAGAATAAATATTAAGATTTCAAAAAAAACACTAAATGGATTTCGATTTATTTGCTAATTCATTCTCAGTTCACATCAACACGTTGTATGTGAACTTGCTAATGGAATGCGAATTAGATTCGCAACTTAAATTAAAAAAAAAATTAAGTGACTTTATTAGACTTTTATAAGTTCAGACAAATGCAAAATATTCAGCACTTCGTGAACATGTTCTGTTCATGACATCTCTTTTGGGCCGAAGGGAAGAGTGGAGCAAGACGACGAACGGAGCAAGACAACGATTTAAATTTTTTTGACAACAAAAACCAGATTTGTGAAAAGTGATTCAGTGTGGTTGTACCATGCGCAAA
Source organism: Harpalus rufipes (assembly GCA_951394225.1). Classification (NCBI taxonomy): domain Eukaryota; kingdom Metazoa; phylum Arthropoda; class Insecta; order Coleoptera; family Carabidae; genus Harpalus; species Harpalus rufipes. The sequence goes on from OX596283.1 coordinate 40,234,986, forward strand.
ATGGTGGTACTGGTGTCAGTTTCAGTGGAGGTAGAAGCAAAGAAAGTTTTTCACAAGCAGTGTTATAAATTCGTCAAAATAAGGAATTTTCAGCAGCCCAAATATAATTTCTGATTGAATAATATATTTAAATGTATTCTGTACGATATGAGGAAGACAAGCATACTTTAATTTGCAAATTATGTTTTAATTTACACTTTTTATATAAATTTATATTTTGAGGTTACCCGTGAGGCAAATTGAAAAGGACGAATTCGTCACCATGTGGGAGAAGCGCGAATTTGAAAGATGTCCGATCAAGGTTATGTGCGAATTGTATGAATTCAAATTTTTGCTCCGCCCATTCTGACAAATTCAGTAGTATCGTTTGCTTAGTTTTTATGAAGGTACATAAGATACTAGTGTTAGTTTATTATTATAAAATTATATGTTACTATAAAAGCACTCAAAATTCAAAAATAAGTCAACTGGTAAGTTTATTAACAAATGTAAAACCAAATATGTAAAAAATAAGATACTGCCAGATGACCTTGATCGGGCATCTTTAAAAAAAATACTGTATGTATGTTGAAGAAAAAGGATGAGAAAAAATTAAAAAGAAATGCGTGTCAGGTGAACTACTAATTATTTCAACAAGACAAACATTTTATGCATTGGTTGCGAGGTATCTTATTATGATTCTCCATTTGAGGAATGGATAAAGTGTGATTAGAGTTAATCCTGCTGGCATTAAGATTACACAGACAACAAAAAAATAGCCCGATTCAAATGTGACGATTGTGCATAACTGTCATCTTACCCCAAAACGCTCATCATTTTGCCCTACCAATAATTTATTATTTTTGTCTGCCGTGACTTTTAAGTAAGGAAGGTATTGATTTTAGTAAAAAAAAACGATAGTGCGTTTCTAATGAATTAGCACGTTTTGGGATCTCTAGAATAAGAATTTACTATTTTTACGATGATGTATGTATGTATGTATGTATGTATGCGTGTGTGTGTGTGCGTGTGTGTGTGTGTGTGTGAGTGTGGGTATATGTGACGATCGTTCCGAATCACATAACTTCAATACCACGATTCGTAATAATAGACCCATATGCAGACGTGATTAGATTTTCGTTTTTCTCTTGAAAAAGCGCAGTTAAATATAATTTATTGACATTTAATGTTATTATAAAGCTTAAAGAGTATATTATTCTCTATACGATTTGATTGCATTTTATACTTGATATTCAATAGATATAGTTGAATTATAAAGATACCTATTAAATTTTATAAATCAGCCAGCTATGTTAACTGCTGATATATTCAGGTAATCCAAATTGACATGTCAGTATCAATGAAAAGAAAATGAATATAGCTGGGATGAAGATGTTGAGATAGATGTTGGGGAAAAACACAAATATAGGATAAGGAATGAGATAAGGGAAATAACTCGAGTGCTAGAAATTTCTAGAAAGATACAAGAGAGACCGATTATGTTGATTTGAATGTCATGAAGAGAGATGAAAGATATTTTGGAAGAAGAATGAATAGCTTAGTAATATAAGATAAAATAAACAAAGGAAGACCAAAGATAAAATTGAAGGATTGTATTGCGAAAGACTTGCGAGAAAAGGAACCGAATAAGGACGACACACAAAACAAAAGAAGAAGAAAATAAAAAATAGCGACCCATAAAGAATAGAAAAAGCTAAAGAAGAAGATATCAGTGTCAAGTGCAATTTAAATAATTTTACTGGAAAGCAAATGTACGAGTATGTATGGAATTTGTACATAATACACAGGATTGAAGGAAGGTAATGTGATGGCCACCAGATTTATTAAACAATATTTTGAATAATCATTTATTTCTTGTTTATATAATAGATAATGTTTAATTAGTATTAATACAAGCTTGCGTAAACAATGTAATGTGTTTCTGTTTTACAAGAGTCTTTCCTTAAGCTCGTAATCTTGCCCCATTCTCCCCTACCAATCAGAAGACTTGTTTTGAAAATTGCATGTAAACACTTTCACGTTATTTTGACTGAAAAGTGAAACAATTTTCAAAACTCCATGTAAACTTAGTATTAGACAGACGCTTTGGAATAGCCACTACTAGATTTAGATAAATGCATTTGTATCGAAAAAAATCTGTTGTGGCCAGCACAATACCTTCCGTCATTCTCGTGTATAATGTATAAATTCCATAATTTTTCTTACAAAAGATTCTAAATTTCCAGTAAAATTATTTCATAAACAAACTATTCAAATTGCACTTGACACTGGCATCTTCTCCTTCTTTAGCTTTTCCCATTCGTTAGGGGTCGCTATTTTTGCATGTCGTTCTCATTCAGTTCCTTTTATCTCAAATCTTCCGCAATACAGTCCTTCCATCTTATCTTTGGTCTTCCTCTCTTTCTTTAACGTCCAATTACTAAACTATTCATTCTTGTTCCAATATAATTCTTCATTTCTCCTCATGATATGTTCAAACCAATGTAATCGTCTTTCTTGTATCTTTCTAAAAACTTGTGACACTAGAGTTATTTTCTTACCGTATCTTTCCGTGTATTCCCCAATATCTACTTCAACATCCTCATATCTGCCACATTAATTTACTTTTTATTGATACTGACATCTGTCAATTTGAATTATATGAATATATTACTAGTTCCCAAATTTGCCATAGCTGGCTGAATTATAAAATTTAATTTATTTAATTTAATTAAAATTCTTTAACTCTGTATCTATTGAATATGAAGTATAAATTGTAATCAAATCGTATAGAGACTAATATTTACTTTAAGTTATAATAACGTTAAATGTCAATAAATCAAATTTAACTGTTAAATCTTCAAATGAGACTACTTCCGGTTGACTAATTATAACCAAAATCTAATCAGTTGTTCTTCTGGATGTAAACTTGAGGAATGCGAAAAAATTATAATTTTTGGAATCGTGGTATTAAAGTTATGGAATCCGGAAGTTTTGTCACACACACACAGACACACATACATACAGACATCATCGTAAAAATGGTTAAATCGTATTATATGGACCCTAAAACGTGCTTATTCAGTAAAAACTCATCATTGAATTTTTTGACCAAAGACAATACCTTCCTTACCTAAAGGTGACGGAAGGTAAAAACAGACAAATTGTTCACATTAATAATATTATTTTCGCATTTTTTTTATGAAAAGTAAGTCATATGCACAAAACATACATAATTGCGAAGACAAACAAAGTTTAGTTGGTTAATTTGCGGGATTTTTAAACCCTATAGCATATGATGAAAATGTAGTTTAACATGAGTATTTCGCGAACGAGTAAACAAACCCTTTCTCGTTGTTGTTTGAGCAAGAGGAAACACGCCTATGGCGGAGTTTCCTTGCTGCAATGCAACAATGACAGTTATAACACTTGTGACTGATTACCGGACGTTTTTGTCGTGAAAAGCGACTCAGCTAGGAGTAGAAATCGTAGTTAGCGCCAAGTTGAATGATATACTGCTGTGAAATGCATGTACGCGGAAACTATACCCGTGCCTTGCCTGTTTATAACTCGCATAACTCTTGTAAGATTATAATTTCATTTGGTCCGTTTGCTTATTATTATGGGGCGGGCGTGCTAGTGGATTTACAATATGTGGATTACAAGCGATTATACGTGGACACATTTTCATTTTGTTGCCGTGAAATTAATTTTAACCGTACAATGACTATGTGTGTGACGAGGCTGTGTGTGTGTGTGTGTGTGTGTGAGGACTTGGTATGTGTTATAAACAGTATGAAATTAATAGGCGGTTTACACATTTTGAACGTTAGCTCTCAGTTCCTCTAGTGACAGTTGTGAAGGGAAAACATAAGAAAAACATGAACAATATGAATTTCTGCCTGATGATTAACATTATATTCGCCAAATCTATAATGAATAAAACTGTACCAAAAATATAAAATGTTCTATTTTTTGTATAATTCCAATTCTATTTTTTGCCTGAAAGTACAGAATTTGATTTGTTCCAGTAATTTGTATTATATTTCTATCTATCTGTCTATCGCACATGTTCGCATAGTAGGTATATATAGAGGCTGTTCACTTTAAAGTGCCACCATTACTATCTCGAGAACTATAAGAGCCTCAAAGACGGTTAAATAGGCAAATAATTTGTAGTTCAATAGAGAAATTTAAAGGGACCTAACATTTTTATTTTTAAGGAGAACGTATATTTTTTATTTGCTCATTCGTTAGAGAATTTAATTCTGAATTCAGTCATATAATATTTTTATAGCCGTACATGACCTTTTTTGAGAAAATTCATTTAAAATTTTATATTAATTTGATTAAAATATGCTTGTAATAAGGGTGACGAATGAAAAAAAAATAATACGTATTAATTTTTTTAAATAGAATATTTTTTAGAATATTTTGTCTGCGTCGACATTTATAATCAATTAAAAAAACAAAATAATCATTTCTTTCCGTCAGGGCCGAGGTCAGGGCACTCTAATTCAATATGAAAAAATAACAAGTATTTATTTTGTTTATTGGTGGCACTCTTATTATAGCCATATTTTAATCAAATTAGTAAAATTTTCTAGACATTTTTCTTTAAAAAAATCGTAATGTAAGGTTATAAAATTTTATATGACTGAATTCAGAATAAAATTCTCTAACGAATGAACTTATAAAAAATATATCTTCTCATTTAAAAAAATCTGTTGTGGCCAGCACAATACCTTCCGTCAATCCTGTATACAATGTATAAATTCCATACATAATTTTTCTTGCAAAAGATTCTAAATTTCCAGTAAAATTATTTCATAAACAAACTATTCAAATTGCACTTGACATTGACATCGTCTTCTTCTGTAGCTTTTTCCATTCGTTAGGGGTCGCTATTTTTGCGTGTCGTTCTCTGTTTCTTCAACTTCCTATTACTAAACTATTCTTCTTTTCTCCTCATGACATGTTCAAACCAATGTAATCGTCTTTGTGTATCTTTCTAGAAACTTGTAACACTAGAGTTATTTTCTTACCGTATCTTTCCGTGTCTTCACCAACATCTACTTCAACATCCTCATCTCTGGCACATTAATTTACTTTTTATTGATACTGACATCTGTCAATTTGAATTATATGAATATATTAGTAGTTTCCATGTTTAGCATAGCTGGCTGAATTATAAAATTTATTTATTTTTTAAATTCTTTAACTCTGTATCTATTAAATATGAAGTATAAAATGTAATCAAATCGTATAGAGAATAATATTTTCTTTAAGTTATAATAACATTAAATGTCAATAAATCAAATTTAACTGTTAAATCTTCAAATGAGGCTACTTCCGGGTCACCAATTTTGACCAAAATCTAATCACTTGTTCTTCTGGATGTAAATTTGAGGAATACAAAGAAATTATAATTTTTGGAATCGTGGTATTGAAGTTATGCGATCCGGAACTTTTGTCACACACACACACACAGACACACACACACACACATACATACATACAGACATCATCGTAAAAATGGTAAAATCGCATTATAGGGACCCTAAAACATGGTTATTCACTAAAAACTCATCATTGAATTTTTTGACCAAAGATAATACCTTCCTTACCTAAAGGTGACGGTAGGTAATAAAAAAGTTAGGTCCCGTATTTTGAGAACCACTAATCGAAAAAAAATCTGATCTTTAAATAGTCTTGTAAAATATAAATCTAATCGTTTTTATAACTCTTACACTTCTTAAGGTAGGAATGGTGGCCCATTTAAAATGAACAGTCTGTATATAAGTTCAAGTAAATAATAGATGTTATTTTATAAACAACTAAATAACATAAATGTCAATTTTTCAATAGGTTTGTAAATTGACAGATAGACTACTCAAGTAACATTAAAGATCTAAATTAAGCAATAATATCATCTAAACATGTTTACAATGCATATTTGATCTATTACTTAATAACTACATATAACGAAACAAAAATAAATGACCGAACAATATAAAACCAATTTGTCAATTGAGTCCTCTATAAATTTATTAGGCTAGTTAGAGTAATATGCAAGATCTAAAACGAACTCACTGTTATTAGGTAATTTTGTTATTTACTAATTTCAGCTTCAACAATAACATGTGGTATCTGCTTACCAAAAAGCTATTTTCAAAATTTATTTGCCCGCGACATACGGCCCGTTGCACAAACGTAGCTTAAATTTTAAGCGTGCCTTAAATTGGCAATATCGCACCGAAAAAATTGTCAAATGAATTATTAAGCAGAGATGGCAAAATTTCTATTCTATTTTTTTTGCTTGTATCGTTTAAAATGTAAACCTTATTGATATAACCTGGCAACAGAGAGATAAACTGAATTTACCAAATTTTTTATGAGGCACTTTAATAATTCTTACCTCTCGCTAAGATAGGTATTGGATTCATGCTAAAAATCACATATCCAAATTTTAATAAATAAGCACGTTTTAAGGTTCCTACAATCCGATTTTAACATTTTTATGATGATGTCTGTGTGTGTGCGTGGATGTATATATATATATATATATATATATATATATATATATATATATATATATATATATATATATATATTTAACTACGTATTTCTCAATTGGACATTCATGGGAAGAGCTGAAAAGGTTTTGGTAACAATTGGACAACCGGAAGTAGCAGATTCTTAAAATAATTCTTCTAAATATTATTTTTTGAAAAAAAATGTTTCTGCAAAATATTAAATAAGATTAAATTCTCTATCTGATACATTTAAATATTTTATTATATCTTTTATTGATTTAGAGATAATATAATATAATATAATATATAAAGTAATCTGTTCAAATACATCTCACAGCCCAAATAATGCCATGGAAACCAATTGAAAAATTAAAATGTTTGTAAATGACAGATAAATGTCAGTGTCAGAAATCCGGAGACATTACTGAAGATTTTTTCTTGGCTCATACATTATAATATTTCTTGTAGTATTAATAGTTAAACATTTAAACTTATAGATATATTACATATACCCTTCAGAAATACTGTCAATCCCGACAATCAATTGGAAACATCCCGAAAAATTAGAATAGGACAAAATTCGCATGACGTAAAATTGATGCCATGTGATCGCTAGGCGATACGGCAGGCAGTACCAAAATGTTAGTGACATTATTTTCACGTCATGTGATCGCTAGGCGATACGGCAGAGTACCAGCACCGGTTGAAGAATCAAAAAAGCCTGACCATGAATATACAAAGTTCACACATAATACAAGTGTCACATCTATTAAACTATACAAGAAATTGAATGACAACAAACATCTTTAACCTTGAACCCACAAAGTAAAAGCAAAACAACTGTTATTATCCAAAAATCCTCACCATTTTATTAAACCACAGCTTCAAAATATTTCAATCAATTGTAAATTTTGTTGTCCCCGAAATTGTGAGGCCCTAGGCCATGGCCTATGGGAAATCTACCTGTGCAGTAAATTCTTAAAGCTATAGAGTCAGAAAAAAAGTTAGGATATTACTTTTCAAGAGCCATTATACAGATAATACAGGTGACTGGTATTTAATCTATGTAATCTGTAATAACGCTGAGAGGATGGGTATATATTATACCTCTTATTCTTACTGCGAAACCTGCTTTTACATATACGAATCACAAACCTGTCATACTAGTCTCAAAGTACAAGTGCCGGCATTGTTATTTAATAACCACTGCAAATATGTGCATAAAAGAACATTGTCCGTAAATCTTTGCCAAATCACATTGCATTCGTTGTCACCATCCGCCGTCCAATAAACAGTAGAATTTAGTGTTCTATGAAAACATGCTGGCATTGGCTGTTGGCTAGCCTTAGAACGAAACTGGTGCTGGTGTGTTTGATATAACAAACATCTCTGGGGCTGTAGCAGCGTGTTGGGAACTGTCGAAACAGGCATAAATTTACGGTACATGACACGCATGAATTCTGTATGAAATTGCTGAAAGTAATTTGTATGGACAAGGGCGCGAGGGTGGAACATCCGAACGCTTGTTGTTAGATAGCGTGGGCGGCGTCCAGCCTGTTTACGCTGTGCAGGGACGAGATAATTCATCAGGATGGACGCTGCGCTGCAGCCTATTCAAATTCGGAATGGAATTCTTTTTGACACTGTTATATGATATAGCTCTTCTTCATTGAAATATTACTCGTGTTTCAGGTTACATGTAAATGAGTGACATACTAATCACCGACTAAGGAATATACGTAGTGACTGGGATAAAATTCTCCCTTTCCACAATGGCCAGTTCGATCCTAGTAACTCGGTTCCAGAATTGGACTCACCGTCTATGTCTATTTCTTTCGACAAGTACATTAAGTTGTAGTACTTCATCATTGTTTTTGTGTTGCAATAGATATAAACGAAGCATAGGCTAGTGTTTATGATATCATTGATATTCTGGCGCTAATTTTGAATTTGGTATTTGGCCGGGGCATCTATTCCAGACAATCGGGAAAGATGCCCTGGTTACATCAGTTGAACATGCCCCTTGTACACTGTTGACAAGCTCAGAATTTTTGAATAAAAAAAAGGAAAATGCAGAAGAAAAATGTGAAAAAGCTAAAGAAGCAACATTCACAAAATGCAAACAAGAAACAACCTAAGAATAGAAAAATATACAAGTAGATTCGGACACAGGAACAGATGAAAGTGTGCCTGATGAGGATGAACATACCGAAATATGTGAAGAAGACGATTTTGAATGTGCTGGGTGTGAAGAAAAGTACACAAATACAAAGAGAAAAGATGAATAGATACAATGTCTGCAATAAAACAATGACCCCATAAAGGTTGTTGTAAATATGAAAACCTTTGTCATTTATGAGGTAAAGTCTTAACACTGAAGAAAAAAGGAGAGATCTACATTTTTCTTAATATTAACACTAAGGTATATATGGCATTTTTGAAAGGGCATCTATCCCGAACTACTGGGGCATCTTATCCCCACAGTCCGGGGAAGATGACCAAAGCCACTTTTTAAAAAAAAAAATTAAGAGAAACTTATTTTGTTCCTTAAACTGTCTATTTTTACGTTTAAATAAAAGAATATATATATATATATATATATATATATATATATATATATATATATATATATATATATATATATATATTGACTTATCATAACCTGCTACTTTTGGTCTTTTTTCTTACATTTTGTTGTAAAAAATATCAGAACATAAAAAGGTGGGGCATCTATCCCCGTATGTTTATAATCTATATTTTAAACTAACCGAAAGACATTTGTGGAATTTTCCCACCAATTACATTCTATGTTGAAAATGTCGTATCATACTCAGAAATATAAACATTAATATTTCTTTATGCAGTTGTAAGCTAACATTATCATCACCGTAATGAAACTGTTCTGTATGTTTCCTCCATAAACTCCTCTAAAACTGCGCCCTTTGAAACAGTTTATTTCCATTTTATTGAATCGCTGCTTATCCACAAATGCACACATGAGCCCGCAGCGATGTCGCGTGCCGGGACTTATTCCCTTTTAAGTCTATTCACGGTATCATTCGCCCATCCATTTCTCCCTAGCTTCCAACCACATTCACACATAAATTCTTTTATCAATCTTACGCTATCTCGCTTCTAACACGTTCGCAACATATATATCCGACCATAGACTAGTGGTATATTACTGCAGAAATCGGAAATGTCTAAAAAATATAAACCCGAATTTTCTTGTTGATTTTAAGTCCCTCAATTCCAAAATTAATAAACTGTATATATGAGATGATATATATTTCTTTAGACCGATTCGATGAAGTATTTTTTAATTCAGCCATGTGATTATTTTATATGCTTACATAACAGAAATATTGAGAAAAATGCAATTGAAACGTAAATAAATTTGATATTTATAGTTATTATTCAGAAGGCTCTGTATGAAAAACAAAATCGGCTATTTGTCAGTTTAAATTATTTAGGATACAAATTAAATAGAACACCGTTTGTACCGTTATTAACAAATATTTGTATCATTTTAATTTAAGCTCAATTGTTTTTCATATATAGCCAACAGAAAATTGACTATAAAAATCAAATTTATTTAAATTTCAATTGATTTTTACCTTCCGTCACCTTTAGGTAAGGAAGGTATTGTCTTTGGTCAAATGATGAGTTTTTATGTGAATAAGCATGTTTTAGGGTCCCTATAATACGGTTTTACCATTTTTACGGTGATGCCTGTATGTATGTGTGTGTGTGTCTGTGTGTGTGTGTGTGTCTGTACATGTGTGACGAAAGTTTCGGATCGCATAACTTTATTACCACGATTCAAAATTTATAATTTTTTCGTATTTCTCAACATCTTACATCCAGAAGAACAACTGATTCGATTTTGGTTATAATTGGTGACCCGGAAGTAGCCTCAATGAAGATTTCACAATTAAATATGATTTATTGACGTTTAACGTTATTATAACTTAAAGAGTATATTATTCTCTATACAATTTGATTGTATTTTATACTTCATATTCAATAGATATAAAGTTAAAGAATTTTAAAAAAATTAAATTTAAAAATCAGCCAGCTATGCTAAACATATAATATATTCATATAATTCAAATTGACAGATGTTAGTATAAATAAAAAGTAAATTAATGTGGCAGAGATGAGGTTGTTGAAGTAGATGTTGGGGAAGACACGGAAAGATAGATAAGGAAATAACTCTAGTGTTAAAAGTTTCTAGAAAGATACAAGCGAGATGATTACATTGAGTTGAAAATGTCATGAGGAGAAATATATAGGAAGAATAAATAGCTTAGTAATAGAAGGTTGAAGAAACAGAGGAAGACCAAAGATAAGCTGGAAGGATTGTATTGCGGAAGACTTGAGAGAAAAGAACTGAATGAGAACGACACGTAAAACACAAATGAGTGGAAGAAGAAAATAAAAAATAGCGATTCCTAACGAATGGGGAAAGCTAAAGAAGAAGAAGATGTAAGTGTCAAGTGCAATTTGCATAGTTTGTTTATGAAATAATTTTACTGGAAATTTAGAATCTTTGGCAAGAATATTTATGTATGGAATTTATACATAATACACAGGAATGACGGAAGGTATTGTGCTGGCCACAACAGATTTTTTTCAATATTTTTGTTATGTAAGCATTTAAATTAATCACATGGTTGAATTCAGAAAACAATACTCTATCGAGTAAACCTGAGAAATACATATTATCCCATTTAAAAAAAATATAACTTTGTAATGTAACTTGAGAACCACTGGTTTAAAAAAACAGTTGAGATAATATTTAAGTTAATTGCATAAGTTATATTTGTAATATTTCATATTTTGTTACAAACAAATGATCAATTTGTTATCGCAGCCTATCTGATATGGCTTACCAGATTATTTATTCATAATTTTCTCTTACGGTTTGGAATTTATTTCTTCAATAAAAATTAATTTCGACAATATCGTTGAATTCGTAATTTCCAAATATACAAAAATATATAGATGTCCCATTTAAAATATGAAAGTTAATGTCATTTCATACCAAATCCCATGATTTGTGAGCCCAAATATATAAAGAGAATTAAAAACTAATTATCAATAAAAAAAGGTATTTTGAGTGGCCCGTTTTTCAGTGTCATCCTATAACATTGTCTTACAGTATTTTATTGTATCTTTACTAATAAATTTTATATATATATATATATATATATATATATATATATATATATATATATATATATATATATATATATATATATAATTGCGAAATCAAATTCAGTATTATCTTCATAGTACTACATTAAGTAGAATCATAATATGAATTTTATGTCATACAGGAGACTATTAAATTCATTTGATTGTTCCTGTTATTAACCTCGCAATAAATTTAATGATGCTTTGACATTAAAACTAGCAACAACAATAATTTATATGATTTCTGATTTTAAATTTCTCCATCAAAACAAACTCGTTTCTTTATTTTCAAACTACAAGAATTATTTAGAAACTTGGTAATGTACATTCATAACGATTTTTGTTGGGTGGGTATGATTACAACCGAACCGTAATTTTATGTATAAAGTTGAGGAGTGTTAAAATTACAACTAACATTAATTTTACCCTTTTTTGCGCTCCAGTACGTCCCATTGTAGCAAAAGTAGAGCAGGGAAATTACTCACCTGAAACAAAAGAAAATTGTAATTAGTAACAGTAGTGCCGGGAATCGCAAATATTTGTCGAACAGGAATGCATTATGTATGGATAGAATTATAACAAATATGTGCTGAATTTCCTGAGCACGACAATAGCATAAATAACTTTCACTAAGTTTTATGACTCTATAACACGATTGTGTAATCTAGCACTGAATATATTTAAATTACTCCTACAATGTTGTACAGGGTGTTTCAATGAATTTCCCTAATTTTAGTGACATGAACCTCGGCACTCAACGTTTGATCTAAAACCTGCTCGATCAAGACTCAAATTTAGAAACACAAGTACATTCTGTAATAGAAACAAAGAATGCAAGAAGACGCATAATGTGGGCTGTGACGTTGAAGCCAGAAGATAGAAAAATGGATATTCTCGTGATGAGAAACTACTAACAGAAATTGACCAAAAATGGACCATTTGAAACATTCTAAATCGCCTACGAACTCAAATAGGAATGTGTGCAATAAACTAGTACATTAACAACCACTACGGAAAATTTCGACCGCCTTTTATTTTTGAGCAGGGGCCCGATTCTTGAAATTTCACGCACACGTAAGTGGGAGAGATGCGTATGCGAACTGCATATTGGTATTCTTGAATCGAAATCGTGTGGTCGTACGCGAGAATTCCGTGTATAATTACATGCATGGGTACTGTGACGTCGCCGTCACCGCCACTCCGTAGCCCTAGCCACCGCCGCTCCGTAGCCCGCGCCGCCGCCGCGTCATAGCTGGCGCCACTGTGTCGCGCCGAATGTCCGCACGTGGCAGACTTGTTAGGACAGGTCGCGGTGACGTGATTTATTGTGCATGCTGTTTACCTCGCGAAGTGTTCTAGTAGGTTCGAATAGGTTCGAGAACTAAAGTCGCCAGGTATATAACCCGTCGCCAAAGCCAGCGAATACAGTCTGTGATATAGAAGTAACGAGTAAAGAAGTCTGATATAAATAAGCGTCGTGAATAGTTGGTGATATAAACAACAGTCGACAAGTGAACATAAATAAATGTAATTAGTGACATAAAGAGTAGTGTTAATTGTTTAAATAAATAATCTTAGTGTTTAAGTGTCTTATAATATTCTTAGTCTTTAAATTAGTGTTAATATTTGTTTATCATAGTGTTAGTTACTTTTATAATCTTTTAATTCTTTTTAATATTAATTTATCATTTAATAAACGCATTCTTTTAATTAACAATAATTGTCTGAGTTTTACACTTCACCCATATAAATAAAAACGTTACAGTATGAATCACTTGAAAGTATCATTCGCACAAGAAACTGTGTCTGCCACATTGTCACTGTCACTTGGTGTATTAGTACTTTAATCAGGTCATAAATCAAATTATGATTATAAACAATTCCGGGTACGTTTTATAATCTTATATATTGACGCCAATTATAAATCTAGGGTCTCCATACACTTTGAGTATCATTACTATAACATCCGACAAATGTGTGCTCCTGCATTGTTAGAACGATGCAATGGATTGTTAAAATAGAATTTTAGGTGCCTTTTAACGAGTTTTAAAATCCAAACCTGAGTTTGCAAAATTATTAATGCATGTTTAATATTACATAGCACTTCCATAATAATATTGCCATATTGTGTACGTGCGTACTATACGTTTAGAAAAATTATACCTATTTAAAATAATTTACGTATAATAAATTTTGAATATTGAAATTACAATACTTATGATTTATGACAGCTTTGCTGACAGCTTGATTGAGAGTGACAAATGATGAAGCATTCACGTGATACAAATGTTTCGTTTTGATTGGCTGCAACATACTACGTCCGTTTGCTTTCGAGAATCGTATACGTAGACTTCGGTCGAGTTGCGTTTGGTATTCAAGAATATTACTCATGCGTACAGCACTATTCGTGCACAAAACAAACCAAACGAATTTTGTCGCGTGCGAAAAATTCCGCATGGTTTCAAGAATCGGGCCCCTGCAGTTTAAATCTAGATTTTCGCTAATTTTGAAAATACCTCATATCTCGCTTATTGTTAAATATAAAGAAAAAATATTTAGATAATTTTTATACTGTTTTCTTACGTAGAATAACGTCATATAATTAGATTTTTTTAGACATTAATAATTTTCAAGATATAACACAAATAATATTTTTTTATATGGGAACATATGTTGACAATAAATTCATATTTTGAATTATTTTCAATTGTGTTTAACAAGTCTACATTCTACATACCTCAGTATTTTCCAAATAAGCGAAACTCAGGTTTTAGCTAGTAGTTCAAAAACAAACAGCAATCGAAAATTCCCGTTGTGCCTATTAATGTTTACTTAAATTGTTGGCCCATAAAGACCCGCATAAATTTTGTGTAGCGTGCATAATAAGAAAGTGGGAGTACCAAGTAGAACCTACTATATGTCCATTGTTTCAGTAGAAACAATGATCTAGCTGCTCCCTTGCGCCATCTTAGAAGACGAATGCACGAGAGAGGATCTGAATAAAGAAACACCATCAGCTCTAAACTGTGGTATTTTCTGGAAAATTTAGCTAGGCTACTTCTCTACCAAAGTTTTGTGGACGGTTTTCCACTGGCACGAAGGAGGAATTCTTGTCGTCCTAGCTAATGCCGAGCGATGCTTTAGGCTTAGTATATTATATTATTACCAATTTGACGATTTTATGTAAGTATATTTTATATTATGTATGTCTAAATCTATGCCATATATGGTTTGAATACGGCATATAAATCATTCACAATGATACCTTAAAAAAATTATTAAGCTCTAACTTAATTTTCGCAGCGTAATTTCAAATGTCACACAAATTACTGTTTAAAATGATAGTGCAAATTTTGTTTTTCACTGCCTAGCTGATTTTCTTATTCTGAATAAATCCAGCATTAACCCTCCCCCCCATCTGTGATTTTGATAATTTGATACGCCTACAACACTAATTAGTTTCTTCTGAATTTAAATATTGATAATCAAAAACTTTATTTGGACAATATTCCAATTAATATTTGTCCTTCTCTCCAGCTATCTTGTTCTACCCTTGCAATATGTCTGGCATTTTGTGTGGTGGTTTCCCCCTGCAGTGGGTTATCATGGAACCGACAGCGCCTAGACACGAGCCCACTGGGATCTCGGCTTCGCTCAGAAGATGGAATTTTCATAATGTTGCGAAACATCGCCACGTTAACAAGATTTCTCCCTCGGGGCGGGAATTGTCGAAAGCCAGGTGCCAATATCGCCCTGATGCAACCACAATGTCGAAAGGATAATGGCAAAGAGGAAAATAGTGCTGAATATTTTACAATATACCTACTTACAGGGAAGAATTGTCTTGTTCGCAATATTTTAAATGCAATTCTCAGCAACTGTAGCAAATGTAATACGAGTATTATGGAATTGAATTAACATTGATATATCATTAGAAATCAGAAACATGGAGAGTTTAATGAAAAGTATTTAACGAATATAGTTAAACACTGAATTAAATTAAAAAAAAAAACTGAAAGTATTTAGTATCAATGTACTCAATGCTTCATAAAGAATCGTCTACATATAGAGTTTATTAACTTTTAATGAAAATTTCTTACTGACAAGTACTAAAAAAATTAAGTACGAGCCCAAACTCAATACTTCGGCCGAACATTTTTTAAACATCAGTGGCGGTTCGTGTCTTTTCAACTGGATGGCGCAGTAATTAAAAAAAAGTAATTTTATACCTAAACTGGGCAAGTAGATAAAGATATGTAATCAGAAATCACTTCTTAAAAGTAAATTCTGGGCTTTTCTCTCACTAATTCTTGTTCATTTTAAACCAGGCAATAACCTACCTTATTATTTAACTTTTAATTTATCTTTTAAAGAAAGTCTATTAAAGTTCGTTTTTAACAAAACATTAATACTATTCACTGCCATATTAATTTATTTGTCGTACTGACTGAATTGAAGCCGCAGAATAAATGCGGCCACAAAGCGCTTACAAGGCATGGCTAGTCCACGCCAGTTACACTTATTTACTAGTTTTGTTAAATAGAGTCGTACTTATTTCAATAATATATTTATTCCAAAACACACATACATTTTAAATTATTTTTTAATTACCTGTCATTCTCTTGTGTCAACGAAAAAACCTGGCAACGAATATGACATAAACAAATACTAATTTTTAAGGTAAAATGATCATAAAGAATCAGAATTATTTCATTAATATATTACGTCACGTTGTCATAGCAATGTGAATCGCACTACACTGAGCGGCCAAGGTATCAGCGCAGTGACTATCTCGCGTTCAGTTTAAATGTTAACTATTAACTTCTATCGTTTCAGTAGAACTGCTTTAAGTTTTACTATATTATATCAAATAAGAAGTTATTTTTACCGTTTTCTGGTAGGGCGCATGTGGCCATGCGGCCTCATTAACGAAAAGCATATTATAAAACCTGCAAATAGTGAGAGATTTCTAGAAATTTCTTTCGACTCGTTTAAAATATACAAGTAGATTTTAAACTTATTAAAACTTAAAATTTATCTACATATTCCTCCATTTCATATTGCGTTACATCGCCATTATTAGTAATAACAGCTTTAATTCTATTAGGGATTGTATTCACAAGCCATGCACATTCTTTTGTTAGAATATTGTCCAATACGTTTTGCAAGATAGGTTTTACTGTACAAACTGGATTTTTACATTTTTCAAATTGTTCCAAAAGTAAAGGGTCTCGATAGAAGACAAATATGGATCAGAAGATGACTCTTTAAATGCCGGTTGAACTATTATCACCCATCATTTGACCCACAACATTTGTAAGTGGTAAGTGTATATTTAAAGTTGCAGAATAGCTATTTGTGTATTAAGAGCACAAAATAGGGCATTCTCTCGAAATCGACAATGTCCATTTGCGCTCGAAACACACACAAGATTTTATCTACATTCGCCACAGTGGAGGCCTCTACCATAAAAAAATGTACACTTTGTACGTACACTACTACTCAATTAGTAAGGACTAATATAAAGAAAAAACGTCTTTTATATTTAATTTTAATTTATCGTTATTTCCCATTCTTCATGACCTATTGCTTCAATCTAATCTAAACATTTTATACTTTCGTTTTTGTAAATGAATGCCCTATTTTATTTTCACAATAGTGCGGCATTTTTTTTTGTTATGTAATATACCGACAGATCAGTTATATCAGATTTATTTGTAAAGGTGGTAAATGTGTCACTACAGTGCCATTAGTTTCTGACTAAACGTTTCCATCAAGAATGTAGACATGTGACATTTCTCAACATTGTATAGTTAGAAATTTGGACAGCGAGCGTTTTTTCTACTTTGTAGCGCTAGAGCGGCAAAGTGACATTTTGCGTTGACAAAAGAGAGCGCAAATGGCTACTTTCTATGTAGACTGTAGAAAAATATTTTTGTAGAAATTTCTCACCATTATTGTAGGTAGAGTTTATAATTTGTTGAAAATGAAAATCGCCGAAATATTATAAGGCTGTGGTCGTGTTGATTGGAAATTTTTGAGATGTGGAAAGAAGGAATAGTTAAGTATAGTTATTGTTGTTAAACATATATAAAAAAAAATCTAAAACATACCAACCCTGACACGGATGCAACGGCGAAAGATTAAAATTAAGTTGAAACTCCTAGAATTTAAAAACATAAACAATCGCGAAGAAGAAAAGCCTTGGTCGTTTAATTTACAAAATTTATAGCACAGTGTGCAATGAAGGAAACATTGAATGATAATTTGCGGTGATTTATACATGAGCGGCATGCATTTTATTTCAATTTACATTAAAACGAGCACGTGTAAGGAGGAAAACTCTATACTGCTGGGAATTTATGGCAGCAATTTCCTTAAAATACTTTTCGAGTGTTCTCCACAAGCAGATGACAACGCAAAACAAATGAAACTGTAAAACATGTTATTACATTTGTGAAGTGCACGTTGTCAGTGAATACTTGCGAGTAACTGTGAAATTGGTATGGAATACCTGGGATTGTACACAACATAAGTTATTAACAAAAGGACAGACTTTAAACTTTTGTTTGTACAAAGAACGAGAAATTAAGATGCTATAATAATACACTATTTGAATGCAGTTTCTTTGGCAAATATTGTATTATGATGATAGGAAAATAAAGAAATCTAATACGAGTATAGCACAACCACTATTTTATTCGAATACTCTTTCTCTAGTCACATACCAAATACAACTAACACCCAAATTATTATTTCTAAACTATACAAATAGCGTATTACGTTTAACGCATACAAATTAATTAACTGCTATCATTTGTGGCGTAACAATTGTTTAAAACTTCTCATGAATATAGAGGATGTTTCACAACTTCGGGTACAAACTATAAAAAACTCCTAGATGTAAGGCAGTGGAAAATGAGTTTTTACGGAGTTTACCTGTGCAATTTCGAAAACCATGAGAGTTACCACTTTAATTAACTGAGAATTTTTGATTACCTTCTAGAGCTCATATTAGATGTGCTTTTGTGTTTGAAAACAAAATCAAATAAATGTACTAAGATATTCTGCCTACCTTAACCAATATTTAATTTTCAAGTAACTCAGATATTGAAAAAATGTTTTATAAAATTCTACTGGCATAGGCAAAATTTTGTTCCATCACCATCTTTGTCACTTTTTTTATTCTAATACAAAATGGCCTCATTCTCGGTAACATATGAAGATCATACCTATGCTGATTAAGCTTTTTCATTAATTTTGGTTTCTTTTCGAACTCACTACAGTACTTGATACGACTATCTGTAAAAAATATAAATTTTAACATCGTTTAAAAAATTACATAAATGTAAAGATAAATTCGTTTAACCTTCCGACACCTTTAGGCAAGGAATGTATTGTCTTTGTCAAAAAGTTCAATGATGAGTTTTTTGTGAATAAGCACGTGGTAAGGGACGTATAGGGATCGTGCTAAAAATCGCATATCGAGATTTTGGTAAATGACCACGTTTTAAGGTGCCTAGAATATAATTTTAACATTTTTACTATAATGTCTGTGTGTATGTGTGGATCCTCTTTACGCTCTAACTCAAATACTACTGTTCAGAAAATTTTGAAACCTTGTATTTCTACCTTACTTTTATATGGAAAGATGCCATTAGATTGTGGAGTAAATCAGATAACCGGATTTCGGTAACGATGATAATATATTTGTACCGTGCGGGCGTTTACCAGATGTCACCTCAAGAGCACTTATTGCTGGCGTGGAGAGGGTAGCACATGGGTTATTTTTGTGCCATTTAAAATTAGAAATATTTGGCGTCGATCGGTATAGAACCCGGTATTTAAATTTTATTTTAAGTATTTACACGAATAAAGGTTAAATTAAACGGGAAGTATTGTGTTGGCCACATCAGATTTTTAAAATTTTGTGTGTCGATTGTGCAAAAGATGTAATAAGTATTGTCGTCAGTAAGTACTCTTTTATTGATATCCGATGTAATCTCAACCGGTAGGAAGCACTTACCTTTATACTTAATTAACTATTGTTATAATATTATTTGGTCCGGTTGTATATAACATTATTAGCTATTTACAATATTTACACATTATAATTAGGGTTACATATTAAACATTGTCAATATTAACAACATAATTATAATCATGAACTATATATGTTGAAAGTAACTGATATTTAATCTGACCCGAATAATTAAGGCCACGAAAACAATAAAGTTAATTTAAATCTTCACAGTTAGGAAACGTACAATATTTTTATTTCACGAAGTATAAACCTCACAATATTAAAAACATCCCATTTCCATATTTAGCTTAACATTTTACGACCTTTGGCTATATAAATTTTATCAGCACTTTATACGCTAACTAAAAAAAATCTTCCTGCGGCATATGTAAAGTAATACCACTTTGAGATCGAGCTCTAGATATGTTATTTATCCAGGGCGGCTTGTTGTGGTTTCGGATTACGTCTCGACATACGCCAGTTATCGCAAAAACGTCGGACTGGAGCCGATGTGAAGCGTTCGCCTACAGAGGCGAGGATTAGGAGGATAATGCTTTCCTGGCGTTTAGAACAATATCAGATTCCTATGAGTTTTAATTTTATTTTCGGACCCACTTAACTGGATAAGGTTTTGCCAGATTAGGCTAGTGGTTAATGTCAAATTTAGAGAATAGTTTTTGATTAGAGTATTATGGATGTATCATATTACAAATGAAATACAAATCCTGGTACTAAATAAAGATATTGTTCATATGTTGCAGATGTAGAAAGTAAAGGGTAGCTGTTTTTTACCTCTCGCTAAGAGAGGTATTGGATTCATGCTAAAAATCGCATATCCAGATTTTATTGAATAAGCACGTTTTAAGGTCCCTACAATCCGATTTTAACATTTTTACGATGATGTCTGTGTGTGTGTGTGTGTGTGTGTGTGTGTGTGTGGATGTGTGTGTGTGGGATGTTGGAAGGACGGTTACTCAAAAACTATAAGACTTAAAATTTGTTTAACAACGTATTTCCCAATCGGACATTCATGGGAAGATCTGAAAAGGTTTTGGTAACAATTGGACAACCGGAAGTAGAAGATTCTTGAAAAAAAATCTTCTAAATATTATTTTTTGAAAATTCTTCTTGATAATATTAAAGAAAAATAAATTCTCTTTCTGATACATTTAAATATTTTTATACATATTTTATAGATTTAGAGATAAAAGGAATATAATATATAAAATAATGTTGTAATTAATTTTACAACCGAAAGGATGCCATGAAAAATAGTTGCAAATTTAAATTATTTGTAACTGACAGATAAATGTCAGTGTCAGAAATAATGAGTAATGAAAGAAAAATGTATTTGGAGAATCCCTTAATTCTTGATCTGTGACTATTATGGAGATGACAAGTCTAGGTTGAAGGACTTAAATTTGTTTCAAACATTATGGGACAATGTACACCAGTACTGTAGACTAGAGTAACTTTGAATTGCGAAAAAGCTATCAAATTCTTCTCAAGTAAGTTGTAAATATTGACCAAATTACACATCGATATAAGAATAATCGGAGTGCAATCTATCCGTCACTTTATTAAAGGGAATTAAGGTTATTTAGATATAACAAGTATGAAAAAATAAAATGTAAAAGAAGATATATAAGAATAGATGCACAATCCAGATATATACATTTTAGACCGCCCAAAATTAATGTTTTTACTAGAAGAATATGAAGAGAAAGTAAACAAAGTTGTTCGAATTGAAAATTGCTATTACCAGCCTAATATTTATATATGGTAAACTCTACTTTGTAATTTATTGTAACATAATTTATGGTAAAATATCTTTATGTTGAGACATGCTATTATTGAATAATAAAGAAGTTTATACGTCATAGATTTATATGAATATATTATTTGTATTTATAAAAATATTCTTTGCTTTATGCATACAGCCAGGTAAAATATACGGCGAGAGGTTATGTGCTGGCCACATCAGATTTTTAATAATGGTCGTCATTAATTTAATTTACAGTATTTTGTACGTATGTCATGAAAATGTTAATTAATTAAATATGACCTATTTATATGAATAACGCAGAGTAATTAAATGATTTTGTAATTTCTACGAATTAATTATATTTACCAAGCTCAAAAAAAATCCAGGATTTTGTTTTCAGTCCACGAAACTCCGCGTAATTTAGATTAATACACGCTAGCCGCTCATCTTATAATATTCTCCTTAGGTTTTTAATGAAGAAGCACAATTCCACGTCAATTATAATTACACAGAGAGTAAATACGAAAGCAAAATTTTAATTAACACGAAAAATTCTCTGCCCGAGAGGCAGGCGCAAATTACACACACTTTCGTTTGTATTTTTATCCCTGGGAGATGTATTAAGTAGACAGCGAATGAATGTATCAACATCGTATAATTTATCAGAGTGTCTGGGTCTGGTAACTTGCAAGGCTCTGGGGAAACAGCGTAGCCCAGCCGAACAGTGTGTGCTAACGAAGCGCTTGCTCCAGCGGTGATAATTATATCAACTGTTTTACACCAAGTGCGAAGCTGCGGTCAGAAGGGGAACACACTGAATTTTTAATGTGGGAAGATTGAAGATTGGGTTAGGAAACAAATCTGGTTTATATTTCGCTGAGAGATTGCACAGAAGGGGTTATTTACAGTTATAAAGAAGGAAATTGTATGCTCTAGAATGGAGAAAACATATATTTTATTCTTTCTTGGTTTGTTATACAAGATGAATAAAATGAATCCGTGTCTTAGATGTTTAACCTTTTAACTACGGATGTCGGCAATAGACTCGAAGCAATTTTTTTATGAAATAAACGTCAATAGACGATTAAGCGAAAGTTTTTTGAAACACAGCAATCGTCACTAGACATATTTATTTTTATGGGCTATGACGGCCAATTTTAGGAATATATACCAGCAATGAAATGGTTAAAATAAGGAAACTTTTTTTTTAATATTATCTGTCTCGTTAAACTTTATGTTGAATATAGTCTCATCTTGTTCCTTATTTTATAATCTTTTCAAAGATGTTTAACAATCTTTTGTTTTAAACATTATTAAAACATGAATTATTAATTTATTAGGGTTACAAAATTCAATCTACCAAGAAAAAAATGGAAAAATTAATTACAATTGTTTATTTCTCATTTTATTTTCTTTATTTACACTCATTTTTCCAATTTATATACTTCAGAAAACATATTAAACCATATTTCTCTAATTGTGTCAAAGGCAACTATAGCTCCGATTAAAAATAAATTAATTAATCCGAAAATAATTCACTAAAAGTAATATTGTGAACTTAAACCAATATAATGTAGACTTATTATACATAGTTGAAACGCCTACAAAATAAAGAAAAGTTCCCATTTGAAAAATATTATGTTTTTGTTATATCTCGAGAATTATTAAGATTTGAAAATATTTAATTACACCACGATTTTCCACGTAATAATCAGAATTATCTAAATATTTTTATTCACAATCATTATAGTAATATGTCGATTCCTAACCTTTTAGAGGTTAAGAAGTACATCATTCCTAACTGTAGAGACAATCTCTTGGGTTGGAATTAATAGATTTCACTTCCACCCCACGGGTTGGAAATGATTATGTAGGGGTTGCCCAGTAGGATAAACAAATTTAAATAGAGCTGTCAAAAATATGAATAAAATTTATTTTGAAAATTATTGATTTAAAAAGAGGATGATTTTGAATAAAATAGTATAGGTACATAGCTCGGTGGGAGTTTTATTACAGCCTTGCGCTATATCTCACCTCGGATGTAATATTCAATTAATCTGTACCTACCTCAAAAATAAAAGACGATCGAAAATTCCTGTGGTGCCTATTAAAATTGTCTCAAAAACTTGGGCCATAAAGAGCTAAATCAATTTTCTGTACCGAACGTGATAAGAAAGTTTTTCATATAAGGAACTCGAATTTGTTCCACCGTGTATATAGCAATAGTGTTCGTAATATTTTATTACAAGTTATTTATAGAATTTCAGGAAATATGTATCAAAATGTGTACTGTTTAGACTAGTAGATACTTGTAACAAAACAACTCCATTTATATTCGAGCTTAACCATACTTCCCTAGCTATTTACGTACATATTTTATATGCATTTCCAGGAAAATAAAATTATTGGATGTAATAATGTAATAATAGAACACGCCTTCGTGCACAATATAATGTTATTACTGTCAAGTTTTGTATTTGATTAGAGTGCAGAGAGTGCATTTCGTGTACGAACTCGTAAGTAAACACAAGGCAACGATGCAGTTCATCTTCGCAGAAGTTATCGAAGCGACATAAAGTTATTTGGTCCCATTCTCGAGCTACAGACAGAGCACAGGTTAACCTCCAATATTTCGTTCTTTCGCCGGTAAGTAGGTGTTCATTGTACACGGCAGAGAACGGGGGTACTTCTGCTCCTGCCATCATGCCAGCCGAGGACGTCAAGAATGGGGCTTTTTGTAGAGGGAATCTGCTCGGTTAATGCTTGCGCATGCGTGAAATTACATTTGGCAATGGGTTTTGGGAAGCCACTCGCGTTCGTATATAACCCTTTCCACACCGATATCCCAGAGACTATTCTCATTCTGCTCAGAATGCGATTACGGCATACGGCACACTTGAGACTCCGGGAGAAGAGGAGAAAACCGCGGAATGAATTTGAATATCAATTCAACGCCTTCGCCATACACAACTCGCCCAAGCCCCGTGTTCCAGATCATTCTTCTGCTTATGCTTCTGCGGTCGCCAAACAAGAATCACCACACTTTTATACTTACTGATAATGAATTCCTAACTTTGCCTATTGTCGACTCTACAACCAGTGACATGGAAAAGAGTCGTCCCATCTAATTCACAAGCAAATTTTAGTGGTACAATAATCCCTTTAGTTTACAAGAAGTTGCTATTTTTATTCACGCCTATTTTTTAGAGACAATTTATTCAATGTCAACATCCGTAATTTTGAGAGAAAGAAACTTAATGGTGAGGTTCAGCCAAGGCTGATCTTCCACCTAACCAATTCAACAAAAAACTTTCTGTAATAATAACATGTGTCACAAAAGTTTTTGGAAAATATTTGAATGGACGATGCTGTGGTATGGAAAGTATATTGTACCTACTTATTATTACAACTATAAACATACCAGAAGTTGCTCGTTAATGAGATCACATGGCCGCGTGCCCCTGTCAAAAACCGGTAAAACTAACTTCTTATTTGGTATAATAAATTAAGAATGTAATTTAATCATGTAGTAAAGCATAAAGCAGTTCTATTGTTATGAAATTAGTTAATAGTTAAATATAAAACATTTAAACCAGACGCGAAATGTGCCACCGCGATGAAGCCTTAGCCGCTCAACGTTCTACGGCCCGCGTTGCTATGACAAAGTGCCGTATTGTTTATGTGACTAGCGTAGGCAAGGAATGTCTAGTAAGCGCTATGTGGCCGCACATATTTTGCGGCTTCGGCTTAGTTTTAAAATGCATATCTTGTAGTGCATTGTTTGATACAATTAAAAAAAAAAATAATATGGCAGTGAATAGTGTTAATGTTTTGTTAAAAACGAACTTAATCGACTTCCATTAGAATATAGAATTAGGTATACCATTGCCTGATTTAAAATTTACACAAATTAGTGAGAGCCCATAACAGAATATTTACACGCCATTTTTCAATTTATAACTGCGAAAGACAGAAGAACTGAATTTACTTTTAAGAAGAGATTTGTGATTAAATTTCTTCATCTACTTGTCCAATTTAGGTAAAAAAAATAATCTTAATCTTAATCTGAATCTCGCCCAAGACGCATGGTGCACGTCAGAACTAAACTTCGTCCTAAAAGAAAATGGACCATTACATTTATATTAAATATGAATGTTAAAGCTTAAGGTATATTAATTGTTGTAATACTAAGCTCGTTCAATATACTTTCCTTAAACCACAGCATCGTCCATTCAATTGTTTTCTAAAAAAAATTGTAGCATATATGTTGAATACCGCTGTCTGCGAAACTTGACATTCTACAGTTGTTGGTTTAAATTTAAACAGTCTACAGCTACAGCGCCAAGCCCTTCAAGATTTTCTTGGCGTATATACAGTAGTTATTATTGCAATAAGTATTTTTTCTATTGTTTTATCACATTACATTGTTTAATGGATACCGATTCCTATAGATCCTTTTGATTTAGAAAAAGTTTTCTCTTAGTAAAACACTAAAAAGCGGGCTTGCATCTGGCAACGGTGCGAACAAGGGAGGCCAATATACTAATCAACAATCCCAAATATAAAACAGTAGAAATGTTATAACATCCAAAGTGGATTTCTAACACATGCAAAATTACTGCGATGTTAAGATTTTAAAATTGTGGTTCGGTAGGAACGAAACAAATGCCACCAGAACAGGCCTGCCAAATGAGATGTTACGTCTTAAATGAGACATTAACCAACAATGCTAGGACATGGAAAACACACTGTGTGTGGTTTTACTTTTTAGCGTAAAAGTGTTATTACAACGAACTTGGTGAAACAACCTTCCTTGTTTGAGAGCTCTAGCGCAACTTCTAAGCCAAACTATCTAGCTACAAATTTTAGTAACTTTTCGAGTATAAACAAACAGACAAGCAAGAAAATATATTAGTTATACACGCTTGCTATATCAAAATCGATACGAGATTTTTACCTTCCGCTACCCTTGGTAAGGGAGGTATAGGGATCGTGCTAAAAATCGCATATCGAGATTTCGGTAAGTGACCACGTTTTAAGGTCCCTAGAATCCATTTTTAACATTTTCACGATGATGTCTGTGTGTATGTATGTACCTTATTCTAATATGGAAAGAAGCCATTAGATTATGGTGACAATCGGATATCCGGAAATGGCAGTACCTTTAAATGTAATTTTTTCGCAATTTGTTATTATAAAAATTAAAGATTATTCCATTTTCTACAAGTTTGCTTTAATAATTTTTCTATATATTTTATGGATAAATTTATAAAGTAATATAAAAATTATAATCCAGAGCTTATGCTTCAAACACATCTCCGTGGTTACATAGTTCAGCTAAAATGTATGTAACAGACAGATAAATGTCACTGTCAAAAAAATAATCATTTAAAATTAATAATAGTAACGTTTTAAAAGGGAAATTGCAAATAGAACAATAGTTTTATTGAAAGGAACTTAAAATACATAACTTCTAGCATTAGTAAATATTCATGGATGTATTTAAATAAAGAAATAAATAAATATGTTATCACGGCATATTATCCATTGCTGGGTGTGCTAATCTGATTTATACACACATTTCGGTAATGATGATGACATATTTGTATTGTGCGGGCGTTTACCACAAGGGTTAATTTTATGCCATTTAAAATTCAAATTATTTGGCGTTGATCGGGATCGAATCGGATTTCCCAGATTCGCGACCAGACATCAGGCACGCGACAACGAGACCCCATAGGTAAATGGCGGGAGGTATTGTGTTGGTCACATCAGATTTTTATTTGTGCATGGAGCGGTAGAGTTCATTAAATAATTTTAAATTGAAATCAAACGAGTTTTCCGTTTGTTAGTGCGTTTTTCGTGCTTCTTTTTTTGTACAATTTTCCATTACCCTTTACGTATATAGAAAACTATTCGACTACGCATTGAACCTATACTATGGATTGCTTTTTTATACTAAATGTATTGGTATTTCGACACAATCTAATTTCCGGTTGCATATCAATATCGGCAAAAACAGGTACGCTTCAAGTTGGTATGCACCAAATATTTTAAAACTAAGTAAAACAGTTTTAAACTATTACTCATATTTTTGCCCAGAAAAACCCTGGACAACTAAATAGGAAATGTTTTAAAAAAATTGGATTGGTCATACGATACATAGAGTTTTATATCAGTATGGTAGAAATTAATTAACAGCGTTTTCTTTTTTTGTAAGTGTATGTCTCAGCAGCTCAGCCCACACAGACAGAAATTAGTTTGTTTATTACGAAGAGATACGTTTATCGTTTTGCACCTTGGTAAATTCCATTTAGACACAATTTCAATCAAAATGTCACCAAGGGTCATCCAAAATGAAATGCTAGCGGCTGACAAATGTAAAGAGTAGAAAAGTTTTGATTTGATCGGTTAATTTCGTCGTACACGTCAGAGAGAGTAATTTCTACGTCCGTTTAAAAATGATCACAACTACATGAAATCTTATTCTGGATAATAATAAATATATAATAAAGTAAAATTGCGATACTTCGTGAAACTGTTCTTATTGTAGCGAGCGAAGCCGACGTCATAGACAAACAAATATAATAAGACCATCTGAAAGATAGCCAGAATGAGCACAGCGTTTCTGCGCAACCCAGTTGCGCATAGCGCTGTTGTTGTTTCATGAACTACTTGAAAAACTATAAATTTCTGGTTTATCTACATTTTGAAGTTTGACAGAAATGACGGTTGAGGTGTTTGATAGTTTGTGTATCTATTTATGTAATTTAGTTGTGATTTCTTTATATTTACTTTTGATCTCTTTGTGTTTACTTTTGATTTATTTATATTTACTTTTGATCTCTTTATATTTTGCGATTTATCAATATGTGATAATTTCATTAGAATCTTACTTTTGTTGAAAACATTTTATTTTGTATTTGTTGTGTGCATTTTTGTGTTTTTTTTTTCTTAAACGCTTTTAAATGTATTTTGTTTTTATTAATGCGTTAATAAATACATATATTTTCGTATGTATTGTACTTATTTGTTATAAATACCCTACTTACTATCATAATCGTGTTACAAACAATTTATAATAAATATCTAGTTTTAAATAATTTCTGTAAATACATTTATGATATAATTTTCTTAAAATTTAAAATTAAAATACGCGCGAGGTAATTTTGTAATTTTTTAGTTCACCCAGTTACAAATGGTGCGCTACTGTCGAACATGATGCCAGGCTCTTTCTTATGAATTCGGTATTTTTATGCCCGACGTCACTGAGTCTAGCAAGCACGCGACCGACTTCTAGAACGTAAAGCCGGATTGATAATGAAGTAACGCAAACCGCAACGTAGTTTAAGTAAAGTATGAAGTAACGTAAGAGAATTAGGTGATTTATATTAAAAAGTAGTTCCACTACTGCTAGCCAATCAGGTAATAGTATAAAAAATTCACTTGTAATTCGATATCTTTCGTTTAACTTTGGCATCAAGTTTGAATATCGGTACTTTTGTCGAATCATAAACCGTTTGATAGGTTAATTGATGTTTGTTGGGTTTTGTGTTTATTTAGATTTAAAAAGAAAATCACGACGTAAGTTCAAACCAACCTCAATCAACAAACAATCAAAACAAAATGAAATCTGCCAGATGAAAAATGGTCGATAATAAAGATTTCTGCGCAACCGTGCGCAACGTTCAAAATGCTGCCTTCTGATTGGCCAGCGGTATAAAATTTTAGTTAAGGCAAGGTGGAAAGTTGAATGTTGGGCAACTATTGCTTTACATATTTTACTTTACTTCTTACTTTACTTGAATATAAATCATTACTAGCCCTAGTACACGCTCAACTTTTTACGTTACCTCTACGTTACTTCATTATAAATCCGGCTTTAGTCATCTATTGTCTTGCGTTTTGTAACTAAAATACGTTTGAAGTTTCTATTTTACTTTTAAACGAAAAACTACAAAGCTTTCGTTTTCTGTTCTCAACTGGCATCTTGAAAGGCCTACAACACGGACGTTGAAAAAATATTTTTTATCACCAACTTTAGAGTATAAAATTTTCAGACAAAAAACCTAAATCCTTTTTCGTTTACCTCATTCATGAAGCACTGCTCTAGAGCACCATAAATTACTATAGAATGTCAACTGAATCAACACAATATTTAAATATAATATTATCGATTTATTCTTTTGAAAATGTGTATATTTTACCTAAGGAAACATCCTCGTTTCCTCGTGTAAGTCACCCGCAACAGATGAAGCGGTCTCTGTAGGGATTTTAATGCATAGTTCAACAAACACGTGACCACTAAGGAACCGCAGCAAACTCACTCTCGGGCGGTTTACAGTGCGTGATGCAGGATCCGCCAGACAAATATAAACACGGCCTGCGACTCTATCGTAAACATCCGCGCCGACTATTTGCTCGCTGGTAAGATGTATGTCGGTGGCTAGATGTAATGTAGATGTAGATGCATATACGGCACAGAATGAACGATATTGAGATAGAGGAGAGGTAAGTTTGTTTTACGGATTGCTTTGAACTAGATTGGTAAACGTACATGTTTATGATGAATTGGATTAAATGTAGATCTAAAGACCGATATCCAAGTATAGGTATAGGGATCGTGCCAAAAATCGCATATTGAGATTTTGGTAAATGACCACGTTTTAAGGTCCCTAATATCCAATTTTAACATTTTCACGATGATGTCTGTTATATATATATATATATATATATATATATATATATATATATATATATATATATAAATAAATAAATTTTAAATAATATATATTTGTTCAAGAAAATATCTTATACAATTGGTTGGCTACAATACGTGTTACATACATTCAATAAATGCTTTTAGTTTTAGAGCATTGTTAAAAAAGTAATAATGTTGTACAATTTTTCTGCTGTGAAATTTGACAATAGGGATATGTTGAGTTCTTCTAAAGGGGTATTAGTCAGGTATTTGGAGATATATTCCTTCCTTATTGGTTCAGTTATTGGGCAAATGAAGAGAACGTGTTGCAGGCTATCTTCCTGGTGTGTGTTGCATAGTGTGCAGATCTATTCTTAGTCGAATGCGAAAACCACTCCGTCGCGGAATATCTGAAAGTGTTTTGTATTAGCTGTACAAAGTTGGGATATGAGTTTTAAGATTTTAAAAGGAGCATCAAATGTTTGGAATAAATTAAAGTAGTTGTAGCATTTGTAATGTGGATTATAGGATGAGAGTGGTATACGGGAGATATCAAGGTTGTAGAGATATTGGCGGTATGAGTTCATTATATTTGGGATTTCGTTCTTAATTTGTAGGAAGTTTTGATTTTCCCAGATCTCCAAAAAATTGGTCTTCTCAAGGTGGTTTGGATATTCCGTGTCTAATTAATTTTTTCCTGCATTCTATTGGTTATTGATTTGTTTCTATTCATAGTTAATAATTTATATATATATATATATATATATATATATATATATATATATATATATATATATATATATATATATATATAGTACTAATTTTGTGGGGAGTCTGTGAAAGGGCAATATTTTAGTTAGTTCTGGTTTATTTCATCAAGCTTTCGGATTTTATTTAATCCTTCTTCAGGATGCTGTAAATTGAGTCAATATAACAACAATGATTACACATTTCGTGTGGTAACTTACAATAATGTGAAGTTGTATTTTACAATAGTTTCGTTTATGAACATGAGAACATTAATACTAAACAGAATTGGTGAACTGGAATACAGAATTTACACTAGTATAAAGTCGTACAAAATTGTTTTGTTGTAGTTACTTACATAATTAACCAGTTTATGGAAATTTGATTTCATCGTCCTTGATGAATATTGGAGATATTTTAATTGTATATATATATATATATATATATATATATATATATATATATATATGTGTGTGTGTGTGTGTGTGTGTGTGTGTGTGTGTGTGTGTGTGTGTGTGTGTGTGCGTGTGTGTGTCTGTGTGTGTATCCTCTTTACGCTCTAACTCAAATACTATCGTTCAGAAAATTTTGAAACTTTGTATTTCTACCTTACTCTTATATGGAAAGATGCCATTACATTTTGGAGTAAATCAAATAACCGGAAAGGCACTTTACTGGAAGCTCAAAATAGTTTTTCTTCGAAAAATACCTTTAATTGTTATATTTTCGAGATGTTATTATAAAAATTAAAGTTTTTAAAATTTTC
The DNA here is from genome assembly GCA_951394225.1 of Harpalus rufipes. Lineage (NCBI taxonomy): Eukaryota > Metazoa > Arthropoda > Insecta > Coleoptera > Carabidae > Harpalus > Harpalus rufipes. The sequence continues at coordinate 40,266,702 of OX596283.1, forward strand.
TACAGGTTACGTCAATACTTTTTGAATATATTTTATGGATAAATTTCTAAAATTATTTATAATTTTAATCCCGGAGCCTACGCTTTATATAAAACTCCATGGTTGCACAGTTCAAATCTCAAATGTAAGTAACTGACAGATATATGTCACTGTCAACAAACTAATCATTTCAAATAATAATAAATCGTAGAAATGGGCTATAGGAGGTCGAGGAGAAGTTTAATAAACGAAGAAAGAAATTGTGAAAAATTCATGGACCTCGCTGGGATTTGAACCCAGGGCTTTCCTATATCTAGTAGGACGCTCTAACCAACTGAGCCACGAGTTCCCATCGAAGTCAATGAATATTTCACAAGTCTTTTTACAAATCGTAACGAGTACATTCTTCTAAATGGAGAGATGAATACTCAGCGCGAACAATGCGCATATATACAAATTATTGTGAACTTTAAGCCGTCACATATACGTAGATTATAATTATTGTGGACCCCACTAAATGTTTAAATCGTAGAAATGGGCTATAGTAGGTCGAGGAGAGGTTAAATAAACGAAGAAAGAAATTGTGAAAAATTCATGGACCTCGCTCAATGTTGAAGGATCCTATAGAACCGGATAGGATTCGTATGTAGCTGGTAGATCAAAACTGGATAATGAAATACGAGAATATAATAGCACTTCACTTGGGAAAATTGAGATGATCAATATTATAAAAACTAAAGATGCAAATTATATTTAATATCATAGAAAACATACCATTAGGATGTTTTCACTTTCGGATATTAATTTCCTTTTCAAATTTAATTTCGAATTGTTTATATAGACATGATTTGCCACTTTAAATTATTAGTTTTATTTCTATATTAATAAATTTAAATAATCCAACACTATTATAAAACTTATTTAACTTTCCTTGAATTCATTGGACACAGCGATGAATAAATGTTATATATCCTAAAAGATAGGTAGGTAAATATATTAAACATCAATCAATAATATTCCAAAGCCCGAAAATAGCAAATATGCAAGAAAGAATGAGAACAGTAATTTCGAAATAAATTGGAGAAATGATATAATATTAATATAAGTTTTATTTCAATAACATTCATGACTTTATTTTACTTAGATCATCTGATTTTGAATATTCATGAACTAGAAAGTGGGGAATAATTTTTAATATGTATTTTATTAATAACATAATTTAAATTAGAAGAATACATATTTATTTACAATAAAGAAATGGTATTTAAACCTTTTATACCTTGCCAAAAAAAATTACACTAATTTTAATTGTATCACATTTCACCAAATTTTAATCATACTATAATTTCGCAGTATCCTTTTACGCAAACAAAATTTTCTACCCACCATCCAATTATCCTGACATTACTTTTGAAGCTCCGAAAAATAATCCCAGTTATCTTTCTAGATTTAATGATAATCTATTTTTAGGAAAAGATAAAATATGTTTGAGTTTATTTAATGGGTGTAGGTTAACCGACGGAAACCCCTCCATTCTGTGGATGTTTTCCTTTCCGAACTTTTCTCTAGACACGCAACGCAAAAAATAAACGAAATTAAATAGGGTTTGCGCTCTGGATAATAGACAGATGAATTCTGTTTAGTTTTGGACAACTACAGACTACAGCAAGAAACACTAAGGCCCGATTGTTCCAATTTCAGATAAAGTAGCAGTTTACTATCTATTAGAGAAATTTATTCTACCGTCTTAAATACAGAATAAGATTTTTGGGTTGCTCCATGATTTTTTATTCTCCGGATAGCTAACTGGCAGATTGCTATCAGAAAGATTAAAATTGTGTATTTTTGAAAAGTTGGCAACTTGGCTGTCACAATTTTGAAATAAATTTGGTTATTTTTTCGCTTGTCTGTGTTTTGGTGCAGTTGTAGTTTAAACCACAGTTTGAATGTTTAGAAAAAATGATAAATACGATTTGCAAAAATGAGTGGTGAAAATTATAGATAAAGAGAAAGAGCAGTTTATTTTACTACCACGGAAATAACTAATTTAAGTAAATTAGTCGACAAATATAAAAATATAATTGAGTCCAGGAAAACAGATTCCGTCCCTTGGAAAGAAAAAAGACATCATCTGGAATCAATTAGAAAATTATTTTAGTTTTAGTTGTGGCCAGTATCCACGATATATACCCTGTTGTATAAAATCGTATAGCTATCAACAATTGGCATATTGAATGTACAGCGTGATTTGTGATTCAGAAAAACAAATGTTGACAAATAAGTGTTTATTTACCTAATAGATAAGAACAATATTTGGTCTTAATTTTATCTAACAAATAAAAAACTGTATTCCTTGACATTCGAAACCTCAAAAAATTCTGATCATCCCATTTTTCAAAATTATTACATCTTTCTCGTACTTCATTATCACCGTTGTACTGATTTATTATAATAATTATTAATATTAACAAACAGCTTATATCATCAAAACAACACAAACGTTCCTCACTATACGTTCCGTTTCTCTTTGCTTCGTGTTTCCATTCGTGTGCACTCGGTACGATATTCTTTGGATAAAACTCTTAACTGGTAGTTTGACTGACTGCTAGTTATCTCGCCGTAACGAAAATTTATCTTACTGGTAACTTTTAAACATAAGTGGAACAACGCAAACTGAAGTTATCAACAGAATAAATTTTAACCGAATGTTTAACTGTAGATGGAAGAACCGGCCCTAAATATGTTATTAATAAAGGTGATCGAAAATGAATATATTTTACTTTGATTTCTCACATAATGGATAACAAGCTATTATTTCTCCTACGTTTGAAGGTATCATCTTCAATCACAAAAGAAATATTGTTTCCGTGGAAATGGCTCAAGGTTCTGTTACATATTTATTAAAAGATGCTTTCATGTTTATCTTTTCCAGGCGAAATTGTATTCCGAACACGAATTGAGGAGCTGACAACAAGAAAAATATCAAGAGAATAAACACCGGAAACACAAGATGTAAATTGTTGTAGGTACATTTAAAAGGACATTTATTTCTCACGAATTCTTAAAGCTATAGGTACTTGAATGTAATTAAAAAATCTGATGTGGACACCACACGACTTCCTTGTACGATTATTAAACTATATATTTTTTAATATCTAAATTACAAAATATTAATTTTAACTTGAAAACGGTAAGATTTTTTTAAAGAGAGTTTTGATTACAACAAAGAAATATTTCATTACAACAATGAATATGACTAATTTCACAATAAAAATATAATATTTGTTATTGTACGAATCATAAAATTGCACATATTTAACGTAATTTGACATGAACATTTTTTTTGTCCTAATCCATAGCAAGCTTTATTACAAAAACAAAAAAGTATATAATTTTTAAATTTACATATCTTGCTTATACAAACGGCTAATTTAATAATACTTGATGTGCTAGACGCAGAAATGAATTCTCTAAAACTTTTATTTGAAGCATTTATTTCTAAAAGCAAAATAAAATCATTTTATTCAAGAAAACCTGTTAACAACTTCAAGTAATGTAGCACTTCCGGTTAGCCTATTTTAACCAAAATCTATTATGTTATTTCGATTGACATAAAAGTCTTGTATACCAAATTTGAAAAGTTTTGGATTATATTTTAAAACAGTTTAACATTAAAATCTATTATAGGCTTCATGTAAAGTGCCACTTCTGGAAATTGTGTAATAACCAGAAAGAGAGGTGCACAACTAGATGTTATAGGAGTCCTAAATACAAAATTTCAACTTCCTACGGCTTACCGTTTTTGAGTTATGCGAGATACGTACGTACGTACGTACATACGTACGTACGTACGGACGTACGTACAGACGTCACGATGAAATTAGTCAAAATGGATTCAGGGATGATCAAAATGGATATTTCCGCTGAAATCTGAAAACCGAAATTTTTCGCGATTACAATACTTCCTTTACTTACGTACAAGGAAGTAAAAAATATAATTTATAACACAATCTTCATATATCGTGTTGATTGTGCGATTTCCAAGTAAATAAAGGGTGTAACAGCTAAACAAGCTACCTCAAATAATTTGTACATTATTACAGATACAATAAAATGCTACAAGGCCCGGTTGTTCCAAGTTCAGATAAACAGTTTACTATCTCTATTAGATAAATTTATTCTACCATCTTAACTAGAGAATAAGATTTTTCGGGTTGCTCCAAGATGTTTTATTCTCCGGATAGCTAACAGGCAGATTGCTATCAAAAAGATTAAAATTGTGTTAGGGTAGAGTTATTTTTGAAAAGCTGACAACTTGGCTCCAAAAATTTTAATAGAAATTTGGTTACTTTTTCGATTGTCTGTGTTTTGGTGCAATTGTAGTTCAAACCACAATTTGAACGTTTAGAAAAAATGATAAATACGACTTGCACAAATTAGTGGTGAAAATTATAGATAAAGAGAAAGAGAAGTTTATTTTACTACCCCGGAAATAACTAATTTAATTAAATTAGTCGACAAATATAAAAATATAATTGAGTCCAGGAAGCCAGATTCTGTCTCTTGGAAAGAAAAAAGACATCATCTGGAATCAATTAGAAATTATTTTAGTTTCAGTTGTGACCAGTAATTATACACCCTGTTGCATAAAATCATAAAGTTATCAACAATTGGCCTATCAAAGATACAACGTGATTCGTGATTCAGAAAAACAAATGTAGACAAATAAGTGTTTATTTCTCATATTATGCTTTCTTTAAACTTACCTAATAGATAAGAACAATATTTGGTCTTCAATTTTATCTGACAAATAAGAAACTGTATTCTTTGACATTCGAAACCTCAAAAATTTCGAATCATTCCACTTTTCAAAATTATTACATCTTTCTCGTACTGTATACTGCTTTCGAAAATTAATATTATCAAAAATGAAATCCATTACTTCATCATCACTGTTGTACTGATTTATTGTAATAATTATTAATATTAACAAACAGCTTATATCATCAAAACAACACAAACGTTCCATACCACATGATCCGTTTCTCTTCACTTCGTGTTTCCATTCGTGTGCATTCGGTATGATATTCTTTGAATAAAACTGTTAACTGGTAGTTTGACTGATTGTTAGTTATCTTGCCGTTAACGAAAATTTATCTTACTTGTAAATTTTAAACATAAGAGAAACAACGAAAACTGAAGTTATCAACAGAATAAATTTTAACCGAATGTTTAACTATGGATGGAAAAATCTTATAGAAGACCGCAAGGAGTGGTTCTCAAGTTGCAACGCAGTCAATTTTTTTTTTCAATAGAGTATGTTTTCTAAATTCAACCATGTAATCATTTTACATCTTTACGTAACAAAAATATTGAGAAATATTCAATTAAAATTTAAATAAATTTGATTTTTAGTTATTTTTCGGGAGATACATATAAAAAACAAAAACTGCTATTTGTCAATTTGAATTATTTAGAATAGAAATCAGATAGAACACTGTTTATGAAGTTATTAACAAATATTAGATTCATTTTAATTTAGGCTCAATTGTTTTTCATAAATAGCCTATACGAGGTGTTAATGTATACGGGTTATAAATTTATAAGGTAGGAGATGCAAAATAGACTAACTTTTACTAATACGCTCATATTCGAAAACGCACCGTTGTCAAGCTACAAGCTATTAAAGATTAATTATCTACCTTAATTTTAGTTGGCTGTGACTTGTCATTTCAGTTACTATTTGGTTTATTTTAACTTTTAGCGATCCTCCTTGCTTTCAGCATTGAAAAGCAGACACATTATGAATAGGCATACCGTACGCAACTATGCTAATATCGTGTTAATATACTGTCTAGTAAGAAATTCAAAGAAATTCTGGCGTTTTTGAACAAATGTATGAAAAATGCTCTGAAGGTGCAATGCTTGCATTGAAGTTGTTGCTGGTCATTTTGAGCAATTATTATAATGTGTATTACAAAAATAAATAAAATTATTTACAAAAAATTAATAAAATAAAATTAAAAACTGAAGTGATAGGTCACAGCCAACTAAAATTAAGGTAGATAATTACTCTTTTAAGAACCTGTAGCTTGAAAACGGTGCGTTTCCGGATATGAGTTTAAGAAAAACTCTATCTATTCCGCATTACGTATACCCAATAAATTTTTAATACGTGTTTAACATCCTGTATATAAATCCCGCAGAGAAAAATGACCCGACAATAATACTAATTATTTGCCTGAGTGTCTGGTCGCGAATCTGGGGACCCGGGTTCGATCCCGACTGACGCCAAAAATTACATCGACTTTTAATGGCACAAAATTGACCCCTATAGTATACTCTCCACGCCAGCTATGAGTGCCCGTGAGGTGACGCCTGGTACGCGTCCACACGGTACAAATATTCCATCATTACCGATATCTGTATACAAAGCAGATTGGCACACCCAGCAATGGGTAATATGCCGTGATGAAATATTTATTTATTTTTATTTTTTAATAAATAAATAAAAAATCTGTTGTGGCCAGCACAATACCTCTCGCCACTTCCTTTTTTGGTTACATAAGTATAGGGCGCGAACAGTCATGTTACATTGTTGGCCTTGACAAGCAGATGTGGGGGCCCGTTTCAGAATGATAATTAGTCAGTATGTTTCATTCAGAATTTCAAGATTTTCTAAATACACATAGTTAATTTGTCACCAGGAGTGTGGAATTTACTTGTCGAGGAAAATAAACCATATGGAATTGGAAAATCACTAAATTTAGAATGAGAAATTATGATACATCTATATACATAATTACTAGCTATCATTCTGACATGAGTCCCCATATCTGCTTGTCAAGGCGCCCTATTGTATTTAACATTTCTTGTATACCTACATTCTACACCAAAAATTGTACTTACATATATCTATTCCTTATATTTAGATTGTTTAATTTTAAATTCATTATATGAAGAAATTTTGTCCTCTTCTAATTTTTCGAAATGTTTCCAATTCATTGTCAGGATTGACTGTATTTTTGAAGGATATATGTAATAGACCTATAATCTTAAATATTTAACTACTAATACATTAAGAAATAATATAATGTATATGTACTTCCCAGAAAAACTCTTTAGTAATATCTATGAATTTCTGACACTGACATTTATCTGTCAGTTACAAACAGTTCAACTGGTCAACTATTTTCCATGGCATCCTTTCGGCTGTAAAATTTATTATAACGTTATTTTATTTATTATATTTCTTTTATCTCTAAATCCATAGAATATATAATAAAATATTTAAATGTATCAGATAGAGAATTTAATTTTCTTTAATATTACCAAGAAAAATTTTCAAAAAATATTATTTAGAAGATTTTTTTTCAAGAATCTTCTACTTCCGGTTGTCCAATTGTTACCAAAACCTTTTCAGATCTTCCCATGAATGTCCGATTGGAAAATACGTAATTAAACAATTTTTAAGTCTTATAGTTTTTGAGTAATCGTCCTTCCAACATCCTACATACATACACACACACACACACACACACATACATCCACACACACACACACACACACACACACAGACATCATCGTAAAAATGTTAAAATCGGATTGTAGGGACCTTAAAACGTGCTTATTCAATAAAATATGGATATGTGATTTTTAGCATGAATGCAATACCTCTCTTAGCGAGAGGTAAAAATGAATTTTCAATATATCTTCATCACCATAGTTACATCACAATGTTAGCATAATTTTAAAGAAACATACATCATGTGGATTAATCAGTTTGGGGTTATGAAACGCAATTATAACAAAAATCTTGTATGTAATACATTAATCTTAAAGTGTAGTATACAATTCGGTATAATGGCTATTATAACCATGAATAATTCCAATCCTTGCTTGCTTCGTTCGCTTTTTTTGCAAACTTTATTCTCGATAATAAAAGCATCCATTAGTGTTGTTATATAATATGTCAATTTATTAATAATAAACATGGCAACATTCTTGATGTAAGTAACTTTTTAATGACTTGGCCAACAAAATTGCACTAATTTATAGATTAGGCTTGATTAGTAAAATAATTTGAAAATCATAAAAGTCTATAATTTTACAACTTGTTTTCCTTCTTCTGGTGATTTAAAGAACACAGCAGAAATATGGCTTCCAAGATGTCCTATTTAAATAACAAAAAGCATCTACTTTTTGCTTTGTAAAAACACAGAACGCAGTGAAACTAATTCCTGTATTTAATTGTAGCTCGCTTCTTATACTGTCGATTGTTCTATTTGCTCATCACAATGAAACCAAGCGTCATGCGACTTTTGGACTTTAGTTTACTTAGCAGTATTTTTATTTGCTCTCCGTTCAAAAGAAAGACGCTTTTAGTGAATTGTTTTAGTTTTTATTGGTTTTAGGTTTCATAACACTCAAGAACTTGTCTTTTAATCTTGCTCTTTTCGCAGAAACAAAAATGATATACGAGTAAGAAGAGGAATGTATTTTATACTACTGCCGATAAGCAAAATACACTTCTAAACGTCAAGATGCAGAGAAAAAAAATACTTCCGTGTTAAATTTCTAGTGTACAGTTTTTACATGTAGTGGGAATTATATTTCATTAGTTTAACACTGTGGAAGTCATAAATATACTAAAATAATTTTTGGTGCTATTTTTAACACTAAGGGCCGGTTGTTCCATCTATAGTTAAACATTCGGTTAAAATTTATTCTGTTGATAACTTAAATTTGCGTTGTTCAACTTATGGTTAAAAGTTACCAGTAAGATAAATTTTCGTTAACTGCAAGATAACTAACAGTCAGTCAAGTTAAGAGTTTTATCCAAAGTATATCGTACCGAGTGCACACGAATGGAAACACGAAGTGAAGAGAAAAAGAACATATGGTATGGAACGTTTGTGTTGTTTTGATGATATAAGTTGTTTGTTAATATTAATAATTATTATAATAAATCAGTACAACAGTGATGATGAAGTATTGGATTTCATTTTTGATAATATTAATTTTCGAAAACAGTATACAGTACGAGAAAGATGTAATAATTTTGAAAAATGGGATGATTTATTTGTTAGATAAAATTAAAGACCAAATGTTGTTCTTATCTATTAGGTAAGTTTAAGAAAGCATAATTTGAGAAATAAACACTTATTTGTCTACATTCACGCTGTACCTTCGATATGCCAGTTGTTGATAGCTATACGATTTTATGCAACAGGGTATATATCTTGGATACTGGCCACAACTAAAACTAAAATAGTTTTCTAATTAATTCCAGATAATGTATTTTTCCTTTCCAGGGACGGATTAAAATTGTGACAGCCAAGTTGCCAACTTTTAAAAAACAACTCTACCCCAACACAATTTTAATCTTTCTGATAGCAATCTACCAGTTAGCTATCCCGAGAACAAAAAATCATGGAGCAACCCAAAAATCTTATTCTCTAGATAAGACGGTAGAATTAATTTATCTAATAGATAGTAAACTGCTACTTTCTCTGAACTTGGAACAATCGGGCCTTAAAATAGTGTGAAAAATTAGCAGTTTTTTTGTTTACATGTTTTCCTTCTCCCGAAAAAGTAAATAATGTCACGTAAATATAACTTTATTTTATAAAATAATTTTTAAAAAATATTTTCATAAAACCATTTGGATCAGTCGTAGGATAAAATATTTAAAATAAATTTTTATTGATTGAAATTTAGTCTTTTATCCTTCAACTAATCCATTTGGTTTTATATAAAAATGTTTTTAAATATTATTTTACGCATATTTTATAATACATATACAAAATATTTTACATTATTGGCATTCTATTTCCTGATGAAGGTTTTGTATGACCAAAACTGAACAAATTGGAATATATTTTTAAAAATTTATAACATAATAAGCTTGTACTTACACTATACAACAATACGAATGAAACATAAAAATGTTTTTTGAAAATTATTGTAATTTAACGCGTTTCATTTGTATGATAGGAATTGTTTTGGGCAAGTTTATTCGAATTTTTTACAATTTTTTTTTAGACTTTTGTATTATTTATATGACAAAATAAATCTATACACTATTAATAATTGTGATTTAAATTCCGTATTTTTCATTAAAATTGGTTCATAAAGTATTTAATTTTATATGTGATAAAAGAGTGAAAAAATCTGATGTGACCAACACAAAACCTCCCGCCATTCAATTTTTATCAATTTAAATACATATACCAATGGGGTCTCATGGCCGCGTGCCTGAGTGTCTGGTCGCGAATCTGGAGAACCAGAATCAATTCCTACTGCCAAATGTTTCGAATTTTAAATGGCACAAAAATGACCCCTGTGATGCACTCTCCACGCCAAAAAAGAGTACCCGTGAGGTGACGTATGGTAAACGACCGCACGATGCAAATATGTCATCATCATTACCGAAATCTGTGTACAAATCAAATTAGCACACCCAGAAATGGGTAATATGCCGTGATAATATATTTACTTATTTTCGTATTTACATACATACCTGAATATTTACTAATACTAGAAATTATGTATATTAAGTTCCTTTCCATATAACTATTGTTCTATTTACAATTTTCGTTTTAAAACGTTATTATTATTAATTTAAAATTACGTATATTAAGTTCCTTTCCATGTAACTATTGTTCTATTTACAATTTTCTTTTGAAAACTTTACTGTTATTAATTTGAAATAATTATTTTTTTGACAGTGACATTTATCTGTCAGTTACATACATTAGAGCAGAACTGTGTAACCATGGAGATATGCATAAGCTCCGAGATATAATTTTTATATTGTATAAATTTATCCATAAAACCATAAAATGAAATAATCTTTAAGTTTTATAATAACAAATTGTGAAAAAATAACATTTTTTGAAGAAAAACTATTTTGAGCTTCCAGTAAACTGCTATTTCCGGTTAAGCGATTGACACCAACATCTAATGGATACTTTCCATATTAGAATAAGGTAGAAATACAAGATTTCAAAATTTTCTGAACGACATTATTTGAGTTAGAGCGTAAAGAGAATCCACACATACACACACACACACACACACACACACACACACACACATACACACACATACACATACACATACATATACACAGAGACATCATCGTGAAAATGTTAAAAATGGATTCTAAGGACCTTAAAACGTGGTCATTTACCAAAATCTCGATATGCGATTTTTAGCACGATCCCTATACCTCCCTTACCAAGGGTATCGGGAGGTAAAAACGCAAAAGCGTAAAAAAATAAACGCTATGGCACTTTGCCGCACGCTTTTATAGTACACGTAAAATAGTATTTTGCATTACAAGGCAGGTAAAACGGTTGTTACTGCTGAAAGGAGGAAATGACTGGCGCGCCGAGTAAAAAGTTAATATAAATACCAGGGCATCGAACCCGAACCTGAATCGAACCAAAACCGGAACCAAACCGTAACATTTTAGCGAACCCAAACCCAGAACCGAACCTTAAATATATTTTTCAATTGAACCTGAGTCGGAACTAAACCCAGTATTAATATTCGGGTTCAGGGTTTAGCTCCGATTCAGGTCCATTTTGAGTTCGAAACGTAAGCGTAATCGTAATATAGCCGATAATCGACGCCTGTGTTGTCTGTTTGTGAAAATTGTGTTCGTGTTCTTGGCTTGCGTAAATTCCGGCTCGCATTTTAAATTATTTCTATATAAAGATAGTTATTCCAAAAACATTAATTCAGTTTTCATTAGGTCGAACCGAGCCTGAACCCAATACATAAACCCGGAACAAAACCGCAAATTTTATTAATGTTTGAACCAGAACCGCACCCGAACCCGTCTCTCAAAAAATAAATTAACCTGAATCGAACCCAGTTTTTGGCGGGTTCGATGCCCTGAATACAGAAGAAACATCACATCAGTGTTAACCATGGAGGTAGGAATAAATATGGAGGGAGTATTTGCAATCGCTAGTGAAGTCGCTTCCCCCTCTACATTGTGACTGTTGTCAGTTTGAAGTTACAAGGTTGTTGCTGTCATCTAACGTTTAGCATTGTTTGTTTTTAAACGTGTACGTGTTTTGGAGAAGTGTTTACCGTTTATGACTTTTTAATATATGTATATCGTGTTTTATATTGACTTTTCTTTAAGTGCTTCGTAACAACATTTGGTGAAAATTAAGATTTTTTATTCACGTGAGTTATGAAATATTGTTTTATTTTAAAACTGTAACTCAACGTGTATTTTGTGTTTATAGCAATTTAACAGAACAAACATTATTTGGACTAGTTGACTCTTGCACTGCAATATGTAAGTTTTCTTGCAATAATATTATATGTTTCATTTAACATATGTATTTATTTGCAGATTGTTTGTAACTTGGTGACTTGTTGTGTTGTGGGGTACTCCAATAAGTCAGGAGGAAAGTTTTATTTTTATATTATTTAACAATAAACAATTAAAAAATCTAATGAGTGTTTTGAACAATTGTAATTTCGTATAAATACCTAGCCTAGATCTATCGATTTAAATAAATATTGTAAAAGATAACCGTATCGGTTACAGGTAAGTGGAATTTTAATTATTTATAATTTTTCTATATTGTAATTTCTTCTAAGTACATATTTGCTAAAAAAAATATTTATGTTTATTGATATTACTAGAAATAAGAAATCTTAATTTCAAATATTTAATTTTATATTTGCCGCGTGAATTCCCACCACAATGTGACTGCAGCGGTACCTGCGTCCGTCCCCACAGGCCTGCATTCCCCTTGTCCAAAGTTCTAGTTTATGCTCCCTCCATATTTATTCTTACCTCCATGGTGTTAACCTATCAATAACTGTCAAAAATATTTTATTATTTATGCAGTTTCGCATGTGTGATCAAAATGGTTCTCAAATGGATGATATAGAAAATGTTCCACCTCCAAATGATGTATCTGAATGTTTCAATTATTATCGTCTATAGATCATGCGGTCAAACTTTCCTATTCACGAAATAAAACTATACTTTTTACCTCTCGCTAAGAGAGGTATTGGATTCATGCTAAAAATCGCATATCCAGATTTTATTGAATAAGCACGTTTTAAGGTCCCTACAATCCGATTTTAACATTTTTACGATGATGTCTGTGTGTGTGTGTGTGTGTGTGTGTGTGTGTGTGTGTGTGTGTGTGTGGATGTGTGTGTGTGGGATGTTGGAAGGACGGTTACTCAAAAACTATAAGACTTAAAATTTGTTTAACAACGTATTTCCCAATCGGACATTCATGGGAAGATCTGAAAAGGTTTTGGTAACAATTGGACAACCGGAAGTAGAAGATTCTTGAAAAAAAATCTTCTAAATATTATTTTTTGAAAATTTTTCTTGATAATATTAAAGAAAAATAAATTCTCTTTCTGATACATTTAAATATTTTTATACATATTTTATAGATTTAGTGATAAAAGGAATATAATATATAAAATAATGTTGTAATTAATTTTACAACCGAAAGGATGCCATGAAAAATAGTTGCAAATTTAAATTATTTGTAACTGACAGATAAATGTCAGTATCAGAAATAATGAGTAATGAAAGAAAAATGTATTTGGAGAATCCCTTAATTCTTGATCTGTGACTATTATGGAGATGACAAGTCTAGGTTGAAGGACTTAAATTTGTTTCAAACATTATGGGACAATGTACACCAGTACTGTAGACTAGAGTAACTTTGAATTGCGAAAAAGCTATCAAATTCTTCTCAAGTAAGTTGTAAATATTGACAAAATTAAACATCGATATAAGAATAATCGGAGTGCAATCTATCCGTCACTTTATTAAAGGGAATTAGTGTTATTTAGATATAACAAGTATGAAAAAATAAAATGTAAAAGAAGATATATAAGAATAGATGCACAATCCATATATACATTTTAGACCGCCCAAAATTAATGTTTTTACTAGAAGAATATGAAGAGAAAGTAAACAAGGTTGTTCGAATTGAAAATTGCAGTTACCAGCCTAATATTTATATATGGTAAACTCTACTTTGTAATTTATTGTAACATAATTTATGGTAAAATATCTTCATGTTGAGACATGCTATTATTGAATAATAAAGAAGTTTATACGTCATAGATTTATATGAATATATTATTTGTATTTATAAAAATATTCTTTGCTTTATGCATACAGCCAGTTAAAATATACGGCGAGAGGTTATGTGCTGGCCACATCAGATTTTTATGCTTGCATAAATAACTATTTATTCTTAAAAAAAATAAAATAATAAACACGTATTTTTTGTTTGTTAATACATTTTACAGAGCCATTACGCAGGCCATTTCAAAACGATGTGAACTTTAATTGTTGCATTTAAAAAATTATCATAAATATAATTTTCATTACCTACAATATTTATTTATTTTGTTATTAGTGAATCTAAGATTCAATTTATATAATCAAAATTGTAAAATTTCATTTATTTGAAATATCCTATTGTATGAACAAAGAATTGTGCAGGTAATCAAGAGCAAATAATAAAGTATTTCCGGTTCGTAAGTTTTTAACTGTTTTTTGAACAAAATGGTCAAAAATATTAATAAAAGAAATATATAGTCAAATTTCTCTAAAAATGGCATTCCAATGTGATGACGTCATTTACTTAATTAATATGAGCCAAGTAGTGAAACCGATTCATCTAGTCGATAGAGCTAATATCTATAGTGTACTTTAAAACTTTAAATTAGAAATAATATGAACGTTAATAATGAAAATTATAATAATGTAAAACTTTCAATGTTTCGCATTGATTTTTGACGGATCACTAATATTTTTCGTGGCGAAATAGAATAGATCCTTGTTTAAATTCATTCTTAATATTGTTTACCGTAACATGTGACACATCCAAAGCAGTAGAAACTCTCTAAAATGTAATAATATTCAGAAATAAGTACATAGGAAATACAGAACTGAGAACTGTCATGTGATAATCTCAAAATATACTATTTACATTTTCTACAGAATAGAATGGATTTAGAGGAACATTCCTCTTCCTCAAAGTATGCAGAAGGATTAAAAATAAATTCTTTACACTGTTTCGATCATTTTTTACCGCTCAATTTTTGATTATCATACATGTAGTCATGCAAATTATTCATATAGCTTACGTTATGGTATACGGAAACAAATGCTGCGTAAGAATAAAACATATTTGACTATAACTTATGATTCATTCCGGCAAAATATAATTAATTTATACTTCTGTAATTTATTAAATTGGAAGTTAAATACTAGTTGTAAATAATTGTTAATTCGTCTGTATTTCATAGGATTGTATAATTAGTATTCCGTAACAACGGATAGTTCTGAAATTAATGAGCTATTGCTGTCTGTGTATTTTCAAGTAGTGAAGTTTCCTCCTTTTTTGTAATCAATAACAGCTTACTTTGTCCCGATTGGAAAATAATTTCGAAGTCTTGTTATCGCATTCCCATTAAAAAACCCTTAAACTTTGACGACTGCAAGTATCAACAAAGGAATAACACTGCATTCAATTCAGGCTAAATTTACGATTTCATAAAATTTAGTATACAGAAGCAGTTACGTCGGAGAAAGACACAATCATGAAATACCAGTAATAAAATCACACACCGGAATACGGCAATAGCTATTTGGGCCATAAAAATTCCATTATGACCAGATTGAATGGAATCTAATTCGGTTTTTTAATAACATCTCGTCTGGCGCGTCACAGCGTTTAACCTCAACCGAGGCCTAAAAAACCCTAAAGATTAAATTGGTTACATTCAACGGAATCTAGTTTCAATATAAAGGTTTTTATCTCGTAAACGATTTTATTTTATAAAAATTGCAGATGTGAAAATAGTGTTTTATACAAGTACGTAAGGTCACTACAAAAGTATTTATAATAACTTATATGATTCATTATTGCAAAATTTCATTTTAATATGTTCAAAATAGTCCCATCAAAAAAAATATAATTCACCATTAATAGGTCCCAATCAATCTTCTTTTGGAATGCACAATGATTCCAAAATAGTCATCATTTTCTTCTTCAGATGAAAATCTTCTGTGTATTATGTACAAATACCATAAAAACTTTCTTGCAAAATATATATATTTCCAGTAAAATGAAAAAATGTGTGACCTTTTATCTGTCAGAATTCGTTAGCTGTAATTTTTACCTTCCGTCACCTTTAGGTAAGGAAGGTATTGTGTGTATGTATGTGTGTGAGTGCGAGTGCGTGTGTGTGTATGTGACGATCGTTTCGGATCGCATAACTCCAATACCACGATTCCAAATATTATAATTTTTTCGTATTCCACGAGTTTAGATCCATAAGCAGACGATATTAGATTCTGGTTAAAATCGGTTACCGAAAATACACAAGTTTTAACAGTTTTATGGAATAAAACGCAGTTAAATATCGTTTATTGACATTTAATATTATTATAAATTTTAAAGAATATATAATTCTCTTCATATTCAATAGATATAAAGTTAAAGAATTATAAAGATATTAAATTTCATAAATCAGTCAGCTATGCTAACCATGGAAACTGCGATAATATATTCAGATAATTCAAATTGAAAAATGTCAGTATCAATGAAAAAAATAATGTGGCAAAGATAACGATTTTGAGATAGATGTTGGGAAGACACGACAAGATAGGATAAAGAATGAAAGGACAAAGGAAATGGCTCGAGTGATATAATTTTTTAGAAAGATACAAGAGAGACAATTATATTGGTTTGAACATGTGATGAGGAGATATGAAGAATATATTGGAAGAAGAATGAATAGCTTCTTAATAGAAGGCAGAAGAAACAGAGGAAGACCAAAGATAAGACGGAAGGACTGTATTCCGGAAGCCTTGAGAAAAAAGGAACTGAATGAGGACGACACGCAAAACAAAAATGAGTGAAAGAAGGAAATAAAAAATTGCAACCCCTAATGAACGGGAAAAGCTAAAGAAGAAGAAGATGTCAGTGTCAAGTGCAATTTGCATAGATTGTTTATGAAATAATTTTACTAGATGTATATCCAGTTAGATTTTGTATAGAATCTTATGCAAGAAAATTGTTATATAGAGGATTGACGGAAGGTAATGCGCTGGCTACATCAGATTTTGTTATATTAATATCTTTCTAATATTTTGTAACAGATTAAAAATGTCTTGAAATAAAATAAATTAATAAAATATTAAATAATAAAAATAGCGCAAGTTCAAGGTTATAACGAATTCCGACAGATAAAATATTAAACATTTGTTTGTCGTTTTGTTCAAATGCCATCATGGCTACTGACATTAATAAGAAATTGAATAAATCCTATAATTAATTTGTGGGTCTACATGTATTTGGTGTCATTTTATGCAGATTTTTTATTATCTTTTTATACCACAACCATTGTTGCTAGTTGAAACGGGGAGCAACAGTCTGAGAAAAACGATTTTCCCGTGTTAACGGGCTATGTTCGGGTTTCAAGTATTCTCCCGGTATAATTGCAATATTGTATTAGTAAAGTGGTGTATTGCAATAATTTGTGCTTGCATGGCAATTTGATTTTTAGTCATTAATTTAATCCAAAAATACCTGAATTAAATTTCAATACAACGCTTTGTTTCGTATTACAGTAAAACAATTTATTTGCACATTTGCAGTAATTAAATCAAAATTTGCAAACTATGTTATTTACTCCTGGAGTTTAGTTGAAAATCATATATGTTTCTATTATTTTTCAACAATTTTTGTACATATCTACATTCACTACTTGATTGACAATAAAGAAGCAAATATTAGATGTATTTTATTCCGTTGAAAGTAGAAATATACTAAGCTAATTTTCTACCTTCTGTCAACAAATTGGTGAACTACGAATTGCCAGATGTATTTTAAAATAGTTTTTGTACGATCGCCTTTTTTTTAATATCAAAATAATATATACCTTCCGCTACCCTTGGTAAGGGAGGTATACGGATCGTGCTAAAAATCGCATATCGAGATTTTGGTATATGACCACATATTCAGAAAATTTTGAGACCTCATATTTCTACCTTGTTATAATATAGAACGAAGCTATTAGATTTTGGTGTCAATCGGATAACCGGAAATGGCCTTTACTTGAAGCTCAAAATAGTTTTTCTTCAAAAATACCTTTAAATGTTATTTTTCGCAATATTTGTTATTATAAAAATTAAAGATTCTTAAACATTCTACAGATTTGCATTAATACTTTTTCTATATATTTTATGGATAAATTTATAAAATAATATAAAAATTATATCCCGGAGCTTATGATTTACACACAACTCCATAGTTACACAGTTCAGCTCAAATGTAAGTAACTGACAGATAAATGTCACTGTTAACAAATAATCATTTCAAATTAATAACAGTAACGTTTTAAAAAGACAATTATAAATAGAACAATAGCTATATGGAAAGGAACTTAATATAGTTTTCAGCATTAGTAAGTATACAGGGTGTTTCCTTTAAAACAACCAGCGCTTTTTTGGGCGAACTAATGACTTTAGAGAAAAATGTTATATACAAAAAATTACCAGGAAAAAGGGCTTAATTTATGAGGAATAATAAATAAAAAATTCAACCAGTGGTTCTCAAACGGTAGAATAAAATTATATTTTTTTAAATGGCAACCTACATAAATTTTTTGTTTATTAGATAGAGAATTTTTTTCTGATTTCAACGATATAAATATGATATATTATATTGCAACTGCAAAGCCATTTTTTATTAATAAGTAATTAAACAATTACGAAAACAAACACTTAATAACGTAAGTAACAAAACTATCTGTCACCTATATCATTTGTTTGCATTTGTTTATTGCATAGCCTACTTCAATATTGTAGAATTATTTCTGTTTTTTAATATCATTTTTCTCGAAATAATTGTTATACAACTCCATATCATATTTATATCGTTGAAATCAGAAAAAACTCTCTATCTAATGGACAAAAAATTTATATAGGTTGCCATTTAAAAAAATATAATTTTATTCTACCGTTTGAGAACCACTGGTTGAATTTTTTATTTATTATTCCTCATAAATTAAGCCCTTTTTCCTGGTAATTTTTTGTATATAACATTTTTCTATAAAGTCATTAGTTCGCCCAAAAAAGCGCTGGTTGTTTTAAAGGAAACACCCTGTATAGGTATGTATTTAAATAACAAAATAAATAAATATATCATCACGGCATATTACCCATTACTGGGTGTGTGCTAATCTGCTTTGTAAACAGATTTCGGTAATGATGGTGACATATTTGTACTGTGCGGGCGTTTACCAAGCGTCAACTCACGCTGACATGGAGAGTGAACCACAGGCGTCAATTATGTACCATTTGAAATACGAAATATGTGGCGTCTGTCGGGACACTCATGTATGTCTTTAAATTAATAAAAATTAAATGTCGGAAGGTATTGTGTTGGTCACATCAGATTTTTTAAAATTTTGTACGTCGATCGTGAAAAAAACGTAATAAGCATTGCGGTCAATAGGTGCTTTGCTATCGATATCGGAAGAATTGGAGATATCGACTTCGTCTCGATCTCTAAAATCATTCTCAAGCGGTAGGAAGCATTATACTGCCCTTACTACTTAAATAACTCATATTATATCCGAGGTAGGATATCAAGGAAGAGAAGCTTGATCAATCATTTACCACCCATGAGATTGTCATTGCAGTTAGAAATTAGTATATTACGTCTGAGTTGGGATATGTTTCATTATAGCCGAGGGCCTAGGTATATTACCGAGGTGAGATATAGCCTGAGGCTGTAATGAAACTCCCACCTAGGTGTATATACTATTTTATTCACATACATCCTCTTCTTAAATCAATAATTTTCAGAATAAATCATTAAGTTATAACCTATAAATCTCTAATCTTATAAACTTTAATTTTGTTAATATTTTTGACAGCTCTATTAAAATTTGTTTAGCTCACTTTATTATAGGAATTTATGACAATGTTGCCAGGCAACTCTTACATAAACATTTCCAACCCTTGGGACGGAAGTGAAATCTGTTATTTTCCATGAAAGAGATAGGCACTGAAGTTAGAAATGCCGTATTTCCCAACCTCAAAAGGTTAGAAATCGACATTTTACTATAATGATTGAGAATAAAACATATTTCACAATCTCTGAAAGGTTAGGAAACGACATACATGGTTATTACTATAATGTTTGTGAATAAATTATTTTTCGTAACCCCAATACGGTTAAAGTTAATTCAATTATTATATCAATACAATTATTTTTAAGATTCATACACCAATCATCAAGTAAATTTTAGGTATAAACATCAGAATATGCAGTGTACTGACTTACTGCCACTTAAACAAAGTTTCTCATCCCGCCTGCTTACATAAATTTGCAGAGCTAAGCTAAATTGGTATCATTCATCGCTTGTTGGCTCGTGTACGTGTTGTTCTCCCCCAGCATCCAACCGCGTTAAACTAGATTCATAATATTATTAAGACCCAGGGAGCGAGAACTTATTCGCAACCGGAAAATGATCAAATATTGCGCAGCCAAGGAAAGCCGATTGAATTACTACTTCGGGAAGGGAAGAGTGCAAGTGTCTTACTCTCACGTCGTTTAATGCTTGATTAGTAGCGGTTTACCGCTGAAACAATGTATTTGTATCTAATTTAGTCCTTTTACGGGAAGTGAATAAGTGAATATTTACATATAATAATGAGATTAAAACCAATATTTTACTCTAAATGACTACTCTGAATTATGAAATTTATTGTCTTTATAATTCTTTAACTCTATATCTGTTGAATATGAAATATAAAATGCAATCAAATCGTATAGAGAATAATATATTCTTTAAGTTATAATAAAATTTAACTGAGTTTTTCAAGAAAAACTGTTAAAATCTTCAAATTAGGATACTTCCGGTTGACCAATTATTACCAAAATCTAATCAAGTCTGCATATGGTTGTAAGGAATAGGAATATGCAAGAATTGTAATTTTTGGAAGACCCTAAAACGTGCTTATTCAATAAAAACTCACCACCGATTTTTTTGGCCAAAGACAATACCTTCCTTACCTAGAGGTGACGGAAGGTGAAAACAAATTTTGCACAAAGCAACATTATAAGGCATTCAAATAGTTTCATCCTCCTCTAAATTTTTTTCACAGTAATGTCCTAACAAAAACACTGTTGGAATATGTTTATCCCAAACAAATTCAATATGAAAAATAATAATTTCTATATACAATTCAGTTCCAAGCAATTTTCATGTTAATTAAAAAATATGTCTTCATATTTGCAAGTATTCTTCACTAAAGCAAAAGCAAAAACACCCAGATATGTGATAGCAATTCCGATATTTTTGGTTATAACTACTCACTAGTCGATGAGTTTCAGCAGTGCCACCAATAATATCTTAGCGAAACCCTAGAACACTAGTGGGACAGAAACTGGTGTAAATTCAATGGCTTAGAGAGTCAGTAGTAATTTTTAAACAGATTGTGGGACATATATGTTGTCAGTGCCGAAAGGGTTATGAATGAAACTGCTAGTATCATTATGCGTGCTACAATATGTCATTCTAATTCCGAATAGAGAAACATTCTTTATTCTTCCTATTTTTTTTCTAACAGTTCAGTTCGAAGAATAGGGGGCATTATTTGGGGAACGTATTAGTATTATAGCAGGGTGTGTAATTTGATCAACTTAAGTCTATTGTATCCTGTTAGTAATTGGATATTCAAAATTGATAGCTTGAAAAATCTTTATCTGAAAACGAACTTACAAAAATACATTTCACTGAACCGGTAATCAAACTGCAAAAATGATCACTACGAGTATTTTATCTTAAAAATGATACAAAATAATTTATTTTACGAACCTTTCCGGAGCCAAGAATCTCCCACCCTGTGTGAATACTAAACACGATAATATACCTCCACTTTTTTGGCCATAAAGTACCTCTCGCTAAAGTGTACCCCGACGAGGCTTTTACATAAAGTTGCCAAAAATTAAATATTAACAACGTGGCAGGTGTTTTGCTAACACATCTGGAGGAGGTATCGCTAAACGTTTTAAAACCTCCCCGTGTTCTGCGGCTAATTGCGTTACCCTTCTAGCTTCCAGGCAGGGGAAGCTAGCTGTTCGGTAATTGTTGGATCTACTTTGCCGAACCTCACGGGGATTCAATGAATTCTTGACTAGTGGTTGGAGAGATAGATGTTCATAGTACAGAATTGCTACTAAATGCAAGATTCCAGACGTAATTGATGCTTGAATGCAACTGTAGAGATATGAAAACTTAACATGCTTATGCTTTGTAAGAGATTATCATACAGTGAGGGATGAGGATTATATGTACTTGTGAATAATGCATGCTATATTTTCACTTCGATAAGATAGTGATAGTAATTATATAGTGCACTTATGAAGTACATTTCGAACATGCATTAACTTAAGAGGGAATATGAAATAGGAACAATTATGTCAATGGG
The DNA here is from genome assembly GCA_951394225.1 of Harpalus rufipes. Classification (NCBI taxonomy): domain Eukaryota; kingdom Metazoa; phylum Arthropoda; class Insecta; order Coleoptera; family Carabidae; genus Harpalus; species Harpalus rufipes. The sequence goes on from OX596283.1 coordinate 40,289,206, forward strand.
TATTTGTTATTAGAAATGCTCTATTCACTCCTACGTATACTATGTTCGGCAATCTTAATAGGATTTTCCCACATTTCTAATTACGTTGTCAAAATTTCATGACATTGTACTTCCCTATCTATTAAAATTGAAAATACTTTTTACCGGTTTCAAGATGTTAAACCTTTGTTTACATATACAAAAGTAATAAGTAAGTAACTAATAATAATACATAAATATTTGTCCAAGAAAAATCTTATACAAAGGATTGGTAACAAGTTTGTGTGAATATTTACAATAGCAGTAGATTGTACTTAGTTGAATTACATGTTTAGGGCAAAGGCTCGTAATTTAAGAGAAGTATTAATATAATTGTTTATATCATATATTTTATGGTAGCTTAAGTCAGCTAGTAAATTTCTGTTGTGGTTGTTTGGGTTGGCGTTGTCCAAGTACTTCGCAATGAATTCTTTCCTTGGTGCGTTGTAGAGGCAGTGGAACAGCAAATGATCGAGGTCGTCTTTTTTATAAGTGTTGCAAATTGAGCAGGTTTCCTCTGGACGAAATCTAAAAACAATACCATTATGGAATAGGGTGGGAATTTTAGAGTTTGTTAGGCGTAATTGACTAATAGATTTGAGGATTTTGAATGAGACATTTGGTGTATTGAAAATGTTATTGTAAAGGTATTTCTGGAAGTGTGGATTACATGAGGAGCTGATGATTCTTTGTGTGTCCATATCGTGTAGATATACTGATTGCAGGCGTTGGTTATGTTCTGGGTTTCTGTTTTGATGACTAAGAAGTTTTGGTTTTCCATAATCCAAAAGAAATTAGTTTTTTGCAAACTGGTTTGTACATTTCTAATCCAATGGGGACTTATACAATTCAAATATTTTGGTCGCCATCTAGTGTGTAAAAAAGTATTTAATAATTAGTTATGTAGTGAGCAAGATTTAGCTCTAAGTTTGACGTTTATCACGTGATCCAGATTTGGTCCCACGTGATCACAACAACCATTGTTTGAAAAGAAACATGAACATGTCTGAGACTGAACAAGGAAGTTGAAATAATATGATTAATATAAATTGAATATGAATTAGTAATGTATTTACAGGAACCTGTGATAAAAAATCTGTTGTGGCCAGCACAATACCTCTCGCCACTTACTTTTTTTGGTTACATAAGTATATAACAGTCATGTTACATTGTTGGCCTTAACAAGCAGATGTGGGGGCCCGTTTCAGAATGATAATTAGTAATTATGTACATGGATATCACTTGTCAATTTTCCATTCAAAACTTCAAGATTTTCTAAATGCACGTAGTTAATTTGTCACCAGGAGTGTGGAATTTACTTGTCGAGGAAAATAAACCACATGGAATTGGAAAATCACTAAATTTAGAATGAGAAATTATGATACTTGACATCTATGTACATAATTACTAGCCATAATTCTGTCATGGGCCCCCATATCTGCTTGTCAGGGCCGACAAAATCACATGATTGCTCGCGTCCTATTGTATTTAACATTTCTTGTATACCTACACTCTATACCAAAACTTCTACTTACATATATCTATTCTTTATATTTAGATTGTTTAATTTTAAATTAATTTTATGAAGAAATTTTATCCTCTTCTAATTTTTCGAAATATTTCCAATTCATTGTCAGGATTGACAGTATTTTTGAAGGATATATGTTATGTATTTATTAATACATTAAGAAATAATATAATGTATGTACTTCCCAGAAAAAGTCTTCAGTAATGTCTCCGTATTTCTGACGCTGACATTTATCTGCAGTTACAAACAATTTGAATTTGCAACTATTTTCCATGGCATTCTTTCGGCTGTAAAAATTATTACAACAGATTATTTTATATATTATATTTCTTTTATCTCTAAATCTATAGAATATATAATAAAATATTTAAATGTATCAGATAAAGAATTTAATTTTCTTTAATTTTACCAAGAAAAATTTTCAAAAAATATTATTTAGAAGATTTTTTTTCAAGAATCTTCTACTTCCGGTTGTCCAATTGTTACCAAAATCTTTTCAGATCTTCCCATGAATGTCCGATTGGGAAATACGTAGTTAAACAAATTTAAAGTTTTATAGTTTTTGAGTAATCGTCCTTCCAACATCCTACATACATACACACACACACACACACACACACATACATCCACACACACACACACACACAGACATCATCGTAAAAATGTTAAAATCGGATTGTAGGGACCTTAAAACGTGCTTATTCAATAAAATCTGGACATGCGATTTTTAGCATGAATGCAATACCTCTCTTAGCGAGAGGTAAAAAGGAAGTTTAATTATGTACAAAATAACAATAAAATGACGCAAACCTATATTTGTAAAGTGGACAAACATAATCAAACTTATTTTGGAAAACAGGTACAGCAATTCAAGCAACTTTAATAAAGCTGTCTACTAATAAAGAGACACAAGATTATATTAAAAACACATATAAAAATTGATAATAAGCAGAACAACTCCACACAAACAGAAATAAAAATTAATAAGGAAAGTAGTACCCAAACAGTAAACAATTATTATGTAAGAAAGTTATTTGCTGCTGTAGAGACATCGAGAAATGAAACTAAATTTGTCAATAATTGGAAACTAAATTATAATTTATTAGGCAATGATGCTGTAAAATTTATATATTTCACCGGCTTATCAGTAGAACATTTTAATGTTCTATATAATTTGTTAAATACCACAGTTATGCTAAAGTTGAAATACAGATATTTCCAAAAAACGCCAAAGAAAACTAAATTTAATAATTTAACATCTAGAGTCAAATTATGTATGACTTTAATAAGATTAAGACGTGAATATACACTAAAATAAATTTCATTATTTTTTTCCGTCTCTCAGCAGTGGAATTTGTAGTGTTTACATGGATTCAGTTCATGTTTTTTTAAATTGAAACGATGAAATCGAATTTGTTTTCCCTCCGTGACAATCAGAAAGATTCGATTCCGCAATATTTCATTAATAACAATCACTACACATAATAACTTAACCAAATTGTGAGATCAACGGGGTGGTGCTGAAAAGGGAAAGCATTTGATCGACTCGGCCACGGTATATCACCTCGCTCTTTCTAAAAAAAATTCGTCCCTTTCTAAATTGTGTGGAGGGAGGTCCGCAGCCGATCCGCCGCCGATGACGTCAAAATCATAAGTCCCCCATTATATTTTTCTTGTTTCGACTCCGGTATTGAATTATTATTGTTTAAGCGAAGTAGGTGGTCGTAACAGATTTTTACATATCTATTGTTTGGCATGGGGAGTATCTTATACCACCAGCTCAGCATACTTTTCACAACTAACAATTCCAGTTTGTTCTGATCAGCTTCGCGACGTACTACATACTCGTAATTCGACGTGGATCTCGGCCAGTTAAGTATAGATTTGAAAAAATTAGTTTGCCCCTTTTCAATTTGTTCGCTCTGATTTAGGGCCCATATCTCGGAAGCATATAAAAAACTATCGAGTTGTAAAGTTTGATTAATGTGTCCCAATTTTGTATCTGTGCCTTCATCACAATATGTATTTTGGTTGAACATTCCTGAAGTTGTGCGGTTTAATCCCAGATATTTATATGCCCTTGTATATTTTATTTCTTTACTTTGAGATGTTAGTTTTAGTTTTTGTTTTCGTGGTCGTCCTAAATGGAAATGCATAACTTGTGTTTTTTCAAAGTTAATACTTAATTTTAAGGTGTCAGAGTATTTTTTAAGTGCTGTAAGTTTTCTTTGCATGTCAATAGGGGAATGTGAAAAAATAACGATATCATCAGCATATTGCAGTGGCATTTTATCAGTCTGGTGATTTATGTAGATACCCTCCAAATTTTGGTTTCTAAGTGTGGTTTCCAAGTCCAAGTAAGTAATAACTGTATCTGTACGGTAATATTATTACCATACTAACATGTCAACAACAGTCTACAATAAAATAATAAAAATAAAATAAAAGTATAATACTCTTCACTAATAAGTACAGATAACGTTAGTGTATCGTTCTTAAAACGGTTCATTTTATTCTAAAATAATAAACATAAAGAATGAAGCACATATTTTGAATTGAAATGACATTTCATAAATAATGAACAGGTTGGCAACACTGCGAATTGGATGGTGCAAAGTAACGTTTACGTCAGTTACAGTAGAAGGCTTGGGAAGCAGCGTGTGTTTTGTTTTCAACTATTGCGTAATCTGTTTTTAACAAACGTCAGCTAGAAATGAAGCCTGCATGTGTCTTGGGTATTGTGACTGTTGAAGGTCAGGCATGGCAACCTTACTAGAACAAAGATTCGACGTTGAAGGTCAAGCATCAAATAGTCGCTAATGATTTAAACGTGGGTTAGAGAATTTGAGCCGGAGTTCAAATCACAGTTCAACGGGTGGGGAGGTCCAAATTCTCCACGGCCAAAAAAATTTCGGAGAGCTCAATTAAAAGTCAAACAAATGACGACCTTTGCTGATGATGTCACAGTAGTTTATTATCGGGCCTTCATGCAAAAATATATTGGAAGAACAATGAACAGTTTAGTAGTAGAAGGTAGAAGAAACAGAGGAAGACCATATGATGGAAAGACTGTATGGCGGAAGACTTGAGAGGAAAGGAACTGAATGAGGACGACAAGCAAAATAGAAATGAATAAAAGAAGAAAATCAAGAATAACGACCCCTAACGAATAGGAAAAGCTAAAGAAGAAGATGTCAGTAACAAGTGCAATTTATATTGTTTACTTATGAAATAATTTTACTGGAAATATAGAATATTTTGCAAGAAAAATTATGTCCACATCAAAAAATTTTTATTCATACTTGTGATTACAGATATAATAGAAATTTTAACTATCGTTAGTCCCTGAGAACGGGTTCGTATACTGAAGGGTTAATTTAGAATATTTCATTATTTACACATACTTTTTGAAATAACAGTGACAACTTTGATCTTGAATATTCCTACTCAAAATTAATCGATATGCGTTTAATATACGGACGCAAAACATGGTAATTACAATGGCAGCTAAACGTCTTTATAGGCAATTTTTTCCCAATCTAAGGCAATCAGGCACCAGAAGAAAAATTCAAAGAAAAGAGTAATTAAATCCAAAATAGATTGTTTCCAGACATTTTTTTTTAATCTTATTGTGGCTCAAACATTCTTCCAAGTTATTTGAAACAACAGATTTAATATGAAAAATTATGAACCATATGGTGAAAGTTATCACCTACTTTGTAGTACCATAATATATAAAATGCTTGTATTAGGCATATTATCACAGCCAATCGAAGCTCTGTACAAAGAGTATTTCCTTATAAAAATCTCATACCAGTTGCTTTACATTCCCTGGCACTTTCCATGCTTACAGATGTGCATTTCGTATCAACACAATGCACTCTGAGAAATTTCTAATCCATTGAAAGTGCACCAAGTATTTTCCGCACGGATACCGTGAATTTTGATAAGGGATAAGCTTCTTTTCAAGAATCATAATAAATTTATAGTGCGATAGTGTTAACCACTATGTATCACATTGTAAGAAGGAGTAATCAGAATTCAGTACGCTTCGTCGATGCTGAACCGCAGTTGAATTGATGCGTGAAATGGCTGTAAATATAGAAACTATAAACTTGCAAATAATTTATGGAGAATTTATTTTTTGATATAAGACCATATGATTAACTTATATTCTACGCAGAGACTAAATTAAAGAAAACAAAAATTATAAAAAAAAATTGATGTATTATGCATTTATAACATGTTTTTTTTTTGTAAGATTCACTTTTCGGTTGTGCGCCATTGGTTTAGAACTGCAGGCATAAATACTTGACATTCATAAACACAATAACAACTCCCGATTCTAGGAGGGATAGTTTGTATGTACTACAGTTGTATGCGGACGTATGTGAAAGTGTCCATAAAAAAGACAATTAAAAGTGAGTGGTAAAGCTCACAATCATTCTAATTATTGTTCAAGTATAGCGTTCAGGTGTGGATCACCAGATGCTTGATTGATAAATTTAAACATCGCCAATCCGTTTCTAATTTTATAATATTAACACCATTTAATACAAAACATTACCGTACAATAATTTTTCAAAATCAAAATTTATCCGTAACTTACAAATCAAATACCATCAAATCTTTATTAGATAATCCTAAAAATAAAATAGATACTAACAAAAAATCCGATATTTATAAAATTAGCTGTAATGATCGCAATAAAGTTTACATCGGGCAAACTAAAAGACAAATTGACACTCGGTTTAAAAAACATTTTTATCATCTAAAAAGCGGTAATCCCGAAAAATCTGGCGTAGCTCAACATATGTTCATTATTAATCACAAAATTAACAATTCTAATATTAAACTTTTAAAACATATTAACAATGATAGATATTTAGATGCATACGAGAGCTTAATAATAAATAAATTTAAAAATAATTTGATGAACGCAGATCTCGGTCCCATACCAAATTCTAAACTATTCGATTTAATATAAACTTAAATTTTATAGGACGTTTTAAATCTTAAATATCATTGGACGCTAAATGTTAGTTTATAATTGGTATTCATTCACCTGTGACTCCCAGCCGTAATCCCAGTTCTCTCCCTTGTTTTCTCAGAGTTGAGAGAGAACTTAGTTCTCGAAATACGTATATAGCTTATTTTATTATTTTAAGGTTAAGGAGTAATTGTATTAGTTTTAGTTATAATTTACAGAAAAAAAATTGAAAGATGTCCGATCAAGGTCATCTGTATCATGAACGAATTAACAAATTGGCAAACATTTATCACCCTCCTTTACAAAGGCTTTAAGCGTGTGCGATAAGGATGGTTATAACACGATTGTCTTACAAAAATTAATATTGTTTGGATTAGGTTAGGCGTTAGGACATTCCATTTTAAAACGATGCTCGTTGATGATAATACTTTCGCTGTAACGTAAGTTTATATATTAATTCAGATACATTACCTTAATTTATAGCCGTACGAATAACGTTATTTTCTGTCAGAGTCACTGACATTGTGTCAGTATCTTATTTTTCACATATTTGGTTTTACATTTGCTAATAAACTTATCGGATGATTTATTTTTTAATTTTGAATGCTGTTATTGTAACATATTTTTATAATAATAAAATAACCATAATATTTTATGTACCCTCATAAAAACTAAGCAAACGACACTACTGAATTTGTCAGAATGGGCGGAGCAAAAATCTGAATTTATACAATTCGTAGATAACCTTGATCGGACATCTTTCAATAATTTTTCTGTACGTAAGTTATTATTTGTATCATATATTAAATAAATGAAATTAAATTTAAGCGCTAGTGGTGAAATACCGGGTGTGCGAAACAACAAATGGGAGGCTGAGATCCACGGAAGGTCTAAAATCTACGTGCAATTGTAAGCTGAGATCTCATAATGGGTCTGAGATTGACTATAATTAGCCCAACTTCACATACAATGAACATTAATAAGAAAATAAAAGATTATAGTATATTACAGTGTTTATAATATCATACCTCAATTTAAGTTAAATAAGGATTAGTAAAAATTAATACTATATCTTTTATGTACTTGCAAGATTTATAATGAGAATTTATTTGCTATTTCTTAAGTAAAACTAAGTTGTTTTAAATTAATGTTTAACATGCGTTGCGTATATAAAGTGCTTACATTTATTTTGAAATATGAAATATAAAATTATGTCATGTTGTCAGTAATTGTGAACTCGAGGCAAAGCCTTTGCTTTTGCCGGGGCATTTCAAAAGGATCAAATAAAAATATTTCGCTATGTCAACCAAATTTGCCGGTATTTCTTTTCCTTGTTGGAATTTCCTTCGTTACGTTTGGGTTTGGTAGAACGGGCACGGCGCACGGTTTGATATTTGCACAAACATTATTTACACTACAGCACTTTTTAACTGACTCGTTCACAAACAGCTGAGATGGAGTGTGTATACTTTACCGAGGAGAACGTGGCGTGTTTATAGTCTTCATATACGTGGAATGTTGTGTGCAGTGAAGAATGAAACGATTCCGTTATGTAGAGTCTGATAGAAGGTAGAGACTGCTGACTCGTTAGCTCTTTGCTGATTTATCCGTTATTGAATGCTGCTGAGTCATCGCTGCTTTTGCTTACTGCTCTTTGCGCGATTTCCAGGCTCCTCTCGTCTCTGCTATATTTATCATATCTCTCATTAGACGCTGGTAATAACTCTACCTTCACTATTAATATCTGCTAGCATTGTTGCATTAATTCACGTTTACAACGCTCACCATTTCACCATTCCGATTATAGGTACAATTAATTAAGGAGAGGTAAGGATCCTTCAAGGACGAGGTTATTATTTGTACTCTCTCTAATGAGAATGCTGTCCAAAGCTTCACAATTCAAATTTACTCTGCTAACAACTCCATTACTACATTCAATATCAATACATCTAAGACTAAGTGATTGAGTACACTCCTATATATAGAAGTAATGAAAATACATAAATTAATAATACAAACAGATATATTATTTCTACAAGATGTTGGAAGAATATTAGAAGAAAAGAATTCATATTTTAACTCATCGAAAAACAACTCTGTTGTGGCCAATACAAATAAATTCCATACAGAAAGGTTCTTACAAAAAATTCTAAATACGATATGTATATATTTAGAGTAAATTTATAACACAAACATATTATGTAAATTGCACACAGACATCTGTCAATTAGAATTTTGTTTTCCATGGTCATAGCATAGCTGACTAATGCATGAAATTTAATTTCAGTATATTTTTTACCTTCCGTCACATTTAGGTTAGGCAGGTATTGTCTTTGGTCAAAAATTTGATGGTCAGTTTTTAGTGAATAAGCAAGTGTTAGGGTCCGTAGAATACGATTTTACTCTATTTATGATGATGTCTGTATGTGTGTATGTGTGTGTGGCGATGTTTTCATAGACGATAACTCTCACACCATAATTCTAAAAATCATAATTCTTTCGTACATTTAATGTTATTATAAATATTAAAGAATAGTGTATTATCTATACGATTAGATTGCATTTTATACTTCATATTCAATGGATATAGAGTTAAATTTTTTAAAAGAAATAAATCAGTCAGATATGCTATAACCATGGAAAAAGCTACTATATTAAGAAAATTCTAATTGATAGATATCACTGTCAAAGAAAATAAAATTAATGTGGCAGAGAGATGGGGATGTTGGGGCAGACACGGAAAAATAGGATGAGGAAGGAGAAGATGAGGGACATGGCTCGCGTTATACAAGTTTCTATAAAGGTACAAGAGATACTATTACATTGATTTGAATATGTCATGAGGAGAGATGAATAATATATTGGAAGAAGAATGAACAGCTTAGTAGTAGAAGGTAGAAGAAGCAGAGGAAGACCACAGCAAAGATAGAAGGACTGTATTGGGGAAGACTTGAGAGAAAAGGAATTAAATGAGGACGACAAGCAAAATAGAAATGAGTAGAAGAAAATCAAGAATAGTGACGTATAATGAATGGGAAAAGCTAAAGAAGAAGATGTCTGTATCAAGTGCAATTTAAATAGTTTGTTTATGAAATAATTTTACTGGAAATATAGAATCTTTTGCAAAAAAATTACATACATATTTTTTAACTGTATATTCATTGAAATATGAAGTGAAAATACTATCAAATCGTGTAGATAAAAGAATATTCTTTAATATTTATAACATTAATTAGACAGTAGTCGCACACGGTCCGTGAGACTGTCCACGAATATTATTCTGAATAATGCCTAACTTCACGGCTTAAATAACCTATATTTCTAAGTACCTTCCTAACTATTATACTCGACTTTCCAGTGTGTTTTCGTTTGTTTGTCTTCAGTAGTATACTACGTATGGTACAATCCGGTCTGACATACCGCGAGACTACTGGCGTACCATTTTTAACACATATCCTTTGACAAATTAGCTTAAAAAATCGAAATACCGATTGCAAAAATTATATAAGATAGAAACAGGTCGATGTGTTTAGAGAATTTTGAAAGAGAACAGAAAAACTTATTTTCCTGTTATGCAATACTTGCAGCACATCGCGGGCATCTGTCGTAATTGTATAGAAAATAGAAAAGAAAGTAAATAATTCAACTTATTAATGTATTTTTTATATCTCCGTGCATCTTAATATTTGAATTTAAGCTATTTTCCTATATTTCTTTTTCCCTTTTTTGATAGCTAAAATTTTTACTTTAATATCATTGAAATTTCGTTTGGTTTGTATTTTGGATAATAATGTAGTATAAACTACGTAAAGGATATTTAAATTTGATTAGATGTAGGGTTAAATGTCAAAAAATAATATTTAACAGCGTTTTTTCAAGAAAAACTGTCAAAATCTTCAAATGATGGTACTTTGGATGGTCAATCCAAATTTAACCAAAATATAATGATCTCTTCATCGTATTGGAGTATTTGTCTTTGAAAGAATCGTCACGCACACAGACATCAGACACTTACTAAAAACTCACCATCGAATTTTTTGACCAAAGACAATATCTTCCTAACCTAAAAATGGCGGTGGGTAAAAAAACACAAACATACAAACATGGGCACTCATTGCTGGCGTAAAGAATGCACTACAGGAGTCATTTTTGTGCCACTTAAAATTCATAATAATTTTGGCGTCCGTCGGGATCGAACGCAGGTCGATTCGCGACCAGACACTCATGAACACAGCCACGAGACCCCATTTCAATAATAATCTTATACTGATTCACTCATATTGCACGAACGTGTCAAGCATATGTGAACTGTGTAACCCTTGTATGAAACGCATTTGAAATAATCCTAACATTTAAAATCAAGCGCAGTTTGAATGGGCTGTGCTTGAAGCTTTCAACATTAAAACTCTAAATCCTACTTGAAAACTACAGTTTTCTATGGCAAATGACACAACTATATTCTGCTTTAGTCCGACACTTCCAATATGGCCAGTGCACATGCGCACACCGTAGAAAAATTTATATTTATTCAATATAACTGTGGAGTAATACTAATACCTCGACTAATACTTTATAAAGAACTGTGTCGGTTTTATGTATTTGGGGGCCTGTATACCGATTCAATTATAGTCCCCCATCAGTTGCATCAAACGGAATTATTGACAAAAAGTTGAGGTTTCGAATAAATCAAAAATTAAGCTTGTTCATTAATTGCAATTTCCAAAAATAAATGTAACAAAAAGTTGCTAAATTGCGGTATTTTAAAATCAGTTGGTTGAAAAACGACCCAATGTTATTGTCGAATAATTAAATAATGAAAACTTGATTTATACCAACAACTGAAAATCAACACAAAAACATGTGATGTGGGCATATTGTCTTCCATATTAAATTGCACTTGACACTATTAATTAATTATTTGAATATTTTAACTCAGCGTTTCTTAACCTTGGGTCCGTTAGACATCTTCAAAGGTCTGCAACTGCACGAGAAATAATATACCTCAAGTACCACCGAATAAATAAAAAGATGAAGCTGTAAAACAAATGTTACAGGAACAAAGTCTTTCGAATTTTTAAGCTTCTTTACTTGTCGAGTAAAACATTACAGACAAAACTTTAGTTTTTTTTTAATAATTTCTCTGTTCATTTCTCCTTCTATAAAACATTCTATTTCTACACTTTAAAGGTTTAATTTCTAAGGGGTCCGATTTCCCAAATGTTATTACAAAGGGATCCACGGTTTAGAAAAGTTAAGAAACGCTGTCTTAACTATTTTATTGGTGTGCACAGATTGCTGATAAGATTTATGAAACTTAATTTCTCAATAAAATTTTATTTATAAATCCATTAAATTTGCAGAAAAATTCGGTCAAAACATTTGTTTAATAACTTAAAATCTCAGAATATGACATTTAACCTTGTTTATCAAAGGAAAAGTGGTTGACTAATTATAACCAAAATCTAATCAGGTCTTCATGTAGATGTATAAACGTAGAACATGAAAAATTCCAATTTTTGGAATTGTAATATTGAACCTAGACATAATTGTAATAGTAATTTCCTTAAAAGACCTAAAAGTGATACATTATTGGGTGAGGAGCATAATCCAGGACAAACCTTAGAAACTTGTGAGCCCGGTAAAGACACTTTCAGGTCATGTTAGGTACAATATTTTTTCGCGGTCCTGAAAAATATTTAAATCAAGATTGATGGAGTAATTAGCGAAGATTGTAGAAAAACTTCGCATGGAGTTAGACAAGGGTGCCCTTTATCACCCACCCTATTTGATTTATATATTGATCAAGTCATAACTGAATGGCAGTAAAAAATTAAAAACAACTATTTAATACACAATGTGCATGCAAACACTATATTATTCGCTGACGATCAAGTAATCTTCGCTCATTCAGAAGATAATTTACGAGCCAGGCATACTCTCAATGAAATATTACCAAAATATAATTTGAAAATTCAATCAAGAAAATTAAAGTAATGGGTTTTAAAGGAGAAGAATTCTACGAACAAATAATAATAATAGAAAATAAAACAATAGAACAAGTAAATAATTTTAACTACTTAGGTTGTAACGTTGGTTATGGCAAAGGAGGAGATGTCGACATAAAAATTTATAAATATCTACAATTAAAAGGTACAATCAAAAGAATAATAATCAGAAAAGTAAATATAAAAACAATTCTTAAATTTTATAAAGTAATAGCTGTACCCACCTTACTTTATGGTTCTGAGATATGGGCCTTAATAAACCAACAAAGAAAATGAATTGAAGCAGCAGAAATGAAACTTCTCAGACCATTAGGCGGACACACATTGTTAGTTCGGCAAACAAACGTATCAGAGTAAAATTAAATACAGAATATATAATACAGACATTAGATAGATACAGAGAAAAACGGAAAAACTACGTCGGAAGAATGGGCCAAACAGAATACCATATCAGCTATTACACTACAAGCCAACAGGAAAAAGAAGAACCGGCCGAACAAGGAAAAGATAAAAAGACCAATAATTAATTCATAAAAATCTATAAACATTATTTTATTTTTTATTGCCCGGAAATAAGAAATAAATAAATAAACTGATCGCCACGGAAACATTCATGTAGGGAACGAAAAATTAATATATGCTTATAGACAATTTTCCGAGCTAGCTCAGTAAAGAAGGAATTTCCAACCTAAAAAGTGGTCAGAAACAGCTCATTTTCTGGATAATCGAAAAAAATATTAAATTAGAATCTAAGAATTATTTTTTATTAAAAACTCCATCGATTTTTTGATCTAAGACAATACGTCTCTTAACTATACATAACAGGAGGTAAAAAATATATGCACGATATTATACTTGACCAATGTAAAGTAAGCTTAAGGGTTATGAGAATCGTTGGAGATGTTAAATTTTAAATTTCAATTTAGATGGGTAGCGTACATTTTCTCTGGCATGTATATTAATGGAATTAACTTGATAAACGCTATTAATGCCTCGCAGAGAGGCATGGGAGATTATGTGTTCTCGAGATGTAAATTGCGAACACTCTCACTTCACCTGGGTTTCACTTGGCCAAACAATAAACAGCCCTTCTGATTTAAAATGTATGCCCTGAATATTTATGCTAAACCCAAGCATCGTTTCATGAACTCCGTTTTAATTATTTAAATCAAAATATTTTGTTACACACAATCTGAATAAGTTTCTCTCAGATGGATATAATAATGGATTTCACAATGCTTTTGCAAAGCAAAGCTCGGGAATTATACCCATTTCTCAGTCTTTCTGAACTCAATTGGAACAGATTCTAGTATAACCTTAGAAAGAATAATATTTTATTTCTTCTACTATTCTATTATTATTATTCTATTAATATTATTGAGATAGAAATAAACATACGGCACATTTCACTTATTAAATTCTTAATTAAAATTGGAATGAATTTATAATGCATCATGATATCGTGAACGTGTACTAGGTACCTAGTTGATGTATTCTTTTTGCTTGCATAAAACCTCGAGAGCGATATGATATTCACTTCATCTTGAGAAATGAAATGAATTGGTGCTGTTTATGCTGCACTGTTCGTTTTTGCTAGGCTTGCTACGCTCTATACGTCTTCTTTTTAACGTCAACAAATTCATGTTGATTAAATTGTTTCTTCTTCTGCATTCTCATATGGTTTCCAGAATATAATCAGTTATTCCTATTTGTTTAACTTACGAGAGATACCTACATTCAAGTTGTATTTGCGTAAAATTAAATTAATTTCTTTGCTGGGTATGCTTACATGAGGAAATTTTGTTTGGCCTGTTTTTGTTTTTTTAAATTGTGGAGGCGTATTTTTAAAATGAAAGAATAAATATAGAATGAAATATGTTTAGTCCAAAGTGCTTGTATAAATTTTAGTTATGAACATGTTATGGCTAACCACAAAGGTATAGAAATGTTTTTTTACATTTTTCACGAAAATGATCAAATACGAACTTTTTTATTTGTAATTATTTTTTAAATTTTCACAAATAATAGTATTTGGCATGATGGTGATGCTTTCGGTTTAACCAAAAGTGACATTAACTTTCATATTTCAAATAGGACATATTTTTATATATTTAGAATCTACGTAAAATGACGAATACAACGATATAAGTGCATTTTTACTGAAGATATAAATTACAAAAACGTGAGAGTTATTATGAATAATTAACCTGCCAAGCTATGATATTAGGTAGGCTGTGAATCAGTTGAGATAATATTGACTAACATTTAAGTTAAATGCTTAAATAGTAAGTTATTTTTGTAGGATTTTACAATTTGTTCAAGATTCAATCGAAATTTAAATAAATTTAATATTTATAATTATTTTTCAGTAGGCTATGAATGAAAAATAATTGAGCTTAAATTAAAATGAAACAAATATTTGTTGAAAACGTTATAAACAGTGTTCTATTTGATTTCTATCCTAAATAATTCAAATTGACAAATAGTAGTTTTTGTTTTCCATACATAGCCTACTGAAAATTGACTAGAAAAATCAAATTTACTTGAATTATAATTGCATATTTTTGAATATTCTTATTATATAATCGAATTGGAATAAAAATATATATAATCCCATTTGAAAAAATAGAACTTTGTGTTGCAAATTGAGAACCACTGGTTTAAAAATTTTCTTAAATGGGATGTTCCCCTTGGTCTTCTACAATTTTGTTCTATAGTATTGTTTTGTAACTATAATAATAAATAAAATAATGGCGGTGGTCGGTTTTGGTTCCTTTACTTTTCGGGGTGGCGGCCAAACTACCTGTTCTGATTTTGGTTATAAGTTCTATTTTGCTGGCGGACTTCGTATTTTCTAAATTGGACAGTTTTTATCAGTGAAGATGAACAAGAATCAGTTCCAGTTTCCAATTTACAAAAGCCGAGGCCGGCCAACAAAATTAGAACTTGCAAGCGAAATGAGACCAGACTGTATAGACTACATTATAAACTGCTACCCCGTAAAATTAAGAACATGCAGAAAACGTCATAGACAGACAGAGAGGATAATATAGTATTCCCATAGGTTTTATAATAATTCCTATACTTTTAGAATACCCAAACAAAAACCGCTGATTCCAAATCTTCATTGTCTCTTCGGAACATATTTCTTTGAGAATATCCACCTCAAGACAAAAATATCCAGAATTTACGAGTTTCTAACAAAACCAAGGACACGTAGTAGCTAGTGGTCACGTGCAGTCCACGAGAGTCAATATCTGTATCTAATAAAGGCTGTTTGACCGTTAGGGGTGTCAGCCGTGCCGTGGTCCACGGACTCCGTGCCGTCGCCTGCCGGCATGGCATGGGATATTGGAGGGCGCGTGAGGTTTCACCAGCCGTCACAATAACGCAAGAGCTGGGGTGAAATGTGCTAACAAGAGATAGGGAGGTCACTAGGTCACAGGGGGATGAACAGGGAAAGTCATTTAGGGTAGGTTCTAACAGGGGAGTTATTTTAATAAATTATGAAAGAATTTGAAAAGTTTTATGTTTCTTATGCTAAAAACTAAGGTGATGAAGTAAATACCATTTTAAAACCAAATAAATTAATTTTACAGTATGAGTTCGTTTTTGGCAAGGACTTTATCACATCCTTATTATTACGAGCCCAAAATCATATTAGATCAGCAAAATTATATTATTACAGTAAAAAAGTATAATTTCAGCTTAAATTCCCAATAAAAAGAAAATTGTTCGATAACAATTAGGTTTTAAACTAAATTACATTAACTATAACATATGAGTCACAATATTTGGCACTTATTAATTATGCGCAAAATGAGCGGTGCATGATTCAACTATTGACGAAGCAATTGATACATTGTTAAAATCAACAAACTGCTTGATATTTATTGATGTGATAAGTTTACACACCGAAATGGTCAATATTAAAGAAAACGGCATTTGGGCATGAAAATACTCGATTTCACATTGGATTCCACGATCGACAGTACAACGTATTATTAATTTGTTTAAAGAAAATGGAAATGTTACCTATGGAAAGAAAAAAAAAAACTGGTCGTCCACCGTCAAGTTCTAATCGAGCTTTAAGGAAAATTGTGAAACAAAATCGCCGATCAAATGCGTAATGATATAATTTATGTAAGAATAAAATATTAGAGTTTTTTTTTACCTTCCGTCAACTTTAGGTATTGTCTTTGGTCAAAAAATTTAATGATGAGTTTTTAGTGAATAAGCACGTTTTAGGGTCCCTATAATACGATTTTACCATTTTCACGATGATGTCTGTATGTATGCATGTGCGACTCTCTCTCTCTCTCTCTCTCTCTCTGTGTGTGTGTGTGTGTGTGTGTGTATGTGTGTGTGTGTGTGTGTGTATGTGTGTGTGTGTGTGTGTGTGTGTGTGTGTCTGTGTGTATGTCTGCGTGTGTGTGGGACAAAAGTTCCGCATCGCATAATTTCAATACCACGATTCCAAAAATTATAATTTTTTCGTATTCCTCAAATGTTCATCCAGAAGAACAAGTGATTAGATTTTGGTTATAATTGGTGAACCGGAAGTAGCCTCAATTAAAGATTTAACAGTTAAATTTGATTAATTGACATTTTACGTTATTATAACTTAAAGAATATATTATTCTATACGATTTGATTACATTTTATACTTCATATTCAATAGATATAGAGTTAAAGAATTACAAATATATTAAATTTCTTAAATCAGCCAGCTATGCTAACCATGGAAACTGCTAATATATTCAAATAATTCAAATTAACAGATGCCAGTTTCAATGAAAAATAAATGAATGTGGCAGAGATGAGGATGTTGAGATAGATGTTGGGAAAGACACGGAAATATACGGTAATGAATGAAAGAATAAGGGACATAACTTTAGTGTTACAAGTTTCTAGAAAGTTACAAGAGAGACGATTAGATTGGTTTGAACATGTCATGAGGAGAGATGAAGAATATATTGCAAGAAGAATGAATAGCTTAGTGATAGAAGTTTGAAGAAACAGAGGAAGACCAAATATAAGATGGAAGGACTGTATTGCGGAAACTTGAGAGAAGGAACTGAATGAGAACGACACGCAAAACAGAAATGACTGGAAGAAGAAAATAAAAAATAGCGACCCCTAACGAATGAGAAAAGCTATAGAAGAAGAAGATGTCAGTGTCAAGTGCAATTTGCATAGTTTGTTTATGAAATTGGAAATTTAGAATCTTTTGCAAGAAAATTTTGTATGGAATTTATACATAATACACAGGATTGACGGAAGGTATTGTGCTGACCACATCACATTTTTTTGTAATATATGAAATATCATTAAGGTAAAATATTTTGCCGGCCAAATTATTATGATTTTAGGTTCGTATACTGCATTGTTCAAACGGTTGAAGAAAGAATATTTTACGACAAATGTAGGTTTACCTTAAATATAAAAATAATTTTAATTTAATTTTATTCTGAATACTGCATATATTATAGACAAATTTTCGTTCCATTAAATCTGTAACATTTTCCAAACAATAATCGTATTGTCCATAAAATTTTATAACAATGTTCATCGCGCAATGTTCATACAAATCATGTTTAGCATGCAAAATTTGCCATGTAAAAGAGTAATTGAATAAATTGACACCAACGCTAAAGTTTTACCGCATCAAAAGCGCAATGTTCATTTTAACGCAAATTCAACGTCATGCGCTATTTGACGAATATTACAAACACCACTGAGTGTCGAAACACGCAAACCACATTTCAAATGTGCGAAACTGGAATTATATTCAATATCACCCCTAGTATCCATCATCTAGACGTGCTCTCAATATCAACTCCGTCTAAGAACGATCAATCCAACGCTTGATCGAAAAGGTGGTTCTCGTTTTGCGCAGGAAATCTATTAGACAAGTGTATATTGAATTGTATATATCGAAGAAATTGAAGTGTTATTTGATAACTAGAGTATATTTGAAATATTGCTGCAAACAAATGTATTTCTTATTGAAAATATATTTCAAAAATTAATAAATCATAAATAGTTCAAGTTCTAAAAATTATAAAATATTACCAATTTTTTATCTATTTTTGTATGTACCACAAAGTAATATATTACGTTTATTTATTTGGGTGATTTGTATTAATCAGAGAAATATTATTAATTAAAATAGAAGTTTATTAATCGATAAATAATTAAGATAAACATAATAACAATAACTAACACTATGATAAGCACTAATTTAAGACTAAGAATATTATTAAATACTTAAACATTAAGATTATTTATTTATATCACAAACTATTCATTTCACGATGCGTGTCTATATCAGAATGCCCGCCTGTATTTCCTGACGGGGTTTATATAGTCCGGCGTCGTTTTATTAGAAGGTTTTCTACTATTCTATACGACAATAACATCGAATACGAAGGAATCAGCCGACATAAGTAATTAAACAGGGCGAGACTTCGGTTTTACGCGTTAAAAAACGATAAATATAAATCTGATTAGTTATTTAGGTGTATAATTTTATTATCCACAACCTTTATTTCAAATATTTTTGTCTAAAATCAATAGATAACTAACTGCAGCAAAATAAAAAATCTGTTGTGGCCAGCACAATACCTCTCGCCATTTTCATTTTATGTTGCATAGGGCGCGAGCAGTTATGTGACTTATTTGGCCTTGACAAGCAGATATGGGGTCCCGTGTGAAAATTACAGCTAGTAATAATGTACATAGGTGCCAAGTATCATAAGTTTTCATTCAAAACATTATGATTTCCCAAATCCATGTGGATTATTTTCCTCGACAAGTATATTCCATACTATTGATCACATATAAACAACATGGTATTAGATTATTTTGAAATGTCTGCTCACGCCCTATAAGTAACGAATTTAACATTACTTGTACACACAAATAATTGAAATTGTATATCTTCTTTCGTTCTATAAGGAATTTTCTCCTACTCTTCTAATATTTTCAAAATTCTTCAAATTCATTGACGGTATTTCTTAATGATATATTTAATATTACCATACCTATAATGTAAATACATATTTAATTAATAATACAATAATATATATTATATGTATTCGTACCTCCCAGAAAAATCTGATTTTTGACAAACATTTTGCATTTATCTGTCAATTATAAACATTTGAATATCTCAGCTCTTTTTTAGGGAACGAGATTATTTTTTTACGACAGATTATTCTATATTATTATATATTATATCTCCAAATCTATACGAGATATAATAAAAAAATTAAATGTGTCAGATTGAGAATTTAATTTTCTTTAATATTTCCAAGAAAATTTTTCATAAAATAGTGCTTAGAATCTGCTACTTACCGTTGTCCAATTGTTACCAAAACCTTTTCAGATCTTCCCATGTATGTCCGATTGGGAAATACGTAGTTAAACAAATATTAAGTCTTACAGTTTTTGAGTAATCGTCCTTCCAACATCCCATATACATACACACATACACACACACGCACGCACACGCACACGCACACGCGCACGCACGCACACACACACACACACACACACACACACACACACACATAGAGAGAGAGAGAGAGAGAGAGAGAGAGAGAGAAATCATCGTAAAATCAAATTGTAGGGACCTTAAAACGTACTTATTCATTGAAATCTGTATGTGTGATTTTTAGCATGAATCCAATACCTCTCTTAGCGATAGGTAAAAAATCTGATGTGGCCAGCACATAACCTCTCGCCGTATATTTTACCTGGCTGTATGCATAAAGCAAAGAATATTTTTATAAATACAAATAATATATTCATATAAATCTATGACGTATAAACTTCTTTATTATTCAATAATAGCATGTCTCAACATGAAGATATTTTATCATAAATTATGTTACAATAAATTACAAAGTAGAGTTTACCATATATAAATATTAGGCTGGTAACAGCAATTTTCAATTCGAACAACGTTGTTTACTTTCTCTTCATATTCTTCTAGTAAAAACATTAATTTTGGGCGGTCTAAAATGTATATATGGATTGTGCATCTATTCTTACATATCTTCTTTTACATTTTATTTTTTCATACTTGTTATATCTAAATAACCTTAATTCCCTTTAATAAAGTGACGGATAGATTGCACTCCGATTATTCTTATATCGATGTGTAATTTTGTCAATATTTACAACTTACTTGAGAAGAATTTGATAGCTTTTTCGCAATTCAAAGTTACTCTAGTCTATAGTACTGGTGTACATTGTCCCATAATGTTTGAAACAAATTTAAGTCCTTCAACCTAGACTTGTCATCTCCATAATAGTCACAGATCAAGAATTAAGGGATTCTCCAAATACATTTTTCTTTCATTACTCATTATTTCTGACACTGACATTTATCTGTCAGTTACAAATAATTTAAATTTGCAACTATTTTTCATGGCATCCTTTCGGTTGTAAAATTAATTACAACATTATTTTATATATTATATTCCTTTTATCTCTAAATCTATAAAATATGTATAAAAATATTTAAATGTATCAGAAAGAGAATTTATTTTTCTTTAATATTATCAAGAAAAATATTCAAAAAATAATATTTAGAAGATTTTTTTTTCAAGAATCTTCTACTTCCGGTTGTCCAATTGTTACCAAAACCTTTTCAGATCTTCCCATGAATGTCCGATTGGGAAATACGTTGTTAAACAAATTTTAAGTCTTATAGTTTTTGAGTAACCGTCCTTCCAACATCCCACACACACACATCCACACACACACACACACACACACACACACACAGACATCATCGTAAAAATGTTAAAATCGGATTGTAGGGACCTTAAAACGTGCTTATTCAATAAAATCTGGATATGCGATTTTTAGCATGAATCCAATACCTCTCTTAGCGAGAGGTAAAAATAACATTTTATTCCCTATATAACGGTTTTGAAGTAGACTCCCGGTATATGTTTTATATTGTGTATATTTTAAATATTGTCTCATTTGTGTCTATGTATATAATTTTGTCTCTATTCCCAACTTCAAAATCTGTAACTTTCCTCTATCTGCTTCGCCCTTCTCATGTGCCTTCTTAAATATCTGTTCCTTATACGTTATCACTTGTCATGGCTCTTTGTTCTCATGCATGTTGTATGCTATTTCTTCGGCTATTGTGGAGGCACATCCTACCCTTCATCAAGTAGACATCTATTCCTTTTTCTTCATAAAGTTTCTCCTTCGCTCTCCTACATTTTCTTATTATTTTGTAAATATATTTCTTTCCCACCCATACATTGTTAATCAATTACAATCCTACTTGAACCCACATAATAATATACACCCACATATTTATAAATTTATCGAATGATTCCGAATAAAATTATGATTATTATACATTCATTTTGTTTTTTCAAAAAAATTCTATTAGGCCGTGAAATATGTTAATTAAATATAAAATAAAAATGAAGATAAAATATTACATTTTTGTAAAATGTACTTTAAAAAACAAAGCAGAATTTGATATACAAATATGCATTTATTATTTTTTTTTACGTTATATTTTAATTATAAAAATATATTTGAAAATTTAATCGAAAATATTTTTCATTATTCAACATATTCATGTAATAAAAACTGGACATGTGAATTTTCTATTAACATTTATAGTTTTCAAATATTCAGTGAATATTTTTCCAAATGAAATATAAATATACCTGCGGGATTGAAATATAAAATAAATAGAAAATTAATATTTACATAGTTCCTCTAAAAACAATTATCTTGGGAGGATTATTATTTCAACGAAATAGTTAATGTGAGTATATACAACCATATATTGCACAAGTTAAATTAAAATTGACGTCGGTCGGAATCGAACCAGAGAAGACCGAATATAATAATAATAATAATCCGTCACCTAACTCGCACAACCACATAAACACGAAAAAGTACTCGTAAAGTATACCATATTCTTTAAATGTACGGGTCTGGTAAATGCATTTTTAAGTTGGATAAACAGAAAAGTGAATTGTTAATTCCAAAATACTGTGGCCGCTAATGTGTTAGTCTGTTAGTGGAGCAAGTTATTTCGGAAAACATTAGATATACGATATATTTTACAAGGTGTCAACTACTGGTATAACTATGTGTCAAAACGACTAAAAATATGGCAAATGACAAATGTCAATAACTAATGTATTTCATTTTCTCATTTTGATATTTTTTTTTTCTATAAGATACTTAATTTTAATTGTTATTGTTGTACGAATATTACGTCCTAAGACGTCAATGAATGCGAATTATGGCTTGTATTTTTGCTAAATATTAAACCATGTTTTTAAATAATAACAATATTGCACATTTTCATTTCTTAAATGTCAACTACCGGTGCTTTTACCTTAGGCAATTTAGCAATTTTTTTAACTTGAAAAAAAAAAACGGGGTAAATGGTTTTCGTCTGAAGAGATAGATGCTACAATTCATAATTATTTCGAAAGCATTTCAAAACATTGGTTGGAAATGTTAATGACAGTTACATTTGTTTCAATAATAGCCTACTTCGTTTTAAGCTGATTACAATATGATCATAACTATTCACTTGTATTTGCTTGACTTGCTCGACCACCCCGTATTACTGAATCTTGGATACACCAGGCCTACCCTGCCAAAGGCTTTTTGGACAACCACTAATAGCCGATTCTGCTCAGGACACGACGCGGACTAGAGAAGAGCACACTAGTCAGCAAACACAAACATAAAAAATCTTTAACGTCCAGTAGACTCCCCAACTTTCTAAATGGAAAACTATATTAGGTGATTTTTTAATATATTGTTGATTCTGTTACAATTAGATAGTTAACCTGAAAAGAAAATTAATATCCAAAAAGCGAAAAAGTCCGTAAAATGACTGTAGATAAAATGTACGTACAATATTTAATTTAATGTTGTCTTTAATTATTAATGTAGTCGAATTTAATATCGATCATTTCAATCATCTTATGTTAAAGTGAAGTGTTCCTTTATCCAATTTCGATTTACCGTCTGGAAATGAATCCTATCCTGTCCTATGTTATTTACTAGAATCTTCATCTAAATTCCAAAACATTAAAAAAAAAAACCATCCATGGACACAAACCAAAAACTCCACAAGAAAGGAACAAGTAATATTTACTAGAATGAGAATTGGGCATACGAAGTTAACACACAGACACATATTTAAATATATAAAAAAAAAACCCAAAAATTGCACGGAATGCAACACACAGGAATCAATAGAACATCTACTACTACATTGCACAAAATACGACGAAAATAGAAGAAAACACCAAATACCACCAACACTTAAGGAAGGCCTAAACATAACGAACTTTAGACTCACCAATGTATTCAAAGAATTGTAAATGAAATTATAAACCAACCAACAGTATATTGCTAATACTGTAACACGAGGGGGGGGGGGGTGAAACGGCCGATGTTTATACTGGTAGACTTAGTGTTTTTCCAACGGTGACCACTTTAACTGACTGGTGGTCGCTTGGATGTCGACCAAGACATGATTAAGGAGAAGGAACACACACTCACACACACACACACTTGCATTTACCTTTGATGACAGATGAAGACTTACATTATGGATACAGACATTATTTGGTAATTAAACTAAACTGTTACATTGTTGTAACCTTGCGTACTAGCGCCTAGTACACGCTCAATCTAAAACTCGAGACTACATGTCTTCCGCTTCAGTTTCTCAGAAAGCGTTACCTTCGTGAGAGGATTATCTTAGGGGCTCGGGGTAAAGTCTTATCATATGGCACCCATGGTGTCTTATGTTTCGTTCGCGTATGCGTAATAATTTAAAGACTTCATTGTTAAGAAATAACTGTCAAAGGTCAATGACAGCTAGACTAAACAGTCAGTTAATAGAAGATGATAACTATTTCTAAACAGAATTTTGACTAACAAAAATAACAAGTTGAAATATTATTCCTGAAACTATAATTTAGAAAAGATTATAAAAAATTATTTATTTTGTACTCGCCTTATTACAATACCCAATGGGTGAAGCAAATTTGTTAATAAAAAAATCCTTATTTCGTCCTTAATAATTCCTTCTTATTTTTATTAATTATTACACATTTTCACTTCACGTCTCTATACTTCTATATCTCAATGTACTCCGAAATTAGGAAGTTTCAAACAGAATTCGTTTTTTACAATTCGGCCGGTATATAAAAATTACAGAAAAGCTATTACTCCAAAAAATGGGGTTTAGTGAGTTTGTCGGTGACATATTTATGTTTTTAATAGAGCAAATGTATCTGCCGAGGAGCAAATCCTGAAATATTGTGTTCTCATACTTGTATAAGAATCTCATCGTGTATAGCCTGTCGTACAGCTCCCTTAGCGCTTCGATCGATTTCGTGTCAGAGAAGTCACTCGAGAATTCATTACAAATGATTTACTGTCGCCATCATCTCGGAAATAAATATGAATGGGTTTTGGGAGCATTCTAGGATAAGCATTAAAATGTCAAGCAGATATGTTCCATTATTAATCTTTCAAAAATTTGTATTACCTACATCATCCCGCGCGGATTTCGCGACGTCGGATTTGCCCGATTGTGACGTTTCTCGTCCCGCCATTAGGATGAAGTGGTCTTATTCTTCTCCGCGAGGCCCGGAAATTGATTTAGTGTTCGTGATGTACTCGCTGTCTCGCAACAATGTAATGGAAATGAGAACCAAGACATGTTAAACAAACCTCCTACATATATCATTCTTACATTTTCTCAATGAAACAACATGAAACCCGAATAAAAAGAGGAATACTTTATAATTACTTATGGATGAAAAGGACTGAGGAGGCTTACTAGATAGTGTGCTCGCATTCTGAGTGGAACATTTGGATTCAATTCCCGTAGTCGAAAACTATTACCACTTTAAGTGCCATCGCCACCATGCATAAAAAAATTGGCCCCAGAAGCCACCACCAGTTTTTTACTTCCTTGTACGTAAGTAAAGGAAGTATTGTAATCGCGAAAAAATTCGGTTTTCAGATTTCCGCGGAAATATCCATTTTGATCATCCCTGAATCCATTTTGACTAATTTCGTCGTGACGTCTGTACGTACGTAGGTACGTATCTCGCATGACTCAAAAACTGTAAGCCGTAGAAAGTTGAAATTTTGTATTTAGGACTTCTATAACATCTAGTTGTGCACCTCCCTTTCTAGTTATTACACAATTTCTAGAAGTGGCACTTTACATGAAGCCTATAATAGATTTTAATGAAAAACTGTTTTAAAGTGTAATCCAAAACTTTTCAAATTTGGTATACAAGACTTTTATGTCAATCGAAATAACATAATAGATTTTGGTTAAAATAGGCTAACCGGAAGTGATATATTACTTGAAGTTGTTAACAGTTTTTCTTAAATAAAATGATTTTATTTTGATTTTAGAAATAAATGCTTCAAATAAAAGTTTTAGAAAATTAATTTCTGCGTCTAGCACATCAAGTATTATTAAATTAGCCCTTTTTATAAGCGAGATATGTAAATTTAAAAATTATATACTTTTTGTTTTTGTAATAAAGCTTGCTGTGGATTAGGAAAAAAAATTAAAAAAAAGTTTATGCAAATTACGTTAAATACGTGCAATTTGATGATTCGTACAATAACATTATATTTTTATTGTGAAATTAGTCATATTCATTGTTGTAATCAAATATTTCTTTGTTCTAATCAAAACTCTCTTTGAAAAGAACCGGGTTAAATTAATGTTAATTTTAAGAATGATAGTAGTAAATGAATTATTTTTTGTTCTATATCAAAATATTTCTCGGCCTTGGCTTAAGCCTGTCAATATTTTGTAATTTAATTATTAAAAAAATATGTATAGTTTAATAATCGTACAAGAAGTCGTGTGGTGTCCACATCAGATTTTTTACTGTAAATGGTTGATAATGCTACAAGAATTCATTATAAATTATCAGATTATGAAAATAATAATTTTTACGTTAATTAGAGCAAATTAAATTTGTGGTGACACATTGGTCTTGCGCGGCCTCCTGCTTTGAAAATTGTCCATAACGGCCGTGTGAGACCACCGTGTTACCACACCATTTCATGTCTAAACATATTCGAATGCGGCATCTATTTACTCGTAGTTGCACGTTTTGTGCGAAACTTGTTATTATTCGTTTCTCTTTAAATATGAACAAGTATATATTTGAAAATTACTATCCCTGAATATATGGCCCCATGAAGCCACATTGGTCTCGCAAATTCTGTAGGCCAAACATGGTTTCTAACACGTCAGGCTACACCCTATCTTCTCCCAGAAGTTTCAATGCTATATTCGAGACCAGTGCGGTACCACGCAGCCATGTAGTTTGACATTCTGAGTACACATAGGTCTCGCGCGGCCAAAATGGTCAAAAAAGTGTAAGTCCACGTTGGCACCACATGGCACTTAAAGTGATTTAACCGAGAAATATGTCGACTTACGGATGTGTGACACATACCAAGGGGTACCTACTTGTGTCGCACACAAAGGGAACTGGCAACTCACGGATTTTGGGCGGAAGCAAGATTGGGGTTCGAATAGTAAACTTGTGGTTGATGTAGCCAAAACTGACTCAGGCCAATGCCTGTGTAAAACTTTACTACCACAAAATTATTATTCGGGGCGTCAACACCTTCAAAAAGGTTAACCCTTGAGAAGGTGTATTCAAGGAAGGAACACAAAACAAATAAAATGTAAAGTTTAATAATGACTTTGAAATTGATGTTCTACAGGAACACCGAATATAAAAAATAGGTATACCAAAAAAATATGGCGTCCGTACAAAACGTCTCCTATCTACTGCTGGGGATACACTAAGGGGTGTGACTGGGCCCTGGGCCAGGACGCAGCTGCTGAAAACTGGGAGAACCTCTGACGGTATGGCTCGATGAAAGGTAGCCTTGTTGGAGCTGAAGCAAGTACTTTGGGAGCCACCTCCCTTCGCTTGTTGCGACGGTACGGTGGAGCCCTCTAGGCATCGGTGAACTGCCTGGTTACCGTTACAGAGGGTTTTTGTGGGTCTTGTGCCTTGTTCTCCGCTCAGTCTGTGTCGGTGGTTCTGGTACCAATTGTCCAGGACCAAGGGCCAACCACAACCACCAAAGCCATTAACAAACTCGGAAGGACGTGATTATTACAAGAGAAAATACAATAAAAAAACAACTAACCGTCATGGAAATATTCATGTAGGGATCGGAAAGTTACTTTCCGAGCTAATGCAGTAAAGAACGATTTTCCCGTTTAAAATATGAACAGAAACAGCTCATTTTCTGGACGAATGCGATAAAAATAATAATTTACTGTCAGAAGGGGTGTTACCAACGCTCCGACGCCCTTCAGTACTGTTGTACACAACAAAAATAAACATTTCATCAGCTCAGTTTTAGAGAAATTTTTAGAATTGCAAAGGCGTGTTCGTTTTCTTTCTAAAAATAAAATATTTTTATGTATATAAAATTGTGCTATTTCGTCCAGCCTTGTCAATAAAATTATAATAAATGTTTGCTTATTAAATTTATTGTTTTTGTTTCTTCTTTAAAATAATAGATGGGGTTGAGCCCTCTACGGCGCCCATGATTATTGACCATTTCCGGGAACCTTTTGAAGCTACCTCGTATTTACAAAATACTAGAAAGCATGAACTAAAGAATATAAGAAAAGTTAAATTCGCAGCAAACTCCATTAACTCCAGAAGTGGTTGAATAAAATTCAAATTTCATCCCGAAATTCAGTCGCGAGTTTGGAATGAAATAACTAGAACAATGAAGAAGTGGCTGGTTGATAACCGCCTGTCACATTATGAAAAATATCCGCAGATTCTGCGGCGTAATTTCCAGATGAAACTTAGAGAAAAAATTGCCATACTGTTCGGACTTGTCAGAGTTGATTCCGAGTTCTGAATTAGTATTCAGCTGGTTTGTTTCGCTCCCGAACTTCTGCGTAATGTCTGCAGCATAATTTCATAACTTGCTCGATGTGTACTTGGTTAGGTAATGAAAAAAGAAATTATTTTTCACCAACTTTCGTGCTTTCCTTCAATCTTAAAACGCGCGCAAATTCCAATTGAAAATTCTTATTGATTTATCAGAAAAGTGATTTAGGATTGCTTGCCTTCATTTTCTCCTTCTCTGACAACGGGGTAATACTCAGAAATGATTATCAAGATACTAAAGTATTTTTTATTAAGTTCCCTTCGAAATAATATTATTACTATTAGTATTTGCATGTTTATTGATTTATCAATTGTGGAAATTATTGTTTTACATGTCAGTGTTAAATTATGTAAATAATAATATTTTTAATAAAAAAATTAGGCCTTTACGTTCACGTATTTAATTGAAAATGAAGTCATTATAATTGGACGTTTCGGGTGTAAAACCCACCCATCATCAGCAAATAATACAAATTCGTTAAAAATTTACATTATGAAATAAATATTTTGAAACATAATTACAAGTCGTCATTTATGATACAACAAGGTTATAGAAAAACAGCACTATTTTGCGGCGACTGTCGACATTGCCTGTCGTATTCACTAAAAACTCATCATTGAATTTTTTGACCAATGACAATACCTTCCTTACCTAAAGGTGACGGAGGATAAAAAAATCAACTCGAGGAAATATTTTAACCATAGCAAAATTATTTATTTATTTTTCAAAGAATTTAAAAATGATTTCTCTATGATAATGAAACGAGCAGATATTTTACTTTACAAATCTTGAGCTTTTCCTATTTTTAATTTTTGCTTACAATGAAGGATATTTCATTTACAATGACGAATATTTTGATTATAACAAAGGATATTTTGATTTAGTCGAAGAATATTGATTACAACAATGAATCTACGAGTAACAAAGAAAATATCTTCAGTATTTTAATAGTAGCATTTTGTATGTACATTTTTCCGATTCTATAGATTAGCTTCTTGGTGGTGTGGTATCTATAATTTCAAGATGAATTTTGGTGTTTGCAACCTAGTGTTAGTAATGAAAGAACAATTCTATAAAAAGTTCCTCATTATTACTTTAGGCTTCAGGTGCGGTTAATAAGTAATTAAGATTTCATATTGCTTTTATTTTATGTCAATTTTTTTGTTTTCAAATTCACAATATACGCTGGCTTGCAAAAAAATCGCGTACACCTGTTCTTTGCTGTATTGAGTCGGTTTCAATTATTAACTTGTCAGTGTCATTAGTAGTAAATTAAGCACAATGAAAAACTTGCTTCACGATATATAAAATAGTGACATAACAATGACAATTCCATTGACAGTTGATATATTACCTATTTTTAAAAAATCCTATTTACATAGCTAAAAATCTGTTGTGGCCAGCACAATACCTCTCGCCATTTTCATTTTATGTAGCATAGGGCGCGAGCAGTTATGTGACTTTGTTGGTCTTGCCAAGCAGATGTGGGGGCCCGTGTCAGAATGAGAGCTAGTAATATACGTAGGTGTCAAGTATCATAAGTTTTAATTCGAAACATTATGATTTACCAAATCCATGTGGATTATTTTCCTCGACAAGTATATTCCATACTAATGGATGACAAATAAACATCAGAATATTTTGAAATTTTGAATGAAAAATTATGACATATGACAATTGTGACATCTATATAAATAACTACTAGCCGTCATTCTGACACGGATCCCCATCTGCTTGCCAAGGACAACAAAGTCACATGTCTGCTCGCGCCCTATAAGTACACACAAATAATTGAAATTGTTTCTCTTCTTTCGTTCTATGAGAAATTTTATCCTACTATTCTATTATGTTCAAAATTCTTCAAATTCATTGACGGTATTAGCGGTATTTCTTAAGGATATATGTAATATTAACATATCTGTAATTTAAATATATAATTAATTAATAATACAATAATATATATTAAATGTACTCTTACCTCCCAGAAAAATTTGACACTGACATTTTGCATTTACATGTCAATTACAAAAATTTAAATATCGCAAATGTTTTTCGGGCAACGAGATTTATTACAACAGATTATTCTATATTATTATATACTATGTCTCCAAACCTATACAAGATATAATAAAAAAATTAAGTGTGTCAGATTGAGAATTTAATTATCTTTAATATTTGTAGTAACAAATTTTCAAAAAATAATATTTAGAATTTTTTTTCTTTTAGAAACTACCACTTCCGGTTGTCCAATTGTTACCAGAACCTATTCAACTTTTCCCATTACTGTTAGATTGAGGAATCCGTAGTCAAACAGGTCTTTAGTCTTATAGAACTTGAGAAATCGTGTCTCCAACAACCTCACACACACACACACACATCCACACACACACACACACAGACATCATTGTAAAAATGTTAAAATCGGATTCTATGAACCTTAAATCGTGCTTACTCAATAAAATCTAGGATATGCGATTTTTAGCATGAATCCAATACTTCTCTTAGCGAGAGGTAAAAAGAGGTGAAAACTAGGTTACTTGATTTTTAAAGTGTACGGGATTTTTTTGCAAGCCAGTGTACAATTACCAAAGTTATGAAATTGACAATTTTGACATTTATTACAACAAAATAATACCAACATTCGAAAGATTATTTTCGAAAAAAAAAATACATTATTGTAGTTATATCCTAATATAAATTTGTTACTACTAAATAATATTTCCTAATTTATATGTCATAAATATCTGTTTACATCTTAATATATTCTGTTATTATCAAAATGTAATTATGTTTGCATTTACAATTGGACAATACTGCCCTGCAGTAGCAAACGGATCCGTTTATTATATTAATTTTAATGGTTCGTTGAAATGTCGTAATATATTTTAACGGAATATGTTTAGGAATACACGCATATTAAACTTGAAAGCTATGAGACGAATGTCTCTTAGTAACTAATATTTCTAACAAAATAAATGATACTTTAACTCTTTAACAAATAACTAATCTAATCTAACCTAACCTGACGACGAGTTCTCCAAGCAAAGAATTTCCCCGAGAAGAAGTTCGTGAGGAAGAATAGTCTGGACGCCGACATTTTAGCTCAAATATTTGTTTTACTGAAAGCAATGAAACTTGCTGTTGCTGTAACATTTTGTATCAAAATTCTCCGTCGTTCGTAAATTTACACCCGTGTCTAACTCTGTGAATTAATTAAAGCAACAATTGACGTCGAATAATAAAAACAGCTTGAAGTCTATTTAAAGTTTAATGTCAGACTATGAATTTATGCTCTAGATATTTCCCCATATGAGTTTTACGACATTCTTTGAGAATTTCTTCAGCGAGCATGCAAGAAAAACAGGAGGCGTACATAAATATTCACTCATTATACGACGTTTTAATTCAGTCCACTGTTGTAGAGAGCGGGATGAAAAAATATTTCCTTTTTTGCCGCTCGAATCGATTGACAACGAATGTGATGTTCTTTCACGCGTTGTGTTTTCTTCTTTTAACGTTGTTATTTTTCTTTCGAGGAGCTCGTATTTTTGCAGCCCATATAATAAAATAATCCAGCAGGCCTGTGAGGTAAATACATATCAAACGGTATAAAAGGAATCGCAATAGCTGTATTTACGCTTTTGTACGAGGTTGCGAATTACACCAACACTCTTTCAATGGGAGAAAAATGCTCCGTCGAAAAGAAAAGGAAGAAAGGAAAATTGTTTATTTATATATTGTCGTTGCTGTAATTATTATCTGCCACAGGGAAATCGTTACATTTTTTGAATTTTGATTTCATATCGACGTGCATTTTTTTTTTATTTGTTACTCGTAAATTTCATTTATTGTTACTCACTAATAAACTTCATTTATTGATACGTTTTTACCTTCCGTCACCTATAGGTAAGGAAGGTATTGTCTTTGGTCAAAAAAATCGATGGTGAGTTTTTGATGAATAAGCACGTTTTAGAGTTCCTACAATACGAATTTACTGTTATTACGATGATGTCTGATTGTGTGTGTGCGTGTGTGTGTGTGTGTGTGTGTGTGTGTGTGTGTGTGTGTGTATGTGTGTGTGTGATAAAAATTTCTCCTTCGATAACTCCAATACTACAATTCCAAAAGTTATAATTCTTTCATATTCCTGTTTCGTACGTCCATACGAAGAGTTGATTAGATTTTGATTATGATTTGTTAACCGAAAGTACCCCAATTTGAAGATTTTATCAGTACTTCTTGAGAAAACGTTGTTAAATATTATTTTTTGACCTTTTATGGTATTATAAATAAAGAATTATAAAGAAATATAAATAAATCAATAAATAAATAAATATATCATCACGGCATATTACCTATTGCTGTGTGCCAATCTGCTTTGTACACAGATATCAGTAATGATGAAATATTTGTACCGTGCGGGCGCTTACCAGACGTCACCTCTCGGGCACTCAATGCTGTCGTGGAGAGCACACCACAGGGGTCAATTTTATGCCATTAAAATTCGAAGTAATTTTTGGCGTTGGTCGGGATCGAACCCGGGTCCCCCGATTCGCGACCAGACTCTCAGGCACACGGCCACGAGACCTCATATCTTGCAACCTAATGCTGCTAAAAGCTGGACCATGACGCAGTTAGAACATTCATATATTACTAATTGACAGATGTCAGTGTCGAATAAAATTTACATAATATATTTGTGAAAATATTTTACTGGAAATGTAAAAATGTAAATCACATAAGCTATACAAAAGGTTAAGAAACATACTGTTCTTTTTAGGAGTAGTTCAGTTCAGTTCAGTACAAGGTAAGATCAGTTCATTTCTCCTTTAAAAAGAAAACTCTTTTTTGCAAAAAAAATCAGTGTGGAATATATACAAAATACGCAGAATTGACGGAAGGTAATGTGCTGGCCACATCAGTTTTTATTTTTTTACATACTGCAAATTCTTGAAGGAAAAATATTCAAAAATTGACATCCATTAAAATAGTAGAGCCAACTTAAGCTACATTCACAGCTACTTTTTAATGCGACTATTCTGTAAAAGATTCGCTTAACAAATCGTTATCATAACGAAATCGTTATATCTACTTAACGACAATCGTTATCTTCGTATTCTGTAACACATTTTGAAAAATAATAACCGTGACAGCAAGTTAAGAACTTTATATCCTAAAATAAAATTACAATTTTAAATGAAATAAATAGAATAATTCAATATCACACAAAACTTCTAGGTTAGATTACTTTTGGCGGGAGTTAGCTGTCAGGCTCTTTCTTCTTCTTGTTGTGGGCTATACCAGAGCTACTACTACCAACTATAGACAAATTTGGAAGATTGTGCTAGGCGTTCGGAATATAAACTTATTAAATTATTTTAATATTACCTTACAAAAACTATAATATGACGGGTTTTACAGATCACCATTCATATGCGTAACGCATAAAAGATAGGAATTTGCGAACTTTTGTTGCAATGCATTGTGCTTTATGCCTTTAAGTATTAAATACTAGCTGTCAATGGTCCTGAGCGTTGCCATTATCTATTAGCACTATATGTTAACGTTATGCAATAAAAAGTAGCTTTAAATGAGGCTTTATATTCATAAAAGATGCTGCAATAGTTTCTGTGCAATTATAATTTTAATTTTGAAAATGTCCCCCTAAGCATTTTCCTTTTAACTTGCTTGTATTCCTTTCTCCTGCTAACATATTATGGGAAGCAACCAGTTACATATTTATTTTTATTAAATTAAATAAATATATCATCACAGCATATTACCCATTGCTGGGTGTACCAATCTGCTTTTTATACAAATTTCGGTAATGATGATAACATATTTGTATCGTGCGTGCGTTTATCAGGCCTTACCTCACCGGTACTTATTACTGATACCCTATCAGTCACTTTTGTACCATTTAAAATTCTAAATATTTATTTTAGCGACGGTCGAGACCGAACTCAGTTTCCCATATTTGCAACCAGACACTCAGACACGCGATTTTTAAAAAAGTTAATTATTTAATTTACCGTTTTTGTTATTTATGATTACTTATACATCAGCAAAAATAATATCCTGTCTAGCTAGATGAACAAATTCTTTTTCCATCAGAAATAAATGATTACCGTAATATAGTAGGCTAGTAGGTACTTAGGTAGGCATTTTCTACTTTGTCTACTTCGCTCACACAATTACCTACGTGTAAAAATTTTCTTTATAAAAATGCTTGATTATATTATTAATTGTCGACCAAAGTTTTGAATAATTAAAATATTACTTTATCAACTTTCTAAAGTTTATTGCAATATTAATATGAGCTAATTTACCGCGTGTTTTACACTAATCTCATAATTCTATTTCAAGTGATGGTGCAATATTTTATTTATAGCAAATCATAAACCCTGAAGCGATGCAACAAACTAATAAATTCATAGCAAAATTCATTATACAATTTACTGCAACATGTGTTAGCTATTCAAAGAAAATAACCTATAATAATTTAA
Organism: Harpalus rufipes; assembly: GCA_951394225.1. NCBI lineage: Eukaryota > Metazoa > Arthropoda > Insecta > Coleoptera > Carabidae > Harpalus > Harpalus rufipes. The sequence continues at coordinate 40,324,249 of OX596283.1, forward strand.
TGAAGTATGTTTAAAACAATTTAGCTATTGTTAGAAAACTAAATAACGAACTTTTAATATTTATAGGTACAGTAAAAGGTCTTTGACTTTTTTCAATGCTATAGTTAATATAAAAAGTTTTAGATACCTATTGGTATCTGCTTTTATTCCAGCAGGATAATGATATCAAAACATGCAATATTAGTAATATTATGAAAGTTCCTTTCAGAGGTAATTTAAATGTTAACTGTGTTTTCTAATGTATATTTCATGGCAAGAATGTTTCCTTAGTGTTCACTGTCTATATGCCATCTATCTAATGGAAAAAAGTGTAGGTTTTATCTTTAATTCAAAAATAAAAAAATCTGTTGTGGCCAACACAATACCTCCTGCCATATATTTTTTATTAATTTAAATACATACCTACATATTCACTGTGCAGGAATCTGTATTAAATTCCTATTCCATATGTATAATTATTGTTCTATTTACTATTTTCTTTTTATAATGTTACAATTATTAATTTGATATGATTAGTTTTTTGTCAGTGACATTTATCTGTCAGTTACATACATTTGAGAACTGAACTGTGTAACCATGGAGTAGTGTTTAAAGCGTAAGCTTAGGCTCTGGGTATTTAATTATAGATAATTTTATAAATTTATCCATAAAAAATATACGTAAAGTATTAATACAAACCTATAGAAAATTAAATCATCTTTAATTTTTATAATAATATAAATCTCGAAAAAATAACATTTAAAGGTATTTTTCGATAACAAATTATTTTGAGTTTCATGTAAAGTACAATTTCTGGTTATCTAATTTACACCAAAATCTTATGGCGTCTTTCCATATTAACAAAGGCTCAAAATTTCATGAATATTTGAGTTAGACCGTAAAGAGAATCCACACACACACATACACATACACACACGCATGCGCGCATTCATACAAACAGACACACATACATACACACATCATCGCGAAAATATTAAAATTGGATTCTTGGGATCTTATGGTCATTTAACAAAATCTCGATATGCGATTTTTAGCACGATCTCTATACCACCTTACCAAGAGTAGCGGGAGGTAAAAATTAAATGAGAATAAATAATAAAAAATATTTTTTTCCCTTATTAATTTAACTGTTGCTGTATTTGAGTTGTTGAAACCAAATAATACAAATAAATAATCTATATTCGCTATCTCCTAGGCCGTCCATATAATAATTATTACATTGATGGCATAACTAAGTAATACAAATATTTGAAAACTATATTAAAAATAATAATAATAAAAAACAGATAAATAAAACAGTGCCCCAGATATACGAGCCCAAATTCGGCCGGTTTACATTTTCAACAAATTATAAAATCTACTCTCAATAGCTAGAAATTTCTTCTAATTTCGGCTAATCTAAATATGAACTTAAAACTTAAAAAAAAGTGGCCAAATGACTGGTGATAATATTTCGACCTGTATTTTAAGGGTCATCTTCTAGGTCATATGTAGCGTCTACCGAGATCCTTTACTTTTGGCACAATGACAAGCAACTTCGTAAAAATCCAGTGCGTACAATATTGGACAATACTCACAGGGAAATGTGCAGGGTTTAGAGATACAATGCCTAATAGAATTAATGCTGGGATTTCTAACAAAGGCGATTAAATGGCGGAATACTTGAATAACATATTCAGTTTTTGTAAGTTTAAAATCTATATTGCAATACAAGCCGCAAAATTCAATTTCGCGGCCATTACCATAACAACGGCCGTGAAATTGGATGTAATCTAAAATCACATTGACATTTTAGAATTATCGTGACGGATATGATAATGACAGTGACGTATATAAAATATAACAACATATTACTTGGTTTATTTTTTAAAATAAATACAATTAATATTGTAATATAGTTATTTTAGAAATAATCTTTTCTTCTTTTGAACGATTTATTGCAAAACTAATTGTTTTGTTTATCAAATATCAATCCCATCAAAACCGCCTTTCTATTTTAATAAATTCAACTATTTAATACAATAAAATTTTGATGGTTGCATAAAAATAGTCTGTACACCTTGTCCGCGAAATACCTTAGCGCCCTCGCATGCGGCTTCAGCGACATTTTTTTTCTCGGTATGCTAAAGAGTGACTTCGTGGAATTGATATACAAATAAGTATTTTTGGCAATAGTTTGTGATTTTTGCACTTTATTGAATATGCAAAAAAGGCTTCATAATGTGACAACTTATTATTCTTAGAGTTTAATGACTTGTTTTGATATGTGAAAGTCTTTTCAATTTTAAGGAAAACGCTTATTGACGTCAATAAAATGTACTGTATTATATTTTTTATTTTTTATTTTCTCAATCATATTTTCCAAGTGCACTCTTTCCCACTACAGCATTTTTCAAAGAGAAGAGTTTCATTAATGAATTTAAATTTATTCCAAAGTAAATATTAATAAAAAAAATATGCTTCCAACTCTAGAGAACTTATTCTTCATACGAGTAAAACAGTAAATATAAATATTTTATGGTTTTTCTATGATGTTCATAAAGAATGCAGATAAATATATAAATTTTATAGTCAGCTTATCCTTAAAACAAACAATTTCTTTATGTTCAGTTCTGCGTAAGATTACATTTTAAATGTAAAAACAGCTGCATATGCAAAATAAATTTAAAGCTGGTTCTCTTCATAAAGTTTCAATACTGCGGCAGGACGACATCCCCTAAATTTGATAATCCCTTTCTCATGTGAACACTTCCAATATGGCCGTTATCCCTTCTACGTCACTAGCACTAGCTCACTAGCGCCACTATCTGACTTTATGACGTCATCGCGTATGAATTCGTATAGCGCCAGTGGATTTCGCTACGTCAATTCTGTTTTATATTCGTGCACCGATAGTTCGCCTTGTCGCTTTTTGCCACGGTTTACGATAGCCGTTTCTACCAATGCCCTCAAGCAGAAGTTCTCAACCAAGGGAAAGTTAAAAGTAAAACAAAAATGACTAGTTATACTCGTACATCTTTCTTAAACTAGGCAGTAATTGTTGAGAATATTGCATACAAATGTGTTTTTAATCCAAAATTAGCAAACGTGGCAACTAAGTTATGGATAATTCTCTCCTACCTAATTACCCGTAACACATTTTTCATTAGATTAAAATTTCATCTGATAAAAAAACTTTTGTAATCAATTTTAACGTCGCTCAAAATTATACATTTTTAAAAAATATGGATCAATTTTCAGCTGTAAGTAAACAAGTTATACAGGTGTGCAGATTAATGTGTCCAATATATGAAAGAACTACGAGTTTAAGCGATATGAAGCAGGTTAAATTAGTTGCTCCGTTAAGACTTAGGAGACCATTATATTCATGTATTGTTTATCCGGAAAAAAATATGTACAGTAAAATGTTTTAAAGATATCCGGCCAAGGTCATCTGTATCATGAACAATTTAACAAAATGGCATACATTTATCTCTGTCATTTACAAAGACTACGAGCGTGTGCGATAAGGATGGATATAACATGCTTGTCTTTAAGACCAGATTGTACATTGTCAGCCGTATTCATAGTACATTAGAAAAACCAGGTTTAAACTGTATTTTTCTAGTTCTGGTTTAGACGTGGTTTAATTTAGCCTATTCATAGTAATATTTCAACTTGGTTTAAACCAGCTTCAAGTAATCCTGGTTTAAGCTCCATTCTAGACGACGAATCTAGCTGATCTTGGTTTGCGCACGCGTAGTTCTCAATATTTTGACGTTTACTGAAAGCAATTGACAACTTTGTCTTAAGTTTAGACATTTTAACAACAAAAACATTTTAAAATAATATACTGGTATGTATTATTGCAATATAAGTATATGTAATATTTATTATAAATAAAATTTTCAGAAATCAATTGCGCCCACAATGTTTGGCAGTTGACAAATATAAAATTCTTCTTTCATTACAGATAATTATCTGTCGTTCTGTGGGAAATTGAGGTATCGTTCTATTAAAGAAGCTATAGCTCTTGTTACTCTTCCAGCAATCCGAGACATAGTGGCTTGAGAGAAGTTATGTAAATCAGCTGTAATATAATTTTTATTATATAAAAAATGCATCTGTATACTGTTTCTTATAATTACCAGTCTCACTCTGGTAATTCCCTTTCGCCAAGTATCTTATGGTACTTAAAACTTGAATTTCCGCAGAAACTTGCCTTCCTTTATTATCATCCCGTATGTGTATTGAAGGCCTGACTTCTTCAATTAAATTTTTGTTTCTTTCTTGAATCTAAAACAGAATTATGTACATATTATTTTATTTATGTATATGAGAATTACCTATAGATTATTCTAAACTGTGTGTCATCATATTTTTCGAAGGGGTTGATTTGTGGAAAATATTTTTTTTGTTTTCTTTGACGTTCAACTACATCTTGAACATCATTAATGTTATCCAACATATCTTGTATGTCATCCATTACGCTCGTATTTCTTTAAATAAATTAATCAATTTACTTTTACCCCAATATCTGTAAAATAAGTTGTAATTAAGTAGGTTATATTTAATTGTCTTGTTCAAAATTGTTTTATTTTTACAAAACTAAGTGTAATACAAATATATAATGTAAATATGTACTTACAATTGTATACATACATAAAATGATATTCAAATTATATAACCACACGCGTTTGTACTGATGTTTCGCTATCTTAGACCAGTGTAAAACTAGGGTGATGTCAGGTTTAAATACTGGACCTGGTTTAAACTGGAACTACCGTTAAACCGCTACTATGAATAGGGAAAATTGTCGGTCTACGCAGGTACAAAGATAATCCTAGTTTAAACTAGCATTCGGTCACTATGAATACGGCTGTGTGAGTTTAAGCCTGGTTTTATCTTAAGCCGATGATAAACCTCAGTTTTTCAAAAACTTGAGTTGTACAATAAAGTTTAAGTTCAGCTAGATCTAACCTAACTTTTACATGTTATGATTATGAGAGAAGGGTACTAGTGGTTTTTATTCTCGTATTTCGAAAATGTATTGTTGCTTTATAAAATAAGGATACAAATGGTGATGAAATGTAATTTGTAGATGTTATAGATCGACATCAGGCTCCCAAAGTATATCGATTTCGTGATAACCAGTTTGAAAAATGATTTCTGTTTTGTTCAAAGATTTAGTTTTTCAAAAAATGGATTGCATTTTATTTTAAAGAAATATCACATACTACCAGTGCCGCTTTGTGGGTAAAAGGCGCCTTTGTGCAAAATTATATTTCAGCATAATTTGCAAATTGACACACACTTTAAACTATACTTTTGATTCATCGAAGATTTCCAGCTTTAAATATTGAAGTAATTTCCTTCGCTAGATTCATTCTTGAAATCAAAATTATTATGTTTGTTGTAATGAACAATTTTACGGCCATAGTTTGCATTGCAACATAACATCATAACAATACCAGAAACTTTTTCCTTTCTCTTGCACTTCTTTCCTACGTTATTACTGCCGCATTACGTAAATCTTCCACCCATCTACAGCAGGGTTTGTCTCTACCTCATTTATGCTCGCAGTGTCCATTCTGTGATATTATTTGCCTTGATGGTTTATCGTTCTAAAAACATGATCCGCCCATAGATTTTGACTTATTATGAAGTTCTTCATTCCAAACTCTATCTGTCCATTTTTCTTTGAGTTATTCGAATTTTGTCGTTTTATTGTATCGTTGTTGATTATGTTCGACTAATTCACTACCATCATCTACCATGTTAACACAGTACACCTATTATCTATTCGCATAGTACGTAAATTATTTTAAGTTAAGTTAAGCTCAGGTTAGTTGAACCTGAATTTAAATTATTTTATACAACAGAATGTAAAGTTGAACCTCAGCTCATCTGAACTTAGGTTCATTTAAATATAAGATAAACCTATGTTTGTACAACCGGGCCTAAAAATTAATATTGTTTCCACTAAGTTAGGACATTCAATTTTAAAACGATGCTCATTGTTGACAATACTTTTGCTGTAACGTACGTTTATTTATTCAAATATATTACATTGATTCATAGCCGTACAACTAAAGTAATTTTCTGTCAGTGTTACTGACACTGACATTGTGTCAGTATCTTATTTTTCACATATTTGGTTTTACATTTGCTAATAAATTTACCAGTTGATTTATTTTTCAATTTTGCATGATTTTACTGTAACGTATATTTTTATAATAATAAAATAAGAGTTGTATCATAAAAAAATAAGTACACGACACTACTGAATTTCACAGTATGGGCGGTGCTTTAATTTGAAGAAACATATAGCACTGAATTTTAGTATGAACTTCTTAAAGATACTTTTTTATGTTCTTTCTAACGGCGATGTTCAATTTTTTTATCATTTTTGTATTTTAAGTTGTTAATTACAATTTTTATAACAGCGTCAAATTATAAAGTTACACCCATGAAAATAATATATTTTCAGTTTTACAGAGATACACGTGAAGTTCAATTTAAATGAGCCACCTTTACTATCTCGAGAACTATAAAAGCTATAAAAACGGTTAAATGCGCAAACAATTTCTATTTTACAAAAAAAAATGTAAAGAAAAGAAATATTTTTTTTCGACTAGTGGTTCTCAAATTACAGGTTTATTTTTTTTCTCGTTCGGTAGATAAATTAATTCTGAATTTAGTGATATAATATTTCTATATCCTTATACAACGATTTTCTTGAGAAAAATTCATATATAGTTTTATAATAATTTGATTAAAATATAGCTATAATATAAGAGTGCCACGAATGAAAAAAAAAAAAATAATACATGCTATTTTTGCAATTCGGCTTATTACAGCCATATTTCTATCAAATTAATATAAAATTTCATATACATTTTTCTCAAAAAAAAGTTATGTAAGGGTATAAAAAAAGTATTCAGAATTACATTCTCTACCGAATAATTAAATAAAAAAATATGTTTTCAATTAAAATAAAAAAGTAAGGTCCTGTATATTGAGAACCACTGGTCGAAAAGAATAATTTATCTTGTAAAACAAAAACTAGTTGCCCCTTTAACCGTTTTTGTGGTTTTTATCTTGAGATAGCAATGGTGGTCCATTTAAAAGGAACACCTGTATAATTTGTCCATGTAGGTAACCATGTAAAATTAATTCATACAGAAAAAATACAATTATTGAAGTTATAAGATTATTATGTTATAAAAATTTATAAATACATATTCTCTAATACAGTCGAACCTTGCTAATTCGAAAACTTCTACATTTCGAAATCATGTGTTCGCGAGTAAGCAAATTCCAAATCATCCGGGAAACTTACTTTTGACATAGGAGAGTACAGAAATATGTATGTAAACATTCAAATAAGACATAAGTTTCTCTTTAGTTGCCATATTTCATTAGTAAGGAAACATTAATTGCGCATTTGTGAACAGACGTATATATGTATTTAGTTACAATGTAATACAATTATATTTTGTTTTAAATATAAAAATCTATTCAAAGTTTCATCTCCATCACTTTTTGTTTAGAAAATCTTTTTTCTTGTTGGTTGGAAATCTCTGGGCGGGAGTTAGAGTGTGACGGGACGTTGAAGAATGACGCGACAAATACCTAAACGGAAACCCTGTGGTGCTATCGCGGATAGATACACAGATATATCAAAGTATGCGCTGACTCCAGCTTTGCATTTGTTGTGAAAAACTCGTCTCTTGTCGGACAGGCTTGGGTTTTCTTTTTACAAAGGGACTAGAGCCATATGTACGAACTGAACTGTAGGTACAGATGAAAAGGAAATTTCAAATAAGAAAATGTTTTGTTGATATAAACACTGGGATATATGTATTTTATACAGCGGAAGGGAAGAGTTCACTGCACGGTTTGAAATTGTCAACACGGAACAAGTATAGAATAACAGAAGATAGTGCATTTGGTATATATTTTTACCTCCCGCTACCCTTGGTAAGGGAGGTATAGGGACCGTGCTAAAAATCATATATCGAGATTTTGTTAAATGAACACGGTTTAAGGTCCCTAGAATCCAATTTTAACATTTTTACGATGATGTCTGTGAGTATGTGTGTGTGTGTGTGTGGATCCGCTTTACGCTCTAACTCAAATACTATCGTTCAGAAAGTTTTGAAACCTTGTATTTCTATCTTATTCTAGTATGGAAAGAAACCATTAAATTTTGGAGTAAATTAGATAACCGGAAATGACACTTTACTGGAAGCTCAAAATAGTTTTTCTTCAAAAAATACATTTAAATTTTATTTTTTTCGAGATTTATGTTATATAAATTATATTATTATTATTATTATTATTAATTTTTGTACAGGTTTGCATTAATACTTTTTTTCTATGTATTTTATGAATAAATTTATAAAACTACCTATCTATAATTTTAATCCGGGAGCATAGGCTTTAAACACAACTCCATGGTTACACAGTTTTGATCTCAAATGCATATAACTGACAGATATATGTCACTATATGGAAAGGAACGTAATACAGTTACCAGCATAAGTAAATATGTATGAATATAGGTAAGTATATAAATAAATAAAATAAATATATCGTCACGGCATATTACCCATTTCTGGGTGTGCCAATCTGCTTTGTACACAGATTTTGGTAACAATGATGACATATTTGTACCGTGCGAGCGTTTACTAGGCGTGGAGAGTGCAACTCAGGGGTTATTTTTGTGCCTTTTAAAAATTCGAAATATATAGCGTCGGTCGATTTTCTAGGGTGTGGCACCCCCATAAATGAATACGACAAAATCAACTACGACATAATTTGGGCAAAATTAAGGCTTATTTTTTTTTATCGAATTCGCTTATGGGGGTTCCACACCATAGATATTCGACTATTGACTCATTGGTTAAGGGAGGAGGCTGGGCAAAATAAAACAAGTGTTGGGCAAACCTGGGCATAACTTTGGTTAGGTTAGGTTAGGTTAGTTTAAATTAGGTTAGGTTAGATTAGATTAGGTTAAGTTAGGAAGATACTTAATCCTGCATAACTTGGGCAAAATTATGTCGTAGTTAATTTTGTCGTATTCGCTTATGGAGGTGCCACACCCTAGAAATTCGTTTTTTGACTCGTGGATTGAGGGGGGCTGGACAAAAGAAATAAGAGTTGGACAAAACTGGGCATAACTTGGGCAAAATTATGCAAGAGTTTTTTTCTCTCAATTCCTACGTGGGGGTGTCAACTGCACACGGGTGTGCAGCACAGTCACCAAACGGACTCTGTGCTCTGTGTGTGCCATGTATAAAAATTTGTTCAATTTTAACCGAGAAGTAAAGAAGCCTAAAAATTCGCAAGACTTTGCTCCTTGAACATTTATTTTACAGGTTCATTTATTTATTTATTCGGTGGTACTCTTTCCCTAGGTACCTATATTATTTTTTGGTGTAATTGCGGACCCCTTAAAGATGTGTCGCGGACAACAGGTGAAGAAACGATGCAATATACCATTTAAAATATTGTTTAACGAATTCTCCCGCACCTTCAAAGAATACGTATCATAATATTTACTGCAAAATGTAACACAAACTACATAACGTAAAATGTAAACATGTTTACCGTTAAAGATCTAAGTTTCCCACAATTTCAAAGCGCAAACGAGAAGCTCAGAAATGCGTAATACTTCAATATTTATTCAGTTTCAACAACAATAATAATTATTAAGTTTCGTACGGAAATTCTGTTGGATGTTTATTCATTCACAACAAGTTGTCAAATATACCCAATCTCTTTATAGCTCCGTCGTTCTCTGAATTTTAATTCAGCGAACAACAAAGAAGGCCTTGAAATATTTGAAATTCGGAGTTCTTGTACCCGTGCATTAAAGGCGTGCAGGAATTTATTCTTCCGAGTAAAAGGAGAAAAGATGCCACCGAATGCCGAACAGGGAAATGTTTCCGAGGAAGAATACAGAAACATGTTCATTTAACTCCACAAATTCTTCCATAAGTACAACAAGAGTAACATTTTTGCCTTTTTGAACGAATAGAAAATTTCCTGCGAAATATTGTACTCTTTACTCGAGCCCCACACATAAAAAGTTATTTAAGCTACAAGAAAGTACGCATTGAAGCCGAGGCGTAATAATTTTCGGGGATGGTGTTTTATTATATTTATAAAATAAAGCCTGTTTGACGTCTGTTAAAAGAATTGTACTTACACAGTTTAGGATATATAACAGCGCCATCTACTATTTGGCACCCGAACTATTTCCGGTTAAATTTCTTCAACATCCCCTTCAAGTTTTATTGACATTGGCTCACTACAATTCCCGTGTAAGCGTAGTTTCTTTTAACCTCCTCGTCATGAATATCGTACGCAATCAAATTTTGCATTCGTTTGTGCAAAGAACCAACACAATCATTTGCTATAGTCCAAACAGCATTTGGGGAGGCTTCATTGGCACATTCCAATGTTTATGGTTGGCAAGAGCGATTTCACGATGAGCCAGATAAAAATAAATATGACCCAAGGAGTAACCGCCCCGCACCAAGCAGAAACACTGTAATTATCGAAGCAGTTTGACAACTGTTGGTTTGCGATCGACATGTTACGATTCAGTTGGTTGTAGAGCAATTGAACATCGACAAAGTAATAGCTTGATTGATTAGTGTCGAAGATTTAAAGAAAAAAGAAAATTGTGCGCGCATACATTAATGCACCGGTTTATAAACAAACAGTCGTACGTCTGTTCCCCAATAAGTCATCGTGTTGCATCAGTCTCCTTATGCTTCTGATTTGGTCCCGGCTGACTATTTTTTTCTCTAAACTAAAGTTAAAGCTGAAAGGGAGCCGTTACTCAAACTAAAGTGATGAACATGTTACAGTTTCAGACCACGCCAAGCGCTGTGTTGATAAAAAAGGAATGCACAGTGAAGAATAAATTGTGAATTTGATGAAATAATAGACTTTGTTTTATTTATAAAGGAAGTCCTGAAACTTTATAGCCACATTGTGTATGTTATTAATTCCTCTGAATCTAAGTTACTTATGTTTCTTGCTGTTACGGAAAAAGTAAAAAAGAGAAGTAATAATATAACCAAACAATACTGTTAACATATATAATTTATTTGGTATTCCCTAACATTTATCATAAATTGACTCATGGAAATGTAAGTGAAATTATTAATTTTCGTCGACAAGGAAACATAATAAAATAACGTTACTACTTACATGTTTAGTAACTATGTATGGAATACATAGTTACAATATAAGTACCGCGAAAAAATATTAATTAACAATACATTTTACTACAGCAACAATAAACAATTTAAAAATTTCTTATTTGTTTTAAATTAATATTTTATACTTCTAATCTTTATATTGAAATTCTTATTCAAGGACCAATTCAGCATTAGGAGTATTCATATTCACTGACAACACAGACTGTGATTAATATTGTAATCAGATTGACATCAAAGAAACAGTTATAATCTGGTAATCAATCAATCATACAATTAATTTGCTGTTTACTGAATTACTAGAACTACATATTATAATGCGATTATGTGGTTAGCTTCTGGCATATGAACACGTATTACATCTTTCTAGTAAGTAAATTGAGCAGTTTTTTTTTTACTTCTATATAAAACTATGTACTAAACTGATTGAACAAATAAATCTAAAGGAAATAATTATTTAAAAGATGGGAATTAAAATTTACAAAATAATATTAAATACAACCAAACAGTAGAAATAAATGGAATGGAACTTAAAACAGTTGCAGCCTACGAACATCTAGAAAGTACGATAACACATGGTGGAGAAACAGATCTAGAAATAATCAACAGACTATAGAAGACAAATAAAATTTACTGTACTATAAATTCTACGATTATCAGATAACAAAAATAAAAATATAGGTAGAATATACTAATACCAACAATTATGCACGTTAGCAATTCCTGGAATATGCAAAAGAAAATAAACGCAACAAAATGATATACCTCAGGAAGATTACGGGAAAACAAAATGGAACAGGGAAAAAATAAAAATATAATTAGAATGATAAATTAAGATCTAGATATAGAAACGGAGATAGAAGTAACTAGACTGGTACGAACATACATACAGGGTGTTAATAAAAACGTGTTTGAAATTAATAGGGCATGTAGGGAATGCAAAATAGATTTATTTTTACTAATACACTTATATCCGGAAACGCACAGTTGAACTACAGACAATTCAAGTGTAATCATCCACCTTAATTTTAGCTGGCTGTAACCTATCCTTAATCACTTAGGGTGGTATCATAAAGAGTGATTAGGAGATGACTAGGGAGCAGATGACTAGCAGTGTTTTAACCCTGTCAAACGTTTATGGTTTATTTTAGAGAGAAAAACTTCAAATAACAGTTATAGGAAAATTAATTGTACGTAGGTAACCTTTATTTGAAGTATTTTTTTTTCCATAAAACAAATCATACACGATTGACAGAGTAAAATTGTTAGTCATCTCCTAATCACCATTCATGCTACCACCCTTAGTTATTAATTTTGATTAGGTATTTTAATTATTTTTACCTTCCGTCACCTTTAGGTAAGGAAGGTATTGTCTTTGGTCAAACAATTCAGTGATGAGTTTTTACTGAATAAGCATGTTTTAGGGTCCCTATAATACGATTTTACCATTTTTACGATGATGTCTGTATGTATATGTATCTGTGTCTGTGTGTGTGTCTGTGTGTGTGTCTGTGTGTGTGTGTGACAAAAGTTCCGGATCCCATAACTTCAATACCACGACTCCAAAAATTATATTTTTTTCGTATTCCTCAAGTTTACATCCAGAAGATTAGATTTTGGTTATAATTGGTGAACCGGAAGTAGCCACATTTGAAGATTTAACAGTTAAATTTGATTTATTGACATTTAATATTATTATAACTTAAAGAATATATTATTCTCTATACGATTTGATTACATTTTATACTTCATATTCAATAGATAGAGAGTTAAAGAATTTTAAAGAAATTAAATTTTATAATTCAGCCAGCTATGCTAAACACGGAAACTGCTAATATATTCATATAATTCAAATTGACAGATGTCAGTATGAGTAAAAAGTAAATTAATGTGGCAGAGATGAGGATGTTGAAGTAGATGTTGGGGAAAACACGGAAAGATACGGTAATAAAATAACTCTAGTGTTACAATTTTCTAGAAAGATACAAGAAAGACGATGACATTGGTTTGAACATGTCATGAGGAGAAATGAATAATTATATTTGAACAAGAGTGAGTAGTTTAGTAATGGGAGGTTGAAGAAGCAGAGGAAGACCAAAGATAAGATGTAAGAACTGTATTGCGGAAGACTTGAGAGAAAAAGAACCGAATGAGAACGACACGCAAAAATATCGACCCCTAACGAATGGGAAGTCTAAAGAGGAAGATGTCAGTGTCAAGTGCAATTTGAATAGATTGTTTATGAAATAATTTTACTGGAAATTTAGAATATTTTGTAAAAAAAATTATGTATGGAATGTATACATTATACACAGGATTGACGGAAGGTATTGTGCTGGCCACAAAATAACTGAAAAGACAGATCACAGCCAATTAAAATCAAGGTAGATAGTTACTCTTTATTAGTTTATTAGTAAAGGTTAATCTATTTTGCATCCCCTACATAACTTACAAATTTGTAACACGTCTTGTATAATAATGATGGATCAGAACACCATAGTAAACTACTAGAATGATTGGGAACTCCAATGTGGCCAGAAAATGACCTCCCGCCAATTCCATGTTTAAAATAGCAGTGAGCATTAAGTATAGTATCACTTCCGGTTGATCGTTTATAAACAAAATCTAATTTGTTGTTACAATAAATAGAAAAGTCTGAATTACGAAATTTTGGATTATATTTTATTATGCTTTTTATCAAAAATCTGTTAAGAGCTCCATATTAAGTACCACTTCCAGTTTATCATATATAATCGAAATCTAATATGTTGTTTCAAATTATATACGAGTTTTAAATACCAAATATGAGAAGTTGTGGATCATATTTTAATATATTTTTTCAAGAAAATCTGTTTAGAGCTGCCAGTAAAGTACCATTTTCGGTTTATCAATTTTAGAGAAAATATAATATGTTTTTCTCATTAAAACAAAAGTCTTACATACCATATTTGAAAAGTTTTAGATTGTATTATATGTTTTTCACGAAAATCTGTTCAGAGATTCAAGAAAAGTATCACTTCCGATTTATCAATTTTAGCCAAAATCCAATATGTTGTTCCGCTTGATGTATTAGTCTTAAATAATAAACTTGAAAAGTTTTAGCTTGTATTTTTCTTCATTAAAAACTGTTATAGCCTTCAAGTAAAGTATCTCTTCCGGTTATCCAATATCACCCAATATTTAATGGAGTCTTTATATGAATGCAGAAAACTTAAATACGGAAAATAGGAAGTTTTGGAAGTTTTATATAAGAGTTATCGTGGAAGAAAAAATCGTCACACACACGCACACACACACATACACACCCACACACACACACAAAACACACACAGACACAGAGACATACATCATTGTAATAGCAAAAACGTATTTGGGGACCTAATTTGTGCTTATACACTGAAAACTCACTACCAATTTTTTAGACCGAAAATATTACCTCCCTTACCTACGGTATGGCGGGAGGTAAAAACGGAAAGAATAGGACCGAGGCAAACATTTAAAAAATTTAAACGAAAAAAATCGGATGTGGCCAACACATAACCTCTCGCCGTATATTTTACCTGGCTCTATTCATAAAGCAAAGAATATTTTAGAAATACAAATAATATATTCATATAAGTCTATAACGTATAAACTTCTTTATTATTCAATAAGAACATGACTCAACATAAAACAATTTTCACATATACTTACAAAATCTGTACGATATTTTACCATAAATTATGTACAATAAATTACAAAGTAGAGTTTACTATATATACCTGCTGGTAACAGGGATTTTCAATTCGAACAACGTTCTTTATTTTTTTCATACATGCTGTATCTAAATAACACTAATTCCCATTAATAAAGTGATGGATAGATTTCACTCCGATTATTTTCTTATATCGATGTGTAATTTTGTCAATATTTACAACTTACTTGAGAAGAATTTGATAGCTTTTTCGCAGTTCAATGTTACTCTAGCTACAGTGCTGGTGTACATTGTCCCATAATGTTTAAAACAAATTTAAGTCCTTCAATTTAGACTTCTCACCTCCATAATAGTCACAGATCAAGAATTAAGAGATTCTCCAAGTACATTTTTCTTTCATTACTCATTATTTCGATGAGATTTTTTCTGTATTTTACGTTGTAGAGTGGAGACTATTAACAGTATTTCTGAAGGGTATGTGTAATATACCTATAATTTTAAATATTTAACTATAAATACAATAAGAAATAATATAATGTATGTACTTCCCAAAAAAAATCTTCAGTAATGTCTCCGGATTTCTGACACTGACATTTATCTGTCAGTTACAAACATTCAAATTTTCAACTATTTTCCATGGCATTCTTTCGGCTGTAAAATTTATTAAAACAGATTATTTTATATATTATATTTCTTTTATCTCTAAATCTATAGAATATATAATAAAATAATTAAATGTATCAGATAGAGAATTTAATTTTATTTAATATTACCAAAAAAAAATTTCAAAAAATAATATTTAGAAGATCTTTTTTCAAGAATCTTCTACTTCCGGTTGTCCAATTGTAACCAAAACCTTTTCAGATCTTCCCATGAATGTCCGATTGGGAAATACGTACTTAAACAAATTTAAAATCTTATAGTTTTTGAGTAATCGTCCTTCCAACATCCCACACACACACACACATACACACACACACACATCCACACACACACACACACACACACACACACATACACACACACACACAGACATCATCGTAAAAATGTTAATATCGGATTGTAGGGACCTTAAAACGTGCTTATTCAATAAAATCTGGATATGCGATTTTTAGCATGAATGCAATACCTCTCTTAGCGAGAGGTAAAAATAGAAAAAGACAGAATTTTTTTAGAGTGGATTAAATATTAACCTTGAGGAAATAAATTCCACAATTGAATACGGGCAACAGGGGTATAAAGAAAAAGAAATAAAGTGCACGAAATGGGCGTTGTTATCTCTACTGTTTTATTAGAATTGCTAACAGGTTTTGCTACTTGAAATGTAAGTATGAAAGGATATTATTAGAATAAAGCCGAGCTGAAGATGATTTATATTTTAATACGGAAATGTTTACATAGAGGAAGGAGTTAACTGACAGATATTTCATGCTTGGCGTAGGAGATAACAGTAGCAAAGAAACTAAACCCCATCCCGACAAACAGCTGGCTGGAAAGGCCTTTTGGCGAATAGATTTTCCTTTTTTACTTTCACATAAAACCAATACTTATGCAATATGCATAGATGTGACATTTTCACGATGTGCGAAACGGAGAGATATTCAAATATACTTATTCGGTCTCCACGCGGGCCCAGAGGAATATGAAAATCGTTGGTTTTTTGTCGACGCCGTCCTCAGAGAGAATCGTCACGTTTTACCCGTTTGTTTAATAATTCAAGAGCGAAACAAGTGAGAAAAAGCACGTCGCGAAATTGAAATCTGATGGTGACAAGACAAGTCCGTGAGGTGTTGCGGGAATGACGCGCCATTGAACACGCCGGAACTGCTTAATACCGACCCGCAGCTCTTATGTTTTTCTCCACAGCGGGAAATTCAATTGTCTTTCAACTCCAACAGATGTACATACTTGTGCTTATATTTCCGACGTACAGCATAATTCAATAGCTTCTAGAACTCTTATGCATACCGCCAAAAGAAAAGCTCAGTGATCATTCGCTTTATGATGCCAGTTTTCTTTGTTAGAATTTAAAGCAATATAAACTTATGTACGAGAACCTCGTAAGTGAAGTCATATGCCTCGCAGATATAATGGCATGTGTTTTCAAGATTATTTCGTCAAGAACCAATAATTTAAAATTATAAGCTTGATACGATTGATACTATTTGTTTCTCAGTATAGATAAGTACCTATTGTTTTTTTTTTCAAGAAATAAATCCAGAATCAACACAAATTGGTAACTGATATATACGAGTATGTATATATATATATATATATATATATATATATATATATATATATATATATATATATATATATATATATATATATAAATTCATAGACATTCATAATGATCAATGATACATCACTAATCTTCAGTAGTAATATTTTATTATTTGCAGATGATTTAAAAATATTTTGTGCTATATCTGATAATAACGACTGTGTAAAATTGCAACGTGATCTCGATCTCCTTCATAACTGGTGCCTAAATAATAAACTTGAACTTAACATAGATAAATGCAAAATATTATCTTTCACTCGCAAGAAAAACTGTTTATGTTACGATTACAAAATCTCCAATATGCAGTTAATTAGGTGTTGTTCAATACGCGATCTTGGAGTAATTTTTGATTCACGACTTACTTTTACAGAACATATTCAATTGGTTGCTTCATCTGCTCTCAAAACACTGGGATTTGTTATTCGTAACATACGGCACTTTCATAATATTCAGGTATTATTTACGCTTTATTACTCTCTTGTCAGATCAAAAATTGAATACTGTGCTCTGGTATGGAATCCAATCTATGAAGTTAATAGTAAAATAATAGAATCCGTACAAAAAAGATTCTTGAAATATGTTTACTATAAAATAATTGGAACTTATCCCGATAAACGTGTCTGCTATGAGCTATTACTTAATATCTTTCAACTTCAGTCACTCTCTGTCAGACGCCAAATAAATGCTGTTCTCCATCTTTACAAATTGTGTCATTACGGTATAGATGATTTTAACTGTCTATCCTTATTAAACTTTTCTGCTCCCTATATTCGCACAAGATTATCAAATACCTTCTACCTTCCTACAGCACAGCTCACACTAATGTATTTCTATCTCCAATTAATTATATGTGTAGCCTTTCTAATAAAATTAATAGTAATGTAGACCTTTTTTCAAGTTTGTACAACAAATTCTGTCACATCATTATTAAAAATTATATTAGATTTTAATTTATTACTGTGCAGCTTGTATATTGTAAAATTATCAAATGTCATATTTTGTACTTATAATATATACCCTACTTGTTAGGTTTCCTGTTTGGGTAGTGTATTTAATAAATAAATAAATAAATAAATAAATAAATAAATAAATAAATAATAGGTTTTACACAGCGCTGGCAAAAACCGAGGGTTTTAAAAAAAACCGACCAGTATTTTTTTTGGTTTTATTGTAATTTTGTGAGTTTTATTTGGTTTTTGTTGGGCTTTGTTAGCTATTTATTATGAACTCAATATTACAATATTTTTTTGTATTATTATACCTTCATTATAAATTAAATTTCATATTCTTTTCTACATTTGTGCGTTTTCTGTCGCTTTTTCAAACTAATGCGAAAAAGTGACCAAATCAGTCAATCAGCGATAGCCTGTCAATTTTTTGATGGTTTTGAATGTGTTTTCACAAAACAATTAATATAAAACTTGCATACTTTAGACTTAAATCATGGATATATCCTATGTTTATTTTGATAATAATACGAACAAATTACACGAGTACAACTAAGAAGAAAATAGTAATTTTAATACCTTGATACAACCTTGATCGCTGTATTTCTTTACGTGGATGGAAAGAATATTTACTCACCTGAAACAAAGAAAAATTTAATTAGTATAAGCAACAAGAATATATTATCATGGATATAATAACTACAGTAGAGAAGAGTAAGAATTTACTTTTGTTCTTTATTTTAATTACAACAGCCTTTTCATTTTCTCCACTGTAGGTACAATTCACTATATAATTAAACTTTGGATAACCTGGTGGGGTTGTTCAGATACCCCAAATTTGGGTCTTGTTTATTATTTCAACCAATTTTTTTTTAGGAACTCGGTTTTTTTTTCTAGCTTAGTTTACATCTTCCTCTACCGTATGTTAAATATACGTCGAAAATATTAAATCGTACCCTTCAAAAACAAAATTCTCTGCTTGGGTTCAGTAAATTTAAAATATTTTTTTTTGTTATAACCAGCTAAATACCGTAAATAACAACAAAAATACATGCAAGAACCTGCAATAACAAGTTTCTGAACAACAATGTACTGCAAATCAAAAAACGTTTCTACAGACAACCTAATGCGGCACTAAGAATTCGTCCTACAAATGCGACAAAATATGTACAATAATTCAAACCCATCCTGTTTAAAATCTATCAAACTTAATATTTCACTATGGAACAAGGGAAGATTTGAATTTCTATCACGGCTAGAACAAGTGATCATAACAAGATTATCAGTTGATTTTATAAAATAACTCATATTATATCATTTTCTAAAAGAAGACCCACCTAAATGTAACAAATGCTATGAACAATTAAGTGTTTCACATATATTAAGCAGCTGTACTGAATCTGAAAATATTCGAAGATTACAAGTCTCAGTTGACAATTTAAAAGACGACTGCAATAGTATGATGAAACTGCAAAACCTGATAACATAACTCAAGGAAACTAAACTACGAGTATATATATAATTGTTTCTTCATTCGCGGGCACAACAGCTGTGGTTGTTCTGTGCCCTTATTTAAAAAAAAACTATAACAAGATGCAAGTAACAGTGAATTTGTCATTATAAAATCTTTTTTGTAGCCATATAAATATCTTGAAATGGCGACCTGTTTTCAGTTTGCAGTCAGTCTATTCAATTTTTTTCGTTGTATTGTTTAATTATTAGACTGTTTTCATTCTTAGAAATGTGTGTTAATGTTTCATAAACAGTATTTGAGAGTAAAAACTTGATTTTCTTTAAAGTTTCAAGTAAAATCAATTTTTAAAAGTGGGGTCGCTTACACCACCTGATAGTTCGTGTTTCAAAATTTCACCTGGTCATCCGAATGTTAAGATACTCAAACACGAGTGTACTTAATTATTAAAATGAAGAGGTAGTTATACAAAAAAATTAGGGTAAATTTACAACTTCTATGGTTCTTGAAGCAAAAAGATTTGATCAAAAGGGTTCACGCGACTTTTTTACTTACTTAGATATTACCGAAACTTTGATCGGACACGCCGAACTGGGCAAGGGGGCTGGGACATCAGGGCGGTAAATTAATATTGTATAGACTTGTGCGTTAGGTTAGTTTAAGTTAAAGTAGGTTTAAAAAATTAAAGCATCACGTTTAGCTATTTTTCCTGTTGCAAAAAATTCAACAAATTGTACGCCTGTTAAGCATGCACAATTTTTAATTTTATGTCATCCAAATAAGTAATGAATAGGTACATAGTTAATTTTTCTCTTTGAGTAATACTTGATAATAATGGCTTGTTCCTACTTCTTATTTTCTATTAGATGAAAGCCAAATAGAAGTCAATAATGGTAGAGTAAATTGATAAGAAATAAAATATCGAAGATCATTTGCAGAGTTCGAGTAAGAATAACACTAGTAAGTGGCCAATCAGTCACAGATAAAGAGAGAAACGACAAATAATAAATCACGTAAAGTTTGACCTGTGCAACCGAGGAAAAGAAATAGTCGTTTCAAATATTAAACAAAAACGTTCATTAAAGGAGAAACAATAAATACACGTCACTCGCAATTTTCCCTTCGATAATCGAACACATTGGGGGATTTTTTCAGCCAATAAGACTCGAACTAATTGAATTTCAGCCACGGTGGAGTTAGGGATGGTTACTTGAGGTGGCAAAACACAAGAGATCAAGATTAGAAAAATAAACCAATAAATTAACTTCACGTTTTTACTTATCTGGTCGATATACTTACAATATTACGAAAAAAAAATTAGTTCCTGAACACAATCTATTAAAAATCAAGAAATAATTTCCTAAAAAATGGTGCATAGACAACATTAGTTTACTTTTAACAAAAATCAGTGAATGAAGGTTTTTTTGTGTATTAAATATTAACCAACTTCCCCCTTAGGAATTGACATTAGAAACAAGAAAAAAAAAAACTTTCAAGTTAATTTTCCAGTCAAATGAAACGGAAAATTAAATATAAATAGCCTAAAGAGAATGTAGATTTTTTTTATAAAGACTACATTCGAAATTTTGTAGGAAAATGTGTATTGTTTGATAATGATTTCATTAAATTATTTATCATATGAAAAATCCTGGATTTTACTGTCTCAAAAATATACAGGGTGTTAAAAAAGGGTAAAATTAATTAAATCATAACTTCATAAGTCTTTATGACATATGTTATCTGCCAAAGTCAAACATTACAATTGTTCAATATTTTGGCCTATTACTCATGGCAGTCTGTAAATAGGCAGAAATTACATCTTTTATTTAAACGCCTCTCGCGATCAAACCTCTTGTAAACATTTTTTTTTGTAATTTTTAATTTTGAACATTTCTTGTATTTACAAATTTGTTCTAAAATACATAAAGCAAAAATTACAGCGATACGAAAATTTTACCATTATGGTCCCGAAAAAAGTAAACACCCGGTATATTTCTTGTTGTTGACTAACAGCCCTATTTTGTAAGTTGTTGTTGTTTTTAGCAACGTTGCTAAAAAAATTAACCAATAAAAACAAATGTGACGCCAGTTATTTTCCTGTTTAATTCAGTGTTCGCAATTATTATTGGTTATTTGCTATAGCAATTTTGCTAAGATAACTTTCTTACAAAATAGGGGGTGTATGTTCATGTCAATAAATTTTAACTGATAAGTGGCTAACCTTAGCACAAAACGTCCATTGTATGTCTGTATTAAACACAACCTGGAACGTCTAGACATTTATTTCTTCTACATATTAAGACGGTTCCCAAATATAAACTTAACAAATGAAATTTACAAAAAGTGAGCGTTAATACGTGGTTGAATCAAAACTGTATCGTTTTAATTTGAAATGCGAGAGTCATTTCATAAATAATGCACAGGTTGGCAACACTGCAAATTGGATGAAGCAACAAAAGTGACATTTACGTCAGTTGTAGTAGAAGGCTTGAAGAAGAAGCATGCGTTTTGTTTTCAACTATAGCATAATCTATTTTTCACAAACGTCAGCTAAAAATGTAGCCTGCACGTACAGTAAAAATTTTGAAAGATGTCCGATCAAGGTCGTCTACGAATTGTATGAGTTCAGATTTTTGCTTCGCGCATTATGACAAATTCAGTAGTGTCGTTTGCTTAGTTTTTGTGAGGGTACATAAGATACTAGTGTTATTTTATTATTATAAATATATATGTTACAATAAAAGCATTCAAAATTCAAAAATAAGTCAACTGGTAAGTTTATTAGCATATGTAAAACCAAATATGTGAAAAATAAGATACTGACACAATGTCAGTGTCAGTGACTCTGACAAAAAATAACGTTATTTGTACGGCTATGAATTAAGGTAATGTATCTGAATTAATAAATAAACTTACGTTACAGCGAAAGTATTATCAACAACGAGCATCGTTTTAAAGTGGAATGTCCTAGCTTAGTCGAAACAATATGAATTTTTGAAAGACAAACGTGTTGTATCTATCCTTATCGCACATGCTTATAACCTTTGCAAAGGAAAGAGATAAATGTATGCCAATTTGTTAATTCGTTCATGATACAGATAATCTTGATCGGACATCTTTCAAAAAATTTACTGTACGTGTCTTGGGTATTGTGACTGTTGAAGAACAGAGGTCGTACATCAAGATCTAAACTTTACGTGGCAAAAGGTCAAGCATTCTTGTATCGAATAATCGCTAATGATGAAACATGGATTAGAGATTTTGAGCCGGATTGGAGAGGTCCAAATTCCACAAGGCCAAAAAAATTTCGGAGATATTTGCTTATGACTACAAAGGAATCATCATGACAGACTGAGTTCCATGTGGAACAAGCGTCACGGGCCTTCATTCAAAAACTGGGCAGAAAATTGCACAAAATCCGACCTCAGTTACTCGAGGCTGGGCCACTTATACTCCATGACAATGCTCGCCCTTATGTATTACCTCATGCTCCCTGCAGTCCGGACATGAGTCCACCAGACTTTGACCTATTCCCAAAGCTGAAACAACCTATGCGTGGACATTGTTTTCCGTCTCTGGAAGAGCTCCATGCTGTCGTTACCCAAGCCATTCGAACAGTTGAACAGAGATGGTGTCTTGGATGGAATAGTAAAGCTTCCCAGACTATATTGAAGGATTGTAAAGAAACAGTGTAATAAAAATAAACAAATGAATAAACTAACAATTGTGTGCAATATTTATGGGGTCTCGTGGCCGTGTGCCTGAGTGTCTGGTCGCGAATCTGGGGACCCGGGTTCGATCCCGACCGACACCAAAAATTACATCGAATTTTAATAGCACAAAATTGAACCCTCTTGCGCACTCTTCACGACAGCATTGAGTGCCCGTGAGGTGACGCCTAGTAAGCGCCCGCACGGTACAAATATTCCATCATTACCGATATCTGTGTATGAAGCAGATTGGCACACCCAGCAATGGGTAATATGCTGTGATGAAATATTTATTTAGATATTTGTTTGATTTGATATATGCATGTAATTAAGCTGAGAAGATGTTTATTATGAAACATTTATATTT
The DNA here is from genome assembly GCA_951394225.1 of Harpalus rufipes. Classification (NCBI taxonomy): domain Eukaryota; kingdom Metazoa; phylum Arthropoda; class Insecta; order Coleoptera; family Carabidae; genus Harpalus; species Harpalus rufipes. The sequence continues at coordinate 40,347,938 of OX596283.1, forward strand.
ATTTTTATTTTTTTTATTTATGAAATGACTCTCGTATTTTTGAAATGTAATATCTCCACGATTAGTCATAATGCAGAAAATACCCCTTGGTAATTTGAAAGTAAAATGAATCAATTAGCTGAAATTTGTTGGGGCAAGTCACTCATTCTTGTCAGTGTTGGGATCATTTTTCTTCGGGCCGGAAATTATTGACAAAATATCTCCTGGAGGCTAATAGAACGTTAAAGTCTGCGGCAGGATTTTGACAGGCTGGGAGTATAACTGCGGAATCTGTGCCTGTGCGTATACGAAGATTCCGCTTCGGTAGAAATAATTCCGCGGCATTAGCGTCACGTCAGATAGTGAAGTTTTGCATCCGAGCTAGGGACGTGACAGAACACAATTCACGAACGTATCGCGCTGGAAAAGACAACGAAATTGGATCACCCAAAAACAAAGACGTTGATTAATGAAAGCGGAGAGCCGAGCTGTTCCTCGCGCGTTGTGATTGATCGGATTGCTTCGGCAACACAACAACAACAACCCGACAACATGCACTCATATGCCACCCAACTCACCAAGACAAATCATTGGGATTTAGAGTCCGAAACTCAAAACTGGATTGACTTTTCCGTACAAATTGATACTGAAGCTTTTACTCTTCCTTCACCAAGCAGAAATAGTTATGTTGGCATTACGCGATTACAGTCGGCTGTTATCGTACGAATATAGCTATTAGCCAAAAATACAGCAGAGCTGATTCGGAAATTACTGTAAACCATCGGTAACTTTTAAGTTATGTGTTGACCACTCAAATTATTAAGTGCAAGAAAAATGGTAACATGATTATATGGAATCGTGAGGTTGTGTACGTTAGGCGGCAAAGTAACCCGATTAGTTTCAGTAACATAGGCATGAATGATCATCCCCTCTCCATGCGTGATGTCACAGCGTAAGGCTAACCTTGCGCTGAGAAAACATACAACCATTTAAGTTGCAGCAGTCAGCATGAGTGGAGTATTATTGATTTCATTGTGCGGTATATTATAGTAATTTTTGTTATAATTATTATAAAATAAATAATTCTATATTGTGGTAGATAAACTCTTATACCGTTCAATTTTGGGTTTGACTCTTTTATCAAGCATAATCTTTGTAGCTTGTTTCTGTTCCTGCAATATATGAAATAAAGAAAACATTGCTCTATTTTGAAATATTACATTGTTTATTTTTCAATGTTAATTACTTGTTTATGTATTGTATCGATTGGAAATAAAAATAGAATATTCAATTTCAATAATGTAAAGTAAAAAACATGCTGTATTCGTATATTTATTTCATTCATAATTAGTTTTTCATTTAATTTTTTTAGTTATGTAAATAAAATGGTAATTATATAATATTTAAATAGTTATTCCGTGTATTTCCTATGCTTACAATTGTAATGCAGTAGTTCGAGGCGTTACGTCATAGCGAGAGGCTCACTGTGATGTCACGAAATGAGCATTCAGGCCGGTATACTCTTGTGTCCTCGGTTATATGCGTTATTGCCATAGCTATATTTTTCTAGTATTTTAAGATTTATTCAGATTTCTCATAAGAGAAAAACGATGCAAAACTATACCCTGCATACGCTAGATCTACGCTGAAAGAGTATAAGATACCAAACACTAACAACCGGCCTTGTAACTGGACACAGCACGGACTAGAGATGCTCAAAAATAGACAGACTAGTCAGTAATCATGACCATAAAACATAAAAAATTGTTTAACATCTAGTGGACACCCTAACTTTTCGGCAAAAAATTTATATAGGGCAACATTTTTAATTAGGGATTCGACCACTTGAATTGTTGCTTTGGATTTCTAGCAAAGAATTATTATTAATGTAGAAGATAGGAACTTACGTAAACCTTTATCGCAACAGATTTTATAAAGGGGTTTCTACCATTAAAAAAAATAATTCTGATCATAAAAATTTAAGAATATTGGTAAAAACGCGATGATAATATTCGAATTAGTAAACGAGATATGAATGTTTGAATGTCTAAAATTATTTGTGACGTTATAGTCCCGAGTTGGTTCTGTTTCTTAAACAATTATTATTATATTTAAGACATATATTTTTATTTATTTTTATTTAAACTTCTTTTCCTTGTCAAATTAATTAGTAATAAATACAGAAATATAAAAAATATTTTAAAATAAATATTATTTCAATTTATTCTATGAAACATTCAAACAAAAACAACGAATAGTAGGTCCAGTTCGCCCGAATTTATCCGATTTTTTACGGTAATAATCGATTAGGGACTGCGACGTTCCGTTTACATTAGTTAAGCATTTTTATTACAACAAAGTAATATTTCATCATTTTACTAAAATTCATAAGCTACCTTATAATTATTGAAGGTTACTATTTCTTACCAATTATTGAATATCCCATTAAGTAAAATTTGTATGGATCCCGGGCTCACACGTGATCCGTTTTCTGTGGCCTATCCATGTTTGGGGTGTGACTGTCACTTTGCATTGGCGGCAATTTGAATGTTCATATTCTGTGGGTAAAACTATCAAACACGCTTAAAAATAGGTTGTTTCTTTCTTTAATTGTTACTGCTACTTTGAACTTATTTCATATTTAATGTGTTTGTGTTCTATTTTACTATTTGCGTTTTGCTATATTAAACTCTTGAGCCATATAAACAATCATATTATATATATATATATATATATATATATATATATATATATATATATATATATATATATATATATATATAAGAATCCACATTTCGGCAAAAAAAATAGATGCGTCGCAGTCATATGGGTCCGCATTATCAATATTTTTAATTTTTACTTTATATTGTATATCCTCAACAACTGCTGCAGTTTTGATATAAAGAAACGACGAGTACAAAACAAAACTACACTGACATTGATGAATAAAACAATGACAAGTTGTTGAAACCTAAGCGGTAAACAAACAACGGAAAGCTACATTCAAATTGCCGCCAATTCCTTGGCCTGCGAAGTGACAGTTATACCCAAAACATGGATTGACCACAGACTAAGCATCAACGTGTGAGCCCGCGATGGATAGTATTTTTACCTCTCGCTAAGAGAGGTATTGCATTCATGCTAAAAATCGCATATCCAGATTTTATTGAATAAGCACGTTTTAAGGTCTCTACAATCCGATTTTAACATTTTTACGATGATGTCTGTGTGTGTGTGTGTGTGTGTGGATGTGTGTGTGTGTGTGTGTGTGTGTGTGTGTATGTGTGTGTGTGGGATGTTGGAAGGACGGTTACTCAAAAACTATAAGACTTAAAATTTGTTTAACAACGTATTTCCCAATCGGACATTCATGGGAAGATCTGAAAAGGTTTTGGTAATAATTGGACAACCGGAAGTAGAAGATTCTTGAAAAAAAATCTTCTAAATATTATTTTTTGAAAATTTTTCGTGGTAATATTAAAGAAAATTAAATTCTCTATCTGATACATTTAAATATTTTATTATATATTCCATAGATTTAGAGATAAAAGAAGTATAATATATAAAATAATCTGTTGTAATAAATTTGACAGCCGAAAGAATGCCATGAAAAATAGTTGATAATTTAAATTATTTGTAACTGACAGATAAATGTCAGTGTCAGAAATAATGAGTAATGAATTAAAAATGTACTTGGAGAATCCCTTAGTTCTTGATCTGTGACTATTATGGAGATGACAAGTCTAGGTTGAAGGACTTAAATTTGTTTCAAACATTATGGGACAATGTACACCAGTACTGTAGACTAGAGTAACTTTGAATTGCGAAAAAGCTATCAAATTCTTCTCAAGTAAGTTGTAAATATTGACAAAATCGGAGTGCAATCTATCCGTCACTTTATTAAAGGGAATTAAGGTTATTTAGATGTAATAAGTATGAAAAAATAAAATGTAAAAGAAGATATATAAGAATAGATGCACAATCCACATATATACATTTTAGACCGCCCAAAATTTATGTTTTTACTAGAAGAATATGAAGAGAAAGTAAACAAAGTTGTTCGAATTGAAAATTGCTGTTACCAGCCTAATATTTATATATGGTAAACTCTACTTTGTAATTTATTGTAACATAATTTATGGTAAAATATCTTCATGTTGAGACATGCTATTATTGAATAATAAAGAAGTTTATACGTCATAGATTTATATGAATATATTATTTGTATTTATAAAAATAATCTTTGCTTTATGCATACAGCCAGGTAAAATATACGGCGAGAGGTTATGTGCTGGCCACATCAGATTTTTTTAATTGTAATGATCCAATGGTTCTCCCTTTATTTATTATATATTGGCAAATATTAATCCTAATAAAGAGAATAAAACAACAACAGTAAAAGTATTTTCACAAATGTACTTTCATAAAGGGTACTGTTTTTGTAATATGAATTTCATATTAGGAGAAAATAATAATATGAAATTTTTTTTTTATATAAAAGCTTTTCTTTTGTTAAAATAACAAGCGAGATGAAAGTTTCATACAATTTTATTTGCGTCAAAAATAATTGTTTGTTATTTTATTTTAACCTATATGAAGTAATAAAAAGAAAACATTTTTATAACAAATCCGTTTCATATTACAGCTCAATATTCAATTTATTTTGTTGGAGAGAAAAATATTTTCACTAGTAACGAGATCAGAGGGTGAACAGCTGGTCGTTATTTAGAACTGTGATTAAACGAGAATTGCAAATCGATATTTTATTATTACCTACAACATTATAGTTGTCACAAAGCATAAAATAGTTTACACAGATTTGTTTGTGCGCAGTTATGCTTAATTTGCTAAACTGAAATCAAAACCAACTAATGTGTTGCCATGTTTGAAATTTTACAAAAACAATGCAACCGAAGTATTTTTCACACAAACATAGGTACAAATGAGGTAAATAATTACCACAAAATAACATTATGCGTGTTTGTTTTTTCGGCGAACGACTTTTTCAAAACATTTTAAATTTAATATAAACACTACGCTCTGAATTAGTGTACTGTGAAATTTGTTTATTATGCAAAAGAATCATTGTTCAGTGTAGTAATCTACTTTACAAGGATATAGTTAAATGACGATATATTTTTATCATAACTATGAACGATATTTTTCCAGACAATTCTATTAGAAAATTACAAGCAGCTGATTGGAATCCACCATATAGATTATATTTGTACAATATATAATAATTAATTTAACCAAACAATTAGTTGGTGCTATGGGTACACAATTTTTAGAACATGGCTACTTTTAATTTAAAGTTTTTCAACAATATAATACAATGAGAAAATATGAGATTTGAACACACGACTTTCCCTCCCCAAGTAGGCGTTGCAAAAACGCAATACCTCAACCTCCGCTGTGCCGTTATTGCCTGGTAGACTGTAAGGCTTATCCTATTACAATATTTATGAAACTAAGCATGGTTCGTTAACTCTGCGAATATCCCGGGGCTTAGCAGGAAAGTATAAACATTGCAATTAACGCGACATGTATTAGTCCCTCGAGACATCGGCAATTTCAAACTCACAATCCCCAAATTAATATTTCCAAATTTCATTTTGTAATATAACCTACCTACATTCCTTATCTTTGAAGAAAAACAGAATATAGGTCACGGACCTAATAATAATAAAAAAAAAAAACTTACCATTGTTAATATTTCACTACTATTCAAACTCGAACAACCAAAATGTTTATAATTATTTACACACAAACTTAGAAATTATAGATAAATATTTTCACTTTAATTACGATAAAAATACATATTATATTATTATCTATAAATTTATAACGCAGAGTACAGTTTATATAAACACAATGTTCAATCAAATTTATAATTTGAACAATGTACATTTATAATATTATATAAATAATCTGTACTTTAGTGAATACATAATTCGCCTTATGTCTCAACATCTTCACTTACACAAAACATATTAACAACTGAATTAATTATTCACAAGAAACACCAGTCAGATGTGGTCTAGTAACTATAAACTGCTTGATAAAACAAGTACTTAGTATACGTGCTTCTCATACGAATTCAATTCTTACTAATAAATAAAAAGTGTTACAATAATATTTATTTAATAAATTCATATTTATAATATTTTCTTTTAAAAATCGTATCATAATTAATTTGAAATTTTTATTTCTCTGAATATGTCATTTATAAACATTGAATACTTAAACTGACTTATAAAATATATAGAAAATATGAATGCTGGTCTGCCAAAGTTTAATATTTAATTTTTATAATAACACAAATGGCAAATAATTATTTTTTAAACAAGTGCGGGAAACTAATGATTCTGAATTGAATGTAAGTATAAGAATAAAGTTTCAGAATTACATCCTCCGCATGTGTAGGCAACAATTTTTTTTTCGCAGTCATCCAGAAAATAAACTTTCTCAGATTACTAGACCGGAAAATCCATCTTTACTGACTAGCTCGGAAAATTGAATGTTTCCATGGCGGTCAATTGTTTATATATTTTTTTATTTTTTATTTCCAATAAATAAAATAATGAATATCTAAAGATTTTTATTTAATCATTCTTCAGGACCGCGAAAGTTTTTTTGTGACATGACCTGAAAGTGTGCCTAGGACTCACTCTAGAATATGCTTGCTCACTTGGTAAACTATCAATTTCAGGTCTTGGTAAGTAAATTATAATTTTATACTCGTCTAAAAATAAGAAAATTTAAGAAATGTAGCCTAAATTATTGACATATCAAATACTATTTGGGAGGCTATGCGTAGTATTTTAAAAAAATCACGACAACTGATTTAATGACATTATTATGTTTTAAATATTTCCCGCGCTGGTGTAGGAATTGGCTGTTTCCCGCACTCATTTTGAGTTTTAAAACACTTATTTCCTACACAATAGAGCTGTTGCAAGAATTTTTATACGACTTCCAAATACAAAAAAAAATATTGTTCTTTAAAACACCCCAAATTTGAAAATATTATGAAATATCGATTAGATATTTTACAATTCATTATTGAAATTTGTATATTTTGAAAAAGTCACGTGATCTGAAACAAAATGTGAAGTTAGGGTACATACAGTTACCACATGGGAAACTATTATATTTATATAAATAACAAACAGTTTTCCTATTGGCTATGAACGACGTTTATCAGGCGTTACCTCACGGGCATTTATTCTGGCGTATAGAGTGCACCACATAGGTCACTTTAGTACATTTTAAATTCGAAATAATTTTATCGTCGGTCGGGATTCCTATTCCTTTCTTACCTACGATGGAGAGAGGTAATAACGGGTATTTTATTTTACAATAAAGAAGTATACATTCATTCAGGATCTCAAGAACATAAAACGATATTAAATCAGAAAAAAATACTCATCACAAGAGACTGAAATATATTTCACTTATTTGATTTTCTCTTTTAATATAAATGGTGAATATTATTAAATATCTTATTTGCAAAATGTTACACATCAAAAACTATGTCAAACATTAAAGTCAGGTTGCAATGCAATCCAGTTATAACTAAGTTCATCTCTCCAGGAGCAAATTCTAAGATGCATATCTCTGACAAAAGCAGCTTTAATGCATGCTCGAATAATTGCCACGTGTATCATCTATCACTTGACAAAAAGCTTGCAGCATGTGGGTTTATTTCACCGTGATAACTAATTCATTTAGGGTAGCTATTTGTAAGGAAGACACCAGGGTCGTTTTTCCCTCTTAGGTAAAACGGGGACGATGCCGTGAATATTTCTTGCATGTTCTCTAACCGGCCAAGTCCCAATGGGAGCGATGTAAGGAACAGCGTAATACATAAAACAGAGACCTGAGGATACTCACACTATTTTTTGTCGAAATTTGGAACTCGATTACGATAAGGACCTTATGGAACTGTTGTGGAAATTACTATTTAATGTATTGTACAATCTTATAAGATCTGACAATTTAACAGGCATTATTGAAGAATACTATTGACAGTTACTCCAGAAGATGACACAAATCGGAGAAAATAAAAGATACATCGACTAAGATAACATAAAAATCATGCGTCAAATTTTGATGTTACAACAGGTTGGACGTTGGACAATCCAAAAATGGTAGGATATTTATAGTAAGTAGTCGACCAAGGACAACTCTACTATTGGCGGAACAATAAAACGCATAAAGATGATTAAAAGTGATGCAGGGATAAATGAAATCACAATAAATGTTCAAAATGGTCACCATTATTGTGAAGGCGACGACGAAATGAATCCTCTACTCTCTTCAGCATCTGGCTAATGTTAAGTATGCTTGTAGCTGAATTCTTTTAATATTCTCCAAATTTTCATGTGTGATTCTATGTGTTCTAGAGCTCTTCTTCGAGTACTACACCGTGAGCGTGTTCTACCACAATCTTGAGCAGCAGTATTAAAGGACCCAAGATCTTGGAGATGCTGAACAACATGTACAAAGATACGAACATTTGGAAGATGACGATTCGGAAAACGTTCCAAATAAATTTGATGGGCTTGAGCAGTGTTTCCCTGAGCTTCACCGGCCAGCACAATGTCTGTATACTCGCTGTCCGTAAAGGCAGGCAATTTTACTGATTATAACTTTTATAATAATTATTAAATGATTTATTTGTCAAAATTTATTTGAAAAAGTTGACAACTCACATTTGTCAAAAACAAATGTTTCATTGTTGTTCTCCACGAGTTCTATCACTGGTTAAATTTAATGTACTTATTTCTTCTACACCCTGTATATGGCTCTACATGTAGTTTGTTACCTCTACAGTCATTATATCATCTTGAATAGTTTATCGTCCGTCCACTCAACCTAGTCATTGCCTCCTAGAGGCAGTAGTGTACCACACTGATGAGCTCCAATAAGAGCGAAACGTGTTTGTCGTCCTGGTTGAGCGCGCCAGTTTTTTAGGGGAGAAATTAACTGATCTTACCTTGTACTGAACGGAACTGAACTACTCCTAAAAAGAATAGTATGTTTCTTAAAATAAGAAATAGAAAATAAAAACATATACAGCAATATATTTATAGCATAATAATCTGCTGAATTGGCTTGTGGATATAATCTGTTGTATTACATTATATGGACACGCTATTATTATTATTATTACCTAGAGGTTGATTCAGATATTGAAATTTTCTAAAACATGTTTTTGTTTTATAATACTTTGCTTTATTAATATGGAAATTTTATTGAAAACCAATCCACCAAATTGAGAAATTAGGATGAACTATCAAATAGCTGAACCGGTATTTTTTTTTAACAAAATAATGTACTTGTGATTATAACAACTTGTTTCTTTGCAAAGCGGTGTTGAGGTACGTATCACGGACATAATTCAAAATTTACACATATTTTTTGTTGGCACATCTTCTTAGTGAGTTTGCTGAAAACCAGACAGTAAATACTCCTAACCAAATAACCCCGAACCCTTGTTCTTTAAATAGCGGTTTAACCTAACCTGATACAATTACAGATAACTCAATTGGGCAACAAATTGTTGCTAAATTAGCGTTTCTTACAATAAAACTGGGCTAACTCGGGAGTGGTAATTAAGAGATATGTGAAGGTTATATTACCATATTTCACGCTGGAATCCTTTTGGGATGAGCCGAAGAGCGGCGCCAGCGTCGCCGTCCGATAGCCGTAACTCACGCTTAAGGACGGGCGGAGAGGCAAGGACCGCCCGCCGACCACGACATAATTATTGTGTTTATGCTGTTTTACAGGCCAGGCCGAACAGTCCGTGAGAGTACTCTCTCCTACAGGCTACAAATTCACCAACCAAACACGCTCAAATTGCCAAAAAGAATAAATTCCAGGATTTTCTAGGAAGTGCTGGTAGTTTATCACGAGAAAACACCTAAAAACGAATAGAAGAGGAAGTAATGTACGGATAAAATGCAGTTAACCTCGTAAAATAAGAAAAACATCAAATGCTCTCCTACATAGAATAAATAGAAAAGAATACCACGACCAAAATTTACTGGACCCTACGAAACTAACAAAGAACTCGCAATTCGGAAAATTCTAACAACGAAATATATATTATAACAAAATCATTAAATTTTTGTAACTAAGCATTCTTTGTTAGTAAAGTATTGGGCTAAAGTTCAGAATATCTTCCACTGAATAATTTTATTTTGATGGTTATATATAGTTGCAAAATCATTAAAAACACTAAATTTCACAAAAATTAGGGCGCGGAAAATATATTTATAATTGTTTTACCATTTTTTTTTCAGATAAAAAAGGATTAGATGATGTACATCCTATAAAATATATTTAACCACCCGAGTTTCGTCAAATTAAGTTTTGTGTGTTAGGTTACCGTTACCCTAAAGTATTCTTTGAAAATTTGTAAGCGAAAGAGTAATATTTTTCATAAAGACTGCTTAAGAAAACTAATACTAATTTTGGCGCTAAATGTCTATAAAATGCATGCAACCACCCAAATATCATGAAATTGAATTCTGTGCGTTCTATTAAACTATTACTTTTTTGCCAATTGACAACTAAATTGCGATTTTTTAAAAATTTGATAGACTTTTTTATGAATAAGCACGTTTTAGAGTCCCTACAATACGAATTTACTGTTTTTACGTTGATGTCTGTATGTATATGTATGTGTGACAAAAATTTCTCCTTCGATAACTCCAATACTACAATTCCAAAAGTTATAATTCTTTAATATTCCTCTTTAGTACGTCCATATGAAAAGTTGATTAGATTTGATTATGATTGGATAACCGGAAGTACTCTAATTTGAAAATTTTAACAGTTTTTTTTGAAAAAAAAAACGCTGTTAAATATCATTTTTTGACATTTTATGTTATTACAAATAAAAGAATATGTTATCCTCTATTCGATTTAACTATATTTTTTCCTTCATATTCAATAAATTTAGAGATAAAGAATTATAAAGAAATAATTTGTAACCCAATGCAGCTAAAAGCTGCACCATGGAAACAATTAGAATATTCATATATTACTAATTGACAGATGTCAGTGTCAAATAAAACTTACATAATATCTTTGTGAAAAGATTTTGCTGGAAATATAAAAATGTAAAATATTTTAAGATGGCAAAAACAAATCATTTAATGTAATACAACAGATTATAGCCACAAGCCAATTCAGCAGATTATTATGTTATAAATATATTGCTGTATATGTTTTTATTTTCTACTTCTTATTTTAAGAAACATACTATTCTTTTTAGGAGTAGTTCAATTCCGTTCAGTACGAGGTAAGATCAGTTAATTTCTCCCCTAAAAAGGAAACACCCACAGAATAGTTTGCAAAAAAAAATTCTGTGTGGGGAATTTATACAAAATACGTAAAATTGACGGAAGGTATTGTGCGGGCCACATCAGACTTTTTTTAAAGTTAACAGTCTGTAAAATGTCACTTTTACTGCTTAAACAGTAAATAGTATATTGCATCCGAGGTGGAATATGTTTCATTACAACCGAGGGTGCATGTACATCAGGGATATATATATATATATATATATATATATATATATATATATATATATATATATATCTCCTATTTCTCAATCAATAATTTTCAGAATAAATCATTGATCCTTATAATAAAGTAAGCTAAACAAATTTTAACAGAGCTGTCAAAAAATATTAATAAAATTAAAGGTTATAACTTAATGATTTATTCTGAAAATTATTGATTTAGAGAGAGGATAACTGTGAATAAAATAGAATACATACCTCGGTGGGAGTTTTATTACAGCCTCGCGCTGTAATCCCACCTCGGATGTAATATACTATTCACACCCAATAATTGCCATAGCTGTTTGGAATGACGTATTTCTCAACCTCTAAAATACTAAATGATTGTGAAAAAATATTTTTACTACCTATTATTGCTATTTACTTAGCAACTGCTCAACAAACACATAACAACCGTTCAACAAATGCATATGAACATAATTTGATGGTGATAACTTTCAATATATGTATTAAAAATTATTATTAATAATATTAATCAACACAGAACTAAACACAGATTTACAGCTTCGGTAGCATTCATGAAATGGCAGCTTCTGCTGTAAATATGGAATTTTAGTGCTAGTTAAACAAATAACTATTAGCAACAAGATTTCTGTAGATAAAGTTACACTTTAGTAGGTGTTAGAGAGATAATTTTGATGTGGACACATCACGAAATCGAGTTATCCTTTCTCAATTTTCTTCTCAATTTGCTTGACCCTACTGATGTTAATTCATCAAAATAATCAAAACTTTGCGATCCTAATTAATAGTCGAGCAGTGTCCAGGTCACCAAAGACAAATGTCAAATTAACTGTATCCAGGGCAACGGGCAGGCAAGGTCCAAGGACTTAGGAACAAGGAACAAGAACAAGGATCAGGATCAGGATCACGAGGGCCATGTAAGGATCTGGGATTCCTGCCCAACTCCGCCTCGCAGAACACGACAATGGGATGACATGTGGGGACGCACTCAATTATACTGGACACTCAATTATACTCACTTACGGCCGGAAAAGTAAGAAAGCCAATGTCGAGAGAAGTGGAGTTTGATTAATTTACCAGCTGAATTGTTACTCAAGCAGTTGGTCATTGTTTTTGTTAAATGCAATGTTATAGTTTAAAATGAAAGTTACAAATGAAAAATTAATATTAATAATATAATGAAAACTGTGGATATATTAGGTGTTAACAATTACTCGAAATTTCAAATAACATTCTGAAAAAAACGACGTTTCATTATACACTTATGCCCATATTCATAAACACTCGAAAAACTGTAAACCTTTCGTTATAATTTTTATCCAGTAAAAACAATCGACACTAACAGAAAAATCGAAATGTTAAAAATTGTAACCAGCCGTTCTGAAACTTTACGAGACTTTATGAATATGGGCATTATACCTATATTAAGGTAAGTAAGATCTAACAGACAGATTTATAAACATAAATACATACGAGTATACACATAAATTTGTTTTTCTATTTTGGCGTTTTTATGAGTCTAGAAACTCACTGAAAACACCTCGATAAGAAGATCTATAAACGCACTGTTTTTGACTGACAGATGAACGACACATCACATCAAATTACTGCCAGTCAACAATGTATATTCTTCTGTAAAGTTAAAACTATTAGCGAGAAGCGCACCAACTTAACTGACAAAAAAAAACCAAGTAATATTTTTGACAAGCGCATTTTTTCCGGTGAATTATGTATAAATTCCCTACATAAATTTTGTAGCAAAAGATTCTAAATTTCCAGTAAAATTATTTCATAAACAAACTATGCAAACTCAGCTTTTCCCATTCATTAGGGGTCCCTGTTTTTTATTTTTTTATTCCATTAATTTCTGTTTTGCGTGTAGTTTTCATTCAGTTCCTTTTCTCTCAAGTCTTCCGCAATACAGTCCTTCCATCTTATCTTTGGTCTTCCTCTGTTTCTTCAACCTTCTATTAATAAGCTATTCATTCTTCTTCCAATATATTCTTCATCTCTCCTCATGACATGTTCAAACCAATATAATCGTTTCTCTTGTATCTTTCTAGAAACTTCTAACACTAGAGTTATTTCCCTTATTCTTTCATTCCTTACCGTATCTTTCCGTGTACTCCCCAACATCTATCTCAACATCCTCATCTCTGCCACATTCATTTACTTTTCATTGATACTGACATCTGTCAATTTGAATTATCTGAATATATTAGCAGTTTCCATGGTTAGCATAGCTGGCTGATATATGAAATTTAATATCTTTATAATAATTTAACTCTGTATCTATTGAATATGAAGTATAAAATGCAATCAAATCGTATAGAGACGAATATTTTTTTAAAGTTATAATAACGTTATCAATAAATATTTAATTGCGTTTTTTCAAGAAAAACTGTTAAAATCTGCAAATGAGGGTACTTCCGGTTAACCAATTACAACCAAAATCCAATCACCTCTTGTTATGGATGTATACTTGAAAAATACGAATAAAATTTTAATTTTTAGAATCGTGGTATTGAAGTTATGCGATCCGAAACTTTCATCACACACACAGATACACACACACACACACACACACACACACACACACACACACACACACAAACAGATACACATACATACATACATACATACATACATATGTTATAGCTGCATCTAGCAGCCATGTATTTATATATATATATATATATATATATATATATATATATATATTTCCTATACTCTACACATACATACATACAGACATCGTAAAAATGGTAAAATAGTACTATATGGACCCTAAAACGTGCTTATTCACTAAAAACTCATTGTTTTCTTTGACCAAAAACAATACCTTTCTTACCTAAAGGTGACGGAAGGTAAAAAAAATTAGTATAAAATATTTATGTTATAGAGCAGCGATCGACCCATTCAACAAGCATATTTGGAATTTAAATTATTCTGGCCAGTTACTTAATATAAGTATTGTCCTTTGATATTATCTGCGAATATTTGCTAGTGGTTTAAAATATTTGTTACCTATTCTGCATTAATCCTTTTTTTTCTTTTTATTTATGTCTTTAAGTTATAATTATATCGGCGTTCATTTTTGTTTATTTGTATGATGTATGTATATATTGGTGGGGTTGAAATCAGCCTTTGTTGAACCCCGCCTTTGGCTGATGTCAATAAAGTCTATTATTATTATAATATACTTTATAATTTTATAAAATATTAACTAGGTAGGTACTACAAATGTATGGTTGAAATATGCCACAGACATAATGGAAGTGAAGCACGTGCACATCACCAGTCTGTGAAAATAAATTGCTATAATGTATTTAATAATTAATTTTACCAAAACAAATCTCAAATTCTCACGCGAGCTACTAAAAATGTTCCCGATAGTAGGTATAGAGGGTCGAAAGAAAAGGTTTATGCCTGCTGACGAAATTTGAATCCCGATACGTAGCAGAGGATTTTTATTCACTAGTGACATCAAATTAAATGTTTTTAAATTATTTTTTTAAATACATTTAAAGCTTGTTCATATGTAAAAATATTATGTAGCCAGGAGCCAATGGCACAAAAGAATATGGTGATGCAATGCATTGTTAACTATTTGGTTATGTGAATTAAAAAAAATGTCAAGCTTGGAGTCTTGGAGGCAATTTCTGAAGAAATTTTACAAGGAATTCTAATAAAAGCTAGTGAATCTTTAGCGAAACTGATATTTTTTGATTATATTTTTGACGTTTACTTTGTCGCTCGCATTTGCTACTTTACAGTCCACAAGGTGTAATTTTTCAGTTTCCGCCTTGGTAACTAAGATTTAAATATATAATTTTAGTGCAGTTGTGCGTAAAATATGTTTCATAAGGCCTGTTACCGCACTCGTCCTTCATAAAACTCGCCTGAAAGCAGCCCGTTTTCCAAACATGGACTCGTATGTTAACAGATTGCCCTATAAAACATGTTTGTTAATGAACTATTATTACAGTGTGTAATAATAATCCAGGAGACGACTTTCTAGTTAGAAATGATTACAGTCTACATAAAGCAGGTTCTTCAGTCACCTCGTCTGATGTTTATTTTATTTCCGCTTCACTGTTTTATTATTATTCTGCAATTTATCAAAGACGTAGTTATAAAACAATAAGTTTATGAAAATTTGTATTGTTTATCTAAGATATTCAAAGTAAATATTAAACGCTATTTCAAGTCTTTTCAGTACATTTAAATTTCATTCAGTTTTAAAATGCAAAATTTATAAGTATAAAATCTGTGACAATGATCTCATTTATTTTATTTAAAGCTCCCTTAACAACCTTTCACTAAAAACATCTCCTCCCCAAATTTGTCCTAAAAATCCTAACATGATTGTTTGCGTTGATAAGAACGGTGGTGCGCATCGGAACAATACGTTATCTAAGTACCTTGTCGACGCTTTTACTTTACGACTGGCCGGATATTATCCTGGCGGTCCGTCGTAATCCTGGGGCAGGTCACTTGATGCGGCATGCAACGGGTCCCTGGACGGGCCTTGTCGTTATCTGTACCGAGAGCTGCCGACAGCGGCCAACACCCATTGTTCGACACTTCGACACACATTCGCAGAATGTTGCGTGGTACTGATGGAAGTTAACCGTCTTCAAAGGACAGGATAGTAAAGTAGGGAGTGGAAAGGAGGATGTGTGACAACACAGAACTAGTTTGCAAATAGAGAACAATATTATCAAGTAAGATACTTTTTCCAATTACTACATACGATTCCAGCCTCATAATAGGTCGACCGACTTATATTTTCAACAAATTGTAAAACCTACGCAAATGGTGAGAAATTTGTACAAATTTCTTTCGACTACTTTAAATATAGACTTAAAACTTATATAAACTGATAATACTCGTAGTTCGATCGGCATTTAAAGAGTCATCATCTGTGACAAGGCTAGTGCATAACAATAACAAGTAAATACCCTTTGTAAGTCAGAATTATGTTTAGAAATAATTTTCCTTTTTTACCTCCCGCTACCCTTGGCAAGAGAGGTATAGGAATCGTGCTAAAAATCGCATATCGAAATTTTGGTAAATGACCACGTTTTAAGGTCCCAACAATCCATTTTTAACATTTTCACGAAGATGCCTGTGTGTATGTATGTGTCTGTGGATCCTCTTTACGATCTAACTCAAATACTATCATTCAGAAAGTTTTGAAACCATGTATTTCTCCCTTATTCTAATATGAAGAGAAGTCATTAAATTTTGGTGGCAATCAGATAACCGGAAATGGCCCAAGATAGTTTTTGTTAAAAAAATACCTTTAAATGTATTTTTTTTCTCAATTTGTTATTATAAAAATTAACGATTATTCCATGTTCTACAAGTTTGCTTGAATACTTTTTCTATATATTTTATAGATAAATTTATAAAGTATATAAAAATTATATCTCGGAGCTTATGCTTTAAACACATTTCCGTGGTTACATAGTTTAGCTCAAATGTATGTAGCTGACAGACAAATGTCACTGTCAAAAAAATAATCATTTCAAATTAATAATAGTAACGTTTTAAAAGAAAAATTGTAAAGATAACAATAGTTTACTGGAAAGGAACTTAAAATACATAATTTCTAGCATTAGTAAATATGCAGGTATGTATTTAAATAAAGAAACAGATAAATATATTATCACGGCATATTATCTATTGCTGGGTGTGCTATTCTGATTTTTACACATATTTCGGTAATGATAATGACATATTTGTATTATGCGGGCGTTTACCACAAGGGTTAATTTTATGCCATTTAAAATTCGAATTATTTGATGTTGATCGGGATCGAATCGGATTCATCAGATTCGCGACCAGACATTAGGCAGGGGGCAACGAGACCCCATAGATAAATGGCGGGAGGTATTATGTTGGTCACATCAGATTTTTCTATTATAATACGAGGATGGTGAAACAAATGATGCTAATGCTGGTGGACTTATTTCTTTTTCCGACGAGGATCACTTTAACTAACTGTTGGTTGCTTGGATCATTGGCGAATACGACTATAGTGAGGAGGAACACACACACACACACACACACACACACACTTGCATTTTGATGATTGATGGATGAACACTTATATGGACACAGACATTATTTGGATTTTTTATATTTATTTACCGACAATTATTTAATATTTACAATTAACTTATTATTAACTAATAAACTAAAGATATCCAAACTAAACTAAATTGTTGCATAATAACACTGCGTACTAGCGTCTAGTACGCCCTCAACACAAAACACGAAACTACATAATATCTTCTCTTGAGTATCAAATACCGACTACTCAAATATCTTCTTCGTGAGAGGATATCTAAGGGGAGGTAGATTGCGGGGTATAATATCGCATCCATAACAAAATATGAACCCTGCACTCAGGCTTGTAATAACTTCTAGACTTAATTGTCAAAAAATAAATGTCAAGACCGCTAACATCTAGATTAAACGCAAATAGTTATAGAAAAATGATAATTGTAAATAAAATAAATAAATAAATATTTCATCACGGCATATTACCCATTGCTGGGTGTGCCAATCTGCTTCGTACACAGATATCGGTAATGATGGAATATTTGTACCGTGTGGGCGCTTACCAGGCGTCACCTCACGGGCACTCATTTCTGGCGTGGAGAGTGCGCCACAGGGGTCAATTTTTGCCATTAAAATGCGATGTAATGATAATTGTTTCTAAACAAAATTTTGACTAACAAAAATAAAGTTGAAATATTGTTTCTGAAACTAGAATTTAGAAAAGTTTATAAAAAAATATTTATTTGTACTCGCCTTATCACATTAACTGTCCGTTTAATCTAGTTGTCGGTGGTCCAGACATTTAGATTTTTGAGTTATTTGGTTATGGTTGCAATATGACACTCTGCACCCTGCATCCCACAAAATATCCTCTCACGAAGAAGACAACGTTTTGTTATTAGTCAGTCGCTGTTTATTGTCGGAACGACATGTAGATTCTGTGTTTTAATTTTGAGTGTCTGCGACACGTCAGCACACAGAGTTTGAGTAGGCAGGGGGTCTTATATTGTGAATTGTGTACTCTCAAAATATCATATAGTAATTAATTGAGTACCTACTAAAATGTACAGTAAATACATCATCTACCGAAATAGGTTTCTAGACAAAACAATCTCATCGAACCTTATTGATAAAAGATAAATTATTATATTTATTATTTATTTGTATTTCAAAAGGATAAAATGCTACGTGCTTAGATATATTATTCCTCAGATTAATTGCTTTCAACTGACTGCTATTGAAATTTCAATACAATTTGCGTAAACAACAGCTGTATAATCTCTACAGAAAGAGCTTTAACAACATACTATTATGTTTCTATTTTGATTTCCCCTTTTTGTTTTGCATTTCGTGGTGCACAAATATAATCTGTTATACTATAATTCATGTTTAATATATCGATAGATATTTATGTAGTTACTACATTGTAGTATTATTGTAAACACTATTTTTCAGTGTGGGGACGTAATAATGATGTTCAGTATATGACGGCTATAGATGAATTATTACATAAAATGATTTATACACGTATCATTAAATTGCAGGAAAATGATTAATTCCTGCTGCGCAATTTTCACGTTGATATTTTAATATATGATTATACTACATACATATGAGGTAAATCATGTTTACATTTCATTAACTATTTGTTTGTATATTTACAAATATTTATTTTCATTATAAAATAGTGACAACCATATAAAAATTGGCAGATTTAATAAACGAAATTTTCTTTATATGGGTAGTTTGCTTCATTTTATTTTCGGAAAGAACTTAATTTTTGTTGCCACTTCATTATTCCAAGTCACGCTTGGAAAACTCAGGCTAAGTTCTGTGCGTTGGATTATTGTTGTTAGTTTTAGAGAAATATACATGCTGTCCGATAAATGCCAGTGTGCCTCAGAGCTGCCACAATAACAGTGGACTCTGTATGGCGCTGGGATTTGACGAATAAGAGTGACGAACAAGCTCCATCAAAGTCTTGAGCGCTCTAGAACAGCGTTTCTTAACCCGGGGTCCGCAACTGCACGGAGAAATAATATACCTGGAGTATCACTACAGATGAAGCTGTAAAACAAATGTTCAAGGAACAAAGTCTTACGAATATTTAGGCTTCGTTACATCCCGAGTAATATTTAACAAATTTTTATACACGACAGCAACACAGCCGCACAGAGTCCGTTTGGCGACTATGTTGCAACCATACTATGTATGCACACAAGGCGAATATCATCACTAGGTATTTGTGTAAAAGGCATTTTCTATACTAGTATATACGAAAAACAAACATAGGAATAGATTGAGAAAAGTCGATTGTGATCTCAGAATAAGACAATCTACTACTGAATCTGATATTAACAAGCTGGTTAGTGAGAAGCATCATAAAAGTTTCCAACTATTTTTTTTTTCTGAACTACTCGTATTCCACAATTATTTTCTTCCTACAGTAGTCCTGTCTTTTCTGAACTTTGTGGCTCCAGCAATGCCTCAGTAGGGGACGTAGAATTAGCCTGTTACTATCTGCTTATACCCTGAGTAGTATTATTCAGATTAGTAAATGTTAGATAAATTCTTACAAGCGGGTGTTGTAATATTTATCTTTTTTTACCTCTCGCTAAGAGAGGTATTGCATTCATGCTAAAAATCGCATATCCAGATTTTATTGAATAAGCACGTTTTAAGGTCTCTACAATCCGATTTTAACATTTTTACGATGATGTCTGTGTGTGTGTGTGTGTGGATGTGTGTGTGTGTGTGTGTGTGTGTGTGTGTATGTGTGTGTGTGTGGGATGTTGGAAGGACGGTTACTCAAAAACTATAAGACTTAAAATTTGTTTAACAACGTATTTCCCAATCGGACATTCATGGGAAGATCTGAAAAGGTTTTGGTAATAATTGGACAACCGGAAGTAGAAGATTCTTGAAAAAAAATCTTCTAAATATTATTTTTTGAAAATTTTTCTTGATAATATTAAAGAAAAATAAATTCTCTTTCTGATACATTTAAATATTTTTATACATATTTTATAGATTTAGAGATAAAAGGAATATAATATATAAAATAATGTTGTAATTAATTTTACAACCGAAAGGATGCCATGAAAAATAGTTGCAAATTTAAATTATTTGTAACTGACAGATAAATGTCAGTGTCAGAAATAATGAGTAATGAAAGAAAAATGTATTTGGAGAATCCCTTAATTCTTGATCTGTGACTATTATGGAGATGACAAGTCTAGGTTGAAGGACTTAAATTTGTTTCAAACATTATGAGACAATGTACACCAGTACTGTAGACTAGAGTAACTTTGAATTGCGAAAAAGCTATCAAATTATTCTCAAGTAAGTTGTAAATATTGACAAAATTACACATCGATATAAGAATAATCGGAGTGCAATCTATCCGTCACTTTATTAAAGGGAATTAAGGTTATTTAGATATAACAAGTATGAAAAAATAAAATGTAAAAGATGATATATAAGAATAGATGCACAATCCAGATATATACATTTTAGACCGCCCAAAATTAATGTTTTTACTAGAAGAATATGAAGAGAAAGTAAACAAGGTTGTTCGAATTTAAAATTGTTGTTACCAGCCTAATATTTATATATGGTAAACTCTACTTTGTAATTTATTGTAACATAATTTATGGTAAAATATCTTTATGTTGAGACATGCTATTATTGAATAATAAAGAAGTTTATACGTCATAGATTTATATGAATATATTATTTGTATTTATAAAAATATTCTTTGCTTTATGCATACAGCCAGGTAAAATATACGGCGAGAGGTTATGTGCTGGCCACATCAGATTTTTAATCATACGAAAAGGAGCTATAACGCCTTCTACATGGAAAAAACTTAAAACATTGTCTAATTTTGAAAGCAATAATTCAGAAGATGATATTCCATCAGAACATAAGCTATATAACACGGTTACCGACCAATAAAGTTTAGAATGTGATGAATTTTAAAATTTCCGATCTATGTGCAACAAGGAATCTCTCGAAACGAAGTTTCTGACAATTTCAATATTTTTTTTCCAAATTTTTGTTCTGTTTGGGAATTCTTCTTAGTCTATATAAAATATTTTTGACGTATGTATTTTTTTCTTTGTTTATCCTAGTATTGCATTCTTTTGTGATTAAAGTATTTTTCAAATATTAGTTTAATTTTTACCTCCGGTTACCCTTGGTAAGGGAGGTATAGGGATCGAGCTAAAAATCGCATATCGAGATTTTGGTAAATGACCACGTTTTAAGGTCCCTACAATCCAATTTTAACATTTTCACGATGATGTCTCTGGGAAGTACATACATTATATTATTTCTGAATGTATTAATAGTTAAATAATATTTAATATTATAGGTATATTACACATATCCCTCAGAAATACTGTTACTCCCGACAATGAATTGGAAACATCTCGAAAAATTAGAAGAGTAGGACAAAATTTCTTCATAGAATGAATTTAAATTTAAAAAATCTAAATATAAGGAATAGATATAAGGAGAATTGTTGGTGTAGAGTGTAGGTATACAAGAAATGTTAAATATTTTGTTAGCCTTGACAAGCAGATATGGAGTCCATGTCAGAATGATAGCTAGTAATTATGTATATAGATGTCAAATATCATAATTTCTCATTCTAAATTTAGTGATTTTCCAATTTCATGTGGTTTATTTTCCACACTCCTGGTGACAAAATAACTACGTGAATTTAGAAAATCTTGAAATTTTTAATGAAAAATTGTGACATCTGACATCTATGTACATAATTACTAATTATCATTCTGAAACGGGCCCCCACATCTGCTTGTCAACATGACTGTTCGCTCCCTATACTTATATAACCAAAAAAGGCGATAGATATTGTGCTGGCCACAACAGATTTTTACTTCCTTGTACGTAAGTAAAGGAAGTATTGAAATCGCGAAAAATTTCGGTTTTCAGATTTCAGCGGAAATATCCATTTTGATCATCCCTGAATCCATTTTGACTAATTTCGTCGTGACGTCTGTACGTACGTACGTAACACATCAAGTATTATTAAAATAGCCCTTTGTATAAGCGAGATATGTAAATTTAAAAATTATTTTTTTTTGTAATAAAGCTTGCTATGGATTAAAACAAAAAAAAATAAAAAAATGTTCATGTCAAATTACGTTAAATACGTGCAATTTTATGATTCGTACAATAACAAATATTATATTTTTATTGTGAAATTAGTCATATTCATTGTTGTAATCAAATATTTCTTTGTTGTAATCAAAACTCTTTAAAAAAATATGTATAGTTTAATAATCGTACAAGGAAGTCGTGTGGTGTCCACATCAGATTTTTTTTTAAAGTAGTCGATAGAAATTTATATAAATTTCTCACCATTTGCGAAAGTTTTATAATTTGTTTGTTGAAAATGTAAATCGGGCGAAATATTATGAGTTTGAGCTCGTATATGAGAGAAGAAACTGTTGAATCCCTGTTATTATTTTGTAGAAATGAATGACTTACTCATGAAATACAATACTATTGTCGGCATATCAGCAAATGTCAGAAGGGATGAAACCCTCACAACAAATTAAGTTCAACTATAATAATAACCCCAGGACAGGGCAGCGACTGGGAGAGTTCATTATTCATTATTCACTTTTCCATTTATGCGAATGGCGGACAAAACTGTCACATCAGCATCAGCCAGCATCCATTCCAGAGCGGCCTACTTGATTCGCAAGTGAAGTCAAACAACACAATGGAATGCGAGGGGCTTCATGCGTCAAAAGCCGATACGTGGCGGTCGCACAGAATGAAAATGTGGTTTATCGCTAATTACGTCAATGTGTTTTGTTTGTGTCACACGCGTTATTATATTGAACAAATTCGGGAGCGATGAAAGCAAATTAATGAATGGTTAGGTTTTAAATGCCGGGACGGCGTCAGCAAAATTAATATTTTTATCGTGATGGACGATTGTTACTGCGTTTCGGACATAAAAACGTCGCGTTTTTTTTGTTTATGAGACAGTATCGATTGCTCAAATAAAATTAAAATCCCTTGGCTTCACTGGATAACCCAATTTTTCAAATCCGTTTGTGCACTGTCGATTCGAATGCTGAAAATTCTCATTTACTTCCTATCAAAGGCATAAATCAAATTATGCCCGATGCTTCAAACCCGGTTTAATCATTACTAATCATTTTATAACAAGTTCTTGTTTTTTGGAAACATGCAACTATTTTTCAGTAGCAAGTATTTGTGTACCGTTACATGATGTTTTCCAAAAGCGCTGTATTGTCCAACTAGGATTTTTACATTTGTTACAAAATACAGATAAATACACAAAAACTACTTTATAAATTAGCCAAATTCCATAGGACTAATAATCAGTAATTGCTATAGGCTACTATATTAATGAAAAACTCGTTTACCATGAATGAAATGAACAACTAAATAAATTTATTTTAAATTAAAATGTATATAAACCTGTTGTTTAGGTTTGCCTACAGGTATTCCATATTTACGCAATGATTTGTAACTTTATATTTTTAAACGGAACACCCCATATATTTATTCATATTTGAAAAGTACATGAAATTTTCTATTCAATAGTATAAAACAATCATACACTTTTGTGGTCAGCACAATACCTTTCGTCATTTCTATGTATTTTATATAAATTTCACACAGAAAGTTACTTGTATTTTCCCTAAAATTATTTCACATGCACATTGTATAAATTGTATTTTACACTGACATCTGAGTTATAAAAAATAAATTCTTTATAAATGTTTACATCTAAATATATTGAATAAAGAAAATAATGAAATCCAATCAAATAGAGAATAAAATATTCTATGGTACTCTAGTATTGAAGTTATCGCGGTCGAAATGATCGTCACACATACACGTTCACACACACACGCACACACTTCAGACATCACCGTAAAAATAGTAAATTCGGATTATAGGATCCCCTAAAACCTACATAAAGGTGACGTAAAGTGAAAATACAATGACGAATGATTAAATTATTTCATTTTTACCTCTCGCTAAGAGAGGCAATGGAATCATGCTAAAAATCGCATATCCATATTTTAATCAATAAGCACGTGTTAGGTCCCTCGAATCCAATAGTAACATTTTTACGATGATGTTTCCTTGTGTGTGTGTGTGTGTGTGTGTGTGTGTGTGTGTGTGTGTGTGTGTGTGTGTGTGTGTGTGTGTGTGTGTGTGCGGGTGTGTGTGTGTGTGTGTGTGGATGTGTGTGGATGTGTGTGTATGAGGTTGTTGGAGGTACGATTTCTTAAATTCCATAAGACTAAAGACGTGTGTAACTACAGGTTCCTCAAACTAACAGTAATGGGAAGAGTTGAATAGATTCTCGTAACAATGGGACAACCGGAGGTAGTAGTATTTTAACAAAAATCATCTAAATATTATTTTTTGAAAATTTATGTTGTTACAAATATTAAAAAACAAAAATCTCTATCCGACACATTTAAATTTTTATATATATATATATATATATATATATATATATATATATATATATATATATATAATCTACAAACTACAATGCAAAGGGCGCGAGGGGTGTTGTGATGGCCACAACAGATTTTTATTAAATACAGAAGGCTTTGCAATACTATTTTTTTGAATTCTACATCTGATAATATTAAATAACAACTGTAATTATGAAATACTGGATTGAAGTACTTGAAATATTTAATTAATTTATGTAATGTAAAAATAATAAAATGCAAAACCCACTGTATTTAATAAAAGTGTAATATTTAACATGTAGGCCTTTGATTTGAGTACGAATCAAGTGTGCATCGCATGGCCTGAAAGACAAACTTATCAAGTTAGCGCCGTGCGATTCACACAGAATTAGGCCAAATAATGTGTGGCATTTGTTTTTTACTACTATATAAAATAGATGAATGCTATAAAAGAATGCAAACAAAAGCAAAAAAGATAATAAAATTGTATATTGCTAATACTAAATAAAATACATATATTGAATTTTTTTTATTTCACTTAGAGCCGGGCCATAAAATATAAAGTTACATACCATTCTGTAAAAATGGAACATCTGTAGAAAATCTTTACTGCAGATTTATGGTCATTGAAATAAAGTTATTTGCTATTTTTTCCATAATATTTAAAATAATCAAGATATTAAGAATGATGACCACTCCGTATAGGTACTAGTAATTTTATATAATTTAATTTTTGCTTAGAATATAATGAATAAAAGGTAAACATATTCCTGTTTAGTTAAAAGTTATAAAAGTTAAATTGCCTGGAAAAACTACTTTATCTTGTAGCCTGAAAATAATTAACCCGTTTAAGTAGTTGTATTGATAGGGAATCTTGTTGTAAACTCTGTGTAACAACAAACACTTCGTATGCAAACATCGTGCTGTTTACAAAAAACAAAAAAACGCGCTTAGTTGCGGAGATACCACGTTAGAATATCCTTAACGCGAGAAATTCATGGCTTTCTTTACATAGTCAAATTATCTACAATGTAATTTCGCGCGCCGAGGGAACCAAGTTTTTTATCGCGTTAGTGGCGTCGTCGTCGGCGTGTGTTCCTGGACACTTTAGCGGGGGCTGTGAGGTTAGAAGAATGTGCTGTCCTGGTTCGGGTTCGGGAATGTCGGAGGAGAGTAAATGTAAATCTGGTGTATAATGTGACCCTTGTTTATACCGCATGTTGATGCATTATTTATTTTTTACTGCTAGTGTTTATGGAGATTAAAATGAACATGGTCACGACGGTTAGCGCACTTCTGTTTCTCATTATCTATTTTATTTACAAGTGAAATGCACTATTATTGCAAACTCATTTCACAGGATAGTTTGAACGCTGTTACTTTCTCTACTCTATTGAAAATTTATGATTGATGATGTTACCCATTTATTTATTACAATTGTAAAAATCAGCGCAGTTACAATGCTTGTAACCTTTTCCAAATTAGTCAGATATGATCTCAATAGTTCTTCATTAAGGTATATATTTTCCTCCCCAGCCTAACTATAAGAAAGTTACGGATTTTAGTAAAAAGTGTGATAGTGCTTATGATTTCTACCTTCCATCTCTTTTAGGTAAGGAAGGTATTGTTTTTGGTCAAAATTTTGAGTTTCTAATAAAAAAGCACATTTTGTCAGTATTTATGTGTACGTGGGTGTATGTGACGATCGTTTCAGATCGCATAACTCCAATACCGCGATCCCAAAAATATTTTCATATTCATCGAGTATAGATCCATCTGCAGACGTAACTAGATTTTGGTTATAATTGGTCAACCGCAAATATCCTCATTTACAATTTTTAACAGTTAAATATCATTTATTGATATTCAATGTTATTATAAATTTTAAAGAATATATTATTCTCTATACGATTTGATTACATTTTATAGAGTTAAAAAATCATAAAGATATTAGATTTCATAAATTTTATTATAATTATAATTATTCAAAGGGCATTGTAAATGGAATAATAAATAAAATAAAAACCAAAACAACAAAAGAAAATAAAAATAACGAACAACAAAACCAAAATGAGACTCAAATAAATAATAATCAGAATTAAAATAAATATTTCTCGTTGACATACATAGATGGCATGGCTATGCAGTTGAAAAAACTATTTACGAATAATTTCAATGTAAACATTGCTTTTAAACAAGAGAAAACTGTAGGGAATCTTTTTTCAAGACTAAAAGCCAATATAGATAAAATGTATAATTCTAATAAAGGGTTTTCCAATAAGAGGTGTTATTTTGAATAGCCCGCTATTTCGGTAGATGTCGCTTAATAATATACAAAATTCCATGCGACGATTTCCCTGCCCAGTATACAGGTCAAATAAAACGTTATTTAAAAACAAGATTAGAGGAACATAAAAGAAATTGTAAGAATAACAACAACAATAATGGAAAGTGTGCTCTGGTAACACACGTAAAAAACACAGGCCACAGCTTTAATTTTGAAGATGTTAAAATCTTAGCCACAGAATTTAATTTACAAAAACGGTTAACACTTGAAATGTTGCACATTAATAATGATAAAAACAATATTAATTTAAAAACAGATATAGATAAATTAAGTACTATATACACAAACACTTTAAAATACAACAAAAATAATAAATAAAATAAAAATGATTGAATTTAAAACTAAACAATAAGAAGAATGAATAAAATATTTTTAAAATTTTTATCGGTAAAACAACAAACTTCAGAACTATACTTGTTCAAACCAAATTATATTCTTTCCATAAGTGTGCCGAAAATTTCATATATATTTATTTTACTTTTACAATATTTTCACGACTATTTGAGTATTTTATTATATTTATTTATTTAATATTTTACTGTTTTGACGTCCTACGTGTGTTATGTTTTTTGTTATTATTTTAATGTGTTCTTTTAATGTGTACATGCAAATATAAAAAAAATTCACCTAAGTTTTATATAAAACCACTATGTTTTTTTTTAAAAAATGTTTTTTTTTTTAAAAGTTGTATCAATTTTAGCTCCTGAAGAAGGCATAGGAGATGTCGAAACCGGTAGAGGCCGAATTTTAAATAAATATTTTGACTGCAATCCAGTTTCATTATTTTCATATACCCATCCAGTCAAGAAGCTTCATCATCCACATAATAATATATACTTATTACTTCAGTGACTAGCTTGGAATGAACGACAGAATATGATAATAACATCATAAATAAATGCAAGCCAAGCCAAACTCGCTAATCCAAACTGTTATAAATAATTTGCCAATTCGATCACTGTGTGACAAATATGTAAACAATTTTATATAACTAAACTGCTATTATCAAACAAATGCATTAGCCATTGATTTCCATTATCATCCAGGATACACGCGATAAAACTTTTGCGTTTAAGTGAACCAGTGGCATCACATTAATAATTAGCTAGTAGCAAATGACAACCAAACAAACGTATTTACACAACTAGCGCGTTTCGATTAGCATCCAGCATCCAGATAACAACTAGCAAGCAAACTAGCCCACATAAACTATTTTATCCATCGATTCCTAATAGATAATAGTAATTATCCCAGATCATCAATCAGCAGCTCAGGAAAATTCCGAGCGTTAATTTGTTGGGAGGAATAAACAATATCCTATCAAACCGTAATAGCGTCTCGATTAGCATCTCTATCGACCACGGCCTACTGATGCTGCACGATTATTTCTACGGGAAATCGACCGGGGATGACCAATTCGCCAGCAAATGAGTGAAGACTAGGATTTTGGGGTCTCAAAGGATTAAAGACTTTAAAAATTTGGGGGAGTTTCAAAGGCAATTAACTGCTGATTATGTCAAGTGTGAAAATGATTTTGTATACGTAGCAGGCCATGGCGAAATTGATATAGGGATCATTTGCAGTAAATTTCACTTGGTAAGATTGAATGGAAAACAGTATAATCTCAATCATAAAATTATCTTATATAAGAAATTTATTGTTACATAAACACAAAAAAAGTTGAACACGATTACAGAAAAATTGTGTTGCTACTAAAATATTCATTACAAGGAGAATTCGGAAATTCATGACAATCGCATAACATAAGGCCACAGTTTTTACCTCTCGCTAAGTTGAGGTATTGGGTTCATGCTAAAAATCGCATATCCAGATTATAACGAACAAGAACGTTTTAAGGTCCCTACAATCCGATTTTAACATTTTTATAATATATACAGGGTTTAACAGCTAAACAAGCTACCTCAAATAATTTCTATATTATTAAAAATACGATAAAATACTATAAGACAATCTTATAGTATTTTACAAGTACTTTATATTTTTTAAATGAGATAATATATATTTTAGGAACATTCGATAGAGTATTTTTTTTTAATTCAACCATATAATCATTTTATATCCTTACATAATATTTTTTTTTTAGAAAAATTCGATTGAAATTTAAATAAACTTGATTTTCATAGATATTTTTCTGTAAGCTATGTGCGAAAAACAAAAACTGCTATTTGCTAATTTGAATTATTTAGGATGGAAATCAAATAAAACACTATTTGTAAAGTTATTAACAAATATTTATGTTCGTTTTAATTTAAGCCCAATTTTTCCATACATAGCTTACTAAAAAATAGCCATAAAAATCAAATTTATTTAAATTTAAATTGAATTTCTCTCAATATTTTTGTCATGTAAGGGTATAAAATGTTTATATGGTTGAATTCAGAAACAAATACTCTATCGATTTATACCATCTCATTTAAAAAAAATATAAGTTGAGAACTGGTTTAAAAAAAATATTTTTATTCTATAATCGGATGTACTCTTTTTTCTTCTACAAGATTTTCTTATAGTGTTTTGTTGTATATATGTCTGTGTGTGTGTGTGTGTGTGTGTGTGTGTGTGTGTGTCCATGGATGTGTGTGTGTGTGTGGACGTGTGGATGTTGGAAGGACGATTTCTCAAAAACTAAAGCCAACTATTTATGTACTCCTCAATCGGACATTAATTGCAAGAGCTGAAAAAGTTTTGGTAATATTATTTTTTGAAAATTTATGTAATTACAAATAATAAAGAACATTAAATTCTCAATCTGATAAATTTAAATGTTTTATTATATCTTCCATAGATTTAGAGATAAAAATATAGTATATATGTACACGTGGTTGTAATAATTCTCGATGCCCAAACAACTCCATTAAAACCAGTTGAGATATTTAAACGTTTGTAGATAATTGACAGATATATGCAAAATGTCAGTGTCAAAAATTCAGTGTAGTGTAAAGGTATAATACCAATTGGGCGGTACCGTGAGCTCGGTTTTAAAAGTAACATTTATTTCTTATTGTAGTGTTAATTATTTAAAGTCATAGCTATATAGAAATACAGCCAGACCCAATGATCTGTTCTGTAAAAATCTATATACCTAATATTTAGGAGAACAAAATTAATTTTATTTAAAACGTAGTAAAAGTAGATTTAGTACGTATTTTTTGTAAAATTGAGCATATTTAAAAAGATCTATATTAATATATTAATGGCTAGAATATTTTAAAATTAAATTGAATAGTTGAATAGTTTTGGCTTTAATTTGAATAATTTAAACACGCATTAGTATTTTCTGTATTATGTTATCAATATCATATTTTGAATATTTCATATGTAGTATTTTGATAATAACCGAGCGCTAAATATTTCAGATTAAATTATATTTCATGTATTTAATATTCTACTAAATTTGTATTCCCATTCAACCACAAATAATTAATTCTAACCTAAAATAATAATTATATTGCTAGCAATTATGGATTCAAATTGTTATTCTAGGAAATCCTATAGAACCTAAACCAAATTAGTCAATGTGTATAGGATTAATAATACAAACAAATTTGAAAATAGAAATAGTAATAATTTATTTTAAAAAACTGTGAAAAGAGAAAATCCGAAACATTGATTAAGCTTACTTTTTTTATAAAAAAATTTATGGAATAAGAATGCCAGCATAATTGCAAGTCTTAAATACTTGAATAATAAAAATAAGTTTAGAATAACTAGTAGGACAAAAAAATATCAAAAGATTCCTTTGGTAGTTATACAAGGTGTTAAAAAAATAAGTGTAACATATTTATATGACAAAGAGAATAAATCAAAATAAGTTAAAAAGTCATACAATACGTATCAGTCCTTCAATAGTTTCCAAGGTATAAGGCAGTGAAAAATGAAAACTATAAAAGTTATGACTTCGATTAAATGAAAATTTTTGTTTACTTTTGAGCATCATTCGGGGTTTCGTCGATCGCATTGATCCGACGCAATCCAAAGCGTTCGTAAAGTCAATCGAGTTAATCTGACGCCTTCGTAAACTCACTCTGATCAGTTAGACCAAGCGATCCGATTATAAATTTTCAACCCTGATCCATGTGTACGGTTAGTACAGATTGCACGCGCAAATTTAAAATTGTTAATATTTGTATTTCAGAAAATGTATTTAGTTAGATACTTTTGATTATAAATATTGCACCACTACAGGTAGTTCTTAAGGTAATATGCCAGTTTGCACTTTGTTCGAACAAATATATGATCACATGAAATAATTTCTGATTGAAATAATCTAAACAAATGATCCATGTGGGCTTTTCAGTCTCAGTTGAGTCGTCATTTACAGGGTGTTTATTAAACATACGGCAAAAATTCAAGGGCTTATTCCCTGGACTATTCTAAGAATATTTTGTCCTTGATGATGATTTTTGAAAAGCCGCTTTGTTTCGAAGATACAGGACGAAAAAAAATTTCGACAATAACAACATTTAATACCAAAAATTACATGTAAAGTTTCTTAATCTACAAGAACTGTTGAAAATGACTACCTCTAGCTACGATGCAAGTATCTAATCTTCTTCTTATTGATTGTCGAACTCTTTCAAAAACACCAGAGTCGTTTCTTATGGAGTTATACCCAGAAATTATCCGATGTCTTAAATCTTCCAAATTTGCCAATGGAGTAGAATAAACTAATGACTTTAGATTGCTCCATAGGAAAAAAAATCTGATGTGGCCAGCACAATACCGTCCGTCAATCCTGTGTATTATGTACAAATTCCATACATAAATTTTCTTGCAAAAGATTCTAAATTTTTGGTATTTTATGATTCCCTTTCTCGGCAACGGAATTCCATACTCCTGATAACAAACAAATCACATGAAATAAGAAAATCATGAAATTTTGAATGAAAAATTATGATACTTGTCAGTTATGGACATAATTAATTGCTGTCATTTTGATACGGGTCCCCATATCTGCTTGCCAAAGGCAGCAAAGTCATGTCACTGCACGCGCCCTATACATAATTTTTTTGCAAAAGATCCTATATTTCCAGTAAAGTTATTTCATAAACAAACTATGCAAATTGCATTTGACACTGACATCTTCTTCTTCTTTAGTTTTCCCATTCGTTAGGGGGTCGCTATTTATTATTTTCTTCTTCCACTAATTTTTGTTTTGCGTGTCGTCCTCATTCAGTTTCTTTTCTCTCAAGTCTTCTGCAATACAGTCTTTTCATCTTATATTTGGTCTTCCTATGTTTCTTCCACCTTCTATTAATTTATTCATCTCTCCTCATGACATGTTCAAACCAATGTAATCGTCTCTATTATATCTAAAAACTTCTAACACTAGAATTACTTCTCTTATTTTTTCATTCAATTACTTGCTTTTTATTGATACTGACATCTGTCAATTTGAATTACCTGAATATATTAGCAGTTTCCATGGTTATGTTATCATAGCTGGCTGAATTATGAAATTTATACGAATTTTTTATCTTTATTATTCTTTAACTCTATATCTGTTGAATATGAAATATAAAATGCAATCAAATCGTATAGAGAATAATATATTCTTTAAGTTATAATAACATTTAACTGAGTTTTTCAAGAAAAACTGTTAAAATCTTCAAATGAGGGTACTTCCGGTTGACCAATTATAACCAAAATCTAATCAAGTCTGCATATGGTTGTAAGGAAGAGGAATACGCAAGAATTGTAATTTTTGGAATTCTAGTATTGGAGATATCGTCCACGAAAAAGCGGTCACATACACACACACACACATACACACACACACGCACATACGAACACACACACACACACATACAGACATCATCGTAAAAATAGTAAAATCGTATTGTAAAGACCCTAAAACGTGCTTATTCAATGAAAACTCACCACAAATTTTTTGACCAAAGACAATACCTTCCTTACCTAGAGGTGACGGAAGGTAAAAATCCAGGGTGTTTAAGTCCGGGGATCGAGCAGGCCATAAGTGAGGTCCACCTCGACAAATCCAGCGATCTCCGTATGTTACTGTTACAAAATCACGAACAACCACACTAAAATGCGCTGGTGCACCACCGTGCATAAGCCACATTGCATTTCTTGTTGCTGTTAGTGGATTAATAATTTGAATAATATCAAAATTGGTTTTGTCGAATTTTTTTTTCGGCCTGTATCTTCGAAACAAAGCGGCTTTTCAAAAATCATCTTAGAATGGTCCAGGGAATAACCCCTTCAATTTCTGCCGTATGTTTAATAAACACCCTGAATAAAATATTGAAGAACTACAGGAACGTCAAAATCATATACAGATCTAACGCGTTCATAAAAGCTGCGATAATCAGGTGGATCTGATATATATGTGACGTCATCGAACAAATCCGTCGGATATCTCCGACTGATCGAAAACGCCTTTCAATGTGTTTTTGTTTAAAAATATCAAACAATTGTGTTACGTAAAATGTGACGGCCTTGGCCAATATTTAATTTTAAAATAACTTCTTATATGTTAGAAAATGATGCAAATGTTTCATATTAAATTTTATTGTATTTTTATAGTCTATTTACTAGCATAGACAAAATTTTATTTGATCACTATCTTTGTCAGTGTTTTTCGCTTCTAATACCAAATGACCTTTTTCCCCAAAACAGTTCATTTTTGTATAAATATTATATAAAACTTTTCGACTTATTTTAACTTATCTATGTCTTATAAATGTGTTACACTTGTTTTTTAACACCCTACATAAAAAATAGATAAACCATTAGCCATTGAAGATGAATATCTCTGAAATAAAAGGTAGTTTTTGTGTGTTGAAAACAACACTTTCATCACTCGTATAATCACGTCTCCGAATCTGGAGACAAATGTCCTCGTATGTAGGGCACGCAAATGAAGAGTTCCATGTTATCAGGCGGCGTTCTCGCTGCGCCATCTGTCCCGAGTCACGAGGAACAGGTGGAAAATTACCTTTCCACAAGACGGATGCAATGTCTGCACCCGCACTCCCACTCAAATCATATGAATTTATCTTCAAAGACTTTGAATTCAATGCTCGAATAAAAAATACACTTCGAGCAGCTGTGATAGAAAGGTTAATACGGCGTAATCAAAGGACAATAAAAATAAAATATACTTATTAAAAAGAAATTCTGCAGAAATGATATATTTCTGATATACGAGTAAACATGTGGGTAAATCTGTTTTAGGTCTTTATATACTGTAGGACATTGTAGAACCATGAGCTAAATTCCTACAAAATTCAATGTGTTCTAGATAACCGAAAATGGCACTTTACTGGAAGTTCAAAATAGTTTTTCTTCGAAAAAGACCTTTAAATGTTATTTTTTGAGATTTATGTTATATAAAAATTAAAGATTATTAAATTTTCTACAGGTTTGCATTAATATTTTTTCTATATATTTTATGGATAAATTTATAAAACTATATATAATTTTAATCCCGGAACGTTTTAAACACAACTCATACACATGGTTACACAATTCATATCTCAAATGTTTCTAACTGACAGATATATGTCACTGTCAACAAACTAAACATTTCAAATAATAATAGTAACTTTTTAAAAAGAAAATAGTAAATGGAACAATAATTATATGAAAAGGAACTTACTACAGTTTCCAGCATAAGTAAATATGTAGGAATATAAGTAAGATAATAAAAGTATATAATATATCATCACGGCATATTACTCATTGATGGGTGAGCCAATCTGCTTTGTACGCAGATGTCGGTAATAATGATGACATATTTGTTCCGCGCAGGCGTTTACCAGGCGCACTTCACGCGAATCTTGGGAACGGGTCCGATTCCGATCGACGCCAAATATTTTAGAACTTTAAATGGCACAAAATTATATCTGTGGTGCACTCTCCACGCTAGCAATGAATATAGGTAAGTATATAAATAAATAAAATAAATATATTACCACGGCATATTACTCACTGCTGGGTCTGCCAATCTGCTTTGTACACAGATTTCGATAACGATGATGATATATTTGTACCGTGCGGGTGTTTACAAGGTGTCACCTCATGAGCACTTATTGCTGGCGTGGAGAGTGCGCTCAGGGGTCATTTTTGTGCCATTTAAAATTCTAAATAATTGGCTTCGGTCGGCATCGAACCCGGTAATTAAATTAAATTAAATTTTAAGTATTTACATGAATAAAGATTAATTAAACGGGAGGTATTGTGTTGACCACATCAGATTTTTTTTAGGTGCTATACCTATATATTCTTACAACTTTACTTTAATGTATGATTCTATTAATAACTGAATATCTTCAGTTTCTATTAATGGTTAAGTTGTTCTATTGTCTTCGATTATTTTCTTGACACCAGCAATGTTCTTTTTCGCTGAAAACATTATACAGCTTCTAACTAACTTAGTTTCCGCAACTTAATTTTAAGTGACAAATAAATGCCTGTTTAATAGTGCAAATTTTGTTTTCCTCGGCCTATCTGAGTTTCTTATTCTCAATAATTGTATCGTGACCCTCGTATAACAATTATTACGTAATACCACATAATAGTATCCAAGTAATCTTGACTAACACGTACAATTGTTCCACTTTCAGTTCAAGCATTATTAATCTCCAATCTTTGTCGGCTTTGCCTGTATAATACCCCTTCGCTCATCACGTCCATCTTAGTTTGATTATCAT
This sequence comes from Harpalus rufipes, assembly GCA_951394225.1. Lineage (NCBI taxonomy): Eukaryota > Metazoa > Arthropoda > Insecta > Coleoptera > Carabidae > Harpalus > Harpalus rufipes. The sequence continues at coordinate 40,384,098 of OX596283.1, forward strand.
GATCCCGGGTATAATGTAACTAGGTTATCCTTGTAACCGCACTAAATGCTACCTAGGTTTACACAGACATAATCCACGCACTCACCTCCAGCTAAACACAATCTCGTGTATGGCTGACCGCAAACAGCGTGTGTCAGCCGTAACTGCGCATCTATCTGTCTGTCTCGGCGAGGGCCTTCGACGGAATTAACAGACCGAGAGAGCTCGTCCTAGTTGATGTTCTTGGTGTAATTATGGGAATTTTAGGCAATGCGAATACCACTAGCAAATGACTACATCATATGCTCTATTTGACACAAGGGTGTATTTATTATCTCCGTTTTGATGCTAATGAGAAGATAAGTGCTGTGCTTCATTATATGCGAGATAGATAAATAGTTACTATTAGTTATCATTATTTCGTTGTGGTACAACAAGCGAATCGATTTATAAATGCAAACTGCAGACATACCGACCAAGGTAGCGATATTACGAGGATCATTTCATAAATAATGTTGACATAACATGATGCAGTAACGTGATATTTATGTCAGTTGTAGTAAAAGGCTTGCGGAAGCAGCGTGTTTTGTTTTTAACTATAGCGTAATCTGTTTTTTTACAAACGTCAGCAAGAAATGGAGCTTGCACGTGTGTATTGTGACTAAACAGAAGCAGAAACAGTAGGTATACAGGGCGGATACTAGCGCACAACATCCGGTTCTATCGAGTTCTTGCAGCGTTCATCGACTTCTTGTAGCGACCCCAGATTTGTCAGCAGCCTCTGGTTGTTAGCAGTTCTTGTGCGCACCCCTCTTAAGAATGAACCCTTATGCATAATGTTTAACCCCGGTTGGGCGAAAAGTCACTAGATTTTCAAAAAGTCACTAAATTTTACTACCAACTTTACAAAAAGTCATTAAATCTAGTCTAGTACCTACACATCACCAACTATACTTATTAAAAAATCCAAATACCCCATTCCAAATCCCATACCCCACATTTTAAAGTTCAGGTACAACATACCCCATTAAACTTCAAGTAATGGTAAAACATACCCCAACCCCCATCCCACATACGGGGTAAAAATTAAGGTAAAAATTCGGGGTTAAACATTATGCATAAGGGTTCATTCTTAAGAGGAATGCGTACAAGAACTGCTAACAATAACCACAGGCTGCTGAAAAATCTGGGGTCGCTGCAAGAAGTCCATGAACGCTGCAAGAACTCGATGTTGTGCGCTAGTTCCCGCCTTGTATACCTACTAGAAACGGTTGAACCTTAATGAAACACAGATTGACGTTGAAGGTGAAACATTCTTGTATCGAATGATCGCTCTTGATGAAACGTGAGTTAAAAATTTTGAGTCGGAGTTGAAATCACAGTCTAACGAGTGGAAAGTTCCAAATTTCCCGCGGCCAAAACAATTTCGCTCAATCAAAAGTCAAACAAATGATGATTTTTGCTTATGATTACAAATGAATCATCATAACAGAGAGTTCCATGTGAAACAAGTGTCACACCTTCGTGCAAAAACTGCGCAGAAAATAGCACAAAACCCGACCTCAGTTGCTCGAAACTGGGCAACTCATTATACATGACAATGATTGCCCCCACATCGGGAATGTCGTAACCGAAAACTGCGTAAATACGGTTGGGAATTGTTACTTCATACTCCCTACAGTCCCAACATGAGTCCACCAGACTTCGACCTATTCCCAAAGCCGAAACAGCCTATGCGTGGACACCGTTTTTCGTCTCTGGAAGAGCTTCATGCTGCCGTTACCCAAGCCGTTTTAAAATAATATTTCCCTTAGGTAATCCAACTTGACTTGACTCGACTTGACAATCTGGCCGAGCCGACTACCCCGTCGTACTGAATCCTGGATACGCCAGGCCTACCTAGCCAGAGGTTTTTTGAACACACACATACACTAGCAGCCGGCCCTGCTCAGGACACTACCAAAACTAGAGAAGAGCACACTAATCAACAAAAACAAAAATAAATTATTTAAAAAATGTCTAACGTCCAGTACACTCCTCACCTTCTTAAATGGAAATCTAGGTTGGGTGATTTTTTTAACGTGGGACTCTACCACATGCATTTGAAGTCTATGAATATTTTAAAAATACTTTTCCTACAGCATGTCAATTATGTCCTTAAAAATGGATGCGAATTTAAAAGATATTTTAAAGTTGGCCTTAGACATCTATATGAAGCAAGGTTTCCAGTTTTATTGCAGAATTGTTTTCATTCCTTTTTGCATTTTTGGTGTATTCCTCCGGCTTTGAATTATTGCTGATTTCTTTCCATATTGTTGATTCTGTTACACCTAGGTAGTAAACCTGAAAAGAAAATTAATATCCGAAAGCGAAAAGTCCTTAAGAGGACTGTAGATAAAATGTACCATCAATATTAAAGTTAATGGCTGGTAGCACGAGCATGGTTCTAACACCTATGTCAACTAAAACCTTATCAACAACTTGGCACACACTTCAGGGTTATCAACAAAATCAGTGTTGCCAAAATACTGATTAAGTCGAAAATGTACTGACAACCATATTCAATAAATTTAGCAGCATTATTTAAAATAGTTTAATATGATTTATTTCTTGACTTGTTTGTAGGATAAAAAATTTAAAATAATGAAACTAAATTTATTGAATATGGCTGTCAGTATAGTTTTAGTTTAATCAGTTTATTGGCAACATTGATTTTGTTAACAACCCTGAAATATGTCCCAAATCATTGACATGGTTAACACCGGTGTTAGCACCGTGCTCGTGCTACCAGCCAATGTCTTTATTTATAACTGCCGAGTGCCGAGTATTTCAATCACCTTATGTTAAGGTGAAATATTCGTTTATTTTATTATCCAATTTCGATTTACCGTCCGGAAATGAATACTATCCTGTCCTATGTTATTTGCTTGAATCTTCATCTAAATTCATTTATTTCGGCTATGTTCTTACAAAATCCTTGATATATTTATTATTACACATTTTCACTTCACATCACTATACTTTACACTTCACTAATGAAATTACACAATCACTACGGAGCTCAATTAAACACGTCCATCTCCTACCGTGGTTGGAAAAAGAGTCCTGTTTATTGTTAATAAATCCAACGTTAATAAATTATTTTTGTCAGTGGGTGACATCAATGATAAATACGTGCTTTTTAATAAAAAAGTTAATTTTTATTTAATGTAAAAATACTTGGTTTTGCCTAAATAAGTATTTAATTACTATTAATAGGTTGGTTTTCTCAATGTACAGTTTATGTGTGGCAATATCGAAGATGATGGTAATTTAGGGGAAACTAATATCCAACTTGTAGAAGTTGTGATTGGCATCAATCTACTCGTAAAAGTAAAAGACAAAGACACATTATCTCGTTCGCTTCCGTTATTCGCAATGAAGAAGCTGGCACCAAAGAGCACTTCTTCACTCTTTCTCTGACAATATTTACATTACCTGTCAAAATTCGATACGCTTTTTGTTTATTTTAGCTGGAGCGCAAACTTCGGGCCTCTCCAGTGAATACAGCTGGCTGCGATGCGATTTTTTCTCAAAGTGGCATCTTAAATATTGGCACTGCGAAAGTTCCCGAGTGCGAGTAGTCGTGTTTACTTACATCTAAGCAGGCATTATCATCCATCAATGTCTGATAGGGGAGCCACTATCATTTTTTGCTGCAACTAATTGAATAACTTTCCAATATCGCGGCGTGCTTTGAACGCTTCCTGAATGTATCACGGCGTATTTACATAGACATGCTACTCTCGAATACCGCGCCAAATAACTTACTCATCATGAAATTTCAATTTCGATGCATGCTATGCCTATTTTGATGGATAGTGATTAAACGGAAATTCAATGCACAATTCCAGCACAAATAAACATGATCATTGAAAAGAAGGGCAGTGATGGCTTAACGATTATCGTCTTCATGTAATAAGGTAAATATCAAGGATCAACTCCCATATTATGAAAGTATTTGAGTGGTATGGCACCCACTATTGAGGATTAACACTACCGATGGCGGCTTCACTGCTCCTCAAACAGCTGATCTCGAAAGAGTACTGCACTTTCAAATTTACTAAGACACAGGACACTCTTGATCAAGCAGTAGAAAGAAGAAGAATTCAATCAGGTAAAGAGTGGAGAGAGCAACTTGGAAGCCGTTGAGATAGTACGTTAAATGAGACAAAAAATACATGTAAAAAGATGTGCAAAATATGTATATTATGAAAAAAAAAATTAGCCAACAATTATTTAAAACAAATATAATATTTTTCCTCGCAATTAATTAAATTACATGACAATGGGGTCATTTCACATTTTCTAATTTATTTTTTTCTTGGAAGAATAGGTCAAATTAAATATGTAGGTGTATGTTTTACACCTTATAAGTCTTTACAATCAGAGATATGATTTTTTAAAAGTTGTCTTAAATATCAAATATTTGGACGCTATACGTCACGGCTTGTCGGATGCGGCAGCAGCCCTCTACCGGTTGTGTTCGGAACTATGATTGTTTGGGTTATCAATTCTCAGTTTGATTTTGTGACAGCAACATATTGTTAACGAAAAACATATTTCACACAACTTTTGGTATTTATTTTAATAAATGTTTTATTTACATATCTTTATTCTTAAGTCTCCTGTCACCTGTTACAATTTTAGGTTAGCTTGTATACAGCAGCAAACGGATACCACGTGGACTGTTGTGTATGTGTGAGAGGAATGTCTTTGTGTGAGTAACAAGCCGTGACGTCACGAATTTTACAGCCGCGAAAGTTTATTGGCAAATTTATAAATGAAAAGTCGCATATTTCATGTTATTTTATATTATTATATTTATTAAATGAGACGGATTTCATGATTTTATAAAAAAAAACAACGAATTTTTTTTTAAATGACCCCATTCTATTACTTCTCCATGCAGTACTAATTACCCAGACTTATCCATGATTCCCTGACATTTTCTGATTGTTGGTTACCTATATAATAATCATGGTAGATATATCAATAAAATTACAAAAGACGTTGGTTCTATAGACAAACAATTTAGTCATAAAATTAGTGTCATTTGTGTTCAACTTGAATAATGCATAATGTCAAGTTTTTTGTATAGATTCTTTCCGCATTATTATTATGAAGTTGAGGGCTTTTAGCGACAGTCAGTTTTGTGACTGTGACCTGTAAGATCTGTTGTAACATGGCTTAGTTTTCTGGAAGCAATCCCAGGGTTTCATGAAGCCAGTTACTGCTCCATGAGTCAGTTTCTCGATCTCTTATGCTGTGAGATATTTTTTACATAGATGATTGTCTACATACAGCCATAAATAGACATTCATATATAATGTGTTCCAAAGTTTCTTCATCCTCTACGCAGAATCGACAGATATTGTTTTCAGCTACACCAATCTTACAGAGATGGTATTTCAGAGGACAGTAACCAGTAAAGATATCTGTTATAGTTCTAAGGTTCTTCCTGCAGAGAGCTAATACTAGTTTGACGTTTGTCGACGAGGCATTATTAATATTTAAAGTTTCTTGTTGAATTAAATTACTCATTGTTGCTAAATGGAAGACGATAAAAACAATAATTGTTTTACTATCTGTTTGGACTTATTCTCTAGCTTCTAGTGGCTCTTAAAAATAAACATTTTTTGATAATGTTTCTCTCATTTTTAAAGGTCAAACCTTTTCTTTTGTACTGACAATCCATCATAGCGTAAAATTCTTCCCATTTCTGTTTCGTTTGGTTGTGATGATTGTTCACTCTTCACTCTCACGTATCTGCACACGCGGGGGCCTCACGCTCACGTTCATGCACGCGTTATCGCAGGCGTCGACGTGTGGGCGCCGACGTCTACTCGTACAGCTGTGTTTGCACGCACGCCTATCTTCCTTCAGCACGACGTCCCCAGCCGTTATGATACACATTCACGGTGAATTAATTGCACACCAAGGATTGGGCACAGATTTCAACAAGATTTAGATAGTGGAAGGATAATGTAGAAATTTAGGGATGACATTATTTTGGTAAGACGTAAATTTGGGAAGTTGTCAGATATGTTTAAAATATTAATGGAATAAGTCGATCACTGTTCAAATTATGTTTTCGTAATGTTATGGAACACTGTTTATTTATACAGGGTTTAAATAAATATATCATCACGGCGTCTTATCGATTGCTGGATGGGCCAATCTACTATGTACACAGATATCGGTAAGGATGATGATATATATGTATCGCGCGGGATGTTCACCAGGCGCTATCTCACGGGCACTCATTGCTGGCGTGAATGTGCACCACACAGATCACTTCGATGCCAATTTTGTTGTATGATATATCATCAGGGCTTATTACCCATTTTTGGGTGTGTCAATGTTTATTTATTTATTAATCAACCGATCCAACAGGATTCAAGATCCCAATTACAGGACGATAATATGACATACAAATACAGAAACGAATGAGTTGAACAGTAAGTACATATAAGAAATTTAACAAGTGACTTATAACAAAAAATATTTTGTTAATATATTCTTAAATTTAGATAAGGAGTCGCCAAATATATCAATGTCAATAGTACATGACACTGTTATATGCTACACAGAGTTGTCTTATTGGAGATTTCAATTCATAATTAGTCCTAGCTGTTTTGAAATGGTACTTTATTTCTTGAAGTGACGCGTGGAACGTGAAATGGTATTAGCTCAAGACTACATGGGTCATCAATACAATTATTAATTAATTTGTATAAGTAGAGAGATAATTGTAAATTTCTTCTGCTACTTAATGGCACCAAGTGCGCTTCAGGCAATAAAACAGAATAATTATGGGTAAAGATAGGATATTGTCCATGTATTTTAAAATAACAATATTTGATGAATTTATGCTGGACAGACTCAATCTTAGATATATATTTATGGATATATTGGATTCCAGACTTGTAGACAATATTCTAGCTTAGAGCGGACAAAAAATGCATAATATAAGCTTTTGAGTGTAGTTGTTTTACTTTTATTCGTAGATTTCTGTAATGCCGATATTCTGTACAAGAGACAATGTTAATCAGAAGTTACCTCACAGTCTCTCAAAGTTGCTGTGAACAGGGCACCACAAAATTAGAAATAATTTTAAAGTCTTAATGATTATGAAATAAATTTATTGAATATTATCATTTTTCATGAGAGATTAACGAGTCATTTTGATTCATAATTCATTATGGGGTGGATGTTGGATGATTGCATATCCCCGCATTAGATATTTCCGAATCTCGTCGCCAGATGGCAGATCTCCCGCGTCCGTCGGCCGGAATTAGTCGCGGCGTCGCGCAAACCGGATGTGATGGTGCATGAAATGCTCCCGACTAATCCTCGCCACTACCACTAAAATTATTCAATTTGGAATGCAAATCCTAAAACACTTTACCGAATTGCTGTACGCACAGCGCGCCATCTTCCCGGAATCTCTTAAAGGAGTTACGGGATAGAGTTTTATAATTTACTGGTCATTATCTGGTTACAGATAATGCTGCTCTACTTCTGCAATTTACTGTTGCAGGACGAATGCAAGCGAGCTAGTGGAACTACTCCCCGATGTACAGCGTTTTATTCGTTTTACCAACACTTATCACTGCTATTTACGTGCAAGAGAGGCTAAATCTACCCATCTGCTTATCGCTGCAATTACTGGCTAAGAAGATCTGCATCGTCTTACGGACAAGCATACAAATGAATCCGACACCACAACGAGAACAAGATATCCCAGCTGGTTTTAAATTGAGTATTGTACCTCAAAAAGACATTGGAATTTTGATAGTTCAATGCAAATCATTTCAAAATATTTATTTTACTATTATATATTTATATTAAAGAATTTTGAAAAATACATTTTTCAAATTATACCGACAACGGCTGAAATGCATCTACCATTATTCAGATTAAGATATTTTTTTTTAAAGAGCTGAACATAACGTGAATCTAAATCCTGGATAGACCAGACTCACTCTGCAAGAGTTAAGGGGATCGTATACGCTTTCCCAAATGAACGAAAAGAGGCTCTAATCGCATTCATACATGCTCTTCTTCTCTTCATACTTGGAAACTCTCTCTCTCTCTTTAAGCACCCTACCAACCACATCTAGCCATTTACATACTGGTCGGCCACGTAATCGAAAACCCTCAACTTCACCAAGATATATACGCTTAACCAAGCCGTTCACTCGCCATTCTCTCCACATGCCCAAACCATCTCAACTGACTCACACCAACTCTCTTAATCACATTGTTCCTAACCATACATTCTTCATACACAAATTATTCCTCACGCGATCCCATCTGGCATACCCACATACACCACGTAAATACCTCATTTCCATGGCAGTCATTCTCTTTTTATGCTTCCCCGTCCATGCCCAGCATTCGTTTCCATACATCAAAGCAGGCACTAACACTCCATTATATGTATACACTTAACCGAGCATCCCTTGATACGTTAACGTTTCGTGCAAACGTACCCAGAACACCCATTACCTTACATCCCGCACTCACTCGCCTTTCTATCTCTCGATCAATTCGACCATCCCTCATTGTTATCATAGTTAAACAACTTGATATTATGTCTGCAACTTTTTATTTTTTCAATATCATTGTTCATATATCTGTGGTAAAGCTCTAAAATTGTTGATTTTTGGTTAATTTTGAGGTTAATTTTTCGAATAAAGAATAAATATTTTAAACAGAAGACTAACAACCGACCTAGCAACTGGACATGGCGCGGATCAGAGTTCCTATACTCTGGAAGACACACTAGTCAGCAATCAGAAACATAAATAATAAAAATTGTTTATGATCTAATGAACTTCTCAACTTGTCAATGAAAATGTATGTTAGATAACTATTTTCAATACATACATTTATGAATTTGGATTCAGTGAAGATGTTTGTATGTTGTCTTACTTCCTAGAATTATCCAAATGTCATTAAATATGAAAGCAAATTTAGTTGAATTCCAAATCTCTTATAATTTTTACCTCTCGCTAAGAGAGGTATTGCATTCATGCTAAAAATCGCATATCCAGATTTTATTGAATAAGCACGTTTTAAGGTCCCTACAATCCGATTTTATCATTTTTACGATGATGTCTGTGTGTGTGTGTGTGTGTGGATGTGTGTGTGTATGTGTGTGTGTGTGTGTGGGATGTTGGAAGGACGGTTACTCAAAAACTATAAGACTTTAAATTTTTTTAACTACGTATTTCCCAATCGGACATTCATGGGAAGATCTGAAAAGGTTTTGGTAACAATTGGACAACCGGAAGTAGAAGATTCTTGAAAAAAAATCTTTTAAATAATATTTTTTGAAATTTTTTCTTGATAATATTAAAGAAAAATAAATTCTCTTTCTGATACATTTAAATATTTTACAATATATTCTACAGATTTAGAGATAGAAGAAATATAGTATGTCAAATAATCTGTTATAATAAATTTTACAGCCGAAAGAATGGCCATGGAAAATAGTTGAAAATTTAATTTGTTTGTAACTGACAGATAATGTCAGTGTCAGAAATCCGAAGACATTACTGAAGACTTTTTCTGGGAAGTACATACATTATATTATTTCTTAATGTATTAATAGAATTGGAAACATTTCGAAAAATTAGAAGAGGACAAAATTTCTTCATCAAAAATGAATTTAAAATTAAACAATCTAAATATATATGGAATAGATATATGCGTAAGTAGAATTTTTGGTGTAGAGTGTAGGTATACAAGAAATGTTAAATACAATAGGGAGCGAGCAGTCATATGATTTTGTTGGCCTTGACAAGCAGATATGGGGGCCCATGTCAGAATGATAGCTAGTAATTATGTATATAGATGTCAAATATCATAAATTCTCATTCTAAATTTAGTGATTTTCCAATTCCATGTGGAGCAGAATTAAATGTTAAATATCTAAGGCATACAAGTAAACTTTAAACTCCTGGTGATAAATTAACTACGTAAATTTAGAAAATCTTGAAATTTTTAATGAAAAATTCTAACATTTGACATCTATGTACATAATTACTAATTATCATTCTGAAACGGGCCCACACGTTTGCTTGTCAAGCCCAAAAATGTAACATTACCGTTCGCGCCCTATACTTATGTAACCAAAAAAAGGAAGTGGCGAGAGGTATTGTGCTGGCCACAACAGATTTTTTAATTCTGCAGTTTTCCTTTGCTGTGATTAAGTATGTATACGTGAAGCATGGTCTGCCCAATTTTATTTCGTAATTATTGCTCTGATTCTTTCTTGCATTTCTGTATGGGTTTTTGGCTGTGATATATTGCAGATTTCTTTCAAATTCAAGTAAAATTATGCAAAAAAATAAGAATTTATATCTACCATTTCGACAGGTACTAAATACTTAATATTGTCTATTGTAGAAATTTTGGATGAAAAAACGGAGAACTAAGCCGATTTGCAGACGTTAAAAATTTTAGAAGAATTTCATAAGAGTTTAAGTTACTAGTATCTTGTAAATCGCTCATCGGTAAAAATCGGGTAAATACCTACATGATATGAAAGAGAATTTCATGTTGAATTCAAATTTTCAAACCACGTTATGGTATCTTTAAGAGGATCAGAGTGGTGGATGTAAAAAACGAAAATTTAAACAGTTGTAAATAGTAAGTTTATTTTTGGCCTCTACCGTGGAGGTGCCGAAACCTAAACTGATAGAGGTCAAAAATAAACTTACCTCGAAACTTTCTATTTTGACTGAAATCTAGAAAATTTCAGTGCAAAAAGTTCTCACTAAATATATCAATGGAAAACGTTATTAATTGATGAACTCAAAACGTATAAAAGAAATACTGATTCAAATATTACTACACTGTTTATGTAATGTATATGTTAATTTTTTTGAAAAATTGAAAGAGATTACCATTTGTGGCAGAAGAGAATGCGTGTTTAACAAGACGTTATGCGGAATAATTTCGGTAGGCTGTTGCTAATTATAAAACAAACAGAATTGAAATAAACCCTCCGGAGTGTTTTAAAGTAAAATTAGTTTGGATGCGATGATTTGATGCTAACCGCGGTACATCATCAACCCCCCGCAGCTCGGAGAACGTTTATCAAAAACACGGTGGAGAAGATGGCGGGTCCCTTGAGTTCTGTTGAAATAGTCCATTAAAAAGGAAGATACTATTATTTATTGGTCTCTGCTCGTACATTAAATATAATATGCGCTAGCTGTATACGGACTATAATTCACCGAGCGAAGTTCCATTCCTCCAGTTTCATCATTCTAGTGTATTCAGCTATGCGGGGTATGTAGAGCCGATAACTCCGGCAACAAAGGCCGGTGAAATATGGTGGTCGCTCGCCAGCCTCCAAACCTTTTAGTCCGACAATCATTCTTCTAATCTCAATCTTGCTGAATACCTTCGCCTTGGACTCTACGCTTAATTTACTTCCAGATGTATCACCCATCAAATATTTTCTCAATCTTATTAATTTCACCATCGGGAATACCAAACGTCTTGCAACGTTCTTTATTACACAAATGTGTTTCCGTCCTGCTCCCGTTGCAACCAAACATGTAATTTTTCTGTTCTGGTTATGGATAAAAATATTTCACACAGGTTTATCCATTAGGTCTTATACTTGATTCACAATTTAAATTAATTTCGTATTAATCCATTGGGCGCTATTGATGCGAAAACGCAACAATATATATAAAAAAAACTGTTTATGCCAGAAAAATACCTTTAGGTTATATGAGTATTGTATTTAACATTTCTTGTACATACCAAAAATTCTAATTACATCTGTTCTTAATATTTAGATATTTTTTATATTTCTATATTCATTCTATGAGCAAATTTTCTTATTCTTCTAAATGATTGAGATTCTTCCAATTCATTGACGGGATTGGAGGTATTTCTGAAGGGTGTATGTAATATACCTATAATTTTAAATATTTAATTAATAAAACAATAAGAAATATTAAATGTCTTTCCCATAAAAAGCCTTCAGTAATGTCTTTCGATTTTCGACACTGACATTTATCTGTCATTATAATTTTTCAACTGGTTACCATGGAGTTGTTTGGGCTGTGATTTGTTAAAACAGATTATTTTACATAATATTATATTTTTATCTCTGAATCTACAAGAGTTATAATACAAGTTTTAAATGAATCGCATAGAGAATGTATGTTCTTTAATATTTGTAATAAAATAAATTTTTAAAAAATATTTTGAAGATTTTTTAAAGACATTACTACATCTGGTTGTTCAATTGTTACCAAAACCTATTCAACTCATCCCATTAATTAGATTGTGAAATTCATAGTTAAACAGGTCTTTAGTCTAATAGAATTTGAGAAATCGTACCTCCAACATCCACACACACACACACACACACACACACACACACACACACATACACACACACATCATTGTACAAGTATTAAATTCGGATTCTAGGGACCTTAAAATATGCTTAATCACTAAATTCTGGTTATGCGATTTTTAGCATGAATCCAATACGTGTCTTGGCGACAGATAATATTATTTGTTTATATAGATTTTATCACGATGAGCGTAGGAATGTTAATTTATATTTTATTGTTAAAAATATTTTCAATTGTAGGTTTCTCAAATTTTTTAAACTGGACAATTTCAGAGAATCTGAGAGGCTTGCATACTTTTTTAAACAAAATAATAAGTTTTTCCTTAAAATGGGTTTATTTACAAAAATTTAATAGAATATAATTGTAGTTTTTATTATATATTAAACATTATGTTATGTATTCAAAGAATAGTTACATTTGTTAAAACTTAATGTTGCGTTTTTGTATCAACATCGAAATCTGTTAGCATAAATAAAATAATAAGATTTTATGTATCATGCGTTTATTTGCCAATATATACAAAAATAACTAAATATCTTTAATTACAATGTAAAGATTTATTTTACTTATATTAACAGATTCCACAGTTTGATATGAAAACGCAATTTTTTTCCTAAAACTATGAAGAAAAAATGTTTAAAACCTAATTTTGCCTTAACTACAGTGTATTAAACTAATATTGACTAAAATTAATATGAAATAACTGTTAGATTATTGTTTTGTGCTTAATGGCTTAAAATAAGTGTTTTGTTAAGGATATTCAAGATTTTTTGAATTATAAATTTTCCAAGGAGGGTACGAAAAGAAATTAACTAATTATATCGGGTTTAAAAACTAATAGAGGGGTGGCACGGGAAAAAGTTTGGGAAAGACTGGCCTAGGAAATCCCATTAAATTATAAATAATTTACCGAATGAAGTGGGTTTATTTGAACAATATTTCTGTTTTATCAGAAGTTAATATTTTCATCGCTTATAAAAAAATTCAAACAAAAATTAGAAATTATTTACACGTGTAAAAAATTGCAAATTATTTTACTCGTTTCGCAAATAAAAATTTACTTCAATGTTTGAATTTCAAATTATAACGCTTGGAACCAATTAAAAACTGTTTGTATATCATTGAAATGAAAATTTGTAACAATTTAGTAAAATAGTTAACATGCACCAATCTAATTAAACGAATATTTTATTGCTTCCAATTATCAAATATTTTAGTGAAATCCAATTTAAAATGTTCTGTAAAGTTTAACAAATTGAAAATATTTCAAACTCTTGTCCGTTTCATTTCTTGCAAAATTAAATTCTGCGCATAGTAAAAATAAAATTAATGAAAGGCATTTGAAATATCTGTATTATCAAGTAAATATTTAGAATTACAAAATTTGTCTTTTACTTTTTGTAAAATTCTTTAGATATTTTTCCAATAGCCAATGTCATTTTCGGAGTAAACTGTTTCATATTTCAAATATTTGTCGAAAAATAGACTCGAATTCTTGGAAGAAGAAAACAGAATTTGATGCAACATACGAGTATTGAATATAACATAATATTCAGTTCATGATTTTATTCGTACTCTTTTTTATAACATTTATATATAAATGTATATTTTGGTTCACGAAAAATGACTATTCTAGGTCATTTATAGGCAGTCTGACATAATATTACTTGCATTTCGTATGCAAACATATGACTTCACAAAAACTGTGGAATAATAGTTGGATTACTGGATCACTGGGTAAATATTAGTACAGAGGACAGTGTAGTAGATAATTAGATAATGTAACTCTACGACATACGACATTATAATTTGTAGCATGTTAGAAAGTAACGTTACCATATTCTTTCTTCGAACAAGTGAACTTGAATAGTCATCTTTCGTGAACCCAACTATACTGAAGTTCTACTTTTTATCACGAATATAGAATTTAGTTGCCGTGGCCATAGGGCCGCGAAAAATAAACCATATGCGTGATAAAAAGAAACTTCAGTGCCGAGGTGTTTATTTAATTTTATTTGAAATCGAAAATTTATGAAAATGAAAGGAATATTTTATTTTATTGACAAATCTGTCAATTGGTGTCAATCAAACAAACGAACTTAGTTCTGCGTTGAAATCTTCCAGCCGATGTTATCGTAATGAATACTCGAGATTATATGTGTTATCTCAAACTTTTTCATCGGAATTATTTAATTCGTTATTCGTGCACACATTTTTTGCCATTTTACGACAACACTGCCGTTCCAAGAAAACATCGCATTTAGTTATCAGTAGAAAGTTTCTAAATATTTAGCTAATTTATATAAGACTGAATCGTTATATATTATAATTGTTTCGTATAGTGCGAGTCAACGTAAAATAATATATTGGATTAGAACAAAGAAAATGACTAACTAAGTAAAAGAGATTAAAATAAATTATTGTCGCTGTATATTGTAAGAATCTGATGTGACCAACACTAGATCTCTCGCAATTTAATTTTTATTAATTTAAATACATACATATGGGGTCTCGTTGTCACGTGCCTGATGTCTGGTTGCGAATATGGGGACCCCTGTGGTGTACTCTCCACACCAGTAATTAGTGCCCGTGAGGTGACGGTTGGTAAACGCCCGTACGATACAAATATGTCATCATCATTACCGAAATCTGTATACAAAGCAGATTAGCTAGAAATTATCTATATTAAGTTCCTTTCCATATAATTTTCGTTTTAAAACGTTACTATTATTAATTTAAAATTATGTATATTAAGTTTATTTACTTATAACTATTGTCCTATTTACAATTTTCTTTTTAAAACGTTACCGTTATTAATTTGAAATGGTTATTTTTTTGACAGTTACATTTATCTGTCAGTTACACCCATTTGAGCTGAAGCGTGTAACCATGGAGTTGTGTTTAAAGCATACGAGATATAATTTTTATATTACTTTATAAATTTATCCATAAAATATATAGAAAAATTATTAATGCAAACCTGTAGAAAATGGAATAATTTTTAGTTTTTATAATAATAAATTGCGAAAAAATAGCATGTAATGTAAAGGTATTTTTTGAAGAAAAACTATTTTGAGCGTCAAGTAAACTGCCATTTCCGGTTATCCGATTGACCTCAAAATCTAATGGCCTCTTTCCATAAAAGAATAAGGTAGAAATATATGGTTTTAAAATTTTCTGAATGACAGTATTTGAGTTAGAGCGCCCAGAAGATCCACACACACACACACGTACGCACGCACACACATACACACACACACACACACACACACACATCGTGAAAATTGTGAAAATCAGATTGTAGGGATTTTAAATCGTGGTCATTCACCAAAATCTCGATATTTTTAGCACAGCACAATCCCTATACCTCCCTTACCAAGGGTAGCGGGAGGTAAAAAGCAAGATGTTTTTTAGTCAGGGGGATCCAGAAAATATTTCTCACAGGAGCACAGGAGCCACTACTTCGTATATAGATATATGTATAACGATTATGTGTTGTACAAATTACCTCATTTATTCAATATAGCTGTAAAAATGGATTATTATTGTTTTTCTGTCTCAAAATATGCTACCAATGTATTCAAATTAACACGAAAATATTACAAAATTTTATTATTTTATTCAGACACCGATTTTAATCAAAAATCAAAGTAAACAAACGTCAAATTGCCATTCGTAAGTCTTACCACCAGGAGCATAAAAAAGAAAAATATATTTAAAAAATTCTCACCGAATAAAGTTTTATTAGTGTTTTATTTCATAACGTACATATGTACCTACTAAGTTTAAATTTAATTGTGAAAATTTTAAAATAATTCATAATTTCCGAAAACATTTCGTATGTTTAGGGATTTTTAGTTTTAGTTGATGACATAAATCGGGTGATTCGTGGAACGACCATATCAATGTCTAAATAGCAAAATGTAATTTGAAGAGGTTCACTGCTAATACGTGTATCATTAATAACTAATTGTATCCCCTGTTGAATTGATCGAAAATGACATTAGCAATACTCAATTATAATAAATAAATTAATAACCATCCTAGCACTGTGTTTTAATTGCTGACCCATTTAAATAATAAGATAATGCAATCGCTGAACATATTCAACGTGTGCTGCTGCTCTCCACATAATATCCTAGTAATTAAATTGACGATCACATGACCGTGGCTCGTTTAATTTATAATGCGACTAGTTTTATCACTAATTAAACCATGGACTTTGATTTAGTACATCAGCAACACCAGGGACATTCGAATGCATTGCCTGCGATATTGATGGCAATTGTATTGCAACACAAAACTGCTGAATATCAGATTTACTACGCAGCATTATATCACCGGTCATTCTGCCACTGTTTCCAGGACACAGAATTAATAATTGCTAATATTAAATAATATTTAAAAGCTATACATATTTTTAAATAAACCTGAAAGCCCTGAGGCAAAGGTGAGGATGTTGGGATGTAGGGTAAGACACGGAAAGATAGGGCAAGAATTGAAGGATAAGAGAAATTGGCTCGTGGGATAGAAGTTTCTAGATAGATACAAGAGAGATGATTACATTGGTTTGAACATATCACGAGGAGAGATGAAGAATATATTAAAAGAAGAATGAATAGCTTAGCAGTAGAAGGTAGAGGAAGATCAAAGATAAGAGACTTGAGAGAAAAAAAAATGAATGAGGACGACACGCAAAACAGAAATGAGTGGAAGAAGAAAATAAAAAATAGCGATAACTAATGAATGGGAAAAGCTAAAGAAGAAGATGTGAATGTCAAGTGCAATTTGCATAGTTTGTTTATGAAATAATTTTACTGGAAATATAGGATCTTTTGCAAGAAAATTTATGTATGGAATTTGTTCATAGTTACATGATATTGACGGAAGGTAATGTACTGGCCACATCAATTTTTACCTTCCGCCACCTTTAGGTAAGGAAGGTATTGTCTTTGGTCAAAAAATTCAATGATGAGTTTTTACTGAATAAGCATGTTTTAGGGTCCCTATAATACGATTTTACCATTTTCACGATGATGTCTGTATGTATGTGTGCCTGTGTGTCTGTGTGTCTATGTGACAAAAGTTCCGAATCCCATAACTTCAATACCACGATTCCAAAAATTATAATTTTTTCGTATTCCTCAAGTTTACATCCAGAAGAACAAGTGATTAGATTTTGGTTATAATTGGTGAACCGGAAGTAGCCTCATTTGAAGATTTAACAGTTAAATTTGATTTATTGACATTCAACGTTATTATAACTTAAAGGATTTATTATTCTCTATACGATTTTATTACATTTTATACTTCATATTCAATAGATACAGAGTTAAAGAATTTTAAAGAAATTAAATTTTATAATTCAGCCAGCTATGCTAAACATGGAAACTATTACTATATTCATATAAATCAAATTGACAGATGTCATTATCAATAAAAAGTAAATTAATGTGACAGAGATGAGGATGTTGAAGTAGATGGTGGGGAAAACACGGAAAGATACGGTAAGAAAATAACTAAGTTTCTAGAAAGATAAAAGAAAGACGATTACATTGGTTTGAACATGTCATGAGGAGAAATGAAAATTATATTGGAACAAGAATGAATAGTTTAGTAATAGGATGTTGAAGATCAGAGGAATACCAAAGATAAGATGGAAGGACTGTATTGCGGAAGACTTGAGAGAAAAGGAACTGAATGATAACGACACGCAAAAATAGGGACCCCTAACGAATGGGAAAAGCTAAAGAAGAAGAAGATGTCAGTGTCAAGTGCAATTTGAATAGTTTGTGTATGAAATAATTTTAGTGGAAATTTAGAATCTTTTGCAAGAAAAATTATGTATGGAATTTATATATTATATACAGGATTGACGGAAGGTATTGTGCTGGCCACAACAGATTTTTTATTTTATAATTTACAGCAGAAAGGACAGAATCGAAGACAAATCCGCGGACAAAAATCAGCAAGGACACAAGTCATGTTTCAGGGACGAATGGCCACCTTATTTTATACTTCATTCAAAGCTTCTCCTGTAAAATATAGTTTTCAAAATAACCGATTTATTGTTTTCGTGACGAAACACATACCTGCAGGATCTATTTAATAAGTTGTTCTTGAAAGTATACCATACCTTATACGGTTGTTGGTTCCGATGATGCGACTTTAATTAAACGAAAACAAGCCTACAATATAGGCTTAGATTTTGTTGGACAAAGTTTGTTTTAATTGGTACAGTGATGTATTCCAATATCTGATGTAATATAAATCAAATATGTCTTGCCATCAAAATTAATATAGCAGCGTTATGTAATTATACAGAAAGCTTTTGGTAGGCGTAGTAAAATATTGATGTATTATGTATGAAAATCGCTGTTGAAATAGGAAATAAATGAAGCAATAATTCCTTGGCTGGTGATGTTATAATGAAGGTTATTGATTTTTACGTTTCGAATTTTGCTTGTCGACTTCGGAGACGGTCGCCATTAATCAACTAATATACAGTTTTATTTATGTTCACGTCATGTTCTGTAGGAGTAGTATTTGGCAATCAACCACTCGCCTTGTTGCCAAATTGTCGGCTTACAATTTGCCAGTTATAATTTTTAAGGAGGGATTTCAATTTTAGAAACAATGTATCGTTTAATTAAATTTATATTCACTGGAAATAATTCCTAATTTATGTACAGCACAAACTTAACGGAGCTAAATTTTGAATTATAATTACAACTTTACTTAAAATTATATCATTTTACACACACTGGTATTGGAAATGTGAACCCTTTATCCACACATGTTAAAAAAATTATATCCTTATAGTAGACAAGGTTTTTTTTTTCCTGAGTATACAGGATGTTTGGCGTAAGTCCGGCACCACGAATATTTCGTTTATTGTGAGAGATACAAAAAAATGTTAATAAGCAAAGTTAAACTAGATAAAGGGGCTCATAAGATGATCATAGCAGAAATTTTGTATCACTTCCGGTTTTAGCGAAAATGGGTACAACTTTAAATCTAGCATAGGGAATCGGTATTTTTATATTTTTTTTCAGAATATATATAAAATTAGCTTCACAATGATACCAAATTATCATAGTTTTACTTTAACCATTTCAAAATGGCGACCATTTATTCTTAAAATATGTATAAATAAAATTCCATACAAAATAAAACATAGCAAGCTATGAAAACTGTTACAAATACGTAACTTTCTGAAATAATAAAGGAAAAATGATCAGAATTAACTTGTAGTACAAAACTGCTTTTTATTTTATAAGGTACAAAGAATGTCATCTGTCAATCAATCTTAAAACAATATAACAATTGAACTAATACATGTTGACTATGTGAAAATTAATATTTGAATTCTTCAACACTTCCTCCCAAATATTACATTTTCATCTTCTCATCAATTGAGTTTTTAGAATTTAAACCCAAACGATCACGAAGTTTCTCGAAACGAACACGTGGCAGTGGTTTCGTCATTATGTCAGCTATTTGATTTTCACCTTCCAAATGTAGAATGTTCAAAGCCTTTTCCAAATATTTTTCTCGTACAAAATAATGTCGAATTTCTATGTGTTTGGAACGCTTATGAAATTCTGGGTTTTTAATTAACTTGACTGCACTAGCGTTGTCTACGTATAAAGTTGGTACTTCTCGTAGTTTTGAAATTTCGTTCAACATTCTGGACAGCCAAATTACTTCCTTTGTTCCCTCGCTTGCAGCTATAAATTCGGCTTCGGTCGTTGATAAAACTACAGTTCTCTGTTTTTGACTTAGCCAACTGATTGCTGCTCCACTATATTTACATATCACACCTGAAGTTGACCTTTTAGTTTTTGCATCACCAGCGAAATCCGCGTCCGTGTAGGTTTCCAATTTACCAGTTTTATAACCAGCTTGATACAACAGTCCATGATTCGCTGTTCCTCGTAGGTATTTAAAAATCCTCTTGACTGAATCCCAATTTGCTTTTGTTGGTTGGTCTAAATTCTCAGATACTTTACTTACTGCAAAAGCAATATCTGGTCTTGTAGTTGTCATTAGGTACATTAAACTACCCACAGCCTCTCGATAAGGTGCTTCAGTAGGAACTTCATTTTCTTCAGGTATAGCTTCTTCTTTAATTATAGGTACAGAAACTTTGTTTGATTCACTCATTCTGAAACGCTCCAAAATCTTTATTGTATAGTAATGCTGATGTACGAAAATTGAACCGTTTGCTTCTCGCTCAATCTGCATACCTAAAAAACAATCCAGAGAACCTAGAGTGATATTGAATTCTTGTTGAAGTTCTCGAAGAAAATCATCAATCATTTTATCATCAGTTCCTGCCACAAGGCCATCATCCACATAAATTACAACTAGTAATTTATGCCCATTTTGTTCACGTATAAACAAACATGGATCAGAACTGCTAACTTTTAGTCCAAATTTCTTTAAAAAATGTACGAATCTTGCATTCCAACATCTCGGTGCTTGTTTTAGCCCGTATAAACTTCGCTTTAATTTACATACTCGATCTGTTCCATCCTGAAAACCATCCGGTTGTCGCATATAAACTTCTTCCTCCAGTTCGCCGTACAAAAAGGCCGTTTTGACGTCAAACTGTCGAAGTTTAAGACTCTCATTTGCAGCAACACTCAAAACTGTCCTTACAGTGTCAAATCTTGCTACAGGGCTAAACGTTTCGTCGTAATCTATTCCTGATTTCTGTACGTACCCTTTTGCAACAAGTCTGGCTTTGTACTTATCAATAGTACCATCAGCTTTTGTCTTCACTCTAAAAACCCATCGATTTTCAATTAATTTCTTATCTCTTGGTAAGTCTACTAGTTCCCATACATTATTATCGTATAATGATTTCATTTCTTCTTCCATAGCAGCTTGCCAATGTTTTCCATTTTTAGAAATTATAGCGTCCTTGTAAGAAATCGGATTTTTATTATCTGCTGTAGTTACCATTGCGTAATCATTGAGATATATTGGATGTCTAATTTTTCTTCGGTCACGTAAACAGATGTTATCGTTTCTTGATACAATACGAGTGCTATCTATTTCTTCTGTTGATTGTCCAATTTCAACATCATGATTAGGTTTTTTAGATACCGGAAGAGTCAATTCTGCTACATTCCTGGAATGACAAATTTTCTCGGGTACAAACTGAACATCCCGACTTAATATTACCTTATTTCTAGATGGCACATAAACACGATAGCCATCCTTGTCACCACAATAACCTACCAAAATTCCTTTGACACTTTTTCGGTCCCATTTTTGTCGACTCTGTGTCGGAACATGTACATAACATTCCAAACCAAAGATTCTCAAATGATTTATTTCAGCTGACTCCTTGTTATGCCAAAGCTCATATGGACTTTTATCATTTACCGTGGATGGTCCTGTACGATTCAATATGTAGGAGGCTGTATTTACTGCTTCTGCCCACAGTTTTATTGGTAAATCTTTCGCATGTAACATTGTCCTAGCACACTCGACCAAAGTTCGATTCTCTCTTTCGGCCGCACCATTTTGTTCCGGCGTATATGGCATTGAAAATCTTATTTCAATTCCACGTTCCTCTAAGATTTTTCGAACTGACGCATTATTAAATTCTTTACCTCTATCTGACAAAAATTGTTTCACTTTGTGCCCCGCTTGATCAACCTCTGCCAAGAACTGCTTCAATTTATCTACTACTTCATTCTTTTGTTCTAAGAAGAATACTCGCCTAAATTTAGTGAAGTCGTCCTTGAAGCAGACAAAGTAGCGTGCACCACCCAATGATTTTTCTGTCATAGGTCCACAAACATCAGCGTTGATTAACTCACCTGGTGTTGTGGCTCGATTTTTCCTTGTGCCAAAACTTCTTCTGTGCTGTTTACCAAACATACAACCTTCGCAAAACTCTTCATTATCAGCCTTTACTTCAATGCCACGTTGTTTCATCACCTTTAAGACATGACGTTTACTTTGGTGTCCCAGTCTTTCGTGATACAACTGTAAAGTATCTATAGTATTAACTAAATACAAATTTTTCGAAGTACCTGATAATTTTGCTTTCATATTTAAAATTGTCAAACCGTCAATCAAATAACCTGTCAAAAATATTTTTCCATTTTTCGTGCACTGTGTTCCTTTAATATTTGTATGCCACTCATACCCTTTATACAGTGAGACAGACTGTGAAAATAGATTTGCACCAATTTCTGGAACGTACCAAGCATCTTCTAAATGATGACTTGTCCATTTTCCATTAACTTCCATCTCCACATTGATGACACCATGACCAATTGCCTTTATTTTTCGACCATCTGCTATTTCCACATCTCTTGGAATTCCAAAATCGAAAAACTTTGAAAAATATTCTCTATTTGGTGTCATGTGTGCCGTAGCACCACTGTCATTTATCCAACAATCACTCTTTACTTTTCTAAAATCACACAACAATGCAGAACTTACGAATGCGGAACCTTCCTTATCATTTTCATTATTCCCACTTGCAACTTTTACAGATTTATTCCATTTCGCAGTCCAACAGTTTTTCTGATAGTGCCCAAATTTTTGACATTTATGACATTTTATTTTACTTAGATCCTTTTTGTAATGTTTAACCTTTTTACTTGAATTATTGATTTCCTTTGATACAAATGCTGTAGAAGAATCCTTTCTGACAGAATCATGCATTTCAACCATACGCAGACGTTCGATCAACTGATCCATCGTTCTGTCTTTTAATGCCGTTGCTTCCCATACTTGCCTGAAATTATTATATTCAACTGGCAATGTAGACGTAATACGTAACAGCAGTAACTGTTCTGGTAGTACTACATCGTACTGTCTTTTCATTTCATCGCTTAATTCATGAAAATCCCTTTGCATGACAGATATGTGCTCTAAAATTTCAACATTTGAATCTATCTTTGAAGTAAAAAATTTCTCTGCTAGCCTATCAAGCCTATGACCTGAACTTTGTTCATATATAGTCATTAAACGTTGCCATGCATCTCTGGATGATTTAACCACACCCAACATATTATATACATCGTCTGATAACGCGTTTGTAATTAATAACTGAGCATGTGCATCGTTCCTCTCAAAATCAGCTTGTTTCTTCTTATGCGCTTCCAACGCATCACCTACTGCGCCTTCAGGAATATCTGGTCGAACTACATCTCCAACCACAATGTCTTGAAGTCCATGGCATTTCAACAGCAAAGACATTTGATGTTTCCATTTTGTCCAATTCCCTGCGCTTGAAAGTTTATCGATCTGAATCTTTATGTCAGCCATGTCGTAAACCAATAACAAGCAGTTATTTACAATTTAAACAACTAGAAAAATAAATCATAAAAAATCTACCAATTTACAAATCCTGCTCACTCCCTTTATTCATAAGCATACTGAGCCCATAACCTGTTACAAATACGTAACTTTCTGAAATAATAAAGGAAAAATGATCAGAATTAACTTGTAGTACAAAACTGCTTTTTATTTTATAAGGTACAAAGAATGTCATCTGTCAATCAATCTTAAAACAATATAACAATTGAACTAATACATGTTGACTATGTGAAAATTAATATTTGAATTCTTCAACAAAAACAATTTTATTATCTTATAACAAAAGAAAAGAATTTACCTACATTTGTGATAGTGACAATTTCCTGTAATAATTAATAACTATGGCTCAAGTGAATTACACAAATGAAGAAATGGTTGATATGTTTTTAATATTCGGATAATGTCAAAGATATTCTGTTAGAGCGACTGTTAGAGAAATTAATGAGAATATCCTAGAAAATGTAATGAAAGAGTTTTATTACGTATAAGAAAATGTATAGAAAATAACGGCGGCCATATTGAGCATTTGTAGTTTTTCACATTTACTGTTTCTGTTTTGGTATCGTTGTCAACATGCTAAAAAATAAAAAAATAATACCTCACGACTAATTTTTTTTAATGTCTTCTTTTCTTTTAATATAAGGTAATAAAATTGTTTTCATAGCTTGCTATGTTTTATTTTGTATGGAATTTTATTAATACATATTTTGAGAATAGATCGTTGCCATTTTGAAATGGTGAAAGTAAAACTATGATAATTTGGTATCATTGTGAAGCAAATTTTATGTACATTCTGAAAAAAAAAATATAAAAATACCGATTCCCTATGCTAGTTTTAAAGTTGTACCCATTTCCGCTAAAACCGGAAGTGACACAAAATTTCTGCTATGATTATCGTATGAGCCCCTTTGTCTAGTTTAACTTTGCTTATTAACATTTTTTTGTATCTCTCAAAATAAACGAAATATTCGTGGTGCCGGACTTACGCCAAACATCCTGTATATAGCTGATGAAAGTATGCGATTTCATCTGCTAAAGTTGTAAAAAATTTGGAATTGATTCGTTTTCAAAATGACATATTTAAGGGTGAAATTTACCATTTTTACTTTCCATCACCTTTTCGGTAAGGAAGATATTGTCTTTGTTCAAAAAATTCAATGGTGAGTTTTTAATGAATAAGCATGTTTTGGGTTTCCTAGAATATGAATTTACTATTTTTACGATTATGTTTGTATGTGTGTACGTGTATGTCTGACGATAACTCCAATACTACAATTCCAAAAACTACATTTTTTTCTTATTCCTCATTCTTATAAATGTTCATATTCAATATATTTAGAGATACAAATTTATAAACAAATAAATTTTCATAAATCTTATAATCTTTACTGCGTCAGAATGGATACAGTTTCTATAATTTAATATTACTAATCAACAGATGTCAGTGTTAAGTACAATTTACATAGTATGTATGTTCATTACTTTTACTGAAAATATAAGAAACTTTCTCTGTGGAATTTATATAAAATACATAGAAATGACGGAAGGTATTGTGCTGGCCACAACAGATTTTTTTACTATTAGACATCCCGTACTTCAAAATAGTTTCAGAACCAAAACTTTCCTTTCGCGTTTGATTGAAATTCTATGTGTAAACACACTACTCGTATCTTCCGAGTGATATTTGTCTACTTTTCCATTTCTACGACTGTCCATCTTCACCTTCTTTGTGTTAAGTTCTGCGGTAATGATGATGGATGTTAGTTACCCGGAACCCGGACTATACTTCGGCTCCGGGCAGCTTCGTTGTCGTGTGCCCGCCGCACTGCCACTTTGTAAACACATACATCAAACACGTCGTGTCAAATTAGCGTTCGCTCACACCCGACCAGAGGAATTTTAAATTTGCACACAGACGCCTGATGGAATTGTGGAATGGATGCTTTGGGGACGCAGTATAGATTTATGGACGGCTTTCAATGTATCCATGCCAAATTTGATTTTGGTAAATATACACATTAGCCAAAAATTCAATAAGACAAATGATCGCATTGTCTCCTTTTAGAATTTGAATTAATTTTTATAATTCCGCAATTTAAAAATCTATTGCTCTACACATGGTACGTAGATTGAGTTTCGAAGTATATTTTGATTTAATATATCTTTTATTCCTGATATGGTATTGAGCAAAATACTGATCAAAATTGTTCAGCCATACATATCTTTTTATAATTCAGTTTCTGGCATAATTATATTTGATTTCATTATTCCATAAGTAATCTACTGTATAAATACGTTTACCAGTTTACCACCGCCGATAAAAGAGATTTTTCAAAAAGAAATTTAGACTTCTTTTTTCAACGAGTTAATATTAAAACCAAATTGTCCTGCTTATACTTCCACTAAACTGATAAAACATTATGAAACCAGCACCTAACTTAACTACAATATAACTATAGAGTTTCTTTGAGTTAATTATAAGTCACAAAAAAAAGAAATCAAGGTGTGACTGAAGAACAAAGCTCTTCGAAGACTTGCTAATAGTAAAAGTCAGTAAAGTAGGTAGTTTACAGACCAGTCCATTGTTTCCATGGTTAACTATATTCAAAATTTTCTCTTTCATAGATTAATGGCCAGTTGCACCGCTTATAGTTAAAGTCTTAATTGCAGGTTAACAAAAAAAGCGCGTATCGAAATTTTGACAGTAATATTTAACAATTCATTTGACATTTCGTTTCGATACGATATTGTTAATTTAACCAACAGTTAAAAATTAACTGTCAGCGGTGCAAGTGGTTATTAATGATATAAGTGGAAAATTAGAAATTTATACAAAAAAAATGTGTATTTTTGTAGACCTGAACTAGTTCTAACCTGAGTCTGAAAATAGTTACTTTAAACCCTTGTTATACAAATAACAAGTAGGGCCAGTAGAGAATCAAAAAAAGTCTAGTTCGCGATTTTCAACAGTTATACAAATTATTTTTTGCACGATCGTTTTTCGTTTTAATATCTACCGATAGGATTTCCAAGGCAGTAGGCTTTATTTACAAATTACTGATCGGTAAGTGAAGTATATAAAAACAAAGATTAAAGCTTTTTAAAAATGATAACCATAAAAATTTAAGATGTCAAAATAATTTTCAAATCTTTTAATTTTGTGCGTCGATCGTGCAAAAAAACGTAATAAGCATTGTGGTTAGCAAGTGTTCTTCTATCAGTGTCGGATGTATTGGAGATCATCCTCAACCGGTAGGAAGAACTTCGTGCCCTTAATATTTAAATAACTATTAAAGCTAAGGATACGCCATCAAAATTTATCACTTTTATTTAAATGCATCACTTAATATACTCACAAGTTGAAGTTTAACCGTGTTGTAATAGTTCATCACACTTACCTAAAACAAAAAAATAACGAATTAATATATTAGTTAAAAGTGTCACTGATTAGATTAAGTATTTGTTTCTTTTCAGAAAACATTTAATTAACGTTTTAAATCGTAAATATTTTTTGCTAGCATTTCCAGAAATAAATTCTAATACTATGCTTACTAATAACCAAATACTTAAAGCAAGGGTTGTTTCTTCCTGCATAGTTAAAATAAAAATAAGATAGGCAGCATTAAAAAATTGTGAAAATACCTATATAGAACAAGTTAAAGCACAATAATATAAAAATAATAGTAAAATGATCATTTATTATGTTCCTAAACTTAATTCAAGATTACAAAATCATAAATGAAATTGAATCAATTAATTGTTAACCATATCATTACGGTGGTGCAAATGTGTTGATTAAATGATACACTGTAAATTACTCTCCGTAGACTAATCCATGATTCATAAACCTCTTCTATCATTTCACGCGGTATTATGTATCAAACTGATTAGTTTATTAATGTAATGTATAAATAGTTGTGGTAATTATTCACTGTGGCATATCATGTTAAATCCACAAAGTAGGCTTTGCTTGCACCTTCATATCGTCAACATTTATTTATCAGATTCAACTGTAATCAATCTACGCCACCAGAGCGGCGCTGCCAGCAGAAACTGGTCTATCTCCCTGCTTGAGCAGAGTTTACATTTATAATTCATTTTACACAAACCCGGGCAGGTATTCTACTTCATTACTGATACGCAGCATTTTGTTTATATTTATACAAGTGAAACACGCTGCTTACAATTTCAACATTCAGAACGATTAAATAGAAACATATCGCGCTAAATACCTCATGTACTCGTAGAAAATAGATAATAGCTTGTACAAATATTCAAGTTATAATTAGTTGATGAAATACGTAGATAATTTTAGACAGACATGTTATTTCATATGCCTAAGATAACATCTGTCTCTTCATATTATTTCAAATTTTTAGATGATACTAATGAATAATTGGACAACCGGAAGTAGCAGATTCTTAAAAAAAATCTTCTACATATTATTTTTTGATAAATTTTGTTCTTGTTAGTAAAAGTAGAGTAAATTCTCTATGTGATACATATAAATACTTTATTATATCTTTTATAGATTTAGAGAAAAAGAAATATAACGTATATAGAATCTGTTGTAATAAACCCCACAGTACGAATAATGTCATGGAAACCAATTGAAAAATGAAAAAGTTTGGAATTGACAGATAAATATCAGTGACATTACTGAAATTTTTTTGTGGGAAGTACATACATTATATTATTTCTTATTATATTCATAGTTAAATATTTAAAATTATAGGTATAGTACATATAGCCTTCAAAAATACTGTCAAACCCGACATTAATTGGAAACATTTCGAAAAATTAGAAGAGTAGGACAAAATTTCTTCATAGAATGAATTTAAAATTTAAAAATCTAAATATAAAGAATAGATGTAAGTAGAATTTTTGGTGTACAGTGTAGGTATACAAGAAATGTTAAATTCAATAGGGCGCGAGCAGTCATTTGACGTTTTTGGCCTTGCTATACGTTGGACTTGTATTTAGGCTGTTGAATTTATTTCTTGCGGTAATGATTCCATATTATATTTCCTAAAACGGGTAGAAAATGTTTTGTACATTTGTATACTAGTGGGTACAATAGTAATAACAGCATAGTTTATTTTCTGTACTTAGAGTCTCTATAGCTCTCGAGTTTAGAGAACTGGCGAAGAAATTCCGAGAAAATACATAGTTTTACCCGTGAAAGACTGTGAAAAACATGTATGTGAATAACTTATTATAAGAACATGGAGTGGTGGAATAAATACGGTAAGGAATAATTGTATATCTATTAAAGTAAGGTATAATGGCTGTAAGTAAGGAAGATATTGTGTTTGGTCAAAAAATTCGATATTGAGTTTTTAATGAATAAGCACGTTTTAGAGTCTCTACAATACGAATTTACTGTTTTTACGATGGTGTCTGTGTGTGTGAGTGTGTATGTGAGTGTGTATGTGTGTGTGTATGTGAGTATGAATGTATGTCTGTGTGTGTGTATGTGACAAAAAATTCTCTTTGGTTATGATTTGTTATCCGGAAGTACCATAATTTGAAGATTTTAACAGTTTTTCTTGAAAAAACGCTGTTAAATATCATTTTTTGATCTTTTATATTATTATAAATAAAAGTATATGTTATTCTCTATTCGATTTAGTTACATTTTTTTCTTCATATTCAATGAATATAAAGATAAAGAATTATAAAGAAATAACTTGCAACCTAATGCTGCTAAAAGCTGCATCATGGAAACAGAATATTCAAATATTACTAATTGACAGATGTCAGTGTCAAATAAAATTTACATAATATATTTACGAAAAGATTTTACTGGATTTTACATTTCAATGCCCCGTTTGAGTACGATGGTCCTATCCTTCTATATATTATTTCTATACATTCAGAAATGCATTTGATTAAACCAGACGTAAAAAAAAGTAAAAAGGAGGTCGTTACAACGATGCAAGAGTGGGTGATCTGTGATCACAAGACCAAAAAGTAGCTTTCAAGTCGAAATTCAAAATTGCATATGCTTCACATAGCAGTAAACTGAAAAGAATTAGAGATTTTGTAATGGTTATTATTATTATAACCAACATTTTATTTTTCATGAAACACCTTAAATCCCCTATCAGTTTTTCTCAGGTATTATTTAATTCTCCATTTCCCATGGCCTCCCTACCGTCCAGCTGCTCGGCGACGCTGATGTGTGCAGGCAGTCGATAAGCACGTCACATCAAGCGGAAAACTACTCTTTCACAGTTTAGTCTTTTGACAGGATTCCGTTCATTGCGTCCGAGCGTCGCAGCATCACAGCGACTGTAGCGTAGGACGATGTATGTCGATACGGTGATTGGATTATGAACTTAGGGGAAATCATGGGGATGCCATTGTGGCATCACTGGGAAATTCATTTGCGAAGAATTACAGCTAACGCAGGAGGAAAAGTTGCAGGTTTGATAATGGGATATGATTTCTGGAATGTGGTGACTATTATAATTTTATTGGTGGTACAACTTAAATCGTAACTACCTAGGGGATTAATTTATAAATTTATTAATTAATAATATGTTAATACGGATAAATGTCAAAAATACGTGAATCATAATGAATTACAATTCAAATATTTATTTTTCTACAGTCTACATAGAAAGTAGCCATTTGCGCTCTCTTTTGTCAACACAAAATGTCACTTTGCCGCTCTAGCGCGACAAAGTAGAAAACAACGCTCGCTGTCCAAATTTCTAGCTATACAATGTTGAGAAATGTCACTTGTCTACATTCTTAATGGAAACGTTTAGTTAGGAACTAATAGCACTGTAGTGACACATTTACCACCTTTACAACTCAATCTGACATATAACTACTCTGTCGGTATATTACATAACCAAAAAAATGCCGCACTATTGTCAACATAAAATAGGGCATTCATTTACAAAAACGAAGGTATAAAATGTTTAGATTAGATTGAAGCAATAGGTCAAAAATAATGGGAAATAACGATAAATTAAAATTAAATATAAAAGACGTTTTTTCTTTTTATTAATCCTTATCAATTGAGTTGTAGTGTAAGTACAAAGTGTACATTTTATTATTTGTTGTTATGGTGGAGGACCCCACTGTGGCGACTGTAGAAAAAAATCTTCTGTGTGTTTCGAGCGGAAATGGATATTCTCGCAATCGACAATGTCCTATTTTGCGCTCTTAATACACAAATAGCTATTTATTATACTTGCATATATCTTGAATTTATTCAATTTCTCGATTTGCCGATATATAATTTTACTTAATTAGAAGTGTACGATAGCGAAGTCTAGTTTTTATATTTGTTCGTTTTATTAGAAACAATTTTTCAATCGTTTTTTTCTAAATCCGATATTAGTTTAGTTTTAAGTACGAACAAGTTTCGGAATTTGAGAGATTCTCAAAAAGAATTTGATAGAATTTAGACAGAGATTCGTTTTCAAATGGTTGCTAAGCAGGAAAACAAAATGTAACAATAGAGAATTTGTAGTTGCAGTACAAAAAACTAAAACTATTTTGGCTAGAAGAAAATCGTCAGGCTGGGCGGAAAAATTAAAGTTTATGAAAACGGTAGTGAATGCCACAATTCTTTATGCATCGGAAATTTGGCGACTTAACTTACTACATTGTTTATAAAAATGTCAACTTAATTATTTAAAATCAATTTTTCTTTGTGCAAGAAATACACCAAACTTTTTACTTAGACTTGAAACGGGTGTACCATCTAGCTGTAGATATATGCCGGCGGAAAACTATTGGAAAAAAATTACATTTATGGATGATGAAAAACTCACAAAAATAATTTTTAATAGGTTAGTGGAACTAGATAAATTAAAATCAAATAAAATTATTTATAACAGAGGCTTCCCAAATCAAACATATAGGCCCGTACTACGATCACGGTTTTAACTAAAACGCTGTCTTAAAAAATGTCAAATTCAAATTTCAACATTTAATTTTGCACGTATGTTTAAAGATCGATTTTTTAAAAAATATTTGTTTGAATACAAACTATGTTCTGCTTTTAAATCATATTTTGATAAATTCGATATAATTTATTATTGTTATTAAATAATGATATCTGACACTTCTTAAAACAGCGTTTTAGTTAAAACCGTGATCGTAGTACGGGCCTTTATGTTTAAATTGGGTTTTAAGGAGTTGTGACACAGACAATATCTACACACAAATAATAGATATTTTGGATAAATATAAATCAATTCTTATAAACAAAGATATTGACCAGGCAAATCAATCAAATTTTAATCAGCCCTATAAATTATTGAATCCTAATGGGGAAACTGAAAATTATTTAAATTTCAATGTTTCTATCCACAAAACACGGATTATTATTCAAATGAGATTAATGCGTAAAAAAATATTAATAGTCAACTACAAAAATATTAAATACAAAATAGACTTAGAAAACGAATGTACACATTGCAATATCCACAAACCCGAGAACTTATATCATTTGTTCATAGAATGTCCCATTTATATATTTTTCAGAAATATTTATTTAAACTCTATAATGTCTGAAATTAATAACAATAACGAAATATATAAAATATTAGAAAACTTATCAATAATAAAGCTCAATAATATTTTCTATTACATAACTAACATTTTAAAAATTAGAAGTTTTATCTTAAATGAATGATATATTATATTGCAAATTTCCATTTATTAAAAGGCACTTTATTTTATTTTAAATAAACGATCAAATTTAGTTGGTAAATATGTGTATTTTGCTTTTATTGTTTGTTATTTAAACTACAATTTATTTTGTCATCATTCTTTGTTTATGTATATATGAATAAAAATATGGGTATGTACATTTTGTTTATTAATTTGAATATTTGTTTATTGTGCTGAATTGATGAATTAAATGTGATATGCTGTCACCAACATTGTGTAAAAAATTGTAAATCTTATATACAAAATAAATTATTATTATTAGTTGCTAATTAAAAACCTTGCGTTGTTGCAATTACCATTTAGGTACATTGGTCGCGTTCAGCCGGATAAGCAAAATAATTGAACGGTTCGCTAGAATCTAGCACCGATTCCGCGCTAGAAAAAAATAACTGGCGAGAAATATTTCGCTAAGTGAACTAGTTAGCAGCTGCATGCGTTAATTTTGGTTGCAACAAACGTTCAAGTATTAACTTCTATTTCAAAATAAAGTCAGCGTGCTTCCAATACTATATAAATAGATAAAACTGTTAGTTATTTCCTTACTTCACTTACGCGCTAAGTTTAATACATGAATACCGTTCAGTAGGCATCTGGCGCTAACAAATAGCGCTAATTTTTGCTAGTTAGCGCTATCCCGGCTTAACGCGAAATTGTAAGTATTTATATAATCTATGTAAGAAAAGTTTTCAAAAAACGTTACACCTCCTTCCTCAAATAGAAAGCAGTGTTGTAATAACTTGTCTATTTGATTTTGAACGATGTTAAATCTACTTCTGGTATTTTCAGACATTATTGTATACTTTTTCGCTAATAAATGCCAAAAAGTCTTCAATCAGTCGTGGTTAAGAAACATTTGAAGGATTATACTTTCAGTCTGTTTTCTATAAAATGTTGGCTGTTTAATGCTCTGCAGCATCTGGGGATTCGCTCTAGCTGGACCGCAGTCTATTTGGTTCCATTATTTCTTTTTAGAAATTTTAAATTATTCCTGACCAAAGTTCTACTAACAATCATTATTAAAATTCTAAATTGTTGAGTTAATTGGCGCGAAGACATTCTATCTTTGTTTTGTGCATTGTGAATGAGTCTGCTGATTCGATTTGGGGGCAAAAGTTCGGGTCGCCCACTTTTTGGTAATTTAATACCAACTACACCTTTTTTATATTCCTGTATATTTCGGTAAATACAGTAAACATTTTGAAAGATGTCCGATCAAGGTCATCTGTATCATGAACGAATTAACAAATTGGCATACATTTATTTCTTTCCTTTGCAAAGGCTATAAGCATGTGCGATAAGGATAGATATAACACGCTTGTCTTTCAAAAATTTATATTGTTTCGACTAAGCTAGGACATTCCACTTTAAAACGATGCTCGTTGTTGATAATACTTTCGCTGTAACGTAAGTTTATTTATTAATTCAGATACATTACCTTAATTCATAGCCGTACAAATAACGTTATTTGTGTCAGAATCACTGATACTGACATTGTGTCAGTATTTTATTTTTTCACATATTTGGTTTTACATTTGCTAATAACCGTACCAGTTGACTTATTTTTGAATTTTGAATGCTTTGACTGTAACATATATTTTTATAATAATAAAATAACAGTAGTATCTTATGTACCCTCATAAAAACTTAGCAAACGACACTACTGAATTTGTCATAATGCGCGGAGCAAAAATCTGAATTCATACAATTCGTAGACGACCTTGATCGGACATCTTTTAAAATTTTTACTGTAGTCGTCTGTCCAATATTTGGATCCCTAAAAATGTTAACAAATTCACGTTTCGGCTATCAGTGCATCTAACCTATAGAAAGATTTGTGTATTTCAAGTTTGTGTAACACATTTCAAAACTTTTTCTGGTTTTCTGGTATATTATAATATAACTTTTATGTATTTATTATGTCCAGTGACAACTAGATTAGATTTTATTTATTTATTTATTTATTTATTTATTTATTTATTTATTTATTTATTTATTTATTTATTTATTTATTTATTTATTTATTTATTTATTTATTTATTTATTTATTTATTTATTTATTTATTTATTTATTTATTTATTTATTTATTTATTTATTTATTTATTTATTTATTTATTTATTTATTTATTTATTTATTTATTTATTTATTTATTTATTTATTTATTTATTTATTTATTTATTTATTTATTTATTTATTTATTTATTTATTTATTTATTTATTTATTTATTTATTTAGTAATAAAATCTGGAGCGTAATTTTTTTATAAAAACGTTCATTAAACGTTAGTCGTTCACTTCAGGCCTCAACAGCAGGTAAGGTTTTATTTAATACGTTTCGTAATTTCCATAAAAATATATCATAATTCCCCTACGAAGTACGACCCACTCCCTTTTCCACTGTTTAAAACCTAGCGGTCGCAACATCTTCGGTGTGTATTAGTATTAGTAAAAATCGTGCAAATGTTTTAAGTAATAATTAAAAATTAATTTCACATTGTACAAGCTATACGTTACAAGTATAACGAACCTGAAGTACTGAAACGTTACATTAGGAATATTTTCTTCAACACATTCATTTAATAAAATAATTAATATAAATTTTCCGCATTTCATAATTTAATTTGTAATTTTGTTTATAAACGTACAACACGTTTGAGGAAGCTTTCCATTTGAAGAGTGAAATGAATAAATGTCGTATCTAGTGACAAAACACAAGTTGGGTATTTCGAGTTGGTGATGCGTACAGGTCCCTGGCGTTTGTTAGCCGCTGCACAAAAGGAAAACCGCACCAGTTTTATTTGCAATTACGGTAGTTACCTAACCAAACCGCAATCGTTTGATTCGTTTTCTTTTTTGCGCGCACACAAACGAACTCGCTTGCTTTGATGGTGCTTTCGATTATATCAGTTCATTTTTATAAAAGTATATTGCGCCGTTCACCACCGCAAAAGTTCATGAAATTTATGATGCAGTTATTGCAAAACGGTCTGCGAAATATGCTTCCTTTTTTTGTTGAATTTTCGGAATGCCCAACTGTCAGTTTTTCATTTGATGGTTTGCATTATAAGTTTGAGTTATTTTTTCTATTTATGCTATCTGCATTTTGTGTGGATTTATTGATTTTGTTGATAAATTCCGCGGCTGATAGAAATTGTACTTTTTTCGAATGAATTTTGAATGTAACGAAACTTTCATGTTTATTCATTTCCCCTTTCAACGGAAATGCCTGCACTATGGATTTTATCATTTCATCTACTGTTTTCGAATTCATCACTCTATGTACTTACTGCACATATGAAATTAGAAAAAGTTTCATTTTATGCTTTCGCGTATTCCACGTTTTTCTTTTTTTTTAATGAAAATATTATTTCAACTTGCACACGTTTATTTAACCTTTTACTTTATAAAACGAAATTCCAACACTTTTCATTAGATTGTTATTCAAGTATTAAGGTCAGTAAGTGCTTCCTACCGGTTGAGGATAAAACCGATACCAATAGAATAGCATTTATTGAATTTAATGTTTATTACATGTTTTGCACGATTGACGTACATAAATAGAAAAATAAGATTTGAAAATTATTTTCACATATTAAAAAATTTTAGTTGTCATTTTTAAAGTAAGCTTTGTTCGTTTTCACCTTCTGTCACCTTTAGGTAAGCAAGGTATTGTCGTCGACAGTGAGTTTCTAATGAATAAGCACGTTTTGGGGTCCCTAGAATACGAATTTACTATTTTTACGATGATGTCTGTATATGAGTGTGTGTGTGTGTGTGTGTGTGTGTGTCTGTGTGTATGTGCGTATGTGTATTACAAAAACCGATCGTGCAAAAACATATTAAGCCATTAAGCTTCAATCAATAAACTGACAGTTATTTCATATTAATTTTAGTCAGCATTAGTTTAATACCTAATAATTAAGACAAAATTGAGTTTAAAAAATATTTTTCTTCATAGTTTTGAAAAAAGTTAGTTGCCTTTTCGTATCGACAGAGGAATCTGTTGATATAAATAAAATAATAAAATTTTACGTATCATGCCTTTATTACATATAGATACAAAAATAGCTAAATACCTTTAAGTCAAATTATAAAAGCATTAAAATATAATAATTAGATGTTAATAAAAATATTTAAAACAGATAAAATGTATGGGAACATTACATTTTTGATACATATATTCCATTAATTTAGAAAATGCGAGGCCCGCCAACAAAATTGAAACTTGTAGTCGAAATTAAAACTGACATATTCTATATTTTTTTTTAAGAAAAAAAAAACTAAGAAAAAGCTTATTATTTTATAACAAGAAGTATTCAAGCGTGTCAGATACCCTTTTTTTCAAAAATTTGTAAAATCTATAATAGCCAATATTTTTTAATAAAAAATATAAATAAACATCTCTACACTCTTCTAAACAAAACCTAAAAAAACAAATTTTCAGAAAAAATGGTTAAACGAATAAAAACAAAGTTTATATAATGTTGCGTTTTCGTAACAACAGCGCCTAATGGTTAAGAATTCTCATACTCGAAGTTCCATACTAGTATCTATGTAAACTGCTAATTAGATTTCGATTTTAATTGGAAAACTAGTAATGTTATTTTCTCATATATTTCAGGATATCAGTTTAAAGTTTTATATAATAATGTAACGTTTATTTGTTTAATAAAACGTTTTTAAACGATAAATAACTAATATAAAATATTAAAATGATATTAAAAATAAATAACACTATGATTAAATAATTATAAACACTAATTTAAGACTAAGAATATTATTAAATGCTTAAACACCAAGATTATTTATTTAAACAATATTTATATCACTACATTTACTTATATAACTACATTTATTTATGTTCACAACACGTAGACTGTTTATTTAAATCACCCACTGTTCATTGCTCGTTGCTTCTATATATAAGACTATCTCTCCGCTGTCCTTTGGACGGTATTTATACAGCCCAGTGTCCATCTGGAACTTTCTGACTCGACCATCATCAAACACAAAGGATCACACCACCAGATGTAATTAACCAGTCTGAACGCGTACGGGTTTCCCCCGCCGGGGAAGATTACGTCATCGCTCGGGAATATTCTTCCAATAACGGCGCTCGTATACTCTTAAGTCAGGAGCGCACGGTACAATAAGTTGAACAAAAAACTTTTATTACCTCTAACGATTATAACCCTTTTTCACTTCACTTACTAATTTTAGTGATTCATTAATCAATTCGGAAATATTTATCAAAAAAGTTTCTAGCAAATATATAGGTACAATATCCAGGAACAGTTTTCAATTTAAAATTACATGTCATTGAATGAATCGATACTATGTATAAATCATTTTTAAGAAAAGATTATAACCACCAGTAATCAATTTAATACACAGAATAACAATTTGTTCCCTTGCTTTGAATTTTGTATCAATTGCTTTCCAAGTCTTATTAAAGTCAGTTCAGAATAAACTGGTTATTAATATTTTCTCTATCTTTTTTATACTCTTCTTTAATCCTTTCTGCGGTTCACTGCCAACGAAAGTAATTTTAATATCGGAATATGAAAACTCACAGTGGAATGTATTTTTAATATTTCAATATTCGCATGGAGCTCATATTTCCCTGCTGTGTCGCGGAACATTAGCTGCTCTAATTTTATCAGGAATAAAATGAAAATGAACAATGTGTAATTGAGTTATTGACGCCAATTATGTTTAATGAAATGTCACTACATGAAAAGTGAGGTTATATTGTCACTTTTGACGTTTATTACGTAATTATTGTCGTTATTATTTTACTAATTTTCAATATACCGTAAAATTAAACCCAGAGATGCTGTCTGTAATATTTAATGAGCATCAAGCATTTCATAAATACGTCACAAAAAATAATAATAAATAAAATTTGTACTTTCGTTTGTTTTACTCTAAAACCAAATGTAACCATATACAAACTTCTCTCTACACGTTCCAACCTTCGGGCTATTTTCTGCCGAATAAGATTCTTCAGCTGGCGCAGAGTTATAGGGCGTTTGTAAACCTATATCTTGAGATATCCCCATACAAAACTTACATGGCGTTAGATCGGGTAAGTGCGCCGACCACAGGATGTCACCATGAATCGAGTTGAGCTAAAAATCGCATATCCAGATTTAAGTGAATAGCTCGTTTTAAGGTCCCTAGAATCCGATTATAACATTTTTACGATGATGTGTGTGTGTGTGTGTGTGTGTGTGGATGTGGATGTGTGTGTGTGTGTGTGTGTGTGTGTGGATGTGTGTGTGTGTGTATGTGTTAGGATGTTGTAGATACTATTTCTCAAATTCTATGACTATATACCTGTGTAACAACGGATTCCTCGATATAACAGTAATGGGAAGAATTGAATAGGTAGTTTCTAAAAAAAAAAAAATTAATATTATTTTTGAAAATACATTTAATTTTTTTATTACATCTCCTATAATAATACAAAATAATCTGTTGTAATAAATCTCGTTGGCCAAAAAACAGTTGAGATATTTAAATGTTTG
This sequence comes from Harpalus rufipes, assembly GCA_951394225.1. Taxonomy (NCBI): domain Eukaryota; kingdom Metazoa; phylum Arthropoda; class Insecta; order Coleoptera; family Carabidae; genus Harpalus; species Harpalus rufipes. The sequence goes on from OX596283.1 coordinate 40,423,085, forward strand.
TAATTGACAGAAAAATACATTATGTCACTGTCAAAAATCAGTTATTTTGCTAACAATACTGGAAGATTAATCTGGGAGGTACGAGTATATTTAATATATCTTATTGTATTATTAATTAAATATGTATTTAAAATTATAGGTATATTAAAATTACATATATCCCTAAGAAATACTGCTAATACCATCAATGAATTTGAAGAATTTTGAACATATTAGAAGAGTAGAACAAAATTCCTCATAGAACGAAAGAAGAGATACAATTTCAATTATTTGTGTGTACAATAAATGTTAAATTCGTTACTTATAGGGCGCGAGCAGTCATGTGACTTTGTTAGCCTTGGCAAGCAGATATCGGGATCCGTGTCAGAATGACGACACAATTATCATAATTTTTCATTCAAAATTTCAAAATATTCTGATGTACGTTTTAAATGAAAAATTATGATACTTGACACCTATGTACATCATTACTAGCTGTCACATGATTGCTCACGCTCTATGCAGCATAAAATAAAAATGCCGAGAGGTATTGTGCTAGCCACAACAGATTTTTTTTTTGGGGATATCGCATCAGTGCGTAAAGAACGGTGGACACCACCTTCAAGATGTTTTGTTTAAAACTGCATGATTTAAAACTTTAAATTGTTCTTTCTTTATCCAAAATTAGATTTTGTCTATCAGCAATACATTTTATTTTACAGTGCAACTTCGGCATACGTCCATTTAAAATAAGTCCAACTTAATATACATCCTGTTTGTATGCGATAAATTTTGTTTAATGTAAAATATTTGTTTGGAATACGACTTGAATTTGATGAGTCACTACCCTTGTCTACCTCTTTCGATACACCACAAATGTCCGTCAGGTGAGCGTCAGTATGTTTGTTGCTACTATTCAGTTAGCAATCCGCGCTATAACTCAGAATTTGTACGTGATTTTGTATTATTGGAAAAGTTTGTTTGGTATACGTCCAGTTTGGTATATGTCCAAGGATCTAGAACGGATTAATGGTTCCCCTATATTCGCCTTCAAAAAAGGAAGTTTCTAGGCCCCACCCTGTACTAAAGATCAAAATAAGTCGAAACGTTTTAAGCAAAAAATGCAAATTTTGCTAATTTTTACAATGTCGTTTTTTGTACGTCTTAAGGCATTTTTTTATTTTATTTCGAATGTTTTACGTCTATAAATGTTTCATTGTTAATGTTACAATTCTTATATGGCACAAAACAGTCACCATACCTAGAACGTACATAATAATTATTTAACTCACTGATGGGAAATGAACTTTGGAGATGAATGTGTTTTTAATAAAACATTTATATTTATGTGAATATTTCAACTAAATAAAAAATTTATGAGTTCATATTTGGAAATTGAAATGAAATATGTAAATTCGTAAACATATTTCTCATATAAAAGGCAATACATTTTTATGTAACACAAACTTTTTATTCATGTATATTAAACAAGAGACATATTTTGTTTATTAAACAGATACGTTAAACAAATATGTTTCCATAATTATTTGACCCGTTTTTTTATGTAAATTAATTCTGCATATAAAATTTCATAAACCATATTATTTTTCTCTAGTCAATACTAATAGTATGAATATATAATATTATCCCCATATAAAAGTTCAAAAGAATTTTACTGCCGTTTGTAAAAGTCTATTGCTGCACTCATAAACAAAAAGAATGTTCTTATATAAATATTTTATTACCTCATATCGGGATATTTCGAATATTTTTATCTTAAGAATGTAGTAGTATCCTTACATTGTCAAGAACGATTGTCTGACAAATAGAATACGAAATATACATAAAACAAAGGTATTCTAGTTTCATATTTAAAATCATTTTGAAAGGTAAATGTACAAATAAAATACTTGTTTACGAGTATTATGATTATAATTTATGGAGTAAACTAGCTGTGTCTGTTGCAAATATTTGCACTAAACAATATGATGGGGCAATGTTACAAAATTGTATTTTTTTATTATAAACAATGTTTAATACTCTTCTTTTGTGCTCTTCTTAAATCTATTCGACTAATGATTTGTCGGATACATGAAGAAAAAATCTGTTGTGGCCAGCACAATACCTTCCGTCAATCCTGTGTATTATGTATAAATTCCATACATAAATTTTCTTGCACAAGATTCTAAATTTAGAGTAAAATTATGTCATAAACAAACTATGCAAATTTCACTTGACACTAAAATTAATTTACTTTTTATTTATACTGACATCTGTCAATATGAATATATTAGTAGTTTCCATGTTTAGCATAGCTGGCTGATTATTTATTGGTTGGAGTACGGTGTACCCCAGAACACTACCAAAGTAACTTTTCGTGTTTGGAAGGTAAATTACGTAATTTTTAAAAATTATTGTATATTTTTGTATATTTTTTTGGCAAGAAAGAAGCAGGAGAAATAAAAGAATAAACGGAACAAAAAGAATTAAGAAAGGGATCGAAAAATGAAGAAAAGTAATTGACTCAGAATCTCATAAAATCTAACTACTCCACAAATGACAAAAATGGAAAGAGATATCTCTATAAAACAAGTATCGCACGTTTTTCAAATTGTTTTTCTCATTTTTACCTTCCGTATTGTTTGGTCAAAAAATTCGATGGTGAGTTTTTGATGAATAAGCACGTTTTAGAGTCCCTGCAATACGAATTTACTGTTTTTACGATGTCTGTATGTGCGTGTGTGTGTGTGTGTATGTATGTATGTATGTATGTGTGTGTGTGTGTGACAAAAATTTCTCCTTCGATAACTCCAATACTACAATTCCAAAAGTTATATTTATTTCATATTCCTGTTTCGTACGTCCATATAAAGAGTTGATTAGATTTTGGTTATAAATTGGTTAACCGGAAGTACCCTAATTTGAAGATTTTAACAGTATTTCTTGAAAAAAATGCTATTAAATATCATTTTTGGGCCTTTTATATTATGATAAATACAAGAATATGTTATTCAATGAATTTAGAGATAAACAATTATAAAGAAATAACTTACAACCTAATGCTGCTAAAAGCTGCATCATGGAAACAGTTAGAATATCCAAATATTATTAATTGACAGATGTCAGTGACAAATAAAATTTACATAATATCTTTGTGAAAAGATTTTACTGGAAATATAAAAATGTATAATAATTTATAGCCATAAGCCAATTCAGCAGATTTTTATGTTATGTTATAAATTTAATGCTATATATGTATCTATTTTCTACTTCTTATTTTAAGAAACATACTCTTCCTTTTAGGAGTAGTTCAGTTCAGTTCAGTACGAGGTAAGATCAGTTCATTTCTCCCCTAAAAAGAAAACGCCCATACAATAGTTTGCAAAAAAATGCTGTGAGGAATTTGTACAAAATAGAATTGATGGAAGGTATTGTGCTAACCACATCAGATTTTTAAATAATGGAGGCGGAAATTCTCAAGTTTTATATGATGCAAATTCATAAAATTTTATTTTGAAAAGGCATACTAGTTTGAAATATCTTGGTTTGCAGCGTTTGAATTTAGAGAACAACGAAGAGACAAAGAAGCTACGAATTGCGTGAGAGCCAGCCAGAAAAACGACATGAACCTACATCTAACTGACGTAGGACTTATAGTAAATGCTCTTTTTGTAGTAGAAACAAGGACAGGAAGAAATGTTTATATGCGGTGTATATGCTTGGAGTATGCATTTTTGAGTTACAAAAGTTGTGTCAACTTCAGAGACACCCTAACTTTTTATATTTAATAATAATGTATGAAATGCTTTTTTACCTCTCGCTAAGAGAGGTATTGCATTCATGCTAAAAATCGCATATCCAGATTTTATTGAATAAGCACGTTTTAAGGTCCCTACAATCCAAATTTAACATTTTTACGATGATGTCTGTGTGTGTGTGTGTGGATGTGTGTGTGTGTGTATGTGTGTGTGTGGGATGTTGGAAGGACGTTTACTCAAAAACAGTAAGACTTAAAATTTGTTAAACAACGTATTTCCCAATCGGACATTCATGGGAAGATCTGAAAAGGTTTTGGTAATAATTGGACAACCGGAAGTAGAAGATTCTTGAAAAAAAAACTTCTAAATATTATTTTTTGAAAATTTTTCGTGGTAATATTAAAGAAAATTAAATTCTCTATCTGATACATTTAAATATTTTATTATATATTCCATAGATTTAGTGATAAAAGAAGTATAATATATAAAATAATCTGTTGTAATAAATTTGACAGCCGAAAGAATGCCATGAAAAATAGTTGATAATTTAAATTATTTGTAACTGACAGATAAATGTCAGTGTCAGAAATAATGAGTAATGAATTAAAAATGTACTTGGAGAATCCCTTAGTTCTTGATCTGTGACTATTATGGAGATGACAAGTCTTGGTTGAAGGACTTAAATTTGTTTCAAATATTATGGGACAATGTACACCAGTACTGTAGACTAGAGTAACTTTGAATTGCGAAAAAGCTATCAAATTCTTCTCAAGTAAGTTGTAAATATTGACAAAATCGGAGTGCAATCTATCCGTCACTTTATTAAAGGGAATTAAGGTTATTTAGATGTAACAAGTATGAAAAAATAAAATGTAAAAGAAGATATATAAGAATAGATGCACAATCCAGATATATACATTTTAGACCGCCCAAAATTAATGTTTTTACTAGAAGAATATGAAGAGAAAGTAAACAAAGTTGTTCGAATTGAAAATTGCTGTTACCAGCCTAATATTTATATATGGTAAACTCTACTTTGTAATTTATTGTAACATAATTTATGGTAAATATCTTTATGTTGAGACATGCTATTATTGAATAACAAAGAAGTTTATACGTCATAGATTTATATGAATATATTATTTGTATTTATAAAAATATTCTTTGCTTTATGCATACAGCCAGGTAAAATATACGGCGAGAGGTTATGTGCTGGCCACATCAGATTTTTTATTTTGTTTAATCGATCCTTTTCTTATAATTAATTGTTAGTTTTATGTTGAATTACAGATTTTAAAATATTTACGCGCCATAATACTGATCAATGTTTTCCTCGAAGAAGAATTTACATTATTTTCAATTAATGTTAATATTTTTTTAATTAAGTATTACTGAGCAGCATTTGTTTGCTTTATTTGACTGAAAACTAAGTTGAGAACCATGTTTTATTACACATTTTTTTTACTTTATCATGTAAATATAAAACATTGCGGAAAAGTGACATATCTGCTTTTGGCACGTAACCACGAAATTTAACTAGTGCTCTACATATGCTTTTCTATTTTGAAAGCAAACTCGTGTAAAAAGAAAAATAAACACTCGTAGGTAGCCATAAAAGTCATTAGATATTAAAACTCATGCAGTGGATTTTAAAAATGAAAAGTCCAGGTCCAGCTAAGCATTGCCATTAATCTCTATACTTCTCCAGGAGTGAGTGAGAGAGAGTCATGTAGGGGAGAAGTTGTTAAAACAGGGAGAAAAGTAGGCAAACATTCATTTTACGTTGACAAATGATGCTTTTAGAGCTGTACATGATACGACTTTTTATTTAACTTCATTGAATTAATTTACTTTTTGTTCTGGAAATAAATCCTGAAATTAAGTTATTGGAATGTTGGACAAAGAACCATGCGATGTTTTTTTTTTTTAATCCGAAGTTGAATTAGGTTTTCATTTAATTACACTGTTTAATACTAGTTACTGTATTTAAATCCTTTATAAATGAAAAGTGTTTATAATGTTGGGAAAATGAAATAAATTAAAAGGTATTTGAACGGCTTTTCCATTGTCCAGATACAAAAGGATTTTTGCACCATTTTACGTGTTAGGTGACCTGTTGTTCGAACGACTTCAAATGTGTAATTTGAAAATTATATCCAGTTTTCAAACAGCGCAAAAGTGACACTTGATAGAAGTAAAAGATGTACAGGATGTACCTACATCAAGTTTACAAGGTAAATGAAAATAGCAAAGGATGGAGACTAGAAATAGAGCTGCAAGAGTGCTGGATCAATATCAAAAGAATGAAAAAAAAAAACAAGAAACTAACAAACTGAGGAAAATCAAGAAAAAAATACTACGAGAGAAGTGGTTACTTTAAAAAAGAAATGGAAAGATGACGACAAAATGAAAAGAATAATAATATACTTCACTAGTCTTTTCTTCTTAAAAGCATCTAACCAATCTAATTTTAAATGCTTTCAAACTAATTTATAGGAGACTTTAAAATTATTAAATCTAATGTCCACAATGATGTTTAAATGTAGTGGTAATCCACAAAACGTGACACAACCTGTATTGTCCACAGAGAGATACTTAGCGGTTAAAGTGGAAGATAATGTCATTCATCGGATAGATCAGCCATAGCTCAGTTGGTAGAGCTCAGTCCGGCAAAGTAATGGTCCTTAGTTCAAATCCAAGTAGCTGACATTATCTTTTCACACTTTCATAATTTATTTCGAACATGTAAACTGTTAACTCTATGTTAACTTCAATTTCTAAAGCTAATTACTTCCTGGTGACATAAAAATTACCAAAGCTACCTAACTTATTAAGGAGAACTTAAAATCTATCAAATTAATTTCAGACTGACTTAAAAGCTGTCAATTATAAATCATGATTCATTGGTTACTTTCATATTGTCAGAAACAGTTTCCTCAATTCAGTGCATCTCTAGATTCTAACAGAAACCAAGACTGCAACAAGACGCGCGGGGTGCGACGTTGAAGCTAGAAGATAAATCAATGAATATCCAACTAGATGAGGAGCTACCACCAGGTAATGACCAGAAATAGCTCACTTGGAAAACTTTAAATCGCCTATGAAGTCAAGTAGGGAAATGTGGTATTGGGGTTACCAAGTAGAACCCACTTTATGTTTGGGGTCAAGAACAAACATTGCCCCCCCACCCTGCTCATGTGTGCCTGCTCGGGAGCAGATCTGGCTAAGACATCAGCTGCTCTAGACTGTACTATTTTCTGGATGAGTACAACTTAGCTACGTCATTTCTCTGCCAGAGTTTTGCGGATAGTTTTCCACTAGCGTGAAAGAGGAATTATCGGAGAATATGCGCCCTCGCCGTCCTAGTTAATATCGAACGATGCATCAGGTCTAGTAAATTATATAATTACAAAATTTGAAGATTTTTATATTAGTTTATTTCCTACTTATAGCCAGTTTCACAGCTTCTATTTTAATGTCTTACCTACAGATTAACAAAGGAAGTGCGTATAGAAATTTTGACAGTAATATTTAACAATTCATTTAACATTTCATTTCGATACGATATTGTCAATTTAACCAACGGTTAACTATTTTTATAAGCGGTTCAACTGGCTATTCGTGGATAAGCATAAACCCGAAAATAATAATAACAATAACGTATATCGTATAGGTTTTGGCAAAAATTTCAACAATTTTTTTTTTTGTAACAAAAAATTCATTTACTTTTTGTAATACATACTTAATAATTAACTGTTTCATAAGAAACAAAATTATAAACTTAATAAAGTGGGCCGTATTCTTCCACAAGGCGCAACTTTTTACGGTCACCTATAATTAGATTTTGAGCGGTATTTACAACGATTTCTATGAGATTCTTGATTTCTGTATATTCTGTATTAAAGCTCGTCCTCATTATGGGCTTTCCATATCCCCCATCGTAAACTTATCAAGATAAAAGAGCCCAAAAATCTTCCATGTGACGAATCTAGGAAAGGTTAGGGTGATTGTCCTATCGCGTCTTGCATAGTGACAGAACGGAAGGTCTGGCCAAAAGATAAAATAATCCCCACTGTATTTAAAATTAACCAATTTTGTTGGACTATTTATCGATGTACCTTTGATTATCCAGGGCTTCACCTAACTCGGTCTACATAAGACTTTGGACACACCCCTTGTAGAAATAGCTCACCGTACCAACATCTTATCTGCAAATTTGGCTTTTTGTTTATATCTGACATTATTAGTGACCTCTACGTTAAAGGTTTAGCTGACTTACTCCACTCTCATTGTAGTCCGCTTTAATATAAGGAGGGAAGAAGATTTGTCATATGACGCTCCACGGTTAGTAAGAATGATATTTCTGTATTTTTATATACTCCGATGTGTAAAGTTGATACTTTACACACTACAGAGAGTGTGTAAAGTAAACGATTTTCATATTTTATTTACACATTACAGAGCTACAACCATCAATACACGTTTGGCATTTAAATTGTCTTACCTAAATTTAGTCTTTTCTACACATTCATGTTGGTAATACTGACAGAATTGCAGTATTCAACTTCAGATCTGTTATCTGTTAAATATGAACTCGGTATTTGGTGTGTTCAAATTGTCGTCTACTCGTCTGTCAAATTCTAATTTGTTTCAGGAATTTTATTTTAGGTCATATAAAAAATATTGTATGCAACTCAAGTGTAAACAATCTTTAAGACACTCGATCAATTCGGCAAGCCTCGTCACAAAATACTTGACCCCATGTCATAAAGTTTGTGCTTACACTCTTGTTGCATAAATAACTATTATTAACTACATATGTATTATGGTTTGGATACGAGAAATAATAATTTGCAACAATACTTTAAAAAATTCATTAATTAAGTTCTAATGTAACTTTTGCAAATTATTTTCAAAAGACAGAAAAAGAGTTGTTTGAAATGATTTTTTTTACTATCTGTAATTTTAGTGTAACCCTCGTATTGAATAAATACTTCGAATTTTAATTTTGGTATGAAATGTTCATTAATAAAGTTTTAAATTTTATATTATTTTGGTGTAATCAACCATTGAATATTTAAAATCTTCTTTTGAATATTTACTTTCTTTGTCAAATAAAATTAATTGTAAATGTACAATCTAATATCCATTTAAAAAATTGATTCTAGATTGAAATTAATTTGAGCGTAGGTATCATGAAATTTCATTACATTAGCTAGTTTAAAAGTTCCATTAGATCGATTTCACTCACCCGAACAAACATATTTTTATCAAACAGATCAAACTATTACTCTTTACAATGGCACATATTTACCTTCCGACCTCAGCAGATTTTATTTGCGTAGCCGTAGCGCGAATGGAGTTGCCTGCAAACATAAGGAGAATGAATTCGTGTTTAATGCCTGGGAGAAAAAGTCCGGGTATGAGCTTTCGGGTCGGACAAATGGAAGCAGTGAAATTATATTAAGGTCATACATTTTCGATGCGCTTTCAGAATTATCGATTTGGAAGTTATCAGTATTGTACAATAGTTTGCAAATGTATTCCACACTCCCTCGGGAGCCCGCAATGAAACGTACAGAAATGGATTTCCACATACGAATACAGCACCGCAAAGTTGCAGAACACAGCATCGATCGGATGGATATATGGATCCAATTTCAAGGAGAAAATAGTTTTCTGTTGCACTCTATAAACATTCCCTGATAAAAGGACTCTATTTTTGTAACCCGGTATTGTTATTGTCAGTATGTTTAGTTTTATCTTTTAAATTTATACTGTATAACTTATTTCCCAGTTTTTTGTTCAACAGCGAAACGGGAACTTTCATTTATCACTTCCTGCAAATATCAAAAGCATGTGCACTTGCTGTTTACAATTACATGTTTTAATTTCATTTCCATACTCGCTCATTTCAAGCGGTAAAATAGCTTTTACGTTCATTTTTCGGCTATTTGTTTTACTATGAGTATGCAGATGCTTCATTGAATATTTCACAAAGGCATATGATACAATCAGTTTTTACTTTAGAATAATGAGAAAAAGCATTTAAAATTGATAAAAAAATCTGATGTGACCAACACAATACCTTCCGCCAATTTTTACTAATTTAAATACATACCTATGGGGTCTTGTGGCCGCGTGCCTGAGTGTCTGTTGGCGAATCTGGGAAACCGGATTCGATCCCGACCAACGCCAAATATTTCTATTTTTAAATAGCACAAAATTGACCCATGTGTTGCACTCTCCACGCCAGCAATGAGTGCCCGTGAGGTGACGCTTGGTAAACGCTATGTCATCATTATTACCGAAATTTGTATACAAAGCAGATTAGCACACCCAGCAATGGGTAATATGCCGTGATGATATATTTATTTATTTTTTCATTTAAATACATACCTGCATATTTAGTAATGCTATTTACAATTTTCTTTTTAAAACATTACTATTATTAATTTCAAATGATTATTTTATTGACAGTGACATTTATCTGTAAGTTACATACATTTGAGCTGAACTGTGTTTAAATAATAACTCCGGGATATAATTTTTATATTATTTTACAAATTTATCCATAAAATATATAGAAAAACTATTAATGCATACCTGTAGAAAATTAAATAATCTTTAAATTTATAAAAATAAATTGCGAAAAAATAACATTTAAAGAATTTTTTTAAGAAAAACTATTTTGAGCTTCAAGTAAAGTGTCATTTCCGGTTATCCGATTGACACCAAAATCTAATGGCTTTTTTTCATTTACAATAAGGTAGAAATACATGGTTTCAAAATTTTCCGAATGATAGTATTTGAGTTAAGAGTGTTCAGAAGATCCACACACACACACCTACACACATACACACACACAGAGATCATCTCTTTACCAAAGGTAGCGGGAGGTAAAAATAATTAAAAAGTAAGCTATACAAAAATACCAAATACGACGGGATATACATAAGATTTTAGCCTCAATATGCAGATGTCGTTAATTATCAAAATTATTTTGGTACTACAATTGTTTCTGCTTTGAAATATACCTCTAAAAATGTCAGCCATTTTGAACGCGTTTGGTTAATACTGAGCATTCAGGGTGGCCAACAACTGCGGCCACCACCGATTGCGTTGAAAAAGTTCACCAAATAATACTGAATAACCGCCGAATCAGAGTTAAAGAGATATCAGAGACTGTGTGCATATCATATATAACGTGACAAATTGAGTATGAAAAAGGTGACTCGGCACTGAATGCTAGCGACTGGCTGGTTTTTTTGCGTCGATTTTTAACTTTTGATGATACTTGGAACCACAACTCTGGGACAAAGGAATAATAAAAACATTATTATTATTTTTGAACCACTCATTCGCCAAAATCGTATAATACATAATAAGAAAGAGAATTTCATGGTGAATTCATACTTTGAAACCATTTTGTCCTATTTTTAACCGCGTGAGAGTGGTGAATGAAAAAAGAGTAATGACCCGATTTGAATGTGTTTATAACTCACAAATAGTCACCTGATCTTTAATACACTTGAAAATCTAATGGAAACCATTGACAAAAATATTGCAAGGAATAATATTATATTCCAAACAATTATTTTAAATTATAACGGATGCTGTAAATATATAAACTACAAAATCATTGATAATTTACTTAATTCGATGCCACAACGAATGCAATCTACTGTAAATAATTATGAAAGTATTAAATATGTAACATTGTTTATTTTTTGTCTAAATTAAGTTCCTTTCAAAAATTGTTATTCTGGTTAATTTTTTATAAAGTAAATATATGATTTTTATAAAGTAGTTCTATATTTGTCGCACCTCACATCTGTATTCATATGCACTTACAAGTATTTGTGAAATTTGGTACGATGCTTTTGAATTATTTGTTTAAGATAGTTGGCTCATGAAGTAAAATCCATAAGATATTAATAATCTTTGGTGTATAGTTAAATTAAGTATAGCTCGATGTAAATCCAAAATTGTAGACAACTTGACCAGTTCCGACCGGAGTTGTTGAACTCCAAATTTAGAAGAGTTAACATGGCGAGTATAGGGAAACTCAAAAAATAATTGCTTCTAGAATCGCGAAAACCCATAAAATTTTGACTAAATACTAGGTGAATATAAATGAAGGCCTGGGGGAAAAACTAGTTAAAAAAATCTGTTGTGGCCACCACAATACCTTCCCTCAATCCTGTGTATTATGTATAAATTCCATACATAATTTTTTTTGCAAAAGATTTTAAATTTCCAGTAAAATTATTTCATAAACAAACTATGCAAATTGCACTTGACACTAAAATCTTCTTCTTCTTCTTTAGCTTTCCCCATTCGTTAGGGGTCGCTATTTGTTATTATCCTCTTCTTCATTTCTCCTCATGACATTTTCAAACCAATGTAATCATCCCTCTTGTATCTTTCTAGAAACTTGTAACACGAGAGTTATATCCTTACCTATCTTTCCGTGTCTTCCCCAACATCTACTTCAACATCCTCATCTCTGCCACATTAATCTACTTTTAATTGATACTGACATCTGTCAATTTGAATTATATGAATATATTAGTAGTTTCCATGTTTAGCATATCTGGCTGATTTATAAAATTTAATTTCTTTAAATTTTTTAACTCTATATCTATTGAATATGAAATATTAACTGCAATCAAATCGTATAAAGAAATTTATATTTTTTAAGTTATAATAACGTTAGATGTCAATAAATTTAATTTAACTGTTAAATATTCAAATGAGGCTACTTCCTGTTCACCAATTATAACCAAAATCTAATCAGTTGTTCTTCTGTATGTAAACTTGAGGAATACGAAAAAAATATAATTTTTGGAATCGTGGTATTGAAGTTATGGAATCCGAAACTTTTGTCACACACACACACACACACACACATACACAAACACACACACACACACACACACACACAGACACACATACATACATACAGACATCATCGTAAAAATGGTAAAATCGTATTATAGGGACCCTAAAACATGCTTATTCACTAAAAACTCATCACTGAATTTTTTGACCAAAGACAATACCTTCCTTACCTAAAGGTGACGGAAAGTAAAAAACATTTAATTAGAAATTCATCAGATATTTTCAATCTCTGAAATTTTCACTCGCATTGTTGGTAACACTGCCGCCCATGTTTTGAGAAACATCCGCGATGATTTCTAACTTTCGGCATTTTTATTTATTTTGTTAACCATTAGCTGTTGCAATACCTAGCAGAATAAACATAATATGCAAATAGCGACTTGTGACATGTGACTTGAAGCAGACAACTCTTAAGTATGTCTTAAGTATTGTTCGGCACGGAATCAATAGATGGCATTGCTCTCATGAGCCAACTAGGGTACCTCAGGGTATGGCCATGACGTGGCTCACGTTTCGTCCGCCATTTGCGAGCCACTGTCATATTCGTTGTTGTGCAAATTATTGTGTTTTCGTCGCTATTTGTTTTATTTTAATGCAAAACACATTTAAATATACTTCTAATATTTATTTAAAGTATAAGTAATACGTTTATTTTATTTAATAGTGTATATTCTTGAGATACTGTCTACGATGACTGGCAATATAGAAAACACATAAAAATTACCAATATTAAGCACAAACATTTAAATTTTTAAAAGGTAAGTTTAGAATATATACTTATTATGTAAATAATAACTACAGTTATTAAATTAGATGTGATATTAACAACCTATATCCTATGATCTACATAACCTCTAAATTTATATCATAATAATTGTGTATCTCTTAAATAAATGAATTTTTATTACCTTTATGGATTCATAGTGTGATTATTTAATATTCCTGTATAATAAAATATCAGATTTTTTACAAGTAAATAGGGAATTGAATTATCAGTATGTATAACATTGGCCCGCTAATGGCGGCGATTTTGCCCCATGGCCATACCCTGTATATAAAAGTACCATAGAGCCAACTACTTTAACGTCCATAGGTTTTTTTGAAAATCTTTACATTATATAAGAAGTTTGAAAATAGAATGAATAATTAAAATATGGGGGAGTATTTAGTTCCTACGGAGTCGCTCTATTTATGTCAGATACTGTTCATATTAATATTAAAATTTAGTTTAATCGTACTTTACACATATATTGGTGAAACTTATTTTGAATTCAGAATGTAACATAAAAAGGATAAAAATGCAAATCCTTCAAGGAAAAATAAAAATAAATTATTTGTCTTAACCTAATTTAAACGAAGCAGAACAATGACGTTACTGGCAAAGAGGGTTATCTTTGCATAAATTATGTTAATTTTAAACAAATATATCGGATTAGAATATACTAATGTTGACGTATACATAAAATGAGTGTAAATAATGTTAAGATTAAACATAAATAGAAATTTAAATCATTTCTACATTAACATACATAATATTTTCGTATTCCTTCTACTGCTTCCTTTCTAAATGAAATACTTTGATAATTTCATTCCACTTATAAACACCCGGACCGGGTAATTGAACTGGCTGGCAGACGTCACGATGACGTCATCAGTCGAGATAGCATCAACTGCATCTGCCCCCAATGAGAGAGATATTCTACGCCCTTGGTTGCGGGAAGTGTCAATACATTTAATTACACCAGACTTCAATTTGACATTTGGCTGCTGAAACTTTGGACGTCTTTCCTGTACAGGATGCTGATAAATTTACAAAACAGATACTGCGGTCGGAGCGAATTTGCGAGAAATTAACACTGGACGTTATCGACCAAATGAATGTGTTAGTAAATTGGAAAATGTATTTTGTCTGTTTAGTGCGGTTATATCAATCCCAAACAGCAAAATGTCACCAAAAATCGTTTAAGAATAAAGCTCGACTTAGCGTCAATAAGCGTGCTACAAAACGCCATTCTAATTCTAAAAATCTGTATTGGCCAGCACAATACCTTCCGTCAATCCTGTGTATAATGTATAAATACCATACATAATTTTTCTTGCAAAAGATTTTAAATTTCCTGTAAAATTATTTCATAAACAAACTATTCAAATTGCACTTGACACTGACATCTTCTTCCTCTTTAGCTTTTCCCATTCGTTAGGGGTCCCTATTTTTGTGTGTCGTTCTCATTCAGTTCTTTTTTTCTCAAGTCTTCCGCAATACAGTCCTTCCATCTTATCTTTGGTCTTCCTCTCTTTCTTCAACCTCCTATTACTAAACTACTCATTCTTGTTCAAATATAATTCTTTGTTTCTCCTCATGACATGTTCAAACCAATGTAATCGTCTTTCTTGTATCTTTCTAGAAAATTATTTTCTTACCGTATCTTTCCGTGTCTTCCACGACATTTACTTCGGTTCACCAATTATAACCAAAATCTAATCAATTGTTCGTCTAGATGTAAACTTGAGGAATACGAAAAAAATATAATTTTTGGAATCGTGGTATTGAAGTTATGGGATCCGGAACTTTTGTCACACACACACAGAAACACACACAGCCATACATACATACATACAGACATCATCGTGAAAATGGAAAAATTGTATTATAGGGACCCTAAAACATGCTTATTCACTAAAAACTCATCATTGAATATTTTGACTTAAGACAATACCTTCCTTACCTAACGGTGACGGAAGGTAAAAACGGAGAAATGGTTTTTTTTTAACCTGCAAGATAGAATATATTGTATCCGAAAAAATTGTCAAACATATGCATTACACAGTGTGGCTATAAATATATAAGCCGGATTTTCTGTGGCGCCAAATAACAGCGCCGTTTATGAATTGGCACCCAAACTATTTTTGACTAACCTTCATCAACATCTCCCTCAAGTTTAATTAATACTGGTTCAGTACAGTTCTCGTATGGGCATAGTTTGTTGACCTCTTAGATCTGCCTCGTCAAATGTATCCGTCGAACAGCGGTACGAATCATATTTTGTGGTCCTTTATGCACAGAATCAATCTAATCGTTTGCTTTGGTTTATAAAATGTTTAGCGATGCTTCATTGGCTCGGTGCAACGATTTTTGGCTAGCAATAGCCATTTCTTGAGGGACGAAATAAAAAGAAATATAACCCAAAGAGTGATCGCTTCACATCAAGTAGAAACGTCGAAAACATTGAGGCAGTTCGAAAACTATTTTTCCATCGACGTGTTACGATTAAGATAGTTACAGAATAGTTGAACATCGACAATCAGCTGGATTGATTATCTTCGAAAATTTAAAGAACTACAAAGGATGTGCGCGCGCATGATAACGCATCGCCTTTCAAAGCAACAATCGTGCGTTAATTTCCATCCCCAAAAAATGTCACTGTGTTATATCATCCATCATATGCTTCTGACTTGGCCCCGACTGAATATTCTTCTTCCCCAAAATAAAATTTAAACTGAAAGGCACCGTTACAATAAAGTAACATACATTTATGTTCGGTTTCAGAACCGTTCATCAATGCTTTGTTCGGTTAGCGGTTCATCAAAACGAACAAATGCAGCGCGATTTTTTAACAGCAATGATTAAAATGCCATAAGAACAAGCAAACTGATTTAAATTTGTTTGTTTTGATGAACCGCTAATTGAACAATACGTTGATGAACTTTTCTGCAACCACATTAAACTATTATCGTGAATTGCTTAGTGAACCACGGCAAACGCTGTGTAAGTTTAGAAGGAATTGAAGAACAAATTGTGATTTTGATGATATAACGGCTTGTATCTTACTTATAAGGGATGTTCTAACACTTTATAGCCACACTTGTGTATACTCAAATATTAATACAAGAGTATTCTGGAATTTCTCAACGATTATAATACAAAAAAAAAAAAATTAAAGATATTTTACCAAAAACAATCCCTGCCTTTCATTTGGCAGCAGGTAAAAGACCTTTATATTTGAAATTCTATAAAATTGCATTAAGCCAAATTAATTACAACGTTTTCAGTTAATTTTATTCAAATGCAGTAATTGTAGGCTCTTCGGAATAACAAATCAAGCACCCTTAAATGCTATTTAGCCGAAACGGTAAATATCCTTGTAAATAAGCAAATTGTGAACAGGAGGGCGGAGTTGAAGCGCTTCTCGTCCCGTTAACGCTACACTGTACTCTGTAATTAATATCCATTATTTTCTTCGAGTTAAATGAACCTTGAAGTCTATCCAAGTTTTGAAATATTATCAATGTTGAGAGAAAAATGCTCAGTGAAACAAACTCAAGCATAAAACGTGATTAGTTGGTAATTACTGACTCGTGAAAACAATAACAAATAATGATGGATGTTATACGGTTTGCGAGCGGTCTTTGCTTTGTATTATACAAACTATATTAGCCTAAAAAAAATCATTTTGTTGTAAAACACAAACGAGGGCTATGAATGAATTAAAGCAATTTTTATTTTTGATAACAAAGGAATAAACTATTTCAATGGAGAGTTTACGGCAGAATAACAATGTGGGAATAACTTAACCACGAATATAGAACGAAGTAAAACTAAACATTTCATAACGTACTGCATGTAGGACTGTAACCGATGTAATAGATACTTTATTTGAAAATGCAGCATCAGAGATTAAGTATTATAACCATCAAAGATGATACGAATGGATCAGGCATTGCATAAAACTAAACGCGTGTATGGCCTCAAAATTTAAGAGGCCTGCAAAAACGGAGAATGGGGTCATTTCACATTTTCTAATTTATTTGTTTCTTGAAAGAATAGGTCAAATTAAATATGTAGGTGTATGTTTTACACCTTATAAGTCTTTAGAATCAGAAATATTATTTTTTAAATGTCTTTAATTTCAAATATTTGGACGCTTACGTCACGGCTTGTCGGATGCGGGAGTAGCTCTCTACCGGTTGTGTTTGGAATTTGGAACTATTATGGTTTGGGTTATCACTTGTCAGTTTGATTTTGTGACATCAACATATTGTTAACGAAAAACATATTTCAAACAACTTTTGATATATTAATAAATGTTTTATTTACATACCTTTACTCTTAACTTTGCTGTCACCTGTCACAATTTTAGGTTAGGTTGTTCACAACAGCAAACGGAAATCACGTGGACCGTAAATTTGTGTGAGAGGAATGTGACGTCACGAATTTTACAGCCGCGAAAGTTTTTAGCAAATTTATGAATGAAATGTCACATATTTCATGTTATTTTATATTACTATATTTATTAAATGAGACGGATTTCACGATTTTATAAAAAAACGACTTTTTTTTAAATGACCCCATGATATATTTATTAGTGATTGAACGAAGATCCAGTTTTAATACTGAATCCGGCCATAAAACCGGAATTTCGGTTCCTGTGAATAATTAGGGCTGGGGGATTAAAAATGTTATTATGTTAATAATGTTTCACGAGATTCTTGTTCTTGTTGTAAGAACAAGAGGTTGGTTGCAAGAAACAAGACAAGACTAACATAGAGCAAGAACAAAATTTCTTGTTAAGAAATTTGCAAGAAGCAAGATTTGTTTTATGTGGACACAAAATCATAAATGTTATAATATGCCGTTTTTAAGGCATGAAGAATTGCTATAAACCTTGAAAAAAGTACAGCCCTATTTTTAAGAGACGCCTACTGAAT
Source organism: Harpalus rufipes (assembly GCA_951394225.1). Lineage (NCBI taxonomy): Eukaryota > Metazoa > Arthropoda > Insecta > Coleoptera > Carabidae > Harpalus > Harpalus rufipes. Next base: position 40,441,432 of record OX596283.1, read on the forward strand.
CCAACTGGATATGTCCGAATATCCGAAATAACAATCACATTGCAACAATAAACATCAAACAAAAACCACACCTCTAAAAATATTCCATTTTCACCGACTCTGCAACCTCCATAAAAGCCATCCAAGAAAACAGCCCAAAAAATTCCGATATATTAAAAATCCGTGTACTACACACCCAAAAAATATCCTACATACATACATAAAATCAAGCGTGTCCCACTTAGTGGGTTCGCACAAACCCGAAAACAATAAGAACAACACCATCATACAACAAATCCTTACTCTTAAACATATTAAAGTGACCGATTTTCGTTAGCGAAATACCGCATCTGGATCACAATAATAGTTAAGAAACAATCATCCCTCGCCACACATTCCTGTCTAAGCACATTTCTTTCGCCTCGGCCACTCATAATCGCATTCATACATGCTCTTCTTCTCTTCTTACTTGGAAACTTTCTCTCTTTAAGCACCTACCAACCACATCCATCCACTTACACAATGATCGGCCACGCCATCGAAAAACTTCAAAAAATATCCTAATCACTCTAATATGGATTCCATTCCATATCGGAATACTAGTAAACGAATAAGCGGACGAAGAGGCCAAGCAAGCCACCAACAAGACAGTTAAAGACAATAAAAGCGAAAATAAAAGAAAAATGGGAAGAACAATGGATATAAACGGCCAATAAGAAGCTAGGAGAAATAAAAAACACCACAAGTTCCTGGAAGCTTATGGAGAAAGAAGACATGACCAAGTCATTGTGACTAGATTAAGAATTGGTCACTCAAAACTTACCCATCATCATGTATTCAATATACACAACCAACAAAATGTGATACTTGCAACACCACAATCACCATCAAACACATTCTTATCGAATGTCCGAAATACACAAGAGAAAGGAGAGAACACATCCCTCTAAGCTAAAACGACGAACCTAATGCATTTATTAACTGTAACTTTAATGTATTATTTATTATATATTACATTAACTTTAAAGTGACTGTTAACCATTAGTTAAGAATTAAATTGAAGGTCAGAAGCGATGCAAACAGTTTTAACTTCTAGTTAGCACTAACTAAATATGGTAAGAATGTCCACGCTATTACAGTACTTTTCTTGAAATAAAAAAATCTCACCATGCGATAAAACCAAATACCTAAGTAAATAATAGGCGCTTGGAATTTTATACATATATAGGAAAAAATGTTAATAAACGACAAAGCACATTCAATCGCTTCTACTATCAAATAACTATCAAATGCAACAGTACAAAAGCGTAACTCCCACAAATGCTGAAATAAAAAAATCTCACCATGCGATAAAACCAAATACCTAAGTAAATAATAGGCGCTTGGAATTTTATACATATATAGGAAAAAATGTTAATAAACGACAAAGCACATTCAATCGCTTCTACTATCAAATAACTATCAAATGCAACAGTACAAAAGCGTAACTCCCACAAATGCTGTATGAGAAACGAGTCCATTTACTAAGACGCAAAAGCATTCTTGAAGATAGAATACCTACCATGCAACATCCTGGACAACTGGACTGTCCTGTTGCACTCAATGAAAATGAGTCTACAAAATATTGCAGACCAAAGCACACACTATGCGATTAAAATTACCAATATTTTATTCTTGATACATTTTATATTACACAACATAACAAGCGTTTAACCTAATATCCCAATAATCTTTAAACCCCAATGTATTAAGGCTTCTTTGGGAAGTGAAAAAACATAACGAAATAAATACGGGTGCGAAGGATATCCCATCGAACAGAAGGGCCCGAAGTAATTGGGCGAGAATGATTGAAAGTGAATGCTCACCTCACCACAGTAAGGTCCCCACTCTGCTCGAACAGGGACTCACAATCCTGTATTTATTTGCACGTCATCTAAAGGACTTTTATTCCACTCTTCCCTTATTTATGGAGACTTCCTGAGCGAGATACACAAGTTGATGTATTCGAGCTGTTTAGGAATAACAGATTGGAGATATACACATTGAGGAATTTGAATAAAATGGCTGGAAATGCGACGATAGATATCGATATAAATTGAAATATTACTTTGGTTTGCAGAGAGTGCTCTTAAACTGATTTTATTCCGCAATATACTGGGACGACCTCTGCAGCAGCAGAGAATTTAAGTTTCATGCGGCAATTTATAGGTTAGGCACTCGTATTGTCGTATCGAGTCGAGTGGAATTTATGACAACAAAATGCTTTTAAATCCTACACAGTAATACAAACAAAACATAGAATCATATCCAACATAAGAGTATTATCCCATTACAAATACATACAACACAAACCGAATGGATTAACTCGAGTTTAAGAGGACTCCTACTGAAATAATAACATATGTTGTTACTAATTTTCAAAATTATAATACTCGTGTTGCTATGTACATTGAAGATTCTCAAATACCCTTGTGGATCTGGTTTGTTTGGTTTCCAAAAGCTACTAGAATGAGTAGAGTGTATTTCTCATAGTACTGTATTATATTTAATTTTCTTTTTATATTATTTTATAGTAGGTTTTATATTATCCCTTAAGGGTAAATTAATGTAAATTCCAAGTACGCTTTTATAAAACTTTAACTTAAATTGTGTAACCACTTCTGTTTTAGATGATATATTCAAAAAAATAATTAAAATAGTAAAGTTTCATGATTATATTTCGTATTCACTTGTGAACACTAGTATAGGATGTATTCGTCGAAGTTAAGATAACTTAAATGATATTTTTGTGAACATTTATAAAACGAACCTCGTTTTGAAATAAAGTTTTCTTTAAAATATAATGAATAAATCTTCAAAGTACACAAGACTAATATATTAATTTATAATTTTCTGATTCACGCACTGTATTATTATCTTTTTTCATCTTGTCAACCATATTTTTAATATAAACACGAACTTTTCGTTTACGCGCGGGAATTCGTAACAATATAATTTATTACCTTTCTAACGTAACAATGTGCACTCAAGTAAGCAGCAATAATTGTTACTCATATTACAATATATATGTCACTTTAGATACACAAATACGTATAATATTTAACAAATTTCTAAAATTACATACTTTAATACCTGATCAACCTGTAGTTCATTATTTTGCCACCAGATGTCATATCGCTTAGCAAAACACGCCAATAGCGTTTTATATTGCGTATATGATTTACATTTTTCATAATATGCGTTGAGGGACTGAACGCCTTAAACTCTACCTTCAAAATACTACCATTTACTAATAATTCCCATCGATATTATTCATATTACAGTTTCTGTAAAACGATAAATAGGCGTTAATTTGTTCACCACTATGAAATTTTATTAAAAGGGCCAACTATTTTCACATTATAATTCATTCGGTAAATATAAACGTGACAATGAAAAAACCTACACTATTTAAAATAGTTCATTCATTATGTTAAAGTCTAGCTTTTCAAACATAAAATGTGCTAAACTATCTGAGAAATTATAATATTTTAATCCCCGTCTGCAGAAATCCTCACGAACAAAAAAACTAAACATTTTTTTTCGAGTTGCTCGTTTTATCTTTCCAGAATAATTTAGTGCGGTATTGTGGGTAATCCTTTTGAAACTGAGTCTTAGATATGAAACCGTAAGATGTTCTTAATAAATTATATACATTGTGTTACCGGGTAACACTTCTCTCATCTATCTTCCAGGTTTTAAACTACATCTTTTTATATTCCGAGAATTTTTTCATAAATCAAGGGCTGAGAATTTACATAAAGAAGAGAAGATATATGAATAATTAAATATCTGAGAACTAGAAAGTCTGGCGACCTGAGAGAAAATGCGATAATTTTATGCAGACATTTTTATTTTATGAATTTTGTAACCTTTCCATAATATGAAATTTTATTCAATAGATGCACGAATAACCTTTCCATGAACTACAATTTTACTTAAAACGATTTTTTAATAGAATTCGGTGCAGTAATACCAGCATAGGTACGAGAAATAATTTGTTGAGAAATATTTCCAAGTACTAACAGTTACTGAGTTTCCGGCTTTCACTGTAATATGTTATATAAACTTTCATGCAATGTAGTATGCATCCTAACCAAAAAAAATCTGTTGTGACCAGCACAATACCTCTCGCCATTTTAATTTTTGGTTACATAAGTATTGTATTTAACATTTCTTGTATGTCTAAACTCTACACCAAAAATTGTACTTATACCTATTTTTTATATTTAGATTTCTTAATTTCAAATTCATTCTATAGAATGCGAGCAGTCATGTGACTTTGTTTGCCTTGATAAGTAGATATGGGGGCCCGTGTCAGAATGACACATAGTAATTATGTATATAGATATCAAATTTTTCATTCAAAATTTACAAGATTTTCAGAGTTCAAGTGGTTAATTTATCATCAGTATAGTGGAATTTACTTGTCAATGAAAACAAACCATATGGAATTGGAAAATTATGAGTCACAGGACTGCTCACGCACTACAAAGAAATTTTGTCCTACTCTTCTAATTTTTCGACATGTCGGGATTGATAGTATTTCTGAAAGATAAAATACCTATAATTTTAAATATTTAACTATTAATACAATAAGAAATAATATAATGTATGTACTTCCCAGAAAAAAATCTTCAATAATGTCTCTGGATTTTTGACACTGGCATTTATCTGTCAGTTACAAACATTTTAATTTTTCAATTGGCTGCTACGACATTATTAACGTGTTGAGACTCGTATTACAATAGATTATTTTATATATTATATTTCTTTATCCCTAAATCTATAAAAGATATAATAGAATATTTATATGTATCAGATAGAGAATTTAATGTTCTTTAATACTTGCAAAAACATTTTTTTCCAAAAAATAACACTAACAACAATTTTTTTAAAAATGTACTACATCCGGTTGTCCAATTATTATCAAAACTATTTCAACTCTTCCCATTAATGTCCGAATGAGAAATACGTAGTTAAATAGATATTAAGTATTAAAGTTTTTGAAAAATCGTTCTTCCAACATCCACGCACACACATACACGCACACACACACATATATACATACATACATACATACATATATACATACATACGCACATACATCCACACACACACACACACACACACACACACACACACACACAGACATCATCTTAAAAATGTTAAAATCGGATTGTAGGGACCTTAAAACGTGTTTATTCATTAAAATCTGGATATGCGATTTTTAGCATGAATCCAATACCTCTCTTAGCGAGAGGTAAAAAATGTTCATGTCAAATTACGTTAAATACGTGCAATTTTATGATTCGTACAATAACAAATATTATATTTTTATTGTGAAATTAATCATATTCATTGTTGTAATCAAATATTTCTTTGTTGTAATCAAAACTCTCTTTAAAAAGAACCGGGTTAGATTAATGTTAATTAAAGAATGATAGTTTATATTTTGTAATTTAGATATTATAAAAATATATATAGTTTAATAATCGTACAAGGAAGTCGTTTGGTCTTATTACAACAACAATTATTTTGAAAATAAAGGACTTTCAATATAAAAGTTTACCGCACTTAATTAGTAAAGTCAAACTTTATCTTGTAATTAAAAATCGAAATTAAAGTACCACAGTTCAAAATGGTCGCACAACGCAAAAATCCGGTTATGACGTGTCCGATTCTGTTATCTCTCAAGATGAACGCTAGATGGCATTACTTTGCATATGTTTGTTTAGAGGTTAAAATTGAAAAATGGCTTCTATACTACTGACAGCTGTCAATTGTATTTTACTTGATTAAAACTTAATTCAAATTTCAATCTGTCTTTTATTTAAGCGCTCAAATTATCTCTTTCTGCGCCTTAGAAACTTGGTTAACTATCTCTCTTCAATCGCTAACGCTTGTCATGCTACAATCACATGTATATTCTAGGGCCGAGTACGTCATACTTCCAGTGGTTTTTAATATTTAATTAGTTTTTCACAGTAAACTTTACAGAAAAAATAAAAAAATCGTATCACAATACTTTTCATGTAGATTTATATATAAAATTTACAAAAATTATTATACTGTAAAATAGGCCTATATTTCGAACATATTGTATTTTTTCCAAAATATTGATAGTCATTTAAATAAGACATAAATTTTGAATGTTAATAATTTTTGGAAGATTTCATTTAAATTTATGAAATCTATTCATGAAGAAACAACACGAAATGAAACCAGCAGGCAGCAAGGATTCAGAAGAAAATGAAACATTTTACTGAAGTCCCGGCGATAATTAAAACAATAATTTTTCTGGAGCTCATGAACGAAACTAAATTTTTACTTTTATAAACAAAGTTACAGTTTCTTCTCGTTAAATGAATGTGCAGTTTCAGCAACATTACAAACTTAATACAGGTTGCAATTTCAAAACGCAATTAAAACCCAAGCGTTAATGCAGTACGTTACCCGTCAGGATATTAAAATTTTGCAACGAAACTTCAAAATAAGGTCGGCAGATTAAAATTCAAATGTCCGCTTAAAATAAAAAGAGACAATTACAGCCAACCTTGATTAGAGATAGAGCGTTAACCTTCATTTACACCGCATATGTAAAATACCGGAACAGTTCTGTAATGATATTAGTTGAAACAACGAAAGCGAAATAGGTACCTATATAATTTTTTTTTATCTATGAATAGATAAAGTTTTAGACAAATACAGTAATTATTAATGATAATAATTTTGAATTAGTATTAAGAATTACAACGCTGATATAGTCATTATGATAATAATCATAGGATTTTATAAAACATAGACATACTAAGGTGGTCATTTTTTTGCTCTTTAAAACTGTAGAATGTTATTTAAAACATGGATATGTGCAACCCCGGTTTTGTAAATTAAAGGCACCAAGTGTCTATTGAAAAGGTATTTTTGGAAATATGGAAATCTGTTTTTACCTTCCGTCACCTTTAGGTAAGGAAGGTATTGTCTTTGGTCAAAAAATTCAATGATGAGCATAATTTAGGGTCCCTATAATACGATTTTACCATTTTTACGATGATGTCTGTATGTATGTATGTAAGTATGTGTGTGTGTGTGTGTGTGTGTGTGTGTGTGTGTGTGTGTGTGTGTGTGTGTGTGTGTCTGTGTATGTGTGACAAAAGTTTCGGATCGCATAACTTCAATACCACGATTCCAAAAATTATATTTTTTTCGTATTCCTCAAGTTTACATCCAGAAGAACAACTGATTAGATTTTGGTTATAATTGGTGAACCGGAAGTAGCCTCATTAGAAGATTTAACAGTTAAATTTAATTTATTGACATTTAACGTTATTATATCTTAAAGAATATATTATGCTCTATACGATTTGATTACATTTTATACTTCATATTCAATAAATATGGAGTTAAAGAATTTTAAAGAAATTAAATTTTATAAATCAGCCAGCTATGCTAAATATGGAAACTACTAATATATGAATATAATTAAAATTGACAGATGTCAGTATAAATAAAAAGTAAATTAATGTGGCAGAGATGAGGATGTTGAAGTAGATGTTGGGAAAGACAAGGAAAGATAGGTAAGGAAATACGAGTAAATCTAGTGTTACAAGTTTCTAGAAAGATACAAGCGAGATGATTACATTGTTTGATAATGTCATGAGGAGAAATGAAGAATATATATTGGATGAAGAATGCATAGCCTAGTAATAGAAGGTTGAAGAAACAGAGGAAGACCAAAGATAATATGGGAGGATTGTATTGCGGAAAACTTGAGAGAAAAGGAACTGAATGGAACGGCACATAGAACATAATGAGTGGAAGAAGAAAATAAAAAATAGCGACCTCTAACGAATGGGGAAAGCTAAAGAAGAAGAAGATGTTAGTGTCAAATGCAATTTGCATAGTTTGTTTATGAAATAATTTTACTGGAAATTTAGAAACTTTTGCAAGAAAATTTATGTATGGAATCTATACATAATACACATGATTGACGGAAGGTATTGTGCTGGCCACAACAGATTTTTTTTATATATATTTTCTTTTGTTATTTGTCCTGTGTACATATTTATTAGTCTGTGGTTTGGACTAACAATGACAACTGTCCAAGAAAATAGTGAGTACTGAACTGAAATCCATAGTTCAGGAGAAAAAGAAAAGTTTAAAAAAATCACAGTTCTAGGAGTGAGTTTATATGGATAGAAAAAAAATCGATAAAACCCAGATGGTTTATATAATAAAACAGTTGAATAAATTTTTCAATCATGTATCCCCAACCCAAAGATATTCATCATTCGTCAAAGCCTACAATAGACCTTTTAAATTTAAAATTATCTGTTGCTATCTTAGCAAATAGTAAGTAAAATGGCACCTGCAATAGCCAGCTGGGTTGTCAAACGAAACGTCAAAAATATTCATTCTCAGTGAAAACGCTTTTGTTATTTTTTAGAAGTTTTTTTTAATGTTGCCAAAATCTTACGTATAAATTTTGAAAAAAAAAACACCATGGATCTTCTGCGATAAGAGTATAACCTTGACTCCCACCATTTCTTGGATTACTATCTGCAGATCCGCTTGCGCATTGAAACGGTCTATTAGGGCTCCTAAAATTAAATGTACTGAATGTCTTGCGAAGGACATCAATTACAATGACACTTACAGATATACAAGCAGCCTTTTTTTTAGAAATTCTTTTATTAAAGACTTTTTCAGCAGTTAATTTCTATATTCGATTACCAAAATCGATTCATGTATGTATAAATAACGAAGGAAGCTTTGTAAAAATTCATGAATTTCATTTATTGTTATACTTTACACTATTTTTACCTCCCGCTACCTTTGATAAGGGAAGTATAGGGATCGTGATAAAATATCGAGATATTGGTAAATGTCCACGTTTTAAGATCCCTATAATCCAATTTTAACATTTTTACGATGATGTCTGTGGGTGTGTATGTGTGTGTGGATATTATGGGATCTCTAATTCAAATACTATCATTCAGAATCTTTTGAAACCATGTATTTCTACCTTATTTTAATATGAAAAGAAGCCATTAGATTTTGGTGTCAATCGGATAACCGGAAATGGCAGTTTACTTGAAGCTCAAAATAGTTTTTCTTCAAAAAATACCTTCAAATGTTAATTTTTCGCATTTTTTTATTATAAAAAATAAAGATTATTCCATTTTATACTGGTTTGTATTAATACTTTTTCTATATATTCTATGGATAAATTTTATAAAGTAATATAAAAATTATATCTCGGAACTTATACTTTAAACACAACTCCATGGTTACACAGTTCAGCTCAAATGTATGTAACTGACAGATAAATGTCACTGTCAAAAAATAATGATTTCAAATTAATAACAGTAACGTTTAAAAAAAAAAAGAAAATTGTAAATAGAACAATAGTTACCTATATGGAAGGGAACTGAATTTACAAAATTTAAAATTAATAATAATAACGTTTTAAAACGAAAATAGTAAAGAGAACAATAGTTATATGGAAATTTAATATATATATTAGCATTAGTAAATATGCAGGTATGTATTTAAATAAAATAAATAAATATATTATCACATTATCACAATTTGTGCCATTTAAAATTCGAAATATTTAGCGTTGATCGGGATTGAATCTGGTTCCCCACATTCGCAACTAGACATCAGGCACGCGGCAACGAGACCCCATAGGTAATGTATTTAAAGTAATAAAAATTAAATGACGAGAGGTATTGTGTTGGTCACATCAGATTTTTAACTTACAATTTTCGTATTTTTTACTATCATAAATATAAATTTAAATCCTAGCCACAAAATATTCGTTAAATACAAAAATATAACGATCAGGAATAAAAAGTAGCTTTTAAATTCTTTCCTGTCGCTATGTGCGCTGCTTCTCGATCTCGATGATTTCCTTCTCGTCTCTACGGAGTGCGAGCCATCGGTCTTCGGTGTTCGCGCTCGAACGGCCGGGCGTCATTACCCCTCGGCTCGCCTGCAGCCACTCCACATCATTGCTTCGATTCCGCGTTACGAGCAAATTGGCCAAATGGGCCCAATAATTCCTAAATGACAGATACGGACGGGATATATGAGGGAGCAGGATAGAAGAGTAGGCTCTTGCACACCTGTGGGACTGGGAGCCCTCATGCTGACGATAGACTCTACACTCTTGTTAGTGGAGGGTGCACACATGTGTGTAACCACATAGATCACTGGATATTTTTTCTAGTTCGTATATGAATATCAAATTTGAATAAAATAGTACATTTACATGGAAATAAAAGGGAATAGAATTTTTACCTCCCGCTACCCTTAGTAAGGGAGGTATAGGAATCATGCTAAAAATCGCATATTGAGATTTTGGCAAATGACCACGTTTTTAGGTCCCTACAATCCGATTTTAACATTTTCACACTCAAAGTAAAATTTCATTTCGAAAATTTGTTTTCTAAAATTGAGTACCAAGAAATATTTGATGAAACTTCCGCAGCTGCTCTATATTTATTACCAATAGAAAAAAATGCAAGTAATGACACACTGAATTCATTCTGCAAAAATTCAAATCAGTGATACATAGTATAAGAAACAAATGCGCACATAAATAGCTACAATTTTATTTGCAATTTTGTGTTTGACGTCAGTTTTAATTATAATTACTAGTCCATGCATAGGTGGCAGATTGAAAAGAATATTCGTTTCTATGTAAATACCATATATTATGGTTAAATCAATTGATGTGTTATAATACGGCATAATTGACATTCATGTCATATAATGATTTTCCAGTAATCTCGTTACTGACACATATGATATCATTGGAATCAAGCATTGATGAACTTGAATAGTATTAGAGGATTGAGGATATGCGATTATTATTCCGTAACAGATTCTAGTTCCATTGTTACATTGAAGCAGTGATCTATTGACACTTGTAATTTTTTTAACAAGAAAAACAAAAGAGGTGGTGTTTCACGAATATAGGACAGCTACAGTATTTTCTTTACTACTAAGAATGGAGTAAACATATAGAATTTGAATTCGGCCTAAAGACGCCGTATCAACATTTTTAGGTTTTTACTAGTTTAATAACTAGTTCTTATTATTAGTGTAAATGTAAATAAATAAATATTATAATATTATAAATAATGTAAATTTAAGTGTCCATGTCGTCCATTGGTCCATTTTTACCTCTCGCTAAGAGAGGTATTGGATTCATGCTAAAAATCGCATATCCAGATTTTATTGAATAAGCACGTTTTAAGGTCCCTACAATCCGATTTTAACATTTTTACGATGATGTCTGTGTGTGTGTGTGTGTGTGTGTGGATGTATGTGTGTATGTATGTAGGATGTTGGAAGGACGGTTACTCAAAAACTATAAGACTTAAAATTTGTTTAACAACGTATTTCCCAATCGGACATTCATGGGAAGATCTGAAAAGGTTTTGGTAATAATTGGACAACCGGAAGTAGAAGATTCTTGAAAAAAAATCTTCTAAATAATATTTTTTGAAAATTTTTCGTGGTAATATTAAAGAAAATTAAATTCTCTATCTGATACATTTAAATATTTTATTATATATTCCATAGATTTAGAGATAAAAGAAGTATAATATATAAAATAATCTATTGTAATAAATTTGACAGCCGAAAGAATGCCATGAAAAATAGTTGATAATTTAAATTATTTGTAACTGACAGATAAATGTCAGTGTCAGAAATAATGAGTAATGAATTAAAAATGTACTTGGAGAATCCCTTAGTTCTTGATCTGTGACTATTATGGAGATGACAAGTCTAGGTTGAAGGACTTAAATTTGTTTCAAACATTATGGGACAATGTACACCAGTACTGTAGACTAGAGTAACTTTGAATTGCGAAAAAGCTATCAAATTCTTCTCAAGTAAGTTGTAAATATTGACAAAATCGGAGTGCAATCTATCCGTCACTTTATTAAAGGGAATTAAGGTTATTTAGATATAACAAGTATGAAAAAATAAAATGTAAAAGAAGATATATAAGAATAGATGCACAATCCAGATATATACATTTTAGACCGCCCAAAATTAATGTTTTTACTAGAAGAATATGAAGAGAAAGTAAACAAAGTTGTTCGAATTGAAAATTGCTGTTACCAGCCTAAAATTTATATATGGTAAACTCTACTTTGTAATTTATTGTAACATAATTTATGGTAAAATATCTTCATGTTGAGACATGCTATTATTGAATAATAAAGAAGTTTATACGTCATAGATTTATATGAATATATTATTTGTATTTATAAAAATAATCTTTGCTTTATGCATACAGCCAGGTAAAATATACGGCGAGAGGTTATGTGCTGGCCACATCAGATTTTTTTAATACGCGTACGTTATTCTTTCTTACAATCAACATTTATCAAAATCATACATCAGATCCTCGTCGGTTGAAGAAGGGTGAAATAAGTGCATAGTCGACTCCGACGTGTTATATAATGTATAGACGTCACTAGTGGCATACTACGTTTTATTTCTAAAAACAGTAGTAAAAGTTTTCTTAATATATTGCTCTCACACTATTTTTTTTTTTATTAATTTTCATTACAAATTACAAAAAATACAGTTATTGTAATTTTATAATAGGGAGTTTTTAAAGAGTTTTCACATAACGTCAAAATAAATATCATGACTGTATGCATTTAACCTTATTTGTTCAGAAAGTTGAAACATTTTAGATAGACAGATAAAATAACGAGTACTGTATGTGAAAATATGGTTTAATGTACAGAATAACGTTCACGTTATCTGTAATTTTAACGTTCTTGTTCAGCTTTGACGTTATTTGAAAACTTTCTGCTGCAAATTCTAGGATGAAAGAACGTAAACATTAACGTTATGCAGAAAACCCCTTATTTCAAAAATAAGGGACTTTCAATTGTTTGCTGCATTTAATTAGTGCATTCACATTGAAGTTAACGCTAAAAGCAACACAAACAAAGTTACAGTCGCACTTTTTGCTTAAATAACCTCAAAACATACTGTAACGTGCGCCCCTGACTTAAGAGTATGCGAACACCGACACTGGTAGAATATTCCCGAGCGATGACGTAATCCCCGGCGGGGGAATACCCTCACGCATCTAGACTGGTTTAATGGTGGAGTGATCCTTTGTATTCAATGTGATTGTGGCGTCGGAAAGTTCGAGAAGGACATCGCTCTATATAAAGCCGTCGCCAAAGCCAGGGAAGGATAGTCTAATATATAGAAGCAACGAGCAATGAAGTCTACGAGTTGTGAACCTAAATAAATGTAGTTATATAAATAAATATAGTGGTATAAATATTTTTTAAATAAATAAGCTTAATGTTTATTTATTCATCGTTTAATAAACTTTTATTTTACTTAATAATATTTCTCTTATTTTTAAACTTCACCCAAGTAAATAAACGTTAGAATACAGAACAACGTGTGACCTTATTCATTTAACGTGAAACTTATTAGTAGGCATGTGCATTCTGGCTGTCACGTGACTTTATTTTTGTGTTGAAGCTGCAATTAACGAAACAAAAAATGGTTAATAAGGAGTTATTGCAACTTCTAAGATGAAAGAATGTAAACGGAAACGTTATATAGAAAAAAATCTGTTGTGGCCAGCACAATACCTCTCGCCATTTTCATTTTATATTGCATAGGGCGCGAGCAGTTTTGTGACTTTGTTGGCCTTGGCAAGCAGATATGGGGGCCTGTGTCAGAATAAGAGCTAGTAATATACATAGGTGTCAAGTATCATAAGTTTTCATTCGAAACATTATGATTTTCCAAATCCATGTGGATTATTATCCTCGACAAGTATATTCCATACTATTGGATGGCATATAAACATCAGAATATTTGGAAATTTTGAATGAAAAATTATGACATATGACAATTGTGACATGTAAATAACTACTAGCCGTCATTCTGACACGGATCCTCATATCTGCTTGACAAGGCCAACAAAGTCACATGACTGCTCGCCCTATAAGTAACGAATGTAACATTTCTTGTACACACAAATAATTGAAGTTGTTTCTCTTCTTTCGTTCTATGAGAAATTTTATCCTACTATTCTAATATGTTCAAAATTCTTCAAAATCATTGACGGTATTAGCGGCATTTCTTAAGGATATATGTAATGTTAACATACCTGTAATTTAAATACATATTACAAAAATTTAAATATCGCAACTGTTTTTCGGGCAACGAGATTTATTACAATAGATTATTCTATATTATTATATACTATATCTCCAAACCTATACGAGATATAATAAAAAAATTAAATGTGTCAGATTGAGAATTTAATTATCTGTAATATTTGTAGTAACAAATTTTCAAAAAATAATATTTAGAATTTTTTTTTTTTTAGAAACTACCACTTCCGGTTGTTCAATTGTTACCAGAACCTATTCAACTCTTCCCATTACTGTTAGATTGAGGAATCCGTAGTCAAACAGGTCTTCAGTCGTATAGAATTTGAGAAATCGTGTCTACAACAACCTCACACACACACACACACACACACACACAGACATCATTGTAAAATGTTAAAATCGAATTCTATGGACCTTAAATCGTGCTTATTCAATAAAATCTGGATATACGATTTTTAGCATGAATCCAATACAGGTATTGGATTCATGCGAGAGGTAAAAAACCTTGTTTTGAAAATAAAGGACTTTCAATATAAAAGTTTACCGTACTTAATTAGTGTACTCTCGTTAACGTTAACGCCAAAAGCAACACAAACGAAGTTACAGCCTCGCTTTCCACTGAAACATAGCCTCAACACAACAGAACGTGTGACGTTAAACGCTTGCTATTGAATCGCATACACGTCATTTAACGTGAACCTTATTAGTAGACATGCACTACATTACTTATACCATACGGAGACACAAAAACATAATTTTCGTTGTATAGCTTTTACAGTATTCAAACCATTACCAGTTGTTGGTACGAAAACAGCGAAGCAATCATATGGTTGTTGTGTAGTGCTTGGAAGCAAATAGTTTAGTCGATTACCCAGATGTGTGTTTATGAAGAAGAAACAACAAAGTTTGCAATGAAGTTAAAATGAAATTTCCCCGCTGATGTTGCGGCCGCGACTCGGTTGCACTTAGTTGTTCCCCAGGCGATCGGCTCCGTACCAAATCACTATTCGATTGCATGTGCAACGGCTGAGAAATTGCGAGGAAGTGCATTTAGAAACGGAACTTGTATCGCAATTGCACAGACGTACACCGTATAGCGATAATGCCCCACTGTTCAACATTTACTCGCGAATTTATACCCGGGGTAAACCAATAAATAAATATCCTAATGGACTTCACCTGCATTATCTGCAAACATGAGGTGTTGCTCAAGTCGCAATAAATCGATAACAATACCATTTGTACTCTACGTTTGCAATAACTTGCGAATGTATGATGTATTATTCAACAAACATATAAACTACGAATAAATAAAATAACATTATAAAATCTACAACGTACCGACAGTTTATATCTAAATTTACTCTATACGCATCTATAAATAAGCTATGATACAATATGGATGATAAAAAGCACAATGAGAACTTTATTATCATTTAGTTTATATTTTGAAATATTTGAAACGTGTTAAACTAAATGCTTTTTAGAATAATCGATAAACTGTATTTTCAAAAACAGAATGGTGATTAAAAATTAAGTTTATTTTACTACACATGATTGTTACCGCCCGCTACCCTTGGTAAGGGAGGTAGCAACATGCTAAAAATCACATATCGAGATTTTGATAAATGACCCGTGCAAAGTCCATAGAATCCAATTTTAACATTTTCACAATGATGTCTGTGGGTGTGTTTGTGTGTGTGTGTATTGTGTGTGTGTGTGTGTGTGTGTAAGTGAGTCAGTTAGTGAGTGTGTATGTGTGTTTATGTGTGTGGATCTTCTGGACACTACAGCTTAATTACTATCAATTGCAAAATTTTGAAACCTTAAATTTCGACCTTATTCTAATATGGAAAGAAGCTATTAGATTTTGGTATAAATCGGATGACCGGAAATCGCACTTTACTAGAAGCTGAAAATAGTTTTTCTTCCAAAAATACCTTTAAATGTCATTTTTCGCGATTATATTATTATATTAAAATATAAAAAAATTAAAGATTATTGAATTTTCTACAGGCATGCATTAATAAATTTTCTATATATTTTATAGATAAATTAATAAAATAATCAATTTTATAAATCCCGGAGTCTATGTTTTATAGATAAACACAATATCTTAGTTACACAGTTCATATTTCAAATGTACGAGTATGTAACTGACAGATAAATGTCACTTAAAAAAATAATAATTTCAAATTAATAATAGTAACGTTTTAAAAAGAAAATTCTAAATAGAACAATAGTTAAATGGAAAGGAACTTAATATACATTAGTAAATATATAGATATGTATTTATATAAAAAAATAAATATATCATCACGGCATATTACCCATTGTTGGGTGTGCTAATCTGCTTTGTGCACAGATTTCGGTAATGAGGATGACATATGTGTATCGTGCGGGCGTTTACCAAGCGTCGCCTCACGGACACTTATTTCTAGCGTGGAGAGGGCATCACAGGGGCCAATTTTGTGCCATTTAAAATTCGAAATATTTGGTGTTGGTAGGTATTGAATCCGGTTCCCCAAATTCACGACCAAACACTCAGGCACGCGGCCACGAGACCCCATAGGTATATGTATTTAAATTAATAAAAGTTAAATGGCGGTAGGTATTGTGTTGGTCACATCAGATTTTTCTCACTTGAGCTTGTCATAGTTTGATGTTCGTATGAATCAAATGGTATTAGTAGTGATGGAAACGTGATTACAAGATCTCTAACAGTTTTGTGTTCAAATGTAATTACGTCATCATATATTAACCTAAATATGTGCAATTTTATAATAAATTATTCCATTCTTAAACTAAAATACGGCTTCATTTTATGATTATTTCTAAGATTATACTCACCTAAGAATGAAAATCATTTTAAAAAATTTGTTGTGGCCAGCACAATACCTCTCGCCACTTCCTTTTTTTTGGTTACATAAGTATAGGGCACGAACAGTCATGTTACATTGTTGGCCTTAACAAGCAGATATGGGGGCTCATTTCAGAATGATAATTAAAAATTATGTACATAGATGTCAAATGTCAGAATTTTTCATTACAAATTTCAAGATTTTCTAAATTCACGTAGTTAATTTGTCACCAGGAGTGTGGAATTTATTTGTCGAGGAAAATAAACCACATGGAATTTGAAAATCTGACATCGGCTCCATATCAGCTTGTCAAGTCACATGACTGCTCGCGCGCTAATGTATTTAACATTTCTTGTATACCTACACTCTACACCAAAAATTCTACTAACATCTATTCCATATATTTAGATTATTTTAAATTTAAATTCATTCCATGAAGAAATTTTGTCCTACTCTTCCAATATTTCGAGATGTTTCCAATTCATTGTCGGAAGTAACAGTATTTCTGAAGGGTATGTGTAATATACCTATAATGTTAAATATTTAACTATTAATACAATAAGAAATAATATATGTACTTCCCAGAAAAAGTCTTCAGTAATGTCTCCGGATTTCTGACACTGACATTTATCTGTCAGTTACAAACAATTTAAATTCTCAACTATTTTCCATGGCATTCTTCGGCTTTACCTAAAAGGGTAAATATCACCAATAAATTTTAAACATAAATAATATATCAATCCTAAATTTCAGATATTTCACATATTTTTTTGTTCAAAATATAATTCATACTTCTCGAATTTCGTGACAGTTAACGTAAATAGAATGAACTATAAGGGTGTACCTTCACTAATTTAGCCTGAATTTGAGTTGCGAACGGGTCTGCAAAAAAATTAAGTTCCGCTGCTTCTAAATGTCTTATTCAATATTCGTGTAACTATCTTTTTCCAAATGTGTTAGACAAGTACGAAGCTATTAGACACACGTATCGAAGAATGAATGAAGGAAACCATAAGTAAGACAGAGATAAATATACAATTACTTATTATTTTGCGGTTCAGAAATCAATGATGTGAATCTCAAGTGAGAAGTTGTCCAGTTGCAGAAACGTTCATCAACGCTTTTGTTTCATTAACGGATCATCAATATAAACAAATTCGAATCAGTTTCCTTGTTCTTATGACATTTAAATCATTGCTGTCAAAACAATCGCGTTGCATTTGTTCCTTTTGATGATCCGTTAATTGAACAAAGCGTTGAACGTTTCTGCAACCGGGCAAGTGTATATCAAAAATTATAATTAGAAATGGTTATTTGCACTTTTCATCTGCCGTCACAAAATATACACTTCTCATTATTTTTCATATTATTATATTATATAGGTACGAATTCAAACCCATAATAATTCGGCCGGTTTACATTTTCAACAAACAAATTATAGATCCTACGCAAATGGTGAGAAAGTTCTACAAATTTCTTTCGGCTAGTTTAAAATGTAGATTTTAAACTTAAAAAAAACTGAATATATTATTCAAGTATTCCACCATTTAATATTGGGTTAGTTCGCCTTGATTAGTAATACCAGTTCTAATCTTATTAGGCATCGTATTCTTAAGCTCTACACGTCTTTGTATGAGTATTGTCCCATATATCTTGAAAGATAGGTTGTACTGTACGCACTGGATTTTTCATTGTGCCCAAAGGAAAGGGTCCGGTAGAAGATAAATCTAGACAAAACTATGACCCTTAAAATACCGGTCGAACTATGTATTGTCTTCAATCATTTAGACAACAGTTTTTAAGGGTTTAAGTCTATAAAGTAGCCTAAAAATATTCGTAGATATTTCTAACCATTTGTGTAAATGTATAATTTGTTGAGAAATGAAAATCGACAGAATTATTATGAGTTTGGGATAGTAGGTACATTTAATATTTTGCAACCTTTGTTTCAATTTGCGTCAATATTTCTTGTATTTTTAACTTTGACCATAACAATAATTAGGACAAGAACAAAAAATATTTGTAAATCATTTTATTTAGTTTATTTTTACGACGCTATACTAAATTTTAAAATATAAATTAAATTTTGGAATCAACAGTGTATTGCTTATTGTTTAACATCATTAGAATTTAATATAAAAATGTGAACGGTTACTCATACATATGAATATAACAAAACAATGTAACATAAACTAGAACAAAAGGCAAAGGTCCAGTTGTATATAACACAGTTAACTATAATTACATTGTTAACTTTGGCAACGCTCATATTCCAAAGAATTTTTGATGTGTAGCCACAGTTACAATTTGTAGTTAACTATGGATGTTTTACTAAATTTATAAAATGAAACGGATGAAACCAATACGTTTGTAAATTCATTTCGATTAATCGATCTGATTTTCAATACTTTTTCTTGTGCAGGGTTAATAAAGATTACACTTAAACATTTCTGCAGTTATGTAAAGTCGAAATATGGTGAAAATGAATTCTTTCCCACCTATTAAGATTTGCGTTTTTAGATATCCCGTAAAATATTGGTTGTATTCAGTTCCCATCATTTCTTCTTCTTCTAAGCAAAGTCAGCAATACTGTTTTCAGCTTACCAATTTTATACACATTGTATTTCAGACGACAATAACTAGTAAGAATACCTATATTAGTTCTAGCTAATAGCTACTTCGCGTTTGTCGACGTTGTTAAAATTAACTTCTTTTTTACCTTCCGTCACCTTTAGGTAAGGAAGGTATTGTCTTTGGTCAAACAAATCGGTAGTAACTTTTTAATGACGAAACACGTGTCCGGGTCCCTAGAATACGATGTTACTATTTTTACGATGATGTAAGTATGTGGAGTATGTGAGCGCTAGTGAGTGTGACAATTTCGGCCGCGATAAGTCCAATACAATTCCAAAAATTGCAATTTTTAAATATTCCTTTTCCTGACATCTCTATGTGCAGATGTGTTAAATTTTGGTTATAATTGGTCAATTACCCTCATTTAAAAAGTTTAGCAGTTTTTCTTAAAAAACGCTGTTAAATATCATGTTTCACATTTAATATTATTATAAATTTTAAATAATATTTTATTTTCTATAAGATTTGATTGCATACTTCAAATTCAATGGATGTCGAGATAAAAATTATAAAGAAATTAAATTTCACAAAGCAAAGAGCTATGGAAACCTTGGAAACAGCTCCTATATTAAGAAAATTCTGATTGAAATATGTCGGTGTCAAGTAAAATTCACATAGTATGGTGGAAATGATTAGGCAGAGGACTCACGTCATCAACCTGAAAAAAACCTTATAAAAAGAAATATAACTTGTAGTAATTATTAGTTGTTATTTATTTAAAAAAAAAAATAAGAAAAAATATACTAGAAGAACGAAACGTATATATTAATTAATTTACAATTATTTCTAAGTCAATCCTTATTCCTTTTACGGAATATAAAATTATTCGACACAACATGATTATTCTCAGTAGTGCCAACGTATGATACAAAAATAAACTACAATTATTTCAAATAATTTTATTTTCCGTAAAAGGAATAACGATTGACTTGGAACTAATTGTAAATATTATTAATATATACATTACTTAATGCTTAATACTTTTTTTCTTCTTCTTTTAAACATAAATAACACTTAATATTTTCTACACGTTATATTGCACTCTATAAGTAGTCCAGTCAAATAAGGTTTTTACTTCGGAAAAATTAAAAGTGAGCTGAATTTTTGTGTACACCTTTATTTGGTGTTTTCAAACAACATCCAAAAAGTACCCTTGATTTGACCTTGAGCTTCACGAGTTATAGGGCGCTAATGTAGCAAAAATTTGTTTTTTCGCTTATATCTTCTTTTCTATTGACTTTAGCTATAGAACATTCTACAGAGAAATTGAAGTTTACAAAATTCTCTACAAAAAAGTATTCTAGTAGTTTTTTCGTAAGTCTAACCGTTTTACCGTAGTATAGGTGTTAAAAGTGTGAATCCAATACGAAGTACCCCATTCCACACCACCTTTGAGGTTGAGTACAAGGCGCGTTTTTTTTTAATGTGGTATCCCCTTTAGGCCTAATCCACAATCTTATTCGGTCAAAATATCCTCTCAATACTTCTTAAAACAGTCAAAATTGACTTATCTTAAGCTTCTTCATCTTCGTCTTCTTCTCCTTCTAAGTCGCGTTGTTCCAGATAATCCGTAGAAAATGATTCTAATTGATTTTCATTCTCTCCTTCATCAAATTGGTTTTTTCCGTTATCTTCTATTGTATCGGCATTCAAACACGATTGTCCGTTGCAATAACCACAAATTGACGAGCATTTTATCCCCAGTTTTCTACATCCACACAATGGTCCACAACCTTTGGTGCAATTACAGAAGATCAGATTTAAAAGAGAATCCGGAGCGGGAGCTTGTATTGTTTTTTTCGGTTCCAATACACCGTTTCTCAATATCCATCCCCACTCATTAGGGTTTAATTCATTTCCCAGCCACTTTTGTACTTGAAAATAAACTCGGTGAAGGTGCTCTTTAGCTGCACTATCTGTTGGCGGTAATACAGCCAATTTCACCGGCTTACTTTTACTTATTAATTTCGTGAAACACGTGTAACGATATTGATCAATGGATGCTACTTCAATTGGGGCTCCATATAATGCCAGTAAAAATTTAATCCCATTGGAAGAAATCAATTCGTGTGAGGAATCTCCTTGCGTGAAAACTTGAGCTGCAGCTTGCAAATCTTGGCGTTTTTCCAATAGCTTCAAAGCTGTCGTTTTACCTTTACCAAAAAGAGCTGACGTTGTGTCACACCCGGAGACAGCATGGAGAAATAAAAGATGTTGTTTACTGCATTCATATTGGTAAGAACTTTGGGATGAGTAAATTGATTGTGGAACTTTTCCTCTGCCTGGCTTCATGAAATAAATTTCTCCATCAATCGGCGTACGAGCTATGAGGAGTACAATGAGGTCTACATCTTCCCCGACAACGACAGTTTTATTTTGCCGCAATTCTTCAAGTGCTGTTTCGATGATTAAAACATCGGCATCATCTTCAGATAGCTTGACACGAATATTATGAACCTCGAAATGCTTAGCTAACATCGAAATCAATCTGGTTTTGTTGCTGTTGTTAGCAAGAAATTTATCTTGGCTTACCGTTGCGTTCATTGTTTCATCAAACAAAATTTCTACCGATGACAATTTGGAAGATCTGCGGATTTGTTCCATACTTTTCACACTTTTGCTGCTGTTGGAATATCCATCGAAGACTATAATAGTATTTGGGCCAAAATGTTTCTGTACATAATGTACATAAGCTGTGCAAATGGAATTAAAAGCATCATTTTGATGCCACACAACTCTGTGTAAGAGGAAGCCACCGTCAATTATATAAGTTGCATTTTCAAAATCAGGTCGAGATGTCAATGGTTTAAAGATGTCATAGAGAGAAGACTTCTTAGTTTTACGCATGCCAGTGTCATCGAAGAGTGATACTGGATATGGAGCCAATTCATATTGGAAAAATCCCCGAAGTTCTTCGGTGGATTTGTTCATGGCACTAATTCTTTGAAACAATAGTGATGAATCGACGGGTACTGTTCGATCGTGAACCTTAATTTTACCATTTACTGTTGAAATCGGAAGTACTCTAATAGCGCGCGTGAATTTTATATCATTGAAATTCATGCCCAGAACTTTGTCAATTGCGGCAATACCAATTTCTTGCGCCTTGTGGCAGTTTATTTTTTCATCGCCAGTCAGACCTGTTGCAATGGACATAATTTTTTGAATACTCGGAAATGGATTGTGTGATTGAAACCATTCCGAAAGTCTCTGTATATCAGTGTTATCTCTAACAATTCGCGAATCCCTCGCGTCGACATGTTGTTCACTACTACTGAAAGAAAGATCACAAAAATTCTCAAGACCTTCGGAAATATTACTTGCCGCAACCAGTCCAAGAATCCATTTGCTTAAGACGCTTTCCTTAGTACTTCGTCCATGTGTGAAGCCTCCTCTTGATTTCGAGGATTTCATTAGTGTCTGTTCAATTACCATATCACTCCATGTTCCACAAAAATACTTATCTGTGCGTTTGATTGCGAAAAAGTTGCTGGTAAACTTGTTGAATGCTTCCCTATCCATCATAGTTTCCAATTTCTGCATATCCTGAACGTATAGATGTGCTGATTTTGCGTACAAGAAGTGCCCTGTCGCGTGGAAATATGGAATCATTTTTTTTACTGACGTCAAATGAGCCTTCCAATCTCCCATTCTCTCTGCTCGAATAAATTCTTTCGCAATAGTGATCATTTCAAAATATTGAACCCATAGTTTTGCAGTGGGGCCTCTCATTTCCATTTCCTTTAGCTTTTCTTCGAACTTTTCCTTCAATTTTCTAAAACTGTCCGATTCTTCAACTTCTCTGAATGAGAGTGATTGTCTAGTTTGCTCTATGGAAAGCTTCAAAAATTCATTTTCAGTGTCGTCGAAAGTTATCTCATTGAAAATAATTTGAGACAATGCAACTTGAATTAATGTGTGAGCTCGGACAGCTCTGCTGTAAGCGTGGCCTAATAACAATTTATCCACCGAGTTGGGCGCATAAATAGTACAAATTGCCTCTTTTAGACCGCTTCCCGACATCACAAATCCAATCGATCCCAAAAAAGACATGAGCAGATGAAATCCTCCCAGTCTTACTATCATTTTCGAAAATTGAGGGTCTTCGTACAGGGCAGCTACGATTTCTCGAGCTTTGAAATACAATGGCTGATCGAATGTTACAACAGACGTTGTGTGACCGTTGATTTTGGCATTATTGCTTATACACTTCAAAGTGGTATAAATCGTGTTGTAATTACTCGCCGGTTGGTTGATAAACGGCAAATAATGGATTCGAGACTTGCAATATATTTCATCCTTAGTTAGACACTCCATAAACCCACTCCATCCTGGTACTCGAGGTAAGTTTCTCCATTTCCCATACATCCACAATATATCAGTTTTTCTAAGCATGGACAAAGTTGTCACTTCATTACAATCCAGATTTTCTACCATAATTTTTTTCAATCCTTGTATGCCGTGATTTTCATACGTTTCTTGTCGAACTTGCGAAACTCTTGCTATTTCTTTTGCAGATGGCATTTTTGTCAATCTTGGTATGAGTTCATCCACGTGAACTTTGTCATGTGGAGTTATTATTTGAATGATTCCCATAGAATGAAATGTATTTAAACCGTCAATCGTGGCCACATTGAAATCAGCATTGTCAGCAACGTATTGGACGAAACATCCTTGCTCCGGAGGAGAAATGGACGGCTGAGGTTGGAACACACTAGAAGCTTCATATAATAATGCATCATTGTAGGATGCACATACACCCAAACACGATAAAATATCTATTAAACGCTTCGATGCGAATTGTCTGTGCAAATAGACCGAAATTCCAAGCTGTAAAGGAGACATGAATGACCTAGGACGGACCGCAGTCATGATAGAATGGCTGATAGCTGTACAAATCTGTTTCAGTGGCTCCAATTTACCTTTTCTGTTCTTTAAAATAATTTGCTCAAGAAAAAATAATAAGCTGTTAGGAATGGAATCATTAATGTTATTGAACATAGAAGCACTTGAAGGATAGTCTTGAGTGTTGCAAACTTCGCTTCGTATGTCCTGGCGAAGAATTGCTGCTGCTGCTTCCAAAACCCTGTATCTCTCATCTTCTTCGTTTTCTTTTCTCGATTCATACCAAACTCTGTTTAAAATATTATAACTCGTTTCACGAAACGATATGATACAGTGGTGTCCGGTTTTTTTCATTGTAATCACGATTCTGTCTCCATATCTTTCTTTCAATTTTGTTATTATTGTTTTGTCGTCTGGGATGATATTTGTTAACGCTGCTTTTAATTCGATTAAAGTGAACTGACAATCTTCATTAATTTCGATGTAAGAAAATATCTGTTCCATAGCTGTTATAATATCACCATCAATAGGGCGACCTACTTTATGGTCAGTTATTGGTGCACAAAATTTCACGAAGCAATTATTGTGATATTTTGCTTCGGCGGCAACGAGGTCTATTTCAAAAATTATGCGTACCTTGATTTCTTTTGCCATCTTGTCTCCTCGTTTTTCTATTAAATTCAGAATAGTATCCCGAAAGCCGACCGTTGTGACGTGTCTGATGATTTGACGCCGTTGTTTAGGCTTCTTTTTTTCCACATTTTCATCAGCTACACTTCCGCAAATAAAACAACATTTTACAAAATCGAAAGCTGACAAACTGGAACGCATCTTCGCTTTGGGAGGGCTGATGTTGAACGTGCTGGTCGCATTCTCGGCTTCTCTTTTACGTTTAAAAGCAATTATTGTGCTCTTGCGGATGTAATTTCGACGACATTCGACGTGAATCGTTATCGAATTCACACTATCAAAAAAATCGACCTTCCCATCGCCTCTATCGATACTAGCTTCTCTCAATGTTTTTAAACCACGCTCAACTGTCACAGTCGGTCCGTTTTCAAGCGATTCGTTGCAAATGCAACAAACGCTCTCCATTTCGGCTTGTATAATTGGAGGGTTTTGAAAATACACGTCTTTCTTGCGATAGAACCGATTCAATACGGACACTAGAAGCGTTCAATGAAGCTAGCAAATCGATCAAATGCTTACTTAGCATTTGCTATCTGCTAGAGCGTGCATTGAACGATCTGCTTGTTTTGCTACGACTGAACTGTCAGATGACTGTCAGTCAGCGAGGTTACGAAAATTGAAAACTTTCAAATATTGAATTTTTGCATAGAATAGAACACTGATATATTGAATGCAGTGTCAGATAAATAATAAATAGAAAATAAACTCTCAATGGTATTAATTACATGTATAATTTAATTTTATTAGGATATTCCACGCAAGTAAACTCAAGTACAAATATTTTATGCTACTTTTACGTAATTCATTAATTTTCATTGAAAATATATTCAAATATTAGAAATGATATTTGAATTTGTGCGCCATATTTTTACATGCAGCAAAACAAGCGAGAAAATAGTCGCTTGCTTTGCTTACTTAGCAAAACGAGCAAATGCTAAGTTAGCAAGTTGTTCAGTACATTTTACTTCCGCTTTGCTCGATTTGCTAGCTTCATTGAACGCACCTACTGACACGCTAAACAGAGTGCAGGCAGACTGCTAAAGTCAATTTTTTTGACTCTGTCGGGTACAGTAATAAAACTATAAATGAACTATAAATATCGTAATTATGATAAAGCGGCATATCCTTTACTTTCTGTAGTATAATACCGTTTGGCATCGGTCCATATTTTTGAGCCGCTCTATTCATGCATTGAATCAAACGTCTACCAGGTATGTATAGGTAAATAGCCTTACAGTCCTTTAACATACCTGGTAGACGTTTGATTCAATGCATGAATAGAGCGGCTCAAAAATATGGGCCGATGCCAAACAGTATTATACTACAGAAAGTAAAGGATATGCCGCTTTATCATAATTGCGATATTTATATAGTTTTATTACTGTACCCGACAGAGTCAAAAAAAATTACTATAGGCTAGAACACTAGGTCAAGACCGGAGCGCAGGTAGAAATCCCCTCGGTCGACCCTGCTATCTACCAAGCGGTTTCCTAGAAATATTCTATTTTGAGAACCTTTCTGTTTTAATATTGTACGAAGAAAACCATTCGATTCAACTCCTGGTATATTATACATAATTTCAGACTTCAAATTGGTTGTGGAACTCGTATTACTGTCGTGTTACCCTTCAAATCAACGTTCACAGCGAGTTTTTGCAGAATGGGTTAGTCCTACAATAAAAATACTAGAATACTTTTTTGTAGAGAATTTTGTAAACTTCAATTTCTCTGTAGAATGTCCTATAGCTAAAGTCAATAGAAAAGAAGATATAAGCGAAAAAACAAATTTTTGCTACATTAGCGCCCTATAATTCGTGAAGCTCAAGGTCAAATCAAGGGAACTTTTCGGACGTTGTTTCAAAACACTAAATAAAGGTGTACACAAAAGTTCAGTTCACTTTTAATTATTCCAAGGTTTTGCCGTAAAATTGTCTAATTTGACTGGACTAAAGGTTTTTTTCAGGTCGATGACGTGAGTCCTCTGCTTAATCATTTTCACTATATGTTGGTGTTACTGGAAATATAGAAACTTTCACTTTCTGTATGGAATTTGTACAAAATACCTAGAACTGACGGAAGGAAATGTATTGGAAATATAGGACCTTTTACAAGAAACTTTCTGTATGGAATTTGTGTAACATATTTACATACAACTGACGGAAGGTAATGTGCTGCCCACATCAGATTTTTTAACTGAGGCTTGGAATGTTTCTCTAATATTAGATTAAAGAAGACACTTCCCAGTTTGTGATTTCCGTCTTTATATGGCTTTCCAACTGTCCAGGTCCGTAAAACGGTAATTTGGTTCCCTATTTAGCGACCTCATTTGCCCCATGCAGCATCCCTACACATCTTTTTAATTATCAAAAACACCCTAAAGTTCCGGTATTACTACAATGTGACCCGGCTATGTTTGGACAGCTGTTGAAGGGTGTATTTGCAATTATAGATTAAATTTGACTCGCAAGTGAAGACAAGTAGTGCATTTAAACCAGGCTGACTCTCTCTGATATTATAAGGTTTGTTCCAACATACAATCAAATCAGTACAAAACTGTCTGACGCGTGCGCAGTATTTAAATGGGAACGCCACATACACATAATTCATATTTAAACTTTATATACATCTTATACCTTATTTCCAAAATTCATGTACTCCATATGTTATTAGTCTTATTGTAATGAAATCTATTTCGATTCTAGTATTACGAGTTTTTTTAAAGTCATTCGGATGTATCCGACGAATATGTCCGATGATATATCAAATCCATCCGATTATCGAAGCCTTTACGCGTCAGATCTGTATATGATTTTACCCGTAACTCTGAGGATAACTTGTTAAAATGGATAAGAAAATAGAGCTTGTTTCCGTAGTTGTATATATTTTTATATACGACTCAAATGAGACTTAAAGGTCACTTGAATCATTTGTTTAGATTATTTCGATCGATCAGATATTGTTCCATGTAGTTATTTATTTATTCGAAATAACCCATAACAACTTCACAAAGTGCGAAATGCCATATTTTCTGAATCACAGTGTTTACAATTTTAAATTTGCGCGCGAAATCTGTACTAACCCTGCACATGAATCAGGGTTGAAAATCTTTATTCGAATCGCTCGGTATGACTGATCGGAGTGAGTTTTCAAACGCGTCAGATTAACCCGATTGACTTGTAGTTTAAAATAAATTTACAATTACTTGAAAAGATGTTAGAAAAAAACTGATAGACATAAATGTTATTTACCTACATAATCCTATTAATAATTAAGATATTTAAATAATAGTTATTTATGTATCAAGGCACTGAGGTTCCATTTATTATCACGAATGTGGAATTTAGTTGCCAAGGCCCCTAAGGGCCGAAGAAAATAATCAATATGAGTGATAAAAAGGAACTTCAGTTCCAAGGTGCATATTAAAATTTATTTGAAATCGAAAAATTGCGAAAATGAAAGAAATATTTATTTTTATAGGTTATTTTTAACAATTGTCTCTCTGATACTCAATGTTGCTATTCTCAGACATTGAAGTAATCGTAAAGAATACTCAAAATTATATATTTTATCTCAAACTTGTTGTTATTTAGTTCGTTTTTCTTGCACATATTTTTTTGTCATTTTACGTACAAATTTACTATTATGCATCGTACACCTACCCAAATTATTTTACACGTACAATAAATATTATAAGGTTGGTAACACTGCATTTTCATGAAATCGTCGTAAAATGGATTGGCACACCCAGCAATGGGTAATATGCCATGATGATATATTTATTCATCTATGTATTTATTTATTTGTTTATTTTTTCAAATAGAAATTATAAATCCAAGTACCTTACAACAATAAATAATAAATGAACTCATGTCGAATAATAATTAAACTAATACCACACAGTATCATGTGTCCATGAAACAAAAAAGAAAAACTTTGCGGTGAAATACATTGTAGCATGTAAAAGCAATTCGTTCCATTCCGAAACAAAATCTCCCTAATTTCATAAGTTAGTAGAGAGTATAAATCAACAGAACTAACACAATTACAACCACTTACCAAATAAATCTAGTGTACGTTAAGTATAGAGGCAACAAATTAAGTTTAGAATTATTTATTTGAGCATCTCGAGAACAAGTTACATTAAGTGATTAATCCATTATATTATCGCGGCGGGTACGATAAGAATGTTCGGTGGAAAGCACACCACGTTGCGTGGATCCAACACTCCGTGATTAAGTTTTTATTACGAACCAACAAACAACTGACGGAAATCTGTTTATTTGTGTCTGACACTTTTTACACCGCCGCTTCAAGAACTTGTTTTAGTTATCTGTCACCGTGACATGCTCGTTATGATAGCGTTGCTAGCTAGTTAGTGGATAGTTTTTTATATTTCTTTCTTTATCAACACCAGACTCGTTTAAAACAGGGTTGGTTTACGTGATAAAAGCCTGCTAATTATGATAAAAAATGTACAAGCTTTTTTTCCTCCAAAGGAAACACAATACCGCACAAGACAATGTAAAATTTGAAATAAATAATTGTCAACACCATTAAAAAATCCTTGAGAATGAAATATGGAACTGCTGGGCGTAATGACTGGATCTGGGTGTTCACCACTACGCTGTGTTAGTGATAGGGTTTATTATTTTAACGAATACCAACACCTGGATAATTTAAATGATGAACGACATATAAGATTAAATCAACCAGATAAATCTGCTGTTGCTGAACATGCCATTCAAGAATTACATGGAATTGATTTCAAAAACACGAAGATTTTAGCAAGAGAAAATAACTGGATGAGAAGACTAATTAGAGAAGCCATCGAAATCAAGAAATCCTCAAATAACGTTAATTTAAATACAGGTTATGTGCTTAATAAGTCGTGGTTACCTGTTATTCATTCATAATTTTCTGTCTTTTAACTTTGTATGTTTTTTATCTAAGTTTTGATCTATGTTACCCTCTTTCTGTAAACTTGTTGTCTTGACTACATATACTTTGTTATTTGTTATTTACTATTTACCTGATGACGACAGCACTACGCTGTCGAAACGTCGTCGTTAAATAAAATAAACAGAACTAATCCCAAATATTGTTTTTATTTCATTATTATGAGTTCTGAAAGCTTCTTTCAATATTTAAATGATGTATATTAAAAATCTAGGTTGGTTAAATATACAGATTTACACTAAAGATATACTTATGACTAAATGCGTGCTATAGTGAAGATAAGTAGGCAGAAGACTCACGTCATTAACCTGACAAAAACCTTATAAAAATAAATATAAATTGTAGTAATTATTAGTTGTTATTTATTTTTAAATAAAGAAGAAAAAATATACTAGTATTAAAGAAAAGTTTATATTAATTAATTTACAATTATTTCTAATTTAATCTTTATTCCTTTTACGGAATATAAAATTATTCGACACAACATGATCATTCTCAGTAGTGCCAACGTATGGTACGATAATAAACGACAATTACTTCAAATAATTTTATATTCCGTAAAAGGAATAACGATTGACTTAGAAATAATTGTAAATATCATAAATATATACATTACTTAATACCAGTACTTTTTTTCTTCTTCTTTTAAAAATAAATAACACCCAATAATTTCTACAAGTTACATTTCATTTTATAAGGTTTTTTTCAGGTTGATGACCTGATTCTTCTGCCTAATCATTTTCACTATAATAAATAAGGGTGTTAATACAAAAATGCATGAAAACAAGAAAAAAAGCTTTAAATGGAATGTTTTCGAAAAAATAAACATTGTTTAAGAAAATTAGGCAGAATTCAAAATTTCACATACAGGTGGTGACCGGCACAGCCGAATATAGAACTTTAACATGAAAAATCAGACTTTCCTAATTTCCTGCTTCTCTGATTAATTTAGGTAAAAACGCTTCAAATAAAAGTTGTAGAGCATAAAATTCTGCATCTGAATCAATAAATTCATCAGTAAAATTAATTTTGTGTGCCTTGTAACGGCAAAAATTAGCGATGGAAATGTCGAAAATCACAAAAATGGCAATAGCCATGGATTTCAGATAAAATAAATGATAAATGTCTAACGGTTTATCTAACATGTTAGGGTAATTTATTTGTATTACGTATTATTTCTAACATCTGTTCCAGTTAACAATTACCTGTTAATTTAAATTGATATTTGTTCACTTGAACAGAAATTAAAAAAAAAATTAACCTAGCTTGACAGATAAATCGTTAACATTTGTTAATTTTTTATTCGAATTCCAAAACTATAGTTATTTTTGGGGTGATTTTCGACATTTTCATACCTAATTTCTGCCATTACTAGGCATACAAAATTTTGTGTACTGATTCAGATGGAGAATTTTATGCCCTACAACTTCTATTTGAAGCTTTTTTACCTAAAATACGTAGGGAAGCAGGAAATTATGAAAGTCTGATTTTACATATTAAAGTCCTACGTTCGGCTGTGCCGGTCTCCACGCTGTATATACGTAAACATGTATATTATAAGAAAGTAATATAATATTAAGAAACAGGAAACTGTACCAAAGTATTGCAAAAAGCAACTGTTAATAAATCAGAACACCTTGCTGAGTGAACTGCATCTGAAACCTTGGAATAAGACTTTTATAATTACCGATGCTAAATTCTATTTCACGTTAAATGATAATGATTGTGCATCTGCAGGAAATAAAAGTTATTTTTATAAACAAGGTATTTATGATCCGACAGAATATAAATTTTTATCGACATACGAAATTTCATACGAAAAATTAAAAATTGACTTCGCCACTTCAAAAAGGATAATGTTTTAATAATATTAGCTGGACTTTCAAAAATAAATAAGATTAGCGGTGGATTTTTGTGCAGATTTTGTTATTTAACTGTAGTTTACAAGTGAGTAAGTTGTTTTAATTTCTTGCCTTTTGTAAGTTAAATAATAAAGTTATAAAGTTTATACAGAATTTTTGTTAACACCCCCTTACATAAACGCGTGAACGAATATGACAACGACAATCATGAGTTTCCGAAGAGACGGTTCTCGGCTAACTGACTAATAGGGCTATTCTGTAAGATCGTTATGACATAACGAATCGTTAAAACGTTATATCGTCATGGTAATAACGAAAATCGTTTAATAGTCTTATTCTGTAAACGATCGTTATGACATTTTGCATTGTTAAATCGCTATCATAACGATAATCGTTAAAGTGGTATTCTGTAAACAATAATATAATTCTACATAACGAAAAAAAGATAACGGTATCGTTATTTCTTAACGATTGGACAAATCATTCGTTATCTAAACGTTTTGTCAATAATTCAGTATTTTTATTCATGTCAAAATAAAATTGCTATTATGTTGAATAGTGATCTCAAAAACCAGTCATATTACAGTTTTCTGCAAGGTAATATTAAAATAATTTAGTACGTTTTTATTCGTAGCGCCCAGCGCAAGCTTCCCAATTTGTCTACAGATGGTAGTAGTTGCTCTAGCATAACCTACAACAAGAAAAAGAAATGTTCCGACAGCTGATAGGTTGACAGCAGACACCCTCCAGAACTAATCTAACCTAGAAGTTTTGTGAGTTATATTGAATTATTTTAAATATTTCATTTAAAATTATAATTTGATTTTAGGAAATAAAGTTCTTAACTTGATCCCAAGGTTATTATTTTTCAACATGTGTTACATAATACGGATACGAAGATAACGATTATCGTTAAGTAGAAATAACGATTTTTATAATAACGATTTCGATATGATAACGATTCGATTTTACAAAATAGGCCTGTAATTCTACTTTCAGTAAGTAACTTTAGCTACGCGTTTCTACTGACTTAACAAAATTTAGCCCCCTCTGCCCTTCGATTTCGTTCAATCACGTCATGTCACTATGTTTATGTAGGATTTTGTATTTCGTTGAGCGAAACATGGAAAACCATGTAAACCAAGTAAATTTAAATATTTTAACCTGGCGAAACGGAGCATATTAAACAAACAATGAGAAACGCGAAATTAAATTGAACAAATTCCAAAATCACGTTATTTGCGTTTGTCAGTTCAGTAATAATATGACTTTGTTTCTCCTTCGTAGGTCCACACCCATATTGACAAGCAATTAAAATTTTATTATATGGATAAAGAATATCAAGCGAGCGCTGAAAACAATTGTGCGTTAACTGGCGTCGTTTTCGTTCTGGCACCGAAACAAAGCCAACGTTGTTTCGTTTCTGATCGTCGATATGAAACAAAAAAAATCCATCTGATGAGGGATATCCCGGGGCTCTGGTAATTTGATTAAGTTGTTGCGCTGAAGCCGTATCGCCTAAGGTATTACCTCGTAAACGAAAATCAAAATGAAATTATATCCTCTACCTATAACTCTTTACTCTGCTTTATCTTCTCAGCTCTGAGGTTGTTTCGGTTGATTCATGTTTATTTCAAAAACAGAAACGCGGACTTTCAACAAAAATGTTCACAATCGTTTTTCTTTGTAATTTGATATTTAAATATCCGTATTTAATTCAATGAACCTGTATTTGCGAAAATTAAATATTGGATCTGAATCGTAATACGAAACTGGAAATATTATACAGAACATTAAATTTACAGTCCTGCCAAAAAAGATTCACTGATATTGACTAAGTTTATCTCGCAGTGACATAACCCGCTTAAAAATCTAGTGACTTAAAACTAACTCTTAACTCCACCTCGTTTATATCGTATGTTTTAAAGTGACTATAGAATAATTGGCGTTTATCCACTGCTGTTAAACAAGGACAGATAGAAAATGTTGCGGATGACTTACTAAAATAATAATAACAAAACGCTCACGATCTTGAAGCAAACTTCGAAACAAACAGTTTTTTGAAGTTTTGAGTGTAGCAATATATATTTTTAATATTTTTTTTCAAGTTTTTAAAAAATGTTGAGGTTAATCCATAACTTGAACCGTTTATCTCGCAAAATTTCAAGTAGGTTAGTTAACTCAACCCATTATTTAAGTTTCTTCACTTAGCACTAAACTAACGTGTTTATCTCGCACGTTTAACCCGCTTAACTGAAGCGGGTTAGCATTTAAGTGGATAAACTAGTGCGAGATAAACGTAGTCTATGACAATATTGCTAGGCAACCCTACATAAACTTTTCTAACCTTTGGGGTGGAAGTGATGTCTGTTATTGTCCACCCGAGATTGTCTTTACAGTTAGGAATGACGTATTTCCCAACCTATAAAATGTTAGGAATCGACATATTACTATAATGATTGTGAATAAACTATTTTATTCACAATCATTCTCTTTTTAAATCAATAATTTTTAGAATAAATCATTAAGTTTTAACCTTTAATTTTGTTAATATTTTTTTGACAGCTCCATTAAAATTTGTTTAGCCTACTTTATTATGGGGATCTATGCCAATGTTGCTAGGCAACCCCTACATAAACATTTCTAACACGTTGTCATTGCAGTTAAAACGTACTTTTCAACCTCTAAAAGGTTAGGAATCCACATATTACTATAATGATTGTATGGCAGATTTACTCTTGATATATCCACTTAATTATTTATTTTGTGATAATCATTTCATTCTTTCGGACATCGTCAGACAAAATAATTGAATTTGTTTTTATTTTAACTTATTAAAAATGTTCCACCAAGTATCGACTACAAATTCTCTTTCAATTATTTGTATATGTATGTTTTTGCAACACAGGCTCTCAAAATTGTTGCAGACAACATACTATAGGGGTAGATTTTGTGTGATTAATTTTTTTTATATTTTTAAAATAAAAATGTTCACATTTGGACACTGAAAAAATGCAATGAATCAAATAATCCCAATTATTATTGCAATCTTAACAGGAACAGAAAAGTATCTACTATCAACAATATAATGTCAATATTATAATTAAAAATTAAAGAAGATTAATACATGTTAAAATGAGCATAGACAAAACAAAAACAACTACTAGTATTGAGTCAAAAGGAATCAAAGATAACATTCGGTTTAGATAATAATAGAAAAATTAAACAAAATAATTTATTGTGCACGACTATAAAAAAAATATAGTAAAACTGAACATAGAAATACACAAACAAATTCGAACAATTTTCAACATCATGAAAATACCTTCTTAAATGTAAGAAAAATATAAAAAAATGTGAAAGCAGACGGAATAAAAAAAAGTGATTCCTACACTGGTCTATGACAGCGAAACTTAGACGTAAACGAATAAACAAAAACGTAGCGTCAAGACTATGTAAATGATATTCCTTAAAAAAATAAAAAAAGCAACAATGGACAAAATAAAAACTTAAGTAGATATTCCGAACAAACTTAAACATAAAACCACCCGGAAAAATAATACAAGACAAACAATTAACGAGGAAAATATATGAGACAAGGATACAATAAAAAGAAATAGGCAAAGAATAGCAAGAAGAACATGGAAAATGTGACTAACGAATGAGAAATAACAAAGGAGGACATAAGAATTGCAACCCAAGGTAGAAAGTCGTACCAAGAGAGACTCAACTGGTATTATACTTTACGAAAGAAAGACCTAGGATTAATGGGCAGTTGCACCACTTGTAATTTAAATATTAACTACTAGTCAACAGAAAAATTGCGTATCAAATATTTGACAGTAATATTTAACAACTCATTTGACATTTCATTCTGATACGATATTGTCAATTAAAACAACAACAGTTAAAATTTAACTATAAGACCCAGTTACACAAAACATTGTTAACTTTAATCACATTGTTAACTTTGACAAAATTTATTTTTCAATGTATTTTTGATACGTATCGATGGTTAAAATGTGAAGTTAAACACGTGATTAGCTAACAACGTTCTATGCAACTGGCCCTACGTGATGCAACCATCCGTAAGTGTTCCAACATTCCTTGGCTTCTCCAGCTCCCCCAAAATGATATTTATGGATGATATTTGTCAAACTAACATTATCATAAGAGGGTAATTTCATAAATATTGCACACAATTGTTAGTTTATTCATTTGTTTATTTTTATTACATTATCTCTTTAAAATCCTTTAATATAGACTCCCTGGTCCCAACGTCTGGCAAGCTTTGTTATTCCATCTAAGACACCGTCTCTATTCATATGTCGAATGGTTTGGGTAACGGCAGCATGAAACTCTTCCAGAGACGAAAACGATGTTCAGCCTTGGGAATAGATCGAAATCTGGTAGATTCATGTACGGACTGTAGGGAGCATGAGGAAATCCCAACCGTATTCACGCAGTTTTTCGGTTACGAAATTCCCGATGTGGGGGGCGTGCATTATCATGGAGAATGAATGGCCCAGCCTCGAACAACTGAGGTCGAGTTTTGTGCAATTTTCTGCGCAGTTTTTGAATGAAGGCGCGATAATAAACTGCTGTGACACTTGTTCGTTTGTAATCATTAGCAAAGATCATCATTTGTTTAACTCCGGCTCAAATCACTAACCCACATTTCATCAACAGCGACAATTAGACACAACAATGCTTAACCTTAAACGTCGAATCTTTGTTTCAGTAAGGTTGCAATGTCCAAGCGTTTCTGCGTCTGTTCAGCAGTCAAACAGTGAGAGACCCATCGCGCAGAATTTTTTCTCTTATTTAAATCAATTGTTAGAATTCGGTAAATTGACGGTGGAATCCCTATGGTTTCAAAAAGTTCCTTACAAGTCGCACGACGATCTTCTTTAGAGCATCTTGTCAAAAATTTCACATTTCGTTCATCTGTTGAAATTTTCGGCCTTCCTGGTCTTGGATCATCATTTATGCTCCCACAACCTCCACGAAAACGATTAGCCCAACGAGACACTATACTATGGTCCACTGTTAAGTCACCGCAAACTTCATTTAAAGCACTGTGGATTTTTGTTGGATTTCTGCCACGTTAACTTTTGATCTGATGTAGACTT
The DNA here is from genome assembly GCA_951394225.1 of Harpalus rufipes. Classification (NCBI taxonomy): domain Eukaryota; kingdom Metazoa; phylum Arthropoda; class Insecta; order Coleoptera; family Carabidae; genus Harpalus; species Harpalus rufipes. The sequence goes on from OX596283.1 coordinate 40,478,612, forward strand.
CTGATCTTCAACAGTCACAATACCCAAGACACGTGTAGGTTCCATTTCTAGTTGACGTTTGTGAGAAACATATTACGCTATAGCTGAAAACAAAATACACGCTTCTTCCCCAAGCCTTCCACTACAACTGCCGTAAATGTCACTGTTGTTACATCATTCAATTCGCAACGTTGCCAACTTGTATATTATTTATGAAATGACCCTCGTATTTAATTTTTATGGGTAGGTATTAATAATAACTTGTATAGTCATTCTATTTTTACCTTCCGTCACCGTTAGGTAAGGAAGGTATTGTCTGGTCAAAAAATTCAATGACGAATTTTTAGTGAATAAGAATGTTTTAGGGTCGCTATAATATGATTTTACCATTTTTACGATGATGTCTGTATGTATGTATGTCAGTGTGTCCGTGTGTCTGTGTGACAAAAGTCGGATCGCATAACTTAAATACCACGATTCCAAAAATAATAATTGTTTTGTTTTCCTCAATTTTACATCCAGAAGAACAAGTGATTAGATTTTGGTTATAATTGGTCAACCGAAGTACCCTCATTTGAAGCTTATAACAGTTAAATATGACTTATTCACATTTAACATTATAACTTAAGAATATATTATTGTCTATACGATTTGATTGCATTTTATTAAATTTCATAAATCAGCCAGCTATGCTAATCATGGAAACTGCTAATATACTCAGATAATTCAAATTGACAGATGTCAGTATCAATGAAAAGTAAATGAATGTGGCAGAGATGCGGATGTTGAAGTAGATGTTGGGAAAGATACAGTCAGGAAATACCTCTACTGTTACCAGTTTCTAGAAAGATACAAGAGAGACGATTACATTGGCTTGAACATGTCATGAGGAGAGACAAAGAATATATTGGAATAAGAATGAATAGCTTAGTAATAGAAGGTTGAAGAAACAGAGGAAGACCAAAGATAAAATGGAAGTACTGTATTGTGGAAAATTTGAGAGAAAAGGAACTGAATGAGAACACGCAAAGCAGAAATGAATTGAAGAAGAAAATAAAAAATAGCGACCCCTAAAGGCTGAGAAAAGCTAAAGAAGAAGAAGATGCCAGTGTCAAGTACAATTTGCGTAGTTTGTTTATGAAATAATTTTACTGGAAATTTAGAATCTTTTGCAAGATAATTTATGTATGGAATTTATACACAATACACAGGATTGACGGAAGGTATTGTGCTGGCCACATCAGATTTTTAATACTTGTTTCGGGTTTATATATAAAACTTTACTATTATAAAACAGATTTGTATTCATCCTCGTCAGTTATATTTTAAATATGTAGCTACGTATTGTTAGAAAAATACATTTAAATCTATTTTCTATTATATTATAGTAAATACATTTAAAATAATTTTAGATATAAAATATTTTGCAATGAATGAAAGTAAAGTGTTAATAAAATAAGTTGCTATACGTTGGAAACAATATTTCATTATTATTACAGTTTTTTGTTCCCTTCCATTCATTTAGCACTGGAGTATGAAACCAACATTTACAACCGCAAAAAAAGCACAACAAACCGAAATTCATGGAGCAATGAAATAATTTGTTAGAAGCGCCAAATGTGATATTTTTACAAGCTCGTAAAAGATTCCAGAGCTACGTGGCAAAGGTATAACTAAAGCCGACAGAACCCGACACTATCCGATACAAATCGGCTCTTGCCGATCCTTTTCGATCCTTGCCGGTCCTTGCCGAAGACTCGCAGGAACTGATCAGCGCTGAAAGTTACATCAGAAGCGAATCGCAAAACGATGTAGTGCAAAAAGAAACCGAAGTTAGGCGTGACGTTTATGAAATAGTTTATTGGTCCTGGGAGGCCGTGGATGCCATAGGCGGCGGATGAGGGCAAGCCAGGTGACCTTGCCAAACTCCAGGGAATTGAGAGACATGTTTTATGAAATGTGAGTCTCTACCTGCATAACGTTTTGGATGTATGTCTGCTGATATATTTTCGGCAAGGGGAATTTATCAGAATTTTCTTTCGCGGGTAAAGATAATATAATAAGATTGAATTTTTCAAATTTGAAATCCTAATATAAAATAGTTATATTTTCATTGCATGGAAGAATAGACTACGAATGCTCATGTACTATTTACATGAATACATATTGATATATTTACCCCTCCAAGTGCTTGTCATAATCATATATGTGTTAGTGACTTCCGTAAACACTAATTATTGCGCTAAAGCTAAACCGGTAAGCGGTAAGGGATAACTGGTAGCCTGTAACGCTAAACGCTAACTAGCCTACAGCTAGCGTCCTAACGGACTCAACCATGCGAGATATTGACGAGAACGTCGTTAGAAAGGGATGATTTAAAGTGGAATATTTTAATTAGCAGCGGATGTGAAAAAATACATGTAGAAAGAGGCGAAATAATGAGGAATAAATCTTATTCCTATTTACAGAAACTTGTTAGATATTTTTAGACTAAGCGAAAAGTTCGTTAATGCCAATTAAAGTTAAAAGGCGTATCCAAATTCTACTAATTTATTGGCTGTATTGTATTTATCTACTCCGGCTGAGAAATTCATACATTATACAGCATCGACTATGGTTAAGGGAATTATTTCTCCAGATCCCCATGTTAAACACGTTATTCTGGAGACCCTGTCTACATGGTGTTCCACACAAATTACACGGCATGGAAATAAAATATACGCTGTTAATTAATTAGTCAAAAGTTACCTCATTTATATACATATACTTTTCTTTTTTGATATTTGTTATTAAAAAATCTGTTGTGGCCAGCACAATACCTCTCGCCACTTCCTTTTTTTGGTTACATAAGTATAGGGCGCGAACAGTAATGTTACATTTTTGGGCTTCACAAGCAGATGTGTGGGCCCGTTTCACAATGATAATTAGTAATTATGTACATAGATGTCAAATGTTAGAATTTTTCATTAAAATTTTTAAGATTTTCTAAATTTACGTCAATTTATCACCAGGAGTTTAAAATTTACTTGTATGCCTTAGATATTTAACATTTAATTCTGCTCCACATGGAATTGGAAAATCACTAAATTTAGAATGAGAAATTTATACATAATTACTAGCTATCATTCTGACATGGGCCTCCATATCTGCTTGTCAAGGCCAACAAAATCATATGACTGCTCGCTCCCTATTGTATTTAACATTTCTTGTATACTCTACACCAAAAATTCTACTTACGCATATATCTATTCCATATATATTTAGATTGTTTAATTTTAAATTCATTTTTGATGAAGAAATTTTGTCCTCTTCTAATTTTTCGAAATGTTTCCAATTCTATTAATACATTAAGAAATAATATAATGTATGTACTTCCCAGAAAAACTCTTCAGTAATGTCTTCGGATTTCTGACACTGACATTTATCTGTCAGTTAGAAAAAAATTAAATTTTCAACTATTTTCCATGGCCATTCTTTCGGCTGTAAAATTTATTATAACAGATTATTTTACATATTATATTTCTTTTATCTCTAAATCTATAGAATATATTATAAAATATTTAAATGTATCAGAAAGAAAATTTATTTTTCTTTAATATTATCAAGAAAAAATTTCAAAAAATATTATTTAGAAGATTTTTTTTCAAGAATCTTCTACTTCCGGTTGTTCAATTGTTACCAAAACCTTTTCAGATCTTCCCATGAATGTCCGATTGGGAAATACGTAGTTAAACAAATTTAAAGTCTTATAGTTTTTTAGTAATCGTCCTTCCAACATCCTACATACATACACACACACACACACACACACACACACACATACATCCACACACACACACACACACACACACACACAGACATCATCGTAAAAATGTTAAAATCGGATTGTAGGGACCTTAAAACGTGCTTATTCAATAAAATCTGGATATGCGATTTTTAGCATGAATCCAATACCTCTCTTAGCGAGAGGTAAAAATGAATAGATCAGCAGATAAAGACAAAAATGTTTTTATTTTTTTTATTTTTAGGATATTTTATACGTCTTTCCGAATGGTGGTTCAAGAACACTGTTAAATTTCGAATTATGAAGTTAAAATAATGCTTTTCTTATTAGCGTCGTAGTAGCAAGTAACAACATTGAAAAGACTTTTAAGATTCTTGTACAGATAACTTAGCATGATAAAAATTCGATACTCCTACACTTTCTCATCCCACTAGCTTGTTACTTAGCCTGTTTTAGTTGCTCCGTAAGAATAACTGACGCCCTTTGAAATCTCTCTAACATACTCGAACCACCCAGTTTTCACTCGAGCTGATGGAACCCCAAACGTCACAGAGCGAGAGCGTCTAGTGTTCCGCACTCTCCCACAATACAAAATTGTCGTTAGGCACAAAACGACAGCCGAACATGTTCGTTTTGCGTCGGATTTGTATTGGGGCAAAACGATATAAACAATAGACATAAGCACAAGGATTTGCAAATGTTAAATATTTTACACAAACTTAAGCACATACATAACAACTGTCATTTGAGCTGTAAATTTGTTGTTCTCATAAAAGGTTTTATATTTTAATATCATTTAAGAAAAACTATTTTAAAAAATCTGATGTGGCCAGCACAATACCTTCCGTCAATCCTGTGCATTATGTATGTACAAATACCATACATAATTTTTCTTGCAAAAGATTCTAAATTTCCAGTAAAATTATTTCATAAACAAACTAAGCAAATTGCACTTGACATTTACATCTTTATCTTCTTTAGTTTTTCCCATTCGTTAGGGGTCGCTATTTTTTTTCTTCTGCTCATTTTTGTTTTGCGTGTCGTCCTCATTCAGTTCCTTTTCTATCAAGTCATCCGCAGTACAGTCCTTCCATCTTATATTTGGTCTTTCTATGTTTCTTCCACCTTCTATTACTAATCTATATTTATTCTTCGTCCAATATATTCATCTCTCCTCATGACATGTTCAAACCAATGTATTCGTCACTCTTATATCTTTCGAGAAACTTCTAACACTAGAGTTATTTCCCTTATTCTTTCATTCATTTACTTTTTATTGATACTGACATCTGTCAATTTGAATTATCTGAATATATTAGCAGTTTCCATGGTTAAGTTAGCATAGCTGGCTGATTTATGAAATTTAATATCTTTATAATTCTTTAACTCTGCTAAATATGAAATATAAAATGCAATCATATATAGTAATAATAATATTTAACTGAGTTTTTTCAAGAAAAACTACCAAAATCTAATCAAGTCTGCATATGCTTATAAGGAAGAAGAATACGTAAGAATTTTAATTTTCGTAATTCTAGTATTGGAGACATCGTGGCCGCAACTACGGTCACATACACACGCACACACACACGCACACACACGCATACACACATACAGACATCATTGTAAAAATAGTAAAATCGCATTGTAAAGATACCATTCTTAGCTATAGAGGTGACGGAAGGTAAAAAAGTATCGCATATATGATTGCGTACATTGCGTTAAAAGGTATGAAGTTGATATTATTGCTTGTTAATTATGATTATACTAAATAACAGCTGGCGTTAATTTACGTATTATTTTCGAAGCTGTGAACACAAACCACAATGTCTTATTTATAATTTTATTTTGATTTCTTATTTTCGTAGCTGTGAATGAGCAGAAATCTTACGTTCACAAAATTAGGGCAAGGGGATTATAATTACAATATGTATTACCCAGTGTAAATCGAGAGTACACGATCATTTTAGTTATGGAAAATATGTGGAATGTAATTTGTGCGTCGTGTGACTTAAGTCCTCTAACATACTCTATAGTTTTCACATATTTTATAGTGAATGATATTAAATATAATACATTTTTCCTTCATAAATCAAAATTCTGTAAAAAAATATTCTTCCTAGTTCTTTCAAAACATTAGGTAAACAATTTCAAATCATTATCACACCTAGAAAATGAATCACTTTATACAAAATAAACTACACATATGACAAAAAAAAGAGAAAATAAAATAGATTGAATACAGAATCCATATTTAAAATCTACTTATGCGTATATAGGTATTTAATTTAAAATTTATCTTGCTTTAAAAATAATCCGTTCTCAAATACTCTTTTAAATAGAATTACTATATTCGCTCTCTGCAAATATATATTTAATTCATGTATAAAAAAAACTTTCCACATATAAACAGAAAAGATAAAAAGTTGAATATCGGTTTTATCGGTATTTGTTTAAAATACCAGAGTAATATATATGTTACACACGACCTATATTTCTACAAGGCAAATAAATTTTCAATACATATCATAAAAATAATTTTTCTATTGTAAAATATATTAATTCATTATGATCATAATTTATATTTATTATACACGAATAATTTAACTATTTATTTGATTAAACTAAATGATGGTAAATATAAGGCAATTTAATGAAAAACCTGATTCTGCTGTTGTTAATGATTTTGTTTTGAAAATATAATAATTTGTTTCATAAGCCAACATTATTGAAATTATATACATATTTGTCAAATGTTTAATGTACATTATAATCATTAGTCATATGGAAGTAAACAGATAATTTATTACATTAATATCCATCAGGAAAATGAAATATTGTTTCTTCGTAAATTAATTACAAAATTGCTACAATAAAGCAGCAAAAATAATTAATAAATATGTTTCTAACCCTTTATGTTTTTCATATAGAACTTTTCATGTATACGAGTTAGAAATTTTATAGAAATATACTTTGGTGTTATCAGTCGACATTCCAGTACTTTTCCTTTGATATATATTTTCATTATTATTTACGTCATGCTTTCAAGATACATACATTTTTAACATAAATAATATAAATAAAAATTCATTCATGTTCTGGTCTTTTTACTTGATAGATATGAAATACTTTATTTCTAACTGTATATAGAAGTCTTAAAACCATCATTTCAAAAAGATAAAATAAAACTACTATTGTAATTTTCCAAATATTCTTCCGAAATAGCGCGGTATGAATACAAATTTTACGAATCTAACCTACATTATTTAATACCCAAATAAAGCATGTCATTACCCTTAAAAATATTCCTCTCTCAGCATGTGCCAAAAAATAAAAGATAATATAGTAAAAAGTACCCCGATAAAACAATGTGATTCTATTGTAATGATGTCATAATACCCTGAACCGCATATCACAGACTGACTTATAAAATATAAAAATGCAATTTTCGTTTAGGATTTACGAGAGCCATAAGAAGAAAAAAACATATGTTCGTAAAGTGTCACATAAACAGGTCGTTCTTTCTTCCTGTAATATTCAAAAGGAGGTTGTAAACAAAAATATCGTCATATATTCTACACATATTTTTGGGGTGTATTACTGAGAATACTAAATGATCATTGTACACTACTCACTGATATTCAAATTTAACTAACGGATATAATAATATTTTATACAGGATGTTTATTAAACATAGGGCAAAAATTGAAGGGATTATTCCCTGGACTATTCTAAGATGATTTTGCCTTTGATGATTTTTGAAAATCCGCTTTGTTTCGAAGATACAGGACGAAAAACTTTTTCGATAATAACAACATTTAATACCAAAAATTACATGTAATGTTTCTTAATCTACAAGTACTGTTGAAAATGACTACCTCCAGCTACGATGCAAGAATCCGCCTAGCTTGTAATGAATTGCCATCAGCAAGTCCATAAATGAATTGCATGTCAGTCATCTCGGCGTTCGTATAGCTATTCATGATAAGAGGACTTCACTAACAAAAGTTTAAGTACTATAGACAGAAAATACACGTCAAACAGCCAAACAAATTTGACACATAATTTGCCTGCTGTTACTAGATTAATAATTTGAAAAATATCAAAATTGGTTTTGTCGAATTTTTTTTCCCTCTGTATCTTCAAAACAAAGCGGCTTTTCAAAAATCATCAAAGGACAAAATCATCTTAGAATGGTCCAGGGAATAATCCCTTCAATTTTTGCCCTATGTTTAATAAACACCCTGTATACCCAAATTTTTATAGTGGTGTTCAACAGTAAACACATTATTAAGATATATAGGATGGTGACCGGCACAGCCGAACATAGGACTTTAACATATATAATCAGACTCCTAATTTCCTGCTTCCCTAACAATTTTAAGTAAAAAAATTGTTGTGGCCAGCACAATACCACTCGCCACTCCGTGTCCGAGAGTCATGTGACTGTCGGAATGACAACTAGTAATTTTGTACATAGATGTCAAATGTCATAATTTTTCATTCAAAATTTCAATGTTTTCTAAGTTCATGTGGTTAATTTGTCACCAGGAGTGTGAAATTTACTTGACTGAAACGGGCCCCCATTAACAATTATCTGTTAATTTTAATTGATATTTGTTTACGTGAACAGAAATTACCAATAATAATAAAAATAAAATAACCTAGCTTGACACATAAATCGTTAACATTTGTTATTTATTTTGCCTCAATTCCATGGCTATTGCTATTTTTGGGGTGATTTCCGACATTTTCATACCTTATTTCATTCGTTACAAGGCACATAAATTTTTTTATGCCCTACAACTTTTATTTAAAGCTTTTTTACCTAAAGTAATTAGGGAAGCAGAGAATTACGAAAGTCTGATTTTACATGTTAAAGTCCTATGTTCGGCTGTGCTGGTCACCACTCGGTATATATTTTTCTAATTTTACCATTAAGTATTATTTTGGCACTTTTTACAGGTATTAGTGATGCACGAAGCAAGATATTAAACATCTTTTCTTGCAATTTTTTTGTAGCCTTAATTCTCTCTTGCTTTTGTCTTTTTCTAGGAAGGGAGGGGGTGGGGTGGAGGAATTAACCGAGCACTTCGAACAAATTTCTAAAGGTTTTCAATTTTCCGAAAAAAGTAACATTGTCTCAAACCCCACCTCCAGTAGAGAAGAAAGTACTGCTATCAGCATCTGCAACGAAGACGACTTAAATTCTGGTCAGATATTTAATCAAACTAAACACGAAACAACTTTTTGCACATCCGGATGGAGACAAGCTAATGATTATTTCAGCTCTAGACGTGCCAATGAAAAAACAAATATTCTGGACTTTAAATGGATAAGGACATACTCAGTACTACAGAAACTTTTGTTTCATCGGAAAGACTTTTCAAAAGCATCCCTGGTCATTAGAAAACACCCAAATCAGTTGAATTCTGAATTAACCAAAAGTCTGCTATACCTAAATTCAAGGAACAGTGTAAGCGATATAAACAGTGATGTTGAAAAATAGATTATTGTTTTACGTTTGCATAAATTTTTAGTTTATTTACACAAATAATTTTATCATTTATTTCTCATATTATACTGTACTGAAAGCTTAAACAATAAAATAGTCTCTTTAATTACATATACTACATTATCATTTTGTTTTCCCGGTTCCAGCAGTCTTAAAATCGGCGTAATATAACATTTATGTTTTTGTGTCTACATATAACAAGAAATCTTGCTTTTTGCAAATTTCTTAACAAGAAATCTTGTTCTTGTTCCATACTAATCCTGTCTTGTTTATTGCAAGCAGCCTCTTTTCTTGCCTAGTTCTTGCTGCAAAAACTAGACTAGAACACGAATCTCGTAAAACATTAGCAGATGTTCTTTTAAAAGAGTACAATTTTAAATGTTACAGATAGATATTTATATTTAACAATTTTTGAAAATGTAGTTTTTTGGGTACTCATATACCCTATAATAGTATTAGCATTAGTTTTTTTTAATGGAATGCTATTGAATTGGCCGAAAATTCACAGGGTATATGCTCATATGAATTAAAATTATTAGGGCCAGAAAATACCTTTATAAAAATAGCGCCATGGAAGATGTGTGCGACAAAAAACTGCATAATGTAATAGTTAGTTAATATTAAATAGCGAATAGTCAGTGATGTATCAGAATACAAAAGTATTTGCAAGTCTTTTATTATTCTTAAATTTGACCTTTCTCTTTAACGTGTCCCTTTAATTATACGACCCACTCCCTTCTCCACTGTTTTAAAGCCAGCGGCCGTACACCAAACTATCAGCGTGTGTATCACTAACAATCGTGCAAGGGTTTCTCATTAACAGTTTATTAAATAATATTAACAATTGCACCAGTTGTGACACTGTACGAGTATAGCCGTAACATCATACATTTTTGCTCGTGTCGTTTTTAAAATTTAATCTTTTCAAAAAAATTCAGTCAGCAATCAATAGCTTGCATTTTAATTTTATGTATTACAAACCATAAATGATATTAATAAGTTTACAATAAAGTTTTATAATAAATTATATTAATTATTAATAATGCAAATGAATGGATAACCACTGCCCATTTGTTTGAAATATATGATGTTATAAATTTCAAATTTATATAAAATTTAATAATATTTTACAATATAATATTCAAACAATATTAACGCCACTTGGTTTGTATTAATATTGTCACAAAGTATAAAACAGAATTTCATAAACCATGGCAAAGAGTAAAATAGGTAATATAAAATTCATATATGCCCCTTGGTGTTTTATTTTGAGTGGAAAATATATCTAGAATATAAAATATCAATCATCGTTTGAAGTCTGAGAAGGAATATTTTATTAAACAGTATTCGCTCCATGAATATTGCTCTATTTGCATGTTTTATAAGCATACACAAAGTACATGAATATTCCATATTTATTTATACTTTAAATACAAATTTTTCAATGGAAACAATAATTCGGAATTAAATATCGAGCAAAAACTAAATTATGAATATTAATAAACTAAATATTAATATATAACCTTTATATAACCAGATAAATGTATAATATGCTGAATATATTTCGTATTTTAACTCAATATATTTTTACCACTCGCTAAGAGAGGTATTAGATTCATGCTAAAAATCGCATATCCAGATTTTAGTGAATAAGCATGTTTTAAGGTCCCTAGAACCCGATAATAACATTTTTACGATGATGTCTGTGTGTGTGTGTGTGTGTGTGTGGATGTCTGTGTGTGTGTGTGTGTGTGGATGTGTGTGTGTGTGGATGTGTGTGTGTGTGTGTGTGTGTGTGTGTGTGTGTGAAGTAATAGGAAGAGTTGAATAGATTCTGGTAACAATTGGACAACCGGAAGTAGTAGTATTTTAACAAAAATCTTCTAATTATTATTTTTTGAAAATTTATCCTATTACAAATATTAAAAAACAAAATTCTCTATCCGACACATTTAATTTTTATGTTATACCTTCTATAGATTTAAAAATATATAGATATACAATCTACAAAATAATCTGTTATAGTATATCTCACAGCCTGTTCGCAGCCCAAACATCTCCATGGTAACTACTTGAGAAATTAAAATGTCTGTAATTGACAAACAAATGCCACTAATGTCAGTGTCAAAAATTCAGAGATAGTACTGAAGGCTTTTTCTGGGAACGATATTTAATATTTCTTATTGTATTATTAATTAAATATTTAAAATTATAGGTATATTACATGAACCCTTCAGTAATACCGCCAATCCTGTTAATGAATTGGGAAAACCTCGAACATTTAGAAGAAATGGAGAAAAATGCTCATAGAGTGAATTTGAATTATTGAAAATACGTAAATAGAAAGATTAGGTGTAATTAGAATTTTTTGTGTGTACAAAAAATGTTAAATACAATTCTTATATATACCACACTGAAAAGGACACGAGAGGTTATATAAATAATTCAAAGGTTTCGTACTAAATTTCATAAGTACTTATGTATTTGAATACCGATGTGAAATGCGACAAAAATAGAGCGACGGTAGAAAAATCATATTTAATTTAAAAAATTTGATGTGGCCAGCACAATACCTTCCGTCAATCCTGTGTGTATTATGTAAAAATTCTATACATAAATTTTCTTGCAAAAGATTCTAAATTTCCAGTAAAATTATTTCATAAACAAACTACGCAAATTGTACTTGACACTGACATCTTCTTCTTCTCCATCTTTTCCCATTTGTTAGGGGTCGCTATTTTTTATTTTCTTCTTCCACTCTTTTCTGTTTTGCGTGTCGTTCCCATTCAGTTCCTTTTCTCTCAAGTCTTCCGCAATACAGTCCTTCCATCTAACTTTGGTCTTCCTCTGTTTTTTCAACCTTCTATTACTGAGCTATTCATTCTTCTTCCAATATATTCTTCATATCTCCTCATGACATGTTCAAACCAATATAATCGTCTCGGTTGTATTGTTCTAGAAACTTGTAACACTAGATTTATTTCCTTACCGTATCTTTCCGTGTCTTTTCCAACATCTACTTCAACGTCCTCATCTCTGCCACATTCATTTACTTTTTATTGATACTGACATCTGCCAATTTGAATTATCTGAATATATTAGCAGTTTCCGTGTTTAGCATAGCTGGCTGATGTATGAAATTTAATATCTTTATAATTCTTTACCTCTATATCTATTGAATATAAAGTATAAAATTCAATCAAATCGTATAGAGAATAATATATTCTTTAAGTTATAATAACGTTAAATGTCAATAAATCATATTTAACTGTTAAATCTTCAAATGAGGTTACTTCCAGTTGGCCAATTATAACCAAAATCTAATCACTTGTTCTTCTGGATGTAAACTTGAGGAATACGAAACAATTATAATTTTTAGAATCGTGGTATTCAAGTTATGCGATCCGAAACTTTCGTCACACACACACAGACACACATCCATACAGGCATCATCGGAAAAATGGTAAAGCAAACCTGTCACATGTGTGCCCGCTTGTTATTATAGAAGCTGCCTCCAAATGAATTAGAATCGATGTCATGATCAGAAGATGCAAATATTCTCATTATAACAAATGTTCACCTGATCAATATAAAATTTTCAATAATTTAGAAAGCGGTTACCATTACCACAGTTAATGTAATATCTGCTATAATGCAGTTACACTTGATTGTGTGAAAACCAGTGTTAAACGATCGGCCATTGATTTGATCAAAACGCAATTTCTATCTATCAAGCTGTAGTACAGCATGTGACCCGATGAAAATGACAACACAATATAGGTTAGAGAAGAAAAAAATCTGTCTGCAATGAACGGATAAATACATCAACGCAATGCTTTCATTCACAACAAAAAGAACACCGCATGCAATTAAAATCCAAATCGAAATCTCGCAATTTTCGGTAATTCTAGTCGTACGTATGTCGGCTGCTCTGTCGCTGCTGGAATTTAAAATCTGCGCGTAATTTGTCAACATAATTTGTTGGGCAGAAAGCGTATCAGAGGTAAACCATAGTACACACAATCATTAGCGGATTCCGTGTTTGCACGTAGCCCAGTAAATATGATTTATTCGATAAACATGCTTACAGTTGCGATTACAGGCGACTCCGCCCAACCTACAATACAATTCCAATCTGTAATTCAACAGGAAACCGCACATTTTTCACACACATTCATTTCGTACCATCGCATTATTAATATATCCTATAGGTAATATTACCTACTCATATCATGATTCATAACACTTGTAAAGTGCTATATTACAGAGCTGACAAAAACATAGATTTTGTGTTTAAAAACAGACTGAGTGCGTGTGATCTTAGTTTTTTGTTTTATTGGTAATATTCACAGAATTTGGTACTGAAAACCACAATGTTTATTCAGCTCATATTTAATAATCTTAATCTGTTATTATTGTTGTAAATAAATGCATTTTATATAGTCATGAGTTTGCCATGATAATGGTTGTTTTGTTACACATATAAAAATGATTGACGTGTATGAATTAAATGTCAATATATTCTTATTTTCTCTTTTCCTAGTTTTCTTGTAATCGTGTTCATTAATTATTCTATAATATAATAATAGGTTATGGGGCCCAGGTAACGCCTGATTCTCTGGATTAATGTTATAGAAGTGTTTGAAATAACTCAGTAATAATTTTTAAAATTTAAAAATGTCAGATGATCCCGTTATTAAAATTGAAAAACTTATTGATTCTTCGAATTGGTCAAGTTGGAAGTTATTAATTACTTTGTTACTGCGAAAACATGCTCTTTTGGATGTAATAACAGGTATATTTAAACGACCTGTAGAAGTTAGTTCTGATGGGGATAATACTGCGAAGGCGGAATACGAAAGGAAGTTATCCTTGTGGTTGAAACAGGATGCTGATGCAATGTTTTATATTGTAAGCTCTTTGAGTGAGGAACCACGTCAATTGATACTTACTTGTACTTCGGCAAATGAAGTTTGGCAACAATTACTGAGTGTATATGAACAGAGTAATGAGCAACGAAGGGATAGATTGCTTGCAGAATTTTTTAATTGGCCTAATATGACGGACGATGTTATTGGTCATGTTGCTAAATTACAAAAACATTTTCATGATATGAATGACGCATTAATTGCATCTAAAGAAGCTAAAATGGGTGAGTGTATTCTAATACAACGTGTGCTTTCTACTTTGGGTTCCGGTTTTAGAAATTTTCGAGATATTTGGGATGCAGTACCGATTACTGATCGATCGATGCATACTCTGTTGGAACGCCTACGTATGTATGAACAGCGAGATCACATGGATGAGTTGAAGTCAACAGCATTCTACGCTAGAGCTGGATCAAACAACAAGTTTGGTGGAACTAGCAGCAGTAGAAATGAAAATATGAAATATTACAAAGCAGGAACTTCAAGAAAATTTGAGTCAACCAGAAGCAATGATGGAAATGTTAAAGATACAAAGAAGAAGACATTTAACATGCGATGTTATAAATGTAATAATTTAGGACATTTACAACGTGATTGTAAGGAGAAAATAAAGAAAGAAAAAAATCAGTCATTTATGTGTCACGATGGTGTTGATACGTCTGAAAAATGGTTAGCAGACAGCGGAGCGACGTCTCACATAACGTGTGATCAGTATGATTTTACAGATTATAAACCATACGCAGTTCCACAACCAATGAGTGGTTTTAATGGAGAAAGTAGATCCTTTGCTCTTGGACAAGGTACCATGACTGTTATGGTAAAATTGCTCATGTTGGATTCGTAAATACCTTGAAGATGTCAGATATGTACCAGATGCCACGAGAAGATTATTTTCTGTGAGTCGAGCTACATCGAAAGGCTATATTTTTGAAGCTGATGCAAGAAACTGCAGATTCATTAGAAATGGTGTGATTCAATTATGTGGTAAATTGAATAATGGCCAGTATGAATTAGATATGAAAGTAAAGAAGCAAAAGGAGACGGTAGTATATTTAACAAATGCTGAAAATACATTGCAGTTATGGCATGAACGTCTGGGACACCAGAATAAACAACACGTAAAGAATATTTTGACGCGATATGGAATTACTGTAAAATCAGATGGACAATTCTGTGATGGGTGTGCGTTGGGAAAAGCACACAGACTGAGCTTCAAATCCAGACCAAATCGACCGAGATCAGTAGGAGAACAAATTAACGCAGATATGTGTGGACCTATTGAGTGTAAATCAACTGCTGGAAATCGTTACTTCATACTATTTAAGGATGATTACAGTAAATATCGTCGAGCATACTTTGTAAGAAGTAAAAATGAAGTGGCAGAGTATTTAAGAGAATTTTTAAATGAAGCAAAGACAAATGGACATACAGTAAAAGAATTGTTATGTGACAATGGCGGTGAATTTACTAGTCATGAAGTACAAAAGATAATTAAAGAATTTGGTGTGAGAATGAGGACCTCATCACCATATTCCCCTGAACAAAACGGTGCCGCAGAACGCGAGAACCGAACTATTATAGAATTGGCTCGGACAATGTTACATGCACATCAAATGCCAAAACATTTATGGGCTGAATTGTGTAATACGGCTGTATATTTGTTGAATTTAACAGGACAAACTCCAGAAGAACACAAGTCACCGTATGAACTATGGTTTAATAAAACAATTCCTGATATTAAACATTTAAAAGTGATAGGTACGGAATGTTATATACATTTACCTAAACAACATAGAAGAAAATTCGATCCAAAAAGTATGAATGGTATATTTGTTGGATATCATGGTGAACGCGAGGATTACAGAGTTTGGATTCCTCAGAAGAGGCGTGTAATCGTGAGCCATGATGTAATTTTCAAGCCAGAAATTATTCGTCCTGTACAAAATACAGAATTAATGGTATCGTTAACGTCAAATTCGCATAAAAACGCAGAATCGGTATCAGAAGTAGAAAATAAAAATAAAGGTTTGGTTCAGGAGGAAGAAAATGATGAAGAAAATGACGAAGAAACAACTGCTAATGAATATGAATTAGAAGAAAATTATGAAGAAGCAAATTCTAATGAATATGAATTAAAAGAAAAGTGTGAAGATGAAATAGTTGAATTAAATAAACCCGAAGATAAAACCATAAACACTGAATTTGGACAAAGTAAACGAAAGAAATGTCTACCAGCGTATCTACGAAGTGGAGATTTTATCATGCTTGCTGAACAGTGTGAACGTGAAGTATCACATTTTCCGCAATCCTACGATGAAGCGATGAGCAGAAATGATGCGAAGTACTGGAAACAAGCAATGGATGATGAAATAAAGTCACATAAAGAAAATGGGACTTGGAAACTTGTAGAAAAGCCACCAAATTTACGAATATTAACATGTAAATGGGTTCTACGTACGAAGATAAATTCAAATAGTTCTCTGGATAAATACAAGGCAAGATTGGTAGCACGAGGTTATGCGCAAAAGAAGGGAATAGACTATGACGAATTATTTAGTCCTGTCGCACGTTTTGATACAATAAGAGCTATGCTAAGTATTGCAGCAACTGAAGGATTGGAAATGTTTCAGTTTGACGTGAAAACAGCATTTTTATACGGAAATCTTCAAGAACAAATCTACATGCAGCAACCTGAAGGATATGAAGATGGTTCTAATCGAATTTGTAAATTAGAAAGATCATTATATGGACTTAAACAAGCTCCCAGATGCTGGAATGCACGATTTGTAAATTTTATGAAAAAACAAGGACTTAAAATTAGTAAATCCGATCCATGTTTATTTGTGAGACGAAGAAATGGTAGGAAACTTTTATGTGCTCTCTACGTTGACGATGGATTAGTGATGGGCACTGATAAAAGAGAAATAGAAGATTTTAAAATTTCTTTATCTAAAGAATTTACTATCACAACAGGTACTTTAGAAAGTTATTTGGGCATGCAAATTAAGAAACAAAATGATGGCTCAATATTAATAAACCAGAGTTCTTACATATCTAAACTATTAGAAAAGTATGGAATGGCCGACGCAAAGCCAGTATCCACACCTGCAGAAGGTATCACTAAAATTGATTCATCGAATAAATTAGATGTTCAAGTTCCTTACCGTGAAGCAGTGGGTAGCCTTATGCATTTAATGACAGTGACGAGACCAGATATTGCATATGCTGTGGGCATTGCAGCACGAGCAATGAGTTCGCCAACAAAAGAAGACTGGATACATGTAAAGCGTATTATGCGTTATCTACGAGGTACAATGCACATTGGACTTGAATATCGTCCAGATTCTAAAAGTAATACTTTGGAAGTTTACACGGATGCAGATTATGCGGGATGTACTGAAACGCGAAGATCTACATCTGGGTACGTATGCATATTTGCAGGAGGAGCTATTTCCTGGAGAAGCGAAAAACAAAGGTCTGTAGCTCTTTCGACTACCGAAGCGGAATATATTGCCGCCTGCGAGGGAGCAAAAGAACTTATTTGGTTAAGGCGACTATATTCAGAAATTGGTGAAATTACAAAAACCCCAGTGATTCCAGTAGACAATGCTAGTGCCATAAAACTAACGAAAAACCCAGAATTACACAAGCGTACTAAACATATAGACGTACGTTATCACTTTGTACGTGAAAAATACTTAAATGGAGAAGTGGACATCGAGCACGTATCTACTGAACAACAACTAGCAGATATATTCACCAAACCTTTAAATCGCGTAAGATTCACAACATTAATGAAAGAAATTGGTTTATCACAGCAACAGAAGAATGAATAATTAAAATGTAAAATGCAGGAGGAAGTGTTGTAAATAAATGCATTTTATATAGTCATGAGTTTGCCATGATAATGGTTGTTTTGTTACACATATAAAAATGATTGACGTGTATGAATTAAATGTCAATATATTCTTATTTTCTCTTTTCCTAGTTTTCTTGTAATCGTGTTCATTAATTATTCTATAATATAATAATAATTATCAACACCGACTCATAATATATTTGTTACGGCCGAATTCACCATTCCTTAATCATGAGTTGATTTACAGATCAACGCTGATTCTAAATCAATCCAATTCACCATTAAAAATCAAGCTAATCTACTAATCAAAATCAATGATCAACTGATTCGTCATATTCCATGAATCAAGGACTGATCACACCTTTGAATCCTAATTTTGACATTTATAGCTATGTTAGGATTCTGGCTGTTGTACCCATGTGTAACTTTGCCTCATCCTTCTTCTTTACCTTTATTTAGAACCGCATTGGTTTTATTATTTTTAACTATACTTTTACATCTTTCATTTTCACTATATTTAAAAACACTCTTTATTGGAATCAGTGTAATTTCTACCTATATCAAAATAAAAATATAATATTATTACAGGAAAATTATAAAATATATTTTATAAATAAATGAAAAACTTACATATCAATACCTTTTTAACGGAAAGTACAATTACCACGAATAAAATTCCATGACAGTTACATTAACTGTCAAAAACCGAAACAAAACTGTGAATTAGTTGATCATGATTCCTTGATTCAGAAATCAAGTTGATGAATTAGAACATACGTTGATTTACAGATCAGCTTGATTTCTTAATCAACTGATTATTAATCAACGGATTAATGGTGAATTCGGCCGTTAGTATGGTTATTTGAAAAAGGTAATTAATGCACAACATTACTCACTCCGTGTGAGAATAATTGAAAAGTCACGGAGAATTTATTACTGATTTTTGCGTTTTGTTTTTAATAAAAATAAAGAGCAAGTCTACAAAATTATTTTATTATTGAAATTAACATGCAACTTATTAATTTAAATTAATTATAACATTTATGTTAAATGGTACTTTGGTTATTTATTTTTACCCAATGACAGCTGTCATCTACGACTGGTTAGTACTACCCTCGGAATTAAATGCACAGAAACTACTTGTGCTTCTAATTAAACATGTTTAACAGGAAGGTCCTCAATTTTCACACATTTCAGTGTATTTTTCTTTCAAACGATTCCCAATGTCAGACAATAATAATTACAGAATTTTTTTCTCAATATCAATATAACAAACATACAGTAAAATTTTTGAAAGATGTCCGATCAAGGTCATCTACGAATTGTATGAATTCAGATTTTTGCTCCGCCCATTATAACAAATTCAGTAGTGTCGTTTGCTTAGTTTTTATGAGGGTACGTAAGATACTACTGTTATTTTATTATTATAAAAATATATATTGCAGTAAAAGCATTCCAAATTCAAAAATAAGTCAACTGGTAAGTTTATAAGCAAATGTAAAACCAAATATGTTAAAAATAAGATACTGACACTCTGACAGAAAATAACGTTATACGTACGGCTATGAATCCAGGTAATGTATCTGAAATAATATATAAACTTACGTTACAGCGAAAGTATTATTAACAACGAGCATCGTTTTAAAGTGGAATGTCCTAACTTAGTCGAAACAATATGATTTTTTGAAAGACAAGCGTGTTATATCCATCCTTATCGCACACTCTTATAGACTTTGCAAAAGAAAGAGATAAATGTATGCCTTTTTGTTAATTCCTTCGTGATACAGATGACCTTGATCGGACATCTTTCAAAAATTTTACTGTATAACATAACACCAAAACAACCATTCAATGGCTACTTTGTAATTTAAAATAGTATATCAAATAACTTGTCAGTGTCAAAAAATGAACGGAAACAAAAATAATTTCAAAAGTTTAAAAAAAAGTGTTGAATAAAACGTATTACACTCATGTGAAATGTATATTAGTCACTAAAAAAAATTAGCCACTAGACCTCTTCTATGTGACGTCGCGCTTACATATTTAAACCCGCAAATGTCGCTAGTGTCGTTTTACAGCGATGGGATATGACATGTCAAAGTGACATTTGATTGTGATACTGACGCCGTGGACATAACCTTGTTTCTATTTATCAACGTCGTTACAAACCTGCTCAAACAAAAATAAATAAGTAAAATACGTGCTAACTTGACAGCAATCTAACCTAACAAACAAGTTCCCCTTACCCCGCAAGACATACGTCGCAAAATATCTTTCATGCTTCGAGCAGCACGTCGGAACTAAGTTATAACGGATACGGCAAGGGTAACGATCACAGTGGCGGGAATAGATATGGCCGGTATTTTAAGTAATTTTTTTCTCATTTAAAAACAAAAATTGTGCAAAATAAAAAATCTGATGTGGCCAGCACATAACCTCTCGCCGTATATTTTACCTGGCTGTATGCATAAAGCAAAGAATATTTTTATAAATACAAATAATATATTCATATAAATCTATGACGTATAAACTTCTTTATTATTCAATAATAGCATGTCTCAACATGAAGATATTTTACCATAAATTATGTTACAATAAATTACAAAGTAGAGTTTACCATATATAAATATTAGGCTGGTAACAGCAATTTTCAATTCGAACAACTTTGTTTACTTTCTCTTCATATTCTTCTAGTAAAAACATTAATTTTGGGCGGTCTAAAATGTATATATCTGGATTGTGCATCTATTCTTATATATCTTCTTTTACATTTTATTTTTTCATACTTGTTACATCTAAATAACCTTAATTCCCTTTAATAAAGTGACGGATAGATTGCACTCCGATTTTGTCAATATTTACAACTTACTTGAGAAGAATTTGATAGCTTTTTCGCAATTCAAAGTTACTCTAGTCTACAGTACTGGTGTACATTGTCCCATAATGTTTGAAACAAATTTAAGTCCTTCAACCTAGACTTGTCATCTCCATAATAGTCACAGATCAAGAACTAAGGGATTCTCCAAGTACATTTTTAATTCATTACTCATTATTTCTGACACTGACATTTATCTGTCAGTTACAAATAATTTAAATTATCAACTATTTTTCATGGCATTCTTTCGGCTGTCAAATTTATAACAACAGATTATTTTATATATTATACTTCTTTTATCTCTAAATCTATGGAATATATAATAAAATATTTAAATGTATCAGATAGAGAATTTAATTTTCTTTAATATTACCACGAAAAATTTTCAAAAAATAATATTTAGAAGATTTTTTTTCAAGAATCTTCTACTTCCGGTTGTCCAATTATTACCAAAACCTTTTCAGATTTTCACATGAATGTCCGATTGGGAAATACGTTGTTAAACAAATTTTAAGTCTTATAGTTTTTGAGTAACCGTCCTTCCAACATCCCACACACACACATACACACACACACACACACACATCCACACACACACACACACACACACAGACATCATCGTAAAAATGTTAAAATCGGATTGTAGAGACCTTAAAACGTGCTTATTCAATAAAATCTGGATATGCGATTTTTAGCATGAATGCAATACCTCTCTTAGCGAGAGGTAAAAAATATGGAAAATATAAATTTAAAAATACTTTTAATAAAATATCAAAAAAGGCGAAACTACCCCATTCTTACAACACCGACGTTTCGGTGCACACTTGCACCTTCATCAGAGTAATAAGGTCTTACATATTGTTACATACTACCCTGACGTAGGCACAAGTGTGCACCATAACGTCGGTGTTGCAAGAATAAATGTTGCTTGACTGAGATTTTGAGTAATTATTAACACCTTATCCACATCACAGTCGAGAAATTTCACGCATTATTTAGACAATTTTTATTAAGAAAAACTCTTTAGTGCAGTAAGTAAACGACTAATTTAGGTTGTTCAATTGTTACCATAAACTAAACAGCTATTCTTCCCTTGTGAGAATATGTTGAATATTCATTATCGCATTATAACTATACATTATGCAAGTACTTTCATTACTTGTAACTTACTAATACATATTATAATTTTATCATATTTCTTTTTTACCTTCCGTCACCTTTAGGTAAGGAAGGTATTGTCCTTGGTCAAAAAATTCAATGATGAGTTTTTACTGAAAAAGCACGTTTTAGGGTCCATATAATACGATTTTACCATTTTTACGATGATGTCTGTATGTATGTGTGTCTGTGTGTCTGTGTGTGTGTGTGTGACAAAAGTTCCGGATTCCATAACTTCAATACCACGATTCCAAAAATTATAATTTTTTCGTATTCCTCAACTTTACATCCAGAAGAACAACTGATTAGATTTTGGTTATAATTGGTCAACCGGAAGTACCCTCATTTGAAGATTTAACAGTTAAATTTGATTTATTGACATTTAACGTTATTATAACTTAAAGAATATATTATTCTCTATACGATTTGATTACAATTTATACTTCATATTCAATAGATACAGTTAAAGAATTTTAAAGAAATTAAATTTTATAATTCAGCCAGCTATGCCAAACTTGGGAACTAGTAATATATTCATATAATTCAAATTGACAGATGTCAGTATCAATAAAAAGTAAATTAATGTGGCAGAGATGAGGATGTTGAAGTAGATATTGGGGAATACACGGAAAGATACGGTAAGAAAATAACTCTAGTGTTACAAGTTTTTAGAAAGATACAAGAAAGACGATTACATTGGTTTGAACATGTCATGAGGAGAAATGAAGAATTATATTGGAACAAGAATGAATAGTTTAGTAATAGGACGTTAAAGAAACAGAGGAAGACCAAAGATAAAATGGAAGGACTGTATTGCGGAAGATTTGAGAGAAAAGGAACTGAATAAGACGACATGCAAAAATAGCGACCCTAACGAATGAGAAAAGCTAAAGAAGAAGAAGATGCCAGTGTCAAGTGCAATTTGAATAGTTTGTTTATGAAATAATTTTACTGGAAATTTAGAATCTTTTGTAAGAAAAATTATGGAATTTATACATTATACACGAGAATGACGGAAGGTATTGTGCTGGCCACAACAGATTTTTATTTTAATAACTCGCATCCCATAAACGTCATAGAGAAGAAGAGGTGCTAGGCAAGCTATATTACATGTTCATTAAAATAATTAATTTTCTGCGTAAATAATGATTATACAGTAAAATAATATTTATCTAGTGTAAATAACGTATGTTTATAAAGTACTAATTGAAACTATTAATATTATATATCAATAATTAAATGACGTCAATGATTGTACCTACAGTAATAATGTAATATGTTTAATTATAATAACAAATTTTCAGTATTATTATTAAATTGTAAAGCTCTTAAAATGAACAAAAATACAACATGTGACTTAATAAGAAAACAATAAATTTCAATTTGTAACCTAAATAAGATTGTATAATCGGCTAAAACAATGCTATATTTCTATAAACAATATTAACCAAAATGTATCTCTAAAGGAACCTACTTATACGAATCGGAATCTATTAAACCAATTTCTTGTCATAAAAGAAATAACTACTTATACTTACTGCAATAATATCCAATGTAGAAAATTTCAGTAAAACCTTGAAGTTTAAAGCAAAAAAAATGTAATAATAAAAGATTTCACGTTCACAGAACAATAATCTCGGCATGTTGAGATTGGTTGTTTTCCATTAAGCGAGATATATAATTCTTTATCGTTGTTTTTCTTGGATAATATTGCTTTAATTAATTCTGGTTATATTTTGTTATTCTGCGTATTTTTATTATAAAATATTTATTACCTTCCGTCACCTTTTGATAAGGAAGATATTGTCTGGTCAAAAAATTCGATGGAGAGTTTTTAATGAATAAGCACGTTTTGGGGAAATAGAACCTAGAATATGAAATTACTATTTACACGATGAAGTATGCATGTATATGTGTGTGTGTGTGTGTGTGTGTGTGTGTATGTGTGTGTGACAAAAATTTCTCCGTCGGTAACTTAGTACCAAAAATTATAGTTCTTTCATAGAATCGGGTTCACTTCCGACCGCCGCCAAATATTTCGAATTTTAAATGGCAGAAAATTGACCCCTATGGTGTACTCTCCACGCCAGCAATAAGTGCTGGTGGGATGACAGCTGTTAAAAGCCCGCGCGGTACAAATATTTCATCATCATTATCGAAATCTGTGTACAAAGTAGATTGGCACACCCAGAAATGGGTAATATGCTGTGATGATATATTTATTTATTTATAGTTCTATCATATTCCCCTTTTGTACGTCCTTATGAAGAGGACAATTTGCATAGTTCGTAAAACATTTACTAAAAATAAAGATGTTCGTATGTAATTCCGTTATATGATTATTATTTTTTTTTCTGGAAAATTGCAAACAGTTTTGTTCTACTGGTTCAGAATATTACACGAGATTCGATTAAAAAATAGGACACCTTTTACAATTAAAACTTTCACATTATTAATTGTTATTCATTAATATTACAAAATAATTCAAATTATTCTATAACCAATGAACTGGATTATAATTCACAATCCTGACATTCAATTAGCATAAAACAAATTTAAATAAAAACTGAAACTACTGCAATTGTTAATTAAAATTTATATATTGATACAAATTACAATTAAAATACTTTAATATGTAGTGTGGTTTACTTTGCAATATACAGATGATATTTCGTATAAAATTAGTTTTAAAAAAATGTATTTTTGACGTTTAAAACAATTAAACATGTATGCATTACACAAAAAAATATTTCTATTTCTACAAGGACGCCCATATAAAAAAAATCTGTTGTGGCCAGCACAAAACCTCTCGCCATTTTCATTTTATGTTGCATAGGGCGCGAGCAGTCATGTGACTTTGTTGGCCTTGGCAATCAGATATAGGGCCCCGTGTTAGAATGACAGCTATTAGTACATAGGTGTCAAGTATCATAATTTTTCATTCAAAACATCATGATTTTCCAAATTCATGTGGATTACTTTCCTCGACAAGTATATTCCATAATATTGATAAAAAATAAACATCAGAATATTTTGAAATTTTTAATGAAAAATTATGACATATGACAATTGTGACATCTATATAAATAACTACTAGCCGTCAAGTACAAACATTTGAATATCTCAACTGTTTTTTGGGCAACGAGATTTATTACAAAAGATTATTCTATATTATTATACAGGGTGGAAACGAACTTAATGTCATAAATTTAAGGGTGAGTAGTATGACATGTGTAGATTACGAAACTGAAAGAATTTTTTTTAAATTCGAAAAACGAAAATTCGACTTTTCTTAAGGAAACTTTTTTTTACTGCTGTTTTAATTCATATTTCATTAAAAATATGGTTATCAAAAATACATTCAAAATTAGTTGTATAAGATATTATTCTTAATAATTAAATTAAATAGCATTTTTAACGAAAATAATTGTATAATAGATAAAATAATGCAAATGCGTTGCCAGTGGTCCAGTGGTACCAAAAATGTTAGTTTCATGAAAACTGCCCTTAAATATGCGAATTTTTAAAAAAATCTTTCTGTTTCGTAATCTACACATGTCATACTACTCACCCTTAAATTTATGACATTAAGTTCGTTTCCATCCTGTATACTATATATCTCCAAACCTATACGAGATATAATAAAAAAATTAAATGTGTCAGATTGAGAATTTTTTTTTTAATATTACAAAAAAAAATTTTCAAAAAATAATATTTAGAAGATTTTCTTTTCAAGAATCTGCTGTAGTAAAACAGATATTAGGTATTATAGTTTTTGAGAAATCGTCCTTCCAACCGACCCACATATACACATCCATACACACATACATCCACACACACACACAGACATCATCGTAAAAATGTTAAAATCGGATTGTAAGGACCTTAAAACGTGCTTATTCATTAAAATCTGGATATGCGACTTTTAGCATGAATCCAATACCTCTCTTAGCGAGAGGTAATTATAACTCTAACACCATTATTCAAAATTCAGAAAGGATTGTATGAAAATTGAGCACAAGAACACAAAAATAAAAAATTATGCTTTGTATCACTTTTAGTTCTCCAGATTACAATGCTAGACACGTTATCCTGGGCACCTGTATATTACAATAAATTGTTCCACTCAAAATTATTTCGATTATTTGATGGTATAAAGATAATCCACCCTTAATAAATAAATACATTTTAAATCAGTTCTAAAAGCAAAAGCTTGGAATTTAAATTACTTATTAAATTCAATCTCATTTTTTATTTACAAAATTTAACCTTAAAACTTTAATATCTTTGTAAAAGTCTTCGTATACAAGAATTACCAAATAAAAAGAAACCACACAAACTAAATTAATTTCGTTGAAAAAATGAAACAGATTTTTTAAAACATTAATCTGTAGGAATGGAGGAAGACAAAAATCTAAATAAGAATTAAATAAATTCTCAAATAAAGTAACGAAATCGTTTTTAATCTTTACAAAAATGAAAGAACGACAATAATAGCTTTTTAAATATCAATATCAAGGAACTCAAGTTTTAAATTTTATCGCGAATGTGGAATTTAGTTTCCGAGGCCGTAGGGACGATGAAAATAAACCATATGAGTGATAAAAAGGAACTTCAGTGCCGAGGTGTATATTAAATTTTATTTGAAATCAAAAAATTGTGAATGTGAAAGGAATATTTATTTTTATAGGTTATGTTGACAAATCTGTCAGTTTCAGACAAACGAACTTATTTTCAGTGTTGCGAACCTCCGGATCCGGACATTGAAATTATCGTAATGAATACTCAAAATTTTGAGTTTTTAAATCGTTCTTCTTGCATAATTTTTTTGTCAAATTTACTATTGTACATTGAACACCTACCTAAATTATCTTATATGTACAATAATTAATTATCATAAGTTTGGCAACAATTCATTTGCATGAAATCGTCGTATAATAGATTACTTTAGTGCCGATTCCTGAGCTTTTTAATGACGATTTTTGTGCACTTTAGTGACGATTTCAAATGAATGTAATTTTAATTAATATTTCATATTCATGTTGCATTATTATTTACAACCTACTATTATACTAAATTAATTATTAAGTTGTTTCTAGGTTAATAAATGATACATTATAATAAAAAAATCATATCATTTATTTATCAGTAAATGCGTTTATGTATGTATAGGTCAAGTGGAACTACATTAAATATGTCTACTGTCGTAAAACAACACCAATACAAACAAAAAATATATACGAATAATCAAAACATAAAACTCAATAAAACATAAAGATAAACAAATTTGATGAATTAACAAACCAGTATAAAATACATAAATAAAACCATATCTGCATATCGCGCTACATTAAAACCATTATTGTGAAATGAGAACATATTAATTAATGTGCATCAATGCCAATTTAAGATATACAAAACAACTGTTAAAGTTTGTTAAACTTATTATAAATCACCATGCATACAAGAAGTCGAAAAGCGAAATAATGAAGATGGATTTTTGAAAAATAAATGGATCTTACTGAGGTTTGAACTCAGGACTCTTTTATATCTTAGTAAATGCTGTACTAACTAAGCTACAAACTTCCATTGAAGGCAATAATTTTTTCTCAAGGCTGCTAGTAATAGATGATTACATTCTGCCACATGGAGCATTGAGTACTCATAAGACAGCGCAACAACAACTACATAATGGATCTGCGCCACAACATTATTAATTATTACAGAAATTAACTTTTGAAATATGGAAAAATATATATCTCGAAATTTAAAAAAATGTTATTATAGTTCATTATTTGAATTTGAAAATCTCATTTTATATTAACAACGTGACAAAATTTAATCTATTTAAGTGTGTGTTTTCTTTTATTTTTGTCTAACATTGATTTCCTATAAAATAAATTGAAAGTTACTGACGAATTTTTTTTAATAAAGTAATGAAACTATTGATTTGTATACTTATTGAAAGTAGATTAATATTAATGAAAAACATTTATTAACTTCGTTATATAAATATTGATTATTTAACGAAATATTAAATAAATTTACATATTTGATTAATTTTAATCAAAACAAATACTTATTATGGAAAACATACTAATATGTAAATAAATGTTTTATTTTAGTCTAAAGTCACTTTATTTGACATTATAAAAAATAAAAACAACTTACAATATTATTTTCCATACACAACTAATTAATTTAAAACTATTTTTACCTCCCGCTACCCTTGGTAAGGGAGGTACAGGGATCGTGCTAAAAATCGCATATCGAGATTTTGGTACCATGTTATAAGGACCCTAGAATCCAATTTTAGCATTTTCACGATGATGTCTATGTGTGTGTGTGTGTGTGTGTGTGTGTGTGTGTGTGTGTGTGTGTGTGTGTGTGTGTGTGTATGTGCGTGGATCCTCTTTACACTCTAACTCAAATACTATCTTTCAGAAAATTTTGAAACCTTGTATTTTTCTTACTCTAATATGGAAAGAAGTCATTAGAATTTGGTATAAATCAGATAACCGAAAATGGCATTTTACTTGAAGCTCAAAATAGTTTTTCCTCGAAAATACCTATAAATGTTATTTTTTCAAGATTTATGTTAATATAAAAATTAAAGATTATTAAATTTTCTACTGGTATGCATTACTACTTTTTTATATATTTTATGGTTAAATTTATAAAATTATCTATAATTTAAATCCCGGAGCCTACGCCTTAAACACAACTCCATGGTGACAAAGTTCAGATCTCAAATGTATGTAACTGACAAACTGACAGATAAATGACACTGTCAAACAACTAATCATTTCAAATTAATAATAGTAACATTTTAATAAGAAAATAGTACGTAGAGCAATAGTAATCATTTGAACCAAAAACTCTGTGCTGCTAGGCTCAAATTACGTCACCTTTTTCACTTCAGACATGACCTTAGTCCTACAATCAAACTACGGCTAGTGAACACCTTGATATTGCCACTATTTGATTATTGTGCTTGTGTTTATGTACCAAACCTAACACAAACTGACAAACACAGAATCACCCTTCTAGAAAACAATTGTTTACGATTCGTTTACGGGGTACGTAAATATGACCACATAAGCGAATTTCGAGAGTTAGCTAATATACCGACTATCGAAAATCGTGTAAACATCGCGTATCTATGTCTAGTACATAAAGTTTTACTAACCGGTTCTCCGTCTTATTTATTTGATAAATTAATTCAAAAGAATTGTAATTATACTCTTCGAATTAAGAATTTGTATATTATACCATCTTTTAGAAAGTCAAAATTTAAGGGATCTTTCTCATATCTGGCACCAATGCTCTATAACGCTATTCCTGATTCGTTAAAATCTGTCTCTATATACATTTCGTAGCACTAAACTTTGTTCATTTTTGTTGTATAAATTCTATATGTATTATTATAATATTTAATTTGTAAATTATTCTTTGTAAAAAATCCTGGGAATTTTTTTTTTTTTATATTTATTTGTATGGTTGGCCTTTGGCTGAACCCCGCCTTTGGCTTATAGTCAATAAAGATTATTATTATTATTATTATTATTATTATTATTATTATTATTATTATTATTATTATTATTATTATTATTATTATTATTATTATTATTATTATTATTATTATTATTATTATTATTATTATTATTATTATTATTATTATTATTATTATTATTATTATTATTATTATTATTATTATTATTATTATTATTATTATTATTATTATAATTATTATTATTATTATTATTATTATTATTATTATTTACATAGAAAGGAACTTAATACAGTTTCCGGCTTTAGTAAATATATAGGTATGTATTTAAATTAATAAAAAATAAATGGCGGGAGGTTCTGTGTTGACCACATCAGATTTTTCATTAATAAAATGCAGTATAATCTTATAATTGATTATTTAATATGGTTCAAAAAAAAAATATTCGTATACGTCTATAGAGCACAGAAAATATATTTTAAAAATAAAATTAAATGTTAAATTTTTGCAAATTTATTCTACAAATAACAATTTCTGTTCGCATAGAAACAATCAATTGTACATTTGTATTTGCTCAAGTTGTCATACATAAAAATGAAATTGTTGTTCACTGGAATTTTTACAATTAAAATCATTTCAATATTTGCAATTATATTTTTTTTATAATAAACCATTTTTACATGATTATTGAAAATTATTTGTAAATATATTATACGACCATTTTCAATATAAAATTTAAAAACCATTGTTGAATTTTGAAAATTAATAATATTATAAGGTCAGTAAATATGTTAAAAATAATATTATATGGTAAAAAATTATACATAATTAATTACGCATGGGTCACAAAATGCGTAAATTAATTCTTTAAATTAGTTGTTCACCCTTAATTTTATGTATTTTTTATTTTAAACTTTCGACTTATTTCTCCACAACACGCATTATATTTTGACACAAAGCGCACGCATCGGTCTGAGGGATCATTTGGCTAAAAAAACAAGGTACAGATTTGGCCTTGTCGACCAGTAATTGATTAAAAGGCTATGAATTCACTGTAAATTATATTTAAGTTTTTATAAATTATTAATATGTTATTTTTAATTCACACTTGTGAAAGAAATTTTAACAATCGTTGGTTCTGTATACCGGATGCATGTACTTTAGGGTTAAGTAATTTCAGAATTCAGAAAGTTATAGGAGTATGTGTCATAAGTATTTTGGCATTTTATTCGGAAAAGAAACCTTAAAAAGTATTTTAAAATCCATCCACACCTGACCAACTCCCCACAGTTTCAATTTCAATGTTATATTCTTTAATCACTTATTTCGTGTTGCAACTCTGTACGTGTTTGAATTTTTAATATGAACTTCAAGTTGCATCTTGAGTTATAAGGATATTGGTTTATTATTTCGAAACAAACTTACTGTTTTAAAACGTTCATTTCCTAATGCATTTGAGATTGTTATAATAAATTTTAGCTATACCTATTGCTATTATTATATGTTTTGTCTTTTGGTATATTATTTCGTTAGGTCTCAGTACTCAGGTCATTGAAAAAGTGATACAAGTATATTTTTTACAAAAATTAGAGAAGTGTAGGAAATGATACCTAAAGTTCATATTTGTTTAGAGATAAAAGGTACATTTATCTCTGTATGGTATCAGTAACATCACTTTTCCATAAGGACCTTTCATTGGTAAAACAAACTTCAATAGGTATTTTCAATTCCATCACAAATACTTAACCATTGTCATGTCATTTTGCTATATCTGTGGAGTAATACAAGAACAATCAATGGCAATATTTTATAATTCTGAAATGAATTATTTAAAATCAACGTGTAACATTCAGTGTTAACAATACCGAAAGTATCTTTTTGTGAAATTTGACAATCTGCATAATTAATGTTGATTACAAAAGTCACTAATTCTTTAATGTAAATAGTCTGTATGGCTAAAGCCCTTTAAGATTTCACTGACACAAGATTGCCATTTCCTACAGTTTCTTTTACAGTTAACCATGGTCGTTCTTGTATATCAAAATACAGGCTTGTATTCTCACCTATTAAAGCAGCGCTGCTTCCGAAAAATGACTTGGTACTTCAACGGAAAATCTCATATAACTTTAATCTTAAAAATTTGAGAAATAAAACTAAATTGAATTGTAAATGTGGGTAATTTCTTGACTGTGATGTGGATTAGGTGTTAACAATTTCTCGAAAGTTCAGTCAAACAGCATTTATTCTTACTATACCAACATTTAGGTGCACCCTTCCACCTTCTTCAGGGTCTACAACAATTATACAACGAAAATGTAATACACTGTAATATGTTTAAGAGTAAGGATTTGTTGTATGATGTTGATGTTGTTCTTATTGTTTTCGGGTTTGTGCGAACCCACTAAGTGGGATACGTGTGAATTTATGTATGTAAATGTAATACATACAAAATAACAAGGACATATGTATGTATTACATTTTCGTTGTATAATTATTGTAGATCCTGAAGAAGGTGCACGGGTGCACCGAAACGTTGATATAGTAAGAATAATTGCTGTTTGACTGAACTTTCGAGTAATTGTTAACATTTGATTGTAAAGACCACTTATTTCAACTATTATAGGTTTAATATGAAACCTTTTCGGGTCTAATTCGTAGCAGCACTACTTCAATAGGTGAAAATACGAACCCTATTTTTTCAGCCGATTGAACAAATATTGACTTGGGTCGTTCTTGCACGGAAAGTATTTAAGGATCTCAGTAGATTCGTGTTTACAAAGTCAATTTTGTAAGACTCTTTTAGTCAAAAGTAGTGTTATTAACTTAAATTTGGTATAAATGTTTTTAGGGATTTTTTATTTGTGAAGTCTTAGTATCAAACACAGATGTATCATTTTAGTTATAGCTTGTGTAATTTTTTTTTTCATTAAACTTTAAGCACTTTTGTATTAAAACTCGAAGTATTTGATTTTAGGCTATTAAAATAGCAATTATAAAATTTAACTGTAACGTATCTTTAATATAATTATCGTCCAAAGATCAAATGTCAAAATTAATTAAATTTCAAATGTTTATTGAAACAAATTGTCAGTGATACCAACCTCGAAAAATATTTTTTTCTTCATAATTTAAAGTAAGAATAAATTACAGTTAAATTAAGCAAATTGTACTCGTATTACAATAAGGGTCATTGTAACACATGTCTTTCAATATAATATTCCAAAAATTAGATAAGTGTAATGAACGATGTATCAGATTCGAATATTTTTAGAGAAAAAGGGGTATAAGTGTTTCCAAAGGATTTTGGTAAAATTTACTCGTAATATTTAGAATAATTCGCTTCTGTCGGGACAAGAGGTCATAAACCATTTTTTTCAATTATTGCGTATGGGTTAAATTTGGATTCCCAACGTACATAATTTTGACTGAGAACTTCCGTCTTGGAAGTTAATGGGCATGCGTAAACACGGTTGAAAGACTCTAGATGTACGTTTTGGGTAGGTACCAAATTTAATCCAAACGCAATAATTGAAAAAATCGATTTATCCCGGAGTAACAATTTGAAGTTTGTCAAAGTTAAACATGCAATCCCTAAGATATATATTTTACGTGTACTTTTCTTTCTCATTAGAAGATTATTGAAACAATCTTGATGATATATTCCTCACCGAGTGTGGAGTGCCTTTTACTTCACTTTTCCTTATTTTAAAACTTACACTTATTCCTGCACGTTCGTATTAAATTTCGCACACCTTAATGTTTAATCCTTATGTGGAACCACGTCACAAATTGTAGGTACTCACCAGCAACAAGCAGCCCGAGCATCAGTGGCAGGATTCCTTCCCTCCGTCGCTTCATCCTGGCGGTGGGGTCGGCGGTTCTGGAACCGCGAAACAGGGGTTAGTCACTCACATAAACCCACAGCACAGCAGGAACACACACAGAAAGCAGGAGGCGGCAGGAGCAGCAGCGCGATGCTCTGCGCTCGAGACGCGCGCGGACACTGAGCGTCACCAGCTACTAGCGACGCCAAGCGACGACGCCACTCCCACCACAGCAGGACGGTGGGTGGATGAGGATGAGGCAGGATGAGGAAAGCAAAAGATTTTTTGAAGATGAACAGGATTAATATTAAGAGTCATTGGATTATTCTAGTAATAATGGTAAATGTATTATACAATGTATATCAATCAATTTTGTGTTCTAATCAGGTATAGACAGATTCATGGAAGAAAACAAAAACATTCCTAATATAAATGTAAAAGCAATTACTTTTAATTCTGATCAAATTTGCATTCTACAGTTTTTGCATTAAAATAAACAGAACAGCAGGAATGGCTACCACTCGATAGGGATGTGCCTGTAATCTACGACACGTAAATTACGCCGTTGTCTACGAATAGACAACGCTCTAGTTTACGTCATCAAATTTTTTTGCTTAAAAGAGGGCAAAATTATTTCTATTTGTTGTTTATGAGCTTTGGAATATAATTTTATTTTGTTAAAATTCTCGTTTTCTTTCCTACTTTCTATTTTTGTTTATTCATTATCAATGACTCTGACTATCAGAATTAAGTATGATATCCTCATTTCGTTAAAACTCCATTGCGCAAGTGCAATATATAGGGTGGTGACCGGCTCAGCCGAACATAGGACATGTAAAATCAGACTTTCATAATTTCCTGCTTCCCTAATTATTTTAGGTGAAAAAGCTTCAAATAAAAGTTGTCGGGCATAAAATTCTGCTTCAATAAGAAAAATTAATTTTATGTTCCTTATAACGACAGAAATTAAGTACGAAAATATCGAAAATCACCCCAAAAATAGCTATAGCCACGGAATTGAAACAAAAAATTAACAAATGTTAACGATTTATCTGTCAAGCTAGGTTAATTAATTTTTATTATTATCTGTAGTTTCTGTGCAACTGAGCAAATATCAATTTAAATGAACGGATAATGATTAACTGGAACAGAAATTAGAAATAATACCTAATAAAAATAAATTACCCTAACATGACAGATAAACCGTTAGATATTTGTTATTTATTTTGTCTCAATTCCATAGCTATTGCTATTTTTGAGGTGATTTTAGACATTTTTATACCTAATTTTTGTCGTTAAAAATCATACAGAATTTTATGGTCTACAACTTTTATTTGAAGCTTTTTTTACCAAAAATAATTAGGGAAGAAGGAAATTAGGAAAGTATGATTTTACATATTACAGTCCTAAGTTCGGCCAGCACATTCACCATCCTTTATACAAAGGTTGCATTGTTTACACTGTAAACTTTACAGTATCCACACATTGCCTACATTTAACATCATTCTTTACATTGTTTACGCTTTTTTTTACCTCTCGCTAAGAGAGGTATTGCATTCATGCTAAAAATCGCATATCCAGATTTTATTGAATACGCACGTTTTAAGGTCTCTACAATCCGATTTTAACATTTTTACGATGATGTCTGTGTGTGTGTGTGTGTGGATGTGTGTGTGTGTGTGTGTGTGTGTGTGTATGTGTGTATGTGTGTGGGATGTTGGAAGGACGGTTACTCAAAAACTATAAGACTTTAAATTTGTTTAGCTACGTATTTCCCAATCGGACATTCATGGGAAGATCTGAAAAGGTTTTGGTAACAATTGAACAACCGGAAGTAGAAGATTCTTGAAAAAAAATCTTCTAAATAATATTTTTTGAAATTTTTTCTTGATAATATTAAAGAAAAATAAATTTTCTTTCTGATACATTTAAATATTTTATAATATATTCTATAGATTTAGAGATAAAAGAAATATAATATGTAAAATAATCTGTTATAATAAATTTTACAGCCGAAAGAATGGCCATGGAAAATAGTTGAAAATTTAATTTTTTTGTAACTGACAGATAAATGTCAGTGTCAGAAATCCGAAGACATTACTGAAGAGTTTTTCTGGGAAGTACATACATTATATTATTTCTTAATGTATTAATAGAATTGGAAACATTTCGAAAAATTAGAAGAGGACAAAATTTCTTCATCAAAAATGAATTTAAAATTAAACAATCTAAATATATATGGAATAGATATATGCGTAAGTAGAATTTTTGGTGTAGAGTATACAAGAAATGTTAAATACAATAGGGAGCGAGCAGTCATATGATTTTGTTGGCCTTGACAAGCAGATATGGAGGCCCATGTCAGAATGATAGCTAGTAATTATGTATAAATTTCTCATTCTAAATTTAGTGATTTTCCAATTCCATGTGGAGCAGAATTAAATGTTAAATATCTAAGGCATACAAGTAAATTTTAAACTCCTGGTGATAAATTGACGTAAATTTAGAAAATCTTAAAAATTTTAATGAAAAATTCTAACATTTGACATCTATGTACATAATTACTAATTATCATTGTGAAACGGGCCCACACATCTGCTTGTGAAGTCCAAAAATGTAACATTACTGTTCGCGCCCTATACTTATGTAACCAAAAAAAGGAAGTGGCGAGAGGTATTGTGCTGGCCACAACAGATTTTTACGTATGTACTTATGTAAACTATCATAGATTACATGTGGACGCACATCTCTGCCACCCGGTATTTTGAGTTAGATTGAATGACTGCTTTTCTGACCACCAACTAAGCAAGCTACTAGCTAGTCACTAATCCCCCACTTTTATAAAATAATTTTGGACAAGTTTACAATATGTATATGATTTTTTATGTGCATGCGTGCACATAGTACATAAATTAGTTACTGACGAGTTTGACACCTAAATGTTGGAACGTCGAATGTGACAGTGACGGTACCAAAGCGAGTATTTGTTGGATATAAGCTAGCTAATCAGATATGTAAATAAATTAGTTAACAACAGCAAATAGCAAATGTCTTCGTCGATATTTTTCTAAAAATAAAATAAAATTATGTTAGAAGAAAAATATATTAAATATAGTAATATAAAATATGTTTCACGGTTATGTACTAATCTAATTCTACTAAGTATAAATTTCATCTTCCCTTGACAGATGGAAAATATGAAAACTAACACTGAATTTGTAATAAGTACTCAGCAGAAAAAGTTCTGACTGTTTAGACTGTCAGCAACTAGTTTTAGTTTGTGATAGTCGAATAGTATGCGCTGGAACACCCAACCAGTAATTGAAAACTTGTCAGTGGTACGTTTGGAACGGTATTGAACGATATTTTGTTACTGTGCATGAGTCTGACAGTCACAAACTATCAGCAATGATAGGCTGGGAATAAGCTATTTTTTTATTCTTTTGTCGGATGACTAGCTAGTCGGGTGCTCAGAACACCAGTTAATGTTCCTTATACGGATGCCTCTTCATTATGATTCAAATAAATGTTGCTCAAAAGTGGAATATTAATTTTAGACAATAATTTGTATTTTCTATATAAAAGCCATGCATCCTTTGCTTGTTACTCGAACATAAAAGCAATTGAGCAACAAGTCAGTACCCATTGGGTATAGTTCTTGCATATAATTTTTTGCGTGTACACTTTTGATCTGATTTAATTAAGGAAGCAGCAATCACTATATTTAAAAAAAATGTATATGCTGTCACTTTTCAATTCCACACCCTGTACGGAAGTTCGTAAACAGAATGTAAAATTAGTGTTTTTATAATACGCCTAGGCTTTTTAAAATTATGAAACGAACTTTAAATTAAAATTAGGATATTTTCGCTTATAATTTTTCTAAACATACCTTACCCCAGAGCTGGAATCTACTTCTAGTAAAAATACTGAAAGTATTACTTTAAATATATCCAGTATTTACAATACTTAAAATAAGTTTAAAAATTAGTACTTAATAGTGTACTAAAAATACTTTTTGGTACTTAAAATATCCAAAAGGATATAAAGTAAATTAAATACTTTACATGCTAAATACTTCACGCATGCGTACGAATATATTGCTAAGTGTTTTGTACACTACTGTCAACACTGGTTTGAACAAGACAGTTTTAATTGAATAGTTGAAAACATAAATAAAGATAAATCAAGATGTAATGAATTATATGATGAACATTTTGAACAACATATTTATTAAATGCTATTTCTACTTGATCATCAATATTATAAAACTAAAGAAGTAAAGATTTTTTCTACACCAAAAAATGTATTTAAACTATTACTTTACTTAGTATTTAAATACTTTTCTTGTAAGTAGTTATTATTTAGTACTTAAATACTTTTTTTGAGTGCTGGTCCCAGCTCGGCCTTATGCACAAAATTCACGCCTATAAAACCGAGTGTACACTGGCTTGCAAAAAAATCGCGTACACCTGTTTTTTGCTGTATTGAGTCGGTCTTAATTGTTAACTTGTCAGTGTCACAAGTCAGTGTCATTAGTGTCAATTAAAATGCCAAAATTATCAGAAAACAAGAAAGTTGTAATACTTTCTAAGTTAAAAAAAGGGGTAGTCAATAAGATCAATAGGAGAACATTAAGCACTAGATGCTGATGGAGCGATGATAAATTACTAATGTTACTTCGTCCATAATTTGTTTCAGTCATAATTTTTATTTATTTATAATCCATTTAAAATAAATACTTGGTTGTTCTTTAATTTTTCTAGAATACATTTGTAATTTAGTAGTAACTTAGCACAATGAAGAACTTGCTCCACGATACCTAAAATAATGACATGACAGTGACAACGGTGACAACTTCATTGACAATTAATATTAATATTTTAAAAAAATCGTATTTACATAGCTAAAAAAAAGTAAAAACTCGGTTACTTGATTTTTAAGGTGTACGCGATTTTTTTGCAAGCCAGTGTACGTTAGGTTAAACGTTAGATAATGTTAGGTATATTTAAAGAAATTAAAATGCTGACCACTACTCCTCCATATAGGACTTTAACATGTAAAATCATACTTTCGTAATTTCCTGCTTTCCTAATTATTTTAGGTAAAAAAGCTTCAAATAAAAGTTGCAGAACATAAAATTAATTTTGTATGCTTTTAACACGGTAGAATTGAAACAAAAAAATAACAAATGTAAATGATAATCTGCCACATTATTGAATTATTTTATAAATTTATTCGTATTATTTTTCTGACGACTTTTCCTAAAAGCGTTGTTGTCGTCAATGTAAGATTGTATTTTTGTGTAAATTGTGTGTTGGTTTAATTGCGTATTTCCGGGTCAGGAAGCGCGCACGCAAATTCGTGTCGGGTGTCGGGGCGTGGGGATAGCGACGCCCGACGCCTCACTATCGACACCGACGCCGCCTGTGATCGCCCAGCCGTTCTATCTCGCGGCGATGATTGTTTTCTGAAGCAGGAAGAATGACGGATGTGTTTAGCGCCTGTCGAATTTTCATACGCGTTAAACCATCGAATCTTTATAATCATAATGTCAACGCCCTCATGGTCATAAGGATATAGAACAACACAAGTTTATATAGCTGAAATAAAAATCTGGATAGCATTTAAACTGGAGATGTGGTATCGGGGTTTATGTAACAACACATTGTACAGTAGACAGGATAGAGTAATGTAGTGCAATCGGTCAATTCAGACTAATTTGATAATGGCACTGTCATTTGAACCAAGGTCATGTAAACTCATGCAAGTTTCATAGAGTTAAGCCATAATAATTGTAATTAGTATCGAAATGAGAATCTAAAAAAAATTGTAACCTCCAAATACATTATATTTTACATAAGTATTATAACATATCTAGTAAAGATATTTTTCTGCAATCATCCAGAAAATGAGCAGTTTCTGATAACTGTTTAGATCGGAAAATCCTTATTTACTGAGCTACCTCGGAAAATTGTCAATAAGAGATCGGAAAGTAACTTTCCGTTCCCTACATGAAAGTTTCCATGTGGATCAGTTGTTTCTTTATTTCTTATTTTCTCACAATAAAAAATAAAATATTGTATTTCTATAGAATTTTATTTATCCTTTTCTTCAGGACCGCGAAAAAAACTTTGTACCTAACAAGACTTGAAAGTGTTTTTATTCACAATCATTAAAGTAATATGTCGATTCCTAACCTTTTAGAGGTTAGGAAATACGTCATTCCTAAATGCTATGACAATTTCACTTCCACCCCACGGGCTGGAAGGGTTTATATAGGGGTTGCCTAGCAACATTGTCATAGATCTCTATAATAAAGTAGGCTAAACAAATTACAATAGAGCTGTCAAAAAACATTAACAAAATTAAAGGTTATAACTCAATGATTTATTCTAAAAATTATTGATGTGAATAGAGGATGATTGTGAATAACATACCTCGGTGGGAGTTTCATTACAGCCTCGCGATGTATCTCACCTCGAGGCTTCGCCTCTCGATAATATACACAAGCCCTCGGCTGTAATGAAACATATCCCACCTCGGATGTAATATACTATTACTGTACTC
Organism: Harpalus rufipes; assembly: GCA_951394225.1. Taxonomy (NCBI): domain Eukaryota; kingdom Metazoa; phylum Arthropoda; class Insecta; order Coleoptera; family Carabidae; genus Harpalus; species Harpalus rufipes. Next base: position 40,518,614 of record OX596283.1, read on the forward strand.
GTCCTGGAATATGCTTGCTGACCCAGTAAAGTCTCACTTTCAGATCGTGCTATGTAAATAACTGTTAATTTCATTAATAATTATTTAAATATTAAGGTAATGATTTCTATTTTTTTTTATCGCCGAATGTTAAATTTATTAGCCGGCGCATATGAAATTTTATTTGAAGTAAAAAAATTGTGAAAATGAAAGGAGTATTTATTTTTATAGAGTATATTTAATTTATATACGAGTATACGAGTATTTCAGTCTGATACACAATTTTGCTATTCACGAACTTTGAAGTTAATGTAAATTATGTGTTTTATCTAAAACTTCTTCATCGGAATTAGGTATTTACCTAGTTTGTTCTTCTTGCACAAATTTACTATTATACATCGTAAACCTGCCCATGTAATATCTTGTCTATGATTTCACATGCGATTCTTTATTATTTTTTCTTTTGTTGTATTAATTTGATTAAAAAAAATCTAATACTTTTTATAGAGGTAACTGTTACAATTCATCTCACACACATACATCACAAATTGACCATGCAAAATATTTGTGAAAAATAATGTGAGGAATAATCGAAGTTCTTCCGTATCAAAAAAGTTACTTATATACCAAATGTTGAAAGTGTGTCTTTGTCGAACCAAAACGATAGGACTTTCAACACGTGTTATACGCACTATTATTTCTACTTCTGCAAGATAAAAAAATGTGGCGAACACATGACCTCCCACCAATTCCGTGTTTAAAATAGCAATGAGCTTTAAGTAAAGGATCACTTCCACTTGATCGTTTGTAAATAAAATCTAATTTGTTCTTTCAATGAATAGAAAAGTCTGTAATACGAAATTTTGGATTATACCAATATTTTTATGTTTTTTCTTGAAAATCTGTTAAGAGCTCCAAGTCAAGTATCATCCAGTTTATAATATATATATATATATATATATATATATATATATATATATATATATATATATATATAGTCAAAATCTAATATGTTTTTCTCAATCATTTCCAAGTTTTAAATACCAAATTTTTATTTTATAATACATTTTTTCACGAAAATCTGTTCATAACTTCAAATAAAGTAAAACTTCTGGTTTATAAATTTTAGCCAAAATCTAATAAGTTGTTTCCATTGATACAAAAGTCTTAAATAATAAAACTAAATTGTTTTGTATTATATTTTAATATTTTTCATTAAAAACTCTTGTGGGTTTCCAGTAAAGTACCACTTCCGGTTTTCCAATTTTACCCAAAATCTAACCAATTCTTTATATGACCGAAAACATTACCTCCCTTACCTACGCATGTAGGTTGGTAGGAGGTAAAAAGTAAATAAAAAAATATTTTTTAAATAATTTCACATTTAGGCTGCGTTAGGTTTTATGCTCTGAGCGGTCTGAGCGCTCGATGCCGTTCGGTAATTACATCTGAGCGATATTTTTGCTACGTTTGGTTATTAGCTCATGGATTCCAATCTGTTCGCTCGTTCTATAATCATGGAGCATGTTGGCTCATGCGTATTTAAGCGCAAATTTAAAATGTTTGTCGCAGACAATGTAAACAGTGTCTATTCTATGAATGAATGTTGTCGTTTTCGTATATCAATCAAAAATGTTTGAAATGTATAAATTAGTCACTTTAGGAAACATACATAATTTTCAGCTTTAAGCTGCCCATAATCATTTCGACATTCTTAATCAGAATCATCAAAAAAACGTTCATAACTCGCGCACAGTACACATGTTAACAATTCTTTATTATTTTTCGTGATTATTCTGGAGCAAATTAATAAGTGTCAAAATGGCAGCTAAACGCTCTCTCTGTTCGAGTATTTAAGCTACAGATCGGAAATCGCAGATGAATCTGTCACGTGATCAGATTGTTCCGAGTGTTCAACAGATTTAATTACCGAACGCACCCTTATCCTCAATTTTTGTATTTATGATGCGTACCTATGACAACAAACATTAAAACATTTATAAGTAAAATTTTGCAGCACTAGTGCAGCATAGAATCACTGTCAACATGAAAATCAAACGATAAAGTAGTATTTTCAGAGCAAGAGTAGAAAAATAAATAACTGTGCATATTTAAAACTTTCTCCTTGACAACTTTACCTTCTTGATAAGTGTAACTTTATTGCCGCTCTCCTTGCAACTAATACCGCATTATCACGATCTGCGTGTCGGGATAGTTCCCCGGAGTTGCCCTGGAGTCGTCCGGGTGATTCCGAGGCCGCAGTAACACACGTGAATATTTACAGGCCACTAGGAGTATAAGGAGTATGCTGTACCAGCCAAGAAGACGTTATGGGATAAGTATAGTTTACTGATAGTAAATAAATAAGTTGCTCTGTAGTTGTTTAGTCACTATGGGGAATTTAGAACAGGGAAGTTTAGAGCAAGGAGTTTAAGTTTATACATAAATAGATCGAGGGGGTTTAATATAATCAAAGTTCAAAATTATAGCAGCTACTACTGAGCTTAGAAAATTAATTTATGTGTATCTAATGATGATCAAAAATTGGGATATCGTTTCATAAGAAACATTTTGAAAGTAGAAATATCCTGACCAAAAGGAATATTTATTGCATGTTGGCTTGTAAGAGCGTTCATTGAAAACAGATTAATTTAAAATAAATACGAACATTCTAATAAAGACCTATTGGAAAGGTATTGTTCAATTTTTCATTTTTCTAAAGGTAAATACTTACTTCTTTAAGTCTTGTTGTGTGTGCGTATGTGTGTATGTGTGTGTGTGTATGTGTGTTTTATCCTTCGATAACTCGAATACTACAATTCCAAAAATAATAATTCTTTCATATTCCTCTTTCGTACATCCTTATGAAAAGTTGATTAGATTTTGGTTATGATTGGTTAACCGCAAGTACCCTAATTTGAAGATTTTAATAGTTTGATAAAAGAATGTGTTATTCTCTATTCGATTTAATTATGTTTTTTTCTTCATACTGAATGAATTTAGAAATAAAGAATTATAGAGAAATATCTTGCAACTAAATGCTGATAAAAGCTGCACCATGGAAACAGAATATTCAAATTTCTAATTGACAGATGTCAGTGTCCAATAAAATTTACATAATATTTTTGTGAAATAATTTTATTAGAAATATAAATATATAAAATAATTTAAGGCGGCAAATAAATTGAAATCTCTATGTTTGAAGGAATTACAAAAGATTTCAACTGTATTAAATTTGTATAAATAAATATTGAAATAGAGTAATAAATTAAAATATAATTTTGATGATTCAAGTGACCTAGATGCGTGTAAAGTACATATTCACTCATGAAAATTTAAAAATAATAAATATAAAACATGAAACATAGCGAATATAATGAATGAAATATCAAAATACAAAATTTTAATTAGTACCCGCTCATGGAAAACATAATAAAATAAATATTATTTTACTACAAATTGAATTATTTTTAAACCAGTTTCAATGACAAAATGATTTTCTTTCCAAGTTGAAATTAATTTACTGTTTGACTCTCACAAACAATTTTCGCAATTAAATATTCCTTGTATAAACTCCACAATAAAAAGCAATATCAGTGAACTTAAATTAAAAGCAGGGAAGAAAAATATCGTTTATCGGTGTGAAAGTTGCACGACTTTTCGTTTGGTTTGGTTTATAATAACTTCCATTATAAATTTTAATTGAAAATAAATACTGGTGTTGATAGAAGTAAAGCGTGCGTTAGCCAACCGGGGTTTCTCCATCTCCAGGTTTTTCCACGTATGGAGCCGGGGTTAATTAAACTACATCAAGGGTTATTACTCAGAGACTGCTACTTTATGGACTGTGAAACGCGAATAAATTCAGTTTGCAGCTTCCTTCTCGCAGATACACGAGATTTTGTATGTTGTAAGGTTTGTTAAAGTACAGTAAAAAAATATACGAATATACTTTCTGCAACAGATTTTATGGTTTTGAAGTTATCTTTTTGACATAAAAAGAATCATATGTGAAATGAAAACATACAATTATTGAAATATTTTCACAAAATAGGAGCCTGAACTAAAATTCAAATTTTCAGGAAACCCTGTCATTGTTTACAATATAAAGTAATTTGTATATATATATATATATATATATATATATATATATATATATATATATATATATATATATATATATATATATATACTTCTTGAAATTATATAAAACTATAGATATCATCGTTCCACGATATAAACTGATTAATGTTATCAAAAAATATGAAGAACAGAAAATCCCCAAACGTTTGAAATGTTATCGCAAAATATGAATTATTTTAAAATTTTGACAAATAAATTTATGTTTAGTATGTACGTTATGAAATAAAACAATGTAAATCTTTTAAATATATTTTTATACTTTTATTGGTACGACTTACGATTGACAATTTGATTTTATGTTTATATTGGTTTTTGATTAAAATCGGTGTCTTTGAAAAAAACAAGATTTTTGTAATATTTTCGTGTTAATTTGGATAATAATAATCCTTTTTATCGGTACATTGTATAAATGAGGTAATTTTTATAGCACATAATCGTTATTCTGGCAGATAAAATGTCAGACATTTGTTTGTCATTTTGTTCAAACGCTATCATGGCTATCAATATTAATAAGAAATTCAATAAATTTAATAATTAATTTATGGGTCTAAAATATTGCAAATTTACATGTATTTGATGTCATTTGATGCAGAATTTGATGTCATTTGATGCAAAATGTCACAATGGATATAAGAGTCACTTAATGCAGTTAAGCGGTAGAACCAATTGAGCAGTTTTGATGAGTTATAAAAAAGAAACCAGGGTATATATGAAAAAAATGTTTTTATTTTTTAAATCAGTAGGACTTACCATTTTGCACTCATTAATTTTTAAAAACAATGTCTTTAAGATGGCGGACGTTAGCTGCAATACATTGCTGGAGACGATTTCTGAAGTTTTGAACAGCCCGTTGACACATTTCGCGGGGTATCGCGTTTACTTCTTCAACAATCTGCTCCCTTAGTTCTAGCAGGTTTTGGAGGCGACGTTTAAACACTTTTTCCTTAAGATATCCCCAAAGAAAGAAGTCGCATATGCTTAAATCGGGCGACCGCGCAGGCCACCCCACGTCACCTCTCAAAGACAATAGACATCCAGGAAACATTTCTCTTAAAGCGTTTAGAGAATTTCGGGCTGTGTGGGCTATAGCCCCATCCTGTTGGAACCAAAAGTCCCCTAATCCCTCTTCAATAACCACTTCCAATCGGGGCTGCAGAAAATTTTGCAACATTGAAACATAACGCCCGGAATTCACGGTCACGGTCACGCCTCCCTCTTCAAAAAGTACGGGTCTATAACGCCCGATTTAAGCAGATGCGACTTCTTTCTTTGGGGATATCTTAAGGAAAAAGTGTTTAAACGTCGCCCCCAAAACCTGCTAGAGCTAAGGGAAATGTGTCAACGGGCTGTTCAAAACTTCAGAAATCGGCTCCAGCAATGTATTGCAGCTAACGGCCGCCATATTAAAGACATTATTTTTAAAAATTAATGAGTATAAAATGGTAAGTCCTACTGATTTCAAAAATAAAAACATTTTTTTCATATATACCCTGGTTTCTTTTTTATAACTCTACAAAACTGCTCAATTGGTTCTGCCGCACCATGTATAAGCGTCACATAGTAAAAATAAAGTGGAAGTATGGTGCAAATATTTTTTAGTAATTTAAGCTCCACTTATTAATAAGTGCAGCTTAACTAGTAAGGGTGCAAACGGGCATTAATGTATTCCGAAGTTATGAAATTTCAAATAGGATTCGTTTTTATAATAGCCACCCAGTATATATTGTTTTAGCTACTATTACATTTGATTATTTACCTTTTTATCCCCGTTTATCGATTTGAACCCTATTTTGTTGCAATTACGCCCCTCTGGTCACTCTAGCCTTCAGCAAATTCATAATTATGTGAAAATTACATGTCCGAATTAATATTCCCAATGAGTTCTGATGAATAAAAATCAATCATAATTAGGTTTCTATAATATTACGTGTGGACAACGCACGGGGAGTATGACAGCCGAGGTAAATTATCACTTCAATTTAAAGTGCAAAGAACTTGTAATATATTTCCACAATCTGACGTTTATTGCTTCACCCCAATGAAATTAAATTAGGGCAGTAGTGCTTTCCTATAAATAACACTATACTCATTTCGCCAATTCTATGTTGAATTAAATCGTTTCGGACATTGAAATAAATAAAGATAACCGCAATTTTGAAAACCTTATGCTTTATATTACGTGTTTGGAGTTAGTAATAACCTGTAACTACTAAAGTGCTTTGAAGAAACACTTTTTAGGGATAAATCTTGTGAATTCCTAGCTCACGGAATTGCGTTATATTCACAAAACTTTAAAGATAATAGTATCATGAGTTATTTGGGTATCCCAATTAAAGACCTTTAGCAAAAACAATCTTAATCCATTTTTACCCCCCGCTACCCTTGGTAAGAGAGGTATAGGGATCGTGATAAAAATCGCATATCGAGATTTTAGAAATTACCACGTTTTAAGGTCACTACAATCCAATTTTAACATTTTCACAATGATGTCTGTGTGTATGTGTGTGTGTGTGGATCCTCTTTACGTTCTAACTCAAATACTATCGTTCAGAAAATTTTGAAACCTTGTACTTCTACATTAGATTTTGGAGTAAATCATATAACCGAAAATGGCACTTTACTGGAAGCTCAAAATACTACTATAAAAATTAAAAATTATTAAATTTTCTACAGGTTTGCATTAATATTTTTTCTATATATTTTATGGATAAATTTATAAAACTATAATTTTAATCCCTGAGCCTACGCTTTAAACACAACTCATGCTCATGATTACACAATTCAGATCTCAAATGTTTGTAACTGACAGATATATGTCACTGTCAACAAACTAATCATTTCAAATAATAATATTAATGTTTTAAAAAGAAAATAGTAAATGGAACCATAATTATATGAAAGGTTTCTAGCATAAGTAAATATGTAAAAATATAGGTAAAATAATAAAAACATATATCATCACGGCATATTACTCATTGATGGGTGAGCCAATCTGCTTTGTATGATTTGTACCGTGCGGGCGTTTACCAGGCGTCACTTCACGCGAATCTTGGGAACAGGTTCGATTCCGACCGACGCCAAATATTTTAGAATTTTAAATGGCACAGAATTGACCCCTGTGATGCACTCTCCACGCCAGCAATAAATATAGGTAAGTATATAAATAAATATATCATCACGGCATATTACCCATTGCTGGGTCTGCCAACCTGCTTTGTACACAGGTTTCGGCAACGATAATGACATGTTTGTACCGTGCGGGCGTTTACCAGGTGTCACCTCACGAGCAATTATTGCTGGTCCTAATATTTATTTATTTAATTTTATATAAAATAGAATCTAAAAATCTATAAATTTGCACAAATAAGCAGTGACGAATTTAGCATTTTTCCGCCTAACGCAGACGAAAGTATATTGCCGCCTTTATTAAACTTTTATTTTGTAGGTGTATTATAAAATAAGATACTAAGATATGCTAAACATTTTTATAATTGTTATTAAATAGTGTAGACTTTAAATATAACAAACACGGCATGACAACGGCAAGCGAATATATTGAGAGAGGGGGAATGAGTCCCAGCCCCATTCGTGCCATTCCTGCCACTTAACGAAGTGTATTATTTGTGCAGCATTCGTTACTCTTTACAATTCTTGACTTTATTTCTTGTAGGATAGGTGTATTGTTATTAAACTTGAATCCGAGATAATCAAAACTAGCAACATCTTGCATATTCAAGATGTTTCTCGTACAGAGCATATTATATTTTGTTTTATGCTTGTAACCTTTCAGTCCATGTTGTATTATGTTAACCCTGCGTCCCCAATGGTACAAATATGTACTACCTAAATTTAAACACCTAAAAGTTAAATTTTACGTTTTATATAAGCGAAAATTGTACCACACCGGAATTTTGGTTTTCAGATGACTTAAACATGTGACCGTGGTACATATATGTATCAGCCGGTATTTTTACCGGTACTCATGTGAATCACCAGGTTTGAAATTAGCACTAAAATGAGCCGACCACCGTTGACTGAAAAGCAGTTGGAAGCTCTTATTGAAGAAAGGGACAATTAGTCCAGTGTTTATGGCATATCAGATAGTGATTCAGCCGAGACGACCGAATCAAGAGTTACTAAAAAGGCAATATCTCGTAATCGATTAATGATCCTGGCCTGTAACTTTATTTTTCTCCGCCCGAAAAGCAACCAAATGCTTCAAAAACTTACTATATAGTGCGTTCATTTTATTTTGAATAAATATGTGTTGTAACAATATTTGCTTGAAATTCTTATTACGTTATTTAATACCTGATGATACATCTAGGTGTACCATACTAAAACTCTGTTGGTACGCACATGTACCATACTCCCATGCCCACCCTTAACGAATAATTTAATTTTTATTAACAATGTCCTATAAATTGACACAGCCATTTCTAATTTTATGTTTAAAAAACATAATTTATATTCAGGGACGAAAGGGTTAAATAAAATAAATACATCATGATAACATATTATCCATTCTGGGTGTGCCAATCGGTTTTATACGCAGATATCAGTAATTATAAAAACATATTCGTACCCTGCGGGTTTTTACCAGGCGTGACCACACGGGCATTCATTGCTGATGTGGAGAGTGTATTACAGGGGTCACTTTTGTGCCATTTAAAATCCGAAATAATTTTAGCGCTTAAATCATCTGCATATGCAAGTATTTGTATCTACACAATTTGTGTTTATAGCATCAGAATTATTATTATTATTAAATTATATCAATATCAACAAATATTTTAGTTTCTTATGAATTTTTAGTTATTTACAAATGTGATAGCTATTAGAAAGCAAAGGTAGACTTATGTTTTCCAAAAACTGTTCTTATTTCCTAAATTCTTTTAACAAAAATTCACTTTAGGAATAAAATAAAAATAATATAGAATGAAATATCTAAAAATAAATTTAAAAAATTGACAATATATTTACGTACATATTTTTAAAATAATCTATTTTATATTCATACATCCGACAAGAATATATTTTCCTGGTATTTATTGAAAAATAAATTGGTGCATTCGGAAAGCGAAGTACTCGTAGCAATTATAGCGGAATGCACTTCTTGTCTTGGTCTATTCGTCAAAGCGAGTAATTTAAACAGGACGATGAATATTAGTGACAGAAATATTCGTGTAATGTCAGTCATCGTTTTAAAATGTGACCGCGTTTGACTGTGCATTCTAGACACGTAACTCTCCATTTGCACATATTGGAACATCCATTTCGCTACCGATGTTAACATTTTGCGCTCCGAGATATTTTTCACTGCAGACTGCCGTCAATTCCAACGTAATGACTTTATTTCTACCACTCGAGGATTAAGGAAGCGTAATTCAATTTCATATTTAATGTAAGTAGATTGGAATAAATTCAGTGCACTCGTAAAATTAAAACAATGCTGCTGTTAAGCGATTATTATGAGGTTTTTTCTTTGTTTTATAGAATCATGATGCGGGTTCCGGTAAGTAATGCTTATATTGCACTCAGTGGACTCTAGTGCCGCTTTAATAACTGTGAGAAAAGTAATTAACTGTAAATGAACGAGCGGTAACATTAAAAGAGTTGCACTCGTAATAAATTGTAGTTGCTTTTCTGTACATACCTTTTTATGAATTCTTTAAAATTTATTACTTTTTACACCACCGAAGAGAGATACAGGAATCGTGCTAAAATCGCATATCGAGATTTTAATAAATAAACACGTTTTCTAATATGGAAAGAATCCATTAGATTTTGGTGTCAATCGGGTAACCAAAAGTCACTTTACTTGTGTGTCAACTTAAATGCCAGTTCAAAGATAAATGAAGGATTGATATTATGTGTCAATTTTTTGTTTTGATATTTTTCTTAAAACTGACAAGTAATTAGGTGCGGTCAATAAGCCCAGCAAAACAAGCAACCGGAAGTAAAATTTGTTGAACGACTTTGCTAACCTAGAATTTGCTTGATTTGCTCGCAAAGAAATCCAAACGCCAAATTTCTCGCTTGTCTTGCTAACTTAACAAATATAATGGCGGGAAATACAAATTAGGCATACATGCAGTTATCTTGTATTGTTCTATATCATTTTATGGTGTTTTATGTCAACCACTTGTCAAAAAGGCTTTCAAAGTTTTGTGATGAATATTTCTAACATTATTAAATTTGTCATTATTTGGAATTCAGAGACCTTAGGCTAGTCAAATTTCAGTGACAAGTGAGTTGAAATTAAGTGTCAGTTGAGTAAATTCTAAGGGTGGTCTGTAGGTACCTTAAATCTTACTCAAATCTACAAAAATATATTTTAATAAATTATTTCAGTACCCAATTGTTGTCATTTTATTGTATTCTGAATTAGAAAGTATTTTGTATTAAAATATATTACAAATTTTTGGAATTTGTTCAGCATGTACAATATGAACAAAGCTTCCACGGTAAGAGTTAAAATTACTTCTATATTATTCCATTATTTTTATGTTTCATTAATTTCTTCCGTTTCAGTTATATTTTATGAGATAATAAACAATTATAAAAATATGCCAAAACAGAATTGGTACAGCCTGACTCATACGTTTGCTTTATTGAATACGAAATTGAGTAAGAATTGAGTGTTAGCTTAACTCACACTCAAGTGAGTTACAACTAAGTGACAATTGAGTCTAGGTTGAGTAGTCATTGAGTAACGTCTCTGAATTTGACCCTTAGTCTTTGTTTACATATACAAAAGAAGGCTGGTAAATAATAACTGTGTCTGTACAATAATATTATTACCACACTGACATGTCAATTTCAGTCTATAAAATGGAAATAAAATAAAATGAAAATATAATGCTCTTCATTAATACATACAGATAACGTTAGTGTATCGTTCTTAGTACGGTTTACGGCTCACGTACTTCCAAAGCTCGCCTACGGCTCGCTGTGAAATATACTTGTTCACCCAATAAAGTATCACTAATAGGTCTTGTTACATAAATTACTATTTTTAATAATGTCTTCATTTTCTGAAACCCATAAAGTATTGAACAAACCACGGATGTTATGATTCAAAACAAGCCTTATACCCTTATATGTCTTACAATCCTTGCTATACTAATGAGTTCATTAATTATTAAAATTTTATGACGTCATCTATCAAACTCAAACAATACAACTGTAAAAATTTTGTGTTATTGCACACATGACTCTGTAAATAGCTAAAAATTAAATCATTTATTTTTTTTTCTCTCGCGAACGAAAAGCATATAAAAATATTGTTAGATATATTAGATACAGTTTTTAATTCTAAATATTTTTTGAATTAACAGTTATATTCTAAAATTAATAGGGCAAAAAATACAGCCACATGACAATTTTACCATTGCATTTTCTATGGTTCATAAAAAAGTAGACACCTGGTTATGACTATTTCAAGTTTTCAAGATTTCTTAAAAAGTTATTATTTTACTTACCAGTGCACTAATGGCATGCAGGTACGTAATTATCCTCATTAAAATGAATAAATAACATAATCCCGATAAAGTTAGAAATTATGTATATTTAATTTTAGATATAATGAACATTTTGAATAGATCGCACTGTAATTATTTTAACCTCATTTGTGACTGCATGTAACATATACAATAAAATTATCAATACTATATTTTGTTGACTTGTTAATAATTAATCTTTTGGGTGCAATTAATATTATCAATATTTACTTTAAACAAATTGAGGCAATATCAACTTTAATAATCAATACATGAATATCAATAACAATGATTAGGAAATTAAATTATTATAAACACTAATATTAATATTGATCTATAGATTAGTTACAACTATGTTAATAGGCGTGTAATTAGGTTAGTTTATATGCTAATTACTAAGTAATCAATGGATTGTGTATAATGTCAAGTATTCTGAACTGCAATCACGCTTAAATGGTGTCATACGTATTGATTCCATATTCCATATTCCAAGTACATATTACAATTGTACTAAATTACGAAAATTTTACACGGATATTCAATATTTACATATTTGTTGAAGTTAATAATGTTATTTAATTTAATATTATCAAAAAAGTATTGAAAACTATAAGCATAACTAGGTCAAAATATATAAAAAAAAATCTGATGTGACCAGCACATTACCTTTCCCTCAATTCTACGTATTTTGTATAAATCCCATACCGAAAGTTTCTTTAAAAATATTCTATATATCCAGTAAAACTGTAACACGTACATATATTGTTTTCTACAAATTCCATACCGAAAATTCCTTGGAAAAGATTCTATATATGTATATCAAAAAAAAAAAAATAGAACACGAACATATATACTATGTAAATTGTACTTGACACTGACATCTGCCATTTAGAATTATTTGAATATCAGCTGTTTTCATGGTTATAGCACAGCTGGCTGATTTATGAAAGCTAATCTCTTTATAATTCTTTAACTTTATATTTATGTAATATCTATATAAAATATTCTTTTATATTTATAATAACAAAATGTCAAAAAATGATATTTAACTGCGTTTTTTCAAGAAAAACTTTTAAGAACTTCAAATAAGGATACTTCCAGTTGACCAATTATAATCAAAATCTAATCAGCTCTTTATAAGGGTGTAAAGAAGAGGAATACGAAAGAATTATAATTTTTAGAATTGTATTGTTGGAGTCATTGTCGGAGAAATTTTTGTCACACACACACAGACATACACACACACATCATTGTAAAACTAGTAAAATCGTATTCTATGGTCCTTAAAACGTGCTTAATCATTAAAACTCACCACCGAATTTATTGACCAAAGACATTACCTTCCTTACCTAAAGGTGACGGAAGGAAAAAAATAACACATAATACGTGTTTCACAATTCGTTATAGGACCCAATTTAATGATATTCAAAATCTTACTTGCTAAATTTCTTCAAGAATGAGCGTTTATAAAAAAATCTGTTGTGGCCAGCACAATACCTCTCGCCACTGTCTTTTTTTTGATTACATAAGTATAGGGCGCGAACAGTCATGTTTCATTGTTGGCCTTGACAAGCAGACGTGGGGGCCCGTTTCAGAATGATAATTATTAATTATGTACATAAATGTCAGATCTTTTCATTAAAAATTTCAAGATTTTCTAAATTCACGTAGTTAATTTGTCATCAGGAGTGTGGAATTTACTTGTCGAGGAAAATAAACCACATGGAATTGGAAAATCATTAAATTTAGAATGAGAAATTATGATATATGACATCTATATATATAATTACTAGCTATCATTCTGACATGGGCTCCCATATCTGCTTGTCAAGGCCAACAAAGTCACATGACTGCTCGCGCCCTAATGTATTTAACATTTCATGTATACTTACACTCTACGCCAAAAATTCTACTTATATCTATTCCATATATTTAGATTTTTTAAATTATTCCACATAATTAGATTCTATGAAGAAGTTTTGTCCTACCCTTGTTTCTCGAGATGATTCCAATTCATTGTCAGAAATAACAGTATATATGAAGGGTATGTGTAATATACCTATAAATATTTAACTAATAATGCATTTAGAAATAATATAATGTATGTACTTACCAGAAAAAGTGTTCAGTAATGTCTCCGGATTTCTGACACTGACATTTATCTGTCAGTTACAAATAATTTAAATTATCAACTATTTTTCATGGCATTCTTTCGGCTGTCAAATTTATTACAACAGATTATTTTATATATTATACTTCTTTTATCTCTAAATCTATGGAATATATAATAAAATATTTAAATGTATCAGATAGAGAATTTAATTTTCTTTAATATTACCACGAAAAATTTTCAAAAAATAATATTTAGAATATTTTTTTTCAAGAATCTTCTACTTCCGGTCGTCCAATTATTACCAAAACCTTTTCAGATCTTCCCATGAATGTCCGATTGGGAAATACGTTGTTAAACAAATTTTAAGTCTTATAGTTTTTGAGTAACCGTCCTTCCAACATCCCACACACACACACACATACACACACACACACACACATCCACACACACACACACACACACACACACACACACACACAGACATCATCGTAAAAATGTTAAAATCGGATTGTAAGGACCTTAAAACGTGCTTATTCAATAAAATCTGGATATGCGATTTTTAGCATGAATGCAATACCTCTCTTAGCGAGAGGTAAAAAAATGTGTGACGGTCAGTGATTATTTCATAGGTCCAAAAAGTTACATGCTCCTTGACACCTAATGTTCGGCCAAGAATCTGCCCAATCTCGACTAAAATCCAGCCACAGTTTCCTCAATTCAGTGCGTCTTCTAACAGAAACTAAAACTGCAACAAGACGCTTAACGTGGGATGCGACATTGAAACCAGAAGATAGAACAATGGGTATTCCCATCGATAAGAAACTACCACCAGGGAATGACCAGAAATGGTCCATTTAGAAAACTATAAATCGCGTACATAGTCAAGTAGCAAACTGTACAACTGGGGATACTAAGTTGATTTCCCATTAACATTTATTTCACTCTTATTTATTTATTTATTTATTTACATTTGGCTTCTTAACAGGACGAATCCTAATAATAAAGAAGCTCTAGCATTTTATACAAAAAGAAAATAACAGAAAAGTTCAAATTATGAGAAATAAACAAAAATAGTAATGTGTTTACAATATTTTTGAATGAAATAATTTGATATAGTAATAGCAGCGAATACTAATATAAGTAATTATACATGTAAAATTAACAAAATTTAAGACAGCGTTTAAACTGCTGTAAACTAGTACAAAACATGTCTGGCATATTGTTATCGTTATACAAGTGTGACAATCTTATAATAGGAGAATTTAGGATAGAGTTTGTGCGGTAAAGAGAGTAAGTAAAGAATTTATTTGATGTAGTGCCGTAATTAGGCACTCTTAAGCAAAAAGAAGATAATAAAATTGGTGAATCGATGGCGTTGTTAAAGAGTTTATATAGAAATGTGAGGTCACTTAACTTTCTTCTGTTTTCTAATGATAACAGTTTAAGTCTGAATGTTGGAAACTTCCGGCTAAATTTTTTTAAGAATTTCCTTTGAATATAGATTCAATTCGATTTATGTAAACAGCATAGCGTGGATTCCAACATACAGATGCAAACTCTAATTGACTCCTAACAAGAGAATTATATAGTTTGATCAAAGTGGAAGGATGTTTGAAATTAGAGCTTGCTCGTATTAAGAAACCTAACATTTTATATGCCTTTTGAACAATATTGTCAATGTGAACATCAAATATTAATTTACTATCAAGTGTCACACCTAAATCCTTCACATAGTTGGTTTTATTGATTGTCATTATTCTCTATTTTATATTCATATCTGAAAGCATTCCTATTTCTTGTGAATTTTATATAAAAGCATTTATCGATGCTAAGCGTCAATTTCATTTTTTCCGTATACGTTATTAAGTTATTTAAGTCTTGTTGGAAATGATGACAATCATTGAGAGATTCAATTGTATGATACATTTTTAGATCATCCGCATATAGGAGGAATTTGGTAAACTTAAAACATTATTAATGAAAATATTGAAAAGGAGTGGGGCCAGATGAGAACCTTGTGGTACTGTAGAGCCCTGAAGAAGACTATAGTATAGTCAAAACGGCATGAATAAATTTTATTATTGGCTGCAAGTCCGAGAAATTGTTACTTTCCGCTTCCATCGCCATCCCATATTATCCATCGATTACGATCACTTGGACTTCAGGTCATAGTTTGATGTTCATATAAATCAAATAGTATTGGTAGTGATGGAAACGTGATTACAAGCTTTCATTTTTGTGTACAATGCAATTACGTCATATATTAACCTAAATAAGAACTAAAATCATTGTAAGAAAAGGTAAATATCACCAATAAATTATAAACATAACAATGACATTGACATCTAAAATGTTAAATCCAAATTTCAAATATTTCACATATTTTTTGTCCAAAATGAAATTCATACTTCTCGAATTTCGCGACGTAAACAGAATGAGCCATAAGGGTACCTTCAATAATTTCGCCTGAATTTGGGTTGCGAACACTCCTTCTATAATATTAAGTATCACTGCTTCCAAATAACATATTAATATTTCGTATAACTATCTTTCTCTAAATGTTTGTATTAATAAGACAAAGATGAAGCTATTAGACATATGCATCGAAGAAAGAACGAAGGAAACCATAATATAAGTAAGACAGAAATAAATATATATACAATTACTTGGTATTTTTCGGTTCAGAAATGATGTGAAGCTCAACTGATCGTAATCGTTGTATAGTATATTTGTTGTTTACTCTTAAATATTTTTTTTACAGAATTTACCGGCTATGAAATTTGTTGATCTTATTACCGTCTGGGTAGTTCTTTCCCGCACAGGGGTAATAAATATCCCGGCGTGATCTGCGTCGCTCATTGGCATTCTAACTCGGCATTGAAACAGCTTTAAATCGAGTGTATTTGAACGGAAGACCGCTGGTAAATTTTTCACTAGCACCTTGCGCTGGGTGATCGGCCACTTGCACGCTAAAATTTCCCGCGAGCTTTAAAATATTCATGAGTCTGCGTCGACCTGGCAATTGCCACGCATCGCTCGCCCAAAACGCTATTCCTTTATTATTGATATCCTAATACTAGATACCCAAGATTTATTAATGCAAACGGAGAATATTTTTCGATTAGCGCGTTGCATTCCGTTTGAATTATTTAACTCATTTTATAAAGAGAAGCACTCCTATGCGCTCCCCTAGTTTTCATTTTCTTAATTAATTTTCAACTCCTCGGGCGTAAATTGTACAATTTTTATTCAGAGTTTAATTAATTTTATCAAGTAAGATACATAAATGGATAGCCCAGTATTCTTCTAAAGAACATAGAGTCGTGTCTTTCAATAACCACGTCAGGACTTTAAAATGTGAAGCATTGATAAATTAACTACACTTGATAATCAGGGATGGGCATGTAGATTACTTCACGTCGACAATGTAATAATTGATGTGTCGACAAAGACGTAGACATAGATATATTCAGTAGCATAGACAATATACATAGATAATAAAATTTGAATTTATTTTGTGAAAATATTACATTAATTAAAAAAATATGTTGTGGCCAATACAATACCTCTCGCCCCTTCCGACAAATAGTAATTATGTACACAGATGTCAAATGTCATAATTTTTCATTCAAAATTTCAAGATTTTCTAAGGTCATGTGGTTAATTTGTCACCAGGAGTGTGGAATTTGCTTGTCTAGGAAAATAGACCACATGGAATTGGAAATCACGAAATTTAGAATGAAAAATTATGATATTTGACATTTACATACATAATTATTAGCTATCCTTCTGGCACAGGCCCCCATATCTGCTTGTTAAGGCCAACAAAGTCACATGACTGCTCGCGCCCTATTTTATTTAACATTTCTGGTATACCTACACTCGTTACCAAAATTCTACTTATATCTATTCTTTATTTAGAATTTTAAATTTATATTCGTTCTATGAAGAAACTTTGTCCAATTTCCAATTCATTGTCGGTATTGACAGTATTTGTGAAGGGTATATGTAATATACCTATAATTTTAAATATGTAACTATTAATAAGAAATAATATATGTAAGTACTTCCTAGAAAAAGTCTTTAATTTTACAATTGGTTTCCATGGCATTATTTCGGCTGTAAGATTTATTACAACATATTATTTTATATATTATATTTCTTTTATCTCTAAATCTATAGAAGATATAATAAAATATTTAAATGTATCAGATAGAGATTTTTTTTTAGTATTTGCAAGAACAAAAATTTACAAAACTAATATTTAGAAGAATTTTTTCAAGAATCTGCTACTTCCGGTTGTCCCATTGTTACCAAAACCTTTTCAACTCCTCCCATTAATGTCCGATTGGGAAATATGTGGTTAAAAGCCTTATAGTTTTTGAGAAATCATCCTTCCAACACACACATACAAGCACACACACACACACACACACACACACACACACACACACACACACACAGACACAGACACACACACTATCGTAAAAATGTTAAAATCGGATTGTAGGGACCTTAAAAGTGCTTATTCATTAAAATCTGGATATGCGATTTTTAGCAGGAATCCAATACGTCTCTTAGCAAGAGGTAAAAAGCTTAAGATACATATACAAAATATCCGTATCGAGCTTTTAAAATTATCTTACTCGCTAGATTTTGGAAAATGTAACACATGAAATATCCCTAAATTATTCATACAAATGTACAATTATTATACAGAAGAAAATAGCGTTGCTTTAGATAGGGATATAAATTCTGCCTTTTATTGGGTAGAATGCAAACCTGGTTCACAAAAACGAAAAAAAAAAAATACCACTTGTCAGTTGTTAATTATCAAAGAATCAGAATTAATTGATGTTTAACCGTGTTGTGTTGTAATTTTTAATATTCAGGTCTTGTTCATTTTTACAGGTAAAAATAATTATTATTGACAGAGTTTGATTTCACGAATTTAAATTATTTATTTAATGCATGTTAAAACGCAGTCTACTATTTTCTTACGTGAAATGATGTATAGTATTAAAAATCACAAAAGTACAGTCCAACATAAATTATGGTATAAATATAAGTATTTCCAATAGTTACGAGGTATATTTATTTATTTTCAATAGTACATACCAAAACTATTAATTAATCAGTATTAATGTTGTTCTACATGAGAAAATCATACGAACTTCGCGATCCCAGTTATACACTAAGGTTATATACGAGTAATATAAATATACATTATGATATTGTTGACAATTTTCTTGCACATTGTGTTTTTCTGTAGTGTATCTATGTGGAAAAATTGTGTCAATATATACAGATAAAACTGTCATTTGGAATATACAGCAACCTGTTATAGAAACATCTGTCCAATGGACCAGAAGAGGAACGAAATAGAAAGAAAGTCCGACACGCGGATGAAAAAACACAATGAAAATATCTGATTTTCCATTTATCACTTATTTGGAAATTTGTAAGAGTACAGTATGAAAATTCATATACAAATAATCGCCCCAATAAGAAAGTTGTTAAGTCTTAGCAACATTTCTGTAGCAAATAATCAATAATAATTGCTAACACTGAATAAAACCTGAAAATAAAAGGTTTTATATTTGTTTATATTGGCTACAATTTTTAGCAACATTGCTAAGACTTAACAAATTCCTTACATAATTGGGATGTATGTGTCTTCCGTAAGTAAAATCTTTTTCTAATAAGGATCCCCTTTTTCAGTTATTTTTAAAAGAAACAAGGTATTTACATTTATACTATTTACGTATATATTTTTGTCTTGTCAGTTTTTAGATGTCAGTCGATGCATATCCAATATAGGGCATCATATGTTTCATCAAGACTAGAAATCTTGTCTTGATGGACTTTTCTTGTCTTGTCTTGATTTTCAAGACGAGAAAATAATAATTTCTTGTCTTGGTCATTTCTTGGCGACGTATTTCTTGTCTTGTTTCAAGAATTCTTGATATTTCTTGACGTATTAGGGGAATCCCCTTTTTCTATCGCTTTATTTTGGGGCCCCGGGCTGCTTTAATTCCAAATTTCGCCACCAGGTCCGCATTCTTATATATATACCAATAGTTTGGCTATTTTTAGAGCAAAAAATCAAAAAAGTTGAATTACGCAGGAAATGGTTGATCATATGAGTAAAAAGTTTTTATTATTTTATATATAAAATTGTTTGCTGAATTTAATAGTAAAATAAAAATATAGCATAATACTATTTCATACAAGTGACTTAGGGATTAATTCCGGTTAGACCGGAGGTGCCACAGTTCTGCAAATATTTAATTTAGTTGAAACAGACATATCGGAAAACTTCTAGATATGAAATTTTGTAAAATAACATTGAATAGTTTTTAAAATAAAGATAGTGTAAACTCCCCATGGAACAGCCTCAGTTAGGCTCTATCATATACAGAATGATAATGAATATACATGCTATAAATTTATAGGATATGTAAAATAGACTGACTTTTACTAATAAACTCATGTCCGGAAACACACCGTTTTCGAGCTAACAGCTATTAAAGAGTAATTATTATCTAGGTACCTAATTTTAGTTGGTTTTGACTTATCACGTCAGTTATTAGTTTTGTTTATTTTAACTTCTATATAACATTGAATTTTTTTTAAATAATTTTATTAATTTTTTATTACATATTAATAATTGCTCAAATAATACCTAACCACCAATTTCAATGCAAGCATTGCAACGTACCTTACATATTACGATACATTCGTTAAAAAACGTAGTCAGAATAAAATTTAAAAAAGCTTATACCTTCAACTGTCGCTTCAATTTCAATAAAACTATTTGTTTCGAAAATCATAATCAGAGATACAAAATTTTATATTTTAATAATAACTGCGGATTAACAAAATTAATTGTGAAGAAATCTTGATTTCTTGATAAGAAATCTTGATTCTTGATGATACTTTCTTGTCTTGTCTTGAGACATAAAATCTGTTTCTTGTATTGTTGTTGTCTTGATTTCAAGATAAGATCAAGACAAGATCATGAGTATATCTTTAGTTTTGTGAAACACTACATATGCTTGTTAATTTCGTCTTTCTTGTCTCCTTTATGTGTATTAGGTATTAAAAATGCAACGCTTAAACAACATTTTTATAAAATAATTTACTTTTCAAATCAAATCAATTATTTATTTTTCAATTTACATATAAACAAACAAAGTTTCTATTATTTTTTATGTAATTCTTTAGTAAGAAATATATACCGGAATACAAACAATGCGCCCTTCATAAAGATCTCAAGAATTATAAAAAATAAGAAATCGGTTATTCAAATAAAAAAATCCCCATTAGCAGACCAATTTAATGATTAATTAATTATTACTATAATTAATATATCTATAATGTAATATGTAGGTAGTTCTACAATAAGTAGTTTTGCATATTTATTAATTAATGTGCTAAATATTGATAGTGTTTAATATATTATTTTAAAGTATCTATTTATAATTAGCTCCTGTTATATTGAATAGTTATATTAATTTGATGTACAAATCATGTCTAATTAATAGATATCAAAGTGTATTTCAATTTAATTCTAATGAGCAAACATATACAGGATGTTAACCGCGACAACGGATAATAGCTTTAACATGTAAAATCATACTACCGTAATTTTCTGCTTCTATAATTTATTTAGTTAAAAGAGCTTCAAATAAATGTCGTAGAGCATAAAATTCTACATCAGAATCATTAAACAAAATTTATTTTGCATGATGTATAACTCCAGAAATTAGGTATGAAAATGTCGAAAATCGCCCCTAAAATAGCGATAGCCATAAAATTGAAACTAAAAATTAACAAATATTAGCGCGATTTATCTGTAAAACAAGGTTGATTTATTTTTATTATTTGTAAATCCTTTTATAGTAAAAAAAATATTTATTTAAATTAATAGATAATTGTTCACTAATAAAAATAAATTGGCAGGTAAAACGTCAAACATTTGTTAATTTATCTGTTTCAATTCCATAGCTATCGCTATTTTTGGAGAGATTGTCTAGATTTTCATATCTAATTTCTGGAGTTATAGAGCATGCAAAATTAATTTTGCTTATTGATTCAGATGCATAATTTTAATACTACTTTTATTTAAAGCATTTTAACCTAAAATAATTAGGGAAGCAGGAAATTACAAATATATGATTTTACATGTTAATTCCGGTGCCATGGTCAACACCCTGTATGTACATTTGTTGGACAAGGTTGCGTGTTTATATCACGTCGGAGTAACTAATTATAGTAGTTTTTAAATAACTACTATCATTCTATCTGACTAATAAAAATCCATATAATTTTCCTGATCGGGACGCCATGTAGTAGTACTGCTATATATTCTAAGAAATTTAAATTTTGAAATATATTAGTGTAAAAATAAACACTAATTTTGTAAAAAAAAATCAAAATGTAAATAATAATAATATGTAGTAAAAATTGTATATTGTTAAATAACATGTTTTCTAAAAATCTTTCACTATTTATAGCAATAATTGCAAGAAATTTCATCCTAGGCTATGATCAGTGCTATCGTATTCCTATTGAAACAAGTTAAAAATCGCGAGGTAATGGGTTAGTTTGTTGTAATATTTTGCAGTGGATGGACGTATATTTCTGTGTGTTAAATAATAATAAACAAACTAAAATTTAAAATGAATTACGGAAATTTGTGTAAATGTGTTTTCTTAAACGAAGGCATCAGTTATGAAGATTTTCTATCAACCAGTAAGTACCATAATTTAATCTATATATGTATCTGTTATTACTAAAAATCTGATGTGGCCAGCACATAACCTCTCGCCGTATATTTTACCTGACTGTATGCATAAAGCAAAGAATATTTTTATAAATACAAATAATATATTCATATAAATCTATGACGTATAAACTTCTTTGTTATTCAATAATAGCATGTCTCAACATGAAGATATTTTACCATAAATTATGTTACAATAAATTACAAAGTAGAGTACTATATATAAATATTAGGCTGGTAACAGCAATTTTCAATTCGAACAACGTTGTTTACTTTCTCTTCATATTCTTCTAGTAAAAACATTAATTTTGGGCGGTCTAAAATGTATATATGGATTGTGCATCTATTCTTACATATCTTCTTTTACATTTTATTTTTTCATACATGTTATATCTAAATAACACTAATTCCCTTTAATAAAGTGACGGATAGATTGCACTCCGATTATTCTTATATAGATGTGTAATTTTGTCAATATTTACAACTTACTTGAGAAGAATTTGATAGCTTTTTCGCAATTCAAAGTTACTCTAGTCTATAGTACTGGTGTACATTGTCCCATAATGTTTGAAACAAATTTAAGTCCTTCAACCTAGACTTGTCATCTCCATAATAGTCACAGATCAAGAATTAAGGGATTCTCCAAGTACATTTTTAATTCATTACTCATTATTTCTGACACTGACATTTATCTGTCAGTTACAAATAATTTAAATTATCAACTATTTTTCATGGCATTCTTTCGGCTGTCAAATTTATTACAACAGATTATTTTATATATTATACTTCTTTTATCTCTAAATCTATGGAATATATAATAAAATATTTAAATGTATCAGATAGAGAATTTAATTTTCTTTAATATTACCACGAAAAATTTTCAAAAAATAATATTTAGAAGATTTTTTTTCAAGAATCTTCTACTTCCGGTTGTCCAATTATTACCAAAACCTTTTCAAATCTTCCCATGAATGTCCGATTGGGAAATACGTTGTTAAACAAATTTTAAGTCTTATAGTTTTTGAGTAACCGTCCTTCCAACATCCCACACACACACATCCACACACACACACACACACACACACACACAGGCATCATCGTAAAAATGTTAAAATCGGATTGTAGGGACCTTAAAACGTGCTTATTCAATAAAATCTGGATATGCGATTTTTAGCATGAATCCAATACCTCTCTTAGCGAGAGGTAAAAAAGACGATTTTGGAAACAATCATGAGTATTAAATTAAATGTAGAAGGCGGTAGGTTCCAATAAATTTATGACCCTAGTTATAAGTCACTTTATTTTACACAAATGGATGTTTCGGTCAACATTTGTCCATCCTCAGCAATGGATAATAAATTTTACAATTACAAGATTATCTTAAACGTGCTTATAGTATAGTTACATTTTGTTGAACTACATATCACAAAAATAGTTCAAGCCCAAAATTTTGTCAAGAATTAAAGCAAAAAACAATGATAAAAGTTAACAACATTTATTGGTACCTACGACCTTTTACATTTAATTCAAAATAAAAGCGATGTAACCCAATAATAAATTGGCGGAATACTTGAATAATATAATATTCAGTTTTTATAGTCGAAAGAAATTTGTACATATTTCTACGTAGGTTTTATAATTTTTTAATGAAATTGTGAACCGGTAGTAGTATTGTGAGCCTGGGCTCGCAAATATCAAAAAAATTCCGCGGTAATAGTGTATCTTAATATCGCTACTGTAATGCGACTACGATTGGTGCAGAAAAGCAAAATACACCGATTTCATTGCATGACAGATCATAAGTGTAATTGTCCATAAAATTTAATTCTTTCCATAAAACAAACGGTCACAATATAATGAACGACTTGTAGGTACTTAGGTAGGTACTAGATTTTGATTTCGATGCTTGAATCGATTACTTATTCAATATTGCAAAAGGAACCGTGTCGTTAACCCTAAAAAGGCCTCGTTTAAATCACCAAGACGGATGAAAATAGATTTTAACTATCTTCCCATTACCATCAAAGTGCAATATTGAAAAAATGCATTTCTAAACCTGCATATCGGACCCCAAGGTCGTATGCATGCAAATTCTCTTCATAAAAAATATTTATGAGGCAGGTCACAATGCAGGAGATTTATCTTCGAGTACGATAGTCCCCGGGAAAAGCCATCGTGCACGTATCTTCCTAGTTATTTAATAGTGCTCTCAATATTTTATAAGTGTTCGTACGGCGCGAGCGGGCACTAATTCAGAGTTATGCCTCTGTAGCACATAGCGGATATGTGAATCTCTGCAGAGAAACAAAAACAAACAAAGGGGACATTGACGGAGGAAGGAAATTTCCAAGGGGTGAAAGTGTTTGTTTTGAGGGTAATGCAAGAGTTTAATGTAATTAAAAAGGAAGAAAGTTTGTTTAATAGATTTAATTTATAGGAATCGAGGACTGAATAAATATTTATAGATAGGTACACTCTCGGAGTACACACTAAATGAATTTTCAATAAAAGATTACTTTGATTTTTATCTCTCGCTAAGAGAGGTATTGGATTCATGCTAAAAATCGCATATCCAGATTTTATTGAATAAGCACGTTTTAAGGTCCCTACAATCCGATTTTAACATTTTTACGATGATGTCTGTGTGTGTGTGTGTGTGTGTGTGTGTGTGTGTGTGTGTGTGTGTGTGTGTGTGTGTGTGTGTGTGTGTGTGGATGTATGTGTGTGTGTATGTATGTGGGATGTTGGAAGGACGATTACTCAAAAACTATAAGACTTTATATTTGTTTAACTACGTATTTCCCAATCGGACATTCATAGGAAGATCTGAAAAGGTTTTGGTAACAATAGGACAACCGGAAGTAGCAGATTCTTGAAAAAAAATCTTCTAAATATTATTTTTGAATTTTTTTCTTGGTAATATTAAAGAAAATTAAATTTTCTATCTGATACATTTAAATATTTTATTATATATTCTATAGATTTAGAGATAAAAGAAATATAATATATAAAATAATCTGTTGTAATAAATTTTACAGCCGAAAGAATGCCATGGCAAATAGTTAAAAATTTAAATTGTTTGTAACTGACAGATAAATGTCAGTGTCAGAAATCCAGAGACATTACTGAAGACTTTTTCTGAGAAGTACGTAGATTATATTATTTCTTAATGTATTAATAGTTAAATATTTAATA
Organism: Harpalus rufipes; assembly: GCA_951394225.1. Lineage (NCBI taxonomy): Eukaryota > Metazoa > Arthropoda > Insecta > Coleoptera > Carabidae > Harpalus > Harpalus rufipes. The sequence goes on from OX596283.1 coordinate 40,544,334, forward strand.
TTATAGGTATATTACACATATACCCTTCAAAAATACTGTTAATCCCGGCAATGAATTGAAAACATGTCGAAAAATTAGAAGAGTATGACAATATTTCTTTATAGAATGAATTTAAAATTAAACAATCTAAATGTAAGGAATGGATGTAAGTAGAATTATTGGTGTAGAGTCTTGGTATACAAGAAATGTTAAATACAATAAGGCGCGAGCAGTCATGTGACTTTGTTGGTCTTGACAAGCAGATATGGTGGCCCGTGTCAGAATGATAGCTAGTAATTATGTACATAGATATAAAATATCATAATTTCTCATTCTAAATTTAGTGATTTTCCAATTCCATGTAGTTTATTTTCCTCGACAATTCCACACTCCTGGTGATAAATTAACTACGTGAATTTAGAAAATCTTGAAATTTTTAATGAAACATTCTAACATTTGACATCTACGTACATAATTATTAATTATCATTCTGAAACGGGCTCCCATATCTGCTTGTCAAGGCCAACAATGTCACATGACTGCTGGCACCCTATACTTATGTAACCAAAAACGTAAGTGGCAAGAGGTATTGTGCTGGGCACAACAGATTTTTATTAATGTATTAAATGCAAAAAATAAAATATTGTTAAATTCCTTCTATGAAAAATGTAATCAAAACACATTGGTCGGTAGTACGAGGTCAACTCAAGAACTTTGTCTGACTCTTAGAAACCCGTGTCCTTTCACCTTGACCGCAACAGTTTTACAAATTAAATACATTATAATGTATATAACAAGTTTTCAGAAAAAAATTCACTCTAAATTTAATTACCAAATAAGGTCTACCTAATCTAATTATTGTCACTGACATAATAAATAGTTGTTTATGATACTCATAATAGTTCGGCCGGTTTATATATATATTTCAAAATATTATAAAATCTTTACAAATGGTTACATAATTCTTTCGATTACTTTAACCCTTCGGAGGGCGCGCCAGTTTGTGCAATTTAGATGCATGTGTGCTTGTACAGGGTCCGCCAAAGGAACCTGACGATTTTTGGTATTCAACTACAAATTTATGTAACAAGATATTTATTTTGACATACAAGTAATCGATAGTATATTACATGCCATTTTATTTATGGAAAATAATGCCACTTAAATGATGTCCTTCACCGCGTACACACTCTTCCAAGTGGTCTTGCAAATTGTTCATTACTCGCTCTAGCATATTCATAGGAATTGCACAAATTTCATTGTATCTCTGGTGGTTTAACCTTCATTGCAGGCGCATGTCGACGAAAATTTTGAACCCGTAATTTAATTGTGTTACGGCGTAGAACACTACCATGACGTTCAATGTTAAAATGCGTGCGAAATAAAGGCTGTCTTGACCACCGAATCACTATTTTTAAAATACGTTTCGATAATGAATGCGCGATGTTCACTACTCCACTCTTTCATGAGTACTGAAATGGCAACTACTAACGATGGTTTCCCCCCACTAACCGCTTTTCTACGTAATACAATGACTTCGTACTATACATGTTACAAACATCAGGTTCCTTTGGCGGATCCTGTACTATTGTTTATAATAAATAGTGATGCCGCGAGATCTCGCATTTACATTTCGTCTCAATTTTTCTAGACGAGATTAACCTTATTCTCGTCTCGAAATATCGAAACGAGACGAGAGTAATGCCCTCGAGATTGCTCGAGATGATAGTAGAAATTCGACATCTCGATATTTTTTATATTATCTATTTCAATTATACGAAATACTAATCGGTATAAACAAATATTTGAATTGCCTCTTCATTTATATTCATATTTATTTATTCATTTTAGATATATTTAACAAAAAATGCACAAAAGTGACATCTATGTGGTACTCTTAATGCTAGTTTCAAGTGCCCGCACTATACGAACATATAATTATCACTACCAATAACTGTGTTACAAAACAGACTGACACACCCAGCAACGAGTAATAAGTCATATACTTATTAATAAAATGATTAAGCATGGTATATTTGTGTTATTTTATTACATAGAATATATTTTTTTTGTTATTTTTGACCTAGAAACGTGAAGAACTAAATGCGGTGTAAATGACGCGGCGCGCCGTTCCTGTAATTCTAAAAAGCGCGCCCTCCGGAGGGTTAAGGATAGGCTTAAATCTTAAATAAAACTAGGTCCTGCCAGGATTAGACACTCTGCCTGTTCCGGCTTCATCATCTTGTCTTCGGTCTCCCTATGTTTCTTTTTACCTCTCGCTAAGAGAGGTATTGGATTCATGCTAAAAATCGCATATCCAGATTTTATTGAATAAGCACGTTTTAAGGTCCCTACAATCCGATTATAACATTTTTACGATGATGTCTGTGTGTGTGTGTGTGTGTGTGTGTGTGTGTGTGTGTGTGTGTGTGTGGATGTGTGTGTGTGGGATGTTGGAAGGACGGTTACTCAAAAACTATAAGACTTAAAATTTGTTTAACAACGTATTTCCCAATCGGACATTCATGGGAAGATCTGAAAAGGTTTTGGTAATAATTGGACAACCGGAAGTAGAAGATTCTTGAAAAAAAATCTTCTAAATATTTTTTTTTGAAAATTTTTCGTGGTAATATTAAAGAAAATTAAATTAAAAGAAGTATAATATATAAAATAATCTGTTGTAATAAATTTGACAGCCGAAAGAATGCCATGAAAAATAGTTGATAATTTAAATTATTTGTAACTGACAGATAAATGTCAGTGTCAGAAATAATGAGTAATGAATTAAAAATGTACTTGGAGAATCCCTTAGTTCTTGATCTGTGACTATTATGGAGATGACAAGTCTAGGTTGAAGGACTTAAATTTGTTTCAAACATTATGGGACAATGTACACCAGTACTGTAGACTAGAGTAACTTTGAATTGCGAAAAAGCTATCAAATTCTTCTCAAGTAAGTTGTAAATATTGACAAAATCGGAGTGCAATCTATCCGTCACTTTATTAAAGGGAATTAAGGTTATTTAGATATAACAAGTATGAAAAAATAAAATGTAAAAGAAGATATATAAGAATAGATGCACAATCCAGATATATACATTTTAGACCGCCCAAAATTAATGTTTTTACTAGAAGAATATGAAGAGAAAGTAAACAAAGTTGTTCGAATTGAAAATTGCTGTTACCAGCCTAATATTTATATATGGTAAATTCTACTTTGTAATTTATTGTAACATAATTTATGGTAAAATATCTTCATGTTGAGACATGCTATTATTGAATAATAAAGAAGTTTATACGTCATAGATTTATATGAATATATTATTTGTATTTATAAAAATAATCTTTGCTTTATGCATACAGCCAGGTAAAATATACGGCGAGAGGTTATGTGCTGGCCACATCAGATTTTTCTTCTTGGATTGTAGATCATTGCTTTTTTGGAATTCTTTTTGGTGACGTGTAACATGTTTCCAGTTTGTATTCTTTACGTTATCGGTTGGACATTTAGTTCTTCACATATGCTTTCGTTTCTGATCTTATCTAGTCTTGAGCTTCCTTTAACTGGTCTCAAAAAATTCATTTTTGATGAATCTAATTTCCTGAGATCATTCTTTCTAGGTGCCCAGCATTATGCTCCGTAAAGTAAAGTAGGTATGGCCATTACTTTGTAAAATTGATTTGTATTTCTTTAGTTGTTTTTCCTTTTAGTGTTCATTTTGTTGTGCCACATATGGTTTGGTAGGTGATAACCTTGTTGTTTATGTCCCTTGTCTTCATCATATGTGATGTCATATCCCAAATATTGGAAGTGTGGTACTTGTTCTAGTGTGTGGTCGTCGACCACTATTTTTTTCTTATTGGTTGGTTTCCCATAAATGCCATCACTTTAGTTTTTGATTTTGATATGTGTAGGTTGTAATGTTGGCTTAACACTTTCGCTGCGTACGACGCAAACGTTGCGTCCTGTATGTTGTTGAACTATTGCGCACGCCACAACAGTTGCGTCCAGTACTCTATCTTGTTTCAACCGGCATCGTTTTGTCAGCCTTGTAAAGAGAACACTGTGCGTTGGTCAGCAGTGTCAGACGACTACAGAAAAGTGATTTGTGGGGTTAGTTTACAGTTTTTTTTTTTTTTCGTCATGGGAGACAACGACCAGGGCTATTTACAACTCAAAAGGGCTAAAATAATGGCTATTACATAAATAAAAGATAAAACATCAAGCAAATAAACGTGAATTGTTTAACAATATGTTGATTTCAGAATTCAAGAGGCTGGACGTATAGGTGTCGTTAGCACTGCCGAACAAAAGGTGTCCACAATGCTGCCGACGCACCGTATGCGTTAAAAAAAATACTGAAACATAAGAGTAAAGACTTCTACATACACACAATATTAACAAATTGAGAAAAAAAACTAGAATTGCACCAAAACTCATTACCGCGTTACGGCTGCGACGCGTGCATTTATACGCAGCGAACGTGTTAATTGGTGAAGTTTGTATATTGCTTTTTCTAGATCGTCTTCATTATTTTCCATTATTATAATAGTTCGACCGGTATTTTAGGAGTCATCTTCTAGTTCAGACTTAAGCTTGGCGGTTACTTGTCCGTCGCGGCATAGCCCCGCACGGTACATCAAATTTCGATTTGGATTAACGCATTCAAATAAACGTTTGTACTCATTTGTCCGGCACCGCACGGTCCGATGCCAAAGGGATTCTCGTTTCAAGATCCCAGACAGCAAAAACAAATGATGCTGTGCCGTGCTGAATAAGTGAGCGCTAGTGAACGGACTATACTGACGGCGCTGGCCGGCCTTGTAAAGTCATGCGCATGCGTTTTACCTTCTTTGTTACTTTGCATGGTCTCTATCTGTATTTACCAGTGTAAGGAAACTGAAATATTTTAGGTTATTAGTGTAGGGTCAGTTGAAATAATGGAATGTAAAATGTCTCTCTTTCTATCTTCTTCTTCTAAGAACCCTGCCAATATGAACAATTCTTCTTTGGAACCGTCCTCCATCGTTTTCAAACTATACCAAATATGTTATTTAAATTATCTCGACGATTCAGAATTTTAAAGATGATTGTTAGCAGAACTTTAGTCAGAAATAATTTAAAATATCGAAAAAGAAATAATCTAATCAAATAGACAGCGATTCATCTTGAGTGAATCTCCAGATGCTGTAGAGTATTAAGGAGCCAACATTTTATAGAAAACTAAGAGAATATGATTCCCCAAATGTTTCTCAGGCGCAACTGATTGAAGACTTTTAGGCATTTCGTAGCAGAAAAGTATACACTAACGGCTGGGAATACCAAAACGAACAACAGTTACAGACAAGAATAGTGCTGAACGAAGAGCGAGTTTAATCAGTGAAGATTTTAAAGATGAAATAATGCGATGGTATGAAGATGATGTAGGAAGTGATGATGATGATGATGTTAAAACTAACAGTATAGCTGAATGAATGAAAAAAGTGAACATATTTAAAAAAAGAACTTTATTTTCAATTAAATGATTTAGAATTTATAAAAACTGCTCAAAATTATCTCCATTTTTATTAATACATAACTGAATTCTCCATTTTTTCATTCATGGCACTCTAATTAATATCATATTTAAGGGGAAGTAATTCAAAACTTTATTAATTTTTTTTTCAAAAATTTTGTTATGTAAAGGTATGGAAATTTTATATCGTTTGATTCAGAATAAAGAGCTCTATTGATTGCACAAATAAAAAATATATGTTTCTACTTAAAATAAAAAAGTTGGTATCCATATTTTGAGAACCACTGGTTGAATGTCTTTTTTCAGTATATCTTTGAAATACATATGTGAAATAGAGATTCTTTGCTAATTTAACCAACTTATAATGTTGAAGAAAATACTATCTTATTTTTTAAATCCTACTTTTCAGACAGACATCAATACGTAGAAATAAATGGTATTAAATCCAATTACTTGCCAATACACCACGGAGTTTTACAAGGTTCAGTTCTCGGCCCAATACTATTTATAATTTATATGAATGACATATCCTTCTCTATTACAAATACTAATTTAGTAATGTTTGCTGATGATACGACTGCTATAAATGCCTCTCAAGACCTCAATGATGTCATTAATCTCACAGAACATATTACAAAAGATCTTCAATGTTGGTTCGCTTCAAATAGACTCTGTATGAATGAATCAAAAACTCAACATATGATATTTTCTACTAGAGATCTCAATGCTTTCAGAAATCCTAACAGCAGTAAGTTATTAGGTCTAATCTTCGATCCAAATTTATTATGGGACAAGCATTGCAACAATTTAGCTAAAAAATTGGCATCGGTGCTGTACCTTCTTAGAAATTTACGTGATACAGTTTCTGAAACTACAATAAGAATGGCCTATCATTCATTGTTTGAAAGTGTCATGTCTTATGGCATTATAATTTGGGGTCATTCATCTCATGCAAGTAGAATTTTTAGTTTACAAAGAAAATGTATAAGAATAATCTCATTTTCCTCTTTTCATTCAAATACCAAACCCCTATTTGTAAAATTGGGTATACTTACCTTTACTAGCATATATATTCTAAATAGTTTATATTATGTCAAACATAATCTCAAAGACTACAAATTAAACAGTGCAATACATTCTTACAACACCAGGAACAATTCTAATCTTCATCATCCTTATTTACGTCTTAATAAATCAAAATATAGTGTAAATTGCTATGCTATACAGCTTTATAATTCCTTGCCTAACTTTCTGCGAGATTTGAGTATTAATGAATTCAAAATAAAAGTTAAAAATATACTTATGGAAAAAGCGCCATTTACAACATCAGAATTTATGGAAATACTGAAAAACATGTAATTTTATCAATCTTTCTTATTGTATTGTGTTTCTTCATATTGACTTGTGTAAATACTTATTTTGTATAGTAGCACTCAATAAATATTATTATTATTATTATTATTATTAACTTCGTATCTCTTCTAGTTTTTGAGATCGCAATGGTAGCCACTTAAAAATGAACACCCTGTATACAACACCTTTTTCACATTCCCGTATAGTTTGGTGTATAATCGTTTGTCCAATATTTTGATCCCCAAAAACGTTAACAATTTCATGTTTTGGCTATCTGTCCAACTAATCTATAGATAGATTTGCGTATTTCAAATTTGTACAACATCTTTCAAAATTTTTTCTGACAATTTTAACATAGTATATCATAAAACACTAGTCATGTATTTATTATGTCCAGTGACAACTAGATTACACCTAATTTAGTAATAAAATTTGGATCATAAATAATTATAATAGTTTCAGAAACGTCTTAAGAATTCTGCTGCATCTTCATCGACTGACATCAACTGAACAAGCACCCATATAATATAACCGTATTACAATAAACCTTATTGTTATCAATCCCATCATAACATACGAAAGCTAGTCCCCTCAATTGTTTTAACGACGGTTTTACACTCTGGCATTATGTCCACAGATACAGATCAACGTAGTGATCCCCCCGTAACTACATAACCTAGTTGTAGTTCTATCCCTTGTCAGCACCAAAAATTACGCGGTAACGACCGCGCGATAAACAGACCGGGTTAATGTGGGTAATAACACATAACCCGCAATTAGTACTTACATGACAAGGACTCGAAACGATGCGCCGAACAGCGAATTCTATCGGATGGGACTGCTTTATAGTTGGATAAGCGCTGTGTACTGTGTATACGATAGTAATCATAAATTACAAGAAATTTATACACTAATTAAGGACAAAATGTAATTGAAACTTAATTTCTAAACTGAGTCAATGTAATTATTTTGATAGGTGTTCACATATTACAAAAAATACAACTTTTAGTATTCCACGTTTTTAAGTATGACTAGATTTCGGTTATAATTTGTCAAATGGAAGTGGTACCTACTTTATTTAAAGCTCATAACTGTTTTGCAAAATTCCAATTACGAGTAAATATTATTTTTTGAAATTCTATTTTATAGTCATTGAAGAATACTTTATTCACTATAGACGGTATTGCGACCTCGGTTTTAACCTTCCTGTTAAACTGACCCATTTTTATTTTATTATTAGGTATAACCTTTGAATATATAATACAATACAAGAACGGCAACGTAATGTATCTAGATTAAATATGTCGAGAGAAGGTGCCATCTATTCCTCCGTATACGAATTATTTCTCAGTTAGTTCAAAAAATACATAATAGGTGGATGTTGCACAGTCTTGCCGCGTAGCTAGAACAACAAGATAAGATTTTAAAAAGGTTTTTAAGTTTGCTACTGTAAAACAAGTATACATGTACATTGAAGATTCAAAATATATTATCTGGTTATTATGAAACAATATTTTTGAATTATTGATTATTGAATACCTCTAACAAATACTATTTGGCAATGCTGTCAGCACGATTTATCGCAGTTCACAGTTTTGTGGTAGGCGTGTGTACACTAGCTATCTATAATAATTTTCTGAATAAAAAGACACAGATATAGTATCTTGCTAGGCCATATGCGTTGCCGTTCTTATACTCGTATGTATTATATATTCAAAGGTATAACTTTGAAACTATTGAAAATTTTGGCTTCATATTACATGTAATCCTCAAACAGGCTCAACATTTTATATCTTTTAAATTTCATATCACTCATTAATTTTTTTATTAAATTTAATGAGTTACATATTTGGTATATGGGTCAATTTGGCCCATTTTTGTTACTCTCGTAAATCAACTCATAATGATTGTGAACAGAGTACTATCGTCGTTGGGGACTTCCCTTTATTTTGTGTATTGTATCAGATCAGTTTATGATATGTGTACGGATCAGTACGCAAAATTGTTTGTACCCCACGAAGACGTAACTGTTGACGGACAATTGGTTCCTTTTCGAGGAAATTGTCCTTTTAGGTAGTATATACTCTCCAAACCAAGAGGAAAATATAAAATAACATTATGGATACTTTCTGATGTGAAAACGGCTTACGTTTATAATGCAGAAGTGTATACCGGAAAGCCTGAAAATGGACCACAGGAAATCAATCAAGAAAGAAACGTAGTTCTGAGATTAGCGAATAAATTGGAAGGTAGTGGTAGAAACATTACGACCGATAAGTTTTTTACATACTACACATTAGCAACTGAAGTTTAAAAAAAAAACTTTAATTGGCATTCTTAGAAAAAATAAAACACATCTTCCTAAAGAATTTCTTCCCCACCGTGATAAAGCCCAGTATTCTTCCATGTTTGGTTTCCAGCGCAACATAACTATTACGTCATACGTCCCAAGAAGAACAGATGTGTTATATTGTTATCATCGATGCACCATGATAATAAAATTTCAGTCGAAGACCACAAGAAATCTGAGATAATATTGTAATATAATAAAACAAAAAAGGGTGTAGATACAACAGATAAACTAGCTAGTACGTATACTTGCAAAAGAGGGACGAAGAGGTGACCAGTATGCCTATTTTATAATAGGCATACTGGTCAAGTGATCCATTTTTAACTCTCGCGAAGAGAGGTATTGGATTCATGCTAAAAATCGCATATCCAGATTTTATTGAATAAGCACGTTTTAAGGTCCCTACAATCCGATTTTAACATTTTTACGATGATGTCTGTGTGTGTGGATGTGTGTGTGTGTGTATGTGTGTGTGAGTGTGTGTGTGGGATGTTGGAAGGACGGTTACTCAAAAACTATAAGACTTTAAATTTATTAACTACGTATTTCCCAATCGGACATTCATGGGAAGATCTGAAAAGGTTTTGGTAACAATTGGACAACCGGAAGTAGAAGATTCTTGAAAAAAAATTTCTAAATATTATTTTTTGATAATTTTTCTTGATAATATTAAAGAAAAATAAATTCTCTTTCTGATACATTTAAATATTTTTATATATATTCTATAGATTTAGAGATAAAAGGAATATAATATATAAAATAATCTGTTGTAATTAATTTTACAACCGAAAGGATGCCATGAAAAATAGTTGAAAATTTAAATTATTTGTAACTGACAGATAAATGTCAGTGTCAGAAATAATGAGTAATGAAAGAAAAATGTACTTGGAGAATCCCTTAATTCTTGATCTGTGACTATTATGGAGATGACAAGTCTAGGTTGAAGGACTTAAATTTGTTTCAAACATTATAGGACAATGTACACCAGCACTGTAGACTAGAGTAACTTTGAATTGCGAAAAAGCTATCAAATTCTTCTCAAGTAAGTTGTAAATCGAAATAAGAATAATCGGAGTGCAATCTATCCGTCACTTTATTAAAGGGAGTTAGTGTTATTTAGATATAACAAGTATGAAAAAATAAAATGTAAAAGAAGATATGTAAGAATAGATGCACAATCCAGATATATACATTTTAGACCGCCCAAAATTAATGTTTTTACTAGAAGAATATGAAGAGAAAGTAAACAAGGTTGTTCGAATTGAAAATTGCTGTTACCAGCCTAATATTTATATATGGTAAACTCTACTTTGTAATTTATTGTAACATAATTTGTGGTAAAATATCTTTATGTTGAGACATGCTATTATTGAATAATAAAGAAGTTTATACGTCATAGATTTATATGAATATATTATTTGTATTTATAAAAATATTCTTTGCTTTATGCATACAGCCAGGTAAAATATACGCCGAGAGGTTATGTGCTGGCCACATCAGATTTTTATTTGTTGTGAACACTACAATCAAATATGTAATATATGTGATATTTTTTGTTGCTCAATCTCTAGAGTTACGCAAAATGGATCATTGTTCTTTGAACCAAATTGTTCGTCCACATAAAATGGTTATTTTTATTTATGTATATTTTATGTATTTGTTCTGTTGATTAATAAATTATTATTATTATTATTATTATATGCTAGATTAGGCCGCTATAAATGTATATGTTTTATATACCCATCTACATCCAAATTATAACTCTAAGAAGATGCGTAAAAGGCGTTAATTTTTGAACTATGGACAAAATATTATATCTAAAACAGATAGTCACAAACAGCTACGAGTATAACTTACCTTTTCTAAAATGTTTTAAAATATCTAATAAGTTAATACGTCTGATAAAGATGACCCTCACATACACTCATTGTAAAGTAACCACGGATGGGAAAATTTCGAGTAGTTTTGAAGTAAGGCGAGGACTAAGACAAGGAGATCCGATAGCTCCTTCACTATTCAATCTAGCCCTAGAGTGGGCTATAAAGCAAAGCGAAATTCACAGGTCCGGAACAATTTATCACCATAAACACAAATGCCTTGCGTATGCGGACGACATTGCGATGATGTGCAAAAGTAAGAAGGAGCTGGAGAACGTGTTCAGAAAACTAGAAAACAAATCAGGTGAAGTAGGACTGTAGGACTAACAATAAATGAGTTAAAACCAAATATATTCGAATCAGTGAGGGACATCAAGTGCAAACGATAAGCTTTAATTCAAAATCATATTGTGGAAGACAATATAAATTCGACGTAGTGAACGCTTTTGATTATCTTGGAATTACTATAACCAATGATAACGATGAGGATAAAGATATTATGAAAAGATTAGTGAAAGGTAGTAAGTTCGTGGATTTATTACATACACTTTCAAAGTCAAAGACTGTGAGTCGAAAGGCAAAAATACGAATATACAGGATTGTTATAAGACCGATTGTTATATATGGATGTGAACTGTGGATTTTAAATAACAGTAACATACAAAAGTTAGAAATATGGGAAAGGAAGGTGTTACGTAAAATTTATGGGGGGAAAGTGGTGAATGATGTGGCAGTAAGAAGAACTAATGGTAAATTAATAGAGCTTTATAGGGAACCGAATATAATTAGTGTTGTTAAGGCGCAAAGTTTAAGATGCTTAGGGCACATGATGCGTTTGAGTGATGATCGCGTTCTCAAAAAAGTGTTCAAAAGGGAAACTGGCGGTAAACGAGGACGGGGAAGACCGAAACGAAGATGGACAGATGCTGTTCAACAAGATTTAAAAAGATTCAACATTAAAGACTGGGAACAAAAAGAGCAGGACTGTTTACAGCGGAAAAATATTGTGAAACAAGCCATGGGTCAACTTGGCCCGCAGCGCTGAACTATTATTATTATAATTATTATTATTACTATTATCTACGTCCAAATTATAACTAAGAAGATGCATAAAAGGCGTTTGTTTTTGCAAGAATTAGGCTATAAGTTAACAGAGGCTTTTCTTCAAGAAAGAAGTAGTAAAAATGTACATCTTAGCGTAAGAAAGAAACTTGACGCAATTACTGGGTCAATTACTTCAACGAGTGAATTGAAACGAGGAAGATGTAAACTATATAACTCTACACAGGATCGAAAATCAAACGAGAAGTGCAAATTTTAGAATATGTTTGTATGTCAAGAACATGCCAATATATTTTGTAATAATTATATTAAATAATATAACTATTTTTATTTGTTTAGAATGAACTCTTCTTTTGTAGTTTTGAAATAAATATAACAATTATTGTTTGTTTACTCTTTTTGTGTACTCTTAATCGTATTCCAATACTTTGTTATACTAATAAATTAATTTATAATAATTAAATTTACATACTCAATTAATAATGACATCAAAAGGATGTTATTATTAGTCATTTACAAAATGTGTGACATCTACTTCGGGGTAATTGGCGTCGAATTGGGAGTCAAGAGGAGGGGAGTAGTCCATAAGATGGACACCATGTATTTTTTACCTTCCGTCACCTTTAGGTAAGGAAGGTATTGTCTTTGGTCAAAAAACTCAGTGATGAGTTTTTACTGAATAAGCATGTTTTAGGGTCCCTATAATACGATTTTACCATTTTTACGATGATGTCTGTATGTATGTGTGTGTGTCTCTGTGTGTGTGACAAAAGTTCCGGATCCCATAACTTCAATACCACGAAAATTATAATTTTTTCGTATTCCTCAAGTTTCCATCCAGAAGAACAAGTAATTAGATTTTGGTTATAATTGGTGAACCGGAAGTACCCTCATTTGAAGATTTAACAGTTAAATTTGATTTATTGACATTTAACGTTATTACAACTTAACGAATATATTATTCTCTATACAATTTGATTACATTTTATACTTCATATTTAATAGATACAGAGTTAAAGAATTTTAAAGAAATTAAATTTTATAATTCAACCAGCTATGCTAAACATAGAAACTATTAATATATTCATATAATTCAAATTGACAGATGTCAGTATGAATAAAAAGTAAATTAATGTAGCAGAGATGAGGATGCTGAAGTAGATGTTGGGGAAAACACGGAAAGATACGGTAAGAAAATAACTCTAGTATTACAAGTTTCTAGAAAGATACAAGAAAGATGATTACATTAGTTTGAACATGTCATGAGGATAAATGAAGACTTATATTGGAAGAAGAATGAATAGTTTAGTAATAGGATGTTGCAGAAACAGAGGAAGACCAGAGATAAGATGGAAGGACTGTATTGCGGAAGACTTGAGAGAAAAGAAACTGAATGATAACGACACGCAAAAATAGCGACCCCTAACGAATAGGAAAAGCTAAAGAAGAAGAAGATGACAGTGTCAAGTATAATTTGAATAGGTTTTTTATGAAATAATTTTACTGGAAATTTAGAATCTTTTGCAAGAAAAATTATGTATGGAATTTATACATTATACACAGGATTGACGGAATGTATTGTGCTGGCCACAACAGATTTTTTTTATTAATATATATATATATATATATATATATATATATATATACAGGGTGAGTCACCGAAATCGCCGTGTTCGATATCTCCCTTGTCGTTAGAAATACAGCATAAGTTTATTAACAGAATTTATTCGTCTACTCAAGGAGCATAACGTTCAGATGTTCGTATAGGTGAATAAAATACAATTCAAAATGTATAAAAATATATAGGGTGTTCCATTTAAAAAAAGAGAAACTATTCTCGCCGAGCCGTAGTACAACACCCTGTATATGAGAAAAATGGTGAAAATCTCCGAAATTATTGGTTTTAGGCATGGGATACCCTTAATAATATATGAAGATAATACAAAAATACACACAACTGAATAATAAAATATAGGGTGTTCCATTTGAAAATGACGAGTTATAGTCATTTGAAATTGAGCACATTTGATTCGCTTTATTGAACAGCCTGTTATAATTACATTTAAAAAAAATATGTCAGAACATAGAGTATAATTACAGTTATACTGAAAATAAAATTCTTAATTCTTACTATTAAAATAACTTCAGTAAGCCTTTATAAAGCAATGCGTGTATTCGGTCTTTTTTAGAGAAAAAACGGAATAACTTGGCAACGCCGTGGAAAACTAAAACAAAATTCAGATGTTCGTATAGGTGAATAAAATACAATTCAAAATGTATAAAAATATATAGGGTGTTCCATTTAAAAAAAGAGAAACTATTCTCGCCGAGCCGTAGTACAACACCCTGTATATGAGAAAAATGGTGAAAATCTCCGAAATTATTGGTTTTAGGCATGGGATACCCTTAATAACATATGAAGATAATACAAAAATACACACAACTGAATAATAAAATATAGGGTGTTCCATTTGAAAATGACGAGTTATAGTCATTTGAAATTGAGCACATTTGATTCGCTTTATTGAACAGCCTGTTATAATTACATTTAAAAAAAATATGTCAGAACATAGAGTATAATTACAGTTATACTGAAAATAAAATTCTTAATTCTTACTATTAAAATAACTTCAGTAAGCCTTTATAAAGCAATGCGTGTATTCGGTCTTTTTTAGAGAAAAAACGGAATAACTTGGCAACGCCGTGGAAAACTAAAACAAAATTCAGATGTTCGTATAGGTGAATAAAATACAATTCAAAATGTATAAAAATATATAGGGTGTTCCATTTAAAAAAATCTGATGTGGCCAGCACATAACCTCTCGCCGTATATTTTACCTGGCTGTATGCATAAAGCAAAGAATATTTTTATAAATACAAATAATATATTCATATAAATCTATGACGTATAAACTTCTTTATTATTCAATAATAGCATGTCTCAACATGAAGATATTTTACCATAAATTATGTTACAATAAATTACAAAGTAGAGTTTACCATATATAAATATTAGGCTGGTAACAGCAATTTTCAATTCGAACAACGTTGTTTACTTTCTCTTCATATTCTTCTAGTAAAAACATTAATTTTGGGCGGTCTAAAATGTATATATGGATTGTGCTGTGCATCTATTCTTACATATCTTCTTTTACATTTTATTTTTTCATACATGTTATATCTAAATAACACTAATTCCCTTTAATAAAGTGACGGATAGATTTCACTCCGATTATTCTTATATCGATGTGTAATTTTGTCAATATTTACAACTTACTTGAGAAGAATTTGATAGCTTTTTCGCAATTCAAAGTTACTCTAGTCTATAGTACTGGTGTACATTGTCCCATAATGTTTGAAACAAATTTAAGTCCTTCAACCTAGACTTGTCATCTCCATAATAGTCACAGATCAAGCATTAAGGGATTCTCCAAGTACATTTTTCTTTCATTACTCATTATTTCTGACACTGACATTTATCTGTCAGTTACAAATAATTTAAATTGCATAAAATGCAACTATTTTTCATGGCATCCTTTCGGTTGTAAAATTAATTACAACATTATTTTATATATTATATTCCTTTTATCTCTAAATCTATAAAATATGTATAAAAATATTTAAATGTATCAGAAAGAGAATTTATTTTTCTTTAATATTATCAAGAAAAATTTTCAAAAAATAATATTTAGAAGATTTTTTTTCAAGAATCTTCTACTTCCGGTTGTCCAATTGTTACCAAAACCTTTTCAGATCTTCCCATGAATGTCCGATTGGGAAATACGTAGTTAAACAAATTTAAAGTCTTATAGTTTTTGAGTAACCGTCCTTCCAACATCCCACACACACACATCCACACACACACACACACACACACACACACACACACACAGACATCATCGTAAAAATGTTAAAATCGGATTGCAGGGACCTTAAAACGTGCTTATTCAATAAAATCTGGATATGCGATTTTTAGCATGAATCCAATACCTCTCTTAGCGAGAGGTAAAAAGAGAAACTATTCTCGCCGAGCCGTAGTACAACACCCTGTATATGTGAAAATAATTTTACGTTATGCTCCTTGAGTAGACGAATAAATTCTGTTAATAAACTTATGCTGTATTTCTAACGACAAGGGAGATATCGAACACGGCGATTTCGGTGACTCACCCTGTATATATATATATATATATATATATATATATATATATATATATATATATATATATATATATATATATATATATATATAAATATATCATCACGGCATATTACTCATTGCTGAGTGTGCTAATCTGCTTTGTACGTAGATTTCCATCAGACGGGTATTAGGAGTGAAGAACGACTCCGACTCGTATTCGCTGAAATACGGGTCTTTTGGACCCATCGTTATTCCGAGCACTATTTATAATATATTCTAAATTAATGTACACTATAATATAAATGATAATAGTTGTTACTTTGTTAGATGTGGTCTACATCAGATTTACGAGTACAATGCTAGTATAATTCCAATTACTTTTTCAGCAATTCTATTCCCTACTACCTTTTATCTAATATTCCTGTAGTACATCTCACTTTTATCTCGTCGTAAACATCTCTAACACATCTGTAAAAACACCGCAACCAACATCGCCTTACCCTTAACCTCAAATCATCCCCACAGAAACCGCGAAGAAGCCTCACAACCTCATCTCTTTCGCTGTCAGTGACGTCACTTTCCTCTCCTCAGCTTGAGCGTCTCTATGACGCATGTCAACAATGCCACGGCGTTGTAGCATGTCGCTTGTTTCGCCCTTCTACTTCATCGCTGATGTGTAGGGTAAGGGTAGTAAATATAGGGCAGTGGAGTAAGAAGGGGCAGAATGGAGGAATGTATGATGTAGGTTAGGGATGAGTTTTAAATGAATATTTAAAATGAAGACTATGTAGTGGATGCATTCTCTGAAAATTGAGAACTGATACGAGAATCGTGGTTAGAAATGTACAAAGTTGTTGAAAATCGACAACAAATTGTGGATATTTATCTCGTAACAGAAATGGTTTAGATATACAGGTTGATACTGAGAAACGGGCCATTCAAAATAACTTTTTTATTTATAATTATTTTAAATTTTCTTGGTACATCTCTAAACTAGTCTTAAGGGCTCATAACGCTTCCGTTTGAACCGGAAGTGACATAAACTTTCATACTTCAAATGAGACAACCGATATATTTTTATATATTTAATCTTCGTAACATTACGAATTCAATGATATGCTTGACGTGCATTTTTATTGAAAAAATAAATTACAGAGAAAATTATGAATAATTAACCTTATAGCCATGATATCAGGCAGGCTGTGAAAACAGTTGAGATGATATTGGGTAATATTTAAGTTAATTGTTTAAATAGTAAGTTATTTTTATAAGATTCTATATTGTGTTACAAAAAAATGATCAATTTGTTAACAGAGCCTATCTGATTAGTTTATCAGGTTATTTATATTTTTCTATTACGTTCTTGTAATTTATTTCTTCAATAAAAAATTACTTCAAGTATATCGTTGAATTCATAATTTTACTTAGATTTCAAATACAGGCTGTAACAGAAATTAGTACATTAAAGTTAACCAGTGATAGAACTCGTCGAGAGCAACAATATTTCTTAATAACTTGTTTTCGAAATCTCAATATTTTTTTAGCATTTACCCCCCCCCCCCTCATAAATTAACGACTCGCTTAGATATTTTCATAGTAATATGATGATCAAGTAGCAATAAAAATTAAACAATTGTTTTTAACAAATGTGAGTTGTCAACTTTTTCAAATAAATCGATTAGTAATTATTATAAAAGTTATAATCAGTAAAAATACTTGCCTTTGCGGAAAGTGAGTATACAGACATTATGCTGGCCCAGAAAATTTATGTGGAACGTTTTCCGAATCATCTTCTAAACGTTCGCACCTATGTACATGTATGAAAATAAAATCGTGGTAGAAAGCGTCCTGATCACATAGAGAATATTGAAGAGGATGTTTTGGACAGTGTTGAGGCTCAGCCAGGGTCTAGTACTCGAAAATAGTATTACAACACAGAGTGTCACATATGACAATTTTCAAGATATTGAAAGAACAACAGTTACTACATTTTTCGACGCCATAAGTGTTGTATTGACAATGACGATGGGCATTTTGAACATTTATGAGATTTCATTTAAGTCTGCATAACTTTTAATCATCTTTATGCGTTTTCTTGATCCGTCAATTGTTGTTCTTGGCCGACTGCATCTTATAAATGTCCTACCATTTTTGGATTATCCAACCTGTTGAAACAAAATAATTGACGTATGATTTTTTTTTTGTTACCTTAGTACAATTAGTCTTATCTTTACCGATTTGTGTATAGTTTCTGATGTATTTGGCAATCTATTCATCATTTTCTAATCTTTCTTTTGTATTGACATTCTTTCTTTCATTATATTCATTCGTAGTTATAACTCACAACGGATACAACGCACGCGCAGAATAGTCCTATTTTGAATTCAACCATAGGCGGGTAATGAAATTTATGATAAAATTTGGAAGAATTAACTTAATATCTAGACGGTTTACAAGACCAAGTTATTAAGAAATATTGTTACATTTTTTTTATTTATAATTATTTTTTAATTATCTTTAAATATTTGTAAACTAAGTTTAGGGGCTCATAAATCATGGTATTTGGCAAGATGGTAGCGCTTCCGGTTTGACCAGAAGTGACATTAACTTTCATATTTCAAGTGGGACATCTATATATTTTTATATATTTGGAATCCACGCTTGAAGTGAATTTTTATTGAAGAAATAAATTGTAAAAACGTAAGAGAAAATGATGCATTGGAAATATGAAAGTTGATGTTACTTCCGGTTAAACCGGAAGCCCTACCATTATACCAAATACTATGATTTATGAGCCCCTAAGCCTAGTTTACGAATATGTAAAGAGAATTAAAAAATAATTATTAATAAAAAAGTTACTGGATTGGTCCGTTTTTCAGTGTCACAGTGTATCGGTTGGTATTTTGTGAAGCCGGTTAGCTGGAAGAATTTTAATTTGTATATGAAATTCCCGAGCTTCTTAACATAAAATAAAATCAGAAACTACGCAGTCTCTATAATTAACCCGGCCGTGACATTTGTGTCATGTTCTCTCAGTGCTGACGTGAGCAAGTGCTCCTAGTATTTTATATCAAGTTCTTAAGTAAACAAGTAAGAAGAAAAATTTGCAATTTTTCTTTAATTAAAAAGTTAATTTTCCTTTCGTTTTTTCCGGCGTTTTAACAAACCTTGAAATAAAACAAGGAACTAAAACTAAGAAATTGCTCCGAGTTGGAAATTTAACTGTTTAAGACTTATTAATAAAACTGGGGCACTTTCAAAGAAAAAAAGTATTTCCTGACACTCTTCATCACGGAGATAAAAAGAAATATATAAACGACATTTAACATTGTAAGCAAAGTGAGCCTTATAAAAGGTACATGTTAGAATTATTGAGAATAACAAAATAGGCCGGAAAATCTAAATTTACACTATGCATTTTAACCAGTTATCAATTTATTTATTATTTCAAACTAAGTTAACGTGCGATGTATTATTTTATACTTCTTGTGATCCAAACGGTGGCAACTAAAATTGTGACATACTGTATATCGTCCTCAAGTATTTATGTGTGTATTAAAAATACAAAATACTATAAATGTATATAACATAGAGATAAATTATATTAAATCCCATTAGTTCATTTCATTCGTAAAAAAAAACTTCTTTGAAAACCATGTTTCAATTATCTACATTGTTTGTTGCAAAAATGAAATTACTGTATTTTCGCAATGACAACTGCATTTCAAAATTAAATTGTGTAGGTAAAACTTTTGTCATTAGTCCTCTGTTTCAAAATTACAGAGCAGGCATTATAATTTTGCTTTGTTACTATTATCCTCTAACTACATGCTCATAGAATTTTAAATTTTATTACAAAAATTGGGAACAAAAATGTAATTTATTTGCACAGTTGTTAGTAAAAACATCTGTAAAAATAAAATATGACTATGTATTAAAATATTTTATCCATTGGTTAATTCACTTTCTAGTCAAATTTAAATTATATCAATTGAAACTTAGTTACAAAATAAAACAATAAATCGTTAATATAACGTCCTAATAGGATCTAAATTATCTAACGTCGTATCTCTTATTGTTATCAAGATCCTCATTTTGAACACGTTATCCTGGACACGCCGTAAATTCATACTAAAGAATATTTTATAATAAATTTAATTATTTTTATATACCTCAACTTAATACTAATTTCTGCACATAATTTCCAATATTGATGTTGCTAAATTTAATTGACTAATGTCACAAATTATAAAAAAATATTCATTTATTTTAGTGTGCAAATATAATATTAAAAAAATCTGATGGTTAGCATAGCTGACTAATTTATGATATTTAATATCTTTATAATTTTTTATATAAAATCAATCCAATTGTATAGAGAATAATATATTATAAAATTTATAACATGTAATGTCAATAAATAATGTTTAACTGCCTTTTTTCAAGAAAAACTGTTAAAAGTTGCAAATGAGAGTACTTCCGATTGACCAATTATAATCAAAATCTAATCATGTCTGGATATGGATCTAAACTTGAGGAATACGAAAAAATAATAATTTTTAGAATCATGGTATTGGAGTTATGCGATCTGAAACGATCGTCACACACACACACACACACACACACACACACACACACACACACACACACACACACACACACACATACAGAGATGTGCATACACACACACACACATACACACTCATACATACAGACATCATCGTAAAAATAGTAAATTTGTATTCTAAGAAACTCACTATCGAATTTTTTGACCAAAGACAGTACTTCCTTACCTAAAGGTGACGGAAGATAATAACTAATATTTCAATACTAAAGCAAGTAATTCTTATTTAGGCATTGCTTCATTTGGTGCAATGCAAAATGCATAAGTATCAGTTTAGACAGTTCTTAAATATAGGAAATACCTAGCTAAGTAATTCCTAAATCACAATAGGCAGTACTTCGGCATATATAGGCGAATACAAAATTTTGCTTGGCATTAGTTGGTAGCACGAGCTTGGTTCTAACTCTATCACCGGTGTCAAATAGAAACATGTCAACGACTTGGCACATACTTCAGAGTTATTAAAAAAATCTGTGTTGCCAATATACTGATAACTACTAACAGCCATACTCAATAAATTTGGCTTCATTATTTGAATTGTTTATCCTACAAACAAGTCAAGAAACAAATCATATTAAATCATTTTAAATAATGACACCAAATTTATTGAATATGGCTGCCAGTACATTTTTGGCATAAGTATATTGGCAACACTGATTTTGTTAACAACCCTGAAGTTCTAGTTAACACCGGGAATAATGGGTACATAGATGCTACTTATATTTTAGTAAGGTACGATTTTTTTAAAAGTTCTAACCAAATGTGCTTATGGCCTTCGAAAGGACTAAGCGACTCTGATTTCAGTTCAGTCCCTATATAGAGCTTTCAATCAATTGTATATTAAACACATTAATAGTGAAAAATATCTAGTTCCATAGAAAAGAATTCTCGGTATTTTTACGGAGTATTTCCTTTTCTTTTTAGTTACTAATTTCCCATTGACATTGATTGTTCTTACATAGGAATATAAATTTATGGTGGAAGGTAATATGGTGGTTATAATCATATTTTTCTAAAGTTGAGTAGATTGAAGGTTATATCTTGTTGTAGTTAATGTAGGCTTCCTTTGAAATGGAAGAGAAATAGGGTGATTTAATCTCCTTAAAACGTAGAAATGTGTCCGAAGTAGCCGGGTCGAACAAGTGCGTGGGCATTGATCGCCGGTAGTAATCAAACATTTAAGATCCGGGCACTTGTTTATTACAACCATTGACAGCGGAACGACTTTCCGGTCTCATTCCGAATGTGCTGTTACAGGCATCCTTTCCGGATTTATTGAGCTCTTAATCCTTTCACTCAAGTAACATTAATTAAAGTAATTATTCGCGACGTGGCTGCTCTAAGTTTTTCTCTTTCGCCGCTCAAGTCCACACTGATCTTTAAATGCTATTACTCTAAGTTTACACTGACCTTAAAAAACTCAAATGTAATGCCTAAAAGGTTTTTTAAACCGGAAAATTAATAAATTAATTAATAGCAAATATGTTACTATTCACCGATTTTGAATAAGAAAATTGATAATCAGCAAAATAATATATTATATTAATTAAAACAGCAAACTTCTGGACAGAATCAGTGAAAGAAGAAAAACACATGAGGATCAAAGACAAAGACCAGCCCATTTTATTTCAAAATTTTCCATAAGTATATTTTTTATTAATTTTTGCCTCATTATTTAATTACGTATTATTTAAATTTAATAATGCATTTATTTATTTATTTTAACTGAACAAATATGTTATGATTGGAATAGTGATAATAACGAATGTATATGAAAATAAATGATTACTTGCATTTGTGAAAAGCAAATATTGAATTTGTTGCAGTATTTTGTATTAATTAGTAAACGTAATTAAAAGTTTAGACAATGGTTTGTTTTTGTAATTAATTTTAAACTTTACAAACACAAAAAATGTACCTGCGTTACATTATTTGTCTTAGCAATATATTCATACTCGTACGCTCACAACGAAAACAAGTCATTACCTATTTCAGTTATTTTATTGTAATACATGAATAGAATATGAAGTTTTTAATGTATGTACCAAAAGTTTTTAAAAAAAATTTACGTTCTAAATTTTATTACTATATAAGGTCTAATCTAGTTGTCATTGTACGTAATAAATACATAATAGTTTTTTTATAATATACATCTCAAAATTGCCATAAAAATGAAAAATGTTATATATAAATCTATTTATATTTTAGTTGGACATATAGCCAAAACGTGAAATTGTTAACGTTTTTGGAAATCAAAATATTGGACAGATGACTATTTACCGAACTGTATGGTAATATGAAGAAGGTGTAGTATGTATTATTTACCAAAAAATGGGCGACCCGAACTTTTGCCTCCAAATCGAATCAGCAAACTCATTCACAGTGTTCAAGCCAAAGTTAGAACGTCATCGTGCAAATTAATTTGACATTTTTGAATTTTAAAAATGATTGTTAGCAGAACTTTAGTCAGAAATGATTTAAAATTTCGAAAAAGAAATAATGGTACCAAATAGACTGCGACCCAACTTGAGCGAATCCCAAGATGCTGCAGAGCGTTAAACAGCAAACGTTTCTCAGACGCGATAGATTGAAGACTTTTGGGCATTTCTTAGCAGAAAAGTATACAATAATAGCTGGGAATACCAGGTGCGTAAATACGTGGGTGCACGGACGTACGTGCACTCACAGAAAGTAAAATTGTAGGTGCTGCGCTAATATTTTAATTATTTCATATATTGTGTAGTAATATGTCGGTTAATTAAAAATGAGTAGTCAATCATTTCAAGTTGTTTAGAAGTAGGCTGACATTGTTTAATCGTGTCTTAATGCAGTAAAATACTACTATTAAGCCGAACAAACAGATGTGTTAATAGTACTAGGATCTTAGATATTGCAAAGGAAATTTTTCACAACTTATAAACAATTGTTACTGTCATTAAAAATTAGTTGTTTGGCATTTGTTTGAATAAATTGCTACATGAAATTTATTTTAAAAATTGCACGGTGCAATCATTCATATTTTGTTTTCTGTCTAAACCTTTGCACATATCATATCACAAGTTACGCAGACAGAGAAGTTTACTAGTTACTAACGTTATAAGGCCAGGAAGTGAGGTATTACGGTACGTATGAGAAGTTTACGGACGAGGCGACGAAGGCCGGGTCAGGAATTTCAAAATAAGTACAGTAATACCACTTCATGGCCATATGACGTTCAACATTTTATTTCATACTGTCTACGTGATTTAAATATTTTTAAATTTATGTCAATATGATGTTTAAAATAGATCACATCACATCAGCATTTGTCTTAGTTACCTGTGTATGTTTCATTTTTTTGTTGATTTTGTTTGTTTGCTTGTTATCAAAAATGAACGCTCCTTCTAGTAATAACTCAAACTTTCCGGACGATATTTTGGAAAAAAGTGCTGAGGCTATACGGAAACTGATTCCCACAAAGTCCTCCGGAAGATATGAAAATTTTTAAAATAAACAATTAGGGATGTTTCCAAGCAACACTTCCCGGCTCGGGTAATGTAATGTATGATTTCCCGGACTCAAATTAGTAACCTAAAGTAGTAAATAGCGGACAGTATGAAATAAACAATTTTAACGTTGCCATTAAAAAGTTGTGGACTATAATCATAAGCGTGACGCCTAAGTTTCATATACTAGGTTTATTAATAATTACAAAATCATCTTAAAAGATGACATCCATGTGGGTTATACCAATTTTTTTTATTAGAAAATCTTTGAAGTAGAATACTGGATAAACAATATACTTTCGAGTTAGGTAAATTCAGTTAAATAATAGATACTTATTAATTTTATTTATATTAAATAATGTAATATATGAATAATAAAGTAAATATGTCATATTTACTCTATTATTTGCATTTATAAAAACATACTCTTATTTAAAATAAAAATAGTGCACCCACAGCCAAAATTAAAAGTTTACGCCTCTGGGGAATACCAAATCGAACAACAATTACAGTCAAATGAGACAAGGTATTAAAAAACTGAGTCGCATTGAAGGTAATGGTCCCATATCAGTGTTATAAAGTTAGATTTCTTATCTGTTTAGTTTATATAAACAACCCCTTATGTCAACGTTTCAATAAAAAAAATCCTTCTATTGGATGAAAGAGGTTAACTTTAATGTTACATACGTTAGTTTTATTCAGAAATATAAAAATATGATTTGCCTAACACATACCTTAGTCAGTTCCATTTTCATTTGAAAATCATAGTCACTAGTAGTATTATTAACGCCGTAATTCCAGGAATCGATAATCTGGTCTTTCGACGGTCCGTTCTATCCCTTATTTTTACCGTAGACTTTTTATTTTATAATAATTATTCATTTCAAAATCCTTTGCATCTCCTTTTTATGTAGTTTTCAATTAACGGTCTGTAGTCTACGAAGTAGTATAATGAGGCGCTATGGTGGAAGTGGTCGGGCACTTTGCGGCAAGTGTGCACATCTTGCTTACATATAAAGCCCGCGGGACATGTTATTTATGCTCACCTGTCATTGCGAAATTGCTGAGTTGTTTGTTATGTGCTGGTCACTTGTAAACACACCACCGCCACGTGTAATGGCTAATGAACACCCATTTAATTATTTCCATCCACCAAAAATGGAATCATTACAACTTTAATTAAAATGGAATATAAAATATTATCTACAACAAAAATACCTTTGAAATTGAAATTATTTGGGAACTTTCAGTTTTAATTTAGAACAAGGATAGGAGGCCTTAAAGTTCCTTAGCTTTTATTTCACCAAATCTTGTATGTTACAATGTATAGATAGGACGTTTCGTGCGACATCCACACATCATCAGCTTAAAGTAAAATAAATATACACAATAAATATACAATTGCAGGGGCATAGCCATAGGCGTAGATAGGGGGGGTACTTGGGGGTGCTTAGCAATCTCAGATTTTTAATTAGCACCCCCAAAGAAAGTTTCTGTAACTTTTAATAATTGTTATTTTCATTTTAATATGAAGAATCGACACAGAATAGTAAAACATCTTTATACTTATAAAATGAAGAGAATTCTTTTCCTGCAAACCGACAATTGATTTATAATGCTGGATTTATTGTAAACCTCTTTGTATTTCAGTTAATAAAGAAAATTTGTACTTTAATTATTTAGTTAGTTCAGGACGGTATTAAATATTATCAACATATTAAGCAAAGACCTTTAAAATAAAGAAAGGAATTTAGCTAAATGTACCTACAACTATCATTAAATAATAGAAACATTAGAAGAAAAGCGAGCTGACGATGCCTTGTTATCCTCATGGAAAGATATTGAAATTGCATAAATAATAGCAATATTGAAACAAAACCTATTAAAACTTCAAAAAGAAGAAAAAACGAGTCAAAATTGCTTAAAGATTATTTGATCACATCAGAAATTTAATCTAGTCCACATGATACTGATTTACATACTCGTGCTGATAATTCAATAAATATAAAAGATTTTTTCCGAATTAATATCTACTATAGCGTAATTGGTGCAATAACTACACACCTAAAACAGCCGTAGATAATTTTCTAAACTTTAATTTTGATGAAAATTCCTAATTTGTAGATTATAGATTATTTTGTAATAAATAAAGATATTTTGACAGCTGAAATAACTATTCTAAAGAACATGAGCCTTCAAAAATTTAAAAATATACTTAATCAATGTACATTTGGTAATTATAAACTTTATAAAATTACACTCATTCTGCTTATAAATACAATAACTTGTGAAAAATCAATCTCTGCTATGAGGAGAATTAAAAACTGGCTGAGAACTACTATGACACAAAATCGCTGAATGAAAACAGAAAATTGTTATTACAATACAATAATTTATGAAAGATAACGATATTCCTGTAATTTTACAGCACACAACAATTTCACTATTTTCAACATTCGTTACAAACTTTTAAGAAAAATCATCCCCAGAAAAAGACACATGTGGTGTCGAAACTATAGGTCGTGCCAAATAGAAATGACCTGTCAATCATTTCTTGCGCATATACTTTGTACCACTATTTTTAGAGCGGAGTAGTCTCTCACTACCCATTTCATAATGATATATACACTTTTTCCGTGCACCGCTTACCCAAAAAGAATTCTAGGGACTGCCCACTAG
This sequence comes from Harpalus rufipes, assembly GCA_951394225.1. NCBI lineage: Eukaryota > Metazoa > Arthropoda > Insecta > Coleoptera > Carabidae > Harpalus > Harpalus rufipes. The sequence continues at coordinate 40,571,400 of OX596283.1, forward strand.
TCACTCGTGTAAGTACTGTAACGACATAAATGCAAAACCGATGAAGACACAAGCGTTCAACTGACAATGGATGTAAACATTGTGTTGTGCCAGTGGCGTAGAAATAATTATGAAACAACAGTATTTAGAATATTTAAATTAAGCTTAAAAACTAAAATATGTACAAAATACCGATAAAATAAATATTATTTTACAGTGTGTTCAATAAAAAACCTAACTCTGAGTAGGCTATGAACAGAGAAACGTATGTCTGATCATTATTCAATTCAAAAGTTGTTATCAAAATTGATCTTGAAATGTAATTTTAAGGAGAAAGTATAATAAAGAATGATACAGTGTATTGCCCTTCGTCGTTTTCTAATTTGTTTCCATTTCTAAAATAAGATTAAAGAAGAGAAGCTTTGATTTCTTTAGACAATATTTTTGACAATATCTCGTGTCAAATTGATAATTAATTAAATATTTTTAAATTGACATACGTTTCTTTGTTCATAGTCTACTCCGAGTTAGGTGTTTTTTTTAACACACTGTATAATGACATTACTATGTAATCGTTAGAGGATGCGGTCGGTGGCCTTATTTAGATTTTCCCTTGGTCATGGCCATGTTGGTATCCTGGGTTCAAGTGCGAATGGTTTTATATGATATAGCTTCATGCTTCATATGTATTATTCGGACGCCACTGAGACAAACCCGCTTAAGTACAATGCATGTGATTGGCATTTTAAGTAAGAAGGGCGGAGTATGCGTAAATGCGTTTTACGCGCAAATCATTTCTATTTGGCACGACCTATAGTTGGGTATGACAATAAAGTTGACCGAAATCCAGGAAATCGTTATCTTTCATCATCCATCCCAGTCAAGTTATTACCTTACAATAATACATGTCGGTATGTTTCATCAAAATGAGAAGTTTTTTTTTGTTACTTCGAATAATATTTTGTTTTTCTTTATAAATGAATCAAATAAATCCCTTTTTATTTTGTAAACCAACTTTTTTGTTTCATTTTAAGATAAGGACTTAAGCACCCCTTAATTTTAAAGTCTAACTTCGCCTATGGGCATGGCCAGGATTATTGTTATTAACGTTACCAATAATTGTTTTTTAGCCTATTACTCACCAAAAATAAATTTGAAATTTACAATTAAATAATTATCTTTGAGCATAATTTTGAAATAAACAAAAATTGATTACGAATAAGTAATAAGGTTAGTTAAATTTATTATAGAACTAAACTTCTTTTAATTAATCGTATAATAATTAAGTTTATTAATCAATAATTACTACAAAAGTCTGAAGATAAAAAAAATAAGAAGTCCGTTTTAAATGTTACTAAGAGCGATAAATAAAACATAACAAAATTAGTTATACCTTTATATATCTGCTTTCGTACAAATTCCTCTTAAGCCATACCTCAACTTTCTATACTTCTACATCTGGCGAAAACATAAAACTGAACTGATTGGCTCCCAAGAGAATCGTAGCATTTGCGTCATGTCATGTTCTCTCCACGACGGCCGTCCAGGAATTGATTGCTCACCCTAAATCATTCCGCAGTTAACTCACACAACTGCAATCAAAGACAGCCTTGACTGAGCAAAAGATTGAACAACGACAAGGGAAGAAGTATGGCATATCGAAGGGATTACAAATATATGAAGTAATTGCCGAGAACTGCTCTCCTAAAAGTAGCAAGTATAAGATTTCTTTGTATAGAACTTGTAGGTTTTTAAAATATTTATTATTTTGGAATCATTAACATACAATTTATCAACTACTATACAGTTTTCCAAGTAAAATAAATTGATTCCAAGAAGCGTATTTCTTTTACCATACATTTTTCTTAAAGAAATAAAATTGATTCTGGGAAACCTATAAGTGAAAAAAAAATTTTAAACTGATACTTATTTTAGAAATTTCTATTTTGAAAAATATTTACAATTTACAAAGTTACCGTTTGAAGTAACAAATATTACAAATTTTCTAGAAGATTATACGTATAGTTACTTAAAAATATAACTTTTCAATAGATAGCTTCTACTATTTAACATGAAAAATTATTATAGGTTTATATATTTTCTCGTTATAAAAGATATCATGAGTTGTATAATAGTATATTAAGACATATTTTTTCGCACGCATCAAAATTTAGAAAGCGAGCCCTGCCAAGCTTTCTAAATGACGTGTACAAAATAAAGTCTTATAAAATGAGTTCTTCACTATTTTGCATTTTGCATCTTTTACATACTAAAATATTTAAAAAAACGCTATATTAAAGCGAGTTAATTTATTAACGTAAGTAAATGTCATCTAGTACCAACCTTCTAAAATCAAAAATTGCGTACCGAAATGAAGGCTCTTTTGATGCGCAATTAGGTTTCGTAATGACCTCATTATGAATGCTAAATTTAAAAATCTGATGTGGCCAGCACATAACATCTCGCCGTATATTTTACCTGGCTGTATGCATAAAGCAAAGAATATTTTTATAAATACAAATAATATATTCATATAAATCTATGACGTATAAACTTCTTTATTATTCAATAATAGCATGTCTCAACATGAAGATATTTTACCATAAATTATGTTACAATAAATTACAAAGTAGAGTTTACCATATATAAATATTAGGCTGGTAACTGCAATTTTCAATTCGAACAACGTTGTTTACTTTCTCTTCATATTCTTCTAGTAAAAACATTAATTTTGGGCGGTCTGAAATGTATATATGGATTGTGCATCTATTCTTACATATCTTCTTTTACATTTTATTTTTTCATACATGTTATATCTAAATAACACTAATTCCCTTTAATAAAGTGACGGATAGATTGCACTCCGATTATTCTTATATCGATGTGTAATTTTGTCAATATTTACAACTTACTTGAGAAGAATTTGATAGCTTTTTCGCAATTCAAAGTTACTCTAGTCTATAGTACTGGTGTACATTGTCCCATAATGTTTGAAACAAATTTAAGTCCTTCGACCTAGACTTGTCATCTCCATAATAGTCACAGATCAAGCATTAAGGGATTCTCCAAGTACATTTTTCTTTCATTACTCATTATTTCTGACACTGACATTTATCTGTCAGTTACAAATAATTTAAATTATCAACTATTTTTCATGGCATTCTTTCGGCTGTCAAATTTATTACAACAGATTATTTTATATATTATACTTCTTTTATCTCTAAATCTATGGAATATATAATAAAATATTTAAATGTATCAGATAGAGAATTTAATTTTCTTTAATATTACCACGAAAAATTTTCAAAAAATAATATTTAGAAGATTTTTTTTCAAGAATCTTCTACTTCCGGTTGTCCAATTATTACCAAAACCTTTTCAGATCTTCCCATGAATGTCCGATTGGGAAATACGTTGTTAAACAAATTTTAAGTCTTATAGTTTTTGAGTAACCGTCCTTCCAACATCCCACACACACACACACACACACACACATACATCCACACACACACACACACACACACAGACATCATCGTAAAAATGTTAAAATCGGATTGTAGGGACCTTAAAACATGCTTATTCAATAAAATCTGGATATGCGATTTTTAGCATGAATGCAATACCTTTCTTAGCGAGAGGTAAAAATATGTATTTTGTAACTAAATACCTACATCAAACAAGATATAGGTAATACAAACAACTAGAGAAATTTAAATTCTGTGCTTTAAAATAGATTTTTTTTAAATTCTACAATACTTACAATTGTATGAAATAGAACATAAATATTTTATTTTGGACATACGAGCCCAAAATCTATATATAAAATCTACACAAATGGTTAGAAATTTCAACAAAATTCTTTCTGCTACTTTAAATATAGACGTAAAACTTTAAAAAACCGTTGGACAAATTCTACCTTTTAAGACGTATGGGACAATAATCATAGGAAAATCAGCAATTTGTAAAATGTTAACTGGCCGAAATAGTATGAGTTTGGGCTCGTGGTTCCTCTATTAATTAAATTTTTTGTGAAAGTAATGTTAATGGTCATGTAGAAATTCACTTGGTTCGTATTTTTCGTATATTCAGTTTTTACAGCTTGTGTCATTATTTCCATTTAGAACCTGCTATATTTTTAATGGATAATCTTCTCCATTTACAGCGAATTTCACAAAAAGGATATACTAACACAAATTGTTTACAGGTATAATACTCGTAAAAAATTTAGATAATAGATGTTGTATTATATTTTTTCAGACATAAATTAGACCAATTTTAAACCAGGGATGGGCCTGTTGTGAATATTGCACCAAGTTTAAGCTATTTATGAATTGTCACTATGAATAAGAAAAAATCTGATGTGTCAATCCTGTGTATTATCTATAAATTCCATACATAAATTTTCCTGCAGAAGATTCTAAATTTCCAGTAACATTATTTCATAAACAAACTATGCAAATTGCTAACTTATGAAATATAATGGCGGGAAATGCAAATTATACATACATGAATTTAACTTGTACTGTTTCTATCTCATTTTCAGAGCCGTGTTTAGCGAACGCGGGGCCCGAGGCCCGAGTAAATTTTGGGGCCCCTTCAAGGGGATTTTTATCCATAAAAATCTACACATGCTTACATAGACACAGTTCTATTCTACACAGAACATGAGTTTCAGATAATTGTGGAAAACATTTGTCTCTCTCTTAGCCGCAGCAGTAAGCAACGACAAAAGTTTTTCACGTGTTCCACATTTTCACGATTTTTTATTTCAAAATTAATCAGCGCGGGGCCTTATTTAGCGCGGGGCCCGGGGCACGTGCCCCATGTGCCCATAAGTAAAACCGGCCCTGCTCATTTTATGGTGTGTTTATATCAATTACATGTCAAAAAGCCTTTCAAAGTTTTGTAATGAATGTTCATAACATTGTTAAATTTGAAATATTTCCTTAGACCTAAAAAAATGTTCAAAATTAATTCCACTATCTGCAAATAACTGTACCTATCTATAAATTCATTTTGTATAACTTTCCAGACCAATAAAAGGGATATGAGAGATACACATGTTATATTTGACAACTGTATAACTTTCTCGATAACATTTGTGAATATCAGTTCGTCATATAGCTAGCAAATCTTTCAGTGTACTAACCAACAAGTCTCGTTTGCTTACCTAGCATTTGCTTAAACTGCATACTTCATTAAACGCACGTATTGATACTGACATCTGTCAATTTGAATTATATGAATATATTAGATGGATGTATACGTGAGAAATATGAAAAAATTATAACTTTTGGAATCGTGGTATTGAAGTTATGCGATCCGAACGCACACACACACGCACATACCCACACACACACACACACACCCACACACACACACATACACACACACACACACACACACATCGTAAAAATGGTAAAATTGTATTATATAGACCCTAAAACGTACTTATTCACTAAAAACTCATCATTGATTTTTTTAACCAAAGACAATCCTTCCTTACCTAAAGGTGACGGTAGGTAAAAAACCATACTCCTAAGATAGACCTTCAAAGCTGCAAGAGTCTTATTTTGTGCACTAGTCTCTCACGAAACCTCTTAGAATCTGAGACACCTCCCCAATTTAAAGTTAGATAATATCTGTGCTCGTATCCGTGTAAAAACTTCATTCGATTACCATTGCAAATGACTCTAAACTATCCAAACATCCTAAACTCATTGCATCGTAGATGAACGCGCGTCTATTGTGCATTGGCGACAAAGGCATCAGGCGATCATTGATCTTACAACTAGAGCAAGCGAATCGTGTCAAAGCACTGATCTACAACTTTGACTACAAGCTAGGGCTTTGGTGTGAAGATGAGGAATTGGCTGATGAATTAGAAGCCAAGAGGATGTTTCAGGAGATTTACCGAAGTGCATGCATACATCATTTGGAGGAGTTGTAGTAAATTTAAATACTTCTCCGCAGAATATGTACTAACAGAAATAGAGTGGAATATATTAAAAATATATAATTATACAGGTTGTTCATTTTAAATAGGCCACCATTGATATCTCGCGGACTATAAGAGCTACAAACACGGTTAAATTGACAAACAGTTTCTATTTCACAAGACATATTCAAATAATAGAAAAAATATTTTTCGACTAGTGGTTCTTAGAATACGGGCCAGCTATGGTAGCAATGGAAGCTGCTAATATATTTAGATAATTCAAATTGACAGATGTCAATATCAATAAAAAGTAAATGAATATGTTAGAGATGAGCATGTTGAGATAGATATTGGGGAAGACACGGAAAGATATAATAAGGAATGAAAGAAAAAGGGAAATAACTCGAGTGATAGAAGTTTCTAGACAGGTACAAGAGAGACGATTACATTGCTATGAACATGTCATGAGGAGAGATGAAGTATATATTAGAAGAAGAATGAGTAGCTTAGTAATAGAAGGTAGAAGAATGAAGACCAAAGATAAGATGAAAGGACTGTATTTCGAAAGACTAGAGAGAAAAGGAACTGAACGACACGCAAAATAGAAATGAGTGGAAGAAGAAAATAAAAAATAGCGACCCCTAACGAATGGGAAAAGCTAAATAAGATGTCAAGTGTCGAGTGTAATTTGCATAATTGGTTTATGAAATAATTTTACTGGAAATTTAGAATCTTTTGCAAGAAAATTTATGTAGGTATGGCATTTATACATAATACACAGGATTGACGGAAGGTAATGTGCTGACCACATCAGATTTTTTTTAAATTGCATAAAAGTTTAAATAAATTTTCTTTTGCATTTTCATTATATTATTTCAGACGGCGGGATAGCACAGTGGTAGAGTGCTAGCCTCTGGACTCAGAGGTCGTAGTTTCAAATCCGGGACAGGTCGAATTTTTCTCGACTGATCTTCATCGGTATCTACTCCCGTTACCTTTCCAAGTTGGGATACAATTAACTTTGGCAATCACTAAGCTATCTAGCACCGGCTGTTGGTTGTAACAAGGGCTTGCGCGGGTGGGCAACACACATGATATCTACGTAAGAAACTTCGTGGCAATTGTAAAAAATTAATAAAAAATATAGATGTTGTGTGTGAGACCATTCTAGGGATATAACCTGTAAGGGTTGAAAATCCCGAAACAAATATATACATACACTATATTATTTCTATAATCAATTTAAATTTCTAAAATAAAATGTTTTAGATCTAAGTAACAAAGAAAAAGAAAAAGAAATACTGTCCTCTTTAAGTTACAGCGTTGGGATTGCAGAAAACATTTTTTTTAATCACTATAAGGTACTATAACACGAATGTATATAACTAATTATTTGTAGTTTGTGATGTGTAAACAGCCTGATGAAATAAAGAAACCATTCTTTATAATTCTCTATTTGAGCATTTCCTAGATCTAATTTGCAAAGCTGAGCTACGTAAACAGCAATAGACAGAACAATAGCTTCCAAATGAAATTATCAATTTACAAACCATTCGGTTAACTTTTCCCTTTTGTAGACGCGTTTAGTGAATACCAACTCTGCAACTGTGAACTTTTACGCATTCTTTATGTAAATGGTGCGCTGTGACGGTCACAAACAAATAACTCTATTACAAGTTATAATGCGAAAATAAATGAAATTCAGTTACGTGCATGTGAACGCATTCTATTGTTATGCACCAAAGAATGTGAAATAATCAGCTTCTTTCATGTGGCGAGAACAGATGTAATTAAAATTTTATAACATATTGTTTAGAAAAGTTGAATTCTAAGCGAAAAAGTCAAAGCTGTAGAAGTTTTTTGCGTTTAATATGATTAATTGACTTTATTTATAACAGACTAAACAGAAAAATTGAAAATGCCCTTTGATATTACGAATTTTATAAACTACCACATACTTCAAAGTTACAAAAATATTTACAGTGTTGATAGAAAGTTTCGAGCTAAATTATATGTTTCAATTAAATGTTGCAGAAAATTAAATTCTACACTTAAATCACTAATCAGATTATATTTAGAATGTGTAGTAACCTGTAAAAACAAATTTGGAATTTTATAAATATTGCTGATTTGTAGTGATAGCCATGGAATTTAAACAAAATTACAAAGAAATGCGTATCGCATTTTTAACAAAGCAAACGATATGCATTTCTTTCTAATGTTCAATTTGTATGGCTATCAAAAAGAGCAATATTTGTAAAATTTCTAATTTTATTTTACAGGTTTCTAAACATGCAAAATAAAATCTAATTAAAAGCACCTATGGCCTGCTTTTCAGTTAACACCCTGTATATAGTTAAGATTATAGTGACTGATCTAGATCAAATAATCTATATTTGAAAACATTTGTTTTGATTAAAAGCTTTTATTTAACTTCTTGTTCATTTGGTTGTTAGAGACAAATCTTGTAAATTAATTTTGACCCACTTCCACATATCCGTTCGACTTCAATATTAATAATTATATTTTTCGCCGATTGGCATTAAAAATATGATTTTATTGACAGATACTAAGAAATTAAGTTTTATTTTCTCTGCTGGTGGCAGTGAAAGTTACTTTCATTATTATGTTATTTTTTTCTTATTTGTTACATTTTATTCTAAAAAAAACAATATCTTCCTCAATTATAAAGTTCTTTCTTCCCCATTTAAAATTATAGTTGCTTATTTTTAATTGTACAGTCAAAATAGTTAAAATTCTAATTCTTGTTTTTTTTTTACCTTCCGCCATCTTTAGGTAAGGTATTGTTTTTAGTCAAAAAATTAGATGGTGAATAAGCAAGTTTTGCGGTCCCTAGAATACGAATTTACTATTTTTACGATGATGTCTGTGCGTGTGTGTGAGTAAGTGACGATCGTGTCGGCCGCGATAACTCCAATACTACAATCCAAAAATTACATTTTTTTCTTATTCTTCATTTTTACATCTAAATGAAGACTTGCTTAGATTTTGTTTACAACTGATCAACTGGGATTACCTCAAATTGAAGTTCATATCTGTTTTTCTTAAAAAAAACACAGTTCAATATCATTTTTTGATATTTTATGTTATTATAAATATTCAAGAATATTTTATTCTCAATACGATTTGATATCATTTTTTTTTCATAGTCGATATATTTAGATATAAAAATTATAAAAAAAATATTTTTCATAAATCTTGTAATCTTTGTTGCGTCACCATGGAAACAGTTTCAATAATTGAATATTACTAATTGACTGATGCCAGTGTCAAGTACAATGAACACAATATGTATGTGCCATAATTTTAGTGAAAATACAATAAACTTTCTATGAGGACTTCATATAAAATACATAGAAATGACGGAAGGTATTGTGCTGGCCACAACAGATTTTTTTTTACTGGAACGAGTCTACACCGCATTAATGCAGAGCAGTCCAAACCGCTGATTTTATTAGACCGCCAAAGATGAAAATATTTATTTTTTACCTTCCGTCACCTGTAGGTAAGGTCTTTGGTCATAAAATTCAATGAGTTTTTAGTGAACAAGCATGTTTTAGGGTCCCTATATTACGAGTTTACCATTTTTACGATGATGTCTGTATGAATGTATGTGTGTCTATGTATCTGTCTGTGTGTGTGTGTGTGACGAAAGTTACGGATCGCATAACTTCAATACCACGATTCTAAAAATTATATTTTTTTCGTATTCCTCAAGTTTACATCCAGAAGAACAAGAGTGATTAGATTTTGGTTATACTAAGTGAACCGGAAGTAGCATCATATGAAGATTTTAATAGTTAAATATGATTTATTGATATTTAACGTTATTATAACTTACTTTTCTAATAGAATATTTTTATAACCTCAGTGACATCCATAGCTGTGCATCAAAAATAATTTAATAGCAAAATTAAATACTTCTCCTACAATCAGTAAATTTTATCAATCTGCGATTCGTTTCTCTGTTAATTTTTCCATTATCCTTTCTATGTTTGGAATTTTACTTTATATCCTATGTGAATCTCATTTAACCAAACATTTCTCGTGGAATAGAGTGATTTTCCGGGTTTAGTGGATAGTGATTGTAATATTTTCGTCTGTGACAGTTGTTTTACTGGACTAGGTAGTTCTGTGTTGTTCCAGTGACAAATTGTGTCGAGTAAATTTCGTCTAACTGTTACAGTACTACCTGCGGCAATCGTCCCGCAGAACAGGAATCTAATTAAATTAACAACAAATTGATACATTGTCGCTCCTGCGTCACCCAATTGGAATTGCCAAATTCGCTAGACAAATACTTGCGTTCCATCTTCATTCACGAAATAATTAGCTCACTTTATTTTACACACTGTACGTAGAGGGTCATTTATCATATAATATTTCTAGCAACTAGTTTTACTGTTGTGAAGAGCATTCATAGTTTCAAATAAAAACATTTTCAATTAGCAACAAAAACAAAAAAAAAAATTAGCTATACGTACCAGATATATAGCCAACAGGCCGATCGGAATTGACTAATCAATCGCAATGCTATTTTTGATAGATTATGAAACAGATTTTGGTGAATCGCGATTATTTGTAAATCTGAAATGTTATAAGGCGTTTTTATATATAAAATAGGCAAAAAAGAAGCAACATACAGTAAAATTCAGGAATTATTAACAGCAAGACACATTAATACCAAAAAGGTTTGCAAAATGCTATATACGGAATAATAAACCTTAATCAGACACGTGGCGTCTGAGAATCTACTATTTTCAAATCTACAAAAACACAACTTTTTATGAAAAATTCGATTAATAATTAATTATATTATGTACATTAGACCCCAGTCTACGTCAAGTGAATAAAAGCCATTTCGTAATTAGCATAAAAACAGTGAAAAAAGAAAAAAGCAACTTCAGCTACAGAAAATTGTATTCAAATGTACCACGATTATAGTTTGCAAAAAAAGGAAATGCATTTAGAAAAAAAATTGTTGTGGCCAGCACAATACCTTCCGTCAATCCTGTGTATTATGTATAAATTCCATTCATAAATTTGCACATTTCATAAACAAAATATGTAAATTGCACTTGACACTGACATCTTCTTCTTCTTTAGCTTTCCTCATCGTTAGGGATCGCTATTTTTTATTTCTTTCTTCCACTCATTTCTGTTTTACGTGTCGTTCTCATTCAGTTCCTTTTCTCTCAAGTCTTCCGCAATGCACTCCTTCCATCTTATCTTTGATCTTCCTCTGTTTCTTCAACCTTCTAGTACTAAGCTATTCATTCTTCCAATATATTCTTCATTTCTCCTCATGACATTTTCTAACCAATGTAATCATCTCGCTTGTATCTTTCTAGAAACTTGTAACACTAGAGTTATTTCTTTACCTATCTTGCCGTGTCTTCCCCAACATCTACTTCGACACCATCATCTCTGCCACATTAATTTACTTTTTATTTATACTGACTTCTGTCAATTTGAATTATATGAATATATTAGTAGTTTCCATGTTTAACATAGTTGGCTGATTTATAAAATTTAATTTCTTTAAAATTCTTTAACTCTATATATCTAATGAATATGAAGTATAAAATTCAATCAAACCGTATAGAGAATAATATAATCTTTAAGTTATAATAACTTTAAATTTCAATAAATCAAATTTAACTGTTAAATCTTCAAATGAGGCTATTTCCGGTTCACCATTTATAACCAAAATCTAATCAGTTGTTCTTCTGGATGTAAACTTGAGGAATAAGAAAAAAAATATATTTTTGGAATAGTGGTATTGAAGTTATGCGATCCGAAACTTTCGTCACACACACACACACACACACACACACACACACACACACACACACACACACACACACACACACACACACACACACACACACACACACACACAGACACACAGACACACATACATACATACATACATACATACATACAGACATCATCGTAAATATGGTAAAATCGTATTATAGACAATACCTTCCTCACCTAAAGGTGACGGAAGGTAATAATGCGTGTTTCATAATAAATACGTAATAACAGGCTTCAAAAATAGTATTATAACAAAACATAATATAATACACTTAATAATTACTCCAATTGCATCCTCTAAATATCATCTTTTTCGCCGCAGACATTGCACACCAAGCAATGAGAGCCCGTGAAGTGACACTACTAAACGCCCGCACGGTACGAATATGTCATCATTATTACTGATATATGTATATAAAGCAGATTGGTGGATGATTTATAATTATTATGTATTGTTTTGCTTGAGGAGACAAATAATACCCTTTTCGCAAAATCTTCATCACTGAAACGTATTTTCTTAGCGGGCCAGCCATGATGTACGAGGGGTCATTTTTATATTTCCGGACTAGGCAATTTTCAATTCCAGCAGTATTAGTTCTAATTATGTTAGTTTGTGTTATCATGTATCAAAATGAACAAACTCGAATATTGAGCAGTTATAAAATTCAAAACAAAACAAGGAAAAGCTCCAAAAAATATTCGTGAAGAAATGTTGGCTGCATACGGGAAGATTATCCTTCCAAATCGACTATTTGCGAATGGTCAAAATTGTTTGAACATGGTCGAGAATCGTTGGATGATGATCCCCGTCCAGTGAGGCCTGTTGTGATCACTCCCGATGTTATTGAAAAAGTGTTTGGTATAGGGCGATGCAAGATTAAAGAAGCGACAAATAGCAGCTTTATTAGAAGTTTTAGATACCACGGTTTTCAGAATTCTACACGAATGCCTTGGAATGACAAAGGTTAGTTCGAGATTGGTTCCCCGAATGCTTTTGCCATTCCATATACGTGTCCGGATGGAGACGTGTGAACAATTTTTGGCACTTTGTGGAGACGAATCAGATGTAATTATCAATCAACTTGTTACCGGAGATGAAACCAGTGGCACATTAAGGGCTCCGCCCCTCCCAAGTAGTTTAAAGTCGCCGTTTCTGCAGGAAAAATATTGGCAACTGTTTTTTGGGATTGTCAAGAAATTTTAATGATTGATCACCTAAATAAGGGTAGTACAGTAATACGAGAGTATTATGCAAGCTTAATACGATTATATAAAAGTGAAAAGGCATGGAAAATTGACGCAAGCTGTCCTGTTGCTCCACGATAATGCACCAGACCACAAGTCAAGACTTTTAAAAGCTGCCGTTGCTGAATGTGACTTCACAGAAATTAAATATCCGCCTTATGGTTCAGATCTAGCCCCCTGTCACTATTTTTCTCCAAATCTCAAAAAAAAAAACACTAAGGGGAACAAAATTTAAAGACGATAACGAACTTACAGCGGCTGTTGAAAGGCATTTTCCAGATAAATCAAAATAATATTTTTATGATGCATTAAAGATATTATTGAAACGATGTAATACATGTAACCAAAAGCAAGAGGCCTATATTGAAAAATAAATTATGTGTTGCTGTTCCAATCTTTTCTTGTCATGTCTAGTCCGAGAATATAAAAAAGACCCCTCGTACATACAAAATTTGTTGACACGTGGCGTCTGTCAGACTACTGTTAAAGAGTTCTATTTTATGGAATACTGTAGATATTGATTTGAGGTAAGTAGGTAGGGTGGTAGGTAGTGCGTCATAACCATGAAGTTTAGGTGAAGTGATAGATTTGTAGATCACCCTGTTCCAAGATTACCCAACAAAATATAATTCGCGTAGTCTCATAGACGCCACGTGTCCGATTAAGAGTTAAGCTGTATGGATGTGGAACACGAACCCTGAAGAAAAATAAGAAAAACTAATTGAATAGTTATGAGAAGAGGTTGTGCCAATAGTTTCAGAAGATTATGTGAAAGAAAAGAGTCTTAAATATCGTAGTTGAGAAGGATTGGAAAAGAGACAAAAATTTTGGAACATAGGAAAGAGAAAGGCTTACTGGATTGGGTATATTTTAAGGAAGGACTATATTCAGAAAATCTAATGAAAAATAAAATAGGTACATGGAAGAAGGGGAAGTAGAAGAAGAAAATTTAAAATGTTAACAGATGTCAAGAAGGCTGAGAATTGCGAGGGGCTGAATAGGGAGACGTAAGTTAGACTAGTGTGGTGGCAGCATTTCCTGTAATATCTAAAGACATAATTCACTAATTATGATAATGATATTTTCATTGTCCATTTTTAGCTTCCATCGCCTTTAGGTAAGGAAGGTATTGTCTGTGGACAAAATGTTTTAGAGTCTCTATAATACGATTTTACTATTTTTACGATGATGTCTGTATGCATGTGTATATATGTGTGTATGTGTGTGGCATGTGTTGGTCACATCAGATTTTTATTATTAATACGATTTAATATTTAAAGTTTTCTTACCGGTACTTCCACACTCTCCCCCTGTTTCAATTATTAAATTTCATGGATATGAAAAGTAGCTCACGACTATTGTTTTATTAAAAAGTCAAACAAGTTGATCACCTCTGCGCTATAACATCAAAATTCCCATCTCTATCGATTTTCCAACAGAGTGTAAACTTCCCTGAAGTATTTCATAGGTCGGTGTTGTGATTTGTTAGAGCTGCAACAACCAGAGTGCACTCTGTACGATCATCTCGGACAGTTTCTTCATATTTCTTGCACGATTTGACCTATTTCGCACGGTTAAAGCACTCTTTGCAACACTCGCGAGTAAATAATAAAGAAATGAGATTTGACGAACTGGAAAACGATACGACTTATCATAAGAATTACGTCATTTTGTGTAGTTTTACTCTTTCAAACCGAGTGGCGGACAAAATGTAGGTTAAGTTGGAGAAATATTTTATTTATTTACAGACTTGGCAAACTGTTTATTTTCAATTATGAATAAATTTTGTTGAGAGGTAAACATCTGTATAAATGCAAATCTCAAAGGCATTTTTATTGCTATTTTATATACATGTATTTAGAGAAAGTATATCCAATATTACAAGATTTAACAAATAGGAGGGAAATGCACAGCAATAAAATATTTAAGCTGGAGTATAGTCATACGTAATATAACAAGTGATATGATTATCATCGATGATATTCTCGAGTGAAACCGAGCTGTAGATTTCACGAGTCCGAAGGATGAGTTGAAATGTGCCGTTTCGGTTTCACGAGCAATATCTTCGATTATTAATCATATCACGAGCTTATATTTAATGAGAGAATATAATGAATTTTTGCAATCTAACCTAACTTTTGATACATATTCATATTGTATTAAAACATGGTACTTACGAGTTTTATTTAATATTTCAGAGTTTGAATTATTGTTATTATTTATTTTTATACTCAAAATTAACTGTCAATGTCATAAATAAAGAAAACAAATCCCTTAGTAACGACTATAAATACGGTGTTTTTTATCATCGCTGTGATAATCTTGTAGCTAGGGAGATTCTGAATGTTGATTGGCGGAAAACATGTCACGTGACTAAGGAATTATATTCTCGAACGAATAGAATGTAAAGTGCAACGGCCTAAAATATAATTTGTTGATATAGTTCTATCATGATAGTCTCATACAAAATTTACATAAGTAAAGGATTTTTTAAAAACATATACTTAATCCAAATTTTTAATACTTTACTATGAAAATAGATGGTGTCTGGTCAATTTCTTTAGTCTCTCATATGAACTGTCGTTAGGTAGTTTTAATCAAATCTATCGTTTATTGTATGAATTCTAAAGAAAACGAACTCCATGATAGAATCACCTTCCGTCACCTCTAGGTAAGGAAGGTATTGTCTTTGGTCAAAAAATTCGATGATGAGTTTTACATAAATAAGCACATTTTAGGGTCTCCGAAATACGATTTTAATATTTTTACGATGATGTCTGTATGTGTGTGTGCGCGTGTGTGTGTGTGTGCGTGTGTGTATGTGACCGCGGTTTCGGCCGCGATATCTCCAATACTAGTATTCCAAAAATTACAATTCTTATGTATTCCTCTTCCTTATATCCATATGCAGACTTCATTAGATTTTGGTTATAATTGGTCAACCGGAAGTACTTTCATTTGAAGATTTTAACAATTTTTCTTGAAAAAACGCTGTTAAATATATATTTTTTGACATTTAATGTTATTATAAATATTAAAAAATATTCTTATCTACACGAATTGATTGCATTTTATATTTCATATTCAATGGATATAGAGTTAAATATTTATAAAAATATTAAATTTTATAAATCATTCAGCTATGCTAAACATGGAAACAGCTATTATATTAAGAAATTTCTAACTGACAGATGTCAGTGTCAATGAAAAGAAAATGAATGTTACAGAGATGAGGATGTTGAGATAGATATTACGGAATATACGAAAAGATAAGATAATGAATGAAAGAATAAAGGAAATGGCTCGAGTGATAGAAATTTAGGGTACTTCCGGTTGACCAATCGTAACCAAAATCTAATCAACTCTTCATATGGACATATGAAAGAGGAACATACACACACACTTACACACACACGCTCGCGCGCACTCACACACACACACACACACATATATATATATATATATATATATATATATATATATATATATATATATATATATATACATCATCGTAAAAAAGTAAATTCGTAATCTAGGGACTCTAAAACGTGCTCATTCATTAAAAACTCACTATCGAATTTTTTGATCAAAAACAATATCTCCCTTACCTAGGTGACGGAAGGAAAAATGACAATATTTTTACCTCCCGCTACCCTTGATAAGGGAGGTATAGGGATCGTGCTAAAAATCGCATATCGAGATTTTGGTAAATGACCACGTTTTAAGGTCCCTATAATCCATTTTTAACATTTTCACGATGATGTCTGTGGGTATGTATGTGTGTGTGTGTGGATCCTGTATACGCTCTAACTCAAATACTATCATTCAGAAAGTTTTGAAACCATGTATTTCTACCTTATTCTAATATGAAAATATCTGATTAGATTTTGGTGGCAATCGGATAACCGGAAATGGCAGTTTACTTGAAGCTCAAGATAGTTTTTCTTCAAAGAATACCTTTAAATACATTTTCTACAAGTTTGCTTTAATACTTTTTCTATATATTGTATGGATAAATTTATAAAGTAATATAAAAATTATATACATAGGTAAATGGCGGGAGGTACTGTGTTGGTCACATCAGATTTTTATATTATTAGCTATAAAGGAATTATCTAATCATAGCCATACTAAAAAGGTTCATACTGTAATAACAACAAAAACGAGTATTATTTTATGAGGAGTGTCCTAGCAACTGTGATTCATATTGAATAAAGCGTACTGTTATTATAAGCAAAAGCATAATACAGACTAAATGGTATACTTTCGGATGTTGGTAGAGACCAATGTAGAGACAGCCTGTATATCACTTTTAGATCGAGTTAATTCCATTAAGTTCTAACTGAAATCCAATATACATACATAAGTCCTGTAAAATATTTGACATGTTTGACTGTGCTGTTTAACAAATTACATGAAAATTACCTACACGTCCCCTTCTTGTTTCCTTGTCTTCTACCCCATCAATTTCGCCCCAGCATTTCTGTCAGAATCCTCCCTTATCTCAACTAGCATCACTAACATCATCTCCCCACAACAAGACGCAGGAATTGCAGGAGCCAATGATGCCACGCGCCTAATATAATCCTGGATCCTGCCAACTTTATGGCTACTCCTGCGAAAGCACGCACTGCCGATGACGGCCGAATAATACCGAGGGTATGCGAAGGGGGAGAGAACGTGAGAGTAACAGCAATGCGTGATGGAGGATGAGAATTAGTTTAGATTTAGGTGGAGTAGGATTGTAAATATTACGGAATTACAGTCGGCTCTCAAACTTCATCTAATTCATTCGTAATGAAAACGATGTGTGTGTGGCTTAACTCAAGAATAACTATTGACAACATTTCGTAGTTTTAGTAATGAGTGATTTAAAATCATCAAAAAAAATCGTTCCTAGTAATACCGAGACAACCGAGAGTACCTACCTCACTGTTATACTTAACATTCTGCACTTTCATTATTGAATACAAATGTTACTAATTCTTTGATTTTTGAATCTGTCTACATTAAGCCCTTCAAGATATTACAATATGTATTTCTTGTTGTACGGACGTCGGTTTTTATAGGTATTACAGTTAGTCAGTGGCGGTGCGTGAATGTAGAGTGAGCTGAGGCCAAATATTGACACAAAATGTTCTTTTTCGGTTCAAGGTCAAATATTTTTAAGCGTTACATAAATAATCAACACACATTTAGATATTATACCTATTGCAAATGTACGGAAAATTAAAAAAAAACTAATAAAATACAGTATTTATTTGTGTATTAAATCAATACAGAGTTCTTGCATATTAGCAAATATGTTGATTATGTCATCGTAAAATTGTGCCTTTTTTGATAAACCTGTTATTAACTCCTTTTCTATAAAAATTAATGCTGGTATAGCAGGCTGGACGCCAGATAGTGCAGCGTGTAGCCCATACAGCTACTGAGTTCTCCCCATCACTCAAACTAGGCCGAGAAATTCTTAACCTCACGTATTTCTTCCGATGCTTTTATTTTGATATTTTGTACTTATAAGATTATATTTATTATATTTATATAATTCAAAAGAACTAGTAATGAAAATATTTATTAGTTGAAAAAGTAATTATTGTAATGATTTATTTAACTCTTTTCTTAAAATATATCAGTTCAATTATTCCCATTGTTGTTAAATTTGTCTCTTCTAGGTTGTTGGTATTTGTACAATTCTACAATTCATGATATATTAACAGCTTTACATTGTTTATAAATGTTTAGTTTAAATAACTGTAACACATAACAGTACAATAGGAATAAATAATAGTTTTAAATTTATGAAAATATAAAAAAAATCTGATGTGGTCAGAACATTACCTTCCGTCAATCCTGTGTATTATGAACAAATTCCATACATAAATTTTCTTGTAAAGGATCCTATATTCAGTAGACATCTTTTTTTTTTTAGCTTTTCCCACTCGTTAGTGGTCGCTATTCTTGAATTTCTTCATCCACTCATTCAGTTCCTTTTCTCTCAAGTCCTACACAATACAGCCTTTCCATTTTATTTTTGGTCTTCCTCTGTTTCTTCTACCTACTACTGCTAAGCTGTTCATTCTTTTTACAATATATTCTTCATTTCTCCTCAAGACATGTTCAATATAATCGTCTCTCTTGTATCTTTCTAGAAACTACTATCACTTGAACTATTTCCCTTATCCTTTAATTCTTTACCATATCTTTCCGTGTCTTCCCCAACATCTATATCAACTTCCTCATCCGTGCCACATTCATTTTCTTTTTCTTTTCACTGACATCTGTCAATTTGAATTTTCTTAATATATAGTAGATGTTTCCACGGTTATAGCATAGCTGGCTGATTTATGAAATTTAATTATTTATAATTCTTTAACTCTATATCCATTGAATATGAAGTATAAAATGCAATTAAATCATGTAGATAATAGTATATTCTTTAATATTTATAATAACCTTAAGTGTCAAAAATGATTTAACTGCGTTTTTCTCAAGAAAAGCTGTTAAAATATTCAAATGACGGTACTTCCAGTTAACCAATTGGATGTAAACTTGGAGGAACACAAAAAAATATATAATTTTTGGAATCATCGTATTGATGTTATGCGATCCGAAAGTATCACCACACACACAGGCACACAAACCCACACACACAAACACACACACACACACACTTAAAACTCTTCATTGATTTTTTTGACCAGACAATACATTCCTTACCTAAAGGTGACGGAAGGTAATAACAACAGTAACAATAAATAGTATTTGAAGCATTTTCTGTTACAACGCTTGCCGTGCGCTCTGTTCGGAACAAGAAGGAGGCTGTCACCGCGTTGCTCATCGACAGTAGTAGTTTGCTGGCACTTATATATTGCTCATGAGAACAGTATTATTTTGCCTCATTGTGTGAATTAGCTTGAAAATAACACTATTTGCATGGTTATTTGGCACATTATATTCTCAATAATTGTTTCCTCTGAAAACTGAAACCATTTTCAAAACTGCATGTAAACATGATGACCTTACTAAATTTACAAAAATTTGGAACATTTTAAAGTTTTAAATATATGTAGTACATGGTGTTTGTAAAAATAAAGTTATATTGGGAAGCAATTTTATATTTAAAATGTAAAAAAATTATATAGAAACATTTTTACATAATCTCAAGATGTAAATATGAGTATATTCTTTCAGTTTCATACGCTGTCATGCTGAAAATATTATAAACATATCTATGTAGAAACTATATAAGTTTATATAAATATTTATATATTTAAGTAGGTACTTGAAGTTTTGTTGTTTGATTCTGCTTGATGAAAAGTTGAATACTCGTCTCGTAGTGTAGTTGAGCTGTGGGAAATGCAGGGAAAGAATTAGTACTCTAACTAATAGTTGAGAGCCTTATCAGACATGCATATTTTACAAAGTTTGTCACCCAAGTTATTCCGTTGTAGATGTATTTTTAACAGGGCTTTGCTCTAAAACTTTGCGACGAAATAAACATCGCAAGGCGCGAGAATTCATGGAGTTATAATGCTTGATAAATATTAATGAAATATACTAATCCGCTGTGTTTGGGTTGCTGTGCCGTTCTGTGTTATTCAACGCTTTAAAAAATATGCAAATCGGGATCGAAATGGTAATTTCCATTCCACGATTGTCGGAATCTTCAGCATTTTGTTCGAAACTATTAACAAAAACGAACAACCGGAATACTTGTGTAAGAAGATTTAGGATAATTTTGAAATAAATTTCACCGATTTGTATGCCGCATTGCCTTGTGATTGAATTGCTGAACATTCTTGCTTGGTTAAAATGAATTTAAATCATTTTATTTAATTCTACCATTTAGAAATTTATTTTCTGTTTTGGTTTAATCCTTTGTTCCGAATTAATTACTTTTGTATGGGCCATGTTCTTTATTACTCGCATTCATGAGGTTTTATTATTTAAAGTTGAGTTCACATTCATTCTTTTACATACCAACGAACAACATAATATTTACTTTTATTAATGTTTTTTTTGTGTAGAAAAATACACAATATTCGTTGTAATATAAAGTTTGTTGTAGTTTTAGTGAAAAGAATACTGTAATTGTATAGATAGAAGAAAAATCGAATTATTTATACTTGATTTAATTTTAATTAACTCCGTTACATAATTTTTTTTTATTATATATATTTATTAGCAATCAGAATTACATCATATTCTATAAGCTAATGTGCTGTCTTAAGAAATACTTGGTCCTTGATTGGCTTGTAAAGGACTTCTCCAATGACAAGTCCTCTCTATCCTTTTTTCAGGTCCACTGGCCAACTTCTTTTCAGTCTCCTTTCATTTCTTCTTCTTATTTCTAATAGTGGTTGTAGTAGTGTGTTAAAATGTCCTTCCAATTTTGCATGATGCCTCATACTTTTTTCTATTATAACGTCCTTGACGTAGGGATCTCTCAGATCTTCATGGAGTGTTTGATTGGTGACATACCAGGGTGCATTCGTGATTATACGAAGTATTTTGGATTGACTCCTTTGTATTATCGCTACATTTGACTTACTAGCACATCCCCAGATTTCGGCTCCATATAACCAAATTGGTTTAATTAATGTTTTGTACAATAAAATTGTATTTTCTAATGAGAGCTTAGAGTATCGTCCGATTAACCATTGCATTTCTCTTACCTTCAAGTCTATCTGTTTGCGTTTTTTTATTATGTGTAATTTCCATGTCAGTCTGTTGTCCATGTGCATACCCAAGTACTTTGTGTTCGAGGACAAAGGTATTTGTATGTTATTCAGGTATACTGGAGGACATTGATCTTTTCTTAGAGTAAAATTTACTTGTACGAATTTGGTCTCATTTATTTTTATCTTCCATTTGTCTAACCATATCTGTATTTGGTTCAGATGGTTTTGTAAGGTGGTGGATGCTATTACCGTGTCTGAATCAGATGACAGGATTACGGTATCATCAGCAAAGGTGCCTATTGTTGTATTTTCACTGGTTGGTAGGTCTGCTGTGTATAGATCGTAGAGCAGTGGACCTAACACGCTCCCTTGAGGTACACCAGATTTTATTGGAATTTTTTCGGTTACGTTTTCATTGACTTTGATTCTATAGTCCCTATCACTTAAGTAGGATTTTAACAGTTTAAAGTAGGTAATGAGTAGGAATTTGTTGATCTTGTACAGTAATTCACTGTGCCAAACCTTATCAAACGCTTGACTTACGTCTAAAAATACTGATGTACAGTATTTTTTTTACTCAAGTGTTTGATTTATTTTGTGGCTAATTCTATGAGTTTTCTGTATAGTAGAATAGTTTTCTCGGAAGCCAAACTGGTGTAGAGGTATCCATTCTTCAGTATTTGGATCGGTGTTTATTCTTTGCAGCAGGAGTCTTTCAAGTAGTTTTGAATTTATGTTTTCATTGTGAATGTCAAAATGATATTATTTTTCAAACTAATGCGTTCACCGGTCATTTTAAAGCATTAATGATTTAAAGTGACCAAATCAACCAACATAGCCTGTCACTTTTTTACACTCATGCAAAAAAGTGACATCTAACCTATATGCATATGATAATAATTCATTAGTTTTTTCTGGAAATGTTGACACTAAACGAAATTACAAAAAACCATGTAGGTGATTCGTTGCAAAATTGTGTTTTCTCTCACTTTATTCGGTAACCTTCATCTCAAATGCGAATAACAACCATTTTACAACTAAGCGCACAAATAGATTTTCCTATTTCGCGTTCACAAAGTGAATTTTGTACAACTTTTTATTAAAAAGAGTGTTACAATGAACAATTTTGTACAAATGTTTTTGGATATTTTTGAATTGTTAAGTTTAGTAATGTGCCAAACAAATACCTTTCATTTTAGTTGTCATTACCTGTCATTACTCATGGAAAATTACTAAAATAAGATTTTTTTTAGTTAAATGTATACATCAAACAGTAAAGCACTCTTTTAAATTAAATTCAAGGCATTTATTTGTAAATTCATAACAATAAATATAACCTCTTTTGCAAGTAACTGTTAAATATCAAAATAAATGAAATTTCAAATGTTTATTAAAACTGCCAGTGTTAACAACCTTGATATTTTAATATTCCTTTCAATAATACTTTTAAAAGAAAAGTAAATTACTGGGAAATTGAAAAAATAGTATCAAAAATACCTATTACAATGTAAATTTGTAACACTCGGCTCGATTACACAAACTGTACTCGTATTGCAATAGGATCATTGTAATACTTGTCTTTCAATATACTATTTTCTGCTTATTAAATTTATAAGATAATGATTTATGATTTAATGATGACCAGATCCATCACTAATGTTCAGCCCCACAACACCAGATATACAACTCGCATGTTAAGGAATTGTCAGTAAAGATAAAGTTCAACATAAATTCATTTTAATTCAAAACTATTTTGTGCAACCGGACGCGAACTAAACAATGGATGTAACCAGAAATTTCTTGGACACATGAGAATTGACATGACGGATAATATAACAACAATAAGTATCTTGGTTTAATTTTTAAAATAAATACAATAAATATTGTTAAATAATTATTATATTCTAGTCAACGATTTTATACAAAACTGATTGTTTTGTTTATCAAATGCCAATTCCATAAAAGTCGCCTTATTTCAATAAATTAAACTATATAAATAGAATAAAATTTGTAATTACATCTTTGATATACTATTACATGATGTCGTGCCATAATGACAACATTATATATTTATATAAAGTGTCTGTCGCTTTCGAAAGGTTGCCACGCTATAGATACAAAAATAAGTAATATGTTATGTATAATATTGTTACATTTTAATAGGTATATAAAACCATTGTTAAACATTTAAAAATTCTAACGTTATAACTATAATAAGACTTTTTGCAACAAATGTAATCTTTATAATAATTAAAAACTTTTATTTCAAAACTTGCTGAAATTACAATAAGTTTACTTTAGTTGTTTCATATTATTCCATAATCCGTTACAAAAGTTCATTTTAAACCAATTCATACTTCGTAAGTACCTCGCAACTTATGTATTTTTAATAAACACATCAACAAGTTTGAAAGTAGAAAAACTGTAAGTTCGAAACATGTTAGACATTTCCTCTCCGTAATCTATTTTTAAGAATCTGGATGAAAAAATTCCTCAATATTTCTCTCGCGTATTAAATCATAATTTATCCACACTTGTCGGGCGCGCGGCCTAATATTAACCGCGGAGTAAAAAACAAGACAAGTATGATTTATTTGAATTCGTCGTCGCTTCGGTATGTTCGCCGATGTTCTTGCTTTGCTTTGATATTCCCAGGGGGGAAAGAGGAGGATTTTGTCCCGTGCCAATTCATCCACAGACGTTTTTCACGAAATTAGTATTCAACATTTATTTTAATGATAAAATGTATTTAATGGATTTCTCGGTGGTTATAAGGCGGAGTTTTATAAAGTAATTTAAAAAAAAATCTGTTGTGGCTACCAATCAATACCTTCCGACAATCCTGTGTATTATGTATAAATTCCATACATAAATTTTCTTGCAAAAGTTTCTAAATTTCCAGTAAAATTATTTCATAAACAAACTATGCAAATTGCACTTGACACTAACATCTTCTCCTTATTCTATAGCTTTGCCCACTCCTTAGGGGTCGTAATTTTTTATTTTCTTCTTCCACTCATTTCTGTTTTACGTGTCGTTCTCATTCAGTTCCTTTTCTCTCAAGTCTTCCGCAATACAGTCCTTCAATCTTATCTTTGGTCTTCCCCTGTTTCTTCAACCTTCTGTAACTAAGTTATTCATTGTTCATCCAACATATTCTTCATTTCTCCTCATGACATTTTCAAACCAATGTAATCATCTCGATTGTATCTTTCTTGAAACTTGTAACACTAGTGTTATTTCCGTACCTATCTTTCCGTGTCTTCCCCAACATCTACTTCAACATCCTCATCTCTGCCACATTAATTTACTTTTTATTGATACTGACATCTGTCAATTTGAGTTATATGAATATATTAATAGTTTCCATGTTTAGCATAGCTGGCTGAATTATAAAATTTAATTTCTTTAAAATTCTTTAACTCTGTATCTATTGAGTATGAAGTATAAAATGTAATCAAATCGTATAGAGAATAATATATTCTTTAAGCTATAATAATGATAAATATCAATAAATTAAATTTAATTGTTAAATCTTCAAATGAGGGTACTTTCGGTTCACCAATTATAACCGAAATCTAATCATTTGTTCTTCTGGATGTAAACTTGAGGAATACGAAAAAATTATAATTTTTGGAATCGTGGTATTGCAGTTATGAGATCCGGAACTTTTGTCACACACACGCAGACACACACACACAGACACACAGACACACATACATACAGACATCATCGTAAAAATGGTAAAATCGTATTATAGGGACCCTAAAACATGCTTATACACTAAAAACTCATCATTGAGTTTTTTGACCAAAGACAATACCTTCCTTACCTAAAGGTGACGGAAGGTAAAAACTAAATTTTCCACTGTTTAATAAATGATTAATTATTAATTGTTGTGTTGTTCTGTGTTGACTTTCGAACAAATTATATAAATATATTTGTAGTTTCCATGTTTAGCAAAGCTAGCTGATTTATAAAATTTAATTTCTTTAAAATTCTTTAACTCTATATCTATTGAATATGAAGTATAAAATGCAATCAAATCGTATAGAAAATAACATATTCTTTAAGTTATAATAACGTTAAATGTCAATAAATCAAATTTAACTGTTAAATCTTTATATGAGGTTACTTCCGGTTAACCAATTATAACCAAAATCTAATCAGTTGTTCTTCTGGATGCAAACTTGAGGAATACGAAAAAAATAAAATTTTTGGAATCATGGTATTGAAGTTATGCGATCCGAAACTTTCGTCACACACACACAGACACACACACAAACACACACACACACACACACACATACAAACACACATACATACAAACAGACATCATCGTAACAATGGTAAAATCATATTATAGGGACCCTAAAACATGCTTATTCACTAAAAACTCATCATTGAATTTTTTTACCAAAGTCAATACCTTCCTTACCTAAAGGTGACGGAAGGTAATAATATATGTATTTTTATAAAATTAACATAAATTTAACTGAAATAGGAGATGTTTCTCGATGTTAGTAAATTTTCAACCAAGTTATAAGCATTTTTTCACTGATGAAGTGGTAAAATAACCACGAAATATTGGAATTTAAATAAAATTAACATCAATGAGAGTTTTGTCCTTTTAGGAAACTCCGCCCTACAACCACCGAGAAATCCATTAAATACATTTTATAATTCAACAAGTCGGTGTTATTTCATTTCAACATCAAAATATATTTTAATTATCAATGAAATGACTAGGCATTACATTAACAGACGGATTTTGCAATTGAATCACACAAAAAACTGTCAAAGAAAATATTGGATAAATAAAAAAAAAATTGTTGCTCTTTACATTATTTATGGTTTTCCAGATGGCACTATGATTAAAATTTTTGAAAACATGTATCTAGATAATGAGAGAAACTATTTTTTTTGCTTGATTCATGTTGTTTCTCAAACTTAAGTACTTTTTTACAAAAATTGTATGCTAAGATTTTATAGATGTGTGTGTGTGTGTGTGTATATAAAATGCAATGATTTAGTATGTATAAAATATTTATTTATGTATTAAGGGAAAAATTAAAATATTATAGTGCTATAATCTTGATTATGCCCGTGATACATACAACGTTTTATTTTATTTAGGTTTTCAAAATTCAAAGATTCACTTGGTAGGTACTTATAGGTTTACAATTGTATATTACTATATTTAAACATTCTAGGGGTTATTAGTATTTATACATACTTAAATATAAATACATTATGTATATTATATTATATGAAAAGGGTTATCAGACGCCACCTCGTAGGCAATCACAGCTATAGTGGAGAAAACACCACAATAATTACTTTAAAAACACGTATAAAACACCATTCATATGTTATATTTATTATATTTAAATATTCTATGAGCATAGTAGTATAAATTTGTTGCTTGGTGGCAGCAACAACGTGTTGAAATTAGCTATTTTTATAAATAAATTCAATAAAATAAAATAATAAAATCGTGAAATTATGGTTCTTAGTGCGCGTTAACATTAGGGTATAGTAGACTTGCATTAACCGAAGTTCTATATTTAGATTATTACTTGTTAACTTGGTTTCAAATTAAAATATGTAGGTCTAATTAATATGTACAAAAATTGCTATGTGAAGCAGAGAATATATACAAAATAAATTCAGAAATGAACACAAGATGGTACTAGAAGTTTCGGTTTTATTTTACATAGAAATTAATTAATTAATTAATTTACAAATTACGAAATGAAGACATTAGTTGTTTTTACATTGAACCGCATTAATTCAAAATTATATTGCGACAATAATACCTACATATTAATTTTTGTCGTACGAGAAAAAATATGAAAATTTTTCGTGTGGCGGTGTTCAAAAAATGAATTTAGTATGTTGTCTGACATTTATCCATAAACCACAATTTTTATTTATTTATATATCTGTTTCATGGCAACTTTATAGGCCCTCGGGCGATAAAAGTCAAATTGCGTCCATTTTTGGATGCAAATAAACAAGTTTATGATTCCAAAATAAAATAATAACAAAAATACATTAGTAAAAAAATATAATATTTCGAACTCATTCCACTTAAAAAATATATTTGAAAATATTCTTCTAGAATTACATATTCACCCCAGTTCTGTAACAAGTAGTTACAAGCCCTTAGTAACATTGCCCCAGCAAATAACCAATAATAATTGCGAACACTGCATAAAATAGAAAAATGACTGGCTTTACATGTTTGTTTCACATAAAAAAAATAAAATAAATAAATATTTCATCACGGCATATTACCCATTGCTGGGTGTGCCAATCTGCTTCATTCACAGATATCGGTAATGATGGAATATTTGTACCGTGCGGGCGCTTACCAGGCGTCACCTCACGGGCACAATTTTTAGCAATGTTGCTAAGACAGTAAATTTCTTACAGAATTGAATTGAATAACGTAGAAAATATTCATTACGATATTTTTCTATAAAATAGTACAAGATTTCTTTATTTTTTAAATAATTTAGTACCGTTTCTTCTTATAAAAGTAACAAGAAAAATGTAAATTATTAAAAAAATCTATCAGAACTTGTAATACGATCCTTTTAGTTTATGTTATATATGTTTAAATAAAATATACAGAACATAAACTAAAAGATTGTATTTAGAAAAATCAGAAACTATATTCTAACGCCATCAAAAGAGAAACAGTGTAGGTAAGTCATTTGTTTCGCGTTTAATTTAATTTTTAACTGTTTTGCCATGAGCGTGCTGTGCATCTGATATGATATTTCTCACATAAAGATACGATTACTTTCGTAGAATTCAGTTCTGAGAAAATCTCAGTATTGAAAAAATATGACTTCTCACATAAGTGATTCAATTAGTACGGCATTCTAAAAGAATTTACACAAATGTTATTTCTAATTCGGTTACTCTTAAATTATAACTAAAAATCTATGTAGGATATAAAAACCTTATTGACAAACAAATTTTTGAATATTTTACTCCATATGCTTCATCATATGACGAAAGCAACTAAAAATATTTATATGGCGCAATAAAACATGAAATATTCGAGTTGGAGCAACAAAAGTCGATAAAGATGAGTTCTACTCGTCTGGTTATCACTAATAACTATCAGCCAGGCGGCATCTGCTTATGGAGAATCGATACCAGAGTCAAGGCTTGATATTGAAAAAAAAAAGAATTTTATGGATGGCTAAGTCACAGCTACCCCTGATAGCAAAACTCCACGAGAGATGGCACTTATCGGAGATCTTTGACACATGTTAGAGTGTGTCAGAATCACAACTTATTTAATCTGATACTCTTTTTATTTACTTCCAAAAGACTTCGTCGAAAGAACAAGATATATTTTAACCAGACTGCAAATAAATGTAGACATACGAGGTGTGGTAATAGAATAAAGCCCTCCTCGCCGAACCCTGCACCGCCCCACACAGTGCTACAGGCCTTTTTACCTCCCGCCACCCTTAGTAAGGGATGATGTCTGTGGGTGTGTATGTGTGCGTATAGGTATGAGTGTGAATCTTCTGGACGTTCTAACTCAAATACTATCATTCAGAAAATTGTGAAACCATGTATTTCCACCTTATTCTAATATGGAAAGAAGCCATTAGATTTTGGTGTCAGTCTGATAACCGGAAATGGCACTTTACTTGAAGCTCAAAATAGTTTTCTTTTAAAAATACCTTTAAATGTTATTTTTTTGCAATTTATGTTATTATAAGAATTAAAGATTTTTAAATTTTCCACAGGTCTGCACTAATACTTTTGTATGTATTTCATGTATAGATTTATAAAATAATATAAAAATTATATATATTTACAAATTACTGATCGGTAAGTATGTGTATAACTTACCGGTCAGGAAGCAGAGGCGGTAAGTAAGAAATCTGTTGTGGCCAGCACAATACCTCTCGCCATTTTCATTTTATCTTGCATAGGACGCGAGCAGTTATGTGACTTTGTTGGCCTTAGCAATCAGATATGCGGGTCCTTGTCAGAATGACAGCTAGTAATATACATAGGTGTCAAGTATCATAAGTTTTCATTCGGAACATTATGATTTTCCAAATCCATGTGGATTATTTTCCTCGACAAGTATATTCCATACTAATGGATGACAAATAAACAGAATATTATGAAATTTTGAGTGAAAAATTATGACATGACAATTGTGACATCTATGTAAATAACTACTAGCCGTCATTCTGACACGGACCCACAAATCTGCTTGCCAAGGCCAACAAAGTCACATGGCTGCTCGCGCCCTATAAGTAACGAATTTAACATTTCTTGTACACACAAATAATTGAAATTGTTTCTCTTCTTTCGTTCTACGAGAAATTTTATCCTACTATTCTAATATGTTCAAAATACTTCAAATTCATTGACGGTATTAGAATTTTTAAGGATATATGTAATATTAACATACCTGCAATTTAAATAAATATTTAATTAATAATATATATATTAAATGTACTCACACCTCTCAGAAAAATCTGACACTGACATTTTGCATTTATTTGTCAATTACAAAAATTTAAATATCGCAACTGTTTTTCGGGCAACGAGATTTATTACAACAGATTATTCTATATTATTATATACTATATCTCCAAACCTATACGAGATATAATAAAAAAATTAAATGTGCCAGATTGAGAATTTAATTGCGATTTTTAGCATGAATCCAATACCTCTCTTAGCGAGAGGTAAAAAGAACGAACAAAGCTCACTTTAAAAATAACAACTAAATTTAAAAAAAAAGTAATAAGCATTACGATCAGTCACGTACTGACCTTAATTGTTAAATAACTATGAATGTCGGACATTGTTGACTGCGCTTAGCACTTTATTTTTACTCAGCGAGCGGCAGATGTCCCGAATCCTGTCCTTCAAATATTAAATTAAACAACTGGAAAGCTGGCTACACCCTACACCGATCAAGGTGGAAAGAACATTATACAATTTTTTGTATTTATTTCGTAAATAATACGTAATATATGAAAATGTTTCCAATAAGGTACTGAAGTTCTAAAAAAAGGAACTTCAGTGCCGAGATGCATATTAGGTTTTATTTGAAATCGAAAAATTGTGGAAATGACAGCAATAATTATTTTTATAGGTTATATTGACAAATCTGTCAGTTGCTGTCAGACAAACAAACGAACTTATGTTCAGTATTGCGAACCTCCGAACATTGAAGTTATCGTAATGGACACTCAAAATTATGTTATCTTAAACTTCTTTATCGGAATTTATGTGATTCGTTCTTCTTGCACATATTTTTTGTCATTTTACTTACAAATTTACTATTGTACATCGTACACCTACCCAAAATATATTATATGTCAAAGGTTGGCAACACTACATTTGTATGAAGTCGTCGTATAATGGATTACTTTAGTGCCAATTTCTGAACTTTTAATGACGATTTTTGTGCACTTTAGTGACGATTTCAAATAGAAGTTGTTTATTTCTAGAATACACATTAAACGATACCACAATTGACCTAGGTTCCCATTGTTCAAAAACTACCTATATTCAATTTCACAATAAACTAGGTAACCATCCAGAAGTAACTTTAGTCAATGACAATATTAAAAATCTGATGTGGCCAGCACATAACCTCTCGCCGTATATTTTACCTGGCTATATGCATAAAGCAAAGAATATTTTTATAAATACAAATAATATATTCATATAAATCTATGACGTATAAACTTCTTTATTATTCAATAATAGCATGTCTCAACATAAAGATATTTTACCATAAATTATGTTACAATAAATTACAAAGTAGAGTTTACCATATATAAATATTAGGCTGGTAACAGCAATTTTCAATTCGAACAACCTTGTTTACTTTCTCTTCATATTCTTCTAGTAAAAACATTAATTTTGGGCGGTCTAAAATGTATATATCTGGATTGTGCATCTATTCTTATATATCTTCTTTTACATTTTATTTTTTCATACTTGTTATATCTAAATAACCTTAATTCCCTTTAATAAAGTGACGGATAGATTGCACTCCGATTATTCTTATATCGATGTGTAATTTTGTCAATATTTACAACTTACTTGAGAAGAATTTGATAGCTTTTTCGCAATTCAAAGTTACTCTAGTCTACAGTACTGGTGTCATTGTCCCATAATGTTTGAAACAAATTTAAGTCCTTCAACCTAGACTTGTCATCTTCATAATAGTCACAGATCAAGAATTAAGGGATTCTCCAAATACATTTTTCTTTCATTACTCATTATTTCTGACACTGACATTTATCTGTCAGTTACAAATAATTTAAATTTGCAACTATTTTTCATGGCATCCTTTCGGTTGTAAAATTAATTACAACATTATTTTATATATTATATTCCTTTTATCTCTAAATCTATAAAATATGTATAAAAATATTTAAATGTATTAGAAAGAGAATTTATTTTTCTTTAATATTATCAAGAAAAATTTTCAAAAAATAATATTTAGAAGATTTTTTTTCAAGAATCTTCTACTTCCGGTTGTCCAATTATTACCAAAACCTTTTCAGATCTTCCCATGAATGTCCGATTGGGAAATACGTTGTTAAACAAATTTTAAGTCTTATAGTTTTTGAGTAACCGTCCTTCCAACATCCCACACACACACATCCACACACACACACACACACACACACACACAGACATCATCGTAAAAATGTTAAAATCGGATTGTAGGGACCTTAAAACGTGCTTATTCAATAAAATCTGGATATGCGATTTTTAGCATGAATCCAATACCTCTCTTAGCGAGAGGTAAAAAGGCAGAAAAATCTAAAATTCTTGGCTTTATATTTGATGAAAATCTGAATGGCAAGCATCACTGTGAATACTTAGTTTCCAACTTAAGCAAATGTTGTTTTCAAATTAGATATTTGAAATCATTCTTGAATTTAGAAAATTTATTATTATTCTATCATGCTATTGTTGAAGCTAAATTGCGTTATGAAATCCTTTTTTGGGGTAACTCAACCTATGCTTCTAAAGTATTTCTAAGTCAAAAGAAAATTGTGAGATGTATTGCTGACGTCTCAAATTCACGGTCATGCAAAATGATCTTCGAAAAACTTAAAATCATGACTCTTACCAGTCTCTATTTATACGAACTTTGTGTATATGTGTTCAAAAAGAAGGACAAATTTAAAACTCATTCTAATTTTCATAATAAAAACACGAGAAACAAGGATAAATTTTGCAAACCCTTAGCAAAATATGATTGCACTAGAAGGTCTCCAGATCTCATGGGTGTGGATGTTTACAACAAACTTCCCAACGATATAAAAATAAGTACTACACTATCTACTTTTAAAACTATGTTAAAGACACATCTGCTTAATCACGCATTTTACAATGTAAATGAATACTTATAATATTGTACCGTTTTATTTTATGTGACGTTTTATCCATGTATCTTATACATCTGGTAAATAATAAATATATTATATTATTATTATATTATTTGAAATTTTGAACTTGAGTGTAGTTACGCCTTCTTCGGTAAATTCCGGAAGTCAAAACTACTACCATTACATTCTACATATAGGATTATGTTACGAAAGTTTCTGTCCTGGACCACTAGTACGGTCGTAGTTCAGAAAAATAGCATGGGACGGGTGGTCTGAAACATCCTATATATATATGTATATATATATATATATATATATATATATATATATATATATATATATATATATATATATAAAGGGTGATCACGCGAGAATGAACCAGCAATTATCTCTGTTATAAAGCGAGATAGCGATTATCTTTAAATAAACAAACTTACTATAGACAATATGGGCAATAAGATGTCGTATCAAGAAGCGTTCTTTTACTTCCGGTTCCGGAGTATGGGAAACCAACTTTGAAATTTCAAATGGAACACACTATATTTTTCTATATTTTTGAAAAGTACATAAAATTTGCTTTACAATGATAGCAAATTTGTAGTACGTTGTATTATTAAAAAACAGAATGGCGGACGTTTGAAATATGAATATATTGAATGAAAAAAAATCAAGTGTGTGAGATTTTATTGTTTTTTGTTCATAGATGATGATATTTTTTGAGATAAATTCATTTATATGACGTAACCTAGGCAACAAATCTAATAAAACCAAATTCCATACTTTCTTGACTTATTTTGTAAGATATTTCAAACGTCCGCCATTTTACTTTTTAATAATACAACGTCCTACTTGTTTACTATCATTGTAAAGCAAATTTTGTGTACTTTTCAAAAATTTAGAAAAATATAGTATGTTCCATTTGAAATTTCAAAGTTGGTATCACATACTCCGGAACTGGAAGAAACAGAAAGCTTCTTGATACGACATCTTATTGCCCATATTGCCTATAATAAATTTGTTTATTTGAAAATAATCGCTATCTTGCTTAATAACGGAGATAATTGCTGGTTCATTCTCGCGTGATCATCCTGTATATATATATATGGTTAAAACTAGATTTTTTTGTAAAAATACAGTAACGTCCTTGTACCACTCAAATGCAAACATTTCTAAAACGAAGCATCTGTACGAACTTGCTTACATAAACTTGTCCACATATTTTTAGATCCTTTATTTAAAATTCAAGTTTTGTTGTTGAAACCCCCTGTATATTCTACGATGATTGAAAAGCCACAAATCTATTTTTTGCACGATCAGGTTTTTTTAAACTTTACCGATAGGGTTTCCAAGGCAATAAGTTTTGTTTACAAATTACTGATCAGTAAGTGATGTGGTACTGATCAGTAAGTGATGTGACTGATCGGTAAGTGATGTGACTATCTACCGATCTGGAGGCGGTGAAAATTACATAAATAAAAAATAAATGTACAATTTTTAAAGCTTTAACGATAACAAAACAACGATCATAGCTTACTTAAAAATGACAACATTTTTTTTAAATGTCAAAATAATTTTTAAATAATTCTAAACTTTAATTTGTTATTATTGGGACGATCGTGCAAAAAATATAATAAGCATTGCGGACATTAAGTGCTTCTTACCGGTATCGGATTTCGTCTCGATCTCCAAACTAATCCTTAACCGGTAAGGTGCACTTACTGCCCTTTATACTTAAATAACTATTAATATAAAATACTTATTTGAAAATTTGTTTCAGTTAAAAATATATTATTAAAATTGTTAAATTCTAGAAAAAAATGTGTATACTCTATTAATACGAGTATAAGTTAATTTATGATTTTAATTAGCGTGTCAATTTAAAGGTGAAACTCTTAACATTTATTTTATAATCAGTTTAATAATTCATTAACGATGAGAGAGGAAAAGTTCTGGAGTGATTGTATTACTTCTGAAACGGATGAAAAATATTATCGTTAATTTTTTTAGATTTCTCTTTGTTTCTCATTGCTTTTCTTTATAACGAAGTAAGAAAAAGAAATCATAAAGTTATTTAAAAATTCACAGAGTAATTAATTTCGTGTTTATACAGCGTTAAAATGAAACTGTTATAATCCCTTTTAAGGAAAAGTACCTTGTTCCTGTGAAAACGAAAATTTACAGATTTCTTCTGTGATTAAAAAGATAATCATTCTTTTAAGGTTCAAGCAGCTTTAAATTCTTTGACAGATCCGTGGCTTATGACGCAAAACTCGAATAAAAAATTAAAACTTTACGGGCTTTTAAATATTGCAACCCTTTCTAATAATTTACTCGCAGGTGCTTTTGAACGCTTTTTCAATATCATATTATTTCTTAATTTTCTTTTTAAATTTATTCTTTCATTAAATTATTTCTAGAGAAGGAGTTTCATTAAAATTTGGAGAGCAGGTAATTTCCAGGAGAAATCATACTCAAAGATTAATTAAGTCTACTCTCACTAAAACGTAAAAAAAATACATCGTACTACGAATATTTATACTGAATGCATTGTATAGCTTACATTCAACTACTGTTACAAGAATCGGCCATCCAAGTAATCTCGTATGTAATGGAAAGGTATATGTATTATCATCGCAACAATTTAACTTTCCAGATGTATACAGGTATGTTACTACTGTTTGAAATTCTGTAGCATAGCTATTAAACTTAGTACTACATTGATGTATCTAAAATTATATTAAATAAGAAAACATAAAGTTAATTCATTTATTCAAACTCTCGTTTACTGGGACTAAAATAATGCTATTGTACTTTTTGTATATATTTTACACAAATTTACATCCTTAAAACGGAGTATTCTAATGTAATTAATTTAAGGTAAAAAATATAACATTGTGAATTATGTTAAAAAATAACCGAATAATGTAAAAAGGTATATATTTTACTCGTATATAATTCCGTTTTAAAATATTGAATTTTACCTAACCTTATGCCGTTATGAAATTTTACTTTTTACATAATTGACACGAAATGAGTTTTGTAAAAAACTTTACTTAACTTAGTTGCGTAAGGAATATTACACAACTGACAAACTGATAATAAAAAATCTGATGCGGCCAGCACAATACCTTCATGACATGTTTAAATCAATGTAATCGTCTCTCTTGTATCTTTCGAGAAACTTCTAATACTCGAGTTATTTCCCTTATTCATTCATTCCTTACCGTATCTTTCCGTGTCTTCCCCCACATCTATCTCAACATTCATTTTCTTTTCAATTAGAATTTTCTTAATATAGCTGTTTCCATGATTATAGCATAGCTGGCTGATTTATAAAATTTAATTATAGGATATTTTGCAAGAAAATTTATGTATAGGGCACGAGCAGCTACGTGACTTTCTGAACTTGGCAAGCAGATATGGGGGCCCGTAGCAGAATGACTGCTATTAATTATGTCCATGACTGACAAATGTCATAATTTTTCATTCAAAATTTCATTTTTTGGTATTTTATGATTCCTTTTCTCGGCAACTGAATTCCACACTTCTGATAACAAATGAACCACATGAAATAAGAAAATCATGAAAGTTTGAATAAAAAATTATGACATTTGTCAGCTATAGACGTAATTAATAGCTGTCATTTTGACACGGGTTCCCATACCTGCTTGCCAAAGTCAGCAAAGTCACGTCACTGTTCTATACATAAATTAAAATTAAACAAACTATGCAAATTGCAATTGACACTGACATCGTCTTCTTATTTAGTTTTCCCATTCGTTAGGGGGCCACTATTTTTTATTTTCTTCCACTCATTTTTGTTTTGCGTGTCGTCCTCATTCAGTTCTTTTTCTCTCCAGTCTTACACAATACAGTCCTTTCATCTTATATTTGGTCTTTCCAATGTTTCTTCCATCTTCTATTACTAAACTATTCATTCATCTTCCAATATATTCATCTCTTCTTATGACATGTTCAAACCAACGTAATCGTCTCTCTTATATCTTTCTAGAAACTTCTAACACTAGAGTTATTTCCCTTATTCTTTCATTCATTTACTTTTTATTGATACTGACATCTGTCAATTTGAATTACCTGAATATACTAGCAGTTTTCATGGTTAAGTTAGCATAGCTGGCTGATTTATGAAATTTAATATCTTTATAATTCTTTAACTCTATATATGTTGAATATGATATATAAAATGCAATCAAATCGTATAGAGAATAATATATGCTTTAAGTTATAATAATATTTAACTGCGTTTTTCAAGAAAAGCTGTTAAAATCTTCAAATGAGGATACTTCCGGTTGACCAATTATAACCAAAATTTAATCAACTCTGCATATGGTTGTAAGGCAGAGGAATACGCAAGAATTGTAATATTTGGAATTCTAGTGTTGGAGATATCGCAGCCGAAACCGCGGTCTCACACACACACACACACGCACACACACACACACACACACACACACACACACACACACATACAGACATCATCGTAAAAATAGTAAACCATAAAACGTGCTTATTCAATGAAAATTCACCACCGAACTTTTTGACCAAAGACAATACCTTCCGTCACCTCTAGGTAAGGAAAATGAACAAATAAGTATCCATAGCAACAGGGCAAACGTAATTTACGTAAAATGTAACGTCAGTAGTAGATATTTTTCTTTAAATATCTACGTTTGAAGAAAAAATATAATGTGTCATTCGGAATAAAAGTGTCTTTATGTGCCTCGCATGCAATTGTCCGACTCGCTTCGCTCGTCGTGCAAACTTCCACGCTCGCGATAGAAAGAATCACTTTTACTGCTAATAACACAATATACTATTAATTGAATATTGAAAAAAAAACTTTGTGTTTCGTGATTACTACGCGCAGTATCGTATGCCACTACAATAAATAAATAACTGAAGTTGAGATTCATCCTGTATACATACAATTAAAGCAAAATTTCTTTGTTTTCTTTTTCTAAAGTAACGCGTATTCTTTGAGTGAATTCTTTTTATTTAATTTTGAAGTAATTGAATATCTTCCCCAGTGTTTTAATCCCGCTATCGTCCGCTGAATTTTAATTTGTAAGAAGAGTGAAACCGAGCCATGAATGCAGTTGCAAGTAAATTTGTACAACGCCGAGAATTTATGACCTCCGGAATTAATGGAGCCTGTATCTAACACCTGCACTAGGACGAAGCTTGGAAAAATAATGCTATTATACCTACAATAGACGACAAAGGAACTATTTTCATTTGTGCTTGAGGTAATTCACCCAGCCAGAGCATTAACTACTTCCCGAATGAATATTTCATTAATTATCTTAAATCATGGGGCTACAGCCAGCTTATTAGAATTGATTCCAAACGAGGAGAACTTCATACTGGAGTAGGATAATGTTGTCTAGAGGGGGTTTATTCAATTTTATGTTGTTTGCTACAACGGAAATAAATAACGCTTTATATCTTTTTACCTTCCGTCACCTTTAAGTAAGGAAGTTATTGTCTTTAGTCAAAAATATCGATAGTGAGTTTCTAATGAATAAGCACGTTTTGGCGTCCCTAGAATACGAATTTACTATTTTTATAATGATGTCTGAATGTATGTGTGTGTGAGTGTGTATGTGACGATAATTTCGGATCGCATAACTCCAATACCACGATTCCAAAAATTATATTTTTTTCGTATTCCTTGAGTTTAGATCCATATATCCATTTTGGTTATAATTGGTAAACCGGAAGTACCCTCATTTGCAACTTTAACAGGTTTTCTTGAGAAAACGCAGTTAAATATCATTTATTGATATTTAATATTATTGTACATTTTAAAGAATATATTATTCTCTATACGATTTGATTGCATTTTATACTTCATATTCAATAGATATACCCAGAGTTAAAGAATTATACAGATATTAAATTTCATAAATCAGCCAGCTTGCCAGCTATGCTAACCATGGAAACTGTTCAGATAAATAAATCAGATTGACAGATGTCAATATCAATGAAAAGAGATGAGGATGTTAAGTTAGATGTTGGGAAAGACATGGAAAGATAGGATAAGGCATGAAAGAATG
Organism: Harpalus rufipes; assembly: GCA_951394225.1. Classification (NCBI taxonomy): domain Eukaryota; kingdom Metazoa; phylum Arthropoda; class Insecta; order Coleoptera; family Carabidae; genus Harpalus; species Harpalus rufipes. Next base: position 40,610,575 of record OX596283.1, read on the forward strand.
TGGATGCTTGTGTGTGTGTGTGTGTGTGTGTGTGTGTGTGTGACAAAAAATTCTCCTTCGATAACTCCAATTCTAAAAATTACAATTCTTTCATATTCCTCTTTCGTACATCCATATGAAGAGTTGATTAGATTTTGGTTAAATTGGTAAACCTGAAGTTCGCTAATTTGAAATTTTTAACAGTTTCTCTTGAAAATAAGCTGTTAAATATCATTTTTTGACCTTTTATGTTACAATACATATTTAAAAATATTTTATTCTCTATTCGATTTAATTATATTTTTTCTTCGTATTCATTAAATTTAGAGATACAGAAATATCTTGCATCGTATGCTGCTAAAAGCTGCACCATGGAAACAGTTAGAATATTCAAATATTACTAATTGACAGATGTAAGTGTCAAATCAAATTTACATAATATCTTTGTGAAATGATTTTACTGGATATATAAAAGCGTAAAATAATTTAATGTCTCAAAAACATAATACATATTATAGCCACAAGCCAATTCAGCAGATTATTTTGTTATAAATACAGTTAAAAAACCTAACTCGGAGTAGGCTATGGACTGAGAATGGTATGTCTTAATTTGAAAGTATTTAATTAAATGTCAATTTGATAGGAGATATTGTCAAAAATATTAGCTAAAGAAATCAAAACTTTTCCTTCTTGAATTTTATTTTATAGATGGAAATAAATTAGAAAACGGCGAATGACAATATTCTTTTGATGTCTGTTATAATGAATTTCAGGAAAATAACATTTCATTATCAATTTTGACAACTTAACTTTTGTATTGAATAATGATCAGACATACGTTTCTCTGTCCATAGCCTACTCCGAGTTAGGTTTTTTTCTGAAAACACTGTATAATGCTATATATGTTTTATTTTCTACTTCTTATTTGAAAAAAACATAATGTTCTTTTTAGGAGTAGATCAATTCAGTACGAAGTAAGATCAGTTAATTGCTCCACTAAAAAGAAAACACCCATAGAATAGTTTGCAAAATATTTCTGTGGAATTTGTACTACGAGGGTCATTCAATAAGTAAAGAGGCTATAGCTCAAAAACGGTTTATTTCAATCTTTCATAATTAAGGCTATTTTTCAACATAATCACCCCCCACAGTTATGCACTTGTCCCATCTTTCTTGCAGCTTCCTAATTCCCTTGGCGAAGAATTCTTTCGATTTACCCCGAAACCACTTTTGCACCGCTTCCTTAACTTCCTCATTGTTAGCAAATCTTTTTCCACGTAGGGCGTCTTTGAGTGGTCCAAACAGGTAAAAATCAGATGGGGCGAGGTCGGGACTGTAGGCAGGATGAGGTAAGACCTCCCAACCCAATTCTTGAAGCTTATCACGGGTCAGCTGGGCTGTATGAGGGCGGGCGTTATCGTGCTGAAGAATGACTCCTTTTGACAAGAGTCCACGGCGCTTGCTCCTGATAGCTGGTCTAACTTTGTGTTCTAGCATCTCAGAGTAGTATTGGCTATTGATAGTTCGGGGTTCATCACCTACACTTGTTCGGCCACTTTTAAACCGATCAACCCACTTGTAAAAATTCGCACGGTTCATACAACTTTTACCGTACTGTATTAACATTCTAGAAAAAATTTCACTTGGTTTTACACCTTCTGCGACTAAAAATCTAATGACTGAGCGCTGCTCTTCTAAGGTGCAATCTTCTAGTAGACTTGCCATGGTGAACTGAAAATTTTGAGGTTATGTTGACATAAAATGATGAAACAGCTGATTAGAGCATATCTCAAGGTTGCTAACTAACACCCCTGAAAAGATTGTACACATTCATTGAATAGTTTTAAAATTATAGATTTTGTCTCTTTACTTATTGAATGACCCTCGTAAATACGTAGAATTGACGGAAGGTAATGTGCCGGCCACATCAGTTTTTTATTCCATCTTTTCATTCCGGGTCGCTGTCTGCAAATACTATGTTTTGGTCGGCAGTGAAAAAATATCTAGCTTAACTTGTGTTAGATTAGATTAAGTTTGCTTAGGTTATATTCGCCCGCAGAAAACATTTTAGAGTTGACCAAAACTTCGATATTATGCTGTTTAAATGATAGCCTTTCTTATTTATGTGTAAATCAGTTTTTTATGTTCCATTCTACAATGATATTTATTTATATATTCTGACTGAATTTATATTACTAATATTATAACAAGAAAGTAAGTGTTTCTTTATGATTGTAAGTACTGAAATATTACTTTAAAAACCACTATCAGTAACTATTGAGCTTGGTTCAAATAAAAGTAACAAACAAATAAACAGCCAACAGGAAATGACTGCAAAGCGTAATAATATAATAGGTTTATCTTGGTGTAAACTCTGTTTAATAAAGTTTATAGCACATTGGTATCAGTAAGTGAAGTCAACGATACCGTTATTCTCTTATCAAATTATTTAGTAAGTAAGCAATATCTCGGAGTAATCTACGAAATAAATAAGGCTAGAAAAAGAGTAAAACCTGCGAGAAAACAAATTGAAAGCAGAGGTAAGACGCTATCCGCGTAGTAAAGAGAGAATACCCAGTGAAATGTGAAGATGCAAGGCTATAAAATCTATTCCGCTGAAATAACGGCGAGGAGTTTTACAGAAACCAGAGCATATAAGTTTCGTTTAAAGCCATCTTATGATCAGATAAGATGGAAGCAATAACTATTAACTTGTCCTGCAGGCATTCACTCACTCACCATCGCCTCACAGTAGGATGAGGTCGTTGTCGTTATGTGATGATTACCTCGCAAAATACACTCTAAAGGCAGATTTACACTTTGCATATAGATGTACATGCTGGATAATTCATTATTCGTCACCAGTTCAAGTCTAAAGAAAGCAACAAGGAAGAAATCGTTTTCCAGGTCCAGTTACATCGCAATATAATAATAAATTCTACATACAATAAGAAGAATAAAAATATGAAAAACTGCAGGCATACCATATGAAAAGCCAGAATGAAAAAGGATAAATGTCCATTTTTTACCAAAATGAGATAATTAGTCTTATTAATAGATTGAAGGTGGGCTTTCAAGTGGTATATTTAAAGTAGACAAAAACGGTAACAGTCCTAAGATACACAGAGGCCTTAGAAATTGCACTACAAGAGCTAAAAAGGTTGAGGATTCAAGCATCAGTATAAAATGATGAATGTACATCGATATGCGCAAGAAATAGCTTGGTCAGATGATTTCTGTTCAGTACAAAATTTATTACGTTAAGAGCGGTATCTCTGGCTATTTGATAATAATATCTACTTTTAGAAATGGGTAGCATTAATGCCGAAATTGAAATAGAATAATTTGACTGCAATTCAGTAATTTATTAATTTCCATACACCCATCCAGTCAAGAAGCTACATCATCCAATTAATAAAACCACCAAACAACGCTTCTTTCATCTTCCTCTTTCGTACGTCCATATGTAAAGTTGATTAGATTTTGGTTATGATTGGTTACCCGGAAGAAAAGAAAATAATTATAAAGGAATATCTTGCAACCTAATGCTGCTAAAAGCTGCACCATGCAAACAGTTAAAATATTCAAATATTACTAATTGACAGATGTCAGTGTCAAATTAAATTTACATAATATATTTGTGAAATGATTTTACTGGAAATATAAAAATGTAAAATAATTTAAGGTTGCAAAAACAAATCATATAAAGTAATACAACAGATTATAGCCATAAGCCAATTCAGTAGAGCATTATGTTATAAATTAAACGCTACATATGTTTTTATTTTCTACTTCTTATTTTAAGAAACATACTGTTCTTTTTAGGAGTAGTTCAGTTCAGTTCAGTATGAGGTAAGATCAATTCATTTCTCCCCTAAAAAGAAAACGCCCATAGTATTTTTTGCAAAAAATCTCTGTGGATTTGTATGACGTATTTCAAAAATTTGTGAATTCATGGACCTTCATCATTTTTGTCTAGTAGACTGATAAGTCCGACATAAATGGAAACTCGACCCATCTATGGTTATAATAATGTTAAGAAATGACCGATCTGAGTTTTGAACTAAGATTTTATACACTACATATCACTTCAAAAACATTCCATGCGATTTCAAACTTAATAATTTGCGGACTGAAAAAAAACTTTTTGCGATATTCTTTTATTTCCCATGGCTCTTCATATAACATTTTAAAAGAAACTAACAATATTAGCTTAGATGCAAGATTCCACTGCGGAAATGAAGAGAAGTGTAATATTTATGCTATATTAAAAATAAAAATACTTTATAGGCATACATATGTATAGAAAAAATAAATGCAATATAAAAAGGATAACCGCTCTATGCAGGCTGTTAAAAAAAGGTTAAATTTTGTGAGGGTATATATTTTCTGATGTATTTATTCTCAATTAAAATTTAAGAATGGAAAATTATCGGTCACTGTCTTGCATAAATTATTTATTTCCGACGTTTCGACTGTACAACAGCCCTGCAAAAGACAGTCGTTCAAAATTCAGAAAATTAAGGGTATGGTTCTTAAAGTGTACATTTTTTGGGTATACAGGATGGTTATAAACTAAATGTCATAAATTTAAGGGAAAGTAGTATGACATGTGTAGATTACAAAACAGAAAGAATTTTTCTAAAATTCGAAAAAAGAAAATTCGACTTTTCTTAAGAAAACTTTTTTTACTGCTGTTTTAATTAATATTTTATTAAAAATATGCTTATCAAAAATACATTCAAAATTGTAGATATTATTCTTAATAATTAAATTAAATAGCATTTTTAACGAAAATAATTGTGTAATAGATAAAATAATGCAAATGCGTTGCCATTGATCCAGTGATACCAAAAATATTCGTTTCATGAAAACTACCCTTAAATATGCGAATTTTTAAAAAAAATATTTGTTTCGTAATCTACACATGCCATACTACTTACCCTTCAATTTATGACATTAAGTTCATAACCATCCTGTATATGTGTACATTACGATGTGCTAATTTTCAATCAAACATATTTTTTACAAAATTTGGAAAATTATTTGTTATTATTTATTTAATAATAGTTGAAATTTACATTTTTAGAGCCACTGGCCGACTCGAAATGTTGAATAGCAAAAAAAAAAAATTCGTTATAACTTTTATTAAAAATTTGGCGTACACTTCAAGAATTAAATGAATAACTAAAAATATTCCGAATTTACTCCCAAATATATAAAAAAAAAATGCGAAAAAACATCTTATTAAAAAAATTATATTTTGTGTCTTTTATATACTAAAATATTAAAAACAAAACTGCTATATTAAACCGATTTAGGGAAATTTGTATGTGTAATGTTGTAGTTGGTAGCATTAAAATTTCATTTATTCAACTATTTAAAAGTTCATGTCAATTCGGATGAATATAAGTAAATATCATTCTGTACAACCGATGTATAGTTCGTATCCAAATGTGAAATAATTAAAAGAATATCGACGGATGATGGATAAATTGAAGGAAATTAAATTTACTCCTTGTTGCAAACGTTTCGGATTTTTATTAATCCATCCTCAGTGCTGCGGAGGAAAGGAAGAATAAATCGTTACAGAGTAAAATACAGCAAAAGCCCAGCAATAATTACACATTAATAAATAAATAATGCTTACCAACAGAAGATTGTTACAATAAATTTTTAAATACATGAAGTGATACATGTGACAAAATTAGTTGAAAAAATATACATTGTGCTTTCTAAAATTGGTTATAACACAAAAATATCTGTTTGCGCCAATATACATACCAACAGATATTTTTGTGTTATAACCAATTTGTACTGGTAACATTGTATATTTTTTATTTGTTAATTTTCTGTATCTTTCTCTCGCAGTTGTACTTACACTGCGGCAGAAAGCACAATGTATATTTTTTCAACTAATTTTGTCACATGTATCACTTCATGTATTTAAAAATTTATTGTAACAATCTTCTGTTGGTAAGCATTATTTATTTATTAATGTGTAATTATTGCTGGGCTTTTGCTGTATTTTACTCTGTAACGATTTATTCTTCCTTTCCTCCGCAGCACTGAGGATGGATTAATAAAAATCCGAAACGTTTGCAACAAGGAGTATATTTTATTTCCTTCAATTTATCCATCATCCGTCGATATTCTTTTAATTATTCTGTACAACCTTCTAAAACAATAAAATTCGGATCGAAATGAAGGCTCTTTCGATACATAATTGGGTTTCGTAATAATTTCATTATTATTATTATGTATAATATTATTCTTATTGTAATTTATTGTCGCGGAAGCCTTTAATTGGGTAACTGTAGGCTTTCCAAATACCAAATAAATAAATAAATAAATAAATAAAATATAAAAATCTATTTATACACTAAGTACTGAACAAAAGAAATTTGTTGAGTTTATATTTAAAGTGTATTCACAGCTTTAGCTCGCAAAAATAACGTCTAACATCCTGTCATGCGCATACCATAACTCGGCTAATATATTCTACATGTCATTTGTTTTACTGCTGAAATACTGCTCAGCTAAGAATTGTGCTACATTATATTTTTATAACTAAAATTATATGAAATGAGAAGAATGGGACGTAAATTTAACTATATTTTGTTTCTTGTTTAAGTTATGTAAACTATAAAGTTTTACTGGACACTAAAGTAGCACGGGTCATATATTTCCGTGTAATAATTATGCATACTCAAATAAACTACATATATAAAAGACAAGACATCAAACGTGGAAAACTAATATCAGTTAAAACTTTAATGTTAGTGTGGTCCTTGAAAACTATAGAACTCGATATTATATTGTGCACAACGCATTTTTTTTTTAGTTTAATCTGAATAAATATAATTACTTCGGGGATTGAAAACAGACAAATTAAATTCTTTAATTAATTAGAAACATCAAACACTAATTTCATTAAACAATAAAACCCTTCAATCAAAGGAAACTCTTTATAAAAAACAAAATAATTATCTACCGCCAGACACAAAAACCGCTGGCTATATTTGCCAAACTTATTTACATGAAAAACAAAAGTCTCTTTTTTTCAATCGTGCATAAGTCAACAGAACGGCGAAAGGGCCTTAAGGCAAGTTTATGACGCATGGCGGCCTTGAGTTTCGCGACGACGGAGAAAATGTTTTTCAAAGGAAATAGTGGAAGATTACAATTTTCTCCTTCTCAGTTTAACCTTTTACAAATAAAAAATAGACAGAAAAAAATGCGCAAACTTTGTTTTATAATAGATTTCACTTTGATGTATAACCTATTATAATCCTTTGAAATAAAGTTTGACTTTATTGTTTTTGTAATAGATGAATCTAATTTTTTTTTGTCATATGTGAAGGGTTTGCTAAATAAAGACGTTTTAAGGTGTACGTGAGTGTGAATTTGATTTTGTGAGAATGCGTCATGAACTTTGTAGGATTATAATCAGGGTTGTGCGTTTACGCGTAATCTATGATAGTTTACATAATACGTAAACAGTGTAAAGAATGTTGTCAAAAATGTAAACAATGCGTAGATAATGTAAACAATATAAATTGATATTCAAGGATTTAACAGCGTATATTTTGGTGTATTGGAAAAGTTCAAAAAGGAAAAGGCACATTTCAGGCCAAACTGAGTTTTATTAATTTCCTTTCATTTTATTTAAATTCCTACAACTTGCTACATTATTATTGGTGTACAGAAGACCAATAGGAGTCCGTATCAATGAGGCACCAGAATCGCTATTTTTCGTATTATTCGGTTGTCGTTTCTTACAGCAAATGGATGTATGCTCTTTGAATTTTTTATACGATGTTTAATAAAATTAACTGAATGTTTTGTACAAATGTATTTTGTGAATATGAATTGTAACAATCTGTAAGATCTTACTGTAAGTGTGATAATATCCATGTTATTTTGTATGTATTACATTTTTGTTGTATAATTGTTGTAGACCCCGAAGAAGGTGCAAGGGTGCACCGAAACGTTGGCACAGTAAGAAGAAATATGCTGTTTGACTGTACTTTCGAGTAATTGTTAACACCTAATCCACATCACAGTCAAGCAATTAGCCACAAATATAACAAATATATACATTGCACATGTGTGATGGAGGTTTAACGAAATGAAGACAATTCCATACTTTGACAGTCAGTCATTGATAATAAATAAACAAATTTGGGAGTCATACGACTGTGTGTGTGTGTGTGTGTTTGTGTATGGATGTATGTGTGTATGTAGTATGTGGGATGTTGGAAGGAGATTACTCAAAAACTATACGACTTTATATTTCTTTAACTACGTATTTCCCAATCGGACATTCATGGGAAGATATGAAAAGGTTTTGGTAACAATTGGACAACCGGAAGTAGAATATTTTTGATAAATAATCTTTTAAATAATATTTTTTGAAAATTTTTCTTGGTAATATTAAAGAAAATTAAATTCTCCATCTGATACATTTACATATTTTATTGTATATTCTACAGATTTAGAGAAAAAAGAAATATAATATATAAAATAATCTGTTATAATAAATTTTACAGCCGAAAGAATGCCATGGAAAATAGTTGAAAATTTAAAATATTTGTGACTGACAAATAAATGTCAGTGTCAGAAATCCGGAGACATTACTGAAGATTTTTTTTGGGAAGTACATACATTTTATTTCTTATTCTATTAATAGTTAAATATTTAAAATTATTGGTATATTACATATATCCTTGAAAAATACTGGCAATCCTGACAATGAATTGGAAACATTTCGAATAATTAGAAGAGGACAAAATTTCTTCATAAAGTGAATTTAGAATTAAACAATCTAAATATAAGGAATAAATATAAGTAGAATTTTTGATATAGAGTGAAGGTATACAAGAAATGTTAAATGCAATATGGCGCGAGCAGTCATGTGACTTTGTTGGCCTTGACAAGCAGATATCGGGGCCCATGTCAGAATGATAGCTAGTAATTATGTATATAGATGTCAAATATCATAATTTCTCATTCTAAATTTAGTGATTTTCCAATTCCATGTGGTTTATTTTCCTCGACAAGTAAATTCCACACTCCTGGTGACAAATTAACTACGTGAATTTAGAAAATCTTTAAATTTTTAATGAAAAATTCTGACATTTGACGTCTATGTACATAATTACTAATTATCATTCTAAAACGGGCCCCCACATCTGCTTGTCAAGCATGTAACATGACTGTTCGCGCCCTATACTTATGTAACCAAAAAAGGAAGTGGCGAGAGGTATTGTGCTGGCCACAACAGATTTTTAAAAAGTTGCAACCCTACTCATATTGTCGACTGTAACAATATCGTCGTTGCTAATGTGACATTTCATATTGTTTGATATATGTGTGGAATAATGATTAATCCGTTTCATGTCTCATACACAAAACAAATTCCCTTTCTGTGATAGTCAGCATGTAATGTGTAAATCTCGAATCCTGGTGAAAGCGATGAGCCCGCGATATTAACAAGAAATGAATACACCGTGATCCCGCTCATAAAGCAACTTTACAAAGCGAAATATTACGCGCTAATCCAATTTACAACAATAAAATGTTAGACATTGTTTGAGCTCGTGTTCCGCTAAGTAATTAAACTAACATGTTAGAAAACATAGTCGAAAGGAGAAGCTCTATAATTATCCCGACCTTGCTTCGATAATATGCGTGGAGCCGATGAATTGACTTGGATATCTCGACCTCGACTCCATATGCTATTCAACCTTACAAAATTAATGTTGCTTTTCACATTTCTATACCATGGTTTAGATAGAGACATCAACTTGATAGATCAAACGAAATAGTCAGTAATCATTAGACCTACAATAGTTATTTGTAAACCAAGGGTTGAAAATAGCTCTTTGTATACCGAAGCTAGAGATTGCTTCCTTAACGTAACGAGCGCTGCAACTTGGTGTGGTCTACAAAGATACTTTCAATCAGAAGTATATACAACAATTTTTTCTATAAATATATTAACCTGGGATCGATCGCTAATTGGTCTGAAACACAGACAAATATTTCTTCGGCATATATATTTATAAATACGAATGCCTCAACTTCACTGAGCCAGTTTCGTGTCAAAAACTATGTAATCATAATGAATACTAGTTAATTTTGTGCTAGCTTTTGAACAATATAGTGTGTTAGACGTGTTAGACATGTAAGCTACTTGATGACGGATGTACATTCATGATACCACTTCCGGTTTATTTGTAATTAATATCAACTTTGAAATTTCAAATGGAACATACTATATTTTTTTACAAATTTGAAAAGTACATCAAATTTGCTTTACAATCATGTAAATAATCCATATGTTCCATTATTAAAAAGTAAAATGGTGGGCACTTTTTTATACACCTACTCGAAAAGAGAATAGTGAGCCATGACTGTGGCTTGAAATAAAACAAAGAACTAAAACAATTGTAACTATTATTATTAAATGAATTTTTTTGTCATAATAATACAGAAAATAAGAATAAGGAACACTTAATAACAACAAAAAAAAATTACAACAAATATTCAGAATGACTCCCAGCCTCTTCAATACATTTTTCACAACGTTTTGAAACAGAATAAATATGCCTTTCTATTTGGTACTACAATGAAACTTGCTAATAATAAAGGTTAGAATAATTATTACTGAGTATTTACAGGTTGACATTTACCATGTTACAATTGTTTTAATTAATTGTTTTATTTCAAACTATAGTCATGGCTCACTATTCTCTTTTCGACTAGGTGTATAAAAAAGTGCCCGCCATTTTACTTTTTAATAATGTAACATATGGATTATTTTTCATGATTGTAAAGCAAATTTGATGTACTTTTCAAATTTGTAAAAAAATATAGTATGTTCCATTTAAAATTTCAAAGTTGATATTAATTACTAATAAACTGGAAGTGGTATCATGAATGTACATCCGGCATCATGTAGCTTACATATTGCTGTATAAATCATGTTATATGAAAGAAATTACTAACTTAATAAATAAGCGAGATATTTGCTGGGTCCAATAAAATATAACATTCTGTATATGATAAACCGGATGTGATACTTAACTTGGAGCTCTTAACAGATTTTGGAGAAAAAACAAAAATTTCGTATTACAGACTTCTATTTATTGCAACAAAAAATAGATTTTGTTTACAAACGATCAACCGAAGAAGATACTTTACTTAAAACTCATTGCTATTTTAAACATGTAATTAGCGGGAGATCATGTGCTGGCCACATCAGATTTTAAAAAAATTGTACTGGTAAAGTAAATTTAATTTTTGAAATATATGTTTTAAATAATGTTTTTAACATATTGCAAATCAAGTTACAATTACGAGTATAATATAAATTGGGTTTGGGTCCTAAGTCTACATTGTATTATTTTTTTAAAAATAATGGAAAGAAAATAGATACAGTTTTCACACTTTCTTTCAACACATACCTAGCAATTATTATTTGACATTTATAATATACTCTTTTTTCGAGGGTTCATTTGCTTTCGGGGGTGGGGGGATTTAACCACTCCCCCTCCCTGACCTTCCCGCTGAAACAAACACTAAATCTAACAATGTTACCTAATAACCTAATCAAACGCACAAAACGGTGCTTTCCATATCTGCAGTTGTTACTATTTAGTTTCTTAAGACAACCAAGATACTTCCTTAATTTTATTGTATTTTGTAACAGTGCTATAATATGAGTAAATAATCTTTAGATCGAGTAAAATAAAAATGAACATGCAAATATGTCTACCTTTCAGGACAAGTTTTACTCATCAAATTGAAATTGACATTAAAGGAAAAATACATATATATTGTATTAAAGAATAAATGCAAACATGTTAATATTTAAACGGAAAATTCACTCTTGTTCCAAATCCGACATAATGTGACATTAGTATTAGTAGTTATATCATTACGAATCATGAATGAATAATAAACCTAAAATCATCTTTGCAAATATGCATATTATTTGACACACGTTATGTGTATGCAGTCAGATTATTATTGCTGTGAAATGTTTGCATTGCGCTTCACTCGCATCATTTTATCCGGTGCTCTATAATAGAGTACATTATGGATTTTGTAATTTCTTCATATATATGCAGAGCAAATTTGTTTCGCACTAACTATTCTGCAAATAATTTATACTAATATATTGCTTATAATATATTCATAGCTGATTAATATTACTAAATATTAACATTGCCATTTTCAAAGATAATAATAAAAATAACTGTACAATATGAATTTATGCTAATGGTGTGATTGTTATATTTCAATAATACCTAAATTTTGAGTGGGTGTAATAATGTTATTTATATTTCTACATAATGTTTGTAATGTACGGTTTATTATATAAATAACAGTTTGTAATATTACAGAGAATTTAATGGAATAAAATTTTATTCTTGAATAATTATTTTAATATAGTATTTAACTTTATAGAATAGGTATTTATTTAATAACAAATATATACAGTGTGTTAATTAAAAACCTGGCCATAGGAGTTTAAGATGGGAAATCAGTTTTTTCTTCCGCAAAATTTTCCAAATTATTTGAGACAAAAATACTTCAAATAAATGTTGTAAATAATTCTGCACCCGAATAATAAGGTTTTATTTTTGACATTTCATAACCGACAAAAACAATTTTGAATTTTTCTGGAGATGGCTGATTTATAGCGGTAGCCATGGAACTCAAACAAAATTACGAACAATTGTATGCCATCTAAACTGTCAAAAAAAGTTTGTGTTTTGTAATTTTCGTTCAATAACATACTTCTTTGAAAGTATGGAACAGTTTTCTCATGAAGAAAAACTTCAGATTATAAAATGGTGGACAAATTTTGTTTGACTTGCATGGCTATCGCAATAAATCAGCAATCTTCAAACTTTAAGATTGATTTTCTCGGTTATTAAATGTTAAAAATAAAATCTCATTACGGGAGCAGAATTTAATTCTCTACATCATTTATTTGAAGTATTTTTGTCTAAAATAATTTGGGAACTTTTACGCAGTGAAAAACTGATTTCCCATCTTAAATGCCTATGGCCAGGTTGTTAATTAACACACTGTATACAGTGTGTTTGAAAAAGTGGTTACACCCTGTTTTCTCGCTTATTATTACAGATACATATATTGCTTATAGGACATGATTTAATCAGTGCAATATTTGTGATTGAAATGTGTATGAACTGTAATTGTAGAGCTTCCGAAATAACATGCCAATGTATTTTTTGAAGTAAAACTACTTTGAGCTTCAAGTAAATTGCCATTTCCGTTTATCCGATTGACACCAAAATTTAATGCGTTCTTTCCAAATTAGAATAGGGTAGAAATACATGGTTTCAAAAGTTTCTGAATGATACACGTACACATACACACATACCAATACACACACACATACACACTCACAGACATCATCGTGAAAATGTTAAAATTGGATTATAGGGACCTTAAAACATAGTCATTTACCAAAATCTCGATATGCGCTTTTTAGCATAATCCCTATACCTCTCTTACCAAGGGTAGCGGGAGGTAAAAATGTTTTGAAAACAGTTACAGGTGTACATTTATTGCAATTGTCAAAAAATAATTTATTTGGTAAGTATCTATAATTGTTAGAAATCAATGTTTAAAAAAAAAGTATATATATATACCGGGTGATCATTTGAAAACTTCCCACCTTGAATAACTCTTTAATTAATAAAATTATCAAAAATCACTAAAACAGGTCAATGTTATTTTGAAGGGGGACATTTAATAAGCTATTCCAATCAGTTGGTAAACTTTCACCCTCCCCTCCAGCCACCCCCATCCCAAAATTTTAAATGGCACTACCCCATGTGTGATACATCATTTTAAAGGTTGTAAAATTCTCAATATTTTAAAGCAAAGAAAATTAAAATCGGCCGAGCCGTTCATGAATTAGAGACAAAAATGTATGCCCATTTTGAGTGGTTGATCAAGCCATCTACCTACGTTTTGCTTTGAAACAAAAGAACGTGCGTCGTACAAGTTCAAAGTGTCAAGTTTTGTAGAATTCAGGAATTAAATATCGCCGCTTCAGATAACTTTAGATTACTTTGATTTGGGGTAGCGTTTGTGCCAATTGTGTCACTGAAATGACATACACCTTAGAAGAGAGAAATGAAATAATTTTCATTTATGGAGCTGAAAATCAGTGTGCTCGACGTACAACCAATGAATTTTATGCAAGACATCTTTTGTTTCAAAGCAAAACGTAGGTAGATGGCTTGATCAACCACTCAAAATGGGCATACATTTTTGTCTCTAATTCATGAACGGCTTGGCCGATTTTAATTTTCTTTGCTTTAAAATATTGAGAATTTTACAACCTTTAAAATGATGTATCACACATGGGGTAGTGCCATTTAAAATTTTGGGGTGGGGGTGGCTGGAGGGGAGGGTGAAAGTTTCCCAACTGATTGGAATAGCTTATTAAATGTCCCCCTTCAAAATAACATTGACCTGTTTTAGTGATTTTTGATAATTTTATTAATTAAAGAGTTATTCAAGGTGGGAAGTTTTCAAATGATCACCCGGTATATATATATATATATATATATATATATATATATATATATATATATATATATATATATATATAAGTTACCACAGCCCATATTGCTGAGGTTGCAGTTCCCAGGTTTATACCCGACACCGGAAAGGAGAAACTATATATTTTGTAATTTTACTTAGTTTTAGTCAGTCTGAGGTAGTCTCATGTAAATTTCATACCAAACACTCAAATATAACATAATTAAATAAATTATAACTGTAACTTTGTGACAAAAGGAAAGATTAGCGAATATAATTTTTCGACTTGCAATAAATAATCCTTTTTAAAAACCCTTCCGCGAACCTTAAAAATATAACTGGCGCAGTCGTAACGGATTTTTCGGGCGATTTCCGTGAATAGTGAAATCCGCGTTCGTTTTCAAACGATTAACCGAATATCGGAAGGCTGAAGAAGACTGAAGAAAGAAGACATCCCGTGCCAATCCAGGTTCACCCGCATCCACGAGCGAACATCGTAGAAGCAGAACCAGGCCCTGACGAACACAGAGCAGCAGGAAGCAGCACGATCCATGGACATCATCATTCTTCTATTGTGAGTTGCACATGTCACATAGTAATCAGTACCATTCAGACTCAGATTCTGATTTAGAATCAATAAAAAATCATACTAGCTCATCTGACTCAGAATCAGAATTCCCTTATTATATAACTTTTAGCCCCAATTTAACTAAGAAAAAACCTTTAAAAATGGCACAACCACAAACACAACCAGAAGTACCATTAGTACCCCCACCAAAACTAGAGAAAATTTATTTAGACATGATCCCCGAATTCCACGGCGACAGTAAGCTATTATCCAGATTTTTGGAAATATGCGAAAAACTTGTTAACAAATTTTATAATTTGGTTGACGTTAACGATTTCCAAAATGAATTTTTAATGTCAAGCATTCTTTCGAAAATTAAAGGTGATGCAGCAGTAAATATCGCTAGCACCACAGTCACAAAGTGGGACGATTTAAAACATGCCCTGCTTAACACGTACTCGGACAAAAGAGATATGTACACACTAAACATTGAAATGACTGAGTTAAAACAAGGAAATGAAACAGCATTCGAATTTTACAACCGTGTACAAGATATCTTAAACTTGCAAATTTCTTATATAAGCACTATTGTTACTATTGATGCTAGACCCGTCTTAATCCAATATTTCAAGAACTATGCACTTAGAATTCTATTACGTGGACTTAAAGATCCACTTGGTACCCTCATGAGGACCAAAGACCCAAAAGATATGAACACTGCATTAAACATGTTAACCAATGATTTCCAACTCGAAACACATAGTCGTACACATACAAATTTACAACACAGAAACATTTCACAACACTCTCAACAACATAAGCAAAAACAGAACATACACACGCAATATAGACAAACACAACACCCACAACTGATATACAGACCTATTCCACCCACTAACCAAAACTATAAACCAAATAATAATCAATTCCATACAAACCAGCAATTTAAGAAACCATTCAGCACTCAATACCCTAATAATCAAATAGCTAAACCCAATAATCAACCCCAACAAAACGTCTTCAGGCCAAATCCTAACTATAAAGCCCCCAGACCGACGCCTATGAGTATCAGCACTAGGCAGTCACTGACACCACGCGCGACACCCAATCCGTATCGTCCGCAACAATTTTACCCGTCTCAAAACAGACCCAACTACATAGCAGAGGAATTATTTACAACCGAAATAGACGATTATGTAGAGCCAGAAATTGACGATCAAAACGTAGACTATTCCGAGAACGAGTTAAACCCTAATTACTACATTACTGAGCCTGATCAGGACGAGTTTTTTCCAATACCAGCCTCGGAACCAACATCGAACTTATGAATGTTATTCACAATCATAGTGAATTACCATTCGTAGTTTTCCCCGAATCAAACTTAAAAGCCCTCATCGACACTGGTAGCACACGTTCATTTATTAACCCAAACATTGCAAGCAAATTTTTCAAAACTCAAATAAAAAATGACCCATTTAAAATTACTACAGCTCACGGAACATCAGTTGAAAATTTTAGTATTATAATACCAGCATCAAAATTATTTAATTCTCCTAACATGTTATTAAAATATCATCTATTTAACTTCCATAAAAATTTTGACATTCTTTTAGGACTCGACAATTTAAAACTATTAAATGCTAGTATAGATCTGGTAAACGACAAAATAATCACACCAAATCAGGAAATCAAAATTCATTATCACAAAATTCTCCCTAAATCACATTTTATAAAAATCCCCCCTAATTCCGAGAAATTATCCAAACTTTTCATTCACAATATAGAAAATGGCGAAGTGTTTATCCCAGAAACTAAAATAAATGACATAACTATTCCCGAAGGTTTGGCTACAATACAAAATTATCAAATTGTTTATCCTATTATTAACTCAAGCAAAAACGAAGAAATTATTAACTCTGTAAACTGTGTACAAGTTCATTCTTTAAACAATTTTGAAATTAACAATCTAAATTTTAATCAAGAAATAGAAAATAATAACTTTGATATGAGTAAAGTGAGACTCGACCATATGAACGAGGAAGAGAAGCGCGATATAAGAAAACTGCTGACGGAGTACTCTGAGATCTTTCACTCTGACGATAAGGCATTGACATTCACTAATGAAATAAAACACTCCATACGCACAAAGGATGAAATACCTGTCTATACCAAAACGTACCGATACCCCGAAATTCATCGACAAGAAGTACAAACACAAATTCAAAAAATGCTAGACCAAAACATAATCCGTCCCTCTAATTCTCCATGGTCCTCCCCTATTTGGGTAGTCCCCAAAAAACTCGATGCATCAGGTAAACGTAAATGGCGTTTAGTTATCGACTACAGAAAAGTAAACGAAAAGACTATTGACGACAAATACCCCTTACCTAACATTACTGACTTACTCGATAAACTAGGACGTTGCCAATATTTTACTACACTGGACTTAGCATCCGGTTTCCACCAAATTGAAATGGATGGAAAAGACATTCAGAAAACGGCTTTTAACACCGAAAACGGACATTATGAATTTTTACGAATGCCATTTGGACTAAAAAATGCCCCCGCCACTTTTCAGAGAGTAATGGATAACGTACTTAGAGATTTAGTTAACAAAATTTGCCTTGTATATTTGGATGACGTCATTATATTTAGTACATCTCTTCAGGAACATATAGAAAATTTAAAAACAGTTTTTAATCGATTAAAGAAAGCTAATCTCAAAATACAACTGGACAAATCAGAATTTTTACGAACCGAAGTAGAGTATCTTGGACATGTAGTAACCCCGGAAGGTGTGAAACCTAATCCTAATAAACTCAACGCTATTCAAAATTATCCAATCCCCAAAACTACAAAACAAATTAAAGCATTTTTAGGACTCTTAGGATATTACAGACGATTTATAAAAAATTTCGCACATCTAACCAAACCTATGACCAAATGTTTAAAGAAAGACTCGACAGTAAAGTACAATGACCCTGAGTACATTCAGTGCTTCAACACTTGTAAAAATCTTTTGATGAATGAACCAATACTCCAATACCCAGACTTTACAAAAACATTTAACGTTACTACAGATGCGAGTGACTACGCCATTGGCGCTGTGTTATCGCAAGGCACTATCGGTTCCGACCTTCCTATTGCATACGCTAGCAGGACGTTGAACGATACGGAACAAAATTACAGTACCACCGAAAAAGAATTACTTGCCGTTGTATGGGCAACTAAATATTTTAGACATTACCTTTTTGGAAGAAAATTCAAAATTATTACCGACCATAAACCTTTACAATACCTTCACTCATTAAAAGACCCACATTCCAAACTCATGCGTTGGAGAACTAAACTTGAAGATTACGATTATGAAGTAATATACAAAAAAGGCAAGCTGAACACAAATGCAGACGCACTTTCGCGAATAGAATTAAACATAAACACACTAGATGCAGGCACACAAAATCTTTTTGAATACATTGAAAACTTTAATGAAAATTTTAACCCTGATAACGACACACAATCTTTAATAGTAAACCCCGATGATGACGAACAAAAAGATCCCGAAACTGACCAAACTATCCATTCAAACCCTGAAAGCCCCATTGTTGGCATAACAATTACCGAATCCCCAGTTAACTTTGGAAAAAATCAAATTTTTATATCTCTCGTAAAACACTCTCCATCTAAACCTAGAATAAAAAAATTTCACGTTGATAAAATGAGACTTTACGTTCAAATATCGGAAACAAACTTCGAACAAGACATTGTTAATTTTATAAAACAATATGTCGCCCCTAACGCTACATACTATCTCTATTTCGAAAGCCCTATTTACGAACAATTCAGTAACGCACTCCAAAAATATTTCAAAGATTCAGAAATCAAATTTATCAAAAGTAATACAAAATTAATAGATATAGAACAAGAAGACGAAATTCAACAAGTCATCACAAATTATCACGAAGGAAAAACAAACCATCGTGGAATAAACGAGACCCATACACAAATTAAAAAACGATACTACTGGCCTAACCAATTAAAAATTATTACGGACTACATAAATAAATGCGAAGTATGTTTATCTGCAAAATATGAAAGAAATCCTATTAAACCAAAATTAAATATCACCCCTACTCCTAACAAACCACTAGACACCTTACACGTAGACACATTAACACTTGAAAACGCTAAATTTCTTACTATCATTGACGCTTTCTCCAAATATGCACAAGCATACAGAGTTAGCTCAACAAATGCTGTCGAGATCGCAAACAAATTAACTCATTTCTTTTCACACCATGGAATACCGAAATTTATCACTTCAGACAACGGACTCGAATTTAAAAATAGTATTGTAAAAGAATTATTAGCTCTCCACAAAATTGAAATTCATTTTACCTGCTCACAAAATCCAAATTCTAACGGTTTAATTGAACGATTCCATTCCACCCTAGTAGAACATATTCGTTTATTTAATATGCAGGAAAATTTTAAAAATAATTCAATAGATGAAAAAGTTAACTATGCACTTTTAGCATATAATAATACAAACCATAGCACAACAAATTTAAAACCAGTCGAAATCATTAATGGTCATTTAGAAACAAATTCACCGCTTGATATTGAATTAGAAAAACAAGTAACCCAGGATTATATTCAAAAACATAAAGAAAGAACTAAATTAGTATACAAAAATATTAATAATAAGTTACAAGAAAATAAAACAAAAACAATTAATCAAATAAATGAAAATCGCGAAGAACTCCCGGAAATACCAAAAACAATTTATGTACAGAATAAACAAAAAGTCAATAAAACAAAAAATCCAAAATTTAAGAAAGAGAAAATGAAAACAATTAACAAAGATTTGAAAACAGCCGAAATTGATACAGAAAACAATGACAAAAAGCAACCCAAAATTCATCTTGCAAACATTAAAAGACCAAGAAAAATAATTAATAACAATCCCGCAATTCCAGGTCCATCTACTTCCCGTGCTCATACGGAATAGATGTAAAGGACATTACCCGCAATCCAGGACTTTTGGCTATTAATCTCGGACCTGCAAAACTACAAAGAACACAACACACATTTGTACACTATTATGACCTGTTTCCACTTAAAACACAATACGAAAACCTGAATAAACAATACACAAATCTTGTAGAGACACTAAACACAGACAAAATAACTATAAAAGACTTCGAAAATAATAACAAAATTATAGAATACCTAAAGAACAACATCGATGAAAAATTCAACCATTTATCCACCCGCACTCGAATAAGACGAGGTATAGTCAATGGTTTAGGAACAGTTGTGAAAGCTATTACAGGAAATTTGGATGAAGAAGATAATAAAAGATACACTAAAATTTTAAATCACCTACAAGAAAATCAATTTAAATTAAACAACCAAATTAAGCATCAATACTCTGTTAGTCACCAAATAATAAAATATTTTAACAAGACTGTCGACACTATCAGACAAAATGAAGTCACCCTAAAATTAAAAATTGAACAACTCATGCATTTGGCTATTAGCGGAACAAAAAATGACGACAAATTATTTATTAAAGATATTTATAATCAATTGGATACTTTGTATACACTAACATTTAACACACTTCAAGACATTGAAAATTCCCTCACATTTTGTAAACTTCACACTATACACCCCAGTATAATCAAAACAAATGACCTTTATGAGGAACTAAACAAAATTTCAAAATATTACAATGATGAGTTGCCATTTGAAATAAATTTGGAAAACATTGCAGAAATTGAAAATTTACTCTCAGTTAATTGCAAATTACAAGACAACAAAATTTTATATTTTATCGAAATTCCAATAAATTATGAAACACATTTCGAACTAATCCATTTAATTCCTACCCCTACAAAACACAATTCTAATTTAATTACTATTATACCCAATCACGATTATATTCTGAAGTCTGAAACTGGTCAAATAAGATCTCTATGTGGTACGTGTAACCGCAATAAAAGAAACATATTCCATGTCCTAATAAAATCAAGGAAATAACCGAAGACTCTTGCGAGGCTAACTTCCTAACGAAAAACACCGTCGAAAACTGTCATTTCGTCAAACTAGAGATAAAGAATAACCATCTCGAATATTTGGAAGAGATCAACCAATATTTGGCTATATTTCCGTACCCCGAAAAATTAGAAACTAAATGCAGTCACGCCGACAATATAAGAAGCCTTCAAGGTATACTCCTTATCAAAGATGATGGATGTAAGTTACAAATACAAAACAAGGAACTCGACTTCAAACATAGTACATTTGGCAAACCAACAGTAATTGAAAATTATAAAATTAATTTCAATAAGACTCAAATTCCAAAAACTACAATCGAATTGAACAGCATCTCCGAACTCAGGCCAATAAACAAGCTAGAAGACACCCTGCACGACGATATAACAAGATACGAAGAAGATGGCATCAAATACCCCGTTTTAGCATTATATGTTATAATTATTATTGTTGCTATTATTTCTGTCATAGTCTATCTTAAAAGGAAACTTCCACTCAAATCCACGAGAAGGAATCAGTCCACAGCCAGAGACATTGAACTTCACCAAACAACTTCAACCCCCAGGTCGCCGCTGAAGCTTCCTGACGAGGCCTAATTCTAAGAAGGGAGGAGTTACCACAGCCCATATTGCTGAGGTTGCAGTTCCCAGGTTTATACCCGACACCGGAAAGGAGAAACTATATATTTTGTAATTTTACTTAGTTTTAGTCAGTCTGAGGTAGTCTCATGTAAATTTCATACCAAACACTCAAATATAACATAATTAAATAAATTATAACTGTAACTTTGTGACAAAAGGAAAGATTAGCGAATATAATTTTTCGACTTGCAATAAATAATCCTTTTTAAAAACCCTTCCGCGAACCTTAAAAATATAACTTATATATATACATAATTTTTTGTAGTTTCTGAGGATGATCCTGGTAGGATCCAAACGTTGAAGATATAATAAATAATTAGACTGAATCCCAGAATTTACTTTCCTAATATCCATTCCAATCAAAAAAGTACTCTTCTACAGAAAGTAAAAAATATAACAAAAACTATGCGTCTATTTTGAACTTGATTCGTGTTTTTTATTTTGAATATGGCAAACATTCTTGAAGTTAGAATTTTGAATGAAATTGTACATTGCGCAGTTTCGTAAGAAATATGTATGTATCCTCGGGATCTACATCGATCTAAATCCCGACGGCAGCTAATATTTCTTGGAAGTGTTGTCCGGTGTGGGTATAAAGTTGCATCGTCACAGTCCTGGAGGTTGGCGGTCGTCGGGCTTCCTTGGGGGCCGGACACGTCCACGTTTACAACTTTCCGGGGCATGCACAAATTTCCAGATAGCGCGGATGCCTTCCCGACGCCCACGGAAAGAAAAAACAAGTTTTTGCAATTTCGCAGACATTGATTTTTACTCATTCGCGTTGCTTCATTGACATGGAAGTTCTGTTCCAGCCGGAATGTCCGGAATCTGTAGGAATCCGCAATGAATTCCGGTAGGTTAACTGCGTTTCCTGTCTTGGCGAACGACGCGGGAGGCACGTAAGTTCCCCGCACCCCACGATCGTTTACTTCCCAACAAATTAAAACAGATGTTGGAACTTTGTTTCAAATGACCTAATCAATATGCGGCCAAATAGAAAAATTACTTATTTTGTTATTTTCATTTATTTTATACATAAATAAATAAAATAAATAAATATTTCATCACGGCATATTACCCATTGCTGGGCGTGCCAATCTACTTCGTACACAGATATCGGTAATGATGGAATATTTGTACCGCGTGGGCGCTTACCAGGCGTCACCCCACGGGCACTCATTGCTGGCGTGGAGAGTGCGCCACAGGGGTCAATTTTGTGCCATTAAAATGCGATGTAATTTTTGGCGTCGGTCGGGATCGAACCCGGGTCCCCAGATTCGCGATCAGACACTCAGGCACACGGCCACGAGACCCCATACATACCTATTTATTTTATACTTCTTACATTAATATTATCGTAGTATTTACAGTAAATATTCACAATTAAAATACGAAGGACATCTTTCTAATGAAATTTTGTTATACTGTAACGTTAATATACAGGGTGGTAACCGAAACAGTCAAACATAGGACTTTAACATGTAAAATCAGATTTTCCTAATTTATTGCTTCCATAATTATTTTAGGTAGAAAAGCTTCAAATAAAAGTTGTAGAGTAATATATTCTGCATCTGAATCAATAAGCAAAATTAATTTTGTAGGTCTTGTAACGGCAGAAATTAAGTATGAAAATGTCGAAAATCACCTCAAAAATAGCACTAGCCAAGGAATAATATAAATAAATAACAAATGTCTAACGGTTTATCTGTCATGTTAGGGTAATTTATTTTAATTAGGTATTATTTCTAATATCTGTTCCAGTTAACAATTACCTGTTAATTTAAATTGATATTTGTTCACTTAAACAGAAATTTCAAATAATAATAAAAATAAATTAACCTAGTCTGATAGATAAATCGTTAATATTTGTCAATACCATATTTATTTTGTCTCAATTCCATGGCTAGTACTATTTTTGGGGTGATTTTTGACATTTTCATACCTGCTTTTAGCAGCATTAGGTTGCAAGATTTTCTTTATAATTCTTTATGTCTAAATTCAGTGAATATGAAGAAAAATTATAGTTAAATCGAATATATCGAATAACATATTCTTTTATTTATAATAACATAAATGGTAAAAAATTATATTTAACAGCGTTTTTTCAAGAAATACTGTTAAAATCTTCAAATTATGGTACTTCCGGTTAACCAATCATAACCAAATAAACTCTTCATATGGACGAAAGAGGAATATGAAGGAATTATAATTTTTGGAATAGTAGTATTGGAGTTATCAAAGGAGAAATTTTAGTCACACACACACATACACACGCACTCATACACACACACATACACACACACACATACACACACACACATACACACACACACATACATACACATACAGACATAACCGTAAAAACAGTAAATTCTTATTGTAGGGAATCTAAA
This sequence comes from Harpalus rufipes, assembly GCA_951394225.1. NCBI lineage: Eukaryota > Metazoa > Arthropoda > Insecta > Coleoptera > Carabidae > Harpalus > Harpalus rufipes. Next base: position 40,634,808 of record OX596283.1, read on the forward strand.
ACGTGGTTATTGTTGAAACTCACCATTCAATTTTTTGACCACAGACAATACCTTCCTTAACTATGGGTGACGGAAGGTAAAAATATGACAAACACAATTTTAGTATAATGAATTGTCCTTATCTGTTCTAAATCTGTATTCTTTTCTATCAAATAAAATATGAAATTTGTGCCTATAACTTTGATATAGGTAGGTACCAGATATAACGCGTTAAGATTACGCAATTAATATGGAGTACTAAACTGGGAAATTATGAAATAAATATAATCATTTGAATAATACATAAGTGAAATTGTAAACTTTGCCAAATTCAGGCCATTCCTCAATGAATAAATGTATGTTTCAGGAAATTATTTTAATGGGGTTCAGTGGTGGATGTTACGTTGCGAATGGGGTCTTTATTAATTTACTCTCTAGGTTAGTTTGCCTTCAACTAAACCATCTGTCTGATAGTTCTAGCTACATTACTAAACCGTAAAGACTTACCTACCGGATCGCGTTGCTAAGCTAGTAGACAGACTATACTAATACACAAAAATAAAATTTATTGATTCCGGAATTATATTTCAATTTGAATAATTTTGTTAAATATTTTAAAATTTCAATTTGTTATTCTTAAACAATGCTGTTTTAATGAGAAAAATCTGATGTGACCAACACAATACCTCCCGCCATTTACCTATGCGGTCTCGTTGCCGCGAGCCTGATGACTGGTCGCGAATTTGGGGAATCCGATTCGATCCCGATCAACACAAAATTTTAAATAGCATGAAATTAACCCTTGTGATAAACGCCCGCACAATACAAATATGTCATCATCATTACCGAAATGTGTGTACAAATCAGATTAGCACACCCAGCAATGGATAATATGCCGTGATAATATATTTTTTTATTTCTTTATTTAAATACATACTTGCATATTTACTAATGCTAGAAATTATGTGTATTAAATTCCTTTCCATAAAACTATTGTTCTATTTACAATTTTCCTTTTAAAGCGTTACTATTATTATTTTGAAATGATAATTTTTTTGACAGTGACATTTATCTGTCAGTTACATACATTTAAGCTGAACTATGTAAACATGGAGATGTGTTTAAAGCATAAGCTCGGAGATACAATATTTATATTACTTTATAAATTTAACCATAAAATATACAAAAAAAAGTATTAAAACAAACCTGTATAAAATGGACTAAACTTTAATTTTTATTATAACAAATTGCGAATTACATTTAAAGGTATTTTTTGAAGAAAAACTATCTTGAGCTTCAAGTAAACTGCCATTTCCGGTTATCCGATTGCCACCAAAATCTAATGGCTTCTTTCCATATTAGAATAAGGTAGAAATACATGGTTTCAAAACTTTCTGAATGATAGTATATGAGTTAGAGCGTAAACAGGATCCACACACACACACACACACACACACACACACACACCCACACACACACACACACACACACACACACACATACACACACACACACATATATATACCTATATACATTCATACGCACAGACATCATCGTGAAAATGTTAAAAATGGATTCTAGCGGCCATAAAACGTGGTCATTTACCAAAATCTCGATATGCGATTTTTAGCACGATCCCTATACCTCCCTTACCAAGGGTAGCGGGAGGTAACAATGAATATAAATTCCGGTATCACATTTCATTGCAATTATCTTTTGTTGGAAGCATCATATATCGCATTTACTAGTAAAGCCGCCATAAAATCTGCTTACAGTCATCAAGAAAATAAAAATTCCTTTGACAATGGCTGGAAACTGCAAGAATAAGGTTAAGTACATAACAATGTGTCCATATAAAGGTATTTCTAAGTTCCCGAACACGACAACACATATGCAGCATACTCTCAGCCACAGTCGTAGCCGCCATTTGATGGTATCAAGTTGACCCAATACACTCGCTTGCACCGTGCAGTGGAGAATAGACAGATTTATGAACAAAAGCAGAGAAAGAACACAACGTGAAAAAGTTAAAATAAAGCCATTATTTCCTAAAAGTAGCGCCATTCTCTCGAAACGAGCGTGGAATAAAACGCGTCCCATAGTAATTCCTGTCCGGAACAGACAAACATGTATAAAATTCATTTCTTTTCGCCCTCCTCTTGTTCGCAAACCGAGGAGTACAAGTGGCTTGTAGAAAGAGACCCAGGTACAATCAAGGTCAAAACTTCAAGAGATGTAATGTAATTAATGGCTATGAAAATGGTTCTTGCAGTTAGTTTCGATTTGAGAACTTTCAAACTTGGACTGATAGTGGAAGAACTGCAGTTGAATGGTTACTCTTTTCTTTTTGAAAGAAGAGTTTCATATTTAAACTAAAACGGAAATATAAAAAGAATAAAATGTCCTTAATTATAAATGAAATTACTAAATGTACAAAACTTTATCATTTTAAATAGGATCTAGGTTAATAGTTAGGCAAACTATTGACATCTGTGACCCAGTTTCTTATGCAAAATATATGCGATCCTTAATTTTTTTCCTACGTTTGAGAATGCATATTCATAAAGATATTCAGCATTCTTTTTAACTTACCTATCTAAAAATAATAAAATAAAAAGACTCGTATGTAACTATGCATTATTAAGAAAAAAATCTGATGTGGCCAGCACATAACCTTTCGCCGTATATTTTACCTGGCTGTATGCATAAAGCAAAGAATATTTTTATAAATACAAATAATATATTCATATAAATCTATGACGTATAAACTTCTTTGTTATTCAATAATAGCATGTCTCAACATGAAGATATTTTACCATAAATTATGTTACAATAAATTACAAAGTAGAGTACTATATATAAATATTAGGCTGGTAACAGCAATTTTCAATTCGAACAACGTTGTTTACTTTCTCTTCATATTCTTCTAGTAAAAACATTAATTTTGGGCGGTCTAAAATGTATATATGGATTGTGCATCTATTCTTACATATCTTCTTTTACAATTTATTTTTTCATACATGTTATATCTAAATAACACTAATTCCCTTTAATAAAGTGACGGATAGATTGCACTCCGATTATTCTTATATCGATGTGTAATTTTGTCAATATTTACAACTTACTTGAGAAGAATTTGATAGCTTTTTCGCAATTCAAAGTTACTCTAGTCTATAGTACTGGTGTACATTGTCCCATAATGTTTGAAACAAATTTAAGTCCTTCAACCTAGACTTGTCATCTCCATAATAGTCACAGATCAAGAACTAAGGGATTCATTATTTCTGACACTGACATTTATCTGTCAGTTACAAATAATTTAAATTATCAACTATTTTTCATGGCATTCTTTCGGCTGTCAAATTTATTACAACAGATTATTTTATATATTATACTTCTTTTATCTCTAAATCTATGGAATATATAATAAAATATTTAAATGTATCAGATAGAGAATTTAATTTTCTTTAATATTACCACGAAAAATTTTCAAAAAATAATATTTAGAAGATTTTTTTTCAAGAATCTTCTACTTCCGGTTGTCCAATTATTACCAAAACCTTTTCAGATCTTCCCATGAATGTCCGATTGGGAATTACGTTGTTAAACAAATTTTAAGTCTTATAGTTTTTGAGTAACCGTCCTTCCAACATCCCACACACACACACACACACACACACATCCACACACACACACACACACACACACACACACACACACACACACAGACATCATCGTAAAAATGTTAAAATCGGATTGTAGGGACCTTAAAACATGCTTATTCAATAAAATCTGGATATGCGATTTTTAGCATGAATGCAATACCTCTCTTAGCGAGAGGTAAAAATAAGTTCAATTTTATTGCATTAAAACTCTTTTTCATTAGTCCAAATATTTGAAAGATATTCAAATATATTAACTTTTACAATTTTGATTATGTAGGATTGAAACTTTTGTTTTATTTGAAAGAAAATTGCCTCAACCTTTTGGTTATTGGCATGAATTAAACATACGTGATGTTACATAGTGTACTTATTATAATATTATTTGCATACTTTGTTCTATATATTTGTGCATTTTAAAAAGTCTATAATTCTTTGGTGGTGTCGTTGTTGTTAGTTGTAAGTTTCTTTGAGTGTGGGTGGGCTCTTGTATTTCTCTCTTTCGTCTCGGTACTTTGGGCTGTCGATAAAAGTGTTGAACTGTGATGATATCGTGTCAAATTGACATTTAATTAAATACTTTTAAATTAAGACATATGTTCATAGCCTACTCCGAGTCAGGTTTTTTATTGCACGTGCATTATTCTAAATAAAATACATAAACTTTATGTCTAACTACATTTTTAATTAATTTAATAAATGACATTTTCAATATTTCGCCTTTTAATTGTGTCAATGTGGTGTAAATTGGTTACTGATCGTAGCGCTATATAGCATCTTCTTGAGGATGAGTCTGGGAAGATGTCACCCCCCCCCCCTAACTATTTATTATAAATAATAGAAAAATGCCTCAGATAAAAGTTTTATTGCTTTAAATATACTATTTTATGGCAGATATAGGTATTTATTACAAAGTCAGGTTTACAAGATACGACTAACAACTTTTATTTTTTAAACAGCAACCTATAATTATTTTACTAAAATATAACCCGCCATTTTCTTTGTCTTTTCAACGATGTATTACGTTATACTAATATATTTGAAAAAATTAGAAAAAAATAAGATAATTGAGAAATATGAGAAATAATTTTTATTCATATATTCTAGGTTATGTTAAACAGTTAAATTAGTGTCAACAAAGTAAATTATTTTTGCTCTTCTTATGATACCAGTTGATTCAGCAATTATTAGAATCACGTTAATAAATTCATTCTTTATAAACATTTCAAAACGTATGTTTTTACTTCCATGTACGTAAGTAAAGAAAGTATTGTAATCGCGAAAAATTTCGGTTTTCAGATTTCAGCGGAAATATCCATTTTGATCATCTCTGAATCCATTTTGACCAATTTCGTCGTGACGTCTGTACGTACGTACTTCCGTACGTATCTCGCATAACTCAAAAACGGTAAGCGGTAGAAAGTTGAAATTTTGTATTTAGCACTGCTATAACATCTAGTTGTGCACCGCCCTTTCTGGTTATTACGCAATTTCCAGAAGTGGCGTTTTACATGAAGCCTATAATAGATTTTAATGAAAAACTGTTTTAAAATTTAATCCAAAACTTTTCAAATTTGGTATACAAGACTTTTATGTCAATCGAAATAACATAATAGATTTTGGTTAAAATAGGCTAACCGGAAGTGGTACATTACTTGAAGTTGTTAACAGTTTTTCTTGAATAAAATGATTTTATTTTGATTTTAGAAATAAATGCTTTAAATAAAAGTTTTAGAGAATTAATTTCTGCGTCTAGCACATTAAGTATCATTAAATTGGCCCTTTTTATAAGCGAGATATGTAAATTCATGTCAAATTACGTTAAATACGTGCAATTTTGATTCGTACAATAACAAATATTATATTTTTATTGTGAAATTAGTCATATTCATTGTTGTAATCAAATATTTCTTTGTTGTAATCAAAACTATTTTCAAAAAGAACCGGGTTAGATTAATGTTAATTTAAGAATGATAGTAGTAAATGAATTATTTTTTGTTCTATATCAAAATATTTCTCGGGCTTGGCTTAAGTCTGTCAATATTTTGTAATTTAATTATTAAAAAAAAAGTATGTATAGTTTAATAATCGTACAAGGAAGTCGTGTGGTGTCCACATCAGATTTTTTATTTACAAAATGCGTACAAATAGTATCCATTTAAAAACTTCACAATTATAAGTTCCACCTTCCTACATTGTTTTAACTTTACAAACCATCGGGCAACACATTCGTTTGAAGTCCTTCGTGTACAAATTGTTAGATAGTGAGTAGTAGCAATTTATTATGTTTGGAGGGTTAAGGAAGGAAACTGTTGAGAGTGATTGCAGTTTATCTAAATAGTTGGAATAATCTGTAAAGTTCTGGTGCCATGTGCTACCGCAAAATATTCACACGCACAACACAAACTGAACATTCCACATACCACCGCCGCAGCCGCCTGGGATGTGTGTATCTGCAGGCGAAGCCTTCTAACCACCATGGCCGAAAGCTTTCAACCACCACCAGTTTAACCAGAATGATAGAATAATATCTTTACTAGAATTGAGAGTTACAATTTTCCATATATTTTAATTTTATTTATTTGTTATGTATTTTGATAATACAAAGTATACAAAAATCCTACATTTAATAATAATAATAATAATAATTTATTTGTCCAAAGATATAGATAAGTCAACAAGACATATTCATGTTGACATGGATTATTTAGAAACTTGGAACAGAATAATAACAATTTAGTAATAATTTATGTTTCAATATTTTTTTAAAAGATTTAACATCATTATATTATTTTATCTCATCCGACAATTTATTATAAAATATAATGCCAACGTACAGTGGATCATTTTCATAAAAGGCTGTTCTATGATGAGGAATTTGTAATAAGTTATTATTTCTAGTTACATAATTATGTAAATCACACATTTTTGGAAATTTAGCCATATTGAATCTTGGGGTCTCGTGGCCGTGTGCCTGAGTGTCTGATCGCGAATCTGGGGACCCGGGTTCGATCCCGACCGACGCCAAAAATTACATCGCATTTTAATGGCACAAAATTGACCCCTGTGCCGCACTCTCCACGCCAGTGGGTGCCCGTGAGGTGACGCTGGTAAGCGCCCGCACGGTACAAATATTCCATCATTACCGGTATCTGTGTATGAAGCAGATTGGCACACCCAGAAATGGGTAATATGCCGTGATGAAATATTTATTTATTTTTATTTATTTATTTGAATCTTTTAAACTCAAGGTTTGTACATATTGACTTGTTTCACGAATCATTAATATCTATAAAAAGGAGGTGGTAAATGTTTTCTCCTAGTGATAACACTGATTTCTTTATTCATTGAATTATTATATTTTGTATTGAACTTAATTAATTTAATCCCTTAGGTATAAATTATGTACCTACTATTTTTGTATTAGTTAAACCGTGGAAAACTGTTATTGGTATACGTATGTATGCTGTTGGTTTCCCTTAATGATATAAATCAGGGCATCGAACGCCAAAAACTGGGTTCGGTACAGGTTCAGGTTAATTTATGTTTTGAGAGTTGGTTCGAGTGCAATTCTGGTTCAAATATTAATAAAATTTACGGGTTTTGTTCCGAGTTCAGGTTCAGTTCGACCTAATGCAAACTGAATTAATATTTTTGGAATAACTATCTTTATATAGAAATCATTTAAAATGCGATCCGGAATTTACGCAAGACAAGAACACGAACACAATTTTCACAAACAGAAAACACAGGTGTCAATTATCGGCTGTATTACGATTACGCGTACGTTTCGAACTCAAAATGAACCTGAACCGGAGCTCAACCCTAAACCCGACTTTTAATATTTGGTCCGGTTCCGTCTCTGGTTCAATTGAAAAATATATTTGAGGTTCGATTCTGAGTTTGGGTTTGCTAATATGTTACAGTTTGGTTCTGGTTTTGGTTCGGTTCAGGTTAAATAAATAAATAAATAAACAAATAAATAAATAAATAAATAAATAAATAAATAAATAAATAAATAAATAAATAAATAAATAAATAAATAAATAAATAAATAAATAAATAAATAAATAAATAAATAAATAAATAAATAAATAAATAAATAAATAAATAAATAAATAAATAAATAAATAAATAAATAAATAAATAAATAAATAAATAAATAAATAAATAAATAAATAAATAAATAAATAAATAAATAAATAAATAAATAAATAAATAAATAAATAAATAAATAAATAAATAAATAAATAAATAAATAAATAAATAAATAAATAAATAAATAAATAAATAAATAAATAAATAAATAAATAAATAAATAAATGCAACTTTCAATATGACATTCCATTTAAAAAATGTAATACGTGACATTTTGATGTTCAATTGTTTTGCATTTTTCACTGTTAAATTTGTCCATTTAACCTTCTTTCTATATATCTTCAAATAAGAAAGTTAGCAATGGTGGCGCCGCTTACGGTAGACGGTACATGTAAAGTTAAAAACATTGTATCATATTATTTTATAATTGACACACAAAAAAAGGATTACATTGGGATCACGTATCGGGTAAGGGAATAAACTAATCCAAAACTAACAAACCACCCTAGTGCAGTGATGTCCCCAATGAACGTTACTTTAATTTGTTGTTGAATTGAAAACACCCGTTTACATTCGTTCAAATCGACAACGCCGGTAACCCTAACCCTCGGCTAACCTCTCACCCCACGGTGGCTGTTTTGCATTCAAACAAAATCTATAATTGAATTGTTTGACCCGGAGCAGTGGCAGTGCGTACGAGCGCCCAGCATCGGCACCGGCGCGCCAATTGCTGCTCTCTTTGCGTAATGACTGCAACACGTGTTCCTAACGCACAATAACGCTACCCGAGGGAAGAGAACAGCAAGAATGTTAAGCGGGAATTGTTAATGAATTTCTTACCCAGTAGGCATAATCATAGTTTGGCTTACCTGCAACACACAAATAAGATAATTAGTTTTATAATTCAAAACAACAACACAATAATCAAAATAGTGTGTAATGGAATAATGAGCGTTTCTGATGATCAGATATTTTTAATAAACAAATTTGTTATAGATTAATAGACAACAACTGTAACTATTATTATTAAACGAAATAATATTTTTACCGTGTTACAATTGTTTTAGTTCATTGTTTTATCTCAAGCCATAGTCATGCCTCATGGGCGTACACAGGGTGGGGCAAGGTGGGGCAGTTGCCCCCCCCCCTAAAGTTTCCATATAAAAAGTAAAATGGAAAATTTACTGTATATATGTATATAAAATAAAAGTATTATACATTTTATATTGCACATGTATCATACATACGTAAAATACTGTATAAAAATATAATATACGTGTATGAAATGATATAATATGATCAATACTAAATATTTTTAAACTGCTCAAAAGGAATAATACGTTTTATACAGTATGGAATGTATAATACATGTGTATTGTACAGATATTGGCATACATTTATTTCTTTCATTTACATAACACGAAGCGTGTGCGATAAGGATGGATACAATACGCTTGTCTTTCAAAAATTAATATTGTTTCGACTAAGTTAGGGCATTCCATTTTAAAACGATGCTCGTTGTTGACATTACTTTCGCTGTAACGCAAGTTTATTTATTAATTCAGATATATTACCTTGATTCAAAGCCGTACGAATAACTTTATTTTCTATCAGTGTCACTGATACTAACAGAGTGTCAGTATCATATTTTTCACATTTTTGGTTTCACATGTATTAGTACATTTCCGTTTTGAATTTTGAATGCTTTGAATAGGCGGAGCTAAAGTCCTAATTCATACAATTTGTTGATCGGACATCTTTAAAAAAATTACAGTACATTTTATAATAACCAAGAACATATACTTTTATACGTATAGAGGTAGAAGTGACACAAAGATTTTCTGAAAATCCACTACGGTTAATATTTTAGAAAGTTTAAATTCACTAAATATGATAATTTTTATTTGTCCTTTTTTAAATAAAATAATTATCTTTGGTATTTACTTTAAGTAAACCTTTACCTTTAACAAAAGCATTTTAAACATAATTTCTTCTTGCCCACCCCTGAAGAAATTCCTGCGTACGCCCATGTCATGGCTCACTATTCTCTTTTCGACTAGGTGTATAAAAAAGTGCCCGCCATTTTACTTTTTAATAATGTAACATATGGATTATTTTACATGATTGTAAAGCAAATTTGATATACTTTTCAAATTTGTAAAAAAATATAGTATGTTCCATTTGAAATTTCAAAGTTGATTTTAATTACAAATAAACCGGAAGTGGTATCATGAATGTATCCGTCACCAAGTAGCTTACATGTTGCTGTATAAATCATGTTATATGAAAGAAATTATTAACTAAAAAATATATAACACCCTATATATATATATATATATATATATATATATATATATATATATATATATATATATATATATATATATATAATATATATATATATATATATATATATATATATATATATATATATATATATATATATATATATATATAAAGAAGTATATGAGGGAAACAACATGATGAGTACATTGATTTTCATAATTTAGAAAAGTCGATTATTTTCAGTTTAAATTTATAATAGACAAAAGATTAAAGACTAACTCCCTTCATTAGTTCCAAATGAAACGGGAGTGCAATATTTCCATTTTTCAATTTGTGGCATCAGCATGAATAACTGCATAACATCTAGGTTAGCAGCAATACAGCATCAACATACTCCATCACTTATTATTTGCATATGCTGATACGCGTAACCTACATATCTCGTATCCATTTACCCTGTAATAACCCAGCAAAACCATCTAATTCTCGGTGGAATGTATACATCTGTGACCAACGGAACTACCAGCGCCACGACGTCAAGCGATGCTCAGCTGTTCGGCCACGCGATGCGCGCGCAGCGCACCCAAGTTTATTTAATTGACGCCTGTCTACCAGCGCATCTACTGAATTAATTAATTTACTGCCATGGAAGTCTGGGGAATCTGACGTGGGGGATGATATGCTAGCCCCAAGGAAAGAGGGTGATCTGGTTTGCAAGTTGCGAGGGGTAGGTTAGGTTAAGATAGAAATTTTTGCAATCAACTAGCTAGAAGTTTATAATCAGTCGTATTTGACAATGAGACTACCATTCTGATCGACTAATTATTTTAAGTGCGCAAAGAACTCCTGAAAAAAACTGATGTGGCAAACACAATACCGCCCGTTTAATTTAATTTTTAATCATGTAAATACTTAAAATTAAAAATGACTCCTGTAGTGCACTCTACGCCAGCAATAAGTGCTCGTGAGGTGAGACCTGGTAAACGCCCGCATGATTTAAATATGTCATCATCGTGTACAAAGCAGATTGGCAGACCCAGCAATAGGTAATATGCCGTGATGATATATTTATTTTATTTATGTATATACTTACCTATATTTATTACTGGCGTGGGGAGTGCAACACAGGTGTAAATTTTGTGCCATTTAAAATTCTAAAATATTTGGCGTCGGTCGGAATGGAACCCGGTTCCCCAGATTCGCGTGAAGTGACGCCTGGTAAACGCCCGTACGGTACAAATTTGTCTTCATTATTACTGACATCTGTGTACAAAGCAGATTGGCTCACCCAGTAATGGGTAATATGCCGTGATGATATATTATATATTTTTATTATCTTGCCTATATTCCTACATATTTACTTATGCTGGAAACTATTAAGTTCCTTTCCATATAATTACTGTTCCATTTACTATTTTCTTATTAAAATGTTACTATTATTATTTGAAATGATTAGTTTGTTGACAGTGACATATATCTGTCAGTTACCTACATTTGAGATCTGAACTGTGTAACCATGGAGTTTAAAGCGTAGGCTCCGGGATTAAAATTATAGATAATTTTAGAAATGTATCTATAAAATATATACAAAACAGTATTAACGCAAACCTGTAGAAAATTTTAAAAAACTTTAATTTTTATAATAACAAATCTTGGGAAAATAGCATTTAAAGGTATTTTTCGAATAAAAAGTATTTTGAGCTTCCAGTAAAGTGCCATTTTCAGTTATCTCATCCAATGACATGTTTCCATATAAGAATAAGGTAGATACAAGGTTTCAAAATTTTCTGAACGATAGTATTTGAGTTAGAGCGTAAAGAGGATCTACACATGCACACACATACACATAGACATCATCGTGAAAATGTTAAAATTGGATTGCAGGGTCCTTAAAACGTGGTCATTTACCAAAATCTCGATATGCGATTTTTAGCACGATCCCTATACCTCCCTTACCAAGTGTAGCGGGAGGTAAAAAATGGATGATTCTATTACAAAAGTTTACAAATAAGCCAAGACCTAAACTAAACGTAAATTTTGTAACGCTTAATAAAATATACTATTTTCGTTTACATCTTAATATTTCTCTGGTAAATTAATTACAAATTCTTGATCCGCTATCACCCGTTAGCCAATTAGCCACTTATCATCTCATTGCAATCAGTTATTCCATTTGGTGTGGACACAGCACAGCGCTGGCTGGTTGCACGACGCCGGACGACGGTGATTGTTTGCGACGCTGATGGTTAATTAAACAACACGATGCATAGCGCGACAACAGCGCCACAGCGATGCAGCTGCAGCCGTGTATAGGCGGCGGTGTAAATTGGTAACAAATGCAAATAATTGTAATTAGCGGAACATGTGCGGTTTCCAAGCAACCCTTTCTCTCCCATAAACAAAGTGATATAACATAATAATCCTTACATTAAGAGAAAGAATATAGAAATTTTTCTGGGGCAAAAATAAAATACCTACAGACCTATAAGTTCCATTTAACAAAAATTAATGGGACGTGGGCAACCTTGAACCCTAGAAGCTAGAAACCCTACTGTTTACCTACTAAATCATTGAAATTCTGGCCACCTCTATGTCTCATAAGTTTTGGCACAAATTTCAACAATTGTTTTGTGTTAAAAAAGTATTTATTAACAGTTTTGTATCACTAATAATTAACTGTTTCCTAAGCAACAAAATTATGAACTTTGTTGATATTTACAATCAATATGCTTTAATTAGGCATACACAATAAAGATACACTTGTATTATTGATTTATTGAAATGAAAAATTACATAAAACTATGATGAAACTGTCATACCTATATCAAAATCGGTAAAAACAAAAACTTGACATATCTACATCAACTATATATTTTTAAGTCAAATTATATTTCAACAAATATAACGTTTTTAATTATTTTCCAACAAACTTAAATTAAATAAAGAGAGCTGTATTCGTCCACAAGGCGAAACTTTTTGCGGGAGGTTAGGACATTTAGGGTTTGGACGACATTTACATTGATTTCTCTAAAATTTCTGAATTCCTGTATATTCTTCGTTCTCAATCTCCATCGTAAACTTTTCGAGATAAAATAGCCAAAAAAACGTTTTATGGGACGAACCTGGAGGAAGTTAGGGAGATTTTAGTTTCGCGGAAGAAATGGTACGTTTGGTCTGTTATCCAATTTTGAGTTTGTATTGTATAGTGACAGGACGCAAGTTGTGGTTAGAAGATAAAAAAGAAAAAAATAGAATTTTATACACGACGAGGAAATTAAATTATCGAGTCGCGAAAAATAATTCACTCGCGAGATCGCTCGTAAATTAAAGTTTCCGCTCGTCGATAAAATATAATTTTATCGTCTTGTATAAAAAATAACTATTTAAGTTCATAATTTTGTTACTTATAAAACAGTTAAAGTATTATAAAATTTTAATGAATGCTTTTTTACCTCTCGCTAAGAGAGGTATTGGATTCATGCTAAAAATCGCATATCCAGATTTTATTGAATAAGCACGTTTTAAGGTCCCTACAATCCGATTTTAACATTTTTACGATGATGTCTGTGTGTGTGTGTGTGTGTGTGTGTGGATGTGTGTGTGTGGGATGTTGGAATGACGGTTACTCAAAAACTATAAGACTTAAAATTTGTTTAACAACGTATTTCCAAATCGGACATTCATGGGAAGATCTGAAAAGGTTTTGGTAACAATTGGACAACCGGAAGTAGAAGATTCTTGAAAAAAAATCTTCTAAATATTATTTTTTGAAAATTTTTCTTGATAATATTAAAGAAAAATAAATTCTCTTTCTGATACATTTAAATATTTTTATACATATTTTATAGATTTAGAGATAAAAGGAATATAATATATAAAATAAACTGTTGTAATTAATTTTACAACCGAAAGGATGCCATGAAAAATAGTTGCAAATTTAAATTATTTGTAACTGACAGATAAATGTCAGTGTCAGAAATAATGAGTAATGAAAGAAAAATGTATTTGGAGAATCCCTTAATTCTTGATCTGTGACTATTATGGAGATGACAAGTCTAGGTTGAAGGACTTAAATTTGTTTCAAACATTATGGGACAATTACACCAGTACTGTAGACTAGAGTAACTTTGAATTGCGAAAAAGCTATCAAATTCCTCTCAAGTAAGTTGTAAATATTGACAAAATTACACATCGATATAAGAATAATCGGAGTGCAATCTATCCGTCACTTTATTAAAGGGAATTAAGGTTATTTAGATATAACAAGTATGAAAAAATAAAATGTAAAAGAAGATATGTAAGAATAGATGCACAATCCAGATATATACATTTTAGACCGCCCAAAATTAATGTTTTTACTAGAAGAATATGAAGAGAAAGTAAACAAGGTTGTTCGAATTGAAAATTGCTGTTACCAGCCTAATATTTATATATGGTAAACTCTACTTTGTAATTTATTGTAACATAATTTATGGTAAAATATCTTTATGTTGAGACATGCTATTATTGAATAATAAAGAAGTTTATACGTCATAGATTTATATGAATATATTATTTGTATTTATAAAAATATTCTTTGCTTTATGCATACAGCCAGGTAAAATATACGGCGAGAGGTTATGTGCTGGCCACATCAGATTTTTAGTATAAAAAAATATAGTTGAAATTTGTGCCAAAACTTATGAGACATACGTTATAAAAATTATATCTGCATTTAACCACATAGTTTGAAAACATTCAAAGAAACGTAAATATTTTTGTCATACTAATATAAAATCTGTTGTGGCCAGCACAATACCTCTCGCCACTTCCTTTTTTTGGTTACAGAAGTATAGGGCGCGAACAGTCATGTTACATTGTTTGTCTTAACAAGCAGATATGGAGGTCCGTGTCAGAATGACAATTAGTAATTATGTACATAGATGTCAAATGTCAGAATTTCAATATTTTCTTTATTCACATAGTTAATTTGTCACCAGGAGTGTGGAATTTACTTGTCGATGAAACTAAACCACATGGAATTGGAAAATCACTAAATTTGGCATGAGAAATTATGATATTTGACATCTATATACATAATTACTAGCTATCATTCTGACATGGGCCCCCATATCTGCTTGTCTAGGCCTCTACACCAAAAATTCTACTTATATCTATTCCTTATATTTAGATTTTTAAAATTTAAATTCATTCTATGAAGAAATTTTGTCCTACTCTTCTAATTTTTCGAGATGTTTCCAATTCATTGTCGGGAGTAACAGTATTTCCGAAGAGTATGTGTAATATACCTATAATATTAAATATTTAACTATTAATACATTAAGAAATAATATAATGTATGTACTTCCCAGAAAAAGTCTTCAGTAATGTCTCCGGATTTCTGACACTGACATTTATCTGTTAGTTACAAACAATTTAAATTTTCCATAGCATTCTTTTGGTTGTAAAATTTATTATAACAGATTATTTTATATATTATATTTCTTTAATCTCTAAATCTATCGAATATATAATAAAATATTTAAATGTATCAGATAGAGAATTTAATTTTCTTTAATATTACCAAGAAACTTTTTCAAAAAATAATATTTAGAAGATTTTTTTTCAAGAATCTTCTACTTCCGGTTGTCCAATTGTTACCAAAACCTTTTCAGATCTTTCCATGAATGTCCGATTGGGAAATATGTGGTTAAACATATATAAAAATACACACATACACACACACATACATTCATACACATACACACACAGACATCATCGTAAAAATGTTAAAATCGGATTGTAGGGACCTACAACGTGCTTATTCAATAAAATCTGGATATGGGATTTTTAGCATGAATCCAATACCTCTCTTAGCGAGAGGTAAAAAATGTTTTCCATATGTTGCTACCAAAATCAATCAAACTGTATAACTAGAAAAATAAATTTGAAACACAACTATTTCAAAACAGTAAACATCAAGTCTTGTATTGAATTACATTATTATTTTGAATTACATTTTCTTCCATGTTTGTTAGATACAAGAATCGACATTGTTTATAGAAAGCTACGAGTACGTTGATATATTTATACAGGTATGTTCCCTAATACAATCTAATACAACAGTATATTTTCTCCTACACAATAGAACCTCGTACTGCTTTTCCTCTAACGTTGCAAAGCTCACTATAGATGCACTGAGGGTCCCAGCTACTCCAGGCATAATCGGAATTCCCCAGGTTCGTACACACTATAAAGAGAACACCCTAGCATTGTGTATCGAGTATGTGTTACACTACACATACATGAATGCACCGCGTAATATCATAAAACAAGCCCCTGGTACAGTTATACCTGATATATGACTTTGACTTTGCAACGAGGAATAATTGGAAAATGATACTGCTGGAGGATTTAATGAACAATATCAGCAGGATTCTAATAGAGAATTGTTGAAATATCATTGGTTCTGATACGGCAACAAATATGATTGCGCTGTGCTGTACATCAAGGCTGAACCAAATAGTTAATAGACCACATAACTCTATGATCACATTTGGAAGAATTAGAAGTATGATTCGAAATAGTTTATCAGCAATACAACAAAGGCAAATATATGTATACCAAGAAAAAGATAACGTCCCATTATATATAAACGAGCGATATACATACTGAGAGTTTCTTTTACCTCCCGCTACACTTGGTAGGTAAGGGAGGTATAGGGATCGTGCTAAAAATCGCATATCGAGATTTTGGTAAATGACCACGTTAATGATGTCTGTGTGTGTGCGTGTGTGTGTGTTTGTGTGTGTGTTTGTGTGTGTGTCTGTGAATGTGCGTGTGCGCGTGTGCGTGTGCGTGCGCTTGCGTGTGTGTGTGTCCTCTTTACGCTCTAACTCAAATACTATCATTCAGAAAGTTTTGTAACCATGTATTTTTACCTTATTCTAATATAGAAAGAAGCCATTAGATTTTGGTGGCAATCGGATAACCAGAAATGGCAGTTTACTTGAAGCTCAAGATTTTCTTCAAAAAATACCTTTAAATGTAATTTTTTCGCAATTTGTTATTATAAAAATTAAAGATTATTCCATTTTCTACAGGCTTGCTTTAATACTTTTTCTATATATTTTATGGATAAATTTATAAAGTAATATAAAAAATATATCTCGGAGCTTATGCTTCAAACTTTAAACGCATCTCCATGATTACATGGTTCAGCTCAAATGTATGTAACTGACAGATAAATGTCTGCCAAAAAAAAAAATCATTTCAAATTAATAATAGTAACGTTTTAAAAGAAAAATTGTAAATAGAACAACAGTTTTATGGAAAGGCACACACTATTTCTAGCATTAGTAAATATGCAGGTATGTATTTAAATAAATAAATAAATATATTATCACGGCATATTATCCATTGCTGCGTGTGCTAATTTGAATTGTACACACATTTCGGTAATGATGATGACATATTTGTATTGTGCGGGCGTTTACCACAAGGGTTAATTTTATGCCATTTAAAATTCGAATTATTTGGCGTTGATCGGGATCGAATCGGATTCCCCAGATTCGCGACCAGACATCAGGCACGCGGCAACGAGACCCCATAGGTAAATGGCGGGAGGTATTGTGTTGGTCACATCAGATTTTTTAATCAGTGAACATGGGCGTATTCCATTATATAGTTACATTTAAAATGATTGACAGCAATGTATTATCGCGTTTTTTTAAACTGGACATAGGGAGTTGTCAAAGTCATTAAACCGTCATCTTTCAAAATGATGTACTTACACAATTGAAGAAAAAGTAAAAATCATAACATGGTGTAAATCCAGTATGAGCCCATGACAAGTTTTTAATTTATTTGCTGCTTCTTTTAACAAGCGACTCAGTCCATTAACAATTAGAAAAATCAAATTAATCAAATTGTCATTTTTTAATTTCAGAAATTCTTTTTATCGAAAGGATGTTTAATTGTATAATTTAATGTTTCTTATTATTAATTATTTTACTTATTCTGATTTTCTTTTAAAATGATGTCCATTGACCCATCCTGTGTTCTATAATTATTACAGATGTTTCTAATACTTGTTGGATTGGGTCGCTTATTAAAAGTAGCAGCAAATAAATCTGAAATATGGCTTAGACTCATATTGGACTTATACCATGCTATGATTGTACTTTTTCTTCAATTTTATAAGTACGAGGGTCATTCAATAAGTAAAGAGACAAATTCTATAATTTTAAAACTATTCAATGAATGTGTACAATCTTTTCAGGGGTGTTAGTTGGCAACCTTGGGATATGCTCTGATCAGCTGTTTCATTTTTTTATGTTAACATAATCTCAAATTTTTCAGTTCACCATGGCAAGTCCACTAGAAGATTGCACCTTAGAAGAGCAGCGCTCAGTCATTAGATTTTTAGTCGCAGAAGGTGTAAAACCAAGTGAAATAATTTCTAGAATGTTAATACAGTACGGTAAAAGTTGTATGAACCGTGCGAACTTTTACAAGTGGGTTGATCGGTTTAAAAGTGGCCGAACAAGTCTAGGTGATGAACCCCGATGTGGACGTCCATCTTTTGGGACTCACAGGGTCCAGTCTATTGCGATTTCCTTGAAAATCAGCGAACTATCAATAGCCAATACTACTCTGAGATGCTAGAACACAAAGTTAGACCAGCTATCAGGAGCAAATGCCGTGGACTCTTGTCAAAAGGAGTCATTCTTCAGCACGATAACGCCCGCCCTCATACAGCCCAGCTGACCCGTGATAAGCTTCAAGAATTGGGTTGGGAGGTCTTACCTCATCCTGCCTACAGTCCCGACTTCGCCCCATCTGTTTTTTACCTGTTTGGACCACTCAAAGACGCCCTACGTGGAAAAAGATTTGCTAACAATGAGGAAGTTAAGGAAGCGGTGCAAAAGTGGCTTCGGGGTAAATCGAAAGAATTCTTCGCCAAGGGAATTAGGAAGCTGTAAGAAAGATGGGACAAGTGCATAACTGTGGGGGGTGATTATGTTGAAAAATAGCCTTAATTTTGAAATATTGAAATAAACCGTTTTTGAGCTATAGCCATTTGTCTCTTTACTTATTGAATGACCCTCGTACATCATTTTGTTAATGACTGACAACTCCCTACGTCCAATTAAAAAAAAAATCTGTTGTGGCCGTCACAATACCTCTCAGCTCACCCTTTCCATTGTGGTATATAAGTTTGTATTTAATATTTCTTGTACACACAATTTTTTTACTGATTATAACTTTTATTATAATTATTAATCAATTTATTTGTCAAAATTTATTTGAAAAAGTTGACAACTAAAATTTGTCAAAAACAATTGTTTCATTGTTACTGCTACTAGATCAAATTATTATGAAAATACCTAAACGACTCGTTAATTTATGGTGGGGGGGGGGGGGGGGGTAAAAATGCTAAAAATATGAGATTTCGAAAAAAAGTTATTAAAAAATATTGTTGCTCTCGACGAGTTCTATCACTGGTTAAATTTAATGTACTTATTTCTGTTTCAACCTGTATATTGATATTTGATATACCGATTGATATTAATAACTTATTAATACTCAAAATACACATATTGTTGTATCGACGTACATGTATGTATAAGTTGATGCCGAACATATTATAGAATATATCTTTAAAAACCCGGAATACATACATCATTGTATCGAAATATATTTTTTCATGTCGTATAACTCATATCTTTATATTAAACAGACTCTGAAGACGTTTGGATATGTGAACAGCGCTAACTATTCGTAAAATTGGAAACAGTTTTGCTTTGCATTGTTTAGCATTAAATTTGACAGATTTTACCACATCAAATACAACTAGAACATAGTTCTGACATACCATAGGATGGAGAATGCTGGCTACATAATTAACCAATTTAAACGATCCACCTTTTGAGAGTGAATGCATGCGTTATGATGCTATATAACCCTTCATGATTAATTTACTAGAAATGCAAAAATGTAAAATGGCGGCTCATTCACGTTACTCGGTTATTATATTGCTTACCTTGTACAGGATTTCCGAAAATGGTTACTACAGGGTGTCTAAAAAAATGTACTTACACTTTAACTGTCGCTAACATGCTGCCTTTTTTGAATTGCAGGTGTAGTTAATTTATCACAGCATGACAGGAAATCAGCTTAGTTTTAAAGAGAGGAAGTTTGTCCTGAAATGTTATTCGAAGACGATACAGAAGGGAATTCGCAAAACCGCCACCAACGCACCGGACCATTGCTCGCATCAGAGACAAATTTGAAGCAGATGGAACCGTCCACAACGTCAACAAGAAACGTTCTTGACTACCACGGACATCCACAAGCCCTGGAAAGGAAGAGCAGGTGCAGGAAACACTTCTTCGATCACCACAGAAATCTCTTCGACAAACTGCTCGGGAAACCCACATCTCAAAAGATAGCGTCTATCGCATCATGAAGTGTCTGTAGTGGAAATGCTACATTCCAACACTAATCCATGCTCTCAACGAAGACGATCCTGATCGGAGAAATCAATTCTGTGAATGGTACCTGGCAAAATGTGCAGAAGATGCATGGTTTCCACGCACAAAATTGTGTGAAGCGACGAGGCATCCTTTAAATTAAATGGCTCCATTAACCGCCATAATTGCACGTACTGGGCTCCTCTAAATCCTCAAGTAACACTTGAACACCATGTAAACTTACCAGGAGTAACAGTGTGGTGTGGGTTATCCGTATTGGGCATCATAGGACCTTTTTTTAACGGAACTGTCACTGGTGAAAGTTACCTAAACTTGCTTCAGGAGTTTGTCGGTCCACAAATTTCAGAGATGTTTGGTGATGACAACGAGATTTACTTCAGCAAGATGGAGCACCTCCCCACTTCCATCGCGATGTGCGAGCTCACCTCGATGTAGCTTTTTCTGACACATGGATTGGACGAAGGGGTACCATTGAATACCCTGCGCGTTCCCCAGACCTCACGCCCATGGACTTCTTTTTGTGAGAATATCTCAAAAACAAAGTTTATCACACCAAACCAAGAACAATTGATGCATTGAAATTGGAAATTGAAATACAATGTTGCGATATTCCTAATGACCTGTTTCGTGACGTTTGCGAATCCCTTGATGCGCGTTATTAGCGTTGTCTGGACATTGATGGTCATCAATTTGAACATTTACGAACATAATTCCTTAATTATATTTGTCTTCTGTATTCGAAACCATTCCATTTCACTCTATGTTCAGAAATAAAGTTTTTCTCGTCATTCGAAGTGTGACTACATTTTTTTGAGACACCCTGTATTTAATTAGGACTATTTTAATTATTGTCATAGTTAAAAATTTATTTTCTTAAGCATCAAGCTTTAAAATATTCAACGGCATTGAACAACCAAACTATATTAGAAATTAGACAGAGCCCAATCAAAACCCAAGCAACCTTTTTCAGAAATCCTGTAAGAAATGTAAGTTCCTTTCTTTTTTTGTTTTTGTCTTCTTTCCGGTACAATTTTAAGAAGGAATTATCGCTGTTATTCAATCCAACAAAGAGGCAAGTAGAAACTTTGTTAGTAAATAAAGCATTCCTCGTTCCCGCAGAAAAGCTGAATTCCTGCGACCTGAGTCGTGAACCGTGGCTTCTGGAATACATTTGTCTCCGAAGCTGCATGGCGCTATGTTCCACCTCACTGCACCGATATAATTAAAATTCTAACAAATTAAATTAAAAACTTTATCCTTTACTTGTCTTCAGCAAACATGAATTAATTAAATCGTTATTGAAAAATGGACGACTACAAAGGATAAATTAAACGAAATAAACTAGAGAGAAATACTTCTGTGAATGCGAAAATAAATGTTTTATTTTACATGGAGTTCTAAACTTTGTATAGCGATAAATATTATAATTTACTGTTGTGGTGAGTAAAACTTTATTTTAATGTTTACAGGATTAAAATCGTTTACCACGTTTATTACGCTTGACTTGTTATAAAAAAAAATATTTGTAAAATAGAAAAATAACTACATGGGAAATGAATTATTTTTTTGGAAGCATGTACAACTTTTTCAATTTTTAAAACAACAATATGAAATAACAGTTACCTACCATATCAATTTTAAATACAAAATTATTATTATTTTCGAACCACAAATTTTATAAATAAAATTGAGCGTGGGGTAGAAAAACTGCCATTGTTTTACTTCCACAATTTAAAAAATAAAACATTTGATTTTATATTTGTAGGTGTATATGTACTAAGGCCATTTTGACTTGTACTCAATTCTGAAAAGTATAAAATATCTCATCGTTTATCTTTATATCCGCTAGATGGATTTTTTATCCACAAATTTATTTATTTCAATTCAATACTTATGTTGAACAGATACCGACTTGTAAAAACCAAGTTTGTTAGTGTATTTTGAACCGCCACAGAGAACAGTGTGTGTAGATGTGTGATTTATTTAACTTGTAAACTATATATCGGCCAATTTTCATTTTCGCAAAATTATATAATCGTTGTATTGTGTATTGTGTACATCATATACCCGTTACAAACCATAGAAAGTACGAGCTTCGAGGTCGAGAGCTTTCGTCCAAACGAAGTTAAAATTAACGCAATGGTGAGTACTTTTGTTGTTACGTACTTACATATAAATATATGGGTACCGTCTTCATATTAAAAGTATATAACTATTGTGATGTCTATAGGGCTGTGCGATCTTAGAAATTTGAAATCGATTTTCGATCTTTTGATAATATCGATTTGTCGCGATTGATTGATTCCATCGATCAATCGCAAAAAATCGATTTTATTTAATATGAAATCGAAATACTTCAACAAATCAATTTTATAAAAAAAATCGATTTTATGAAAGTATCAAAAGATTGATTTTAATAAAAGAACAAAAATTCGATTTTAATAAATAATCAAAATATCGATTTTAAAAAAGGTCGAAAGATCGATTTTATTAAATGAGCGATCTTTATTGATAAGAAAGTAGCTTTTTTATTTATAAATGATTAGGATCAGGAAGGAGCATAACAGTAACTATCACATATACATATTTATTAGTAGGTATTTGACTATTAGAAACAAAGGTTTAAATAAAAATAATAAAAGTATACTATAGATTAAATTTAATTTTTGTTTATTATTTGCGAATTATACATTTGACAAAGTACAACAGTGAATTTATCAAGCAGGGATCCGGAACGAAATGAAATGAACGCAAAAAAAATCCGGAACAGAAACGAAACGAAACGAAATTCTTAATCTTATTGCTGGAGCGACAACAATATAACCGAAATCAAATTTTCGGTCAATAACTTTATCATTTTGTTTCTAATACTCACCTTATTTTAAATTTATTTTTAAATGTGCCATGTCGGTAAAGATTTACCGAACGATATAAACAAAACTAAATTATTTTTATCGGAGTGAATCGAAACGAAACGACGAATGACTCACAGTCACAGTCACGGAAACGACTTGCATATCACGAATATCGATTTTTTCTACTACGCATGTGCACATCAAATTACGAAACACAATTCACGAATAACACCAAACACGCGTCAAACGCTAAATGCTGCTGATATCCAGAGATTTTTTCACCGATCTTTGAAGAAATCCACTCTTTAGATAAACCGATCCTTCAGAATCTAGAAGATCGATATCTTTTACACAGATCAATTTTCTGGAATCGAGAATTTTTTAATTGATCGATATTTTTGAAAAATTCGATTTTTCTATGATCGATCTGTTTGAAAAAAATCGATTTTTCAATTCACCGATCTTTAAAAAAGATCAATCCGATTTTTAAAAAAAGATCGATCAATTGATCTTTTTCGCAGCTCTAGAGACATTCACAATTACTATAGAATAGTGTCGGTCTGGCCCGGTCAACATGGGCAAATTACCGGTGGGTTAAATACTTTAGCAAATGAGGTCAACAAATTAATAGACTTTTTTTAATTAAAAAATTAAACTGTCTAAATACATACACACATAAGTGGATATTTTAATGTCGTGCTGCTGCAATTTCTAAAAATAAGAATATCTCTGTAATGAAATATTTTCGAGCATTTGTGCAAATGAATTTATTTTATTATTAAATGTTTATTCATGGTCTATGTTTGACGGGTAAATACTAGAAAAAAAATAGGACAAAATATTCAGTTTTATCAGTAGTGTACACATTGTCAATCTTATTGTGTTCAATAACTTTAATATTACACAGGTGACACTGAAAAACGGGCTACTCAAAAGATTTTTTTTATTTATAATTATTTCTTAATTTTCTTTATATATTTGTAAACTAGACTTCCGAACTGACATTAACTTTCATATTTCAAATAGGACATCTATACATATATGTATGTACTTTTTATATATTTGGAATCTAGGTAAAATTACGAATTCAACGATATGCTTAATTATTAACCTGGTAAGCCTTATCAGGTAGGCTGTGATAACAAATTACAAAATAACTTACTATTTAAACAATTAACTTAAATATTACTTAATATTATCTCAACTGTTTTCACAGCTTGCCTGATATCATGGCTCAGCAGGTTAATTATACATCATTTTCTCTTACGTTTTATGTAATTTATTACTACAATGAAAATCTGATGTGACTAACACAATACCTCCCGTCATTTAATTTTTATTAATTTAAAAATATATACCCATGGGGATCTCATGGCCGCGTGCCTGAGTGTCTCGTCGCGAATCCGGGGAACCGGATTCAATCCCTACCAACGCCAAATATTTCGAATTTTAAATGGCACGAAATTGACCACTGTGGTGCACTCTTCACGCCAGAAATGAGTGTCCGTGAGGCAACGCTTGGTTAACGCCCGCACGATACAAAATTTTATCATCATTACCATTATTATTATTTTTATACCTGTATATTTACTAATAGTGGAAATATTGTATATTAACTTTCGTTCCATATAACTATTGTTCTATTTACAATTTTCTTTTTAAAACGTTACTATTATCAATTTGTAATGATTTTTTTTGACAGTGGCATTTATCTGTCAGTTACATACATTTGAAATATGAACTGTGTAACTAAAAAATTGTGTTTATCTTTGAAACATACAATCCGGGATTTATAAAATTGATCATATTATTAATTTTTCTGTAAAATATATAGAAAAATTATTAATGCATGCCTGTAAAAAATTCAATAATCTTTAATTTTTATAATAACATAATCGCGAAAAAATGAGATTTAAAATTATTTTTGGAAGAAAAACTATTTTGAGCTAGTAAAGTGCGACTTTGGTTATCCAATTTATACCAAAATCTAATGACTTCTTTTCATATTAGAATAAGGTCGAAATACAAGGTTTCAAAATTTTGCGATTGATAGTATTTGAGTTAGAGTGTCCAGTAGACACACACACATACACACACACACACACACACACACACACACACACACACACACACACACACATACACACACCCACAGACATCATTGTGATAATGTTAAAATCGGATACTATGGACCTTGAAAAGTGGTTATTTATCAAAATGTAATTACCATGGTTTGTTAGCCCCTAAGCCTAGTTCACAAATATATATTAATTAGAAAATAATTATTGACAAAAAAGTTACTTTGTCTGGCCCGTTTTTCAGTGTCATCCTGTATATGGGCAATAATTTGAGTAGTTACTAGCGGTGGGAACCGGATCCGGATAGTTTCGGTTTCGGATCCAAAAATATCCGGATATCCGGATAATTAAATGTTCTACTATCCGGATCTCGGATTCAAATCTCAGTATCAGATTTTGGATCCGGATCTGAGTATCGGATTTTGGACCTGGGTCTGAGTATCGGATTTTGGATCCGGATCTGAGCATCGGATTTTAGATCCGACTCTGAGTATTGGAATTTCGAATGGATTCGAATATTCTCAGTAAAGTACCTGCCATTCAAATATTAGCATCCGGTCTCATCAAAAGCACATAATAAATTAATGAAATTCATGTCATATTAATATGTTTATATGTGTAATAAAAATAATACAAATTTGAATTTTATATTCACAAATTACTAAATATGACTTTGTGAAAGTATAAATTTCTTTTTACTTTACATTTGCACAAACTACCTGGCTATTTTAGAGGGGTATTATAATATGTATTACTGTTTGCTTAATAGTGTTTACAGACCGCTGTAAAGATATACAGGCCCACTTTAACAGTTTGAAATTTGAATTTGACCTCAATTCCAGATGTTATCCTTCACATTCAAAATGAAGAATCGGATCCAGAATTAAAATTTAGATCCGGATCCGTAAACGAAACATCGAATCCGGATTCAAGTTCAGATCCGGTTCCGAATCAGGACCTGGATCCAAATTCGAATTAAATTTTCGGATATCCGCTTCAATATCCAAACGTCGGATATCCGAGGATCCGGATATTTTTAAATCCGGGTTCTCGGATCCAAGTTTTGTCGGATTCTCGCAGCACCAGTAGTTACGGGTACATTGATCAAATCAGTAGTGGACCCATATTTTTGAACAGTAGTGTTTTAAAATTACTACTTTTAACTTAATTCAAACAATTCTGATCTATAAACTGTAGTATGTGAAGTCAACAATGTGAAACTTTAAAACGAACACAAGACGGCTATGTTTGAAATTTCATCAGAGTGCCATTACTTCTTTTTAGTTTGTTACATATTTCAAAAATGTTGTGTGTTAGTTTTCTCCCTGGGCTGATTATGGCGATAAATAATTCTGCGTTCTCTAATGAACATTTTTCATTAGAAGTTTGAGTGCAGCTGCAAACGGGCGCAAGGTGAAAGAACAAACTTTTCTAAATTTCCTCCCAGGTTGGTGGTCGATCACATTACCCCCCCCTCTTTTTTCTTTTACTCCCACCACTAGCGGTTGCCACGTCAGCTACTCGTATCGCGCTCAGTTCAGAATAGTTTTGTGTTAAATTACATTTGTTTGTTTCAATGGAAATTCTAGTTTCATTTTGGAGTGGGTTTTGTTATGACGTTGTCGTGTTTCTATCTGAGATTATATGCTGATTGTCACCGCAGCTCAGTGGTTTCTTGTTAACAAACTTCCAACTTTACATAAAAATAATGTAATTTCATTTATTTACACGTACGGCGTTACTGAGAGTTGTGTAATTGTAATTTCCTGCTAACTGAATTATATGTAGAGTAGAGAAACATTCACACCAGCCAACTCTCGAGTGGATTTATATATGACTTTTCGCGATGAAATGAAATTCCAATTTTAATGGAAACTTTATTTTATTACTATTCAGGAAACTAATATAACTAGTTATCTAAATAAATGTCAATTTTAGTTACTATATTGTATGTACAAGTAGTTGGAAGGCTATCATGGGCGTCCGCAGAGGGAGGCAAAATGGGGCTCAGCCCTATTTATAATTTTAAAGAAGGAAAAAAATAATGAATTTAATAAAAAATATTATAATTTTATATATATCGATTATGGTCAAAAGCCGAAAGAAATTGTTCAATACATTGATAATAATACTTGATTTTCTAAAGCCAAACGAACTCTCCCTTGCGAATTTAAAAATTCATTGATAGCTGCAGTGAAGTTATTTTTTGTAATTTATAACAGTGTCATCTAATGAAATGTATCTGTAACACTCCTCCCGACATTAAATTATTTTATTTTGGAAACATAAACGTGTTTATTGCATTCAAAAGAGGGCGCGATTTGTCTTTTATCGCCCGAGGGCCTATAAAGTTGCCAAGAAACATATATACAAACAAATCAAAATTGTGGTTTATGGATAAGTGTCAGACAACGTAATCAATTATTCATTTTTTCAACACCGCCACTCGAAAAACTTTTCATATTCATTCTTGTACGAACGAAATTAATATGTATTATTGTCACAAAATAATTTTAAATTAATGCAGTTTAATGTAAAAACAACCAATGTCCCCATTTCGTAAGTTATAAATTAATAATATAATTTCAATGTAAAATAAAATCGAAACTTCTAGTACCATCTTTTGTTCATTTCTGAATTAATTTAGGGTGAGTCTGGGAAGACGCCCTCCCCCAACCCCTTCAACTTTTTTATTATAAGTAATAGAAAAAAATGGCTCATATAAAAGTTTTATTATTTTAATTTTACTATTTGATGGCAGATGTAGATTTTTTTTATAAAGTCAGGTTTACAAGATACAACTATCAACTTTTATTTTTTAAATAACAACCTATAATTATTTTACTAAAATATAAACCGCCATTCTTTTCTCTTTTCAACTATGTATTAGTTTTTATTAATGTATTTTCGAGAAAAATAAATAATTGAGATATATTAGAAATAATTTTTATTCAAATTTTCTAGGTGGCTATGTGAAAAAAAAAATAGATTAATAAGTAAATAATAAGTAAGTAATATTAAATAACAAATAAATGTATACTTTGTTGATATTAACATTGTTACATTTTGTTTATTTTCACATAGCCACCTATAATATTCGAATAAAAATTATTTTTCATATATCTCAATTTTCTTATTTAACTCGAATTTTTGCAAATACATTAATAAAAACTAATACATCGTGATGAAAAGAGTAAAAAATGGCGGTTTATATTATAATAAAGTAATTATAGGTTGCTATTTAAAAAATAAAAGTTGATAGTCGTATCATGTAAACCTGACTTTATAAAAAAATATTTACATCTGCCATAAAACAGTATATTTAAAATAAAAAAAATTACTACATCCTTCAAACTAGTATGTCGCGAAAAATCAACGAAGGTGTAAAGGCCAATTCATAGTTAACTTGATAAACATTGTTGCCTTTTGAATTGAGTTTTAAATTACGGCACTGTAGTGTTAAAAACATTACAACATTCTTCTTTCTACTTTGTTGAAACAATACATAAATTAAATTAATTTTCCGTTTTATTTCAATCCTACTTTATAAATTTTCCTGCAGAAATTCGGTTGGAATATATAAAGAACAACTGTGACATTTATACTGAAAGAGAACAAGGGAACAAGGAGGGTTGGTTAGTTCTTTCCTGACTGCCATGGCGAGTATATCATAGTTCATTAGCGTGTCGCCATCTTGCGTGCGGAATATTAACGAGAAATGAGCCGAGGGAACGTTTCTCTTATTGCAAGGGATGGCTGGGTACAAGAGGAAAGGCACAGATTTCAGAATTAAGAAGAATTTACGGGGAATGCGGCTAAAACAAGAAAATTTGTACTGCAAATTACTCGTAAAATAATTATGCAGATGATCTTGATGATTTCAATTCCATGTACAATATTTGATTACTATTGCTAGTTCAACTATTGTACCTAAGTAATTATTTATGAATTGCTGACAAAAATACTCGGTTAAACCATTATCTTATGAACCAATTACTGTGGTTTATACAAGATACTCGGTCGAACGTTTCAGTTAAACCGATTAAACTGTTAGCCGGTTATAGCAACTAACTTGATAGTTTACAATTATGATTAGAAAATTTTGAAGTCTTGTATTTCTACTGTATACGAGGGCTGTTTGATAAGTCCGTGACTTTTTGAATTTCCCGCGCAGTAACTTTAAATACAACACTGCTCCCATCAACTGCCATCTATTAGTAGGCTACTGTAAAATTTTGAACTAGCTGCGCCATTTAGTTTATGTTTGACAGCTATTTATATTAGACAACTTCGTTAATTTCATTGAAAATGGAAAAAAGTGAATTTCGTGTATTGATTAAGCATTATTTTTTGCGTAAAAAAACCATCACCAAAACCAAGGAAAAGCTTGATAACTACTATGGGGACTCTGCTCCATCAATTTCAATGGTTAAGAAGTGGTTTACCGAGTTCCGTTGTGGTCGTACCAGCACAAGTGAAGCCGAACGTTCAGGTCGCCCAAAAGAAGTCGTCACGCCAGAAATCGTAGATAAAGTTCATGGAATTCACTGAACGGGTGCATCACGTTTTGCATGAATATTTGGACATGAGAAAGGTATCCGCGCGCTGGGTGCCGCGATTACTGACACTCGACCATAAGCGCGACCATTTCAAAGGAGTGTTTGGCGATGTTCAACCGTAATCCGAAAGAGTTTTTGCGTCGTTTTGTTACCGTAGACGAAACTTGGATCCATCACACCACACCAGAGACCAAGGAACAATCAAAACAATGGGTTCTTCGGGTGAACGTGCACCAAAGAAGGCCAAGGTGGGTCTTTCGGCCAACAAGGTTATAGCCACAGTTTTTTGGGATGCACACGGTGTCATTCACATCGATTACCTTGAAAAACGTAAAACGATCACTGGCGATTATTATTCCGAGCTTTTGGACCGATTTGATACTGATTTGAAGCAGAAACGTCCGCATTTAGCGAAGAAAAAAGTACTGTTCCATCAAGACAATGCACGGGTGTACACGTGTGTAGACGCCATGGGAAAAAAATCATAAATTGGGCTACGAACTGCTACCCCATCAAGCATATTCTCAAAATTTAGCTCCCTGCGACTATTTCCTGTTTCCAAACCTGAAGAAATGGCTGCGCGGTAAGAGATTTGGGTCGAATGAAGAGGTCATCACTGAAACAAACGCCTACTTTCAGAGCCTTAAGAAAAGCTATTTTTTGGAAGGAATAAAAAAATTGGAAAAACGTTGGACTAAATGTATCGAGCTAAAAGGAGATTATGTAGAGAAATAAAACGCTTATTTGTTGAAAAAAATATTTTTTATTCAAAAAGTCACGGACTTATCAAACAGCCCTCGTACTATTATGAAAAGATCCCACCGAGTATCCTATTGGACTAAAGCTGTAATTAGGTTTTCGTAAGAAAATATCTTTTTGCACGATCGGGTTTTTTAAATGATTACTGATGGGGTTTCCAAGGCAGTAAGCTTTATTTACAAATTACTGAGCGGTAAATAAGTAATAATATAATATAGCGGTAATAAGTAAATAAAAATAACGATCATAACACTTTCAAAATGACAACAAAAAATTTGTAATGTCAAAATAATTTTCAAATTTTAATTTAATTTCGTGTCAATCGTGCAAGAAACGTAATAAGCATTGCGGTCAGTAAGTACTCTTCTACCAGTATCGGATGTATGGTGTATTGGAATGTTCAGCCATAGCACATTTGTTTGCCATTTTATTCTTTGTTGATCTGCGATATTCACTCATTCGGATCTTCGAGAACAACACGGCAAACAAATGTGCTCTGGCTGAACATTCCAATACACTAAAACACACTTTTGATCAGGATAATTTCAAGATTTTGGAGAAAGAGCAGAATTACTCCAAACGTATGTTTCTTCAAATGTATACATATCAGGGATGATTGTGTAACCCGCCTTTATTAGGCTAATTAACATATAATATTTTAAGTAGGTTCTTGCCAGACTGGCGATACAAATTAGTAACTGCCCCAAGTATAATAAATAACAAATGTTTTAACGTTGCAACATTGCTTGTAGAAGAATTAGGGTTCGAATAATAACAAAGATTTATTATAAATAGGTTTGTTGACTAGTATAAATGATGAATGGATATATACAGTTGATGGACCCGACTGTATGGACGAATGATCTTCGTACTGGTCTCTCTCTTAATGGACCCCTCAATGGACTCTCACCGGACTCTCTCTAAATTTTCATCGTCCATACAGTTTTTTATATTACTGTAATGCTAAGCCAACAAACAATTGAGGTGTCACCTAATTACCAAATAAAGAAACAATATTATAATTGGTCCATATTGCTCATTCTGCAATATTAGTGTTTACTACCAAATTAAGAAACAATATTATAATTAAATTATTAAAAAATCTTTCAGAACTCATATTTTATTATACCTAAATGTTCAAATTTAAACCAAATATGAAAAATAATTCTACCAAAAAATTCCCTTAATGGGAATTGTTAAACATTTTTATAAAGAAATAATTTAATTAAAACCCTCAACAGAGAAAATAGTATAAAACACGTTACAGAAGGCAATTCAAGCACTCGTTTGTTCGCACACTCGCCGCTGCGCGCTCGTGAACGACTGGAAAATTGGAAGAATAGTTAAATGTAGAGAAACTTAATACATTTGACAGCATTGTTAAATATATATATTTATTTACTTGAATAAATAGTTGCAATACTTAATTTAGAAATACATGAGTAAATATTCTGAACTTCGAACTAATCATGCAACTAACAACTAACCAATTAGCCGTCTATCATAATGCAGCAATAGCAATATATTCTTTTGTGGAGTGACTAACAACTCCGAGTTGGCCTGAAAATCATAATATCAATCCTACTCGTAGTGTATAGAGTTTTCAATACATCGCTAGCAGATGTTAATTCATACTGGCATTCAGCAAACAGTTGGCAAGCAATAGTTGTGAACATTCCCACATTCGGTCGCCACCTGACAGGTCTGCCAACTTGCAAACTTGGGCCTGGCAGATTAACAACTCCCCTGCTTCAACCCCGCCCTATTGTGACAATGCCCTGCATACTTTACTAATTAATTTTGCCAATCAAACGAGGCTATGCGTAGCCGCAGGCTCAATCTCAAGATAATGTTCTCTAAAAAGGTTTTGCGCGTCGCAAACTTCCACGACTTATTTACAGTTTTTCCCCGCGTTGTTTATAAGCACATTAAGTGCGCTACGCTGCCGCAACTTCCAGGGATTTTTTATTTGTTCTGTTGACCAAATGGCGCGGCGCAACCCTTACAAGCGAGTGAAACTTGTATTAACAATACCATGCTTCCGAAATAATTGTTTACCAGCGAAATTTCATTAATTATCTAAGATAAATTAAACACCCTTACAAACAAAAGGAAGTTTGTTATGCCGTCAATATATAGCTAAAGGATTAAACGCACAGTAACGAACAAAACATATTTTTGTTTTTTGTGCTACAAAATTTACAGAATGGGGTCATCCATCAATAATATATTTATATCTAGTTTTTGTCCAAATTTAAAATTATTTGTAGTAAACGAGAAATATACTAATTGGACATCGGATAATTATGCATTTAGTAGTACTTTTTATCGTCCATCACCTATAGGTAAGGAAGGTATTGTCTTTGGTCAAAAAATTCGATGGTGAGTTTTTAATGATTAAGTACATTTTAGAGTCCCTACAATACGAATTTTCTGGTTTTACGATGATGTCTGTATAATAATACTGCTACAAGTGTGTGTGTGTGTATGTGTGTCAGTGTGTGTGTCTGTGCGTGTGTGTGTGTGTGTGTGTGAGAGAGAGAGAGAGAGACAAAAAAATCTCCTTCAATAACTCAATACTACAATTCCAAAAATTATAATTCTGTCATATTCCTCTTTCGTACGTCCATATGAAGAGTTGATTAGATTTTGATTATGATTGGTTAACCGGAAGTACCCTAATTTGATGATTTGAACAGAATTTCTTGAAAAAACGCTGTGAAATATCATTTTTTATCCTTTTATGTTATTATAAATAAAATAATATGTTATTCTCTATTCGATTTAATTATATTTATTTCTTCATATTCATTGAATTTAGAGATAAAGAATTATAAAGAAATATCTTGCAACCTAATGCTGCTAAAAACTGCACCATGGAAACAGAATATTCAAATATTTCTAATTGACAAATATCAGTGAATTTACGTAATATTTTTGTGAGATCATTTTACTGCAAATATAAAAAATAATGTAGAGTGGCAAAAACAAATCTCGTAAGGTAATATAACAGATTATAGACATAAGCCAATTCAGCAGATTATTATGTTATAAAATGCTGTACAGTAATTTGTTTGGAAGATGTCCGATCCAGGTCATCTACGAATTGTATAAATTCTGATTTTTGCTCCGCACATTATGATAAATTGAGTAGTGCCGTTTGCTTAGTTTTTATGAGGGTACATAAGATACTATTGTTATGTTTTATTATAAAAATATATATTACAGTAAAAGCACTCAAAACTCAAAAATAATTCAACTGGTAAGTTTATAAGCAAATGTAAAATCAAATATGTGAAAAATAAGATAATGACACAATGTCAGTGTCAGTGACAAAAAATAACGTTATTCGTACGGCTATGAATCAGGGTAATGTATCTGAATTAATAAATAAACTTATGTTACAGCGAAAGTATTATCAACAACGAGCATCGTTTTAAAGTGGAATATCCTAACTTAGTCGAAACAATATGATTTTTTGAAAGACAAACGTGTTACATCCATCTTTATCGCACACGTTTATAGCCTTTACAAAAGAAAGAGATAAATGTATGCCAATTTGTTAATTCGTTCATGATACAGATGACCTTGATCGGACATCTTTAATTTTTTTTTACTGTGTATGTTTTTATTTTCTACTTCTTATTTTATGAAACATACACTGTTCTTTTTAGGAGCAGTTCAGTTCAGTACGAGGTATGATCAGTTCATTTCTCCCGTAAAAAGAAAACGCTCATAGAATAGTTTGCAAAAAAAATCTGTGTGGAATTTGTACAAAATACGTAGAATTGACGGAAGGTACGTATCTATAGAAGGCGCGGTTTCCCGCGGCGCGGCGGAATGATAGTATTTTCTTATAGTTCCATTTACTTGTTCTGGTGCGTGTTGCATTAATACTCAATTGCAACAAAAAAAATAGAATTTAAGCTACTTTCTAAAAAAATCTGATGTGGCCAGCACAATACCTTCCGTCAATCCTGTGTATTATGTACAAATTCCATACATAAATTTTCTTGCAAAAGATTCTAAATTTTTGGTATTATGTGATCCCTTTCTCGGCAACTGAATTCCATACTCCTGATAACAAACAAACCACATGAAATAAGAAAATTATGAAATTTTGATTGAAAAATTATAACACTTGTCAGTTATGGACATAATTAATTGCTGTCATTTTGACACGGGTCAAAGTCATTTTACTGCACGCACCCCATACATAAATTTTCTTGAAAAAGATCCTATATTTCCAGTAAAGTTATTTCATTAACAAACTATGCAAATTGCACTTGACACTGACATCTTCTTCTTCTTCTTTAGTTTTTCCGATTCGTTAGGGGGTCGCTATTTTTTATTTTCTTCTTCCACTCATTTTTGTTTTGCGTGTCGTCCTCATTCAGTTCCTTTTCTCTCAAGTCTTCTACAATACAGTCTTTTCATCTTATATTTGGTCTTCCTATGTTTCTTCCACCTTCTATTAATATATTCATCTCTCCTCATGACATGTTCAAACCAATATGTAATCGTCTCTCTTATATCTAGAAACTTCTAACACTAGAGTTACTTCCCTTATTCTTTCATTGATTTCATTTTATTGATACTGACATCTGTCAATTTGAATTACCTGAATATATTAGCAGTTTCCATGGTTAAGTTAGCATAGCTGGCTGAATTATGAAATTTATATAAAATTTATTATCGTTATTCTTCTTTAACTCTATATCTGTTGAATATCAAATATAAAATGCAATCAAATCGTATAGACAATAATATATTCTTTAAGTTATAATAACATTTAACTGATTTTTTCAAGAAAAACTGTTAAAATCTTCAAATGAGGGTACTTCCGGTTGACCAATTATAACCAAAATCTAAACAGGTCTGCATATGGTTGTAAGGAAGAGGAATACGCAAGAATTGTAATTTAAGAATTCTAGTATTGGAGATATCGTGCACGAAACGGCGTCCACACACACACACACACACACACACACACACACGCACACACGAACACACACACACACACACACACACATACACACACACACACATACACACACATACAGACATCATCGTAAAAATAGTAAAATCGTATATTGTAAAGACCCTAAAATGTGCTTATTCAATGAAAACTCACCACCGAATTTTTTGACCAAAGACAATACCTTCCTTACCTAGAGGTGACGAAAGGTAAAAAATGCAAATTATAATTTTTGTATCAATATTGAAAAATTCGTTATTTCGTTTCGAAATAATATTGGCATTATCCTTATACTGTAAATTTTAGTTTATATAAATTAGGATCTTCGCCATTAGACATAGAATTTTACCGATTGCGGATATTAGTTCGACATTTCTTAAATTAGTTTGGTATCCTCTAACTGCTTGCTTTTCATTTTTAACATTTATTGCTTGATCCACTCACGATCTACATCTCATTAAATTCGCTGGTGGCACCTCAAAGGCCTGAGCGAGTAAGCGGTGTCATCTGCAGATTCTCATGCAGCAATCTCGCGCGCAAACATTCCTCCCGACAACTTCGCGATATTGTTGAGATTCTTAATTGGTTATGAACATTTTATGTGGCACACGACGTCGCTGCCAAGACGCGAGTAATTATTGAATAAGACGAAAATTTTAATGACATTTCATTTCAATTACGCTCTAAGATGAATCTGTTTTTGGCGGGATTTGGACTGCGGTCAATTAAAAATAACACTTTAATTAGTCATTTATACTTTAAGTTTTAATTAATTTCGACTTGTTTGTCTTACTGGATCAAGGCAATATTAAAGAGGATTATTTGGCAAATTGTGCCTAAATAAATACTTCAGCCTACTCCTTTATCTAAATCAAATCTTATAAGTGATTTCGTTGCTATATTTGATTAAATAACTACATAAATATCTTATACAGAATACAGCACAGACAACTTCAAATAGGGATTTAAAATGGGAAATTTGATTTTGCTTCAAAACTTTGAATTCAATTAATTTATGAAAAATTAATTAATATGAAACTGTGGGTATATGGCAAAAACTGATATATCATATTTTCTAATATGCATACATACATACATACAATCACGCGTGTCCCACTTAGTGGGTTCGCATAAACCCAAAAACAAAAATCTGATGTGGCCAGCACATAACCTCTCGCCGTATATTTTACCTGGCTATATGCATAAAGCAAAGAATATTTTTATAAATACAAATAATATATTCATATAAATCTATGACGTATAAACTTCTTTATTATTCAATAATAGCATGTCTCAACATAAAGATATTTTACCATAAATTATGTTACAATAAATTACAAAGTAGAGTTTACCATATATAAATATTAGGCTGGTAACAGCAATTTTCAATTCGAACAACCTTGTTTACTTTCTCTTCATATTCTTCTAGTAAAAACATTAATTTTGGGCGGTCTAAAATGTATATATGGATTGTGCATCTATTCTTACATATCTTCTTTTACATTTTATTTTTTCATACTTGTTATATCTAAATAACACTAATTCCCTTTAATAAAGTGACGGAAAGATTGCACTCCGATTATTCTTATATCGATGTGTAATTTTGTCAATATTTACAACTTACTTGAGAAGAATTTGATAGCTTTTTCGCAATTCAAAGTTACTCTAGTCTACAGTGCTGGTGTACATTGTCCCATAATGTTTGAAACAAATTTAAGTCCTTCAACCTAGACTTGTCATCTCCATAATAGTCACAGATTAAGAATTAAGGGATTCTCCAAATACATTTTTCTTTCATTACTCATTATTTCTGACGCTGACATTTATCTGTCAGTTACAAATAATTTAAATTTGCAACTATTTTTCATGGCATCCTTTCGGTTGTAAAATTAATTACAACATTATTTTATATATTATATTCCTTTTATCTCTAAATCTATAAAATATGTATAAAAATATTTAAATGTATCAGAAAGAGAATTTATTTTTCTTTAATATTATCAAGAAAAATTTTCAAAAAATAATATTTAGAAGATTTTTTTTCAAAAATCTTCTACTTCCGGTTGTCCAATTGTTACCAAAACCTTTTCAGATCTTCCCATAAATGTCCGATTGGGAAATACGTTGTTAAACAAATTTTAAGTCTTATAGTTTTTGAGTAACCGTCCTTCCAACATCCCACACACACACATCCACACACACACACACACACACACACACACACACACACACACACACACACAGACATCATCGTAAAAATGTTAAAATCGGATTGTAGGGACCTTAAAACGTGCTTATTCAATAAAATCTGGATATGCAATTTTTAGCATGAATCCAATACCTCTCTTAGCGAGAGGTAATAAGAACAACATCAACATCATACATCAAATCCTTACTCTAAAACATATTAAAGTGACCGATTTCGGTAGCGAAATACCGCATCCGGATCACAATAATAGTTAGGAAACAATCATCCTTCGCCACACATTCCTATCTAAGCAGACTTTCGCCTCGGCCACACTCATAATTGCATTCATGCATGCTCTTCTTCTCTTCTTACTTGGAAACTTTCTCTCTTTAACCACCCTACCAACCACATTCATCCACTTACACACTGGTCGGCCACGCAATCGAAAACCCTCAACTTCACCAAGATATATACGCTTAACAAGCCGTTCACTCGCCATTCTCCACATGCCCAAACCATCTCGACTGACTCACACCAACTCTCTTAATAACATTGTTTCTAACCATACATTCTTCATACACCAAATTATTCCGCACGCGATCCCGTCTTACATACCCACATACACCACGTAAATACCTCATTTCCACGGCAGTCACTCTCTTTTTATGCTTTCCCGTCCATGCCCAGCATTCGCTTCCATACATCAAAGCAGGCACTAGCACTCCATTATATACACTTAACCGAGCATCCCTTGATACGTTAACGTTTCGTGCGAACGTACCCAGAGCACCCATTACCTGCACTCACTCTCCTTTCTGTCCCTCTATCAATTCAACCATCCTTCGACATCATGCTACCCAAATATACAAACTCATTTACCTGCTCCAGTTTCATTTCATCTACCAACACATTGCACTCAGTCACCAATTTACTCCTTTCAAATACTAACACTTTGGATTTATCAACATTCAACACCAGATTCATACTTCTTCCAACTACATGTATTCTCTCTATTATTCTGCCGAGTTGCTATTCATTTTCTCCTACAACAACTACATCATCAGCATACGCTAACGCAGGCACTATACTTTCACCAATATGTACACCATCCATTTCACTCAAAGCCCTCCGCAATAACACATCCATATACAATTTAAACAACCACATATGTATGTCAGATTATCAACTTTAAGTTTGTAGACTTATAACATAAAACCTAATATTAATAGGTAATTAAATACCGTAAAATAAACAATAACATTTTATTTCCTATATAAAAGATTTTAAGTAGACACTTGGTACAAATCCTACAAGGAATAATAATGAGGGAATAATAATCATTATTTTCTTTTCTGAACCAATCAAAATGTTTTAATAAAATAAATATTACCTAGGTACACTCTGTATCACTGAGTTGATCTCCACGTAGGTGTTTCAGAGGGTTATATGCTATATCTCCGTCCAACCATCGGCAAAAAATGAAATAGAAAGGATATTGTAACCACGGTAACAAATGTTATTTTCAAATATTTGAGTTAATTGAATATTCATGTCATGTTATTCATGTAACTAAAATGAATTTCGTGCCGATAATTTGTGCTTCATTGTGTTTTGGTATTATATTGTGAATTTTGCTTTTGCAAAGACGGTGTTTCTAAGATTGCCGACAATTATTGCAACATTTTTGTTTTGAACAATAAAAAAAGGTATATTTAATTCATTATACTCATATCGTATTTATTAAAATGGTTTATTGCTAAATAACTACTTATACTTCGAATTTTAATGAATAATAAAATTGACACAATATAGGTTTTTGACATTACACCATTATTATTCAATTAATTTATTATTGCGAAATAAATATCACTTTTGATAAGTAATAATATTCAACATGTATAGTAAAATAAATTACCGTTTAAGCCTATTTTTTTAATCAATATGAAGTCTATTTTATGAATAAATTAAAAATGATTTGCGTTCAAAGCTGTTTTTATAATAATTATTGTTGTAATCCATTAATGCATTGTTGTAATAAATTATACTGTTCAAGTCTTGTTCAACTACAGAAAGAGTCGGACGTGTTTAATTGAGCTCCGTAGTAATTGTGTAAATTCATTAAATTAATACATAATATGATAGTGAAGTATAAGTGAGGTTAAGTGAAATACAGTAATGTGAAGTGAAAATGTATAATAATTAATAAAAATATATATAGAAATTATTAACGACTTGTCCGAAATAAGAAATTTAGATGAATATTATAGCAAATAAAATAGGACAAGATAGGATTCATATGCAGACGATAAATCGAAATTGGATAATAGAATAAAGGAACACTTTACCTTAACATAAAATGATTGAATAATCGTCGTTAAACTCAACTACATCATTGAAAACATTAAATTTAATATTGTAGGTACATTTTCTCTACAGTTAAGGACTTTTCGCTTTCTGATATTAATTTTCTTTCAGTTTTACTAATTGTGACAGCATCAACAATACGGAAAGAAATCAGCAATACTGCAAAGCCCGAGGAGTGCACCAAAATTTTAAGAAGGATTGATTACAATTATTCTAATTGAAAATTATGATATGTAATAATAAGGCTAAATTCTAGATTCACGAGAATCAAGAATTTTGCTTTGATGATTATATATAGTTGAAAAACCGTTAAAAACACAATATTCCATAAAAATTAGAGCACGGAAAGCTATATTTATATTGATTTTGGCATTTTGTTTGAAAAAAA
This sequence comes from Harpalus rufipes, assembly GCA_951394225.1. Lineage (NCBI taxonomy): Eukaryota > Metazoa > Arthropoda > Insecta > Coleoptera > Carabidae > Harpalus > Harpalus rufipes. The sequence continues at coordinate 40,675,477 of OX596283.1, forward strand.
AGTAAAATTACATGAAGTACATATATTTCTATATTTAATTAGATACATTTAAATACGTATAATACTGTTTCATATAATGTATATTTACAAAATTATGTTTTATTTCCTTTCTTCACCTTGTTTTTGTAATATTTTTAATTTATAATTTTGCGTTCATGTGTCAAAATATTGTCAATCATCTTGAACTTGGTGGATATTGAAGTTACAGACGAAAATTGTTATTTTTTTCGATTCAAAACCCTGTATTACCGACATTGTTACTTTTGCTGCATTATTTGTTGCCAAATTGAGTTCTGTGCGTTAGGTATGGTTATTGTCTATAATTTTTTATAAAATCGCATAAAAAAATAAGTAATATAACCACTTGGCTTTTGACAAATTGAGTTCTGTGCGTTAGGTTACATTAAAGTATTTTTTTTTAAATTGCAAGCGATCAAGTTTTTTCAAATAGTTTTTACAAAAACATATAATTTTACAAAGAAAACTACTGTTTTAGTAACACTGGTTTACTTTGAACAATGTTCGTGTTATTTGGTTTGGTAAAGATTTTAGGTTAAGTTTTATTTTTTAAAAACGTATATAAATAACAACTGCTGTACCCCATATTTATGTTTTAATGTGATATTTTATCAAAAGTGTACTGTGTCTTAAAAACAAGCATTTCTAGTGTTCATTTAGCAAAAAAAAAAAACACAACTACAATAGGTAAATTCTGACTTTGTTTTTACAAAAAAGTATATAAATACTTGCTTCCGTCCACTAATTTTATGTTTCCTTGTTAATTTTTAACTAAAAGGAAACAAAAATTGCATTTTAAGGAACTCGTCTTTCTATAATTTAGCCAATAATAATAAAAATAATAACTCTTAAAAAAATCTTCATTTGATAAGTTTATTCCTTCATCTGTGAAGATTGATGCCAAATGAATGATTTCATGTATGTTTTGATACGGCATATAATGAAAACACAAATGTGATTTCTTTTTTACAGAGGATCCAAGTACGTGTGAAACAGTAATTTTCAGATGAATGGGTATTTTTTACAGGGAAATATTATCACATTTTCGCTTTTGACAAACGTATCCTCTGTGTTATTTGCTTTGAGATTTATAAAATATTATGACAGGATTTGCATTGTAGGTGTTAAACGCAACAAACATATCTGAAATAAAGCCTCAAAGAGCAAAACGAGAGTTGTTTTATATTTACACATTACTTTGTTGTTGGGAACTAAAAACAAATGCATTTTGTGCTGAGGGCCACACTTCGGTTCGAACGTCCATATTCTGTTATATCATGAATAAGTTATTTTCATATGAATAACTTTTGTGTATTTACCACATCCAAACCAGGGTTGCTCCGATGAGCACATCCTAAATTCTGAATAATAATGCTAAAGAACTTGTAGACAACAAGCCCTCCATCATAATAATGTCCATACTGTTATAGGCAGTTTATAGAGAAGAATACAATAAACCAGAAGATATTTCCTACTTTTAAAAACCATTCAACACGGTTGACCTCACCATAATGTTTCCAAAACGTTTCAAATTTAAAAACACAATACCGTAGAATATGAAAACGCTTCTACAAACCTTAAATGCATTTTTCCAGGGCAGTAGAGTGAATTCGCCGATTCTGAGCCATCCACAACTATTGTGGATTGAGAAGAGAAAGGAACTTTTTATTATGTCATTTTTACTAACCTTGAATATGTATGCAAATATTAATAACAATATAAATTAATTCGATCCAATCTACGATTGTGGATGGCTCAGAACGGGCGAATTCTCTCTACTCCGGGCCTTGATATATGGCTCGATCCGGCACAAAAAAAATGTGCCGCACGGATTTTAAAAATCTTTTGTCAAAGATTATATATGAACATATAAATTGTACATTATGTTAAAAAAAAAAACATAACTCGGAGTAGACTATAAACAAACAAATATGTTGTGGCGATCACAATACATCTCGCCACTTCCGTTTTTGGTTACATAAGTATTGTATTTAATATTTCTTGTATACCTACACTTTACATCGAAAATTCTACTTATACCTATTCTTTATATCTAGATTTTTAAATTTTAATTTCATTATATGAAGGAATTTTGTCCTACTCCTCTAATTTCTTGAGATGTTTCCAATTCATTGTCGGGAATGACAGTATTTCTGGAGGGTCTATGCAATATACATATAATTTTAAATATTTAACTATTAATATAATAATATATGTATGTACTTCCCAGAAAAAGTCTTCAGTAATGTCTTTGGATTTCTGACACTGACTCACTGACATTTATCTGTCAGTTGCAAACATTTTAATATTTTAATTGGTTTCCATGACATTCTTAGGGCTGAAGAGCTGTGAGATTTATTTGAACAGATTATTTTAAATATTATATTCTTTTATCTCTAAATCAATAGAAGATATAATAAAATATTTAAATGTATCAGATAGAGAATTTTATCGTCTTTAATATTTGGAAGAACAAAAATTTTCAAAAAATATATTTAGAATTATTTTTTTTTAATCTGCTACTTCATGTTCATGTCCAATTGCCACCAAAACCTTTTCAACTCTTCCCATTATTGTTCCAGTGAGAAATATGCAGTTAAATAGATAGTAGGTCTTATAGTTTTTGAAAAATCGTTCTTCCAACATCCACACACACACACACACACACACACACACACACACACACACACACACACACACACACACACACACACACACACACACACACACACACACACACACACACACACACACACACACACACACACACACACACACACACACACATCCACAAACACAGACACACACACACACACATAATATATAGACATCATCGTAACAATGTTATAATCGGATTGTAGGTACCTTAAAACGTGCTTATTCATTGAAATCTGGATATGAGATTTTTTGCATGAATCCAATACCTCTCTTAGCGAGAGGTCAAAATGTATGTTTTAATTTGACACGAGGTATTGTCAATAATGTTATCTAAAGAATTCGAAGCTTTTCTTCTTTAATGTTATTTTAGAAATGAAAATAAATTAGAAAACGGCGAATAGTAATATATTGTTTCCTTCTTTACTAATATTTCTCCTTAAAATTACATTTCAAGATCAATTTTGACAGCTTGACTTTTGAATTAAATAATGATCAGACATACGTTTCTTTGTTTATAGCCTACTCCAAGTTAGGTTAGGTTTTTTAATAACACACTGTACTTTGCACACAAATATTTGAATATATTATTTCTACGCTGATGAAACATAGATTGTAATATTTATGAAAATTTATTTAATATTTAATTTTCTCTAATGGTCAGTTTTAACTTAAAATAATTCTCCAAATAGCTTATTCGGAGAATAAGAGAAAAATATCTCATCGGAACCACGTCACAAATGACGGTATTTGATGTTGGTGAAACCGGGCATAAATACATTGAACATGAAAAAAAATCCATATAGAGAATAAAATATACATATACATAATATTTAATATAATATAAAAAGTCAAAAAATAAAAGAATATAAATTGGTTAAATTGTTAATTCCCAAAATTGCGAAATGTTGACACTGATTGTTATTGCATTAACTCGTAAGCCACAGATAAATATGTTAAAAAATTGGTTAATGACTCCATTTTCTGTTGTAGCTAATCATATTCTCTCAAGAAATTTTTCTTTCATTTGGGATGTAAAATGAATATGTATCTATTTATAGTAACATTTTGCTTTGTTCCTATTGTATGAATAAATTTAGAGGAAATTCTAAATTCGTCTAGACGTCTGGAGAATTATTTTATACTTGTAGATTCTGTAACCTATACATATCTTCATGAATCGAAGGAAATATTACATTCATGTATTCTGATATGAAGGAATAGAGTTATAAGATATACGAGTATTAATATTTTCCACGTAATTATTAGTATGGGTTGTAACACGAGCTTTTGATGATTCATCAAAATTCGAAGTATAAATTTATTTAGCAATAATAAACAAATTGAATAAATACGATATAAGTATAATGGATGAAATATACCCTCTATTTATTGTCCAAAAGCAATTGTCGGCACTCTTAGAAACACCATCTTTACAATAACAAAATGAACAATGTAATACTAAGAATTAACAAAACTACTGATACACAACGAAACACAAATTATCGATGCCAAATTCACTTTAATAACATAATTGACAGAATGACGTGAATATGTAAATAATTCAAATATGAGTTAAAATCACCTGTACTGCAACTATGTTCGATTTTTAATAATTTCAGTGCAGATATTGACATATTTGCAGACACACTATTTAAATTCAAAACTTTCATATCGTTGCATAATATTCATTAATCCATCTTTGTTTTATAGGTGCTTATGTATATTGTAACAGAATAGAATAATTCTATTTCTCTTTGTATATATTGTTATTGCTAATGCTTACGCATGTATATTTTTGTACTCTCTGTTTATAATCTTCCTGTAATTTGGATTTTAATCCCGTTGGAATAATTTATTATAAATAAATAAATTTGATATTTGTTACCGCGGTTAAAATACCGTTTCTATTTCATTTTTTGCCGTTGGTTGGACGGAGATAGCCTATACCCTCTGGAACACCTACAATAATGAGATAGAAAATAAAAGTTTCACATGTGCCATGTGTGTACGAAAAAAATGCTAGATAAAAGTTTAGTAATCAGAAATTGATGACGTGGAGATCTACTCGAAGATATAAAGTGAATAGGTTGTTCGTATGAACCAATTGGTATTGGGATTGAAGGAAAAGGGATTACAAGCAAATCTGATACAATTTCGAGTACAATGCAATATATTAACTTAAATCTGTGCATGTTTATAATGAATTACTTTATTCCTAAACTAAAGTACTAGTTCATTTTACGATTATATCTAAGTTTTAAAAAATAATGTAGACTTTTAATTAGGTTCAACATATTTTAATTGAAGTCAATTTTAAATATAGGACGTTTCGGGTGCACACCCACCCATCATCAGCAATTAAATATTTTGTATGAACTTACATTATGACTAAAATTTAAAATTATGACAAAGGTCGCCATTTAAATGACAAAAAAAATCTGATGTGGCCAGCACATAACCTCTCGCCGTATATTTTACCTGGCTGTATGCATAAAGCAAAGAATATTTTTATAAAGACAAATAATATATTCATATAAATCTATGACGTATAAACTTCTTTGTTATTCAATAATAGCATGTCTCAGCATGAAGATATTTTACCATAAATTATGTTACAATAAATTACAAAGTAGAGTACTATATATAAATATTAGGCTGGTAACAGCAATTTTCAATTCGAACAACGTTGTTTACTTTCTCTTCATATTCTTCTAGTAAAAACATTAATTTTGGGCGGTCTAAAATGTATATATGGATTGTGCATCTATTCTTACATATCTTCTTTTACATTTTATTTTTTCATACATGTTATATCTAAATAACACTAATTCCCTTTAATAAAGTGACGGATAGATTGCACTCCGATTATTCTTATATCGATGTGTAATTTTGTCAATATTTACAACTTACTTGAGAAGAATTTGATAGCTTTTTCGCAATTCAAAGTTACTCTAGTCTATAGTACTGGTGTACATTGTCCCATAATGTTTGAAACAAATTTAAGTCCTTCAACCTAGACTTGTCATCTCCATAATAGTCACAGATCAAGAATTAAGGGATTCTCCAAATACATTTTTCTTTCATTACTCATTATTTCTGACACTGACATTTATCTGTCAGTTACAAATAATTTAAATTTGCAACTATTTTTCATGGCATCCTTTCGGTTGTAAAATTAATTACAACATTATTTTATATATTATATTCCTTTTATCTCTAAATTTATAAAATATGTATAAAAATATTTAAATGTATCAGAAAGAGAATTTATTTTTCTTTAATATTATCAAGAAAAATTTTCAAAAAATAATATTTGATGATTTTTTTTCAAGAATCTTCTACTTCCGGTTGTCCAATTGTTACCAAAACCTTTTCAGATCTTCCCATGAATGTCCGATTGGGAAATACGTTGTTAAACAAATTTTAAGTCTTATAGTTTTTGAGTAACCGTCCTTCCAACATCCCACACACACACATCCACACACACACACACACACACACACAGACATCATCGTAAAAATGTTAAAATCGGATTGTAGGGACCTTAAAACGTGCTTATTCAATAAAATCTGGATATGCGATTTTTAGCATGAATCCAATACCTCTCTTAGCGAGAGGTAAAAAGGTTATACAAATGGACAGCAACCATTTTTAGACAACTGCCAAAAGACAATGATGTAACTTCATACAAAATATTTAATTGCTGATGATGGATGGGTGTGCACCCGAAACTTCCTATATATAAAATTGACTCCAATTAAAATATGTTGAACCTAAAGGCCTACATTAATTTTTAAAACTTGTACAAACGGTTCCCAACATTCCAATGGGAAGGATTATTTCTAAGATTATATTTACCTAAGACCAAAAAGTATTGTAAGAAAATATAAATATCAGCAATAATTATAAACATAAAATGACATTAACACATCTAATATGTCAAACCTAAATTTCAGATATTTCACATATTTTTTTGCCCAAAATGAAACTCATACTTCTCGAAATTCGTACCGTTAACGTAAATATAGGATGAGCCATAAGAGTACCTTCACTAATTTCGTCTGAATTTAGGTTGCCAACGAGCCTGTAAAAATATTAAGTATCACTGCTTCCAAATCTCATATTCAAATTTCGTATAACTATCTCTTAACATACATACTGGTTAAAAAAATCAATGACGTGAAGCTCAAGTGTTCGTATGCGATGTATACATTAGATCAGTAATTTTTAATTTTCTACCAAATACTTTCAGAGTATGTTCTTTTCTCAATACGAAATCATTTTTAATTCTTATTGACTTGATTCTGTGTACATTTAATTTAATAAAAATTCCGTCGAAACCCAACAAATGTACTTCTTTGATATAAAATGGCAACCTTAATTAAAAAGAAAAATTGCAGTAAACAGCAATGTAAGTAATCGGATTTTGATATCGGGTCGAGCACGAGGTTTCTTCGCTGCATATTAAAAATGAAAAGCCACGCTTCGCTGCATCAAATTCTCTCCACTTCAGCGAATCGCCGGCAGTGCACTCATTCGTTTTGACTCGATTTGCTGGTTTTTAACGAAAGCGCATTACGCTGCCTTATTAAGCAGTGACGGAGGGAAGGAAGCCACAATAGAACAAAGACACCAAGTTGGAAACAATGTGTTAGAAACATTAACAAAACCAAAAAGCTAGAAACTTTAGAAAATAGTAACAACTAAGACGAGACAGAGACAAACAGAAAACAAGTTTTTGATTACAAAGATTTAGAAAATGATATTTAAATAATGGAAGAAACAGATTAATTGTTCGGAACAAAATGTCTATTTAACCAACTTCGTATCTCTTATAGTTCTCGAGATTCCCATGTTGGATAAATTATCCTTTTCACCCTGGACACAGCTTTAAAAATAGTTTGAATTCATAGAATTATATTTCATCTTATTACTAGAGCCCCGCAAATATGCAGATTGCATATTAAGTGCATGCTCACAAATAATTTTAAAAATCGAATAATGCATATGCAAAATAAAATAAGTGCATATTTTGCGAATTTTTGACAATTAATAATTTTAAATTATTTTGAAAGAAGAGATTATAATAAAATTTTATGGTCAGCAGGATGACTATCTAGGGTGCTATGTGAAATTTTTATTTATACTACCAGATATTTTTCACTTTTACCACGGAATTTTCCCATTTCCCGGTAATTTCTACCCCTATACTGCCCTGTTAAGCATAAAAGTCGGTCTACATATTAATCGACTTTTTGATTTTTACCTCTCGCTAAGAGAGGTATTGGAATCATGCTAAAAATCGTATATCCAGATTTTAGTGAATAAGCACGCTTTAAGGTCCCCAGAATCCGATAATAACATTTTTACGATGATGTTTGTGTGTGTGTGTGTGTGTGTGTGTGTGTGTGTGTGTGTGTGTGTGTGTGTGTGGATGTGTGTGTGTGTGTGTGTGTGTATGAGGTTGTTGGAGGTACGAATTCTCAAATTCTATAAGACTAAAGACCTGCGTAACTATGGATTCCTCAATCTAACAGTAATGGGAAGAGTTGAATAGATTCTGCTAACAATTGGACAACCGGAAGTAGTAGTATTTTAACAAAAATCTTCTAAATATTATTTTTTGAAAATTAATGTTTTTTTCAAATATTAAAAAACAAACTTCTCTATCAGACACATTTAAAAAAATCTGTTGTGGCCAGCACAATACCTTCCGTCATTCTCGTGTATAATGTATAAATTCCATAATTTTTCTTACAAAAGATTCTAAATATCCAGTAAAATTATTTCATAAACAAACTATTCAAATTGCACTTGACACTGGCATCTTCTTCTTCTTTAGCTTTTCCCATTCGTTAGGGGTCGCTATTTTTGCATGTCGTTCTCATTCAGTTCCTTTTCTCTCAAATCTTCCGCAATACAGTCCTTCCATCTTATCTTTGGCCTTCCTCTGTTTCTTTAACGTCCTATTACTAAACTATTCATTCTTGTTCCAATATAATTCTTCATTTCTCCTCATGACATGTTCAAACCAATGTAATCGTCTTTCTTGTATCTTTCTAAAAACTTGTAACACTAGAGTTATTTTTTACCGTATCTTTCCGTGTATTCCCCAATATCTACTTCAACATCCTCATATCTGCCACATTAATTTACTTTTTATTGATACTGACATCTGTCAATTTGAATTATATGAATATATTACTAGTTCCCAAGTTTGGCATAGCTGGCTGAATTATAAAATTTAATTTCTTTAAAATTCTTTAACTCTGTATCTATTGATAAGTATAAATTGTAATCAAATCGTATAGAGAATAATATATTCTTTAAGTTATAATAACGTTTAATGTCAATAAATCAAATTTAACTGTTAAATCTTCAAATGAGACTACTTCCGGTTGACCAATTATAACCAAAATCTAATCGGTTGTTCTTCTGGATGTAAACTTGAGGAATACGAAAAAATTATAATTTTTGGAATCGTGGTATTGAAGTTATGGAATCCGGAACTTTTGTCACACAGACACAGACACACAGACACACATACACACATACATACAGACATCATCGTAAAAATGGTAAAATCGTATTATATGGACCCTAAAACGTGCTTATTCAGTAAAAACTCATCATTGAATTTTTTGACCAAAGACAATACCTTCCTTACCTAAAGGTGACGGAAGGTAAAAATTATTATACTTTCTATAGATTTAAAGATATAGATATATAATCTATAAAATAAAAAATTGTAATGGTAACTAGTTGAGAAATTAAAATGTCAGTAATTGACAAATAAATGTCACTAATGTCAGTGTCAAAAATTCAGAGATAGTGCTGAAGGCTTTTTCTGGGAACGGTGTAATATTTGTTATTGTATTATTAATTACATATTTAAAATTATAGGTATATTACATGAACCCTTCAGAAATAACGCCAATCCCGTTAATGAATTGGAAAACCGCGAACATTTAGAAGAAATGGATAAACTTGCTCTTAGAATGAATTTGAAATTATAGACAATACGTAATTATAAAGATCAGGTGTAATTAGAATTTTGTGTGTGAAAAACCAATTTTCTCTTGTGTCACCGACTGTATATTTTCTTCATTCATTTTTACTGATAGGCAAAAGCTTTGTTTAGATAAAACAACACCTAGTCATTTATTTTTATAATTGAAGAATGATTTCCCAAAACGTGGTAAGTCATTGTTGTTGAATTTGCACGATATGATGTTTTTAGTTTAAACTTGAAATGAACCTAATAGTAGTTCTGAAAGTTTAGTACATACATTTCTCATTACTTAGGTCCGTTTAAATAAAATCATTATACCCATTCCCATTGAATAGAGTTTGAAAAGCTGAACAAAATAATATCAAAAAAATAAATTTCCTAAAAATATGACTTGTAATATTAAAATAGATTAAATTTCAGTAAAGGTTTTAAGAAAAAACAAATGTATTATATTAGTAATGTAGGTTTAATATATACTAATAATAACTAATCATATCGGCATAAGTGCATATATATATATAATTATATATATATATTCCGACCTATAATTTTTACGGATACAATTCTCCTTTTGGTGCCCCTGTGCGATATCCAAAACGCTTGTAATCAACAAAACACGTCCTCACACTTTTTCTTTCTGATAGATTCGCAATTTAGAGTCATTGCGTCGTACATCAGCGCAAGAGAACTCAATTAGAAACAAAGATATCTCCGAATGCAAATTAAAGCCTTAAATTTTCCCCTGTGCCTAGAAAATTTCATTATCGCATATAAAGTTGGCAAAGTTTCAGGTGTGGTGCGATGCTAGATCCACGTTAACATACGGTTGGGGCTTTGGGACGGTTGGTAATTCATAACGCGCGCCAGATGGCTAGATGGCAGCACATATTATGAGGTTGGGATCAGTGACCAACAGAATGATAATAGTTATTTTGTTTGTGACGTATGAATGACTCATGACTTGTATAAAGAATTTTCAGGAAGCAGTTTTTCCGCCATTTCAACTGTTTTCTTCGTGTTAGTTTTATTACGTTTTGTGTGTTTATAAGTTTTCTATTTCAATATATTTCCAAATATCATGAGCTTCTCACATCACAACCGGTAAGGTTCAAATTTTCAAGTAATATTTAAAAATTCATAATTCGCTCAAATTAAAGAACTCATTTTTTTTAGATTTATAATACATTATGTAAAAGTTTCGGAAAATAAAATAATGATAAAAAAATATTAGAAAACACTATTACAAACTTCCTATGAGAATAAAATATTTCAGTGTCATGAAGCTAGTTATCTTATTGTAAAGTAGAAAGATTTTTTCATTGAATACAGCAAAATAAAAAAATTAACGTTGTATGGGGTACTATACCAATTTTTTTTTCTGGAAGAACAGGAGGAACTATTCATTTTATTGCAAGCGCGACTTAAAACAATTACATATTACAATTTTTTTATTTTCGCATATCAAGCTGAAATATTTTTATATACAGGTGTTCATTTTATTTTGTCCACTATTGCTATCTCGAGAATTATAAGAGTCGGTTAGACTATTTTAATGAGTGTACATTTTTTTTTCAACCCATGATTTTCTAACTGTGGGGACCAACTTTGTTAATTTTAAATGGGAGCGTATTTTTTATTTATTTATTTTTTAGATAGAAAATTTTATTCTGAATTCATACGATAAGTGTGTCACGAATGGAAAAATGAATACATTTTTTTTTTACATAGAATAAGAGTGCCCTGACAGAAAGAAGTGAACAGGCGCGCGAGTCTCGCTTTTATAATCAGGGAACCAATTAACCCTAGAATACTGGACTATTTCAAACATACATGAATACTGGACAGTCGTAAATTTTACGATTTTTTTATTAAATTAAAATTAAGTAAATTTCTACATTACAAACATTAGCAAACATAATTCTAAATAAATTGTAATTTGAATACATATATTAACTTATTTTAATATAAACATTTTTACTCTGTTGCACACGTTGTACATATATTTCCACGGTTCAGCTTCACTTTCATCGCCACACATTATACGTTGTACTTCGGCCTCTATTTCTTTTTGTGTCAAGTATTTTCTAGCCATTTTCTTAGAAAAAACAATTAACGGTGTTAAAAATTCAAAAAGCATTAAAACAAAATTTCTTACTGTAAAAATTGATGAAAATGTGGTTACTTTCAAACTGTACGAAAATACTGGACATTCGTAAATTTTACGATGCGTCTTAATTTTTGCGTATTTAGCGAGGAGGTTAACAGTAACTAAACTCACCACCTGCTAGATCACCACTAAAAATAAAGGTACTGGAATGCGCGCTAAGATGCAACACTCGAAATGATCCGAAAAAAGACGAAGTATGTAGGGGGTCGTAAAATTTACGAATGTCCAGTATTCTAGGGTTAAATTGCTACGACATGATACGTCATCCTAATTAATAATTGAATTCAATCGCTTGTAGTATGCGAACTAATTAATATTAAACAAAATTCATTTCCTATTCCGCACTTACAAAGTGAATTTTGTACAATTGTTTTTATCAAAAACAGTGATACAATGAAAAATTTTGTACAAAGATTTATGGGGATTTTTTAAATTGTTAAGTTGATAACTTTGTCTAAGTGTCAAATAAATATTTTTCATTTTAGTTGTCATTACCTGTCATTACTCATGAAAAATTACTGAAATTAAATTTTTTATAGTAAAATATTTATATCAAACAATAAAACACTAATAAATATAAATTATAACTCTTACCTAACTTGTAAGTAACTGTGAAAATGTCAAAGTAAATTATTTTCCAAATGTTTATTGAAACTGTCAGTGTTATCAACCTTAATATTTTAATATTTCTTTCAATAATAATTTTAAAATAGGAGTAAATTAATGCGAAATAGGAAAAATAGTATGAAAAACACGTATTACAATGTCCATTTGTTATACTCGTACTTTGCGTAACTCGCCTACGGCTCGATTACGCAAACTGTACTCGTATTACAATAAGGATCATTGTAATACTTGTCTTTCAATATACTATTAACTAATAATCATAATTTTACATGTATTTCCGCATTCTTATTTAAGATAGTTACAATTTGACTATCGTATAGTACCCCATTGCCTATAACAGATTTTAAGTCTACGTATTCAGTAATAGTTAAACAATTTATTGTTAGCTAATTAAATAACAAGCATTAAACAGGGATAATTTATATAAATAAAAATAAATACAATTATAATAATAAATGACATACTTGCAAACATATAAATTAATCATTATTACGAGCATTATAAAAACACAAATACATCATTTACTCACATGCCTGCACAAATCCAAATCCATTGAAAATATTGCATTATCAAAATGTATAATCCAAAATCTGATTAAATTTTTAATTTTATTATAACCATAATTCATGTTAATTATTACATATTATTAATCAAAATTTTATATTTTTGATTGAGATTTTAAATCACAGAATGAGCAATAAAAATGAAGAGAATTATGAAATTGTAATGGAAATTATTACGTTAATATATTAAAACAATACAGTGAAAATTGAAAACAAAACGCAATTTATTATAAATAGAGAAATATATGAATAATTTATTAATTATTTATATTTGTTTACCTAATTAAATGACTGATTTAACAGTTACTGAATAATTGATACAGAATTTGCATGAATATTAATATATTTTGGATGTTTTATACCGATAGGCAATTTAGATAGCATGTCCGAGTACACACCTCTGAATATACAATTTTACAGGGGAAACAAATTAATAAAATTACAAATTTACATAGTCTTTGGTAGTAATTACAGTAAAAAAATTCCAATAAATATTGGATTTCAAGTTAAATAACATTGTAAAACCAAATAAATGTAACAAAAGGACTTACTCTCCTGTAAAATATCTCCTCGTTTATCATCATATCCGCTAGATGGATTTTTGTATCGAAAAATGTATTTATTTCAATTTATTTCGTATTGTTGAGCAGCTACGGACTTGTAAAAACCAAGTTTGTCAGTGTATTTTGAACTGCTACAGAGAACACTTGTAATTTACCACTGTATATCAACGTGAGTTTATGTGCGTGTGTGAAATATTTAACTGCTAAATTATATACCGGCTAATTTACATTACTAACAAAATTATATATTCGATGTGTGGTACATAGAATATACCCACTACAAACTACAGAAAGTACGAGCTACAATTCTGCTGAGAGCTTTCAATCCATTGGAATTAAATTCAGCGATACGGTAAGTACTCCCTTTCTAATATTATACATATACCTTCTTTTATATTAAGAAAATGAAACCAGTATGTTGCTTATATGTTCATAATTATTAGCAGACACTATGCATGAGATTCTGGTTACGCTGTTGGACTTGCACTTTAAGGGCCATATTGCACTATCAATTTCTGTGCAGTTTGAACTCTTGAATTTGTTGAGGTGTACGAATACTTTTGCTGCCCACTGTATGTCGTTTGTTCTGAATTCTTTAGTTTTATAAAATATCAATTTTAATAGTATTCGATGTAGAATATATTTCATTACAGACCAGGGTTTATGTATTTTACAGAAAGGCGAAACCTCGAGATAAGATTTTTGAGTTATTACGTGGTTATAACCTTCAATTTTATTAATATTGTTAACAGCTCCGTTAAAATTTGTTTTGCCTACTTTATTATAGTGATTTATAACAAATATTGCTGGAAGAGTGAATTGTAATTTCCCACCAACAAGATTTTCATTGCAGTTAAGAATGACGTATTTTCCAACCTCTAAACGGTTAGGAAACAACATATTTCCATATTGATTGTCTGAAAATTCATGAATAGGCAACTTATTTTACTTTTTATAAGTGACTTGATTTTCAAAATTTTTGTTTGCTCTCACCCACTGTGATTTTAATTTAAATACTATACAGATGTTCATTTTTAAGTGGCTATGGCTACCATTGCGATCTCGAGAACTATAAGAGATACGAAGTTGGTTAAATTAGCAAAATCTCTATTTTACATGGGTATTTCAATGATAAACGGAAAAAAAATTTTAACCAGTGGTTTTCAATGATAAACTGAAAAAAAAAAATTCAACCAGTGGTTCTCACAATATGAATAGCATTTTTTTTTATTTTAAATAAAAACATATACTTTTTATTTGCTCATTCAATACAGCTCTTTATTCTGAATCCAACGATATATAATTTTCATAATCATACATCACAAAATTTTCGAAAAAAAAAATTTGAATCAATTCCCCCAAAATATGATATTAATAAGAGTGCCATGAATGAAAAAAGTGAATTTCGAACGAATCATCAATTTCGTCTGATGTGAATTGATCCATTTTTATTAAAAATGATTAGAAGAGAACAATTTGACATTTAACAGAAGTAGCAATAAACAAAGTATTCACTTTTTTTAGTCTTAGCACTCTTAAGTAATATCATATTTGGGGGAATTAATTAATTTTTTCTTTCGAAAATTTTGTTATGTAAGTGTATGAAAATTGTATATCGTTGGATTCAGAATAAAGAACTCTATTGAATGAGCAAATAAACAGTATATGTTTCTATTTAAAATAAAAAGTTGGTATCCATATTTTGAGAACCACTGGTTGATTTTTTTTTCGTTTATCATTGAAATACGTATATAAAATAGAGATTCTTTGCTAATTTAACCAACTTCGTATCTCTTATAGTTCTCGAGATCGCAATGATAGTCACTTAAAAATTAACAGCCTGTATATTCCCCGTTAAATGAGTATGGACTGATTATCAACTTTTTCCCTTCTCCACATCCTGTCTTTTGCCCTGCGATGGTGCCACTTCTTCATAACTTAGCATTTTCAACATGGCTAGTGAATTGGCAACAGTGTCCATAGTTATTTGATGGCAACTATAATACGAATTCGAATTGGGTTGTGAAATATATATTCTTTTCACGACTTTCTTCTCCCGAAATAGTGAGGAAAATGTGTTTTTCCTCTCTAGAGAGGACAATATAGAAGTATCACCAACATGAATGGTATTTACAAAAAAAAATATTGTAAAAATTATAAATAATTCCTCATTTTATTGAAAATCCTTATTTTAGTGATTTACATATTTTTCTTTTTCTAGATTAAATCACAATTTGACAACTTAATTTAGATTTAAGATTGGTTCATTCGCAACAATGTTACACCGCCTTGTGTCTGATAACCTAACTTTTGACATGTTAGTTGTGTGGTAAAGTGTAAATATAAATTATAAATAATAATAATAATATATATATATATATATATATATATATATATATATATATATATATATATATTGATTCAAATAAATAAAATATTACCCTTATTCTACTAATCATGTCAATATAAACTATTTTGATTCCAATAAACAAAATATTACCCTTATCATACTAATCTTTTCTTAAAGTGTATTTAAGGTTCGAGCAAATCGTTTTTAAAAACGTGTCGTGAAATTTTTTTTGTGTCTAACACGAGAAGAAAGCGTTTTTTTCACTCTCGCTCGAATTGCCTCATTCGTTACGCTCATGAAACAAACTTCGAGCTCGAGTGGGAAAAAGAAGCGCTTTTCTCTCTAGTTTGACAAATAACTATTGTATTGCCTATTCTTGATCTCTCTGGCGGGATGAGATAAAATGGGCGGAATACTATGCCACTTAATGGAATATTTAAATTATATTGCCCGAAATTAAATGCTAGAAATCAATATTCAATATATTAACCAACATTGCTACCACCACTAAAATGATAATTACACTCATGGTAATATAATCAGTATTGTAATAAATTTCATTAAGCCACGGGCCGAAATTAACAATTCATTTTTACACTTGTACTCGTATTTATGAATTTATCGGTAATTATATATCCAATATCCCTTTTTGTTGTGGGTAAAAATTAATTGTCACCGATTTATCATTTAATTAATATGTATTGCGTGATTGCAGAAATATGTAATTTTGTTTAAAAACATATTTAGTTAACTGGAGTATTTCAATTTAACATAATTATTACATTTATTGTTTATATATGTGCGCAAATTATTATTATATTACGAGTATTTTGTTGAATAAATAAAAACGAAAAATTTGGAAAATCGTTATTTATGATATAAACGTTAAAAGCGACATTTTAATATGTGAGGAGGAAGACAACGCGAAGCGGAGAGATTTATTACAACAGACTATTATATACCTTATATTTCTTTATTTCTAAATCTATAAAAGATATAATAAAATATTTATATGTATCTAATATAGAGAATTTACTCTTCTTTAATACAAGCAAGAACAAAAATTTTCAAAAAATAATATTTAGAAGATTTTTTTAAGAATCTGCTACTTTCGGTTGTCCAATTATTACCAAAACCTTGTCAGCTCTTCCCAGTAACGTCCGATTGAGAAATACGTACAGTAAATTTTTTGAAAGATGTCCGATCAAGGGCACCTCTATCACGAACGAATTAACAAATAGGCATACATTTATCTCTTTCTTTTTTGCAAAGGCTGTAAGCCTGTGTGATAAAGATGGATATAACACGCTTGTCTTTCAAAAATTCATATTTTTTCGACTCAGTTAGGACATTCCATTTATAAACGATGCTCGTTGTTGATAATACTTTCGCTGTAACGTAAGTTTATTTATTAATTCAGATACATTACCTGGATTCATAGCCGTACGTATAACGTTATATTCTGTCAGAGTCACTGATACTGACATTGTGTCAGTATCTTATTTTTAACATATTTGGTTTTACATTTGCTTATAAACTTACTAGTTGACTTATTTTTGAATTTTGAATGTTTTTCCTGTAATATATATTTTTATAATAATAAAATAACAGTAGTATCTTACGTACCCTCATAAAAACTAAGCAAACAACACTACTGAATTTGTCATGATGGGCGGAGCAAAAATCTGAATTCATACAATTCGTAGACAACCTTGATCGGACATCTTTCAAAAATTTTACTGTAGTTAAACAGATATTAAGTTTTATAGTTTTTGAGATATCGTCTTCCATCTGGCCCACATACACACATACACACACACACACACACACACACACACACACACACACACACACACCACCATACACACAGCCAGACATCATCGTAAAAATATTAAAATCGGATTGTAGGGACCTTAAAACGTGCTTAATCATTAAAATCTGTATATGCGATTTTTAGCATGAATCCAATACCTCTTAGCGAGAGGTAAAAATATATTATATTATTAGATAATAGATTCACAAGATTCAAACAACTCCCAAGATAAATATGTAATGACATTTTGTAAATAAAATGTCACTTCATAAAGGTGAATATATAAACAATAAAAAGAAAATCAAAGTCCCGAGATTGATACGAGCAAAGTGACGCTTAATAAAGTTTTTCTAAAGTTGAACTCGTGCAAAGGTACTAATATATAAGTGTCACTTATTTTTAAGCGCTACTTGCTTAAATATAACTTGTATAGTGCAACGGTGTAAACGGCCATAAGTGTGTATAGATTGCTGTTAATTTGAAGACCAGAATTAGGAGACAGTTTAGTCATCTAAGATAAAAATAAATATGTGGGTCTTGCGTTTGATTAAAAATAAGTATTATGGTAACAACATCCCCTATTTAAACTTCCAAGTTTTAATGTCCTACGAAAAATGAACCCAGGACCTCAGAATTGCTACTCCATTGTAAGGACAATAGACAAATCTGAGAGGAGAGCTTTATGCCATTATGGTATGTGAAGGGAGTTTGTTGTCTTTGTGTTATAATAATATCGCTCGGTTTGGAAATGACGATAGCTGCGAAGTTTGAATTCCCAGTGGACATAATTTGGGCTTGGAGTGTACCCGATATCTCGCTTGAATTACAAGCGGATGGCGACAGTCCGGTCGCCAAGCTAATTGTGATTGTTTTAATGGCACATTAGAGCAAAGCTGTATTGCCATAATGCACTTGCCGCGAGTTCACACAATTATTGCAGAGTTACATGTACCCAACTTCAAATGTATTATCCCAAAACCATAATTGCAGTTGCTGAATCTTTTATATGTGCGAACATAGCAGCGGCAGCGGATCCTCCTGACAGAGAAAGATGGCTGCGCATGTTTGCTAACTACACGCCACGGCACATTTGCAATATCGGTTTTATAGGTTGACCATTAATTATTACAAATGAGCGTGTACGGACTACAAACGTTCATTGTCATTTTCTTCCTATTCATGCAAGGTACAATGTCTGGAATTGTGATTTCTATGCACAACAAGATTTATGGGATTGCATGATTGCTTTATTTAACGTATTATCCGCAAATACTAGCATAACAAATTGCCAAATTGCGATAATAATATGGGGTTAAATTTTGATCCTTTTGTTGATTTAAACCAAATAAAAAAATTCAAATACGTTTCCTACCGTAGAAATATATTTATACTAGGTATCAAATATATAAATTACTTTTTATTTACCTCTACAGAGTTTGCTATCAATTTTCCTTTTTTTTTTTCGTTTTTTTTAACACGTTAAATCTGTACATAAAAATATTAGACCCGTATTATGTATTTTCGCCGAAAAAATTCTAATACGCCAGAAAAAAAAAAATCTGTTGTGGCCAGCACAATACCCTCCGTCAATCCTGTGTATAATGTATAAAGTACGTATTTCCCAATCGGACATTCATGGGAAGATCTGAAAAGGTTTTGGTAACAATTGGACAACC
Source organism: Harpalus rufipes (assembly GCA_951394225.1). NCBI lineage: Eukaryota > Metazoa > Arthropoda > Insecta > Coleoptera > Carabidae > Harpalus > Harpalus rufipes. The sequence continues at coordinate 40,694,924 of OX596283.1, forward strand.
GGAAGTAGAAGATTATTGAAAAAAAATCTTCTGAATATTAAATTTTGATTTTTTTTCTTGGTAATATTAAAGAAAATTAAATTCTCTATCTGATACATTTAAATAATTTATTATATATTCTATAGATTTAAAGATAAAAGAAATACAATATATAAAATAATATGTTGTAATAAATTTTACAGCCGAAAGAGTGCCATAGAAAATAATTGAAAATTTAAAATGTTTGGAACTGACAGATAAATGTCAGCGTCAGAAATCCGAAGACATTACTGAAGACTTTTTCTGGCAAGTACATACATTATATTATTTCTTAATGTATTAATAGTTAAGTATTTAATATTATATGTATATTACACATATACCCTTCAGAAATACTGTTACTCTCGACAATGAATTGGAAACATCTCGAAAAATTAGAAGAATAGGACAAAAATTCTTCATAGCATGATTTTAAATTTGAAAATTCTAAATATAAAGAATAGATATAAGTAGAAAAGGAGAAATTTAAATGTATGTAATTGACAGATAAATGTCACTAATGTCAGTGTCAAAAATTCAGAGATAGTACTGCAGGATTTTTCTGAGAACGATATTTAATATTTCTAATTGTATTTTAATTATATATTTAAAATATAGGTATATTACATGAACCCTTCAGAAATACCGCCAATCCCGTTAATGAATTGGAAAAACGAACATTTAGAAAAAATGGAGAAAATTTGCTCATAGAATGAATTCAAAATTATTGAAAATACGTAAATATAAAGGTTAGGTGTTATATTATGTTTTGAATGAAAAATTATGATACTTGACACCTATGTACATTATTACTAGCTGTCATTCTGACACGGGCTCCCATATTTGCTTGCCAAGGCCAACAAAGTCACATAACTTCTCGCGCCCTATGCAACATACAATGAAAATGGCGAGAGGTATTCTGCTGGCCACAACAATTTTTTTTTCATTTGGATATAAAATTAAAATCTACGTTATAATATATAGTAGAATATTTCTTCTTTTAACTGAATAAATATTAACAAAAGAGAACTGAAATATCTGAAGGATTATTGATCTGCTGAAGTATCAATTTTTGCTTGTAAATTATTTATGCAAATATTTAATTAAATGCAGATCTTGCATAGTTGCTTGTGGTTTGTGGTTGCAAATATAGCAGCAATGACCGTCAGCAACCCCATTATAGCCTATGACAAGATACAAAACAATATTTTTTGCACAACAGAAAATCCAATAAAGCCCAAAACGATTCGAACGATAAAACGGCCGTCAAAACAACAACAATAATTCAATCAAATTGCAGTATAAAAATAAAATTATTCATCGACCAGTAGAATAAAATGTAAATGTGTTTCTCTTTTAACTGTGAGCGTAAGCCTCGCTATTGAATCCATAAATTTCATTGTGTGAAATGTGGCGAAAACAAAAGAAATTTTACGAGATAAAAGTGGCAAAATATGGGGGCACATTACAATATGACAAGATACTACGCCGTGGGTGATACATCGTTGGAGCTCCGCTAAAAGTTATCTTTTAAAAAGTTAATGTGCCTCATATGAAGAACAGTGAGGAGAACTTACTTCTGCTCGAGATTTAGGGGTGAATGAAATTTGAATTTCAAAAATTATGAAGCGCAGACTGCGATGCCTTTTGCCGTTTGCTGCTCGCTGTTACTGTGTCGTCCCACGACGTCTCAGACTCATACGTGCTTCTATGCTTCTTCTTATCCACTGCTGCATTTGCATTTCAATTTAGATATTATATTTCTAATTTAAATTTTAAATGTATTACTTAAAATACTTGAAAGAAAAATAAATAATTGCTGACCCAAATATTGCAATTTATTGGCAGTTTACTCAACGCTGTCAGTACGAAGGGTATTAAGAGAATATACGATTTCTCTATTCTAATTTAATTGCTACATGCTAGAATCAGTGCATATATTCTAATGAAATGAATTTTCTTTGCAATTGAGATATTCACATGAAACCGAGTATTTTTTTTTTATTTTAAGGAAGAATTCTATATAACTTCAAAATGAAATTCTTTGGTTTCCTATTTATGCATAGAAAAGTTTATATTATTGAAACCTTTTAGAAGTATCACAGCCTTGTTATTTCGATGCATAGGCATCATAGACGCCGACTTTTCTATAACCCAGGGGGGGGTTCAATACAAATAAAATTAATTAAATATTGAAAGAAGCTTTCAGAACTCATAATATAATAAAATTAATTAATGTGTTCATATATTTATTTTATTTTATGAAATTTATATCTTATTAATCATATTTACAGAAAAAATAAATAAAATACATTTTAGTTTAAGTATCTACTAGTCTTATGTCTTTTTACATTATTTTAAACATGTTACGCCTAATTGTTTTTAAAGTTATTTTAAATTGTATTTATATCGGGCTCATTTTTTCGCATTACAATTATTAAGTATAGCAACATGATTGAACCTGTCTTGTAAAACTAAAATGAAAATTGTGGATTTACTGGCTATCTATCGATTAAGTTACAAATGAAACTAGACCAATGATGCAATTAATGCAAATGCCATGATTGAAATATTTTTGAATTAATGAGATTGAAGCAAAAGCGTTAAAAAAAATGTATAGGGGCAGGGGGCCCAAAACATAGTTTTCGACCCTTCTATATTTTGTCAGAAGGGGCCAGCGCCCCCTTTGCCCCCCCTATAGTCGGCGCCTATGATAGGCATACTTTTTTACATTCCGTCACCTTTAGGTAAGGAAGGTATTATCTTTGGTCAAAAAATTCAATGATGAGTTTTTAGTGTATAAGCATGTTTTAGGGTCCCTATAATACGATTTTACCATTTTTACGATGATGTCTGTATGTATGTGTGTCTGTGTGTCTGTGTGTATGTGACAAAAGTTCCGGATCCCATAACTTCAATACCACGATTCCAAAAATTATAATTTTTTTCGTATTCCTCAAGTTTACATCCAAGAACAAGTGATTAGATTTTGGTTATAATTGGTGAACCGGAAGTACCCTCATTTGAAGATTTAACAGTTAAATTTGATTTATTGACATTTAACGTTATTATAACTTAAAGAATATATTATTGTCTATACGATTTGATTACATTTTATACTTCATATTCAATAGATACAGAGTTAAAGAATTTTAAAGAAATTAAATTTTATAATTCAGCCAGCTATGCTAAACATGGAAACTATTAATCATATAATTCAAATTGACAGATGTCAGTATAAATAAAAAGGAAATTAATGTGGCAGAGATGAGGATGTTGAAGTAGATGTTGGAGAAGACACGGAAAGATAGGTAAGGAAATAACTCTAGTGTTACAAGTTTCTAGAAAGATACAAGCGAGATGATTACATTGGTTTGAAAATGTCATGAGGAGAAATGAAGAATATATTGGAAGAATGAATAGCTTAGTAATAGAAGGTTGAAGAAATAAAGGAAGACCAAAGATAAGATGGAAGGACTGTATTGTGGAAGACTTGAGAGAAAAGGAACTGAATGAGAACGACACGTAAAACAGAAATGAGTGGAAGAAGAAAATAAAAAATAGCGACCCCTAACGAATGGGGAAAGCTAAAGAAGAAGATGTTAGTGTCAAGTGCAATTTGCATAGTTTGTTTATGAAATAATTTTACTGGAAATTTAGAATGTTTTGCAAGAAAATTTATGTATGGAATTTATACATAATACACAGGATTGACGGAAGGTATTGTGCTGGCCACAACTGTTTTTTTTAAATATTCTATTTAATGGCAGATATAGATATTTTTTATAAAGTCAGATTTACAAGATACAAGTATCAACTATCTATATATAATTCACCCCATAAAGTTTTAGGGATAGATAATAATTGAAAAAAATAGTTTTTATATGTCACAGAATCTCGTGTTCACGCTGTATAACCATCTATAATGTCTATTGATTTTCAAACATCTGGACCAGGCTTGCTTCCGTGATTTCCGAATAAACAAGTTTTCAATCTTACATTAATTAATAAATTTGTAATATGATTAATTGAATCAATCGTTGACACTAGGCGAAACATTTTATCTCCTTCTTCGTCTTTATGCATTGTCTCCTTTTTGTTAATTCCTGCTTTGTTTAAACGAAAATAATTTTCTTCGTCCCATCTTTCAACTTGACTAATTTCATTACTGAACTAGATTACACTTATCATAAAATATGACACCATTAAGATTAATGTCTTTATAAATAATAAATGATAGTTTTATGTCAAACGCTAAACGACGTGGTTTTGTTTTGCGTAAAAAGTTGTAATTAAAATTTGCTTCGTGCTGCAGTTAGTTATTTAGCATCAGGGAGACTGAACACATTAGTTTCATTGTTCTCAATTTTTCAGTTTCATTCTCTTGTTAACTTTGCATGTAATGAGATTTTTTATGCAGAATAATTTTACATAATTAAATAAAGTAATAAATAGTTTCCTTTCCATATACAGAAATAATCACTTTACTTTGGTATTTTATTTATTAACTGTAAAACAATTCCAAATTTTGTCTCGTGAAATTAAATAATTAGTTTTACACCTTTCGAATCAAAATTGTTAGCCGTTATTTCGCAATTTTCCAGGTTATTTTTTCTCCTATATCATAAATAATATGAAGGCAGCAAAAGGAATTCACCTAAGCCACATATCACAACATTCTTCAACAGGAATTTCGAACATAATTCATAAATTCTTTCACAAGTCGATGACCGATTTTTTCTGTTGTTTATCGGTGTTTAGATTTCATTCTTACTTCATCTTCAACTGAAAAATGCTAAGCGTTTTTGCAAAGTTGGATTAGATACTTTTTCCTAAAATATAAGTTTCATCAGTGGCGGCTTGTCATGGTAGGCAGGTGAGGCAGTGCCTCACGAGAAAAGAAATAAAGCAGCAAGTAAAGTAGTATGTAAATTAAATTTTAACTTGTTCCGTTAATGCTTGTCTTTATAAATATCAAAAGAATAATTTAAGCCACGACCATAACTAATATGTAATGCAGTTCATCTAATTTACACCCTATAAAGTGCTTCTCGAAATGAATAGTATAACTGCCTAATGTTTTTGATAAAGCATTCATTCCGGTAAGAAATATGTGCGCTAGACAAAGAGCTGTTTGGGCACTGCTTCAAATGCTAAATGCAATGAATGCGTAAAGGATAAAAGATAGTCGCTTTACCTTCCACGCGGAGCTATACACCATACATGAATACAATCAACGCCACGTACTGATAAATTTTGGTTCACGACATTGCTACATATTTTTGCAAGCAAGATTAAATAATATTAGCTACAAATTACATTCGACAATAAACAAACATAACATAACCTATCTTGTCTAGCATTTTTATTATAATAGGCTCTGGTTTGCGACTGATACGTATTGTAGTAAATATTTAATTCTTCTTTTATTTTTTTCGTTGGTTTTATAGTTTATCCACGTAGTATTTTTGTAATTTGATTTTAGTAGAAAACAAAAAACAAATAATAGCTTCGACTTCAACTTTAAAAGAATCCATTTAATCAACTGTCTTATGAAGATAAACTATTTGTCAAAGAATTTCCTAAAATGTTCTGTGATCTGGCAATTTATTTTTGTACATTAAAGGGGAAAACATGCATTTGCACATCCCTTGAAAAAATGTAACTTTCAATTATAAGGCATTTGACCTTGAACTGATAATTCATTAAAAAATTTAATAATTATGTTAATTTTAAATGAAAATGCAAGTATTTAGCATCAATTAAATTATTTAAATTATTTCCAGAAAATATAAAAATTTATATGAGGACATATTTCTGGAATTTGGCGTAGATTGGATGTTAATAAATATTCGAAATTTTAACCATAAAGCATTATTTATTCATCGGTTTTGTAAGAATAAATGCTGTACGACTGAGATTTCGTGTATTTGTTGATGCTTAATCTACACCTAAGTCGAAATATATACCCAAATAAAAATTTATACATAGTTTAATGGTATAATCCTTGGGTAATTTTAAGTCGAAGATACATTATACACATGAAGATGTGGCGTCCAAATTTCCAATAATTGAGATTTTTGTGCCATCTGTTTGCTATTACAGTACTTATATATTGTTATTGTGTGTGTGTCTCTACCAAATTTATTTCTACAATCAACTTATAATCATTCCAGTTAAAATTTACAATGAATGAATTCCTTATCCTATATTTCCGTGTCTTCCCTAACATCTGTCTCAACATCCTCATCTCTGCCATATTCATTTTCTTTTCATTGACACTGACATCTGTCAGTTAGAATTTTCTTAATATAGTAGCTGTTTCCATGGTTATAGCATAGCTGGCTGATTTATAAAATTTAATTTCTTTATATTCTTTTATACTATATCCATTGAATATGAAATACAAAATGCAATCAATTCGTATAGATAAGATTACTCTTTAATATTTATAATAACATTAAATGTCAAAAAATAATATTTAACAGCGTTTTTTCAAGAAAACAATTAAAATCTTCCACTGAGGGTACTTCCGGTTGACTAATTATAAGCAAAATCTAATCAAGTCTAATCTAATATGGAAGTAAGGAAGAGGAATACGTAAAAATTGAAATTTTTGGAATCCTAGTATTGGAAATATCGCGGCCGAAATTATAGTCACACACACACACACAGACATTATAGTAAAAATAGTAAAATCGTATTGTAGAGATCCTGAAACGTGCTTATTCACTGAAAACTTACCACCGATTTTTTTGACCAAAGACAATACCTTCCTCACCTAGAGGTGACGGAAGATGAAAATGACCATAATAAAATTCTAATAAAAAGTAGTTGACGTATTAATTTCCTTGGCCATAGATGTTGTACTTAATTAAAACAAAAAAAAAACGTTGTAAATTTAAAAGTGACAGGAGAACAAGCAACGAACTAATCCTCTGTCGCAAACCGAAGCCCGAGTCGCAAGCCGCTTGCGGGAAATCGGTTCTGGGTTCGGAAATCGCGATCTGCGTGGGCCTGTCGACTTAAGCCTGATCACAGACAACAAAAGACCATCTGATCTTGTTCAACATGAGCGGAATCTCCTCTCTGCTTTTGTTGTCGGCTTGTCTGCTGCCAGCGATTGGATCAGAGGCAGCGGGAAAGAATCCTGCTATTTTCATATTGATAAAAATATTATGCGCAGTTCACAACACGGAGGAGGAGGAAACTTCGAGGCCTTCAAATTGATTTTCAGAAGCCAATATAGAAATTTATCACTTCATAACACATAACATAATAGTACAATTATTACATTTATGTAATATAGATGGCATTATTGATACAGTATTTGTAGTCGGTTCTTGGTGGAACATATTTATAAATAAGCCAATATCCCCTTCTCAATTGTAATCCAACCTATTTAAATCACACAAAATTGTTCTCTTGTATAGTCTGATGATGACTGAAAAATCGAAACGACGTTACTTTTGTGAATAAAAAAATTGTGGAAAGTCAAGAATTCTCTTTTATTTATATTATTTATAGATGGCATTGTAAAACCATTTAAAATATAAGCTTTAGTAATTTCCTAATTATGTTTAAAATATTTGTGGTTGACCATTTAATATATTTAATTTTTTTTAAATGCTTTTTATTATACAATATCTGCAAAAATGATTGGTCAAACATTTATGTTGAAGAGGAAAAGAATACAATAGTCTTCCTTCACGTTTATTTATTTTGAAAAGTACTACCGGTTTCGAACCTTAATAGGTTCATCATCAGGTACCGACCTACAAAGAATAATACAATTTGTTTAATACAATATTAACAACAATACAATTAATGTATAATTATAAAAAATAAATTACTTACATTAAACAAAAGTAAAGAAGTTCAGAAATACATAGGGAAAACTTCCATAAATTTAAAATCAGAGTCTTGAAGAACGCCCATCATAAAACAGTTAATAGGGCAGCATAAGCAGGAGTGGTGGTAAGATTTTGTTGCTATTTTCGTTGAGAGATGTCTCTGCAGATTCTAATTTTAAAATTTCAATTTGTTCAAGATAAGTTATTTTGTTCTTGAAACGCTAGTAATTCTTCCTTAGTTCCTGTCCACAAACAAAGAATATCGTCTACATAATGATACCAGAAAATAATATTATGTGAGTATGGGGTTAATTTGTCATACCTTACTCTCTCGAATTCCTTCATGAGATCTCAGCTAGCGTAGGTGAAAGTGGTGAACCCATTGCCAAGCCGTCTATCTGGCGATAATGTTTATCATTAAATTTGAAAAAGTTTTGTTTCGGTTTATGTATCCTCTTTAGTAAATGTCTTTTACATTATATTTGAATTTTGATGCCCAAAGTAGTAGATTGACATACCCAGTAATAGGTAACTAACCGTGAAGATAGATATATGTATTTAATTATTTTCTTTTTACTTCAACAACAATGTCTCGTTCATGACTCTTAGATCGCATCTGGTCATCTGGTCGCCTGTCAATTCTAAATTTACTACGTTTTTGGAGTTTTAATTAACTTGTTCGCGTTCACCCGTTTTTCAGCGGCTGTTTTTACTTCTGGTGATTTTTCTCCGCTTCTTGCAATGTTTGTGACTGTACTAAAAGTAGTTATGGTCATTGCTGGTTTAATTAAAATTTTCTTGCTTATTTCGCTAATTAACTTTTCGTATTTGTGTTAGGTTTCTCGGTTAAATGAAGTATAAACAAATAAAGACATGGAAAACTATTTTCCTTATATAGTGTTCCAGTGTGATAACTCTTCATGAATTTGTGGAATTAATAACTGTTACCACAAAACATGAAAATTATGGGTACTCATTTTATGAAGTATATACGAAAAATATTCATATATTTCCTCTGTTATAAACAAGTTGAAAATTATTGCTGCAGTTTCGAGAATATTTCTCTACAATTTAATATGTTTACTAGAGTAGAAACATCGTAAACAATTTTACATTTCTAGATACTTCTTATATTGTATCAAGTGCGTATTATGTAGTACTCGTATTTACAAATTTTTAATTTACTTTCAGTTGAATTTTTTTAATATAATTGCGAGAAAAGAAAGGTAAACAAATATTTAACTACTTTCATTTAAATATTCATATTAATAAAAAGTTTGAGAAAAGCACAAAGCCTCCCGTCAATTTCATTTCACAAGCTTTAATTTAACTTCACTTGTTTGCCAGGGTCAAATTTAGTAATTAAATTTTGACTGTTTTTTTCCAACGACGAAATATAACTAGACAAAACGTTATTTGGTTTATTTTGATTTCGGCTGGCCAGACAGAGACAACTAGAGATAGAGATATGTTTATAGGGCTTTCCTGTAAGCATCGTTATGACATAACGTATCGTTAAAACGTTATATTGTTATAATAATAACGAAAATCGTTTAATATGCTTATTCTATACACGTTCATTATGACATTATGCATTGTTATATCGTTATTATAACGATAATCGTGAAAATGTTATTCTGTAAATAATTATTTAATCCTACATAACGAAAAAAGATAACGATAACGTTATTTTTAACGACTGGAAAAATCATTCGTTACATGAAGGTTTTGTCAATAATACAGTATTTTTATTCGTGTCAAAATAAAATTGCTGTTATGTTGAATAGTGATCTTAAAAACCCCTTATATTATAGTTTTTTGCAAGGTAATATTCAAATAATTTAATAAGTTTTAATTCCTAGCACCTAGCACAAACTCCCCAATTTGTCTACAGATGCTAGTAGTAGCTCTAGCATAGGTCATAACAACAATAACAACAAGAAGAAAGAGTCTGACATCTGACTCCCACCAGAACTATTCTAACCTAAAAGTTTTTTGAGTGATATTAAATTATTTTAGATATTTCATTTAAAATTATAATATGTTTTAGGAAATAAAGCTCGTAACTTGATTCCAAGGTTGTTATTTTTTGAAATGTATTACAGAATACGGATACGAAAATAACGATTATCGTTAAATAGTTATAACGATTTTCATAATAACGATTTCGTTATGATAACGATTCGTTAAGCGAAAAATGCATAACTAAGGAGAGGAACTATATAGAAAAATAATTATAAAGTGTGATTTCTGCCTAAATGTAAAATAAATTTTCTTTTGCAAAAGGCTCGTTTATATTTGAATGACCCTCGTAATTCGGGAAGTAAACAATTCATATAAAAAAATCTAGTTTTGAAACTATTTCATTCCAGAAATCATCTTCGTTTCTATGTTTGTTAGCGAACAACCAAATTGTGGAGCATGATTTGATATTTTATAAAGTTTTTGTAACATATATGTAGCTTAAATTTACAATTTTTCTACCGCTCATCTCAAATTTAAAATCACTATTTGATGTTTGTATATTCATTGCGGCTACATTTTCCTGCAAAATTAAGTATGTATGTATATACTGCCGAATATATGGCGGAAGAAATTAATAAAAACAAAAAACTAGTTCATTATCTACATATGTTTTGCAGTCTTCGCCTTCATTGTAATTTCGAATACTCAAAAGTATTGCATTCTGCACTACTTTCCTCAACCATGCCTTCGCCTTCAATGTAATTTTGAATACCTACTCAAAATATTGCATTCTGCAGTACTTCCCTAAACCATGCCTTCGCCTGCATTGTAATTTCGAATATTCAAAATATTGCATTCTGCTGTACTTTCCTCAACCATACCCTCAACTGTTTCATTTCGAGTAAAAGGAATATTTTAGCTTTTGGTGTCAAAAAATATAGAGAAACAAAAAAAATGTAAGAATAAAAATTTTCCGCCCGACATTAAATTTGGCTAGTTTTTAAATGAATGCATTACTTATGTAAAGTTTATTTATACTCATATATCAATTTACCCTATATTCGTATCTTGAAACGAAATTTCTTGAGGAATATTTGAAAAAATATTCCAAGAGCTTTTTTAACCATATGTGCTAAATTCAGTTTTCTACATCTAAGAGAAAAAAAAGATTATACATTATAAAATTAACTTTAATAAATACCTAGACACATGCAAATTACCGAAAATCGGTCACTTTACTATGTTGAGAGTGAAGATTTGTCGTATGATGTAGATGTTAGTATTTTCGGGTTTTTGCTAACTAAGTGGGACATGTGTGATTTTATGTATGTATTTTCTAAATTTTTAGATTTTTTGCGTTTTGCACTTAATTGCATACGCTTTTTAGTTCCGAAACGTTTACCCATTGTTGCGACTGCGAGAAGCTAACACTGTCGCACAAAACATGCATATTTGATACACATCAATTTATTTGATCCACTGTAAATCTCCAAGACAGCTCAATGTTTCTCAAACACTCCGCTAGGGGCAGTAGTGCACGAGACAAAAATCTTTCCAATTTACGCCATGTACGACATTCGTTGTACCATTAAATTTTTGAAACTGAAAGCATTAATCAATTTTTCAAATACATGTACATGTTGACGAAGGTTCATTTTATGTTGATGTTATGTTATTTTTCTAAAAAAGTTTACAAATTGTGCAGAAATGCACATTAAATATGCACAAATTGAATTGATTATAATATTGCAAAAATTTAATAATTCAAAATTATATTATTGAACTAACATAGAGCCAACCTTTATCTTTTAATTACACTTTGGTTTATTATTTTATTTATTATAGTTTTTGTGTAAAATGGGTTCGCGTACACCATGTTTTCATCGTTCACGGCAGATGTACACAATGCTCTTAACAGAATAGGCCTATTCTAGTTTGTGCATTGTTCACTAGAGGCGCAAGTGTTCTTAATAATATATTCTTTGGATATAAAAAATAAAACTACTAAATTATGATTAAAACCAACGACGAAAAAAATGTAACTAGACAAAACTTCATTTGATTTGTTTTGATTTCGGCTGGCCAGACCGAACACACCAAATATTGAGTTCACATTTAAGATTTGAAGTTGAATACTGCAGTTCTGTCATTATTACCAACATGAAAGTATAGAAAAAACTAAATTTAGATAAGACAATTTAAATACCAAACGTGCATGGATGGTGGTAGCTCTGTAATGTGTAAATAAAATAAAGGATCAACTTTACACATCGGAGTATAAAAAATATATTTTTTTATTTAATTTAAATATTCTTGCTTTCGCCTTAATAAATTGGATGTTATAAAAGTATTTATTTATAGGGTACCTTTATATAGAGGGTATGGTAATGGGGCAAGATCGCCGCCATTAGTGGGCCAATGTCAAACATACTGATAATTCATTTCCCTATTTATGTGTAAGAAATATGATATTATATTATACAGGAATATTAAATAATCACACTAATGAATCTATAAAGGTAATAAAAATTAATTTATTTAAGAGCTACACAATTATTATTACGACATAGACTTAGAGGTTATGTAGAGCATAGGATATAGGTTATTATGCCATCTAATTTAATAACTCTAGTTATATTCAGAACTTACCTTTTACAAATTTAAATGTTTGTGCCAGTCATCGTAGGCAGTATCTCAAGAAAATACACAAATGAATAAAATAAAAGTATTACTTACACTTTAAATAAATATTAGAAGTATATTTAAATGATTTTTGCATTAAAATAAAACAAATAGCCACGAAAATACATAATAATTTGCGCAACAAGAACAACGAATATGACAGTGGCCCGCAAATGGCGGACGAAACGCGAGCCACGCCATGGGCATACCCTGAGTATATAGGTAGGTACCCTATTAATTACTATTAGGCCACATATCTAATTAAGTGACAGTTTATTAACCATTAGTTAAGAATTAAAATGAAGCGAAACGATACGAACAACAGTTTTAAGTTCCAGTTAGCTCTAACCAAAGGTGCTAAGAACAATTTTGCAACATAATCGTTGGTTATCAGTAACTCTCACTTTAACTAGAGGCGGTGGTAAAAGTGAGCCTTAATAAGTTATTTTTCTCAGTGTACGTATTGTTGTATACTCGTATCTTTTTTGTAAGTAACGGTTGTTTTTAAAGACTAGTATTTAATTATAGAATATTCTTTAGACTATTGTTCTATTATACATACAAGTAAAGTATTATAAATTGTGTTTAGTAACACATTTCCTAAAAACTTTCCAACGAATATAAATTGGTTTGGTGAGATTTTTCTTGCATTTAGAATTCCATTCCATCTCGTCGATGTTCCTGTACAAACACGTCTGGGTTATCCGTGCAAGTGAATAAAGGACTTAATACATTTGGTTGAAAATGGCATTAAGTATTCAGTTGCGGATACTTGCATTGTTATTAAGGCCCTCGGTCTCCGAGTCGGAGTCGAGTTCCTGGCTGGCTGGAGAACTGCCATCGTAATAAAAGAATACATGGCTCGCAATGAGTGTTGAAAACGCCGTTAAAAAGTTTTCACTTGCTCAGAGCTCGTTCCCAATGCAGATTTCGTATAACTCAGAGCTCCAACCCAAAGCTACCAACAGAGTTCTACATGGAGTTGAATTCTCAATGAACACGGTACGAGTAAATAACCAACAAAAACAATGATATTTTCACCAAATAAGAATATAAGGAACCGAATTATTATAATCATGATAAACACATAAATAATACACAAATTGTAAGTTGGAAATAAAAAGAAGTTTGAAACTTTATCTTGTAAAGCAACAAAATTATTAATATGTCAAATTTATTTTGTTAAACTTGGCCAAGAGAAGGATATACAGTAGCAGATTTCCTATTAGGCAAAGTAGGCTGAAGCATGCACATTTGGAAATACGAAAAGATGAATTTGAACAGGGTACCAAAAACTAAGAATTAAGTAAATAAGTATAAATGATGCTTTAATAATATCCCTTTAGGATTTTTTAAAATTTTAACAAAGAAATGCTTGATAACAATAATGAGAATGTGATTTCAACAAAGAAAATAACAATAACAAAAAAATTAGTAATAGTTCTTACATGTATTTATTCAAATTGCAAGAGAAATTTTTGATTACAATAAAGAAAATTTGATTGCAATAATAAATATCAGTAATAACACAAAAATAAATTAATTATAATCGTTGTTGGATTTAGGAGGCAAAAGGCAAACAAATATTAGACTCAGTGTTGCAAGGTCCAAAATTAAAGTTTCCCTAGATTTTTTTTGAAAAATTCCCTAGATTTCCCTAATTTTTTTTTTTATAAATTCCTTAGAAAACTATTTCGAAGGGGATCAACAGATAGTCTCATAACATTCCCAAACACTCGCGTTACCGTATCCCCTCTCCAAGACATTCAATTGCAAACAAATTTATTATTAGGAAATAATGTTTAATTTTTATTATTATAATGAGAAACTATATTAGTTAATTATATTTTATATTGAATATTGAAATTCCATTATGGTCACATATTTTACTTTATATAAAATAACTCGAGGATTCTCCGATGAGGGAAAAACCTTATTTTGTGTGGTTTGGGATCAGACACTGCAATACCATGACCATCTACTGGTTGGCTCCTCATTACTTGGTAGCCTATATTTTTGTCGATTTGTGTGTGTATTCGCAAAGCTAATCAATTACTTGCTATATTTTTTTAAATATACCTAAGCACAATGTTATGCGCAATATGATTACTAATTTCCCTAGATATTAATAAAAATTCCCTTTTTCCTAAACTAATGAAAATTTCCCTAGATTTAGAGAATTTTCCCTAGACCTGGTAACACTGATTAGACTACATGCGGCACAATCGTAAATCTGGTGCTGAAAATATAGAGGTTTCGTGGTTATGTGGTTGAAAGTATTTGAATATCATATCAATAAATACAAATTAATTTTAATAGTACCTACATACTCTTCTTAATTTCTAAATCTTCTACAAATAACACAGACGTAAAAGTAAGTATTTTTCAGAGTTACATTCCATCAGACCAAGTGCTACGGTAGCTAGAAATACTAGGTTTCTCAAATTAATATATGTTGACTTGGTATAAGTGTGCTCTTAAAAAAATAACGAATTTTCTGTGACATAAAAACGTTATAAGAATTAGATTTGTTGTTTATATGTGTAAAGTGTAATAAGTTCTGGTAAAAGTAAAATAATCTTATTTTAGTGTTGGTCACAAGATAGTGAAAACTTAAATGTTCGAATTACAAGTAGTACCAATAGCATTGTACGTTTTATCTTGGTCGTAATGGACTATCAAGAGAAAATATTTCAAGATAAAAATAATCTACTGGTATGTGAGTAATGGCTTCAGCGAAGTTGAAAGAATCTGCATATCACATTTTATTTTATGGAGGAAGGGAAAATCATGTATTCCTTGACAAACTGCAATTGTATTTGAATGGAAAAGTTTGTTAACCTATGAACTTTACAATGAACCTTCAGTTTATAGTGGGCTTTGCATTACATGCGTAAGAAAGCGCCCTAAAAATACAAACTAAAATTTCATGTTAATTCGTAGTTAGCGGTTGTTTGTAGAAATAAAAATTAAGAAATTTGAATTTTGACGCTTCGGCCCTATACATTTTTCAGAGAAAACAAATACATCTTAAAAATTATCTACTAATGCGGCAACTTTTTTGTTTTCATTTTAATATTTATAACATTGTTTGAGAAAACTAAAATTAAGAAAATTATTAATATTTAAATTACACTTGGCATGTTTCACAAAGTTTCAATCTCTGAATCAACCGCTCGGTCATTTAACAGAGACTGGCCCACTCAACCAGAACCACAGACGCGTTTCGCTCTTATTGGAGCTCTTCAGTGTGGTGTACTGACGTCTCTTGCGAGGCCCTAAGACCGGTTGAGCGGACGGATGAGACTGAAATTTTGTGAAACGTGCCAAGTGTAATTTAAATATTATTTAAACAGTTTCACCCAAGAGTCGCAATTGTACTTTGTACAGTCTTTTTATTATTTTTTTAATAAAATTAAGTAAAAAAATATTATTTATAAGGACTATTTTTATTAAATTATGTATTGTTACAATTATTAATACCAAACATATTCTCTGAATTATTTGTTTTGTTTCTTTCTTATCTGCATTTTTATGGGAGCTGTGAGGGCCTAATTCAAGAAGAATGGGATTCATCATCAGTAGAAAAGTGCCAGGCACAAGTAAATTTATTGTATAAAAGAACTGAGACAATAATTAAAGCAAAAAGTGATGTTACGTTATATTAAATAAATAAATAAATAAATAGTTTGTCATTTATATTAATGTCTGGTCGCGAATCTGGGGACTCGGGTTCGATCTCGACCGACGCCAAAAATTTACTTCGAATTTTAGTGGCACAAAATTGACCCCTGTGGTGCATTCTCCACGCCATTAATGAGTGCCCGTGAGGTGACACCTGGTAAGCGCCCGCACGGTGCAAATATTTCATCATTACCGATATCTGTGTACAAAGCAGATTGGCACATCCAGCAATGGGTAATATGCCGTGATGATATATTTATTTATTTTATTAAATGTTAATCAGGCTGAATATTTAATTGTCAATAATTTTTCAATAAAAATCAATTTAAAACATCAACAAATATTTTTACCTTCCGTCACCTTTAGGTAAAGAAGGTATTGTCTTTGGTCAAAAATTCAATGATGAGTTTTTAGTGAATAAGCACGTTTTCGGGTCCATATAATACGATTTTACCAATGATATCTGTAAGAATGAATGTGTGTCTGTGTGTGTGACGAAAGTTTCGGATCGCAGAACTTATTATTTATTATTATATTTTTTTTGTATTCCTCAAGAGTGTGGTTATAATTGGTCAACCGGAAGTATCCTAATTTGAAGATTTTAACAGTTTTTCTTGAAGAAACGCAGTTAAATATCATTTATTGACATTTAACGTTATTATAACGTAGAGAATATATTATTCTCTATATGATATGACTGCATTTTATGCTTCATATGCATGCAATAGATATAGAGTTAAAGAATTATAAAGATATCAAATTTCATAAATCAACCAGCTATGCTAACCATGGAAACTGTTAATATATTCAGATAATTCAAATTGACAGATGTCAGTATCAATGAAAAGTAAATGATTGTGGCAGAGATGAGGATGTTGAGATAAATGTTGGGGAAGACACGGAAAGATACGGTAAGGAATGAAAGACTAAGGGAAATAACTCTAGTGTTAGAAGTTTCTAGAAAGATACAAGAGAGACGATTACATTGGGTTGAACATGTCATGGGGAGAGTTGAACAAATTATATTGGATGAATGAATAGCTTAGTAATAGAAGGTTGATGAAACAGAGGTAGACCAAAAATAAGATGGAAGGAATATATTGCGGAAGACTTGAGAGAAAATGAACTGAATGAGAACGACGCGCAAAACAGAAATGAGTGGAAGATGAAAATAAAAAAATAGCGCCCGCTAACGAATGGGAAAAGCTAAATAAGAAGAAGAAGATGTCAGTGTCAAGTGCAATTTGCGTAGTTTGTTTATGAAATAATTTTACTGGAAATTTAGAATCTTTTACAATAAAACTTATGTATGGAATTTATACATAATACACAAGATTGACGGAAGGTATTGTGCTGGATCAGATTTTTTTTTAATTTACTGTACCATCATATAGTCAGATTAAGAATAAATCTAAAATCGAAGTTATGAATTTAATAAAAAATATAATTAGAATACTGATAAAACATTAAAAAAGTGGCCGAATATACATATAGTTGTTAGAGCTTGTATATCGACCCTACAATTATTACATCCGAGAAATCTCAGTTCTGCTTTGCGAATGTCTTGTGCTTATAAAATGAAACAGAATGTTCAAATGATGGACGCCTCTATAGATATAATAAGAGCGGAAAAAGTAGAGGAAAAACTGACATTTGTGACAGGTCGTTGTAAATGAATTGAAGTACAATGGCATTTAAGTAATGACTGTAAAACAACGAAAACATGGAAAACTCATCTATTCAAATAGGCAATGATTGTCGGATTACAAACGAGCGTCAATTTATCAGATTCTTCTCGTTGGTGGAACTCAAAGTCATGCGTGGATTTGCCAACGACGTCGACATCTCGTCCACGTACGATTCGAGCTCCTTCTGGAGTCCGCATTCGACTCACAGACACCGGATGAAAATGGATTACAAAAGACAAAGAGATTGATTAATGGGGGAGGATATCGGTCTAGTAGCGAGTAGCGCACGACCTTCTTGCTGCGGGTGATTGATCGAGGCGGCGTGTAACTAGCGGCCGGCTCGCGGACGGATATAAATGTGTTTGTAAGGATAAAATAATGCGCGCGTAAATTCATCCCCGAGCGATGTTTCGGATTTGCCGCTGCTGCTGCTGCCGTTGCCGTACTTCCTCCCGTGCACTTTGAATAAAGAACGAGTGTTTTATATTGAAATCCCGAAGAAAAGCTTTTAAACTCTGGGAAAAAACCTCGGCTGCTTTTATTGTTTTGCAATTTATGTTCAAATGTTCGTTACGCTGACAAGGGGTCGGCGCGAAACGTTTTTATTACGATGAATCTTTGTTTCTTTGCGGTTCACTCTTTAGTGATACTGATTTCATTTTATTGCGTAAAAAGTATGCTGGGAATTCGCGGCCAGCACGTGCCCGCCAAAGTCCGTCTGCCCCAAATGAAAAATACTTTACGTCTCCTTTCTGCTCCCTGCGTTCTGCATTATACTTTTCTTTATTCCTCAAATCTTATACTTTTTTGTTAATTCATACAAAGCAATTTTATTAAATCTATGCTTATTTTAATGGAGCCTTGTTTTAAACGGAAAATTTCTTTAACCTTCTACTGGTGACGTGGTGCCATTATGACCCCAGCTGTTTTTAAATTTTACGCCAATTGACTAGTTTGAAAGCTAATGTACAGTGGCTCCATCTACTCTTAAGTTAGATGTAGTTTATTCTTTTCACATGTTTGTAACTTCATCAGTTGGTTTTTTCAAGAGTTATTGTAATTCAAAATTTGATTGGGGTCATATTGGCACCACGTCACCGTTTACGTTACTATTTTCACTACTACTACTACTTCCAAAAGTGTGCGTTTTGGTGATAAGAACTATGAAGAAACTCTTATGAAATGGTTTGAAGAAGTAGAAAGTGAGGGTAGTGGTGTAGATGAATCTGAGAGTTGTGAAGCTGATATAGAGAGTGAACACTACACAGTTTCGGAATTTGAAATATTTGAAGCAAGTGATGATAACGAAATATAAGAAACTGGATCTGAAAAGAAAGAAGACAAAAAATACATGTAACCTATGTAAAATACCTATGTGTCACCATTGCAGAGCAAATATTTGCAAAAATTGTATAGAATATTTTTTTATTTTTGTATTATGTTTAGTGCTTTCAGTTTTTTATTTCAAGTTGTTTAATTAAGCTTTTCTATTTTTTTGTAAATAAGCCATGTATAATCTTTAAAAAATATATATTCAACATTATCAAATACCTACAAAAAAAATATGATTTTAACATTTGTAAACCTCTACATTTTACAACACATTTTCGTTCGCCTATCCTTTAATCGTAAATTATTTTTTTTCCAAATAACATGTCAATTATTTAATTGTGTTACCTTACTTACATACATTGTTTAAAAGCATATTTAAAGTAAACAATAACAATTTGTTACAAGTTGCTGTGCAATAATTAGTTAAACTGTTGGGGTCAAGATGGCCACGTCACCAGTTACGTTACAAAATTTTCACGTCACCAATAGAAGGTTAACACATACAGCAGGGGAGGCTCTTGATAATGAGGCCGTATAGTCACCCCCCTCCCCGCCCTTCCAGAAAACGGTAAAAATAATTTCTTATTTGATATAATAAATTAACAATATAATTTAATCATATAGAAAATATGAAGCGGTTCTATTGTAAAATATTTAGACACGAGATCGTCACTGCGCTAAAGCCTTGGCCGCTTAGCTCAGTGCGTCCCCCATTGCTATGACAACGTGACGTAATGTTTGGGTGACTAGTGTGAACTAATAATGCCTTGTCAGCACTGTGTAGCAACTCTTATTCTGCGGCTTAGGCTCAGTTTTAAAATAAATTTCTTGTTGTAGTGCATTATTTCGCGGTACGATAAATCACAAATACATCAAGTTGAAAAGTTTGAGATTTTTTTTTTTATTAAATTTGAGTTGTATCTTTAGTATAAAGTAAATCTACAAATCGAATCCATTCTCGTAAAATTGGCAGCAACTCTTGGTTTGTAGTTCGTTTATAGCCGTGTGCCGCACCATGGAGATAATGCATTTGACTACGCGAGGAACGAATATCAGACTCGTAAAAATAAAATTCAAATCACAGATGGCAGGATAGAGTAGAGAAGGTCAAAAGAAAATATCTGATTTGATGGTGAACTCCCGCGGGAGTCTTTTGATTTTGTATTTATGAGAGTTATAGTGCAGTAAATTCCTAAATTTCAAACGTTATATTGCTTTTGATGGTAACAAGGTTTCATAGCCATTGCAAAAACCGGAAGCTAACGTCACCATTGCTCCTTTAAAGAAATTGCGATTCTATTTCTTATAAATTAGATTGAAACGAAATAAATAAATATAGATATATGTATACGAGTACAAGAAAGAACCATTTCTTTCGCTTAATAAAATGAAAATAACAAATACAGTGCAAACAATATTTCAGTTGGGTAGAAAGGTCGTTTCATGGAATCGAAAGTATATAAAATATTACGATTTCCAATTATTTAAATAAATAAATAAATATATCATCACGGCATTTTCCCCATTGCTGGGTGTGCCAATCTGTTTTTGTATACAGATATCGGTAATGACGAAATATTTGTATCGTGTGCGCGCTTACCAGGTGTCACCTCACGGGCACTCACTGCTGGTATGGAAAGTGCACCACAGGGGTCAATTATGACAATTATTCCTGGGATATATTGAACATTTCCTACGAAGAATGAATTTAAAATAGTTGGCAACAATAAAACAACGTCTGTTTCTAATAACTGACGATCAAACTATTCCCAAAGTTTCTTAGAGACATCCATCAGCCTTTCGCTACTACAAAGTTTCATCTTCGGATAAATGCCAGCGATTCATCTCCAGTGTTGCCAACCTTAGCGAGATACACTACCCCAGTAGACTCTGTAGTATTTGTATGATCCTCGTGTTCTTTGTTCAGCGCCCTTCTTAAAAAGATTATTAACTATTCGTCTAGAGAATTTCGTTTTAGATGTAAATGCTTTCGGGAACTTATAAAGGGGAATTTTGCTATTGTTATAAATGTGATTCTTAATCATTTCAACTCATTGCTGCTTTTTGCTAAAGGAAATCTGATTCCATTGTTACCTCAAAAGAATTGAAAATGCGATATTAAATTTGCAGGTGAATGACACGTTAAATACTTTGGAGATAAAATGAAATTTCGTAGTCATAAAGAAATAAGCTAATTTATATTTAAATGGTTTCACTTCAAGTCAAATCTGTAGATTTCTTCGCATCATGTCATTTGTCACTATATATTTCCTTCCATAAAAGAAGTGTTAGTATAGTTAAATGATCTTTTTACCACCCGCTACCCTTCGTAGGGAGTTATAGGGATCGTGCTAAAAATCGCATATCGAGATTTTGGTAAATGAACACGTTTTAAGGTCCCTCGAATCAGATTTTAACATTTTCACGATGATGGTTTTGTGTGTGTGTGTGTGTGCGTGTGGGTGTGGGTGTATGTGTGTATGGATCCTCTTTACGTTCCAACCCAAATACTATTATTCCGAAAAAATTTAAACCGTGCATTCTTACTTTTACTTTAATATTTAAAAGGGAACTGACTGAACTATTGAATAAAATCGATATTTAATGTAAGAATTTCATGTAATTTATATCACTTATAGATGTTTATTTACAAATATATTTATATATTGTTTGTTTTCTTGGGTAATTATTTCTTTATTGTATGTAGTATTTAATCGCTACACTAAATGTATTTATATATCAATTTTTTGTTGTGTAATTATCCTGTAGAAATATGAAATAAATAAATAAATAAATATGGAAAGAAGCTATTAAATTTTGGTGTAAATCAGATAACCGGAAATGGCACTTTACTTGAAGCTCAAAACTGTTTTTCTTCGAAAACTACATTTAAATTACATTTTTTCGCGATTTGTATTATCATAAAAATTAAAGATTATAAAAATTTCTACAGATCTATTTATTTTGTCATACTTCTTTCTAAAGCAACGTTTTTGAACGATTTATAAAACAAAAAGTGAAACATTAAAGTCCTAGAACATTAAAATGATATTTTAAAGTTCTAGGACTTTAAAATTATACCTTCATACTGAATCTTTTATTTATGCGGCATTAAATTGTCTTTATTTCAGTAGTAATTTTCAACAATTATGGAGAATAAGTATGTTAACGAAAGCAGAAATTCAATTTTAATCTGTCAAAATTTTGCTAGGATTTTCGAACGATTGCTACTTAGCCTACTTATGCAAAACTCGTACTGCTACAAATTGCTGCATACGTCTTTCAATAATTTAATAACTAGACACCAGTATGACATAAAATTATGTATGTACCTCAGACGAAAAGTGTCTTTCAGGTACTCACAAGTAATTACAACTTGCTCATACCTTAAAGATTTACTTTTCGTCCTAGATACATAAAATACTATTATAAATCACAGTGTCTACGCTTTAAAGATCATATTTGCTTTGTTACCCAATTCAGATCTCAAATTTATGTAACTTACAGATAAATGACACTTTCAATAAATTAATCATTTCAATTTAAAAATGGTAGAATTTTAAATAGAAAATATTAAAATATGAATTTATAAAATATCTAATTTATAAAGTAATTTTCAAATGCATGTAATTGGAAAGAAATTAATATCACTATCACAAAATAAAATTATGGTAAGATTCTGGAGAAGAAAATACTGATAATACATAATAAATTCGAACAATAGTTATATAACTAGGTATATCATGCAAAAGAACTTAATGCAGTAGCTAGCATTAGTAAATATGTAGGTATGTATTTAAGTTAACAAAAATTAAATGGCTGGAGGTGTTGTGGCCACATCAATTTTTTTAATAAAAACTGTTAAGAATTTCAAGTGAAGTGCAATTTTTCTTGGCTACATCAGATTTTTAAATTTAAAATTATTGGAATAAATACGAAGAAAATTCAGTTCCTTTTATGTACAGGTATTATGACAAATGATTATTCTTTTAGTTTATTATTTATTTCTTTTCAATCTTTTCTGTGGTTACATTTCTACCCTTTTTCTCCTTTCCTTCCCACTAAGCTAGATACTCTGGTCACGGTATGAACACGAGAACATCGCGGTGCATTGCCTTGCACGAGCTATGCTATCGTATATTCACTGTATTCACAGCGCACAACGCGGAAAGATAAGTGAAGTTAGGTGAGATCTCAGCTTTCTTCTTTTTACTCAAAAGGATATATGTATGTCTGTGGGATATTAATTTTGTTATGGATGTCTGCGTTGGTTAATAGAAATACAAGATAAAAAAGATAAAATAAGAATCGTGATTTAATAACAATTAAATAAATGTTGCCATCCTAACACAGTATTAATTGTAACTGAGATCATAGCTAACATTACAAGAGCTGAAAAGATGACATGGATGATTAAAAACAAAGGAAAAATCCTGAAACAATGACAATTGCGGAGAAGTCAAAAGTTTGTGTTTAATTTAAAAGTAGAATGAATTGTACATTATATCATCCCTGGTAGAAAATTTCCTGGTGGAAACATTGGAGAAGTTCACAATTGAATACCGTAACAACGCATTTCAGCCGAATCGGCGCGCATTATTTTATTTATTGGACGGAGTCTTGTAATAATTTATGTTGAGAACAAAACTCCTCTTAGAGACTTTTAAGAGACTAACAGACTTGGAAAGTTGTGCTTTAGTATATCCTCATTTGCATTGTGATCAGTTTTAAGAACTTTTTCCTAATGGTAGCTACATGCACTTGCCAAGATTTTACCCCTCTTCGTAAACACTCTGCTATACATTAATTAGCGACTAAGGGTTTTTTGTTTGCAGTTCCGTCCTTCGTTTCTAAAGAATTTACAGTGTGGTTAGTGGAATTACTTTGTACGGAAGATGTACACTATTCAACGTCAGAGTTATGGTAAATCTAGAATTTTCAAGTTTTTAACTCGGCAAGAAGTTTTAGTTTGAACTAAGTGCTGGAAGAATGTAATTATATGCTTTTTACTCCGGATTAATAAGAATATGACCTGCTCTGTAGAGGCGACAACTTCACATGAATATAAAGAGAATGTGAAGCCTTTTGAAATACGGAAATTAATAAAACTAAATAATTTTATTTAAGTAATTTTGGTGGAATTCTACAAAGCATTTCAGGCAAACATTTTTTCAGTGTACCGTTTAAGCTTTAACTTCTTATTTATTGTTGTTTCTCTATCTTTATGTATCCATACATGACTCTCTTGGCGTTTAAGTACGCCGAATAAATAAATATAAGTTAAATCACCTGTTGCAATTTTTTAAACTAATAATTGTTGTCCGTCGGTATTTTCTCATTTTGATAATTTTTTTAAAATTCATGTTAATTGTTATTTTATAGGCATATTACTTCCTAAGACGTCAATGAATGCGAATAATTGATTGTATTTTTGCTAAACATTAAACCACGTTTTAAAACAACAATATTACACATTTTAATTTCTTAAAGTGGCAACTGCCCGTACTTAACTAAGTTCTAATGAAATAACTGTTTAAAATAATAATAGCATAACTTTTGTTTTTCATGGTCTACTTGATTTTTGTATTTGCAATAATAATAATAATAATAATTATTATTATTATTATTATTATTATTATTATTATTATTACAACGTAAATGCAAAAATAAAAATCTGATGTGGCCAACACAATACCTCCCGGTTAATTTAATTTTTATTCGTGTAAATACTTACAATTAAATTAAATATAAATACCGGATTTGATCCCGACCGACGCCAAATATATCGAATTTTAAATGGCACAAAAATGACCCCTGTAGTGCACTCTCCACGCCAGCAATAAGTGCTCGTGAGGTGACACCTGGTAAACGCCCGCACGGTACAAATATGTCATCATCGTTACCGAAATCTGTGTACAAAGCAGATTGGCAGACACAGCAATGAGTAATATGCCATTATGATATATTTATTTATATCGTTACCTATATTCATTGCTGGCGTGGAGAGTGCACCACAGGGGTCAATTCTGTGCCATTTCAAATTCTAAATTATTTGGCGTAGGTCGGAATCGAACCCGTTCCCAAGATTTGCGTGAAATGACGCCTGGTAAACGCTTGCACGGAACAAATATATCATCATTATTACCGACATCTGCGTACAAAGCAGATTGACTCACCCATCAATGGGTAATATGCCGTGATGATATGTTTTTATTATCTTACCTATATTTTTACAAATTTACTTATGCTGGAAACTGTATTAAGTTCCTTTCCATATAATTATTGTTCCATTTACTATTTTCTTTTTAAAATGTTAATATTATTATTTGAAATGATTAGTTCGTTGACAGTCACATATATATCTGCCAGTTACAAACATTTGAGATCTGAATTGTGTAACCATGTGTATGAGTTGTGTTTAAAACGTAGGCTCCGGGATTAAAATTATAAATAGTTTTATAAATTTATCCATAAAATATATAGAATAAATATTAATGCAAACCTGTAGAAAATTTAATAATCTTTAATTTTTATAACATAAATCTCGAAAAAATAACTTTTAAAGGTATCTTTCAAAAAAAACTATTTTGAGCTTCTAATAAAGTGGCATTTTTGGTTATCTGATTTACTCTAATATCTAATGGCATCTTTCCATATAAGAGTAAGGTAGAAATACAAGGTTTCAAAATTTTCTGAACTATAGTATTTGAGCTCATATTTGAGTTAGAGCGTAAAGAGAATCCACACAAACACACACACACACACACACACACACACACACACACACACATACACACACGCATACACATATACACGCATACACACAGACATCATCGTGAAAATGTTAAAATTGGATTATAGGGACCTCAAAACCTGGTCATTTACCAAAATCTCGATATGCGGTTTTTACCACGATCCCTATACCTCCCTTGCCAAGGGTAGCGGGAGGTAATAATATATCTGTTTCTTTCAAATATTTTCTCATGATGAAGTTGCTTCTCGAGGTGATAATTGTAAGTTCGTCTCCCGCTGCCCGTCGGGGTTCACTCAACTTGTGTTGATATGATTTAGCTCATGGCAGTCGCCTTGGTTGTGGCGTAAGTCGCACCAGTGTATTTTACCATATAAATGAGGACATGTTCCGCAATTTGCACGTTTAAAGAAACTTTTAATCCGAACTCTTTTATAAAATAACGCGAGAGCTTGTGGAGATAATGTTCGCGAGCCTGTATTCATGATTCTGATTGCTTTGCTGCGCAAGCGCTCAAATCTACGCCAGAGGGGAAGCAAGATATTTTCAAAGGAATTTATATTTATCACGAAAAGCTACGAGATGTAAACAAACATATCATATCATCGTTTGTACCAATGTATTTGATACGCCAAATTTAATATTTTATTTAACAGGAAAAATATTTTATTATGTGAATAAATTTTCTTTAAACTTAGATATACTATACTCCTTTATATAATAGACATTAAAACAATGAACTAAAACAATTGTAACTATAAAAAAATCTGTTGTGGCCAGCACAATACCTTCCGTCATTCTCGTGTATAATGTATAAATTCAATAATTTTTCTTACAAAAGATTCTAAATTTCCAGTAAAATTATTTCATAAACAAACTATTCAAATTGCACTTGACACTGGCATCTTCTTCTTCTTTAGCTTTTCCCATTCGTTAGGGGTCGCTATTTTTGCATGTCGTTCTCATTCAGTTCCTTTTCTATCAAATCTTCCGCAATACAGTCCTTCCATCTTATCTTTGGTCTTCCTCTGTTTCTTTAACGTCCTATATTAATAAATTTCTCATTCTTGTTCCAATATAATTCTTCATTTCTCCTCATGACATGTTCAAACCAGTGTAATCGTCTTTCTTGTATCTTTCTAAAAACTTGTAACACTAGAGTTATTTTCTTACCGTATCTTTCCGTGTATTCCCCAATATCTACTTCAACATCCTTATATCTGCCACATTAATTTACTTTTTATTGATACTGACATCTGTCAATTTGAATTATATGAATATATTACTAGTTCCCAAGTTTGGCATAGCTGGCTGAATTATAAAATTGAATTTCTTTAAAATTCTTTAACTCTGTATCTATTGAATATGAAGTATAAATTGTAATCTAATCGTATAGAGAATAATATATTCTTTAAGTTATAATAACGTTAAATGTCAATAAATCAAATTTAATTGTTAAGTCTTCAAATGAGACTACTTTCAGGTCACCAATTATAACCAAAATCTAATCAGTTGTTCTTCAGGATGTAAACTTGAGGAATATGAAAAAAATATAATTGGAATCGTGGTATTGAAGTTATGGGGTCCGGAACTTTTGTCACACACACACAGACACATACATACATACATACATACATACATACATACATACATACATACATACATACATACATACATACATACATACATACATACATACATACATACATACATACATACAGACATCATCGTAAAAATGGTAAAATCGTATTATATGGACCCTAAAACATGTTTATTCAGTAAAAACTCATCATTGAATTTTTTGACTTAAGACAATACCTTCCTTACCTGACGGAAGGTAAAAATATTATTTCGATTAATAATAATAGTTACAATTGTTTTAGTTCATTGTTTTATTTCAAGCCACAGTCTTGGCACACTATTTTCTTTTCGACTAGGTGTATAAAAAAGTGCTCGCCATTTTACTTTTTAATAATTTACCTAACATATGGATTATTTTACATGATTGTAAAGCAAATTTTATGTACTTTTCAAATTTGTAAAAAATATAGTATGTTCCATTTGAAGTTTCACAGTTAATATTAATTACTAATAAACCGGAAGTAGTATCATGAATGTACATCCGTCATCAAGTAGCTTACATGTTGCTGTATAAATCATGTTATGAAAGAAATTACTAACTTAATAAATAAGCGAAATATTTGCTGGGTCCACTAAAATATAATAATAATATAAATTGTTCAGTAATTGCAATCCTCATTAAAAAAATTATTGGGAATACGTTTTTTGGTTTTTTATTGTGCACCAGATTTTTTGAATATGAGGCAGTCGAAAACAATTTTGTTTTAAATAAAATCTGTTGCTACGTAAAATTTGAAAGCGAAAAAACTGTCATATGCCAATGTTGATCAAAATATGCTATTTCCCACGAAATTTTATTACCATATTATAATCAATATTAACAGCAAAAGCTGGTGTTCTACACTAACCGTATAATCCCGACAATATATCCCGTGGGAACATTAATTATTCATTAATTAATTTGATGAAAATTCAAATATATCTCTACGCGTATCTAAATTTCATTTAAATTTTGATTAAATCTATTTATAGCTAGGAGGGAGGAGGTTTTCTCTGCTCTATCGTTCCTCCCTGAGTGAGGCCCTGGCGTCGGGGTGCTGGGCGCCACGACGTCGCACCTGGGATACGACACAGGGGTGGAGAGACACTTATTCAAATTCACAATCCGCGACGAGGCCGGGAGACAGATTGCGCGTGAAAGTGTTTATATGGAGCAGTTTGCACTCCGCACTCAACGGGTTTTATTTCTATTAAACCGAGAAATTGCTTCCCACCAATACCAACGAGGATATATTGCACTCAAAACCATTCATTAAGATACTGTCAATATGTTCCTACAGCAAATTTAAACGGAAAATACAGGCTGTGCGTAAAAGAAGGGATTAAGTACGCGTTGTTTATCTTATTTCGGAGAAAGTGTGCAGATGAAAAATCCTATGAAAACGTACGACTATATCATTTATTTAGATATGAACCAATAAGAATGTGTGATTTTTCTTAGTTACCATGTATTTCAGCGGTTATTATTAAGTAGACATGGTGAACGAATATACGAACCTTTGTAAATTCGAATATACCTACCTTCGTATATTTACTCATAGCTGCATTTGATTATTTTGCTCTATATATTCAGACTCAGAACGGTCAATGTTATTTTGAATTATATTTACGGAGCATATAATATAATCTTATTCTTTCGAACACAGTATCGAGTACATAAATGAATCTGTAGTTAGACTTTGAGGAGAAAAATCGTGCTTTTTATGCTTTAAGTAAGTAGACATTCATCTGAAATGATACTGACAGCTCCAAATGCACGGAAACAAGTATTCGAACGTACATATTATTTGACAGCAAGGCATTATTAAAGTAAAAATTTGAAAAGTAAACAAATAATTATTTGGATCACAAGCATGTTTATTTGAAATACGAGCATTTCAATATAATATTACATACTACCACAGACTACAGCAATATTTAAAAAGATAGGTTATGTAACATACAGTTTGAAGTTTCTGTCAAAAAAATAGGCTGTAGGCCTATGTTCAATTTACTTTTTACTAATTAATTTTTTTTTCATGATACAGTCTACCTGTATGCAACTCGACAATCGAAAATTCCAAACGTGTTGCCTATAGGAAATACAGGCAACACGTTTCGTATAATCGAGAATTTTCAATCGTGTTATTGTATAATATATGAATATGCCATCATTGTAGGTAAAATCGTATTCTTTAAGAATAAACTGTACCAGGTTCAGAAAATTAAGACTTTGTTTACATATACATTAGTAGGCTGGTAACCAAGTATGTAATAAATGTAATTGTACGGTAATATTATTACCATACTGACATGGCAACAACAGTCTACAAAATGAAAATAAAATAAAAATATTATGTTCTTCATTAATATACACAGATAACGTCAGTGTGTCGGTCTTAACACGGTTTACTTTATTCTAAAAATAATAAACATGAGGAATAAAGAATAAAATTTGAATATTTGTCATATTGACATATGTCAAAATAATTATCTTGTTTATCATAACATTCTGAAAGCATTAAAAAAAATCTGATGTGGCCAGCACATAACCTCTCGCCGTATATTTTAACTGGCTGTATGCATAAAGCAAAGAATATTTTTATAAATACAAATAATATATTCATATAAATCTATGACGTATAAACTTCTTTATTATTCAATAATAGCATGTCTCAACATAAAGATATTTTACCATAAATTATGTTACAATAAATTACAAAGTAGAGTTTACCATATATAAATATTAGGCTGGTAACTGCAATTTTCAATTCGAACAACGTTGTTTACTTTCTCTTCATATTCTTCTAGTAATAACATTAATTTTGGGCGGTCTAAAATGTATATATGGATTGTGCATCTATTCTTACATATCTTCTTTTACATTTTATTTTTTCATACATGTTATATCTAAATAACACTAATTCCCTTTAATAAAGTGACGGATAGATTGCACTCCGATTTTTCTTTTATCGATGTGTAATTTTGTCAATATTTACAACTTACTTGAGAAGAATTTGATAGCTTTTTCGCAATTCAAAGTTACTCTAGTCTACAGTACTGGTATACATTGTCCCATAATGTTTGAAACAAATTTAAGTCCTTCAACCTAGACTTGTCATCTCCATAATAGTCACAGATCAAGAATTAAGGGATTCTCCAAATACATTTTTCTTTCATTACTCATTATTTCTGACACTGACATTTATCTGTCAGTTACAAATAATTTAAATTTGCAACTATTTTTCATGGCATCCTTTCGGTTGTAAAATTAATTACAACATTATTTTATATATTATATTCCTTTTATCTCTAAATCTATAAAATATGTATAAAAATATTTAAATGTATCAGAAAGAGAATTTATTTTTCTTTAATATTATCAAGAAAAATTTTCAAAAAATAATATTTAGAAGATTTTTTTTCAAGAATCTTCTACTTCCGGTTGTCCAATTGTTACCAAAACCTTTTCAGATCTTCCCATGAATGTCCGATTGGGAAATACGTTGTTAAACAAATTTTAAGTCTTATAGTTTTTGAGTAACCGTCCTTCCAACATCCCACACACACACATCCACACACACACACACACACACACACACAGACATCATCGTAAAAATGTTAAAATCGGATTGTAGGGACCTTAAAACGTGCTTATTCATAAAATCTGGATATGCGATTTTTAGCATGAATCCAATACCTCTCTTAGCGAGAGGTAAAAACATTTATTAATAATATCTTTATTTTCTGAAACCGGTAAACTATTGAACAAACCACGGATGTTATGAATTATAACAATCCTTGGTATAACAATTGTAACTATTATTATTAAACGAAATAATATTTTTTAATAGTTACAATTGTTTTAGTTCATTGCGGCTATGCGTTTATTTTTTAAACTTCGTAAATACACATCTAGCATATCAATTTTTTAGATAAATTCATTTTATAATAAATTAATAAGGTACTTAATGAAACTTGCTAATAATACAGGTTAGAATAATTATTACTGAGTATTTATAGGTTGACATTTACCGTGTTACAATTGTTTTTGTTAATTGTTTTATTTCAAGCCATAGTCATGGCTCACTATTCTCTTTTCGACTAGGTGTATAAAAAAGTGCCCGCCATTTAACTTTTTAATAATGTAACATAAGATTGTAAAGCAAAATTGATGTACTTTTCAAATTTGTAAAAAAATATACTATGTTCCATTTGAAATTTCAAAGTTGATATTAATTACTAATAAACCGGAAGTGGTATCGTGAATGTACATCCGTCATCAAGTAGCTTACATGCTGCTGTATAAATCATGTTATATGAAAGAAATTACTAACTTATTAAATAAGCGAGATATTTGCTGGGTCCACTAAAATATAACAGCCTGTATACTATATCTCCAAACCTATACGAGATATAATAGGAAATTTAAATGTGTCAGATTGAGAATTTAATTATGTTTATTATTTGTAGTAAAAAAAATTCAAAAATAATATTTAGATTTTTTTTTAAGATACTACTACTTCCGGTTTTCTAATTGGTACCAAAACATATTCAACTCTACCCATTAATGTTAGACTGAGGAATCCGTAGTCAAACACGTCTTTAGTCTTATAGAATTTGAGAAATCGGATCTCCAACAACCTAAAACACACACACAGACATCATTGTAAAAATGTTAAAATCGGATTCTATGGACCTTTAATCGTGTTTATTCAATAAAAACTGGATATGCGATTTTTAGCATGAATCCAATACCTCTCTTATAGCGAGAGGTAAAAAACTAGTTGGTGAACGAAATATTTATCATTCTAATCAAAAGCAATTTGTTATTAAAACAGATATAATGTCCAATTATTTGTGTCTTGGATACCACTAATATTTATCCTGTTTTTAACGTTTTTATTCCCTTCATAACATTATCGTAAGCTTTGAATATCTTTATCTATCGCTCTGCATTGGTGGCAAATGAAGCAATGACGGTTGTTATCAGGGGTAGCCGTAGCCGGCGACAGGTAGCACTGGTGGCGGTTCCGTGATCGTGCTCGTGATCGGATATCAGGCCGGAAATTCAATCAAACGCTACGCTCGGCCACGCGACCGCACATATCGATTCCTGCTAATTGGGATAGGATGGGATTGGATGAAGGGTGCGACTGCGAATGCGAATACAAGGGCAAGGTGAGAATCAAATCATTACAAAACAACCCTTGGAATTGGAATTTGAACAGAAAAGAATTATTGCCATAATAGCCCTTTTCAATACATAAATTGTCAATTTCTAGCAAATCTGAGCAAATTATATTAAATGGCGACTACAACTGTCACCTGGGCTGTCACCAAGACGTTAAAAATATTGCATTCACTGAAATACTTGTAGCATGCATAGACAAGTTTTTTACCTCTCGCTAAGAGAGGTATTGCATTCATGCTAAAAATCGCATATCCAGATTTTATTGAATAAGCACGTTTTAAGGTCCTTACAATCCGATTTTAACATTTTTACGATGATGTCTGTGTGTGTGTGTGTGTGTGTGTGTGTGTGTGTGTGTGTGTGTGTGGATGTGTGTGTGTGTGTGTGTGTGTGTGTGTGTGGATGTGTGTGTGTGTGTGGGATGTTGGAAGGACGGTTACTCAAAAACTATAAGACTTAAAATTTGTTTAACAACGTATTTCCCAATCGGACATTCATGGGAAGATCTGAAAAGGTTTTGGTAATAATTGGACGACCGGAAGTAGAAGATTCTTGGAAAAAAATATTCTAAATATTATTTTTTGAAAATTTTTCGTGGTAATATTAAAGAAAATTAAATTCTCTATCTGATACATTTAAATATTTTATTATATATTCCATAGATTTAGAGATAAAAGAAGTATAATATATAAAATAATCTGTTGTAATAAATTTGACAGCCGAAAGAATGCCATGAAAAATAGTTGATAATTTAAATTATTTGTAACTGACAGATAAATGTCAGTGTCAGAAATCCGGAGACATTACTGAACACTTTTTCTGGTAAGTACATACATTATATTATTTCTAAATGCATTATTAGTTAAATATTTATAGGTATATTACACATACCCTTCATATATACTGTTATTTCTGACAATGAATTGGAATCATCTCGAGAAACAAGGGTAGGACAAAACTTCTTCATAGAATCTAATTATGTGGAATAATTTAAAAAATCTAAATATATGGAATAGATATAAGTAGAATTTTTGGTGTAGAGTGTAAGTATACAAGAAATGTTAAATATTGGCGCGAGCAGTCATGTGACTTTGTTGGCCTTGACAAGCAGATATGGGAGCCCATGTCAGAATGATAGCTAGTAATTATATATATACATATATAGATGTCATATATCATAATTTCTCATTCTAAATTTAATGATTTTCCAATTCCATGTGGTTTATTTTCCTCGACAAGTAAATTCCACACTCCTGATGACAAATTAACTACGTGAATTTAGAAAATCTTGAAATTTTTAATGAAAAGTTCTGACATTTATGTACATAATTAATAATTATCATTCTGAAACGGGCCCCCACGTCTGCTTGTCAAGGCCAACAATGAAAGATGTCTGTTCGCGCCCTATACTTATGTAATCAAAAAAAGACAGTGGCGAGATGTATTGTGCTGGCCACAACAGATTTTTTTTAATTTGTCAAAGGTTTTTGGAAAATAGTCAATTATAAAAAAATGTTCAAAATGTCCATATTGTACAACATTCTAATCTTCGTCTCATGAACTGACGAATACGTTCGAAAATTCCGAGTTTATTGCGAATTGTATTGCAACTATTTATAATTATTCCATCTGGGGTGTTAAAATACTTCTAAGTCTGCTTCTGTCATCTGAATGAATCTTAAAGTTCCCAAATTCTCTTTGGCGACGATCAATTGACCCGAAGAATCTTCTATTTGGTGTCCTTCGATTTGGAAAATTCTCCTCGTACAAACGTCTAACTTCTACCGAATCACTGAGAGCACGACCGTACATTAAATCTGCTAATTCGGAAAATGTGAAATTATTCATGATAAAATTGTGTTTGTAACAAACAATAACAATAATTATGACAAATAAGGAAAAGCAAAAGACTATCTTCACTTGTTTTCCATTGTGAACGGCCACTACGATTTTATTGTAATGTTAAAAGTATGAGTTGTATATGTCAGAAATAATATATTAAAATCGCTATAGCCCTGAAACTAGGCATTTTCGAATATATGTTTATATGAACTTTTTTATTTTTTTGAGATGTATTATCTACCTTTAAATCCGTGACCTCTATTTTGTGAACACCTATATATTCTATTCAAATTCCATGCAGAAAGTTTCCTGCAAAAGATTCTATATTTCCGTTAAAATTATAACAGAAACATACTACGAGCCCAAACTCATATTAGTTCGGCCGGTTAAAATAATCAACAAACAAATTATAAAATCTACGCAAATAATGAGAAATTTCTTTCGACTAGTGTAAAATATAGATTTTAAGCTTACCAGAGCTGAATATGTTGCTCAAGTAATCCGGCATTTAATATTGGGTTACATCGTCTTTATTAGTAGTATCAGCTTTAATTCTTTTAGGCATTGTTTCTCTAAACCCTGCACATTTTCCTGTGAGTATTGCCCTATATGTCTTTGAAGGTAGGTTTTACTGTACGCACTAGATTTTTACGAAGTTGTTTTTCCCAAAAGTAAATGGTCGCGGTACAAGCTAAATCTCGACTAGAATATGACACTTAAAATGCCGTCTAACTATTATCATCAGTCATTTGACCCACAGTTTTTTTAAAGTTTGAAGTCTAAATTTAAAGAAGTCAAAAGAATTTTGGAGAAATTTCTAACCATTTATGTAGATTTTACAATTTTTACCTTCCGTCACCTTTAGGTAAGGAAGGTATTGTCTTTGGTCAAAAAATTCAATGATGAGTTTTTAGTGAATAAGCATGTTTTAGGGTCCCTATAATATGATTTTACCATTTTTACGATGATGTCTGTATGTATGTATGTATGTGTGTGTCTGTGTGTCTGTGTGTGTGTGTGACAAAAGTTCCGGACCCCATAACTTCAATACCACGATTCCAATTATATTTTTTTCATATTCCTCAAGTTTACATCCAGAAGAACAACTGATTAGATTTTAGTTATAAATGGTGAACTGAAAGTAGCCTCATTTGAAGATTTAACAATTAAATTTGATTTATTGACATTTAACGTTATTATAACTTAAAGAATATATTATTCTCTATACGATTTGATTACATTTTATACTTCATATTCAATAGATACAGTTAAAGAATTTTAAAGAAATTAAATTTTATAATTCAGCCAGCTATGCTAAACATTGAAACTACTAATATATTCATATAATTCAAATTTACAGATGCCAGTATCAATAAAAAGTAAATTAATGTGGCAGAGATGAGGATGCTGATCTCGACTAGAATATGACACTTAAAATGCCGTATAACTATTATCACCAGTCATTTGGCCCACAATTTTTTTTTAGTTTGAAGTCTATATTTAAAGAAGTCAAAATAATTTTGCAGATATTTCTAACCACTTATGTAGATTTTACAATTTTTTGAAAATGTAGTAGCCGAATTATTATTAGTTTGGGCTCGTATATCAATTGCACTGACACTGACATGCTGACATTAAATTTATTGGATAAAAGTGCAACTCATTTTATTTCACATGCCTTTTTATTTCTAATAAACATATGATAATATTTGTCAGAAATGTTGAGTATGTTTTCTAGAGTGTCAGCATTTCCCTTTACATCTTCATCTTGATGTAGATGTTGGTGAAATTTTGCTGAGAGGAGTTGAGTTTAATTTGCTTGTATAACTTGTAGGTGAGTTGTAAAATGAGTTTGAATATCAAAGTGGTTTCTCTCTATTTGCGAGTATTTATCATGTATCTTGGAAGTTCCGGCTAGTTTAGATAAGACAACACAAATAAATTAGGTACTTATAATGAAACCGCAATGTTCCACATGGCATCTTGTTTGCCACAGTTGCAACCAAGTTTCTAATAGCGTTCTGCGGTAGTCGTGCAGCAACTACGAAGTCGATCGTGTACGGTACGGTACGGGTACACACCACGAGCTGCCGAGAGGCTCCAAGTGTTAAAGCAATTACAATTTATACTCTCATCAGCACCAGCAATCTGCGAGGATTCACTCGCGTCCTTCGCCTTCGCCTTCGCGGTGTCAATATCAGATGAAAGATGCTGATTCCACCACACAAATCCAATCTAGACT
The DNA here is from genome assembly GCA_951394225.1 of Harpalus rufipes. Classification (NCBI taxonomy): domain Eukaryota; kingdom Metazoa; phylum Arthropoda; class Insecta; order Coleoptera; family Carabidae; genus Harpalus; species Harpalus rufipes. Next base: position 40,731,795 of record OX596283.1, read on the forward strand.
TAACCTATGACAATATAAGTAGACGGTAAACATTTGAAGCGGTGAGATGAAAAAGGAAAAGATTTTAAATATTGGGCATTTCAAACTGAGAGAGCCATTTTACATTACTTTCAAAACCGCGTCAAACGACTTCTACAATGATATATGCCTACATAGCAAATGTTTATAACCGAGCTAACTGAATCTGAGTGAGATTTAAAAGAAAAAGATTCCGAGAATATTTTTCTCCTTGCACTCAGTTTAGCTTAAGGTGGTAATGCATGGTACGAAAAATACGATTTGTATTAAACATTTTATAAAAAAAAAAACTATAAATCTTAGAAGTACAAATCAATGTTATATAGTACAATAAAAAATAATAAAATAAAAATATTTATTTCTTTACAAGAAACAGATTACCTCTCGGACTTTGATTAATTAATATAAATAAAAATATTAATAAAATTAATAAACTTTGATTTGCACTTCTAAGATTTAAAGTTTTTTTTATTATAAAATGTTTAATATAAATCTCATTTTTTATACCGTGTATTGCTCCCTTAAGTGGCACAATAGTACATTAAAACACAAGTATCATAAGGCAATCTGTTAACGTACGAGTCCAAGTTTGGAAAACGAGCCGCTAGGCGAGTTTTACAAAGGACGAGTGCGTCAACAGGCCTTATGATACGTGTTTTTTATACTATTTTTTCCATTGAGGTAATTTTACGATTAAATTTATTTAAATTGCGACGTCAAATTATGACTAGGTATTTTTTGTTAGTTATGTTTGTTGTTAACGCTTCCCGCTAACAATTGAAATTTCATATTTTGTTCATCTATTGATTAATTAGTGTATTGCAAGGTGTATTGTATTTATGATTCAAGGTCTGATTCTGGTTGTAAAATTAATATTATATTTCTTTCTAGTCCTATCACCTAAAGAAAGTATAAAAATCCATAATTAAAAGTAATATGTTGAAATATTATCAACAATTTACCATTTTGAGGTTACCTGTCATCTGTCAGTTATGAAAGCATAACTACCAACTAGAGAACATAAAAGGCGCCAAAAATAGTACGCTTATAGATCTTCTAAACGTCGTGTTTGCAGTACAAAACAGTGCGTTTATAGAAACATAAGAACACCGAAATAGAAAAATATTATGAGAGATTGATAATATATTAAAGTTCCTTAAATCAGAAAATTTAAAAACTATGTTAATTTTAGATGAAAGTATTTAGTATCACTGTAACTTAATTTGTCTCATAAGTTTTGGCACACATTTCAACAATATTTTTTTGTAATAAAAAATACATTTACTTAAAGTTTTAAAATACTTAATAATGAACTGTTTCAGAAGCAACCAAATTATAAACTTAAATTAAATAAAAATGTGCGTGTTTTTCCACAAGACACATAACAGGTTTTGGGCCACACAGAAAGTTTTTTTTTGCAAAAGATTCTATATTTCCAGAACCATTACCTTCAGTTAGTTCTAAGTATTTTGTACAAATTCCATACAGAAAATTTCTAGAAATGGGTTCTCCAGTGAAATTATAACAAATATACTATGTCAATGTTGTCGATTGTACTTGACATTGACATCTTTCAATTATAATTTACTTAATATAATAGCTGTTTCCATAGTTATAGTATAGCTGGCTGCTTTATAAAATTTAATTCCTTTATAATTCTTTAACACTATATCCAATGATTATGATGTATGAGATGTAATCAATTCGTATAGAGAATGAAATATTCTTTAATATTTATAGGAACATTAAATGTGAAAAAATGATATTTCACAGCGTTTTTCCAAGAAAAAATGTTAGAACTTTCAAATGAGGGTACTTCCGGTTGACCAGTTATAACCAAAATCTAATGAAGTTGCATGTAAGGAAGAGGAATACGTAAAAATTGTATTTTTTGGAATTATATTATTGGAGCTATTCCGGGTGAAATTATAGTCACACATAAGGGCATACTACACAAACTTACACACGCACTCATACTCGCACGCACGCACACACACACTCGCACGCACACACACACACACACACACATCACGTAAAAATAGTAAAATTGTATTGTAGGGATCCTAAAACGTACTTATTCGTTGAAAACTTAGCACCGATTTTTTTGACCAAAGACAATACCTTCCTTACTTAAAGGTAACAGAAGGTAATAATCTAAACTTCTGACATTCTAGCGGGGATTTAAATCTACAATCTTTATTATATCAAGCAACAGCATTACTCGTAATATCTTTACTATCCTAAATTATTTTAAAATAGTGCTCTCTGTACTCATGTATTTTATATTATGGTGCCACTTTATTCTATCGTAAAGTAGAGAATCTAGTTCTCCGCCCAATTTTATTTCTTGAGAATAAAAATGAAATTCCCATTTATAGTGATCATCCCCTTCGCGCTAAACCCAGCCACTCTGATGTCAATATCAGCTGATTCGATCACCACATCAAACCTCACTCGAGAATTAATGCCCGCAAAAATTCCTCACTTGCTTCGAATATTCAACCTTCCAACATTTACGTTTTGTTAGCAAATTGGTGTATACCACCGTGTCAATAAATGACGAATTAAAAACCATTCATCGTGGCGCCAGAGTGTATGAGATGCGGCCAAATCAGATATCGACATGATGTCACAGGAACAGACACGTAACGGCTTGATTGGTTAGTGCAGGATGACAGGAATGCTTGGATTGACTATGGCAGGATGAGAGGTGTTTGCTTTGGTGCATCCTAACAATTAACTGATAGCTGATATATTGAAACTGAGATACTTCTCGAGTGTTGACACAAATTCCTGCACTGAGCTATTTCTCTGAAACTCTATAGAGGCTGCATGCCAGACTATGAAGTAATGATCTCCAATATCTTTCCCGAAGATGATTGGAATTTGCTTCATTAGTTTATTTAAGATGTTACATATTTTATAATCTAAGATCTATAATTTTCAACAAGGCTTATAAATTATTCTTATGTGCAAACGAAACTTGATTGCCAATGTTATACGTCTTGATATTTTGACAGAAAATAATAAATATCAGTTAAAGAAATAAGAATAAAGAGTTATTTGTCCATAGAACATATTTCAAATTATTTGAAGAATAATAAATTAAGTTTTACTATCATGATCTATTCTTGGAATAGAATCACAACCCAACTTATATAAAATTTTAAAGTTCTATATAAATTTTAATTTATAATTGATTTTTCTTAGGAATAAAGCCTTTTAGTTTATGTTCTGTTTATTTTAATTAAAATGAACGTTTTAAACAAAATCAAAAGCAAACAAATAACAATGGTATAATAAATTACAAATTTGCTTTTGTTTTTGTTTATACAGGTTGTTGATCGAGACACCGGAACATGTAAAAACATATTTTTGTAATTTCCTGCTTCCCTAATTATTTTACGGAAAAATGCTTCAAATAAATTTCTGTGTCGGAATCATTAAGCAAAATTAATTTTGCATACTTTGTAACGACAGACATTTATGAAAATGTCGAAAATCACCTCAAAAATAGCTATACCGTTGGGGGCCCGAAGCACTACTCGTTCGGAGGTCCTCTCTATCAAATAAATCGTACTACACTCTAAAAAAAAGGGTTTTGTGAACAAACATGTTTAATACTGCTGGTTTAATACAGAAATGTCATAAATACATATTCTTTCGAACTTATTCAGAAGCGTAATATTCTACTATACATCTTGTAGGTATTGTAACGATTTTATTTATTTGGGTGAAATGTAAAACACAGACAAATATTATTAAGTAAAATAATACGTTTCTTTACAACGATAAATCATTACGATGAATATTAAAAAAAGATAATAAAAGTAACTAACACTATGATTAAATAATTATAAACACTAATTTAGGTCTAAGAATATTATTAAATGCTTAAACACTAGATTATTTATTTCAACAAATAACACTACTATTTATTTCACTAATTACATTTATTTATGTTCACTTCTTGTCGACTGTTTGTTTATATCACCAACACGACGCTTATATATATCAGACTTCTTTACTCGTTACTTCTATATCACAGACTGTGTTCGCTGGCTTTGGCGATGGGTTACATACTCGGCGACTTTTGTTCCAGAAATTACTAGAACATCCGCGAGACAAAAACATAGTGCACAATAGATCACGTCATCGCAATGCAGTTAGAACAGGTCTGTTACGAGCGGACATTCGGGTGCGACACAACGGCGCCAGCTATAGCGCGGCGCGGCGAGGGCTACGGAGCGGCGGTGGTGAGGGCTGCGGAGCGGCGACGTTACAGTCTCACGAAAAGTCAAACAAAATTAAAAAATTTGATTGTGTTAACAAAGATAACTATGATAACAAATATAATTCATAATTCATTATGAATAGTTGAACATTTCATAAAAATAAAATTTAAATAATAAAACACATCACATTTGCATGAAATAATTTAAAACATTTTCCTTTTACATTTCAGGGCTACAAAATCTTTGATTACTTCTTCGAAACCATTGGTTCACTGTGTCCCTATGTGAATGGTGGCGCCGTGCCGCGCGTTTGGCATTGTATTGGTGCGGGAAATTTGAATGAACCAATGATTTTTCAAAGATATATTTTTACTATTAATGGTTTTATTTAATGCGATATTTATTAATGGTTTGAACATAATTTAATTGTAATTTTTTTTTAATCTAACAAAAAAAAACGTATACATCTGCGGAAAAAATACTTAATGGAAATTTTCGGGGGCCCTAAGCAAGTGCTTAGTTTGTTTATGCATAAGTTCAGCCCTGTTTTTTAATATACTTCATTTCACGTAAGAAAATAGTTTTTACATGCATACAATAAAAAATGCTTGATTACAATAATGAAAATAACTAATCACTCTAAAAAATTATGAGGTATAATAATACACTACTTGTATATATGGTTTGATTTTTGGATACGAAAAATATATGTTGTAAAAATGTGAATATTAGGATTAGTTGATAAGTATAATCACAACCAACAAAACTGATGAGTAAAAATCTGATGTGGCCAGCACATAACCTCTCGCCGTATATTTTACCTGGCTGTATGCATAAAGCAAAGATTATTTTTATAAATACAAATAATATATTCATATAAATTTATGACGTATAAACTTCTTCATTATTCAATAATAGCATGTCTCAACATGAAGATATTTTACCATAAATTATGTTACAATAAATTACAAAGTAGAGTTTACCATATATAAACAACTTTGTTTACTTTCTCTTCATATTCTTCTAGTAAAAACATTAATTTTGGGCGGTCTAAAATGTATATATCTGGATTGTGCATCTATTCTTATATATCTTCTTTTACATTTTATCTTTTCATACTTGTTATATCTAAATAACCTTAATTCCCTTTAATAAAGTGACGGATAGATTGCACTCCGATTTTGTCAATATTTACAACTTACTTGAGAAGAATTTGATAGCTTTTTCGCAATTCAAAGTTACTCTAGTCTACAGTACTGGTGTACATTGTCCCATAATGTTTGAAACAAATTTAAGTCCTTCAACCTAGACTTGTCATCTCCATAATAGTCACAGATCAAGAACTAAGGGATTCTCCAAGTACATTTTTAATTCATTACTCATTATTTCTGACACTGACATTTATCTGTCAGTTACAAATAATTTAAATTATCAACTATTTTTCATGGCATTCTTTCGGCTGTCAAATTTATTACAACAGATTATTTTATATATTATACTTTTTTTATCTCTAAATCTATGGAATATATAATAAAATATTTAAATGTATCAGATAGAGAATTTAATTTTCTTTAATATTACCACGAAAAATTTTCAAAAAATAATATTTAGAAGATTTTTTTTCAAGAATCTTCTACTTCCGGTTGTCCAATTATTACCAAAACCTTTTCAGATCTTCCCATGAATGTCCGATTGGGAAATACGTTGTTAAACAAATTTTAAGTCTTATAGTTTTTGAGTAACCGTCCTTCCAACATCCCACACACACACATCCACACACACACACACACACACACACACACACACACACACACACACACACACACAGACATCATCGTAAAAATGTTAAAATCGGATTGTAGGGACCTTAAAACGTGCTTATTCAATAAAATCTGGATATGCGATTTTTAGCATGAATGCAATACCTCTCTTAGCGAGAGGTAAAAAAGAGCACAGAAGACCGACGAGGACTGTAATCTTCGGAATTTGCGCCTTTAAGGTTAAATGGAACCCCTAGTGGCGCGCGTTCGAACGTTGGTCAGAACGCTGACAAATGAATTTAATTATTTAAACAGCAAAATTATAAAAATAATCAATTTTTTTGTTAAAATCATGAAAAAGATAGTTTAGGTTTATTCTTCAACATTCAATATATATGATAGTTTCAGTCAAATTATAGATAAATGGGAAAATATGTATATTTTTTAAATTTTAATTAATTACTCCAAAACCAAATCAACAATTTTTTTTTTTTTTATATGTTATGTGTACATATCCCACCAACCCACATATACAATTTAATTAAAATTGACCAGCACAATTTTGTGTAATTAAAGAAAAAGTGTCATTTTTGGTACAAAAGCTAACATAAAAATTAATATTTCCAAAACAGAATCAACAATTTTTTTTATTTTTACTTATGTTAGGTAGGGGAGCGCGCTATATCTACATTATTATTTTTAACAAATTTAAGCAGTACAGTTTTTTGTTACAAGACAAAGTTTGACAAAAATAAGGCGTTTATAACTTTTTCTTTGAAACGTAAATGAAAATTGCAATTTTACAATTTTTACTACAAAATATATTATATTACCTTCAACATAGATATTTTATAAAGTTTAATACTGTACCTGGTACTTGTAAAAAAATTATTATAAAGTCACAGAAATTTTCATAATTCCTGTGTAGGTATCAGGCGCCACGAGTAGCTAAGTGAGTAGTAGTTGTACTACTAATACAATATTATCGGCTAACTTGTTTCTATAATGCCGCGAACAGCAAGTTACTTTAAAACCGTATTATTACCAATTTAAAATGTTTATGAAAATTATATATATATATATATATATATATATATATATATATATATATATATATATATATATATATATATATATATACACGGGGTGACCTCGACCCCGGAACATAGGACTTTAACATGTAAAATCAGATTTTCGTAATTTCCTGCTTCCCTAATTATTTTAGGTAAAAAAGCTTCAAATAAAAGTTGTAGGGCATAAAAGTCTTCATCTGAATCATTAAGCAAAGTTAATTTTGTATGCCTTCTAACGTCAAAAATTATGTATGAAAATGTCGAAAATCACCCCAAAAATAACTATAGCCATGGAATTGAAACAAAAAATTATCAAATGTTAACGATATATATACATAGTTTATGCATACCTTAGCAATTACGTATAGGTTGTCTCAAGTTATGTGCACATGGCTACCTGTGCCCTTCCCAGCGGGAGGTAGTTTAAATACATTAGAGAGGCAAATAGTACTGGGACGTATTTATTTTATTTTTTATTTTTTTGAAGTAATCAAATATTAATTTTCATGAAGTCAATTTTGCGATATTTTTATTGTTTAGTTGTTATGAAAATTTATTTAGTAAGATTATTTTGACGAATAAAGCTTATAATTATTTTAAAAAAATGCATTTATAAATATATCATCATCAGTGGTAGAACAACTCGCTTATTACGAACTTCGTTCTATATTTATCGTTTTATTATATTGGTGGCACAAAGGGTGACAACTTGCCTCGCAATTTATCTTATTTTGCACCTCTTTAAATGATGTAGGTACCAAACAGAAAATATAAAGTAATGTAATACATTTTTGTGGCTACCATAATATCTCTCGCTGATATGTACCGCCCGACTACCATAGATAAGGGAGGTATAGATATCGTGAAAAAATCATATATCGAAATTTTCATAAATAAGTACATTTTAAGGTCTTTGGGATTAGATACCATCAATTTCGCAATAATGTCTATGTGTATACGGATGTGTGTGTGTGTGTTTAAGAATTTATACACATTAGTATTGAACACCAATAAAGTTGAGAGTTGAGCATCACTTAAAACTCTAAAAATTGGTGTCATTTTTCACATATGTTGGCATATTATCTATATTAATTAATTTAAAAATTTGAAAATTAGTATAAGTAGGTAGAAATGTATACAGGGTGACACTGAAAAGACGGGCCAGTCAAAATAACTTTTTCATTTATAATTATTTTTTAATTCTCCTTGCATATTTGTAAACTAGGCTTAGGGGCTCACAAATCATGGTATTTGATATGATGGTAGCCCTTCCAGTTTAACCGGAAATGATATTAACTTTCATATTTCAAATGGAACATCCTATATATTTTTATATACATATTTGGAATCTATGTAAAATTACGAATTCAACAATATCATTGAAGTGCATTTGTGTTGAAGAAATAAATTACAAATACGTATGAGACAATTATGAATAATTAACTTGGTAAGTCATATCAGGTAGGCTGTGATAACAAATTGATCATTTTTTGTAACAAAATATGAAATCTTACAAAATAATTTACTATTTAAACAATTAACTTAAACATTACTTAATTTTATCTCAACTATTTTCACAGCCTGATTAATGGCTTACCAGGTTAAATATTCATAATTTTCTCTTACGTTTTTATAGTTTATTTCTTCATTAAAAATGTACTTTAAGCATATCGTTGTATTCGTAATTTTACTTAGATTCCAAATGTATAAAAATATAAAGAGTGCCCCATTTGAAATATGAAAGTAAATGTCACTTCCCGTCAAACCGGAAGCGCTACCATGATGCCAAATACCATGATTTGTGAGCCCGTAAACCTAGTTTACAAATATGCAAACATAATTAAAAAATAATTATAAATAACAAAGTTATTTTGAGTGGCCCGTTGTTCAGTGTCACCTTGTATAAAGGAAAGTTTGTTTCATTATTTTTTTAAATTTCTTTTAAACAAGTTATTGAGTTTCAAACCCGACTGACTATAATTATTTCCCTGATAGTAAGCAAGCTTTGTCGGGAGTACCCCAAAACATTGAAATACGTACTGTAGAAATTGTGCGTTGTAAGATTTGTGCTTGCTAAAGCTAGGTGCTTCAGGCAATGAGTATAATTCACCGAACTTGCCCGAACGTTTCCGAATCCCAGAGTATGCTTGCCACCTCTACCTTTACCTTTACACTCAGCACTGACTGAGCCACAGCCTTCTCTAATATGCCATGCTGTTCGAATGGCAACGGCGCAAAATCTGTTTTCGGTGGTCCTACCGTCATACTGGATCACCGCTTTATCGCTTGTATTTATAGAAACAAATACACATAATTATGGTATACATATTTATTACGTACTAAATCCTACATTTAATTTTAATACTGTAGTGTACAGAAATATATTATTTATATTAAAATTACAATAATTAATTCTTAAAAGTACCTAGTTTCCTTTTCTTATTTTTTGGACATGATTCTATATTTTTCGTTGCTCATGTTTGCAATTATTTTTATTTTTTACATAATTGTTAAGCAATATATTGGCAAAAACACTACTTAACATATTCATAATATGTATATAGCCCTCACCACAAACACAAATATTGCGAAAATCGTCAGAATAGAAATCATTTTTCAGACTGAGAATGCTCAGTTCACATAATAAATTTTGTTGATGCTTACATCTAAGAAATTTATATTCTAAATCATTATCATTAATAATGTATTGCAAGATAGCATACATGTGTATAAATATTATCATTACAATTGTGGGTGATTTCTCCACTGTGATGTGATTAGGTGTTAACAATTACTCGAAAATTCAGTCAAACAGCATTTATTCTTACTAAACGAACGTTTCGGTGCATCCTTGTACCTTCTTCAGGATAGTAAGATCTTACGAATTGTTATAAATCAGGTACACAAAATACATTCGTACAAAACATTCAGTTAATTAAGAAAACTGTACAATGTACAATTTGCGATACTTGGTGAAGTTGTTCTAAATATATTAATATTTGTGCATACTTGGCACACTTCACAAGATTTCAGTCTCTGAATCAACCTCTCGGTCATTTATCAGAGACTGGCCCACTCAACCAGAACCACAGACGCGTTTCGCTCTTATTGGAGCTCCAATAAGAGCGAAACGCGTCTGTGGTTCTGGTTGAGTGGGCCAGTCTCTGATAAATGACCGAGAGGTTGATTCAGAGACTGAAATCTTGTGAAGTGTGCCAAGTATGCACAAATATTAATATATTCAGTTAATTTATTAAACATCGTACAAAAAATTCAAAGAGCAAATGGATGCTCTAAGATCTTACTACACTGAAAAAGGTGCAAGGGTGCACCGAAACGTTGGTTTAGTAAGAATAAAGCTGTTTCATGAAACTTTCGAGTAATTGTTAACACCTAATTATCATTACAGCCTCTTTTTGCAAATGATTAAGGTATATTCATTATCCACGGACGGTACTGCATTTTCCACCAGCTTTGGTTGTCTAAGCAACAATTGTTGATTATGTTCCATCACTTTTATTCAATAATTTATCATATTTAATAATGTCACCTTCTGAAAAATGTTTTTCACACACTACTGATGTAGACGTAGGGGTTCATTGTTTTCGTGGAATAGCTTTAATCCATTTTTTGTATAATTCAGGATTCTTTGGAAAACTAAAAGTAGTTTGATAATCTTTTTTTAATTGCGAACTGTAGTTCGATTTTCAACCTGGTACACATCAGTGATGATGCATTTACCCTATGCAATAATGCAAAAGATGTAATAAAACACTAACAGAAACTAAAGTATATTTTCCTTTATTTTTCATTATTAATATGTAACTATTTTAATATTAGACATTGTTGCTCACTATGCATTTTACGGTCAACAAAGATTACTTTACAAGTTTTGTTTAATTCTTAAGTAAATAAAATCCTTTAGAAACTTGTTATTGTTAATATGTTATAGGAAATTATGTTTTTCACTCTTAATTTATGTTATTTAATTAAAAATTATTTTTTACATAGTAAGACAACATCGTTGGAAATTATAAAATTGAACAAAACATACCTTTTTTGGGTTTTACTCAAAAATAAATACAAAAATACAGTGCACATACGAGTCGACGCGGGAAAATCTTCGACAGTAGAACTCTCAACAGCGTTGTCAAGTTTCAGCAGCACGGCTTGTATGTTAGAGAAGGCTGTGACTGAGCTATTGGGATTATTTATGTGAATGAATTTACAAATTTTAAAAAATAAACAAATCATTGGAAGGTTCAATGAAAACAGTGAATCCATTGCACGGTTCATTTTGTGTGTTCATTTTGTGTAATATGTTTACCACGGGAGGGCAGCATATTTAATCTATTTGTTTACATATTCCATTTATGTATTATATTATGAGGAGTCTTGTTCTGTTAAATTTATAGAAAAAAGTTGTAATTAGTAATAAAAACATTTATTTTTAACAAATGATGATGGGTCCTACAGTAGGAAAGTTTTCGTATTAGATTAGGATAAAATGTAGCATTCATAGCCCAATAAGTTTATTTTTTAGCTGGTAACATAATTTATATTGAAGAGAAGCGCATAACCTCCCATGAAAATTTAAATTTGATCACAATATGACTCTTTTTTTCTCAAAATAATGAGCCACATATAACGTCGTCTTCTTTTATTTCATTATGAAAAATAGTATTTTGTACTTTCCACGAAATACTCATGCTCTGTACTTTGCCTCAATTGTCTATAAATTATTACTTTCACAGTATAAATATATCTTCTTTCCCCATTTGAAATGCCGCACAAATATTTCGCTAACAGCAAAAGGCAGCAAAAAATCCTTCACTTTCTTTGCTTGCCAGCAATGTTAGCGAAGCAAAAATAGCAAAACGTTCAATAGTTTCAACATCCGGTTTGCATAACGGCGCTGACTTTTGCTGCTTTTATTGAACCTACCTATTTTTTTCGAAATTATTTTTATTTAAAAAAATGATTTTTCTTTATTTTTATTTGAATTCTTAAGTACATGAAAACGCAATATGCTTTAATTTTGTTATATTAATTTTGCAGAATATTTACTTAAATTGATTATTTTATTTTGTACAAATTAATTCTTATATCATTCATATAACTGAAATTATTTTAAGTATAATATATTATATTACATTTTACTTACATTCTTTATTTAAGTAATACATTGAATGTTTAAATTCTAGCAAACCGGCTACATTTCACATTTTTATAAAAAAATATTGAAAATAAAATGTACATACATATAAGCAAGCAATAGCATTGGTTGCTATAAATACATAAGTACATGATTTTAGATGAACAGGGGTAGTCAGAGGTGATATATCTGACACAACGTACGTACATAGCTCTGTCTCACTTGTCCAGTCATCTAGTTCACACTAGCGTTTGGAGCGTACGGTACGGTATAAATTAGTGCTTTCAAGAACCGGAAAAATTAAGCCATGCAATTGAACATTATAATAGTACATTACCTCCTGTACCTTATTTAATACTAATTACTGCATTATCAGTGCATAAATTAAAGAAAATTATGAATAATTTTTGCAGGTTGAGGTTCAAGTCTCCATCAAGCTAAACTTTTCATTATTTATTTTTTATTTATGAATTAATAATTAGGAATTGTAATACATTTTTATAACATACGCTCGATCGTTAGCGTTTAAGAAATTCATTTTGACACGAATATTTGATATAAACAAAACAAAAAACCACACAATGAACATATTGTTGAGACGAAAAGAAAAATACTTTAAATATTTTTTTATAGAAGAAGCTTAATTCTAAATTATTGTAATTGGAAATAGAAGATATATATTGAAATGGAGAACAATATTTTATAAATAAAAAAAATTGGTTTTAACAATGATAAAAATTGATTAGAATAATCCAAATATGGATTTAATAAAAATGCATAATTCTTTCTTTTGATCTTAATAGTACATGATAATAACACAATGATTATGTGTATGTTTTGTAATTTTGGCACATCCAGCAATGGGTAATATGCTGTGATGATATTTTTATTTATAAACAAACTATTGATGTACTTTTGCAATAAAAATATCGTATTAAATTATTGCAAACTAATATAAAATAAAATTGAACGATATTTTGGAGATATTTATATAATGGAGATATAGTATGTATCTATTTTTAAACATTTTTTATATTTCTGAAATGTATTGTTTTGATTTCAACTTTTTTTAAATTTCAAAGTGAAGAATAAGGATTATTACTTGCGTATTCTTTGAATTTTGGTTTATGTCTTGGATATAAGTAAGGCAATTGTCCAACAGTTACAACTAGCAAATATTAAGGTTTCTTCTATATCGACGTGCTTTAAAATAATGCCTACTAGCGCTCGCCTCGGACTTGAAACAAATTACTGAGGGGTCACAGTTAACGTTAAGCAATACTTGAAAAATTAAATTAAATGAATAAAAATCATTCGGGCGATCAGTAAATCTTAAAGCTAGTCTGCCCGTATTTTAATATCAAATAACTCGATTAGACTTTATTACTACTAAACGTATGTAAAATATATGATCGTTGTTGCGAATATGAAAGCAGATATGTTTGATTGTTGGGAACCCCTGCCGAGTACGAGCACGTTTTTATCGATGTGCAAATGGCAACAAATGCATAGCGCTGCGTCTGTCAGTGCCAATTCTCCCTGTGCAACCCCTACAACCCTGCAGAGTTTTCCACCCAGTGACGTCATAGCGTACGCTCGTCACGTGAAAGTACGAGTCTAGAAATCATCACAACATGTTTACTTGCTCGGTTACCCCTAACAATGCGGTCGCAGTCACATTTTTCCGCAGACTGTTGTCGTGTGCAGCTGACACGGCCATACATCGCTGGTTCGAGGCCGCGTTAACAGAAAATAGCCCAAATGGGGACAATAATTCGCGTACGACAGCCCGACAGGGATATATCGACGCTGCTTCGCTAACCCGCCGCGCCCCGTGCCACACCCGGGCGCTAGTGTCGCTGATCGTCAATCGACTATTTAGCAAGTGGGTTACGATGTACTTTCAACTAATTAAAATAATTAGTTTCGAATGAAACATTGTTGCAAGTATTTTAATTGTAGTTACTGCCACTTGAAGCAGGATATTCGTATTAGCGCACTGTCTTTGACGGTGCACGAGATCCGTTAGTGTAATTTGCCAACCTCATTTTGCACTGTTCCATTACACACTACACAGCGTTCCATTTACGAATACGGTTGTAATTGTTGTTATATTAAATACTACAAATGTAGATTAAGGCCAAGTGCCCTGTTTTGGTTTTATTCTGATGTCCAGTATTCGAATCTATTTCACAGTACTGTACGTACTTTTTGAAAAATCCTGCGCCTTGCTTTCACGATGGGGCTCCTACACATTGTCGTTCACCTTTCTTGGTACAGAATGTCTAAAAGTTTCAATAAGTCTCACTAGAGATATGTTAGGAAGAGTGTTTTCGGTGTGTAAATGGTATATTTTTGCCTCTAAGCACTGTATTGTAGTTCGGGCATAGTGCCATAAAGCCGGGTCAGACCTAAAGTTGGTAAAAGAAGACATCACAATTACTTCAAATATGATATAATTTAATAACTAATGGCAACACTTACGTTAACAAAATATTGTTACATTTAAAGTTGACAATTATAATTCAGTGTGTGTGGCAAGGTAGCAAACTAAAAATGGCCACGGGTTGATCACCCCCTCCACACGTTTTCTTCCTCGTTCGTTTTGAAGGCTGGATTCCTTCGCCGGAATTTGGCGTCTTCCAGCACCAATCTAGTGGACTTCTCGGAGTCCGGTCCACTTCTAAGTTGACTGTTGGGTCTGCTTCTAACGAAACGTCTGGGACGTTCTTGAGCCTTCGATCATAGTTGTTTCCTCACCAACCGTCAGCCCAAGGAGCGTCAGCCTCTCTGCTAACCATCCGGGTCACGCCCTTCCCATGAACCATAGCGGCCCGTCGTTTCCGCCATCTCTCTGCAGACCACTACCTTGCCGACACACTAACATACAATATTTAATTTTATAAATAACTACTGGAGAGACCTGTTACAATGATATCAAGTAACTTCGGCTGGTAATTTTGTGTATAAACCACTAAGACGTCAAACGTAGTGTCTGGAGACGCCTGCTTCCGAAATTGCGCCACATTACATTATTTTATCTGAAAATTATCTTTTCACTTTAAATTCTATATTGACACTTTTTGGGGTTTACTTACAAGAAAGATATACAACAATCTGTAGGAGCCCCAAAATGAAAACATTTAAGGAGAAGGATTTTTCAAAAGGTAAACAAAATATGTTTTAAAACTCGCCAATGACTAATGGGGCAAGTCAGAACTAAACCTCGCCGTAAAGAAGAAAAAGGGCATTAGCTCTATATTAAATATAAGTGTTAAAGCTTAAGCTACGTTAATTGTTGTTGTAATAAGAAGATTCAATATGCTTTCCTTAAACCACACAATATCGTGTATTCAATTTTTTTTTAATGTTTTTTCGAAATGTATGCTCAAGTTTTTTTACCTTCCGTCACCTTCAGGTAGGGAAGGTATTGTCTTTGGTGAAAAAAATCGATAGTGAGTTTCTAATGAATAAGAACATTTTGAGTTCCCTAGAATTTGAATTTACTATTTTTACGATGACGTTTGTTTGTATGTATGCGTGTGTTTGTGTGTGTGTGACGATCGTTTCGAATCGCATAACTCCAAAATCACGATTGTAAAAAATTTTTTTTTTTCGTATTCCTCGAGTTTAGATGCATATGCAGACGTAATTATATTTTGGTTATAATTAGACCACCAGAAGTAATCTCATTTGCAACTTTTAACAGTTTTTTTTTGGAAAAACGCAGTCAAATATCATTTATTGAAATAGTGTTTATAAATTTTAATGAATATGTTATTCTCTATACGATGTGATTGCATTTTATACTTCATATTGAATACATATAGAGTTAAAGAATTATTATACAGATATTAAATTTCATACATCATCCAGCTATGCTAACCATGGAAACTGCTAATATATTTAGATAATTCAAATTGACGGATGTCAATATTGTCAATATCAATGGAAAGTAAATGTGGCAGAGATGAGGATGTTGATATATATGCTAGGGAAGACACGGAAAGATACGGTAAGGAATGTAAGAATATGGGAAATAACTCGAGTGTTCTAGAGAGATACAAGAGACACGATTATATTGGTTTGAACATGTCATAAGGAGAGATGAAGAATATATTGGAAGAAAAACGAATAGCTTAGTAAAAGAAGGTGGAAGAAACAGAGGAAAACCAAAGATAAAATGGAAGGACTGTATTGCGGAAAACTTCAGAAAAAAGGAACTGAGTGAGGATGACACGCAAAATAGAAATGAGTGGAAGAAGAAAATAAAAAAATAGCGACCCCACATCAGATTTTTTATCTCTTGGATTTCGGGTTGTGAAATCCAAGTTTTAAATTTTACATAAACGCCACATTAGAAAGTTACATAATTAGAAAAAGATTTTTTTTTTAACGATATGCAATTTATTTATTTTCATTTGTTTCTAACAATAAAAATGCAACAATTATTAAATTTATAGGTTAAAACACTACTACCAAACATTTTGTGCCAGACTTGTTCGTTATGTAAAGAAATATGGACAATAATGAAGCTTCAAGGGTTGCAGTGTCATTTTAGTACATACAAAATTATTATTTTCTGTGAAATAATATTAAGTTCCGTCGTCAAATAAACATAATAAACAAATTCTTATATATTTAGTAACTATGAATAAAATACATACAAAACAAGTAGCACGAAATAGTTATTTATATGTGTTAAAAGTGATATTATATTTTGAGAAGGAAGTTTGGAATACGACCGCGAAGCGGAGTAGTCCAAAACTTCGAACAAAATAAAATCACTTTTAACACCTATATCGTACACTATTTTTTCTACAAACACTATTTTTTCATTTAAATTTATATTGCTAATATTAACAAGATAATTAATTCTCTTTTAACAATACTGTTAAAAGTAACAATGATCTGTCACTTTTTAACACTGGTGCCATAAAATGACATTTTTAACCCTAAAACAAGCGTTAAAAGCCTAGTAGATTAGAAGAAAAGCATAATTTATTGTTGCTTAAATTGATATCAAATAATATTAAATGTTATATATATAAAATTTTAACTTAAACTAGTTATGTTAAAATAAACAAAAGTAATTTATTTTCCAATTAGCTTTTTTGTTAAACTATATTGGAAGTAAATAAAATAAAACCTAAGTTAATTAAAAATCGCCCTGCTTCGATGTATTGAAAAAAGTGATGAACTTGTATTGAATTATCCTGTATAATGTAAATATAATCCCGAGAAAATAGCAATTTTTCATCTTCAGCATGTGAAAAATATAAATTATGTATTTCATGATACGTAAAATAAACAAAAAACACAGATGACACAGTCGTATTATTTTGATTCCTGCCGCTGTCACAACAAACACAAAACAATGTTGATGAATGCTTAATGCTTGTTGATTATTCAAAGTTCATTGAATAATACGTTTGGCATATATGAATCCGATTTTATCTAGTTCAAATAAATTATTTACCTCTGTGAATAAAACAACTACGAATGCATCGAATGTTTTCAGTTACGTATTCGTATACGTAAAAGTGCATTATCTACCGTTGTTCAAAAGTTCAGCAGACAAACAAGTTTGCACGTGAGTCACGTCAATAAAATGTATTCTTCTTCTTACGATGATATTTGTCTCGTAAAATGTAACTAATTTATTAGACTTTATTAAACTGAATTATTCGTGCATGAATGTCAGAAGCAGATATAACCTATTTTCTCCGAAGATTAATCCTTTAATATACACGAATATTACTTGTTTTGTAGGAAAATAAATATTATTTACACTTGATTTTACAGAATTGATACATTTTCGTACAAACATCCAATATTGTTTTAACATATTTTATTAATTTATTAGCATAGAATGACGCCATAAAAAAAGAAAAAAATTGATACCTGTGTGCTTTTGGTATTTGATTCGGAAAGCTAATATAATAAAATAAATCCAAAATTAAGACACGATTTTTTTGCATCATTCTTTATGGTTAAATTATTGATAAAAATAATTATTTCAGTATTAAGAGCAGTAAGTGCTTCCTACCGCTTGAGGTGATTTTCGGGATCAAGCCGAATTTGGATCTTCAATACATCCGACTCCTATACCGGTAGAAGAGCAATTATTGACACAATGCTTACTATATTTTTGCAATCGACACACAAAATTTATAAAAAATAAGATTTAAAAAATTATTTTAACATTAAATATTTTTAGTTATCATTTTTTAAGTAAGCGTTGATCATTGTTTTTTCGCTTCCTGATCGGTAAGTAATCACAATCTCTTACCGCTCAGTAATTTGTAAATATAAGCTACTGTCTTCGTGGAAACCCTATCGGTAAACATAAAAAACCGGGCCCGTATTGTTGAGCGTTCGTCATTTCGATCGTATTCGTATTCGCGTTCGTTTTCATGCTAGTAGTCACAGTAGTCTGCGTTTCAAAAACAATATGGGATATGTCATTGTCAGTGTCAACTGTATTGCAGCATTTACTCACATCATTTACAAGTTAAAAAAATTATTTATTAATCGTTAATAAATATATGATAAAAGTGAGCTCTTAACTTGTAAGTGATTTGAATAAATGTGACAATACAATTGACACTGACACTGACATGTATAATACTATTTTTGAAACACAGACTACTATCACTACTAACATGAAAACGAAAGCGAATACGAATACGAATGTAATTACGAACGCTCAAGAATAAGGGCCCTGGGCCCTTATTCATGGGGAGTGCACCACAAAGGTCAATTCGAAGTAAATGTTAAAAAAAAGATATTCAACAGGGTTTTTTTCAAGAAAAACTGTTAAAATCTTCAAGTGAGGGTACCTACTTCCAGTGAACCAATTATAACCAAAATCTAATTTTTTGAATTATAGTATTTGAGTTATCCGATCCGGAAAAATCGTCACCCAACCACATACAGACATCATTGTAAACAAAATCGTATTCTAGGGACCTGAAAACGGGCATATTCATTAAAATACCCACCACCGAATATTTTGACCAAAGACAATATCCTCCTTACCCAGGCCCGGATTGGGCCGGTGAGCTACCGAGCTAAGCCGATGAAAATTCTCGGTATGATACTCAATAATTGAAAATAAGGCATTCCGGCATGCGCAGCAATGAGACAAAGATGATTTATTTTAAATTGGCAGGATAGGAGATTAACGGTATAGGCCGCGAGCACACACGTGATTCCAGCGACCTTGACGTGCTTGGAATCGGCTGATTTGTGTGTGCTTGTCACTTTGACAAGAATAATATTTTGACCTATTTTGATTTTTAACTGTTAAAAAGTTGTCAATTCACAATTTTTGGGCAGTAAAATTCATGAAATTAAAAATAAAAACTTTTTAGCAGCTCAAAATCAAAAGAGGCAAAACATTTTTCAAGAATTTCAAGGCCGCCCTCGCTAGTGTCACGCTTACAGCCTATTGTTATTAAGCAACATGACATCTGGTGATACTTTGCAGAACTATTCTTTATTTTGTTAAAGTTAATTTCTTTTAAAGCCATTTTGGCGCTACGATCATACAGCATCACATCCATTGAAAAAAATGCAATTTTCAATTATTTGACCTTGAATGCAATTTTATGGATATCCTTACATGACTTATGTCCCCCTCCCATTGCCTTACCAAAGTTTTGGTGCACAATCCGCCTCTGACTGACTCCCTTTTAAGGCCGATTATAATTTCAGCTCGGGCCAAAAATACAGCCCAATCCGGACCTGTCCTTACCTAAAAGTGACGAAAGATAAAAAACATTCCACTCTTAATTTGCGATTTATTTTAGTCCCCAGAAGCACAGGCGTCATTTTTGAGACATTCTGTATATGAAGAACTTTAAAATGTATGAAAAATGTTCTTATAATCGTTTATATCTTCACAAATGCAAGCCAATAAAAATATAACAATAGTAAGTATTCTCCAAAACCGTTAGTATACTACATATAATAAACCACTCTTATTTCCTCCGTTCTGTTGCCACATTTAACACCATAATGCGATAAAAGCCGTAGAAACATCGCTGTTATTCATTTGGCAACAGTGTTGGGAAGATTCACGATAATGGAGTAGCTTGGCGATGTTGCCAGATCGGCTATCCGGAGTGCGGGGCCGGAGTAGGTGTCCGGTGTCTACAACGGTAACGCGTCAAACATCGACTGACAAATAAGTTAGATGGATAGCCGTGAAACTGAGAAGAGGAAGACCGAGGACTGATAGCCGATGGGATGATGACAGTTTTTGTCGAGTGTATTAAGTGTCTAAAGAGGGGCCGATTGATCATTCCGAATCTTCCCAGATGACAAAATGATGGCGGTAATCATAGACTCAGATCAATAACACAGAATGAGAAAAAACGAAACAATTAAATTCATTTAACAATGAGTCCCAATTACAGGACGATTATAACGGAAAAAAATCTATTGTGGCCAACACATGACCTCACGCCGTTCCCATTTTATATTACATAAATAAGTAATAATAGTATATTGTGGTATTATTAGTAAAAGGGATACTTTGTGTGGCGAGCGTGGAAGTTTGCACGACTAGGGAAGCGAATCGGACAATTACACGCTCGCCACACAAAAACATTTTCTATTTTTCTTCAAACGTAGATACTTAAAGAAAAATATCTACTACTGACGTTACATTTTACGTAAATTACGTTTGCGATTTCAATTTCCCTGTAGCTATGAATACTTATTTGTTCACTTTTTGTTATAAACATTGAAGTGAAAATTTTTATGTTTTGACGTTTAATAAAAAAATTGCATTTTATATCCTCCTTGTGTGCAATTATGTCAGAATTTGAAGTATTATAGTGTACGCCCCCTAAAGTTGTTCAATTGGATGGAAATCTAACAGTGTGGTTGAAAGATATGTCCAGGATTCACTGCAAGTGCAAAACAATGTAAACTTTTCTTATCACTTTAATTCTAAGTATTCTTATGTTCATTACCGTCCCGTAATTATTATTTGTAAGTATATTCTTTAATATGTTATTTCCTCAAAAGTAAACTCTGTTGATATTTCAATTTATAGGTTATTTATTTAAATTTGACAGCTATTGATGGTATTTAGTAACTTTATTCCTAGGTTACCTAGCGTGTTATAGTGACATTTAGGGCGATATAACAGGTTTCTTTTATACAAGTTACTTCTTATTGGTTGATTCTGTATAGTTTCTATGGCTATTTATTTTTTTTATTTCTACCTTGTGAATCAAGACACAAATGATGCTACTTTTATGACTTTTGAAGAAAAATAAATATATCATCAGGGCATATTACCCATTGCTGGGCGTGCCAATCTGCTTTGTATGCAGATATCGGTAAATGATGAAATATTTGTACCATGTGGGCGCTTACCAGGCACCACAGGGGTCAATTTTGTGCCATTAAAATTCGAAGTAATTTTTGGCGTCGATTTGAGAAATCGTACCTCCAACATCCTAACACGCACATAGATCCACACACACAGACATCATTGTAAAAATGTTGAAATCATATCCTAGGGATCTTAAAATGTGCTTATTCAATAAAATGTGGATATGCGATTTTTAGCATGAATCCAATAATACCTCTCCTTGTGAGATGTAAAAATGAAAAATTACTGGAAAATATGCGATTTGACAGGGTCAGTTTATAACACACTACGATTTAATTTTTATTTTGTGTAAACACATATAATATTAGTAAAAAGTTTGAGACGGATATGTCTCATTGATATAGATCTATTATAAATAATAATAAAAAAAATCATTTCACAATCATTCATGATTTCGTGTTTATATATTATACACGATTCGAACTCTACTTATCCATTGTGCCATGGTCGTTCCCATTTCTATTTATTTTGGTAACAATTTAGGTTGCATTTTAATGTTGCTTTGTTAGTTTAAAGCTAATGTAATGCATTTACAATTAATTGCGGTTGTTTTGCAATAGCTCGGAGTTGTTTTAGTTTTAGTAGAGTGTTATACATTAGTTATTATACATATGCATGGGGTTCGTGGCACACACCATCGTAAAAATGTTGTTATCGGATTCTAGGGACCTTAAAACGTGTTTATTCACTAAAATCTGGATATGCGATTTTAAGCATGATTTAATATATATAATAGTACTATTTATATACATATAGGTATATTTATATATAAATCTTTAATTATTTTGTAATCTGGTGCTTATAACTTGTTACCTTCCGTCACCTAGGTAAGGAAGGTATTGTCTTTGGTCAAAAAAATTCGGTGTTGAGTTTTCATTGAATAAGCACGTTTTAGGGTCTTCACAATACGTGTGAATTCGTGTGTGCGTGTGTGTGTGTATGTATGTGACCGCAGTTTCGGCCACGATAATGTCCAATACTAGAATTCCAAAAATTAAAATTTTTGCGTATTCCTCTTCCTTACAACCATATGAAGAATTGATTATATTTTGGTTATAATTGGTCAACCGGAAGTATCCTCATTTAAAGATTTTAACAGTTTTTCTTGAAAAACTTAGTTAAATATTATTATAACTTAAATAATATATTATTCTCTATACGATTTGATTGCATTTTATACTTCATATTCAATAGATATAGAGTTAAAGAATTTTAAAGAAATTAAATTTTATAAATCAGCCAGCTATGCTAACTTAACCATGGAAACTGCTAATATGTTCAGGTAATTCAAATTGACAGATGTCAATATCAATAAAAAGTAAATTAATGAAAAAATAATGGAAGTAACTCTAGTGTTAGAAGTTTCTAGATATAAGAGAGACGATTACATTGGTTTGAACATGTCATGAGGAGAGATGAATATATTAATAGAAGGTGGAAGAAACATAGGAAGACCAAGATGAAAGGACTGTATTGCAGAAGACTTGAGAGAAAAGGAACTGAATGACAACGACACACAAAAAAGAAATAAGTGGAAGAAGAAAATAAAAAATAGCGACCCCTAACGAATGGGAAAAACTAAAGACGAAGAATATGTCAGTGTTAAGTGCAATTTGCATAGTTTGTTTATGAAATAATTTTACTGGAAATATAGGATCTTTTGCAATAAAATTAATGTATAGGGCGCGTGTAGTGACATGACTTTGCTAACTTTGGCAAGCAGATATGGCGACCCGTGTCAAAATGACAGCTATTAATTATGAAATGACAAACAGAAAAGAGTGGAATAAAAATATAAAAATAGCGACCCCTAATGAATGGGAAAAGCTAAAGAAGAAGAAGAAGAAATCAGAGTCAAGTGCTATTTGCATAGTTTGTTTATGAAATAATTTTACTGGAAATTTGGAATCTTTTGCAAGAAAATTTATGTATGGAATTTATACATAATACACAGGATTGACGGAACGTATAGTGCTGGCCACATCAGATTTTTTTTTGTATTTGTTTTGGCATTATATTTGTAGATATAATTGTAACATAATATTTTATTGTAGAATCCTCTGAGGATGGTTTTAAATAAACCGAAACGTTAGCGACATTTGAATTTATACTATCGCTCCTGTCCAAATTCCGATTAATCCTTTTCAAATTTATTTAAAAATTTTTGGACGTTATTTCAACCATATCTTAAATATAACGTTTTTGGACTTGATTAAATGGGTTTTAAAACAGGTTAAAAGACGGTTTTATTCTCTGCAAACAATATGTAAATGCTAATGGATGTATAAATTACTTTTAATATTTTATTTTGTAAAAACCCCGAAATTATTTACTACTAAAAAGAGTACTTGAAAATTTGCTCGTATTTCATAAATAAATAAAATTTACTTTTTATAAAACGGTACTTAAATATTCTTCAAACCGGCAATAATTAATCTACTTTATAATGAAGTAGGTAATGTGTATTTTCTTTTCTTTTTGTAAATCTTTAAAAATGTAGATTAATTAAGGCTGTATTTCTCCATCTCCGTCTGTGGAATGAAGACCAAGTGGTCTGTATTCTATCTGCGATATTCCCCTTAGCGACATTGCGTTTACCTTGGCACATTTGTCTTTCCACCTTTCCGCAAGGTGGCGGGGTTGCTGGCTGCTCACAATGCTAATGAAATATTGCAGGGTTTGACTCCAGCAAACGGATTTATCTTGGCGCTGAGGTATGTAGTTTTGTTCGAGGTTCACATCGAAACTTTAGTAAGCAGCACTAATTAATTCCCATCTGTGAGTTGCTTACTCACCTTCGCAACGTAATTATTTCGTTTTGTTGGCCTGGGAAGGGATCGAGGGATAGGGTTAACGCAAGAGCCTTTTACTCTAAGCTCATACACTCAAGTATTTTTCATCATAATTAGCTTAAAAGAGCAACAGTACGCTGTACGGAACTAGAACAAAGATTTAGGAAGTTTATGAGAAGTATGTGTTTTAAGTTTACCTTTTGCACAGGGAACTAAATTTGTAATGTATTATCCTTTAATACTGGTAGAAGAATAATTTACTAATAATAGCAAAGAAGGCAGTACCACCATTTAAATTTAGGCGATGTTTTTTTAACTTTAAATATAAATTTTTGTTTTTAAGTGAAATGTACGTATGAACTAAACACAATTATTAACATAAAAACGTTTAACATCGTAAAATTTTGTATGGATTATTATTTGAATCATCGAATTCTACGAAGGTAAACGTATCTTTGTCTGAGAAATAACATACGAGGTTTGACAATTAAGTAATGAGACTGATTTTTTCCGCGGTTGTGATAACACTGCAGCTTTGAAATTATTTATTTATTAATTTGGCATCCCTGTCCTATCGATTGATGTGTTTACTACCCATTAGTGCATCAGCTGTGTCGTGTTTTAAAAAGTCTATTAGTGGTGCTCGTCACGAAAATGGAAAAGCGTAATTTAGAGCAACGTGTAGCGATCAAATTTTGCGCAAAACTGGGCGATTCGGCTACGGAAACGTACAGTAAAATACTTTAAGTGTATGGTGGTGATTCTCTCAGTCGTGCACAAGTGTTTCGTTGGCACAAAGAATTCAAAGATTGCCCTCGCAAGTTCAAGATGAAAACCATGCTCATCTGCTTCTTTGACAGCCGCGGGGTGGTCCATAGGGAGTTCGTTCCACCTGGACAGACCGTTAACCAGATCTACTACCGCGAAGTACTCGATAGACTTCGAAAAAGGGTTAACAGAGTACGTCTCAACATCGCACGAACTTGGATTCTCCATCACAACAACGCGCCCTATCACACCGCGTTCAGTGTGACCTAGTTTTTGACCTCCAAAGGGATCGCGGTGTTACCACAGCCGCCGTACTCGCCTGATTTATCACCCTGCAACTTTTTCTTGTTTCCCAAAGTCAAGCAGGTGGTAAAAGGAACGCATTTTGAGTCGATTGAAGAGATCCAAGAGGCCGTGACGAGAGTGCTGTCGGACATTCCTATCAAAGCTTTCCAGAACTGCTACGATGCATGGAAAAATCGCTGTGTTGGTGCCCAAGGGAACTATTTCGAAGGTGATCATGCGATTGTTGAATAATTTTTAAATGTATGGTTTTTATACACTCAGTCTCATTACTTAATTGTCAAACCTCGTAATATCAGATGCACAGCATGCTCATGGTGGAGCAGTTAAAATTGAATTTGAACGTGAAACAACTGACTTACCTATAGCTGATAGGAAATAAGCAATATGTCGTCTGATGGTATTTTTCGGAACTATAGTTGCTGGGATAAGTACATGTGACATTTTCTTGGTTGTATAAACACAAGTGTTATCTTTTATGTTTATAATATTTAGGTTTGGAAATATAATATCTCTTAATATTACACACTTAATGCATAAATACAATTAGTAAATGTCAAATTTTCCCGTTAACATTAGTTTCTTTAAAAGCCACTTTGGCACTCCCATCGCCTATGCTGTGTCTCTTTTGAATGTTTCAGAATATACTTTCTGATTTTTATAATACATTTTAGTTTATGCTCTGTATATTTTATTTAAACATACATAACATAAAATACAAGGTTATATAATTGTTGTATTAGATCTGACAGATTTTTTAATAATTTACATTTTTATTATTACTTTTGTAAAAAGAAGCGGTACCTACTAAATTATTTATAAAATAAAGATATCTTATACTATTTTATAGAAAAATATTATAACGAATGTTTTCTACGTTATTCATCCCAATTCTGTAAGAAATTTATTGACTTAGCAACATTACCAAAAAATTGTAACCAAGTGAAACAAAAATGTAAATTCTGTCACAAAGCCAGTAATTTTCTTTTATATTCAATGTTTGCAATTATTATTGATTATTTGCTGTAGCAATGTTGCTAAGAGTTAGTAACTACAATTTACAGAATTAGGCTGAATATGTAATTCTAGGGAAATATTTTCATTTTTTTTTTTTTTTTAATGGAATAAATTCGGATTTACATTTTTTCACTGATGTAATATTGTTTTTTTATACGTACTAAATAATTTCATTCACAATTTGTGTATATTTTTGTGTTTTATTTAACCGGTTAGCACAAAAAAAAATCTGGTGTGGCCAGCACATAACCTCTCGCCGTATATTTTACCTGGCTGTATGCATAAAGCAAAGATTATTTTTATAAATACAAATAATATATTCATATAAATCTATGACGTATAAACTTCTTTATTATTCAATAATAGCATGTCTCAACATGAAGATATTTTACCATAAATTATGTTACAATAAATTACAAAGTAGAGTTTACCATATATAAATATTAGGCTGGTAACAGCAATTTTCAATTCGAACAACTTTGTTTACTTTCTCTTCATATTCTTCTAGTAAAAACATTAATTTTGGGCGGTCTAAAATGTATATATCTGGATTGTGCATCTATTCTTATATATCTTCTTTTACATTTTATTTTTTCATACTTGTTACATCTAAATAACCTTAATTCCCTTTAATAAAGTGACGGATAGATTGCACTCCGATTTTGTCAATATTTACAATTTACTTGAGAAGAATTTGATAGCTTTTTCGCAATTCAAAGTTACTCTAGTCTACAGTACTGGTGTACATTGTCCCATAATGTTTGAAACAAATTTAAGTCCTTCAACCTAGACTTGTCATCTCCATAATAGTCACAGATCAAGAACTAAGGGATTCTCCAAGTACATTTTTAATTCATTACTCATTATTTCTGACACTGACATTTACCTGTCAGTTACAAATAATTTAAATTATCAACTATTTTTCATGGCATTCTTTCGGCTGTCAAATTTATTACAACAGATTATTTTATATATTATACTTCTTTTATCTCTAAATCTATGGAATATATAATAAAATATTTAAATGTATCAGATAGAGAATTTAATTTTCTTTAATATTACCACGAAAAATTTTCAAAAAATAATATTTAGAAGATTTTTTTTCAAGAATCTTCTACTTCCGGTTGTCCAATTATTACCAAAACCTTTTCAGATCTTCCCATGAATGTCCGATTGGGAAATACGTTGTTAAACAAATTTTAAGTCTTATAGTTTTTGAGTAACCGTCCTTCCAACATCCCACACACACACATACACACACACACACACATACACACACACAGACATCATCGTAAAAATGTTAAAATCGGATTGTAGAGACCTTAAAACGTGCTTATTCAATAAAATCTGGATATGCGATTTTTAGCATGAATGCAATACCTCTCTTAGCGAGAGGTAAAAATGTAAAAAGTACTTATGTTTAATATATGCCAAACAAATAAAATATTTTTTCTTCTTAACCATTTACATATTTTCGAAAATTTTAATCATAGTACCATCTAGAAAACCATAAATAATATTAAGAGCAATAAATTGCAGTTTTTTGTCCAATATCTTCTTTGGCAGTTTTCTGTCTCTTGAAATTTTTGCGTTTTTGACTAAAGTGTTTTTCTCAAATAGGTGATTCATTTTTTGTGTCTCATGAAATATTTGCTCCTTTGACTTATGTGCACACTTAGAAATTTGAGCCGTGTAAACTTGAAATATAACGTGGTAAACTTGTTTCGTGTAGAATTCGACACTAAAATTGGTATTATAAAAGTTAGTGTAAAAAGATGAAGTTGGTAATTTTATATCTGTGTAAAATTTTCTGAGACATAACAAATTAACACTGTAAGGTGTATTATATTTATTAAGACTAGTTTTAAACACACTTGTGGGTAAAAATTGCTTAATTTGGTGTTGCTTGTATTTTAAACTAATTTTTGTACAATTTAATACATTATATTTGTTAAAAATACACTGTCTAGTGTATTTCTAAAAACTGAACTGACTGGTGTAATTTTAAAACTGAATGTGTAGAAAGAACACTACTTTGTGTATATCTAAAAAATCAGTGTACAAAGTACACTACTTGGTGTATGTTTAAAACGTTGGTGTAAAAAGTACACTACTTTTGTAAAAAAAATATACTACTTGGTGTATTTCTATACAATAGTAAGTGTAAATCCATACAACATTTTATTTTTTTCGCATTCTTTGTCGTGGTCGTTAGTTAGTAATCCCGATCGCGCAAGTTTTTACCAGCAGAGACTTAAAAACCATCTCTTTCAGTTGTTGCTAGAGTTTTACAAAGTTAAATAATGGAAGTGGAAGAAAGTGGACAAGAAAATAGACCAGTGCTATTTAAATTAAAAAGAGGATTGATCACTAAGTGGGTGAATTGTGTCCCTGTGTATAGTAAAGATTGCGGATGGAAATTTCATAATTCCAAAACATATTTTTGTATAACATAATTTTTATAGAGTGTAAAGGTTCATTCACAAATCGAAATTAGTTTTATGTTTTAGTTTTAAGTTTTAAGCACATGTCACATCTTAAGTCAAATTGACGCAAAAAAACACAAGTTACCTTCTCACACGAGAAAAATAGGAACATTGCTTAACTACTGCTAATAACAACTCTCCCATATTGCATTTGCTTAAAATTTTAAACTAAAACATAAAACTATAATTTTGATTTGTGAATGAACCTTAACAATAGTGTCTGCATGTATATAATGTAATAATAGATTAATTAAGTATAATACTAAGAAGTGTTTATATGAAATATATTGTTTTTTATGTACAATAAATTTTTTTCATGGAAGTTCGCATTTTTTATATATCATACCTACCTATTCACTCGATATTGTGTATAACATTTACACTAATATTACAAAAATAAAAAATGAGTACTATTGTACACCGTAATCAGTGTATATAAACACGAAATTGATGAAAATATACACTACAAATAGATATATTTATACATTAAAATTAGTAAAAGAAACCCTCTATTAAGTGCACTAATAACCACATTTACTTATGAAAATAAACACTAGTTTGATGAAAATTTACACCACAAATAGGTATATTTTTTCACTAAACTAAGTTAAAAATGACACTACACTGTGTACTAATAACCGCAGTTATTTGGTTAAAATAACTCATTTAAGCGTTAAAAACTACACGGTGTAGTAGTATCTACGAAATATATAGTGTTAATTATTAACTCATATCTCGGTGTTGTTTATTACCAAATGTCGAAGTGGTAAATTCTACACTACAGCTGGTGGACCTATATAGACCACTTTTAGTGTTAAATTTAACACGGAATTTCTTAGTGTGTGGTTTCTCAAATAGGTGATTCATCTAGATAAACTATAAAGGTTGTTCATCTGAAAATTTCAAATTGTGTAGATACGGAATATGAAAATTCAATTCTTGTAGCCGTCTGTATTGCGATATCTGTAAAGACTGTTTCCCAAAACCTCATACTTGACAAGCCAACAACGCTCGCCAAGCCATAATTTTGTGTAAAACTAAACAAATTCGTAAAAAAACAACTCTGTGCACATCCCTGGTTCCTGGTTGTTAGAATCCGGCTTAAAATTTCTGTGAAGATTTTGCAATGGTTTATTGGAAATGGAATGGGATGAGGTAGTCATAGTGAAAGACATTTGGAACAAGAAAGGTTTGATAGAAAAAAAGAAAATGCAGCGGTAGTAAAATATAAATTATAAGTAAAACTGTATAGTTGTGCAATTACGGTTTTTAGCAAGATAATGAAATATTATTACAAAAAGATAAAATTATTTTCAGTTTAATTACACATCTGGGACCAATTAGTAAACCTCCCGCAAGATAAAATTCCTTCTATTACGTGTAGTTTTAATTTCCGGCAAAACGACCCTTCTACCCTTTCCCTCATGTCGAGATCCACCCTTAATCTCATCCCTTGCTCCGGCACATATAATTCAATTCCCTTGCAATCTAAATCCCTTTAAAAATCACTGTCGATCAGGAGTCATTAGAAAAAGTGGTGTGTAAAGCTAGGGCTGTAAACAAACACACCACACCCGCACTTGTTATTTATCACAGGGGCGTGCGGTCGGGGCACAGGGCGGGAGCAAGGCATCGCTCACCGCAGCCTCATTGCCTGCTCATTGGCTTGCAAAACATCCACGAAGTAGAGAAGTAGAGCACCGTGCCAAGGGAGGGGGAGTTTGCAACCAGGACGCCAGTGGCGGCTTGTTTCTAAAACAGATCTTCTTAAGGGTCGTGAGTCGTGAAATAGATTTAGGGGATCGCATATGGTGTTAATAATGAATCATATTTGTTTTTACCTTCCGTCACCTATAGGTAAGGAAGGTATTGTCTTTGGTCAAAAAATTCGGTGGTGAGTTTTCATTGAATAAGCACATTTTAGGGTTTTTACAATACGATTTTACTATTTTTACGATGATGTCTGTATATGTGTGTGTGTGTGTGTGTGTGTGTTCGTATGTGCGTGTGTGTGTATGTGTGTGTGTGTGTGTGTGTGTATGTGACCGCGGCTTCGTCAACGGTATCTCCAATACTAGAATTCCAAAAATTACAATTCTTGCGTATTCCTCTTCCATATGCAGACTTGATTAGATTTTGGTTATAATTGGTCAACCGGAAGTACACTCATTTGAAGATTTTAACAATTTTAAAGAATAATAAAGATAAAAAAATTCATATAAATTTCATAATTCAGCCAGCTATGCTAACTTAACCATGGAAACTGCTAATATATTCAGGTAATTCAAATTGACAGATGTCAGTATCAATAAAAAGCAAATAATTGAGTGAAAGAATAAGGGAAGTAACTCTAGTGTTAGAAGTTTTTAGATATAATAGAGACGATTACATTGGTTTGAACATGTCATGAGGAGAGATGAATATATTAATAGAAGGTGGAAGAAATATAGGAAGACCAAGATGAAAAGACTGTATTGCAGAAGACTTGAGAGAAAAGGAACTGAATGAGGACGACATGAAAAACAAAAATGAGTGGAAGAAGAAAATAAAAAGAGCGACCCCCTAACGACTGGGAAAAACTAAAGAAGAAGAAGAAGATGTCAGTGTCATGTGCAATTTGCATAGTTTGTTTATGAAATAACTTTAGTGGAAATATAAAAAAAAAATTATGTATAGGGCACGTGCAGTGACATGACTTTGCTGCCTTTTTGGCAAGCAGATATGGGGACCCGTATCAAAATGACAGCAATTAATTATGTCCATAACTGACTAGTGTCATAATTTTTCATTCAAAATTTCATGATTTTCTTATTTCATGTGGTTTGTTTGTTATCAGGAGTATGGAATTCAGTTGCCGAGAAATGGAATCATAAAATACCAAAAATTTAGAATCGTTTGCAAGAAAATTTATGTATGGAATTTGTACATAATACACAGGATTGACGGAAGGTATTGTGCTGGCCACATCAGATTTTTTTATTACTAGCGTAGATGAGTACATCGCCTCTGCCGATAGTTTCTAAGTCCAGTTCGATTTCAGAAAAATTATACTGAACTATTTTGAATGAATCAGAATGTCGCATAATGAAAATAAAGTTTTAATTTTATATTGCAACCAAATATTTATGTTTAATGCTATAATACTCGTAGTAATTAATTTATAATTAGTTTGGTGTTTAGGTAATCGCTTGATCGTTAATTTACAAACCTCAATTACCAGGCTTCAGTTTAGAATTGTTTTTCTGTGAGTACAGATAGTGAGTGTGAAATAGTGAAAGAAATATTTAAATTAGTAGAGTGCAAAATATAATATATTAGTGAAATATATTTTACGGATATAGGTGAAACTTTACATATTTTTTTGAGCGACATTACGTTCTATACAAGAAATAATACAATATTTGTCAACTTTACAGAGTTGCCCTTATCGTTCCAAGCATTGTTGTTGGGTTTTGGGTCGTGTTCGAAATAGACAGTGGTTTTTAATTTGGCATATGATGAGAGAGTTATTTTTTTTTTATGATATGTTATACTACCTCTATTTTTCTGCGAAGAATTAATTAAAATTTAAAAATAAAACACCTATTTTAAAAAAATTGAGTTTTTTAAATTTTCTTATTTTTAAATTTACAAAAACAAAAGTTTACTTTATAAAATTGTGTTTGCAAATCATATAAATTTGATTCCAATTGCGAATTATAAAAATAATAAAGATGTAACAGTTTCAGAAAAAAAAATCAAAAAATAATTTTTTTCTACTCCCACTGGAAAAACTTATCTTTTCTCCAAATATCTGCAGAATGGATATGTAGGCTGTTCCAATTAACTGAACGGATATAATTTCATATCCATCCTAGAATGGATATGAAATCTAGAAACCACAAATAACGTAGGTTAGTCATGTAACCCAAGTAACTATCTATTCATTTACAATGGGCAGTTGCACAGATTATGGTTTAAAATCTTAACTACAGGTTAACAAAAAAATTTCATATCGAAATTTTGACAGTAATATTTAACAACTCATTTGACACTTCGTTTGGATACGATATTGTCAATTTACCACTAGTTAAAATATAATTATAAGCGGTGCAAATGGCCATAAGAAGAAGAACGGTACAAATGTCACATTGACATTTAAATGTTGTTATTTAAATGGAAATATTTTCAGTATAAAATAAGATTTGAATAATGTGATAACATTTAACTGACTTATTTTATGAATATAACGGCATGATATGTCACATGTCAATGTTATCCTTTTTAGATTTGGCAATAATTTCAGAATATAGAAGAAGAGTGTGAAAGATTTAATAATATTTAAATGAAGTTTACTTATAGGCTAAATAAATTAGAAAAATTGCCAGTGTAGTGTGTAAAAATAAAAACATTGTATATAAAATAAAATATAATTTTAATGAAAGAAAGCCTAAGAAAAGAAGTACATAAAATGACAATAAAATTAATAAAGTTCAATAAAATTTCAAATTTCTACAGTTCGTCGGTATTTTTATTATTTTCTTTTATCATAGAAAAGGTATGCTGTACAACTCGAGTGGAATGTCCAAATCGCATTCGGATGATTGAATACTCCACCTACGACGTCGTGTTCAGGCTTCATCCTGCTGTGATATGGACACCATATCCACCCGTGTTGTACACACTACTATTTTCAACATCTGTCAAAAAAAGTTATTGAATGTATTATTTCGTTCACTGTACACATTATTTCGCATACACTCCTATTTTTTTTCTTAATTATTTGACGCATTATGGTCATTCTCAGTAGTTGTAATGTATGGTACGAAAATGAACTACAATTATTTCAAATAATTTTATATTCCGTAAAAGGAATAAGGATTGACTTATAAATAATTGTAAATTCACGTTTCCTTAATACTAGTATATTTTTTCTTCTTTTTTTAAAAATAAATAAGAGCTAATAATTTCTACAAGTTACATTTCATTTTATAAGGTTTTTTCAGGTTGATGACGTTCATCTTCTGCCTAATCAAATCATTTTCACTATAGTAATATGTCGTTTTCGAACTATTTAGAGGTCGGGAAATACGTCATTCCTAATTGTAATGGCAATCTCGCGGGTGGTAAAAAACAGATTTCACTTCCACCCCACAGGTTGGCAATGTTTATGTAGAGGTTGTCTAGCAACATTGTCATAGATCCCTATAATAAAGTAGACTAAACTAATTTTAATAGAGCTGTCAAAAATACTAATAAAATTGATTTATTTTGAAAGTTATTGATTTAAATGATGATGATTATGAATAAAATAGTATACATACCTCGGTGGGAGTTATATCACAGCCTCGTACTGTATCTCACCTCGAGGCTTTGCCTCTAGGTAATATACACATGCTCTCGGCTGTAATGAAACATATCCCACCTCGGATGTAATATACTATTATTGTTTCGTAATGTAAGATTTTCTACCGCATTCAACTGTAAATAAAAGTATAGAAAATAAGGAAAATAAGGACTTCTTCCAGTAAAATCGGAAGTGTCACTTCTTTGATAATATTTTAGTTGTAACTAGCATGTCGGAAAACTCCTAGATACCATTTATTTAAATAAAGGTTGCCTATGCTCGTCGTAGAACAACCTGCATCATATGATGACTAACAAAATAATGGTTTGAAATGAACGAAGTAACAAACATATTAAATGTGTGTATGTGAATAGTTTATTGAGAAAAACGTTTTGCCCTTTGCGAAGTGTGTCAAGGGGGAAGCAGGTGGAGTGGAACCAGAAGGGCGCTAAATCTCCCGCCGACGCAGTGGCCCGCTTGCCAATTAAGATTATTTCTGACACCCGCTGGCATAATTGCTTTCTGAACTGAATTTATTGCGCCATTTATAACGCGAGCTCGTTCGCCATATTTTATTGTGCTGCATTGCAAAAATTGTTACGAGTAGTTTGCACCCCTCAATGGCCTTTTAACCTCGATAGGGATGTAAAAACTTTATGTCGTTTTGGTTTTTGTAGCCAGAGCCGAGCCCGAGAAATAGCCGGGGAAATTAAAACTACCGCATGGACTTTTGTCACAAAGTTTCAAGGTAATGGATACTAATTATACAAATTCTGCTTGATTACAAGCCTAGCACATGATAAATGACAGCGAAAAACTTTTGCAAAGTCACAAAAACAATTAGTTACCACCAAAAAACACTAACAACTACTAGGTATTTCTGCGTCTAAATAATATACAAACTTAGTAGAAGAAAAGTTAATAAAGTATGTTTTACTACTTCCTTTTTTTGTAAATTATATTAATAAAAAGTAGAAAATATTTCGAAATAAACTATTGTAAAAAATGTTAAACATTAACACAATAAATAATAAATATTTTGAACATAATTTCAAGTAAAGTGGCAAATAATTTCCTATCAGTAATAACTTGAAGAACAGGTAAAGGTTAATTCTTCGACTATAGTGTTCTCATTTGCGCTTTACAGTAAAACTAAAGAATAATATATTGTGTTATTAGGAGCAAAAGTGATACTTTCTGTAACGAACGTGGAAGATTGAACGACAAGCGAAGCGAGTCGGACAATTGCACGCGAGCCAAAGACACTTTTACTCCGAATGACACATTATATGATTTCTTCAAACGTAGATATTTAAAGAAAAATATCTACTACTGACGTTACATTTTACGTAAATTACGTTTGCGATGTCAATTGCCCTGTAGCTATGGATACTTATTTGTTCATTTTTTTGTTATACACATTGAAGTGAATTTTTTTACATTTTGACGTTTAAATGAAAACTGTGCAATTTTATATTGTCCTTGTGTGCAATTACGTCAGAATTTGAAGTATTATAATGTACGCCCCCTAAAGTTGTTCAATTGGATGGAAATGTAAGTGTGTCGCTGAAAGATATGTCCAGGAATCACTGCAAGTGCAAAACAATGTAAACTTTTCTTATTACTTTAATTCTAAGTATTCTTATGTTCATTACCGTCCCTGTAATTGTAATCTGTAAGTCTGCTATTCTTTAATATGTTATTTCCTCAAAAGTAAACTCTGTTTATATTTCAATTCATAGGTTATTTATATAAATTTGACAGCTATTGATGGTATTTAGTAACTTTATTCTTAGGTTACTTAGCGTATTATAGTGACATTTAGGGCGATATTACAGGTTTCTATTATTAAAGTTACTTCTTAATCGTTGATTCTGTATAGTTTCTATGGATATTTATTTTATTTCTACGCCGCCGGCGTAGAAATTAGCTACTTCTACTCCGGCGGCGTAGAAATTAAACTTCTATCTTGTGAATCAAGTCACGGAAGATGCTACTTTTATGACGTTTGAAGAAAAAATATTTAATGTTAAAATAATTTTCAAATCTTATTTTTTATAAATTTTGTGCGTCGATTACCGTCCCTGTAATTTGACAGCTATTTATGGTATTTAGTAACTTTATTCTTATATTAGCTATTATGTTATAATGACATTTAGAGCGATATTACAGGTTTCTTTTGTACAAGTTACTTATTCTTTGATTCTGTATAGTTTCTATGGATATTTATTTATTTTATTTATACCTTGAGAATCAAGCCACAAAAGATTCTATTTTTATGACGTTTGAATAAAATAAACCTTTATTTACAATCATTAATAATATGTCGATTCCTAACCTTTTATAGGTTTCCTAACTGTAATGACAATCTCTTGGGTGGAAAATAACAGATTTCGCTTCCACCCCACGGGATAAAAATGTTTATGTAGGGGTTGCCTAGCAACATTGGCATACATCCCTATAATAAAGTAGGCTAAACAATTTTTAGTAGAGCTGTCAACAAATATTAATAAAATTAAAGGTTATAACTCAATTGGTTATTTTGATAATTATTGATTTAACAAGGGGATGATTGTGAATAAAATAAAGGGTTTTCCAATAAGAGGTGTTATTTTGATATTCAAAGAAAAATGCCATTTTTTAATATAAATGATCGGATGTTTATTTCATTATAAAGAGGAAGGTATGCCGTTAATAGTGGAAAATAACATCAGGCAAATGACCACCACGACCACGCTGACAGGACAATATCCTTTTCATGAAATTTTCCATAACCAAATCGCAAAGTGGCTGTCCTATGTCCTCGATAGCCTCACGAATTCCATCTTTGAGGTCTTGAGTCGACGCTGGGAAGTTGGCATAGACCTTCTCTTTCACGTGGCCCCAAAGAAAGAAGTCGCAAGGTGTTAAATCACAAGATCTCGGTGGCCAATTGTGATCACCTCTTCGAGAGATAACACGGTCCGGAAACTTTTCCCGTAAAAGATCAATGGTTTCGTTGCTTGTGTGGCACGTAGCGCCGTCTTGTTGAAAGTAAACGTTGTCCAGATCAATACCATCCAATTCCGGCCATAAAAAATCGTTAATCATCTCTCGATAGCGCAATCCATTCACCGTAACTGGACTTTATAAGCCTTAAGACCCGAATCTTTATGCAAAATACGGTGTAATGACGTTTGTGACGAGGAATGGACAAACCTGGGTTTTCTTCAACACTTTCGGCTACAGCAGCAATATTCTCGGCTGTTCTTGAGCGACATGCACGGGTTTTATTCTTCACATCACTAACTTGTCCCAACAGCTCGAATTTTTCCACCAATTTCTGTATTGCGGTCCGACAAGGTGCTTCACGACGACCGAAAAATTGTCGAGTTTTACGAACCGGCTCTGCCAAATTTTCACCATTTTTATAGTGAATTTTAATAATTTCAATGCGTTGTTGAAGCGTGTATCGTTCCATTTTTATTAATGGCGTAGTTTCTACTTGTCAAATGTCAAAAAATGACAGCTTCAAAAGCGATATCTACCGAAATAGCGGGCTATTCAAAATAATACCTCTTATTGGAAAACCCTTTAGTATACATACCTCGGTGGGAGTTTTATCACAGCCTCGCGCTGTATCTCAACTCGAGGCTTCGCCTCTCAGTAATATACATACGTCCTCGACTGTAATGAAACATATCCCACCTCGGATGTAATATATAATTATTACCTGTTCCTCAAGTTGTTACTGACAAGAAAATATTATTTGTCCCTTTACTATTCATTGCCATTGCCAAAATTGGCAGGATTCTTAATGAATATGACATACAAACGTCGATAAAGAAAATTTAAAAATTTGTTGTGGCCAGCACAATACCTATCGCTATTACCATTTTATGTTACACAAGTAAAGAATTTAACATTTAATTGAAATTGTAGCTCTTGTTTCGTTCTATGAGGAATTTTGTCCTACTCTTCTAATACGTTCAAAATTCTTCAAATTCATTGCCAGTATTAGCGGTATTTCTTTCTAAAATTAATATAGATACCTATAATTTTAAATATTTTATTAATATAACAATAAGAAATTTCCTTCAATGGCATTTGTGTGTTTTTAAAAATACCTTTGATCCAGTTACCATAATTTTGTAAACATGTAGTCTTCAACTACATATTTATTTATAGTATTGTTCTTATTTTTGAAGGCAGCATTTCGGTCTCGAAACGTCGTTTTTCTAATAAAATATGAATAGAACTATACCCAAATATTGTTTTATTTTTCTATTAAGTAGTACTTCAATACATTAAACATTTTTTTTATCTTTTACAGATGTCCCGGAGCCGCAGTGAAGAAATAGGATACGAATTTAATCAGGTAACTGCTTTAAATATAGTTCTAATGCATGCATTGTCACATATGGTGCATAATAGAACGTACAGCAAAAGATATTTTTCATGGAAATATATCCATTTTTCACTATTTTGTGTTCCTCGAAGTTTATAGGATACCGAACAATCAAATTGAAATTCAATCAGTTAATGGCTATGTAGGCGTAGGTAACAGCGGATTTAGTTCCAATCACAATGGCGGAAATGTATAATATCCATTACAGAATTACAAAAGATTTAGTACCAACCAGCTATATATAACTTTAAGCTGATGCAAGAAACACCAATTTGAAAATTCGGTAAATGAAGCATTCAGGTTTAACGTCAATTTCGATGTTTATTATTCTACAATGTGAATTAAATTAAATAAACAACATTTGTCAAATATAAGGTATACATCTTTGGAAAACTTAAAAGAAATTCTTTTTCTATGTCCGGTTTATAAGTAGGCTTTCCAAGCTGTCAGTTTCGAACAGAAATTTACCGTTTCAGTTCACAGAACAATTTTATGTTTTTTAGCTTTTCAGTAATAAGTAAATTTGTTTCTTTAGTCTTAAATGATTTTTGATGATATTTAGTTATTTGGGACTGGTGTGATTGCATTAAATACAGAAAATAACTAAGCAACAGACAAAATAAAAAATATCACCAACCTAAATATTCCACCTAAAGTTTACCTTCATAGAAATTATTGTCAACTGTGTTTAGAATAAAATAATTTCAATGAAGGCCGAAATAGAGAAATTGGTATGTTTTAATATAATATTTTGTTTTTTTCCCAGTGGCGAATTTAACTTTCAAGTGGCCCAAGACGTTTTATTGTCATAACCATTTTTCCACCGAATAAATTTATTGAATGTTGTATTTTTGCTGTTTGAAACAAATAAATGAACATTATTGGAAAACTAAAAAAAAATCTTTTTAATAATATAGTAAACTGGGGGCTAGTGCTCCGTGAAAAATGTATCATGGTATTCCAAATACTGACCCTTGGTGCTCACTTTAAATACCCTGAAGAACAATTTATTGTCTTCCCCGAAAAAGGACGATCTACCCAGCTGTGGGATATACCCCAAAATTAAAATAAAATCTGATGTGACCAACACAATACCTCCCGCCATTTAATTTTTATTCATTTAAATACATATACCTATGGGGTCTCGTTGCCGCGTGCATAAGTGTCTGGTCGCGAATCTGGGGAACTGGAACCGGATTCAATCCCCACCACCGCCAAATATTTCGAATTTTAAATGGCAAAAATTTACCCTTGTGGTCCACTCTCAGAAATGAGTATCCGTGAGGCGACGCTTGGTAAATGCCCGCACGATT
The DNA here is from genome assembly GCA_951394225.1 of Harpalus rufipes. Classification (NCBI taxonomy): domain Eukaryota; kingdom Metazoa; phylum Arthropoda; class Insecta; order Coleoptera; family Carabidae; genus Harpalus; species Harpalus rufipes. The sequence goes on from OX596283.1 coordinate 40,771,840, forward strand.
CAAATATGTCATCATTACCGCTGTACAAAGCAGATTAGCACACCGTAATATGCCGTGATGATATATTTATTATTATTTTTATTTAAATACATATCTGTATATTTACTAATGCTGGAAACTAGTATATTAAGTTCCTTTCTATATAATTTGAAATGATTAATTTTTTGACAATGATATTTATCTGTCAGTTACATACATTTGATATATGAACAGTGTAACTAAGAAATTGTGTTTTTCTTTAAATCATAGACTTCGGGATTTATAAAATTGATTATTTTATTAATTTATCTATAAATATATAAAAAAAAATATTAATGCATGCCTGTAGAAAATACAATAACCTTTAATTTTCTGAAAACATATATCGCGAAAAAATGACATTTAAAGTATTTTTGGACAAAAAACTATTTTGAGCTTCAAGTAGAGTGCAATTTCTGGTTATCCAATTTATACCAAAATCTAATAGCTTCTTTCCATATTAGAATCAGTTCAAAATACAAGGTTTCAAAATTTTCCGAATGATAGTATTTGAGTTAGAGTGTCCAGAAGATCCACAATCACACACATACAGACACACACATATATACACCCATACACACCCACACACCCACATACACACAAATACATACACACTCATACACCCACAGACATCATTATGAAAATGTTAAAATTGGATTCTATGGACCTTGAAACGTGGTCATTTATCAAAATCCCGATATATGATTTTTAGCATGATCCCTATACCTCCTTTACCAAGGATAGCGAAATGTAAAAATGATATCATAAAATCTAGGTTCTGTATGTAAAATGACTTTATGTATATGTAACTGGTAGCTGATAATAAATGCTAGATATTTTCAATCGTTACATGGGCGCAAAAACAGTCGATCGTCGTTCCCGGCAAAAATTATATTTTTGCTCTATGTCTATGTGTCGCAGGGATGTGATATAAGTAAATTAGTTGTTTGATCAAATCAAATCAAATCTCTAGGGGTTTCACCAAAACCCTAATCAAAACCTAATCTAACCCATAAGGATTTCATCATACTACTAATTTAGTCATATCCTTGCGACATATGCCTTATGCTCCCCTAACGAGATAGTGTTTATTTAGTTAACCAAAGATCGTATCATATGTAGTTCTTGAGATCTCCATACCCGGCACGTTCTTTAACACACATCTGTATATTATCTGTATCATGTCTACCTAAATATGTAGAATATATTCGACTAAAACTTTCATTTCGTATATTTATAGTTTTGGTTAATTTTGTATCCCTGAAAAAATTGTTTATTTATTTATTCATTGTCAAATCTTTTGCTTCGTATCAAATAAAGCAACCCTGTATTCGCACATCTCAATTCTCAATTCTGAAACAATTTTCATGTGCTCTTTCAGAGTAGCGTCGCATTCCTGCGACAGGTCCTGCAAATCCTGCGGGAATGCGCAGGAACACCTAACATCGTTTTGTATGGGATCTGATTGTGAATGTGTCACTGTTCTTTCACAAAAAGTTTCGGGATCGTATGAATTTGTAAGATATTGTTGTCGCAGTATAACTATATTGGTATTCAAAAATACGCGAACAGAAAGAAACTTTCACATCAAAACTTAACGTCATTGATGTTCATACTCTTTAATTGTAATTACAAATAATTATTTAATACGTATACCTTAAATAACTATTTTCATAACATTTACAAATTAAATGTTTCATGATATTTTTTTACTCTTAATTTTCGAGTACCTACTGTCCAAAATACGTGTTTTCACCGAGACCGAGAATGCTAGTTTTTCAGTGACTGCAACACTTTTGACGGTCCGTTTGAGAGTCCTGGGACCTGTTTCTCAAAAAATATTAATTTACAAGTTACAAGTTGCTAGTTACAAGTGAAATTTTTAATAGTTCTAGTAAATTGTGTTTCTGAACGAATGTTTCTGAAATTCGAGATGCTAAAGGTATTTTATTTGGAGCATTCTCTAATAAATTGTCTAAAGCAGATAAAGTAAATGAATGGGCAAAAATCTGCCAAACTTGTCACGCTTTGGATTTAATAAGACAGGAAAATGATTACAAATATATCAGGGACACTTTTTGGATAATGCATGGTATCTGTTCGTATTTCGCTGCAGAAGAGATCCTAACAAATTAATTAATGTTTCTAACTTATTTGCCTTGAGTCTAAACTTCTCGTTGAACTCATATGAGGTGTCTGTATAGGCATAATTTACTAATGCTTTAAATAGTTTTTGACGACGCATAACTACTTCTTCATCACTGGACACAAAGTCACTTGACCACATTATACAAACACTACATGAAACTAAATAAACATTAACAAAGAACCATTGAATTTTTTATGAAAAAGGAAAAAAAAAACAAAAACTATATGTATCAAATAATACGACTAGTAAAATTAATATTCAAAATTTACAAGACTTTTGACAATTGTAGCTTTTCTCTACTAAATTACTAGCCTGACAGACAACACAAATATTTTGAGAAACAAAATACTAGTAATTATTATCAAATACACTAGTAAATACTAATTCCCAACTTGTAACTAGTATTTTACACTTGTATATTTCAGAAACAAAAACTAGTGAACTTCACTAGTATAACTAGTGTAGAGACTAGTAATACTAGTCCCGTGTTCTTTGAGAAACAGGTCCCATATGGCAATTGTTGGCGCTATTTTACTTACTGTATCATTTTATTTTGTGAAAAGGTAGTTAGGGTAACCACGCGCAGCTGAGTTGCCAATCCTTCGAACAAAATAATCTACAATTATAACGAGCTCTTTATACTATTTTTTTTTTATTTTACACCTTAGGTACTTTTTAAATAAAAAATCGTAGTTTCAAAATTTAGGAAATTTTGTGTCAGTTGGTGATATTAATGTGACGTTTGACGTTCAACATCGTAACATTATTTTTGTATCAACTATAGTTTGGTTTACTAAAGATGACTATTCAAGGTCATTTATTGACCATACGGTATAATATTACTTACAGATAACTTCACTGCATTTCGTATACATAGACGTGCAAAATGAAATATTTATCGATACATTTGAATTGGAAAAAATATGTGTAATTTATTTGAAAATTGTTTCTTTTTAAATAAAGCCTTTCTCTAAGATTTATGCTCTTCACCTGTGTTTCTGCAAAACACAAAAACTTAGACTTGACAAACCATGGAATAATAATTTGATTTAAATGTCAACGTCACTGGGTAAATATTAGTACAGAGGGCCGTGTAGTAGATAATTGGATATCTGTAACTCTACGACATACGTCATTATTTTTTGTAATGTATTAGATGTAATGCCACCATTTATGTATATGTCACACAACATGAAATGTTGCTAAGCTACTACTGTATAAAGTGATGTGTATTCTTTCTTCGAACAAGTGACCTTGAATAGTCATCTCTCGTGAACTACGATATATTCTATTACTTTCTAACTTTACTACTCTATTTGTTTTCTTCTTATTATTACCACTTTTAAATTTATAATTATATAAAAATAATATTCTTAACAATCCTTTGTGTTCGTTTATTGAGCGTGATTTGACATTTCATATTTTCTGACATTGATAAATACCAACCTTAAAAAATAAGCTCTACTAGTCTATTACAGCACTGGACTGAGCTATTAACGAACTCTTTTGGGTGCTGTAATAGCCTTGTTAAAGACCGAAAATAGAAAACATAAATTTTCTTTGTTGTACAAGGAAAATAGATAAACGTATGTATATTTATTTTAGGTGTTATTCTTACAAGGAAGACAATTAACAGAGAAACTACGGAAATAACTATTATTACACCTGAAATAATTATAATTCCCATGTAACTTCAACGCTAGTAACGTATCGATAAGTACTACAATTAAATCCTAGCAGTCTAATAATATTAGTCTACAATTCCAATTTCACTATTAATAATAAAACACATCTTGATGACGGTAGACAAACAAAATTAATAAAAAACAACGTTATTTAAATTACCCGCCATTAGACATCGCGGATTAATTTCAGAGCTAACGTGATGTTTAGACATAATTTAAATTTAAATGAATATTGATGGTCTGGGAGGAAAGGGCAATGGCTTTGTTCCGTGATTTGTTTGATCGATCGCCGAGGTGATGTTCATAAAGAACAGGAAATATTCCAATATAATGCCATCACTCTGTTTACCTGTCAACTTGGGATGTGTAATCAATATGGCAAACTGATAGCCCTGGGGGACACCGACTCAGTCGTCATTTCGAGGAATATATTTTTGTTTATCGTGACAGTCTTGTAATAATAAACTCAATAAGTTATAGTTTTTATTAGCTATAACATTGTCATTTTGGTACAAAAAATGGTTCAATAAAATTTATTTAGTTGGACTTAAACATGCACAAATGCTGTCTGCCAGCAACTGAGACAAATAATTTTTAAGACGATATAAAAAATCTGATGTGGCCAGCACATAACCTCTCGCCGTATATTTTACCTGGCTGTATGCATAAAGCAAAGATTATTTTTATAAATACAAATAATATATTCATATAAATCTATGACGTATAAACTTCTTTATTATTCAATAATAGCATGTCTCAACATGAAGATATTTTACCATAAATTATGTTACAATAAATTGCAAAGTAGAGTTTACCATATATAAATATTAGGCTGGTAACAGCAATTTTCAATTCGAACAACTTTGTTTACTTTCTCTTCATATTCTTCTAGTAAAAACATTAATTTTGGGCGGTCTAAAATGTATATATCTGGATTGTGCATCTATTCTTATATATCTTCTTTTACATTTTATTTTTTCATACTTGTTATATCTAAATAACCTTAATTCCCTTTAATAAAGTGACGGATAGATTGCACTCCGATTTTATCAATATTTACAACTTACTTGAGAAGAATTTGATAGCTTTTTCGCAATTCAAAGTTACTCTAGTCTACAGTACTGGTGTACATTGTCCCATAATGTTTGAAACAAATTTAAGTCCTTCAACCTAGACTTGTCATCTCCATAATAGTCACAGATCAAGAACTAAGGGATTCTCCAAGTACATTTTTAATTCATTACTCATTATTTCTGACACTGACATTTATCTGTCAGTTACAAATAATTTAAATTATCAACTATTTTTCATGGCATTCTTTCGGCTGTCAAATTTATTACAACAGATTATTTTATATTTTATACTTCTTTTATTTCTAAATCTATGGAATATATAATAAAATATTTAAATGTATCAGATAGAGAATTTAATTTTCTTTAATATTACCACGAAAAATTTTCAAAAAATAATATTTAGAAGATTTTTTTTCAATAATCTTCTACTTCCGGTTGTCCAATTGTTACCAAAACCTTTTCAGATCTTCCCATGAATGTCCGATTGGGAAATACGTAGCTAAACAAATTTAAAGTTTTTGAGTAACCGTCCTTCCAACATCCCACACACATACACATACACATACACACACACTCACACACACACACACACACACACACACACACACACACACACACACACACACACACACACACACACATCCACACACACACAGACATCATCGTAAAAATGTTAAAATCGGATTGTAGAGACCTTAAAACGTGCTTATTCAATAAAATCTGGATATGCGATTTTTAGCATGAATGCAATACCTCTCTTAGCGAGAGGTAAAAAGATAGCTTGTTTCTCAAAGTAATTATGAGTAATTTCTGGGTGTAACTCCATAAGAAACGACCCTAATGTTTTTGAAAGAGTTCGGCAATTAATGAGAAGAAGATTGGATTTTTGCATCGTAGCTGGAGGTAGTCATTTTCAACAGTTCTTGTAGATTAAGTAAATTTACATGTAATTTTTGGTATTAAATGTTATTGTCGAAATTTTTTTTCGCCCTGTATCTTCGAAACAAAGCGGCTTCTCAAAAATCATCAAAGTACAAAATATTCTTAGAATAGTCCAGGGAATAACCCCTTGAATTTTTGCCGTATGTTTAATAAACACCCTGCTTATTTGCAACTTTCGACGAAATTTTTGTACTCAACAATGGCACGCGGGCAAACACATGACTTTTACTGAGGTTTTTCTATGCTCGTAATTATAATTTGAATTTATTTTAAAATCTTTTAATATTTTAAACTGGTAGCATACCAATGATTTTATGCATGTAGTGGTGTGGAAAGGAGTAAAGTTGCTGCTAAATAGTCCATTTGCAACAATGAGCACAATTTATAAAAACAATTGCGTTCGTTACGGTCGGGGTTAGTTGTTCGGTTCCAGTCGGCTCGGTTGGCAGGGTAGTTGGCAGTTGGCAGCCAGGGCAGAGCAAACACTCGAAGAAAACGAGAAGTTAACCGAGTTAAATAACCGACTTATTTTCCAATTTGTAGCCGCTAATTGACGCGGTATTCTCTACCCGTTATATCGTAATTACGGACTGTTTGTCAAGTGGAAAACTAACGAATCGCGGAACACGTATCGAACTTCAAACCAACACACCACACGGTCAACAATTAACACCCGAATGGGGAACTCAATTTTACAATGCGGGCACAAAGGAATCCTTTTTTATATGTTGGAACAAAATTGGAAGGTTACTCATATCTCCCTATATGGTCGCTCAATTCGAAATCAGTGATCGAAATCACCTACATATTTACATATTTGCGTATTTTGCTATTATGAACGGTATTGCGTTTCAAAAAAAAAAAAAATAATCATCACAGTGTCAAAGTCTGTATTTACTCGTCATATGCTAGTGAGACATTTAATCGGTTATTCCAGTTTACCTTTAAATGTATTTTTTCTCAATTTGTTATTATAAAAATTAAAGATTATTCAATTTTCTACAAGTTTGCTTAAATACTGTTTCTATATATTTTATGGATAAATTTATAAAGTAATATAAAAATTATATCGCGGAACTTATGCTTTACGCATCTCCGTGGTTACATAGTTTAGCTCAAATGTATGTAACTGACAGATAAATGTCACTGTCAAAAAATAATCATTTCAAATTAATAATAGTAACGTTTTAAAAGGAAAATTGTAAATAAAACAATAGTTTTATGGAAAGGAACTTAAAGTACATAATTTCTAGTATAAGTAAATATGCAGGTATGTATTTAAATAAAGAAATAAATAAATATATTATCACGGCATATTATCCATTGCTGGGTGTGCTAATATGATTTGTACACACATTTTTGTAATGATGATGACATATTTGTATTGTGCGGGCGTTTACCACAAGGGTTAATTTTATGTCCTTTAATATTCGAATTATTTGGCGTTGATCGGGATCGAATCGGATTCCCCACATTCGCGACCAGACATCAGGCTCGCGGCAACAAGACCCCATATTTAAATGGCGGGAGGTATTGTGTTAGTCACCTGATTTTTTATATTAACGATAAGTGTACGTATACAGTAACATTTATACATACCGGGAGTTTATTTTATCAGTAAACATAGATTATATTATTACCATAATTCCAGTATATAATGATTGATAGCAATGTATTAAAACGTTTATTTTATAAGTAAACATAGGAATAATTAACATAGATTAAAATAAATATTAAATTATGAATTAAAGAAATGAGAAATTATTCATTTATGTCTATACACTTAATAACTACATTAAACTAGCCAGGAATTTGGAGTAATATTTTGTGAAGCTGCACTAATTCTTAAATTAATTGTTAAATGTTCATTCTCTCACCATTGTACACATTTTTTAAGTGTCCTCAAAGAAAAAATTATTTAGTGCAAACTATAATTAATTATTATAGATTTTTCGAATTGTTGCTGGTCAAGCTCTGGGTCGATTATTAAATGTAGCAGCAGATACATCGGAAACTTATCTTAGGCTCATGTTTGAATTATACCATGTTATAATCCTTTTTCTTCAATTTCATAAAAAGAAAAATCTGTTGTGGCCAGCACAATACCTCTCGCCACTTCCTTTTCTTGGTTACATAAGTATAAGGCGCGAACAGTCATGTTACATTATTGGCCTTGACAAACAGATATGGGGACCCGTTTTAGAATGATAATTAGTAATTATGTACATGGATGTCAAATGTCAGAATTTTTCATTAAAAAATTCAAGATTTTCTAAATTCACGTAGTTAATTTGTCACCAGGACTGTGAAATTTACTCGTCGAGGAAAATAAACCACATGGAAATGGAAAATCACTAAATTTAGAATGAGAAATTATGATATTTGACATCTATATACATAATTACTAGCTATCATTCTGACATGGGCTCCCATATCTGCTTGTCAAGGCCAAAAAAGTAACATAACTGTTCGCGCCATATTGTATTTAACATTTCTTATATACCTACTCTCTACTCCAAAAAATCTACTTATATCTATTCCACATTTCCACTTTAAAATCATTCAATGAAGAAATTTTGTCCTACTCTTCTAATTTTTCGAGATGTTTCCAATTCATTGTCGGGAGTAACAATATTTCTGAAGGGTATGTGTAATATACCTATAATATTAAATATTTAAATAATTAATACATTAAGAAATAATATAATCTATGTACTTCCCAGAAAAAGTCTTGAGTAATGTCTCCGGATTTCTGACACTGACATTTATCTGTCAGTTAGAAACAATTTAAATTTTCAACTATTTTCCATGGCATTCTTCCGGCTGTAAAATCCATTAGATACAACAGATTATTTTATATATTATATTTCTTTTATCTCTAAATCTATAGAATATATAATAAAATATTTAAATGTATCAGATAAGAGAATTTAATTTTCTTTAATATTAACAAGAAAAAATTTCAAAAAATAATATTTACAAGATTTTTTTTCAAGAATCTTCTACTTCCGGATGTCCAATTGTTACCAAAACCTTTTCAGATCTTCCCATGAATATCCGATTGGGAAATACGTAGTTAAACAAATTTAAAGTCTTATAGTTTTTGAGTAATCGTCCTTCCAACATCCCACATACACACACACACACACACATCCACACACACACACACACACACACACACATCCACACACACACACATCCACACACACACACACACACATCCACACACACACACACACACATCCACACACACACACACACACACACACACACACACACACACACATCCACACACACACACACACACACACACACAGACATCATCGTAAAAATGTTAAAATCGGATTGTAGGGACCTTAACGTGCTTATTCAATAAAATATGGCTATGCGATTTTTAGCATGAATCCAATACCTCTCTTAGTGAGAGGTAAAAAAGAACCATTTTAAAATGTGACAGTTTGACGAGTTTGATAACTATTCCCTCTATTTACTCATGAAATAAACGCTTCAATACATTGCTGTCATTTTGTAACTGTGGTAATGAAACTACTCTATGTTTACTGATAAAATAAACTCTCTGCATCTTTGTCAGTAAAACGCAATAAGGAAATAAGAACAACTCGTTACAAACAAAAGAAAATGTGTTTATTGTGTAACAATGTATTATCCGCCCCAAAGCAGGGCACATGAGGACATTACTTAAAAATTGTAGGGGCAGAAGTGCACGCTAGATATTATATTAAGTTAAAGTGAAAATATCTAAAGAAAAAAATAGTAACGTTTCGTACAATGGAAAATATAAAGATTTACTCATAATATAAATAAAAATAAATAAATATATCATCACGGCAAATTACCCATTACTGCCAATCTGCTTTGTAGACAGATATCGGTAATGATGAAATATTTGTACCGTACGGGTGCTTAACAGACGTCACCTCACGGGAACTCATTGCTGGCGTGGAGAGTGCACCACAGGCGTCAGTTTTGTGCCATTAAAATTCGATGTAATTTTTAGCGTTGGGCGGTATTTTCCACTACCTACCTATTTTCTTAATCATAATTTCTCAAGCGAGATCTTCGCATTAACATTGAAAGTTCTTTGTTGACGAAATATTGACATTAGTTGTTCTTGTATTACGCCACATATTACAAATAAGAAAACGGACAAGAAAATCTCAAAGTCTAACTCATTTTTGCCATAAGAAATCATCAAAGATACTAAATTTTTCTTATGAAGAACTGGTGAGGATATGCCCCTTGTTGACCTGTGTTTTTTCTGAGGGTGAACACCCTACGCTAATGTCCACATCCACACATGTGAGGGTGGTTAGGGCAAAGCTAACTGGATCCAGATTTCCAGATCGTGCGGGTAGAAAAACAGCCGCAGGAAGTTTTTTGCAACAGAAGGTCATTAGTCATGCAAAACGTTCACACTGATGAGATTTGTTACCGTATTATTTTCAGCTTAATTACGTTCCTCTCAATGGGAGATATGCATTACATGAAATGTGCTGAATTTATTACTTTGAAAAGAAAAGACTTCAGACTTTCAGAACAGACAAAAATAGTGAGTTTAATTACAATTTGAAAACAAAATTGTAATTTTGGTATGCAGAAGAAGAGTGAAACTTTAGAAACAGTATCAGAATCTTCTGCTAGCGTAAATGTTAATATATAAATAGTTTTTTCTACGACTGAGACCGAAATTCTGTTTCTATAACATTAGATAACATTTTTTCTGCACCGACTATGAAGCTTAGTTAGTAGAGCATCCTATCCTACTAGACCTTTTCTAATTATATTAAAAAATGGTCAAATTTAATTCAGAAAGCGTGACATGTAATTTCAGAACTCATCAATGAAAGAGCTCTTGGCAAAAACAACTATGGTCCAAATATTGTAAATATGATTTACTTACAACGACATGTACTTTGAAGGATGCCAAACAGTTTGATAAACCTGTTTTCTTAAAAAGTATCTTAGTCACATGTTATTATGATCAATGTTTATTTTTCTATTTCATAACATCCATCAAGTATTTTTTATTTAAACATTATCCTGAGGTAACGTAAATTACAAAAATCTGTAAAAGTAAGGAAGCTAGAAAGTTGTTACATTGATTATTTTTTCTAAGAACTCTTCATTTGTAATTCAGTACTGGTTACGTATAATTAACAATAGTCAATTTAATTAATTTTAATATGGAAAAAATTCAATATTTAAAAAATACTAAATATACATACATACATAAAATCACGCGTGTCCCACTTAGTGAGTTTGCACAAACCCGATAACAATAAGAACAACAACAACATCATACAACAACTCCTTACTCTTAAACATATTAAAGTGGCCGATTTTTGGTAGCGAAATATCGCATCCGCATCACAATAATAGTTAGGAAACAATCATCCTTCGCCACACATTCGTATCTAAGCAGATTTCTTTCGCCTCGGCCACACTCATAATCGCATTCATACATGCTCTTCTTCTCTTCATACTTGGAAACTCTCTCTCTTTAAGCACCCTACCAACCACATCCATCCAGTTACACACTGGTCGGCCACGCAATCGAAAACCCTCAACTTCACCAAGATATATATGCTTAACAAGCCGTTCACTCACCATTCTCTCCACATGCCCAAACCATCTCAACTGACTCACACCAACTCTCTTAATCACATTGTTCCTAACCATACATTCTTCATCACCAAATTATTCCTCACGCGATCCCGTCTGACATACCCACATACACGACGTAAATACCTCATTTCCGCGGCAGTCACTCTCTTTTTATGCTTCCCCGTCCATGCCCAGCATTCGCTTCCATACATCAAAGCACGCACTAGCACTCCATTATATACACTTAACCGAGCATACCTTGATACATTAACGTTTCGTGCAAACGTACCCAGAGCAGCCATTACCTTACATCCCGCACTCACTCTCCTTTCTATCTCTCGATCAATTCGACCATCCCTCGACATCATGCTACCCAAATATACAAACTCATTTACCTGCTCCAGTTTCACTCCATCAACCAACACATTGCACTCAGTCACCAATTTACTCCTTTCAAATACATCTCCATAAATATAATTTCGCAACTAGTTATAACAATGTTTCTTTTCAAGTCATTACAACCTGACAAAGTGGAAAAAAACTAAACCCAATGCACAGGTTTAAAAATATCTTGTATTAAAAAAAGTCCCAAAAAGGGGATATTGACTGGTATTGGGTTAAATTGATATTGTGAATTATATTGGGCAAGTTCTGAACTTAAATTGACTATTTTGAATTATAATTGATATCTGAAATTAAATTGATCATTCTTAATTATTACAAATAGGCATGGCGAAGAACATGAATGTTTAAAAAAAATATTCTTCGTTATACTTAAAAATACATGATTGTCCTAACCGACTCTAAGAAATTTTAGTCGTGTAATGTCGTTTTGGGAAGTGAAGAAATATAGTAGAGCTATAACTTGCGCCTAATGAAACACGTTTAAAGTTGCAAGGTGTGCATACGTACCTATGACACAGTCACAGTTGCTGTTGATATATAGAAGTGGATGGACATAATTATATATCTGTGTATAAAATGATATTTAAATTTATATTTTAAGTGAAATATGAAGATTTATGTGCATTGGTGTTTTTAAATATTAGTATGAAGATCTTCTATTACCTATGGTAATGGTAAGTACCTACTATCATTTGTTCTATCTAAGATGTATTCTATGAATATATAATGCTTACGCAGTTTTGCCTTCATATTCGCCCTGGAACTGGGACACAGTGTTCTTTATTTGTACATACATGTCTTATATTTTATAACACTATTACATTGTTCATATGCACAATTTGGTGCTGGAACAAAAAAAAATGCGTAATCAATTTTTAATCAATTCTGTGTACTTTTCTCCCAAATTTATGTGTTTTAAAATTCATCGTGGCAACCAATATAAACCAATTTTAGTTTTTATTTAAAACTGAATTTTCAAGAGCATAATTAATAATATTGCCCCAAGAATTATTCTCACAAAACCCCAATAAATACATTTTTCATTTACTGGAGCTCCTGGATTATGACGTAATTTCGTTCGATTCAGGTGGTCTCACATTGTGTGAATGTATTACAAAAATTTCTTTGAAATTGAAGTTATGTTTTATTTTTGAACCACTCATTTGCTAAAATCGTATAATACGTAATAAGAAAGAGAATTTCATGCTGAATTCATATTTTGAAACCGTGTTGTCCTATTTTTAACCGTGTGAGAGTGGTGAAAAAAAGAGTTAGGAGCCGATTTAAATGTGTCTATAACTCGCGAATAGTCACCTGATTTTTAATATAAATTGAAAATCTGTTGGAAACCATTGACAAAAATATTACAAGGAATAATATTAATAATTCGAAGAAATTATTTAACATTATAAAGGATGTTGGAGTAACGATAATCGACTGGAAGTTGGTTGAGGGAAGAAAAAATAGTCGGAACGCAGTCTAAAGTTGTTTAATTTTGATTTAAAACGGACGTTTCGATCATACAATGATCATCTTCAGGGTTACTACAATATAATAAATTTCAGAATAAAGAAGAACATTGTACAAACAAAAAACCATCAATAAATTATAATCATACTTACAATCAAGTCACAAATAAACAATGTTTTAGTAACAAAACGTTTTTTATGTGAAATACAAAACCTTTAAACATAATAATTATAACGGAACAGAAGTAAGATACAATTTTATAAAACAATTTTATGAAACTACATAAAATTTCGGATTGTACTTAATATAAGCTATGGAAAAATTCGTCACTACCAATCACGAAGAGGCACAATGTTTTTTTTTTTTAAATACATTGTGCCGCTTCGTGATTGGTTGTGATATCCTTTCACATAGCTTGTACAATTTTGAAATTTTCTGTAGTTTCATAATATTGTTTTTCACTTCTGTTCCGTTATAATTATTATCTTTAAACGTTGTGTATTTCGCATAAAAAACGTTTTGTTACTAAAACATTTTTATTTCTGACTTGATTGTAAATATGATTATAATTTATTGATGGTTTTTTGTTTGTACAATGTTCTTCTTTATTTTGTAAGTTATTATATTGTAGTAACCCTGAAGTTGATCATTGTATGTTCGAAACGTCGGTTTTAAATCAAAATTAAACTACTTTAGACTGCGTTCCGACTATTTTTTCTTCCCTCATTATAAAGGATGCCTGGAAATCTATAAACCACAAAATCATACATAATTTACTTAATTCGATGCCACGACGAATGCAATCTATTATAAATAAGTATTACTGTATTAAATAAGATCGTTTATTTTTTGTCTATTGTAAGTTTTTTCATAAGTTGTTATTCTGGTTAATATATTTTTACCTCTCGCTAAGAGAGGTATTGGATTCATGCTAAAAATCGCATATCCAGACTTTATTGAATAAGCACGATTTAAGGTCCATAGAATCCGATTTTAATATTTTTACAATGATGTCTGTGTGTGTGTGAGGTTGTTGGAGACAAGATTTCTCAAATTCTATAAGACTAAAGACCTGTTTGACTACGGATTTCTCAATCTAACAGTAATGGGAAGAGTTGAATAGGTTCTGGTAACAATTGGACAACCGGAAGTGGTAGTTTCTAAAAAAAAAAATTCTAAATATTATTTTTTGAAAATTTGTTACTACAAGTATTAAAGATAATTAAATTTTCAATCTGACACACTTAATTTTTTTATTATATCTCGTATAGGTTTGGAGATATAGTATATAATAATATAGAATAATGTTGTAATAAATCTCGTTGCCCGAAAAACATTTGCGATATTTAAATTTATGTAATTGACATGTAAATGCAGAATGTCAGTGTCAGATTTTTCTGGGAGGTAAGAGTACATTTAATATATATTATTGTATTATTAATTAATTATATATTTAAATTACAGATATGTTAATATTACATATATCCTTAAGAAATACCGCTAATACCGTCAATGAATTTGAAGAATTTTGAACATAATAGAATAGTAGGATAAAATTTCTTATAGAACGAAAGAAGAGAAACAATTTCAATTATTAGTGTGTACTTATAGGGCGCGAGCAGACATGTGACTTTGTTGGCCTTGGCAAGCAGATGAGGATCCGTGTCAGAATGATGGCTAGTACTTTTTATAGATGTCACAATTGTCATATGTCATAATTTTTCATTCAAAATTTCAAAATGTTCTGATCTTTATTTGTCATCCATTAGCATGGAATATACTTGTCGAGGAAAATAATCCACATGGATTTGGAAAATCATAATGTTTCGAATTAAAACTTATGATACTTGACACCTATATATATTACTAGCTCTCATTCAGACACGGGCCCCCACATCTGCTTGCCAAGACCAACAAAGTCACATAACTGCTCGAGCCCTATGCTACATAAAATGAAAATGGCGAGAGGTATTGTGTTGGCCACAACAGATTTTTTAAGTACAATACCTATATAAGATTTTATACAGTCGCTCTAATTTTGTCGCGCCTCACATCTGTATTCAAATACGTAAGTACTTGTGAAATTTAGTACGATACTATTGAATTACTTACTTAACGTTCAAAAGGTTTTATGAATGTTACCTTTACATTGAAGTTTGAAAATATATTGAATATTTAAAAAACGGGATTTTTTATTAGCTTCTACGGACTCTCTCTATTATATCCGATACTGTATTCTTAAACGATAAAGTATTTCATATTTACGAACGTGATCTTTCATACATTATTTACTTAATATTTAAATATAAAGTTTTACTATGCGAATTAGGTCCAGTTAAATAAACAATATTGAATCGGATTATTGACAGCAATGATCTATTTGTCATATGACAGTTCATATCGTTTCAGTTTTGTTTATTTAACTGACAGTTAAAATTTTAACCAGAGAATGTAAAGCTGGCCCTTAGTGTACGTAATAAAAAAAAACCCTGAACAAATCTTAATAATATTTATGCAAAATCTATAAACCTTCATTATGTCCCAACAATAGTCTTTTGAAATTGTCGAAATAAATAAAGAATTGAAAAACGCGTAAATGTTCTGATATTGATAAAAAGGAAATTAGACTTTAGTACCAATTTCAAATCAATTTCTTTTGAATGGAACCAAATTTACTTTATCTGGGTTAGGTGTTCACAGATTTAAAGAAAATATTTCGATTCAATGAACTGTTGATAATTTACTTCTTTCGCGAAGTGTCTCGATCTCGATCGTTATTCGTTACCGCTTCCTCCAGCAACAATTCCCTCCACAAATACAACGCGAATTCAAATCGCATCCCAGCCCAGCTAACACGCAGTAATGAAAACCAGCTCCATCTCGGCATTCCAGCGCAAATGAAATTCAAAACTGTTATTTGCTCCAGAAAGAAAAAGCGAAAAATAATTTGCTTAAACTCTTTCTATACATTTCCTACAATCCTATATAATCAATCATTCAAATACATTACGGAAATACAACAAATCACACATGTATTACCCACTGTTTTGTAGAATACGGAAATAAATTTATTTAAAATAAATCAAACTTTGTAAGAAACAATAAAATTTTACATTTACATTTTCCAATGAAACATAATTTAACGCATCTAAGCTTTGTTTTGTAAGTGTATACACTCAGGGCCGGCGCTAGGGGCAAAACGGCGAGACGTCCACCTAGGGCGGCATTTTTTAAAGGGAGACACTTGCGGTATTTTTTTCGATCGACGGCAAGAGCGAAATTTTTAATTAGTAAATATTTTTTATGTTGTATAAATACAAAGAATTACTTCAAACTAAAATTATTAAAAATTACTTACGAATCTCGTTGCTTCAAGAAAGGCTATCTGGATTAGCAATAATAGCTATTGAGTACTGTATTGGCCAACATATAATTTATGATGAAATAATTATTGATAACTTTGCAAAAATTAAAACAATTGCCAATATGTATAGATCAATTTGTGTTTGCATAAACTGTGATTCAGTATTATTATTTTCTTTGTATCTGTATCTGCTCGTTTTTTTCAGGCTTAGTTCTCGGAAACTATAAGAGATACAAAGTCGGTTAAATAAGGACATAGTTGCCCCATTAGTAAATTTTAAAAATGTAGGTATTTGTTATTCCCGAAAAATTTATATCACTAGATAAATGCAAAATATTAAATTTTGCTGATTTTTATTTTATATATGAAATAATATGGAATTTTTCGAACGACTACACTCAATTTTTTATCATTGTTAGACTTCGAGTTTTGACGTCAAAATTATTTTTATATGGACGCCATATTAGAATATTACATTGAAAATATTTTTTTTAACTTTCCAACACGATGTATAACTTATTAACGTTCATTTGTTTCAAACACCGAAAATATAATAAATTTATTTATAGGGCGACAATAATGATTGTGACAAATGAAATAATCATTTACGTATTGACATCTGTTTGTTTTTACACTTATTTTCTAAGTGTCTGGGGACCCGAGTGCGATCCTGACCGACGTCAAAATTTACTTCGAATTGTAATGGCACAAAATTGACCCCTATGGTGCACTCTACATGCCAGCAATGAGTGCCCGTGAGGTGACACCTCAGGCAGCAAAATAGATAGCTTCACCCTACATACACTACATTTCATAGTTTGTATACTTTGTTGATATTGTATCATACATGCATATTTTGATTTACAACATTTTGTTATACATATATAGTTTTCGTATCGAATTTATATTGACCATGCAAAAAATACTAAATCCTTCAATTATATTCGCGACTAAAAATTCCAATTTTACGAAACGGTTGCTATCAGTAAAAGTAAACAAAAATAAATGAGAAATTTTTAAAATTGTTGAAATTGAAATCTGAGAAGCGCTTACAAGAAGAAAGAAAATTGAAATGGAATCATTTGCAGATTACTTCAATTTTACAGAGAATTATGGAGATCATTATGAAAATATCAGAGAGAAATCTGTTTTCGATCGCAAAAGTACACAAACAAGAAAATACGAAAAACGAAAGTATTGTTCTCAAGAAATTCAATTAAAGATGTTGCGTGCACTTCATAATACGTATACACTTAGATAGATTTTTTTCTTCGTTTTCTCATAAACCCTGATCAATGTCATAAGTAGTTATTTCCTAAAAATAATATATATCTCCTGGAAACATTTTTCAATACCATCAGCTACAATAAAATCATAATATAAATTTAATTTTTTTGATGAAACACAGAATTATTTTTAAATAAAATTTCAAGAATTATTTTTCTAATTGCAATAAATACAGAGTTTTCTTTATCAATAAATATAAAGTAGTTTGATTACCATAGTTACAAAATGACAGTAATGTATTGAAGCGTTTATTTTATGAGTAAACATAGTCAGACTCGCCAAACTGTCGCTTTTTAAAATGGTTTTTTATACAATTAAAGAAAAAGTGCAGATTATAATAAGGTATAATTCAAATATGAGCTTAAGACAAGTTTCAGATGTGTTTTCTGTTACATTTAATAATCGACCCATACCCTGCCCAGCAACAATTCGAAAAATTTATAATATTGCACCAAATGATTATTTTTCTTCGGCGACATTTCAAAATGTGTACAATCGTAACAGAATGAACATTGAACAATTAAAAATCAGAATTAGTGCAGATTTATATAATATTACTCCCCAGCAAATAACGAATGCTATTAATTCTTTTTTTTGTGCAACCGGCCGCGAAATAGGCATTTCGCAGCCGCAATATAGGCCACGAAATTGAATTTCGCGGTTGTTGTTATGGCAACGGCCGCAATTGAGTAAACAATCACTATGACAATTGTTTTGTTTATCAAACGTCAATTCCATAGCTACCTTGAAAGCCAACTTTCAATTTACAGTGAAACTGTTTAAAATTAATAAAATTTGTAATTACATATTTTTTACGGTTGCACAAAAAATATTGTGTACACCTTGTCCGCGAAATCCTTTAGCGTCCTCGAGATTGTCTTGCCTCGGCCGCAAGCGGCCTCCGCGACAATTTTTCTCTCGGTACGCTAAAGAGTGATTTCGCGGCCTTGATATACAAATAACTATTATAATAATTTAAGATATTGTTTAGAAATTAATGGTGCCGATAAGTTAAAATGTAGTTCTTAAGTATATAATCATAAATAAATAATTTCTCATTTCTTTAATTTATGATTTAATATATCTTATAGTCTATATTAATTATCCTTATGTTTACTTATAAAATAAACGCTTTCATACATTGCTGTCCATCATTTTATACTAACTATGGTAATGTGGTACCCTATGTGTACTGATAAAATAAACTCTCGGTATAATAGCAATAGCAGAAGTATTTGCAATTTCTTAAATACATTCTTAATAATATATTATGCAACGAGTTTATTTCATTATATATGAGTTGCATGCACTGTTTTTTCTACGACTATTTATAATAAGTAAAATAATAAACTATAAACCAATAAACTGGTTATAAAATTCACCTCTATCATAATGATAATTAGTATCGAAAAGAAAAGAAAACCTGTATCGTAAGGTATAATAACAAGGCTTATTTGGTCCACGTATGTGTACATTTATTAAGGACGTTTCGCGCCTAAGGCAGGCCCATCTTCAGCTATTACAAAGTTTAAATTAGAAATAGGTTTACATGAGTTAGTTTGTACAAAAGTAGAAAGTTCTTACCCAAATGGTTAAATTACAACAAATTTTATTATATTTTACAACAATTTTAAATTTGTATTAGACACACGCGTCTAATTTAATTACGTTGATAAATTTTAAAATACAGCATTTCAACCTATTTCCGAATCAATTCGAAGTTGATGAAATACTGAGGAGCAAAACATGTAACATAAGACAACTAATAATGTCACACAGATGGGAGTTAGTGAATTTTTTTGGTTTGTCAATAAAGTTGTTTATTTATTTTACGTTACTTTTAAAATCATTTTAGAAATTGACAGTTGTTTTTATTCAGATTTATAATAATAATAGTAGTAATAATAATAATAATAATAATAATAATAATAATATGTAATAATAATAATAATAAATTAAAAAATGTATATAAAGCTAATAGACACGTTACAACAAGTAAACAAATATAGATCTTGAAAAGTAATAAAAATACATTAATGACAAATAATATAGAAATAAATAGTTAAAAATTAAATAAACAGGAACAAACATAGATAATGGAGCTCGTACACTTCTTTTGAAGCCATTTAAAGAAAGCCTTCAGATAATCGGGAACACTGTTATATAAAATAGGGGCCATATATGAAAACCCACCTTTAAATTTTGACTTTCTGAATGTTGGTACAAATCCTTTATTCTAAAAGAATAAATATATTGTTTAATTACTAATTTGTCAAATAAATAGGAAGGAGTACCTGTCAATTTAGTTTTATGTATTAAGCAAAGATAAAGATATATGATACGGTTTTCAACAGAAGGCCTCTTAGAAATTTTGCGGTATTTAGATATGTGATCGTATTTACGCACACCGTATACAAAACGCAGACAATAATTTTGCAATATCAAGTTTCGCTTTAAGCAAGGGATGGTGTAATTAACATTATCAATAATTTTAACATCATCGAATTTAAATTTATGACCAGTATTAAACATGTGACATAAATTTAAATTCGACAATGTTAAAACTATTAATAATATTAATTACAAATACCATCACTTGCTTAAAGAGAAACTTCATATAAATTTGAATAAAAACAACTGTGTCAATTTCCAAACTGATTTTAAAAGTAACGTAAAATATATAAACATCTTTATTGAAGCGGAAGATGGTCCTGCCTTAGGCCCGAAACGTCCTTAATAAATGCACACATTCGTGGACCATATAAGCCTTGTTACTACGCTATCATAAGAATAGAAGTATATTATAATTATTAATATTTAGATTTATAAAGTTATACTATACTCGTACCTGCTATTGTTACTACGCTATCATAAGACTAACAGTAATGATAAAAATATATAAAATAGTATTTTTGTACCTACTGAATATTTGAGAAGGCATATGCCAAGTTCTGCGACACATTTATAATGATCATAGTAATATACAAATATGCCTAACAAAAATCTGGTAAATTCAATATTATATTACCAAATTGACAAATGTTATTTTGTAATTAAATATAAATATATAGGTAACTCGAACAAAAAGGGTTGTAATGATCTAGGTTTCTAAAGTTTTACGTTCCAATACTAATTATTATTTATCACCGGTAATAAATTTCTTTCGTATTTTATAAGAACTGAATATAATAATATATACAAAATAATAATAATATAAATCCACTACTTTATTTTTATTTCAGAAAGATTTTGCCGATTGTAAATATTGCAACTGTAACTGTTTATTTTCTAGTGAATTAATTTTTTTAATTCACACTCACAGAATTTTAACTCACTCTGCAACAAACAATGCATTTAAATTATCATCAGGCACGAAAATAAAACTCACCATGCACAGTCTTTATTAGGCAGATCAGCCATTTTCATTATTTTTCACGATATAATGATAGAAGCTTATTTATAATTTATAAATAAACGAATTGACGTCTATCAACGTCGATTGTTATGCACATCCTACTAATTAATTAGTTTTTTATTATGTCAAAATTAAATATTAAATAGTTTTTCTTATTATTTCGTCAAAATTGAATAAAATATTGTATAAACCGAGTGAGTTAAGCATGTTTATTGATTCAAAGAATTTAACCCACTCGCTCTGCGGGCTCATAGCTTATACTTTCATTAATAAACATTATCTTACTCACATGTTGTATAAATATCTATTATACACTTGTACCCGAAATAACTATAATAAATAAATATAGCATACGTATTAATTTAATTTTTTAATTATCGCTCTAGTTGTCCTGTGTAATAGTGATACGGAAACAATATAGGCTAGTATTTTATATGACGATGAAAATTAAGTTTTATGAAACGCTTTAAATGGATCATAATATTATGGGTTAGTGTTAGTGTACTTCAATATGATGCATAAAATT
Organism: Harpalus rufipes; assembly: GCA_951394225.1. NCBI lineage: Eukaryota > Metazoa > Arthropoda > Insecta > Coleoptera > Carabidae > Harpalus > Harpalus rufipes. The sequence continues at coordinate 40,793,799 of OX596283.1, forward strand.
TGTGAATAAAACATGAAATTATGATCGGTAAATTTTATGCATGTATATACAAAGTATGCATTTATTGCTTGGACAAGCAAAAGATTAAATTGTTACCAACGTGAAAAAATGTTGAATGGAAATGCTTAGCTGACAAATAATTATTGTAATATACAGTATATACATGTGGGTACACACCCAATATGTAATTCTTCAATGAAGTATTAACTTTTCTTGGTATTTGTCGCAAGCTACGGCTTTTTTTGTAATTTTGAATAGATTCATTACTTTCAATAATTGAATAATTAAATCGTTTATTTTGAAACAGTCATACGTAACACATTTTCACCAAACAAACTGAAGTGGGGGTTTAGTTTTGTCAGTGGATTCGCATGTTTTCACCGAAAATTGCCCAGGTCCACTGTTTTTGTTGAGATATGACATCAATTTTTTAAACGTAAACGTGTTTCTCTACCAACAAATCGAACATATAGGGGATAAAGTTCCGATAAATAAAAAGAAAATAGAGATCGAAGCCAGCTAAAGCATGGACGTCTCTAATATGTCAACCACTCTGTTGGGATTTAATCCTATTCTCCGGCTGTAAAATAAAATATATAAATAAAGAAAAATAATCATAACGAAGCACTAGCGAGTTGCCGGTTGCACCAACGTAAATTAAAATTTAAGTGTTCCTTAAATTGACAAAATGCATCGGAATGAAATGTAAAATGAATTATTATGCAACTATCACAATTTCGATTTGCATTTTACCTCCCGCTACCCTTGGTAAAGTGAGGTATAAGATTTTGGTAAATAAGCACCTTTTAAGGTTCCTAAAATCAGATTTAACATTTTCACTATGACGTCTGTGGGTGTATATGTGTTTATGTTTGTGTGTATGTGTGTGTGTGTGTATGTCTGTGTATGTGTGTGTTTGCGTGTCTGTGTTTTTGTGGATCCTCTTTACACTCTAACTCAAATACTATCAATCATAAAATTTTGAATACATGTATCCTTGCTCTATCTAATATGGAAAGAGCCCATTTGATTTTGGTGCAAATCGGATAACCGGAAGTGGCATTTTCCTTGAAATTCAAAACAGTTTTTCTTCGAAATTTACATTTTTTCACGATTTATTTTATTATAAAAATTAAATATTATTCAATATTCTACTGATATGCATTAATATTTTATTTATATATTTTGTGAATAAATTTATAATATAATTTAGTTTATAAATCCCAGAACCTACGCTTAAACGTTATAATTAGCTTTTATCTACATAATCTGTGCATAATTTAATATTATCTGTGTTAACTATAACTATTTATTTTCTGTTAATATTTTGTATTTTGTGCCTCTATACCATTTCTGGTCTGTGAAATAAAGTATTATTTATTTATTTATTTATCTCATTGGTTACACACACAGTCCAGATTTCAAATGTATGTAACTCACAGATAAATATCACTGTCAATAAATTATCATTTCAAATTAATAATGGTAGTATTTTAAAAAGAAAATATTAAAGTATGAATTTATAAAATACTTAAATTGTAAATTCATTTTCATGTTTGTAATTGAAAATAAATTAACGTCAATATCTCAAAATAAAATAACGGTAAGATTCTGCAGAAAAATACTGATAATACATAAAATGGAACAATAGTTATATACAAAGAAAAACAATGCAGGTACCAGCATTAGTTAAATGTGTAGGTATAGGTATACTTACATTTAACTGAATAAAATTAAATCCGTGAATTAAATGGCGGGAGGTATTGTGCTGGTCACATCAGATGTTTCTGTTTAAGGGCCTCTCACAATTTAAACCTTGTTGGTGCAACTGTATATAAGAATTGTAGAAGATGTCTGGTTTTTTTTCTTTTTTTAAATATTTCTCTAATTTCTCAATAAATCACTAATTTATAATAACCATTAATACAGAGAGTATTTATTTAAAAACGTTTTGAAAACAGCACAAATCGATTTCATTTTGTATTTTTATTTTACTACTCTATATGTAAATAATCGAACCTATGTCATATAATAAGATCTTCAAGCTGCTAATAAATGATAAAAAATAACAACAGCATAATACAAACATTTATAGAAGGCGGCTTTTTGAATGAAAAAAAAAAATACGAAATACTACCCCTTTCAAAATAAACGAATTAATTATAATTTGTATAAATTTATTTTCACGATAAAAAATTGACATTGTATTAAATTCAGCTTAACATTTATAACACAACAATATAACATATGTGACGAACTGAGAAAATTCAAATAAAACCTGATATCTAAGGTTGTTATTTAATAAAATAAAGTGTTTAGTTTAATTTGAGTACGTAGTTTGATTTTAAAATATGGGTGTACCCTTTTTGGACGGTAGTGTATTATCGAACAGTGTGATTATTAAATGAACCTTAATATTAACGATGCTTGAAATCTAAAATAAATAAACATCATCTACATACATCATCCTTTCAGGCAACACAATCTTACATTGCATTACTCCATCACTGCACTGCACTACACTGGACTATACAGTATACAGTCCTGTCCTTGAGAGTCCACCTAAACAGTCCAAATGCTATACCAAGCTAGTCCACTGGTTGAAAAGCGAAGGCCACCAGTAGTGCGTTCGCGAAGTGAGGTTAAGCACACCACGTGAACGATGTTATCGCGGGAGGATGAGAATCGCAACTGACGCTCACAGAACGGCGCCGCGACGCTGCTGCCACCAGCAGCGACGGCGAGAACTAGAGGGGATGCAGGATATAGTAAAAGGACCATATGGAAAGGAATGGATTATTATTGGTGTTTTCTGATTATATAAATATGTAGAAATATCACAAATATTATCGAGTTGAATAGCTGTCTTAGTTGATCAACGTCAAACTTGAATTTGTGATTTTAACCCTTGAGTAACAATTGCTAGACACATCGGTATAGATATATCGTCTTTACCGAAAGCGTCCAATAAAAGTAAACAGACATACCTAGAAATGGGTAATAATGAATTTTGATACTCATTTATATGCACACTTTTATGCTATGCAATTTTTATTTGAAGAATTGTTTTCTAAAATAATTTGGGAAGCAACGAGCAATAAAAACTCTTTTCTCTTGTTAAATTCAATGAATTTCAAGCGTTACCCAGTATGTATTAAAGAGAATATATTTATGTGAAGCGTCATCGTATGGTATTTTATAGCTGTCCTGGATATAATTATCAACTTAACTTGTGATGTGTTACAATAAACAGGGTAATTCATCGGTCTGTTCTTTTTTTAATAACTCAATTGTTTTAAATATAATGAAAAAAGTTTCAAACAAAGATTATTTTAAATTAAAATGTCTATAAATTTGTCGCAAAGATTTATTTATATTACATATTTATTAAATATAGAAGGCTTTGCAATACTGTATTTTATCTGATAATATTAAATAACAGGGGTAATAATAAAATATTAGCCGTGTTCCTTCGGGCTGAGGTTATGATTTTGTGAATCCTAATTAGTTTAATCATAATCCTTTTTAATCGTGATTATATCAAGAAACAACTTGAATAATATAAACACCATCTAGCGTCAAATATCATATGCAGACCAATGCAAACTAATTTATTTTATTTTATAAATAATCTACTGTCAATTGTTATAGTAAGAACTTAAAACAAATGTTTTGTGTAACATATTGTCTTGGTTTTCAAAAGTATGGTGGGTCATTACATGATTTTGTAGAAGAATCATATTTCCTTTGATGCAACAAATCCCACATTGATATATTTCTACGCTCGAAAACCTATTGTAGTTAGCCCTTTTTAAATTTGCTCTGAAATGAATCACTTGAAAAGGAAGATTCAGAAGGGAAAGGGGAAGGTTGTCTAGTGATCACATAATGAGAAAGTGGGGATAACGAATAGGAAACAAAAAAACATCTACTTAATCATGATCACTTTAATGATAAAGATTGCGAATCACAGCCGGAAGGAACACGGCTAATGGATTGAAGTAGATGAAACGTTTAATTCATTTTCCTTTTTAAATTTGAAAGGTGTAATGTAAAAATGATGATATGCAAAGCCTCCTGTATTTAATAAAAATGTAATATTCATATTAGTCGCCATTGTGTTTTTTTTAATAATATAACATATGATTGTTTTTATAGTATTAAAAAATTTCGAAAATATAAAGTTTTATACCATTGCGTAAAAATGAAACACTGTGTAGAAAAATCTATGTATGGCAGATTTGTACACATTTTAATTTAAAATAAACTTTGAAACTTTTTCCATAATATTCAAAATAATCTAGTTATTAAAAAAGAACACACCGATGAATCATTCTGTATGAGTCAAGTAACACTATCCAAATTAATAATACCCATTTATTGCGATTTAAATAGAAATTAATATACACCTTTACAGAAACATATATGCAATTTGCATTGTTAATGTAATGAAATTAGTTTATAAAACAATAATATAAATATAGGTACAGCGTTAAAGGGATTTACTATTTAATGAAATGAAAATGTAGCCATTGCGATAAATTGCCACGGTGATGGTACATTTATTATTTTGAATGTATTATTATATTATCACATTTTATAGAATAATGTTAATATGCAATTATAATATTTTCTGCTTTTATAGCATTACGAGTACATTGCATGCATACATACATACATGCATACATATACACTTTGTATTTCCGAGTTGATCCGCACGTCATCAATTTCTGATGCAAGAATTTCTGATGCAAGAATTTCTAAGCTTTTATCTAGCATCTTTGTCGTACACACACGGCATATATGAGACTTATATTCATTATGTCGTTATCGTCGGTGTTTCAGAGGAGTATACGCTTTCTTCGTTCAGCCTACGTCAAAAAATGAAAAAGAAACTGTATTGTAACCGCAGTAACAAATGTCATTTTAAAATACTCAATTATTTGAATATTCATGTCATTCTGTCAATTATGTGATAAAGATGATTTTGGCGTCGATAATTTGTGTTTCGTTGTGTGTTATATTTTGCATTTTGCTATTGAAAAGATAGTATTTCTAAGATTTCCAACAATTATTACTTTTGGACAATAAAACGAGGTAAATTTCATCCATTAAATTTATATTGTATTTATTCAATTCGTTTAATATTGCTAAATAACTATATTTTATACTTCGAATTTTGATGAATGACAAAACTTACACAATATAGGTTATATTTATTATAATACTGACATTTTGACATTACATCATAATTATTCAATTGATTTATTATTGCGAAATAAATGTTTTATTTCGAATTTTGATAAATAATTATATTCACACGGTATAAGATATACTATATACTGTCAGTTTTGATTTGTATGAATACTACGAAAATCAGACGATTTCGGCCGATTTCGCCCGACAACATCACGTCATCACTTCCCTCCCGCCGCTGGTGATTTGAATCATATGGTTACGATTGATGACGTGGGTTTCAAGTAATAAAGTAAATTGGTATTACGTAGAGGTAGGGTATATCGTAACAAAATAAATATTTAATAATTATTATGTGTCTAAAATTAAGTTGTTGATGTAAAATTTGGATATTCGATAATAAACTTTCGTAGTAGACGGACGTCTGGTGTTTGTTGCTTACCGAGTACCTAGTGAATCACATATTTCGACCAGATTGGTTTGTATTTGTAATAGAAACGCACATTAATTGTTAGTTAAAATAAAACACTACTGGGAAAAATTAAAACACACCTTTTTATTTTTGTATTGTATCTATCAAAAACAGAGGCAAAAATAGAATCTCAAAAATATGTGAATCAGGTTCATGTACTCGTATGTAAAATATGCGTACATAAACAGTGTAATTGATTTTGTTTCGAACTTTTTTATTATTAATCTGATAAAAAAATACTGTTTACTGTTTATAAATGTTTTTTGGCTCTCTTGAAATTACGGTAAATACACTGATATAATTCCTATGGTATACAGGTGATTCATCGGTCTGTTTTTACTTCCTTGTACGTAAGTAAAGGAAGTATTGTAATCGCGAAAAATTTCGGTTTTCAGATTTCAGCGGAAATATCCATTTTGATGATCCCTGAATCCATTTTGACTAATTTCGTCGTGACTTCTGTACGTACGTACGTACGCCCGTACGTACGTACGTCCGTACATACGTATCTCGCATAACCCAAAAACGGTAAGCCGTAGAAAGTTGAAATTTTGTATTTAGGACTCCTATAACATCTAGTTGTGCACCTCCCTTTATGGTTATTACACAATTTCCAGAAGTGGTACTTTACATGAAGCCTATAATAGATTTTAATGAAAAACTCTTTTAAAATATAATCCAAAACTTTTCAAATTTGGTATACAAGACTTTTATGTCAATCGAAATAACATAATAGATTTTGGTTAAAATAGACTAACCGGAAGTGGTACTTTACTTGAAGTTGTTAACAGTTTTTCTTGAATAAAATGATTTTATTTTGATTTTAGAAATAAATGCTTCAAATAAAAGTTTTAGAGAATTAATTTCTGCGTCTAGCACATCAAGTATTATTAAATTAGCCCTTTAAATAAGCGAGATACGTAAATTTAAAAATTATTTTTTTGTAATAAAGCTTGCTATGGATTAGGACAAAAAAATAAAAAAAATGTTCATGTCAAATTACGTTAAATACGTACAATTTTATGATTCGTACAATAACAAATATTATATTTTTATTATGAAATTAGTTATATTCATTGTTGTAATCAAATATTTTTTTGTTGTGATCAAAACTCTCTTTAAAAACTCCCTTTATGGTCGCTATATATCTTACTGTTTTGAAGTTAAAATTAATATTTTGTAATTTATTTATTAAAAAAAAATATGTATAGTTTAATAATCGTACAAGGAAGTCGTGTGGTGTCCACACCAGATTTTTTTTTTTTTTTAGTAACTCGTTTATTTTAAATATTATGAAAATAAGTTTCAAACGAAGTTAAAATGAATGAATAATTATTCTGAAGTATAGGTTTTTCTACAGGTGTTCCATTTTTATACAACGGTATGGTACTTTATATTTTCAAATAGAATAGCATATATATTTACTCAAATTTGAAAAGTACATCAAATTTGATATCTAACAGTAAATAAAACAATTACATGTTATTTAAAAATACAATGGCGAATGATTTAAATATTAAATTTTTATTACAGAAGGTTTTGTATTTCATTATTTTTACATTACAACTTTAAAATTTAAAGAATAGTATATTACGTCCGAGGTGTTTTCATTACAGCTGTGGGCTTGTGTATATTACTGAGAAGCGAAGCCACGAGTTGAGATACAGCGCGAGGCAGTAATCAAACTCTCACTGAGATATGTATACTATTTTATTCGCAGTCATCCCCTTTTTAAATCAATAATTTTCGGAATAAGTCATTGAGTTATACCCTGTAATTTTATTTTTTGACAGCGCTATTAAAATTTGTTTTGCCTACTATATTAAAGAGATCTATGATAATGATTCTAAACAACCCCTACAGAAACATTTCCTACCCGTGGCGTGGAAGTGAAATTTGTTATTTGCCACCCAAGCAGATTGTCAATGTAGTTACGAATGACGTACTTCCCAACCTCTAAAAGGTTAGGAATCTACAAAAAAGTTAATAATTTGGCCAAGGATTAAATTTAAAAATAAATAAATCAAAACTGCTAAACGACATTTAACTCTGAGATATCTCACTTTTACTGCAATTACTGTAATGTTGTTATACATTTTCATCCACGCTCAACATTCACTATCATAAATCGAAGCAAGAATTAGTACTCCATTACCGTATATTATATACCCCTAAACAAGCATCTCTGATTATATTTACATTACTTAAAGATATCACCTTTTATTCTTTAACAATGTAAAAACAAATTCACTACCTAATCAATAAAACAGTCTGGATTATTTTTACATTGATCCATAACCAAATTAATTAGTTTGACATTTGAAGAAAGATTAATGATATCTCGAAGAAAAGAGCGAACTTAGTATTGCGGTTTCAATCTAAAAATACCAGTAAAAGTTCTAGATTCAATTAAAGTTTGATTTAAAAGTTCACGAAACATTAAATTAAGCAAACTTAAAGTACAGAATACAACTTTTGAATATGTACAGCGCATTAAACTACTTTAGTAATAATAATAATTAGGATTGCATATTTCTATAGGAACATTTTCATTGCAATACATATAGAGGGTTATATAATTTATATATTTATTAGTCAATATTGAAATAAGGTAAAATCATCGGTAGTTGACATAGCTTCAGTAGTTGACACTTTGATTATGAATTAACATTAAATAAACAAATTTGACCTTAAGGTAAAGGAAGATATTGTGTTTGGTTAAAAAATTGAATGTTAGTGAATAAGCTAGAAAACGATTTTACCATTTTTCGATGATTTTGGTTATAATTGGCCAACCGGAAGTACCATAATCTGAATATTTTAACAGCTCTTCTTCAAAAAACGCTGTTAAATATCATTTTTTGACTATACTGTTGTCAAAAACATAAAAGAATAGTCTATTATCTATAAGATTTTATACTTCATATTCAGTGGATATAGAGTTAAAGAATTTAGAAGAAATTAAATTTCATACATCATATATATATATACCGTGAGTATTTTTTAACATGAAACATGGGATTTGTCATTTGTCGTGGTTACGACTTGACATTTGATTGACAGCAATGTATTTGCCTGTCTCATTTAAAATGAAACATAGGGGATGAATTTGACAGAAGTATTATATTTAAATATTGTAAGAAATTACAAAATAACGAACAAATAAACCAACTAACAAATAAGTAAACATAATAACGAACAAATAAACAATAATTACAATGAATTTTCAAAAATCTCTCCATTAACTGCTAAGCAATGACCCAATTTATTATAAAACTCTTGTACCACATTTGATAATTGGGCAAGTGTAATATGTTGAGAAATGTTTCGAATTTGTACTTTTAATTGTATACAGTAACTTTGTTTGCAGCAGTAGCTTGCCCAATCTGTCTTAATGTTAATCTAATATATTACAGGATCTATTCCTTCTGTTATGTGCATGCTGAATGCAACCATTTCCTCTAAAGGTACTCACTATTCTTAAAATTGTTGCTGCACTTGGTGTAGGCCTATCAGGAAATCAAGCGTGGAACAATTCCGACACTTTCCTTAAACTTGGATGAAAATTCGAATAATACTACGTAATAATCTGTACCTTCTCTTCCAGAGTATAAACCATTGTATTTCAAATTGGATTTTTTTAAACACTGACAGAGTAGTAGACAAATGTCTAAATTGTCCCTTATGTTTCATTTTAAATGAGACAGGCAAATACATTGCTGCCAATCAAATCGTAACCATGGATATGACAAGTCATGTTTTATGTTAAAAATACTCACGGTATATATATATATATATATATATATATATATATATATATATATATATATATATATATATATACCGGGTGGAACATCATACCTGTGTACATAGGCGATTCATATGAGAAAAACAGGTTTTTCGTGCGCATTGCTCCCCAAATTATTTTAGACAAAAATGCTTCAAATAAATGTTGTAGAGCATAAAATTCTGCATCTAAATCAATAAACAGAATTACTTTTATATGCTTTGTAACGACACAAATTAAATAAGAAAATATTGAAAATTACGTTGAAAATATCAAATAGCCATGGAATTGAAACAAAAATAGAAACAAATAAATGTCTGACGTTTGACAGATAAATAACTAATTTGATAGGTCTTAATGTTTACATGAATTATTTCCAATTTAAAAAGATTTTCATTAAAAATCCTATAAAAAATAAATATTTCATTGAAATGTACAATTGTCGTAATAATAGGTATGGAGATTTTTGTATGAATTTAATTTACCTATTTACACACACGCCTATGTACACAGGTATGATGTTCCACCCGGTATATATATATATATATATATATATATATATATATATATATATATATATATATATATATATATATATATATAGAAAAATGTACAGCGTAGTAGAAGGTAGACGAAACAATTTTAATTACTATTTGATAATTGAAAATAACAATAAAATGCAAGTAAAACAAAGTACCTACACGTTTAGCCATCAGTAAAAGTACTTAATTTTGAAATATGTACCTATAAAAACCTATTATTTTATAACCACCCATAATCAAAACGTCTTTATAGATATGTATTCCTACCATAATTTGTGATAAAGCTCCGTCTGTATCACTTTTATATCCGTGCTCGAAATAATATTTGCGAAAGTACTCGTAATGAAATTAATTTCTTTCTGGATGTTAATGATAATAACGATAACAATAATGGGAGTAAATGTAAAAACGCTCGAGTGTTTGTATGGGAGGTAATAAAAGGGAAAAGGCAGAGTTTTAATCTGGCTTTGCTTCGCTTTGCTGCGGGTGAGACAGAATGAAGGGCGTTTGCGTCCGCGCCCGAAACGCCGAAATGCTGAATCCAGATTTGGATAATGGAGTACATTCAAGCTTTGAAATATGACACTTGTGATGTTCTGGCCTTTGATTTCAAACGCATAGCAATGAAGGTGTTTTTAATTTTGTTTGTTTAAACGCATGCAGATTTACCTAATTCCAGAACAGATTCACTCGAGATAAATATCACAAAATTGAAATGAATTTCTATTCCAAAAATCTGATGTGGCCAACACATGACCTTTTGGCATTTCCATTTTATGTTACATAAATAAATAATAAATAAATATATCATCACGGCATATTATCCATTTATGGGTGTGCCAATCTGCTTTATACGCAGATATCGATAAATGATGAAATATTTGTACCGTGTGGGCGCTTATCAGGCGTCACCTCACGGGCACACATTGCTGTCGTGGAAAGTGCACTACAGGGCTCAATTTTGTGCCATTAAAATTCGAAGTAATTTTTGGCGTCGGTAGGGATCGAACCTGGGTCATAATTAAGAGCATTGTGTACTCCTGTACTAAAATATGAAGCGAAAATTCAAATAAATTGTTCCTGTACTAGAACTATTAATATTTTAAAAAATTCAACATTAGACAAACGTACTTCTGATATGAACCTGCATTTAAAAAAATAAATTATCAAAATCTATTAATACTGGACTTTGATTTTAATGGGGCACCCAAAATTTAGTAGCATTTCTTGCATACCCATTAAAATCAAAGTCAAATACTAATAGATTTAAATAATACTTTTTTTAAAGCAGGTTCATATCAGAAGTATGTTTGTCTAATATTGATTTTTTAAAAATGTTAATAGTTCTGGTACAGGAATAATTTATATGAATTTTCGCTTCATATTTTAGTATAGTAGTACACAATGCTCTTAACGAATTTAACATTTCTTGTACATACAAATGATTCAAATTGTATCTATTCTTTCGTTCTATGAGAATTTTTCTCTTACTCTTCTAATATATTCAAAATTCTTTATATTCACTGACGGTATTAGCGGTATTTCTTAAGGATATATGTAATATTAATGTAACGTCGCCACCACCGCCGCGCCGTAGCCCTTGCCGCCGCCGCGCCGTAGCCCTTGCCGCCGCCGCGCCGTAGCCCTTGCCGCCGCCGCGCCATAGTCGGCGCCGCCGTGTTGCGCCCAAATCTCCGCGCGTAACAGACATATTCGGACTTGCTTAATTACATCCGGTGGTGTGACCCTTTGTAGTGAATGGAAACATCGAGAAGGTTCGAGAGACATTACGCCGCGTATATAAGCACGTCGGAGAGGCCAACGGGGTAGTCTGATATAAATAAGCGTCGTGTTATGAATAGTTGGTGATATAAACAAACAGTCAACAAGAAGTGAACATAAATAAATGTAATTAGTGACATAAATAGTAGTGTTAATTGTTTAAATAAATAATTTTAGTGTTTAAGTGTCTTATAATATCCTTAGTCTTTGAATTAATGTTAATATTTGTTTATCATAGTGTTAGTTAAATTTACTATCTTTAATTATCTTTTTAATATTTATTTATCGTTTATTAAACGCATTATTTTAACTAATAATATCTCTATTATTTTTAAAATTTACCCAAATAAATAAAACGTTACATTAATATATCTATAATTTTAAATATTTAATTAATAATACTGTAAGAAACTTTAAATACAATTACTTATTATAGCATTACCTGCGTCTAAACTTTTATAGATATTATCTAATAATTGAAACAGAGCACCGAAATGTTCAGAAATCAATGTATCATTCTTCGTAAGAAAAGATAAAATTCGATTTAGTACAACTTTTTCAAAAAAAAAATGTGGAAAACTAATACTATGCTTATTGGGTCTATAGTTGGACGCTTGACCTTTATTATCTTTTTTATGTAACGCAACTACTTTAATGTTTTTTAATGCATCAGTAAAAACACCATCCGGTATTGAACTATTAATGCAGTGTGTTAGTGGCTTAATAATTAAATCACAACATTCTTTCAAAGCTTGCTTGGAATATCATCTAGCCCTACGGAAGACGAGTTATTCCAAGTCATTATCACCGGAGCTACTTATAAAGGGTTTTCCAATAAGAGGTGTTATTTTGATATTCAAAGAAAAATGCCATTTTTTAATATAAATTATCGGATGTTTATTTCATTATAAAGAGGAAGGTATGCCGTTAATAGTGGAAAATAACATCAGGCAAATGACCACCACGACCACGCTGACAGGACAATATCCTTTTCATGAAATTTTCCATAACCAAATCGCAAAGTGGCTGTCCTATGTCCTCGATAGCCTCACGAATTCCATCTTTGAGGTCTTGAGTCGACGCTGGGCAGTTGGCGTAGACCTTCTCTTTCACGTGGCCTCAAAGAAAGAAGTCGCAAGGTGTTAAATCACAAGATCTCGGTGGTCAATTGTGATTCGATGGAATTCCGGATCATTTTCATGCATTTCAACGACCCAATCAGCAAAGACACAATGTTGTTGATGATCGGCCGGCTTGAGTTCTTGTGTTAACTGGACTTTATAAGCCTTAAGACCCAAATCTTTATGCAAAATACGGTGTAATGACGTTTGTGGAATGCCTAATTCCAAAGAACGACGAGGAATGGACAAACCTGGGTTTTCTTCAACACTTTCGGCTACAGCAGCAATATTCTCGGCTGTTCTTGAGCGACGTGCACGGGTTTTATTTTTCCCATCACTAACTTGTCCCAACAGCTCGAATTTTTCCACCAATTTCTGTATTGCGGTCCGACAAGGTGCTTCACGACGACTCAAAAATTGTCGAGTTTTACGAACCGTCTCTGCCAAATTTTCACCATTTTTATAGTGAATTTTAATAATTTCAATGTGTTGTTGAAGCGTGTATCGTTCCATTTTTATTAATGGCGTAGTTTCTACTTGTCAAATGTCAAAAAATGACAGCTTCAAAAGCGACATCTACCGAAATAGCGGGCTATTCAAAATAACACCTCTTATTGGAAAACCCTTTAGAAAGACATTTTGTTCGCGAAAATTATCTTGATAAAATGAATCCATTATTAACATCAGAATATTGATGCCCTGTCTGGTTAAATAGCAATCATACAAGGACAATTGACGCTCATCTGTATAAATCTATGCGAATTATATCTGATACCATCAAGAGTACTTCGGTTCAATCGGTGCTATCGAACCTACGAAAAACTTGTTTAATAAAAATTTCAATTTTGAAATGGCTTGGAAGAAATAATGGCTTCGAAGCAACCCTGACTCTCTCCATTGGATGTCGGATCCAGATCAGTGTCCTCCAGGATTCATGCTCCCAAGAAAAACATGGGCAAGAATTAATCGGCTTCGCACTAACCATGGTAGAAGTAACTACTGGACACACATCTGGGGAATAGCAGATAGACCTGACTGCGAGTGTAGTCAGTCAAGACAAACTCATCACCTCGTCACTGAGTGTCTCTTATCTAAGTTAATTTTCCCAGTACATCTTCATCAAGCTACTGAAGAAGCTGTTGAATGGAATAATGGTTTTGGGGTTCAATTATAATTATTTTTGTTGTTTGCTTTCTTTGTATATTTTCTTGTTATTTGTGTTTGTATTTCACCATATTTTTTTATTATGCCATATGAATTAAATAAATGAATTAATTTTACTAATATCTTTGCAAGTTTTTTTGTGTTTATTACAGTTACAATATATAAAAACTCCATCTCAATGAGTCTTAGAAGAAAAAAATATACATTATATACGCATTACATGTAAAATGTAACAACTTAAATTCAGTTTAATGATGATACATATTTCATTTTATCTATATTTAAGTTCTCATAAAATAATATCTGTAATATGTAATGTAGAGTTCCCGTCAGCTAAGAAAAAGCCATTTACGTCATCAGCGCAGAAACCAATTTTTGTCATTGCCCTGTTCACGTGATACGCCAGTGTCGTTCGTGCCTTATTCTGGCGTTTAGTTCTAATGAAAGTATATGGCACGCCATTGCCTACAAAATGTGTGAGCCTACGTCATCACTACGTCATTGCTTCGCGCATCTATTGATGACGTAAATGATTTTTTCTTAGCTGACGAGCACTCTACAATACTCAAAGAAATGTATTGTAAATGACCAATTATCAATAAACACGATAAAATGACTACAATCTTTGAATTCATAATTCCAAATATTCCATATCCAAAATTTTCAGGATCGACCAACTTGTTATTTACCAACCTACCATCTAGAGATCGTCGATACATCAGCACATCAACCGGCCAAAATCTAGCCCAGCAGACCAACAAGCGATCCACTAGAGCCCACCCCATTACCTTGTAAAATACAATGTAATATATATATATACATACGTTTATACTATGTAATACACAATAAACACAAAAATGTATTATTTAAACGACTAATAAACACAGTAAAAATATATAATATTTCATTTTAAAAAAGCCAAATTTTCCATCCCCAAAATTAGCATATTGACAGGAAACCTGCAATTCACCAAAATACGAACTACAACAACTAGAGCATCAAAATTCGATGGGCATTATGTAAATATTTTACCGCGTAGAAGCAACCCACAAATCACCATAATTCGAACCGCGAGTACCACCAAATGATGACGTCATCTCAAATGCACGTTCGCCAATGTATAGTGCACCAGCATTCGTTTCAGAAATGCAGGTAGCCTATGCCAACGCTTCTAGCTACTAAAAATTCGAGCCGAGTAAGGCTTCTGGCCGACAAAATTCAAAAATCGTGTAAAATCGACGATTTTTAGCCGTAGCGGCTGAAAAGTAGCATTTTACTGCCGCTACGGGCATTTTGGAGCTCTTAGACGAATATTATGCCAATCCCAAGGCATATACTCGACAGAATTAAAATTTACTGGCTATAGCAAGACATCTGATCATCAAAATTTAAAATTCGTAGAATCGAAAGGCTATAGCAAGACATTCCTCTCACAAAATTCATAATTCAACCGCCTGGTGGTGGATTCATGAATCCTAGCCTTCCCACCACAGATTTCAGCCTTATATACAGCTGTTTGATGAATTTACAGTCATTCGGCGTGAGCGGTGGTATTGACCCGGACACTCTGCTCCGTGAACTTACGTAATCGAGATATATACTTGCTTTTGTTGGATTTCTAGCTAGCTGGCCGCCAGAATCCGTCGCTAGACCGTAGGCTAGGACGCGCTGGTGGATTGCCACCTAGGAAGGGGTGAATGTGCTCGGCTGGTTGCTGGGTGTAGGTAGCTAGTAGGCGGGAATCGAACTTGGATCTTTGGTTTGCAGGATTTTATAGGTCGCCATTCTGGTTGCAGATTGGCGGCCTACAAAATGCTTGTTAGCAAGCGGGATATGAATCTGGATCTTTGGAATGCGACTTTTGATTGGTGTATTGGAATGAAATAGTTTGTTATTTATAACAAGGATTTATTTGTCAGAGATATGTTACAATACATAATACATGAAATACACACATTATTTAACAATGAATAAATCATTTTTGATTTGTGTATTTGTGATACATTACTCGTATAAGACGTTCGCAGTTTCACAAATACAGCGATGATGATATGTGCTCTAATTAAGTCAAATTTGATTTTGAAAATGTTATATACATAGATTCTTTATATCATAGATATATGCAGAAGGAATGATAGATTTTTAACAAGAATATGTAGTCCAATTTTTATTAGGAATAAGTTTTATTGCGACGTTTAAATAACATTTACAATGATACAGTTTTGCGATATTTATATAAGTACCTAACTAGATAAGTGTATACAATATATGGGATGAATATACAATCAGAAAAATATAGAAATGTAAAGTATATCATATATAATTTTAATGTGTGTGCAACAATACATTATCAATAATGCAATTACGAATATAAACACACATATGTATTTTTATAAATGATTTTACTATCTTATGTACAACAGCGTAAGTAAAAATATATCGTTTTTTCTCAATATGAGAATATGAGTGTTTTCCTACAGCGTGAAGTCTGTAGAATATTTAACAATAATATAAACTATATTATTATACATGTACTTATTATTTGTTTGTATTCAATATAATCAGTGGGGAGCTATAAAATTTTTAACAAAATTTAATCGTCACCGCATAGTTAGTGACGATTAATAATTGACAGAGTACTGTTCTATTTTGTCGCTCAACTTATGCGAAGAAAATGTATTTAAGATATTATATGTTCTTTTTGGACAAAAACTAATAAAATAAATAACAATGAACTCACAAATCAAAAAAGTTTAAGATGAGGCTCGGGGCGAGCCCCCACGGGCCCCCTATAGCTTACCACTAAATATAATGATTGTATAGTAGGTATATTAGTATGAAGAAGGATTAACACTTTTGCGTTTTCTGTACGATTTTATTCAGGTATATTATTCTATATAAGCATAACAGAGTGAAAGTATGTCATTGTTCACGTATGTCTAAGAAAATACTAATTTTTCAAATTTGAAAAAATATGTATGTGAATAATTTTCTAAATGTATAAAGTATACGACTATACTATACTTGCCGTCAAATTAGTATGAACTGGACATTCCTACACTGTTGCTAATACAGTGGTTATAATGAAAATGCTAAGTTATGAAGAAGTGGCAACGTCGAAGGATGCGCAAAGGAAAAAGTTCAGCATCAGTCCGTACTTATTTGACGGCGACTATAATGATAAATAGTATGACAGTATATGTACCTATTGCTTTTTTTAACGATGACATGATTTTCTTTCTAAGTGAAACAATATAATTTTTTCTACATCGGTTTTGAAAATAGGCTTTTCAAGCTGTCAGTTTAGAGCAGAAAATTGATAATTGAAGTTGACAGAACAACTTACAGTTTTTCTATTTCAAATGGGAATGTAAATTTTTAGCTGGGATAAATGAAAAATGGAATTAAAGTTTGAAACCAAAGTGTTTTAACATCTTTTCAACGGACGTAGAAAAAAATATATATGTGCCATGCATTAGTCATGAACGTAAAGTGTCATTTTCCGCTCGATACACAGTTACTATTTTGCAAGGTGCGAATTTATTATAAAGTGTTATTCAACTGGTGTATGAAGACGGTGAAATGTGTTATTAATAAATATAATACAAATGAAACGGTTTTTCCTATGTTTTATTTAGAATGATCAAAGTTTCTAAAAGTATTAGATTACTCGTATATGCATGTATGTATCTATGTAGGGGATGAAAGTAAACGTTGTCCAGATCAATATCATCCAATTCCGGCCATAAAAAATCGTTAATCATCTCTCGATAGTGCAATCCATTCACCGTAACTGTTGCTTCAGCCTCATTTTCGAAAAAGTAAGGTCCAATGACTCCGCCGGACCATAAACCGCACCAAACAGTCACACGTTGAGGATAGAGAGGCTTTTCAACAATAACTCTTGGGTTTTCTGAGCCCCAGATGCGACAATTTTGTTTGTTGACGAAGCCACCGAGGTGGAAATGGGCCTCATCACTCAAGATGATTTTTCGATGGAATTCCGGATCATTTTCATGCATTTCAACGACCCAATCAGCAAAGACACGACGTTGTTGATGATCGGCCGGCTTGAGTTCTTGTGTTAACTGGACTTTATAAGCCTTAAGACCCAAATCTTTATGCAAAATACGGTATAATGACGTTTGTGGAATGCCTAATTCCAAAGAACGACGAGGAATGGACAAACCTGGGTTTTCTTCAACACTTTCGGCTACAGCAGCAATATTCTCGGCTGTTCTTGAGCGACGTGCACGGGTTTTATTCTTCACATCACTAACTTGTCCCAACAGCTCGAATTTTTCCACCAATTTCTGTATTGCGGTCCGACAAGGTGCTTCACGAAGGCCCAAAAATTGTCGAGTTTTACGAACCGTCTCTGCCAAATTGTCACCATTTTTATAGTGAATTTTAATAATTTCAGTGCGTTGTTGAAGCGTGTATCGTTCCATTTTTACTAATGGCGTAGTTTCTACTTGTCAAATGTCAAAAAATGACAGCTTCAAAAGCGACATCTACCGAAATAGCGGGCTATTCAAAATAACACCTCTTATTGGAAAACCTTTTATTTAGAGGATGCAAAAGATTTTACAGAAAAATAGAACAAATTTCCAATTACTTATACGAGTATAGTTTCGAGATACTGAGTTGTTAAAGTTACTACGCATGTGATTCTTATACTGTGTATAGTACATTTAAAATTAAATACTTCAAGAACTAAGAGTGATAGCAAATTACTCTAATCTTATTCGGATTTATAGGATTATTTTTTATATGTATACGTAATTTTAGTATTATGGAATCCCTGCAAACATTTTCAGTAATGCTTCGTTCAAGGCAGGTATGTCTATTGTAAATTGCAACCAAGTTTCAGGAATTCGAATTGCTGATAAAATGTTTGATTCAAGATATCTAAATTGCTATTGTATATATCATGATAAAAATTAAATAACTCAAAAACTGAGCGAAATAGCGAATGCGATTTTCAAATTTGGATTTAGGGGTTTGTTTTATGTATGTATACATAGTTTCAGAAATTTCGTACTGCCGAATACGGTTTTAAATTTTTGTAGGTATTGTTTGAATAGTGTGTATGTATGTTCGTATTGTATGTGAATTTATTATATAAAGTAAGATTGTATATTCCTTAAATCCTGTCGAAACTGTGAAATATATGAAAATGAAAATATATGTATGTGTTTAGGAGGATAAGTTTTATTTATTTATGTACATAAATCTTATAAATAAGTCTTGTAGGGCACCATACATGTTGGGGTGTCCTCAGTGTGATGCTCTGCAACAATATGATCGTCTCCAACGCTGAAATCAGGATATAGGTATGTCCTTCTGCCACACACTCACGTCCAGGTCTGTAAGTTCATCTCTCTATAACAATAAAAATATAATCGAAATAATATTTAAATTAGTGGTTATAGATAATAATATGGACTCAGATATGTTTCAATCGTGTGTAATTATAAAAAAATATATGAAAGAAAGTGCGAGAAATTCATTACATATTGAAATAAAAAATAAAATATATGTTGTAAAATATTTAGTACGTACAATAATATAGGATATTTATCTATGGTAGTAGCACTAAATAATTCTAAATTAATTCATATTATTTTCCACATATCAACAATTAAAGTATATCTACAGCCGAAATAGTCCTTAGAAATAATGCCTGATATACCCAATAATGGGTACTATAAAGTAGTTCAATAATAATAAAAAAACTTACTAGTAATAAATTATTTCCCCAAATATAAGTCCTGAAGGTATCCAAAAGTCCTCTCCAAGAATCAGGAAGTCGTCCTCGAAGGCACAGTACACGACCACACCACACACATCTGTTCACTAGCACTATAACAATAAAACTGACAATGACAAAATTCATCTATGTAACAGTTAGGCATTAGATAATAATAAAAAAATAGTAGTCAACAATCAAATTAATGAGTATTCATAAATTATAATTTATGTCTATGTATTACATAATTCTTTACTTGCCCGTACGATTTTTTTAAATTTGTATTTATGAAAAAGGGCTATGGACTACCCGCGAAATATAATTTATGAACTTTAGGGTTGATGGAAAGAGTGCTAGAAAGATTTTCATTTATGCTTGTCAAAGACAAATATTTTTTTTTACAAACACGACAATTTTCAAAGTTGGTGAAATGATGAAAAATTTTCATTTATATTTGTCACAGACAAATGTTTTTCTCTAAGAAATTTCAAATTTAGGGCTCAATATTTCTGAAACTATGCAAGGTATGGACTTGTACGTTTCAAATATGAATTCAGCATGCATTTATCTACAAACATGCCAATTTTCAAAGTTCGTGAAATGATAAAAAAAATATTTATGCTTGTTCAAAAACAATTGTTTTTCTCTAAGAAATTTAAAATTTAGGGTTCAATATTTCTGAAACTAAGCAAGTTAGGGACTTATACGTTTCAAATATGAATTCAGCATGCATTTCTCTACAAACATGCCAATTTTGAAAGTTGGTGAAATGATAAAAAAAATTATGCTTGTTCAAAGACAAATGTTTTCTCTAAGAAATTTCAAATTTAGGACTCAATATTTCTGAAACTAAACAAGATACTAACTTGTACAATTCAAATGTGAATTCAGCTTGCATTTCTCTACAAATATGCAAATTTTCATAGTTGGTGAAATAATGAAAAAAATTCATTTATGCTTATTTAAAAACAAATGTTTTTTTATAAGAAATTTTAACTTTAGGGATCAAATATCTCTAAAACTAAGCAAGATACGAACTTGTATGTTTCAAATATGAATTCAGCATGCATTTCTCTACAAATATCCAATTTTCAAAGTTGGTGAAATGATGACAATTTTTATTTATGCTTGTTCAAAGATAAATGTTTTTCTATAACAAATTTCAAATTTAGGACTCAATTTTTCTGAAACTAAGCAAGATACGAACTTGTACATTTCAAATTTGAATTAAGTATGCATTCTGTATAAATAAGCTATAGTTTTAAAATTGATGAAATGTTAAACACTTTTTTATAGGATATTTCAACTTTAGATATTAATATAGGAAAGCGGTTTTATTAATACACATAAACACAAATTGCAGATACAATAAATAAGTTATTATATATTTGTAATTTTATCAATAAATCTTATTTTTTGTTACAGATGATCACGTTTTCGATGTCCAGTGGTCAGAGATGCAGACATCGCGACTTGGACAACCCGTTCGTGCGTCTAGAGTATCCTGGGGCTTCTTTCCGTACCTGTTGGATTTCATTTCATTGCCAGCATCAGGAAATAATCTCCTTCTTATCGTGAAGACTTGAACCGGTTCGCTTTATCTCTGTAAAATATAAATGTGAGTTAATGTAAAGTTACATGATTATCATCGGAATCACATTTTAATCGCCTCTGGATTTGAAATTCATATCTCGGAAACAGTTAGAGATAGAGAAAAAGTGTACAGGACCTTTTTTGTAGTAAATTAAATTCTAGAAGGGGTATACGTTCAACTTTTTAACATACGACGTCACAGTTCCGAGTTACGACGGTTTATGTAGGTTTTAAAAGGTTTTCAATGCCCACATCCTTAATTTGGAGTAATATCGAAAAATGTATAATATACATTCTACATAACTTAAAATTTTCTACAACTTTTGTCATATGACATTTTCTCATAAAGTTGATAGTTTGGTAAATAATAATGTTATACCCCAAAACGGGTAAAGATTCGAAGTTTGGATATCGATTTTTCGGCATCTACGTATTTTTCTGCTTATATATCCAAAATTTAGTTTCTGAATTATAAAAAATAAGAAAAGTCAAAGTTTTCCACACCCAAAACTAAGTCAAATAATAAATATTTTTTTAGTGAATCTTATATAATTTTTAATTCTCCACAACTTTTGTCATATAAAATTTTCTTCTAGAATTGACGGTTTAGCCGGAAATGACATTACATCTTAAATAGGGTAGAGATACAAAGTTGACGTATGTTTTTTCGCGTTCTAAGTAATTTTTTACATACGTATCTAAAATTTAGTAATTTAATATTTATAAACATAGGTCCTATGATTTTTTTAAAGTTTCGAATTATTTCAACAACAAACAATATTTTTAATGTTAGTACTTACCTTCTTGTAAGGGCAATGATCGGCGAATTTTCCCAACATATCGTCCGCTAGTACTTCATCACTGAACTGTATTGTCTTCGGCGATTTACACTGATTAGAATACACTTTCAAGTAATCATTACACAACACGCGCACCATTTAAATTAACAATTGCAGCACTTAATAAAACAAAGTTAAAAATATCCAGTAATAATGAACTAATATATATAGTTTTAGCGTAAATTTGAATACTCTTATTTATATCGCGAACTATAAATTAAATAAAAGAATGATTGTAATAAAAACTAATAAGTTTTTCGGTTCCTATCAACACGTGTAGTGTTATATCGCAATACACGATTATTCACAAGCACCCCCATGTTCACTTCTCCAAAGCCAGAAAGAAACTGAAGTCTCCCCTACAAAAACATAATATTAAATATTATAACGTAACAACTAACACTAATTATGTGTTAATTGATGACGTTTTTTTATACTTTGGCGCTCAAAATAAACAATGTTTATGTTTGTTTTCAGGGTCCGAGAAGGGCCGTACCTACACTCAGCGATAGGATACGGTAACTCAACACAGGATGAAGATAATAGATGATTTTTATGACAATAAATAAACAAAAGAGTTTTTTTTTATTTACCTTTCTTATGTATTAGCAAAAGAGACTGGGAAATATCCTAATATTTAATGATTTTTTTCGAATTTTCCTATCCTATCTTTTAGTATTAAGTACGAAAATAGCCATTTGGTAAGAGTCCGCCCGTTTATAAAGGGTTTAAGGGCTTATTGGAGCCCTTAGGGAAAATTCAACCACGGATTTCAATTTTGCAGATCCAAGTAAGTTTAACAACACTTGTCCGGTCTTTCTATCCCTTTTAGATCAGGAATTAGCCTAGGCCCTTCGCCACACTTGAAGCGCAAATATATTGTAAACCAAAAGGTATTCATCAATTCTGTGCAAGCCAATGGAAAGCGCGGGTTCAAATCCTTCCGCTACGCTATTTCCCGGCCTTCTAGCCCTTTTAATTAACGAATTTAAGCGTTAAACCCTTCGTAAAAATTTAACGGTCCATATCTTGGAAACTATTAGGGCTAGAAGGGCGAAACACATTTTATTATACTAATTTCGACCCGCAGATTACGAATCTGAATTTTACCCTAAGGGCTTATTTAAAGGGCGAAGGGCTTGAAACGGCCGTTAGGAAAAAAATGGAATCGTGTTCTACGGGTCGAAATTAGCCTAATAAAATTTGTCCCGTCCTTCTAGCCCTTTTAATAACGGAGTTAGGGTATGCCCTTAGCCATAAATTTTAGGGCTAAGAACGTTGTAAACTGAAGGGTTTTCAACAATTCTGTACAGGCCAATCGAAAGTGCATGTTCAAATACCCCAGATACGCTATTTTTTATCTCTTTAGCCCTTCAAATAGACGAATTATAGCTAGGACCCTTTAGAAAACTTTAAGGGCTCGTATCTCAGCTGGGATTTCAGCGATTTCCTTGAAAATTCGCGTTCCCTTAGCATCCTTTGAAATTTTGGGGTCGTAGAACAACATATTTAAGTTTCAAGGGCGTAGGGTCAAGGGTTTCAAAATCGCCTAATTGAAATTTGACAGCTTTTAATTGAAACATTTTGATTCGAAACGCAACATCACACTAAATAAGAAAAATGGATTGTAACTCTGAAACTATTAGGGTTAGAAATGCGAAACAAATTCTATTATACTAATTTCGACCCGTACATTACAAATCCGTAGTCATATTTTCGCTAAAAGCTATTTAAAGGGCGAATTCAAAACCCAACATTTTTAATTAAGAAAAATGTCATAACTCTGAAACTATGACGGGTCGAAGGGCTTAAAAGTGCCCATTGGAAAAATTTGAGCTCATATTCGTAATCTAAAGGTCCAAATTAGTGTAATAAAATTTATCCGACACTTCTGGCCCTATTAATAATAAAATTAGCTAATTCACAACCCCTACAAATTTGAATAGTAAATATATCAAAAACTAAAAAGATATAAAGTACCCCCCAAAATCTTTAGGGGCTTGTATCTCAGAAACGACTGGGATTCAGCGATTTCCTTGAAATTTCGCGTTCCCTTAGCATCCGTTGAAATGTCGGGGTCGTAGTACAACATATTTAAGTTTCAAGGGCGTAGGGCCAAGGGTTTCAAAATAGCCTAATTAAAATTTGACAGTTTGTGTTTTTAAAAAAGTTGAACAAATTTTACAACATTTATTGATATGTTTAATAGAGTTCTCATACTTCCCTGTCGTCCCAATGAAGCCGAATCAACTGTATATAATTCCCTGTCTCTTTGTTGTGGTATTTTGTTCTGAAATGAATAAGGGGTTAAATAAAAACTTTTATTAGTTTGTTATTTTTATTGTTTATTTGTAATACATTGTTGTCGTTATTATGTTCATAGCTTAAATTGTATATTTTGTTCTTATTCTTTGTATTTTATATATAAATATACTTACCCTTGTCCTGAAAAATTAGAAATAGGGATGTTTAAATAATAGTTTGTATAAATTTTACTTGTATTTATTGTTTATTTGTATCTTACATTGTTGTATTTCATGTAAACTACCCTAATGTACAATATTTGATACAATAAAATATAAATTAAAATATAATTTGTCTATTTTCTTTTATTCCTTCTACTTAGGGGATGAATTCTGTAAGATTAAAGTCCCTATACGTATATGACCACTAGATGGCAGCACCTATCGTAAAGCATTGCGCCTAAAATATAGGCAACCAGAAATAACACAGTGTTTATACATACGTACATACAGGATTCTAAATAGTTCCGAAAATGGCCGTTGGGGGCAGCACCTACATGTGTGGATTTGGGAATTTTAACTTATTGAAATGGGACGTATATCTATTGGAAATTTGTACTTAGTGAAAATGGGACGTATACCTTTTGGGAATTTGTACTTTTTGAAAATGGGACGTATACCTATTAGAAATTTATACTTAGTGAATATGGGACGTATACCTATTGGAAATTGGTACTTAGTGAAATTGGGACGTATACCTATTGGAAATTTTAGTCTTTGAACATAGGTGAAAAAAAACTCCAAAGTTGAAATCTTTTTTAACAGGTGTTGCCCCCTAGCGGACATTTTAAAAACTATATAAGTGTATGTACGTACGTATGTACAAAAAAGAAAATATTTTAATTGCTTAAAACCCCAAGTTGAAATCTTTATCGACAGGTGCTGCCCCCTAGCGGACGTTTTAAAAACTATATACGTGTAGGGACAGACTAAAAATTCATTTTTTTAATATAACAATATATTTGTATTTTAAGAAATTACAATTTTTTAAATATAAAAAATATTTGTATTTAAAGAAATTACAAGACTTTATCTCATAAAAATTAAAGTTTATTGGCATTATTTATTACAAAGGGCTGTTTGACAGGCATAAATAGTTAATAGATTTGTTACCAAATTTAGTAACAATTATGAACAAAAATATAACAAATGAATCGTGAAGTTTAAAATTTCTGTTCATAATTATTTCTTACTAAATTTGGTAACAAATCTATTAACAATTTATAACAATGTCATACAGGGTTTAGTTATAAAACTAAAACATTTGTTACCGTATATAAATTGTCATTATTATGGGGTTATTTTATTTGTTGTTAATTATTTTGCATCTTTATTCTGCAAATAAAAGTTTAACCCTAAGATTTAACTTTTATTTACAGAATAAAGATGTAAAATAATTAACAACAAATAAAATAACCCCATAATAATTTTATTTGGTAACAAACATTTTAGTTTTATAAATGATACGAAACTCTATATATATATATATATATATATATATATATATATATATATATATATATTTTTGGACTAAAACCGCCCAAATATATAATATATTAGAGTTCCGTTTACAATACTTACGGACTTAAACTTGGGATCCCCAAATAAGATTTCTTGTTCCCATTGTTACAAGTACAAGATTTCTTATTCGGTTTAAGATCATTTGCAAACCTTTATATTAAATATATTATATATTTTTTTGGTGTTACCGCCTCAACCACCCACTCACCAAAATATATAATATTTATTAATATAAAGCTTCGTTTACAATAAATACTTAATATCTAACTATGCCCTGATCGCGTCCAAATAATAATTACAATTTTTACTAAAACTACCTAACTTTAAAACTAATGTGATGGGTTTAAATAAAAATAAACATAATTAAAAGATTGTTTTATTGTACAAACATTTTAAAGAAGTCTTTATGCAGAGGAAGCCATGGAGACGCATTGCAATCGGCACTGCAATTTCGGCAACAGCGGCGGTGGGGAATTCTTTTAACTTATAACTATCTTAAACCTATAAATGAAACGTTTTATTTAATAAATGATGTATATATAGGGAGACACCACCCTCAATGCCACCCACGCTCCCTATATATACCATTTATTAAATAAGTACAATTCCGTATACAATAATACCTTACAATCTAACTTAAACTATTGTAGTTCCCCCCAAATTAAGTTTATGAAGTGCGCAAAAAAACCTATCTTACGTTAATATCTTTTTCAAACAAAAACAAATCTAAAAATGGTAAGTTACGTTAATTTTCTCTCTCTCAAAAAGCAAAAACAACCCTTGCCTATCTTATATCTAAGCTATCTTATGTCTACGCAAGCTATCTTAAATTTAGACTATGCTAAGCTAAGATGAAGTGCGAGAGAGATATACGATCTAAGACAAAAAGTGAAAACATCGGGGGTAGTTTTCACGTGGTTTACGTGGGGGCTTTGCCGACCCCAGTCGCGACCCCTAGGGTTTACGGCCTACAACGCGAGCTAATTAAGGACAAGGGAAGCAATTAAGTGATATTCCACGGCTTGGATGCAATAAAGAGCTACTCCCGATGGCATCGCCCGGCCATTCCCGATACACCTAACACCGAACGCGGTCAACCCGTGTGCTCAAACAAAGTTAAATCAAAGAAAAACTTTATTTTGTCTTTAATTATTCGTTGCCATTAAAATTAAACGATGATTACGTTGCCTCCGGATGAGGAGAGCACATAACGCCATAAGAAAGCTTCCTGTGTAAGCATTCAGGTTCGTTTAAAACTTTTCTCATTTGAGTCTAGCGGTTAAAACGTCCAATCTAGAGCAGGGGCCGATACGAACGACGGTCAGCAATGGTACAAAAGAATTAAACTGTCCCTAGAAACATTCACACAAGTGTGAAGCGATCCACCAGAATATAGGTTTCACATGGCGTTGTGAATGCTATACATATCAGTCCACTCAATTATGGAAATCGCGCACGAATCCTACCTAATCAACCCACTAACCGTGATATTATTAATAATAATAAAAAATAAGGAAACCCGAACCCACAAACAAGTTTCGAATCTCACACCCCCTACTTCCTGATTCTCTCACCATTCGACAACAAGCATGCCCCGACACACCAATTCATACAATTTTTTTTTTTCACATTCACTCTCCCTAGATGCCGTCTGGGCAATCAAAACGCACGATTTTATGATGAATTATCGGTAGGGAATGCACTTCAACTATATCAATTTATTTTTAATATTTAAAGAAAACGCGTGTTTGCTCAACGGCGCGATGAGCCAAAGTTTAATTAAGACCTGAAAATACATTTCAAAGTACTTAAAACTAAACTACTCAAAAGTGAATAGGTATATCACAAAAAGTTTTATTTATGATAGCAAACTATTACTTATGTTTATTTTTATCAATATTTAAACGAAAAAATAATTTAAAATCCTATTCACTTTTGAGTAGTACAATTTATAATCTAATATTATTTTAGTCTTCTTGATGTCCGATTCCTGAAAGATATATGCTAATCAAATGTTTCCAGATATTGATTTTATATTGATAAACAGTCAATATTTCAATTTTAAATTGTTCGAATCTTATATAGACATTCATGACAGTTATATTTCTTTCAATGTATTACTCAAAATCGAATTTGAGTACAAGATAATATTTAGACATTTATAATAGTCATATTTCATTGACTAAGTTCTCATGGTTGAAAATGAAAACAAGTTAATAATTAGGCATATAGTCATAATCCTTTGACTATAAATTCTCATGGTTGAGTATGAGAACAAAATATTTTATAAAAAATTAAAGTTTCTTACCAGTTCATCCGTCGTTGGTCGTCCACGCCATAGAAGATTTATCTGGAGCTCAGCTATCCTTCAGAAAAGCTGCTTTAGAAGATTTGCAGTGTTGAAATAGAAAGCTGCATCCAAATACTCCAAGTTTCTTGACATCTCAGACCAGCCAAAGGTCTGCCTATTAAATAATAATTATTAGTTGGTGGTGTTCTTTAAACCATTTCAAAAACTTTTGGATCAAATTTCGTATGCCATTGTGTTTTCATTACACAAGACACTTGATTTATATAATGAATGTACCATACGATATATTATCCAACAGTTTTTAAAAGGTTTCAAAAGTATTTGAAATTTACTTTAATTTGATATTTCGAAAGCACATTTGAAAAAAAATAGTGTAGAGAATGCCATTCATTTTGCATTTGTTATATAAATGAAAAGTGGACCACTTTTCCAATGCTTAGTTACTCTAGTGCAAATAATTAACTTACAATACAGATAAAACTGTTTCAGGTAATTTTTATTGACTAGATTTCAACTAGTTCATTTTTATTCCAAGTTTCGACTCTTGGATTATAAAGTTTTGTTGCATTACCATCAATATTAGCATTTCCAACCAAATACATAATAATAATAATAATAAAAAGAATAAAAGTTAATTCAATGTAATACTCAAAATTAAAAAACTCATTCTCAACTTTATGAAATATTGATATTTTTCTATTACCTAGAATAACAAAGTTAAAGGGGGGGGGGGGGCGTCTTCCCAGTCTCATCTATTTATTTATTTTTACCGGCTGGTGGCAATTACGAATGAACATAGAGATTTAACGCGGGATTTAACACGCAATTTCCTGCACTCCTGTTCATTTTACGAAAAAAAAAAAAAACTAACTGTAGGGTGCGGTTGTTCAGAACAAAAACTGTTTTCACACTTTTATTAGTTGTTAGTTTCGTTAGAAATTAAAAAAAAAATTAAAATTCCTATTATTTTTTAGCAAGAGCCATGATACTGGTTTCTTTTTTTTGATTTTTACCTTCCGGCACCTATAGGGAAGGAACGATCGTCTTTGGTGAAAAATTCGATAGAGAGATTTTAATGAATAAGCACGTTTTAGGGTCCCTAGAATACGAATTTACTGTTTTACAATGGTGTGTATGTGTATGTGTGTGTATATATGTGTGTGTATGTGTGTGTGTGACAAAATTTTCTCCTTCGATAACTCCAATACTACAATTACAAAAATTATAATTCTTTCATATTCCTCTTTCGTACGTCCATATGAAAAGTTGATTATATTTTGGTTATGATTGGTTAACCGAAAGTACCATAATTTGAAGATTTTAACAGTTTTTCTTGAAAAAACGCTGTTAAATATCATTTTTTGACCTTTGATGTTATTATAAATAAAAGAATGTTACTCTCTATTCGATTGAATTATATTTTTTTCTTCATGTTCAATGAATTCTGCTAAAAGCTGCACCATGGAAACAGAATATTCAAATAATTGACATATGTCAGTGTCAAATAAAATTTATATATCTTTGTGAAATGATTTTACTGGAAATATAAAAATGTAAAATAATTTAAGGTGGAAAACAAATCACATAAAGTAATACAACAGTTTAAAGCCATAAGCCAAATTCAGCAGATTATTATGTTATAAATATAATGCTATATATGTTTTTATTTTCTACTTCTTATTTCAAGAATCATACTGTTCTTTTTAGAGTAGTTCAGTTCAGTTCAATTCAGTACGAGGTAATATCAGTTCATTTCTCCGCTAAAAAGAAAACGCTCATAGAATAATTTGCAAAAAAAATCTGTGTGGAATTTGTAGAAAATACGTAGAATTGACGGAAGGTATTGTGCTGGCCACATCAGATTTTTATAATAAACGTCAAACCTCAATCTAACTAGAAAATTAATTTTTTCAACTATTTCCACCACAATAATTCTTTATAATAAAAAAAAAAATTGAGAGAATATGAATAAAATAATGAAGATGAAAAACATTCAAAGCTTCCCTCTACGAGTTACCTCTGATTGAGATACAGAAACAAAAGAAAGTATAAACATGCATCTGAATACGTATTATCCTCATACCAAATTAAAAATTTCAGTGCAGTTAGTACCTACCACAATTATTAATAAATATGTGCTTGGAGAGGTACAACATCAAAAGGACTGTAACGAAGCGTTTCCGGACATACCTTCATATAACATTTTTTTACGCAAAACGACTCCCCCCAATATATGGTTTCATTCTGGCACGCCCGTTATGAATCATTCTGTATATTTTTGTTGTATTGTAGTGTTTTTTAGAAGAACTTTTTTGTACTTTATGATTACATAGTTGTAATCCCTAATTGAATGTACTAAAACTTGTCTGTATATCAAAATGCAAAAAAACAAAAAAGATAAACAGATTTTTTTTCGTTTTTCTCAAAGTTTTTGGAGTTATTCTGTTCTTCCCCTTACTGATTCACTTATTTTAAGATATGATTCAGATTATAAAATTGCCCTACAATATTTATACATACAGGGTGGTGACCGGCATAGCCGAACATAGGACTTTATCATGTAAAATCAGACTTTCCTAATTGCCTGCTTTCCTAATTATTTTAGGGAAAAAAGTTTCAAATAAAAGTTATAGAGCATAAAATTCTGTATCTACCAATAAGGAAAATAAATTTAGTATGCCTTGTAACGGCAGAAATTAGGTATGAAAATATCGAAAATCAGCTCAAAAATAGCAATAACTATTGAATTGAGACAAAATAAATAACAAATGTTTAACGGTTTATCTGTCATGTTAGAGTAATTTATTTTAAGTAAATAAATATATCATCACGGCATATTACTCATTCCTGAGTGTGCCAATCTGCTTTGTTTACAGATGCTGTCTCTCTAGTTACTTTACAAAAACGTAGAGAAGTACTAGATATGACATTTTTATACAAAATTGTAAATAATTATATAGACAGTCCCATTCTTTTAAATAAAATGTCTTTGCGTGTACCTTCCTATTCCACTCGTTCTCTTGAAACGTTCTCTACCAAAAAATATAAAACCAACGAAGCTATGTTTTCTACTGTGAATCGATTAATGTGTACTTTTAATAATATGAGTGCTATTTATAATGTACCTGATATTTTTAACTGTTCGCTTTTTACGTTTAAATCTTTTCTAAAATATGTGTTTTCACGTTCCTTTTCTAATCATTAGATTGTATTTTTTGAATTCTCCTTATGTTGTTATATACTCTGTCTAGCTAGAAATTTCTATATGTCGTGTATATTGTTAATGTGCTGCACTATTATTGTGCCTTGGCCTGTTGTACAACCTACTTTCAAAATAAATAAATAAAATAAATATCGGTAATGAATTTATTTTATTAGATATTATTTCTAAGTTCTGTTTCAGTTGACAATTATTTGTTACTTTAAATTGATATTTGTTCACTTGGACAGAAATTATAAAAATAAATTAACGTAGCTTGACAGATAAATCGTTAACATTTGTTATTTATTTTGTCTCAATTCCATGGCTATTGTTATTTTTGAGGTGATTTTCAACATTTTCATACCTTAATTTCTGCCGTTACGAGGCGTACAAAATTAATTTTGTTTATTGATTTAGATTATTTTATTCTCTATAACTGTTATTTTAATCTTCTTACATCAAATAATTAAGGAAGCAGGAAATTAGGAAAGTCCGATTTTACATGTTAACAGTCCTATGTTCGGCTGTGCCGGTCACCACCCTTTACATTGTTTCGTCTTTTTTTTTCTTTCCAATAAAGTAAAGTGTAAGTTCCAAAATAATTATTCTGGGATTATAAAGCTGTGTTAGTTCTAATAACTATAATATTAAATAAGTATTAACTGATAGAGAATTTTCTATACAGTCCAAATCATGACAAAAATAAGCACAATTTATAAAATATAGTGTATTAATTATAGAATTTCTAAACCAGTAAACAAAAAAATAAATGATAACTGATCTGATAAATGGATTTTGTACAGGGTGTTATAAAAGGGTAAAATATTGAGAATATATAGTAATAACCAAAAAGAGTAAAAAAAATAATTTAATAAACGTAGGTCTGATCTTCAACTGTTTACGAGAAAAACAAAAAATCGACGAAAAACTGATAAAGATGGTAACCCAACAAAATAAACGATAGTTACGAAGTTATTTGAAAATTAAATATTGGGCAAAATCGTCACATTAAACTTAATACATTTTTTAGTTTTTTTAAAAAAAAACAAAATCACATCTAAGATTACCTCTAAAAGGTAAACAAAAAGTGCCATTTAATCCAAGTCGTAATTCTTATAGTTCTCGAGATAGCAGAGAGATCGGACCTATATTGATTAAGCTTTTTTTTAATCATTTGTCCTTTTCAACACCCTGTATAAATTTGAAATGAACAGTGAAATATGCTGCTATCGTTCACTGTGTATGATTAGTAAATATAATTTAAAAAATCTGTTGTGGCCATCACAAAATTTCTCGCCCTTTCCATTGTGGTATGTATAAGTATTGTATTTAACATTTCTTGTACACACAGAAAATTCTAATTACATCTAATATTTATATTTATATATTTTCTATAATTTTAAATTCATTCTATGAGCAAGTTTTCTCCTACTCTTCTAAATATTCGAGGTTCTCCCAATTCATTGACGGGATTGGCAGTATTTCAGAACGGTGTTTGTAATATACGTATAATTTTAAGTATATAATTAATAATACAATAAGAAATATTAAATATCGTTCCCAGAAAAAGCCTGTAGTACTACAGTGTGTTCAAATTATTGTTCAATTCAAAAGTCAAATTGTCAAAATAAATCTTAAAATGTAAATTTAAGGAAAAAAAATAATAAAGAAGGATATTGCCATTCGCAGTTTTTTAATTTGTTTCAATTTCTAAAATAAGATTCAGGAAGAAACGCTTTTATTTCATAGATAAAATTATATATGTATTCCAAAGAATTGTTTCTTATTTTTAATAATATATTACTTCGTTATTTTTCTTACATTGTAAAGTTGTCAAGTTAACAAAATAAATTCAGGTTCTAAAAACAAATATCATATAATTTTCAATCGTATTATTTTGAAAACAGAGCAGTACGATGTAGAAGATAGGTTTTCTAAAATATACTTTTTACATTGTCTTATAAAATGGCTTAAAACTCATGTTATTAAAAAAAAACTTTTAAAGAAAAGGCGTCCCAAACCATCATACTATAATATTTTTCGTACCAATTTATGCTAACTAATAAATAAAACAAAAATGTCTTAAGTAGTACGATTTTGCCAACTTCGCCCTATGTTTCATGTGAGTTACATGTTAGTAACACAATTTATTTTATATCTGTATTAAAATTACATTTCATTTATTTGATTAAAATCGTTAAATTTGAAGTTATTGATTTAATTTAATTTAAATTAATAAATTCAATTCACCACAGATGAATGTGAATACCACTTTTTAATTAAATATTAATATAATCATTCTTTTGTTTATTTCAGGACTTTCTATATTTAACATTTTAAACATTTTTTAAATAATTATTTCTATCTACAAAAAATATTTAAAACACTTTTTAAAATTTCTACTCAGAAAAATAGATATTTATAGCCCAAAATAAAATCATCAAATTTACGTATTTTATTCGTAACTAGAAAAATAGTGAAACTACCTGAAATGTCTCAAAAAGTTCTGTAGCGTGCATAATAAGAAAGTTTGCAAGCAAAAAAAGTCAAATTTGATCCAAAGGTATAAAATCATTTTTGTTAAATTTGTTTCTTTTGACGAACGCATTAAATGAGAGGAACACACTACTATTGTATTATTATGGGAAATATTGCATTAATTTATTGTAACATATGTATAAAAAAATAGAAGGCTATACTCAAATCGGACATGCAGCCAATGCACGTCCTCACTTAGGGGGGAAACCTGACAGTATTAAAATCACTAATATGGAAAATTGAAATAAAATTTCACTTATTTTTAATTGTGAAAAAGTGTATAGACTTGTAGAATTATTATTATGAAGTATAGTAGAGTTCATTATTTATCGTATATGATGTGAATAATATACAAATAATGTACATCTACCTTATATTATTCGTTTATTTGTTGCTACACTTGGCAACATTGACAATTTGTATGTTTATACATTTATACATAAGCTCATGGAGGTATAGTAACACGTTAGTAATTTATATATAACAGAACATATTTCAGTTCAATTGAAAAATATTATATGAATGATACAATAATGAACTAAATCACCCCCCTTTGGTTAGACCTTAACTATTGTATTATAAATAAGAGCCTGAATTAGTAAAGTTATCTTTATTTTACTTTTATTCTTAATCGTATTACGAACATTAGTAGTATTTTTTATTACAGTGTGAAACAAAATTATTTTTTAAAAATATTACAAATAAAAATAAATAAATAAATATTTCATCACGGCATATTACCCATTGCTGGGTGTGCCAATCTGCTTCGTACACAGATATGGGTAATGATGGAATATTTATACCGTGTGGGCGCTTACCAGGCGTCACCTCACGGGCACTCATTGCTGGCGTGGAGAGTGCGCCACAGGGGTCAATTTTGTGCCATTAAAATGCGATGTAATTTTTGGCGTCGGTCGGGAACGAA
Source organism: Harpalus rufipes (assembly GCA_951394225.1). Taxonomy (NCBI): domain Eukaryota; kingdom Metazoa; phylum Arthropoda; class Insecta; order Coleoptera; family Carabidae; genus Harpalus; species Harpalus rufipes. The sequence goes on from OX596283.1 coordinate 40,828,847, forward strand.
CCCGGGTCCCCAGATTCGCGACCAGACACTCAGGCACACGGCCACGAGACAAAAATATCACGACAGTTTCAAATACAACTGTATACAACCTGTATAACTTTCTTCATTACGATTCTCAAACCTATGTAAACGTACCAGTTCATGACGTCACACATCTAGTTACTTTTATTAATGACGTGCATTGGCTGCATTTCCGATTTGAGTATATGTTCTTAGTTATGGCAATGTAGTGTAATTATAGTAATTTATTTAAAAATCCCTACGTATTCTATACTGAATCCAAATAATGCTTATGAAATATGTGATTCGCGCGTCTGTAATTAAATTTTATCATCGTATATAATATTCTTTTTTTTGTAGCAGATTTTAAAAAATAAGAAAAATCAACTATAAATTAAATTATTACTTAAGAACAATTTTAAAATGTAATATGTTCTAAGAATAAATATTTCCGATAACGTTAATTGTCCAGTGAAAGTCATTAATACAAACTGTTAAAGTATTATTTTATCTTCTAGTTAAAATGCTGCTTGATCTTGAGTAGACAAAAACACATTTTAAAATCTGCTATAAAAAAACACATTTTCTAGTATGTATATCTTAATGAAATTATTGTAAAGCAAATTAGTATGCAATTAAATAAGATTCCTACCTTTTAATTATAGGCAGCACGCATGAATTTCAGAGAACTTTAAGGCCCCAATAAGCATCCCCGTCGTCTCCTGTCGCTCGTTGTTACTCAAGATGTGTTCTATCTCCACTGTTCACTGTCCCTGCAGCCCTGATGAATTCAGTCTGAAATAAAAAATAACAATATTAGAAATTTTAATGTTTTAGATATTATATTTTGTAATACTTAATTCTATGAGAAAATGTAACATTGTAACATAAATCTATGATTAAATATAATCACAAATATACCTTTTCATACATTCTAGAGTGGTGCATTCTCCACTTTTTACGAGTAGTGCACTAACACATGACATATATACGAATGGAACATCGCCACTGTAATGCTATACCAGCAATGATATAATTTTACCTGCCGCTTGTTTGTCCGTATATATTGGCAAGCGATTACGAACCTGTTCATGCCAAATTAATTTGTAATTATTTGTTAATAAATAGATTTAAAATATAAATTCAGATATATACTTTATATTTATGTTCATTGTAGTGAATAAATATTTTTATTTCAATATAAAATATCAGATACTTTACTTTGATACCTATTAACAAATTTTTTATGTTACATATTTTCTTTGTTTTCAAAAGTTTGGTGGGTCATTACATGCTTTTATAGCAAATTATATTTCCTTTAATGCAACCAACCCCACAATGATAAATTTCTACGCTCGAAAACCTATTGTTGTCTGCCATTTTTACCTCCCGCTACCCTTAGTAAGGGAGGTATAGGGATCGTGCTAAGAATCGCATATCGAGATTTTGGTAAATGACCACGTTTTAGGTCCCTACAATCCAATTTTAACATTTTCACGATGATGTCTGTGTGTATGTGTGTATGTATGTGTATGTGTATGTGTATGTGTGTGTGTGTGTGTGTGTGTGTGTGTGTGTGTGTGTGTGTGTGTGTGTGTGTGTCTGGATCCTCTTTACCCTCTAACTCAAATACTATCGTTCAGAAAATTTTGGTACCTTGTATTTCTACTATACTCTTATATGGAAAGATGCCATTAGATTTTGGAGTAAATCAGATAACTGAAAATGGCACTTTACTGGTAGCTCAAAATAGTTTTTCTTCGAAAAATACCTTTAAATGTTATTTTTTCGAGATGTGTGTTATATAAAAATTAAAGATTATTAAATTTTCTACAGGCTTGCATTAATAATTTTTCTATATATTTTGTGGATAAATTTATAAAACTATCTATAATTTTTATCCCGGAGCCTACGTTTTAAACACACAACTCATACACATGGTTACACAATTCAGATTTCAAATGTTTGTAACTAACAGATATATGTCACTGTCAACGAACTAATCATTTCAAATAATAATATTAACGTTTTATAAAGAAAATAGTAAATGGAACAATAATTATATGGAAAGGGACTTAATACAGTTTCCAGCATAAGTAAATATGTAAAAATATAGGTAAGGTAATAAAAACATATATCATCACGGCATATTACCCATTGATGGGTGAGCCAATGTGCTTTGTACGCAGATGTCGGTAATAATGATGACATATTTGTTCCGTGCAGACGTTTACCAGGCGTCACTTCACGCGAATCTTGGGAACGGGTTCAATATTTTAGAATTTGAAATTGAAATTGACCCCTATGGTGCACTCTCCACGCCAGCAATGAATATAGGTAAGTATATAAATAAATAAAATAAATATATATTATCACGGCATATTTCCCATTGCTGGGTCTGCCAATCTGCTTTGTATACAGATTTCTTCGGTAAGGATGATGACATATTTGTACCGTGCGGGCGTTTACCAGGTGTCACCTCACGAGCACTTATTGCTGGCGTGGCGCAGATTGAACCCGGTATTTAAATTTAATTTTAAGTATTTACATGAATAAAAATCTGATGTGGACACCACACGACTTCCTTGTACGATTATTAAACTATATATTTTTTTTTAATAATTAAATTACAAAATATTGACAGGCTTAAGCCAAGCCCGAGAAATATTTTGATATAGAACAAAAAATAATTCATTTACTACTATCATTCTTAAATTAACATTAATCTAACCCGGTTCTTTTTAAAGAGAGTTTTGATTACAACAAAGAAATATTTGATTTCAACAATGAATATGACTAATTTCACAATAAAAATATAATATTTGTTATTGTACGAATCATAAAATTGCACGTATTTAACATAATTTGACATGAACTTTTTTATTTTATTTTTTTGTCCTAATCCATAGCAAGCTTTATTACAAAAACAAAAAGTATATAATTTTTAAATTTACATATCTCGCTTATACAAAGGGCTAATTTAATAATACTTGATGTGCTAGACGCAGAAATTAATTCTCTAAAACTTTTATTTGAAGCATGTATTTCTAAAATCAAAATAAAATCATTTTATTCAAGAAAAACTGTTAACAACTTCAAATAATGTACCACTTCCGGTTAGCCTATTTTTAACAAAAATCTATTATGTTATTTCGATTGACATAAAAGTCTTGTATACCAAATTTGAAAAGTTTTGGATTATATTTTAAAACAGTTTTTCATTTGTAGACGTATATTTTCTAATCTTTTATATTATTTCCTTTTTATTCCATAAAATTACAATACAACATGACATAATAAATTACATAAAACATCCTAATTAAAAACAAAACATTCCAAAAGCTCCTAGTTTAACAAATAACAAAAATACATAGAACACTTCGATATAAAATAATTCTACAGTTTCGGCCATTCTGACTCATGGTCGACCCGACCATAAAGTATTCGATGTATTTTAAAACTACACTAAATAACATTAAATCACATTTTGAGGGACTAAAACTTTATCATCACCTGTGTTTTCACTTTCAGAAATATTTTTAATCCTCAATTTTATACGTTCCGGTCCATAAATTCCTGAAAATGGCATCTGACTAAGTTGGAAACCAGGAATATTCGAAATAACATATCTCTCTCTATCCAATACTTTCGTTACTTCATAAGGCCCCCTGTAAATTACTAAAAGTTTCTTATTTACTCCTGGTTCAGTAACAACATTTTTAATCATAACATAATCTCCTATTTTATATATGGAAGACGTGATTTGCGATTCTAAAGAAATTTTCATTTTCTGTTCTTCAATTTTATTTTCCAAGTCTGCAATGTATTCTTTTTCTTTTTTAGATTCAATATCTACTACTCGTAATTGGAGATTTACTTTTTCATCTTCAAGTTCTGCAACTTTTTGACCTAATTTAACATTTTCCGACTCTAAATTGTTGAGTTTTTCGCTCATTTCACCGGGGGACGATTTCTTTTGAATTTCTTTCAATTTTGCTTTATATTGTGCTTTCATTTTTATCATATTCTTATTCATTTCTTCCAACTGTTTCTTTAATTTTGGTACTTTGTCACTATTTTTGGATTCTTCTAGTTTTGACTGTAATTCTTCAACCAGCTTTTCTAATTCGGAAATCCGTTTGGTTTCGGAAATTTGCGGCGACTTTTCTCTTTTAGATTCGGTTTCTTTTCCCCTCTTCTTGCTTTCTTTTCGTTTGGTAGTTTTCTGAGGTGAAGGTTCCGCTTTTTCTGAAGTTGTAGGTTGTTCTAAGTCTCGTAATTTGTTTTGAAGTTCTCCATTTAATTTGTTAAGCTCCAAAATATTATTTTCACTCTCTAAATGTTGAAGTTGAAGATCTGAATTTCTACTTTGTAAATTATTGTTTAAGTCGGTTAATTCATCAATGTTATCATGTTTTTTAGTTTTAACGGAAATGATGTCAATATTCAAAATGTTATTCTCACTTGCATTACCCTCGGTTTTAGTTTCCAACTTTGTCATTACCGGTTCATAACTCATGGACACGGTTTGTGAAAATTTAACTGTAACTCCAGGTGTTGACATGAAGTCCTGACCCAATATAATTTCGTATGGTATAGCCTGATCTGGTACTACAGCTAACTCACACGGCAGTACACAATTTATACACTGGAAAAATAAATTTACATTAATATAACCTAGTATATTTAATTTAGAGTTATTAATTCCTCCAAACACTTCTAATGAATTTTTCTCATATAAAACATATGGTAAAAAGTGTTTTTCATAAACTGACTTTTTGACTAGACTTAAAACACTACCCGAATCTAATAGTGCATATACAATTGTATTATTTGACATAACTAAAGAAACGGTATACTTATTTCGTTTTCCGTTGACTTGTAACGAAGAAATAGTAGACAGCTCGCTTCTTTGATTCTTTGGGCAATTTTGGAAGGTGTGTCCATGTTCTCCGCACAAATAACAGGAACCTCGTTCTCGTTTAGGTGTACATGAAGAGGCGTAGTGTCCCTCTTGATTGCAATTATAGCATCTGACGGAATTCGATGCCCTTTGACCAAATACTTCTGGTGGTCGAATGTGGGTACCACTCTTCTTTAGTGTAACGGTGGCGGATGGATCTCGGGACGAACATCTGACTTCATTTTGCGAAATAAGATTCATATATTCTAGGAAGTCACTGAGTTTTACATGCCTAGCAGCGATAGCTTGAGTTCGCAAAACATAGTTGTCAATTCCTTCAATCATGTATTGAATGGTATCAGGTTCTATTAAATTCAACTTATTGCATAATTTCAGCTTATCATAAAAATATGCTGAAAACTTTTCTCCCATCCTCCATCTCCTGGATTCCATTTTTCTAACTCGGCTGACATGGCTTTCATAATTACAGAAGAGCATTTTCATTTCTTCCTTTAACTCTTCCCATGTCTTATTAATCATGCCTGGCGAACACTCGTACCAATCTTTCGCCCGACTTCTGAACTGTTTCGTAGCAAGAACTTTAATAATTTTGTCATTAATTTCATATGCAATACGGATTTCATCCACTCGTTTGACCCATACCGAAATGTCATCATCTGATTCTCCAGTGAATTCAGGAATTTGAGATCCAATGTCACTATAACTGAGTGACATTCGTCTTTCTTCTGGTTGGACTCTTGTTGCTTGTAGAATGGCACGCGTCGTAGCCGCTATAATGGCTTCAATATTCAAAATTGGTATATTAGTTTCAGTGCCAGTAACATTAGTTGTATTCAGATTATCTTCTCCGTTCATTTTGAAATCTAACAATTTTTTGCGTTGCTTCAGGTCTAATCCCACTTCTGAAAAACTGTAGACGTATATTTTCTAATCTTTTATATTATTTCCTTTTTATTCCATAAAATTACAATACAACATGACATAATAAATTACATAAAACATCCTAATTAAAAACAAAACATTCCAAAAGCTCCTAGTTTAACAAATAACAAATATACATAGAACACTTCGATATAAAATAATTCTACACATTAAAAACTATTATAGGCTTCATGTAAAGTGCCACTTCTGGAAATTGTGTAATAACCAGAAAGGGAGGTGCACAACTAGATGTTATAGGAGTCCTAAATACAAAATTTCAACTTTCTACGTCTTACTGTTTTTGAGTTATGCGAGATACGTACGTACAGACGTCACGACGAAATTAGTCAAAATGGATTCAGGGATGATCAAAATGGATATTTCCGCTGAAATCTGAAAACCGAAATTTTTCGCGATTACAATACTTCCTTTACTTACGTACAAGGAAGTAAAAATTAAATTAAACGGGAGGTATTGTGTTGGCCACACCAGATTTTTAAATTTTCTCTGAAATGAATCCGTGTGATCTCTCAAAACGGTTGATTCAGAAGGGAAGGGTAAGGTTGTCTAGTGAGAGAGTGGGGATAACGAATAGCAAACGAAAAAAACATATTTCTTCTTAATCATAATCACTTGGATCATTTAGGTTGTGAATCACAGCTCGAAGAAACACGGCTTACGTATCATGAAAATTGAAGATATTGTTGACGTATAGATGAATAATAATTATTGTTGCTATGTCAAATATTAAAAGCGCCGGCGTCTAAAAACCAAAAAATAAGGAATTGAAATTTCAACGAAATTTAAAAATATTTTATAAGATCATTGGCCTGAATTTTCAATGCTAATTTTTCATAATGACGTCATCTCAAATTACTACAATTACCGATATTTGCGAATAGAAGCAGATTGGCGATTGGCAAACCCACAAATAGGTAATATAAGAAGATATGAAATATTTTGTTATTTGATATTTCAAATAAGACCTATCTTGTGTGTTTTGTAAAAATACTGTAAACAATTATTGCAATAATTCAAATGATTATTTTTGTTCGAAAAAATAAATATTTTCCTACTTTCTGTCTTGTGCAGATTGTATTGTAAATTGTAATTTCTCTCTGGTGTCTGAATAAAGTTGTAAATCGAAATAAACCCGTAAGACTGGTGCAGGGTTAGAGAAGAAGGTTCATTTTTTATGTATGCCACATTTGTTATATTTTCGTGAAATGTGTGACAACGGTGCGACGTATGACGCGTAGCTTTTTCCGAAGGGGAGTGTCGCATTATCAAAATATATGTTTCCTTAAATTTAGGTCATATTAGATTACATATTAACGTCGCCAAAAGGAAAGAAAAAATATAACGAAATAAGAAAACAGAAACTGTATGATATATATCAACAACTGGAATAATAAAATCATTTCTAATAGCAATTCATTAATTAGCATAAGAATAAATAAAATATTATATTTTCCACTACAACTAAAAGACTAAATCAATTTGATCTAAAAACTAAAACTTTAATTACGGAGCGCCCAGAGGATCCACACACACACCCACAGAAATCATCATGAAAATGTCAAAATCGGTTTCTAGGGACCTTAAAACGTGGTCATTCACCAAAATCTCGATATGCGATTTTTAGCACGGTCCTTATACCTCCTTTACGATTAAAGTTTATTAATTTTCTAGAGGTTTGCATCAATAATTTTTCTATATATTTTATATATTAATTATATCCTGGAGCCTATGCTTTAAACACAACTCCATGGTTACACAATTCAGCTCAAATGTAATTAACTGACAGATAAATGTCACTGTCAAAAAAGAATCATTTTAAATTATTAATAGTAATGTTTTAAAAAGAAAATTGTAAATAGAACAATAGTTATATGGAAAGAAACTTAATATATTTTCTAGAATTAATAAATATGTAGATATGTATTTCAATAATATATATATCATCATGGCATATTACTCATTGCTGGGTATACTAATCTGCTTTGTAGACATATTTCGGTAATGATGACATTTTTGTACCATACGGGCGTTCACCAAGCGTCCCCCCACGTGCACCCATCGCTACCGCAGGGATCAATTTTGTGCCTTTTAAAATCTTATTCCCCGGATTCACGACCAGACACTCAGACACGCGGCCACGAGACCTTTTAGGTATGTATTTAAATTAATAAAAATGAAACGGCGGGAGATATTGTGTTGGCCACTTCAGATTTCTTATAAAATTTTGTGCATCGATCGTGCAAAAAAAGGAGTAAGCATTGCGGTCAGTAATTGCTCCTCTATTGATATCGGATGTATCATCCTAAAACGATAGAAAGCACTTACTGACGTTAATACTTAAATAATATTGCAAATAAATGGAAACAGACTTTAAGCCATATTTTTTTTTAAATAAATAATCAAAACATTATTGTAGAATGGTATCCATTTTATATATTTAACAACAAATTTCCTGATTGCTATTGTAAATCCCATGTTTACTCCTAAACTCAACATCGTACTAGTTTACCTGTACACAAATAGCTTAGCAAATCTAAGCCGATCCGAGTCACGACTACACTACAAGTAATCTGAAACCACAAAGGGGAGTAAGCACCCTCTGAGGTAATCGACCCTCTATTCCGGGTTTGAAACCCTTCATTAGCAAATTCACCCCTATGCTTGACGGTGTTTTTACTTCTGATGTATTCATTAGGGATTTTGCAGGTTGTACGACTTTACATACTCGTATATAAACAGGATTAAGGAATGTATCAAACGACTGATTGGGAAGAGTGGGATTATAAAATCAAAAACCAAGAATTCAGCTATAAATTAAATATGTAAATAGGTCATTTTATGGTGAAACTGAATAAAGCTGTCCTCGCCTTAGAACTAAATAAATATTTTTGTATTCTGTTCATTTTTACCTCCCCGCAAACCCTTGGTAAGGTATAGAGATCGTGCTAAAAATCGCATATCGAGATTTTGGTAAATGACCACGTTTTAAGGTCCCTACAATCCAATTTTAACATTTTCATGTGTGTGTGGATCCTCTTTACGCTATAATGTAATACGTTTTGAAAACATGTATTTCTACCTTATTCTAATATGGAAAGAACCATTAGATTTTGATGGCAATCGAATAACTGGAAATGGCAGTTTTCTTGAAGCTCAAGATAGTTTTTCTTCAAAAAATAACTTCAAATGTATATTTTTTTCGCAATTTGTTATAATAAAAATTAAAGATTATTCCATTTTCTACAGGTTTGCTTTAATACCTTTTCTATATATTTTATGGATAAATTTATAAAGTAATATAAAAATGATATCTCAGAGCTTATGCTTTAAACACATCTCCATGGTTACATAGTTCAGCTTAAATGTATGTAATTGACAGATAAATGTCACTGTCAAAAAAATAATCATTTCAAATTAATAATAGTAACACTTTAAAGGAAGTAAATAAAACAATAGTTTTATGGAAAGAAACTTAATATACATAATTTCTAGCATTAGTAAATATGCAGGTATGTATTTCAATAAAGAAATAAATAAATATATTATCACGGCATATTATCTATTGTTGGGTGTGCTAATCTGATTTGTACACACATTTCGGCAATGATGTTGACATATTTATAATGTGCGGGCGTTTACCACAAGGGTTAAAATTCGAATTGTTTGGCGTTGATCGGGATCGAATCGGATTCCCCAAATTCGTGACCAGACATCAGGCACGCGGCAACGAGACCCCGCAGGTAAATGGCGGGAGGTATTGTGTTGGTCAAATCAGATTTTTAACTCTTTTTTATGTTTACCGATAGGGTTCTAAGGCAGTAGGTTTTATTTACAAAGCGGAGGTATTAACTAAACAAAAACAACGACCAAACAATATTTTTTATTTTCAAAATACTTTTCAATTTTTTTTTAAATTTTGTGCGTCGATCGTGCAAAAAACGTAAGAAGCATTACGGTGAGTAAGTGCTCTTCTACCGGTATCGAATGTAATGGAGATCTTGACTTTGTCTCGATCTCCAAAATTATTCTCAGCCGATAGGAAGCACTTACTGCCCTTAATATTTAAATAACTGTTATGCAACATGAATAAAAAATATTGTCTTATTTCACAAAGTGATCGCACGAGACGCAGGTGATTGCGTCAAATCCTATGAGTGAAATAAGACACTTTTTATTGAAGTTGCATACAATTTTTTACGTCTACAATAAAAGCGTGAAAAAGAATACCGTAGCGTTTCATTTTTTCACTCGTTTGCGTAAAAGAAATATCTTTTTTACCCTTTTATTGTGTAATAAAAATGTGCTTTATAAATATATTTTAATAAAAAAAGTGCACTATCTTTTTACGGACGTAAAAAAAATTATTTGATTTATTATTGTCTATCTACGTACCATACACATTAGTATACAGGTGCTCCATTTATTAGGAGACAAAATAAAGAGTTAAAAGAACAGACAGTTGAATCGTTAATGAATAATTAATTGAATTGCTAATGAATAATTAATGGATTCTTAAAAGTGGATCTCTGATTTACTTTTATGCCACATGATAATTGGACTTAATTTTCCTGTTTTCAAGATCCTTCAATCTAACACGTATCTTTAGTTAATTAACCAAGCTATTCATTATTTATTCTTTTGAATTCTATATATGATGCGGAAGACCGTAGAAAACTTGAGAAGGAAGAGTAACAAAACTGGGAAATAAAAGGTGTAAAAAATTAGAAGAAATGAAAGATGACAGAAACTAGTGAAAAGCGAATGAATTAAAATTGAGAAAAGAAAATTCCACACTTTATTTCGGGTCCGTGAAGTTGGCACGTCATTGGAAGCACAAATATTCTTTTTTATATTAGTAATTAGTGCTTCGTTAGTGCTCTTTTGTGCTTCAAAATTTTTTTAAATTAATTGAACGGTTCACGAAATAATTAACATTATATGATGACGTGCCAACTTCACACTTAGCACGTCATTAATAAAATTTCAAATTACTTATTACATCTTTTGTTAGTGCTTCGTTAGTGCTCTTTTGTGCTTCAAAATTTTTTGAAATTAATTGAACGGTTTACGAAATAATTAACATTATATGATGACGTGCCAAGTTCACACTTAGCACGTCATTAATAAAATTTCAAATTACTTATTACATCTATTGTTAGAGCTTCGTTAGCGCTCTTTTGTGCTTCAAATTTTTTTGAAATTAATTGAACGGTTCACGAAATAATTAACATTATATGATGACGTGCCAAGTTCACACTTAGCACGTCATTAATAAAATTTCAAATTACTTATTACATCTTTTGTTAGTGCTTCGTTAGTGCTCTTTTGTGCTTTAAATTTTTTTGAAATTCATAAAGCGGTTTATGAAATAATTGAGATTATGTGATGACGTGCCAACTTCATGGCATTAATAAAATATTATACTGTTTAACACATATTTTGTTAGGGCTATGTTAGTGCTCTTTTGTTGTTTATAATTTTTTTTGAATACATAGAACAGTTCATGAAATAATTTATATATATTTTTTTTAATGGAAACAATATTTAACTTTTTACCTAAAAAAATCCACATACTTGTATTTTCCTGTTTTAAATTATATAAAGGGTGTTTAGTTACGAATTTGTTTTATTATATTAATATTAATTTAAAGATAAACTTAATTTCATGTTAACTATCAAAAAAATAATTTCATTATTTACAAAAAAAAAAACACATTCTAAATTATTTAAAAAAATCCGAATATTCTTAAAAAAAATCTTTGTATTTGGTCTTTATGTTCCTAAATTTTTATACAGGGTGAGTCGGGGTGACGCCCCCCCCCGCCCTCTTTAACTTGTTTATTTTGAGTAATAGAAAAAAATATTCATACAGAAGTTTTATAATTTTAAATATACAATTTTATGGCAAATGTAGATATTATTTACAAAGTCAGGTTTAAAAAATACGATTATCGACTTTTATTTATTAAATAGCAACTTATAATTATTTTACTAAAATATAAACCGCCATATCTTTCTCTTTTCAATAATGTATTAATTATAATGAATGTATTTGAAAAAAATCGAGAAAAATAAAATAATTGAGATATATGGGAAATAATTTTTATTCTAATATTATAGGTGGCTATGTGAAAATAAACAAAATATAAAAATGCTAATACCAACAAATACATTTGTTTGTTACTTATTTATTATTACTTACTTATTTATCTATTTATTTATTATTTATTTTCACATAGCCACCTAAAATATTTGAATAAAAATTATTTCTCATATAACTCATTTATCTTATTTTACTCGAAATTTTTCAAATACATTAATAAAAACTATTAGATCGTTAAAAAGACAAAAATGTAGTGGTTTATATTTTAGTAATATAATTATAGGTTGCTATTTAAAAAATAAAAGTTGATAGTTGTATCTTGTAAACCTGACTTTATAAAAAATATCTATATTTGCCGTCAAATATTATCTATAATTCAAATTATAAAACTTTTATATGAGCCATTTCTTTCTATTACCTATAATTAAAAAGTTAAAGGGGAGGCGTCGTCTCAGACTCATCCTGTATACATTTAAGAGAGCAACTGATTAAATTTTAGCTATGATCAACCGAAATTGGTACACTGGTTTGCAAAAAAATCGCGTACACCGATTTTTTGATGTATTGAGTCGATCTTGATTTTTAACTTGTCAATGTCATTAGTGTCAATTAGAATGTCAAAATTAACCGAAATTCAAATACATACTTGGTTGTTCTTTAATTTTTCTTGAAAAAAATTAAATATCAGAGTAGGTAAACAACAAAAAATTTTGTATGTCACTGCATACAGTTGAAATACATAACTTTTTTTTAAACTGGGTAGAGATGCCGATGTTTTTACCTCCTGCCAATGGTAGAGATATAGGATCAAGTTAAAATTCACCGGTTTAGATTTTCATGAATGAACAAGTTTCAAGGCCTGTGTAATCCGATTTTAACATTTTTACGATAATGTCTTTGTGTGTGTATTAATGGAATATACACTAGTTCATATATTATTTAAGAGAAATGGCTACACCTGCGTATACCGTGTGTCTGTCTTAAAGGTGTACATAGGAAATTAACATGGGAAACCAGTTTTTTGCAAGTCCCTGCTTGCCTAATTAATTAAACAAAAACGCGTCAAATAAAGGTTTTAGGGTATAAAATTCTCCATCTAAATCAATAAACAGAATTACTTTTACATGCTTTGTAGCGGCAGAAATTAAATATGAAAATTTCGAAAATTACGTTGAAAATAATATCGATAGCCATGGAATTGAACAAAAAATAAATAAATTCTTGACATTTTATCTGTCACAACCAGGGGGCTGAAACTGATTTCAGAAACGTGATAACAAGTTTTCAATCTAGTAGCGTTTGGAAATACTTCCTGACCCTTTCATAGATGTCATAAGTAGTACAGATTTTACAGTGATTCTCAAACTTTAATGTCTAAATACTATAAAAAGGTAACATAATGTTTGAGAACTGCTGTAAATTTCCCACAATTCTCTATTGCATCGAAATACTTTGACATTTAAAACTATTATTTGTGAATTGGTATTTTTATAGAAACACAGTACTTTATAATACAATATATTTTCGGTAAGTATATTATATTTCATATTAGCATTATTATACGGGGGGTGATATAAAAACTTAATGACAAATTAATAATGTTTCAGAAAAAGATCACATGAACTTGTAACTTCTGTGTAGTGAAGAGACATTCCTGCAGAAGAAGTTGATAGCGCCGAGTAGAAGACATAGTGTGTATAAATGGACTGGGAGTATGTACATCATGGCGGTGCTCTTAGAAGTTTGGTTGTAGGAGACCAGCAAGATATCACAATTCTTTGGCAAAATGACATAAACCTTCATAAGATTCATCAGAGAATGTTGGAATAGTATGGTGTTGCCAGTTTTAATAAAAAAAAGAGTGTAAAATAGGATAATTGGTTAAAAAGTGGACGAACATCGATGACGAGGTCAAAGAAACAATGCATTTCTAGCAGACATTTAAATTAACATTCCTTTTTTGAAATAAAAATATCTCTTGTAATAATATTTCAAATTTTTGGTTCCTTGAGTAGTATGAGGTTAAATTTTAATAGTTGTTGCCGGGCAGTTTGAGATTTGTAATTATTTATTTGATTTAAATAGTGTAATGTATACATTTTTAAAAAAAGACATGAAATATTAATGATTTTTTATAGTGCAAGATATATTTCACATTTCTTGATAATGTCTTTAATAAATTATCTATTTTCGATAGATTTTTTATTAATTGCATTATGAAGAAATAAAATTTAAAGTTTAGAATAATTCGAAATGAATTTATATTTCCCGCCACCTTGTCGGCTGTCAAATTTAGTTCTCTGACCTTTTCATAGATGGCAATAAACTTGTTATCACGGTTTAGGGAGATACCCAATCTTCTACTATATATTTTCCTTAATCTATGGTCACAACGTATGTTCTGACAATTTGATTTTGTCTCTGGTTTTATTGTTTGAAATTATTAAAATATGAATATTTATACTAATAAAAAGTTTTTATGGATAAGTGTAGACCACTTCTGTAGTACTAGATATATTGGAAATGAGTTGGGAGTACATCACAGCATCATAAAAATATTTTTAAAAAAACGTATTATTCTTATAAAATGCAGTGTCACAAAGAACTTGTCCCATACGATGAAGAAAGTAGAAGAGTGTTTTGCGTAGATATGCAGAACCCGGCTAGTAATGATCAAAATTTGTTCCATTTCTTTCACGGACGAATGCACTTTCACTTTGAACAATGAACCAAATATCCAAAATACCCGTTGTTGGGCTATAGAAAATCCTGGAATTAATATTTCAACAAGGACATATCCTCGGAAAGTTAATATTTGGGCCGGAATTTTAGGTCACCACATAATTGGTCCTATTGAAATACGTGGCAATCTAAATACCGAAAATTATTTGGAGATGCTACAAAATGAAATTGGTCCTGCAATAGACGATGTTGTGCGCCCAGATCGAGAGGTCTGGTTCCAACAGGATGTATGTTCTGCAACACTAGGAACTTTAGAGAATATTTGGATCTGGTATTTCCTGGGCGCTGGATTGGACGAGGGGGTATTATTGACTGACCTGCTAGATCTCCAGATCTTGCTCCATGTGACTTTTTTTTATGGGGTTACATAAAAAATCAAATTTATAAAAAAGGCACGAAAACATAAATGATCTAAGAGATTCCATATTTAATGATTGTCATCGTATAATGGTTCTGCATTTGAATATTTATTGTAACTATTATCTTTATAATTACTTGTTATCCGTTTACTAATTACTACAAAACTTTTCTTGCTTGAGCATATTTTGTTACGCAATATTGAATTTTTAATAAATTCATATATTAAACAAAACTGTATTTTTTAAATTTATTTATTAATCTAATATTTCTATTGTTGTTATAATTAACGATATTTGCCCAAATAGAAAAACGTCAAGCATTTATTTATTTTTTGTTCAATTCCATGGTTGTCGATATTTTCAAAGTAATTTTCGACATTTTCATGTTTAATTTCTGCCGTTACAAAGCATTTAAAAGTAATTCTGTTTATTGATTTAGATGCAGAATTTTTTGCTCTAAAACTGACGCGTTTTTGCTTAAAATATATAGGCAAGCAGGGAATTGCAAAAAAAATGATTTCCATGTTAATCTGCTACGTACACCTTTAAGATAGATACACGGTATATGAAGTGAAAATTAAAATAAATTGTTCCTTTACTAGAACTATCAACATTTTAAAAAAATCAAAATTAGATGAACATAGTTCTAAAATAAGCCTGCGTTTTCAAAAAGTATTTTTGAGTTCTATTAGTATTTGACTATGATTTTATGACGAAAACAGCATTGCTCGTTTTCCCTATAAAATCAAAGTCATATACTAAAAGATTTCTATAATACTGTTTTTAAAATGCAGGTTTATATTAGAAGTATGTTCGTCTAATGTTGAATTTTTTAAAATGTTAACTATTCTAGTACATGAAATGTGTTTTCTCCACGACGGTGCACCGGTGCATTTCGAACGTCATCACTTAAACCATGCATTTGGAAATAAGTGGCTTGGTCGGGACGGTCCTGTTTCTTGGCCTCCGCGGTCACCTGACTTAACACCATTGGACTTTTATTTGTAGGGGCATATGAAAAACATGGTATACACCACCGAAATTATCGACCCTGAAGATCTCCGTAACCGGGTGGAAGCAGCAGCTGCGGAAACTCGACAAGGCATGGGCCTTGCAACGTACGTTAATTCATGGATACGCCGAGCAAGACCTTTGCATACAGCAGCAGGGTGATAACTTTGAACATCTGTTATAAAAGCGCTTATCGTTATGTTTTAATTCCATAAAAATAAAAACTAAAAAAATTCATATCTCTTTTATTATAAATATTTTACTAAGGTGTTTTAATGTTTTTCATATATATATATGTGTACAGGATGTTTCAGGATTAGTGTAACAAACTTTAACAACTTATTCCTGAGGTCATTTTGAGTTGCCAGAATACAAGAGGTTAAAGTTCTATAAATAATACGAAATTTTCTAATTTTTGTAATCAGTGTACTTTCGGAAAACAAGAGTTTTTATTGAAAAGTCATACCTTATTTGTATTAATTAATTTTATTTATTAATATTAACGAATACGATTTGGACAACAAAACATACGATTCAAAATTTATATCAAATACATTAAATTATGTACATTTATTAATATTACAATGAATTTTACACTCTAAAGCATTCTATTTACAGCAGAAATATTTCAAACTTTTAACACATTTTTGGTATCAGTGGTTTACATGCACTAAAACCATTTTTTACTATTTTAGTAACTTTTGAATTAAAACTACAGTTTAATGTCTAAATTTTACTTTAAACTACTTGTAATGAAAATTGTTAAAAATTCCGACGTTGTTGGACATTTCAGCAAGCCGTCCTTTCTCTTTAAAATTTTCTCAACTCAATAATAACTCTTGTTTTCCGAAAGTACCTTGATTACATAAATTAGAAATTTTTGTGTTATTTATAGAACTTCAACCTGTTGTATTTTGGTAACTAGAAGGATAGGACCTATGTTCATATGACATTTTTGGCTCAAAATGACCTCAGGAATAAGCTGTTAAAGTTTGTTGCACTAGTCCTGAAACAGCCTGTATATATATATATATATATATATATATATATATATATATATATATATATATATATATATATATATATATATATATATATATAGTGTTTGAAAAAGTGATTACACCCATTTATCTGGCTTATTATTGCAGATACGCTTATTGATTATAGGACATAATTTATTCAATACAATATCTGCGATTATTTTATATGAAAAGTGTAATTCTGGGACTTCCGGTACAACCGGAAGTGATATCAACTTTGTTAATTTAAATACAACCTTTACTAGTTTTTTATAAATTTAGATTGTATTTTTTAATCCCTTTACGACCATACCAAATTTCTTAGTATTTACCATATTCATTTATTAAAAATACTTATCATTAATGGATGTAATTTAATAACACACAAACATACAGACATCATCGTAAAAATGTTATTATCGGATTATAGGGATCTTAAAAAGTGCTTATTTACTAAAATCTGGATATGCGATTTTTAGAATGATTCCAATACCTGTCTTAACATTTATTTCAATCTATTTCTTGCATATATTAATAATATTGTTCAATATTTTGGGCTTTGCTACATAAGCACATTTTTAGTCATTCTTGTAATACTTTGTATTGTAAGTAAAAATCTATTTATCCACAAGTATTATTTACTTAGTACAAGTATTAAACCAGCAATGCCAAATTTCTTGTTTTTCAGTGTAATCCAAGAACGGAAATTACGCAATGCAATAATATAATAGATTCTACAGACGGAAAAGACGCTTTTATCGTCATTTTAGGTAAGGAAGATATTATCTTGGGTCAAAAAATTCGATGATGAGTTTTTAGACAATAAGCACGTTTTAGGGTCCCTATAGAATACGATTTTACCATTTTTACGATGATGTATGTGTGTGTATGTGCGTGTGTGTGTGTGTTTGTGTATGTGTGTGACGATTTTTTCATAGACAATAACTTCAACACTACAATTCTAAAAATTATAATTCTTTCGTATTCCTTTTCTTATTGGATTTTGGTTACAATTATTGGTCAACCTGAAGTACCCTCATTTGAAGATTTTAACAGTTTTGTTTTTTGGAAAAACACTGTTAAAATCGTTTTCTGACATTTAATGTTATTATAATATTAAAGAATATTCTAGAATCTACGAATTTTGTGCATTTTATACTTCATATAGTGAAAATGATTAGGCAGAAGACACACGTCATCAACCTGAGAAAAACCTTATAGTAGAAATTATTAGTTGTTATTATATTTTTAACAAAGAATAAAGAATATACTAGTATTAAAGAAACGTATATATTAATGACTTTATAATTATGGTACGAAAATAAACTACAATTAATTCAAATAATTTTATATTCCGTAAATGGAATAACGATTGACTTTGAAATAATTGTAAATATCATAATATATAAATTACTTACTACTAGAACTTTTTTTCTTCTTATTTTAAAAATAATTAACACCTAATAATTTTTATATTTTTAAAGTTATATTTCATTTTATAAGGTTTTTTTCAGGTTGATGACGTGCGTCTTCTGCGTTATAATTTTCACTATATTCAATGGATATAGAGTTAATGAAATTAAATTTCATAAATCAACCAGCCATGCTATAACCATGGAAACAACTACTATATTAAGAAAATTCTAATTGACAGATGTTAGTGTCAATGAAAAGTAAATGAATATGACAGAGAGATGATTATGTTGAGATTGATGTTGGGGAAGGCACCGAAAGATAGGATAAAGAATGAGAGGATAAGAGAAATGGCTCGAGTGATAGAAAAGTTTCTAGAAAGATACAGGAGAGGCGATTATATTGGTTTGAACATGTCATGAGAAGAGATGAATAATATATTGGAAGAAGAATGAACAGCTTAGTAGTAAAAGGTAGAAGAAACAGAGGAAAACCAAAGAGGAGATGGAAGGACTGTATTGCGGAAGACTTGAGAGAAAAGGAATTGAATGAGTACGATAAGCAAAATAGAGAAATGAGTTGATGAAGAAAATCAAGATTAACGATCCCTAACGAATGGGAAAAACTAAAGAAGAAGAAGAAGATGTCAGGGCCAAATGCAATTTACATAGTTCGTTTATGAAATAATTTTACTGAAAATAGAATCATTTGCAAGAAAATATATGTATGGAATTTGCACATAATACAAAGAATTAACGGAAAGTAATATGCTGGCCACATCAGATATTTTCATTAAAATATCACTGCGATTTTGATTATGGTCTCCGTACCTTCCTTATTTTATTAATGACGTGCTAAGGGTGAAGTTGGCATCATATAATGTTAATTATTTCGTGAACCGTTCAATTAATTTCAAAAAAATTTGAAGCACAAAAGAGCGCTAACGAAGCTCTAATAATAGATGTAATAAGTAATTTGAAATTTTATTAATGACGTGCTAAGTGTGAACTTGGCACGTCATCATATAATGTTAATTATTTCGTGAGCCGTTCAATTAATTTCAAAATTTTTTGAAGCACAAAAGAGCACTAACGAAGCACTAACAAAAGATGTAATAAGTAATTTGAAATTTTATTAATGACGTGCTACGTGTGAAGTTGGCACGTCATCATATAATGTTAATTATTTCGTGAACCGTTCAATTAATTTCAAAAATTTTGGAAGCACAAAAGAGCATTAACGAAGCACTAACAAAAGATGTAATAAGTAATTTAAAATTTTATTAATGACGTGCTACGTGTGAAGTTGGCACGTCATGATATAATTTTAATTATTTCGTGAACCGTTCAATTAATTTCAAAAATTTTTGAAGCACAAAAGAGCACTAACGAAGCACTAACAAAAGATGTAATAAGTAATTTGAAATTTTATTAATGACGTGCTAAGTGTGAAGTTGGCACGTCATCATATAATGTTAATTATTTCGTGAACCGTTCAATTAATTTCAAAAAATTTTGAAGCACAAAAGAGCACTAACGAAGCACTAACAAAAGATGTAATAAGTAATTTGAAATTTTATTAATGACGTGCTAAGTGTGAAGTTGGCACGTCATCATATAATGTTAATTATTTCGTGAACCGTTCAATTAATTTCAAAAAAATTTGAAGCACAAAAGAGCACTAACGAAGCACTAACAAACGAAGTAATAAGCAATTTGAAATTTTATTAATGACGTGCTAAGTGTGAACTTGGCACGTCATCATATAATGTTAATTATATCGTAAACCGTTCAATTAATTTTAAATTTTTTTGAAGCACAAAAGAGCACTAACGAAGCACTAATTACTAATATAAAAAAGAATATTTGTGCTTCCAATGACGTGCCAACTTCACGGACCCCTTTATTTCTATTATTTGGACTCTATTACATGTGCAATATTGTGCGTCTTTCAGACAATGAAGCAATAGCGTCGTCTCTACAGCCGTGTTCCTGGTACAGATAGGGAAGGAAAGAGAAGGATTTGCGCTGTCCGTCCAAACTGACCGGACATTAATATCTCTGGCGGACGACGGTCAACCGGAGGAAACTCCTGCTGCTCGCTAGTCCGCCCTGCTTGTTCGCAGGATTGCAGGGCTCAAGGGAAATAAAAATATACCCAATACAGATTTGACTCCGTGGATTATAACTAAGATTTTTAAAGAATTGGGGATTTAGGTAAAGGGCTAGTATTGTATTTGCACGTATTAGTTCTGGGACTTTGTATGCGCATACGAAGGTCGAGCTAGAATAATTGAGAATAAGAAAATCAGGAAGACCTTGGAAAACAAAATGTGCTCTATTATTTTAAATAGTTATTTATCTGTCATTTGAATGTACGTTGCTTAGTTAATCAATTAATTAATCGTTGTGAGTAAAAATATGGAATAACCAGAGGAGAGCATTTTTAAATCACGAAATCATGATTTATTATAATTTCAAAAAAGGTTTAAGTGTTTTTGAGCACAAAGAATGTTTAGGCTCAGTTTTCAAGAGACAAACTATAATTTAGCGCTGATACAAAGATTTTGAACGAAAAAGAAAATTTGTTCAGTACCAAAAATCTGTTGTGGCCAGCATAATACCTCTCGCCATTTTCATTTTATGTAGTATAGGGCGAGAGCAGTTATGTCACTTTGTTGGTCTTGGCAAGCAGATGTGGGGGCCCGTGTCAGAATGAGAGCTAGTAATATACATAGGTGTCAAGTATCATAAGTTTTAATTCGAAACATTATGATTTTTCAAATCCATGTGGATTATTTTCCTCGACAAGTATATTCCATACTAATGGATGACAAATAAACATTTAGAAATTTTGAATGAAAAATTATGACATGACAATTGTGACATCTGTGTAAAAACTACTAGCCGTCATCTGACATGGATCCTCATCTGCTTGCCAAGGCCAACAAAGTCACATGTCTGCTCGCGCCCTATAAGTAGGTACACACAAATAATTGAAATTGTTTCTCTTCTTTCGTTCTATAAGAAATTTTATCCTACTATTCTATTATGTTCAAAATTCTTCAAATTCATTGACGGTATTAACGGTATTTCTTAAGGATATGTGTGTAATATTAACATATCTGTAATTTAAATATATAATTAATTAATAATACAATAATATATATTAAATGTACTCTTACCTCCCAGAAAAATCTGACACTGAGATTTTGCATTTACATGTCAATTACAAAAATTTAAATATCGCAAATGTTTTTCGGGCAACGAGATTTATTACAACAGATTATTCTATCTTATTATATACTATATCTCCAAACCTATACGAGATATAATAAAAAAAATAAGTGTGTTAGATTGAAAATTTAATTATCTTTAATATTTGTAGTAACAAATTTTCAAAAAATAATATTTAGAATTTTTTTTTAAGATACTACTACTTCCGGTTTTCCAATTGGTACCAAAACCTATTCAACTCTTCCCATTAATGTTAGATTGAAGAATCCGTAGTCAAACAGGTCTTTAGTCTTATAGAATTTGAGAAATCGTGTCTCCAACAACCTCATACACACACATCCACACACACACACACACACACACACACACACACACACACACACAGACATCATTGTAAAAATGTTAAAATCGGATTCTATGGACCTTAAATCGTGCTTATTCAATAAACTCTGGGTATGCGATTTTTAGCATGAATCCAATACCTCTCTTAGCGAGAGGTAAAAAAGAGCAGCGAGTTCCGAAAAGAACAGTGTTGTAATTGTAATTACAATAGGGCATCAACTACAGATTGGATCCTCAGTTATCAACAGGATCAGACCTATACAATTCACCTCTGCATTTAAAAAATGTATCAGTCGTTAGCTGTATCAGCTTTCTGATTTCCAAGAAATGAAATGTGTAAGAATTTGCCAAGAAACTTTTATAGTTATTTAAGTATTAAGGGTAGTAAGTGCTTTCTACAGGTTGAAGATTATTTTGGACATCGAGACCGGCAGAAGAGCACTTACTGACCGCAATGCTTATTACGTTACAAAAAAAAAATATTTGAAAACTATTTTGACATATTAAAACAAATTAGTTGTCATTTTTACTTCCCGCTACCCTTGGTAAAGGAGGTATAGGGGATCGTGCTAAAAATCGCATATCGAGATTTTGGTAAATGACCACGTTTTAAGGTCCCTACAATCCAATTTTAACATTTTCACGATGATGTCTGTGTGTATGTGTGTGTGGATCCTCTTTACGCTCTAACTCAAATACTATGGTTCAGAAAATTTTGAAACCTTGTATTTCTACCTTACTCTTATGGAAAGATGCCATTAGATTTTGGAGTAAATCAGATAACCGAAAATGGTACTTTACTGGAAGCTCAAAATTTATGTTACATAAAAATTAAAGATTATTAAATTTTCTACGTTTTAAATACAACTCATACACGGTTACACAATTCAGATCTCAAATGTTTGTAACTGAAAGATATATGTCACTGTCAACTAATTAATCATTTCAAATAATAATATTAACGTTTTATAAAGAAAATAGTAAATGGAGCAATAATTATGTGGAAAGGAACTTAATACAGTTTCCAGCATAAGTAAATATGTAAAAATGTAGGTAAGATAATAAAAACATATATCATCACGGCATATTACCCATTGATGGGTGAGTCAATCTGCTTTATACGCAGATGTCGGTAATAATGTTGACATATTTGTTCCGTGCAGGCGTTTACCAGGCGTCACTCCACGCGAATCTTGGGAACGGGTTCGATTCCGACCGACGCCAAATATTTTAGATTTTGAAACGGCACAAAATTGACACCTGTGGTGTACTCTCAACGCCAGCAATAAATATAGGTAAGTATATAAATAAATAAAATAAATATATGTCTGAAGAAGAAATGTATGTAGCAATTCATGATTATTTTCAAATCATTCCGAAAGAAGATTGGTTAGGAGCTTTTAAGAAGTGGAAGGAAAGAATGATGACGTGTATTTGTTGAAGGGAACTACTTTGACCATACATATTTAAAATATTTTTTTAAAAAAATGTGAATCATGCTTATTATTTTGAATAATTTTAATGTGACTCGACCCTCGTATTACGATCAAATTTGAAGTATATGATTCATGAAGCAATATTTTATATTTTCCTGCCATAATATTCAGCGAAAATTATATTGAATGAAATAGTTTTCTTTTTCTTATAAATCAGGTCAAACTAATATAATTTATTACGATTAGTATAAATGTATCATGAATAAATAACACAATAATTCATAAACATCCATTTCATAATTCATAAAAATATCTCAATTCATGTCATTACAGAATTATTAAGCTCCTCATTTTATTCGTCTAGCGTCTAGCGAGCGTCTACATATTTGAAATTTATAATGCAATATAAAAAGTTAAATTTCATATGATGAGAGAAAAACATGAATTGGTCTTTTAAGAGGTATAATAAACTAGCTTCAATGAAAATTTGCAATGATTTTGCTTAGTGGAAAATCAAACTTGATATTCGACATGATGGTGATAAAATTTTAAGGGCAGTAAAGTTTTATCTGACATAAAGCTTAACACCAGAATTACTAATAGATATCAACTGCCAGCCTTCGTTTTTATATGCATATTAAAAATTCTATAAAATTTTCCTGTATCGCGGAAAGGATGGGTTGTCACTCTATATTAAGCGAAAAACTAGTTCATTTTTATCTTGGACTTAACAACTTTTAAATTAGCATCATCCAATATACATATAGAAATTGTCGGATGTTTTGTATGAGTCACGCATAGATTAAGGAAAATATATAGTAGAAGATTGGGTATATCCCTTATAAACCGTGATAACAAGTTTTAGTGCCGTCTATGTAAAGGTCGGAGAACTAAATTTGACAGCCGAGAATGTGGCGGGAAATATGAATTCATTTTGAATTATTCTAAACTTTAAATTTTATTTCTTGATAATGTAATTAATAAAAGATCTATCGAAAGTAGATATTTTATTAAAGACATTATCGAGAAATGTGAAATATGTTGTACTATAAAAAAAAATAAAGTACTTAATATGTTAATGTCTTTATTTAAAACTGTATACATTACATCATTTAAATCAAATAATAAATAAATAACTACAAATTTCTAACTACACGACGACAACTATTAAAATTTAAGCACATACTACGCAAGGAACCAAAATTTGAATTATTATTATTATTACAAGAGGTAATTTTATTTCAAAAACAGGATGTTACTTTAAATGTCTGTCAGAAATGCATTGCTTCTATGACTTAGTTATCGATGTTCGTCC
Source organism: Harpalus rufipes (assembly GCA_951394225.1). Taxonomy (NCBI): domain Eukaryota; kingdom Metazoa; phylum Arthropoda; class Insecta; order Coleoptera; family Carabidae; genus Harpalus; species Harpalus rufipes. The sequence goes on from OX596283.1 coordinate 40,853,689, forward strand.
ACTTTTTAACAAATCTACCCTCTTCTATACTCCTTTTTTTATTAAAACTGACATCATACTATTTCAACATTCTTTGATGAATCTTATGAAGCATCACGTCCTTCCGCCAAAGAATGAAATATTTTGCTGCTCTCCTACGGTGTGAACATCTAAGAGCACCATCATGATGTACATTCAACTGGTCCACTTACACACACCATTTCTTCTACTGCACACTGTCAACTTCTGCAAGAATGTATCTTTACTACAAATATTTCATATGATCTTTGTCTGAAATTTGTTGTTAATTTTTTATATCACCCTCTTATAATAATGCTAATATACTTACCTAAAATATATTAAATGATAAAGCACTATATTTCAATAAAGATACAAATTCACACAGTTTTAAATGTCAAAGAATTTTGAACGATGCAATAAGAGAATAGTGGGATATTTACAGCAGTTCTCAAACCTTTTTATAGTATTTTGACATTAAAGTTTGAGACTCCCTGTAAAATCTGTACTACTAATGCCATCTATGAAAAGGTCAGGAAGTTTTTCCAAACGCTACTACATTGAAATTTATCACGTTTCTGAATGCAGATTCATCCCCTTGGAGTCACGTTAGAAATATTGAGAATAATAAAATTGTGGTAGGCCGAGGAAAACAAAATTTGCACTATCATTAGAAGAGCACGGGAAAATAAAATGAATGTCACAAAATGTGTTTTTTTTTTCAGTACACGAATTTTAAAGATTGAAACCCCATGAGCTGTTTCTGAAGTGACATAGTGTATTCAATCTTAGTCAAAAACTCAGATTGTTAGTTTCTTAATATTATTATACCCACTGATGGGCCGAGTTTCCACTTATGCCGGACCAAATAGAATATTACCAGTCTGACTACACATTTATTGTTTGAATTTTAAAGAATGTTATTCTCTATATTATGTGATTGAATTTTATACTTCATATTCAATTGATATATAAGTCTACGAGGTACCATAGCACTATTTCCGATCAATTGATATAGAGTTAAAGAATTATAAAAATATTAAATTTCATAAATCAGCCAGCTATGCTAACCATGGAAATTGCTAATATATTCAGATAATTCAATTTGAGAGGTCTGTATCAATGAAAAGAAAATGAATGTCGCAGAGATGAGGATGTTGAGATAGATGATGGAGAAGACACAGAAAGATAGGGTAAAAAATTAACGGAGTGATAGAAGTTTCTATATAGATACAAGAGAGACGATGTCATGAGGATATAATTTTTTTTGGAAGAATGAACAGCTTAGTAGTAAAAGGTATAAGAAACAGGGGAAGACCAAACATAAGATGAAAGGACTGTATTGCGGAAGACTTGAGAGAAAAGGAACTGAATGAGGACGACACACAAAATAGAAAATAAAAAAAAGCGACCCTTAACGAATGGCAAAAGTTAAAGAAAAAGATGTCAGTATCAAGTGCAATGTGCATAGTTTGTTTATGAAATAATTTTACTGGAAATATAGGATCTTCTGCAAGAATATTTATGTATGGAATTTGTATATAATACACATGATTGACGGAAGGTAATGTGCTGGCCAAATCAGATTTTTAAAATTTTATGACTATTTGATTATGAAATATCGAAGCAAGACTATATGGATAATTTTTTAAATGAATTTATTTTTGGAAACCCATTTTGTTTTACATTTTACTGATAAAAGTAAAGAGTACGAATAATTCTGTGATCCACCGTATTTAAAATAAAATTCTAAAATATATGCACCATATGTTTTATTCTCAATCATTCTTGTGATATATCTATTAATCACTTAGTAATTTAACCAGATATTCCTGCATAAGTTTCATATCCTAATTGTATTTATCCCATAGAGTCCATATGGTCTGTTTCCATTTCACATTAATTATCTTTGTTGTACGCAACAGTAGTCACATATCCAACATCAATCAAGTAGGCTTAGCCTATATTCCACTGAAACATTCCCTTCTTTGTCTGTTCTCAATGTCCATCTCCAAATGTGCGTAGAAATTACCGTTCCCTCGTCGCTGTTGCCATTTATTGCGAGAGTACGTCTGTGGCACTGTCCTTGATACTGAGGTGATAACAATTTGTGTCACTCACAAACTTAAACGTATATTAACTGGCTAGAATCAGGACAGCAAACAAGCCGGGTGATTAATTAGATGTTTCTCTTCTCAAACTGGGTTAGAAGACAGAGAACGAAATAATCAACAAACATATACACTAAAACTTATTCGAAATGGATAATTGTATCGTAACTACAGAAATGAAAGGAATACAGGTTTTAGACAAAAAATAAAGCATTTATGTGATAGTGTATGGTTGATTTCACCAAAACTTGAACTTCTAAATTTGAAAGAAACTTTTTAGTATGCATTCTGTTTCTCGTAGCAAAGGGAGTATAGAAATCAGACAAAAACATATTAAAATTTTAGTCAATAATAATGCACAAAGGAAATATAGAATTCTCTCCTAATATATAATTAATTAACTAATAGCGTTTTCCATTTATATATATATATATATATATATATATATATATATATATATATATATATATATATATATATATATATACATAGGGTGTTAATACTAAGTCGTTACACCCGAAAATGGTAGATAGAACTCATTAAAACAAACAACTTTTCTTAACTCAAATTTTTGATTTGGAGCCCCAGTTCATAGTTATTGGCGTTCTCTTGTTTTTCGAAAAATCGTCATAACTCCCTTATTTTAAGGAATATTTAAAAAATACAAAAACTTTCAGCATTTGCTTTCGATTCTCTAAAACACTTGTATTTACAATTATTTTCTATTTCATCAAATAACAAAATGGCGACCAATCAAAAATTTCAAAACAAGATATTTTGAAAACCGCCTCATCGATTTTCGAAAATAAAACATTTTTAAAATCCTTAAACTTTCTATTACAATATTTGTCTGAAACATATTTTTCTATCTGTCCAAAAAAAAGTTTTTATTCAAATTGAATTGCAAGATAAATTTTAACAAACTGCAATAATCATTTAAAACAAAGTAGGCTTGCTGCCATTAAACAAGAAAAACAAGAAACAAACAAGAAGTGAAGTAAAAATTAAATTTTGCTGCTGGCTGACCCGTCTCCGAATTTTGTTTATTACCAAGCGCATACGCTACCACTATGCTATTTGAATTGTTACTTAGTAACCATTGTGCGTGTGGGACAGCGTTCGAATCTCCCACGAATCAGTTTTCAATAAAAACCTGCACATCCAGATGAGTCCGAGTGGCAGCAGAAGTTACTATAAGCTACTCTGCATGTAACGAGAGTGCCAACAGAGGGCACTAAAAATGTCTCTGTATAATTGTGTATATGTATGTGAATTGTATATGTACATTGTTATAATTTGTATAGGTCAAATGTCCTTATAACAAATAAATACATTATTATTATTATTATTATATTATTATTGTTATTATTATTAGTATTATTAGTAAGCATTTGAGCCGGGATATGAACAACAATCCTCGAAATTCTACAAATTCTCTTAATTTGTTGTAATATTACAAATTTAAATTGAGTAATTTGGACTGTAGTCCATGGAATTACTATCTTTCAATAAGTATATAAAATTTTAACTTAATATTATACCCTCTGAGGAGATACTATTCATAATTAACTGATTTCACATTCGCATGTCAATTTCCTATGTATCGATCGGTCTAAGACACCCAGTATACAAATAAATAGTTACGGTTGTATATAACTTCTCTATTTGACAGTGACAACTAACAAACTTGCACTGGACTTTTGTAACATGTTTCATTTAAAATGCATACGAATATGTTGTAACAAAAACTAGTGCCGGGCATGACGTCATTAGCTGCACTAAGTTCAAAACTAAATATATAAAAGGAAAACGTTATGAGTATATGCAATAGTTTTCTAATTTGTGTTTAATATCTCCTCTTGTAATTTCCTTGTTTATGAAAATAAACTCATTGTTGTTTTCTACGTTTTTGAGTACGTGATCAGAATGGAAACAGTGGTTCATTTCATCAATTAATTGTAGTAGCTGTTGCTTTGTTCAGTGGAATTATCAATAACAATAACGGTAATAACAGCAAGTGGTGTAGCGCTAATATTTAATTAAAGGAGCAATTATGAGGCGCAGTACTAGTGTAATATAGGTCACGGACCGAGAACTTTTATCTAAACAGCCCGTTCGTTAGATCGAGAGCGAGTAGAAGTTATTAGTTAACTATTGGCTTTCCGCCGTTATTAACTAAGTCCGTTGTGCTCGAGACAGATACATTTATTTGAGCCGCGAAACAATAGAAACGTCTATTTGAAATCTGTGCTCAATTTGCCCATTAGAGGATATAAATTACAGCCTTGCGGGCGTATTCGATTCGCAATTTTTTATACCTGCTAGTGTTGTTTCAATCGGGTGGATTCGACCGGGCTCGGACCAAACGAATGAGTGCAACAAACACCAAAGGCGGACAGGAGCCGGTAAACAATTGATAAATTAAATTAAGAGCATCGATTTTTCAATGTAATAGTTGTAGAGCCATGTCTACACATTTACTTCGCAACACATACGAGATACGTACAGAGTTTGATTCCAGCTAGCCTGTGATACAAAGCGTTTAACCGAATTACTTTCTGACTTTTTCTTTTTGGACGACAGACTTCATAAGTTTTTTACGCGAAACCGGGGATCACTACTAATCAAATCGAATTATGTCACACAAAAACAACTAGATATATCACATTTTCTGCCACTGTTCCAATTCTATGTTTATTTTACCTATTTTACTCGCAGTAATATTTTTTCTGTTTCTTTACAGTTTCTATTTATTTATTTATTTAGCATATGACACGACATATATATATATATATATATATATATATATATATATATATATATATATATATATATATATATATATATATATATATATATATATATATATATATATATATATATACAGGATGATTGAAAAAATGACAAATGGAAATTTTCTTCATTAAGTATAGGTACATACCTATACTTAAAATTATAAAATTGGGAACGACCTTAAATGGCAATAGAAAGATAAAAAAAAATCTGCACAAAATGACAATAAATACATTTAAATTTTGTAATATTTTGGTCCCTTAATTACTAAATTTATTCAATTTTGTATTAATAGCAATAGCCATGTCATTTTTGAATAAAAAGATAATTGTTTAACATTTTTAACTATCAGAATTCATTAGCTTATGATTATGTGTGTTATTTTCTTTTTAATGTTTTACAAAAAAAAATAGAAAATCCTTGACAAAAATTAAATTAATAAAACTATAACAATAAAATATGCACAAGTTATAGGTTATGATAAAATTTGATACATAGAATGTCAAACAGTTGTTTATCTTTTTGTTCAAACGCCATATATTTAATATTAATTAGTTTAGAGGACCAACATATTGCATAATTTACATGTATTTGGTGTCATTTGATGCAGATTTTTTTTATATTTCTATTAATATCACAGCCAGTGTCGGCAGTTGAAACAGCCTACAAAAAACTGATTTCCCATGTTAGTCTCCTATGTACACCTTGAAAAAATAAAACATCAGTATACGATCATGGGATTTAACCTTTAAGTAGTCGCGTCATTTGTATTTCCTTGGCTATATTGAATATAAAATCAAAACTCTTCTTCAGACATTAAAAACAGGCTGCGTGCCTCAGTGCCGAATTAACCATAAGGCGCACAAAGCGGCCGCTTGTGACCAAATAGAAACAATATGAAGAATATAAAACGGGAACGGATTCCTCTTTTTACATCCATCTTAGGAATTTTTATCGGAAAATCATATGTATTAAGATCATTTTCGCAGAGCCAAGAAAATAAAATTATTTTCAGAAGAAATGGCTTCAACTAACACTGTTTTGCAAGGTCAAGAATATTTTAAAATTAACGTCTTTTGTGTTGTTTGTGACAATTTAATGTCAGAATTAAATAGAAGATTAGTAAGTTACTATGAAGTGCATGACACTTTAAATGTTTTTTCACTGAAGATATTCCTGAGCAACTGGAATCTATTAATAAATTAAAAGATATATGTCGTAACGTTATAGATGCTAATATATTAGAAAATGAGATGCTTCAATTTAATTTCAACACTTCCTAATGTTTTAACTTTATTACAAATTTATTTAACAATAACTGGTTTCAAATGCATCTGCAGAGCATTCTTTTTCATGTTTAAAACGCGTGAAAAATTATTTAAGATCCAGTATTACACAAATTCTAAATATAAAAGCAGAATGTAGCAACGAGATTAAATACGATATTGTAATACAAGAATTTGCTAACAAGAAATAAAGAAAAAAGTCATATCGTAATTTTGACGCTTCATATGCTTGTTATTATTATTTATTATTAAAACATTATTATTTTTTATTGTATAACTTTATTATTATATTACATTCTACAATTTACATTTACTGTAAGTAATTTGTTTCGTTTCGTAATAAATTTAAAATATCAATAATCATAATTCAGTTTTATTATCTACCTAATTAACTTGTTATAGTAGAGGCCTCATATATAATTCCGCTTCAGGCCCCAAAATTTATTAATCTGGCCCTGCGTGCCTGAGTATTGGTTGCGAATCTGGGGAACCGAATTCGATCCCGATCGACGCCAAATATTTCTAATTTTAAAATTTATCCCTGTGGTGCACTCTATTCCAGCAAAGAATGCCCTAGAGGTGATGTTTGGTAAACGCCCGTACGATACAATTATGGCATCAGCATTACCTATATTTGTGTACAAAGCAGATTAGCATACCCAGCAATGGGTAATATGCCGTGAAGATACATTTTTTTTATTTAAATACATACCAACATATTTACTAATGCTGGAAATTATATTAAGTTCCTTTCCATATAACTACTATATTATTTACAATTTTCTTTTTATAGCGTTTATTATTAATTTGAAATGATTATATTTTTGACTGTGACATTTATCTGTCAGTTACATACATTTGAGATGAACTGCGTAACCATGGAGTTGTGTTTAAAACATATGCTCCGGGATACTCGTATAATTTCTATATTATTTTATAAATTTATCCATGAAATTATAGAAAAAGTATTAATTAAAACTTATAGAAAATTTAATAATCTTTCATTTTCATAATAACATATATTGCGAAAAAATAACATTTAAAGGTATTTTTTGAAATTATTTTGAGCTTCAAGTATAGTGTCATTTCCGGTTATCTGATTGACATCAAAATCTAATGGTTTCTTTCAATATTAGAAAAGGTAGAAATACATAGTTTCAAAATTTTCTGAATGATAGAGTTTGAGTTAAAGCGCCCACACACAAACACACACATACACACATCCAAAGATATCATCATGAAAATGTTAAAATCGGATTCTAAGGACTTTAAAACGTGGTTATTTATCAAAATCTCGATATGCGATGTTTAGCACGATTCCTATACCTCCCTTACCAAGGATAGCGGGAGATAAAAAACAATATTTTGTTTAAATGACTTCAACTTAACTAATAGTACTCGTAATAATAACACTTAACAATACGATATTAAATGTAACGACTGATAGAATATTTACCGTACAAAACAATTATATTGCTTTTTGTAACACGGCAGATGTAACCATATTTTTACACTGCACTAAGTACCTATATCTTTTACAATTATTTTACCATCTTTCACCTCAAGGAAATTTTGCCTTTATTTGTGCAGCTGTAGTAATTCTTATTCTATTAGTGAAACAATAAACTTGTAACTAGTATTCTATTAGCGCAACTATAAACTTCTGAATACTATTTTGAATTCAAATATTCCACTAATTCCAAACAAGTATTGCATACCGGATAAAACATAAATGAATTGGAACAGTGCAGGGGCCTTCCTCTTCCGTTGGTTGGTTTTGTCATTGTCAGTGTGCGACGTGCGGTCAACTGAGCAAACTGCGAACTAACGCTCAAAACCACCACTTACAATCAACGTGCGGCAATAACACGTCTCCAGTCCTAGCTCCCTATTCCTGCTCCTACTGAATTTAATTTCATTCCCTGGAACGCGGAACTTCAGGTGCTGGACAAGGCTGACACTGACGAGGAAATATGTTACTGTTAGACGCCGCAGAACTGGGGGGCGATTATCTGAAGGGCTCCGTAAGCTTGGGGTCCTTCACGGAAGAAAAGTTTATAAATATGTTGTAATAAATCGTAATCGTACTTTTTTTTTCAAATTTTGCTGATGATAATGAATTTAATAATAACTGGAAATAGCTAATATTGGCGCATTTTTTTAAAAAAATATAGTATTTCCATTATGGGATTTCCCATAAATGCAGCTACATGTATATTTCACGCAAATTCAAGGTAAAAGGCAAAGAAAAGAAGCAAAAAATATGTTGTGGCCAGCACAATACCTCTCGCCACTTCCTTTTTTTTGGTTACATATGTATAAGGCGCGAACAGTCATGTTACATTGTTGGCCTTCACAAGCAGATGTGGGGGCCCGTTTCAGAATGATAATTATTAATTATATACAACATAGATGTTAAATGTCAGAATTTTTCATTTAAAATTTCGAGATTTTCTAAATTCACGTAGTTAATTTGTCACCAGGAGTGTGGAATTTACTTGTCGAGGAAAATAAACCATATGGAATTGGAAAATCACTAAATTTAGAATGAGAAATTATGATATATGACATGTATATACATAATTACTAGCTATCATTCTGACATGGGCCCCCATATCTACTTATCAAGGCCAACAAAGTCACATGACTGCTTGCGCCCTAATGTGTTTAACATTTCTTGTGTACCTACACTCTACACCAAAAATTCTACTTATTTAGATTATTAAATTTAAATTAATTCTGTGAAGAAATTTTGTCCTAGTCTTCTAATTTTTCGAGATTTTTCCAATTCATTGTCGGGAGTAAAAGTATTTCTGAAGGGTATGTGTAATATACCTATAATATTAAATATTTAACTATTAATACATTAAGAAATAATATAATCTATGTACTTCCCAAAAAGTCTTCAATAATGTCTCTGGATTTCTGACATTGACATTTATCTATCAGTTACAAACAATTTAAATTTTCAACTATTTTCCATGGCATTCTTTCGGCTGTAAAATTTATTACAACAGATTATTTTATATATTATATATCTTTTATCTCTAAATCTATAAAAAATATAATAAAATATTTAAATGTGTCAGATAGAGAATAAAATTTTCATTAATAATACCAAGAAAAGTTCTCAAAAAATATTTAGAAATTTTTTTTTCAAGAACCTTCTTCTTCCGGTTGTCCAATTGTTACCAAAACCTTTTCAGATCTTCCCATGAATGTCCGATTGGGAAAAACGTAGTTAAACAAGTATAAAGTCTTATAGTATTTGAGTAATCGTCCTTCCAACATCCCACACACATACACACACATACATACACACACACATACATCCACAAACATACACAGACATCATTGTAAAAATGTTAAAATCGGATTGTTGGGACCTTAAAACATGCTTATTCAATAAAATCTGGATATGCGATTTTTAGCATGAATCCAATACCTCTCTTAGCGAGAGGTAAAAAATCACAAAAATGCAAAAAACTAATTACTGAATTACTGCCACAAGCCACAACAGATTTCTTTATACGATTTCACAGAAGGTAATGTGCTGGCCACATTAAATTAATTTATTTTTGGATATAAATGCGTTAAAAATATGATGAAATTATTAATATAACAAATAAAAAATATTTATGCTGAAAAGGAAATAATCCGAAACATATCCTTTTTGACATTCGTCGACAAAATGTAAAAGTGCAATAGAATCCCACTGGTTAAGAACCCTTAAAAACCTACATGTAGCGTCTCAAAGCCTTCGAAGCTGAAACGCAAGGAAATTGAAAGGAAACCTCAATAAAGCGAATGATTTACCGGTAAGCGATATTTAAATAGGTAATCAGCTAACCGTAGCAGATTACCCTCCCGACTCGGATCTGTCCGCTCACGTTCGGCTGTCTTCGTGCAGTGGTCTCTCGGGGCGCGGCATAAGTAAGGGTCACTTTATACGAAATCCGGTGAAATTGAGGCTATCGCAGGGAGATTGGACATTGGTTTGGGAGCCAATCCGTGGCTCGCCGCTTAACCGATATAGAGAAGAGTATAAAACTGTTTTTGACTGGAGACTGGACACTGACCGGACCGCAATACGAGACGTGCACGTGCTTCCGCTACTTGCAATAAGATAGAGAATGACAGCAGGAATAATTATTCAGCTCAGGATATTCAACAATGGTTCTCCTTCGTGTTTATAAATAAAGGTGATTGAAAAAACAGGAATAAATGTTTATTTTTTTTGTTACTAATTATAAGTTAAATTAAAAAAATGAGGCGAACTTAAAAGCTACTTTTGGTGTAAGTAGTTCCAGAATTCTACTTTCAGTATCACCGGAAGCCAAATCATCAGTTTTCAGTGGCATGCTATTTATTTTTATATTTTTTGAAAGTAATTTAATTTATATTAGCTATTCTCTATTCCAGTTAAGAATGGACTTGGTGGCGCTTCGTAGCCAGCCCGTTTTACACACATAAAACTTATGAATTAGCTTTGTTTCGTGCAAACATACTTAACGTCAAGATTTGATAATTTTTAATTCTTTAGTAAATAAATATACACTCTGTATCTCCGAGTTGATCCCCACATTATCAATTTCTGATGTAAGAATTACTAAACTTTTATCTAGCATCTTTATCGGACACACGTGGCATGTATGAGAATTTTATTCGCTATATCATTATCGTCGGTGTTTCAGAGGGGTATATGCTATCTCCGTCCAACCGCTCGTATACTTCAAATTTTGATGAATAACAAAACTGACGCAATATATGTCTGACAGTATTATAAAATTGACATTACATCTTAGTTATTCAATTGATTTATTATTCCGTAATAAATGTCTTATTTCGAATTTTGTTGAATATTTACATGGTATAAGTTATACATACTGTCAATTTTCAATTTTAATTTGTATGAATACTAGGCAAATCAGACGATTTCACCCGACAACATGACGTCATCAATTACTTCCCCCCCTACCCCTGGAGATTTGAATCATATGGTTACGATTGATGACGTGGGGATCAAGTCGTGGAAACGGACTTTAAATAAATATATCATTACGGCATATTACCCATTGCTGGGCCAATTTGCTTTGTACACAGATTTCGGTAATGATAATGCCATATTTGTACCGTGCGGGCGTGTATCAGGCGTCACCTCGCGGGCACTCATTCTTTGCGTGGAGAGTACATCACAAGGGTTAATTTTGTGCCATTTAAAATTTGAAATATTTAACGTCGGCTGGGATCGAACCCGGTTCCCCAGATTCGCGAACAGACACTCAGGGACGCGACCACGAGACTCCATTCTTTAGTAAATATTAGTATAATTGTAAGGGAACCATATAGATATTGTGATGTAAAATAATTATGTAGGCCTTCAAGTTCAAAATATTAATTTCATTTTATATTGAACGTTTCGAGCAGAATCCGTTAATTTTCAGCAAATAATAGTAATATAATATATAATAATATATATAATTATTGATGCAGAAATACAATGTTGTAAAAAGTTGTACAATATAGGAAGGTATATTACATATATTCTACGTGGGCAGGTGGAACATGGGCCTCTATTTCAAAGGTATAATATCCCGCTGCGAAGTAGTAAATAATCAGTTACCTGATGGTTTATATTAGTACAATATATAATAATATAAAATCACAGATTAGACTTCTGTACTGACTACAAGTCTTGCTGACTAAATTTTTCGCTAAAACTTAGTTCGCGTTTAGACCAATGAAAAAGCTGGAATTGCAAGCACTTTCTTATTCCGAAGTCCATTCATAATTGGAATAGAGTATAGTTATTAATATTTCAAAATTTTGAAACATTTACCTAATGTAGCATTTGTTTCTTTTTTCAATTACCCTGTATATTACATAAATATGATTTATATTAATATTAATGTTTTTTTTTTAAATTAAGGTGTGGAAGTATTATCTTTGGAACGATTTAGGACACGACATTCATCTTAAATCTTTAACTTTGTAACCTTAATGAATATATAATTTGCAAAGTTTTAAAGCATAAAATAGAGTAATTTGTAACATTGATTTATATTATGAGCTTCGATTATATTCAAAACTTATTACTTTATCAAAATATCTTTACAAACTTATTTAAACTAGTGCAAAGGTCAATTTTATAAAACATTTTACAACATAAATATGTAAGGTAACACTTAAAAATTAATTCTCAAGAAAAAAAATGTCAAAATGAGAAAATTAAATGCATTAGGTGTAGTTGACACGTCATTTATCTAATTTTTAGTATTTGACACAGAAATGGACCAGTAGCAGACACCATGTAAAAAATGTTGTATATTTAATGTTTTCTAAAATAACTTATTCCAGTAGATGGTTCACACATTAGAGGACCCAGAATTTTAGAATTTACATTTCATTTCACCTTCCGCCAATCCTGTGCATTATGTATAAATTCCTTACCTATCTTTCCGTGTCTTCCCCAACATCTACTTCAACATCCTCATCTCTGCCACATTAATTTACTTTTTATTTATACTGCCATCTGTCAATTTGAATTATATGAATATATTAGTAGTTTCCATGTTTAGCATAGCTGGCTGATACAATTGTATTTAGATTTTTTGAATTGTTACACTTCTTATTTTCAATAAAATTATGTCACGAACTTAATATTACATATCTTAATATTTTTAGCATTTAATTGTAAACATTTGAAATTTTTAACTAGTTTCCATTAAGTTGCATAGAGAGCAAAATTTGTAATAACATTTTTGGGATCTATTTTATAAGTTGGTATAGATGTCACAGGAAAATAGTTATTGAGAAAAAAAAATGATATATTAAAAATACGAATGACAAACGCTGGACATGCTATATTAAAAAAAAAAAAAAACGATTTGCTATGTAAAAATAATAAACGCTATACAGAGTGTTTCACAATTTCAGGTGAATTGCAGATAGGCATACGTAGAAGGGGAGTGCCGTTTCTACTCCAGCAGCAACAGCAAAATGAAACGGACCTGCGGTTTTTTTTTGTGGGGGCTTTATAGTTGGAATATTGTAACCGGTGAATACTTTAAACACGAACATAACCCATTAACACGGTAAAATCATTTTTTGCAGACTGTTGCTTCCCGTTTTAATTGACAACAATGGATGTGGTATCAATAAGTAGAAAAAAAAACGAATTCAAATGACACCAAATACATATAATTTACGCATTATTTTAGTCTCATAAATTAATTATTAAATTTATTCAATTTCTTAAAAAGACAAACAAATATTTGACTTTTTATCAATCATAATTCTTTATAACCTATAACTTCAAGCAATTTCTATTGTTACAAAATATTAAAAAGAAATTAAAACAAAAAATCACACACTTTCGTAATTTATTTCGAATATATAGACCATTAAATTCATGTTAATTTCAAAAACTGGACCGATAGGACCAAGAGTAATTTCTGATATGTCCACAATGACGTTTAAAAGTAGTGGTAAACCAACCCCACATCATACAATAAGAAAGAGAATTCCATGCTGAATTCATATTTTGAAACCGCGTTGTCTTATTTTTAACCGTGTAAGAGTGGTGTATGAAAAAAGAGTAATGAGCTGATTTTAATCTGTGTTTATAATTCGCAAATAGTCACCTGATCTTCAATACAACTGAAATTCTGTTGGAAACCATTAATAAAATATTGTAAGGAATAATATTAATAATTCTAAGCAATTATTTAAATTACTACGGATGCATGGTAATTTATAAAGCACAAAATTAGATGCCATGACGAATGTAATCTATTATAAATAATTATTAAATATGTAACATTGTTTATTTTCTGTCTGATTCAAGTTTTTTCTTAAATTGTTATTTTTATAAAGTAAATATAATGAGCTGAATTCAGCACTCTTCCCTAGCGTAATGATCGTCTTTAGTAACCATGGAAACAGTTTGTATGTTTATTGATGCATCAATGTATATGGATCTCTTTATTTCATTATTTTTAGATAAGCTTCTGTAGTTAAAGTAGAGTGCTGAATTTTTATATAGTCTCTCTGTTTGCGTCGTACCACACATCTGCATTTAAATACATAAGTACTTGTGAAATTTAGTACGATACTTTTGAATTACTTGAGCCGTGTTCCTTCGGGCTGTGATTCACAATCTAAATCATCAAAGTGATCATGATTAAGGAGAAGTATGTTTATTCGTTTCTTATTCGTTATCCCCACTTTCTCATTATGTGATCACTACACGACCTTCCCCTATCCCTTCTGAATCATCCTTTTTGAGTGATCACACAGATTCATTTCGGAGCAAATTTAAAAACGGCTAACGACAATAGGTTTTCGAGCGTTTTAATTTATCAATGTGGGGTTTGTTGTATCAAAGGAAATATGATTTTCCTACAAAAGCATATAATGACCCACCATACTGTTGAGAACAAAGAAAATATGTTACATAAAAGATTTGTTTTAAGTAAACATACTTCATATGTTACCAAGAACTTTTTTTTACTTCTATATGATCCATTGTTAATGTGCTGACTATAACACTCGACATTAGATTATTTATAAAATAAAATTAATTAATTTGTATTGGTCTGCATATGATCTTTGACGTTAGATGGTATTTATATTATTCAAGTTGTTTTCTTGATATAATTTTTAAATCATGATTGAAAAGGATCACGATTAAACTAATCAGTATTCACAAAATCACAATCACAGTTCGAAGGAACACGGCTTTATTTAACGTCTACAAGGTTTTATGAATATGTCAGTTTTATTAAACATAGAGCAAAAATTGAAGGGATAATTCCCTGGACCATTCTAAGATGATTTTATCCTTTGATGATTTTTGAAGAGCCGCTTTGTTTCAAAGATACAGGGCGAAAAAAAAATTCGACAAAACCAATTTTGATATTTTTCAAATTATTAATCTAGTAACAGAAGGCAAGTTATGTGTCAAATTTGTTGAGACGTTTGGCTGTTTGACGTGTATTTTCTGTCTATAATACTTAAACTTTTGTTAGTGAAGTCCTCTTATCATGAATAGCTATACGAACGCCGAGATGACTGACATGCATTTCATTTATGGACTTGCTGATGGCAATTTATTACAAGCTAGGCGGATTCTTGCATCGTAGCTGGAGGTAGTCATTTTCAACAGTACTTGTAGATTAAGAAACGTTACATGTAATTTTTGGTATTAAATGTTGTTATTGTCGAAATTTTTTTTCGCCCTGTATATTCGAAACAAAGCGGCTTTTCAAAAATCATCAAAGGACAAAATCATCTTAGAATGGTCCAGGGAATAATCCCTTCAATTTTTGCCCTATGTTTAATAAACACCCTGCATAAGTTTGAAAATATATTAAATATTTAAAATATGGTAAATTATTTTTTTATTAGTCCCCACGGAATCGCTCTATTTATGTCCGGACTGTATATAGCAAATTTAATTACTTCATATAGCTTAAATCATTTTCTAATTTATCATTTCTTATATAGCAGTTCAAATTTTCTTATATCGCAATAACAATTTTTTATATACCTAGCATTTATTAATACCTTATAAAGCATATAAGTTGCATCCTCATTTAAACAATAATAAAATACTACTCTATTTAAGAATATCTGTTTTCGTTTTTCAACATATCAAACACCTTACACATGTTTACAATCAATCAATCTTACACCACATCGAAATATTCTACAACAAAACATCACCCCGTATCATTTATAAAAGTGAGTCGGGATCCCTTACAAATCCCGCGTTATTGGTAACAAGCCTATGACATCAGATGTTAGTGGGGCCACGGACACCAAAGGGCAGCGAGTCGGCGGGATTCGATTATCCCCAAAGTAAATTTGCTGGCGAGAGGATTGCTTAAAATAATGAAAATAAATGACAGAGCAAAGACCGCGGCTCGTATCCGGACCTCTAAATCAATATCAACCAGGCTTACCACGAGCTGCTCCAAATTGGAGGAAAATGACTCAGGGAGAACTTCTTAAAGGGATTACCAAATCAGCTAACATCACAGTATTTAATTTTTAGGGGGGGGGGGTTAAAAGACTTTTACATTATACTCTTTTTACCTTCCGTAACTTTTAGGTAAGGAAGGTATTGTATTTGGTCAAAAAATTCATTGATGAGTTTTTAGTGAATAAGCATGTTTTAGGGTCCCTACAGTACGATTTTACCATTTTTACGATGATGTCTGTATGTATGTATGTGTGTGTGTGTTTGTGTGCGTGTGACAAAAGTTTCGGATCGCACAACTTCAATACTACAATTCCAAAAATTATTTTTTCGTATTCCTCAACTTTACATCCAGAAGAACAACTGATTAGATTTTGGTTATAATTGGTGAACCGGAAGTGGCCTCATTTGAAGATTTAACAGTTAAATTTAACGTTATTATAACTTAAAGAAAAAATTATTCTCTATACGATTTGATTGCATTTATACTTCATATTCAATAGATATAGAGTTAAAGAATTATAAAGATATTAAATTTCACAAATCAGCCAGCTATACTAACCATGGAAATTGCTAATATATTCAGATAATTCAAATTGACAGGTGTCAGTATAAATAATAAGTAAATTAATGTGGTAGAGATGAGGATGTTGAAGTAGATGTTGAGGAAGACACGGAAAGATACGGCAAGGAAATAACTCTAGTGTTACAAGTTTCTAGAAAGATACGATTACATTGGTTTGAACATGTCATGAGGAGAGATGAAGAATATATTAGAAGAGGAATGAATAGCTTAGTAATAGAAGGTTGACCAAAGATAAGATGGAAGGACTGTATTGCGGAAGACTTGAGAGAAAAGAAACTGAATGAGAACGATACGCAAAACAGAAATGAGTGGAAGAAGAAAATAAAAAATAGCGACCCCTATCGAATGGGAAAAGCTAAAGAAGAAGAAGTCAGTGTCAAGTGCAATTTTCATAGTTTGTTTATGAAATAATTTTACTGGTAATTTAGTATCTTTTGCAAGAAAATTTATGTATGGAATTTATACATAATACACAGGATTGACGGAAGGTATTGTGCTGGCCCCAACAGATTATTTTAGCTAAATTCGATACTTGTTTTTAGAACCCATTTTTTCCTAGAAAATTTGCCAGTTTATCTAAATTAATGTGGCGTTGTTTTTATTAATCAGCTATTACATAGAACAATTTAGTCACATATTTTCATTAAGCTAGACATAGTTTTTTTATTCGTATGAAAAAAATGAGCAAAGAAACGAATTTAATAAGATATAAAGGCTCGTATTACGAACGTACTTTCATGATAAAAACGCTTTAATGGAATGGAGCATACTCATAAGAATATAATGTAAAAACGTGTTTCATAAAAGCGGTTTTACGGCCAATGTGTTTGATCAGCATAAATGGGAAACTTTGTATTTGTAATCTTCATTAAATTTAAACTAATGAAAGTGTTTTAAAGAACTTTTTTATATTAAAATTATTATACAGTGTGTTTTTCAACTGCGGATAAAACTTTAAGGGCATATAGTACTGACCAAAATGAATTAAAAAAAACTGTATTAACTTTGGTTCGATCTTCAATATTTTCTTGCCCGATTTTACCAACATCGAATAAATCTTCGAATAGCTTATTCGTCGAATAAGTAAAAATGTCGCATCAAAATATGACAGCTATAATAAATACCGTCATTTATGTTTTTATGGTTTTTATGCGATAATTTTCTTTTATTCGACGAGTAAGCTATTTGGAGTTTAATTTTAAGTTGGTGAAACCGGCCATCAGAGATATAAAGCAGTGAAAAATAAGATTTTACCTTTATCTTTGCGTTACGACTTCGTTTAAATGAGACTTTTTCTTTACCTTTGAGAGATCTCCTTAAATGTGCTTTTGTTTTTCAAAAAAAAATCAAAAGTTAAATGTGGTGGCGACATTGACTAATATTTATTTTTCCAATAACTTCTTAATTATTAGAAATTGAAAAAAGTTTCATACAAAATTTTATTTAACTATTTCTGTCTCTATAGAAAAAAATCCAGTTGTTGTCGTTTATATAACATTGTAATTATAAAAACTTAAGGTTTTTAACCGAAGTTGAAAAATACCGTATATTTCTTAATTGCTTGTTCGTTAGAGATTTTTATTATGAATTCAAAGATATAATATTATTCTTATACTCTTATATAACGATTTTTTTGCAAAATTTTATATTAATTTTATTTAACTATGACTACAATAAAAGAAAAGAATATTTGTATTTAAAATTTAAAAAAAAGTTAGGTCTCATATAGGTAAAAAAATATTAATACTTTTGTAACAATCTTGTAAAATAGTAATTCTTTTCTAATTTAAACTACCATGTATCGCTTATAGTTCTGAAGATAGCAATACTGTTAAACTTATTTATAGATTGTTTCATCTCTCGTTCCAATAAAATTAAGGGTTAATTATTTATGTAGATGTCATATGCAGTTTAGAATTATGTCCTATCGGTAAATAAATATATAAACCAGAGCACATGACAAAAGTTCAGAGAATATTATATTAAATACATTTATGCACATTTTTGTGAAATAATTATAAAGCAAATTAATATAAAATATAATATAAAGTGCGATTCCTATCCTACCTTGAAATGCAGGCAGCACGCGTGAATTCTAGAAGATTGTGAAGGCCTCCATACAGCACCTCGTGGTCTCCGGTCCTTCGATATGTTCTGCCTTCTATTGTTTACATCTCCATGTCCATGAAGCCCTCATCCAGCCACTCTGAAATAAAAAATGTATCAGTATTAGAAATTGTGATGTATTGCGTATTATATTTTGTAATACTTAATTCTATGAGAATTTATATCATTATAACATAATACAATGGTTAAATATAATCACAAATATACCTTTGAATGCATTCTAGAGTGGTGCATTCTCCACTTTACACGTGTGGTGCAATAACCAATGCCAAATATAAAAGAGGAACATCGCCACAGTATTGCTATACGAGCAATGAGAAAGGTTTACCTGACGCGTGTTTGTCCGTATACGCTGGCGTGCGATTACGACCCTGTTCAAGCCAAATTAGTTTGTAATTATTGTTAATAAAAAGATTTTAAAAATAAAAATTCAGAAATATACTTTATATTTATGATTATTGCAATGAATACAGATATTTATTTCAATGTAAAATTTTATGTATCTCATTTTAATATGAGTACTATACATTCCTATATGTATATTATAATTTTATATTGTAAATATAATGCTTCTCATATTTTGTATTGTTTAACACAGAGCATAGGCGTACCCAAAAATAATTTGAAAGGGAGTTTAAGAATTAGAGGGAAAGGAGGTTCAATAATTAGATTCAGAAAAGTATAATAATTACACCTCATATTTAAAAAATATGATGTAGCCAGCACATTACCTTCCGTCAATCCTGTGTATTACGTACAAATTCCATATATACATTGTCATGCAAAAGATCCTATATTTCCAGTAAAATTATTTCATAAACAAACTATGTATGCATATCGCACTTAAAGAAAATATAATAAATATATCATCACGGCATATTACCCATTGCTGGGTGTGCCAATCTGCATATTGCACTTTATACTGACATATTCTTCTTTTATAGCTTTTCCCATTCCTTAGTGGTCGCTATGTTATATTTTCTTTTTTCACTATGTCTATTTTGCGTGTCGTCCTTATTTAGTGCCTTTTCTCTCAAGTCTTCTGCAAAACAGTCCTTCCATCTTATTTTTGGTCTTCTTGTTTCGTCTACCTTCTATTACTAAGCTATTCATTCTTTCAATATATTCTTTATCTCTCCTCATGACATATTCAAACCCATGTAATCGTCTCTCTTGTATCTTTCTAGAAACACTCGAGCCATTTCCTTTATTCTTTCATTCTGTCTTCCTCAACATCTGCCAGATTAATTTTCTTTTCATTGACACTGACATCTATCAGAATTTTCTCAATATATAGTAGCTGTTTCCATGGTTATAGCATAGCTGGCTGATTTATAAAATTCTTTATAATTTTTTAACTCTATATCCATTGAATATGAAATATAAAATTCAATCAATTCGTATGCAATTCTTTGAGAGGGGTTTTTACGTTCATATTTTGGAATAATTGAAACTCATATTAATTTGTAGTACCTAATTAATTCAACATATGAATTAATGCTAATGTTTTAAGGTCTGAAGTTTCGATTACAAAATTTTGTGATGAAACTCCCACCGAGGTATTTATACTATTTTATTCATAATCATCCTGTTTTTAAATCAATAATTTTCAATATAAATCAATTAGTTATAACCTTTAATTTTGTTAATATTTTTGATAGCTCTATTACAATTTGTTT
This sequence comes from Harpalus rufipes, assembly GCA_951394225.1. Classification (NCBI taxonomy): domain Eukaryota; kingdom Metazoa; phylum Arthropoda; class Insecta; order Coleoptera; family Carabidae; genus Harpalus; species Harpalus rufipes. The sequence goes on from OX596283.1 coordinate 40,874,250, forward strand.
AGCCTACTTTATTATAGGGACCTATGACAAAGTTACTAGGCAGCCTTTACATAAACATTTTCAACCCGTTGGGTGGGTTGGGTTTAAGTGAAATCTGTTATTTCCCACCCAAGACATTGTCATTGCAGTTAGGTTAGGTGACATATTTTCCAACCAAGTAATATTTTTGTTCTAAGATTCTAAGATATAACTCACAGATTATAAAGTACCTATTTTCAGTCTAACTAATTTCAATACTAACATGGGCGTGAAGTCAGTGATACGCCGTGAGCAACGGCAAAATACTGGAATGTATAAAAATTTATTAATTTTTCAAAACATGAATTGGTCAAATAGAGGGTTAATTTGCAAGTGTCCTAAGAGATTATTTATATTGGTACGTACGATTATACGAGAGAGTGGTTTGAAAAGTCCGTGCAAAAATGAAAACTACTTAATTTTTCGGGATATATTTTTATTATTTTTCAACGTAGTCTCCTTTTAGACTTATACACTTCGTCCAACGCTGCTCCAGTTTGTTGATCCCTTCCAAATAATAACATTGGTCCAACTCTGCAAAATAGGCTTTTGTTTGAATAAAATCTTCTTCCCGCCACCCGTTTCTTCATATTGGGAAACAAGTAGTACTCCGAAGGAGCCAAATCTGGAGAATAGGAGGATGTGGAACGAGTTGGAAAATTAATTCCATCAATTTTGCGGCTACAACCACAGACGAGTGAGCTGGTGCGTTGTCGTGATGGAAAAGGACTTTTTTGTGGACCAATCGTGGACGTTTTTCTTGCAGCTCGGTGTTCAACCGGTCCAATAACGATGAATAGTATGCACCTGTTATAGTTTTACCCTTTTCCAAATAGTCGATGAGGATTATTCCTTGCGAATCCCAAAAGACAGTCGCCATAACTTTCCCGGCCGAAGGAACGGTCTTCGCCTTCTTTGGTGCAGGCTCCCCGCTGGCAACCCATTGTTTGGACTGTTCCTTGGTCTCAGGTGTATAGTGGTGTATCCATGTTTTATCTGTGATGAAACGACGCTTAAAATCCTGGGGATTCCGTTGAAACAGTTGCAAACCGTCCTTGGAACACATTACACGATTTCGTTTTTAGTCAACTGTGAGCAATCTTGGCACCTATTTTGCGGATAGCTTTTTCATGCCCAAGTGTTGATGCAAAATATTATGTACTCGTTCACTAGAGATGCCCACAGCACTAGCATTCTCGCGCACCTTCACTCTTCTATCCTCCATTATCATATCATGGATTTTATCAATTATTTTTGGAGTAGTGACCTCGATAGGGGGTCCAGGACGTTCAGCGTCACTTGTGCTCGTATGCCCACTCCGAAAATTTTGAAACCACATATGAACTATTCTAATGGAAGGTGCAAATTCACCATAATGTTTATCAAGCTTCTCCTTAGTCTTCTGATGCGAATTGACTTTCATAAAATAAACACACGAAATTCTTTTTCTTCCATTTTTTAAAAATCACTTGACTTTCTCAATTTAAACTAACGTCAAATACAGAGAAATAGACCGATCTGGTTGAAACTTGGTGAGCGTTCTTCCAAGACATGTCACTAACTAAACATAACCTCGATACGTACCAGTGTTGCCATCTCTCGAACTTTGCACAGACTTTTCAAACCACCCTCGTAGTTACGAGTAAAAAGCTGGAATAAATGATATATTTATTTAGCTTTTTTAATAATTTAATAAGCATGATATATTAAATTGTAAATTAATGATTAAACGTGGAATATTTAGTCGTTCGCTTTGTTGATAAATAATTCCGCTTTGAATGCACGTAGTCATTTGCTTGTTGATTGTTTAATATTTAAGATTTTAAAAAGGGATCTAAAACACTCCAAGCCGGGGCAGCTAAAGTACGTGCAACAAATTAACTGCACTCAGAGAAGGTAATTTCCTTCTCGCTTATCGACCTACTTGCTGAAGATTGTCATAAATTTATATGCTGGATGCGATAGTTTGTTCATAAATATTTTACAACTACCACTTAACTTGGTCTGATTAAAGCGTTTGTTCGTTTCGTTTGCGCGAAGAAGTTGGCCAGCGAAACTTTCCGCTTAAATTTGCAATGCGCTTGCGACTGAGAGAGCTACACGGAGAAATAAAACCAACCAAAGTTTCTACCCGTCGTAAAATCCAAGTGGATCAAAGACATAAATAACTTTATCCCAGTGAAACAGGTACGCCGGTTATTGATTGCGCATTCATAATTAACTCAACAGATTAGTACCGGCAGCTCAGGATGGACAACGCGTACTACTGCAATCATGTTATGCCCCAAAGGGATGCTGCAATCTATACGGAAATAAAATCAACCATCTTGATCGCAATAAAATAGTATTTTATAAGAGGTGATGGTTGTTACCGCTAATGTATGAGTGAAATCTAAATGGATTGCCATTTAAAACTAGGTGTAGAAATCTCTAGTATGAGACCGTTACTGGTCATGCCTTAAAACACATATACAGACTGTTTTTCAATTTCGGATACATGTTTAAGGTCATAAGTACTGACCAAAATGAGTACAAAAGCTTACCGAGTTTACCTCTGCTGTTTCGAAAACTATAAGAATTTCGACTTCGCTTAAATGAGACTTTTTGTATATTATCAAGAGGTCATTTTAGATAAGATCAATATTTAATTCTCATTTAATTTCCTAATTATTAGAAGTCGAGAAAAATGTTTCGTATATTCTATTTAATGGCATAGACAAAATTTTGTTCGATCAATATATTTTTTAGTTTTTTACATCTCGCTAAGAGAGGTATTGCATTCATACTAAAAATCACATATCCAGATTTCAATAAATAAGTACGTTTTAAGGTCCCTACAATCCGATTTTAAAATTTTTACGATAATGTCTGTGTCTGTGTGTGTGGATGTGTGTGTGTGTGGATGTATGTGTATGTGTGGATGTATGTGTGTGTATGGATGTATGTGTGGATGTATGTGTGTGTATGGATGTATGTGTGTGTGTGTGTGTATGGATGTATGTGTGTGTGTGTGTGTGTGTGTGTGTGTATGGATATATGTATGTGTGTTGTGTCTGTGTGTGTATACGTGTATATGTGTATGTATATGGGATGTTGGAAGGACGCTTACTCAAAAACTATAAGACTTAATATTTGTTTAACTACGTATTTCCCAATCGGACATTCATGGGAAGATATAAAAAGGTTTTGGTAAGAAATGGACAACCGGAAGTAGCAGATTCTTGAAAAAATATCTTCTAAATACTATTTTTTGAAAATTTTTCTTGGAAATATTAGAGAAAATTAAATTCTCAATCTGACGCATTTAATTTTTTTATTATATCTCGTATAGTTTTGGAGATATAGTATATAATAATATAGAATAATCTGTTGTAAAAAAATAATCTCGTTGCCTAAAAAAAAGTTGAGATATTTAAATGTTTATAATTGACAGATAAATGCAAAATATCAGTGTCAAAAATCAGATTTTTCTGGGAGGTACGAGTACATTTAATATATTATTGTATTAATAATTAAATATGTATTTAAAATATAGATATGTTAATATTACATACATCCTTAAGAAATACCGCTAATACTGTCAATGAGTTTGAAGAATTTTGAACATATTAGAAGAGTAGGAAAAAATTCCTCATAGAATGTTAAGTTCGTTACTTATAGGGCGCGATCAGTCATGTGACTTTGTTGGCCTTGGCACGCAGATATGAGGATCCGTGTCAGAATGACGGCTAGTAGTTATTTACATAGATGTCACAATTGTCATAATTTTTCATTCAAAATTTCAAAATATTCTGATGTTTTGATTTGTCATCAATAGTATGGAATATACTTGTCGAGGAAAATAATTCACATGGATTTGAAAAGTTATGATGTTTTAAATGAAAAATTATGATACTTGACACCTATGTATATCATTACTAGATGTCATTCTAACATGGGCCTCCATATCTGCTTGCCATAGCCAACAAAGTCACAAATATTAAAATATAAATATTTATCTCACGTTTCTAATAGCAGCTTAACGAATGTGTTACAAACAACAATATTTAAGATTGGAATGTTATTGAATACAAGCTTCCTTTTCAAATATTTTTTTTATTAAATACAAAGTTTTCAATATAATGGGGACGTTTCGAACGTGATTACGTTCATTTTCAAGCCAAGAGGCAAGGAAATATATTATTTATAAGTACAAAATTTAACAAATGTCACTTACCGAATAAGATTTCAGTAAAATATATAAATAATATATTTTCTTGTCTCCTTAGCTTGAAAATGAACATAATCACGTTCGAAACGTCACCATTATACTGAATATTTATTTAAAAAAAAAATATTTGAAAAAGAAGCTTTTATCCAATAACATTCAAATCTCAATTAATTGTATAGCTTCAATGAAGTTTTATATTTAATATTTATTTAAAATCACCAAAGTTATAGTGTTATTTGGGCTTTGGATAAAGATAATATTAAATTAAAAGAACTCATCAAATCAATAACATAAATATAATATTGCATATCTAAAAGCGGACTTTTTCATTATACTATCCCTTAATCCTGTAAAATTCATAATGAAACGTTTTCAACTTCTTCTTATACACAGAAATCTGTATATTCTTTCATGGCAGATTTTCAAATAAAATCTAATTCAATTAGATTGGTGTTTTTCATAAAGTAAGCTCTAACAAAAAATGTCTCACAACAAAATTATATTTCCATACCAAACGAATATTGATTGGATACTGTAAACAATTTTTCGTAAAATAAAAACATTTTCAGAAAAGCAAAACACTTTGTACCATCACTTCATGATAAAAGACATGAAAAGGAAAATTGATAAATTTATTAAAATTATTTTTTATACAACACTCGTTGAAGAATTTTACTGTTTACTTATAATTATATAATTTAGGGTCATAAAATAGAAATTGTATTTTGTCTGTCCCATTTTTAGGTACTTTTACTGTAATATTTGATGCAAATTATAAAAAATATAATCTCACCATGAAAAATAAAGTTCTCAGGTCCTTTAGATGCATAAGAAGTCCTTACTATGCACCAGGAAGACGCCCTTGAAGTCCCAGAATACGTGCACACCATATACACGTTCGTACGTTTGAGCTGCAATATTATAAATGTTTGCATTAGTCAGCGTAATTGAATATGGTATTAGGTAATAACAATTTATATTCACTCAAAAAATATAGAAAATAAAAAATAAAATAATGAACAACGAAATATTATATTTATCTCTGACGTACTCTTATTAGGTAATATATTTATTCGTTTATACCCAGTTGACGGCAATTGGATTGAAACTGAGTGATTTGCACAGAATAGAAAATCTTAAGTATTTTTACCTCTCGCTAAGAGAGGTATTGGATTCATGCTAAAAATCGCATATCCAGATTTTATTGAATAAGCACCCTACAATCCGATTTTAACATTTTTACGATGATGTCTGTGTGTGTGTGTGTGTGTGTGTGTGTGCGTGTGTGCGGATGATGTGTGTGTGTGTGTATGTGGGATGTTGGAAGGACGATTACTCAATTACTATAAGACTTTATATTTGTTTAACTACGTATTTCCCAATCGGACATTCATGGGAAGATCTGAAAAGGTTTTAGTAACAATTGGACAACCGGAAGTAGAAGATTCTTGAAAATAAATCTTCTAAATATTATTTTTGAAAATTTTTTTTGGTAATATTAAAGAAAATTAAATTCTCAATCTGATACATTTAAATATTTTATTATATATTCTATAGATTTAGAGATAAAAGAAATAAAATATAATCTGTTGTAGTAAATTTTACAGCCGAAAGAATGCCATGGAAAATAGTTGAAAATTTAAATTGTTTGTAGCTGACAGGTCAGTGTCACAAATCCGGAGGCATTACTGAAGACTTTTTCTGGGAAGTACATAGATTATATTATTTCTTAATGTATTAATAGTTAAATATTTAATATTATAAGTATATTACACATACCATTCAGAAATATTGTTACTCCCGACAATGAATTGGAAAAATTTCGAAAAATTAGAAGAGGAAAAAATTTCTTCATAAAATGAATTTAAGATTAAACAATCTAAATATAAGGAATAGATATAAGTAGAATTTTTGGTGTAGTGTTCTAGGTATACAAGAAATGTTAAATACGTTAGGGTGCGAGCAGTCATGTGACTTTGTTGGCGTTGACAAGCATGTCAGAATGATAGCTAGTAATTATGTATATAAATGCCAAATATAATTTTTCATTCTAAATTTAGTGATTTTCAAATTCCATGTGGTTTATTTTCCTCGACAAGTGAATTCCATACTCCTGGTGACAAATTAACTACGTGAATTTAGAAAATCTTGAAATTTTTATTGAAAAATTCTGACATTTGACATCTATGTACATAATTACTAATTATCATTCTGAAACGGGCCCTCACATCTGCTTGTCAAGGCCACCAATGTAACATGACTGTTCGCGTCCTATACTTATGTAACCAAAAAAGGAAGTGGCGAGAGGCATTGTGCTGACCACAACAGATTTTTTATTTAGAATTTTTTTATATTTAGGAGAAAATTACAATAAGTATAGAATCTATTACATATCGCCTGGGGACTGTCTGTAGTCTATAGTATAATATCAAATATTTGTTTTCGTGTACTTAGCACTTTATCCTGTCTTGGACTGTAGTTATAAAGAGCGAGATCGGCTCTGGCCGTACACTCGTCTCGTAAACTTAGGTGGATAACCATGAATGCGGTTTTAATTAAATTTCATTGCTGGTGCAGTAGATTTTAATCGCGAAATATATAACGAAGTGGAGCGCACAAGAACAATAAAAATTAGAGGAAGTTTGAGGCCGCACATAACTCAAATACGAAAAGTCATTACAGGCGGCATTGTTTAACGTAAACAACATTTATATGAGAGAAGTGGAAAAGGAAATGAGTTTGAAAAGAGCGGCGTGTTAACAACGACGCCTTGTCGTCATAGCCATAGACGACGGAGGGAATGAGAAATACCTGCGAACTGTTTTATCCGCATTGTTACTCTAAATTTTGTATAAACAGTCCGGGAATGAGTTCTTTAATTCATTATGGACTTGCTTATAACTTTTCTCGACTCATTTTTAATACAGACATTTTTCGCGCATCTGTTGTGATCACCGAATGTTAACAGGCAATTTTTACCTTTCGCTAAGAGATTTGGATTCATGCTAAAAATCGCATATCCTGATTTTAATGATTAAGCGCATTTTAAGGTCCCTACAATTCAATTTTAATATTTTTACGATGATGTCTCTCTCTCGCTCTTTGTATGTGTGTGTGTGTGTGTGTGTGTGTGTGTGTGTGTGTGTGTGTATGTGTGTATGTGTGTGTGTGTGTGTGTGTGTGTGTGTGTGTGTGTGTGTGTGTGTGTGTGTGTGTGTGTGTGTGTGTGTGTGTGTGTGTGTGTGTGTGTAAGTAGCAGGTTTTTGAAAAAAAATCTTCATACTATTTTTTGAAAATTTTTCTTGAAAATATTAAAGAAAATTAAATTCTCAATCTGATACATTTAAAACTTTTATTATATATCATATAGGTTTAGAGATATAGTATATAATAATATAGAATAATCTGTTGTAATAAATCTCGTTGCCTAAAAAACAGTTGAGATATTTAAATGTTTGTAATTGACATATAAATGCAAAATGTCAGTGTCAAAAATCAGATTTTTCTGGGAGGTACGAGTATATTTATTATATATTATTGTATTATTAATTAAATATGTATTTTAATTATAGGTATGTTAATATTACACATATCCTTAAGATATACCGGTAATACTGTCAATGAATTTGAAGAATTTTGAACATATATTAAGAATAGGACAAAATTCCTCATAGAACGAAAGAAGAGATCCAATTTCAGTTATTTGTATGTACAAGAAATGTTAAATTCGTTGCTTGTAGAGCGCAAGGAGTCATGTGACTTTATTATCCTTGGAAAACAGATATGAGGATCCGTGTCAGAATGACGGCTAGTAGTTGTTTACATAGATGTTACAATTGTCATAATTTTTCATTCAAAATTTTAAAATATTCTGATGTTTATTTATCATCAATAGTATGGAATATACTTGTTGAGGAAAATAATCCACATGGATTTGGAAAATCATGCTGTTTTAAATGAAAAATCATGATACTTGACACCTCTATGTATATTATTACTAGCTGTCATTCTAACACGGGCCCCTACATCTGCTTGCCAAGGCCAACAAAGTAACATGACTGCTCGCGCCTTATGCAACATAAAATGAAAATGGCGAGCGGTATTGTGCTGGCCACAACAGATTTTTTATTTATAGTTGGAGCCATGAAATATGTATATTCAAGGTTACTTGTCCGAAGAAAGAATACACAACACTTTATGTTATGTTGTTTGGCAGATATAGGTAAATTGTGGTGGTGTTTAAAAACGAGTCGCATAAATATTTAATAGATCTAGGATAATTAAACACAACGGATGTGAAAGCCTCCGATTTATATACTTGCTAAATCAAAATCCTTGATCTAAATACTGACATTTAGTAAGGTTTAGTGTCTATTAGGCCCAGATAGATGCGCTGATATACATTGCCGTTTTCACTATGAGATGGACATATAGAAATGCATTGCGTATGGCTATGTAAACTCGTGGGACTTTATAAAAATTAAAAAGAGCGAGAAGCGTACCCGGATACTTTTCTATCTCACTCAGCTCAATTTTTGTTTTAAAGCTTATACTCCCTTTTACTTCCTTGTACATAGTAAAGGAAGTATTGTAATCGCGAAAAATTTCGGTTTTCAGATTTCTGCGGAATTATCCATTTTGACTAATTTCGTCGTGACGTCTGTACGTACGTACGTATCTCGCATAACTCAAAAACAGTAAGCCACAGAAAGTTGCAATTTGTATTTAGAACTGATATAACATCTAGTTGTGCACCTCTCTTTTTAGTCATTACATAATTTCCAGAAGTGGGGTTTTACTTGAAACATAGATTTTAATGAAAAAATATTTTAAAAGATAAACAAAATTGGTATATACAACTTTTATGTCAATGGGAATAACATTAAAATAGGTTAACCGAAAGTAATACATTACCTGAAGTTGTTAACAGTTTCCTTGAATAAAATGGTTTTATTTTGATTTTAGAAATAAATGCTTCAAATAAAAGTTTTAGAGAATTAAATTCTGCGCCTAGAACATTAAGTTTTATTAAATTAGCACTTTGCATAAGCGAGATATGTAAATTAAAAATTATATACATTTTGGTTTTTGTTAGTTAATCACGATAACTCAAAACCTGTAAGCCGTAAAAGGTTGAAATTTAGTATTTACGACTTGTATAAAGTCTGGTTGTGCACCTCCCTTTATGATCACTATATATATCCTACCGTTTTGTAGTTAAAATTAATATTTTGTTATTTAGTTATTAAAAAAAATATGTATAGTATAATAGGCGTACAAGGAAGTCTTGTGTTGTCCATATCAGATTTTTCTTATAACCCATAAATTAAACCCCAACCTCCTTCTCCAACTATACTGTCCCGTATGAGTCTCTTTATATTTGAATTTATATTTTATGAGTCACCAAATAAAAAAGGTTGCGAAACACTAAAAGTAGTAGTGACGTGTGTCACCCTTTCGGTACTTACGGGACATATATGTCCCACAACTTGTTTAAAAATTACTACTGGGTTATCTAAGCCATTGAATTTACACCAGTTTCTGTCCCAGTAGTATTCTAAGGTTTCACTGAGATATTATTAGTGGCACTGCTTTACTGTAACCCATTAGCTGGTTAGTAGTTATTCGTATAACCAAAAATATAGGAATTACGGCCATATGTCTGTATGTTTTAATTTTGATTTAGTGAAGAATACTTGTAAATATGAACATGTATGTTTTAATTGACATAAAAATTGTTTTGGAACTGAGTTGTATTTAGAAATGGTTATTATTTTCCTTATTGAATTTGTTTGGGATGAATATGTCCTTCCACTGTTTTTGTTAGGACGCAGATGTTGCTACTGCGAAAAAAGTTGAGTGTAAGTAAATTTTTCAGTGAATAAAGAATAATTATAAATTTACTGTTGCAATGAAAAAAATTTGAAAATGACACTGATATAAGTCGCTTTTGATCATATATCCCCAGCACAAAATTTTGGAATGCGATCAAAATTTTCGAATCGCTTTAAAACACGGATTACTTTAATTGGATTGCTTTGATTGCTAGTTACAGGGAGAACAGGTTTTATTACTGTTTATATTTGTAACAAACAAATATAAACAGTTTTGTTTGCGATATGAGTTTATCGACATTACCTATAATGGAAAATACAGAGGAGGAGCAGTATACTCGTACATATGTTAATTTATGGTGACAATAATCATTTAATAAAGTAATAAATTTAATAATAAATATCCAATTATGCAAATTATTCCTTGTTTACTGACAGCTTGATAGTTTTTTGAAAATTGACAGTTTCAAAATAAGTTAAGATTGCAAATCACCATACGATTAGTTCTTTTGAGTCATCATGATTGTGACGTTATGCGATCAGATCTGTTCAATCAGATCGAATTGGACCACTTACCGTAAAAAAACGCCTTACATCAAAGTAATATTCAGAGGTTTACGTTAAGTACAGTAAAATTTTTGAAAGATGTCTGATCAAGGTCATTTGTATCATAAATGAATTAACAAATTGGCATACATTTATCCCCCTCCTTTACAAAGGCTTTAAGCGTGTGCGATAAAGATGGATATAACACGCTTGTCTTTCAAAAAATCATATTGTTTCGATTAAGTTATAGGACATTCCATTTTAAAACGATGCTCGTTGTTGCTAATACTTTCACTGTAACGTAAGTTTATATATTAATTCAGATACATTACCTTGATTCATAGCCGTACGAATAACGTTATTTTCTGTCAGTATCACTGACATTGTGTCATTATCTTATTTTTCACATATTTGGTTTTACATTTGCTAATAAACTTACCAGTTGACTTATTTTTGAATTTTGAATGCTTTTATTGTAACATATATTTTTATAATAATAAAATAACAGTAGTATCTTATTTACCCTCATAAAAACTAAGCAAACGACACTACTGAATTTGTCATAATGAGCGGAGCAAAAATCTGAATTCATACAATTCGTAGACGACGTTGATCGGACATCTTTCAAAAATTTTACTGTATATATTTTCGTTTTGTGCATAAATTATGTCACTGACATTTACATTAGTTTCAATAATAGCTTATTTCGTTTTAAGCTGATTATAAAATTATCAACGTGTAATAGTAGATTTGAATAGCAAATTTATAAAATCGCCGTGCCTTTGTTTTTCTATATTAATGTTTGAAATTTGCTAGGAATATTTTTCAAACCTTTGTCCGCAAGAGATAAATATTTCAAATCAATATACCTTTGTAGATTCTCCGGAGTTATGGAGTTTGAAACTGGATTTGTTTTTTAAAAGCCATCCGGTATACGCATACTATTGTCGTCTATAAGAAGATCTTATAAGGCCTCGGTTTAAAAAAAGTAAATTCAAAATTGCTTCCGTGCTTGTAAATAATAAAATTCTATTGAAAATGTTGTAAAAAATACTTATACCTCTTATGCCCACAAAAACCTTTTACTTTTTGTTTATTTCCACCTTACAACCTTACTACCTTCCTTCCATTGCTATCAGCAGTTCTCGTCTCCCTTCAATCCCAGCTTGCGCTGATCCTGGACGTCGTGACGTGTAAGGGCGCTAGTGGCAATGAAGATATATGTGGTATTATCAGCGTCGCGTCGGCGTCACCAGCGCCGGTAGTTCTTCATTTAGTCCAGACGCCAGGCTCCAGGAGGGACGCTGGAGCTAGATCGATGGACAGGGATTGCGGAGCGTTCACCTTCGGAAGGATTTCAGGCATTGATACACAAGGAATAGAACGGGATAGTGAGGCTAAATGCGGTGTTTGGGGATGTTATAGCAATAAAAATGTATGGAAGATTGTATAGTGCAATTTTGTGTACAAATCGTATTTCATTCTTGTTCTGTAAACTTGTAGAATAGAAGACAGTATTTTCAAAATGATAAATGTACGGATTATGCTATATATTTATAATATTGTAAACAGATATCGAGATGCAAAGTTTTATACTAATATTTTAAGGTTATATATTTTATTTATAGACAATAATGTCATATTTATAATATACATAAAAGTATTTAATTTGCATTGTAGAATCGCCAAATGTTATAACAATATTTTATACAGTTATTGACAAGTTGTCCACAATTCAGTACGGGCTAGACTAGCAATGTTATTCTTAATATTTCCAGTTTATACTGTAATAAGATATTGAAACATTTACACATCAGGGGCAGATTCAGAATTAAGGGGAGGGAAGTACCTTTGATCGAGCATTTTTCTACCTTTCGTCATCATTAGGTAAGGAAGGTCTTATCTTTGGTCAAAAAATTCTGTATGTGTGTGCGAGCGTGTGTGTATGCGTGTGTGTGTGTGTGTGTGTGTGTGTGTGTGTGAGTGCGTGCGCGTGTGTGTGACTATAATAATTTCAGCCGCGATATCTCTAATAATAAAACTCCAGAAATTACAATTTTTACGTATTCGTCTTCCTAACATCCATATGCGGATTTGATTAGATTTTGGTTATAACTGGTCAACCGGAAGTACCCTCATTTGAAAATTTTAACAGTTTTTCTTGAAAAAACGCTGTTAAATATTATTTTTTGACATTTAATGTTATTATATGGGGTCTCGTGGCCATGTGCCTGAGTGTCTGGTCGCGAATATTGGAACCTGGGTTCGATCCTGACCGACGCCAAAAAATACTTCGAATATTAATAGCACACATCTGTGGTGCACTCTCCACACTATCAATGAGTGCCCGTAAGGTGACGCCTTGTAAGTGGCCGCACGGTACAAATATTTCATCATTATCGATATTTGCGTATAAAGCAGCTTGACACACCCAGAAATGGGTAATATGCCGTGAGGATATATTCATGATTTTTTTAAATATTGCATATACACTCCTGGCTAAAAAAAAAAACAAAAAAAAGGTTTTTAACGACTTAATAACAAATGAAATATGGGTTTATTTGTTATTTTTATGTTAAAATATGAACAACTGGTCTGTAAAGCAAGATTAAAATGAGACAAATGTAGCAAACACTTTATTTATTAAGAAAAATAAAGAAAACTAAATCTGTGCAGAATTATCTGTTTTTAAAAATTCAATCATAAGTATAAATTTTTCAATTATCGTAAGTTTATGACTCTTGGTGTGTAGTATATTGCACTTTTAGTACTTATAATACTGAGTGTGCATAAATTTGTTATAATTCATTCGGAAAATAAAACCTGAACAGAAACTTCAGGTGAAGATGATCACATTATTCAAAACATTACTGTAGCGTTGATTATTCCCAGAAGTACTGCCCGAAATGTAAATGGGCGTGTTTATCAAATAGGAAAATACATCAGATGACGAATTTCAGGAACACTATGCATTACAAACCCGTTTAAACATCGATTTATAGCAATATTTTTCCTACAAAAATGGGTCGTACTACCAACTATTGTCTTTTGCCAAGTGAAAGATCTTCGTGAAATTGAAATTTCTGCAGGATCCGTTCGCTGAAGGTTATGCAAATATTGCTAAGTCCTAGGATGTCCGTTACTTGCCCAGCTTTTCCCGTAGCATGTCTTATTATAGCGGCTACGTTTTGCGCGAGAACATAGAGACTAGGTAATGGAGCACTGGAGCTCCTTATTGTTCCCTTGTCTGTCAGTGTTCATTCAATGAACAAGAATGCGCGTGGTGATTGTCAGGAGAACTGTTTCAGGATATTATATACTCTGAAAAACACCATTTGACACTGGTAGTAAAATAGCATGGGCTGGTATTTCGATGTATTGAAATATTAAACTAGTTTTGGTTAAATATAGTGCTTTGGCGGAAGTTCTGTAAATTAGAAAATGCACAGCTGACTCCGTAGTATCTTTTGCTCCATTTGTTCTCGAGACTCTCTTCTTAAAAGTTGACAACATGCGTCCTAACTTTACATACATAACAAAGCAGCATTAAAAAAATAATAAAAATGGGTAAATATGCCAAAAGGAAATAATGTCAATTTAACAGCCTTAGAAAAAGTTACAAAACTTTGCAAACAAAAATTTCAAAATTTGATTTTTTATAATCCCACAAATTTTAAATTTGTTTTTCTGAAATATTTAAAAGAAAAATATATATGATATAGAGCCACATGTTTTAAAAATAAAGTATGTCCCTATATAAGAATAAGGGAAAAATAAATTTGTGTTTATAATCAAAACAAAATAATGTAATAAAGTTTTTCACTCAGTGTTAATAGACAAACATCTTTGTATGTTGGTTGATTAATGGAATCTAATCATGGATGACATAAACGACATCGCTTAATTCTATGAAGTTTTTGTTGCGTCTTGGGAGAAATTTCCAGCTTGTTTAATACTATTACTATTCACTCACCCTTGGTGCAGTGGCATTGAACCTTGTAGTAATTAATATTCTGGAGGGAAGACAGAAGACAGTGATTGCTGAAATGCATTCAACGTAGGGTAATGATTTGCAGGATAAACACGAAATTTATAAAAGATAAAGGATTACCATGACGGGACTCATAAAATACATTATGAAATAATTCAAAGAAAATGCAATTTCATTAGCATTTATAATAGAAAATTTACCTTCTATATTATGGACACGATAGATGAAAATATAACCACGTGTTTTGTAATAGTAAGAAATTATACAGAATAACATGAGGATTTCGAGAACTAAAAGAGATAGGAAGTCAGTTTTTAATTTAGAGGAAAGTATGAGGCCCTTTTAGTGGTGTATTGTTTATAAGGAAAAAATATATAAGCCATTAGATGTACAGCTAATAATGCAATAAAATACTATAAGACAATTTTATAGAAGACCAAGAGTGACATCCAATTAGAGACGAAAATATTTTTTTAAACCAGAGGTTCTCAAGTTACAATAGAAACTGATATTATTTAAAGTGGGACGATATATATATATATATATATATATATATATATATATATATATATATATATATATATATATATATATATATTTTAATGGACCCAGAAAATATCTCGCTTATTTATTAAGTTAGTAATTTTTTCATATAACATGATTTATACAGCAACATGTATGCTACTTGATGAAGGATGTACATTGATGATACCACTTCTGGTTTATTAGTAATTAATATCAACTTTCAAAATTTCAAATAGAACTTATTAAGTATATATTGCTACAAATTTGAAAAGTACATCAAATTTGCTTTACAATCATGTAAAATAATCCATATGTTATATTATTAAAAAGTAAAATGGCGGGCACTTTTTTATACACCTAGTCGAAAAGAGAATAGTGAGCCATCAGTGTGGCTTGATATAAAACAATGAACTAAAATAATTGTAACACGGTAAAAATATTATTTCGTTTAATAATAATAGTTACAATTGTCTTAGCTCATTGTTTTATTTCAAGTCACAGTCATGGCTATACTACTTACTCGTAAATTTATGACATTAAGTTCAAAACCACTATGTATATATATATATATATATATATATTTAGGCCCATTCGATTTTCTTGTAAAAGGTTCTAAATTTCCAATAAAATTATTTCATAAACAAACTATGCAAATTGCACTTGACACTGACATTTTCTTTAGCTTTTTCTATTCGTTAGGGGTCGGTATTTTTTATTTTTTTCTTTCACTCATATCTGTTTTGCGTGTCGTTCTCATAGAGTTCCTTTTCTCTCAAATCTTCCGCAATACAGTCCTTCCATCTTTGGTCTTCCTTGAACCTTCTATTACTAAGCTATTCATTCTTCTTTCAATATATTCTTTGTCTCTCCTCAAGACATGTTCAAACCAATGTAATTGTCGTTCTTATATCTTTCTAGAAACTTCTAATACTAGAGTTATTTCCCTTATTCTTTCATTCCATATCGTATCTTTTCATGTCTTCCCCAACATCTATCTCAATATCCTCATCTTTGCCACATTCATTTACTTTTCATTGATACTGACATCTGTAAATTTGAATTATCTGAATATATTAGCAGTTTCCATGGTTAGCATAGCTGGCTGATTTATGAAACTGAATATCTTTATAAATCTTTGACTTTATATCTATTGAATATGAAGTATAAAATGCAATCAAATCGTATAGAGAATAATATAATTATTCTTTAAATTATAATTATATTTAACTGAGTTTTTTCAAGAAAAACTGTAAAAAGTTGCAACTGAAGATACTTCCGGTTGACCAATTACAACCAAAATCTAATCATCTCTTCTTCTGGATGTAAACTTGAGGAATACGAAAAAAATATAAAAAATTCATACAACAGACACACACACACACACACATACATACATACATACATACATACATACATACATACATACATAGGTACATACATACAGACATCATCGTAAAAATGGTACAATGTTATTATATGGACCCTAAAATGTGCTTATTTACTAAGAAGTCATCATTGATTTTTTTGACCAAAGACAATACATTCCTTACCTTTACATTTTCGCTTATATCTAGCAACCCATGACTTTTTTCCGAATAAACAATATACAATATAGTAAGTTAATCGACTTTGTATCTCTTATAGTTTTCAAAATCCAAATGTTGGACATATTAGCTGGACATACTGTATATACTCTTCAAATTTGGAGGAATTTGGCCAATAAAAATAAATGTATTTGTTTATCAACCGCACACAAACAAAATAAATGTAATGAATGCCCCGCTAAATATAAACTGAAAAATAAATGGTGTACAAACAAACCTAGAAGGAAAACAAACACTGCGAATATGTTTACATAGATTTATTATAAAAGATCAACAACACAGTATGGTAAATATATCATTATTTACATATAACTTCATACAAAATTTCAAGCTGTATCAATTTTATAATAGGTACTTATTCCTTTACATTAAAATATATGACAAAAGTCGTTATTAAATTTTATATTCAGTACGAAAGGCTATGCGATTATCTTGGCCTTGCATATTGTACCGTATAAAATGCACATTTATAATAATATAAAGTTCTATGAACATTAAATAAGGTACACGATAAATTGTCTGTAAATAAAATATTGACAGTTTTTCAACAGATACATTATTCGCTCAAAATAAAGTACGTAGTTTAAAATTTATTCACTATGTAAATATTGACCTACAAACGTTTTATGCAGATTTGAATTGACTGATTTTATTATTTAAAACAATTTACCGTCTACCTCGGATGTATTTACAATTCCAATAAACAACTGTACCCAGTTCTAATTTATTTCAATCTATCACAATTTTAGCACATGTGACAATTGCAATCAATGACCTCTCATAAACAGGAGCCTATGAAAATACAGGGAAACATTCCATTCGTTTGCTGTTGGCGTTCAAATATAAATTAGATACGAAATGTACAAAAAACAATATTTCCCGTAATATTAATACAATTCATATTATTTATTATTCTGCAAATATGTTAATCGTACTCAAATTATTTTATTAAAATCGTTTTCGTAATGATAAACATATATTTTAATATAGGAGAACACTGTATTTAGATTTTTTTACCATAACACAAAATTCGCAAAAATATCGTCTAAAACCTTTTAGATTAATAAAAAAAACTAAGTTAATTTTGTATGTATATTTTAATGCATTGTTCGTTCCTTTTTTTTCAAGATCAATTTAAAGTTGACACAATTATATGATGGGCTAAATTTTAATTAACAATGATAATACAACGGATAAACATATTTTCGAAAATAGTTGTATGATACCCGCCCAATAATTTATTTTTTATAAATTTTTATTTTTCATGTAATTCAAATATTATTAGTAAAATGAAAAAAAAAATGTAAAGTTTGGGATAATAAACCTTTGAACTATAACTTTTTTTTCGAATAGAAATTTGAAAGATGCTTTTTTGTAGACTATTTCATTCATAAATTTATAAACCATTCCAAATTGAGGATTCTACCTAGTTACCAAGTTTTATTTCCACAAAACACCGTCACAAAATTTTTTTTGCATCCTTGTGAGTTTTGATAACTGACTTTTTTTTGACGTTTTAAGAGAATCTAGAAACATTTTATTTATATACCTGTCAAAGTGCGTATATTTTCAGTGTTTTCAGTTTTTATTAAAAATGAGTCGATTAGGACAGGAATTTGTTCAGAACATTGAAAAAGCAAACTTAAATATAACACCTAAAAACACAATAAAAATTTAAAGATTTTTGTCAAATAACTAAATTATTACCCGCTTTTTATTTTGGAAATAGTCATCCGAATACCAATCGTGGTTAAATTTTATCCTGGCAAAATTTTCCGATTGCTTTACTTAATAAATTCGATTGACCATAGATATATGTGAATTGTGCATTAATCAAAATGACAAACAGTTTGAACAATATTTGCAATTTAACAAATATTTATTTTTGTTAATACCACTTTTTAATTAAGTATTAATATAATCATTTTTGGTTAATTTCAGGACTTACTAAATTCAACATTTCAAACAATTTTTAAATTTTAAATCTACAAAAAATATTTGAAAAACTTTTTAAAATTTCTACTCAAAAAAAAAGTATAGTCCAAAATAAAATCATCAAATTTACGTATTTTATTCGTAACTAGAAAAATAGTGAAACTACCTGAAATGTTTCAAAAAGTTCTGTAGCGTGCATAATAATATAGTTTTTCAAATAAAAAAGTCAAACTTGATCCAAAAGTATAAAATCATTTTCTTAAAATTCGTTTCTGTTGACACCGTATCATTAAAGGAACATATTACAATTGTATTATTATGGGAAATATTGTATTAATTTATTGTAACATATGTATAAACTAGAAGTCTATGTTCGTAGTTATGGCAATGTAGTGAAATTATAGTAATTTATTTAAAAATCCCTATGTATTCTACACTGTACCTATCTAACGAATGCTTATGAAATATGTGATGTGACTAAATATCATTGTATTTGGCAAAATATTTATAATTTTAACCTAAAACCAAACCCGTTGACTTACAATTAAATTACTTCAATAATGCAGAATGCTTTTTTTTCTTTAAATCAGTTCATCAAACAAAAATTTGTATTTACCAAACAAAAACTATTATTTATCAACTACAAAATTTCACGCATCGAGCATCCACAAATATAAAAAAAATGACAAATTCAAACACAACACAAATTTTATTTACAAAAGAGAAAATAAAATCCACTGTTGTTGACAGCTCCACGAATAAAAGACAATCTGCAAATCGAAGTAAACATAAACACACACAGAAGATTGAAGACGCATACAATAAACACAACTAAACAGGAATATAGAATATAGTCGACCGGAGAACGTAAATAGAAGAGATATAGCTACATCAGTCGTACATGATATGAAATTAACATTAAAACTAAAAATATGTTATTTGACTTGGCTACTTTGTTCGCAAGAACGAAAGTAAGTGATGTATTCGTAGAAAAAAATGGCAAGACTTTATTTTGGACACAGAAGTGACTTAAAATATTTTAATTTGCATATTCAAAAATTGTTTTCATTGCTTAAAACAGTGTATATTAAAAAATAATTCAACTTCATATAGAAAGAGAATTTCATTACGTTACTAATGACAGTGTTAGCAAAAAGGAGATTGCGTTTTAATAAAAACTATGACAATAAAATACGTTTTTTGCATTTTTGTTTTATTTGAAATAGACATGGTTGAAATTTAATAAAGAACTCAACAAAAAACTAACAATGTAGAAAGAGTAATAAGTAATATATTTTTCATTACATTGAAAACATTTGTGACATCGATTTAGAAGTTTTCTATATCTGTACAGGTTTGAACAATTTAAGAATATCTGAAAGAATTTAGCAAGCATTTAAAACCAATCAACAATGTTACTAAATTGTTTTGGACTTGTGTTTGGAAATATACCAGGTGGTGGCTGTTAGGGGTGCACATAGGGATTTAACATATGATTGTAGTTTTATACAATTTCCTGCTCCCCTGTTTATTTTACTGCAAAAGTTGTGGAGTGCAAAGTTTCTAGTTTCTTCACAATTTTAGAAAGAAATTTCATTTTTTTTTGTTAATTCGTAGCAATAGCCATGACATAACATTATAGAACACAAATATTCCATCAATACCGACATCTGTGTACAAAGCAGATTGGCACACCCAGCAATGGGTAATATGCCGTGATGAAATATTTATTTATTTATTTTTATTTATATTATTTTATTCATATTCTGTCACTTTTTTTATAAAAAGTAATAGTATTTTACGTAAGTAGGACGAAAAGTGAAAATTTAAGGAACGAGCAAGTTGTAGCCGAGGCTGTAATTACTTGTGCGTTGCGTACCTTAAACACACTTTTCGTCTGAAGTAGATACATAATTTTATGTCTTACTGAATTCTAGTTATTAAATTATTAAAACAAATATGCAGAAATTTGTAGCAGTATGAGTTTTGTATAAGTAGGCTAAGTCGCAAATGTTCAAAAATAATAGAAAATTTCGACAGATTATCAGATTGAAATTGAACTTTTCTTATTTGCCATAATTGTTGAAAAATACATTCTCCGATATATTTTGGATTAAGCTGCTGAAGTGAAGGTAAAATTTTAAAGTTCTAGGACTTTAATGTTTCACTTTTTGTTTTATAAATTGTTCAGAAAAGTTGCTTTAGAAACCAGTATGACATAAAGTAAATAATGAATATTTATTCGAATGAGGAACCAGTCTTTATCATAAATAATTATTATGGTGGAAACAGTTATCAAACGAGATTAATTTTCCATAAATAGTCGTTTGGCATTTATAAATAATTAATGAAAATCAGAAAAAAAGGAAAAAAAGTGTCCTGGCTATTGCTACGAATTAACAGAATTTTAACATTTCTTTTTAAAATTGTAAAGAAACTAATAACTTAAGATGCAAAAAAGATTGTGTATGCAACTTTAAATTCTGAACAACTTTGCCCCGTAAAACGAACAGGAGCGTAGGAAATTGCATACAACTAAAATGCCATATTAAACCCCTATGTTCACCCTTAACCGTCACCACCCTATACCTATAATGTGTGAAAGTCCGAAAAAAAAAATTTACATAGCTACAAAGTAGGGTTCCGAAATTTAAAGTCATACGAAAAAGTAAATTTAAATAGTAAATATTCACTGGGATATGCAAATAATGCACTTATTTAAAATAAAATGGTTAAGTGACTGGTTGATATCTTGGTCACTAATCTTGTTTGCTAACCAAGAGTCTGTTAAATCCTAATAAATCTAACGTTCGACCTGGACACACTTCCGTTAGCAACGCAATCTTCGAAAAATTACGCGAGTATTCCTTCATATAACACTCCGCAAAAATAGGTGTTAGTTAAAAAATAATATTCTCTAGATTGTCTAAATATTGTAAATTGCTAAATCTAACATTGCATACAACTCTCATTTTGAAGCAATATTGATTTTTAGTTTGTACTTCTTCATGACATTTTTTTATTTTCAAACCAAAATTCAATATTATTTCATACATTTTTGTCAATATTTCAGGTAGGAACACTTTGTTCTGATGCGATATCACACCATATACCACGCCATCTGACGCTGCGTCAGATGGATCTGACACCGTTTATTTTTATGTATACATATTTATATATTGTGTGCATACTATTCTATGCGATCCTATCCAATGTGACGCGACGCCATGCGACGTGATACGAATCGCCACTTGCCAGATTTTCGTCACGTCGCATCGGATCATGTAGTGTGGTGTCGTGTCAGTGTGCAGAAGAAAGTGGAATCATATGCATAAAATGACGGTAAAAATTGATAAAATCGTGTTAATTGAGTTGGTTCGGTAGCATGAATGCCTTTATAATATGAAAATCAAGCACTATAGAGACGAGAATATGAAAGGAGAAGCCTGGGAAGAAATTCCATGAAAGTGTCGTTCTAAATTTATAAGATACATTTTTTTCTCTCTCTTCTAAAACTAATAAAGCTGCTGCAAATTCTATTTCTTGGTCTCACTCATCAGACGAACTACTAGTTGCCATGATTCCTGATTAAAAACTGTTTGTTTAAAAAGGAACGTAGCGTGGTATCGGATGACGTGCGAACAGTGTGCACACAAAGTACATCTGAAAATCAATTCGGATGACGTGGTGTCGTATCGCATCAGAACAATTGTTTTTCCCTTTAGTGATTTTTAGCGCTTTAGTGCTATCTGTTGGCAGTAAAAAAACTGTTTTGGACTAAATTGCAGCGAATTTTGTTCTCTGTAAAATTACTATTTTTGTTCATAAGTACCTACTGGTGGGTGTAATTTTTTTTTTTATTAGGACCCCTAAATATAAAACATCAAAATCAAAATACTTAACCGACCTTTCGCAGGGTAAACCTACTCTACTACTGGACTAAGTAACTACCACTAATTCACTTTTATCACTGGAACTACAAACTGACAATTTTAATTCTAAAAATAAAATCAACTTTTAAAAAAAATCTTTGTTAAAGCTAGTAATAAAATATGTTTCAGTAAAAAATAGAAAGCTTATACAACAAATTATAAAACCTACGCAAATGGCGATAAATTTCTACAAATTTCGTTCGGCTAATTTAAAAGATTTTAAACTTACAAAAACTGAATATGTTATTCCGCCATTTAATATTGGGTTACATCGCCTTTATTAATAATACCAGCTTTAATTTTATTAGGCATTGCACATTTCTCTGTGAGTAATATCCCATAAATCTTGCAAGGTAGGTTTTACTATACGCATTAAATTTTTAGGAAGTTGTTTTTCATTGTGCCAAAAGTAAATCCGGACTAAAAGATGATCCATAAAATGCTGGTCGAACTATTATCACCAGTTTTAAGTCTATATTTAAAGTAGGCGTATGAATTTTATAGAAATTTCTAACCATTTGTGTAGATTTTATAATTTGTTGAAAATGTAAACCGGCCGAATTATTATGGGTTTGAGCTGGTAGGTATATGATTGTTTTCTGTATTGCCATATGCATATTAATTTAAAAGGAATTCTAGTACAACTTTAAACTTTCTTTATATTATGTTCATATATGAAGTTGAATTATTTTACTTCAGTTAGTGTAATAAATTCGTAATTTCGAATTTACATAAACAACATTTTTGTAACAAGGCGAAAATATTGTTATACATTAAATCTCTGTTATAAAGAATAAAATACATCTTGCATATAAATAGACGAAGTATTGGCAAAGTGATTACAATAAAGGCTTCGCTTAGTGATGTAAAATATAAACACTGAACCCATAAATAATTAGTCTTATTAAAATCAGTTTACTCGTTGGAGTCAATCCTTGTAAACAACTTTCCTTAAGGATAACTAATTCATTTACAAATTTTAACTTGAAACTTAGCTTGGGAAAAGTAATTGTATTTTGCATATCAAACAGTATCATTTGTTCCATAACTTACTGAAATGTAAACTTTAATATCATCTGAGGAGTTTGTACCGCGGAAAGGAATTTGTAAATTGAATCAAATGTTTTGATTTTTGATTAAATAATTATTTTACAGCGAAGCTATATTAGCTGCATGGATAAAGGTAACAAAAACAAATATATTTTTGTAAAGGCTAGAATATTTGTATTAAGTTGTACTGTTTCAAAAACAAATACGGAAAAAGCTGCCGCAGAATAGTAGTACAATGTTATAAATCTTTTACCTTTATCAATATTTAAAACTTATTCTGTATGATAAATGTATTCATCAGATATTTTTGTTGTAATTGTTAATTTTTTTAATTTAATTTTGACATAGAGTGGGTCCATAAAATATTTAAATGGACTGTACTGCAATGTTTAAATCTTTGTGGTATGCAAAAATATTAAACATATTCATCAAATTAGATTGTACTAAGAAATTTATCTAAAACGTGGTACCTATACAAATTTAATAACTAGAATAAAAGCATTTTTTAAATATTTTAATAGGCCAATAAACTTTACAGGTCAATATAATTTGATATACTGATCCTAGAACAAAGATATTGCGATATATTTTTTTTGAAAATTCGCAAAAATTATGCAGTCTACTTGGAATGTATAGGGTGGAACAAATTCGTGTTCCTTATATGAAAAACTTACTTATTATGCTCGCTACAGAAAATTGATGTAGGACTTTATGGGATAAGTTTTTGAGAAAATTTTAATAGGCCCTACAGGATTTTTCGATCGTCTTTTGTTTTTGATCTACAGGCTAAAACTTGATTTTCGCTTTTTTGAAAATACCTGATACCACGCTTATTATGAGAGATAAAGAAAAAAAATTTAGATAGATTTTATATGTTTTTTACGTAGAATATCGTGGTGTAATTAGGATTTTTCAAAACTTAATAATTCTCGACACAACACAAACATAATATTTTTTAAAGGGGAACATATATTGAAAATAGCTTTGTCCTTATTTGATAAGCTTTTCAACGATGTATAACAAGTCTACATTTTTTGTTTTAAACATGAATAAAAGATGAGTTATTAAGTTATTTAGGCTAAAAAAATTAAAATTATTGAAAAAAAGAAACAATCAATTATAGATCATCATTCGTTTAGTTTGATTCTGTCTATTAATTTTAAGTCTTCAAAATTATTTTCAGTTAATTATTTTCAGATTAATTTATTTTTTAAAGGTATTATAGTTGATACAATTCGAAAAATGTGGTTAAATATGTAGTATATATAATTAGAAAAATGAGTACAAATAAAGAAAATAACATTCGAAATTAAACAATTAATGATCTGTAGTTGATCTTTTCATGTTTCTTAATAGTTTTCACTTTTTTCACCACAATAAATTAATAATTCATCTTTTATTCATGTTTGAAACAAAAGCATGTAGACTTGTTTTACATCGTTGAAAAGCATATACAATAAGGAAAAGATGGTATTATTTTCATACGTAATATAACAAGTGATATGATTATCATCGATGATATTCTCGAGTGAAACCTAGCTGCAGATTTCACGAGTCCGAAGGACGAGTTGAAATGTGCTGTTTCGGTTTCACGAGCAATATCTTCGATTATTAATCATATCACGAGCTTATATTTAATGAGAGAATATAATGAATTTTTGCAATCGAACCTAACCTAACTTTTAATATACATATTCATATTGTATTAAAACATTGTACTTACGAGTTTTATTTAATATTTCGGAGTTTGAATTATTGTTATTATTTATTTTTATACTCAAAATGTCATAAATAAAGAAAACAAATCCCTTGGTAACGACTATAAATACGATGATAATTTCCTTGTTTTTTATCATCGCTGTGATAAACGCGTAGCTAGGGAGATTCTGAATGTTGATTGGCGGAAAACATGTCACGTGACTAAGGAATTATATTCTCAGCATAATGTTCCTATTTAAAAAATATTATGTTTGTGTAATATCTCGATAATTATAAAGATTAAAAAACAAAATTATTTAAACATTTTTTTCATTATCTCTCATAATGAGCGAGATACGAGGTATTTTCAAAATAAGCGAAAATCAAGTTTTAGCCTGTAGCTCAAATACAAAACACGATCGAAAATTCATGTGTCTCGAAAAGTTGACCCATAAAGATCTACATCAATTTTCTGTAGCATGTACAGTGTGTAAAAAAACCTAACTCGAAGTAGGCTTTGAACAGAGAAGCGTATGTCTGATAATTATTCAATTCAAAAGTCAAGTTCTAATTTATTTCTATTTCTAAAATAAGATTCCAAAAGAAAAGCTTTGGTTTCTTTAGATAACATTTTTGACAATATCTCGTGTCAAATTGACATTTAATTAAAAACTTTTAAATTGCCATACGTTTCTTTGTTCACAGCCTACTCAAATTTGTTCCACTCTTTACTTTCAATAACATAAAAAAGTAAATATTAAATAATAAAAAAAATACATTATGCAATATTAGATTACTAATTATATTTAATTCATTATTGGCATAAATTACAAATATTTTTTTTTGCTATAAAATCAGTTGTAAAAAACATTTTTTTCTATATTCAGTATAGGTATCAAATTTACCCTCTGGGGATCGCAGACATAAAGAACAATGTGTTTTTTTTGCTGTTTTGGTAGTTTTTTTAAATTTTATATCATTATTTTTTCTATCTTTAAGCTTACCATTTAACATTATTAAGTACCTACATACGTTAGAAAAAATCGTTCCAAATTTAATTATTTTAATAAATTGAAAGAAAAACTACATTTTATTTATATTTTATATATCTGAGAGATATAGCGCAACCTTCGCAGGGAAAATCTAGACGCTAAAATATGCTTCATATAATATAGAAATAGCCTGTACTTAAATTATATTAGATATTTTTTTTTACCAGTACAAATTATTTGATTCCATCTGCATCCAAATAAATTATGGACTACTTCATTACATTCCAATTTTATATAAATTATAACAGTGCTCAAGAGCTCAACAACAAATTACATTTAACACCTGATTTCGATAAATTATTTTCACTGGTACTTTTATTAAACAAACAATTAGGTAGTCACTGACTCACAATGACAATTGTAGTCACTTTTCTTTAGTCGACAAAGCGATGACTAATTAAAATTTGAAATTTGTTATAAAATATTACAAAATTAACGAATCGTATACAAAACAGGTATTTACATATACACCCATTTCTCTTTACAAATTCCTTTCCTTTTCCCACCATCTCCTTCCATCCTCTTGGTCCTCCTAGTCCTAGACGTCGGTCCACACCACCACTTTCTTGGACTTGTCGGCGCTGGCGAGATAGGTGCCGTAGGGATGCCACGCTGTAGCCGTCACCGCACACCTGGAGAATATTCCAGATGCCCTTACAAAGCACCAGGTCACAGGTCAGACTACTGCTACTGCAAGCGGGTGTGTGCAACAAGTACAGCCAGAAAGGATGATAAATTTTAGAGAAGGTAGGAAGATGGGATTACAAGATATGTGTCTCCGAAATGTATGACAGTAAATATATTAGCCTTAAAAGTTAATAGTGGAAATCTCTAAGAAACAGAAAATGAAAGGGTATAAAGTTTGGAGCAGAATGGGTACACCTGCTTTTTTTTTGAAAATCAATGTACTCCAAAATGAATGTTACAAAACAAAATATTTACAAATGAACGTATTGTTATTTTTGTCATTAATCTTTGATTGTTATGGAATTTTAAATAATATAATTAGACTATACTCAAATCGGACATCCAGCCAATGCACGTCATTAATAAAAGTAACTAGATGTGTGACGTCATGAACTGGTAAGTTTACATAGGTTTGATAATCGTATTGAAAAAAGTTATACACGTTAAAGTCTAACCAAAGGGGGGTGATTTAGTTCCAATATGGTATCATTCATATAATATTTTCTAACTGAACTGTTTGACATTTTGTTGACAAAAATGAAAAAGACACAAGTTCACATAAAACTGAACCGTATAAATAAAAACTGTGGTAGTCTTGCAAAAGACTGATTTATAATAAAAATGAACAAAAATGAAAATGACACAAGTTCAAATAAAACTGAACCGAATGATTAAAACTGTGGTAAAGTAGTAAAGACTGAGTGAAAATAAACAATAATGGAAATAAAATGACACAACGAAGAAAAATATTTTGAACACGATGCAATTCAAATTGACAAATAATAACCTTTGAAAGTATAAACCGCGGAGGAACGTATAAACATACAAATTATCAGTGTTGCCAAGTGTAGCAAAAAATAAATGAATAAAATAAGGTAGATAGACATTATTTATATATTATTCATATCGTATACGATAAATAATGTACTATACATCTTAATAATAATTCTATAAGGCCATACACTTTTTAACAATTAAAAATGACTGAAATTTTATTTAATTTTTCCATATTAGTGATTTTAATGTAGTCAGGTTTTTCCCCTAAATGATGACGTGCATTGGCTGTATGTCCGATTTGAGTATATCAGCCGTATTCATAGAAACTTCATTATTCCACACTTATTCCCGATATAACTATTCCACCTAGTTTAAATTTAAAACTAGTTTAACACTTCGGTATTCATAGCAACGTTATATATTTTAAACTTATTAGTTTAACTATTCCAGATAAAACATTTGGCAACATTGTATTTTTATTCTCTTTGACGTTTATACATGAGCAAAAATAATAATTAAATTGTTTTTGTGGGAAACAGGTACGAGTAACAGGTAAGTTTTGATCATATAATTACAATTTGCTATCTTATATTAAATATTAAGCAAAATTTTAAAATTTTAGCAGAATTATAAAATGACAGCAAAAAAAAGAATTTCGGTAGTAATCAATATTTTTATGACAAATCATGAATACTATGAGATAGTAAAAAAGAAAAATGAATATTTTAAAAATAATATTAGAGATGATTCTGGCTGTACTAAACTCATTATTTGGCAACAAAAACACGTTTACTAACAAAAACAAAAGTTGATCTTGAAATGTATGCTAATATTTGGTTTATTTTGGATTTAATTTACAAATTTAAATTTACTTTCCAAACATTTTTTTGATCCAATTTTACCATTTTTGATTAAACTGTCTGATTACTTCATTGTTAGTAATGCTTCAATCCCATGCTTTTATTTAAAAGTTGTTAGAAACTTCAACCAAAGATGATAAAAACGAGCCTTAGATATAGAATATTAAAAAAGTTAAGTTCCTAAAATCTATAATGATGAACATAAATCCATCATAAACCACAATTTTTTTGCATCTTCATATTTGCAAAAAAAAACTTTGTTAATCTATATTAAACTTCCATGCTAAATTTTAAATAATCATATCCCCTGTTAGATATTTTTGTTGTTAATTTTATAATTATTCATATTCAATAATTAATTAATTCCCTTTTATTAGACTAACATTTCAAGACCCTGATTAATTCAGTCAATCTCAAATTACTCTCCTGCATAACCTGTAACTAATACGACAATCACTAAATTAGCAGACACGTGTTTCGCTTACTAACACAAACAGACAAACAAGTCCTATGCTCCATGCACCATACAGAACAGTACGGCCCAAGGTGGTAATGGATACATGCATTATGCATCTAATACACAACTGTATTACTAACTCGCAAGATAAAGCCTACTAGAAAGTGGAAGATATTGTAAAATAAGTAGTAGTGGCAAACACCAACGGGTAGTGTAAACTTTTTGTAGAGAATTAGCTAAAGTGGAAATAAGTTTATGATAAAAGTGTAAATGTACAAAAGAATATTTTTGGGTTTGATTTCTAGAAAATCTAAAAGCTTCATACGAGTAATTTGAAATATTAGTAACTATGTTAATTTTTTATAAAAAAAACTCGATTATTTTAAATATTATGGAAAAAACATTCAAACGAAGTATATTTTAAATTAAAAAGTCAATAAATTTACATACAGTATCGATTTTTCTACAGGTTGTTCCATTTTTGCGCAATGATACGTAACTGTATATTTTCAAATGGAATACCCTATATATTTATTTAAATTTGAAAAGTACATGAAATTTAATAGTGTAAAAACAGTCATAAAACAATGGTGATTGATAATGCTTTGCATTTCTTTATTAAATTTAAAGATAGTTATTTAAATAATTCATCTATTTCATTGTTACACCTGTTATTTAATATCAGATAAGTTATATTCAAAAAATATTATTGACTAAAAATGTCATCCTCCTCAGCTTTTGTATTACAATTTTTTTAGGCCTGTATCTTAGAACTGTACTGTTTTTGTCTTCTTTAAACATACCATTTGAAGGCCTCATCTTCAATCTATTAGTGATCAAACATCTTTGAATACAAAGTTACATAGGATTGCGTAAAATTGGAAATCTGTAGATTTAAAGACATTTTAATTTAAAATAAAATTCGTTTGGAATATTTTCCACAATATTTAAAATAATCGAGTCCGATGAATCACCCTGCATACACAGGTGTTCATTTTAAATGAACCGCCATTGCTATAGTCAAATTTTTTGACTCTGTCGGGTACAATAATAAAACTATAAATGAACTATAAATATCGCAATTATGATAAAGCGGCATATCCTTTACTTTCTGTAGTATAATACTGTTTGGCATCGGCCCATATTTTTGAGCCACTCTATTCATTAATTGAATCAAACGTCTACCAGGTATGTATAGGAAAATAGCCTTACAGTCCTTTAACATACCTGGTAGACGTTTGATTCAATGCATGAATAGAGCGGCTCAAAAATATGGGCCGATGCCAAACAGTATTATACTACAGAACGTAAAGGATATGCCGCTTTATCATAATTGCGATATTTATAGTTCATTTATAGTTTTATTACTGTACCCGACAGAGTCAAAAAATTTGACTATATCTCCAGAACTATGAGCTACAAAGGCATTCAAATAAGCAAACAATTTCTATTTCAAAAAAAAAATTAAAGAAAAGAAAAATTATGGTATTCGACCAGTGGTTTTCAAAATACGAGACCTATTTTTTTAATTTTAAATGAGAACATATATATTTTATTTGCTCATTTGTTGTGTGTGTGACAAAAGTTTCGGATCGCATAACTTCAATACCACGATTCCAAAAATTATAATTATTTCGTATTCCTCAAGTACACATCCAGAAGAACAACAGATTAGATTTTGAATATAATTGGTGAAC
This sequence comes from Harpalus rufipes, assembly GCA_951394225.1. Taxonomy (NCBI): domain Eukaryota; kingdom Metazoa; phylum Arthropoda; class Insecta; order Coleoptera; family Carabidae; genus Harpalus; species Harpalus rufipes. The sequence goes on from OX596283.1 coordinate 40,905,123, forward strand.
CGGAAGTAGCCTCATTTGAAGATTTAACAGTTAAATTTGATTTATTGACATTTAACGTTATTATAACTTAAAGAATATATTATTCTCTATACGATTTGTTTACATTTTATACTTCATATTCAATAGATTTAGAGTTAAAGAATTTTAAAGTAATTAATTTTTATAAATCAGCCAGCTATGCTAAACATGGAAACTACTAATATATTCACATAATTCAAATTGACAGGATGTCAGTATAAATAAAAAGTAAATTAATGTGGCAGAGATGAGAATGTTGAAGTAGATGTTGGGGAAGACACGGAAAGATAGGTAAGGAAATAACTCTAGTGTTACAAGTTTCTAGAAAGATACAAGCGAGATGATTACATTGGTTTGAAAATATCATGAGGAGAAATGAAGAATATATATTGGATGAAGAATGAATAGCTTAGTAATAGAAGGTTGAAGAACCAGAGAAAGATCAAAGATAAGATGGAAGTAATGTATTGCGGAAGATTTGAGAGAAAAGGAACTGAATGACACGTAAAACAGAAATGAATGGAAGAAGAAAATAAAAAATAGCGACCCCTAACGAATGGTGAAAGCTAAAGAAGAAGATGTTAGTATCAAGTGCAATTGGCATAGTTTGTTTATGAAATAATTTTACTGGAAATTTAGAATCTTTTGCAAAAAAATTTATGTATGGAATTTATATACACAGGGACAGAGTTGACGGAAGGTATTGTTCTGGCCACAACCGATTTTTACCTCTCGCTAAGAGAAGTATTGCATTCATGCTAAAAATCGCATATCCAGATTTTATTGAATAAGCACGTTTTAAGGTCCCTACAATCCAAATTTAACATTGTTACGATGATGTCTGTGTGTGTGTGTGTGTGTGTGGATGTGTGTGTGTATGTGTGTGTATGTGTGTGTGTGTGTGTGTGTGTGTGTGTGGGTGTGTGTGTGTGGGATGTTGGAAGGACGTTTACTCAAAAACAATAAGACTTTAAATTTGTTTAACTACGTATTTCCCAATCGGACATTGATGGGAAGATTTGAAAAGGTTCTGGTAACAATTGGACAACCGGAAGTAGAAGATTCTTGAAAAAAAAACTTCTAAAAAATATTTTCTGAATTTTTTTCTTGGTAATATTAAAGAAAATTAAATTCTCTATCTGATACATTTAACCTTCCGTCGGGCGCGGGGTCTGGAGTAACAAGAACGGGCGCGGTGTATCAAAATGATCACGCTACAAAAATGTTGGTTTCCTGGCAGGATTTTCTAAATAAATTATCTATTTAACTTGGAAAGTGAAGTATATTACGAAAAGATTGGAAGGAAATAATAACAAAATGCATAAGTACATGAAAAAATGCAAAAAAAAGTTATATTCAAATAAAATAACAAAATCATATTTTCTTTACAAAATTTGAACTCTCTTAATAAATTCTTATAATAAAATAATGGAAAAATAAACAAAATACTTATAAAAACATGAAATGGAAGTTATAATAAGATAAATATAGTTATAAAGGTAGTCAATTATTGGTCGCAGCTTCGTCCCGCTGCTGTAAATTCTTTAAAAAGTATAGTGGAGAATAATATCTAAAATGTCATCAGAATAAATGCAACTCCAGCATTCAAGAGGCGTTCGTGCATCTTTTGCCGTCCGTATTGTGCCTGCCAATTTTTTTATAATATTGAAACTTCGGTGGCGTACTCTTTGCGACAAAGGGTTTTTATTCCACTTTGTTTCTTTATCTATCCCTAAAAAATAATTTTTATCGTCATCAGGTCTGCTGTTTTTATCTTCAGGTGCCGTTTCTTCTTCTAGTCCGGATTCTCCTGAATCTTCTGGAATTTCTACATGGTCTTCACAATCCGTGTCGCTGTCGTCTTGAAAGTATTCTAGTAATTCGTCGTCATCTTCTTCTAAAAGCAGTCTTCGTAACTCTTCAATATCACTGTCTTTATCTAAATTATATTTTTTTGTGTATTTCGCCATAATCAGGGTATGATAAAATATTAAAACTTAAAACATAAAAAAGAAAATTAGTCATAGACGGGAGCGGTGTATCTATTTGATATTTGTTCAAAAATAACGTCTGAATTATTATATAACTAAATAATACGAATTTTACGTGTAAATGTTCTCACCAAAATAAGTAAAAACCAATATTTAAATATTATTAAATTATGACGGGAACGGGCGCGGTGTATCAGAATGATCAATCTTGACCTATGGTGACCATCACACTGTTGATCGAATATTAACTGTTGGCTCCATATAGGGGGACGGAAGTTAGGAAGCTACTGAGACAGGCGCATTAATACGTCCAGTTTTAAAAAAATGCGAGAACAAAATATGAGCGGTGTATCAATTTGATCGACCGCGCCCGACGGAAGGTTAAATATTTTATTATATATTCTATAGATTTAAAGATAAAAGAAATATAATATATAAAATAATCTGTTGTAATAAATTTTACAGCCGAAAGAATGCCATGAAAAATAGTTGAAAATTTAAATTGTCAAAAAATGTCAGTGTCAGAAATCCGGAGACATTACTGAAGATTTTTTCTGGGAAGTACATACATTATAATATTATTTCTTATTGCATTAATAGTTTAATATTTAATAGTATAGGTATATTACACATACCCTTCATATATGCTGTTACTTCCGACAATGAATTGAAAACATCTAGAAAAAAGTGTAGGACAAAATTTCTTCATAGAATGACTTTAAATCTAAATATATAGAATAGATATAAGTAGAATTTTTGATGTAGAGTGTAAGTATACAAGAAATGTTAAATACATTAAGGTGCGAGCAGTCATGTGTCAGAATTATAGCTAGTAATTATGTATATAGATGTCATATATCATAATTTCTCATTCTAAATTTAGTGATTTTCCAATTCCATGTGATTTATTTTCCTCGACAAGTCAATTCCACACTCCTGGTGACAAATTAACTACATGAATTTAGAAAATCTTGAAATTTTTAATGAAAAATTCTGACATTTATGTACATAATTACTAATTATCATTCTGAAACGGGCCTCCACATCTGCTTGTCAAGACCAACAATGTAACATGACTGTTCGCGCCCTATACTTAACCAAAAAAAGGAAGTGGCGAGAGGTATTGTGCTGGTCACAACAGATTTTTTTACATAGAATTTGAGTACCCTGAGAGAAAGAAGTGAATATTTTGTTCTTTTAATTGATCATAAATGTCAACGCAAACAAAATGTTGACGTATGTCCTTCCGAGTCTATTCGTTATGTTTATGTAAGGGTATAAAAATATTTTATCACTGAATTCAGAATTAAATTCTCTAATGAGTGAGTAAATAAAAAATATACGTTTTCATTTAAAATAAAAAACTTAGGTCGTGGATTTTAAGAATCACCGAAAAAAAAATTACTTTTCTTTAAATTTGTCTTGTAAAATTGAAATTTTTTGCCCATTTAACCGTATTTGTAGTTCTTTACTTCTCAAGATAGCAATGGTGGTCCATTTAAAATGAACAGCCTATATAATTAAAAATAAAGCAAATAGCTATTTATCCCTACGTTTCCAATCACCCTGTATATGGATATAACTATATTTGGAATTGAGTATTAAATATATTTTTGCTGATTTGAATAATGCATGTGTATAATTACATAATCATTTATTTATACGTAGATATCTAATTTTAAACATTTACAATTATTCATAATCCTCATTGCTGGTCAAAATAAATATTTCAGTCTTTAGAAAATTAAACCCATGGGATAAAATGCACAGGTGTAATACAAAATCATCCGTTTTACAGTCTAATACGAATATCACAAACATGGAAACATGGGATCTGAGAAACCAAACGTGAACGCAAAGGCAACATACATTTAAATAGGATTATAAAGGATTTGAACGCACCTACTTCAATTAGATCGGATTAACATTTTACTCAATTTCTTGTGTGATACATAAAACATAACGTGTTTAATTTCAAACACGAACTAAGAAAAGAACATCCAGGGTTTAGCAGAGAAATTGTTTACCGCATTGAACAAAAGGAAAAATAAAGAGAAATCTTTTGAAATCCAACATTAATGGAATTATTTCGTATAGAGTTACTTTTTAATCGAAACTACTCGTATGAATCTATAGAAATTAATTTCAGTTCCAATCTGTGAGCACATCACGCTTGAATTACTAAGTATTATTTAAAGAAATTCATGCTATATCTGCTTTTTACTACATACCAGTAAAATTGTTCGGCTTGCTCATTTAAGTCGACGATTTAGTGTTGTTTTAAAAAAGAATATTCGTTTCGTTGGTAGTTAGCGTTGTTAACTGTCCTACTTTTGGTAGAATCGTCGTACAATTATTGCTATTTTAATAAGTATAATTATAAAAATAAATATATTCAGCAATCATCTCTCCAGTGAAATCATTAATAATTAAACTGTACTCGTATATGTGAGAAAATTTTCTGACCATGGTATGGAGTAGGTGTCAACAAATACTTGAAATCTCAGTCATACATCATTTTGTCATAAAACCGACAATGGGGTCATTTCACAATTTTTAATTTATTTTTTTCTTGAAAGAATAGGTCATATCAAATATGTAGATGTATGTTTTACACCTTACAAGTCTTTAGAATCAGAGATATGATTTTTTAAACGTTGTCTTTAATTTCAAATATTTGGACGCCGACGTCACGGCTATACGTAACGGCTTGTCGGACGCGGCAGTAGCTCTCTACCGGTTGTGTTTGGAACTATGATTGTTTGGGTTATCACTTGTCAGTTTGATTTTGTGACATCAACATATTGTTAACGAAAAACATATTTCATACAACTTTCGGTATTTATATTAATAAATGTTTTATTTACATACCTTTACTCTTAACTTTGCTGTCACCAGTCACAATTTTAGGTTAGGTTGTTCACAACAGCAAACGGAAATCACTTGGACCGTAAATGTGTGTAAGAGGAATGTCTTTGTGTGAGTAACAAGCCGTGACGTCACGAATTTTACAGCCGTGAAAGTTTATTAGCAAATTTATGAATGAAAAGTCACATATTTCATGTTATTTTATATTACTATATTTATTAAATGAGACGGATTTCACGATTTTATAAAAAACAACGATTTTATGTTTTTGAAATGACCCCATTCTAAACAAACGCGTACTTTTTATTTTACTGTAGTTAAGACTTCTACATTCATTTCCACTGCAGGTCAAAATTATACACTAAAAATATAACACGTGCATATTTTTTTACTGTGTACAGTAAAAATTTTGAAAGATGTCCGATCAAGGTCGTCTACTAATTGTATGAATTCAGATTTTTGCTCCATGCATTATGACAAATTCAGTAGTGTCGTTTGCTTAGTTTTTATGAGGGTACATAAGATACTACTGTTATTTTATTATTACAAAAATATATGTTACAATAAAAGCATTCAAAATTCAAAAATAAACCAACTGGTAAGTTTATTAGCACATGTAAAACCAAATATATGAAAAATAAGATACTGGCACAATATCAGTGTCTGTGACTCTGACACAAAATAACGTTATTCGTACGGCTATGAATTAAGGTAATGTATCAGAATTAATAAATAAACTTACGTTACAGCGAATGTATTATCAACAACGAGCATCGTTTTAAAGTGGAATGTCCTAGCTTAGTCGAAACAATATGAATTTTTGAAAGACAAGCGTGTTATATCTATCCTTATCGCATATGCTTAATGCCTTTGCAAAGGAAAGAGGTAAATGTATGCCACTTTGTTAATTCGTTCATGATACAGATGACCTTGATCGGACATCTTTCAAAAATTTTACTGTACTTCTTCAATTAAGTTACTACCTTAGGTACTTTCAAATAGCACATATAACTATACGAAAATGTATTAAACCCAATGCGTGGTGGTGTTTACTCATAATTTGTTATCCTAACTGGAAAAACTAATGAATTTGTTATTTTAGTCACATTGCAATCAACCTTGATTAGAAATAAATACAACTAGTTTTAGATTATCTTTGAAATTTAGTAAAGAAATATTATTTCATTTCTACTACCATAGGTTAACATTTTTGTAAACTTTTAGGTTTTTGTTATGTTTTAGTGTTCAATCATTCATACTTTTGTTAATCATGTAAGTATTCGTATAAGCTTTACAGCAATATCATCATCTTTAGCAGCATCAGCAACATTGTCAGCAAGCAAGGGATCATGGCAAAAAGCAAGAAAAAATTCAACAATTGTTATTCAGTAAATTCGGCTTACCCGTGTTCCTTAAGAATAGCCTCTACTTTAGCTGTGGCGACTCCCCACACATAGACACTGCCATCGGAGGAGCCTACTGCGATATATTGCCCGTCTGGACTGAAAGTCGCCCGAGACCAATCGCATCCGACTTTGAAACCATCGCAACTGCAAAAAAAATCAAAATAAATTCTAAATTATACATATAAGATTTAATATACAGTGGAAACTTGAAAACAGAGTTATTCAGCTCATTTTACAGTGTCACACTAAAATAAATTCCAAATAAAATGACGACAGTGTCTCACTTTTATGTCAAAATGTTTATGTTTCAGATTTATGGCAATTGATTCCATATAAAATAAGGTCATTATTAACATTTTTTATGTTGAAAATAAGTAATCATACCACTAATAAAAATTACAAATTTCGAAAGAAGTTATATATTTAAATTTTATTATCAGGAAAACTTCATCGTTCCATTTCGTCTTCATCTTAAAAAACCAATCAATTAATCAAAATTCGACCGTTTGCGTCACCCACTCCAAAGCCATTTCGCCCTCCTCGTAAAGAAGTTGAAGAATACACTTGTCTGGTCCAGATTCAGTTCCAGTAAATGTCGACTTGTACAAGATTAATGGAGTAAGATAAAGAGATGGTTTTATAGCGATATCTCCCCCTCTAACCCCAGTCCTGCACGCCACTGACTGTGCGGAGAACCTGTTGGTTACCACTTAACCCACTTCCGCTTAATTCTTTATTAAACAGGAAGATTATGGTGTGAACTTCGCGGAAGATGCTTTTTTATTTTTAAGCGAAAATGGGCCGGAGTTTTTTTATTTACTTCTCAAACTAGACGGGGAACATATTTTACTGGATTTTATCTCTTTTGTTTTTTATGCACCCATAATGTTCTCATTACGAATATTAGTAATTTAGTTCTCTGTTTGAGCGCGTAATAATTGAGACATTATTGATTCAAGTTTAATACGGAATGACCAGATGAACATTAGTCTTCTGTTTGTGTAATAATTTTTAATTTAACATACATACATATGAATCCTTTACTCATATACAAGAATACAAAAAGAAAATAAGTTTGGAAAGCATGTTCACTTGAACTACATCTCTTCTTTTCTGAGTATTTTTCAATCCGTATTTACAACATTATGTCAAGAGAATTTGAAGATAAGTAGTATATCACTTCTCAGTCCATGTAACTTCATAGACTACACAACACGATCAAATGCATCGTCAATAAAAGACTCATCCGTAAAAGTTGAAACTGCGAGAAAGAGTACATGTTACAACATGCCTTGTCGATTTTAGGAGAGGATAAGTTGGCAACGCTGTACACGTCTATCGTATTTAGTTGGCAGGAAATAAGTGTCGTAAAATGTATATCACGCCTGCCTTAAAATATTCGCAAGTTTTATCGTAAAACCAAAGTTTTAAAAAGTGTTCAGTCATATCTACCAAGAGATGCATATTGGAGAGGGTTACTCTAAAACGGAGAGATATTCTACGTGTTCCGCTTCAAGTAATTAAGGAGGACATACTGAAAAACATAAAGTTCAACTTCTACTAACACAAAAACATTTTGTAGTTTTGATTTCGAAAGTTTCAAATAGTTATAAAACTACTTATTTTATGAGAATCACATTTTTCCATTATAGTCAATAAAGGTATAAGAATTACGAGTATACCACGTTACAATAAACTAAATTGTGAAACATGTTACTAAATGTACAAATAGTATATTAGTAGAATAGTTTCTACACAAGTATTAAATATAATCGTGGAAACGATGTTTATATATGTACAGTAAAAATTTTGAAAAATGTCCGATCAAGGTCGTCTACGGATTGTATGAATTCAGATTTTTGTTCCGCCCATTATGACAAATTCAGTAGTGTCGTTTGATTAGTTTTTATGAGGGTACATAAGATGCTATTGTTATTTTATTATTATAAAAATTTATATTACAGAAAAAGCATTCAAAATTCAAAATTAAGTCAACTGGTAAGTTTATAAGCAAATGTAAAACCAAATATGTTTAAAATAAGATAATGACACAATGTCAGTGTCAGTGACTTTTATTAATATATGATTAATAAATAAACTTACGTTACAGCGAAATATTATCAACAACGAGCATCGTTTTAAAGTGGAATGTCCTAGCTTAGTCGAAACAATATGAATTTTTGAAAGACAAGCGTGTTATATCCATCCTTATCGCACACTCTTATAGACTTTGGAAAAGAAAGAAATAAATGTATGCCTATTTGTTAATTCGTTCATGATATAAATGACCTTGATCGGACATCTTTCAAAAATTTTACTGTATGTCAGAACATTTATGTAATTGTAAATTACAAAATATTAAAGTCAAATGTAATGCGCTCAGGGATACATGATGGATGTAATAAGTCTTACAAAAATACTGAATGAAGTACTACATTTTAAGAATATCGTAGAAGATAGTACAAGGAATAGATATGCAAAAAAAATATCAACAGATATTTTCTACTTATATGAAAAATTCTTTTAGATGTACGTATTTCTTTATTATCAAAGATATCGTATGAAAGAAATTTCATTTAATAATTTCTTTAACTTAATGTAACTAAATTCATTGAACAATATATAAGAGCATTTCTATACCGCCGGTGCGCAAAAAAATATCTGAGGTGCTGAGTTTAAGAGTAACGGTGAAATAGTAATCTGAAGGTACTGTATATACAGCGTAAAAGTTGAGATATTTTAGATTAAAGATGAATAAAATACATAATCAGAAATATAAACATATTTTGCAATAACTAAATCTAATACAATTACCCCTTAATCTTAAAATTATAAAATAACCTATACACGTATTTCGAGAACTATGTTCTCATCAGTAGTACATATTTAAGCAGAGTAGCTAAGATTACTAAACATGTCAGTTGTTTGGACCTCTGGCATGATGATGAGAACTTAGTTATCGAAGTACGTATATAACTTTTTTATAATTTTAAGGTTATGGGTAATTGTATTAGATTTAGTTATAATTTAACCTTAGACTCCTATAATTAATCAAAATTTTGCAATAAAGAGAATATTTAAACAGTTTTCATAAAAAACAAATTAAGAAATCTCCTGTCCATAGATTCATCTCTTCGTGTAGCTTGACGAATTTAGAAGGAACCTAATATTCAACCAGTTTTTGAGCTTAAACAACAATCAAATTAAATTATTTACCATTTTCTCTTGAATAACTTGTAATTTTGTGATTTTTTTCTTTTGTAAATAATGTTATGATTTTCTACTTGATATTTTGATATAAATAATAACAATGATAATATTTGTACCTATTTCAATTTCACCGATATATCGTATGTATGTAGGTAGTAAAATGTTACTATTAGAAAATAGATAAACATACCTAACTCATGGTAGCATATAATGCCCGGTCCACGTAAAATTATCAGAAATTTTACCGGTCCGCGATAAGAAAGAGGATGAGAAACACTGATATAAAGATGTTTTTAAACCGGTGTAACAAACTTAAGGGTATATACTGGACATATTGATCATGAATCAAAAAGATTTTTTTTTTAAATTCGTAATATAAGAATAAGTTCAAACAAATGAACAGTGTCGAGCCACTGGGTTGATAGCTATTTTCAAAATACAATATTTTACATAAATAAGTATGACCACATCTAAATAATAAAAATACATACTTTTACAAGGTGTTATATAAGTAATGTGCTATAGTTCACGGTGTGATAAAGACAACTGAAAGAAGTTATATCCTGAAATATATTCTGCACAATTTATTAAGTTGTAAAAGTTGTAGGACTGTAAAGCCGACCAATTACGAACCAGCTTCTTAATAAATTAAAATTTAAAAATTATGTTATTCCAAAAAACAATATATGTTGGTTGTCATAAATGAGGTTGAATTTGCAATAAGTGGCGTAGTACGTAAATATTTAGAAATGTCTGTTACTTTCACTAATCAAGAATACACCGACATGCATTTGATTTACGTTCGCCAAAGCAGTCACCTTTAATAAAAGTGTCTTATCCATGTTCAGCCACTGACTTTAAATCTTCAAAAATGACAAGTGTTATTGTTTTCACTCAAACTGCTGTGATTTTTAAATAATTATTCAAATAAATAACTGTTATTGGTCCATCTTGTAGTGCTTTTACAATTCCATCAAACACATTACAAAATAATTTATTGCAGATTACGATACATTGCAACCTCATTTATTAAGTGGTAACGTATGGCACGTCCTTGCATAACACCGTATCTAATACAATAATTCAAATTCGAAATATCGTTTATTGATTGCAAAGTTGTGCAAAGATATAAGCTACAATGTTTCATTGGCGTTTGAAATCATTTTGTGAAAAGCAATATTCTTATATTCCTATTCCTACTCTTTCTGAAGATCTGAAGAAAAGGTAAAAGTATCCGATAAGATATAATTTGGAATGAAATTCGACAATTTATTGAATTATCGTAACCGTATAAGGTGAATTTCGTTTTTCCGTATCAAATGGCAATGGCAGATTCGAATTGGCTTAACTTCGACGTCTTATTTCCTCCCACGCATTTCGTCTATTGAGAGGAATATATTATTTTATAGAAAAAAAATTCTAACGAATTATCTATTCCCATAAGATAATTTCGACCACCATTTAATACAAGAACAAAATATGATATAGAATATGCTATATTTATATATGTTACATTGTATACCCGAATACGGGCATTGTCTGAAAATTGTCCAAACCCGGAAAACAGCAACAACATGTTGGAATTGCTGCAAGATACTGTTTGCTACATTTCCCAATAAATATTGGCTTTAATGTTCAAAAATCTTATAAATACTACATTGTGATTTCACATTATGTATTTATCCTCGTAAACTTCAAATATATTTTTACCTCTCTCTACGAGAGGTATTGGATTCATGCTAAAAATCGCATATCCAGATTTTATTGAATAAGCATGTTTTAAGGTCCCTACAATCCGATTTTAACATTTTTACGATGATGTCTGTGTGTGTGTGTTTGTGTGTGTGTGTGTGTGTGTGGATGCATGTGTGTGTGTGTGAATGTATGTGTGTATGTGTGTGGGATGTTGGAAGGACGAATACTCAAAAACTTTATATTTGTTTAACTACGTATTTACCAATCGGACATTAATGGGAAGATCTGAAAAGGTTTTGGTAACAATTGGGCAACCGGAAGTAGAAAATTCTTGAAAAAAAATCTTCTAAATATTATTTTTTGAAAAAATTTCTTGGTAATATTAAAGAAAATTAAATTATCTATCTGATACATTTAAATATTTTATTATATATTTTATAGATTTAGAGATAAAAGAAATATAAAATATGTTGTAATAAATTTTACAGCCGAAATAGTTGAAAATTTAAAATGATACATAAATGTCAGTGTTAGAAATCCGGAGACATTACTGAAGACTTTTTCTGGGAAGTACATACATTATATTATTTCTTAATGTATTAATAGCACAATAGTTAAATATTTGATATTAAAGGTATATTACATATATCCTTCAAAAATATTGTCAATCCTGACAATGAATTGGAAACATTTCGAAAAATTAGAAGAGGACAAAATTTCTTCATGAAATGAATTTAAAATTAAACAATCTAAATATAAAGAATAGATATAAGCGAGGAAGACGTTATTAAAATGTTATAAACACAAGATGAAAGTGAAGATGGTCTCCACTCTGCAACGTAAAATACAGAAAAATTGTATCTCATCGAGTACAATTTTTGATGTAGAGTGTAGGTATACAAGAAATGTTACATACAATAGGGCGCGAACAGTCACGTGACTTTGTTGGCCTTGACAAGCAGATATGGGGGCCCATGTCAGAATGATAGCTAGTAATTATGTAAATAGATGTCAGATTCAGAAAGATTTGAAACCTTATTTTAATATGGAAAGAAGCCATTAGATTTTTGTTTGTCAAGATAGTTTTTATTCAAAAAATACCTTTAAATATAATATTTTCGCAATTTGTTATTATAAAAAAGAAAGATTATTCCATTTTCTACAGGTTTGCTTTAATACTTTTTCTATATATTTTATAGATAAATTTATAAAATAATATAAAAATTATATCTCGGAGCTTATACTTTAAACACATCTCAATGGTTACATAGTTCAGCTCAAATGTATGTAACTGACAGATAAATGTCATTGTAAAAAATAATCATTTTAAATTAATAATAGTAACGTTTTAAAAGCAAAATTGTAAATAGAACAATAGTATTATGGAAAGGAACTTAATATACATAATTTCTAGTATTAGTAAATATGCAGGTATGTATTTAAATAAATATTTATCACGGCATATTATCCATTGCTGGGTGTGCTAATCTGATTTGTACATTCATTTCGGTAATGACGATGACATATTTGCATAGTGCGGGCGTTTACCACAAGGGTTAATTTTATGCCATTTAAAATTCGAATTATTTGGCGTTGATCGGGATGGAATCGGATTCCCCAGATTCGCGACCAGACATATTAGGCACGCGGCAACGAGACCCCATAGGTAAATGGCGGGAGGTATTGTGTTGGTCACATCAGATTTTTATCTTATTGCATTAATAATCAATGCAGACATATGTCAGTAAAATCTTGAAAGACTTTAGTACTATACAGTTTAAATAATAGAATTACTGACATTTGTATTCAACATTAATTGTCCAGAAATACACAAATAGGTACTCTCGGTATTCCCAGAGTTAAGAAATATTGACATTGGTTGTTCTTGCACTGATACACATTATTATAATTTATAACTCAGTAGAATGTAGCAACAATAGTTGAGATTGTTCAATGTAATGACTCAAAGACAAAAATTAAAACTAAAGATGCGCAGAATGTCTCCCTCTAATCTTAAACTAGCAAAGTACAGTAATGAAACATCACAAAGTAACAATGCACAATTTGATTAGCAGCTTTGAGACATGTAATTTATATTTAAATGAGCACATAAGCATAATAAGCCTTGCTGCAAACAATCAGTGCAACTGCTAACTACCGAGCAGGATAGCGAAAAACGAAAAGGGAGGAAACTCAGTCGCAGTCAAATCCGCTTAAAATCACCGAGCGATCGCTCAAATTAGGTTTCCGTAAATTGATACACGGTTTTTAGCAAACTTGATCCGATTGTAATAAACCTTAATAATGAATCGACTGCAATGATTGAAGTTGGCGATTCGTAAATTAAATATTGTTAGGTAATGCAAGGATTTATTTGCTTTCAGTAGATTAAATTCAAAGACGAATTTTCAAAGAATTTAAATCTTTTTATGAATTCAAATTCTCTAGTACATGCTTAAAAGATATATTGTGCATGTACATTATTCATTATACCAGCGTTTCCCAAACTGTGTACCGCGAGCAGTGAATAATTTTTCCGTGAAAAATCATTAAATTTATTATTTGTATTTACAGAGACTACTATATATATAAGCCAGTATCCGTTATTGCAAGTAATTATGAAAATCTAATTAATTTATTTAGTGACTCTTACAGGCCTATTCTGTACAATCGAATCATTATCATAACGAAATCGTTATTTTTACTTAACGATAATCGTTATCTTCCTATCCGTATTATGTAACACATTTTGAAAAATAATAACTTTGGGATCAAGTTAAGAACATTATTTCCTAAAATCAAATTATAATTTTAAATGGAATATCTAAAATAATTCAATATAACTCACAAAACTTCTAGGTTAGATTAGTTCTGGAGGGTGTCTGTTGTCAACCTATCAGCTGTCGGACTTTTCTTTTTCTTGTTATAGGTTATGCTTTATGCTAGAGCAAGTACTACCATCTGTAGACAAATTGGGAAGCTTGCGCTGGGCGCTACGAATAAAAACTTATTAAATTATTTTAATATTACCTTGCAGAAAACTGTAATATGACTGGTTTTTGATATCACTATTCAACATAAGAACAATTTTATTTTGACATGAATAAAAATACTGACTTATTGACAAAACGTTTATGTAACGAATGATTTTTCCAGTCGTTAAAAAATAACTAATTCCTAATTTTAAAAAGAAATTTCAAAATTTTCGTCAACATCCAGTATGTACTTATTTCTACTTACCCTACAAAATAAATTATAGTGTTCCGTTAAAATTTTGGGTATTGGGAAGTGTTCCGTTGTAAGATTATGAATTACAGATGTAGTAAACTTTTCCTTACATTTATTCTCATAGATGGTATTTTACTATCACTGACTTATTCATTCTACTATTTTGCAACCTTATATCACTTCATCATTACCAACATTCGAGTATCTCACGATTCGATCCGGTGTCGTCGAAGGCTGTTGAAGGAGTTGTTGCACCCGACTCCGACGCCAGGCATCGCGACATATTACATATAAGGAATGCTCGTTAGCACATCGGAGTTGTTATCAGTATTGCGATAAGAAAGGCATACGCTTTTGTGAGTGAGTCAAATAGGGTTAGATAGAAAAGAGATTTTAAAATGGAAATTGAAAATAGTGGTAATTGACACTAAAAATATTACGTGTATTTTAAATTGCGTATTACTGTTACAATAAAAGAATGAAATGAGAATGAAAATATCATATAAAAGAGGTTTTCTTAAAGTACAACAGTGTTCGTATTTGTAGGCTATAAAGCATTAAAATTTATCCAATAAATGTAGTATAAAATTATAAGAAAACTAGGAGAAACATAATTTCTTACGTAAGAGTTATGTCTGCAACTAGTTCGACTCTTATGTAAGCGCGCAACATGCGGTAAGGCGTATTAGTTCTCCATAAACCAACTAAATGATTGTCATACGAGCCCATGCTCGTAATAATTCGGCAGGTTTACATTTTTAACAAATTATAAAACCTACACAAATGGTTAGATATTTCTACAAAATTCTGTCGACTACTTTAAATACAGCCTTAAAACTTACAAAAACTGTGGGTCAAAGGACGGGTGATAATAATTCAACCGGCATATACAGGATCATTTTCTAGTCGAGTCTTTTTTAAATACAATACTGCATAAAATAGTAAACATATACTTGTACATAATAATATTCATAATGGAACACATTCATTCATCAGTATTACACTCGAAAAATGTCTTCATAGAGTAATTCAGTATTACTATTATTATTTATGGGATTTACCAGTGCCATCTCAAAAACTATAAGAGTTACGACTTCGATTAAATTAGACTTTTTGTTTATCTTTTGAAGGTCATCTTAGATGTGCTTTTGTTTTTCAAAAAACAAATAATTGTATAGGTTAAATGTTGTGGTGACCTTGGCCCATATTTAATTTTCAAATAACTTTGTAACTATTAGAAATTGAGAAAAATGTTTCTTATAAAATTTTACTGTTTTTATAGTCTATTTACTGACAGATACAATTTTGTTCGATCACTATTTTCTTCGATTTTCTCGGAAACATTTGAAGATCATTTCGGTCAATATTATATATATTGGTACCGTTATAATTAGTGACAGGTTTACAAACACCTTTATTGTAAATATGAGTTACATGCAGCAACATCTACTTTCGAATATGTAAATACTCATCAATGTCTTTTTTCCATATCTTTATGTCTAGTAAATAATTTTCTAATATTTAAAGATGATCCCGAGTTAAAATGAACTTACAATAAGGAAGCTAGAAAGATAGGTTTTTCTTATAATATCTCGAATTGAAAAAATCTGACGTGGCCAGCACAATACCTTCCGTCAATCCTGTGTATTATGTACAAATTCCATACATAAATTTTCTTGCAAAAGATTCTAAATTTCCAGTAATATTATTTCATGCAAAAGGCACTTGGCACTGACATCTTCTTCTTCTTTAGCTTTTCCCATTCGTTAGGGGTCGCTATTTTTTATTTTCTTCTTCCATTCATTTCTGTTTTGCGGGTCATCCTCACGTCAAAATTTTTCATTCAAAATTTCATTTTTTGGTATTTTATGATTCCTTTTCTCGGCAATTGAATTCCACACCCCTGATAATAAATAAACCACATGAAATAAGAAAATCATGAAATTTTGAATGAAAAATTATGATATCTGTCAGTTATGAACGTAATTAATAGCTGTCATTTTGACACGAGTCTACATATCTGCTTGCCAAAGTCAACAAAGTCACGTCACTGCACGCGCCCTACACATAATTTTTTTTGCAAAAGATCCTATATTTCCAGTTAAATTATTTCATAAACAAACTATGCGAATTGCACTTGGCACTAACATCTTCTTCTTCTTCTCTAAAACGTGCTTATTCAATGAAAAGTCACCACCGAATTTTTTGACCAAAGACAATACCTTCCTTACCAAGAGGTGACGGAAGGTAAAAAGGGCTAAGGTTGTTTTTATCAAAAGCTTCTCATTTTCTACAGCAAAATATTTCAAAATGGATAAAAATCGAATTGGCAATTTTCAGAGATTTCAGTTTATTGTCTGTACAAACTGAATTAATGAGTCAAATTTTATGAAAATTGGTAAACTTCTGTAGTTTTGTCCATACATTCGAATGTATGTCAATCCATTTCTAGGTCATGACTCATAACCCAGAAATGGGTGAAATTTAAATGTAAATATCTCTAAAACAAAAAATATCAACCCGCGGTTTGCAATTTTGGAATCACACAGTATAAAAATTGGAATTTTGAAAATTAATTTTGGAGCGTGAGTGTATTTGGCTTTTGAGGGCTAAAGTCTGATTGGAAGAAAGTTTGAACATATTCATAACACATTTATTTTTCAATGGTACTCTTGAACACATATGCATTCTTACAAAAATAATTGTCTAATATTTTGAACGTGGGAACATGCATTTATAATTACTGCTGCATATAACTGTTTTCCAGTAAAGTATATTATTTGTTATTTAAATTGCACATATATGATCATCAGTGACTACTAACAAAAATGTAAAACAAATTTAATATCATCTTACTTCCTTGTAAAGATACTTATTTCAAAGTAAATGCATTCATCAAGTCTTATACTAGTAAATGAAACATACATGAAAATATCAAAGTCAGTACATTGAGCGTGTAAATAGATAAGTACAACTAATGTCCAACAAACGTGGCTTCCTCATAGGTGAAGGATAATTACGCTGTATTTGCATAGACTTGGCAACATTGTCCGGTAGTTTGTAGCTTAAGCCCGGGTTGGAGGATGGAACATGAAGCATACACTGTGCTACAGTGTTGCATGTTTGCACATTTCCAGACTGATTTACGGACACGGACAAACATTCGGAGGGCCAGCGATGCGACGTTGCTGACAGGTTGGCATTGCGACGTTGCCACGATGTTATGTTCTTGTGATAGTGAGGATGTTTTCACTATTGAGGTTATGTTGCGGAGGATTAATCATTGTGGAAGTTGCACAATATGTGCAAATTCACTCAGGACGGGTTTCATTAATTAGCGGAATGCAACATAAGTTGCCCTAATGAAAATTTGTTGGACCGTATTGACGGACGTATACAAGATGACGATAAAGTTTATGACGATACACGTCGTCCGGGAATATTAATAAGAAAGGAAATGTCGCGAAGAAAATTAATTATTATGTGAATACAAAATTACAAATAATTTGTACCCATTACAATAGAACAAGGAAATTGATTCCAGTTGAATAAAGTGGTTTAAAAAATAGTAATCACCAGGAAAATAAATAATTGTGTCACTTATCTGCTAAATAAAAGTTAAGTCAGGAAATTCCTCTATTCCTATTCATAAGAGTCTAACGTAGAAATTTAGCTTAAATGGGTGGAAAGGTTCGAAGATTATGCATTTATAAATTATTAATAACATTCAAATGAAGATTCTTAGAACCATCAAAGAGGTAGACCACCGAAAAGGTGGAAAGAATGTACGTTGTCAACATCAAAAGAAAATATCAATTACATAATAAATTTAGAAAAATACACTCATGTCTATAAAGAAGAAGAAGCAGAAGAAGAAATTAAATACCTAAAGGCCGATGTTCGAATGCATAACATTAGACAAAAAACGACGACAGCAGAACACGTTTAATTTTATATCGGAGCAACTCTTGTAGCCCACACAATCCTAATAGCATTATAGATAAGAGACAGTTGTTGAACCTCAAATTTAAAATTAAATCAATTATGTATAAGGATTATTGATTTTCTAAATGTATCTTATTAGAGCCTAACCTAAACACAAACTTTGGCCCATAAAATTCGAGCAAGAATTTATATGTACCTATTTCCCAGTGTAAACCTGCCTACAGTGCCGATGAGAGCGAAAACGGGACCCGGCGCACATGACCCTATTATATAATATATAATACGAAATATTAATTATAACAATTTACTTTTTACCTTCCGTCACCATTAGCTAAGGAAGGTATTGCCTTTGGTCAAAAAATTCGATGGTGAGTGTTAAATGAATAAGCACGTTTTAAGGTCCCTACAATACGATTGTGTGTACTCGTATAGATGTGTGTGCGTGCGTATATGAGTGTGTATGTGTGTGTATGTGCGTTGTGTGAGTGTGTGTGACTATACTTTCGGCCGCCATACCTCTAATACTAGAATTCCAAAAATTATAATTTTTACGTATTCCTCTTCCTTTCATCCATATGCAGACTTGATTAGATTTTGATTATAACTGATCAACCGGAAGTATCCTCATATCAAGATTTTAACAGTTTCTTGAAAAAAACGCTGCTAAACATATTTTTTTCGCATTTAATTTTAATATAAATATTAAAGAATATTTTATCTCTATAGAGTTAAAAATTATAAAAGAATTAAATTTCATAAAGCAGCCAGATATGCTATATCCATGGAAACAGATACTATATTTAAAAAAATTCTAATTGAAAGATGTCAGTGTCAAGTGCAATTTTAATAATAATAATAATAAATCTTTATTGCCAATACAAACAAAGGCGAGGTTCAGCCATAGGCTGTTCTTCCTCCTAACCAATCATATTACAAAACAAGTGTAAATAACATGCCAACAATTATTAGTAAATGACAAAATCAAAGAATCAAACAAGAGTAAAAATTAATATATTGTAAGTAATTTAAAATAAACGGTCCTTAATACGTGAGTTTTACTGATTTTTTGAAGTTACCAAACGATAGAGATCTAATTTATAACGGTAATTTATTATATAATATAATTGACAAAGTATGTCATAATTATACAGAAAAAATAGAAATAAATAAATAAGTATATCATCTCGGTATATTACCCATTTCTGGGTGTGCCAATCTGCTTTGTACACAGATATCGGTAATGATAGAATATTTTGCGAAAAACTTTTTGTATGGAGTTTGTACAAAATACGTAGAACTGACGGAAGGTAATGTGTTGGCCACACCAGATTTTTTTTATTAAAATTATACAAGTATATAAAAATAATATATATCATGATTAAGAATATCTAAGTAACAACAAATTGGAATAACATAAACGATACCTAATGTCAAATATCAAATATGTAAACTAACTGATTTTATTTAATAAAAATCTGTCACGTGTCCCGTGCAAACGAAAGCATTGGTTTAGTTTAAAAATGGATTAATTAAACAGTGAGTATTGAAAACGAGAAAACATGATCCTTCTTAATTTCTTTGATCACATATTGCGAATCACAAGTCGAAAGAACACGGCTAATATCAATATTTTACGTTTAACCGATTGTTAACAGACAATTTAACCAGTGATAAAAATATCGGGCCTAAATATGTGGAATAATAAAAGTATAAAATATGTAATATGTATTTAACAAGAATCAATAATATTGTGATTCAAACAAATTAATTACCCATTATTCTGCATGTGTATGTCCATAGTTTCTATTACCTTATAAGTACTCATCAAAGTAAATCTCCTAACGCTATTCCATCTTCATGGAATTTTCTCTTTGCTTTCAAGTATCATCAATATTAAAAGGAAAACACCCTCTCGTTTCACAGAAAATTAATTTCTTAAAACACTTCTCGTATCAGGTTTACGTTCCCAGTGCATGTGTGTATAGCAAACAATATTGCTCGCCTCGCTAAATATTCATTGCGAGTTATCGATCCTACACATCCGCTATTAATGATAAGTAACTGTACCTAGACATATCTTCACCAGCCAGAGATAGCGTCTTGTAATTATGACTAATATTTATTTCTCTTTGTGAATTCACATTATTTTGCAACTATCGAAGCAAGGCTATTTATTTGTTAATTTATCATTAATAGATAATAGTTTGGTATTACATATTTAACAATAAGCTATTAGAAGACTTGTAAACAATAATTTAAAGGTGAAATAACTGTGCAGCTCTTATAAAATTATACAAGGTGTGCACCGAAACCCGGAATACTTATAGAAGTTTTAACATGGGATCTCGTGGCCGTGTGTCTGGTCGCAAATCCGAATTTTAAGTGATACAAGTGACCTCTATCGTGCACTCTCCACACTAGTAATGAGTGCCCGTATGATGCTGCCTGGTAAAAGCCCGCACGGTACGAATAAGTCATCAACATTACTTGTATTTGCATATAAAGCAGATTGACACACTCAGCCCAGGTAATTTGCCGACATATATTTTTTTTATTTTTACCTCCCGCTACCCTTGGTAAAAGAGGTATAGGGATCGTGCTAAAAATCGCATATCGAGATTTTGGTAAATGACCACGTTTTAAGGTCCCTATAATCCAATTTTAACATTTTCACGATGATGTGTGCGGGTGTATGTGTATGTGTGTGTGTGTGTGTATGTGTTTGTATGTGTGTATGTGTGCGTGGATCTTCTGGCTACTCTAACTCAAATACCATCACTCAGAAAGTTTTGAAACCATATATTTCTATCTTAATCTAATATGGAAAGAAGCCATTAAATTTTGGTTTCAATCGGAAAACCGGAAATGGCAATTTACTTGAATTTCAAAATAGTTTTTCTTTAAATGTTATTTTTTCGGAATTTGTTATTATAAAAATGAAAGATTATTTCATTTTCTATAGGTTTGCATTAATACGTTTTCTATATATTTTATGGGGTGCAAAGCTAGTTCGCCTCCTCATGGTGCACCCTGGGTAACGCTAAAGAACTAGCACAAATCGGCGACCAGACAATCCTCGAGATCTCCTGGTCATTACATTCATCACAATAGCTCAAACACAGTGGTAGCGACTAGACAGATCTTTTGGCGATCCACTTAGGCAAACAAGACAGTGTACTACATCATATTGAAAGCCGCCTTCTACCTAAGTACTCACTGAGATAGTATACTCATTATTTTTATCTTTTCCATGCTATTGCCGACGCAGGAGTGAGTCTGGACCATCCAGGGATTAGGAATTGTTATATTTGTTTCGATTTGTTTTTCATTATGTATTTTTGTGCCATGTAGGAAACCAGGGAAAACTAGGAAATACCACTGGGCGTACCCTAGAGACGATATTTACCTTAATTTTAGATTAGAGATAAATTAATGGTTAGTCTGTAAAGACTAGTTTTAATATGTATGATAATAAAAAAAAAAAAATTATGTATTTTTGTGATCTTTCATTAATAAACTATATTGTTTTCTTACACAATGAGTTATAACCTTTAATTATATTAATATTTTTGACAGCTCTATTAAAATTTGTTCAGCCTTCTTTATTATAGGGATCTATGAAAATGTTGTTAGGTAACCCCTACATAAATATTTTCAACCCGTGTGGTGGAAGTGAAATCCGTTATTTCCCAACCAAGAGATTGTCATTGCAGTTAGGAATGACGTATTTGTCAACTTCTAAAAGGTAAGGAATCGGCATATTACTAATTGTGAATAAAATATATTAACAACTGATTTTATTATTATTGACAACATGGTAACTAAACAAAAAATATCAAACTACTAGACATACAATATAATATAAAAAAATATTAACAGATAACAATGATTATAATTTTTTCCCTGTGGCGGCACAGTGGAGATATTTATTAAACTGTCATAATGATAATTATGATTTATTTCATCGCTGTCTAATTGTTGACGAAATCGTAACATTTTATATTATCTTAAATATCTTGTGCTGCAGATGTGTTGTTATATTTGAACTTATTCAATGTAAAATTTAATTATAAACAATTACAAGAGAACCAATATCAGTATTTATTTAAAATTCCATGTTAAGCTCTTATATCCCGGTTATCGATGCACACCTGGTATATCTACATATCCGAGTATTTTGTAACGAATTTTAAGATTACAATGTATATCTTCATAAAAAGATAAATGCTGTAGGAGAAAAATTTATGTAGAATTTATTTAGTAATAATATATACCGTAGTATTTTATTAAACAATTTAAAATTAATACTTTATTATCACATGAAATGTTTTTTTTAAGAGCTTTAAAAGCTTTTAAAAGCTTTTAATTTGTTTACTTATTTTCATTACGGTTGCGAATATAATGCTATACGTATACGAAAACAAATGCTAAATAAAAAATCGTTAATGCTAAATGAGAAAGTTTAAACTTTAACTCACAACGGTTTTATAATAAAATTTATTTATAGTTATTATTTAAGTATTAGGACGGTAAGTGCAGTTTACCGGTAGACTAGAGGATTATATTCGAAAGCGTTATACATGCACTTAACGGCTATGATGCTTATTATATTCTTTGTACGAGCGGACATTTTATAGCATTTCATACAATCTATTGAATAATATTAAAAATGTCAAAGTATAGCGTTTATCCATTCTATATAGCCTATATAGCCTATATAGCGCTGCCTTATTCAATATAACAATTTTAATGTATTTTTTTTTTGTATGCAACATATTTTTTTACATGTATAACATGTCCGTATACCAGTAGAATTTATATTTTTTAATATAATATTTAATTTATTTCTTTCAATAAGTATAAATATTATTTTTATTACAAATAAAAAAAATCTGTTGTGGCCAGCACAATATGTCTCGCCACCCTTTTTGTTTACATAAGTATAGGGCGCGAGCAGTCATGTGCCATTGTTGGCTTTGACAAGCAGATATGGGGGTCCGTATCAGAATGACAATTAGTAATTATGTACATAGATGTGAAATGTCAGAATTTTTCATTCAAAATTACAAGATTTTCTAAATTCAAGTGGTTAATTTGTCACCAGGAGTGTGGAATTTACTTGTCTAGGAAAATAAACCACATGGAATTGGAAAATCACTAAATTTAGAAAGAAATATTATGATATTTGACATCTATGTACATAATTACTAACTATAATTCTGACACGGGCCCCCATATCTGCTTGCCAAGGCCAATAAAGTGACATGACTGCTCGCGCCCTATTGTATTTAACATTTCTTGTATACTTACACCAAAAATTCTACTTACATCTATTCTTTATATTTAGATTTTTTAATTTTAAATTCATTCTATGAAGAAATTTTGTCCTCTTCTAATTTTTCGAAATGTTTCCAATTCATTGTCGGGATTGACAGTATTTTTGTAGGGTATATGTAATATACATTTTAAATATTTGACTATTAATACAATAAGAAATAATATAATGTATGTACTTCCTAGTAAAATTCTTCAGTAATGTCTCTGGATTTTTGACACTGACATTTATCTGTCAGTTACAAACATTTTAATTTTTCAATTGGTTTCCATGACATTATTTGGGCTGTGAGATTTATTACAACAGATTATTATATACTTTGTATTTGTTTATCTCTAAATCTATAAAAGATATAATGAAATATTTAAATGTATCAGATAGAGAATTTACTCTTCTTTTATACAAGCAAGAACAAAAAATATCAAAAAATAATATTTTTTTTAAGGATCTGCTACTTTCGGTTGTTCAATTATTACCAAAACCTTTTCAGCTCTTCCCAGTAATGTCCGATTAAGATATACGTAGTTAAACAGATGTTAAGTATTATAGTTTTTGAGAAATCGTGCTTCCAACCTCCCCACACACACATACACACATACATATACACACATACATCCACAGACACACACACACACACACGCACACACATCATCGTAAAAATTAAAATCGGATTGTAGGGACTGTAAAACCTGCTTAATCATTAAATTCTGGATATCTGTACAAACTGGGTAAAATACGGGTAATGTATATGAACTATGTACATAAGAATATAAAGCAGCGTAAAAGAGAAATCATAATTACGGTTTCCTGGCTTACAGTGAAATTTCCGCTGATTATGAATTTTACAGACTATTTCGAGATAAAAGAAATTTTAATGTTGAAAGTTCCAACAATAAAAAATCTTTGAATAAAAATGATTTTTGTCGGAACAGACAGGCGTTCATTATGACCTGTTTAATTAAAAGACCTTATCTTCATTTTTTCTTTGAGACTACGTTCAACTTAACAGCAACATCAGGTGTTCCCAAATCGATTTTGTTAACAAAAGCTGCTTCGTCTACAATCTTCGCACTAAAATGAAAAGTCAATCAACGTTGGTTCAAAGCCACTGGAAATTAAAATCATTTCTAACACTGGAAAATTAATAGGCATCTTTCAGAATATTTTCAACAAAATTCAGAATTTATCACCTGAGATTTTTTTTGTAATTGTAATGATATTCTGTTTTTTTTGAAACTAAAATATAAAATAACATTCATTTATATTTTATATAGGGACTTTAAATAAATAAAAGGTAATACAAAAATTTCCGCATTTTAAAATTTTACAGTAGGATATGCGTATAAAAATTTATGACCGTAAATTAATAAATATATCATAAAATAATAGAAACTGAAACATTTATGATGTCAATTAAAAGTTACATGAATGTAATGCAACTATAAACATTTTAGCTGTGGACTTCATAATTAAAATCAAATGACATTGTATATGTATACAATTTTAGTTAGAACTGTTTCAAAATTATTACAAATTGTTGAAACGGACACAACATTGACAGTAATGTTAATAAGCAGCACCATTTTTGTTTTCACAACTGATAGAGGATATAGTAAAATTATTTGTTATGCCCACAATATCAAAATTATATTTTACCACTACATAGGGTGTTACGAGTGTAACGAAAATATACAGTGCGACGTAAGCGGGCCACCATTGCTAACTTTCTTATATGAAGAGAAAGAAAGACGGTTAAATGGATAAAGTTGGGCGATATTATACGACAAATTTAAAGGTGAAAAATACAAAATAATTGAACATCAAATACGCGACTTATTCAACAAAATAAAAAAAATTTAAATGGAATGCCATATTGAAAGTGGTACCATTTAAAAGATTTTATCTGTATATAAAAGTTAATTATCACTATCTCTCTAAAATTAGAAACAAAGAGTTATTTCAAGTTGAAATTTAAGTATTATATTTCTTATTTTAATACAAGTATGACATTGTTGCTACGCAAACAACTTTGTCCATTTAACCGTTTTTCTATCTCTTCAAATAAGAAAGTTAGCAATGGTGGCCCGCTTACGGCAGACACCTTGTACATTTTATTCGTAAGATCATTTTGAGTAAACAATGTTATATATTTGTTTAATTTAAAAATGTAGAGAATTTAGAAAACAAAATTAAAATTGTGTCAGAAAATGTAGTTTATACCGAGGAATTAAAGTGCAAATGTTGTTTATTCAATTTTGCTGATTTTGATACAACTTACCATTAAATATTTCACCATCACATGATTATACTTTCATTATTGTTGTATCTTATTACTACTACCTACCATAGACTGTAGTATTAGAGTGAGATTAGCCTATGCTACTACCTACATATTTTTATTTCTCGCTAAGAGAGGTATTGAATTCATACTAAAAATCGCATATCCGCAAGTTTTAAGGTCCCTAGAATATGATTTTAACATTTGTACTATGATGTCTGTATGTGTGGATGTGTGTGTGTGTGTGTGTTAGGATGTTATAGGTACGATTTCTCAAATTCTATACAATTAAAGACCTGTTTAACTACGGATTCCTCAATCTAATATTAATGGGAAGACTTGAATAACAATTGGACAACCGGAAATGGTAGTTTCTTAAAAAAATCATTTAAATATTATTTTTTGAAAATTTATATTAATACAATAATAAAGATCTAGCTGCCCAAACAACTCCATGGAAACCAATTGAGATATTTAAATGTCCATAATTGACAGATAAATGCAAAATGTCAGTGTTAAGAATCAACATTTTTATTAACATTACTGAAAGCTTTTTCTGAGAAGTAAGTACATTTAAAATTTCTTATTGTATTATTAATTAAATATTAAAAAATATAGCTAATATTAATATTACATATATCCTTAAGAAATACCACTAACACCGTCAGTGTGGTTGCACTTCCTACGACAGCAATGAGTGCCCGTGAGGTGACTCCTGATGGTAAGCGCCCACACGATACAAATATTTCATCATTTACCGATATCTACGTACAAAGCAGATTGGCACACCCTGCAATGGGTAATATACCGTGATGATATATTTATTTATTATTTATTTATTTAACATAAAATGGAAATGATCATGTGTTGGCCACATCAGATTTTTAATTTTGTTTTACATTCTACTAACGAACGTATTATAATGCTCTTTTTATTTTACAAACTAAATAATTTAGGAGTACAAATATTGTAATTATGAGTTACAGCCACATCTACTTTCAAAGATGCTAAACAGTTTGGCAAAATAATTTCTCGCAAATATAGTCACGAAGTTATTACATTCTAAAGTTTGCGATTTTCTATAAAAACGTCCTATAAAAATGATTAATTATTGTTAAGTTTATTAATATTTATTTTTCTATTACTTAACATCCAGTAAACAATTTAAACATGATGCTGATTTAAATTATATTACAGAAGTAAGGACGCTAGAAAGTTTATTCTTTGATTATCTCAAATTCAAAAAGGCTCAATGTTGTTTTTGCTAAAAACTCAATTTAATTACTATTTTAATAACTATAAAATTAAAGTAATATTTTCAACAGACCGGATAACAATAGTTTTTTGTATACCAAGGGTCGAAAGAAGCTCTTTATTATTTGTCAAAAAAATGTATTTGTTCATTTCATTATATTTACATTCGAACGAAATTTAACTGGACGTTTATACAAAATCGGCCCCAACTTACATATTTACAGGTACTTTCAACCCTCCCTTGTTATCAGAAACACATGTTTATTTGCTGCATCACGCGCTCCATTAATTCGCCTCAATGTTTTTGTTGTGGCCGATAAACAATTGTAACACGAATTGCACATTTCCCCATTGGATGGTAGCGGTGTGCGAACCAACTCTAGTTAATGGATGATGGAAAGTACGAATCGGAAACTGTGAATATTGTGCGTTCAGTTGCACATCATTTTCCACATGTGTGCAACGCAACTGACGATCAAGAATAGCCACTGTTTTGCTTTGATCATTATATTAATTGAATATTGAGTATACATATTGCGTAGACCTGTAGGTTATCTTTGTGCAGAAGCACTGAAAACTGTAGAAATTTAATTTGCATTAAGGCTGGTCCTTGTACTCGTTATAAACAATGTTATGAATTTCGACATTCCGAAAAATAAGTAAAGTTTCACGGCTTGACTTGATATTCAAGTTACTTGACTTGACTTGAAATCAAGTCAAGTAATAGTAGCCGAAAGTCAAGTCAAGTCAAGTAGTTACAATTTCAAGTACTTGAAAAATCAAGTAGTTACTTTCAATTACTTGAAAAAATCAAGAAGTTCTTCAAGACTACATTTCATTTTCATATAGTTCCTTATGTTTTATAACAATATCAATAACATATCTTGAAATATAGACTTTTATTCATAAAAATAAATCATACATTCAAATTTAAAAATTAAAATAAAGATTTAAAAGTATAATATATGAATTAACTTAAACTATTTGTACTATATGTATTATGGTGGAACTTAATAGGGGGCAAGTCGAATTTTAACCGGGTCGCCCCCTAAAGTGATTAATAAATAAAAAAATATACTGGCAATGATTCCGCTTAATTTTAATATTTGACCGTGCCTAAATGCACTTGATTTTTTCCCAATTGATAAACATTCGGTTTTGGCACATTTTGGAACTTTATTTTTCTCCGAGATATTAAGACGTTTAAAAATCCTTCATTATTGGAATACATACTAGAATGACCAGAGAATATGAGGACAAAATCTGAAGTCCCATTAATTGTTTTTAATTCGAATGGAGTATAGCTTTTTGGGATTTTGTGCGATAGTTTAACCATCTATACAGTTATCTTAATAATAATGATTAGGACTTCAAATTTTGTCGACATATTCTGGGGTTATTCTAGTATATATTCCAATATTGAGTGAATTTTTTAAACCTCTTTTCGTACATAATCGGTTCGTTATCAAGTAGCTTGAATTTGCTTGAAACTGCTTGATCAAGTCAAGTAGTAATGATAGAAAATCAAGTCAAGTCAAGTAATTAATTTTTTTAAAGCTTGAATTTCAAGTCAAGTCAAGTAATTTACAAAAATATCAAGCTACCTGACTTGAAGAAACCCTAAAAATAAGTATAATCCATTATATATTGCCCCATTATAAACATTTAAATAATTAGACATATTCGTATGTATGAATATGAATTCCTCCACTATCTTGGGAGTGGCAGATAATGGAAGATTATGTGACGTATTATGCTATATTTTGCAAGTAATTATTATGGGATGAGCGGTACATACATACGGCATTATGGCAGCCAGAATAGCACAGCCATTCACCTGATTACATAACACTAGGCGTTGGATTACTCCAGAACTGAGCAAAGCATTGCAGAGCCGTTGCATGTAAACAATCAATACCAATTCCACTATTATTGTTATATTGTTAATAATGTTAACATACGAGTACACTAGTTTCAAGATGAGATTCAATTAAATTAATTATAATTAGCTCCTTTATTTTCCATACAAAGCATAAAACAAGGATTTTTTTCAAATAATCGTACAATGTAATAAGTAGCTCAACCCTCAGTTGGTACGGTTATATTTAGTCACATAACTAGTATGATGAGGTGTTTGAACATCCCATTATATTTAGGTATACAGGGTGTTTGGCGTTTGTCCGGCACCACGAATATTTCGTTTATTTTGAGA
This sequence comes from Harpalus rufipes, assembly GCA_951394225.1. Lineage (NCBI taxonomy): Eukaryota > Metazoa > Arthropoda > Insecta > Coleoptera > Carabidae > Harpalus > Harpalus rufipes. The sequence continues at coordinate 40,934,563 of OX596283.1, forward strand.
GAGACAAAAAAATGTTAATAAGCAAAGTTAAACTAGGCAAAGGGGCTCATAAGATGATCATAGCAGAATTTTTTATCACTTCCGGTTTCAGCGGAAATGAGTACAACTTTAAATCTAGCATAAGGAATCGGTATTTTTATATTTATTTCAGAATGTACATAAAATTTGCTTCACAATGATGCCAAATTATCATAGTTTTACTGCAACCATTTCAAAATGGCAACCATCTATTCTCAAAATATGTATTAATAAAATTCCATACAAAATAAAACATAGCAAGCAATGAGAACAATATTATCTTATATCAAAAGAAAAGAAGAAATAAAAAAAAATAAGCGAGAGGTATTATTTTTTTATTTTTTAGCATGTTCAAAACGATACGAAAACAGAAACAGTAAATGTGAAAAACTACAAATGCTCAATATGGCCGCCGTTATTTTCTATGCATATTCTTATACACAAATGTAGGTAAATTCTTTTCTTTTGTTATAAGATAATAAAATTGTTTTCATAGCTTGCTATGTTTTATTTTGTATGGAATTTTATTAGTACATATTTTAAGAATAAATGGTCTCCATTTTGAAATGGTTAAAGTAAAACTAAGATAATTTGGTATCATTGTGAAGCTAATTTTATGTGTATTCTGAAAAAATATATAAAAATACCGATTCCCTGTGCTAGATTTAAAGTTGTACCCATTTCCGCTAAAACCGGAAGTGATACAAAATTTCTGCTATGATCATCTTATGAGCCACTCTGTCTAGTTTAACTTTGCTTATTAACATTTTTTTGTATCTCTCAAAATAAACGAAATATTCGTGGTGCCGGACTTACGCCAAACACCCTATATTTATCATTATTTGTTGCGGAATTAGAATGTCACATTCTAGCACGCATATTTATGTTAAAAGGAGCTTCATTCTTAAACAATTTTTGGTGATATTGTGTTATTTGAGTTTGACATGACTGCAATAAATACACTAAATATCTAAGCGACAGAATAAAAAACAAAAATCACTGTTACCAACCTAATAATTCTATAAAAAAATCTTTTAATGGATATTGTCAAAAAAAATTATAAAGATATAATATAAAGACAGCCTTAACAAAGAAAACAGTATAAAATACACGTTACTTATGTTTTAATATACTATTCTCGTACAAATTTATTCTTTTTCCTTTAGGTAATGAAGGTATTGTCTTTGGTCAAAAAATTCAGTGATGAGTTTTTAGTGAATAAGCATGTTTTAGGGTCCCTATAACACGATTTTACCATTTTTACGATGATGTCTGAGAGTTAGCTAATATACCGACTATCGGAAATCGTGTAAAAATCGGGTATCTCTGTCTAGTACATAAAATTTTACTAACCGGTTCTCCGTCTTATTTATTTGATAAATTAATTCAAAAGAATTATAATTATACTTTTCGAATTAAGAATTCGTATATTATACCATCTTTTAGAAAGTTAAAATTTAAGGGATCTTTCTCATATCTAGCACCAATGCTCTGTACGCTATTCCTGATTCGTTAAAATCTCTGTCTATATACCTTTCGTAGACATATAAAAGACATGTTTATCACATAACATTGTTCATTTTTGTTATATAAATCTTATATTTATTATTTATAATATCTAATTTGTATAGGTACCGTAAGTATTTTTTAATATGAAACATGGGATTTGTCATATCCATGGTTATGATTTGATTGACAGCAATGTATTTGCCTGTCTCATTTAAAATGAAACATAGGGGACAATTTTGACGTTTGTCTACTCTGTCAGTGTCAAAAAACCAATTTGAAATAGAATGGTTTATACTGTGGAAGAGAAGGTGCAGATTATTACGTGGTATTATTCGAATTTTAATCCAAGTTTAAGGCAAGTGTCGGACTTATTCCGCGCTTCATTTCCTGACAGGCCTACACCAAGTGCAGCAACAATTTTAAGAATAGTGAATAACTTTAGAGGAAATGGTTGCGTCCAGCTTGCACATAACAGTAGGAATAGATCCTGTAATATATTAACTGCGCAGAAAAAAACATGAAGTTCTGACTTATAGACAAATACAAAATAAGAAGACATTAACATTAAGAGAGATTGCGTAAACTACTGTTGTAAGCAAAGCTACTGTACACAGACTATTTAAAAAGGAGCATTACAGATCATATCATTTCCAAAATCACCAGGAGTTAGTTATTGACGACACGAGACGAAGAATATTTTTTTGTGAAAGAATGTTTGAAAACGTTAATAACAATTCAGATTTGCTGCAAAATATACTTTTTACGAACGAAGCAACTTTTTATTTACATGGCGAGGTAAATTCACAAAATTGTCGGTATTGGTCCAGGGAAAATCTACATTTGTATCGTAGTACGAGGACTCAACGACCCGAGAAAGTTAACGTTTGGGCTGGCATAATAGGAACCCACATTATTGGGCCATTTTTTATTAACGGGAATATTACTGCTCAATATTTAAATATAATACTTCTGTCAAATTCATCCCCTGTTTCATTTTAAATGAGACATTGCTGTCAATCAAATGTCAAGTCGTAATCATGGATATGACAAATCTCATGTTTCATGTTAAAAAATACTCACGGTATTATTCTTTGTAAAAAAATCCTGATCATTTTTTTTTATTTATTTGTATGATTGGGTGGAAGAACAGCTTTTGGCTGAATCCCGCCTTTGGCTTATAGTCAATAAAGATTATTATTATTAACCCTTAACCGCAGCCGCCTGGTATAAATAAGAAAATGGTTATAGAATAGCACAAATTAGTGACTATTTCCTTAAGCATGTTACGGTCAAATTTGGTTATATGTCATTATGTTTTTTTTTTTAATAAAATATTTGTTTCCTCCAGGAAAAGGTTTGTAATACTGTTCGTTTTATTCTACACAAAAATAATTTCACAGAATATATAATTAGCAAACCAAAACAAAGCAAATTAAAAAAATATTCATAATACATTTTAATTAAAAGATCACAGTACATAATTAAAAATAAATACTTGTTTCTGTATGTTTATTTTAAAATATAAATTGTTTTCCATTTTATTTTCGCATTGTAGATCTCTTCAGGGTATTTATCATAACGACAAGTCAATATAGGAATTATGGACATTTCCGTTGGAACAAAAACAAAAATTGTTTGCCTTACCTGAATGACAGAACGATTTGGTTCATCCTGAGGTCAAGCAGCTTGAGCGTATCATCTCGGACGCAGGCTACTAGATAATTGCAGTCTGGAACAGAAATAAACAAATTAGTAGGGAATCAAATGGGCGCATATAAAAATATTAATTATATCACAGGAAATGTTGCTCGTTAATAAACAATTAAAATCGCTTTGCGGCGGCTTGTGATACAAGAACTGGATTTTGGTTTCATTAGAAACTGGTTCTAATTTTATCTTGTATTTAATTTTATAGGATACTAAATGTTCTTTATATCGTAAATAATGTGTCATTATAATTTTTTATCAAATTTACTAGTTTTTGTTAATTTGAAAGCATAATTGGATGTTTAGTTCAATTTCATTAGTTTATACTTAGCATTAATAAAATAAGCTTTATGAGAACTTCTTTTTCTGCAATTATTTGCAATGTTTACATATTTGATAGGTCTAGGTCCTATAGTATCATACGTCTATTATATTTTGTTTATGGATAATTCAGATATAATTCTACTCGCTCTATCTTTTCCTTGTAACACGAGGGGGATGCTACAGAAGCTCTGATGATGGTGGTCTTGCTCTTCTTTTACCAACCATGACTACGACTTGTTTAACCGAAGGACGAACACACATACACTTACACTTAGCTTAGATGACCGATGATGATGACTTATATTATGGACACAGACATTATTAATATTACTAACTTCTTTCTTCATTTACACATATTTACACTAACACTAATCAATTATTAACTATTATACTTATTATTATTGATAACTAAACTAAATATAACTAAATCAAACTAACTAGTTACATTATAACTCAGCAGACAAGCGTTTAGCCCGCGCCAGAAACTAAAACCCAGACTACATGTCTCGTCGACACGAGTATCTAAGACCGACTATCTAAAAACAAAGCGTTACTTTCGTGAGAGGATTATCTCTGAGGGGTTGAAAAGGTATCATATGGCATCCATACCAAAATATCAGCCAGAAACTAAAACCCAGACTACATGCCTCGCCGACACGGGTATCTAAGACCGACTATCTATAAACAAAGCGTTACTTTCGTGAGAGGATTTTCTCTGAGGGGTTGAAGAGTATCATATGGCATCCATACCAAAATATCAGCCAGAAACTAAAACCCAGACTACATCTCTCGTCGACACGAGTATCTAAGACCGACTATCTAAAAACAAAGCGTTACTTTCGTGAGAGGATTATCTCTGAGGGGTTGAAAAGGGTATCATATGGCATCCATACCAAAATATCAGCCCTGCAAGTAGGCTTGCAATAACTTCTAGACTTAATTGTCAACAAATAACTGTCCAATGTCTCTGACAGCTAGACTAAACAATCAGTTAATAAAAGATGATAATTATATCTAAACAGAATTTTGGCTGACAAAGAAAACAAGATGAAATATTATTTCTGAAACTATAATTTAGAAAAGATTATAAAAAGTTATTCATTTGTTTTGATCCCTTGTCACATCCTGCATAAAAAAATCATACATATAAACAGGACCGTTATTAAATTTAATTTGGTCAACATTGTTTGTATATAATTTATTGACAAAAACTAACATATAGAAAACAGAATAATAAAAATGTATTTAATTGTTGTCAGTGTTCACTTAATAAATTCAATTGACAGATAAAGTTTTTTTTGTCAAAACGTTTGTTACATCCTTTACATATAAAATTACAGTTTTTTTTTTTACTTTTTCTCTCAGTAAACATACTTTTCATTTTAATTATTTCTTAATTTTCTTAATATATTTGTAAACTGGACTTCGGGGCTGACAAATTATAATATTTGACATGATGGTAGTGCTTGCGGTTTAACCGGAAGTGATATTAACTTTCATATTTCAAATGGGACACTTATATACTTTTATATATTTGGAATTTACATAAAATTACGAATTCAACGATATGCTTGAAGTGCATTTTTATTGAAATAATAAATTACAAGAACGTAAAGACAGCTAATGCTGTGAAAACAGTTGAGATCATATTGAGTAATATTTACGTTAATTTGTTTAAATAGTAAGTTATTTTTGTAAGGTTCTATATTTTATTATAAAAAAATCTAATGTGGTCAGCACAAAACTTCCCGCCATTTCATTTTTGTTAACTAAAATACGAGTACATATCTATATACTTTACTAATGCTGGCAATTATAAAATTTGAAAACTGAACTGTGTAACAAAGGACATAAGTTTATCTTTAAAGCATAGGCTCCGGGATTTAAAAAGTAAATTATTTTATACATTTATTCATAAAATATATAAAAAAGTATTAATGCAAATCTGTAGAAAATTTAATAATCTTTAATTTCGATGACATAAATCTCGAACAAATGTTGTGTTTTCGACTTCAAGGTAAGTACCACTTGTGGTTATCTGATTTACACCAATATCTAATGGGATCTTTCCATATTAAAATAGAGGCAGAATACCCAGTTTCAAAATTTTCAGAACGATGGTATTTGAGTTACATCATAAAGATGATCCACACACACGCGCGAATACGAACGAAAACCATAGTAACGGTATTCTTCGCCTTTCGTTTAAATCGAATTGAGACAAATGAATATTTCATTCGACTCGTAACGAATAGTGACAGACTTTCGTTTTACTATTTTTGGACAATTTTGAGTTTACTATTTATATATTTAGAAGTACTGTTTTCCTGATGTTTTATATTGTATAAATATTTTATAAATTTTATTTAATTTGAAATAATATAACCACTGATTTTGCTGGGAATAAACATTAATTTTTTTGGGAAATTAGTTTTTTGCAATTCCCTGCTCACCTAATTATTTTGAGCAAAAACGCGTGAAATAAAAGTTTTAGGGCATAAAATCCTGCATCTAAATCAATAAACAGAATTAACTTTACATGCTTTAACGACAGAAATTAAATATGAAAATGTCGAAAATTACGTTGAAAATATCGATAGCCATGGAATTAAACAAAAAATAAATAAAAGCTTGACGTTTTATTTGTCAAATAAATTATTTGACGTTTCTGACAATTTGATTTTGTCTCTGGTTTTGTTGTCTGATATTAAAAAATGAAGAGCGTGTTTTCATAATAAAATATTTTTATGAAGGTAATAGTTACCGCAAAGTGTGTGATTTATTTTCCGTTAAGTTTATGGATCGGCCGATTCCCAGTGCAACTACAAGTGCTAAATTTGTGACAAAATTTGAAAAGACTGCTAGTATGTCTTCAAAAAATACACGTGAGCCGCGTTATCAGAATGTAGGACGAGCAGAAGAACGTGCCTTGCTGGAAGAAAAAGTGTTAGGAATGATAAGTGTAAACCCCTTCTGTAGTATTAGATGTATTGGAAATGAGTTGTGAGTTCATCACAGCATCATACTTAATATTTAAAAATAATTTCGTACTATTCTTATAAAATGTAGTGTCACCAAGAACTTTTCCCATACGATGAAGAAAGTAGAAGAGTGTTTTGCGAAGATATGCAGAACCGAGCTAATAATGATCAAACTTTTTTATCGTCGATTTGTTTTACCGACGAATGCACTTTCACGTTAAATAGTGAACCCAATACCCAAAATACACGTTGTTGGGCAATAGAAAATTCTAGAATTAGTATTTCAACAAGGACACATTAGCCCCAGAAAGTTAATATGTGTGCTGAAATTTTAGGTCATCACATAATTGGTCCTTTTGAAATACGTGGCAATCTAAATACGGAAAATTATTTGGAGATGCTACAAAACGAAATTGGTCCTGCAATAGACGATGTTGTGCGCCCAGATCGAGAGGTCTGGTTCCAACACGATGGATGTCCTGCACACTATGGTAGGAACGTTAGGGAATATTTGGATCTGGCATTTCCTGGGCGCTGGATTGGACGAGGGGATATTATTAACTGGCCTGCTAGATCTCCAGATCTTGGTCCATGTGACTTTTTTTTATGGGGTCACTTAAAAAATCAAATTTATAAACAAATCCACGAAAAGATAAATGATCTGAGAGATGCCATATTTAATGAATGTCATCGTATAACTCAGCGGCAACTATTTAATGTACAAAGGTCGTTTTACAATAGATTAGGTTATTGTCTTGTCCAAAATGGTGCTGCATTTGAATATTTATTGTAACTACTATCTTTGAATATATAATACATATAAGAATGGCAACGTAATGTATTTAGATTAAATATTTCGAGAGAAGGTGCCATCTATCCCTCCCTATACGAATTATTTCTGAGTTAGTTCAAAAAATACATAATAGGTGGATGTTGCACAGTATTGCCACGTAGCTAGAACAGCAAGTTAAGATTTTATAAAGGTTTTTAAGTTTGCTACTGTAAAACAAGTATACATGTACATTGAAGATTCAAAATATATTATCTGGTTATTATGAAACAATATTTTTGAATTATTGATTATTGAATACCTCTAACAAATAGTATCTGGCAATGCTGTCAGCACGATTTACCGTAGTTCATAGTTTTATGGTAGGAGTCACTAGCTACCTATAATAATTTTGTGAATAAAAAGAGACAGATATAGTATGTTGCTAGGCCATATGCGTTGCCATTCTTATATGTATTATATATTCAAAGCTACTATCTTTAAATTATAATTACTTGTTATTCGTTTACTAATTATAAAACTTTTCTTGCTTGAAAATATTATGTTGCAAAATATTAAATTTTTAATAAATTCATATTATTTAAACAAAACTGTATTTTTTAACTTTATTTATTAATCTAATATTTCTGTTATTGTCATACTTAACTATATTTGTCCAAATCAAATTGATAGAAATGTCAAATAAGTTAACTTACGTTGTGACAGATAACACGTCAAGCATTTATTTATTTTTTGTTTAATTCCATGGCTATCGATATTTTCAACGTAATTTTCGACATTTTCATATTTAATTTCTGTCGTTCTAAAGCATGTAAAGTTAATTCTGTTTATTGATTTAGATGCAGGATTTTATGCCCTAAAACTTTTATTTCACGCGTTTTTGCTCAAAATAATTAGGTGAGCAGGGAATTGCAAAAAACTAATTTCTCATGTTAATCTCCTATGTACACCTTTACGACAGACACACGGTATATATATATATATATATATATATATATATATATATATATATATATATATATATATATATAAATTTATGAGTAAACACATATTACTAACAATCTATTAAAACATAATAAGTAGTAACAAACAAATTGACTTACAATATCTCCACTTCAACAATTTCAGGTTATTATTGCACTATTTTTAATTGTTACTACCTCTAATAATGGACGTTATAATGTTATTTACACTTAACACACTAAACCACTATTAATAACAATAGAAATAGTTAATAACATATAGACACATTGCAAATGTTGTTTACACGGACAAAGATACCGATAAACTAAAACTAAGCACGATTCAATGCTGCAATAAACGAACCGACCTGTTAGAACAAAAAGTGCCATTCTTATTACTTTATTCTCATTAGTTTATATCGATGATTTTGGCGTTAGTGTAGATTTCTACCGAATATTATTTTCATAATCCAAAAGAAATTACGAAGTTTGAAGAATAGAGGCCCAGGCATATTGCTGAATTCGCAATTTTACGTATATTCCAAACATATAAAAATATATAGATGCCCCACTTGAAATATGAAAGTTAATGTCACCTAATTCATCAAAATTCAGTTTTAGCCTGTATATTGGGTTGATGCATAAGTTCGTAATGTTTTTGGCCTAGGGCAAGAGTGCTTCGGAAAACTGTTCGTGAAATTAATGTATCGAATGCTGTAAGAACCATTTGTGCCGCTTACGGAAAGGAGGGCCATTTTGATTTGACTTTTTCACTTTCAAACCACCGGATATCTTCAGATAAGGATTTAAAAAATTGCCAGATTGTTGGAAAGAAATCGTAAACAATGGAGGAAAACATTCTTGATTAGTTCATGCATTTTCTTTATTAAAAAACAAATTTTGAATTCAATAAAAACGCTACGAACTAATGCATCAACCTGCTATTATTTTATCAAGATATTAATCTAAGTGCGAATAAATCTATCGCATCGTTTACGATACGTCACATAAGGTTTTACTGGCACTTGCACTGGTTGAAATAATGAATATTTTGCGTTCGTCGCATCTGAGATGAATTATTGATAAAGCGTTTGTGTCTCACGTCGCAAGAAATGACAACGAAATGAGAATTTGCTTGGAGAAAATGTTAATGGATTTAATCAAGATATTAAGGATGATGTAGTTTATTTCTTGTCTCTCCTGTCTGCTAGTCTGCTGCCTTATTAATTATGTGGACGAGGAATATACAATTGGAGTACGAGATCAATATTAATGCAGGTTAGAGTTTTTACAATAACCAACAATAATTACTGTGTTTAACAATGGAGAAGAAAAAATTACTAACCAGTGATTTCAAAAGAGTTTTTAAACGGAATATATTATATCTGCCTTGAAATCTAAACAAATAAAAAAACTACTTCCCAGTTTAAATTATTCAAATAAAATTTATCACTGTTATTTCCTATTTAAACAATTTTAAGTTTACATTTACTTAGTCTTGCTTTTCTGGCAAGCAGTGACGAAAAAATACTTGAACCGCTGCGCCGCTCTGCCTGACATTCAAGGTGTAACAGAAAAGTTACAACGCAATAATACTTGAGTGATAATACCAACATCAGAAGGAATACGTTTTTACAAATCATCTTCATTTCTAAATCTCCAGTTCTTCAAATATTTTTTTTAATAGAAAATCTGATATTACGAACACACATCAGGTACAATATTTACTTAAATTTGTCTATGAAACAATATTTTCTTAAATATAATATTTAAAAATGTGTTGTGGCTAGCACAACACTTTCCGCCATTTCTATGTATTTTATGTAAATTCCCCACAGAAAGTTTCTCATATTATCAGTCAAATTATTTCACATACATATTTTGTAAATTATACTTGACACTGATATCTGTCAATTAGTAATATTGAATTATTGAAAATATTTCAATGGTGACGTAGCAAATATTACAAGATTTATGAAAATATCTGTGTATGAAGCAGATTGGCACACCCAGCAATGGGTAATATGCCGTGATGAAATATTTATTTATTTATTTGAAAATTATAGGCCGATTCTGAACAAATCTGTAGTGTCTTACAGATCTGTAAATCTGTAAGAAATACACATCAATTTTTGTTGACTAATGTAAAATTATACATAGCAGTTTTCGGTTCGATTTTGTTCATTACAGATTTACAGATCTGTAAGACTTACAGATTTGTTCAGAATCGGCCTATTAATTTCTTTATAAATTCTTAGCTCTAAATACATTGAATATGAAGTAAATAATGCAATGAAATCGAATAGAGAATAAAACATTATAGGTACAGGCTGTAACACCAAAACCGATCACCGCCATTATTCTCTTTATTATTATAGTTACAAAAAAAAATAAAAATATATAGAACATTGTTGTAGGAGACGAAGGGAAACATCCCATTACAGAATAAATTTTTTTTTTAAACCAGAGGTTCATGAGATTATTTTATATCCTTGCATAACAAAAATATCGAGAAAAAGTCAATTGAAATTTAAATAAATTAAATTTTTATAATTATTTTTCAGTAGGCTATGAATGAAAAACAATTGAGCTTAAATTAAAATGAAACGTTATAAACAGTATTCTATAAGATTTCTATCTTAAATAATTCAAATTGACAAATAGCAGGTTTTGTATTTCATGCATAGCCTACTGAAAAATGACTATAAAAATCAAATTTATTTAAATTTCAATCGCATTTTTTTTCAATATTTTTATTATGTAAAGATAGAAAACTAATGCATGGTTTAATTCAGAAAAAAGACGCTATCGAATAGGCATAAAAGTATGTATAATCCCATTTGAAAAAATATAACTTTGTGTTGCAACTTGAGAACCACTGGTTTAAAAAACTATGTTCCTCTTTAATGGGATGTTCTCCTATAATTTTGTTCTGTAGTATTTTTTGTGTGTATAATAATAAATAAAATAATGACGGTGGTCGGTTTTGGTGTTACACCCTGTATAATATTTATAATAACATTAAATGTCAAAAATGACACTGGACTATGTTTTTTTAACAAAAACAGTTAAAAACTTCAAATTAAAGTATTTCCAGTTGATCACTTGCAACCAAAATCTAATCAGGTCTTCAATTAAATGCAAGAATGAGGAATTCGAAAAAATTGTAATTTTTGGAATTGCAGTATTGGAGTTATCGCGGCTGGAACGATCGTCACACACACACGCACACACGCGCGCGTATTCTAGGCACCACAAAACGTGATTATATTTCAAAAACTCACCACCGACTTTTTTGACCGAAGACAATCCCTAAAGGTGACGAAAGATAAAAATAATCAAATTTGTAAAGTATGTATTGCAGTATTTAGAGTACGAAATACTCGTGTGTCAAGACAAGACTATACGATCAAAAATAGTACCTATGCCGAAGAAAAGGTAGTTGTCATCTCTATAACTTTGACAGCGTTATAGTTTTTTGGATTATGTTATTAGTATTGTTGAAAATTACAAAGAAAAGTAACAACATTAAAGACATCAAATAAGTATATGTATTTCTTCTAGATTTTGTAGAAAGATACTAAAACTAATATCACGCATAATTAGAAAATTCGGTACTAACCTCTGGTAAGATCCAAAGATGTGACCTTCCCTTGAAGGACGATATCGTTCGCAGAAGATTCTGCTCTTGTATCCCAGAATCGGATGCGTTTGTCAAAATGACCGCTGATAATAGTAGTTCCGGCACCATCTGATGTTACGAGGTCGTTGCAACTGGACCCCGCAAACTTTGTTTCTATACCTGCAACAAGGAAAGTAATATTATATTATTAAGTGTTTTGAGATCGTTATTTTCTTTTCATTTGTTCTGTCTACATTACATATAAGTAATAAATTTTTACTGGTAGACCTTTTCTATGTGACATATTCGAATTTTGAAATTTCGATTAATAATAAGATTAAATTTCACATTTAAAGCGATTCAAGTTTTCTTATTCAATCGTTACATTGTTGTGTTGTTAATAATACATAAATGTTAAATTTCTAATTAAATAATATTTATACCTACAAGTTATAAATATTTAATTATTAACAGTAGGTACTACATCTATTAAAAATTATATAGAAAATATATTAGAAAAGTGGCACCGGGTAATAAAATTCCTCACAATATTTCTGTAAATAAAATTGATGTTTTATTGAACGATGTAAATACAGTTATCATATTGAGATGTACCCACATTTTTAGAGGATGCTATATAATTTATCATTAAACAGTTTTACTGGATCACAATTTTGTTGCTAAACAATTATGTGAACATATTGATAAATAAGTTTTTGTTTTTCCAAATTTGAAAGTGAATCGAAATCAACGTTTATAATGTGTAAAATTTGGTTTACTCCAAATACTGTAGCACTCAATGAATTTTTAAAATATACCAATTAAAAAATTAAATCCAAAAATAAAGATATCTGATGTGGCCAGCACAATACCTTCCGTCAATCCTGTGTATTATGTACAAAATCCATACATAAATTTTCTTCAAAAAAGAATCCAAATTTCCAGTAAAATTATTTCATAAACAAACTATGCAAATTGCACTTGACACTGATATCTTCTTCTTCTTCTTTAGCTTTTCGCATTCGTTAGGGGTCGCTATTTTTATATTTTGAATGAAAAATTATGACATTTGTCAGTTATGGACATAATTAATAGTTGTCATTTTAACACGGGTCCCTATATCTGCTTGCCAAAGTCAGCAAAGTCATGTCACTGCAAGCGCCCTATACATAAATTTTATTGCAAAAGATCCTATATATCCAGTAAAGTCATTTCATAAACAAACAATGCAAATTGCACTTGACACTGACATCTTCTTCTCCTTTAGTTTTTCCCATTCGTTAGGGGGTCGCTATTTTTTTCTTCTTCCACTCATTTTTGTTTTGCGTGTCGTCCTCATTCAGTTCCTTTTCTCTCAAGTCTTCTCCAATACAATCCTTTCATCTTATATTTGGTCTTCCCATGTTTCTTCCACCTTCTATTAATATATTCATCTCGCCTCATGATATGTTCAAACCAATGTAATCGTCTCTCTTATATCTAGAAACATCTAACACTAGAGTTACTTCCCTTATTCTTTCATTCATTTACTTTTTATTGATACTGACATCTGTCAATTTGAATTACCTGAATATATTAGCAGTTTCCACGGTTAAGTTAGCATAGCTTGCTGAATTATGAAATTTATTATCTTTATAATTCTTTAACTCTATATCGGTTGAATATGAAATATAAAATGCAATCAAATCGTATAGAGAATAAAATATTCTTTAAGTTATAATAATATTTAACTGAATATTTCAAGAAAACCTGTTAAAATCTTCAAATGAGAATACTTCCGGTTGACCAATTATAAACAAAATCTAATCAAGTCTGCATTTTATTGTAAGGAAGAGGAATACTCAAGAATTTTAATTTTTAGAATTCTAGTATTGGAGATATCGCGGCCGAAACCGCGGTCGCATACATACGAACACACACACACACACACACACACGCACACACGTCCACACACATATACAGACATCATCGTAAAAATAGTAAAATCGTATTGTAAAGACCCTAAAACGTGCTTATTCAATGAAAACTCACCATTTTTTGACCAAAGACAATACCTTCCTTACCTAGAGGTGACGGAAGGTAAAAAACCAAACGGTTCGATGGAATGATGTTGTGTGCAATGACACATGACAAAGTAAAAAATTATTACATGACCGTTTCCAATTGATAAACAGAGGTTTTTGTGGACACTGGAGATACACCTATTAATTAATATTCATAAAATCGCATCACAAATTTAAATTTTGATAATTTCAGGTTTCATTTCCGCAAATTGGTCAATGTTATTAGCAGAGCTATGGTAATTATATTAATATTAAATTTGTTACGTTCAACCGTCAATTATAATGTGATGTCTGCAATTTGAATTATCTGTTTTGCATATCATTAAATAATAGGAATATTAATTCGAGAACGACAATAAAACAGTATTTAAATTTTAAATATCTCTTAATATCAATTAGAGTTAGTCTTCTTCCGTCATCTCTTAAATTTGAATCTTTACTTAAATTGACAGTATCTTATTCGAACGAAATGTTAAATGAGAAATTGAATACAGCTGTCAAGATTTCGATTTGTATTTTTTTGTTTAAGTCTGGCTTTAAATTTTAGGGTCGGCTATAGTGTAATTAAAACTAGGGCTAAAATTCATTCAAACACGCGCGTACATTCTCTGCGTTTTCAAAAGCAAAACACGCCGTATTTTTTAGAAGGAGTAATTTATAATAATAAAAATGGAATTTTCCGTATCATTTAATTATTATCTTTCATATTTTCAGTAAACTTTTACTATATATTTTTGATTAAGGTATAATAACTTATTATAGAATACGTGCACGTCATGTTGACACCCTTGTCAAAATCAGCTGAGTGGAAGTAGCAATCTGCTTGTAAGTAATAATTTCAATTTTTGACATCAAGATGGATCTGTAAGGTCTACATGTGACGTGTGACATACTTCTGACGTTTCGTTATAAAAGTAATTTTTGTGTAACTGATACATTACTTCAATTATCAAAAAGTCAAAAACATGTCACGTGTCAATCACATACTAGTATATTATTATGTTTACTTCCACTCAGCTGATTTTGGCATTAACGTCAACATGATGTGCATGTACTCTATTAGGTTGGTGACAGCAGTGATTTGTGTTTTTTGTTCTGTCCTTTGCCTAGATATTTAGTGTATTTATTGGAGTCATGCCAATCTCAAATAACAAAATATCACCAAAAATTAAATAAGAACGAAGCTTGTTCTAACAACAATATACGTACTAGATTGTGACATTCTAATTTCGAAACAGAGAAATACATAATACATAAACGCAAAATGTTTTACTACTGGCATGATTTTATGACATCAAGATATCGATTTCTACTCCATATTGTGAAAAAATGGATAAATTTTCACTGTATCTATTAATCATCTTTATTTCTTGAAATTAATACCCCTTTATAGATTAATTTTTCTTTTTATAAAAAAAAATGATAAAAATAAAAATAATTTCATCACGGCATATTACCATTGTTAAGTGTGCTAATCTCCTTTGTACACAGATTTCGGCAATGATGATGACATATTTGTACCGTGCGGGCGTTTACCAGACGTCACCTTACTGCAGTTATTGCTGGCATGGAGAGTGCACCACAAGGGTAAATTTTGTGCCATTTAAAATTCGAAATATTTGTGTCGGTCGGAATCAAACCCGGTTTCCCAGATTCGCGACCATACACGTAGCCACGAGACCACATAAAAATAGCTTGTAATCCAGCCCAGCCCTAAAAAGTACCTACAGTAAAATTATTTAAAGATGTCCGATCAAGGTTATTTGTATCATGAACGAATTAACAAATTGGCATACATTTATCTCTCTCCTTTGCAGTCTATAAGCGTGTGCGATAAGGATGGATATAACACGTTTGTCTTTCAAAAATTCATATTGTTTCGAATAAGTTAGGACATTCCACTTTAAAACGATGGTCCTTGTTGATAATACTTTCGCTGTAACGTAAACTTATATATTAATTCATATACATTACCTTGATTCACAGCCGCACGGATAACGTTATTTTCTGTCAGTATCACTGACACTGACATTGTATCAGTATCTTATTTTTCACATATTTGGTTTTACATTTGCTAATAAACCTACCAGTTGATTAATTTTTGAAATTTGAAAGTTTTCATTGAAACATATATTTTTATAATAATAAAATAACAGTAGTATCTTATGTACCTTCATAAAAACTAAGCAAACAATACTACTGAATTTGTCAGAATAGGCGGAGCAAAAATCTGAATTTATAAAATTCGTAGATTACCTTGCTCGGACATCTTTCAAAAATTTTACTGTACGTATTAATAAAACCAGAAAAGAAAAACAAACTTAAAACGCCGAATTTATAAGAATACAAAATATAAAAGAAAATGCAGATATGGTTGTTGTTTCTTCCAAACCTTTTTTCTTTAAATTAAATCTTTACATATTTAGATCTTCTACTTCAATTGTTTCAAATTTTATATCCATTATTTCTTGCTTACTTTCGCTAACTCTTTCCCAGTTCCAGTGTTTATCTCTTGTGATAAAGTATTTAGAATAAAACATCTTGCTAACATCTTAAGAGCTAAACATCCCATTTCGTTTTATT
The DNA here is from genome assembly GCA_951394225.1 of Harpalus rufipes. Taxonomy (NCBI): domain Eukaryota; kingdom Metazoa; phylum Arthropoda; class Insecta; order Coleoptera; family Carabidae; genus Harpalus; species Harpalus rufipes. The sequence continues at coordinate 40,951,122 of OX596283.1, forward strand.
AAGTGCTAATTTTCCCCGTCTATCACCTTGCTGGTTGTGAATATTGAATTTCCTGCGAGGAAGACAGCAGAGAATGTTTCGGATGAAAGCGTCACTCCACTCTTTGCCTACCTTTATACTCCGTCGTGGAGAGGAAATTCAAACACGCTGCTTACAACATACTTTCCAAAGTTATTTCATAATGTATTTATCTTGGGTTTAGCTAAATATTTTTCGGAAAGATACAATTATAAAGCATAAAGGCGTTGCTCCATTCATCTTCCGTGTTTTGTATTACAGCAAATAATTGATAAAGTTATTTACTTTGCAGAGAAGAAAACATTTCGGAGAATGAAATCATCTTTAATGATGATATGCTTATCTCCTCGAAATTTAATTTTGATGTATAAACAAAGAAGTGCCGTTTTAATTTTCTAATGGGATTAAACTAACTGTGAATTTGCGAATTAAAAACACTGACTTTTAAATTAGATAAACCAGCACATATTGAAGTCATGTTACTGCTTATTCATTCGGTTTTTTTTTAAATTGTTGCAAAAAAGTAGTAGTAATGAAATTTTAATATTTCCGTTTCCAAATTGCGTATATTATGTGTGTTTTTCCATTAATTAAACATTTGAATCATTTATATTAAAGTATGTTTACATTCAAATACATGTATGAGAATTTGTGTGAGGTACATATCAAATAAATCGTAAAACATCCAATAGCTCATATATTTTGAGTGAGCAAAAAATAGCATAAACTTTGACTTGTGTGAGTTAATTACCACGTTTTGATCAAATGATTCAAAATAAAATTAAGTTATGTAGATAATGCAGGTTTGGTTTTTATAACTTTTTAATGAGGTATATGACCATAATGGAATTTCATTTTATGGGTCATGAAATATAAAAACTAACCACTATAGCTTCTCATTCTCGTTATAATAATAAAAATCAAACATTATTTTGTAATAATATTGCGGTTTGCAATTATCGAATGTTTTAGAAAATGAGGATGGTGACGTCAGCATGGCCTGAGCTTAGAATAAAATTGTCAGTCTCAAGTCTTTGTCTGGCACGTACTGGCTCTGGACATGGTGCTAAATCGATTTGAAAAAATACGGGATTATTTTTAAATATCATACAAACAAAATAAAAAATTAGGTATGCTTCCTTACCTAAAGGTGACGGAAGGTATTGTCTTTCCTCAAAAAATTTAATGATGAGTTTTTAGTGAATAAACATGTTTTAGGGACCCAATAATACGATTTTACCATTTTTACGATGATGTCTGTATGTATGTAGGTGTGTCTGTGTGGGTGTGTGTGTGACGAAAGTTTCGGATCGCATAAATTCAATACCACGATTCCAAAAATTATATTTTTTTCGTATTTCTCAAGTTTACATCCAGAAGTACAACTGATTAGATTTTGGTTATAATTGGTGAATCGGAAGTAGCCTCATTTGAAGATTTAACAGTTAAATTTGATTTAATGACATTTGAAATTATTATAGCTTAAAGAATATATTATTCTCTATACGATTTGATTGCATTTTATACTTCATATTCAATAGATATAGAGTTAAAGAATTTTAAAGAAATTAAATTTTTTAGTTTAGTTTAGCCAGCTGTGCTAAACATGCAAACTACTAATATATTCATATAATTCAAATTGACAGATGTCAGTATAAATAAAAAGTAAATTAATGTGCAGAGATGAGGATGTTGAAGTAGATGTTGGGGAAGGAGAAATGAAGAATATATTGGAAGAATATGAATAGCTTAGTAACAGAAGGTTGAAGAAACAGAGGAAGACCAAAGATAGGATGGAAGGACTGTATTGCAGAAGACTTGAGAGAAAAGGAACTGAATGAGAACGACACGTAAAACAGAAATGAGTGGAAGAAGAAAATAAAAAATAGCAACCCCTAACGAATGGGGAAAGCTAAAGAAGAAGAAGATGTTAGTCTCAAATGCAATTTGCATAGTTTGGTTATGAAATAATTTTACTGGAAATTTAGAATCTTTTGCAAGAAAATTTATGTATGGAATTTATACATAATACACAGGATTGACGGAAGGTATTCTGCTGGCCACAACAGATTTTTTTCTTTGTGGATACTGGCCACAACTAGACTTGAAATCATTTTCAAATTAATTTCAGATGTCTATTTCTATTCAAGAGTAACAATAAAAAAATTGTGAACTAATTTAATTAGTTTAGTTATTTTCGCAATAATAGAATTAACTTCTCGTTCTATTTGGTCTACTGTATTGATACCTCTTCTAAATGTTCAAATTATAACTGCACCAAAATACAAAAAGCGAAAAATTAAACCAAACTTGTATTCAAATTGTGACAGCCAAATTGCCAACTTTTGTAAACTTAATTTTACCCTAGCAAATTTTTAATCTTACTGTTAACTATCTGCCAGTTACTTATCAGGAGAATAAACATGATTCTCTTGTTAAGACGGTAGATTAAATTTATCGAATATATAGTAAACTGCTACATTATCTAAACTTGGAACAACCGGACTTGAGAAAGTTATCCTGATATAATTGTCTTGATTGATAGATTACTAAACATATTCCATAATTCCTGTTTGCTTTTATCTTCTTCCAGGAATAGGAATCCTGAGGGTTATTTCACCGCCCACGCACTAATGATCTCACTCATTAATTTGCAACAGGGTATTCATCCCTCTGGCTAGGGAGTTGGAAACTAAGCCAACCTGAGCGGCAATTAATAACAATACAATCATTACTGATGGTCAAATAACCACTAAGCTAATCTGTTTTCATAAATATTGGGTGTTTACGCCAAGCTAAAAGGCATGGATGAATTGGTTAATTTGGGGGAAAATTACATTTGTATAACTGAGAGTGGATCTCCAATAAAGGGTGAAATTACGTATCAATGCATTATAGGTAACTATTAGTCCTCGTAGTTATTATAATAAGCGTAACTAAATAGGAATATTATATTAACAGATTATTATTTCCAATAGGCACCAGTTTCCTTTAATTTAAAGTCAGAGATAGACAGATAGTTTTTTTTAAATCAATTATTACGTTTTGAGGGCGCATGAGAATTTTTTCACGACAACCCTAATGTATACTTTACCTTCGCTCGGAAATAACCTATAAGATCATTTCTGGCAGGAATCAGATGTACATGATAAAAAATGTGTTAAAATTTAATTTGGTATCAATTCACGCGGAGTGGTGACAATATCAAGACAAGGAAATTTACTGAACAAAATCGATTTTCGCACTCTACGAATTCGAACGCATTCCAACCAGAACTAACGTCGGCTTTTCTCCGATAAATGTTGGCCCAGAATTTTCTTTTCCAACGTATTATTTTCCAGCCAGAAGAAACATCATGTACCAGTTTCAGTCCATTTACCAACATTCAATTTGTCTAATTGAATCGTACTTGTAATAGTATATTAAAGAACGAATGTCATAAGGAGAAAGAACCCTTTGAATAAAATAATCTACAATTATGAAATGAGTTCTTTATACTATTTTTGTCTATTTCTTTAATTTTTTATTAAATAAAATCTGTTGTGGCCAGCACAATACCTCTTGCCATTTGTATTTTATATTACATAAGTTCTTGCACACACAAATAACTCAAATTGTATCTATTCTTTCACTCTACGTTTGTCGTACTCTTCTAATATGTTCAAGATTATTGAAATTCATTGACGCTATTAGCGGTATTTCTTAAGAACATATGCAATATTAATATAACTATAATTTTAAATACATATTTAGTTAATATTATAATACATTAAATGTACTCGTACCTCCCAGAAAAATCTTTCAGTAATGTCTGTAAAACTTTTGATTTTCGACACTGACATTTTGCATTTATTTGTTAATTACAAATATTTAAATATCTCAACTGATTCCCATAGAGTTGTTTGGGCAGCGAGATATATTACAACAGATTATTCTACATTATTATATATTATATCTCTAAATCTTCAAACATCCATACACACACACACACACATATACATACACATATACATACACATATACATACTCACATACATACTCTGGCTTGCAAAAAAATCGCGTACACCTGTTTTTTGCTGTATTGAGTGGGCCTCGATTGTTAACTTGTTAGTGTCACAAGTCAGTGTCATTAACGTCAATTAAGATGTCAAAATTATCAGAAAACGAGAAAGTTGTAATACTTTCTAAGTTAGAAGAGGGGTGGTCAATCAGATCAATAGCAGAACATTTTAATATTAATAAAAGTACTGTTATGAGGGTGAGGAGTAGGTGGGAAAATGAAGGAAGTATAAAAAGGAAAGAAGGTTCCGGACGTCCCAAAATTCCCACCAAAGATCAAGATGAAGCATTTTTAAATCATTTATGGGAACATCCTTTTGAAACAACAAGAGATTATGCTTTTGCAACTAATTTTCCAGGATCATGGTCAACACCTGGGAAATCTTGAGTCAGGATGAAAATTATTTTAGAAATCTTATTTCCTCCATGCCTCAAAGATTAAATAAAGTACTAGACACTGATGGAGCGATGGTAAATTACTAATGTTACTTCGTCCATAATTTGTTTCAGTCATATTTTTTACTTATTTATAATCCATTTAAAATAAATACTTGGTTGTTCTTTAATTTATATAGAATATATTTGCAATTTAGTAGTAACTTAGCATAATGAAGAACTTGCTCCACGATACCTAAAATAATGACAGTGACAACGGTGACAACTCCATTGAGTTGATATTAACCTATTTTTAAAAAATCGTATTTACATAGCTCAAAAAAGTAAAAACTCGGTTACTTGATTTTTAAGGTGTACGCGATTTTTTTGTAAGCCAGTGTACATACTCACCCACACACACACACACACGCACACACACACACACACACACACACACACACACTCCATCATCGTAAAAATGTTATAATCGAATTCTAGGGGCCGTAAAACGTGCTTATTCACTAAAATCTGGATATGCGATTTTTAGCATGAATCCAATACCTCTCAGCGAGAGGTAAAAAAATAGTAAGTTTCAAAATTTAGTGAATTTTATATCAGTTGATGATACACTTTAGTTTTGTAACACCGAATTTCTTATATCTTTCTAACTTTACTACTCTATTTCTTCTTCTTATTATTATTATTATTATTATTATTATCATTATTATTATTATTATTACTTCTTTTAAATACAAAATTATATAAAATTAAAAGTCTTAACAATCGTTTTTGTTCATTTATTTGGCGAGATTTGACATTTGATATTTTTTGACATTCATAACCTGTTTCATAGTAACCAACTTAAGAATTACATTATTATATAACAGCATTCAAATATTAACGAACTCTTTTGGATGCTGTAATAGGTTTGTGAATTATTTAATGTATGTGAATCTTAGGGCCCTAAAAAAAATTCAAGTAATAAAGAATAGTTATATGTTTACCAAGAGTCTTTGCCGACCTAGGCTGGATTGCTGCTGCAACTAATATAGGTTAGCAAGGATACTTTTGACATTGTAATTAATAAAAGAAATGTAATTTTCCATTTATTATCATCACATTTAGAAAAGAAAAAAAAATAATGTAGGTTAGGTTATGTTAGGTCTGCAAAGTATCTACTTTGTAGACTGTTACTATCAACCTCTGTATAGATCTTTGGTCTGCAATTATTAACTTCTTCAACGACTTCAGAAGAGACATTTTTTTTCCGATCGTAGAATAAAGTACCTAATTATTATTATTATAGTATGCGTTCAAATTTTGCATTTGCTAAATGTCATAATTTGTTTGTTTTTGTTCGAAATTATATTTTTCTATAATATAAATTACTTGACATTAATACATTTTACTTATTAGAAATATTTGATAATTTTCAGCTAAAGTCCTAAATGGCACTGATTTCAATTAACACACTTCATAGTAGGTACGTATTATGATCCAGTTATTTAATTGAATGTATTTTCTTATTTATTTATGGACCTACTCCCTGTTCGAATCTGTTTCCTTGATACTCATGGGTGTTTGGCGTATTTTGTTTTAATTTTATATGAAGTAAAATACGAATACCTATATAAAATATGCATCATAACCAGTCAGAATATGTTAAAACAATTTCTACAAAACATGCAGCACTTGCATTATAAATTCCAATTACAGTTTAGAGTATTCTGAATTTGATTAAGGGTGCAATATATTGTCTGCTAAAAATAGAAACAATTCTATTTCGTCACAACAAAACCTGTGTGCCATGCCATAAATCTGCGTAAGACCGTACCTTTCATTACAGCAGCAGGTCGCGTATGCAAGGCACGTAAGTGCTCAGAAAACAAATTGCATATTAGTGCAGAGTGCGACGAAGTGCTACCAGCGTTAGTTCCTGGCTGTCCAAGCCAGACAACGCCCGGCAAGATTCAATTACAACACAGATCCAGCCAGCACTCATGACGGATTGGTAATTGAAAAACACGTCAGATTATACTTCTTATGCTTTAAAAATAAACCCCTATAATTGTAGAAACGATCCACAATTTTGGTGTTTTAAACAAGAAGATAGTAAAGAAAACAAATCTGTTGTGGCCAGCACAATACCTCTCGCCACTTCCGTTTTTGGTTACATAAGTGTAGGGCGTGAGCAGTCATGTGACATTGTTCAGTAATTATGTACAGAGATGTCAAAGGTCACAATTTTCCATTAAAAATTTCAAGATTTTCTAAATTCACGTAGTTACTTTGTCACCAGGCGTGTGGAATTTACTTGTCGAGGAAAATAAACCACATAGAATTGGAAAATCACTAAATTTTCATAGACGGCACTAAAATTTATTATCACGATTTACATGGAAGATAGTCAATCTTCTACTATACAGGGTCAGTCACCGAAATCGCCGTCTTCGATATCTCCCTTGTCGTTAGAAATACAGCATAAGTTTATTAACAGAATTTATTCGTCTACTCAAGGAGCATAACGTAAAATTATTTTCACATATACAGGGTGTTGCATTACGGCTCGGCGAGAATTGTTTGTCTTTTTTTAAATGGAATACCCTATATATTTTTATATATTTTGAATTGTATTTTATTCACCTATACGAGCATATAATTTTGTTTTAGTTTTCCACGGCGTTGCCAAGTTATTCCGTTTTTTCTATAAAAAAGACCGAATACACGCATTCCTTTATAAAGGCTTACTGAAGTTATTTTAATAGTAAGAATTAAGAATTTTCTTTTCTGTATAACTGTAATTATACTCTATGTTCTGACATATTTTTTTAAAAATGTAATTATACAGGCTGTTCAATAAAGCGAATCAAATATGCTCAATTTCAAATGACCATAACTCGTCATTTTCAAATGGAACACCCTATATTTTATTATTCATTTGTGTGTATTTTTGTATTATCTTCATATGTTATTAAGGGTATCCTATGCCTAAAACCAATAATTTCGGAGATTCTCACCATTTTTCTCTAAATTTATATATTTAACTAAAAATTAAATCTAGTATACCATTGATATTGTTTTTTGAATAAGAAGCAATTGTAGTAATGATAGTATTTTCATTAGCCAGGTTATTATTAATAACAGAGGGATTAAGTAAATTAATTTATTAATATGAGTCTCTCGCAAGAAGAACTTATGAATATGGTGTATGCTGGTCAGGCCAGGCGTCACCTCACGGGCACTCAATGCTGGCGTGGAGAGTGCGCAAGAAGAACTTACGAATATGGTGTACGCACTTGAAGAAGCGGCAACAAACCCTCTTTTGGCATCAAGAATTTATGCAAAACGGTTTCCGGGAAGACGACATCCAAATTCGCGTTCTTTTGAAAAACTAAGGGAAAGGTTTGAAAGAACTGATCATGTTCAGTACGATAAAAGAGGGGTTTCTTTCCGCTTTTCCAAGTGCGTACACCATATTCGTAAGTTCTTCTTGCGAGAGACTCATATTAATAAATTAATTTACTTAATCCCACTGTTATTAATAATAACCTAACTAATGAAACTAGTCATTACTGCAATTGTTTCTTATTCAAAAAACAATATCAATGGCATACTACATTTAATTTTTAAGTGAATATATAAATTTAGAGAAAAATGGTGAAAATCTCCAAAATTATTCGATTTAGGCATGGGATACCCTTAATAAAATATGAAGATAATACAAAAATACACACAACTGAATAATAAAATATAGGGTGTTCCATTTGAAAATGACGAGTTATAGTCATTTGAAATTGAGCACATTTGATTCGCTTTATTGAACAGCCTGTATAATTACATTTAAAAAAAAATATGTCAAAACATAGAGTATAGTTACAGTTATACAGAAAAGAAAATTCTTAATTTTTACTATTAAAATAACTTCAGTAAGCCTTTATAAAGCAATGACTGTATTCGGTCTTTTTTAGAGAAAAAACGGAATAACTTGGCAACGCCGTGGAAAACTAAAACAAAATTCATATGTTCGTATAGGTGAATAAAATACAATTCAAAATTTATAAAAATATATAGGATGTTCCATTTAAAAAAAGACAAATAATTCTCGCCGAGCCGTAATGAAACACCCTGTATATGTGAAAATAATTTTACGTTATGCTCCTTGAGTTGACGAATAAATTCTGTTAATAAACTTATGCTGTATTTCTAACAACAAGGGAGATATCGAAGACGGCGATTTCGGTGACTCACCCTGTATATTTTCCTTAATCTATGATTGTAGCAACGTCGCTCTCATTATCATATTTTCCGTCATTTCAATTCTCAAGTGTCAAATTGATTTTAGTTTAAATCCAATTTAGCGGCCGTTACCATAACAACGGCCGTAAAATTGGAATTCACGACCTGTATTGCCTGTGTGAAATGTTTAGTTCGCGTCCGGTTGTACAAAAAATACTATTCTTGTTTTATGAAATTTCATTGATTCAAAAATGATTTATTGAAACGTTAACTTTTAAAACTACTACTAATATTTAAAAAATGAATAATCTGATATACTATACCTTTCTAAGTTACTCATATATAAATGGATATTAGTATAATAAATGTAAATTAATTTCATGTTTTTCGTATAGAGAAATAAATTTCATCTTGTTCGTCTCTTAGTGAGAACGTATTACGTATCTCAATTCCAGCGTTTCTCAGTAAACCGCAATTGAAACATACAACACAATACATAAAACAAAACACTGCTACAATAAAAACTTTTAATCCATGGCCATCTTGGGAGATCATCTAATGAAGCGTGAAAACGAAAGAATTTCATTAGTCTGTGAAGATATAAGAAATGCTTGCGGACTCTGCTTGGCAGATGTCTCCTCAAGGGCTGTCACACTGACTGTATAATAGACATACGTGTTGGCAATGTTGGCAGCAACATATTGATTATGTATTGCCAACGACAGCGATGGAAGCAAAAGGAAAAAATAAACTTACAGGCTCGCGAGCGGAGATCCCAGATCTTCAGCGTCCGGTCGTGGGAGCCGGTCACTACTTTGGAAGGTTCGCCCAGGAATTTGGCTGCCATCACTTTGCCTGAGTGGCCGGTTAGCGTATGCTGCAACAAACAATATTATTTAATAAAATGTTTTCTTAAAATAATGTATTGCAGAGAAAATTAAGTTTAACATATTTCTAATTTTTAACCGCCTTAAAAAATTATTGGGTTCCATTTTCTACTTAGGGTTATAACCAGGTATTACGCCTGGTTATTGCCCTCAACCGTACAGATACTACAGTACTGGTCATTGAAATAGAACCATATACTAAATTACTGAAAAATATTGTTAAACAAGTTTTGAAACATGAAAGTTGACATATTTCTACCATCAGATCCTATTAAATTTATGTTTGTATCATTATAAAATATTTCCCCATTTTTACCTCCCGCTACCCTTGATAAGGGAGGTACAGTAAAAATTTTGAAAGATGTTTCATCAAGGACGTCTACGAATAGAATGAATTCAGATTTTTGCTCCGCCCATTATGACAAATTCAGTAGTGTCGTTTGCTTAGTTTTTATGAGGGTACGTAAGATACTACTGTTATTTTATTATTATAAAAATATATTACAGTAAAAGTATTCAAAATTTAAAAATAAGTCAAATGGTAAGTTTATAAGCAAATGTAAAACCAAATATGTTAAAAATAAAATAATGACACAATGTTATTGTCTGTGACTCTGACAGAAAATAACGTTATTCGTACGGCTATAAATCAAAGTAATGTATCTGAATTAATAAATAAACTTACGTTACAGCGAAAGTATTATCAACAACGAGCATCGTTTTAAAATGGAATGTCCTACCTTAGTCGAAACAATATGAATTTTTGAAAGACAAGCGTGTTATATCCATCCTTATCGCACACTCCTATAGACTTTGCAAAAGAAAGAGACAAATGTATGTCTGTTTGTTAATTCGTTCGTGATACAGATAACCATGATCGGACATCCTTCAAAAATTTTACTGTGTAGGGATCGTGCTAAAAATCGCATATCGAGATATTGGTAAATGACCACGTTTTAAGGTCCCTAGAATCCATTTTTAACATTTGCACGATGATGTATGTGTGTATGTGTGTGTGTGAGGGTGTGGATCCTCTTTACGCTCTAACTCAAATACTGTCATTCAGAAAGTTTTGAAACCATGTATTTCTCCCTTATTCCAATATGGAAAGAAGCCATTAGATTTTGGTGGCAATCGGATAACCGAAAATGGCAGTTTACTTGAAGCTCAAGATAGTTTATCTTCAAAAAATACCTTTAAATGTATTTTTTTCGCAATTTGTTATTATAAAAATTAGAGATTATTCCATTTTCTACAGGTTTGCTTTAATACTTTTTCTGTATATTCTATGGATAAATTTATAAAGTAATATAAAAATTATACCCCATAGGTAAATGGCGGGAGGTATTGTGTTAGTCACATCAGATTTTTTAATACCGGTATTAATATCCCAATTAATATGATAATTAGAAAAAATTAATGTCTCTTATATTCTTTAAAGATAAAAGGAGAATTTATTTGTCCAAGGGATATACCTTGTAAATTTTAAAGTAGTTCATTTTTTTACTATTGGAAGATTAAGGATCAATTTTCGAAGTACTAGCAAATGATCTATCAATTCTGGCCAATGTTTTACATTTTCTTCCACGACTTTCTTGTTTAGCTTTGAATTTGAAGCAGGGGTGCGCCAGAAGCATGCTACGCCTGTGTGATTGCCGGTATGAAAAATTGATTAAAAACGTTTATATCAAAAAGTAATATTCTAAAATTTTACGTATTTATTAATTTAATAACGCACATCAACATCTCAACACATTTAAAAAAATCTGTTGTGGCCGGAACAATACCTCTCGTCATTTTCATTTTATGTTGCATAGAGCGCGAGCAGTCATGTGACGTTATTGGCCTTGGCAAAACAGATATGGGGCCCCGTGTCAGAATGACAGCTAGTAATAATGTACATGTCAAGTATCATAATTTTTCATTTCAAACATCATGATTTTTTATCCATCAGAATATTTTGAAATTTTGAATGAAAAATTATGACATATGACAATTGTGACACCTATGTAAATAACTACTAGCCGTCATTCTGACACGGATCCCGATATATGCTAGACAAGGCCAACAAAGTCACATGACTGCTCGCGTCCTATAAGTAACGAATTTAACATTTCTTGTGCACAAAAATAATTGAAATTGTATCTCTTCTTTCGTTCATTGAGGAATTTTGTCCCTACCCTTCTAATATGTTCAAAATTCTTCAAATTCATTGACGGTATTAGCGGTATTTCTTAGGGATATATGTAATATTAATATACCTACAATAATTTTAAATACATATTTAATTTATAATACAATAAGATATATTAAATGCACTCATCCGGAAAAAAATTCCAGTAATGTTAGTAAAACTGCTAATTTTTTACACTGACATAATGCATTTATCTGTCAATGTTTGTAACATTTAAATATCTCAACTGTTTTTTGGGCAACGAGATTTATTACAACAGATTATTCTGTATTATATTATATACAATATATTTCTAAACCTGTAGGAGATATAATAAAAAATTAAGTATATCATATTGTATCTTTATTTTTTGTAGTAATATAAGTTTAGAATATTTAGAATTTTTTTTTTTAGAAACTACCACTTCCGGTTGTCCAGTTGTTACCAGAACCTATTCAACACTTCCCATTACAGTTAGATTGAGGAATCCGTTGTTACACAGGTCTTTAGTCTTATAGAATTTGAGAAATCGTATCTACAACCTTCTAACACATACACACACACACATACACAGACATCATTGTAAAAATGTTATAATCGGATTCTAGGGTCCTTAAAACGTGATTATTTACTAAAATCTGGATATGCGATTTTTAGCATGATTCCAATACCTACCTCTCTTAGCGAGAGGTAAAAAAACACATGTTACGATTTAAATAGCCTGTCTGTAACTCTTTTATTTAAAATAAAAAATTACAAACATGAAAAGAGTAAGTAAAGAAATTAAAGTTTGATTTATTGAGCAGAAATAAAAAATTACTTTGAATGCAGTTTCACTATTTGCTATAGACTAATCTTCATGTTCATAATTAAATTAAGCAACTTTTTTCTCGACGTCTAGAGGTCTCTACAAAACTCATTTTCTATGTAAAACTTTTCTGGAATTAACATGGAACTTTCAACAATTTTTGTAAAAGCATCCGATCGATATTCAGTTTAAAACTTATTTATTTCGTTCTAAAACAAGTTGCAAATTAATAGTTGTAGATGAAAGTATTTTACTCACAAAATTTACTTGATTTATGCCCGGTTTTATAGAATCGTATTAAACTTTTATCCAGGATTATAATTATAATCCAAGATTTTATATAGGTATATTTTTGAAATCCGAGATTATTTTTGTTTATAAAACCGGGCATTAAAGTAACACACCGCAGTTTAACGGAGCAAATAAATGTAAATAGTAGAATTTTTTCTCCTAGACATTTTACTTGGTGTGATTGTTCGTTGACTCTTGTGTAGCTATTTCATATTATAACGATCATATTTTTTAATAGGATAAACGAATACAAAGTCTGCATTATATCCTAAAGCAATTCGTAGAATAACAATAAAATAAGGCGAAACTGAATTATTTTTAAGTAATTTGCAACCTATAACGAGCAACTGTGTGGCGTACATGACTGAAGGCATTCTAAATAATTTTTCTTTAACATTCTGCAATTTTTGCAATATCATGTTGAAACTTTCCCTAGTTTCTTATTATTAATAATTTTTCTTTATTTATTTCTGTAATCGGGAATTTCTTTTAATATAATTAAATCCATTATTATAATGACAAAATGTTAATTCGATAACAATCATGTGTTTAATAATACCAAGTTAAAATTTCAAATCAGTTTCCTCACCATTATACTTTCTTGCTTGTTATTCTAGACCTTCCCAGTTGTTATGGATATGTATTTAATTAAAGTCACTATATTTGCCGTCAAATAAGTATGGACTGATGTTCAACTTTTTCCCTTCTCCGCACCCTGTCCCTTGCCATGTGGTGTTGCGCCTTTCATAACTTAGCATTATAAATATTACCCAAAAATTGGCAACAGTGTGGAAATCTCCAGTCCATATTTATTTGGCAGCAACTTTAGTAATTAACGATATTTCTATCCATCCTTATCGTTAATATGTTACTTTAGTAATTCTAGTTTAGTGGGTAAGTGCCAAATTTTATTTAAAAAATCTGATGTGGCCAGCACAAAACATCCCGCCATTTAAATTTTATTAATTTAAATACTGTAGCGCGCGCCGACCCGACTCGCCGAATGCTTGCGCCGCTACTGATAGCATGTTCGCGAACGATGACGTAATCCCTTCGTCGGAATTACCCCGATGACGTAATCCCCCGGGGAAAACCCATACGCGTTCTGACTGGACAATTACATCCAGTTGAGTGAATCTTTTGTGTTCGATAATGATCGCGTCAGAGAGTTCTAGAAGGATAATGGGGCTGTATAAATACCGGCCGAAAGAAAGCGGAGAGATAGTCTGATATATAGAAGCGCCGAGCAATGAACAGTGGGTCATATAAATAAATAGTCTGATATATAGAAGCAACGAGTAATGAAGTTGGTGATATGAATAAACAGTTTACGAGTTGTTAACATAAATAAATGTAGTTATATAAATAGATATAGTGATATAAATATTGTTTAAATAAATAATCTTAGTGTTTAAGTATTTAATAATATTCTTAGTCGTAAATTAGTGTTTATAATCATAGTGTTAGTTACTTTGATATCTTTTTAATATTTATCGTAATTATTCATCGTTTAATAAACGTATTATTTTAATTAATAATATCTCTTATTTTTACACTTCACCCATATAAATAAAACGTTACATTACATACATTCGAGTATATACTGATGCTGGAAACTATATTATGTTCCTTTGTATTCGTATATAATATAGTATTATATATATCTTCAGTTACATATATTTGAAATCGATGTGTAACTAAGGAATTGTCTGTGTGTCTTTAAAATACAGGTTCCGGGATTTATAAAATAGATTACTTTATAATTTTATCTTTAAAATTTATAGAAAAATATTAATGCAAACCCGTAAAAAAATAATAATCTTTAACTTTTATAATAACATAAATCGCGAAAAAATAACATTTAGGTAAAGCTATTTTTTAGGAAAAACTATTTTGCGTTTCAAATGAGGTGCCACGTCCGGTTATCTGATTTACACCAAAATCTAATGGCTCCTGTTTATATTGTAATAGAACAGAAATACATGGTCCAGAAGATCCAAACACACACACACACACACACACACATACACATACACATACGCATACACACACACCCACAGACATCATCGTGAAAATGTTAAAAACGGATGCGATTTTTAGCACGATCCCAATACCTCCCTTACCAAGGGTAGCGGGAGGTATTTTATTACGGCATATTATCCATTGCTGGGTGTGTTAATCTGCTTTGTACGCAGATATAGGTAATGATGGTGACATATTCCTACCGTGCGGGCATTTTTTTTTTGTTATAAGTATCCGAAAAAACATATCTTGCTCAAATTTACATTTATAATTTAAATTAGTAGTTTCATAAGGACGTAATAAAATTACGCATTCATAATATGGTGCTCATTACAAGTATGTAAGAAACTACATTCATCTTAAGCTACCCATGTTTATATTAATTTAAAAACCATTAATTCTAAGTATCGTTATATTATTTAATTTATAACTATAACTTAAGAACTATTTATTATTTTGTCGTTTACAGGAACACAGGAATTTATCTTTTTCACTATACATGTGCATCAGTTTTAATGCATAAGCACAATTTTTATTCCTGGCGACATAAAAGAAAATATAATAAATTTCTTCTTGCATTCATGTAGTATCCACTTTCCATTTCGTTTTATGTTATCGTTAAAGTTAATAATATTAACTAAACTAATGATAAAATAGCCGAGACTTGGCGTCTTTTACTAAGTTAATATAATTAAGCTAAGACCAATCTGCATAGCAAATAGGTTCTCCTTTTATAACGTCTTTGTATAAATCGTTCATCATTGTAATTTAGATTACATATATAATTTCTCACATAATTGAGTATTAAATGATGAACAGGAAATAATTATTTAGATTACACTACGTCATTACTAGCCACACCAGGTAAACGACTGTACAACAAGGAATTTGCCATATTTTTTCATTTTCATTTCTCAGAAGGAATTCTTCAATTAGGAAAAAAGAGTTAATTGTTTTTGGAAATTGAAAGATATACGTGCCATACTAATTTCCCACAAAGGTGCTTATAATAAAAAGTGTAGTATTTGTAATACTCAACGAAATGAATATGAAAGAATATTTTTAATGAATGTAATAACAGGAAGATATTTCAGAATTCACATACATAGGTTAAATTCTGGGAAATTTATTTTTGCTATTTATTTTTTATCTTAAGTGGAATTTTTTTGAATAGCTACTTTTTTATTTGACATTTTGTGTTTGCAAAAGTTTTGATCCAAACCGATTTTTAAACCAAATTATATTTTATAAGTGTAATACAAAAATGAAACAATTATATTCATAAACATATGCATTTGTGCATAAAATATTTTTTCTACTCCCATGCGTGAAGTGAGTACTTCACGTATCAATTTTAATGTGTGAAGCTTGATTTTTTGTACACTGTGCGTGGAGTGTCACTTCACGCATAGTGTGCGTGAAGTAAATAATTCAGTTTTAACACATACAATGAATATCTTTATATACACGTAAATCATGTGTTGGTAAATGGTCCGTAGAAATAACAACTTCATAAGAAATGTGTTATTAATTTAGAAATATACATATATATATATATATATATATATATATATATATATTATTGCATTTATGATCGTTTTTAGATCTTTAATTTTGGTAAGGGAGGTATAGGGATCGTGCTAAAAATCGCATATCGAGATTTTGGTAAATGACCACGGTTTAAGGTCCCTAGAATCCATTTTTAACATTTTCACGATGATGTCTGTGTGTATGTATGTATGTATGTATGTATGTGTGGATCCTGTAAAGTGTATACGCTCTAACTCAAATACTATCATTCAGAAAGTTTTGAAACCATGTATTTCTACCTTATTCTAATATGGAAATATCTGATTAGATTTCGGCGGCAATCGGATAATTGGAAATGGCAGTTTACTTGAAGCTCAAGATAGTCTTTCTTCAAAAAATACCTTTAAATGTAATTTTTTCTCAATTTGTTACTATAAAAATTAAAGATTATTTCATTTTCTACATGTTTGCTTTAATACTTTTTCTATATATTGTATGGATAAATTTATAAAGTAATATAAAAATTATATACATAGGTAAATGGCGGGAGGTACTGTGTTGGTCACATCAGATTTTTTTACATATGTCCAACCAAGATCAACTATGAATAGTATGAGTTAAGATTTTTGTTCCGCCCATTCTGTCAAATTCAGTAATGTCGTTACTTAGTTTTTATGGGGGTAGATAAGATACTACGTTATGTTATTATTATAAAAATATATGTTCAAAAACTAAGTCAACTGTAAAACTAAATATGTGAAAAATAATATACTGATACAGTGTCAGTGTGAGTGACACTGACAGAAAATAACGATATCCGTACGACTATGAATTAAGGTAATAGATTTGAATTAATAAATAAACTTACGTTACAGCGAAAGTATTGTCAACAAGGAGCATCGTTTTAAAATGGAATGTATTAACTTAGTTGAAACAATATGAATTTTTGAAAGAAAATAGTGTTATAACCATCCTTATCGCATACGCTCGTAGTCTTTGCAAATGTGAGGGATAAATATACGCCAATTTGTTAATTCTTTCATGATATAGATGACCTTGAACGGACATCTTTAGCAACTTTAGTGTAGCTAACGAAACTATACACTGGTCTGTGAAGTAACTACTTTGTAGAACGTTACTATTAGCACTGGTCTATAAAAAGCTTTAGTCTGCTGTTATTCCCTTCACTTGAGTAATCAAATATCGTTGGAAAAGCCTAGGTGCTTTTTTATCGATCGTATAAAAATTACTTCGTGTTCTCCATTTGGTATGAATTACTTTATTTAGTTTACTGAGTCTTCTTTAACACATAAGGTAAAAATTGTGTCAAAAAATATGTAATCTGTCTCAATTTGAAGTGTCCGTAAGGTAAGTACGACAGTGGTAAACTGTAACATTTAACAAATATGCCGACCAGGATAGCAGTGAGACAACGATGATGCTTTACAATCCAAAGGTCCCAGGTTCAAATCTCGCCCAAGTATGGATATTAGTGCTCGTCTCTATCATTTTCATTCCTTTTCATTATTCTTATCATGAAAGTATATCAACTACATATGACTTTAGAAGTTGCGCTAAAACAAGAATAAATAAATATATCATCACGGCATATTACCCATTGCTGGGTGTGCCAATCTGTTTTGTACACAGATATCGGTAATGATGAAATATTTGTACCGTGCGGGCGCTTGCCAGGCGTAACCTCAGGGGCACTCATGGCTGGCGTGGAGAGTGCACCACAGGGGTCAATTTTGTGCCATTAAAATTCGGAGTAATTTTTGACGTCGGTCGGGATCGAACCCGGGTCCCCAGATTCGCGACCAGACACAAAATACAATGTTCGTCTAAATTCTAATCACATATAATATCTGTCCGTGCTATGTAGAGGAATTTAGGAATTTTATATCCAAGAATATGTTTACGCAGTTGATATTTTCTGTATTTTTATACAGTTTTCCGATCTCCTTAAAGTGTGTAAGAATGTAAATAGGTTAATTTGTTTCGGACAAAATTTGCATAAGCAAATTTGATCGAAATAAGCAGACAATATTGATGACAGAAGCTGTCAGTGCTTAATTTGATTCCTCGTCTTTTAAAAACTCAGCCTCTTTGCGAAATCAGGTCAGAGTTTTTCTCTTTCATTCCTGACCTAATATAAATGCATACCCTGTTAGAAACTTAAATTAATGTGGCAAAGAAGTTTTATATCTGTCAAAAACGTTACGTTTTTACTCGGAGAATTTTAAATTATTAACTGCTGAAAGTATTTCATTTCATTGGAACGCAAGTCGAAGTATCGACATCAACGCTTTTCTTCGTTTCTTGTCATTTTTTCAGCGCCCGCTGTCAGTCGGCAAGATGTATTGTCAGTCTGTAGACTGTTTAAAATTGAGTTCGCGTTCTGAATCGTAATGATAAAAATCGTTATTGCCCTCCCAGCCCAGCTGATATTTAATCTGAGGTCGCGATGCAGGACAGCTGTTTGCTTGTATTTGTCAGACATTAAAGATGATATACCGACAAAGGCTTATTCAAGTAAATATTCGAAGATATTGCGACAGTTTTCATAATGAAAAAAAATCTGATGTGGTCAGCACATTACCTTCCGTCAGTTCTATGTATTTTGTACAAATTTCATAAAGAATGTTTCTTTCAATTCTATATTTCCAGTACATTACCTTCTGTCAGTTGTATGTATTTTGTACAAATTCCATACAGAAAGTTTCTTCTAAACATTTTATAACACCAACATACAATGTCAATTGCATTTGACACTGATATCTGTTAATCAGAATTTTCTTAATATAGTAACTGTTTCCATGGATATTGCATACCTGGCTACTTTATGATATTTAATTTCTTTATGTCATACTGGTTGTTTCTAAAGCAAGGTTTTTTGAACGATTTATAAAACAAAAAGTAAAACATTAAGTCCTAGAACTTAAAAATGATACTTTAAAATTTTACCTTCATATTGAATCCTTTTTTATGGGGCATTAAATTGTTCTTCACCTCATCAGCTTCATCCAAAGTATGTCGAGGAATGTATTTTTTATCAATAATAGCTAATTATAATGTAAACGAAACCAGAGAAAAATCAAGTAGATACATAAAATACTATTATAATTTTTTAGCTCTATTTCGTTGAATATGAAGTATAAACTGCAATCAAATTATGTACGTATTATATATTATAATTTAATATTTATAATAACATTACATGTGAAAAAATTATATTTAACAGCGTTTTTTTTTAAATCTATTTTGGCCAGCGCAATACCTCTCGCCACTTTCATTTTATGTTGCATAGGGCGCTAGCAGTCCTGTGACTTTGTTGGCCTTCGCAAGCAGATATGGGAGCCCGTGTCAAAATGACAGCTAGTAATAATGTACATAGGTGTCAAATATCATAAGTTTTCATTCAAAACATCATTATTTTCGAAATCCATGTGGTTGTAAATAACTACTAGCCGTCATTCTGACACGGATCCTCATATCTACTTGCCGAGGCCAACAATGTCACATGACTGCTCGCGCCCTATAAGTAACGAACTTAACATTTCTTGTACACACAAATAATTGAAATTGTATATCTTCTTTCGTTCTATGAGGTATTTTGTCCTACTCTTCTAATATGTTCAAAATTCTTCAAATTCATTGACAGTATTAGCGGTATTTCTTAAGGATATATGTAATATTAACATATCTATAATTTTAAAAACATATTTAATTAATAATACAATAATATATATATATATATATATATATATATATATATATATATATATATATATATATATATTAAATGTACTCGTAGCTCCCACAAAAATCTTCCAGTCATCTTAGCGAGAGGTAAAAAACTATTAAAATCATCAAATGGGGGTATATTCGGTAGACCAATTATAACCAAAACTAATCACGTTTGCATATGGATGTAAGCAAGAGAAATACGAAGAAATTGTAATGTTTTGAATTGTAGTATTGGAGTTATCGGATCCGAAAAAATAGTCACACACATACACACATACATACATACATCATTGTAAAAATAGTAAAATCTAAAACGTGCTTACTCGTTAAATATTCACCACCAATTTTTTTGATCAGACAATACCTTCCTTACCTAAAAGTGACGGATGGTAAAAAACGGGTTAAAAAAATAACAAGAATGTATAAAATACCTATTAATATCAAATAATATTAATTTATTGGCAGTCATTATAGTAATATGTCGATTCCTAACCTTTTAGAGATTCGGAAATTCATTCCTAACTGTAATGACAATCTCTTGGGTGGGAATAGCAGATTTCATTTCTACCCTACTGGTTGCCTAGCAACATTGTCATAGATCCTTATAATCAAGTAGGTTAAACAAATTTTAATAGACCTGTTAAAATTATTAATAAAATTAAAGGTTATAAGTCACTGATTTATTTTGAAAATTATTGATTTTAAACGAGGATGAATGTGAATAAACTAGTATACATACCTCGGTGGGAGTTTCGGTAAAATACATAAGTCCTCGGCTGTAATGAAACATATTCCACCTCGGATGTAATATACTATTACATACTTATTTTATATTATTATAAACACAAAATCTTCCAGAATTATTAGAATCATTCGCAATTCCAATTTCAAACACCATTTCTATTCTAGCTTAGGGCAGTCCTTGTAGTTTCAACATTTACTGCACGTACTTCTACCAACTGAAGTTGTTTCCTACATAGTTTGAAAGCTCCAGTCTGACTCCACTGTGGCTTTCAACGGGAATTATTCTTCTCCTTGTGTTGGTAGCATTGTCCACGACAGCTTGCTTGCAGTTTCGTAGCAATAGGAAATCAAATATTTGAAGCAATTAGCTTTTAAATATTTTTCAATTTCCGGCATTTTAAAATGATATTTCCTGTTATTAAGTAATTTAAATCTATTACCGTGTTATCAGATGTTTTTCAAGTTTTTAGGAAGACTTCAATTAGTATCTATGCATAGTACATGAAAAAAAGAGATATTTCTTTATTTATTTCTGGTATTAATAAAACCAACTTCTTATGGGTACCTATTATATGATAAATTATTCCTTTATAAATATAAAGCCGTTATATCATCAAAATCATAATTTATTTTTCAAAATACATTCCATTTAAATCCACACAGAGCTTGGCGCGGTAATGCAGTCTAATTATGGTGTTCTGGAAGACTAAAACTGAGATGCTGTTCAATACCTTCGTCACGATGGTTTAAGTGTGTTACATCGTTGTAACGGTTCCCTCTCAGATTCAATTTTGTTTGGAGGGTGGGAGTATAGTCACCGGAGCCAAATCAGAAGCATGCAGGGGATGGCGCAATACAGTGCCATTTTTTGGAGGACAGAAATTGACGCACGACTCTTGCTTTATAGGGCTATGCGTTATCGTGCGAGCATAATTTTCTTTTTTTAAGTCTTGGACAATATTCATTCCATTTCTTTCTTTTACGATGTTCAACTACTCCTCAACTGTCTTAATTGTAACACGTCGATCAAAAACCAACATCTGTCGAACTGCTTCAATGATTTCGGCATATCTGCTTGACGAGGGGCGGTCACTCTTTGGGTCATCATTGTTTTCATCTCGCCCATTGCGAAAGTGCTCTTTCCAGTTAAAATCGTTGCAACAAGTCAATGAAACATCCCCAAACGCTATTTAGACAAAAGCAAATGGTTGGTTGGTTCTTTGCACAAGCGAACACAAAATTTAATTACGTACCGTTGTTCGACAGGCAACAAACCACAGCCATACATGAACTGCACTGAACCAATAATAATAATAGGGGGATGTTTATGAAGATTAGTTGAAAATAGTTTGAGTGTCAATTCATACATGGCGCTGTTATTTGGTGCTAAAGAAAATCAGTCCTAAATCTATATAGCCAAACTGAGTACTTACAGTATTGTAGATGTACCTAGTTATATATTAGAGTAGACATGAAATGGACGAGAGGTCCATTAAATTCATTCTATGAAGAAATTTTGTCCTCTTTTCATTTTTCGAAATTTTTCCAATTCATTGTTGGGATTGACAGTATTTTTGAAGGATATATGTAATATACCTATAATTTTAAATATTTAACTATTAATACAATAAGAAATAATGTAATGTATGTACTTCCCAGAAAACATTTATCTGTCAGTTACAAACATTTTTTTATTTTTCAATTGGTTTCCATGGCATTATTTTTATTTCTAAATCTATAAAAGATATAATAAAATATTTATATGTATCAGATAGAGAATTTACTCTTCTTTAATACAAGCAAGAACAAAATTTTTGAATAAATAATATTTAGAAGATTTTTTTTAAGAATATGCTACTTCCGGTTGTCCAATTATTACCAAAACTTTATCAGCTCAGTGACCTTTCAACCGACGCACATACACACACACATACATCCACACACACACTCACACACAGACATCACCGTAAAAATATTAAAATCGGATTGTAGGGACCTTAAAACGTGCTTAATCATTAAAATCTGGATATTTTTAGCATGAATCCAATACCTCTCTTAGCGAGAGGTAAAAAAACTTGCATCAAAAATTGGGCTTGTGATATCTAATTAGTCACCATAACAAATTGATAAAGCAAATTGGTAATAATATAAAATTTGATCTGCTCGTAACTCTATAGATATGTTAATTTTAGTTTTCTAATTAAGTATTAATAACATGAGAACATATTATTTTAAATTTTCTTATTAACAGATTTGCGAATTAAACCTACACTTCCTACAATTATATCCAATAACAACATTTAGAAAGACAATTAGTATCTGTCATTTATATGTTGAAATGTATGGAGCTATAATATATTCGTAAAACCAAGTAAAATATGCAAGATGGACGTTAGATATCATTAGCAATTTGCGTGTAAACGGTGTAAAATAACGTGGATTTCCCAAGAAAAACGGTTTTATCCGATGTGAATAATTTCCATGTTTGCCCATTTATTTATTCTGAGAAAATAAAACAGCGGGACCTCCATTACTGTGTGGGCGTCATGTGCTCCAACTTGTTGCATATTTACTCGCAATTACCTCATGATGTATATTTGCACGGCCGCCTATTTCAAGGAAGTAGAGAGACTATATTCTTAAATTATTTTTAAATATAATGTTACTGCTATTTCTATTAAGCTTATAGAAAAAGATACAGTGATTAAACGTCATTTCAGTAGAAACAAGTCTCATTTGATGGTACATTCAACTATAAAAATAATTATTAACTCATAAAAACTTATGAATAGGTTTGATAAACATTATAAGTGTAAAAGAAAAATAATATTTAGATCATATTTTCACAGCTTAGATTATCTTCCTAATATAGATGACGCATGATAAAAGTTTATTCGAAATTAATTTCTAAATATATCTTTAATATACACCTTTATTTCTTATAATGCTTCTATGAGATTTACAAAATTGATGTAAGATTTTATATGGCAAGATAAAAATTATGGACAAGGAAATGATTATATCAAAAGAAAATATAATTTTAAATCCTACTGTATTTTATCTTTTAATTATACTGTAAAATATAAAGAACTGTAAAACAACCATAAATTGAAGTAATACTCATATTACTAAAATATTATAAAATATACTAGACATATTATTATGTATTATTTAAATTTAATAAATAAAATTAGTCAAATTGTGGTTTCAGTGTATTTATCAGCAAAAAAGTACATGTAAATTTAGTCGAAATATTTTTTAAATTTAATTAAACTATTTAAGATAAATAAACTTAGTCAATATGTGACATTCATTTCTCATGCATAATTAAACACAATAATTGTTAAAAAAATATTTGAGCTAATCTAGGTAAAGTTGTAGCATCAGTTTTCTACTAGTAAATATAATTAAACTTAGTCAAAATCATTATTAAATGTAATCAAATTATTGGAGATAAATAATCTTGGTCAAATTGTGGCATCAGTTTCTCTACCAGTAAATATAATTAAACATAGTCGACATAATTTGTCAAATTATTTGAGAAAAATAAACTTGGTCAAATTGTGGCGTGAGTTTATCAACCAGTAAATAATTAAAAATCGAAATAATTTTTAAATACAGGGAGATTCATCATTCTGTTCAATAATAAGATTATTTTAAAAATTATGGAAAAAAAATCAAGCGGTTTATTGTACGAGTATATTAATATGTCTATAAATCTACAGTATAGGTTTTTCTACAGAGCTGCTTCATTTTTACGCAATGGTATGTAACATTACATTTTCAAACATCCTATATATTTATTACATAAGTATTTTATTTAACATTTCTTGTATGTATACACTCTACACCAAAACTTGTACTTATACCTATTCTTTATATTTAGGTTTATAAATTTTTAAATTAATTCTATAGAATGCGAGCAGTAATGGGACTTTGTTCGCCTTGACAAGCGGATATGGGGGCTCGTGTCAGAATGACAGCTAATAATTATGTATATAGAAATGTCGTAATTTTTCATTCAAAATTTCAAGGTTTTTTGAGTTCAAGTGGCGAATTTGTCACCAGGAGTATGAATTTTAGTTGTCGATGAAAATAAACCTTATTATGACATTTTATATCTATGTAGCTGTCTTTCTGACACGGCCACCCTCATATCTGCTTATCAAAGCCAACAAAATCACATCACTGTTCACGCTCTATGAAGAAATTTTGTCCAACTCTTCTAATTCGACGTTTCCAATTCATTGTCGGGATTGACAGTATTTCTGAAGGGTAATGTACTTATGATTTTAAATATTTAACTATTAATACATTAAGAAATAATATAATATATGTACTTCCAAGAAAAAGTCATCAGTAATATCTCTGGATTTTTGCCGCTGGCATTTATCTATCAGTTACAAACATTTTAATTTTACAATTGGTGTCCATGACATTATTTGCGTTGTGAATTTTTTTACAACATATTATTTTACATATTTCTTTATCTCTAAATCTATAAAAGATATAATAGAAATTTATTTGTATTAGATAGAGAATTTAATGTTCTTTATTACTTACAAGAACAAAAAAAATATTTAGAAATTTTTTTTTAAGAATCTGCTACTTCTGATTGTCCAATTATTACCAAAACTTTTTCAAGTCTTCCCAGTAATGTCCGATTGAGAAACCTAAACGTATTAAGTATTATAGTGTGGCGAGCATCTGCACGCCACATGTCAAACCAAACAAGTTGAAACAAGTTCGCTAGCCCGGGCCAGAAGTGAAAGTCTAGTTTTCCAGGAATTGGACCCAAGCCACGCCAAGTCGCTAAGGGCGGAAATTTCCCAGGCTTAAGGCATTCAGTCCGCGACCGCGCTAGAAACAACTTCGCCCGCTCCGTTTGGTTTTCCTTATTTTCTTTGTTATCTTTATAAATATATTGTATCCATATTATTTTTGTGTTGTTAATAAATAATTGTTGAAAGTGTACGTTGAATTACCAACCCGCTAAACACTTTATTGGTGACCCCTGTCGTGATTGTGAAAAGTGTTGTGCGCGAAATTAACATGGCTGACGAAAATAATGTGGATCGCGTCACAATGAAAGTTCCCGCATTTTGGGCCGCGAAACCAAATATATGGTTTATCCAGCTGGAAAACCAGTTCGACTTATCGGGTATAACAGCAGACGCCACTAAATATAGTTATTTAATAAGTGCTTTGGACAACTCGCAGTTAAATGTTATTGAAGATATCATAACAAACCCGCCAGAAAAGGACAGGTATGAAAACTTAAAAACCGCTCTAATTAATCGTTTATCTACGTCCCAAAACCAAAAGCTGCAACAGCTGTTAGAGCGGGAAGAAATGGGAGATCGGACGCCATCTCAATTTTTGAGGCACATAAAAGGGCTAGCCGGCTCAACGGTAACGGACGATTTCGTGAAGACGTACTGGCTTCAGCGGTTACCAGAATCAATGCGCCCCATCCTCGCTACACACACAGACATGGAGCTGGATAAAATAGCTGAATCGGCCGACAAAATCCATGAGATGATGTACAGTCTGACGCGATGTTCGGCAGTGGCAAGGCCAAACGAAGATCTTCGCGAGTTATTAAGCGAAGTAATTAAACGGCTCGATAAATTAGAAGCGCGGGAAGAAAGGTCGCGTTCAAGTTATCGCCGCGGGAGGTCGCAGAGTCGACGGAGATCAGCGTCACGCGACGGTAAACAAAATGGCGAGTGCTGGTATCACTACCGGTTTGGCGACAGGTCCACTCTCTGTCGGTCGCCTTGCACGCGCAAGGTGGGAAACGACACCGCCGGACGTTGATGGCGGCGGTCAACGACGGCACAACCCCGCGCCGACTTTTCGTCACGGACAAGCGTTCGCGGATACCTTTTTTAGTGGACACTGGCGCTGATGTATGTGTTTTTCCGCGGCGTAGAGTGAACGATGTACGAACAAAGAGTGAGTATTGTTTATATGCGGCAAATGACACTGTGATTAATACGTACGGGACAATTAAATTAGATTTAAACTTAGGACTTAGGCGCGATTTTGTGTGGAGTTTCATAGTGGCGGATGTGGATAAACCAATAATAGGCGTCGACTTCCTATCGTTTTTTAATCTGTTAGTGGATATACGCAATAGGCGTCTTCTCGACGGTATTACGAGTCTGTCGACGCGCGGAGAGTTAGTTAAGTCGCCCGGCGTCTCCATTAAAACGGTTAAAGGAGACACGCCTTACGAAGTAATCTTACGCGACTTCCCGGAATTAACCCGTCCACAAACCAACAACGTTGTGAAGAAACATGGTGTCGTACACTATATCCACACATCGGCTGGACCGCCCGTGTTTTGCAGGCCACGACGACTCGCGCCGGACCGGCTCCAAGTTGCGAAGAAGGAATTCGAGTGGATGCTGAAAGAGGGCGTCATTCGACCTTCTCGAAGCCCCTGGGCGTCTGCGCTGCATATGGTTCCAAAGAAAAACGCGGAGATGCGACCATGCGGTGACTATCGCGCCCTGAACAGCCGTACGATTCCAGATCGCTATCCTATTCCTCATATAGAGGACTTCACGCATACGCTGGCCGGTAATGAGATTTTCAGTACTATTGACTTAGTGCGCGCATATAATCAAATACCGGTAGCTAAAGAGGACGTGGAGAAGACCGCCATAACAACACCTTTCGGTCTGTACGAATTCCCATGTATGCCGTACGGGCTACGTAACGCAGCGCAGACGTTTCAGCGGTTTATAGACGAGGTGCTCCGAGGTCTAGACTTCACTTACGCGTACCTGGATGACATCCTCATAGCTTCTCGCGACCCCGCCACTCATGAACTCCACCTACGCGAATTATTTAAAAGACTCAAAGACTATGGCGTAGTGATTAATCCAGAAAAGTGTGTGTTAGGACAGAGTGAAGTGCGTTTTCTAGGTTATTCAGTGAATAAGGACGGCTTGAAACCGCTACCCGAACGCGTGGACGCTATTAATAATTTTCCGGTTCCTAAGACAGTGAATCAGTTACGACGTTTCCTGGGAATGGTAAATTTCTACCGTCGATTCATCCCAGATGCTGCATGTCACCAGCAACCGTTGAACTCGTTGTTGACTGGACCAAAAATTAAAGGCAACGCCCCCATTTCCTGGTCGCCGGCAGCGGAGAAAGCCTTTCAGCGAATGAAAACTGGGTTAGCTAATGCGGCGTTGTTAGCTCATCCAATTCCAGGAGCCCAGCTGTCCGTCACCGTGGACGCCTCTGATTACGCTCTCGGAGGAACGCTCCAGCAATGGAATAAAGGCTCGTGGGAACCACTAGCCTATTTTACAAAGTCGCTGAACCCCGCACAGCGAAAATACTGCGCATATGACCGCGAGCTCCTTGCCATATACACCAGTATTCAGCGATTTCGACACGCGATAGAGGGTAGGCCAGTGATAGTGTTTACGGACCATAAACCATTAACATTTGCGTTTAAACAAAAACTGGATAAGTGTTCGCCCCGACAGTACCGTTATTTAGACTTTATCGGACAATTTACAAGCGATATACGGTACATTAAAGGGTGTGACAACAAAGTGGCTGATGCTTTATCACGCGTCGAAGAAGTTTCCGCCTCCGTATGTAGCAGCACGCTCGCCGCAGCCCAGACTGGGGATGAAGAGTTAAAGGAATTTTTGGTTTCGCAGCGCACCGTACTCGATTTGAAGAAGATACGTTTACCAAGCTCAGATGACGAACTTTATTGTGACGTATCCACAGGTACCGCGCGCCCCTATGTCCCGACTGCGTTGCGAAAGCAGGTTTTCAAGAGCCTTCACAGCTTGTCGCATCCCGGAGTACGGGCCACACAAAAATTGGTGACTTCGCGGTACGTATGGAAAGGTATGAACAAAGATATTAGAGACTGGACACGGTCATGTCTTCAGTGTCAGAGAAACAAAGTCACGCGGCACGTAAGTACACCAATCGGAATCTTCGCCAACGAGGCGAGTCGTTTCGATCACATACACATCGACATCGTGGGACCGCTTCCTGTATCAAGAGGAAACCGATACTGCCTCACCTGCGTCGATCGCGCAACCAGGTGGCCCGAAGCCATTCCTCTTCCCGATATCGAAGCAGCGACAGTAGCACGAGCTTTCATCGAGCAGTGGATATCCCGGTTTGGGGTCCCGCGAAGAGTAACAAGTGACCAGGGACGTCAATTTGAATCGCGCTTATTTAAAGAAATCAACAACTTAATAGGCGCGACTCATATAAGGACCACTGCTTATCATCCACAGGCAAACGGTATGGTGGAAAGGCTCCACCGACAGTTGAAGACCGCAATAAAGTGCCACGACACTGAAGACTGGGTCGACGTCCTTCCGATTGTGTTACTCGGCATCAGAGCCTCGTATAAACACGATCTGCAAGCTTCTACGGCAGAATTGGTTTACGGCTCCACGATACGGCTTCCTGGTGAGTACTTCGTGTCTCAGCCTACGGAGCTCACCACGAACTTCGTCCAGCAGCTTCGCGAAAAGATGCGAAGATGGAGACCCTCGCCAGTGCAAAGGCACGGTAATAAGAAAATATTCGTTTTCAAAGACCTAAATACCACATCGCACGTCTTCGTCCGTCACGACGCCGTGCGACGTCCTTTACAACCAACGTACGACGGTCCGTTCGAAGTAGTGAAGCGCAGAGACAAATATTTTGATATACGTATCAACAACAAAGTTGTGCGTATATCAATAGACCGTCTCAAACCGGCGTACACAGTCTCCGAAGAAGAACCAACGCTAGAAACCAACCAGACGAACAACGCCACGACGAGCAGCGCCACGACGAGCAGCGCCACGACGAGTAGCGCCGCGAAAACTAGCTCCACCACAAATAGTTCGGAGCAAAACAATGGCGACAACGCCCCCAGGACAAGAAGCGGCCGGCGAGTCCGGTTCACAGATCGCTATCAAGCGGGATTTTAATAATTTAATTTGTTTTTTTTCTTTTTGTTTCTTGTTTTAGCGTTATCACTGGCAAGGGGGTGATGTGGCGAGCATCTGCACGCCACATGTCAAACCAAACAAGTTGAAACAAGTTCGCTAGCCCGGGCCAGAAGTGAAAGTCTAGTTTTCCAGGAATTGGACCCAAGCCACGCCAAGTCGCTAAGGGCGGAAATTTCCCAGGCTTAAGGCATTCAGTCCGCGACCGCGCTAGAAACAACTTCGCCCGCTCCGTTTGGTTTTCCTTATTTTCTTTGTTATCTTTATAAATATATTGTATCCATATTATTTTTGTGTTGTTAATAAATAATTGTTGAAAGTGTACGTTGAATTACCAACCCGCTAAACACTTTAATAGTTTTTGAGATATCGTCCTTCCAACATCCACACACACGCACACACACACACACACACACACACACACACAGACACACAAATACATACACACATACATCCACACACATACACACACACATACACACACACACATATATACACACACACACACACACACACACACAGACATCATCATAACAATGTTAAAACCGGAGTATAGGGACCTTAAAACGTGCTTATTCTTTAAATTCTAGATATGCGATTTTTAGTATGACTCCTATACCTCTCTTAGCGGGAAGTAAAAATACAAAGCCGAATGATTTAATATTACATTTTTATAATATAGAAAGCTTTGCATTACATTATTTTAACATTATATCTTCTAAAATCTAAGAATAATAATTAATTAAATATTTCATTTATTTACATCCGATATTTTTCATTACCACATTTATAATTTAATATTATCAGATGTCTAGTTCAAAAACAGTATTGCAAAGTCTATATTTCATAAAAATGTAATATTTAAGTATTTCGCAATTGTATTTTTTAATCATGAAACGTATGATTGTTTTTGTGCTATTAGATTGCAAATATCATGTATTTTTCAAATTTGAGTAAACATACAGACTTTTCCATTTCAAAATATAAAGTTACATATCATTGCATAAAAACACTTTGTAGAAAAACCTATACAGCAGATTTAGAAACATTTTAATATAAAATAAACTTGAATTTTTTTTCCATAATATTAAAAATAATCGAGTTATTAAAAAAGAACAGATGGATCACCTGTATAGTCAGTTTCTCTACCACCAGATTCTAATAAATTCTTAATCTTATTCTAGGAACTTATTCGCAAAATGAACACTGTGTGTTGTTAAATCCCTAACCTACCTTTCCCAGAGTAGGAGGGGGCAAAAACTAATAGTAAAAGGAAGTACTAAATTAACTGGTTTTACTTATTCAGCATTTATAATTCCTAGCTAATGTAAATTTAAATGTCGCTATTAATTAAAGTATACATACCAGACATTTAAATGAGTCGTATTGTTATGCTAATTAAACATATGTAAATCTCGAGATATTCATATAAATGTATCTAAATCGCGGCTTAATTTATATTTAATTATACAATTAATTCAGTATCAGCACTTCAAAGGCCCGTTATATGCAGTGAATGTCCTGAATTTCCAAACATTTCACACTACGTGAGAGAAAATGTATAATTGTATCAAATAAAACATAACAATAGCTTTGACAAACAATAAAACTAAGTTCGCATCCAGAGCAAATAATCCTTTTTATTTGTACCGAAGAAAGAGATTTGTAAAAAAATCGTGAACTTCACCGGGACTTGAAGCCAAGACCTTTCTATATCTAGTAGGATATTTTAATAGTTGCGAAGTTCCCTGAAGTCGCTGAATTTTTGACCTGTCGTTATTGCTAATCTTAAACGAGTACACCCTCCTATTCAGAGCATTGAATACTCACTGACATCGTGACAGATTAGGTATTTGAATCGTTCATGGTTATATTGTTATAAAAAACGTAACTATGAAAACAATTCCGTAAATTTTGTAAAACCGTTTCATAAGCAACAAAATACATACATACATACATAAAATCACGCGTGTCCCACTTAGTGGGTTCGCAAAAACCCGAAAACAATAAGAACAACATCAACATCATACAGCAAATCCTTACTCTTAACATATTAAAGTGACCGATTTTCGGTAGCGAAATATCGCATCCGAATCGCAATAATAGTTAGGAAACAATCATCCTTCGCCACACATTCCTATCTACGCAGACTTCTTTCGCCTCGGCCACACTCATAATCGCATTCATACATGCTCTTCTTCTCTTCTTACTTGGAAACTTTCTCTCTTTAAGCACCCTACAAAATTATGAACATAAATTAAATAAAGATGGGCGTGTTCTTCCACAAGCCGCATCTTTCTACGGACACCTAGCATTGGGTTTTGGAAGACATTTACATCGATTTCTCGGGCTTCACACTGAGCAACTCCGAAATTAAGGAAAATGATCGTTTCTAACAGACAATATTGCATAGGTCACTAATAATGTCAAATACAAAAAATCTGATGTGGCCAGCACAATACCTTCCGTCAATCCTGTGTATTATGTACAAATTCCATACATAAATTTTCTTGCAAAAGATTCTATATTTCCAGTAAAATTAGTCCATCAACAAAATATGCAAATTGCACTTGAAACTGGCATTATTTTCTTTTTCCACTCATTTCTGTTTTGCGTGTCATCCTCGTTTAGTTTCTTTTCTCTCCAGTCTTTCGCAATACAGTCCTTCCATCTTATATTTGATCTTCCCCTGTTTCGTTTACCTTCTATTACTAAGCTATTCATTCTTCCAATATATTCTTCATTTCTCCTCGTGACATGTTGAAACCAATGTAATCGTCACTCTTGTATCTTTATATTTCTATCACTCGAGCCATTGCCCTTATTCTTTCATTCCTTATCTTATCTCTCCGTGTCTTCCCCAATATCTATCTCAACATCCTCAACTCTGCCACATTCAACTTACATCTATCAGTTAGAATATTCTTAATATAGTAGCTGTTACATTGGTTATAGCATAACTGGCTGATTTATAAAATTTAATTTCTTCATAATTCTTCAACTCTATATCCATTGAATGTAAAATGCAATCAATTCATATAGGTAAGAATATTATTTAATATTTATAATAACATTAAATGTCAAAAAAATAATATTGAACAGCCTTTTTTCAAGAAAAACTGTTAAAATCTTCAAATAAGGTTACTTCCGGTTGCCCATTTATAACCGAAATCTAATCAAGTCTGCATATGGATGTAAGGAACAGGAATATACGACTACTAACTTTTAATAGCAACCTATAATTATTTTACTAAAATATAAACCGACATTTTTTCCTCTTTTCAAAGATGTATTAGTTTTTATTAATGTATTTGAAAAATAAGATAATTGAGATATATGGGAAATAATTTTTATTCAAGTATTTAGGTGTGTCTGTGAAAATAAATAAAATGTAGCAATGCCAATATCAACAAAGCATACTTTTGTTGGTTACTTATTTATTACTATTTACTTAGGCATTATTTAATTATTTATATATTTATTATTTATTTTCATACAGCCACCCAGAATATTTGAATAAAAAATATTTCTCATATATCTCAATTATCTTATATTTCTCGAATTTTTTCAAATGCATTCATAATAGTACATTATACAAGTTTCATAAGACATGATTTTAGCGCACGCGTCTTTGTTAGAAACGAGCGGCTTCCCGCGAGTTTTCTAACGGGACAAGTGCGCTGAAATGTCTTATGAAACGTGTATTTTATACTATTTTTTCTATTTTGGTCCTTTTGTCAAAAAAGTATTTACAAATATACGTGATTTCATTTTTAGAAGTATTTTAATTTTTATTTGATTGTTGGTGACAGTAACAGTGATTGATATTCGTAACTATGACGTTTCATTGTTATTGTTTACAATTTAAATAATATTTACTTTCAAATGACAAATGTCTAGAAATGTAGGTACTACGTACCAACCTAACAGAAATTAGGTTTGAGTTCTTTTAAGAAATACTTTATGACATCCAAATGGGTTTCATAAAGTACATATTAAAGAACAAAAATAGAAAAAAACTATTATAGACTTGGAAACATGAACGAATGGCGGTTTATATTTTAGTAAAATAATTATAGGTTGCTATTTAAAAAATAAAAGTTGATAGTAGTATCTTGTAAACCTGACTTTATAAAACATATCTATATATGCCATCAAATAGTATATTTAAAATAATTTTATATGAGCCATTTTTTTCTTTGCTTATAATAAAAAATTTAAAGGGGGCGGGGGCGTCTTCCCAGACTCAACCTGTATAAGTTGTTACTTATTTTTAAGCTCTACTTGCTTAAGTGCGACGGTGCAAACGAGCATAAGTATTACATAACTTTAAGTAAAAGCATT
This sequence comes from Harpalus rufipes, assembly GCA_951394225.1. Lineage (NCBI taxonomy): Eukaryota > Metazoa > Arthropoda > Insecta > Coleoptera > Carabidae > Harpalus > Harpalus rufipes. Next base: position 40,985,352 of record OX596283.1, read on the forward strand.
TTTATTACATAAATAAATTGTTGAATATGTACCAAAGCTTGTGTGACATACGTTAGTAATAAACTTATCACTTGTGTAAATGTCAAGGACGAGACAACTGCATCAAAACAATCGCTGAAAATGTCTGGTAAATAGAAAAATGACATAAAGTTTGTGAGAGAAAATATACAGAACATTGAAAGACAGAAGGAGTAAATTTTTGCGGAGCAAGTAAAAGATACGTCAGAGATCGTTTGAAGACATTCATGCTCCCAATAAGTTTCGACGTCTCCTCTTTTGTTCGTTTTTCTATAAACTATTTGAAACAACACTTTTTGAAATTGAAGTGAGTGCATGTCTGTGCAGAAGTGAGCTACTAGTGTGACACCGGCAATGGCAGTAAATACATGTGAATCAGTGAATCTGCGTCTCGGGACTCGACTCACCGGTTTTAAAATAATGCGTGTTGATTTATAGATGTCGTGAAATGTAGGAGGAGACAAACCGTATCGAATTTTGTTTGTGTTTCCGATTTTATGGCAAAGCCAGACGCTTTTTTACGCATTCTTTTTTGTTTAGCTAGCGATGGACACCAAATGGATACTTACGTACTTTCACATGTATCTGCTGCTGTCACTTTTGTATTTATATACCATTTTATCTTTTGAAATTTTCCGAGCTTTGTTGTTTCTTTAACAACACATATAAACTACACTTTTTGTGGTACGCGTATATCTCTTTGTGTATTACAAAATTATTTTCTTTATAGGCATTAGCACTAGGGATTTAAAACTGTTTTTGACAACAGGTTATTTTTTAAATCTCTGTTCACAGGTACATGTATATTTGCTACTACTTTGTGAAAAACACAGAATTCAGTAAAAGAAAAATCTGTTGTGGCAGGCACAATACCTCTCGCCACTGCCGTTTTTGGTTACCAACAAACGCATAGCAACTTAACATGATGACGTAATTTAAATAAAAAATAATCTCTAAATTAATATTAATTCTAAAATAGGCAAAAAATAATGTGTTGAACACGGCACTAAACAGATTTATAGCGTCGGTAGCATTCATTGACGCTAGCCTCCGCTGTAAATCTGGTATTTTAGTGCCTATTTAAACAAATAACTATTTTACAGTTTTTCCCTCTGCTATCTTCCATTTTTATAGTATACTAACAGACAAAATTTTGTTCGATTACTATTTTTGTCAGTTTTTCTTCAATTCTAATATAAAATTCCGTCTTTGTCAGAAACAGTTGAAGATCAGGACTACACGTATGTTGTTACCTTCCTTCACCTTTAGGTAAGGAAGGTATTGTCTTTGGTCAAAAAATTCAATGATGAGTTTTTACTGAATAAGCATCTTTTAGGGTCCCTATAATACGATTTTACCATTTTTACGATGATGTCTGTATGTATGTATGTGTGTGTGTCTGTGTGTGTGTGACAAAAGTTCCAGATCCCATAACTTCAATACCACGATTCCAAAAATTATAATTTTTTCGTATTCCTCAAGTTTACATTCAGAAGAACAAGTGATTAGATTTTGGTTATAATTGGTGAACTGGAAGTAGCCTCATTTGAAGATTTAACAGTTAAATTTGATTTATTGACATTTAATATTATTATAACTTAAAGAATATATTATTCTCTATACGATTTCATTACATTTTATACTCCATATTCAATAGATACAGAGTTAAAGAATTTTAAAGAAATTAAATTTTATAATTCAGCCAGCTATGCTAAACATGGAAACTGCTAATATAATCATATAATTCAAATTGACAGAAGTCAGTATGAATAAAAAGTAAATTAATGTGGCAGAGATGAGGATGTTGAATTAGATGTTGGGGAATACACGAAAAGATACAGTAATAAAATAACTCTAGTGTTACAATTTTCCAGAAAGATAGAAGAAAGACGATTACATTGGTTTGAACATGTCATGAGGAGAAATGAAGAATTATATTTGAACAAGAATGAGTAGTTTAGTAATGGGAGGTTGAAGAAGCAGAGAAAGGCCAAAGATAAGATGGAAGGACTGTATTGCGGAAGACTTGAGAGAAAAAGTACCGAATGAGAACGACACGCAAAAATATCGACTCCTATTGAATGGGAAAAGCTAAAGAGGAAGAAGATGTCAGTGTCAAGTGCAATTTGAATAGTTTGTTTATAAAATAATTTTACTGGAAATTTAGAATCTTTTCCAAGAAAAATTATGTATGGAATTTATTCATTATACACAGTATTGACGGAAGGTATTGTGCTGGCCACATCAGTTTTTTTTTTACTCATTTTGACCAGTACTATATGCCCATAGAGTTTGTACCCGAAGTTAGGAAACAACCTGTATATAACTAGTGACATTGTCTACATTATTAATTATAGTGATAATAATAATTTTAATGTAAATTTAAACAATAAACATCAACATATACGAATAAAAATATTGTAGTTAATTACAAATAGAATTTTGTAAAAGGAATAAATATTAATATTAAATTAATAACAGGAACTTCGTCGAAATTCTCTATGACATTATCAAATACGAGCAGACAGCTAAACTGTTTCAATCTAAAACGCAACTATGTGACAGTCGAATTTCATTAAAAATTTATTAAGGATATCAATTTTCCAGTTGATGTGGATGACATGAACTGGGTTTATTTTCTCAATTTATATTTGATGATTTTATTCGTTTCCTGCAGTAGCTTTACGTCATAATAAGTAATCTTATTACTCCGGGAAGTAAGTGAACTTATTAGATCTCCCCTACGTGTTCGGCTCTAGCTTTACACTACACAGTTCTCGGCAACCCCGATCAATGTTACACACATCATTGGGCATCTCGGAGTTTTCCCAAGCAATAATCTTCGAATACGCAATATTGATCATTATAGGAACAAACCATAATTGCAGTTTCTGTAAAATTGAACGCAAATTGCAATAATTGTAGAGCTCTGTGCTCTGCCAGACCGATAGTAAACATTTTATAAACCGTTTATTTTTGTCCGAGGGAACTAGATCCGTCTTAAGGAGGGAGAACTAATACAAGTATTGACTTGTCATTAAAAACAGGAAAATTCGAGGGGAACTAGGATTACTTGTAAGAAGATTGAAAGGTATTGCAACAAGGGTTACAGAAGAACTGAAAATAAGAATTTCAAACATATAGCCAATATAAATAGGAATCTAACTATTATAGTTTATTTGCCGGTATATAATGAATGCTTTGATAAACAAGAAAAGGTGTACTAACGCACCCTGTAACTATGTGAAGTAATAGTTATTTAAGTATTAAGGGCAGTAAGTGCACCTTACCGGTTGAGGATTAGTCGATACCGGTAAGAAGCACTTAATGCCCGCAATGCTTATTATATTTTTTGCACGATCGTCCCAATAATAAGAAATTAAAGTTTACAATTATTTAAAAATTATTTTGACATTTTAAAAAAAATAGTTGTCATTTTTAAGTAAGCTATGATCGTTGTTTTGTTATCGTTAAAGCTTTAAAAAATGTACATTTATTTTTATTTATGTAATTTTCACCGCCTCCAGATCGGTAGGTAGTCACATCACTTACCGGTCAGTCACATCACTTACTAATCAGTACCACATCACTTACTGATCAGTAATTTGTAAACAAAACTTACTGCCTTGGAAACCCTATCGGTAAAGTTTTAAAAAAAACCTGATCGTGCAAAAAATGTTTTTACATTTAGATAATATTTTTTACCTCTCACTGAGAGAGGCATTGAATTCATGCTAAAAATCGGATATCCAGATTTTAGTGAGTAAGCACGTTATATTGTCCCTACAATTTGATTTTAACATTTTTATGATAATGTCTGTGTGTGTGTGTGTGTGTGTGTGTGTGTGTGTGTATGCTTGTGGGTGTTTGGATATTGGACAGACGACTTCTCAGAAACTGTAAGACGAGTTGAAAAGGTTCTGGTAACAATTGGACAACCGGAAGTAGCAGATTCTTAAAAAGTTTTGCAAAATATTATTTTTTGAAAAATTTTGTTCTTACAAATATTAAAGAACATTAAATTATCTCCCTGATATATTTAAAAAAAATATTTTATTTTGGAATCATAAACTTGTTTATTCGCTCTTAAATGCGGTCGCTATTTGGCTTTTATTGCCCGAGGGCCTAAAATGTTGCCAAGCAACAGCTATTGAAACATATCAAAATTATTGTTTATGGATAAATGTCAGACATATATACACATAAAATTACGCGTGTCCCACTTAATGGGTTAGCACAAACCCGAAAATAATAACAACATCAACATAATACAACAAATCCTCACTCTTAAACATATTATAGTGACCGATTTTCGGTAGCGAAATACTGCATCCGGATCACAATACTAGTTACGAAACAATCATCCTTCGCCACACATTCCTGTCTAAGCATACTTCTTTTACCTCGGCTACACTCATAATCATATGTCAGACAAAGCAACAAATTCGATAAATCACATTTTTTGAACACCATTACTAGCAAAACTTTCCTATTCTTTCTCATATACGTCTTTTGTGGAACCAACTTGCCCTCTGCAGCTTCAAATTCATCAGATATTTCTTTACAATAATCGATATGACATTTTCATTTGACGCTAAATTAAAATTGTTTACAAAAAACAAGATGCAACACCGACAAACTTCGTAGAAACCACCGAATACAGTATTTTATTAAAGATGTCCGATTAAGGTTATCTGTATCATGAACGAATTAACAAATTGGCGTACATTTATTTCTCGTATTTGTCACAACACGAAGCGTGTGCGGTAAGGATGGATATAACACGGTTGTCTTTCAAAAATTCATATTGTCTCGACCAAGTCAGGACATTCCATTTTAAAACGATGCTCGTTGTTCACAAAACTTTCGCTGTAACGTAAGTTTATTTATTAGTTCATAGTCGTTCGAATAACGTTATTTTCTGTCAGTGTCACTGATACTGACACTGTGTCAGTATCTCATTTTTCCCATATTTGGTTTTACATTTGCTAATAAACTTACCAGTTGACTTAATTTTGAATGCTTTTATTCTAACATATATTTTTATAATAATAAAATAACAGTAGTATCTTATGCTCCCTCATAGAAATTAAGTAAACGACACTACTGAAATTGTCGAAATGGGCGGAGCTAAAATCTTAACTCATACAAATCGCAGATACGTTGATCAGACATCTTTAAAAAAATTACTGTACTTAAAATTTATGTCAGCACAACGATAACGAATATACAACAAATGTCCCTATTGAATCTTTGAATTTCGAGTGTCAAAATAAAATAAAACGTTGTATGTACCATGGGCATAATCAAGATTATAACACGCGTCAAGCTTTAAATATTCCCTCGTGCTACAATCTTTTACTTATGCCCTTAATACATAAATAATTATTATATCGGTTAAGTGTATATAATGGAGTGCTAGTGCCTGTTTTGGTGTATGGAATCGAATGCTGCGCATGGACGGGGAAACATAAAAAGAGAGTGACTGCCGTGGAAATGAAGTATTTACGTGGTGTATGTGGGTATGTCAGACGGGATCGCGTGAGGAATAATTTGGTGTATGAAGAATGTATGGTTAGGAACAATGTGATTAAGAGAGTTGGTGTGAGTCAGTTGAGATGGTTTGGGCATGAGGAGAGAATGGCGAGTGAACGGCGTGTTGTTATTGTGATCCGGATGCGGTATTTCGCTACCGAAAATCGGTCACTTTAATATGTTTAAAGAGTAAGGATTTGTTGTATGATGTTGATGTTGTTCTTATTGTTATCGGATTTGTGCGAACCCACTAAGTGGGACACGCGTGATTTTATGTATGTATGTATATATGTAGATTTTGAGATAAAAAATATAATATATAAAATAATCTGTTGTAATAAATCTCACAGCTCAAATAACGCCATGGACACCAATTGAAAAATTAAAATGTTTGTAATTGACAGATAAATGTCAGTGTCAAAAATCCATAGACATTGCTGAAGATTTTTTCTGGGAAGTACAAATAATATTTCTTATAGTATTAATATTTAAATTTTAAAAATTATAGGTATATTACAAATACCCTTCAGAAATACTGTCAATCCTGACAATGAATTGGAAAAATTGGAAGACTAGGACAAAACTTCTTCATAGAATGAATTTACAATTAGAAAAAAAATTAAATATAAAAAATAGGTTAAGTAGAATTTTCAGTGTAGAGTATATGTATACAGGAAATGTTAAATATAATACTTATGTAGAAATTGGAAGTGGTCATATAGGTACCGGCTGGCCACAACAGATTTTTTTAAATTGGATTTGAGAGTTGATAAAATAAAATAATTATTCCGTGTCCTGTATATTTTTGGAATTATTTTCAGTTTAGTACGATTTCTGCGTCTAAAGACGGCCCTGCAGAGCTCATGTACAAGCATCATAAAGCTCCTCGTGATGTTTCGATGTTGGATAATCGTACGTGAAATGTGGGCAGGCCAAGACATCCGCAGGAAAAATTAATAACTATTCGGCTTAATGGCTCCCATACAAGAAAGGGATATTAACTACTGATGCTCCGCTGTCCGCTCGGAATTTCCTACACATGCGATAAATATTTTGCTTAAGAATCACCTACGCGTTAAGGATGGGCGATTATTTTTAAATGAGTAGTTATATTTTTTGTTCGTGGGAAAATTAAATAATTGTTGGACAAAACATTATGTAGCTGTTTACTAAATTGAAATGAGGAGGTCAATATTGGAAACATAAATGGAGTCTAGTCGATAATCCTAACTGTGACTGTGGGAATGCTCCTCAAACATTACATAGCGACGGAATGTCCCTTAAGACGGTTTCCAGGCACATTACAAGAGCTACATCGCCTCGAGGACACTCCTATTCAATGGTTGAGTAACCTAGATATCATCTCATAAGTCAAAACACCAAGATATTATGTTAATTAATTCTTGTTATTATTATTTTGCATATTGTTTTATTTTATATATTTATTTTGGTTTTTTGCCAAACGATATATATATATATATATATATATATATATATATATATATATATATATATATATATATATATGTATATACAGATTGATCACGCGAGAATGAACCAGCAATTATCTCCGTTATTAAGCGAGATAGCGATTATCTTCTAATAAGAAAATTTACTATAGGCAATATAGGCAATAAGATGTCGTTTCAAACGGGTTCTATTATTTCCGATTCCGAAGTACGTGATACCAACTATATACTATATTTTTTATATATTTGAAATTTGCTTTACAATGATAGTAAACAAGTAGGACGTTGTATTATTAAAAAGTAAAATGGCGGACGTTTGAATAATCTTACAAAATAAGGCAAGAAAGTGTGGAATTTTGTTTTATTGGATTTGTTGCCTAGGTTACGTCATATAAGTGAATTTATCTCAAAAATACCATCATCTATTAACAAAAAAAAACAATAAAATCTCACACACTTGATTTTTTTTCATTCAATATGTTCATATTTCAAACGTCCGCCATTTTATTTTTTAATCATACAACGTACTACTAATTTAATACCATTGTAAAGCAAATTTTAAGTACTTTTCAAAAATACAAAAATATATAGTATATGTTCCATTTGAAATTTCAAAGTAGGTTTCACATACTCCGAAACCGGAAGTAACTGAACGCTTTTTGATACGACATCTTATTGCCCATATTGCCTATAGTAAATTCGTTTATTAGACGATAATCGCTATCTCGCTTAATAACGGAGATAATTTCTGGTTCATTCTCGCGCGATCAGCCTGTATATATAGGACGTCAGTCAGATTAAAAAAAATAAGAGTACGTTGATTTTAGTTGTGGAATTTGCTAAATGCAATTTTATTTGTATAACTTATATGAATGTTAAGGATCATTAATTTCCACATAGGTAATTTCATCTTCTATAATTGTCTCATTATGTTTTACCACAAGGAATTTAGTTTTTTCTAAATTTTTTGTACAGCTTTTTTCAAAATGCTTTTCGTTTTACCTAAATTACAAACACTCTATTTATAAATAATTCCAAACCATTAATGAATCGCTACCGAAGTAAAATGTAGGGAAAGTACTCTAGTCTATTTTTTGTCGATCAGTAGGTATAAGCAAAATGTCAGAATAAAAATAGTTAAATTCGAGGACAGTAAAGAAACAAAAAACCACTCATACGCTAAAATCGTGTAATACACATTAAGAAATAGAATTTCATGCTGAATTTATATCTTGAAACCGCGTTGTCCAGTTTTTAATCGTGTGAGAGTGATAAATGAAAAAAAGTGAAATGAGCTGATTTAAATATGTGTCTATATACCTCGCAAATAGTCACCTGAAATTCTTCCTCACCTAAAGATGACGGAAGGTAAAAAGGAAAGAAGACCGAGGAAAACATGGGAAGAAGACTAATAGAACTCAGAAATAAAAAATCTGATGTGACCAACACAATACCTCCCGCCATTTACCTATAGGGTCTCGTTGCCGCGTACCTGATGTCTGGTCGCAAATCTGGGGAATCGGATTCGATCCCGATCAACGCCAAATAATTCGAATTTTAAATGGCATAAAATTAACCCTTGTGGTAAACGCCCGCACAATACAAATATGTCATCATCATTACCGAAATGTGTGTATAAATCAGATTAGGACACCCACCAATGTATAATATGCCGTGATAATATATTTATTAGTTTCTTTATTTAAATACATACCTGCATATTTACTAATGCTAGAAATTACGTATTTTATGTTCCTTTCCATAAAACTATTGTCCTTTTTACAATTTTCCTTTTAAAACGGTACTATTATTAATTTGAAATGATTATTTTTTTGACAGTGACATTTATCTGTCAGTTACATACATTTGAGCTGAACTATGTAACCACGGAGATGTGTTTAAAATATAAGCTCCGAGATATAATTTTTATATTACTTTATAAATTTATAAATATATAGAAAAAGTATTAAAGCAAACTTGTAGAAAATGGAATAATCTTTAATTTTTCTAATAACAAATTGAGAAAAAATTACATTTAAAGGTATTTTTTGAAGAAAAACTATTTTGGGCTTCAAGTAAACTGCCATTTTCGGTTATCCGATTGCCACCAAAATTAAATGGCTTCTTTCCATATTAGAATAAGGTAGAAATACATGGTTTCAAAACTTTCTGAATGATAGTATTTGAGTATATGAGAATCCACACACACATACATACATATACACAGACATCATCGTGAAAATGTTAAAAATGGATTCTAGGGACCTTAAAACGTGGTCATTTAACAAAATCTCGATATGCGATTTTTAGCACGATCCCTATACCTCCCTCACCAAGGGTAGCTGGAGGTAAAAAGGAAAAAAGGTAAAAAAATGATAGCATTGAAAAAGATGGAAAAGAACAGAAAAAAAAATAAAAGATTTGAATTAAAAATTAACCTTGAAAAAAGAAAATTCCAAACCTGACCTATCAGGGATATGGAGATGATGAAGTAGAGGAAGAAGAATTTAAATGCTTCGATAATTAACTATGCTGTATGCAACTGTCCTTCCGTCTCGTATGTAGAGGTTAGGAAACCAGTGACCGGTGGTCAAGGTCACCACAGCGTTATTTGATCACATATAAATATTGGCAACCGCTTGTTCGTCCCACCGCGGTCACCGACAACTTATTACTCCGTAATAAGTCACGTCCGCCTAATAGAATTATGCGGTTAGCGATCTCTCCATCATGACTCGCTCGAGCTGTGAACCTGCGGTCTGAAGGGAGGTATTCACCCTAAGATTCCTACGTTTTGCGTTTCTTTTCCCAACAAAAACTAGAACAATGATACGCGATAGGATACGAGTAGGTGACCGATGTGTGATTTGTGAGCGGTTTACTACATCTTCATGAAGTTTTTAAGAAAGACATTAAAATCGTTGGGGTTTCGCAAGAGAGATTGATAATGTTTTTTGATAGTTAGCAAGTAATTGATATGAAATTTTATTGGTGTGGTATGATAATGAACTGGTAATGCCAAAGCAAAACCATTGAACTGGTATGCGTATCTTGTTAAATATATGGGGATATTATGGTCGAACAAATGAGATACTGCAGTGGTCTACTTTTGTTTTAATCTGGTTTACTCGTACGGTCTTGGGTTCTTGTATTAAATTTAATGGGCAACCAGTAAAGTAGTTCAGGATTATATTATATTATACAAGGAAATTCAGAACTAGTATAACAAAGTTTAACATATTATTGCTGAGGTCATTTTGAGCAAAAATTGTTATATGAAGATATGTTCGGCAACTTATCGTTAGAGTTACAGCCATTTAAAAGTGCATCTCATCATGCACATATTTATTAATAAATCATGTAAATTTTGAAACATTGTATATAGGTATCATTTATTTAAATGCATATTATACTGTCTTTTGTTTCTACACATCAACTAGAAGCGTCTCAGATGGGGAAGTTGTGAACGTTTTTTTATCGTTGTTATTTTACTTTTTAACATTTTTTTACCTTCCGTCACCTTTAGGTAAGGAAGGTATTGTCTTTGGTTCTAATGAATAAGTATGTTTTGGGGTCCCTAGAATACGAATTTACTATTTTTACGATGATGTCTGTATGTGCGTATGTGTGTGTGCGTCTGTGTCTGCCTGTGTGTGTGTGTGTGTGTGTGTGTGTGTGTGTGTGTGTGTGTGTGTGTGTGCATAACTCCAATACCACGATTCCAAAAATTATATTTTTTCGTATTCCTCGAATTTAGATCCATAAACCAAAGATAAGGTGGAAGGACTGTATTGTGTAAGACTTGAGAGAAAAGGAACAGAATGAGAACAACACGCAAAACAAATATGAGTGGAAGAGGGAAATAAAAACAGCAACTCCTAACGAATGGGAAAAGCTAAAGAAGATGTTAGTGTCAAGTGCAATTTGTATAGTTTGTTTATGAAATAATTTTACTGGAAGTATAGGATCTTTTGCATGGAATTTGTACATAATACACAAGATAGATGGAAGGAAATGTGCTGGTCACATCAGATTTTTTATTTTTATTAATAAAATATTACATAAACTACAAAAATACACAAAAAGGTACTGTTTCGTAAATTTGATAAACGCAGTAGTTCTTGAGATATTTTAATAATTAGATATAATCAAGTATCCAAAAAAAAATTGGGTAACAATTAAGAAACAATCAAATATACAATATCTATAAATATACACCATAATATCTGCATAGTCACCTGCATTAACATTTTCAATTTTTTTTAATTAACAGAAAAATTTACCAATAATGAAAATAAGGTAATTAACAATAGTTATAAACACGTTATGGTTTTTAAATTTTGTTCTATTTGCTATGGTTGTTTTTTAACTGTTAACTAAACTGGTTAATTTATTTTTTCTAAAAATTCGAATATCTCAAAAATCACTTATAAGTAAAAATGAAAAAAAATGTTAATAGGGAAAACAATAACGATATAAAATTTTCATGGCTTCCCCATACGAGACGCCTTTAGGTGCGATACAGAAATCTAAATAACTAGTACTTTTTTTAAAGGGTTGTAATTCTGTAACGAAAAGTTTCCGGACGCAAAACGACCTAGGAGTAGGCTGCTATAGTTTGTTACACTAGTCCAAAATCTCTCTATATAATAAATGTTACCACACATTGTGGGGAAAGATATTGAAGGTACAGGTTGTGTACTAAAATGTCGGGATTAAAAGAATAAATGCTGTATGACAGATTTTGAGTATTTGTTAACACTTGGAATTCATAAAGACCAGTAAAATTTAAAAATCTAATTTGGAAAAAGAAATGGTAAAGTTAAAGTGCTTGAATAATCCAAACGATCAAATGTGAAATAAATTACAAAAAAAAAGAACTCTGGGTGATTTTCAATGGCTTTGCATGTAGAGAGCAACTGAGATATTGCAATAAATCCACATTGTTCGTTTTTCCTTTGATCAGTTTCGAATTTTTGTGTTTCTGTTGCTCTGTGGAATCTGCGATTTAACTTTTAAATGGACTGGGAATGATGAATTTGAAATTTATAAGGCTTAAATGAATTTTAAAATTGATTTCATTTGACTTTCATTATCGATAAAATCAAACATGAGGCTGTATATTTCATTTTTATCCACCCAATAGTTTCCAATTTTATCACGACGAGAAATACAAGACGTTGATTTCATTATGTAAATAACAAAATCCAAATATAGTATCACTAAATTGAGAAAAGTAACTGTACGTTCCAGAAAAATGCCTGGAATGCACTGATCAGGATTATTGTAAAAGCTTTTTTTCAAAACGTGTTATATACAGTAAAAATTTTGGGAGATGTCCGATCGTCTACGAATTATATGAATTATGACAAATTTAGTAGTGTCGTTTTTATGAGGGTACATAAGATACTACTGTTATTTTATTAATATAAAAATATATATTATACTAAAAGCATTCAAAATTCAAAAATAAGTCAACTGGTAAGTTTATTAGCAAATGTAAAACCAAATATGTGAAAAATAAGATACTGACACAATGTCAGTGTCAGTGATTCTAACACAAAATAACGTTATTCGTACGGCTATGAATTAAGGTAATGTATCTGAATTAATAAATAAACTTACGTTACAGCGAAAGTATTATCAACAACGAGCATCGTTTTAAAGTGGAATGCCCTAGCTTAGTCGAAACAATATGATTTTTTGAAAGACAAGCGTGTTATATCTATCCTTATCGCACATGCTTATATCCTTTGCAAAAGAAAGAGATAAATGTATGCCAATTAGTTAATTCGTTCATGATACAGTTGACCTTGATCGCACATCTTTCAAAAATTTTACTGTACGTAAGACTATTTTAGAAAATATGAGTATATTTTGACATACTTACACCAGTACTCGCAAAGCATATACAGAATATTTTTTGTCGAAATTTGCATAAACTTATGAAATGAATTGATTTATTGTTATAGTATAGTCAGAACATTTTAATTTCAAATTTCAAGTCACATGGACATATAAACATAAGCTTAAAACAAATTTATTTGTATTGGTTTGAGGTTTTAAAGTTGAAGTCCAATTATAATTATGTGCACAAACAACAATTTAGGCCCAAAATTTGTAAACATTTTCTTAATTCTTGTATTAAGAACGATTAAAAATTGACAATTTGTAGAACAGTAAAGCTAACTTGTAGTCATAAAAATAATATTTTTTATCGGCCTACTCTACGTATATTTTCTGTTTTATTATTATAGTTCATTTCACATACGAAAATAGCGCTGGTTTAGATAGGGATATGAATTCTGCCATTTGATTGGTCAGAATACACACCTAGTTTAAAAATCTGATGTGGCCAGCACATAACCTCTCGCCGTATATTTTACCTGGCTGTATGCATAAAGCAAAGATTATTTTTATAAATACAAATAATATATTCATATAAATCTATGACGTATAAACTTCTTTATTATTCAATAATAGCATGTCTCAACATGAAGATATTTTACCATAAATTATGTTACAATAAATTACAAAGTAGAGTTTACCATATATAAATATTAGGCTGGTAACAGCAATTTTCAATTCGAACAACTTTGTTTACTTTCTCTTCATATTCTTCTAGTAAAAACATTAATTTTGGGCGGTCTAAAATGTATATATCTGGATTGTGCATCTATTCTTATATATCTTCTTTTACATTTTATTTTTTCATACTTGTTACATCTAAATAACCTTAATTCCCTTTAATAAAGTGACGGATAGATTGCACTCCGATTTTGTCAATATTTACAACTTACTTGAGAAGAATTTGATAGCTTTTTCGCAATTCAAAGTTACTCTAGTCTACAGTACTGGTGTACATTGTCCCATAATGTTTGAAACAAATTTAAGTCCTTCAACCTAGACTTGTCATCTCCATAATAGTCACAGATCAAGAACTAAGGGATTCTCCAAGTACATTTTTAATTCATTACTCATTATTTCTGACACTGACATTTATCTGTCAGTTACAAATAATTTAAATTATCAACTATTTTTCATGGCATTCTTTCGGCTGTCAAATTTATTACAACAGATTATTTTATATATTATACTTCTTTTATCTCTAAATCTATGGAATATATAATAAAATATTTAAATGTATCAGATAGAGAATTTAATTTTCTTTAATATTACCACGAAAATTTTTCAAAAAATAATATTTAGAAGATTTTTTTTCAAGAATCTTCTACTTCCGGTTGTCCAATTATTACCAAAACCTTTTCAGATCTTCCCATGAATGTCCGATTGGGAAATACGTTGTTAAACAAATTTTAAGTCTTATAGTTTTTGAGTAACCGTCCTTCCAACATCCCACACACACACATACACACACACACACACACATCCACACACACACACACAGACATCATTGTAAAAATGTTAAAATCGGATTGTAGAGACCTTAAAACGTGCTTATTCAATAAAATCTGGATATGCGATTTTTAGCATGAATGCAATACCTCTCTTAGCGAGAGGTAAAAAACGAAAAAAATATCACCTGTCAGTTGTCCGTTATCAAATAAAACTACACAATTAAGTAATGTTTAACCATGTTTAGTTGTAATTTTTAATATTCAGATTTTGTACATTTTTACAGATAATAGTATTTTATACAGGGTGTTTATTAAACATAGGGCAAAAATTTAAGGGATTATTCCCTGGACCATTCTAAGATGATTTTGTCCTTTGATGATTTTTGAAAAGCCGCTTTGTTTCGAAGATACAGGGCGAAAAAAATTTTCGACAATAACAACATTTAATACCAAAAATTACATGTAAAGTTTCTTAATCTACAAGTACTGTAGAAAATGACTACCTCCAGCTACGATGCAAGAATCCAATCTTCTGCTCATTGATTGCCGAACTCTTTCAAAAACACCAGGGTCGTTTCTTATGGAGTTACAGCCAGCAATTATCCTATGTCTTAAATCTTCCAAATTTGCCAATGTAGTAGCATATACTAATGAACTTAGATGACCCCATAGGAAAGAATCCAGGGGGTTTAAGTCCCGGGATCGAGCAGGCCATAAGTGAGGTCCACCTCGACCAATCCAGTGATCTCCGTATGTTATTGTTAAAAAATCACGAGCAACCACACTAAAATGCGCTGGTGCACCATCGTGCATAAACCACATTGCATTTCTTGTTGCCAATGGTACATCCTCCAGAAACTGAGGTAGAGTATGTTCAAAAAGGTTGCGATACACGTCGCCGGTAAGTCCATAAATGAAATGCATGTCAGTCATCTCGGCGTTCGTATATCTATTCATGATAAGAGGACTTCACTAACAAAAGTTTAAGTATTGTAGACAGAAAATACACCTCAAACAGCCAAACGTCTCAACAAATTTGACACATAACTTGCCTGCTGTTACTAGATTAATAATATGAAAAATATTAAAATTGGTTTTGTCGAATTTTTTTTTTTCGCCCTGTATCTTCGAAACAAAGCGGCTTTTAAAAAAATCATCAAAGGACAAAATCATCTTAGAATGGTCCAGGGAATAATCCCTTCAATTTTTGCCCTATGTTTAATAAACATCCTGTATATCTAGGACTAAAAGTGAATCTTTAAGGTATGAGCAAGTTGTTTACGGCTGAGGCGGGCAGCCGAGGTTGTAATTACTTGTGAGTACCTTAAAGACACTTTTCTTCTAAGGTACATACCTAATTTTGTCATACTGGTTTTTAGTTATTAAATTATTAAAAGAAATATGCAGAAATTTTTAGCAGTATGAGTTTTGTATAAGTAGGCAATTGTTTGAAAATCTTAGTAAAATTTTGACACATTGACAGATTGAAATTGAATTTTTCTGGTTTCATTAACATTATTATTCGCTATAATTAATAAAAAAATACATTCCTCGAGATATTTTGGATGAAGCTGTTGAGATGAACAATTTAATGTCACATAAATAAAGGATTCAGTATGACGGTAAAAATTTAAAGTCCTAGAACTAGGATTTTAATGTTTCACTTTTTCTTTCATAAATCATTCAAAAATCGTTGCTTTAGAAACCAATATGACATAAATATAATTATTATTGGCAAAGTTTGGTTTCACGAATTTAAATTATTTATTTAATGCATAAAAAGGATCGGCTCTCAAGTGCCATCTATTATTTTCTTATATAAAACGAAGTATCATTAATTTTATTGCATTAATTAACAAATTATTATATTTCACAATTTAGCAAGATTTATTCATGTAAAATAATAAAAAAGCCGATTATGAATATAGAACATATTTAGAAAACAAGCGTTTGTAATAATTCTCGAAAATTTGCTGATACAAAAATTATTTTCATACGTAATGTAACAAATGATATGATTAACATCGATGATATTCCCGAGTAAAATATGCTGCTTCGGTTTCATTAGCAATATCTTCGATTATTAATCATATTACGAGCTTATGAGAGAATATAATGAATTTTTGTAATATGTGCGCTGCTAACCTAACTATTGGTATGCATATTCATATTGTATTCAAAAATGGAACTTACGAGTTTTATTTAATATATCAGAGATAAGTTATTGTTATTACTCCTTTTAATATTCAACAATAATTGTCAATGTTGTAAATAAAGAAAACAAATCCCTTAGTAACAAATGTAAATAAGGTGATAATTTCTTTGTTTCTTATCATCGCTGTGATAGACATGAAACTAGAAAGATTCAGAGGTTGACTGGCGGAAAATATGTCACGAGACTAATGAATTATATTCTTGTAAATATACTAATTAAAATATTAATATTTAAAAACATTTCCTTGGTATTTCATAGTTTCGAGATCCAAATCCCCGTATTGTGTAGTATAAAAATAGACTTATAAGTGATGTTACATGATTCGTTTACGTAAAACTCTTAACCTAGTTGAAGTCTGACGTAACTTAATTTTTTACTTACTCAAAAGTAATTTGAAAAAGTTGAGTGTTGTTTTTTTTGCAAGCTTATTAATTAAACACGGTGCTACCACACGCACATGGATTTTTACAGAGTGCACGCTAACAGCATTTTATTCACTTTTTTGATTGCTTTTTAAGTAGGATCCACAAAAGATTACAAGCAAATACGGCAAATGATTTTTTTTCATAATAGGACATGAAATTACTTTATAAAAGCTAAAATACATACTGAATTTAGTTTATTTTGTTATCTTTAATACAGTTATAAAGGTATATACAACAGCAAAAATTTAATATTACAATAGAAAAATTGTAAAACCTGTCTAACCCATTATGGGATGTTGATGCCAAACCGCAACATTATATAAACTATTTTTTTGTTTGTGCAATTAATTTTTATAGAAATTTGTTCATATCAGTTTTATACAGAATTTATATTTTTTTATTAAAAAATTATTTCTATTATAAATTTTACAAATTTATGAAATTGGCTAATTTCACAGAATCTGGGCAAGCTTGAATAATAAGCTGTATCTTAAAATGGTTCTTTTTACCTTCCGTCACCTATAGGTAAGGAAGGTATTGTCTTTGGTCAAAAAAATCGGTGGTGAGTTTCCATTGAATAAGCACGTTTTAGGGTCTTTACAATACGATTTTACTATTTTTACGATGATGTCTGTATGTGTGTGTGTGTGTTCGTATGTGCGTGTGTGTGTGTGTATGTGTGTGTGTGTGTATGTGACCGTTTTTTCCTGCACGATATCTCCAATACTAGAATTCCAAAAATTACAATTCTTGCGTATTCCTCTTCCTTACAACCATATGCAGACTTGATTAGATTTTGGTTATAATTGGTCAACCGGAAGTACCCTCATTTGAAGATTTTAACAGTTTTTCTTGAAAAACTCAGTTAAATGTTATTATAACTTAAAGAATATATTATTGTCTATACGATTTGATTGCATTTTATATTTCATATTTAACAGATATAGGATTAAAGAATAATAAAGATAAAAAAATTCATATAAATTTCATAATTCAGCCAGCTATGCTAACTTAACCATGGAAACTGCTAATTCAAATTGACAGATGTCAGTATCAATAAAATGTAAATCAATGACAGAATAAGGGAAGTAACTCTAGTGTTAGAAGTTTCTGGATATAAGAAAGACGATTACATTGGTTTGAACATGTCATGAGAAGCGATGAATATATTAATAGAAGGTGGAAGAAACATAGGAAGACCAAATATAAGATGAAAAGATTGTATTGCCGAAGACTTGAGAGAAAAGGAACTGAATGAGAAAGACACGCAAAACAAAAATGAGTGGAAGAAGAAAATAAAAAATAGCGACCCCCTAACGAATGGAAAAAACTAAAGAAGAAGAAGTAGATGTCAGTGTCAAGTGCAATTTGTATAGTTTGTTTATGAAATAACTTTACTGGAAATATAGCATCTTTTGCAAAAAAAAAATATGTATAGGGCGCGTGCCTTTGGCAAGCAGATATGGGAACCCGTATCAAAATGACAGCAATTAATTATGTCCATAACTGACAAGTGTCATAATTTTTCATTCAAAATTTCATGATTTTCTTATTTCATGTGGTTTGTTTGTTATCAGGAGAATGGAATTCAGTTGCCGAGAAAGGGAATCATAAAATACCAAAAAATTAGAATCTTTTAGAAGAAAATTTATGTATGGAATTTGTACATAATACACAGGATTGACGGAAGGTATTGTGCTGGCCACAACAGATTTTTTTATAAAACATTTATAGAATAAGTACAGTTTTTATCTACGTACTAAACAAAATATGTAAAGTAAAAAATTTGAAAGATGTCCGATCAAGGTCATCTGAACCATGAACGAATTAACAAATTGGCATACATTTATCCCCCTCCTTTACAAAGGCTTTAAGCGTGTGCGATAAGGATAGATATAACCCGCTTTTAAAATTCATATTGTTTCGACTAAGTTAGGACATTCCATTTTAAAACGATGCTTGTTGTTGATAATACTTTCGCTGTAACGTAAGTTTATATATTAATTCAGATACGTTACCATGATTCATAGCCGTACGAATAACGTTATTTTCTGTTAGTGTCACTGACACTGACATTTTGTCAGTATCTTAATTTTCACATATTTGGTTTTACATTTGCTAATATATGTACCAGTTGATTTATTTTTGAATTTTGAATGCTGTTATTGTAACATATATTTTTATAATAATAAAATAACAATAGTATCATATGTACCCTCACAAAAACTGAGCAAACGACACTATTGAATTTGTCAGAATGGGCGGAGCAAAAATCTGAATTCAAACAATTCGTAGATGACCTTGATCGGACAATTTTTTTACTGTATATGTATTTAAATAATAGTTACATTTGTTGAAACTTAATGTTGCGTTTTCGCGTCAACAGCGGAATCTTGTTACTTAGTGTAAGTAAAATAATAAGATATTACGTATCGTGCGTTTATTTGCAAATAGATACAAAAATAACTACATATCTTTAAATACAATTATAAAATATTAAAATGTAATTACTACATGTTAGAAAAACTTTCAAAACAGACATAATGTAAGGGAATATCACATTTTTGATACATATATTTTGTCTGGCTTTTACAGTTTCTACACATTTTCCTAGATTTCTTGGGATGGTGAATTATAATGTGGCCAACAAAGTCTGTTTCTAAATTGGTCATTTTTTTCAGTGCATTGGAATCTGATCCAATTTACAAAGGACGAGGTACGACAACAAAATTCGAACTTGTAGACGAAATGAGAACAAACTCTTCTGGCTACGTTATAATTCGCTACCCCGAAAAATCAAGGAGAAGGTGCAGAAAATGTCAAAGGCAGACAGAATGTGATGTTGTAATACATTTTGTCTGTTTTTAAAGTTTCCATAACATGTAATAAATATATTTCAATGTTTTTACCTTCCGTCACCACTAAGTAAGGAAGGTATTGTCTGGTCAAAAAATTTGGTGGTGAGTTTTCAATGAATAAGCATGTTTTAGGGTCTCTACAATACGATTTTACTATTTTTACGATGATGTCTGTATGTATGTGTGCGCGTGTGTGTGTGTATGTGTGTGTGTGTGTGTGTGTGTGTGTGTGTGTGTGTGTGTGTGCATGTGTGTGTGACCGCGGTTTCGGCCGCGATATCTCCAATACTAGAATTCCAAAAATTACAATTCTTACGTATTCCTCTTCCTTACATCTATATGCAGACTTGATTAGATTTTGGTTATAATTGGTCAACCGAAAGTACCCTCATTTGAAGATTTTAACAGTTTTCATGAAAAAACACTGTTAAATATTATTTACACATTTAATGTTATTGTAAATATTATATATTATTGTATTATCTATACGATTTAATTGCATTTTATTCTTCATATTCAGTGGATATAGATTTAAAGAAATTAAATTTCATAAATCAGCGACCTATGCATGGAAACAGCTACTATATTAAGAAAATTCTAATTGACAGATGTCAGTGTCAATTAAAAGAAAATTAATGTGACAGAGATGAGGATGTTTAGATGGATTTTGAGGAAGTCACTGAAAGATAAGGTAAGCAATGACAGAATAAGGGAAATAACTCGAGTATTAAAAGTTTCTAAAAAACAAGAGAGACGATTACATTGGTTTAAACATGTCATGAGGAGAGATGAAAAATATGTTTAAAGAAGAGTAAATAGCTTAGTAGAAGGTGGAAGAAACAGAGGAAGATCAAAGGTAAGATGGAAGGACTGTATTGCGGAGTGCGGAAGACTTCAGAGAAAAGCAACCGAATGAGGACGACCCGCAAAACAGAAATGAATGGAAGAAGAAAATAAAAAATAGCGACCCCTAACGAATGAGAAAAGCTAAAGAAGAAGAAGAAGAAGAAGATGTCCGTATCAAGTGCCATTTGCATATTTTGTTTATGAAATAATTTTACTGGAAATTTAGAATCTTTTGCAAGAAACTTTATGTATGGAATTTGTAAATAATACACAGGATTGACGGAAGGTATTGTGATGGCCACATCAGATTTTTTATAATTTGAATTAAAAGTATTCAACTATTTTTGTATCCTATTTCTAAAGAAAGGCATGATTCGTAAAAACTTGATTTTACTTATATTAATATTGACTAAGATTAATATAAAATAACTGTCAGTTTATGGCTTGGCGCCTAATGGGTTAAAATAAATACAATTTAGTTACTATAAGTACCTACTATAAGTACAGTTATAGCAACTAGATCTGTAAAATATTTTAAACCGTAACAAACATGCAAATATGTTACACATATGTTAATCTGTAGTTAAACATATTTAATTTATTATGTTTACCTATAAATGTTGGAATAAGTATTTCAAAATTAGATCACATTAAAGAAGCAATATATTAGGAAGTAAATGTATGTTATGCCATATACAACAAACATAAATATTCATAGGTATAACATTATCATAATAAGTTTTATTAGTAGAAATGAAATTATTCCTACATTGATAATGAATATACGTTACATAGTTATTATACTTAAGCCAAACTCACCTAAATTTGAACATCAAAATATATATTTTTCACCTAAATGTTGTAAATGTGTATCAAACGTTTACTATTTCACAAACACAAAACAATCACAAGAAAGTCAATGTTCTGCTTTTTTTGCAAGCACAACACGACAGGTTTATCTTCGACGACGGTGGTTCACTGACTACCTAGAAATTTAATTTATCTGCTAAATATATTACAAGAATAAATTGTTTTACTATAAGAGTAATTCATCAGTGTGTTCTTTTTGATAACTTGGTTATTTTAAATATTATGAAAATATTTTTCAGATTGCTTTATATAAAAATATCTATAAATCTGCGATATAGGTTTTTCTATAGTTGTTCCATGTTTACGCAATGGTATGTAACTTTATATTTTCAAATGGTACAAGATATATATTTATTCAAATTTGAAAAGTACATGAAATCTACTATCCCATAGCATAAAAACAATTCTGTTATATTATTAAAAAAATACATTGACGAATGATTTAAATATTACATTTTAATTAAAACATTCGCCATTGTATTTTTTTAATAATATAACATGATTGTTTTTATACTATTGGATTTTCATGTACTTTTCAAATTTGTATAATTACAGAGTGAGTCTGGGACGAAGCCCCCCTCCCTTTAACTTTTTTATTATAAATAATAAAAAAATGGGTCATATAAAAGTTTTATTATTTTAAAAATACTATTTGATGGTAAATATAGATATTTTTATAAAGTTAGGTTTGCAAGATACCACTATCTTTTATGTCTTAAATAACAAGCTATAATTATTTTTTATTTTACTAAAACATAAATTTCCATTTTTGCATGCATTTGAAAAAAATCGAGAAAAATAAGGTAATAGAGATATATGAAAAATAATAAAAAAATAGATAAATAAGTAGATAATAAGCAATAATACATAATGAACAAACAAATGCATACTTTGTTGATATTAGCATTCTTACACTTTGTTTATTTTCACATAGCCACCTATAATATTTAAATAAAAATTATTTCCCATATATCTCAATTATCTTATTTTTCTCGAATTTTGTCAAATACAATAATAAAAACTAATACATTGTTCAAAAGAGATAAAAATGGCGGTTTATACTTTAGTAAAACAATTATAGGGTGCTATTTAAAAAATTAAAGTTGATAGTCGTATCTTGTAAACCTGAGTTTATAAAAAAATATATACATCTGCCATAAAATAGTATATTTAAAATAATAAAGCTTTTATATGAGCCATTTTCTCTATTACATATAATAATGTTAAGGAAGGGGGGGGGGGGGCGTTTTCCCACTCACCCTGTATGTAGGATGCTGCATATAAATTTATATACCATTGCGTAAAAATATAACACACCATAGAAAAATCTATATTTCAGATTTATAGACATTTTAATATAAAACAAACTTTGAAATTTTCCATAATATTTAAAATAATTGAGTTATTCAAAAAGAACAAACGATGAATCACCATATATAGTTAATTTTAATCATTTTTGCCTCATGTTTTGTAATTATTTTCAATTAATAATAAAATAAATAAAAATTAAAAACATTATGGAGATGATGAGCAGTGTTTTATTTTAACTCAGTCCATGGTTTACAGTTTATTTTAGTGAAAAATAATTCAAATAAAAATTCCGTACAATTAATTTTTCTATAAAACACTGCTAGTCATCTCCTCACCAGTCATATCCTGATCACCATTCATGCTACCATCCAATATGATTGTGTTCTCATATGTGGTATATAAAATTCGTCTTATTTTAATAATTACATTCATATTTAGATTTTCATTGCGGAGATAGCCTTTGCGGGGGTCACTCTAAAATAATTCTTGCGAATAAGAAAATCAGAAAGACCGTAAAAAACAAAATTCTAACTATAATTTTAAACAATAAAATATTAAATTAACCAGAAAACATTTCCTAGAATATTTTCATTTGGAGAAGATATTGACGTGCAATAGTGCAACTCATGATTATTTTGATAGCATTCCAAAAGAAGAGTAGTTAGAAGCTTTTAAGAATTGGAAGGAAAAATAATGAACAGTATTATTAAGTGAACTACTTTGAACATATTTAAAATAAAATTTCAAAAAATACCAATCATGTGTTTTATTCTTGGGTGGCCTAATAGAAGGAAATTAATTAGATAATTATAATAAAATCCAAAATTCAACAAAAAAAATCTGATGTGGCCAGCACAATACCTTCCGTCAATCCTGTGTATTATGTACAAATTCCATACATAAATTTTCTTGCCAAAAGATTATAAATTTCCAGTAATATTATTTCATGCAAATGGCACTTGACACTGACATTTTCTTCTTTTTTAACTTTTCCCATTCGTTAGGGGTTGCTATTTTTTCCATTCATGTCTATTTTGCGGGTTATCCTCACATCAAAATTTTTCATTCAAAATTTCTTTTTTTGGTATTTTATGATTCCTTTTCTCGGCAACTGAATTCCACATCCCTGATAAAAAATAAGAAAATCATAAACTTTGAATGAAAAATTATGGCATTTGTAAGTTATGGACGTAATTAATAGCTGGTATATTTGGTCTTCCTATGTTTCTTCCACCTTCTGTTATAAGCTATTCATTCTTCCAATATACTCATCTCGCCTCATGACATGTTCAAACCAATGTAATAGTCTCTCTTATATCTTTCTAGAAACGCCCAACACTAGAGTTATTTCCCTTATTCTTTCATCATTTACTTTTTATTGATATTGACATCTGTCAATTTGAACTACCTGAATATATTAGCAGTTTCCATGGTTAAGTTAGCACAGCTGGCTGATATATGAAATATTATAATTATTACAATATGAAATATAAAATGCAATCAAATCGTATAGAGAATAATATATTTTTTAAGTTGTAATAAAATTTATCTGAGTTTTTCAAGAAAAACTGTTAAAATCTTCAAATGAGGATACTTCCGGTTGACCAATTATAATCAAAATCTAATCAAGTCTGCAAATGGTTGTAAGGAAGAGGAATACGCAAGAATTGTAATTTTTGGATTTCTAGTATTGGAGATATCGTTGACGAAATCGCGGTCACATACACACACATACACACACACGCACACACTAACACACACACACACACACACACATACATACAGACATCATCGTAAAAATAGTAAAATCGTATTGTAAAGACCCTAAAACGGGCTTATTCAATGAAAACTCACCACCGAAATTTTTGACCAAAGACAATACCTTCCTTACCTATAGGTGACGGAAGGTAAAAAACTTATTTTACTAATATTATTTCGTTTAGTGTCGATAAATTCTTTTTGAGAAATATGAAACTTATTCTGTTCTCCACTGCTCTTCGTGTATGATCTCGATTTCGTGAGATTCCTAGCCTAGGTAAGTATCTGTAAGTGGAGTTTGATAACTAGAGCAATATATGCTATGTGGTTAGTAGGAATAGTAGGTAAACGCATCTATCTGATTTCTACAAATGGAAGTAACTCGTAACTCCTTTACAAATATAGGGTTATGTGATTCGTGCATTTCGTGCAAGCTTCACAGACTTAATTTGCAAAATTACTCACGGAGAAGAAAACACTGAAGAGATGAATCAAGGATTCTACTATGGATTCATCACTCACTGTATATTTTAGGATATTAGCTTAATGGAAATTAAGACACGAGCAATAATAATATTCTTATACCAAGGACTAACATTTTATTACAAGTAATAAAATAATTTAAAAACGATATTCGACTGTATTTGGGATGGAGATGGAAACAGGTAGTAACTGTGTTTCGGACTTGCAGTCAATAATAAAATTTATTCACGCCAACGTTTCGACTTTCTAGCCCTGATTAAAAAATAAGTAAATGATGAAAGAATAAGGGAAATAACTCTAGTGTTGGGCGTTTCTAGAAAGATATAAGAGAGACGATTACATTGGTTTGAACATGTCATGAGGAGAGATGAGTATATTGGAAGAATGAACAGCTTATAACAGAAGGTGGAAGAAACATAGGAAGACCAAATATACCAGCTATTAATTACGTCCATAACTTACTACCTGTTTTCATCTCCAATAATAATAATGATTCCAATAATGAATAGTAACTATTAAATCCAAATCAGTTTTATTATTATTTTGTTGATTGTTGTCTTTATACTATGTTACATTTGAGAAATTTTTGGCAAAAACAACCTTATTCCATTTTTACCTCTCGCTTCCCTTGATAAGGGATCGTGCTAAAAATCGCATGTCGAGATTTTGGTAAATGACCACGTCTTAAGGTCCCTAGAATCTAATTTTAACATTTGCACGATGATTTGTGTGTATATGTGTGTGTGTGCGTGTTTGTATACTGTTTACGCTCGAACTCAAATACTATCGTTCAGAAAATTTTGAAACCTTATTCAAATATGGAACGAACCCATTAGATTTTGGTGTAAATCAGATAACCGTAAATGACACTTTACTTGAAGCTCAAAATATTTTTTCTTCAAAAAATACCTTTAAATTTTTTCGAGATGTTATTATAAAAATTAAATTTGTTGAGTCAGGTAGGATCAACTGGAATATCTCGGAAATAAATGATTAAGGCCTTGGTGATCCAGAAATAATTTATTATTCACAACAGTAGACGTTTCGGACATTAGTGGTCCATCCTCAGCATTTACAATTTTGTAATGTAAATATAATGCATGTAGAAATGTAAAAAAACATCTTATCAAAAAAAATTCTAGAAACTTCTAACACTAAAGTTATTTCCGTTATTCTTTCATTCCTTACCGTGTCTTCCCCAACATCTATCTCGACATCCTCATATTCTGCCACATTCATTTACTTTTCATTGATACTGACATCTGTCAATTTGAATTATCTGAATATATTAGCAGTTTTCATAGTTAGCATAGCTGGCTGATTTATGAAATTTAATATCTTTATAATTCTGTAACTCTATATCTTTTGAATATGAAGTATAAAATGTAATCAAATCGTATAGAAATAATATATTGTTTAAGTTATAATAACGTTAAATGTCAATAAATGATATTTAACTGACCAATCACAACCAAAATCTAAACACCGTTTCTTCTGGATGTAAACTTGAGAAATACGAAAAAATTGTAATTTTTGGAATCGTGCGATACGAAACTTTCGTCTCACACGCACAGTACATATATACAGACATAATCGTAAAAATGGTAAAATCGTATTATATAGACCCTAAAACGTGCTTATTCACTAAAAACTCATCATTGAATTTTTTGACCGAAGACAATACCTTTCTTACCTAAAGGTAATGGAAGGTAAAAATGTTTCAATTTGTTATTAACATTTGTAGGAAGACATATATGCCATTAAATTTGAAAATTAACTCGATTGACAAAAGGACGCAATTCCTGTCCGAAGTATAAAATTTTCTACCAATGTGATCACTATAATTCTAGTCCGCAGATAGGTTTATCAAATTATAACGCTTTGTAATTTGTTCCGCTATATTTAGATATGTATTAATCAAAACCAATCCACTTTCGATAAATGTGTACTGTGAAAAACATTTCAGTTTCAATGTTCAGTATTTGAAAACTTTTTTTAGCTAAATACAAAATTTGTAATTTCCAGTTTAACCAAAAATAGTACCTAACTAAAATTTTACATCTGCAACCCTCGTAGGTTCCACTGTTATCTTTGTTTTCCTTCAGTATTTTAAACAATTACCTACAATTTAAATATATGTAGGTCCTTATGTGATACGTCATAGAAATGTATCTTTCGAAAATAAGATGGTGAAGTCTTTTCATAATTGATAATCTCTCTTTTCATTCATTAACTTCTAAAATCGTTATTGTTCCTTTCCTCGCATTCAGCTACCCTTATCCCCTCTGTAAACAGTGGGCACTCGACGCCAGGCGTCGAGCAGGAGTAGCCCGGCAGCGACGCTCACTCCGCTCACCACTCCAGATCTCGAGAGCAGTTGAGCTAAGGAGATCGTGCGATAAACAAAGGCCTGAAGTTGATATCTCAAGGCTCAAGATGGGCGCAAGTTTGCAAACAGTATACATGCCAGGTGGGAAATTAATATTGTAAGAATGTTTCAGTAAATATGATATCAATATAATATTAGGAATAAAAGGTCAAAAAATTCAACCCATCTTTATTTTATTTAAGTTCATAATTATGTAGTTTATGATACAGTTATTTATTAAGCATTACAAAACTTTTAGTAAATGCATTTTATATTACAAAAAAAAAATATTTGAAATTTGTGCCAAAATTTTACAGTCTTTCCTGAGTTTTTATAGTGATACAATGAAAAATTTTGTACAAAGATATTTGGTGATTTTAAATTGTTAAGTTGGTAACTTAGTCTAAGTGTCAAATAAATATCTTTGATTTTAGTTGTCATTACCTGTCATTACTAATGAAAAATTACTGAAATTAGATTTTTTATAGTAAAATATTTATATCAGACAATAATGCTCGCCTTTAAATTAAAATTCAAAGAATTTATTTGTAGGTTCATAACATAACAAATATAAATTATAACTCTAACCTAACTTGTAAGTAACTGTCAAAATGTCAAAGTAAATTATTTTTCAAATGTTTTTTGAAACTGTCAGTGTTACCAACGTTGATATTTCAATATTTCTTTCAATAATAACTTTAAAATAAAAGTAAATTAATGCGAAATATGAAAAATAGTATGAAAAACAAGTATTACAATGTCCATTTGTAATACTGGTACTGTGGCTCGTATTACAATAAGGATCATTTTAATACTTGTCTTTCAATAAATAAATAAATATATCATCACGGCATATTACCCATTGTTGGGTGTGCTAATCTATGTACACAGATATCGATAATGATGAAATATTTGTACCGTGTGGGCGCTTACCAGGCGTCACCTCACGGGCACTCATTGCTGGCTTGGAAAGTGCACCACAGGGGTCAATTTTGTGCTATTTAAAATTCGAAATATTTGGCGTCGGTCGGGATCGAACCCGGATCCCCAATATATTATTAAATTGTCAAACAACATGATATATCTTGTTGACAGAATTTACCTGTGTTTAAATATATATTTGAATAAATTTTTAAACTCATTTAAACATTTGTGGCTGCCACATTTAAAATTAATAACGTTTAGTCCGCCGGAATAGTTTTAATAAAAAGTAAATATTGATTGTAATTAACTCTGGTTGATTTGATAAAATTAAAATTTATAATCAAAATGAAAACAATTTCATGAAAATTTAAATGTTGTATTAATTATTTGAATTTATTATTTGCGACAATTTAGCTTTCACATGGAAATTATATTACTAAATTTGATTTAAATTTTTCGTTTGCAAATGACAAATATTTGTTTACAATTGTAAATGCAGTTAAAAGTTGGAATAATGATATCAATTTCATGAATGTAATCAATCATATAATTTTTCATTCGGCTGTAACATAAAGCGCTGCCACCAATTTTAACGCGTTCAGTGCTACCAATAAAAAAAATAATTAATTTTTTATGTGTCTCAAATACAAAAAATGTTCCAATTATTTAATTTATAAATTGCATATATCAACGTTGATATAACGTATGTGACGTTTTTTGCTATGAAAACTCCAATATTACAATTCTAAAAATTGTAATTTTATTTCAATTTTATACATTTATGGAAAGAGCTGATTAGTTTCTGGTTATAACTGATCAATAAAAAAATGTCAGCTTACCTAAAATTGTTAACAGTTTATCATAAAACATACAAGCAATTTGGTAATAGCATTTCCTTCGCATTTCTTTAACGCCCTTTTTATACAGGGTGTTAATGAATACCTATTACAAATTTATATGGTATGTAGGGGATGCAAAATAGATTAACTATTAATAATAAATTTATATTCCATGTAGTGTATTTTCCTTGACAAGTAAATTCCACATTTCTGGTGATAAATTAACCACATAAAAAATTATGACCTTTGACATTTATGTAAATAATTACTACGCCAAGTATGACAAACTAACTATGTGAATTTAGAAAATTTTGAAATTTTTATAGAAAAATTCTGACATTTGACATCTTTGCACATAATCACTAATTGTCATTCTGACATGGGCCCCCATATCTGCATGTCAAGGCCAACAATGACACATGACTGCTCACGCCCTATACTTATGTAACCAAAAACAGAAGTGGCGAGAGGTATTGTGCTAACCACAACAGATTTTTTTTTTGTTTAGTATTGGATTTCGAATTAGTATACCAAATTTATAATTTATCAATATTTATTTTTTTTAAACAAAAAAAATCTGTTGTGGCCATTACAATACCTCTCGCCACTTCCTTTTTTTTGGTTACATAAGTCATGTTACAGTGTTGGCCTTGACAAGCAGATATCGAGGCCTGTTTCAGAATGATAATTAGTAATTATGTACATAGATGTCAAATGTTAGAATTTTTCATTATAAATTTCAAGATTTTCTGAATTCGCGTATCCCATATCTGCTTGTCAAGGCTAACAAAGTCACATGACTGCTCGCGCCCTAATGTATATAATAAAATATTTAAATGTATCAGATAGAGAATTTAATTTTCTTTAATATTACCAAGAAAAATTTTCAAGATTTTTTTTCAAGAATCTTCTACTTCCGGTTGTCCAATTGTTACCAAAACCTTTTCAGATGTTCCCATGAATGTCCGATTGGGAAATACGTAGTTAAACAAATTTAAAGTCTTATAGTTTTTGAGTAATCGTCCTTCCAACATCCCACATACACACACACATCCACACACACACACACACACTCACACACACACACATACAGACATCATCGTAAAAATGTTAAAATCGGATTGTAGGGACCTTAAAACGTGCTTATTCAATAAAATCTGGATATGCGATTTTTAGCATGAGTCCAATACCTCTCTTAGCGAGAGGTAAAAATGTAACAATTATTAAATTTGTAAATTAGTTCATTTGCATCACAAATATACTTCCGAGTAAAATATCGCAAAAATTGATATGTTAGTTAACAAGACACAACAATAAAATCATTGAAGAATAATCGTTTTAGTTTTCAAAAATGTTATTCCACTTTGATGGAAACGCTGTTCAACTCCGCTATTAGCTTTTATTTATCTTCGCCGATTGCATCCAGTTAGTCAGTGTATATATGTGATCGTAGGAGTCAAAAACAATATCACAGAGCATAATTCGGAATCCAATGTCCATAAAGCCTACATAACGCATGACTCGATGAACGTAATTACAACATTTACCAATCAGATACGGCTGAAGATTACACACACTATCGCACACTATCGCGTGTGTTGCCCAGCCACGCCAATTTCACGTAATTAATGTCGATTTTATCGACTATTCAGATTATATAAGTGCCAATAAATGATGCTTTATTCGAGTGCTGATGGAACCACAACTTTATTGCTTGTACAAATCGTTGCCACTAAATAAACCTAGTTCTCATAGCTACTCGTAATAATGGGAGCAATATAGAGATTCATTTGATTGTAGACTAGACACTAGGCTATAGAGTCACTCTATTTCCCAAAGTACTCACGTCATAAATAATACTAACTTCTATAGTCCATTCATGATAGCGAGAGAATTTGGAACTAATTCGCGAACAAAGACAAACTCATTTCATTGGCTAGAAAATTAACCTTTTTCGACCAATACAATGACTTTTAAATTATTAAAAAAATCTTTCAGAACTCATAATTCAATTAAAATAATACAACCTGAAGAAGGGCGGGACATTTTCAAAAACCTCCCGCCATTTATGTAACAAACATTAACAATAAAAATAACCAAAAATTTACTAACATACTTCCATTCAACTCCATTTTTCCTCACAAATTCCATTTCTCTGGCTTTGAGAAGACATACTCTTGTAATTTTTCAACATAAATATGAGCATCAATAATATACAACAATTTTTTCTTCAATATTAAACAGCCGACATGCCAAAGCTTTTTTAAAATTTCTCTGACGGTTAGTATTTTTTATATTTTTCATATTATTACAGTTTCTATGATTATGCTCACCTAACCTACAACTTATAAATTTAATTTTTAAGATATATAACCTCTTTATATTTAACATTAAAACAAATGTATCACTCCCCAGCATTTTTTCCGCTATATTAACACATATATTTTTGCTATTTTTCTATTAATACATAACATTTTATATAATCATTTTATATTTTACAACAAATTATATTTATTGAATGTACATCTTTCAGCTGTAGGCTCCGTAGATGTTAAAAACTTGTTAGCGAAATCGATAAGCCACATAGTATAAAATAATTTTTTATAATAAAACTCAAAGTTTAATTACCATTCATACATCATGAACTAGTACTATGCCGACAACTGGTCCTTTTACCTTATTTGAAATTTGAGAGGAACTATAGATAAACACTAGTAAAAATAAGATAAAATGTTCAGTTTTATTTAATTTTGTAAGTTTCATTATGAAATACACGAGGAAAACATTTTAATTACATTGATTTTTACAAATTAACCTAGTATTAAAGCAAAAATATATCCCATAATAACTTTCGTTTATTGCGAATGCTTTTATCTAATTTTATCAAGCTTTGAACTGTGTCCAATTGAATTGATAGTGATGAAAGAAAATTGCTATTCCTCGTAAAAGTTTCCACGCTACAGAAAATGTAACAATTGTGTCACTGGTTGTCGGCAACATTGCCATACAAATATAATTTACAATTATACATGAATAGATACACGAGAGCGGAATAATTCTATTGCGTCGTCAATACGCTAGTTCAATTTTCCCGGCGTGAAATAAAATTACCCGCCTATTTTTGAATTGTCGTGAATAATTTATTTCCGTTGTAATAACGCTCTCGTATTTTGCCGATTAATTACAAAATGCCGTGATGTATATTCCAGGGGTTGAACAGTTGCAGGAAAACCTATGAGGGATGTTTACCCTTTGGGGAAATACAATCATTAACTACAGGAAAAAACATGCATATCTTTTATCAGCACTTTGTAGTAATTACAAGGCAAGAAGAAAATTTACTTCATTTTGTAAACAAAGATATTAATGGAGTTCACAACTTCCACAGAAAAAAATGCGTTTGCTTTTAACTAGCAATTTCATTTTAATAATGAAGTTGAAAATTAATAGCTTTTAAAAAGATATTACTGCTTATAATATTTTCAGAACCATTTGGATAAAATTTTAGTACAATGACTGTGGACGGCCATTTTGGGAAACTCTTTATTGTTATTACATATTTTTGCGGACGTTTCGAGGGTCCATTGCCGTCATCTTCAGCGCTTTAATCTAACATAAATTTACAAAACATTGATTTTTATGATATGATATGTCAAATTATGTAAAATTATTCATAATTGACTAACTTACGGAAATGGAATTACATAGTCCTCTGTGTCACTTTGTGTATATGTAAATTTACGAGCTCAAACCCATAATATTTCGACCTGTCTACATTCCAATAAACAAATTATAAAACCTACACAAATAGTACGAAACTTGTACAAATTCGATTAGTTTAAAATATTGTTTTTTTCATTATCGGGTTTTTTTAATGATTACCAACAGAGTTTCCAAGACAGTAAGCTTAATTTACAAATTATTGGGCGGCAAGGGATGTGAATCTCTCTTAGCGATCAGGAGATGGAGATGGACGCGGTAAATAAAAACAACGATCACAGCTTTCTTTAAAAATGATAACCAAAAATTTTGAACGTCAAAATAATTTTCAAATCTTTTTACCTTCCGTCACCTTTAGGTAAGGAAGGTATTGTCTTTGGTCAAAAAATTCAATGATGAGTTTTTACTGAATAAGCACGTTTTAGGGTCCATATAATACGATTTTACCATTTTTACGATGATGTCTGTATGTATGTGTGTCTGTGTGTCTGTGTGTGTGTGTGTGTGTGTGTGTGTGACAAAAGTTCCGGATTCCATAACTTCAATATCACGATTCCAAAAATTATAATTTTTTCGTATTCCTCAAGTTTACATCCAGAAGAACAACTGATTAGATTTTGGTTATAATTGGTGAACCGGAAGTAGTTTCATTTGAAGATTTAACAGTTAAATTTGATTTATTGACATTTAACGTTATTATAACTTAAAGAATATATTATTCTCTATACGATTTGATTACAATTTATACTTCATATTCAATAGATACAGAGTTAAAGAATTTTAAAGAAATTAAATTTTATAATTTAGCCAGCTATGCCAAACTTGGGAACTAGTAATATATTCATATAATTCAAATTGACAGATGTCAGTATCAATAAAAAGTAAATTAATGTGGCAGAGATGAGGATGTTGAAGTAGATGTTGGGGAATACACGGAAAGATACGGTAAGAAAATAACTCTAGTGTTTTTTAGAAAGATACAAGAAAGATGATTACATTGGTTTGAATATGTCATGAGGAGAAATGAAGAATTTTATTGGAACAAGAATGAATAGTTTAGTAATAGGACGTTAAAGAAACAGAGGAAGACCAAAGATAAGATGGCAGGACTGTATTGCGGAAGATTTGAGAGAAAAGGAACTGAATGAGAACGACATGCAAAAATAGCGACCCCTAACGAATGGGAAAAGCTAAAGAAGAAGAAGATGCCAGTGTCAAGTACAATTTGAATAGTTTGTTTATGAAATAATTTTACTGGAAATTTAGAATCTTTTGTAAGAAAAATTATGGAATTTATACATTATACACGAGAATGACGGAAGGTATTGTGCTGGCCACAACAGATTTTTTATTTTTTTTTACGTCGAAAACGTAATAAGAATTGCATTCAATTAATGTATGGAGATCTCGACTTCGTCTTGATTCCTAAAATCATCCTCTACTGATAAGAAGCACTTACTGCCCTTAATACTTAAATAACTATCATTAATTATACAATAACAGTTATATTTTCTTTGTTCTTTTAACTTCTAAAATAATTGCAAAATTTATAATTTTAATTAATAAAAGTATATTGAGCCTATAAATACATTAGCTATTTGTGTATTAAGAGCGCAAAATAGGACTTTGTCGATTGAGATTTTTTCTACAGTCGCTACCATAACCAAAATAATAATTGTACTTACACTACTACTCAAATAATAAGGATTAATATAAAGAAAAAACGTCTTTTATATTTAAATTTAATTTATCGTTATTTCCCATTATTCTTGACCTATTGCTTCAATCTAATCTAGACATTTTATACTTTCGTTTTTATAGATGAATGCCCTATTTTATTTTCACAATAGTGCGGCATTTTTTTTTTGTTATGTAACATACCGACAGAGCAGTTATATGTCAGATTAATTTGTAAAGGTGGTAAATGTGTCACTACAGTGCCATTAGTTCCTGACTAAAGGTTTCCATTAAAATTGTATAGTTAGAAATTTGGACAGCGAGTGTTTTTTCTACTTTGTCGCGCTAGAGCGGCAATGTGACATTTTGCGTTGAGAAAAGAGACCACAAATGGCTACTTTCTATGTAGACTGTAGAAAAAATTAATTTGTATTTAATAAAAAAAAAATACTGAAATGACCAGTATTTTGAACGTATGTGGTCGAAGGAAGTTATGTGGCAACAGCGCGGCTGGTAAAATTATTATATTAGACACCCAAGCATTCACGCACGCACACACGCACGCACACACGCACGCACACACATACATACAGACATCATCGTAAAAATAATAAAATCGTATTCTCGGGACACTAAAACGTGCTTATTCACTAAAAATCCACCATCCAATTTTTTGACCAAAGACAATAACTTTCTTACCAAAAGTTGACGGAAGGTATCTACGGAAATGTATCTACCATAATAGCTTTTGTATTAGATCGTTAAAAACGTCATTTTTCTAAGAAGCTAGATGGTGGATAGTTTTTTTTTAAATTTTAGAATAGATGGATAAGATATCCAAAGCGATAATAACAAAATTTGAAAGGTGCGTGAACTTCGCACCAAGGAACAGGGTACTAATTTTTAAATTGTTACTACTATTTAGTACTCTATTTGTACTAACCATAAATATGGAAGATAAATTTTACACGAGATTCGCTACAACCTACATAATACAATAAAAGATAGACTTATTAAAATCTAAAATGTAGTTAATATCGCGTCATTTAAATCTTGTAATTGAATAAAGTCAACCTTGTGATAAAATTAAAAAAATATAATTAAATTTTTGAGGCAGTCGCGATATCCTACATATCAAATAAAAGCATCCGAGGTTATGACCTAATTATCTCAGCATTTTATATGAATTTTATGTAAATAGGCCGTGTTTATTTCGCTGAAACCTCTCTCCGTATTTGAGCTGAATGCTGAAACTGAAATCCTGAAACCAAAGCGAGCAGATATTAAAACTTCCAAGTTACGGTTTCATTTCACGTTGCCTTCTTGTGGCGCGGAATCAGCAATGGGTAATCCGTATTCACGTGCAACAGTTGTGTTTACATGCGTAATTTTTGCGAAATGCCAGGATTAAATTTGGAATTATGGAGGTGTTTTCGGCGAAGATAACAAAACTTGCAAGAAATTGAATTTGATAAGCTATGCTAAGGCGGAATGCGGGTTAGCAGAATGGTTAAATTCAGGTTAAGTATGTAATGTACAGTTATGAGAATTTACATGAAGTATATTAAGTTTTAATTTATGTTTCTTATAAGTAATATAAATGAATATACGAGTATGTATATTTTGCTAATGCAGTGGCTAACCTATTAATCAGAAATTAGAAATATGCAAGTGTTTGAGTTATGGCATTTTGGATTTATGTCTAGTTTTGATCGATCACTTGGTTACAAATTCTTGAAATTGTGGTCGAGAATTCAAACTATGTACCTACAAAATTGAATTCCTTAACTAAAAATAAATGCATTTGCCATTTATATATTTTAAAAAATAACAACCTGTATTTTTTTTAATACTCATTTTGAATGAATACATGTTAATACACTCTCTTTTATTAAAAAAAAAACTCACGAGATCTATACAAAAAAATCGGATGTGGCCAGCACAATACCTTCCGTCAATCCTGTGTATTATGTATAAATTCCATACATAAATTTTCTTGCAAAAGACTCTAAATTTCCAGTAAAATTATTTCATAAACAAACTATGCAAATTGCACTTGACGCTGACATCTTCTTCTTTAGCTTCTCCCATTCGTTACGGGTCGCTATTTTTTATTTTCTTTTTCCATTCATTTCTGTTTTGCGTGTCGTTCTTATTCAGTTCCTTTTCTCTCAAGTCTTTTGCAATACAGTCCTACCATCTTATTTTTGGTCTTCCTCTGTTTCTTCAACCATCTATTACTAAGCAATTCATTCTTCTTCCAATATATTTTTCATCTCTCCTCATGACATGTTCAAACCAATGTAATCATCTCGTATCTTTCTAGAAACTTCTAACACTAGAGTTATTTCCCTTATTCTTTCATTCCTTACCGTATCTTTTCTGGTCTTCCCCAACATCTATCTCAACATCCTCATCTCTGTCACATTCATTTACTTTTCATTAGGTGCGTTCAATAAGCCCCAGGAAAACAAGCAATTGGAAGTAAAATTTGTTGAACGACTTTGCTAGCCTAGCATTTGCTTGATTTGCTCGTAAGCAATCCAAGCGCCAAATTTCTCGCTTGTCTTGCTAACTTATGAAATATAATGGCGGTAAATGCAAATTATACATACATGTATTTAACTTGTACTGTTTCTATTTCATTTTATGGTGTGTTTATATCAATTACATATCAAAAAGGCTTTCAAAGTTTTGTGATGAATGTTCATAATATTTTCTTAGACCTAAAGAAATGTTCAATACTAATTCCACTATCTGCAAATAACTGTACACTAGATATGAACGAAAATGTAAATGTTACAGGTTTTTACCTCTCGCTAAGAGAGGTATTGGTTTCATGCTAAAAATCGCATATCCAGATTTTATTGAATAAGCACGATTTAAGGTCCATAGAATCCGATTTTAACATTTTTAAAATGATGTCTGTGTGTGTGTGTGTGTGTGTGTGTGTGTGTGTGTGTGTGTGTGTGTGGATGTGTGTGTGTGTGAGGTTGTTGGAGACACGATTTCTCAAATTCTATAAGACTAAAGACCTGTTTGACTACGGATTCCTCAATCTAACAGTGATGGGAAGAGTTGAATAGGTTCTGGTAACAATTGGACAACCGAAAGTGGTAGTTTCTAAAAAAAAAATTTCTAAATATTATTTTTTGAAAATTTGTTACTACAATTATTAAAGATAATTAAATTCTCAATCTGACACATTTAATTTTTTTATTTTTACGTCAACTTGTATAGGTTTGGAGATGTAGTATATAATAATATAGAATAATATGTTGTAATAAATCTCGTTGCCAGAAAAAACAGTTGCGATATTAAAAATTTTGTAATTGACAAATAAATGCAAAATGTCAGTGTCAGTTCTGACAGGTATGAGTACATTTAATATATATTATTGTATTATTAATTAAATATTTATTTAAATTGCAGGTATGTCAATATTACATATATCCTTAAGAAATACCGCTAATACCGTCAATGAATTTGAAGTATTTTGAACATATTAGAATAGTAGGATAAAATTTCTCATAGAACGAAAGAAGAGAAACAATTTCAATTATTTGTGTGTACAAGAAATGTTAAATTCGTTACTTATAGGGCGCAAGCAGCCATGTGACTTTGTTGGCCTTGGCAAGCAGATATGAGGATCCGTGTCAGAATGACGGCTAGTAGTTATTTACAAAGATATCACAATTGTCATATGTCATAATTTTTCATTCAAAATTTCATAATATTCTGTTTATTTGTCATCCATTAGTATGGAATATACTTGTCGAGGAAAATAATCCACATGGATTTGGAAAATCATAATGTTTCGAATGAAAACTTATGATACTTGACACCTATGTATATTACCAGCTGTCATTCTGACACGGGCCCCTATATCTGCTTGCTAAGGCCAACAAAGTCACATAACTGCTCGCACCCTATGCAAGATAAAATGAAAATGGCGAGAGGTATTGTGCTGGCCACAACAGATTTGTATATTTAGAAATAACTTCCAAGTATGAAATAATATTAGATTTTGGGTTAGACTTCTTTATGACGTTTCCATGCAGTTTCGATGCTCAAGTTTTGTCTATTAAGAGGGTATCACACGTATGCAGATATCTGCAACTGCTTTGACGCAACTTTTCAAAATACTCAACTCTTGTTATCACACGTGCGCAGAGTTACATATATATTAGGTTATTTACATATTTAATGTTGGTAACGTTTTTGTACACGTCTCATATCCCATAACTCTGAAACATCTCTAATTACATTTATCAACGTTTCCAAATATGTCTCCAAATGATTGTCTGTGGCACACATTTTTAAACTTTACATCAAAACATAAACACGTGTGTTTAGGGACTTTTAAGTTATATGGCGCATGCGTACATCGTTTGTATGCACATATCTGCAACTTGTCTGCGAAGTTTTCAAACATGTTCGTAAACTAGTTGCATGAAACTAGTCTCTTTATCATACGCAAAAAGTTGCATGAAATAAACAAAGTTGCAGAAAATCTGTGACAAGTTGCGCGTATGTGCTTACGTGTGATACCCCCTTTACTTTCCGTATACACTACTGGTTTGTGGTTTGCTGTATAGCTGCAGATGTAATATAAGTGTTATTATCGGCAGTCCATATCGGAATTAATGATATTACACGCTCGAGGCGTGAAGAAATCGTGAGTAAATGGAGTAAGTGCAAGTGTCAGCTCTAATTTCATTCATGATGACCACTATCCAGCATCTTTCTTTCCCAGAACGCATTCGTTATTCGTTAAATACCTAACGAGTAACGATCATGTTGTGAAATAACAGCGTGCGTACAGCACAACAAAACAATAACACGTAAATGCATCAGTTCAGAAAGGAATGAAAATTGACATGAATATTAATCACGGTATCGTGAGAACAAAAGCACGGCCATTGGAATGAATTACGGGTTTCGGAACTAGTGGAAAACTAACAGCCGACTGACAGATGCCACGCCGAATCAAAGTGACATTAGCCGGACGTGGCGGAGGATCATTACCGGTTTTCGGACGGTGACGGACATGATGTGTTTATGCTAATTCCAAAGCGACTCAAACACACTGCCACTGCATTGACTGTTTTGTACGCCTCTCATTTGGATTAAGTGCTTGAGGGACATTTTACACCTATTTAGACATCAATACACTGACGAAAGTAAATTATTTCATTTAGTACAGTTTAATATAGTCATCTTTCGTGAACCAAAGTATATCTGATGTTTTCGATATTAAAATGTCAAGCAATAATTTTGTTTCTAAACTTACTATCACTAATTTCACACGGGTTTGTCAAAATTATAAATTACAACTTTTCTTTACATTATGCATTATTATTATTTTTATAAAGTGTAGATAAAAATTCAAAGTGTAGATAAAAATTTACTATGTCTACTGTTGATGTTAAATTGATGTAAATCTACAAAAAGTTAAAGCACAAAGTCACTCTCACAGAATTTTAACTTACTCTGCAACAAATAATGCATTTAAAACATCAGGCACGAAAATAACACTTTCACAAAACTCATATCAGACAGATTAGCCATTTTCGTCTTAAACTTTCTTTTTATAAATAAACATTATCTTTTATTTATAATTAATTTATATATATATATATATATATATATATATATATATATATATATATATATATATATATATATATATATATATATATATATATATTTGTAAACTAGGCTTAGAGGCTCACAAATCATATATTTTTATATATTTAGAATTTACGTAAAATTATGAATTCAACGATATGCTTGAAGTTAATTTTTAATGAAGAAATAAATTTAAAAACAGAGGAAAAAATTGTGAATAATTAATCTGGTAAACCATGATACCCGGTAGGTTGTGAAAACAAATTGATCATTTTTTCTTTGTAACAAAATATAGAATATATGTCTCATAATCCACGGGGCATGGTTAATGAGCGGTATTATGTATCCTTGGCTACGTACATAATCAAAATATATTACTAAACAGATGTAGATAAATATATATTAATACATTGTTTTTATTACAAACTTGAGAAAAATAAGGTTATTTTAACGTTATAATAACGAAACGAAAATAACTTTATTATAACGTTACAAAACGTTATTTTGTTTTTTATTAAATTATTTATATCGTTATGTAACGAATTAATTTTTTTATAACGTTATGAAATAACGTAACAATTCGTTAACGTTATCCC
This sequence comes from Harpalus rufipes, assembly GCA_951394225.1. Taxonomy (NCBI): domain Eukaryota; kingdom Metazoa; phylum Arthropoda; class Insecta; order Coleoptera; family Carabidae; genus Harpalus; species Harpalus rufipes. The sequence continues at coordinate 41,026,253 of OX596283.1, forward strand.
ACCCCTGATTGTTATAGTGTCCTACTTTAGAGTATCATAAAATGGACGGCCCGATACTAAAATAATAAATAACAATTATTAATTTGTTTATATGTTTGGAAATGATGTCTTTTTCTTATGTCTAGAATTGAATATAAAATAAAAAGCTTTTCCGAACATATTTCGCGGTGAGTGCAAAAATGCAATTTGACATTTTTATAATATAATTACAAAATTAATTTGTTATTTTTGGATGTATAGATCATACATTTACAAATAACGCAGCTAAGCTCTTTCTTAAAAGCATATGCAAACAATTTTTCTTTTACTATTAACGAGTTTACAAAGCTGCAGTCTCGTTGAAACCGAAAGTGTTAGCATTAGTGAGAAACTTTGCCATTTGCAATACCGCCACAAAAAACCGTTCGTGTATCACTGTTATGTGTAAGTTAAACTCTGTCTTTACCTTGTTAAGACGACACTAAATATTAGTCTTCATTGTTTCCTAATAACTAACTCATAACTACGCAGAACTATAAAACGTTCATTTTCTAATAAGTTTACACTGCAGGTACTTGGCATTTCATGCTTTACTGGAGTCAGAGAGTCTCAAACTAAATGTATGGTTAGTTTCAAAACGACTACGTTATTGTTCAATTTAATGGGGCATATACTGAGACACTATAGTTAACCCAATTATTGTTATTATAAAGATATATTATTACTTGACAATAACTTAGCACATACACTCGTATGCACTACAATATGTATCTTTGGAATTGGTTAAAAGTAAAAATATTCTATATTAGAAAAATTATTCAAATTATGAACAAACTTAACATTCTAGTTAATATGGATTTTTTTATTTGTTAAATGAAATAACTTACAAAAGTTTATGCAGAAGATAATTTCTACCAAAATTACAGGCCTATTTTGTAAAACATTCGTTTAATGAATCGTTATTATGAAATTCGTTATATCTACACAACGATAATCGTTATCTTCGTATCCGTATTCAGTAACACAATTTAAAAAAAAAATCTGATGTGGCCAGCACAATACCTTCCGTCAATCCTGTGTATTATGTACAAATTCCATACATAAATTTTCTTGCAAAAGATTCTAAATTTTTGGTATTTTATGATTCCCTTTCTCAGCAACTGAATTCCAAACTCCTGATAACAAACACACCACATGAAATAAGAAAATCATGAAATTTTGAATGACAAATTATGACACTTGTCAGTTATGGACATAATTAATTGCTGTCATTTTGATACGGGTCCCCATATCTGTTTGCCAAAGGCAGCAAAGTCATGTCACTGCACGCGCCCTATACATATTTTTTTTGCAAAAGATCCTATATTTCCAGTAAAGATATTTCATAAACAAACTATGCAAATTGCACTTGACACTGACATCTTCGTCTTCCTTAGTTTTTCCCATTCGTTAGCGGGTCGCTATTTTTTTATTTTCTTCTTCCACTCATATTTGTTTTGCGTGTTGTCCTCATTCAGTTCCTTTTCTCTCAAGTCTTCTGCAATACAGTCTTTTCATCTTATATTAGGTCTTCCAATGTTTCTTCCACCTTCTATTAATATATTCATCTCTCCTCATGATATGTTCAAACCAATGTAATCTTCTCTATTATATCTAAAAACTTCTAACACTAGAGTTACTAGAATTACTTCCCTTATTCTTTCATTCAATTACTTGCTTTTTATTGATACTGACATCTGTCAATTTGAATTACCTGAATATATTAGCAGTTTCCATGGTTAAGTTAGCATAGCTGGCTGAATTATGAAATTTTTATGATTTTTTTTATCTTAAATAAAATAAATAAATAAATATTTCATCACGGCATATTACCCATTGCTGGGTTTATAATTTTTACTCTATATCTGTTGAATATGATATATGAAATATAAAATACAATCAAATCGTATAGAGATTAATATATTCTTTAAGTTATAATAAAATTTAACTGAGTTTTTCAAGAAAAACTGTTAAAATCTTCAAATGAGAGTACTTCCGGTTGACCAATTATAACCAAAATTTAATCAAGTCCCATGTTCCATTTAAAATTACAAACTTAAGTCCATTTCCGGTTGAACCGGAAGTTGGATTTTTTGCATATGGTTGTAAGGAAGAGGAATACGCAAGAATTGTAATTTTTGAAATTATAGTATTGGAGATATCGTTGAAGAAACCGCGGTCACACACACACACACATAACACACACACACACACACACACACACACACACACACACACACACATACAGACATCATCGTAAAAACAGTAAAATCGTATTGTAAAGAACCTAAAACGTGCTTATTCAATGAAAACTCACCACCGAATTTTTTGACCAAAGACAATACCTTCCTTACCTATAGGTGACGGAAGGTAATAATAGCCTTGATAGCTAGTTACGAACTATATTTCCCAAAATCAAATTATAATTATAAATGAAATATATAAAATAATTCAATATTAGTCACAAAATTTCTAGGTTAGATTATTTCTGGCGGGGATCAGCTGTCAGCCTGTCAGCTGTCAGATTCTTTCTTCTTCTTGTTGTGGGCTATGCTAGAGATACTACTACCAACTGCCTATAAATTGGGAAGCTTGCGCTAGGCACTAGGAATATAAACTTATTATTAATGTGAATAATTGTTTGTATTTTTACTTAATATTAAAGCATGTTTTTAAACAATTTTACACAGTTTCATTACTTGAAATGACAACTACCAGTGCTTTTACCTTTTTCAATTTATTTTCGACATATCTAATTACAATTTACGAAGTAGACTCTAGTTGGAAAATGTATAATATAAGACAGATTTTACATACGATATCAGAATTGGTCAAATTGATTTTAAGTATTTTGTAAAATATCTAATAGTAACTCCATTATTTTACGAAAATTTAACGCTATGTTGGGAACTCCTGGTCTCCTCAAATACACATCGCCCGCGGTGTAGTTGACGTGGGAACATCACGCATACACACACACACACACACACACACACACACACACACACTCACACACATACACGCAGACAAACACACGCGAGTTACCGGTGACTGAGTAATTAGACACGTCCAGGTGTTAATGATTAATATAATTCCAAGATGTGTGCTTACTAGTACTCCACGATTCTTTCCTAATGTAATCATTGTTTCTACTCGACCTAACGAGCCTAATTACGCTGTACCCAATGTATTGTAAGATATGTGTAATTAGAAATTACTTTTTCGAAACGGTAGATTTTTTGTTGGAGGATATATGGTGGGTTACAGACTTAAATTAAGAATAATGAAATAACTGCGGATAAACGAATAAAAATCTGATTTTATTTTAAGACAATATATTTTAAATTAAATTTTAATGAAAAAGATTTTTTTCTTTGTATCTAAAGCAGATTACTTTTTGTAAATACCCGCCACAATTTAAATATTCGACCGGAAATCATCTTATATTCTCTGAAATATTTAAAATCTTTTAAAATGCCGTAGCTCATTAGTGCGGTGAAACAGAATTCAATTTCTACCCAAATCCTGAAAGCCTATGCATCAGCATTCGCAATCTACCCTTTCCCTAGGGGTTAAACCCTGTAGTACCCACTAAGATTGATCAATTTCATACAGGTACCCACACATCAACCAAGATTACCTCCCTGCTCGCCGGAAATAAAATACAGATCGATAGTGCTACCGCTGCCGGCACGTGACAGAAAAATGTAAAATCCGAAACCGCCGACAAGGGTGGAAGATACGGGATAGTATGCATAAGAGAGAGATAGAAACAAGTCGGACATAATGCTGTGTCTCCCGATGATTGACTGATGGGCTTGGTAATAGTCAGATGAACCCCATTTAATAGGTACGATGAAATTGAATTTTCTAGTTGAATAATTTTCGTCACGCTTTCGTGGATATGCGCCACGGAGATGAAATCACAATGAGTATACCACGAAAGACTGATTTGCCAAAGAACAGATATAAATTTTGCATTTCATATAGTTATTTGATATTGACAAATAATAATATATTATTCAATGAGCAAGTAATGTATGCTATTACTCATTCGAATGAGTAATAGCCATTACATGCGAATAGAATATTATACTTTAGCCACAATTATCAAATAATAACAAATCAGTGACATATTTGTCTTGAAAAATAAGTAGAATTTATTCTCTGACAGTTGTACAATTTTTTTTGTTTACATAGGCAAATCTAGTTATGATTGAGGTTGAAACAAAATTATGAAGTGATTTAAAAATAATTTAGGTCATTAATTGATAACAATCAGTTGAATTATGGGTATATTATTTGACAATTGTGGATAAAGTATTCTAAGTAGATTTCGTTACTAATAATACATTTTTTTTCCACGAGAAAATGTATACCATTCTCATCTCATAGATAAAAAGGTATAGTTTGGTTAACGAAAGATGACTATCCAAGGTCACTTGTTCGAAGGAAGTATACACAGCATTTTATACAGCAGTAGTTTACTAACATTTCATGTTAAAAAAGAGAAATATTTTTAGTTTTTCATATTTTTCGCAAGTTGTTGACGTAAATCGGTTGATTCATAGAACAATCATACTTTTTTTTTATAATTTAGATCGTATGATTCAATTCACTTCTAATTAAAATACAGACTGAAACAGGTATTATATCTGAATAATAATAATATAATTTGAACATTATTCAGAATAGAATTTTTAATGAACACAGTACAAGTACATCATTTTAACGTAATTACAGTAACAAATATAATTATATTTTTTCGGATTTAAGTACTCTGTTTATATACTTTAAGTATTCATTGTTAAAAATTATCTGATGATTTAATTTTAATACAACGAGATTAATGTATAAGATAGACAATTTCTTAACAGTCTTGAGACACAATTTAAAACTGTACATAATGAAGTTAATAATGGACGAATTTTGAGACGCATCAAATTTTTATTTCAATTATACAATTTACGTCAATAACAATGAATTATCATGATTACTGCATTTTTCATCTGTTCCCAGAGAAAGTAATAAAAGTAAATTATAAATTACATTTTTTTCTATTTTAATAAGTATATCATCACATTTTATTACCCATTTCTGGGCGTGTCAATCTGCATTATATTTTGAAGATTTCGATAAAGACGATATGCGTACCGTCGAAGCCTCTTATGGGTACTCAATACTATAATGGAGAGAGTTTTGTTCTGTTTAGAAATAATTGGAATTAAGTAAACAAAGTTGTTCGAATTGAAAATTGCTGTTCCAGCCTAATATTTATATATGGTAAACTCTACTTTGTAATTTATTGTAACATAATTTATGGTAAAATATCTTCATGTTGAGACATGCTATTATTGAATAATAAAGAAGTTTATACGTCATAGATTTATATGAATATATTATTTGTATTTATAAAAATAATCTTTGCTTTATGCATACAGCCAGGTAAAATATACGGCGAGAGGTTATGTGCTGGCCACATCAGATTTTTTTAGAAACTATTCTACGGGAGTTTTCATTTTAGGGAACAAATGAACTGATCTTACCTCGTACTGAACAAAACTGAACTACTCCTAAAAAGAACAGTGTTTCTTAAAATAAGAAGTGGAACATAAAAACATGTGGCATTATATTGATAACATAATAATTCAAATTTTGTATTTAAGGCTTTTGCATTAATGAGAACGACACATTATATTTTTTCTAAAATTGATAAACCGGAAGAGGTACTTTACTAGAAGCTCTAAACAGATTTTCTTGAAAAATATATTAAAATATGATCCAAAACTTCTCAAATTTGGTATTTCAAACTGGTATATGATTTTAAACAATATATTAGATTTGGACTATACAGAGTGTTATATGTTAATGAACCCAGCAAATATCTCGCTTATTTATTAAGTTAGTAATTTCTTTCATATCATCTAACATGATTTATACAGCAACATGTAAGCTACTTGATGACGAAGTACATTCAAGATACCACTTCCGGTTTATTAGTAATTAATATCAACTTTGAAATATCAAATAGAACATACTATATTTTTTTACAAATTTGAAAAGTACATTAAATTTGCTTTACAATCATGTAAAATAATCCATATGTTACATTATTAAAAAGATAAATGGCGGGCACTTTTTTATATACCTAGTCGAAAAGAGAAAACAATGAACTAAAACAATTGTAACTATTATTATTAAACGAAATAATAATAATAATTATTTACAGGTTGACATTTAACGTGTTACAATTGTTTTAGTTAATTGTTCTATTTCAACCCATGGCTCACTATTCTCTTTGTGTATAAAAAAGTGCCCGCCATTTTACTTTTAAATAATGATACATATGGATTATTTAACATGATTGTAAAGCAAATTTGATGTACTTTTCAAATTTGTAATAAAATATAGTATGTTCCACTTGAAATTTCAAAGTTAATATTAATTTCTAATAAACCGGAAGTGGTATCATGAATGTACATCCGTCATCAAGTAGCTTACATGTTGCTGTATAAATCATGTTATATGAAAGAAATTACGAACTTAATAAATAAGCGAGATATTTGCTGGGTCCATTAAAATATAACAGCCTGTATATGATAAACTGGAAGTCGCTTTGGAGCTCTCAACAGATTTTCGAGGACAAACATTATAAAATATAATCCAAAATTTCGTATTACAAATATTTCTATTTATTGGAACAACAAATTAGATTTTGTTTACAAACGATCAACCGGAAGTGATACTTCACGTGAAGCTCATTGCTTTTTTAAACATTAAATTGGCGGGAGGTCATGGGCTGACCACATCAGGTTTTCTTTTTATTAATTTGGCATTGTAAATTCAAAATATAACTACTTATACATTTAGTTTAAAATGTGTTCATTTTAATTAAAATTAATGATTTAGTTCTAAAACATAGTCATAAATTGACTAACTTAACCATAATCGTCGATAATAGTCCCTACTATATGTAAAGTGTTTGTGGACGTAAATAAATGAATATCAAGTAATCTACTAATCTTGTGAGAGTGATATTCTATTTCGTCTAAGATAATTTGAAAAATACTCGCCCAGAATTCACTTCCATGAAACGTTTGTTGTTCTTTGCGATTTCCTAGCAGGACTCGCAGGACTCTCAGGACAAGACGCTTCGTCGGCCGCTGTTCTTTAATTAAAACTGAGCAACGTGCGGAATTAAAAAAATAATCCAATGTCCACGACATGTATCGAGATATTAGAAACTGCCGATATAAATCGTTAATCCTAATTGGAAAGGAAATGTGTCGCAGGGCTCTGTTTTCTTTACTTGCTTTTGCTCTGACACTAAAATCAACATTTTTTATTTATTTATTATAGAAATAATAAAATGATGAAAAAATACAAATATGAGCTATAGAAATATAGAAAAAAAATATTATCTATTATGGTGAGCCAGGAGAAAAGTGCCTTGTTTATTGTTTAATAATAAAAATCATTCCCCTTTCCCCCCCTTTTTTCCAATAAATAACACACACATGAAATGTTCGCCTAATGGACCAGTTTTGTTCTGTGTGCCTGTATGTGACGATCATTTCGGATCGCATAAATCCAATAACACGATTCCAAAAATTATGAATTTTTCGTACTCCTCAAGTTTAGACCCATATGCAGACATAATTAGATTTTGGTTATAATTGGTCCACCGGAAGTACTCTAACTTGCAATTTTTAACAGTTTTTCTTTAAAAAAAAGCAGGTAAATATCATATTGACATTTAATTTTATTATAAATTTAAAGAATATATTATTCTATATACAATTAGATTGCATTTTATACTTCATATTCACTAGATATACAGTTAAGGAATTATAAAGATATTAAATTTCATAAATCAGCCAGCTATGCTAACCATGGAAACTGCTTATTTATTCAGATAATTCAAATTGACAGATGTCAGTACCAATGAAACCAAAATGAATGTGGCAGAGCTGAGTATGTAGCGATAGATGTTGGGGAAGACACAGAATGATAGGGTACGTAATTAAAGGATGAGGGAAATGGCTCGAATAATAGAAGTTTCTAGAAAGATACAAGAGAGACAATGACATTAGTTGGAGGAGAGATTAAATTAAATATCATTTATTGACATTTAATGATTATAAATTTTAAAGAATATATTATTCTCTACACGATTTGATTGCATTTTATACTTCATGTTCAATAGATATAGAATTAAAGAATTATAAAGATATTAAATTTCATAAATCAGCCAGCTATGCCAACCATGGATAATTCAAATTGACAGATGTCAGCATCAATGAAAACTGGGACTAGGATATTGAGATAGATGTTAGGAAAGACACGGAAAGATAGGGTAATGAATGAACGGTAAGGGAAATGTTTCAAGTGATAAAATTTCTAGAAAGATACAAGAGGGACGATTACATTGGTTTGAACATGTCATGAGGAAAGATGAAGAATATATTGGAAGAAGAATGAATAGCTTAGTAGTAGAAGGTAGAGAAACAGAGGAAGACCAAAGGAAAGATAGAAGGACTGTATTGCAGAAGACTTGATAGAAAAGGAACTGAATGAGGACGACACCAAAACAGAAATGAGTGAAAAAATAGCGATCCCTAACGAATGGGAAAGCGAAAGAAGAAGAAAATGTCAGTGTCAAGTGCAATTTGCATAGTTTGTTTATGAAATAATTTTACTGGAAATATAGGACCTTTTGCAAGAAAATTTATGTATGGAATTTGTACATAACACACAGTATTGACGGTAGGTAATGTGCTGGCCACATTATATATATTTTTTCTATTTCGGTGTTCTTATGTTTCTATAAACGCACTGTTTTGTACTGCAAACACGACGTTTAGAAGATCTATAAGCGTACTATTTTTGGCGCCTTTCATGTTCTCGAGTTGGTAGTCATGCTTTCATAACTGACAGATGACAGGTAACCTCAAAATGGTAAGTTGTTGATAATATTTCAACATATTACTTTTAATTATGGATTTTTATACTTTCTTTAGGTGATAGGACTAGAAAAAAATATAATATTAATTTCACAACCAGAATCAGACCTTGAATCATAAATACAATACACCTTGCAATACACTAATTAATCAATAGTTGACAAAATATGAAATTTCAATTGTTAGCGAGAAGCGTTACCAACATAAACATAACTAACAAAAAAATACCTAGTCATAATTTGACGTCGCAATTTAAATAAATTTAATCGTAAAAATACCTCAATAGAAAAAATAGTATAAAAAACACGTATCATAAGGCCTGTTGACGCACTCGTCCTTTGTAAAACTCGCCTAGCGGCTCGTTTTCCAAACTTGGACTCGTACGTTAACAGATTGCCTTATGATACTTGTGTTTTAATGTACTATTTTAAATGAATTTATTTTTTGGAAACAGTTTTTATATTAAATTTTACCGATACAAGTTGTGCACGAATAATTTTGTGAACACCGCAAATATTTTTTTTATAGGAACAGGTATTAGAATTACACAGTAAAATAGTTACCCAAACTAGTTTCCCAGTTAAAAAGTTGGGGAGTCCACTAGACGTTAAACAATTCTTTGTTATGTGTTTGTAATTGTCGACTAGTTCGCCTGTAGTACAGCAGTCTGCGGTTACAGGATTTAGTTTCATGTTGGGAACACCTTTACTAAAAAATATTTGAATCTGTCAAAGGTAAATATCCTGTTGTTTCATATTTATGCATGCGTACTATATGAGAAATATATTTGATTTCCAATAAATGTTCTCTCGTTTACTACAGAAGGCTGAAGAATGTTTATAATTACATATTAGCATACATTAATTAATAATCGTAGAATCTTAATGCAGAGGTTCTGTAGCAGTAAAAATTAATATATAGCCGTATAAAAGAAACGTTATGTGAAGTAACCTCTTATAAATTTCCCCGGTAGTAAAAATAATAATTCCAATATCGCCTATGCAAGACAAATCCAGGCAGTTACATTCTTACAATTTTACTATAAATTATATCTTTGAAAGATTATAAACTAACAGATGTACACGGTTTGTGAGGATTTATTACGGGTAATAATTATTTTCGACGTAAAAATTTGTACGGAACATAACTGTAATTAAAGATAAATTTATAGTGCAATAACACGGTAGCTGGTTGCTGCTGCTTTCCTTTTCACTTAAGAAATGCCAAGTATGCAGTGTATGGTCGGATGGGATTAATCCACTTACAAGTTATAAATCAAGCGATTATGAAATCTACACCGGGTGAGAGATCGAACAAGGTGCAAAGGCGAGCCACCAGGACCGGATTAATACATATTTCACCTTGCTAATCTATAGTGAAAAGATAATCTCTTACCCAAAGGCGTACAGTAGTTTTTTCATGACTTACCTGAAACAAAACAAAAATGATTTGGACGAAATTATGATTATACAGGATGGTGACCGGCACAGCCGAACATGTAAAATCAGGCTTTCTTAATTTCCTACTTTCCTAATTACGAGGGTCATTCAATAAGTAAAGAGACAAATTCTATAATTTTAAAACTATTCAATTAATGTGTACAATCTTTTCAGGGGTGTTAGTTGGCAACCTTGGGATATGCTCTGATCAGCTGTTTCATCATTTTATGTCAACATAACCTCAAAATTTTCAGTTCACCATGGCAAGTCCACTAAAAGATTGCACCTTAGAAGAGCAGCGCTCAGTCATTAGATTTTTAGTCGCAGAAGGTGTAAAACCAAGTGAAATTTTTTCTAGAATGTTAATACAGTACGGTAAAAGTTGTATGAACCGTGCGAATTTTTACAAGTGGGTTGATCGGTTTAAAAGTGGCCGAACAAGTGTAGGTGATGAACCCCGATGTGGATGTCCATCTTTTGGGACTCACAGGGTCCAGTCTATTGCGATTTCCTTGAAGATCAGCGAACTATCAATAGTCAATACTACTCTGAGATGCTAGAACACAAAGTTAGACCAGCTATCAGGAGCAAATGCCGTGGACTCTTGTCAAAAGGAGTCATTCTTCAGCACGATAACGCCCGCCTCATACAGCCCAGCTGACCCGTGATAAGCTTCAAGAATTGGGTTGGGAGGTCTTACCTCATCCTGCCTACAGTCCCGACCTCGCCCCATCTGATTTTTACCTGTTTGGACCACTCAAAGACGCCCTACGTGGAAAAAGATTTGCTATCAATGAGGAAGTTAAGAAAGCGGTGCAAAAGAGGCTTCGGGGTAAATCGAAAGAATTCTTCGCAAAGGGAATTAGGAAGCTGCAAGAAAGATGGGACAAGTGCATAACTGTGGGGGGTGATTATGTTGAAAAATAGCCTTAATTTTGAAAGATTGAAATAAACCGTTTTTGAGCTATAGCCATTTGTCTCTTTACTTATTGAATGACCCTCATATTTTAGGTAAAAGAATTTCAAACAAAACTTGTAGGGTATAAAATTCTGCATCTGAATCAATAAACAAATTTAATTTTGTGTGCCTTGTAACGGCAGAAATTAGGTGTGCAAATGTCGAAAATTACCCCAAAAATAGCTATAGCCATGGAATTGAAACAAAAAATTAACAAATGTTAACGATTTATTTGTCAAGCTAGGTTAATTTATTTTTATTATTATTTGTAATTTCTGTTCAAATGAACAAATACCAATTTAAATTAACAGATAATTGTTAACTGGAACAGGAATTTGTAATAATACCTAATAAAAATAAATTACCCTAACATGACAGATAAATCATTAGACATTTGTTATTTATTTTGTCTCAATTCCATGGCTATTGCTATTTTTAAGGTGATTTTCGACATTCTGCCGTTACAAAGCACACAAAATTAATTGTGATTATTGATTCAGATTCAGAATTTGAAGCTTTTTTACCTAAAATAATTAGGGAAGCAGGAAATTAGAAAATCTGATTTTACATGTTAAAGTCCAATGTTCGCTTGTGCTGGTCACCACCTTGTATAAACACAACTATATTTTATGATTAATAATTATTGATACGTCATTTAAATAATTCGTTTTCCCCACAGAAATACGTACATGTAGGTACATGGAAGATTCAAGGCTAATACCAGGAAATATATTTTTTTAATATATTCAAAGAAAGTATAAATATAATATAGAAAAGTACAACCAATATAAATTTTTGTCCAAAATATTATTGATTGTGTAATCGACAGTGTATAAGTATAAGTATTTCAAATATTTGATAAAATAGATTTAAAAATTGATAATATATTATATTGTAAAAAGGATTTTCGTATTCAACTTATTCGCGCATTTTTATTCATATTAAAAATAAACTCCTACATTAACATAGGAAACTGTTTATTTCATGAAAAATTAGAGAATTATTCCATTTTATATTACTAACGGACCACACACGACGGAGGGTTGTATTTCAAATACAAAAATGTGTTTCAAATACTTGTTCATTTTAAATAAAAAAATGTATTTCAAATAAAAAGTGTATTTCAAACATTGAAAATTAGTATTTCATATAAATAACACTATACATAAAATTCATAATTTTGACTGCATAACTCGAAATTGACAGATAAAAAAATTGAGCATCATCGTTCGAAAGTTTAAAACAAAATTCTTACACATACAATCACACACACACACATACAATCACACATGGACATCATCGTAAAAATGTTATAATCGGATTCTGGGGACCTTAAAACGTGCTTCTTTCCCAAAATCTGGATATGCGATTTTTAACATGAAACCAATACCTCTCTTAGCGAGACGTAAAAATCAGCAAAATTTTATTTTTTGCATTTATTTAGTTACACTAATTTTTCGGGAAAACAAAGTTTTAATGTTTGTTGGCCATTATCGTGCTGAATAGCTATTATAACTAATCCAGATAGCCTTTCTTTAAGTAACTAAGTTCGTAAGTGATTTTTAATTAAAGTTAAATTTGGAGTAATTCTTCGTACTTATTTATCAATAAAGTATAAGTAGAAAAAATTTACAATTATCTCTCTACTTATACAAATTAATTAATAATTGTATAGATGACCCATGTAGTCTTAAGCTAATACCATTTCACGTTCCACGCGTCACTTCAAGAAATAAAGTCCGTGCCAAACGTGATGAGCTGTTGCGCAGTAGGCAAAACTCTTTCTTTCTCTTTCTCGTTCCAATGTTACCTGACCCTTCTCTAGTTGTCTCTCTTCTTGATCTGCGCATTTCATAGCCCATGATATTTGGCACTACCTGTATCACTTCATTGTAAAACAGCTAGGTCTAATTATGAATTGAAATCTCCAATAAGACAACCCTGTGTAGCATATAACAGCGTATCATTGACATTGACATATTTGGCGACTCCTTTTTAAATTTAAGTGTATGTTAACAAAATATTTTTTGGATTAAGTTACTTGTTAAATTTCTTATATGTACTGTTCAACGTATTCGTTTTTATATTTGTTTGCATATAGTACTGGTCAAAATGAGTAAAAAAAAATCTGATGTGGCCAGCACAATATCTTCCGTCAATCCTGTGTATAATGTATAAATTCCATACGTAATTTTTCTTGCAAAATATTCTAAATTTCCAGTAAAATTATTTCATAAAAAAACTATTCAAATTGCACTTGACACTGACATCTTCATCTTCTTTAACTTTTCCCATTCGTCAGGGGTCGCTATTTTTGCGTGTCGTTATCATTCAGTCCCTTTTCTCTCAAGTCTTCCGCAATACAGTCCTTCCATCTTATCTTTGGTCTTCCTCTGTTTCTTCAACATCCTATTACTAAACTATTCATTCTTGTTCCAATATAATTCTTCATTTCTCCTCATGGCATGTTCAAACCAATGTAATCATATTTCTTGTATCTTTCTAGAAACTTGTAATACTAGAGTTATTTTCTTACCGTATTTTTCCGTGTCTTCCCCAACATCTACTTCAACATCCTCATTTCTATCACATTAATTTACTTTTTATTGATACTGACATCTGTCAATTTGAATTATATGAATATATTAATAGTTTCCATGTTTAGCATAGCTGGCTGAATTATAAAATTTAATTTCTTTAAAATTCTTTAACTCTGTATCTATTGAATATGAAGTATAAAATGTAATCAAATCGTATGGAGAATAATATATTCTTTAAGTTATAATAACGTTAAATGTCAATAAATCAAATTTAACTGTTAATTTCAAATGAGGATACTTCCGGTTCATCAATTATAACCAAAATCTAATCACTTGTTCTTCTGGATGTAAACTTGAGGAATACGAAAAAATTATAATTTTTGGAATCGTGGCATTGAAGTTATGGGATCCGGAACTTTTGTCACACACACACACACAGACACACATACATACAGACATCATCGTAAAAATGGTAAAATCGTATTATAGAGACCCTAAAACATGCTTATACACTACAAACTCATCATTGAATTTTTTGACCAAATACAATACCTTCCTTAACCTAAAGGTGACGGAAGGTAAAAATATTTACAAATTAAATTTTTTTTTCTTACCGTCGATCTAAATAATGCCCCCTTAAAAAGTGCTACTTTAGGTGGACGTCTCGACACCTCACCCCTAGCGCCGGCCCTGACTTTCGGTAATATTGAAAGTTTCTTATAAAATTTCGCAAATTTACCAAGTTCCCCTCTGTGCTAAAACTTCAATGACCTTCAACCTTACACGGAAGGAACTACTCCTTCCTTATCCTACATGCAGATTTAATTCCCGTATAATTTACAAATCTACAGCGTAATTAGGTGTTGCAGGTGAGGTTGCACAATGGCCTGGTTCGTCTCGTCTGTCCGAGCGCACAAGATAAATGAAACAAAACCGCGGCTCTCACGTTACAGGGCACACCGCATTCATCTTTCGGTGCAGTGCAGCAACCGACAATGTCAGTGCCATTGCCATACCACCGGCAAAAATCACGATGGGAATGTTTCCTTCACTGCATGAAGACAGCACAACATGAGCCAACACAATGCGAGATTTTGTTACTCAAAGAAATATGTTGTATCTATTTAAAATATTTAAATGTATGCACGTGTTGCATGTAACTGTTCCAAAATTAAAATATATCATTTATCAAATGAGTGCTACCAACAAACATGGTTGTATGAGTTACAAAATCAGATCCTAGGTTTATTTGATTAAGAGGAAGAGTAGCCTTAGGCTGAATCTCGTCGTCGCTGTATATCTCAATAAAATTAATTATTTTTTATCTTCCGTCACTTACACGTCAAAATAAAAATCGATAGTGAGTTTTTTTAAGAATAAGCACGTTTTATACTCCAAGAATGCCATATTACTTTTTACCTCGCTAAGAGAGGTGTTGGATTCATGCTAAAAATCGCATATCCAGATTTTAATGATTAAGCACGTTTTAAGGTCCCCACAATCCGATTTTAATATTTTTACGATGATGTCTGTGTGTAGATGCGTGTGTGTGTTAGGATGTTGGAGGTACGATTTCTTTTCTATACAAGTGAAAACCTGTTACATTAATGGGAAGAATTTAATAGATTTTGGTTACAATGGGGTCATTTAAAAAAAAAATCGTTTTTTTATAAAGTCGTGAAATCCGTCTCATTTAATAAATATAGTAATATAAAATAACATGAAATATGCGACTTTTCATTCATAAATTTGTTAATAAACTTTCGCGGGTATAAAATTCGTGACGTCACGGCTTGTTACTCACACAAAGACATTCCCTCTCTCTCTATCTCTCTCTCTCTCTCTCTCTCACACACACACACACACACACACACACACACACACACACACACACACACACATACACAACGGTCCACGTGGTATCCGTTTACTGTTGTAAAGAAACTAACCTAAAATTGTGACAGGTGACAACAGAGTTAAGTGTAAAGGTTTGTAAATAAAACATTTATTAAAATAAATACCAAAAGTTGTATGAAATATGTTTTTAGTTAACAATATGTTGTTGTCACAAAATCAAACTGACAAGTGATAATCCAAACAATCATAGTTCCAAACACAACCAGTAGAGAGCACCTGCCACATCCGACAAGCCGTGACGTCAGCATCCAAATATTTGAGATTAAAGACAACTTTTAAAAAATCATATCTCTGATTCTAAATACTTTTAATGTGTAAAACATACACCTAAATATTTAATTTGACCTATTCTTTCAAGAAAAAAATGAATTAGAAAATGTGAAATCACCCCATTGGACAACCGGAAGTGGTAGTTTCTTAAAAAAAAATTCTAAATATATTTTTTTGGAAATGTATGTTAATACAATAATAAAGATCTTTAAATTCTCAATCTGAAACATTTAAATTTTTTATTATATCGTCTATAGATTTAAATATATATAATAATATAGAATTATCTGTTGTAATAAATCTCGCTGCCCAAACAACTCCATGGAAACCAGTTGAGATATTTAAATGATTATAATTGACAGATAAATGCAAAATGTCAGTGTCAAGAATCAACAGTTTTATTAATATTACAGAAATCTTTTTCTGGGAAGTAAGTATATTTAAAATTTCTTATTGTATTATTAATTAAATATATTAATATTACATAATATCCTGAAGAAATACCGCTAATACCGTCAGTGAATATAAAGAATTTTGAATATATTCGAAGAGTAGGAGAAAATTCCTCATAGAACGAAAGAATAGATACAATTTGAAAACATACAGTACAAGAAATGTTAAATTCGTTAATTATGACCCGGGTTCGATTCGACCGATGGCAAAAATTACTTCGAATTTTAATGGTACAAAATTGACTCCTGTGGTTCACTTTCCACGACAGCAATGAGTGCCTGTGAGGTGACTCCTGATGGTAAGCGCCCACACGGTACAAATATTTCATCATTTACCGACATCTGCGTACAAAGCAGCCACACCCAGCAATGGGTAACATGCCGTGATGATATTTATTTATTATTTATTTATGTAACATAAAATGGAAATGGCGAGAGGTCATGTGTTAGCCAAATCATTTTTTTTTTACGATGATGTCTCTATGTATCATCGTCTATTGGCATCCGACCACTTTTAACACTAGAAAAACAATCGTAAACCTTTGCTAGGCTCTAAGTTTCCTTCCTATAAGCTGAGGAATTGATTAATAACGCATTTAGCCACACGATAACATTTTCAAAAATTATCAAATTAAAAGTTTCATAAAATTTCTTACTGATTGCTGCACTATACAATCTTGCTACGTGCGTTCTGTGTTGGTAATATTCATGTTCTTTCAAATCCAGCAGAGTGTAAGCATTCGAGGCATTTTGAGCTAACAGGTGTTTCCCAGTAAGCATCAGAAATTTATAGATTTCATTGAATAGATAAAGGTAAAGCGCACATAAGTAATAACCACGCGGCAATTCACGTCTATAAGTCATTCCTGCAAGCTTCGAGTAAAGTGCCTACAAACCAAGATCAAACGATGCTATTTCTTACTTTTCAAGATTTTATTCACTTCTGGCAAATGAAGTTATAGATTATTTCATACTTCACTTATACAAATTATGCAATGGAATTTCGCGTAAGTTATTGCAAACGAATTCCAGTACTAGAAATATAAAATATAGTACTCTATATTATGTTCTCAGTAGGTTTCAATTTATTAATAGGAGTTATAGATATCTATCTAACCTTCTTGAGAGAATTCTTTGAGGGAAATGAAGTATACACATTGATTTTAATTAAATCGGTACCTATATTATTTTGTTTTACTCCAGAAATAGAAAGTATATTTATTTACCATAATTTAATTAAATTAGTTATTTAAACATATCAAAATCATGATTTATGGATAAATGTTAGACAACCGAACAAATTCGATAAATCATATTTTTTGAACAATGCCACTTACAAAACTAGATCTAACTTTGTGTAGTCTAAAATTTATTCGATATTTCTTTGGAATAATCAATATGTCTTTTTCATTTAACATTACATTAAAATTGTTTTTAACAAACAACAGCAACACCAACAAATTACGTAAAAAACACATCATATACTTAAAATTTACAACGCCAGCACAACGATAACGAATATACAAAATTTTATGAATCCTACAATTTCATGGAACAAAATAAAATATAACGTACATGTACCACGGGCATAATCAAGATTATAGCATTTGGAAAAATTAAAGTCTCCGCTACGCGTCGGGCTTTAAACATTCCCGCGCGCTACAATCTTTTAATTATGCCCTTAATACATAAATAACTCTTGTTTAAAAGCTGTTTTGTGTAATTACATTTGGGCAAATGTTTTTCTCTTACAATTTTTGGTTCGTTTTATGTCAGTATGAGTTGCAATTATTTTGTAAATAATAAAATGTCTAAAAATCCAAGAAAAAACATTTATTTAAACATTCAGAGTTACAAAAGTCGTACAAAAGTTTGCAAAACACATACGAGACACACCTTCGCATAAATTTGACAGCAGAATAAAAAATATATATACCGGATGCCTTTCTAAACAGTCATTGATATATAGGTGTTATTTTTTAGTGGACCCAGCAAATATCTCGCTTATTTATTAAGTTAGTAATTTCATTCATATAACATGATTTATACAGCAACATGTAAGCTACTTGATGACGGATGTACATTCATGATACCACTTCTGGTTTATTAGTAATTAATATCAACTTTGAAATTTCAAATGGAACATACTGTATTTTTTTCAAATTTGAAAAGTACATCAAATTTGCTTTACAATCATGTAAAATAATCGATATGTTACATTATTAAAAAGTAAAATGGCGGGCACTTTTTTATTCACCTAGTCGAAAAGAGAATAGTAAGTCATGACTGAGGCTTGAAATAAAACAATGAACTAAAACAATTGTAACTATTATTATTAAACTAAATAATTTTTTTTGTCATAATAATACAGGAAATAATAATAAGGAACACTTAATAACAACAAAATGATTTTACAACAAATATTCAAAATGACCCCCAGCCTCTTCAATACATTTTTCAAGTGCCCGCCATTTTACTTTTTAATAATGTAACATATGGATTATTTTACATGATTGTAAAGCAAATTTGATGTACTTTTCAAATTTGTAAACAAATATAGTATGTTCCATTTGAAATTTCAAAGTTGATATTAATAACTAATAAACCGGAAGTGGTATCATGAATGTACATCCGTCATCAAGTAGCCTACATGTTGCTGTATAAATCATGTTATATGAAAGACATTACTAACTTAAATAAGCGAGATATTTGCTGGGTCCATTAAAATATAACATCCTGTATAGCAATTTAATATGGGAATACAAATTGTTTCAATTATTATCTGTTCCCACAGAATTTTAGAGCATACTGTAACTTTAATTAAGGTTACTCGGATACCAAAGAATTAAATTCTAAAATATTGGTTTTAAAAAATTCAGAATTTAATGCTCTATATATGTATATAGATCACTCCCTATAAAATTTCACGGAGCAGATGATAATATTTCAATCCTATATAAATTTGCTGTCAAGGATAACTATCGAGTATACCAATACGTCGGTTTTGTAAGAATATTCCATGGTCTTCCCGGACGGTACATCAAAAAGTACTAATTTTGCTTATCCTCATCCATGTGTAAATTTATTAGTTCAACATAAATAAAATTCAATTTGATTAACTCAATTGGACACTGTTTTAATAGTGAAACTAAGTCCCCCAATCTAATCAGACTTGGAAGCTCTCCCTGTCCATCATAAATTGGAAAGAAGTTCTCTCTAGAAAGAGCGTCTAATGTAACTAATGAAAAGGAACAATGAAGTCTAGGGCGTGTAGTGTGTGACGTTCAGGTTTAATTCCCATTACGGGTGAAGCACAGGAGCGTCGTTCTCCGCATTAGATTACACATATGCGGTCACGTTCAAGAACGCTGAGAAATAAAAACAATCCATTCGGAACTACATAATGGCCCCTCGGCAAGGTTAGAAGATAGCCAATGCCAGCGATGGAGAAAGTTGGGAAAGAACTTTTAACATTTATGGTTTATAATTTTTGCAAATGTTCTTGTGTACATATCATTTTTTATTATAATGTTGCTTTTAGTGCGTTCTTTTTCAAATTATTTTTTTCTACGATCATACAAAAAGTTAACATGAAACTACATTTTGGATATTTATAACTGGCCATTATTGGGGAGGATGCAATTTTTTTTTATTCCACGAATAATAAAATACGAAAAAAAATGGGGTAACTAGCACCTACATTGGACTTTGGTAGTTGTATGTGACAGTAAATCGTTATATACAAGGTGATTACGCGAGAATGAACCAGCAATTATCTTCGTTATTAAGCCAGATAGGGATTATCTTCAAATAAACAAATTTTCTATAAACAATTTGGGCAATAAAATGTCGTATCTGTTTCTTCCAGTTCCGGAGTATGTGATACCAACTTTGAAATTTCAAATGGAACATACTACATTTTTTCATATTTTTGAAAAGTACATAAAATTTTATTTACAATGGTAGTAAATTAGTAGTACGTTATATTATTAAAAAAATAAAATAACGGACGTATGAAATATTACTATATTGAATGAAATAAAATCAAGTGTGTGAGATTTTATTGTTTTTTTGTTCATAGATGATGGTATTTTTTGAGACAAATTCATTTATATGACGTAACCTAGGCAACATATCTAATAAAACAAAAATCCACACTTTCTTCACTTATTTTGTAAGATACATATTTCAAACGTCCGCCATTTTAGTTTTTAATAATATAACATCCTACTTGTTTACTATTATTGTAAAGAAAATTTTGTGTACTTTTCAAAAATATAAAAACATATATTATGTTCCATTTGAAATTTCAAAGTTGGTATCCAATACTCCGGAACCGGAAGTAATAGAACGCTTCTTGATACGACATCTTATTGCACATTTTGCCTATAGTAAATATTCTTATTTGAAGATAATCGCTATTTCGCTTAATAAGGGAGATAATTACTGGTTAAATCTCGCGTGATCATTCTGTATATACAGGTGAGTCTGGGAAGACGCCCCGCCCCCTTTAACTTTTTTATTATAAGTAACAGAAAAAAATTGTTCATATAAAAGTTTTATTATTTTAAATATTCTATTTTATGGCAGATGTAGATATTTTTTATAAAGTCCGGTTTACAAGATACGACTATCAACTTTTATTTTTTAAATAGCAACCTATAATTATTTTACTAAAATATAAACCGTCATATTTTTCTCCTTTCAATGATGTATTAGTTTTCAATAATGTATTTAAAAAAAAATCGAGAAAAATAAAATAATTGAGATATATGGCAAATTTTTTTTTTCTAATATAGGTGGCTATGTGAAAATATTTCATGTTTTTATTTTCTTCTTCTTATTTTAAGAAACATACTGTTCTTTTTAGGAGTAGTTCAGTTCAGTTCAGTTCAGTACGAGGTAAGATCAGTTCATTTCTCCCCTAAAAAAAAAAAACACCCATAGAATAGATGGCAAAAAAAAATTCTGTGTAGAATTTGTACAAAATACGTAGAATTGACGTAAGGTATTGTGCTGGCCACATCAGATTTTTTTTCATTATAATTTCTTCACTTGCAAATTTTGTACATAACGTAACCTATCGCCCAGAACTTAATTAGACGAAATTCTGGTGGTTGAATGTATTTTATAGGCATTTCGCGTCAAAATGTGTTATGTAAGAAATGTAATGTTTTCGCTTGCAGATTTTTAAAAAATACTTGAATGTAATGGAAACCTAACACACAGAACTCAATTTGACGAAACTTGGGTGGTTACATTAATTTCATATAACTTTTTTTTTTACATATACCAGTCACTATAAATATTGCTTTACGCGCCCTGATTTTTGTGGAATTTAGTGTTGGTAATGGTTTTGCAACTATACATAACCAACAAAATAAAATTCTTGAGTAATTTCACACTGTAGCCCAGACTTTTATTATAAACAATACTTCCGAAACTATCTAACTGAAAAATGATATTTGACACGCGTGATGTACGATGTTTGAGGCCTTGGCCTATGAGTACAATTTCATTGAATTTCACATATCATCCAATAATTCAACAAAATTATAGTAATTATTGTGAGGAAATATCTCCTGCCCGTCTAGGTGTTAATAATGACCGCATCTCTCTTCCGGAGATGATCTGCGGCCCCAGTATACTACACAGGTAACAATTGATCCTGCAACAAAAAATTAATAACCTCTATTTACGCTAATGAAATTAAAGCCGCGGCAAGCTGTGGCTTGAATGTTCCGAAAGCGAAAGTTCACGAGGCCGCGTTATAAAATTATACGACTGCGTCATCCTGTTATGGTAATAAATGAGCGTCGGGAGATTCGATTTTAATGATTTACAGCACGCGACTCATATGGAGGATATTAATAAATGCGCCAGTATTAGCCAGTAAATAATGAGAATCTGCTTATTAATAGCAAAAAATATATTTGATGTTTTTAATACGCCGGTAATTCGAAGCGTGTAGTTTTTTCGTTACGTATAGTAAGGGGTCATTTTTCAAGCTGTACTCTACTTATTCTCGTATTAAAGAAAAGTGTATAATTTTTGTATAATTCTTTTTCTTGTAGATAAAATGCCGTTTTTTTATCTTCCGTCACCTTTAGGTAAGGAAGATATTGTCTTTGGTCAAAAAATTCAATGATGAGTTTTTAGTGAATAAGCATTTTTTAGGGTCCCTATAATACGATTTTACCATTTTTACGATGATGTTTGTATGTATGTGTGTGTGTGTGTGTGTGTGTGTGTGTGTGTGTCTGTGTGTGTGTGTGTGTGATGAAAGTTTCGGATCGCATAACTTCAATACCACGATTCCAAAAATTATAATTCTTTCGTATTCCTCAAGTTTACATCCAGAAGAACAAGTGATTAGATTTTGGTTATAATTGGTCAACCGGAAGTAGCCTCATATGAAGATTTTAAGAGTTTTTCTTGAAAAACGCTGTTAAATATTATTTTATATTTCATATTAAATGGGTATAGAGTTAAAGAATTATAAAGAAATTAAATTTTATAAATCAGGCAACTATGTTATAACCATAGAAACAGCTACCTATATTAAGAAAATTCTGACAGATGTCAGTATCTATGAAAAGAAAATGAATGTGGCAGAGATGAGGATGTTGAGATAGATGTTGGAGAAGACACAGAAAGATAGGATAAGGAATGAAAGAATAACGGAAATGGCTCGAGTGATAGAAGTTTCTAGAAAGATACAAGAGAGACGATTACATTTGTTTGAACATGTCATGAGGAGAGATGAAGATAAAATGGAAGAATAAATAGCTTAATAATAGAAGGTAGCCAAAACAGAGGAAGACAAAAGATAAGATAGAAGGACTTTATTGCGGAAGACTTGACACGCAGAACAGAAATGAGTGGAAGAAGAAAATAAAACATAGCGACCCCTAACGAATGGAAAAAGCTAAAGATGAAGATGTCAGTGTCAAGTGCAATTTGCATAGTTTGAAATGAAATAATTTTACTGGAAATATAAGATCTTTTGTAAGAAAATTTATGTATGTAATTTGTACAAAATACACAGGATTGATGGTAATGTGCTGGCCACATCAGATTTTTTATATACATACTATACTGTTTTATTATTATTAATAAGGTACTTTCGGTTGACCAATTATAACCAAAATCTAATCAAACCTGCATATAGGTAAGAGGAATACGTAATTTTTAGAATTCTATTATTGGAGATATCGCGGCCGAAATTATAATTACACACACAAGCACACACACACACACACACACACACACACACACAAACACACACATACAGACATTATCGTAAAAATAGTAAAATCGTATTGTAGGGACCCTAAAACGTATTTATTCATTGAAAACGCACCACCGAATTTTTGACAAACTTCCTTACCTAGAGGTGACGGAAGGTAAAAAGTTAGAATTTATATTTCCATTTATCTCCGTCATTTGCAAAGACTACAAACGCGTGCGATAAGGATGGATACAACACGCTTCTCTTTAAAAAATTCAGATTGTTTCGACTAAGTTGGGACATTCCATTTTTAAAACGAAGTTCGTTGATGAGATTTTCGCTCTAACTTAAGTTTATTTATTAATTCGGGTATATTACCTTGATTAAACGCCGTACGAATAACGTTATTTTCTGTCAGTGTCACTGACACTGACATTGTGTCAGTGTGTTAATTTTTCACATATTTGGTATTAAATTTGCTAATAAACTTACCACTTGACTTATTTTTGAATTTTTAATGCTTTGACGTTATATATTTTTATAATAATAAAATAACAGTAGTATCTTATGTACCCACATAAAAATTAAGTAGATAACACTAATGAATTTGACAAAAAGGGTGGAGATAAAATCTTAATTCATACAATTCGTAGATGACCTTGGTCGGACAACTTTAAAAAAAATACTGTAAGTGATTTATTGTCGTATCTTTAATAGTCAAGTAAATTTCGTCATTTAGGTATACTTAGACATTTTATGGGATTTTAATATGAATTTTCCCATATTATAGTAAAAAATTTAAGGAATTTTAGAGTACTATAATTTAATAGCTAATAACTTTGATTCGTTTCCAGTATACTGTTCATCGTTTACCTAATGCTTTTTTAATTTCAAACTAAGTGTCATGAATTTGAGAAAACTTCGTAGACCGTTCACCGTGCTGTGATTTAATTATAAAATATTTCGAAACTTGAGATTTATTATGACAATTATTATGATCTTCACGCACTTAACCTGTAAGAAATTATTAAAGTTTTTCTTTCCCTAGTCTCATGTATTATGAAAGCGTTTCCATTACTTTAATTGTAAAGTGTCACATCAAAGTCGGGTTATTACAAAAGTAAAACATCAATCAATGCGAATGCGGTAACAATTGTATTGAATCCACGGGATGTCAGTCTTCCGCCGGAATAATGAAAAAGTCTTGGCTTTGTTCAGAATATGCACAATTAAATTATAGCCATGTAGGAAACCGAGCTAAAAAGAAACTAAAACACTATTGTATCCGTTCTAATTTTAATAAAATGTTACAGTGTCACTCATTTTTACATTGTGAGTTAATTTAATTAAACAAGTTCATCAGCTTCACTGTAGCTTCTTCATCATTAGGTACAGTGCATAAACGAGTATGATAGAAAATATACATTTGTCTTTCATTCATTAGTATAAATTCTAATACGAGTACAAAACTCAATATGAATTTATTGAAATGTCACATATTAGAAACAATAATAATAAGATTCGATTTTATGCATAATTAAAGAATTAAAAAGGTTACAGGATAACTTTTTGTTTTGAATAGTTAACACAGCATTAGAAAATTGTTGTATTTTTGCCGTTCTAAACAAATCAACATGGGTAAAATGCATCGTTGAAAGAAATAGTTATTTATTATACAAGTGTGGAATGGTCATATTAGTCATGAAAGAAAAAGTTTAGCTAATTTTCTTTAGTGACTAATATACAATGTATTACACACTGTATTTATCCAATACTTTTTTTAAAACTTTGTAATCATTTTTGTTTTCGTTCATTGTGATAAGTCATTTGAAATATTTTAAATTACAAAGTACATATTGGATGGTTGTTTTGGTACTATGTGATGTGTTTGTTATATTGTTATTGAGATTTTTTTCTGTAAATTATTGTCTGATATTGGGAATTGTTTGAAAGAAAAACAATGAAATGTGTGAAAATGACGACCTTCTTTTTAAACATATTTAATTAGAAACACAAGCAGCTTCTCTAAATTTGATTGCGAAGATAGCAACCAGTAACCAGTCGTAGATGACCAAAAATTAGTAATAATTTCTCCGTGACTTCTCAATTATTGTCTGCACATTAGTTATTTCAAATATCAAGTATATTATGAGTCAATGTTGGATAAAAAAATTCTTTTCAATGATGTGATGTAACTATCTAATATGACGCCGCTTGGATACGTTTTTCTAGACACCTATATATTTTAAAACAAAATATTTTGATTAAGTGTTAACAATTCTCGAAATCTCAGTCAAACAGCATTTATTTTCTTACAATATCGACAGTGCAGTCTTGCACGTCCTTCTGGGTAGGTGAGAACAAAATACTACATCTCATGTACACAAAATACATTCGTTCCTTACATTTAGATTTATAACATCGTATAATTTGTTGTCAATTTTGAGAGTAAACTAATGCGTATGCGCTCTTTATGAATTTTTGTACGATGTTGTAAAACAGAATGTAAAGAACGAATGTATTTTGTGTATATGAGATATAATATTTTGTAAGATCTTACATACCTAGAAAAAGGTGCAAGTGTGCGTCGAAATGTCGTTGTTGTAAGGGAATAAAAAATCCAGTTTGATAGAGATTTCGAGTAATTATTAACTCTTATAATTAATTATGGAGTCTCGTGGTCGCGTGCCTGAGTGTCTGGTCGCGAATATGGAGAACCGGGTTCGATCCCGACCAACACTAAATATTTCGAATTTTAAATGGCACAGAAATTGACCCGTGTAGTGCACTCTCCATCATTAACGATATCTGTGTATAAAGCAGATTGGCACACCCAGCAATGGTAATATGCCGTGATGATATATTTATTTATTTATTTATAATTAAATAACTTTCATCTCCTTCGAGCTCCGTTCCATATCAGTTGACCCATTCGTTTTAATTTCATTTTCTTTAGTTAATTTATGATACAAATAATAACTAACATATTTCCAATTTTTATTAATATTACGGACATTTTGTCGTTGTAATGGCACATAGCAAGATATGTTTTCTAAAATTTTTTGTTGTTTTAATGTAAAATGAAACAATACTTAATACCAACAATTTAAAAACAACTGAAAAAATATTAAACGAATTTAAGTTCTAAGGATGTTAGGTTTTATTAAATAAAATGTCTAAAAGAATTACATTAGTAATAATTTACAGTAAAAAAATGGTAGTACCACAAGTCTTGTTTTGAAAACGCTGTTTTGAAAATGTCATATTTCAATATTTAATTTCAACCTTGTTTAAAGAACGATTTTTTAAAAATATTTATTTGAATACAAACTATATTCTGTTTTAAAATAATATTTTGAAAAAAATCGTTCTTTAAACATACGAGTAAAATTAAATATTGAAATTTGGCGTTTTCAAAACAAGTTTTGTGGTACCAGCCATTTTTTCACTTTAAATTAATACTGCAATTCTTTTATGTCCAGTTTCACCTACATGAAATAAATCTCTAAATAGCTTACTCATCGAATAAGAGAAAAATATCGTATCGAAACCATTACACAAATGACGGTGTTTATACTAGCTGTCATATTTTGATGCAATATTTTTCACTTATTCGACGAATAAGTTATTTGGAGATTTATTTGATGTTGATGAAACCGGGTATTAGATGTTTTATTTAATAAAACCTAACATCCCTACAGCTTAAATTCGTTTAATTTTTTCAGTTTTACTTGAATTGTTGGTAAAACTAAGTATTATTTCAATTTACATTAAAACAATGAAATATTTTAGAAAACATATCTTGCCATGTGTGATTAAAACGACAAAATGTCCGTAATATTAAAAAAATGGCAATAATTTGTTAGTTATTATTTGTATCATAAATTAAGTAAATAAAATGAAATTAAAGCGCGTGGGCCAACTGATGTGGAACGGGGCTCGTATAGTTCTCAAGATCTCTATTTTGGACATGTTATCCTGTAATCTTGTAAATGACATATTGGATTTATAATTTGAAGGAAAAAGACAATGTATGCGCTTCGGGCCATACTTATAATAAACTCGAATGAAATAGATAGGTTTCTACATGTTATTTAAACTCCTGGGAAATGATACTTAGACCACTTTTTCTCTTATTGCATTAATTAACTTATGTTTCTCACAAATTAAATCAAACCGCTTCGGACTATATTCAATTTTCTGAAATCGTGACACTTGTTTCGAATTGTAAATAATTAAAAGAGCATTAACCACAAACGAATAGGATTACAGTTGAAGTACACAAATAACATCTACACTTGTACGAGTAGAGTAGATTAATTACACATAGAGCAGATTTTATCTAAACTAGCCTAGAGAATAGTGTCAAAGTTGAACAACCTACGCCTTCGAGAACTTAAACTCACCCGTGCCAAATGTAACATCAAGGGTGACTGATACAATCTTTTCTTTTCTACCGATAATACGAAGAATTATTACTGTGAAATTTAACAAATTGCTACATTTTTCCGCTCTTTAAAACTGCATTACATATGAATTATAGCTGTGTGTATTAAAGGCTAAGAATAACAATGGTTTGCTTTTGTTGTATTGCATCAAATGTCGGAAGTGTATTGCGAACATATAAAATACACAAGCTATTTCTCAATATTATTCATAATAAAATAACGGTCATTGAAGTCAGTTGATCTAAAGAAATAGATACATATGTAATGAATAAATCTAGATAAATAATTTTATCGTAATATCTATTGTGTTCCTTCACATATCGTAATTTCGTTTGAAGACTATGTATGTAAGTAGATAACGAAGACATATCAAATAACAGTTATAGATACAAAAGTTTTTATCAAGGTTATACCCATAAAAAATTTGATGTGGACACCACACAACTTCCTTGTACGATTATTAAACTATACATATTTTTTTAATAACTAAATTACAAAATATTAATTTTAACTTCAAAACGGTAAGATATATAGCGACCATTAAACATATATTCCAATATTTTTAATTGAATTAATGATATTGACTAATGTCATGAGTGATGTGGACACCACACGACTTCTTTGTGCGCCCATTAACCTATACATACTTTTTTAATAATTAAATTACAAAATATTGACAGGCTTAAGCCAAGCCCGAGAAATATTTTGATATAGAACAAAAAATAATTCATTTACTACTATCATTCTTAAATTAACATTAATCTAACCCGGTTCTTTTTAAAGAGAGTTTTGATTACAACAAAGAAATATTTGATTACAACAATGAATATGACTAATTTCACAATAAAAATATAATATTTGTTATTGTACGAATCATAAAATTGCACGTATTTAACGTAATTTGACATGAACATTTTTTTAATTTTTTTTCCTAATCCATAGCAAGCTTTATTACAAAAACAAAAAAGTATATAATTTTTAATTTACATATCTCGCTTATACGAAGGGCTAATTTAATAATACTTGATGTATTAGACGCAGAAATTAATTCTCTAAAACTTTTATTTGAAGCATTTATTTCTAAAATCAAAATAAAATCATTTTATTCAAGAAAAACTGTTAACAACTTCAAGTAATGTATCACTTCCGGTTAGCCTATTTTAACCAAAATCTATTATGTTATTTCGATTGACATAAAAGTCTTGTATACCAAATTTGAAAAGTTTTGGAATATATTTTAAAACAGTTTTTCATTAAAATCTATTATAGGCTTCATGTAAAGTGCCACTTCTGAAAATTGTGTAATAACCAGAAAGGGATGTGCACAACTAGATGTTATAGCAGTCCTAATTACAAAATTCCAACGTTCTACAGCTTACCGTTTTTAAGTTATGCGAGATACGTACGTACGTACGTACAGACGTCACGACGAAATTAATCAAATGGATTCAGGGATGATCAAAATGAATAATTCCGCTGAAATCTGAAAACCGAAATTTTTCGCGATTACAATACTTCCTTTACTTACGTACAAGGAAGTAAAAAGGCAAATGAAATAATAATCTCCAGTTACTATTTCACTTCTAACATAAAAAATAGTAATTGGAGATATTTATTACAATTATAATGAAATCTTGCTTTATTGATATTATTATGTTGAGAGATATAGAGATCATCTTCAAATAAGAAAATTTAATATGGACAATAATATTCGTATTAAAAAACATTCCTTTTATGATTTTCGCTTCCGGAGTATGTGAGACCAACTTTGAAATTTCATATGGATGGACTATATTTTTGAAAAGTTGACATAAAATTGGCTTTCTTTCAATCACTGAAATCCGATTTAAGCAATCCCAATCAGATCTTACATGTTCTTTTGCTCTAGAATCACGTTCTCCCACTACCGAATTTTGGATTGTAATCTGTTATCCTCTTGCCCTCCTTAATCGCTGTTTTACAGCGATCCGACTGATCGGATTGCTTGGGATTGCTACTATAATCACAATATAAATAAATTTCCTACTATCATCGCTTTCAGATTCAAAAGATTCTGCCGATGAACTTGAAGATGACGAAGAAGTTAACTGTTTGATTAATCTAATCCTAAAATGTAGATATGATAATGAAAATTATATACATGGAGAAATAACATATATCTGATACTTAAATAGCTAAATATTTTACTTACAATTAACAATTCGTAAATATTCATCTTGAGAGTAAAACAAGAACTATTTCTGGTCCTTGGTAAAAACAATTTTCAACTTATCGCCATATCAAAAAAAAACATGTTCTTTTGCTGTACAGATCCGATCTGATTGTGATAGCGGACCGAAAGAAAGCCACAATTGTCTGTTTCAACGACTTGATCCCCACGTCATTAATAGAAAGAATCTGGTTCAAATCGCCAGGGTGAGAGAGAAAGAGATGACGTCATGTTGTCGGGTGCAATCGAGATACAAAATAAAACTGACAATTGACAGTATTATAATACAACCTACACGATGTGAATATTATTATTCATCAAAATTTGAAGTATAATATCAATAATAAAGCATTTTTTTAAAATACGATATAAGTATAATGAAGGAAATATGCCTCTTTTTAATAATTATCGGCAATCTGAAAAACGCCATTTTTGCAATAGCAAAATTCACAATATAATATGTAGAACTAAACACTCAATGAAGCACAAACTATCAATGTCAGCGGGTAAAATCACTTCAATCATTAAAGAATGAAAAAATGACATGAATATTCAAATGATTCAAATATTTGAAAATGGCATTTGTTACCGCGGTTACAATACCGTTTCTATTTCATTATTGTTGGACGCAGATAGCGTATACCCCTATGGAATAACTCGGTAAAAAAATTGTTTATTTGCAATTTGGATATTTGAAGATACTCGCTAGCTCTTTTAATAACAGAGATATTTGCCGGTTCAATCTTGCGTGGTCATCTGTATAAATATTGTGTTTATTGGATTACACATGACATTTCTTCTATCATAGATATGGTGAACATTTTTCTGCAAGAACGTATATTCTCTATATAGGAGTTTAAAATACCAGAAGTGATCTTTTTACCTTCCGTCACCTAGGTAAGGTATTGGCCCATATTACGCGCGCACTTTTATAATAAAAAGCGCTTTTATGGAGCAAAATCCTCATAAGAATATAATGTAAAAGCGCGCTTCATAAAAGCGCTTTTATTAATAAAAGTGCGCTCGGAATACGGGCCAATGTCTTTGGTCAAAAAATTCGAAGATGAGCTTTTAATAAATAATCACGTTTTAGGGTCCCTAGAATTCGATTTTTCTATTTTTAAGATGATGTCTATATGTATGTATGTATGCATGTATGTGTGCAAATAAATAAATAAATTTATTCAGCGTAATACATATACTAACAAAAAATGTTTAGCCTTGTCATTACAATAATAGTTCACATTTAAATAATGTATGTGTGTGACAAAAGTTTCTCCTTCGATAACTGAAGATTTTAATAGTTTTTTTTTGAAAAATTGCATTTAAATATCAGTTTTTGACATTTAATGTTATTATAAATATTAGAGAATATTTTATCCTCTATACGTTTTGATTGCATTTAATATCCAGTTATAATATAGAGTTAAAAGATTATAAAGAAATTAAATTTCATAAATCAGCGAGCTAACCATGGAAATAAACAGCTCCTATATTAAGAAAATTCTGATTGACAGATGTCAGTGTCAAGTGCAATTTAATTTGTGTTATAATTTTACTGAAAATACATAATTTTTTGCAAGAAATTTTCTTAATGGAATTTGTACAAAATAAAAAGAACTAATGGAAGGTAATGTGCTGGTCACATCAGAATTTTTAAAAATATTTATTTACTTTTAATTTGTTGATGGTTTTTGAATCAACGTTGTAAAATAATTTTCCAACAGAATCTTATGGTAAAAAAAATGAGAAATGGACGTCAATTAGATTCGAATTCGGGTAGACAGACCCACAACTGATGACTTAACGCACTGTTCCACGACTCCATAAATCTTTCAAGTAAAAAAATAAAGAGAGGAAACTATAAATTTGAAATATAAGTTTGTAAATTTAAAAGCCAATGCCACATTATAAAAAAAGCTACATGGAACCGGTTAGTTAAATTTATAATAACACCATTTTTGTCACCACAATATGACTTGCGCCTCGTATAATTCTCCTCGAATGCGACCTGATGAAATATCCCCGACATTGTGGCTACGCTATCTCCATACTTGGCTGCTGACCGCTATTGCTATTGCCATAACCCGCTTACTGCATGTGAACTGCGTGAAATATCCAGTGATAAATCGGATACCTGAGACCTAGATCTGTGCGATTTATCTGCTGCAGTTGTAGGTGAAGTCAACAACGAGTTATTGCATTCCGATGATGTGTGAACCTATTTATTTCCTCTCTATGGAGTACTTTATATTGCTATTTATCATATTCATTTCTTGTTTGAGAGGTAACTGTTCTTCTATGCAGTGATATATCCGGAACGACTTCATCTATTTCAGAATATTGAAAAAAATATTCAGTAATGTTGCTAATAATAGTAAGTAGGTGACAACAAGAAATGATACTCATATATTGATAGATATGGCATACAGGTTAATGAAGTCAACTGTATTTCTAAATGAAGAGACCATCATATTGAAAATTTCAAACCACCATTCAGAAAGATATATGACGACGTACATATGATATTTAACTAATTTTTATTATTTTGATGGGAGAAAATATTTTCACGTATTCAGTTACGAGAATTAAACTTATTCACAATTCAAAAAAATAGCGTTTTCCATTTATATATTTAGTTTTGCACAACTATTACAATATTTAACCTTTCGCTAAGAGAGGTATTGAAATTATGCTAAAAATCGCATATCCAGATTATAGTGAATAAGTACGTTTTAAGGTCCCTAGAATCCCGTAATAACATTTTTACGATGATGTCTGTGTGTGTGTGTTTGTGTGTGTGTGTGTATGTGTGTGTATGTGAATGTGTGTGTGTCTGTTAGGTTGTTGGAGGTGCGATTTCTCAAATTCTATAAAATTAAAGACCTGTGTAACTACGGATTCCTTAATCTGACAGTAATGGTAAGAGTTGAATAGATTCTGGTAACAATTGGGCAACCGGAAGTAGTAGTATTTTAACAAAAATCTTCTAAATATTATTTTTTGAATATTTGTGTTATTACAAATATTAAAAACCAAAATTCTCTATCCGACACATTTAATTTTTTTATTATATCTTCTATAGATTTATATTTAAATAAATCATATATTTACAAGTAAGTGTGTATTTTAATCACAAAACACGCGTAGGGTCATAGATGGTAGTACCGACCTTAACTCAATTTAGTGCCCTTTTAATAATTAATAATCAATTCAATTGTTTAGCAGGGTTATCTATATCTATAGTAGTTACTTGTACAAAAATAATTCATTAATAGAAAACATAAGTCATAAATTAATAGGGACTATTAATAAACGACCAATAGAACAACAAATTAATCAGTTACGCAAATACAACAATTTTTACCTCTCGCTAAGAGAGGTATTGGATTCATGCTAAAAATCGCATATCCAGATTTTATTGAATAAGCACATTTTAAGGTCCCTACAATCCGATTTTAACATTTTTACGATGATGTCTGTGTGTGTGTGTGTGTGTGTGTGTGTGTGTGTGTGTGTGTGTGTGTGTGTGGATGTGTGTGTGTGTGTGGGATGTTGGAAGGACGGTTACTCAAAAACTATAAGACTTAAAATTTGTTTAACAACGTATTTCCCAATCGGACATTCATGGGAAGATCTGAAAAGGTTTTGGTAATAATTGGACAACCGGAAGTAGAAGATTCTTGAAAAAAAATCTTCTAAATATTATTTTTTGAAAATTTTTCGTGGTAATATTAAAGAAAATTAAATTCTCTATCTGATACATTTAAATATTTTATTATATATTCCATAGATTTAGAGATAAAAGAAGTATAATATATAAAATAATCTATTGTAATAAATTTGACAGCCGAAAGAATGCCATGAAAAATAGTTGATAATTTAAATTATTTGTAACTGACAGATAAATGTCAGTGTCAGAAATAATGAGTAATGAATTAAAAATGTACTTGGAGAATCCCTTAGTTCTTGATCTGTGACTATTATGGAGATGACAAGTCTAGGTTGAAGGACTTAAATTTGTTTCAAACATTATGGGACAATGTACACCAGTACTGTAGACTAGAGTAACTTTGAATTGCGAAATAGCTATCAAATTCTTCTCAAGTAAGTTGTAAATATTGACAAAATCGGAGTGCAATTTACCCGTCACTTTATTAAAGGGTATTAAGGTTATATAGATATAACAAGTATGAAAAAATAAAATGTAAAAGAAGATATATAAGAATAGATGCACAATCCAGATATATACATTTTAGACCGCCCAAAATTAATGTTTTTACTAGAAGAATATGAAGAGAAAGTAAACAAAGTTGTTCGAATTGAAAATTGCTGTTACCAGCCTAATATTTATATATGGTAAACTCTACTTTGTAATTTATTGTAACATAATTTATGGTAAAATATATTCATGTTGAGACATGCTATTATTGAATAATAAAGAAGTTTATACGTCATAGATTTATATGAATATATTATTTGTATTTATAAAAATAATCTTTGCTTTATGCATACAGCCAGGTAAAATATACGGCGAGAGGTTATGTGCTGGCCACATCAGATTTTTTGATATAGAAACAGAACCATTAACAAAAAGCAGGTGAAAATGTGATGTATTTCCCTCTTGCTTAAATATTCCGTGTGACCGTGTCTGCTGAGTTTAGCAGAAGCACAAAACCGTGCCATGATATTGTTCAATATGATATAAAAGATAAATTGAAAATTTTAAACAGCACCGGAAATGAAACGGCGGAGCAGGAATATGCGAGCATAAAAATACCTTTGGGATTTGCTATCGATGTCTGTTCTACAAAATGCCAGTTCGATACGCGTACTATGTCCAGCCTTAACATACTCCGCACCGAATCCTAAGAGATATTCTTTCCGACCAATCAGGAAATAGATGCGGAACGGAAATCTACTGCAAATATACGAATGCTGTTGTATGAAGTTTTGATTGTTTTACAAATTCGATACAAAAAGCTTAGATTGTGAGTAAAATATTTACTTTTCTGAAATGAACAGCGTTATCACAGAATTGTTATTCAGAACGATATTATTTTGATTCTTGCAATCAACAACTTTCAGCCAAAGAATATCAATAATATAGGATGTATCAGGAGTAGTATTTCTTTGATAACTTCATTTGAATGCGATAACTGTACTTAGCGCTGTTTTCCTCGATTCATATTACTTGAATATAAGTTGATGTAAAAATATTATGACACAGTGTACGTGTTGAGTCACAGCATAACAGTAACACCGTGCAAGTGATTCATTAATAAATTTATGGCGTGGAGATAGCAATCATTGACAAATAATAGGCAGAAGTCGGTGTGAGCTCGGCTTGGTGCCAGAACCAAAGAAAAACAATACAACTGGCGCGTAGCGTAAGTGGAAAAACTGTGCTTATGGGTTACTTATCGGCATCGGCCGATCAGCTGTTAGTGTTATGCAGTCGCCACTTGGCACGTAATATCCGCTTACCAATGAATTTATATTCAATAGCCAAGTGCTTTTGCAAACAATGCGGATATCAAATACTATTTTACCATATTGTAGCGCGGAATGTGCGATCGTAATCGCATTGTATAATATCTCAGAGATATATCGGTATAGGTTTTCCTTTACATTGTCAAGGGGTGATATACATTACACGCCTCTAACATTACCTATACAACAAACAAGATGTTTACTTTTTTTTGCAAATTAACTAACAAGAATTATAAGTTTTAGTCCATACAAGCTTTTAAAAATAACTATTTGTGGTACAAGTGAATAAAGACACAATTTATTCACAAACAGAAAATTCCTGCGAGTGGAAAAAATACTTTTTACACGATCGTTTTTTTTTACCTCCCGCTACCCTTGGTAAGGGAGGTATAGGGATCGTGCTAAAAATCACATATCGAGATTTTGGTGTATATGTGTGTATGTATGTGTGTATGTGTGTGTGAATCCTCTTTACGCTGTAACTCAAATACTATCGTTTAGAAAATTTTGTATATGGAAAGATGCCATTAGATTTTGGAGTAAGTCAGATAACCGAAAATGGCACTTTACTGGAAGCTCAAAATAGTTTACTTGTTATTTTTTCAAGATTTATGTTACATAAAAATTAAAGATTAAATTTTCTACAGGTTTGCATTAATACTTTTTCTATATATTTTATGTATAAATTTATAAAACTATCTATATAATTTTAAACCCGGAGCCTACGTTTTAAACACAACTCATACACATGGTTACACAATTCAGATCTCAAATGTTTGTAACTGACAGATATATGTCACCGTCAACGAACTAATCATTTCAAATAATATTATTAACGTTTTATAAAGAAAATAATAAATGGAGCAATAATTATATGGAAAGGAACTTAATACATTTTCCAGCATTAGTAAATATGTAAAATATTTTTTTTATATTTTATCATTTATTACTCATGTTATACTATACCAAAAGGTTAAACAATAAAATAGTGTCTTAAATTACATATACTGCATTATCATTTTTTCCCCAGGTCCAGCGGGCTTTAAAATCGGCATACTATAACATTTATGTTTCGTGTGTCTAAATAAAACATGAAATCTTGCTTCTTGCAAATTTCTTTAAAAATCTTGTTCTTGTTCCATGACAGTTTTGTCTTGTTTCTTGCAATCAACCTCTTGTTCTTGCAGCAAGAACAAGACAACAAGAAAAAATTGATGTGGCCAGCACAAACCTCTCGCAATTTAATTTTTGTTAAATTAAATACATACCTATATATTAACTAATGCAGGCAACTCGACTTTTGCATTAAATTCTTTTACATGTAGTAATACAACTATTGTTCTAATTTATTATGTATTATTCGTATTTTCTTCTCCAGAATCTTATCATAATTTTATTTTGTGATAGTAACGTTAATTCATTTTCATTTACAAACATATGAAAATTGATTTATTCATTAAATATTTTATAAATTCATATTTAAAATACTAACATTTTAATTTGAAATGATTAATTTATTGACAGTTACATTTATCTGTTAGTTACAAACATTTGAGATCTGAATTGTGTAACCAAGGAGATATATTTATCTTTAAAATAAATTAATTTATAAATTTATTCGTAAAATATAAATGTATTTTTCGAAGAAAAATATTTTGAACTTCAAGTAAAGTAACATTGCCGGTTATCTGATTCACACCTAAATTTATTGGCCTCTTTCCATATTAAAGTAGAGTAAGAATACATGGTTTCAAAATTTTAAGAATGTTATTTGAGTTAGAGCGTAAAGAGGTTCTACATACGCACATTCACATACACCCACAGACATCATCGTTAAAATGATAAAATCTGATTCTAGGGACCTTAAAACGTACTAATTTACCAAAATCTCGATATGCGATTTTTAGCACGATCCCTGTACCTCCTTTTACCAAGGGTAGCGGGAGGTAAAAAGCAAGACAAGAACAAGAATCTCATGAAACACTATTGCCGATTAGAAGGCAAGGCGTTAAGTAAATAAAAACAACGATCAAAGCTTACTTTAAAAATGATGTAACACGAGGGGGGTGGGGGAAGCTCTAATAATGGTGGTCTTACTGCTTTTCCAACGATGACTACTTGTTCTAACTGGTGGGCGCTTGATGTTCGACCACCGTTTGATTATGGAGGACGGAACACAGACACTATTGCACTTATACACTTAACTTTGATGGCCGATGAACACTACACATTATGGACACAGACTATTATTAATATTATTAACTAACTTTTTTACCTTCCGTCACCTTTAGGTAAGGAAGGTATTGTCTTTGGTCAATAAATTCAATGATGAGTTTTTACTGAATAAGCACGTTTTAGGGTTCATATAATACGATTTTACCATTTTTACGATGATGTCTGTATGTATGTGTGTCTGTGTGTCTGTGTGTCCGTGTGTCTGTGTGTCTGTGTGTGTGTAACAAAACTTCCGGATTCCATAACTTCAATACCACGATTCCAAAAATTATATTTTTTTCGTATTTCTCAAGTTTACATCCAGAAGAACAACTGATTAGATTTTGGTTATAATTGGTCAACCGGAAGTAGTCTCATTTGAAGATTTAACAGTTAAATTTGATTTATTGACATTTAACGTTATTATAACTTAAAGAATATATTATTCTCTATACGATTTGATTACAATTTATACTTCATATTCAATAGATACAGAGTTAAAGAATTTTAAAGAAATTAAATTTTATAATTCAGTCAGCTATGCCAAACTTGGGAACTAGTAATATATTCATATAATTCAAATTGACAGATGTCAGTATCAATAAAAAGTAAATTAATGTGGCAGATATGAGGATGTTGAAGTAGATATTGGGGAATACACGGAAAGATACGGTAAGAAAATAACTCTAGTGTTACAAGTTTCTAGAAAGATACAAGCGAGATGATTATATTGGTTTGAACATGTCATGAAGAGAAATAAAGAATTATATTTGAACAAAAATTAGTAGTTTAATAATAGGACGTTAAAGAAACAGAGGAAGACCAAAGATAAGATGGAAGGACTGTATTGCGGAAGATTTGAGAGAAAGGGAACTGAATGAGAACGACATGCAAAAATAGCGACCCCTAACGAATGGGAAAAGCTAAAGAAGAAGAAGAAGATGCCAGTGTCAAGTGCAATTTGAATAGTTTGTTTATGATTTTTACTGGAAATTTAGAATCTTTTGTAAGA
This sequence comes from Harpalus rufipes, assembly GCA_951394225.1. NCBI lineage: Eukaryota > Metazoa > Arthropoda > Insecta > Coleoptera > Carabidae > Harpalus > Harpalus rufipes. The sequence goes on from OX596283.1 coordinate 41,065,417, forward strand.
AAAATTATGGAATTTATACATTATACACGAGAATGACGGAAGGTATTGTGCTGGCCACAACAGATTTTTTATATATATGATTAATTTACACTTACACTAAACTTAACTAAGCACATAAAAACATAAACTAAATTGTAACATTGTGGTAACCTTGCGTACTAGCGTCTAGTACGCGCTCAAACTAAAACTCAAACTACATGTCTAGTCGACATGAGTATCTAAGACCGACTCCATGTCTTGTCAATATGAATATCTAAAACCGACTATCTAAAACAAAGCGTTACTTTCGTGAGAGGCCTTATCTCTGAGGGATGAAGAGGGTATCATATGGCATCCATATCAAAATATCCGCCCTGCACGTAGGCTCGCAATAACTTCTAAACTTGATTGTCAACAAATAACTCTGACAGCTAGACTAAACAGCCAGTTAATAAAAGATGATAACTATTTCTAAACAGAATTTTGACTAACAAAGATAACAATTTGATATATTTTCTGAAAGTATAATTTAGAAAAGATTATAAAAAGTTATTTATTTGTTATTGCTCACCTTGTTACAATGACAACCATTTTTTTTAAATTTCAAAACATCATTTTTTAAATTTTGTGCGTCGGTCGTACAAAAAACGTAATAAGTATTGCAGTCAGTAAGTGCTTTTCTACCGATACCGGATGTATTGGAGACCTCGACTTCATCGAGATCCTCAAATTCATTCTTAAGCGGTAGGAACACTACTTATAACTATTATTCTCGAGTGGAATATAGTTTTTTTCAAAATATAATTCTAAAAATTCTCTAAGCACGATGTAGTGTATTTTCAAAATACCATTATACAAATGGTTAATTTAAGGGATAAGGAAGTTAATGAAATGAAAAAAAAAACCTCCCTTTAAATAAAAGTGCAGTAACTGTGTGCCTGCAGCCACAATGAGAAATTTGCACATGAAGAGGGAGAGAGAACACAAAGCGGTATGCAAAACTGGTGGCGGAGAAAAAGCGCTATTTCCAGCATGGCCGTTAAATGTATCTACGATGGCCCAAATGCGGACTTGATGTTTTTAATGCATAAATAAGATTGATGAAATATTCATTGCTTTCTTCGGCGGAGACGTGAATTAGGTACTTTTTAAAAAGTGTACAACAAACAAGAAACACTTCATTTGAAATTCAAGAGGTTGTGTTCGCGAGACGCGAGCAGAAGCAGGCCGCGGCGGGGAAATGGTCGCCTTTATTTTTATTTCAAATCACGAGCGATTATTCAATGGCACTCACAATCGACTTTGATTGTGGGGGCGAGCGCGAGCGCTCCCGCAGGAGAATGGGCGCATTATTGTCGAGCTACTCACTGCTGCACCCGAACGTTCACCTTATCCCATCAAAACATTACCACAACTATCACATTTTCACATTTAAAGATCAGAAGAATAACAATATAATAATATTTAATCCTTAATTATATATCGTTTAATAAACGTATTCTTTTATTTGTCTGATTATTTACACTTCACCCATATAAATAAAAACGTTACATTATGTTATAAATGTAATTTTATATATGTTTTTTATTTTCTACTTCTTATTTTAAGAAACATACTGTTCTTTTTACCTTCCGTCACCTTTAGGTAAGGAAGGTATTGTCTTTGGTCAAAAAATTCAATGATGAGTTTTTACTGAATAAGCACGTTTTAGGGTCCATATAATACGATTTTACCATTTTTACGATGATGTCTGTATGTATGTGTGTCTGTGTGTGTGTGACAAAACTTCCGGATTCCATAACTTCAATACCACGATTCCAAAAATTATATTTTTTTCGTATTCCTCAAGTTTACATCCAGAAGAACAACTGATTAGATTTTGGTTATAATTGGTCAACCGGAAGTAGTCTCATTTGAAGATTTAACAGTTAAATTTGATTTATTGACATTTAACGTTATTATAACTTAAAGAATATATTATTGTCTATACGATTTGATTACAATTTATACTTCATATTCAATAGATACAGAGTTAAAGAATTGTAAAGAAATTTAATTTTATAATTCAGCCAGCTATGCCAAATTTGGGAACTAGTAATATATTCATATAATTCAAATTGACAGATGTCAGTATCAATAAAAAGTAAATTAATGTGGCAGATATGAGGATGTTGAAGTAGATATTGGGGAATACACGGAAAGATACGGTAAAAAATCTGATGTGGCCAGCACATAACCTCTCGCCGTATATTTTACCTGGCTGTATGCATAAAGCAAAGAATATTTTTATAAATACAAATAATATATTCATATAAATCTATGACGTATAAACTTCTTTATTATTCAATAATAGCATGTCTCAACATGAATATATTTTACCATAAATTATGTTACAATAAATTACAAAGTAGAGTTTACCATATATAAATATTAGGCTGGTAACAGCAATTTTCAATTCGAACAACGTTGTTTACTTTCTCTTCATATTCTTCTAGTAAAAACATTAATTTTGGGCGGTCTAAAATGTATATATGGATTGTGCATCTATTCTTACATATCTTCTTTTACATTTTATTTTTTCATACATGTTATATCTAAATAACACTAATTCCCTTTAATAAAGTGACGGATAGATTGCACTCCGATTATTCTTATATCGATGTGTAATTTTGTCAATATTTACAACTTACTTGAGAAGAATTTGATAGCTTTTTCGCAATTCAAAGTTACTCTAGTCTATAGTACTGGTGTACATTGTCCCATAATGTTTGAAACAAATTTAAGTCCTTCAACCTAGACTTGTCATCTCCATAATAGTCACAGATCAAGCATTAAGGGATTCTCCAAGTACATTTTTCTTTCATTACTCATTATTTCTGACACTGACATTTATCTGTCAGTTACAAATAATTTAAATTTTCAACTATTTTTCATGGCATTCTTTCGGCTGTCAAATTTATTACAACAGATTATTTTATATATTATACTTCTCTTATCTCTAAATCTATGGAATATATAATAAAATATTTAAATGTATCAGATAGAGAATTTAATTTTCTTTAATATTACCACGAAAAATTTTCAAAAAATAATATTTAGAAGATTTTTTTTCAAGAATCTTCTACTTCCGGTTGTCCAATTATTACCAAAACCTTTTCAGATCTTCCCATGAATGTCCGATTGGGAAATACGTTGTTAAACAAATTTTAAGTCTTATAGTTTTTGAGTAACCGTCCTTCCAACATCCCACACACACACATCCACACACACACACACACACACACACACACACACACACAGACATCATCGTAAAAATGTTAAAATCGGATTGTAGGGACCTTAAAACACGCTTATTCAATAAAATTTGGATATGCGATTTTTAGCATGAATGCAATACCTCTCTTAGCGAGAGGTAAAAAATAACTCTAGTGTTACAAATTTTTAGAAAGATACAAGAAAGACGATTACATTGGTTTGAACATGTCATGAAGAGAAATGAAAGATGAAAATATTGGAACAAGAATGAATAGTTTAGTAATAGGACGTTAAAGAAACAGAGGAAGACCAAAGATAAGATGGAAGGACTGTATTGTGGAAGAGTTGAGAGAAAAGGAACTGAATGAGAACGACATGCAAAAATAGCGGCCCCTAACGAATGGGAAAAGCTAAAGAAGAAGAAGATGCCAGTGTCAAGTGCAATTTGAATAGTTTGTTTATCAAATAATTTTACTGCAAATTTAGAATCTTTTGTAAGAAAAATTATGGAATTTATACATTATACACGAGAATGACGGAAGGTATTGTGCTGGCCACAACAGATTTTTTTAGGAATAGTTCAGTTCAGATCAGTACGATGTAAGGTCAGTTCATTTCTCCCCTAAAAAGAAAACACCCATAGAATAGTTTGCAAAAAAAATCTGTATGGAATTTAAACAAAATTCGTAGAATTGGAAAATATTGTGCTGGTCACATCAGTTTTCTTTACAAGGTTGAAATTAATTTTAGTTAAAAAATGTATTAAAAATAATTTCAAGCAAACATACCGATAGGATATAGGAAGCATAATAAAATAGATAAAGATCAGAGTGATGCTAAAACCTATAAACAGGAGACACTGTAGATACCATTTCATAGGTAATTGATTCTAACTCAATCGTATTACCATGTTGATGTCTTTAACCGCATTTATGATTTATAATTCCTGTTGAAAACCGTGAGAAAACCGCGTTCTTGTTTCTAGATCGATTCACCCATTTGCGAGAAAAATTAGGGGTATATCATCAAACTTATTACTTAAGATTGTGTATTACATGTTTTGCATAAGTGTTATTGTGAGTAACCGGCGTTTGAACTCTGACTCCTCTTGTCGCGAAACGGGGTCAGCTAGTGATACCTACTATAAACCGGAGCTGCTTTCGTGTTATATGATGCGCTGTTTTAGCTAGGTGTTTGACATTAATTGACCGTTTTCAGCAAAAATTAATGGTTGTTATGAATATCTGGGTGAAAAAATGTACCGCAATACAATGTAATGAGGGTCTCATGTTGTCAATGATATTGATGGAAATTGCTCTTGACAAGAGAAGTAGGTACTTTACATTTTGTGTTGGTTTAACCTGGTCATGGAGACGGTACACTCTCATTATACGTGTTTGGAAAACGAAAACAAAAACTACTTAATAAAATATAAAGCGAATCTGTGGGAATCAATATAAAATGTATTCAATATTTAATTAATCAATATACAGGGTGTAACACCAAAACCGACCACCGCCATTATTTTCTTTATTATTATAGTTACAAAAAATACTGTAGAACAAAGTTGTAGGAGACAAAGGGAGACAAGTTATTAGAGAAGAGAATATTTTTTTAAACCAGTGGTTCTCAAGTTACAACATAAAGTTATATTTTTTCAAATGGGATTATACATATTTTTTATGCCTATTCGATACAGTATTTTTTTCTGAATTCAACCATGAGATTATTTTATGTCCTTACATAACAAAAATATTGAGAAGAATTCAATTGAAATTTAAATAAATTTAATTTTTATAATTATATTCCAGGAGGTAATGAATGAAAAACAATTGAGCTTAAATTAAAACGATACAAACACTTGTTAAAAACGTTATAAACAGTGTTCTATTTAATTTCTATCCTAAATAATTCAAATTGACAAACAGTAGTTTTTGTTTTTCATACATAGCCTACTGAAAAATGACTAGAAAAATCAAATTTAATCAAATTTCAATCGCATTTTCTCAATATTTTTATATGTAAGGATATAAAACATCATACATGGTTGAATTCAGAATAAAGTACGCTATCGAATAGGCATAAAAAATATGGATAATCCCATTTGAAAAAATATAACTTTGTGTTGTAAATTGAGAACTACTGGTTTAAAAAACATTCTCTTCTCTAATGACTTATCCCCGTTAGTCTCCTACAACTTTATTCTATAGTATTTTTTTGTAACTATAATAATAAAGAAAATAATGGCGGTTGTCGGTTTTGGTGTTACACCCTATATACTAGTGGTTGTTGAAAATGCAATACCAAAAACTACTAGGAATAAATAAATTAGATTCAGCATTCAAGTTACTTATTATTAATGGTGTAAACGATTAAAATTTGGAATCGCTGAGTTTAGTCTTTCAAATATAAGTGTTCATTTTATTTTGTCCACTATTGCTATCTCGAGAACTATAAGAGCTACGACGTCGGTTAAATTAGCAAACAATTTCTATTTTACAAGACCATAATATTGAATATAAAACTTTTTTTTCTACCAATGGTTCTCAAAATACAATTATATTAAATGGTAACTTATTTTTCTTATTCGCCTATTCGGTGCATTTTTTTTTTCTGAATTCAATGTTGTACATATAAACATGCCCTAATATTACAAAATATTTGAAATAAATGCGAATGGAAATTATGCTGATTTAATTTAAATTTATTTAAATAAGAGTGGTATGAATAAAAAAATTCAATTAGGTGTTACAATTACTCAAAAGTTTAGTCAAACAGCATTTATTCTTACTATACCAACGTTTTGGTGCACTCTTGCACCTTCTTTAGGATAGTAAGATCTTACAAATTGTTACAATTCATGTACACAAAATACATTCGTACAAAACATTCAGTGAATTTATTAAACATGTACAAAAAATTAACTGAATGTTTTGTACGAATGTATTTTGTGTACATGAATTGTAAAAATTTGTAAGATCTTACTACCCTGATGAAGGTGCAAGGGTGCACCGAAACGTTGGTATAGTAAGAATAAATAATGCTGTTTGATTGAACTTTCGGGTAAATATTAACACATAATCAACATCACAGTCGAGAAATTACCCACAATTAAAACAATTCAATATTTTGTTACATGTTAATTGTCAAAACAAATATGTCTTATACTTTTTCGGTGATAGAATGATTTTTATTTACGAAGAAAATTTTCATATGTATGAAGTTTATATTCAAAGCACTCTTATTACAATCATATTTCAATTAAATCAGCATAATTTTCATTTGAATTGTTCTGAAATATTTTGTAATATTATGGTATCACATATGTATATCGTTCAATTCAGAAAAAATACTGAGTCGAATATGCGAATAAAAAAAAGGTCCCCATTTAGAATAAGAAAGTTGTACCCCATATTTTAAGAACCACTGATTCTCTCTATTTACATATTTGTGTTGGCAATTCTACAATTACAACAAATAACAAATGACTATACAATACGGAAATATAACCATCTACTAAAGATCGATTATCATTTATCGAGGTGTTAAACATTGCTCGGTTTTTAGTTTTATTAAATATGGGTGTTTAATTCGTGTTCACCCTACAACAAGGGTTAAGAATCATTTTCGCTTTTGTTGTCGTTTCAATTCTAAGTATTTAGAGTAGAGAAATTATTAAAAAAATAGATAGTTATTATTTTTAAGTAATAATTTATAAACAGTGGAAAATTTAGTTTTTTAATTAATAAGTTTTCTACCGTTTATAAATTATTAACTTTTAATTAACTATTTCAAACTTCTTATTTAATGCAATGGTACTATAATAATAAAAAAAACGTTATGGACATTATATGAGGACATTATTAAAAAGTATGTTATTTAATTTCAGAAGTATTTATGAATTTGAAAACTGATTACAGGGATGAATAACTTTATGGAAAACTTATATTTACGAGTCTCTCATTTGAAAACATCAAAATGTTTTTATTTTGTGTGCAATATTTAAAATTAAACAATAATAACTGCGGGTTCTTCTTGACTGGAATGTTAATAAGGGTGAAAATAATTCCTGGATGTTCAGTCAAAATCTTTATTTTTCTTCTCGACCACTATGCCTTCATCAGGATAAAGATTTTGACTGAATATCCTGGAATTATTTTCTACCCTTAAACAATAATCTTTTCCGAAAGTAACATCCAATACCGAAATTGCAATAAAACTATCTGATCTAACAGGTGTACATTCACCATCTCGTTGCGATATTTAGTAGTACGGGATCCAATTACAATTAGCGTTTTCTTTCTATAATTCACTTGAGTCCTCTCCTCATTAAGAGTGCATCAGATACGTGGACCACGTACACATGTTGCTGACAATCCCATCTCCCGGATACAGGCCATCCGCTGATCTGCTCACTACTGCCGCATGCGTTACATATTGTTATCATGGAGTGTCGTGTTCAGCTAACGGTCCCTGACAGGGTAAAGAATCACACACAGAAACCATATACCATCTACCATCAGAGGATGGAGGTTTTAGATCGCGTAAAGGTTATACAACAGGGAAATGTATTAGATTTGTAATAGGAGTGAGTGACGAATTTTATAGGTATCGGGTGTCTACTTGAGATCTAAACATGAGTTACATAAGTTTTTGAAAAAAAAAATCTGTTGTGGCTAACACTATACCTTCCGTCAATCCTGTGTATTATGTATAAATTCCATACATAAATTTTCTTGCAAAAGATTCTAAATTTTCAGTAAAATTATTTCATAAACAAATTATGTATAAATTCCATACATAAATTTTCTTGCAAAAGATTCTAAATTTTCAGTAAAATTATTTCATAAACAAACTATGCAAACTGCATTTGACACTAACATCTACTTTTGCTTTCCCCATTCGTTAGGGGTCGCTATTTTTTATTTTCTTCTTCCACTCATTTCTATTTTACGTGTCGTTCTCATTCCATTCCATCTTATCTTTGGTCTTCCTCTGTTTCTTCAACCATCTATTACAAAGATATTCATTCCTCATCCAATATATTCTTCATTTCTCCTCATCACATTTTCAAACCAATGTAATCATCTCTCTTGTATCTTTCTAGAAACTTGTAGAGTTATTTCCTTAACTATCTTTCCGTGTCTTCCCCAACAACTATTTCAACATCCTCATTTCTGCCACATTAATTTACTTTTTATTTATACTGACATCTGTCAATTTGAATTATATGAATATATGAATAGTTTCCATGTATAGCATAGCTGGCTGATTTAAAAAAAAAATTCTTTAAAATTCTTTAACTCTATATCTATTTAATATGAAGTATAAAATGCAATCAAATCGTATAGAGAATAATATATTCTTTAGGTTATAATAACGTTAAATGTTAATAAATCTAATTTAACTGTTACATCTTCAAATGAGGCTACTTCCGGTCGACCAATTATAACCAAAATCTAATCAGTTGCTCTTCTGGATGTAAACTTGGGAATACGAAAAAAATATAATTTTTAGAATCGTGGTATTGAAGTCTTGCGATCCGAAACTTTCGTCACACACACACAGACACACACACACTCAGACATCATCGTAAAAATGTTAAAAATGGATTGTAGGGACCTTAAAACGTGGTCATTTACCAAAATCTCGATATGCGATTTTTAGCACGATCCCTATACCTCCCTTACCGAGGGTAGCGGGAGGTAAAAACATCGAAAGTGAGACATTTCAATAAAATAATGAACTAAATTAAAATTTTATTTTGTATAATCTATTAATTTAAATTAAAAATTCACAATCCTTTAGAATCAATTGTTTTACTTAGTAGCAAATAATTGTAAATGTAATATTTACACTTGCGAATTCCACGAAACTTACTAAATCTTAAATCTCCTCAGAAATTTCCTTCCCTTCTCGATTTTCTATCTGGTATCACATATGAAAGCAGCTTATGCGCTATCTGATGGGAAGAAAAAACGCTGGTCCCGCTAAGGTCATCCGGAGACCCGGAATGCTACGGCAACTGGCAGTCGCTAGGACGAAATATGAGCAAGTCTCGCCATTCAGCTTAGTGGCTACAGCGGTGCTTTACCGACAGCTATGCACGCCGATGCTGATCGGTCACTACATTGCACGATAGAGAACTGTTCTTTAAAGATAAAGTATATGATAAAAATTTAAAAGAGATATGAATTAGTAGAATCGTATTCTATTATTTGAATGACATGCTCTTATTTAAATCTACTCGCATGTGAGTGATATAATCAATAGTTGTCAAATGTTTGTAACTTCTGTCTCCTTTAGGTAAGGAAATTGTCTTTGGTCAAAAAATTCAATGATGAGTTTTTAGTGAATAAGCATGTTTTAGGGTCCCTATAATACGATTTTACCATTTTTACGATGATGTCTGTATGTATGTGTGTCTGTGTGTGTGCCTGTGTGTGTGTGACAAAAATTTCGGATCGTATAACTTCAATACCACGATTCCAAAAATAATAATTTTTACTTCCTTGTACGTAAGTAAAGGAAGTAGTGTAATCGCGAAAAATTTCGGTTTTCAGATTTCAGCGGAAATATCCATTTTGATCATCCCTGAACCCATTTTGACTAATTTCGTCGTGACGTCTGTACGTACGTACGTATCTCGCATAACTCAAAAACGGTAAGCCGTAGAAAGTTGAAGTTTTGTATTTAGGACTCCTATAACATCTAGTTGTGCATCTCCCTTTCTGGTTATTACACAATTTCTAGAAGTGGCACTTTACATGAAGCCTATAATAGATTTTAATGAAAAACTGTTTTAAAATATAATCCAAAACTTTTCAAATTTGGTATACAAGACTTTTATGTCAATCGAAATAACAAAATAGATTTTGGTTAAAATAGGCTAACCGGAAGTGATACATTAATTGAAGTTGTTAACAGTTTTTCTTGAATAAAATTATTTTATTTTGATTTTAGAAATAAATGCTTCAAATAAAAGTTTTAGGGAATTAATTTCTGCGTCTAGCACATCAAGTATTATTAAATTAGCCCTTTGTATAAGCGAGATATGTAAATTTAAAAATTATATACTTTTTGTTTTTGTAATAAAGCTTGCTATGGATTAGGACAAAAAAATTTAAAAAAAAGTTCATGTCAAATTACGTTAAATTCATGCAATTTTACGATTCGTACAATAACAAATATTATATTTTTATTGTGAAATTAGTCATATTCATTGTTGTAATCAAAACTCTCTTTTAAAAAAAACCTGGTTAGATTAATGTTAATTTAAGAATGATAGTAGTAAATGAATTATTATTTTTAAAAAAATATGTATATTTTAATAATCGTACAAGGAAGTTGTGTGGTGTCCACATCAGATTTTTTCATAGTCCTCACGTTTGCATCCAGAAGATGTGATTAGATTTTGGTTATAATTGGTCAACCGGAAGTAGCCTCATTTGAAGATTTTACAGTTAAATATGATTTATTTATTTTTATGTTATTAACTTAAAGAATATATTATTCTATATACGATTTGATTGCATTTTATACTTCATATTCAACAGATATAAAGTTAAAGAATTATAAAATATTAAATTTCATAAATCAGCCAGCTATGCTAACCATGAAAATTATTAATATATTCAGATAATTAAAATTGACAGATGTCAGTGTCAGTATCAATGAAATGTAAATGAATATGGCAGAGATGAAGATGTTGAAGTAGATGTTGGGGAAGGTACGGAAAGATACTGTAAGGAAATAACTCTAGTGTTACAATTTTCTAGAAAGATACAGGAGAGACGATTACATTGGTTTGAACATGTCATGAAGAGAGATGAAGAATATATTGGAAGAATGAATAGCTTAGTTGAAGGTTGAAGAAACAGAGGAAGATCAAATATAAGATGGAAGGACTGTATTGCGGAAGACTTGAGTGAAAAGGAACTGAATGAGAACGACATGCAAAACTAAACTATTGGTTCATCATCAAATATGCGAATTAAAACAACAAAGTTAAATTCGCTAAAATCGCCTACGGTTATATTGCATCATTATCGCTAATTTCATCTACCCACATATTTATGTAAGGATTATGATAATTTTCACATGAGATCAAATCACTATAATCTCTTCTTAATATTAAAATCAGTTAGATTTTACTATCACTTCATTCGCTTTATCGTCAACATCAACTAAAATTATGCGTAAAATCATTTATGTTTAAACACATATCAAACTAATTAACTATAAACTAGCAAGTATGTGATATATAACGGGAAAGATAATATCTATTTATGATAATAAATTAATCTGTGGTCAATAATTTATTTGCAATTTTGTATACAATAAAGTATAACTGTTTTGTAGGAGGGATTTTTCCCTTCGTGCAAATATTCTATTAGCTATCTATGATTTATTCTACATATCCTCATATTCTCTGAGAAATTTGATCCGAGTAACGGTTTGGAAGAGTCGACTCCTACTCTGCTCATTATCCGAGGCTTGGTGTGTAATCATTTTGTTTTTCTTGTCGTGGCTTTACTTTATCACCTGTTAACTCGTCACAACATGTACTTTATGTACAAGTTTATACTGAGATGAAGGAAATGTTTACAATACCAACTAATATGGGAAATCAAGTTCTGGGTCATGTAAGGATAACTGCAACTTACATGTCCGCATCTTGTTGCTATTTAGGTTAAGATTAAGGTAATTGTATTCTTCAGGGTTACTATACTTACCGTCAAATAAGTATGAACTGGACAGTTGTATACTGTTGCCAATTCAGTGCCCATGTTGAAAAGTTATGAAGAAGTGGGAACAACACAGGGCAAGAGACAAGGTGCGCAAAAGGGAAAAAGTTGAGTATCGGTCCATATTTATTTGACGGCGACTATGGTATCATGTTTATTATTTTTAATTATATAAACAAGATAGATGACTATTTTTTTTTCATTCACGGGACAGCTTATATTATAATAGGATGCTGTAAATTAATATACTATGACAGTAAAAAGTTTCCAATGAAGCAGATTATTTATTTATTAATTTACTAGCTTTACCCGGTACAGATATTTTCAACAGTAATTATTGTACAACAGAGTTTATTTCCTCGGCTCTACGGGCCTTGGTAAATAAATTCAACATTACATATAAAAAATTGAACTTCAGTGCCAAGGTGCATATTATATTTTATTTGAAATCGAAAAATTGTAAAAATGAAAGGAATATTTATGCATTATTGTAGGGATGAGAAAGTAAACTTTCCGTTCCCTTATAGACAGACGAGCTAGTTCAGTAAAGAAATAATTTCCGGTTTAAAAAGTGATCAGAAACAGCTCATTTTCTGGACGATCGCGAAAACACTAATTATTATAACGGACGAAGAGACACACAATTATTTGAATTACGTTTATTTCCATAGAAAAGTTTAGAATGTCTCAATTTGACTAATATTTCCTCGCGTGCATTTATCCGACTCGCTTCGCTCGTCGTTTAAACTTCCACGCTCGCACACAAAGTATTACTTTTACTCCTAATAACACAATATACGATTTTTTATATTTATTGGGTTTTTTCATAGATAGATAAAACGTACGATACACAAACGTAAAGCATCTTTAGACACTCATTGGCAAATATTGTAGTCATCAAACAATATCACTCTTTTCATAACTGATTATGTAAATAATTATTATTCCACCATTTGAGAACCACTGTTTGAATTTTCGGTTTGTTACTACTGTTAAATTATCCCCTTTTTCTTTATCATTTTTATTCTATACAACATTTTTCTCTAGTTATTAGTTCTCCCAAAAAGCAATGGTTGTTCAATTCAGTAATAATAATTAATTTCTTTCGTAATATTTTTCTATTTTATAATTTATTTATATTTTTAGGTTTGTCTGTATTTTTCAAATCAAATTTTTGTACAAACTACCACCACTTATACGGCAGCACCTTTTACGTTGTCTGCAGGTTCAGAATTTGTCTCATATAAACAGTAAATTTTCCATCAAACTGTCCAAATTATCATTTTCGTTTTATATAAGTGTTTTCAATTTAAAATCAAATATAACAAATATTTCGTCTCTCCTGATTTCAATTTCCTTGTCGATAATACAAGAAAGTTTTGAAATGAGAAAATTCTTTGTAAACCAATTCTATTTAATTAAGAAAATTACTCGTACAAATTTTGAGTTTGAGAAAACTTTCAAAATGTCACCAGTTGAACAAGTAATAGCAGAAAATTTTAATTGTTTGCTATTAGTTGAAATTTGTTCGTCCGTTCCTCCATCCGCCTTCCACCTTATTTGTATGTGGGGTGACAACGTTCTTGCAAATGGAACGAAATCCGTGTAAAACGTTGAAGAAACGATTATGCAAGTTAGCAGGGAGGGCATCTTCTTGGAATATTCCGGTTATATTTAATTCGTCGACGATTGAGATACTCCGCAGTGCAATTTAGAAACTTGCTTGGCAGAGACTTTCGCGAACTTTAGATCCCAGACCTGAAATTATTTAAATGCGTGCGCCTTGGTTGTCGCTGACTGCGTAATATACAGCGTGTGCCATTAGCACAAGCGTTAGTATCACAACTGTGAGAGTGGATATCATTATCTTTCCTGCTTGTAAACGAGAAGGCTTAAGCTAATGAACTCGAGGGAAAGTATGCGTATGCCCTTACAATTTACAAAGAAAGAACAGTAGAAACGATTTAATTATTGAGACCTAGCATATAAGTATAATGAAATATTCATTAAGTTTAGCACATTATAAATGTAGACGGAGACTATTACGAGGGTCATTCAATAAGTAAAGAGACAAATGGCTATAGCTCAAAAACGGTTTATTTCAATCTTTCAAAATTAAGGCTATGTTTCAACATAATCACCCCCCACAGTTATGCACTTGTCCCATCTTTCTTGCAGCTTCCTAATTCCCTTGGCGAAGAATTCTTTCGATTTACCCCGAAGCCATTTTTGCACCGCTTCCTTAACTTCCTCATTGTTAGCAAATCTTTTTCCACGTAGGGCGTCTTTGAGTGGTCCAAACAGGTAAAAATCAGATGGGGCGAGGTCGGGACTGTAGGCAGGATGAGGTAAGACCTCCCAACCCAATTCTTGAAGCTTATCACGGGTCAGCTGGGCTGTATGAGGGCGGGCGTTATCGTGCTGAAGAATGACTTCTTTAGACAAGAGTCCACGGCGTTTGTTCCTGATAGCTGGTCTAACTTTGTGTTCTAGCATCTCAGAGTAGTATTGGCTATTGATAGTTCGCTGATCTTCAAGGAAATCGCAATAGACCAGAAACTTCCACTGGACGTCCACATCGGGGTTCATCACCTACACTTGTTCGGCCACTTTTAAACCGATCAACCCACTTGTAAAAATTCGCACGGTTCATACAACTTTTACCGTACTGTATTAACATTCTAGAAAAAATTTCACTTGGTTTTACACCTTCTGCGACTAAAAATCTAATGACTGAGCGCTGCTTTTCTAAGGTGCAATCTTCTAGTGGACTTGCCATGGTGAACTGAAAATTTTGAGGTTATGTTGACATAAAATGATGAAACAGCTGATCAGAGCATATCCCAAGGTTGCCAACTAACACCCCTGAAAAGATTGTACACATTCATTGAATAGTTTTAAAATTATAGAATTTGTCTCTTTACTTATTGAATGACCCTCGTACTTTTTCCCGAGCAAATAAAAGCAGATAAAATTTAACTGCCAGGTGTTAGATACACATTGTCAATATTAAAGTATAAATAACTATGTTTTGAGTGTGTATATAATACAAGTAGGTAAATAAGTAAACAGAATTAAGAGCAAAATACAAACGTTACAAATGAATGTGGGAAGAATTGCTACGAACATTACAATCTTAACGACCGATTTCTGCAATGATCCCTAAACTAGCTTAGAAATTTCCTAGATTTAAAAACTATCTAAACTTATACATTTTGGATTTCACCAATTAATCAACTAGGAATTAAATACTTGTGTAGACATCAAAATACAGGCTGTTTCAATAACCTTGCTCGCTGTTGCTAACTTTTTTATTTGAAGAAATAGGAGGTTGGCTAAATGAGCAAAATTGTGCCATTTTTAATAGGAAAACTGGTGTTATCAGCAAAAACATCGGTTGTGGCTAGCACAATACCTCTCGCCACTTCCGTTTTTGGTTACATAAGTATAGGGCGCGAGCAGTCATGTGACATTGTTGGCCTTGACAAGCAGATGTACCCTTGTCACAATGGCAATTAGTAATTATTTTATATATTATATTATTTTATCTCGAAGTCAATAAAAGATATAATAAAATAGTTAAATGTATCAGAATATCAGAAAGATAATTTAATATTTGCAAGAACAATTTTTTTTAGTAGAATATTTTTAAGAATCTGCTACTTCCGGTTGTCCAATTGCTACCAAAACCTTTTCAACTCTTCCCATTAATGTGCGATTGAGAAATACGTAGTTAAACAGATATTAAGTCTTATAGTTTTTGAGAAATCGTTCTTCCAACATCTACACACACACACACACACACACGCGCACACAGACATCATAGTAAAAATGTTAAAATCGAATTATAGGGACTTTAAAATTGAAAATCTGGATATGCGATATGGCTAAATTAATTATAAACAGTATACAAAATTTTCATTTTTACATGTAAATAACTCGTTTATTTGAAAAAAGTGTACATTAATTTATTGAAGAAAGAAAAAAAAGTATTCTTCCCATAAAAGATAAAAAATATATGGTTCCATTTAAAAAATATATATTTTGTCCCATATTTTCCTATCAAAATGACACGATTACGAGTATGTAAAAATTATAAATATTACGTAGAAGAGGTTAAAAATAATTAAGTTTTCAATTAAATATCCCTTAGTATACGCATTAGAAAAATAAAAAAATATAAATGAAAAAATATAAATTAAAGAATAAAAGAAATACAAAAAAACTTGTACAATTTTAATTTTTATGTTCATAAAATCAAATAACTAGCTAAGTAATTCCTAAATCAATTACCATATATCAAAAATCAATCAAAATACGACTATGTCTAATTTTAATTGTTTTATAGCTTCCGTATACAATTGTTTAATAATATTTATTCTACATACTACTACTGTCCAGATACGGAACGATGCACTCTAAATCAAAATTATATGAGCTTATAAACAAAGATATAGACGTACAATAGTCATTCACGTACTTATATCATATCTAAAATGATGTTCAATGAAATCAACGGTAATAAAACATGCAATAAAATATTCTAAAATATGAATCAAGAATTTATATTGCTGTTATTTTACAGATATAAAATTGTCAATAAAATTACGATATAATTTTATTTATTTCAATTGATATTAACATGACTGACATCATATTTGCATTGCAAATAATGACATTGATTTTAAAAGAGGTAATAAAATGTCAAACTTCTAATTTCAAATATTATTTCTATTGGCATATTATGCTACTAAATAATGCCAAAATCTAGTAAATTAAAAAAAAAGAATTATTACTCACGGTTTAATAAACAGGAAGTAACATCATATTTAAATTTAACTGGAAAATAAATTATTGTTTAATTTCAACATATTACTATACAGGTTTATGGTTAATGAACACATTATTATTTACTAGATAGAAAAAACTACTTGTCGGCCCATTGAACGTTTAATACGTTTTATTTTACAGCCTGTGTTTATTGAAAGTTAATTTATTTTGACTAAACGATATCTAAATATGGCAGTCAATCATGAGAAGTTGCACTTTGATAAAAAGCTGTCAGTGGAATTGATTATAGTGATTCTATGCATGCTTAACTTAAACTAAAATTACCATATTTACCTCTCGCTAAGAGAGGTATTGCATTCATGCTAAAAATCGCATATCCAGATTTTATTGAATAAGCACGTTTTAAGGTCCTTACAATCCGATTTTAACATTTTTACGATGATGTCTGTGTGTGTGTGTGTGTGTGTGTGTGGATGTGTGTGTGTGTGTGTGTGTGTGTGTGGGATGTTGGAAGGACGGTTACTCAAAAACTATAAGACTTAAAATTTGTTTAACAACGTATTTCCCAATCGGACATTCCCGGGAAGATCTGAAAAGGTTTTGGTAACAATTGGACAACCGGAAGTAGAAGATTCTTGAAAAAAAATCTTCTAAATAATATTTTTTGAAAATTTTTCGTGGTAATATTAAAGAAAATTAAATTCTCTATGATCTGAAAAGGTTTTGGTAATAATTGGACAACCGGAAGTAGAAGATTCTTGAAAAAAAATCTTCTAAATAATATTTTTTGAAAATTTTTCGTGGTAATATTAAAGAAAATTAAATTCTCTATCTGATACATTTAAATATTTTATTATATATTCCATAGATTTAGAGATAAAAGAAGTATAATATATAAAATAATCTATTGTAATAAATTTGACAGCCGAAAGAATGCCATGAAAAATAGTTGATAATTTAAATTATTTGTAACTGACAGATAAATGTCAGTGTCAGAAATAATGAGTAATGAATTAAAAATGTACTTGGAGAATCCCTTAGTTCTTGATCTGTGACTATTATGGAGATGACAAGTCTAGGTTGAAGGACTTAAATTTGTTTCAAACATTATGGGACAATGTACACCAGTACTGTAGACTAGAGTAACTTTGAATTGCGAAAAAGCTATCAAATTCTTCTCAAGTAAGTTGTAAATATTGACAAAATCGGAGTGCAATCTATCCGTCACTTTATTAAAGGGAATTAAGGTTATTTAGATGTAACAAGTATGAAAAAATAAAATGTAAAAGAAGATATATAAGAATAGATGCACAATCCAGATATATACATTTTAGACCGCCCAAAATTAATGTTTTTACTAGAAGAATATGAAGAGAAAGTAAACAAAGTTGTTCGAATTGAAAATTGCTGTTACCAGCCTAATATTTATATATGGTAAACTCTACTTTGTAATTTATTGTAACATAATTTATGGTAAAATATCTTCATGTTGAGACATGCTATTATTGAATAATAAAGAAGTTTATACGTCATAGATTTATATGAATATATTATTTGTATTTATAAAAATAATCTTTGCTTTATGCATACAGCCAGGTAAAATATACGGCGAGAGGTTATGTGCTGGCCACATCAGATTTTTTTTTATTATTTTGACGATGATTTCATTTTTACCTCTCGCTAAGAGAGGTATTGCATTCATGCTAAAAATCGCATATCCAGATTTTATTGAATAAGCACGTTTTAAGGTCTCTACAATCCGATTTTAACATTTTTACGATGATGTCTGTGTGTGTGTGGGTATGTGTGTGTGTGGGATGTTGGAAGGACGGTTACTCAAAAACTATAAGACTTAAAATTTGTTTAACAACGTATTTCCCAATCGGACATTCATTGGAAGATCTGAAAAGGTTTTGGTAATAATTGGACAACCGGAAGTAGAAGATTCTTGAAAAAAAATCTTCTAAATATTATTTTTTGAAAATTTTTCGTGGTAATATTAAAGAAAATTAAATTCTCTATCTGATACATTTAAATATTTTATTATATATTCCATAGATTTAGAGATAAAAGAAGTATAATATATAAAATAATCTGTTGTAATAAATTTGACAGCCGAAAGAATGCCATGAAAAATAGTTGATAATTTAAATTATTTGTAACTGACAGATAAATGTCAGTGTCAGAAATAATGAGTAATGAATTAAAAATGTACTTGGAGAATCCCTTAGTTCTTGATCTGTGACTATTATGGAGATGACAAGTCTAGGTTGAAGGACTTAAATTTGTTTCAAACATTATGGGACAATGTACACCAGTACTGTAGACTAGAGTAACTTTGAATTGCGAAAAAGCTATCAAATTCTTCTCAAGTAAGTTGTAAATATTGACAAAATCGGAGTGCAATCTATCCGTCACTTTATTAAAGGGAATTAAGGTTATTTAGATGTAACAAGTATGAAAAAATAAAATATAAAAGAAGATATATAAGAATAGATGCACAATCCAGATATATACATTTTAGACCGCCCAAAATTAATGTTTTTACTAGAAGAATATGAAGAGAAAGTAAACAAAGTTGTTCGAATTGAAAATTGCTGTTACCAGCCTAATATTTATATATGGTAAACTCTACTTTGTAATTTATTGTAACATAATTTATGGTAAAATATCTTCATATTGAGACATGCTATTATTGAATAATAAAGAAGTTTATACGTCATAGATTTATATGAATATATTATTTGTATTTATAAAAATAATCTTTGCTTTATGCATACAGCCAGGTAAAATATACGGCGAGAGGTTATGTGCTGGCCACATCAGATTTTTTCTAATAAAATTCACCAGGCAAGGTATTATTTAAAACTGATTTCTGATATATTTTAACAGCTGAATAAGCTACCTCAAATAATTTCTGTATAATTAAAGATACAATAAAATTATAAGTCAATCTTATAGAAGACCAAGGAGGACATCCGATTAGAGAAGAAAATATTTTTTTTAAATCAGTGGTTCTCATGTTACAATACAATGTGATATTTTTACCTCACGCTACTCTTGGTAAGGGAGGTTTACGGTTCGTACTAAATATCGTATATCGAGATTTTGGCCACGTTTTAAGGTTCCTAGAATCCAATTTTAACATTTTCACGATGATGTCTGCGGGTGTGTATGTATGCGTGTGCATGTGTGTGTGAGTGAGTGTGGATCTTCTGGGCGCTCTAACTCAAACACCATCATTCAGAAAATTTTGAAACTATGTATTTCTACCTTATTTTAATATGGAAAAAAGGCATTATATTTTGGTGTAAATCGGATAACTGGAAATTGCACTTTATTTCATGTTCAAAATAGTTTTTCTCCAAAAATATTTTTAAATGTTATTTCACAATACCTCTCGCCACTTCCGTTTTTTGTTACACATACAGATAAAAATATATCGTTACTAGTATTACATTTATAATATCCTTCATTATATTTTCTATTACTATTTGGGACAGCACTACAGATTGTTCAGGATAATAAATTAATTTATTAAAATCATATAGTATGTTTAAGAATATTGTACAAATAACACTAGCAAAGGTATCTATTAAAGGTAAGTATATTATTTTATATGCTCAGCAGTTTCCAAGTGTAATTTAAATATTATTTAGAGCAGTTCACCAAGTGTTGCATTTGTTCTTTGTACAGTTTTCTTTAATAGAATATTGCTAGTGATATTAAAAATAAGTTAGCAATACAATTTCAGCTATCAGTTTTTCTCTGTGCAAGTATAGGGTGCGAGCAGTCATGTGGCATTGTTGGCACAAGCAGACATGGGGGCCCATGTTAAAATGTTAGTAATTATGTACATAGATGTCAAATGTCAGAATTTTTCATTAAAAATTTCAAGATTTTCTAAATTCACGTAGTTAATTTGTCACCAGGAATCTGGAATTTACTTGTCGAGGAAAATAAACCACATGATATTGGAAAGTCACTAAATTTAGAATGAAAAATTATGATAATTGACATCTATGTACATAATTACTAGCTATCATTCAGACACGGGCCCCCATATCTGCTTGTCACGGCCAACAAAGTCACATGACTGCTCGCGCCCTATTGTATTTTATATTTCTTGTATATCTATACTCTTCATCGAAAATTGTACTTATATCTATTCTTTATATTTAGATTTTCAAATTTTAAATTCATTCTATGAAGAAATTTTGTCCTACTCTTCTAATTTTTCGAAATGTTAACAATTCATTATCAAATATTTGTTTTTGATTGGTCTCATAATGGGAAACATTTATCCAAGTTAACCGACTTTGTATCGTATTTCTTAAAGTTCTTGAGATTAGTTGGACATGTTATCCTGGACAACCTGTGTAAAATCCTAATCAATAAATGTTTTCATTTCTCTCTTTTCTCATGAGCTTGATAGTTAAATACATTAAATTTGACAACTATTGTGGGACAAAATATAATACATAAATACGAAAGATGTAGTAATAATTTGTATGTTTGCTTTTATTCCTTAGTCAAACTGTATATCATAACGTCTGTAGAATGAAACATATATTAGACATCTGGTCTTTAACAAATATAATAACCGATTAAAATCGTTGGTATGCTTTGCATACCATCTTACATTGGTCGATAATTCTAGTAAATGATTAAACATAAATAGTTGTGAAGCGTCGGTTGATAAGTGGAATCTAGTGAGGCTTGCCATCGTATATCAGCTGTGTGTGAGGTGCATGGGATGCGGAAGTGCCGCTACCAGTCAGACAATAATGTGTGATAATCATACAGGCACCGGGCACTGCGCGCCACAATACGCACTCTGCTTTGATTCACTTTGCCTAATGTCCGCCTGTCGCACCAAACCAGAAAATTTGCTAGCCTTTCCAATCGACCTGATATTTGAACCGGTCAGTCTCATACTAACCAGTGGTACTCAAACTAAATTTAATTCAAAAGGATAAGAATTGTAATATGAAATGTAGATTCAATTTAAACCATCATGCAATGACCAGTTAAAAGATCTGTTGTGGCCAGCACAATACCTCTCGCCACTTCCTTTTTTTGGTTATATAACTATAGTGCGCGAACAGTAATGTTACATTTTTGGGCTTGACAAGCAGATGCGTGGGCCCGTTTCAGAATGATAATTAGTAATTATGTACATAGATGTCAAATGTTAGACTTTTTCATTAAAAATTTCAAGATTTTCTAAATTTACGTAGTTAATTTATCACCAGGAGTTTAAAATTTACTTGTCGTATGCCTTAGATATTTAACATTTCATTCTGCTCCACATGGAATTGGAAAATCACTAAATTTAGAATGAGAAAATATGATATTTGACATCTATATACATAATTACTAGCTATCATTCTGACATGGGCCCCCATATCTGCTTGTCAAGGCCAACAAAATCACATAACGGCTCGGGCCCATTGTATTTAATATTTCTTGTATACCTACACTCTACAGCAAAAATTCTTCTTACGCATATATCTATTCCTTATATTTAGATTGTTTAATTTTAAATTCATTTTATGAAGAAATTTTCTCCTCTTCTAATTTTTCGAAATGTTTCCAATTCATTGTCAGGATTGACAGTATTTTTGAAGGATATATGTAATATACCTTACCTATAATATTAAATATTTAGCTATTAATACTTTAAAAAATAATATAATGTATGTACTTCCCAGAAAAAGTCTTCAGTAATGTCTCCGGATTTCTTACACTGACATTTATCTGTCAGTTACAAACAATTTAAATTTTCAACTATTTTCCATGGCCATTCTTTCGGCTGTAAAATTTATTATAACAGATTATTTTACATATTATATTTTTTTTATCTCTAAATCTATAGAATATATAATAAAATATTTAAATGTATCAGATAGAGAATTTAATTTTCTTTTATATTACCAAGAAAAAATTTCAAAAAATATTATTTAGAAGTTTTTTTTTCAAGAATCTTCTACTTCCGGTTGTCCAATTGTTACCAAAACCTTTTCAGATCTTCCCATGAATGTCCGATTGGGAAATACGTAGTTAAACAAATTTAAAGTCTTACTGTTTTTGAGTAAACGTCCTTCCAACATCCCACACACACACACACACACACACACACACACACACACGCACACACATACACACACACACATCCACACAGACACACACACACACAGACATCATCGTAAAAATGTTAAATTTGGATTGTAGGGACCTTAAAACGTGCGTATTCAATCAAATCTGGATATGCGATTTTTAGCATGAATGCAATACCTCTCTTAGCGAGAGGTAAAAATAGTTGACCAGAAAACAAGACAACAGGCCTATTATATAAAACAATTAATTATCGTTAGGAGTCGTTACCAGGCGACATGGGGTTATAATAACGATTTTTGCTAAAACCCTATTCTGCTAATATGTTTATAGTTACGAATTATTATTTTATATCGTTTATGATACGATATTGAATATGAATATAATGCTGCTGAGGAGGATGAATTGGATAGAAATAATTTATTAAACCATCAAATATCAAATAGAGCGAATAGTAGATCAGTTTTTTTGACACAATGGACAAATTGAAATTGTAAATTTCCTTGAACAACAGATAAAGAAAATACACAAAATATTTTTTTGAACCAGTTGTGTTTCTTAAAATATGTAATAAGGTCCATAGACTACACATATATCAAAATTCAGTACATTGTAATACTTACATTATAAATGTGTATTATATACACATGATTCAAACAAATTTCAAGATAAGTATGTAATGGCATATTGTAAAAGAAATATCACTTCACAAAATAGAATATAGAAACAATAAAAAAAATCTGTTGTGGCCAGCACAATACCTCTCGCCACTTACTTTTTTGGTTACATAAGTATATAACAGTCATGTTACATTGTTGGCCTTAACAAGCAGATGTGGGGGCCCGTTTCAGAATGATAATTAGTAATTATGTACATGGATATCACTTGTCAATTTTTCATTCAAAACTTCAAGATTTTCTAAATACACGTAGTTAATTTGTCACCAGAAGTGTGGAATTTACTTGTCGAGGAAAATAAACCACATGGAATTGGAAAATCACTAAATTTAGAATGAGAAATTATGATACTTGACATCTATATACATAATTACTATCTATCATTCTGTCATGGGCCCCCATATCTGCTAGTCAGGGCCAACAAAATCACATGACTGCTCGCGCCCTATTGTATTTCACATTTCTTGTATACTACACTCTACACCAAAAATTCTACTTACATATATCTATTTCTTATATTTAGATTGATTAATTTTAAATTCATTTTATGAAGAAATTTTGTCCTCTTCTAATTTTTCGAAATGTTTCCAATTCATTGCCAGGATTGACAGTAATTTTGAAGGATATATGTTATATATTTATTAATACATTAAGAAATAATATAATGTATTTCTGACACTGACATTTATCTGTCAGTTACAAACAATATAAATTTGCAACTATTTTCCATGGCATTCTTTCGGCTGTAAAATTTATTATAACAGATTATTTTATATATTATATTTCTTTTATCTCTAAATCTATAGAATATATAATAAAACATTTAAATGTATCACATAAAGAATTTAATTTTCTTTAATATTACCAAGAAAAATTTTCAAAAAATATTATTTAGAAGATTTTTTTTCAAGAATCTTCTACTTCCGGTTATCCAATTGTTACCAAAACCTTTTCAGATCTTCCCATGAATGTCCGATTGGGAAATACGTAGTTAAACAAATTTAAAGTCTTATAGTTTTTGAGTAATCGTCCTTCCAACATCCTACATACATACACACACACACACATACATCCACACACACACACACACACACACACACACACAGACATCATCGTAAAAATGTTAAAATCGGATTGTAGGGACCTTAAAACGTGCTTATTCAATAAAATCTGGACATGCGATTTTTAGCATGAATGCAATACCTCTCTTAGCGAGAGGTAAAAATCTATTGTGGCCATCACAATAACTCTCGCGCCCTTTCCGTTGTGGTATATATAAGTATTGTATTTAACATTTCTTGTACACACAAAAAAATCTAATTACACCTAATCTTTATATTTACGTATTTTCTATAATTTTAAATTCATTCTATGACCAAGTTTTCTCCATTTCTTCTAAATATTCGAGGTTTTTCCAATTCAGTAATTAGATTATTCTGAAGAGTTCATATTATATACATATAATTTTAAATATATAATTAATAATACAATAACAAATATTAAATATAGTTGCCAGAAAAAGCCTTCAGTACTATCTCTGTATTTTTGACACTGACATTAGTGACATTTATCTGTCAATTACAGACATTTTAATTTCTCAAGTAGTTACTATGGAGATGTTTGTGCTGTGAGCAGGCTGTGAGATTTACTACAACATATTATTTTATAGATTATATATCTATAACTTTAAATCTATAGAAGGTATAATAAAAAAATTAAATGTGTCGGATAGAGAATTTTGTTTTTTAATATATGTAATAACATAAATATTCAAAAAATAATATTTAGAATATTTTTGTTAAAATACTACTACTTCCGGTTATCCAATTGTTACCATAATATGTATATTCAACTCTTCCCGTTACTGTCAGATTGAGGAATCCGTAGTTACACAGGTCTTTAATCTTATAGAATTTGAGAAATCGTGCCTCCAACAACCTAACACACATCCACACACACACACAAACATTATCGTAAAAATGTTATTACCGGATTCTAGGGAACTTAAAAGGTGCTTATTCACTAAAATCTGGATATGCGATTTTTAGCATGATTTCAATACCTCTCTCTAAGCGAGAGGTAAATAAAATCAAATTCCCCAGATTAATACAAGCAAGTGACGCTTAGTAAAGCTTTTCTTAAGTGGAACTCGTGCAAAGATACTACTAATATAAGTGTTACTTATTTTTAAGCGATACTTGCTTAAGCGAAACATATAGTGCAACGGTGCAAACGGACATTAGTATCTCAAATATTCTATGTTAATTGAACTATCTGATTAGTCTATTTTCCGATGAGTTGTAAAGTCATATTATTGATTTAATGAAATTACACACACCTACGGAGGTTAATTAAACACGTTCGTCTCCACAACAGTTCAAGTAAGGTTCTAAAAAAGCTAAAGGTAAAATATACCTACAACACATATTGTACTATATTTTTAAATCTATATAATTTTAAGTAAAGGTATTATTTAAAATAACTCTTAAACTCTACAGTTTATGCTAATTCAATGCCTTTCAATTATGATTAAAGAAAGTGCAGTTAAATAAGAATTCAATATCAATAAAATAAATAATGAATGAACTTTTAAGTACATGTTACGAAAACTAGATTCCAATTAGTTTCATGAAGGAATTCGTATCTTGTGATAGGTATTTTGAATTTCTAAAATAAAAGTTCCTGTGATAAATAATTTAAAAAATATATTTAACTTACCACCAGAAGGGCAAAATATAAAAGAATAGTTGGACTAACCTACAATAAAAAGAAATACAAATTAGACACTGCATACTAAAAGTTTTCCAATATTTTATAATAAATTACATAATTTAGATTAACTCCGTTTGGAAACCTCTGCGTTCGTAATTCCAATAATAATTTTCAATAGATCCGAAGCATACAAACTTGTAATGATAATTTATTGGTGTTATTTGGTCCATATAGAGCATCGCCTGGAACTTGAAAACAGTGCACAAGCCAACGATAAAACAAGCGTAATGGACGGTAATACGCCGCACAATCAAATCACAAGTGATTGTTGGAAAGTGGTCGCGGTGGATGAAAGTGCAGCAAATATGCGCCGCAAACGAGAATGCAAGATGAATGAAACAATAAAGTAACTGAACAGAAATAGGTAATGACATGTGTATTACACGTTTATATGAATAGGATACTGTAAAGCGCTGAAATTTGAATCGATTTTTTTTTAATTAAACTCGTAACGGATCGTTCGGCGTTACAATATTATTAATATGTGAAAAGGGTTTCCAGGATGACTCAACATAAGTATCACGAGAACTATAAGAGATATCAAATTGATTATTAAATAGAAAAAAGTTGCAACATTAGGAGACATTTTTAGTGGTGTAATATTAAAATTGAAATAATCTGATGTGGCCAGCACAATACCTTCCGTCAATCCTGTGCATTATGTATAAATTCCATACATAAATTTTCTTGCAAAAGATTCTAAATTTCCAGTAAAATTATTTCATAAACAAACTATACAAATTGCACTTGACACTGACTTCTTCTTCTTTAGCTTTTTCCATTCGTTAAGGGCCGCTATTTTTTATTTTCTTCTTTTACTCATGTCTGTTTTGCGTGTCGTTCTTATTCTATTCCTTTTCTCTCAAGTTTTACTTTAGTGAGATACATTTCTCTAATTTATTGTGCTGCGTATTTATTTGTTTGTGATTGTTTACATTTTTCAATGGAAGCAAAAATAGTTGGTGGAACCTACTGTTCTTACAAAGACTGTAAATATACATTTTACCAAAGGGAAAACAAGATTTTTCTCATTTCTAAAAGATATCTGCATTTAGAATTTATAAATAAAAAATAAATTTCCTCAGTAGGTACTTCAGTTTTATTCAAAATAACATTTTTTCTTAAAATTTATAAAAAAGTTATTTTAAAAAATTGCATTTTTACTTCCTTGTACGTAAGTAAAGGAAGTATTGTAATCGCGAAAAATTTCGATTTTCAGATTTCAGCGGAAATATCCATTTTGATCATTCTTGAATTCATTTTGACTAATTTCGTCGTGACGTCTGTACGTACGTACGTACGTATCTCGCATAACTCAAAAATGGTAAGCCACAGAAAGTTGAATTTTTTTATTTAGGACTCCTATAACATCTAGTTGTGCACCTCCCTTTCTGGTTATTACACAATTTCCAGAAGTGGCACTTTACATGAAGCCTATAATAGATTTTAATGAAAAACTGTTTTAAAATATAATCCAAAACTTTTCAAATTTGGTATACAAGACTTTTGTGTCAATCGAAATAACATAATAGATTTTGGTTGAAATAGGCTAACCGGAAGTGGTACATTACTTGAAGTTGTTAACAGTTTTTCTTGAATAAAATAATTTTATTTTGATTTTAGTAATAAATGCTTCAAATAAAAGTTTTAGAGAATTAATTTCTGCGTGTAGCACATCAAGTATTATTAAATTAGCCCTTTGTATAAGCGAGATATGTAAATTTAAAAATTATATACTTTTTTGTTATTGTAATAAAGCTTGCTATGGATTAGGACAAAAAAATAAAAATGTTCATGTCAAATTACGTTAAATACGTGCAATTTTATGATTCGTACAATAACAAATATTATATTTTTATTGTGAAATTAGTCATATTCATTGTTGTAATCAACTATTTCTTTTTTGTAATCAAAACTCTCATTAAAAAGAACCGGGTTAGATTAATGTTAATTTAAGAATGATAGTAGTAAATGAATTATTTTTTGTTCTATATCAAAATATTTCTCGGGCTTGGCTTAAGCCTGTCAATATTTTGTAATTTAATTATTAAAAAAATATGTATAGGTTAATAGGCGCACAAAGAAGTCGTGTGGTGTCCACATCACTCAGGACATTAGTCAATATCATTAATTCAATTAAAAATATTGGCATGTATTTTTTTATGGTCGCTATATATCTTACCGTTTTGACGTTAAAATTAATATTTTGTAATTTAGTTATTAAAAAAATATGTATAGTTTAATAATCGTACAAGGAAGTCGTGTGGTGTCCACATCAGATTTTTATGTTAAGTGGTTGTTACAGAAATATTTATTCATTATATTTATTTAAAAAAATATTCCTTTATGTAAATATTATAGCACTTTAAATTTCGCGCGAATGAAGGTATACAATAAGCAAAATAGCCAAACCTCAACTCAAGAAACGCCGAACCAAACATCAAAAGAGCCGACACGAGAGTCGCTTCTGTATTGGTTTATCTATTCTGTGGTCATAGTACAAAAATACAAGAATTATGTATTTTGAAATATTTTTTTCTTGTTTTCTGTGATAAAGTACGTTTTGCTTTTTCTAAATTGCTGCCGTAAGTACCAACAAAGATAATATGATTTTTGTGTTCAAATTGTACAAAAAGGTGTGAATGTAAATAGAATAAATAATGAATTCATAATATATAATAATAAAGCATTTTAACTAAATCTGCCATATATGGTTACATTTTGTTTATGTTTGTGGCACATTATAAAAAAATATTAATTTCATCGTAAATATCATTTCTGTGTGAAACAGCAGCGTATTTTATTTTAAAGTTATTCAAGCATTAAAAATAATTAAAATAATTGAACTATATAATTGTTTGTATGTGGCATATGATTTCACGGATATTTGCACATATTTAATAGTTTACACATTTGTCCATTTTATTTTCACAACGAACCTTTGTTATGTTCGGAAAATAATTTGTTTAAATTATAGAGTAGTGTTGTTGTGTGAAATTGTTTTATAATTCAATATTAAATCAATTCCTAGTATCACTTCATCCATTAAATTGTTCGGTACCGATTCTACGTAAAAAGTCTGTGGTAGGATATTCCATGTACTGCCGATGTGAAGATGATTTGGTTTTTTTCTCAACGCATATCTGCAATATCCATTCCCAGAAATCAAAATATTTGGGGAACGTACAGTTACCTTATTAGTGGTTAACGAAATAAAATGCATTCCTGAGTCAATGTAAGATTTATCAGATATTGCATGAAAAAAAAGAAAATTGTTTTCGAATTCATGTTCGACCCTCAACGAAGAGAATAAAAATAATAAGTCACTATGTTCAGAGTAAAACGAACAGTTTTGTAATTGGTGCAATACAAATACAGGTGTTTAATAATAATAGTTTTTATTTTTCATAGACATAATACATATACAGGGTGTTTATTAAACATAGGGCAAAAATTGAAGGGATTATTCCCTGGACCATTCTAAGATGATTTTGTCCTTTGATGATTTTTGAAAAGCCGCTTTGTTTCGAAGATACAGGGCGAAAAAAAATTTCGACAATAACAACATTTAATACCAAAAATTACATGTAAAGTTTCTTAATCTACAAGTACTGTTGAAAATGA
Source organism: Harpalus rufipes (assembly GCA_951394225.1). Lineage (NCBI taxonomy): Eukaryota > Metazoa > Arthropoda > Insecta > Coleoptera > Carabidae > Harpalus > Harpalus rufipes. Next base: position 41,095,379 of record OX596283.1, read on the forward strand.
CTACCTCCAGCTACGATGCAAGAATCCAATCTTCTTCTCATTGATTGCCGAACTCTTTCAAAAACACCAGGGTCGTTTCTTATAGAGTTAGGAGTTACAGCCAGCAATTATCCGATATCTTAAATCTTCCAAATATGCCAATGGAGTAGCATATACTAATGATTTTAGATGGCCCCATAGGAAAAAATCCAGGGTGTTTAAATCCGGGGATCGAGCAGGCCATAAGTGAGGTCCACCTCGACCAATCAAGCGATCTCCGTATGTTATTGTTAAAAAATCACGAGCAACCACACTAAAATGCCCTGGTGCACGATCGTGCATAAACCACATTGCATTTCTTGTTGCCAATGGTACATCCTCCAGAAACTGTGGTAGAGTATGCTCCAAAAAGTTGCGATACACCTCGCTGGTAAGTCCATAAATGAAATGCATGTCAGTCATCCCGGCGTTCGTATAGATTCATGATAAGAGGACTTCACTAATAAAAGTTTAAGTATTATAGACAGAAAATACACGTCAAACAGCCAAACGTCTCAACAAATTTGACACATAACTTGCCTGCTGTTACTAGATTAATAATTTGAAAAATATCAAAATTGGTTTTGTCGAATTTTTTTTTTCGCCCTGTATCTTCGAAACAAAGCTCGGCTGCAAACTTCAGATTTGGCCAGAAAAGAGCACTTTTATATCCTTGATACATAAATAATTATATTTATTATCACTGTAAAAAAATATTGCGGTTTCCTATATTGTTCGGCGATCGACCGATCGATCGCGATTGACATTTCGCCTGAAGCTGATGTACTCTGTTTTGAGTCACTGATTCTCAAAGTTTGTATTTCCTCTATTATTTGTTAAAATTAGTTATTGTGTACGTTAATAACAAATCCTTTATCTGCAAGTTATAATTCTCAGTGTCGGTGTGTAATATTTAGTTCTCCTGATTAGTGAGAGCGCAACGTAGACTTAAAGCAGTAACCCGGAACCACGACGCAGCACGCAGCACGCACTCCGGAAGTTTCGCCGACCACCCACACCCACGAGTCAGTCATTTGTCATACAATAAGCGCCAGCCAGTGAAGAAGTAAGAAGTCGTGCACTGCCCAGCGGATCCTGGGGATGATAGCAGGACTGGACTACAGAGTTACAAATTTAAAATTCGAGAAAATCAGGACTGGTTGTTATATTACATATACAGCAGTCAAAAAACAGGGACGGACACAGGCAGTTGTTTCCGATAAATTTGTTGATACAAGGGCGTCAATATAATATATATATATATATATATATATATATATATATATATATATATATATATATATATATACAATATGTTTACAGGAGGTAAAAAATCTTTATTTTTGATTTTACAAAAAAATGTCATAGGAAGAACTTTTTTTCTTGACTTGAAACACTTATTTCTGTCATTTACACCTTTAATTGAAAATATTTTAATTAGATTTTTTATTATTTCCATCCTCGAAATTAAGAAAGTGACATTAACTTTTATATTCCAAATGGGGTACTATATATATTTTTATATATTTGGATTCTAAGTAAAATTACGAATTCAACGATTACAAATTTATTTAAAAATCATAATTAAATTAAAAATTTGGACTTCCTCTGTAATACCTACAGAGTGACACTGAAAAACTGGCCACTTAAAGGAACTTTTTTATTTACAAAATTATTGTTTTATTCTCTTGTTAAATTTAGCATAGGGGCTCACAAATCGTGATATTTGTCATGATGGTAGCGCTTTCGGTTTCAACGGAAGTGACAATAATTTTTATATTTTAAATGGGACATCGTATATATTTATATTGGAATCTACGCAAAAATACGAATTCAATCATTTGCTTGGTGCATTCTACTGACGAAATAAATTACAAAATGTAACAGAAAATTATGAATAATTAACCTGCTTAACCATGATATCAGGCAGGCTGTGAAAATAGTTGAGATAATATCGAGTAATATTTAAGTAAATTATTTAAATAGTAAGATTCTATATTTTCTTACAAAAAAAATATCAATTTGCTATCACAGTCTACCTGATATGGCTAACTAGGTTTATTCTTCATAATTTTCTCTTAAGTTTTTGAAATTTATTTCTTTAAAAAGAGCATGTCGTTTAATTTTTAATTTAATGTCATTTTCGGTTAAACCGGAAGCGCTACCATCATGCCAAATACCATTATTTCTGAGTCCCTGAGCCTAGTTTACAAATATACTAAGAAAATTGAAAAATATTTATAAAAAAGTAAATTCAGTGTCAGCTTGTATATGAAAATCCCGGTAAATAGCTCCAAATCACAAAAATCTACGATGTATCTCTAGAAAAAATAGAATATTTGGCCATGATTTCAGCAGGAGCAATTTATTGTTGAAGTCGTAGAAACCGTATACAATTTTGTGGAAATGAGTTGAATTTTTACCAAAAATGTATAGAGTACGTACATAGGTGTCAATGTGTAGATTCTAAATTTATAAACCACTGATCGATATCTTTTATCAATTTCGAGATATATTCACCTAAAATTAGAAACATGACCTTCTTAAATTGAGCTAAATTTGGGCTGTTCGATAGATACTTTTTATTTAATATTTAAATATATTATAGAAATATAAACAAGAGTACAAATATATGAGAGATACTCGTATACCTATAATAAAGCCATAAAGTTGATAATAAAAATGAATACTAAACAACAGAATAAATTGTGCGAGAACAAGTACTTCGGTAGGTACTTAAAAAAATATTCATACTCGTATAATGGGTACATATGCCGGGTACTTAGAAATAGATGACGGGTATCAATATAAGGCAGAACAAGACTTCATGCTATACATAGGAAGCCGATTTGAACTTTACTAAATTATGAACTCACAGAGATCATAAAGAATTCATAACAGTAAGGAAGCACTAAGTTGCCATTATTATTCATTTAGAATACCGTTAGTTTAAAAACTCCAATCCTGCACTATATAATTTGATACCTACATATCCAATTAACCCCAGATAATATTGCATCTTGGTGTAATCCGGACCTGTGTAACTTTTACTCTCGCATTGTTACCGGAGTCAAAAGGCAATCGGACTGGGGAAACACGCACCACACCTTCACTTTCGTTCGCTGCACGTAAACACAAGTTCAAGTTAGCAAATTACGCTATTACTCAAATAATAGATAGTGTGTGCCGTGTTGTGGGGAGGGCCGGTACGCACATTACTCGGGTGCGCGGCCAGAGGTGAGACACAACTACTTCCTCATCGGACGGGGACACATGGAAGGAGGAGGCATCAGGACAATGGGGACAACACAATATGATAATATGATGTTAAAATTTATACTTCAGAGAACAAAGCATAAAAAATATTACTCCTTATTTTTTATATTTCTTGTATAACTTCAGCTATAACTGATTCACAACTACGTGCACAAACTTTAAGGGCATATGACTAAAATAAGTAAAAAAGCTTAATCAACATAGGTCTGATCTTCAATTGTTTCAGAGAAAGAAGTCATTACTATTAGAAGCGAAAAAAACTGACAAAAACAGTAAGTGAACAAATTTTGTCTTTGCCAGTAAACAGACTATTAGGTTTGATTTACATTAGACGGTACCACAATGGTACGAACATAATAAAATACAATGATAATATAATTTTGTCTTTTATGTATTATGACAGTTTGTTGTGCATATGTCATGCGTCTATCAAAAGTAGAAAATATCGTACAATGTTTAAAAAATAGCAAATACCGACGTCGATATAATTGCCCTTACTCTTGACAAAGAAGAAGAAAATGAAGAAAATACAGAAAATTTTACAAAACGATACTGTTTTGCACTTACAGTGATAATCTATGATGTATATTTTACGTTTATGTCATAATCAATAATGTATGCAATAGTTTCTCATTTTGACTACATTTTAGTTTAACTAAAAGACAAATATCAAAAAGTCAAAAACATGTCAGATATCAATCACGTACTAGCATATGTTTACTTCCACTCAGCTGATTTTGGTATGAACATCAACTTGATGTGCACGTACTCCTCAAACGCAACCTTCCACTCCCCGTTGCATGCAAATCCTACGCAGTTACTATGATACAATATTTTTTCCTAGAACAGAAATAAAACCATAGTGTACCGTGGTCGTATCGCTAATGTAAATCACTGAATATCAATGTTCCGTCATCGTACCGTTATCGTACTGTCATCGTACCGCTAATGTAAATGAAGCCTAAATATACAATAAAATTTTATATGAAACATTTTTCTCAATTTCTAAAAGTTGGGAAGTTATTTGTAAATTAAATATTGGTGAAGGTTGCAACATTTTTGTATTATTTGATTTTTTTTTTAAACAAAAACGCGTTGATGAGAGTAAAAACATTAAAGAACATCAAATTTAAATATAGCAGCTTTCAGGGTTCTAATATTCTTTTGTCTATTGGCAGAACTAACCATTTTTCCTAATTGATCGCAAGAAAATTGGTCGCGGAAAATGGGGTCATTTAAAAAAAATCTTTTTTTTATAAAATCGTAAAAACCGTGTCATTTAATAAATATAGTAATATAAAATAACATGAAATATGCGACTTTTCATTCATAAATTTGCTAATAAACTTTCGCGGCTGTAATATTCGTGACATCACGGTTTGTTACAAAAAGACATTCCTCTCACACACATACAACGGTCCACGTAGTTTCCGTTTGCTGTTGTAAACAAACTAACCTAAAATTGTAACAGGTGACAGCATAGTTAGAGTAAAGGTATGTAAATAAAACATTTATTAAAATAAATACCAAAAGTTGTATGAAATATGTTTTTAGTTAACAATATGTTGCTGTCACAAAATCAAACTCACATGTGATAACCCAAACACAACCGGTAGAGAGCTACTGCTGTGACGTATAGCCGTGACGTCAGCGTCCAAATATTTGACGACTTTTAAAAAATCATATCTCTGATTCTAAAGACTTGTAAGGTGTAAAACATACACCTACATATTTAATTTGACCTATTCTTTCAAGAAAAAAACAAATTAGAAAATGTGAAATGACCCCATTGATCATAACGAAAATTTGTCGCTGGTACATTGATCGCTAGAAAATTTGTGGCTAAGAAAATTTATCGCCTGTAAAATAATAGCGAATAAAATTGATCTCAAGGAAAATAGATCGTATGAAAATTGATTGTTGAAAAATTAACCCCGAAAAATCGCTTAGAAGTTAATAGCAATTAAACTATTAAGAGAAATTTGTTTCATATTATATTAATAAATTTAATGTCCACAAAATTAAATCCATCTTTTTATAAAATTCCTAGTCTTTTTAAAATGACTAGGAGAATTGTAAAATTAATATGTGGACATATTCTCATGTAATTTTTTGAAACATAATGTAACCTAACCTAATGCATAAAATTGACGCCTGCAAAACTTAGATCGAGAAACCATAAAATTTTATAATTTGTATTTAATTTAAAAGTGATGTTAAATAATTCTATTAAGTTTTGTCTAATTTGTTGTATGATCTAATATCTAGCGATTAAATTCCCTTGAAATCAATTTATCGATTATTAAATTTTTATGCAAGGCTACAATTTTTTTCTGCGATTAATTTACTGGCGAAAATTTTTGTTAACGATTTATTTACTGGCGACCAATTTTACCTGCGTCTAATTTTCCTCGCAATAATTTTTCCACGATCAATTTCCGTATACTAGAAATCTAGTCCTATTTAAGAATTTGCATATGAAAGTTATAAATTAATTAATTTATTTTAGCTTTGTACAAACTTTATAGTTTTGCAAAAGAACTTCAACAATGTTCAAATAGTTGAGAAAACCGCAAAGTGAAATAAAATAAGTTGAAATAGAAAATAGTTGCGGTGCGTCTATGATCTTGAACTCTAGTAGCATACATTGAATGATTCAGTGTGTGGTATATAGACTTGGGCACGACTCTTATTAAATTTATCGACATTTATGAACATTTTCTACCTCCCTGGTAGAAATGCATTATATGATGTGTTGGCGTACTAAATTACTAAAATAGGATAAATACAAGATATATTCTCATCTCGTTTCAATTTTCAAAACGAGATTATTCAGGTACATATTTTGTCTCGACTTGGACTAAAGTTTTGGACTCATATTTTATTTACAGACTGCTGATATATATTCAACCTAACCTAAACAATTAACATTAACCATAAAAACTGTCACCAAGAAACGCATCTATTTAAATTTACCAATAGAAAAATAAAAAAATCCAAGACCGTATCTTAAACTTAACCAGCCTTGTCCAATATCAGATGCCACACTTTTTTAAATTTCATTTTCTTTAGTTAAGGTACACGCTAAAAAATTCGTTTTAAATGAGCACTAATATACCTAATTTTACCACTTTCAAAGTTTGGTACAAAATACACGTTAAATTTAATATCCTTTCACAATATATCACCATATGATACATGTACATATATACACATAAATAAAGAACAATGTATTCATGAAAGAATATGAAAGCAAAGCAAAACCTTATAAGAATATTATCTATAGAACGTATAGATAATAGAAAATCATACCTGGTACCTTCGTCTGAAGTCCCCACTGCAGATAAATCTTCCTAATCGCTTCAACTATTAGTTTTTTGTTTTTTGACACTATCACTTAATACACAGAAATATACGTACGTCTATCTACTGTTAAAAATCACAATAAACTATTATACGAGTATGCACCACTTTGCAACTTTAAACGTGTTTCAGTAGGTTTTTAACACTGAACAAATTTCTACACTAATACATTTCACTACTACCCAATCGGAATTGCACGAGTGAAATGAATGATAAAAATTACGGAACTTTTGGCAAAAATATGTACATTTTTACCTTCCGTCACCTTTAGATAAGGAAGGTATTGTCTTTGGTCACAAAATTCAATGATGAGCTTTTAGTGAATAAGCATATTTTAGGGTCCCTATAATACAATTTTACCATTTTTACGATGCTGTCTATATATATATATATATATATATATATATATATATATATATATATATATATATATATATATATATATATATATGTGTGTGTGCATGTGTGTATGCGTGTGTGTGTGTGGGTGTGCGTATCTGTGTGTATGTGACGAAAGTTTCGGATCGCATAACTTCAATACCACGATTCCAAAAATTATATTTTTTTCGTATTCCTCAAGTTTACATCCAGAAGAACAACTCATTAGATTTTGGTTATAATTGGTGAACCGGAAGTAGCCTCATTTGAAGATTTAACATTTAAATTTGATTTATTGACATTGAATGTTATTATAACTTAAAGAATATATTATTTTCTATACGATTTGATTGCATTTTATACTTCATATTCAATAGATATAGAGTTAAAGAATTTTAAAGAAATTAAATTTTATAAATCAGCCAGCTATGCAAAACATGGAAACTACATAAATCAAAAAGACAGATGTCAGTATAAATAAAAGTAAATTAATGTGGCAAAGGATGTTGAAGAAGATATTGGGGAAGACACGGAAAGATAGGTAACGAAATAATTCTAGTGTTACAAGTTTCTAGAAATATACAAGAGAGATGATTACATTGGTTTGAAAATGTCATGAGGAGAAATGAAGAATATATTGGATGAAGAATGAATAGCTTAGTAATAGAAGGTTGAAGAAACAGATGAAGACCAAAGATAAGGTGGAAGGACTGTATTGCGGAAGACTTGAGAGAAAAGGCACTGAATGAGAACGACACGTAAAATGAAATGAGTGGAAGAAGAAGAAGTTTGTTTATGAAATAATTTTACTAGAAATTTAGAATCTTTTGCAAGAAAATTTATGTATGGAATTTATACATAATACACAGGATTGAATTAAGGTATTGTTCTGGCTACAACAGATTTTTTTATTTATTATTTGCCAAAAACTAAAGAGCTGAATTTACTTTTAAGAAGTGATTTGGGATTCAATTTCTTTGTATACTTTCCCAGTTTAGGTAAAAAAATTATTCATTTTTTTAATTGCTGCGCCCCTTAGATTGTAAGGACACGAGCTGCCACTGTTAATATTACGAATTCTATTATTTAAGTCACGATAAATTAAATTTTAACTGTACTAATTGATACGGAACGGGGCTCGTATTTTTAACAAAAATAGATTAATAGCAAAAAATAACCAGATTTAATATTTACTGGTGTTATTTATTTAGACAATATTTATTCTGTTTAGAATACACAAATATACACATACCGTTTACAACAACAAAATATGTACATACATAATAATGCAAATATTCTTGTCCTAACTAAATATTTGCTGAATAGAATATGCAGTAATCGTTCAAATAATAACAGCAATTTAAAATTTACCTATTAATACATATCGCAAGAATTTATCCATTTAGGTAAAATGTAATATAAATTTGTTCAAATAAATACTGTAAAACAATTGTGAGTATTATAGCACTGCAACAGTTCCATGTGAAAAGATAAAACTTCTTAAGTTGGTCTGTAAATATCGTTACATTTCCGTGAAATTCATTGCAAAATATACGCGATATTTTCATTTCAGCTTTTACATTTTCCCTGCAGCTATCCTTTAATATTTCTTATTGTCGGTGGCCGGTCTAATGGTAGTTTGATGTACTACTCCTAAATGAACTTTGAAAACCACTTCTTAAATCTCGGCAACAAAAGACTGCGATCAATAATTCCACATTAAAGTTTGCTTTATCTGCTTGAGATTCTGGATTCAGCGTCTTTAAATAAGTGCGCATCGTGGAATCAACTCGATACTTTGATAACGGAGTAAATTAGTAAGGAAACCCAACAATTTTAGCCACGACCAACGCTGGCTCAATTTGAGAAGATTATAAGGACTATGATCTTATTTATACTTTGTTGCACATTGTTTCATTATCTTGCTGAGCAAAATTGCTAACCATTGGACACCACGCCCCTACTACATACAAAGTAGCGGTCAAATGTTTCCGACCAAAATAATTGTTTGTAATTTTCAAAAGAAAGTTTCAATTAATACGTAATTTCAGAGAAATATACTCTTTAGCATAATTTTGGATTAGAATGAATATAAATTTCAGATTAGGATGTCTATTATTAAAAATTCATTAAAAAGTTAATTAGTCTTCTATCGATTTTTCAGAATTATATAATAATTATCAAATTTAAAAAAATGTTTTATTTCCTTTAAGTAATAGTGCTGAAAACAAATTATATACAAAAATTGAGACCCAAATTATTCGCACACCTATATATTTAACACACATTAGTATATCCAGAACTAATAAGTATAAGTTCTTGGGTTTGTTACTTGAAGAAAATCTCATCTGGAAAGATCGCACTGACAACTTAAATCTAAAATTAAATCAGATAAGTTACCAAATTTGGCACTTAAGAAGTGTATTAGACGTAAATCAGTTACTTATGTTCTATCATGCAAAATCAGAATCCATAATTAGGTACGGCATCTGTTTTTGGGGGGGATAATGCATCATTGAATAATGTTTTCATTAGTCAAAGAAAATAGTAAGACGAATAACACAGTTCCACGCTGATTCTCTTGTAGAAATCTTTTTAAACAATTTAAATTACTAACAGCTATTGATATTTATATTTTTGAAATATGTAAATATATATTTCTGAACAAACAGTCTTTTACGCGTATTTCAGAGGTTTATACTGTTAATACAAGAAATAAAGATGATTTTTATTTACCTCGTGCATGATAAAGTAATGCAAAACGGTCCTCATGTGAGAGGATTAAAAATATTTAACCACCTTTTGTCAGTATAAAAAATTGTGATTCAAATAAAATGTTTCTACAAAAATTTAAAAAAATATTCCATGAATGCAATTTTTATGACCTAAACGAGTTCTTTAATAAAAGTTTTGCATAGATTGCATTGTCGCTGTCTCATTTATGGATGTCTCATTTATATATGTTATTTATGTTTATTATACATATATTCTGACTTTGACGCTTTTCTATACATATGAAAATAAAAACTATTATTATTATTAATATTTTAATATTTAGTGGGATACACGTTGGCTTTAATTACAATTTCCAGTATCCTAAGCACTGATTTTATTAAATTAGATGATATCGAAAGTGGTATTTTTGCCCATTCTTTAGTCCGATTCGTCCGGAGTTGCTAAATAGTGAAAAATATTTTTCTGGGGTCACAAATCTAGTTCCGACCAAAAATTCTCAATAGGGTTGAAACCAGGAGATTTCTTTTAAAATTGATAAATAATTATATTTATTCATAGTTTCCTTAATAAAACATAAATTCCTCAATCCGTCAGCAGACATACAGCCCCAAAGAATAAGGTTTACACAGTCGTTTTTACCTCTCGCTAAGAGAGGTATTGGATTCATGCTAAAAATCGCATATCCAGATTTTATTGAATAAGCACGTTTTAAGGTCCCTACAATCCGATTTTAACATTTTTACGATGATGTCTGTGTGTGTGTGTGTGTGTGTGTGTGTGTGGATGTGTGTGTGTGGGATGTTGGAAGGACGGTTTCTCAAAAACTATAAGACTTAAAATTTGTTTAACAACGTATTTCCCAATCGGACATTCATGGGAAGATCTGAAAAGGTTTTGGTAACAATTGGACAACCGGAAGTAGAAGATTCTTGAAAAAAAATCTTCTAAATATTATTTTTTGAAAATTTTTCTTGATAATATTAAAGAAAAATAAATGTCAGTGTCAGAAATAATGAGTAATGAAAGAAAAATGTATTTGGAGAATCCCTTAATTCTTGATCTGTGACTATTATGGAGATGACAAGTCTAGGTTGAAGGACTTAAATTTGTTTCAAACATTATGGGACAATGTACACCAGTACTATAGACTAGAGTAACTTTGAATTGCGAAAAAGCTATCAAATTCTTCTCAAGTAAGTTGTAAATATTGACAAAATTACACATTGATATAAGAATAATCGGAGTGCAATCTATCCGTCACTTTATTAAAGGGAATTAGTGTTATTTAGATATAACAAGTATGAAAAAATAAAATGTAAAAGAAGATATGTAAGAATAGATGCACAATCCAGATATATACATTTTAGACCGCCCAAAATTAATGTTTTTACTAGAAGAATATGAAGAGAAAGTAAACAAAGTTGTTCGAATTGAAAATTGCTGTTACCAGCCTAATATTTATATATGGTAAACTCTACTTTGTAATTTATTGTAACATAATTTATGGTAAAATATCTTCATGTTGAGACATGCTATTATTGAATAATAAAGAAGTTTATACGTCATAGATTTATATGAATATATTATTTGTATTTATAAAAATATTCTTTGCTTTATGCATACAGCCAGGTAAAATATACGGCGAGAGGTTATGTGCTGGCCACATCAGATTTTTTATCGTGCAACACAGGTGTATGAATAATTTTGTGTCTCAATTTTTAAATTTGATTCTAAAATATCGATAGAAGACGATGATTAATTTTTTTTAATTGATTTTTTTTGTAAACCCTTTTTATTTTACATGTCACTGATTAAAGTAAAGTGTATGAATAATTTAGTGAGCCACTGTATTTGAATAATTACAAATATGAATCCAAGGAATTGTGTTTATCATAAAAGCATTTTGAAAATGAATTATTTTATAAAAAAGTAAATTTTAAAATATACGTAACACGTATCAATGCAGATTTATAGATAATTCAGTTATCTTTAATTTTCATATCATAAATTGCAAAAACATGATATTAAAAGATAATTTTCTACGCAAAATTATTTAGAGCTTTTTATAAATACAGTTAAAGTGTATACTAAATTTACACATATATATTTTTGACCAATAAGTCAAAGTTTGAAGTTTTCGACTCATATAACAGAATAAAAACTTTACACAAATATTTTTTCGACTCCGAATTCAACAACAAAAACAAATGATATCGAAAATCAAAATTATTTTTTGGCAATAAAATAAAAATTTTCATGTGGTAGTAGAAATTTGGCGTGCAAATAGTCAATAGAAACCGTAGCAAAACAACTTGCACCATTAACAGCTTGACCGCCATACGAAGCATTTGTGACTCGCATGCCCCCTAACCAGGGCATGGAACCCGCCAAAAACTGGGTTCGGTTCAGGTTCAGGTTAATTTATTTGATGAGTTCGGGTGCGGTTCTGGTTCAAACATTAATAAAATTTGCGGTTTTGTTCCGGGTTCAGTTATTGGGTACAGGTTCGGTTCGACTTAACGAAAATTGAATTAATGTTTTTGGAATATCAAGCCGGAATTTACGCAAGACCAGAACACGAACACAATTTTCACAAACAGACAACACAGGCGTCGATTATCGGCCGTATTACGATTATGCATACGTTTCGAACTCAAAATGAACCTGAACCGGAGCTGAACCCTGAACCCGAATTTTAATACTCGGTTCGGTTCCGACTCAGGTTAAATTGAAAAATATATTTGAGGTTCGGTTCTGGGGTTGGGTTCGCTAAAATGTTACGGTTTGGTTCCGGTTTTGGTTCGGGTTCGATGCCTGCCCCTAACTATATGGGCCTCGCCGCACTCTTGTGTTTCACACGTAGAAGATATGTAAGAATAGATGCACAATCCAGATATATACATTTTAGACCGCCCAAAATTAATGTTTTTACTAGAAGAATATGAAGAGAAAGTAAACAAAGTTGTTCGAATTGAAAATTGCTGTTACCAGCCTAATATTTATATATGGTAAACTCTACTTTGTAATTTATTGTAACATAATTTATGGTAAAATATCTTTATGTTGAGACATGCTACTATTGAATAATAAAGAAGTTTATACGTCATAGATTTATATGAATATATTATTTGTATTTATAAAAATATTCTTTGCTTTATGCATACAGCCAGGTAAAATATACGGCGAGAGGTTATGTGCTGGCCACATCAGATTTTTTTATGGGGTCTCGTGGCCGTGTGCCTGAATGCCTGGTCGCGAATCTGGGGACCCGGGTTCGATCCCGACCGACGCCAAAAATTACATCGAATTTTAATGGCACAAAATTGTTCCTGTGGTGCACTCTCCACGCAAGCTATGGGTGCCCGTGTGGTGACGCCTGGTAAGCGCCCGCACGGTACAAATATTCATTACCGATATCTGTACAAAGCAGATTGGCACACCCAGCAATGCCGTGATGAAATATTTATTTTATTTATTTTTATTATCTGTTTTGCTTTTATTTGAATTTTTTTAGAGCATTCATCTATTTTATGTAGTTGTAATAAACAAATGCCATACATTATTTGATTTTATTCTGTGTGCAACGCACGGCGCCAACTTGATAAATTTGTCTTTCAGGCCATACGATGCACACTTGCTTTATACTCAAATAAAAGGTCTAAAAAATAATTAACGGCATATAAGGTGATTCAATGACTTATTTATGATATACGGTACTGTTTAAATAAAAAAGCTGACCCCAAATATAACAAAAATTATTATCATTACGAAGATCAACATGTTAAAACTTAAATATATGAAAACTCATCTGTAAAACAAGTGATATTTATGTGTGCTTTATTAAGAGAGTAACAAAGAAATTGAATTGTATTTCCAATAAAGTTGCATTTTATTGGAATATCCTGGAGTTATATTTGGAAGCTGTCACTTTTGGGTAGCATTTTACGACAAGATGTTTTTTGTTTGCACCCGGAATGAAATTTTGTGATTTTATTGAATTTATTCTAAAAGCATTGACATGTAGTGGATTATGTAAATTATTGGGGCGGATTTCAAGATATTTTAGTTCTTGCAGTCTAGACGCTCCTAGGTGTTTATCTAATTTCCTGACAGAGCACTTCCCATACAAGTGCGCAGATTTCTTTTACATTTCAAAATACGAACGAATTTAATTTTTCAAGCCATTCACGATACAAATGAAACTGAACAGATCTGAATGAGTCGCAACGCGAAACAAAATTAAATAAAATTCGACGAAACACATCCAATACCAGGAGGGGACAGGCAATTCCAAATGTACGAATACACTGGCTTGTTCAATTACGGGAACACGATTAATTCAAACGAAAATTCCACGTATTAAAATATTTGCAAATGTTACCATATTGGTTTCGTTTGTTCGCGTAGAGCAAAGACCTCATAACCTGTAGGTATTCGTTTCAATATTAAATGCTACTTTTTCATTAAACTTTTTATTTGACTAAATTGGATACTACTTTTTGGAAACTTTTTTTGGCTAGAAAGTATACTAGTTTTTAACTAAATTAATTCACTTTAACCCTGTGCTTTCGGAAAATTACCACATATGTTTGCAATTAGTTAAGCCTCTTATGGTCGTTTGAACCGCAGCTACTTAAGTATAACTTAACATTAAGTGAAACTTAAATTTCAAAAATGTATTGCACCGTATGGTAAGTTACACTTAAAGTACATTTACTTTAAGCCTCGGATTTCTCTGGCTTAAGTTACACTTAACCTTTAAGAACGACTAAGATAATGGATATGATTGATTACGATGATGATTTAAATTGAAGTTTTGCTAATTCTAGTTTTGCGCTAGCAAGATCAGTAGAATTTTTTAAAAGAGAATCCGAATAACTTAAGCTATCGGTCACTTTTCACTATTAATACCGGATTCTCCAACTATGAGTACTTTCGGCTAGCGTGCGCCTATTAACTGGCCTATGCCTATAGTGGCACTATAGTTACATTATATCACCACCGCCTGCTCCCATTTATTTATGATTAAGCATTAATATTATTACCATAATAAATTAAGATGATGTTATTACTCGTAACATTTAATTTTAGAGCAAATGGATGTGTGTATGGCTCTTTGAATTTTTTGTACGATGTTTAATAAATTAACTGAATATTTTGTACGAATGTATTTTGTGTACATAAATTGTAACAATTTGTAAGATATTACTACCCTGAAGAAGGTGCAAGAGTGCACCGAAACGTTGGTATAGTAAGAATAAATGCTGTTTGACTGAACTTTCGAGTAATTGTTAACACCTAGTCCACATCACAGTCGAGAAATTACCCACAATTTGATAATAAACTTTATGACTTTTAAATATTAAACGTCAAACTAACAGTATTGCCTAAACCAAAAATGTTCACTTTTAACCAAATGCTATTCTTAGATGAGTAGAACTTAAGTAAAACTTAGCAAAGTAGAACTTAATATTACATCGGTGCTAACGGCCATTTGGCCTATTTGTTGTTTATCTATATAAAATTACTATGTTATTACATCTTGTATGGTTTTAGATGAAATAAAAAAAATCTGTTGTGGCCAGCACAATACCTCTCGCCACTTCCTTTTTTTGGTTACATAAGTATAGGGCGCGAACGGTAATGTTACATTTTTGGGCTTGACAAGCAAATGTGTGGGCCCGTTTCAGAATGATAATTAGTAATTATGTACATAGATGTCAAATGTTAGAATTTTTCATTAAAAATTTCAAGATTTTCTAAATTTACGTAGTTAATTTATCACCAGGAGTTTAAAGTTTACTTGTATGCCTTAGATATTTAACATTTAATTCTGCTCCACATGGAATTGGAAAATCACTAAATTTAGAATGAGAAATTATGATATTTGACATCTATATACATAATTACTAGCTATCATTCTGACATGGGCCCCCATATCTGCTTGTCAAGGCCAACAAAATCATATGACTGCTTGCTCCCTATTGTATTTAACATTTCTTGTATACCTACACTCTACACCAAAAATTCTACTTACGCATATATCTATTCCATATATATTTAGATTGTTTAATTTTAAATTCATTTTTGATGAAGAAATTATGTCCTCTTCTAATTTTTCGAAATGTTTCCAATTCTATTAATACATTAAGAAATAATATAATGTATGTACTTCCCAGAAAAAGTCTTCAGTAATGTCTTCGGATTTCTGACACTGACATTATCTGTCAGTTACAAACAAATTAAATTTTCAACTATTTTCCATGGCCATTCTTTCGGCTGTAAAATTTATTATAACAGATTATTTTACATACTATATTTCTTCTATCTCTAAATCTATAGAATATATTGTAAAATATTTAAATGTATCAGAAAGAGAATTTATTTTTCTTTAATATTATCAAGAAAAAATTTCAAAAAATATTATTTAAAAGATTTTTTTTCAAGAATCTTCTACTTCCGGTTGTCCAATTGTTACCAAAACCTTTTCAGATCTTCCCATGAATGTCCGATTGGGAAATACGTAGTTAAACAAATTTAAAGTCTTATAGTTTTTGAGTAACCGTCCTTCCAACATCCCACACACACACACACACATACACACACACATCCACACACACACACACACAGACATCATCGTAAAAATGTTAAAATCGGATTGTAGGGACCTTAAAACGTGCTTATTCAATAAAATCTGGATATGCGATTTTTAGCATGAATGCAATACCTCTCTTAGCGAGAGGTAAAAATGAATCGACATTTCGTCCTCGCAGGTTCTAAATAAGAAGCACGAAGGTGCTTTATCCTCATTCAATACGTCCTTTTTACTACGTCTTCCTGTAGGCACAGAGAGAGGAGCTGCTAAATTTCACTTTTTATTGCAATATTCTTACGTGATGAATAATATAGTGAAATGATTCTAAAAATGGCATTCCAATATGATGACGTCACTACAGAGGATGAACAGAGAAATCACATGAGTTTTTAGCAACGTGTTTGTCTTGATTGTTTTATATTTACGCAGGATTTGTTTCCGTATGTCGTAACTTGAGCTATATCAATAATTTGTATGTTTATATGCGCGACAATCAAAACTTGAGAGTTCAAAAATGATTAAAACGGCATAAATTATTTTTAATGCTTCCGCATATTTTGAGGAAGAGAAATGTATAAATGGTCTCCTCATTCCATTCTCTTCTGCAGAACACGTAAGTATTATAAATACATATTTTGAGGTTTTAATATAATAGTTCTGTATTTTGCATGTACTTATTTCCAAATATTATTACATTTTAGAGAGTTTGTATTGCTTTGGGTGTGTCACATGTGACCTATTTCGTCGCTAAAAAAAATTAGGGATCCGTCAAAAATCAATGCGAAACATTGACAGTTTTATTCAGAGTGCAATTCGATATTTTTACGACATGTATAGTAATAGTAATTTGTTGTTTTAATGCCTTTTTCATAATCAATTTTAAGTGTATTTTATAATTAAATTAAAAATGATTTCTACGTTGTACATTTGAAACTGTTTTCTTATACCTACGAGTATATTCTTTGTTGTAATCAATTCTTGTTATTATTGTAATAAAATATAATTAGGTAAAGAAAAAATAATTTTCATTGTATACCGTTCATATTATTTCTAATTTGAAGTTTTAAAATGTTTACGTCGACTACATCAATCAGCTTTACTATCTGGCTAATTTAAATTAACTAAATGACGTCATCACATTGGAATACCATTCTTAAAAAAAAAACTGTTGTGGCCAGCACAATACCTTCCGTCAATCCTTTGTATAATGTATTAATTCCATACATAATTTTTCTTGCAAAAGATTCTAAATTTCCAGTAAAATTATTTCATAAACAAACTATTCAAATTGCACTTGACACTGACATCTTCTTCCTGTTTCTTCAACCTCCTATTACTAAACTATTCATTTTTGTTCAAATATAATTCTTCATTTCTCCTCATGACATGTTTGAATGTAATCGTCTTTCTTGTATCTTTCTAGAAACTTGTAACGCTACAGTTATTTTCCTACCGTATCTTTCCGTGTCTTCCCCAATATCTACTTCAACATCCTCATCTCTGCCACATTAATTTACTTTTTACTCATACTGACATCTGTCAATTTGAATTATATGAATATATTAGTAGATTCCATGTTTAGCATAGCTGGCTGAATTATAAAATTTAATTTCTTTAAAATTCTTTAACTCTGTATCTATTGAATATGAAGTATAAAATGTAATCAAATCGTATAGAGAATAATATATTCTTTAAGTTATAATAACGTTAAATGTCAATAAATCAAATTTAACTGTTAAATCTTCAAATAAGGCTACTTCCGGTTCACCAATTATAACCAAAATCTAATCACTTGTTCTTCTGGATGTAAACTTGAGGAATACGAAAAAAATATAATTTTTGGAATCGTGGTACTGAAGTTATGGGACCCGGAACTTTTGTCACACACACACAGACACACATACATATTTGTACAGACATCATCGTAAAAATGGTAAAATCGTATTATAGGGACCCTAAAACATGTTTATTCACTAAAAAAATCATCATTGAAATTTTTGACCAAAGACAATACCTTCCTTATCTAAAGGTGACGGAAGGTAAAAACTATGTACAATTCTTTACCTCTAAGGTACAGAGTTATATTTTATTGCAACAATAAAACAAGTTTAATTATCTTCTCATTGCTCCAATGTAGATAAGTAAAATAGGGATTGTATAGAGCTACATAATGTATAAGCAGGATATATATAGGAAAGAGCTATTGTTTGGCATACGTAGGAGTTAAAATTGATTAGAGCACCAAAGGCAAACCCATTATAGTTGTATCTAATATCCGAACTAGATAGATTCGGGCAGTGACCGCAATAGTCCAGGCGCTAGTGGGTACATGTGGCCATTATCTCCTTATCTCATTCCCTACACAGTATTGCATACTGTACAGCATACACAGACCAAGGACTTGAATGCATGGACGACCCAACAAGGGTAGAGGAAGAGAATTCTAACTTGTTATGCAGATACAATCGAAAGTGAGTGTACAAATGTGGAAAATCATATAGCTATTACTCCGACTAAGATTTACAGCAAGCTCTTTGTCAGATTAGTCTACAATGAATGATTTTCCTCCAGGCAAAGAGTTTTCAATTCCTCATTTTATACTACTTTTATTCTGCTTGTATAAATACGGGAACAATTACGTCTGCTTCCATTATTGAAAGTTTTCGTATAAAATGAGAATAAAACTTCGTCCGACGGTGCTTTTATTGGGTAAGATCAGCTTACGATAGATAATGCTTTTTTGACAACTTAACCAAACATTTTTTTTTGCGCTGTGTATTATTTGTATTGTTCGAAACACAATATTAAAAGTCAAGGAAAAGTTAACAACGTTATTACTTGGATGGGTTCTAGGAACTAGGAAAGCGTGGATTGTAAAGTATGTTACACATAACCAAATTGACAATTTTTGTATTAAAATATTTTTTTCTACAGTCTACATAGAAAGTAGCCATTTGTGCTCTCTTTTGTCAACGCAAAATGTCACTTTGTCGCTCTAGCGCGACAAAGTAGAAAAAACGCTCGCTGTCCAAATTTCTAAGTATACAATGTTGAGAAATACCACCTTCTTAATGGAAACGTTTAGTCAGGAACTAATGGCACTGTAGTGACACATTTAACACCTTTACAAATCAATCTGACAAATAACTGCTCTGTCGGTATGTTACATAACCAAAAAAAAATGCCGCACTTTTGTGAAAATAAAATAGGGCATTCATTTACAAAAACGAAAGTATAAAATGTTTAGAATAGATTGAAGCAATAGGTCAAGAAGAATGTGAAATAACGATAAATTAAAATTAAATATAAAAGACATTTTTTCTTTATATTAATCTTTATTAACTGAGTAGTAGTGTAAGTACAAAGTGTACATTTTATTATTTTTTGTTGTGGTAGCGACTGTAGAAAAAATCTTATGTGTGTTTCGAGTGCAAATGGACATTGTCGATTTCGAGAGAATGCCGCGCGACCTCTCAATCGACAATGTCCTATTTTGCGCTCTTAATACACAAATAGCTATTGTTATGTACAGATTAGGTATAATAAAATAGGTAACTAATATTATTTGAGTTCTTTTAGTTTTCTTTACCAAAATATTGAGTTTAAATGATATGTTCGCTTATAAATTTGAAGAACTTTAAGCAATTTTTTACCTTCCGTCAGTTTTAGGTAAGGAAGGTCCTTTGGTAAAAAAATTCAATGATGATTTTTTAGTGAATGAGCATGTTTTAGAGTCCTTATAATACGATTTTACCAATTTTACGATGATTAATTTTTGGTTGTAATTGGTCAACCGGAAGTACCCTTATTTGAAGATTTTAACAGTTAAATATGATTTATTGACATTTAACGTTATTATAACTTAAAGAATATATTATTCTCTATACGAATTGATTCCAATTTATATTTCATAGTCAATACATATAGAGTTAAATAATTATAAAGATATTAAATTTCATAAATCAGCCAGCTATGCTACTCATGGAAACTGCTAATATATTCAGATAATTCAAATTGACAGATGTCAGTGTCAATGAAAAGTAAATTAATGTGACAGAGATGAGAATATTGGGATAGATACGGTAAGGAAATAACTCTAGTGTTACAAGTTTCTAGAAAGATACAAAAGAGACGATTAAATTGTTTTGAACATGTCATGAGGATTGATGAAGAATATATTGGAAGAATAGTGAATAGCTTAGTAATAGAAAGTTGAAGAAACAGAGGAAGACCAAAGATAAGATGGAAGGACTGTATTGCGGAAAACTTGAGAGAAAAGGAACTGAATGAGAACGACACGCAAAACAGAAATGAGTGGAAGAAGAAAATAAAAAATAGCGACCCCCAACGAATGGGAAAAGCTAGAGAAGAAGATACAAATACAATTTGTATAGTTTGTTTATGAAATAATTTTACTGGAAATTTAAAATCTTTTGCAAGAAAATTTATGAATGGAATTTATACATAATACATAGGATTGACAGAAGGTATTGTGCTGGCCACATCAGATTTTTTTCGTTTTAAAACAGTTTTTACATATTATAAAAATTCGATTTCATTCACGAGAAATAGAGATGAGGATGTGGTGGTTTTTAGACAAAAAAAAAATGTTAAAAAGGGTGGATTTATATAATTGGAGAAGGAGAATTTTAAAAGAAAGATGAAAGTTAATTGCATTGGACATATTTTAAGGAGGGATAGTACAGAGGTAATTATAATAGAAGGAAAAATATAGGGTGAAGGGGAAGAGGGCGAAGAAAATTTAGAATGTTAACTGATATTAAAGATGGGGAGAATTACGAAAGGCTGAATAAAGAGGCGCAGAAAAGATTAGTATGGACACAACATTTCCGTTCAGACCCGTTTAAGGAAAGAATCCACTAATCGAAGAAGCAAAAAAATTAAATTTTATTGTGTCACATTTAGTAGCTTTTGTATCATTGCACATGACAACAGATATTTGTAAACAGTTGAATCGTTACACAGGGCAGCAGTGTTAGGACTTTACGCGTTCTCTATTGATTACATTACGTGTTAACAACATGTAGACAACGTTGTTGACGCAGACTATGTAAATAATACGTAGACAACAGTTTTTTGAGATTATATACGGTGTCAGACATCTCGGTTCTCGTTTTGGAACTAACATTTTTGCAAAATGCTTCGAGCGTAAAACACAAATTTTAATAAACTAGGTGTTATTTTAGTTAAACGCAATATGAAATATAAAGCATTGTGTACAGTTTGTAACAAAATACGTCTTCAACACGTCTGAGTATTTATAAGTGTTAACTGACAATATAAGAACTGTAGTGGTACCCTAATACTGATACTGCTGGTAAATACATAATGAATTGTCTATGTTAGCAGTGCCGAAGTCAGTGTTGTTCAGCTTGTAGATGATGAAGAAAATTCCAACCACTTAAAATAAAATAGAAGAGTTAAATTTAATTTTGTTTGCTTGTCTACAATACGTAATCTATTCTTCATGTAATCTATGTGTAATCTACGTGCAAGGAACGACGTAAATTACATTAAGTAAGGTACCAATCACTGAAAGACAACATAAATTTGTTGATAGTGTTTTTGAAAACTGCGTTGAATATTTTAAATTTAATTCAAAGTAAAAATCCATAATAAATAGTTGATGTTACCGCACTAGAAGTTTTGAACTTGTTATTCTCGAAATACATAAATTTGTATGATAAACATAAAATTTAATTAACTGTCAAAAAAAAATCTCCCTTAAGGAGAAAGAGACCACTTTTTATCTCTAGTCGCAGAAATTGACTTTTATTGTGGTCATGGAAAATAGTTTATTATAGACCAAGTGTATATTTTTACCTCTCGCTAAGAGAGGTATTGCATTCATGCTAAAAATCGCATATCCAGATTTTATTGAATAAGCACGTTTTAAGGTCCCTACAATCCGATTTTAACATTTTTACGATGATGTCTGTGTGTGTGTGTGTGTGTGTGTGTGTGTGTGTGTGTGTGGGATGTTGGAAGGACGGTTACTCAAAAACTATAAGACTTAAAATTTGTTTAACAACGTATTTCCCAATCGGACATTCATGGGAAGATCTGAAAAGGTTTTGGTAACAATTGGACAACCGGAAGTAGAAGATTCTTGAAAAAAAATCTTCTAAATATTATTTTTTGAAAATTTTTCTTGATAATATTAAAGAAAAATAAATTCTCTTTCTGATACATTTAAATATTTTTATACATATTTTATAGATTTAGAGATAAAAGGAATATAATATATAAAATAATGCTGTAATTAATTTTACAACCGAAAGGATGCCATGAAAAATAGTTGCAAATTTAAATTATTTGTAACTGACAGATAAATGTCAGTGTCAGAAATAATGAGTAATAAAAGAAAAATGTATTTGGAGAATCCCTTAATTCTTGATCTGTGACTATTATGGAGATGACAAGTCTAGGTTGAAGGACTTAAATTTGTTTCAAACATTATGGGACAATGTACACCAGTACTGTAGACTAGAGTAACTTTGAATTGCGAAAAAGCTATCAAATTCTTCTCAAGTAAGTTGTAAATATTGACAAAATTACACATCGATATAAGGATAATCGGAGTGCAATCTATCCGTCACTTTATTAAAGGGAATTAAGGTTATTTAGATATAACAAGTATGAAAAAATAAAATGTAAAAGAAGATATATAAGAATAGATGCACAATCCAGATATATACATTTTAGACCGCCCAAAATTAATGTTTTTACTAGAAGAATATGAAGAGAAAGTAAACAAGGTTGTTCGAATTGAAAATTGCTGTTACCAGCCTAATATTTATATATGGTAAACTCTACTTTGTAATTTATTGTAACATAATTTATGGTAAAATATCTTTATGTTGAGACATGCTATTATTGAATAATAAAGAAGTTTATACGTCATAGATTTATATGAATATATTATTTGTATTTATAAAAATAATCTTTGCTTTATGCATACAGCCAGGTAAAATATACGGCGAGAGGTTATGTGCTGGCCACATCAGATTTTTTTCTCGATGCTACGACCGGCAGAGCTATTTGTTGTTATATTCCTGGAGAAAAGATAATTTTATTTTAGTCATGATTTTGGTGTCAGAGAATCCAACTTTTTGTTTCGTTCGTGAAAACACTTTTTAATACATTATTGTTATAAAAAATCTGATATGACCAGCACATTACCTTCCGCCAATCCTGTGTATTATGTGCAAATTGCATAGGGCGCGAGCAGTCATGTGACTTTGTCGGCCTTGACAAGCAGATATGGGAGCCCATGTCAGAATTATAGCTAGTAATTATGTACATAGATGTCAAATATAATTTTTCATTCTAAATTTATAAACATTATATGTCAATAAATGATATTTAACTGCAATTATTATAACCAAAATCTAATCACGTCTGCATATGCATCTAAACTCGAGGAATACGAAAAAATTATAATTTTTGGAATCGTGGTATTGGAGTTATGCTTTTCGAAATGATCGTCACATACACACACACACACACACACACACACACATACACACAAATACACACACACACACACATACACACAGAGAGAGAGAGACACGCACACACCCACACACATACTCACATACATACAGTGTAAAAATAGTAAATTCGTATCCTAGGGACCCCAAAACGTACTTATTCATTAGAAACTCCCTATCGAATTTTTTGACCAAAGACAATACTTTCCTTACCTAAAGGTGGTAAAAAGGAGACACACAATAAAATATAATGGACAAGCATCTAATTCCTTTGGCTCTTCCTATACATTATTTCTAACTCCTTTTAATCTCTCCAAGAACTCAAGAACTCCGGCCTTCCTACTTTATATCTCCTGTTGTGTCAACTCTGCTATCCAGTGCTCTGATATCGATGAGCAGGCAGCATTCGTGGGCCGAGCGAGATATGCCATACGCCATCGTGGGTCAGAAGGCCTGTGCGTTACCGGCGCCACTGAGCACTGAGTTATTATGGCGAACATGAGATCGCAATTATCTTTCACTCTGCACGTCACCTATTATCTCCACACTACCTCATTGCACTCCTGCACACGTCGTGTCGGTCCTCAGGAACGAGGAGATATCGAACAGAAACAGGAATATTCAAACAATGCAAGTGTGTCATTGATAAATTAAAATTCAAGACCACTCAGACACTATGATAAATTGAATTTTTTAGTTGTAATAATATTTCATAAAATACTTCGGTTATAGCTTTGAATATATAATACATATAAGAACGGCAACGTAATGTATTTAGATTAAATATTTCGAGAGAAGGTGCCATCTATCCGTCCGTATACGAATTATTTCTGAGTTAGTTCAAAAAATACATAATAGGTAGATGTTGCACAGTGTTGCCACGTAGCTAGAACAGCAAGTTAAGATTTTATAAAGGTTTTTAAGTTTGCTACTGTAAAACAAGTATACATGTACATTGAATATTCAAAATATATTATTTGGTTATTATGAAACAATATTTTTGAATTATTGATTATTGAATACCTCTAAAAAATAGTATCTGGCAATGCTGTCAGCACGATTTACCGTAATTCATAGTTTTGTGGGTAATAAAAAGAGACAGATATAGTATCTTGCTAGGCCATATGCGTTGCCGTTCTTAAAGGTTATAGTTATAAATTTTAAATTAGGTAGGCCGTGGACAACAAAAATTGTCTATAATTTTAAACTGTCATTTTTCTGTCTTTTAAAATTAAATTGCAAAAGTTTCGTTGTAAGATATAATGCAGAAGTAACCAGAAAGCATGCTTCATGCTGTATTATGTTTTTAAAAAGGTTTTATGAGATGCAAAGAAAATTTAGATTCAGTTTTTAATGAATAAATTCCTTATTTGGCTGCATTTTACCCTCGATTTAAAATATTTGAACGAAAAAGGTATTATGTACAGCTCCAAAAAAGTGTGTCCTCCTACAGCTGTTACCGAAAAGATAAATTATTTTTTTAACAAATCGAACTAAAAAAAAAGTCATTTATGCTTCAATAGAAGCAAACGTGAACACCTGTATTTTAAAAAATCTGATGTGGCCAGCACATTACCTTCCGTCAATCCTGTATATTATATACAAATTCCACATATAAATTTTCTTGCAAAAGATTCTATATTTCCAGTAAAATTATTTCATAAACAAACTATGCAAATTGCACTTGACACTGACATCTTCTTCTTCTTTAGCTTTTCCCATTCGTTAGGCGTCGCTATTTTTTATTTTCTTTCTCCATTCATTTCTGCTTTGCGTGTCCTCATTCAGTTCCTTTTCTTGCAAGTCTTCCGCAATAAAACCCTTCCATCTTATCTTTGGTCTTCCACTGTTTCGTCTACCTTCTCTTACTAAGCTAATCATTCTTTCAATATATTCTTCATCGCTCCTCATGACATGTTGAAACTAATTTAATCGTCTCTCTTGTATCTATCTAGAAACTCGAACCATTTTCGCTATTCTTTTATTCCTTATCCTATCTTTCCGTGTCTTCCGCAATATCTATCTCAACATCCTCATCTCTGCCACATTCATTTTATTTTCATTGACACTGACATCTATCAGTTAGAATTTTCTTAATATAGTAGCTGTTTCCATGATTATAGCATAGCTGGCTGATTTATAAGATTAATTTCTTTAAAATTCTTTAACTGTATATCCATTGAATATAAAATATAAAGTGCAATCAATTCGTATAGATAAGAATATTCTTTAATGTATACAATAACATTAAATGTGAAAAAATAATATTTAATATTTTTTCAAGAAAAACTGTTAAATACTTCAAATGAGGGAGATTCCGTTTGACCAATTATAACCAAAATCTAATGAAGTCTGTATATGGATGTAAGGAAGAGGAATATGTAAAAATTGTAATTTTTGGAATTCTAGTATTGGAGATATCGCGGCCGAAATTATAGTCACACACACACGAACACACACACACGCACATACACACATACAGACATTATCTTAAAACGTGCTTATTCATTGAAAACTAACCCCTGATTTTTTTGACCAAAGACAATACCTTCTTTACCTAGAGATGACGGAAGATATAAATTAATTTTGTTCTACTGTTAAAGAACCACTGGTTGAAATTTTCGGTTTGTTACTACTGTTAAATTATACCTTTCTTCATTATTATATTTTGTATATAACAATTTTCTCTATAGTCATTAGTTCGCTCAAAAAAGCACTGGTTGTTGTAAAGGAAACACCCTGTATACTACTAAAATACCCGTCCAAGTTACTCAATTTTAACGCGAATTTTAGCTATTTTTATACTTAAAAAAATATGGGGTTGAAGATTTTCGTCTGAAGAAGAGATTGATGCTGCAATTCATGATTATTTTGAAAGTATTTCAAAAGTTAATTGGTTGGGACCTTTTTAGAAGTGCAAAAAAAATATGAATACATACCTACATACATAAAATCACGCGTGTCTCACTTAGTGGGTTCGCACAAACCCGATAACAATAAGAACAACATTAACATCATACAACAAATCCTTATTCTTAAACATATTAAAGTGACCGATTTTCGGTAGCGAAATACCGTATCCGGATCACAAAAATAGTTAGGAAACAATCATCTTTCGCCACACATTCCTATCTAAGCAGACTTCTTTCGCCTTGGCCACACTCATAATCGCATTCATACATGCTCTTCTTCTCTTCATACTTGGAAACTCTCTCTCTTTAAGCACCCTACCATTCACATTCATCCACTTACACACTGGTCGGCCACGCAATCGAAAACCCTCAACTTCACCAAGATACATACGCTTAACAAGCCGTTCACTCGCCATCCTCTCCACATGCCCAAACTATCTCAACTGACTCTCTTAATCACATTGTTCCTAACCATACCCACATACACCACGTAAATACCTCATTTCTCACTCTCTTTTTATGTTTCCCCGTCCATGCCTAGCATTCGCTTCCTTACATCAAAGCAGGCACTAGCACTCCATTATAGACACTTAACCGAGCATCCCTTGATACGTTAACGTTTCGTGCAAACGTACCCATAGCACCCATTACCTTACATCCCGCACTCATGTGTCTAATTTTCAATAATTTCAGTATGGCCTTAATACTTCAGGCGGTTGGCCATTTTGAAATATGTAAAATTAGCCATATATCAATATCGTATTAAGGATGAATTACTGTATTTAATACGTTCCAGTAACTCCAAACAAATTAACCATAGATCACAGCAATTACTTTTCGATTAGAATTAAAAATTGCGAGATGTGGGTAATCAGTTATTTAGAAAAAGTCCAGTTATAGACCGCGCGTTTAAGCTAAGCTTCCACATTAATTGAATAATTCGCTAATAAATTTCCGGTTAATCTCAGTCGACAAGTTCATAGTCCCGTATATAACAGTTATAGTGTCACAGAATAAATCTACGAATAATCCTTATTGATTGCTGGGTGTCGCTGCCCAGTAGTCTTCCAATGTTGCTGTTTCCGACTCTCGTTTACAATTTCATACTTTGCATATATTTCAA
Source organism: Harpalus rufipes (assembly GCA_951394225.1). Lineage (NCBI taxonomy): Eukaryota > Metazoa > Arthropoda > Insecta > Coleoptera > Carabidae > Harpalus > Harpalus rufipes. The sequence continues at coordinate 41,123,294 of OX596283.1, forward strand.
AATCATGTTAGGTTGTATTCTACACAGCACAGCATTTAATCAAATGCAAGTGAGATTTATATACAAAGAAGCAATGTATTTTGAATGATCATATATTGGATATATTTCTTCCTATGAGAATTTCCTTCCATGTGGAGAAAGGAATTTTACTTGTATCATTGATGCTATTTTAAATTGAGTATGAAATATTGAATTTATGTTTGCTTATTCTATAAATTTATTATGATCAATGTTCTAACAAACTCCATATAGTCGAGACATAGATTCCCCTCTATACGCTTGAATTAAACAATTATGAATATTCGATGATAAAACTAGTGGCGAACTACGAGGCATCCGAAAATTAAAAATACAAAGGTCCTGGCGGCCTGGGAAAATTTTATTTCGGAAAGTTGGCACTACTGTCGTATAGAGGGACCCCTCCCCTTTAAACCCACGTTTAAATTTTAAGCGAGTTGCACAGTTACTTAAATCAAGGCTTAAACGAGAAGTCTGCAAAAAACCCTACTAGGTCTTCGGCTTAACGTTTCAGTTGTAGTGTTTTGTAGGGCGCGAAAAGTCACGTGACTTCGCTGACTTTGGCGAGGAGATATAGGGGCCCGTGTCAGAATGATAGCTATTATATCCATAACTGGCAGATGTCACAATTTTTCGTTCAAAATTTCATGATTTTTTGCTATTGTATGATTTATTTTCTTCGGCAACTGAATTTCACATTCCTGATAACAAATTAATCACATGAAATAATATCATAAAATTTTGAATGAAAAATTATGACATTTGTCAGTTATGAACATAATTAATAGCTGTCATTCTGACACGGGCCACCACATCTGTTCGCCAAGGTCAGCGGCATCTGACTGCTCGCGCCCTTTGAAAGAAAATTCGTTTTCTTCTAAAATATGTTAAAAACGAATGAAATTTTTATGATATGGAAAATAATATAGATGAGTTATGAGCTATAAAATTTGTAGAAAATATTCATATTAGAAAAATACATGAAAGAAGCAATAATTTTATAGTTTCGACTACATTATAGATATTAAGGATACAAGTTTGATATAGCGTTCATAATGAAACGCGTGAGATAAATCACGAGGCGATGAGCATAATTTCATTATGAAACTATATCAAATGTGTATTCTTCAGGTGCGTGAACTTGGCAGCATAAAAATAAAATGCAATTTATTAACATTAATTGCGCAATACAAATAATATTTATTATACAATGATACAAACGAAATACAATCGATTAAGTGCATTTGTATTTTTTTTTTTAATATGTTGCTGCCAAGTTCACGCACCTGTATTGAATCCTTTTTTAGCAATAATAGTATTTCACCTTCGAACAAACTGCATGTTGGCTGATTTTTTTTTCTTTGCAATGTTTTTGTATTCCGTTTATCGTTCCTTAAATTATTATTCTCTTTTATCTATAGTAACGACCTCTTTTTGCAGCCATCTATAGCGTAAATATAGTAATATGTATTATACAAAAATAATTCACATAATAGCTACTTTGAAACGTCAAAACAACAATATGAAATATAAATGTGTAATATTCAATTCATAATTATGCAATGTTTGAAGATTGAAAATAATTTTAATCATAAAATGTAATGTTTAAGTTAGCCGTACTTGGATGTTACCCATGCAAGCTATAAAAATTAAAACCTTGGTTTAGCTTAAACAATGCTTAGTAAACCTAAAAGTTAAACTGTGGTGGTTCAAACGCCCATAAAATGGGTAGTTTGACAATAGCAGCCATTTGCAATGGAGCATCCTCTCCCCTCTGACGCCCAGGTGCGAGATCAGCTCGGTTATATGTTTTTTGCGTTGGACTACTATGAATATGAATCACTATAGAAAATCTTAAAGAAACGATGAGCGAAGGCAAAAAATGTTGCCTCACGGCATGGACGGGGGTTGTTGTGGACTTTCCGTGGTACAGTTTCGATCTGGAACCATTTGATTTTCTTCTCTTCCTTCATTTAAATATGCATCTGGCAGAAGAAATTAAAAAAACGAAGAAAAGGTAACAGAATGAGTTGTAAGATGGATGAAGACGCAGACGGCAACATTTTCGACATGGCTTCAAAAATCCCCCGATTACAGACGATGAATGAAATTAACAGGAACTATGTAAGATTTTTAAAGATCTTTTTTTCGATTTTTGGTAGCCTACGTATCTTTAATATTTGAACGGCCCTCGTACTTTAGTATTTCAAATCATACTTTTCTAGCCCTTTAGCCGTATATTATAAAAACTCTCCACTTCAGTATTTGAATAAATTGTGCAAGATAAAATTCCATCTCTTCCTGCATTCCTTGGCGGAATTAAAAATGTCATCCTACGTTCCCGGTCGTATTTAATTAATCGGATTTTTCGCTGACAGGAAAATAAGATAGGTTGATACGGACATTACAACACAGCCTACTGAAGATACTTTCTGTTCTGTTCTGCACAGTGCGTGGACCTGGACAGGGTGGTCTGAAGCGAACCACCAGGATAGTGATAATGGAACTAGTCTTGCCTACGTAATTTTATGCTCTACTGGACGCAATCGATTACTGAAAAGTTTACTGTACTATGTTTTAATAGCAGTATTATGAATTCAAAGTATTCGTGTACATCACAGGGGTATACTTATGTAGGGAATATAATACTGTAATTAGAACAAGTTTGAAATAGATTGGGTACCAATATGTTTGTTAAAATTTATTTTTGTTTTGAGAAAGTAGCTAAATGGTGTGGTTACAAACGCCATTTAAAAAAAAATCTGTTGTGGCCAGCACAATACCTTCCGTCAATCCTGTCTAATATGTATAAATTCCATACATATTTTTTCTTACAAAAGATTCTAATTTTCCAGTAAAATTATTTCATAAACAAACTATGCAAATTGCACTTGACACTAACATCTTCTTCTCCTTATTTCGCTTTTTCCATTCATTAGGGGTCGCTTTTTTATTTTCTCCTTCCACTCATTTCTGTTTTACGTGTCGTTCTCATTCAGTTCCTTTTCTCTCAAGTCTTCCGCAATACAGTCCTTCCATCTTATCTTTGGTCTTCCTCTGTTTCTTCAACCTTCTATTACTAAGTTATTCATTCTTCATCCAATATAGTCTTCATTTCTCCTCATGACATTTTCATATATATGTATCTTGTATCTTTCTAGAAACTTGTAACACTAGAGTTATTTCCTTACCTATCTTTCCGTGTCTTCCCCAACATCTACTTCAACATCCTTATCTCTGCCACATTAATTTACTTTTTATTGATACTGACATCTGTCAATCTGAATATATTAACAATTTTCATGGTTTCTTTAAAATTCTTTAACTCTGTATCTATTGAATATAAAGTATAAAATGCAATCATATCGTATAGAGAATAATATATTCTTTCAGTTATAATAACGTTAAATGTCAATAAATAAAATTTAACTGTTAAATCTTCAAATGAGGTTACTTCCGGTTCACCAATTATAACCAAAATCTAATCAGTTGTTCTTCTGGATGTAAACTTGAGGAATACGAAAAAAATTGAATTTTTGGAATCGTGGTATTGAAGTTACACGATCAGAAACTTTTGTCAAACACACACACACACACACACACACACACACACACACACACACACACACACACACACACACACACACACATACACACATACACACATACATACAGACATCATCGTAAAAATGGTAAAATCGTATTATATGAACCCTAAAACGTACTTATTCACTAAAAACTCATCATTGAATTTTTTGACCAAAGACAATACCTTCGTTACCTAAAGGTGACGGAAGTTAATAACTGCATTTTTATAAACAAGAAATATTGTCATCAATATAGCGAACACTCAACTAGAGGAAACAGGAAACATTATTTACAAATACTATTTATTTTTAAATAATTTCTTAACGAATATTGATAAGTCTGACATATAACACATCGCCAAATGAAAATTTTCTTGATTGTAACCGGTAGTTTACCGCAATGTTCTAATCTGGAATGCTTCATCTCTTCGTGTGTGGCTTGTGGCTTTCACCTATCATCCGAATTAGACATCACATCAGAATAAAAGAATATATATCATAATTGAATTACAAGATAAGGTATGAAAACTATATGTGTGGTCATTGCTAACTTAAATAATTTAAATACCTACTTCACACATAGCAGACGTTTATATAAATGTAAATTGACTGACAACCGAAAAATGAAAGAGTTAATTGTAATAGAGCATTTACCAATTTGTTTAGGTATTCGTTTCATTTGATAAAGAATATCACTAATTTTTTTATAGCATCCGTCAGATTAACTATAAATTTTACACGTTTATGTATTGGAATATGTATCTAAAATTGTATGACACGAACAGCAACAAAATATTGTGTTTAACTTCAATTTTATGTAACCTATCTCAATTTAAAAAGCTATTGGTAAACATCGAAAGTGGTTTTTTAATACTAGTTTATTTTGTATTTTGAAATTTAATAAATATTTTCCGGAGTGTTCTTTCGCCCGACGCGATAGCGACACGCTATATCACGCACGATTTACCGTCGCGACATAGACGCCGACTTTTCTATAACCCAGGGGGAGGCAAATTATTTTTTAATAAAAATAACATTAATTCTTGTTTTCATATATTTTTTTTTATTTCATGAAATTTATATCTTATTAATTATAATTACAGAAAAGTTAAATAAAATACAGTTTAGTTTAAGTACTAGTCTTATGTCTTTTTATATTATTTTAAACATGTTACGCCTAAATTTTTTTTAAAGTTATTTGAATTTGTATTTAAATCGCGCTCATTTTTAATTTTTGCATGACAATAAGTATAGAGACATGATTTAACCTGTCTTGTGTCATTATCGAAGGTGAAACTAAAATGAAAATCGTGGAACTATTGAAGAAATTCCAAATAAAACTTGACCAGTGATGCAATTGATGCAAAATGCCATAATTGAAATATTTTTGAATTGATGAGATTGAAGCAAAAGCGCTAAAAAAAATTGTATAGGAGTAGGGGGGCCAAAACATAGTTTCGCCCTTTCCATATTTTGTTAGGGGGGCCAACGCCCCCTTTGCCCCCCCACAGTCGGCGCCTATGCTTCGCGATATCGATATTGGTTGTATATTTTCGTGACAATGTACAGAATACCGCGATGGTAGTGATATAGCGTTTGCATATGAATCTCTCTCGACAATGGTGCCATTTTTCAAAGAAAATATGTTTAGCTCTCTCCCTATAATTTTTGTATAGGGACCCAATACCGTATTTATCTGCCGTCGCCTTTAGGTGAGGAAGGTATTGTCTTTAGTCAAAAATTTTGATGGTGTTTTTAACAAATAAGCACGTTTTAGGGTCCTTAGAATACAATTTTACTAATTTTTTTTACGATTATATCTGTATATATATATGTGTGTGTATATGTGTGCGTGTGTGTGTGCCGATTTTTTCGTATTCCTCTTCGTTACATTCATATGCAGACGTGATTAGATTTTGTTTATAATTGTTCAACCGGAAGTACCCTCATTTGAAGATTTTAACAGTTTTTCTAGAAAAAAACGCTGTTAAATAACACTTTTTCACATTTAATGTTATTATAATTATTAAAGAATATTTTATTCTCTATACGATTTGATTGCATTTTATGCTTCACAGTCAATGAATTTAGAGTTAAATAACTTAAATTTCATAAAGCAACCAGCTATGCTATAACCATGTAAACAGCTACGTATACTATATTAAGAAATTTCTGATTGACAGATGTCAGCATGCCAGTGTAAAGTGTTATTGATATACGAGTCTTTCGACTTCTTTAAATATAGACTTAAAACTTTGAAAAACTGTGGGCCAAAAGACTAGTGATAATAGTACGACCGGCATTTTAAGGGTCATCTTCTAGTCCAGATGTAGCTTGTACCGTGTCCCTTTACTTTTGGCACAATGACAAACAACTTCGTAAAGATCCAGTGCTTACAGTAAAATCTACCATGAAAGACATATAGGACAATACGCACAGGAAAATATGCAGGGCTTAGGAATACAATTAAAATTGGTATTACAAATAAAGGCGATGTAACTTAATATTAAATGGCGGAATACTTGAATAACATATTCAGTTTTGGTAAGCTTAAAATCTATATTTTAAACTAGTCAACTGGAAATATACAATCTTTTGCAAGAAACTTTCTGTATGGAATTTATACAAAATACATGGAACTGACAGAAGGTAATGTGCTGGTCACATCGGATTTTTTCGTTTTGTTTTTAATGCTTATTGCAAACTTTTTTACCTCTCGCTAAGAGGTTTTATTATTTTGTAACATAAAATGGAAATGGCGAGAGGTCATGTGTTGGCAGCATCGGAATTTTTAATGATATATTAGAGCTGCTTTGCCAATAGGATATGTTTTCTTATTTCCAGTTAGTGTCATTTTTACACTGTAGAAGATATTTTTCTAATGAGCTGGCAACTGTATTCGGGCGTCTGTTATGGTAAATCGCTAAGTGTAAAAACTATGCTATTTGTGGTACGATAAATCGAGTGCGATCATATCGCTATTGTACTGTGTTAGAACGCCATTGCTGTTTTGGAAGCTTGTGAGTACTGTATAGACACTATTCGGACGTGTTACGTATTTTATTTCTTCGGCAAGACGTTTGAATTAACTAAAAAAAAAAAATTGCTGCGCAGTTTGTAATTTCAAATGATAATTCTTATTACTCACAATGCGAATGATGAATCAATTACTTTTGCTTTGTAAAAATCTGGATGTTTATTTTAATTTTAGTAAGAAAATTTATTTAATCGATTATAATTTCTTTTAATGTATTCTTCAACAGATAAGCACACTGGGATTAATAATAATAATTTACGGCAGTGGAAATTCCTTGATTTTAATATATAACATTAGAATCCCTATATGGCAACGGAAATAACATATCATAATTAGTAGCCGTCTAGTTCAATGGCACATTATGCTAAATAAATATGGGATCTCAGAATTAAGTTATTTTATAAATTATCTCTAATTTACTCTAATTACTGCTAAAGTAAAAGTCGGTGCCTTTAAAAGAAAGAAATTAATTCAAATTATTCTAATTTTTTGCTCATACATAAAAACGTACGTTCAAAAAAAATAGTACAGTTTCCTGTATTGTTTCTCCATACTCATTATGCATATTTAAAACAAATATTTAATTTAAATCCCGTTAAATTCCCTACAAAATGCAAATCGGAAAGTAATAGAACCAGCTGAGTAAATTTCCATAGTAATTACAAAAGAATCTCGCCTAAAATCTACTAATCTCCTTCGGGAGTATTCGTCAGTTATCGTGTATTTCCGGCACGACTAATTAGATGCTCTGCACTAATTGCAAGGAGATGGCTACTTTTAAAATGGCACCGTTAGATTATGAAGTCTTTGGTTAGTAAAACAATCACAAATCGTAGCGTGCGACAAGTAAACAATTGTTGATTCACTTGCAGAGATTCCAAGAATTTCAACAGTTAATTGTAGCTGAAAAACTAACGCCAGCTTCAAGCAAAAACAATAGAATTATGCGGGTTTACCACTAGTGAGATATCTTGCAAATTTTACGGTATTTGAGCACGGCAATTGACGCGATATGAACGGTGTTATTATTATTAAATGGTGCATTTTATTGTAACTTCATTCGTTCACAGAACTACATGCTCAGCCACCGAAATATAATCATAGTTATTTTTGTTCTTTCAAAACTACAGTATAAATTCAGAAAGATTACTGCTATTATGATTAATCAAAAATATACGGTTCGCATTTACAAAATTGTTTCCTGTGTCCGAAAAACGTGGACTTTTTTTCGCACGAGAATTAATCATTTTTATTAAATTGTTTGTTTTAGTAGTAATAATGTCCATTTTCTCAGCGATGCTTTAATTAATAAAAATATAACTTTATATACACACAGGCTTGTAGCATGAACGTGTGGTTCTAACACCGGTGTCAACTAGAAATATGTCAACGACTTGGCACATACTTTAGGATTGTTGGCAAAATCAGTGTTGCCAATATACTGATTAGGCCGAAAATGTGCCGGCGGCCATATTTAATAAATTTTGGTAGCATTTGTCGGCTCCGGTGGCTCAATGGTTAGAGCAACGCTCCTTAGTCATGAGTGCGCTCGGGGTTCTGGGTTCGAATCCAACTAAGGCATAGATGTTTGTGATGTGAACCCACTCTGTAATTGGGATTTAATCCTGTTGAGGGGTTAAAAAAAAGGAGCTAAATCTGGACTAGAAGATGATCATTAACATACCGGTCGAACTATTATCATCCGTCATTTGGACCACAGTTTTTGTAAGTTTTAAGTCTATATTTAAAGTGGCCGAAAGAATTTTGTTGAAATTTGTAACCATTTGTGTAGATTTTATAATTTGCTGAATATTTAAACCGGGTCGAATTATTATGAGATTTGGTTCATATAGTGACGTCAGTATATAAATTAATAATTATAATATGATGGTCTTCAAAAAATATATGTTCCTCATCACTTCTTGTTACCTTATTTTGCAATATGCAACACATATAATTTCTGTCAGTAAATAATATAATACTATAAAAAATATTTTAACTGATTAGTAATAAAATAATGCAGCGGAAGTATGCACTATTTTTCTAATACATTTAGAGCTGAAAAGATATTTTTCAGTTTTCAAACTTCTTGGACTTCACACCGGAAATTGAACCCAGGACCTTCCTATGTCTAGTAGGTTATTCTCCCAACTGGTAGCTTAAAAAAACATTCAATGTCAAAATTTCATAGCTTGGGAATGAATGATAGAAAATCAAAACGAAACTGACACTAGTACTTCTTTGTGAAACTGGATATCCTTCATTATTAATATTCGTTAGAGCCAGGGGAAAGAAACAAAATGTGTTTTTTTTTTAATACGCGAATTTTAAAGTTTGATGGGTTAAATCAAGTCAGAAGATGATCATTGTATGATCGAAACGTCGATTTGAAATCAAATCAACATCTTTAGACTGCGTTTCGACTAAATTATTTTTCCGTCAATCAACTTCCAGTCGATCATAGTTACTCCAATTTTAAAGTTTGATACCTTATGGAACATTTTTGAAGTGAGATAGTGTATTCAACTAGTTCTATTAGTGCAAAACTCAGATTGGTCATTTCTTAACATTATCATACCCACAGATGGGTCGAATTGCAACTTGCGTGGGACCTAATCAAATTTTACCAGTCTGACTACCGAATCTACTAGGCAAAAATGCTTGGACCGTCATCGTATTAGCTCTTGTATTGCAATTTCTACCGCCTGTATCTCACGACTGTTACCGTTTTCGCCTTATTTAAATATTCTAGAAAATGGACATTCATCCTTTTTACCTTCCGTCACCTCTAGGTAAGGAAGGTATTTTCTTTGGTCAAAATTTTTTTATTTTACCAGTTTTTCTTGAAAAACTCAGGTAAATTTTATTATAACTTAAAGAATATATTATAGTCTATACGATTTGATTGCATTTTATATTTAATATTCAACAGATATAGAGTTAAAGAAGAATAAACATAATAAATTTGATATAAATTTCATAATTCAGTCAGCTATGCTAACTTAACCATGGAAACTGCTAATATATTCAGGTAATTCAAATTGACAGATGTCAGTATCAATAAAATGTAAATGAATGAAAGAATAAGGGAAGTAACTCTAGTGTTAGAAGTTTGTAGATATAAGAGAGACAATTACATTGGTTTGAACATGTCACGAGGAGAGAAGAATACATTAATAGAAGGTGGAAGAAACATAGGAAGACCAAATATAAGATAAAAAGACTGTATTGCAGAAGGCTTGAGAGAAAATGAACTGAATGAAGACGACACGCAAAACAAAAATGAGTGAAAGAAGAAAATAAAAAATAGCGACCCCCTACCGAATGGGAAAAACTAAAGAAGAAGAAGATGTCAGTGTCAAGTGCATTTTGCATAGTTTGTTTATGAAATAACTTTACTGGAAATATAGGATCTTTTGCAAGAAAATTTATGTATAAGGCGCGTGCAGTAACATGACTTTACTGACTTTGGAAAGCAGATATGGGGACCCGTGTCAAAATGACAGCAATTAATTATGTCCATAACTGACAAGTGTTATAATTTTTCATTCAAAATTTCATAATTTTCTTATTTCATGTGGTTTGTTTGTTATCAGGAGTATGGAATTCAATTGCCGAGAAAGGGAATCACATAATACCAAAAATTTAGAATCTTTTGCAAGAAAATTTATGTATGGAATTGGTACATAATACATACACAGGATTGACGGAAGGTATTGTGCTGGCCACATCAGATTTTTTCCTATTACTACTTCATTGATTTGAGAAATCTATAACACTAAAGTCCTTCAAGAATTTTACTGTTAGCTAGATTGGTTATGATTGTAATTAGTGTTTTCTTCTGTTTCTATACCTATAGGTTCCATTACAGTTAAATTCTAGTTTTTTAGTATGTAAAGATATACCGTATTTTAGTAGATTTTGATCAAAACTTAATATTGGTTATAGGTTGGTCTTGCAATGAGTCACAGAAAATTTTTCACCATTTAAAATACGACAGCTGTAACTTTTTGCCAAAATAATTCATTATCCTTTTGCTGTATCAGAAAATTCCCATTTTTTACTTAACTTAGTTGACCTTGTGTGAGAATTTATGTACATTGGGGATTCATTAATGTTTAATTAAGATTTTAATTTAATATTTTTTACAATATCATCATTTTTCCATGTGCAATTTTGTACATCGTGTATAGCGAATTGCTCAACCACAACAATTTTTTACAGGTATCCATCCTGATTCGGGCTGCGTTTTTATTCCTTCAATTAGTTCTGGCAAATCAAGTCGACATTGCATTTTCGTGCAAGTCACTATTGCAAATGTCTCCTTTCGGCGTACGTATATTTGGCATAAAGCGCTCGCGAAATGCAATTTGTTGGCCCCGTAGCCGCCAATTAGTAAAAAGTTTACCCACTTACCGGTAAACGGAAACCGTTAACGTTTCGTTCTGGATGCTTGGAATATTTTGCACGGACTTTTTCCTTTCTTCTTTTGTACGCCTTTTACGGCTTGCTTTTTTCTTTCAATAGCAACAGAAGTTTTAACTTGTGTTGCAAGTTGTTATGCCGCGGCGCATGTTGATCAAGGAAATTCACTTCTATACGAACGGGGAATATTTTTTGTGAAATGCGGTGTTTATTGTTCTAACTTTTTATAAGACGGGGCTTATACTCTCTACCATACAAAAAAGATAAACAAATCTAAAGTGTTCTTACAGTTTTTCACTTTAAAATGTAATTTAAATATAAACAAGCCTAGTTTATTATGACGTTTGAGATTCATATTGTATTTACACTATTCAAGTAGGGTTCGTTGGAACTGTGATTTCTATACTAGTCTACTCAGTTGAATTTCCTTTCCGTCTTCCTCTTCTCCCATGTTTCCTCCCTTCAATTATAATTTAATTTCTTATTTCTTTCAAAATGTTGATAGACTAAATTAACTTTTCATTGATTTATTTTAACTAAATACAAATCTGGTTATTATTTTTTAAATTCACAATGGCATTTTTACAAAAATATACGTCTCTTGAATAGTTCAACCTTTTAATTCTAATTAGTGCCATCAAATCGGAAGTGCTACCATCAACCCAAATGCCATGATTTGTGAGCTCCTAAGCCTAGTTTATAAATATTTAAAGAGAATTAAAACATAATTATAAATAAAAAAAATATTTTGAGTGTACATACTAATTATTATGTAATCGATGTAAAAACTATACATTTATAACTTTTTATTACAAAATCTCAATTATTTTTAGCATCTTTACCCCATAAATTAACGAGTCGTTTAAGTATTGTCATAATAATTTGATTGGCATTAACAATGAAACAATAATTGTCTTTGACAAATGTGAGTTATCAACTTTTTTAAATAAATTTTGATAAATAAATCGATTAATATTTATTATAAAAGTTATAATCAGTAAAATTGCATGTAAAATTGCCTGCCTTTACGGATAGCGAGTATACAGATATTGTGCTGGCCTATGGTGTAGCTCAGGGAAACGCTGCCCAAGCCCATCAAATTTATTTGGAAGGTTTGCCGAATTGTCATCTTCCAAATGTTCTTATCTTTGTACCTGTTGTTCAGCATCTCCGAGAGCATGGGTCCTTTAAACCTGTTGCTAAAGATCGTGGTAGAACTCGTCCACGATGTAGTACTTGAAAAATAGCACTAGCTATACAACACAAAGTGTCACATATGACAATTTGGAGGATATTGAAAGAACAACAGTTACATCCTTGAAAATGCAGCTAAAATGATACATAACAACAGTCAGATGCTGGAAAGAGTAGAGAAGTCATTTCGTCGTCACCTTCATTGACAATGACGGTGGGTATTTTGAACATTTATTGTGATTTCATTTATACCTGCATCACTTTTAATCATCTTTACGCTCTTTCTTGTTGCGCCAATAGAAGAGTTGTTCTTGGTCGACTACATTCTATAAATATCCTATCATTTTTGGATTGTCGAACGGTTCAACCTGTTGTAACATAAAAATTTGACGCATGATTTTCATGTTGCCTTAGTCGAGGTATTTTATTATATCTTTTATTTTCTCCGATTTGTGCATAGTTTCATCTTCTGGTCTATGTCAATTTATTTAACAGTTTCTAATCATTGTATTCAGTAGCAACTCATGATGCATAACGCTTGTTACAAGTCACAACGTCACAACAACAACGGACACACAAGTACATTTTTCTTTCATTACTCATTATTTCGATGAGATACAATTTTTCTGTATTTTACGTTGCACAGTGGAGACCATTTTCACTTTCATCTTGTGTTTATAACATTTAAATATCGTCTTCCTTCGAGCTGTATTCTCGCTTATAGCTTTTTTACATTCAGATTATATATATATATATATATATATATATATATATATATATATATATATATATATAAATTCATTCTATGAAGAAATTTTGTCCTACTCTTCCAATTCATTGTTGGCATTAACAGTATTTCTGAAGGGTATGTGTAACATACCTATAATTTGAAACATTCAACTATTAATACATTAAGAAATAATATAATGTATGTACTTCCCAGATAAAAATCTTCAGTAATGTCTCCGGATTTCTGACACTGACATTTATCTGTCTGTTACAAACATTTTAAATTTTCAACTATTTTCCATGGCATTCTTTCGGCTGTAAAATTTATTACAACAGATTATTTTATATATTATATTTCTTTTATCTCTAAATCTATATACTACATAATAAACTATTTAAATGTATCAGATAGAGAATTTAATTTTCTTTAATATTACCAAGAAAAAATTCCAAAAAATAATATTTAGAAGATTTTACTTCCGGTTGTCCAATTGTTGCCAAAACCTTTTCAGATTTTCCCATGAATGTCCGATTGGGAAATACGTAGTTAAACAAATATAAAGTCTTATAATTTTTGAGTAATCGTCCTTCCAAAATCCCACACACATTCACCCATATATATACACACACACACATCCACACACACACACACACACACACACACACACACGCACAAACACACACAGACATCATCGTAAAAATGTTTAAATCGGATTGTAGGAACCTTAAAACGTGCTTATTCAATAAAATCTGGATATGCGATTTTTAGCATGAATCCAATACCTCTCTTAGGGAGAATTAAAAATTGTGGTAGTTGCATTTAAAATTTTAATTCTTCATGTAAATTTCACCGTCTCCGTCAGAGATTAGTAAAACGTTGCAGTTGCATATCAGTCTGGGACGTGCATTTATCGTCGGAGCCACGGAGGCGAATTAATGTCAAAGTTGCGCTCATTGCAATAGACGACGCTTACCATTAATCACCCGGGAAGAATTCCCTTCGTGGAATGCGGGATATGCCTCATATTAAATATTCAAATTTCGCGAAATGAAATCTTACCGGCAGATTCCAGCTGATAAACATTCTTCCATTTGTACAAAGTAATGAAGAGAAACAAATAAGTATGCGGGGAATTTTCAGAATGCGCGATTATTACAAAAGTAGAATCAGAGGTTGAGACGGCGGTAAGTTATCCCAATTTTAAACCTCTTTGAAGTGAAAGAGTGATTATTTTCAATAGAATATGCTAAGAATGAACGGTTTCAACCTGGAAAACTTCTAACGATGAGTTTTTTTTGTGAAATTTATGGTATTTAATTTCTGAAAAGGTTGTAAGAAGAATTTCTTTGATTTGCCAAAGAATTCCACATACATACCTCAGATTGGCTTTAATAAATAAATACACAAGGTGTTTTATATGAAAAACGAAGATTACCTGCAGTTATTTTTTTTAGATGTCTGATCAAGGTCATCTTCGAAATATATTAGTTAAAATTTTAGTTCTGTCCCACTCTGTCAAATTCAGTAGCGTCGTTTACATAGATTCTTTGAGGCTACTGTTTCTTTGTTATTAAAAATATGTTAAAGCTTTAAAAAAATAAGTCTGTATAAAGTAATATAAGAAAAAAAGTGGATCACAACCATATTTTTTAAATAAAATTTTATTAGAATCATAATGTGAAATACGGGTATAGAGCATTGCAACTTTTTAGAATATATTTCTATTGTAATCAGTTCACTTTATTTTAAATATTTATTGAAAAAAATATATTTAAGAACGTGATCGGTGTATTTACAGTCAGGGGTCAGGGGCTATAGACCCCAAAAGCCCGCCCGTTAAGCCGGCACTGACCGGAACGACGTTCCGCTGCGTTCCGGCCCCACTACAACCTTGATTTTGCGGGAATTTTTTTACATTACTATTTAAAAAGACACGCAGAAACCAAATCAACTAATAACTTATTTTATCTAAAACTGAATGATAGATATTGCTGGTACAGGAAAAGTTTAATTTATAATGTAAAAAGCGACGCAAAATCTAAATCTACTGATAGCTTATTTTCGCTGAATATGGCAGATGGGAGGAGGTATTGCCAGGTCACCCGCGATATACTATTTGAGATGTTAGTTTAACACAATGTTGTGTTATGTTACGGAAAAATGATTGTTAATTTTTAACCAATTCAACGCGTTCTTTTTACCTTCCGGCACCTATAGGCAAGGAAGGTATTATCTTTGGCCAAAAAATTCGGTGGTGAGTTTTTAATAAATAAGCATGTTTTAGAGTCCCTAGAATACGATTTACTACTTTACTATATATATATATATATATATATATATATATATATATATATATATATATATATATATATATATATATAATTTTTTAGTATTCCTCAACTTTACATCCAAATTAAGATGTGATCAGATTTTGGTTATAATTGTTCAATCGAAAGTACATACCCTCATTTCATTGACCAGTTTATCTTGAAAAAAACGAAGTTAAATATCATTTTTTGACATTTTATCTTATAATACATACTAAAGAATATTATATTCTCTACACGGTTTGATTGCATTTTATACTTCATATTCAATGGATATAGAGTTAAAAAATTATAAAGGAATTGAATTTCATAAATCTGCTAGCTATGCTATAATCATAGAAACAGCTACAATAATTCTAATTGACAGATGTCAGTGTCTAGGAAATATAGAATCCTGTACAAGAAACTTTCTGTATGAAATTTGTACAAAATACATAAAACTGACGGAAGGTAATGTGCTGGCCATATCAGATTTTTTTAAACATATTTACGGGTTGTAAAATTGACACTATTGTGTGAATTATAAACCAATTTTAATGTTAGTTGGCACGAAATTTATTATCAAATTAAATAAATATAATTCAAAATATGGGTTATTTTAAAAATTATTATTTAAGGTATCTTTCCCGCATGGTTTTCCAACAAAAATTAAGTGAACGTTGTAGACTGGTCTCCATTTTGCTACAATGATGAAAATTAGTTCTCCAAAGAGAACAGTACAATACGATTCAATTAATTGCATCTGCTCTTACAATGAAATGAAAATAAAATTGGCTATGAAATCGAAACGCTTTTCTTCGGAATAACTTACGAGCAATAAAACTATTTCAGTGTAACGTAATCTCCGTATACATACAATATCTCTATTACATTAGCGCATAAAATTTTCTCATGAAAATACCTTATCATATAACTTTCATTGTGCTCCAAATTATATCAAATAATGATGTATCTCTTTGTTACAATATGATATATTATCTATATTATAATTGTTATGCCAGCGTCTCTTTGTATGCAGATAGGTATCCAATTATATTATTACTTGAATCATAATTATAAAATTTGAATAATTCTGCTATGCAGCTTGCTGTTGATGATAAAGTTATACCTGGTTAACTTGACACTAATTCAGATTTAAATTGATGTTGGTTTATTAGAAATGATACGCTATTATCTACATACCGAACAAATTACCGGCAATTAAAAGCATTTTTTCACATAATCCCAAACAAATTTCCATAGTAGTTTATTTCCTTGTGAGTTTTCTTTTCACTTTTGTTTTATCTTGAATAGTTGTGCATTGTAAAACATTTCCTTTCATTCGCATTGAAACGTTTTCTTGAGAACGAATGAAAATGTTAACTTCGCTGCTGTCAAATAACTACGAGTCCAAAATCATAATAGTTCGGTCGTTTTACTTTTTCGACAAACAAATTATAAAACCTAAACAATTTGTAAGAAATTTTTACAATTTTTTTTGACTAGTTTAAAATATAGATTTTAAACTTATAAAAACTGAATACGTTATTCAACTATTCCGCCATTCAATATTGAGTTACACTGCCTTTATTAATAAACCCGGCTTTAATTCCATTAAACACTGTATTCCACAAGTATAATGTTCAGCATTATATTGTTAGAGTATTGTTCCATATGGCTTGCAAGATAGGTTTTACTGCACGCACTGAATTTTTGCCGGTCGCGCTATTGTCACCCGAAATTAGGCCCACAATTTTTTATTCTTGGTTCTTATCCACTGTCATGTGTTTAGTTAAAATAGACATAAGGTCAAGTTTTAGAATTGAGCTGCCAATACCGCCCAAATAGGTTTATGAACTACTATTGGTTTTTGACACTGACATCTGATGGTTACTATGGAGTTGTTTAGGTTCTGAAATTTATTACAACAGATTATTTTATATATTACCTTTTTACTTCCTTGTACGTAAGTAAAGGAAGTATTGTAATCGCGAAAAATTTTGGTTTTCAGATTTCAGCGGAAATATCCATTTTGATCATCCCTGAATCCATTTTGACTAATTTCGTCGTGACGTCTGTACGTACGTACGTACGGACGTACGTACGGACGTACGTATCTCGCATAACTCATAAATGGTAAGCCGTAGAAAGTTGAAATTTTGTATTTAGGACTCCTATAACATCTAGTTGTGCACCTCCCTGTCTGGTTATTACACAATTACCAGAAGTGGCACTTTACATGAAGCCTATAATAGATTTTAATGAAAAACTGTTTTAAAATATTATCCAAAACTTTTCAAATTTGGTATACAAGACTTTTATGTCAATCGAAATAACATAATAGATTTTCGTTAAAATAGGCTAACCGGAAGTGGTACATTACTTGAAGTTGTTAACAGTTTTTCTTGAATAAAATGATTTTATTTTGATTTTAGAAATAAATGCTTCAAATAAAAGTTTTAGAGAATTAATTTCTGCGTCTAGCACATCAAGTGTTATTAAATTAGCCCTTTGTATAAGCGAGATATGTAAATTTAAAAATTATATACTTTTTTGTTTTTGTAATAAAGCTTGCTATGGATTAGGACAAAAACATAAAAAAAATGTTCATGTCAAATTACGTTAAATACGTGCAATTTTATGATTCGTACAATAACAAATATTATATTTTTATTGTGAAATTAGTCATATTCATTGTTGTAATCAAATATTTCTTTGTTGTAATCAAAAGTCTCTTTCAAAAGATTTTACCGTTTTGAAGTTAAAATTAATATTTTGTAATTTAGATATTAAAAAAATATGTTTAATAATCGTACAAGGAAGTCGTGTGGTGTCCACATCAGAATTTTTATCTCAACATATAGAAGATATAATTAAAATTTAAAATGTATTGAATAGAGAATTGTACTTTCTTTAATACTAATAAAAAAAAATTCAAAAAAATAATATTTAGAATCTTTTTTTAAGATACTACTACTTCCGGTTTTCCAATTGGTACCAAAACCTATTCAACTCTCCCAATTAGTTTTAGATTGAAGAATCTGTAGTCAAACAGGTCTTTAGTCTTATAGAATTTGAGAAATCGTGCATCCAACAACCTCACACACACAATACCTTCCATCAAACCTGTGTATAATGTATAAATTCCATACATAATTTTTCTTGCAAAAAATTCTAAATTTCCAGTAAAACTATTTCATAAACAAATTATTCAAATTGCACTTGACACTGACATCTTCTTCCTCTTTAGCTTTTCCCATTCGTTAGGGGTCGCTATTTTGCGTGTCGTTCTCATTCAGTTCTTTTTCTCTCAAGTCTTTCGCAATACAGTCCTTCCATCTTATCGTTGGTCTTCCTCTGTTTCTTCAACCTCCTATTACTAAACTACTCATTCTTGTTCAAATATAATTCTTCGTTTCTCCACATGCCATGTTCAAACCAATGTAATCGTCTTTCTTGTATCTTTCTAGAAACTTGTAACACTAGAGTTATTTTCTTACCGTATCTTCCCCAACAGCTACTTCAACATCCTCATCTCTGCCACATTAATTTACTTTTTATTTATACTGACATCTGTCAATTTGAATTATATGAATATATTAGTAGTTTCCATGTTTAGCATAGCTGGCTGAATTATAAAATTTAATTTCTTTAAAATTCTTTAACTCTGTAACTATTGAATATGAAGTATAAAATATAATGAAATCGTATAGAGAATAATATATTCTTCAAATTATAATAACGTTAAATGTCAATAAATCAAATTTAACTGTTAAATCTTCAAATGAGGCTACTTCCGGTTCACCAATTATAACCAAAATCTAATCAGTTGTTCTTCTGGATGTAAACTTGAGGAATACGAAAAAAATATAATTTTTGGCATCGTGATATTGAAGTTATGGGATCCGGAACTTTTGTCACACACACACAGACACACACACACACACAAGCACACACAAACACACACATACATACAGACATCATCGTAAAAATGGTAAAATCGTATTATAGGGACCCTAAAACATGTTTATTCACTAAAAGTCATCATTGAATTTTTTGACCAAAGACAATACCTTCCTTACCTAAAGGTGACGGAAGGTAAAAATAATCATTACATTTAAATATCGATTAATCTTACCTAGCCTCGGTTTGAAAAGAGCTACTTTTCACCTTTGTTATAAAAATAACTATTCTGAACGACAAGAACTTAATGGTCAGAAAGGTTAATAACATTAAACGAACATCAATCGCAAATATATTTTCGAAAGCAAAACATATGAACCAATCTTGTTTATTACAAATACAAAAAATAATTTAATATCTTGTAATAAACCATATCGTGTAAAAATCTTCTTCTACGGCTCTGGTAGTTATAGTAGGCCAATGCGTTGCATAGCAAGATTGGTTAATATCGCAAGGCCCATCGCTGCAAACTTCCTGTACGCGGTAAATTGATTTCTCATGTACAGCTACATAAAATCTGTCATAAATAACTCTCCCAGTCTACCGACAGACGTATATTACTTTAACATTTAGCTGCTGCTGTCAAATCATCGTTTATGACTGCTTAACACCCTGTTGACCCTATGTGAAGGTTGTAAATTTAAATATATGTATAAGCAATAATAATACACATGAAACTACATTAAACACTACATGAAATAATAGCCGACATGAAATTATGCTATACGTCTATCTCGGAACTGGCAAACTTGTGCTTTAAATATATTTAAGTATTTTACAAAATTTAGCTTTTACTTTATATTGTGAATTCATTTTTCGTTTAAACATTTGAAAAACAAAAATATAAAATTAGATTAATGCTAGTTATCTCTAGGAATAAAATTTACAAACAAATTTTAATGTTAATAAATTTTTAAGCGGCTATTGTATAGAATGTTAGAAAAGCGTAAAAAGACTTTGAGGATATATGTAACAGCGAAACGAGCTGCATCAAATGATTTCAATATTATTAACGGTACAATAATAGTTATTTAACTATCAAGTGTGTTAATGAGGGCGATTAATGATCGAGACATTTTAATGCGTGAGCGTACCGACCGCGTTAATTGTTGAGATCATTAATCGCCAATTAACACACGTGTTAGTTACAATATTTTTTCGTTGACCGTATCTTACTTAAATGGAAAATCTAGTTTTATTCCATGACAATTTTTTTTAGGTTAGTAATGGTTGACCGAACGTCAAATTTTACGTCAGAAAAGTTTTGTCATCAATTGTTTTCAGTGGGTGCGTTCAGTTTACTTAATGCTAGACAACACAAGCGGTTTTTTTATGTTATTTGAGGAATTTTATTCTTTCAAATTCATTTTAAAGGTATGCTACGTGAATATACCTAGCTAATAAGTGTCAAAAGCATGACTTTTAATTCTGTCTACCTTTTTGCTACAACTTAGCGTTAGCAATACATGCTGTGTTCCATGTGGTGAACGCACCCAATAAATCGTTAATTAATAAAAAAATCATGCATTAATAGGGGTCATTAATGAATGATTTTTCTATATATTAAGATAGCCTATTAATAAACGGTCGACCGAAAAATACTATATGACAATCGTATAGAAGACCGAAGGGGACATCCGAATAGAGAAAAAAATAATTAAACCAGTGGTTCTCAATTTACAACATAAAGTTATAATTTTTAAATGAGATAGTATTTATTTTTTAGGCCTATTCGATAGTGCATTTTTTTCTGAATTCAACCATGTAATCATTTTATATCCTAACAACAAAAAAAAATCAGAAAAACTCAATTGAAATTTAAATAAATTTCATTTTTATAGTTAGCTTACTCAAGGCTATGTATGGAAAACAAAAACTGTTATCTGTCAAATGGAATTATTTAGGATGGAAATGAAATAGAATACGATTTATAAAGTTGCTATCTGAAAAATTATGAGTTCCGCTTTCGATTAAATGATACATTTGGTTTACCTTTCAGAGATCATCTTAGATGTGGTTTTGTTTTTTCAAAAAAATAAAATTATTTTACTTTAAATATTCTAGCGACCTTGGCCAATATTTAATTTTCAAATAACTTAGTTACTATTGGAAACTGAGAAAAATGTCTCATATAATTTTTTGTTTGTTGTTTTATAGTCTATTTACTGACAATTTACATAGACAAAATTTTGTTCGATCACTATCTTTGTCAGATTTTCGTCGATTTTTCGTTTTCCCGGAAACAGTTGAAGATCAGACATTTGTTGATTAAACTTTTTTTACTCATTTTGGTCAGTCCTATATACCTTCAATTTTTTTACCCTCTTTTTAACACCCTGTTTATACAAAGTCTCCGTTTCTGAGGCTCACCACTTGGATCTTAGAAACTATAAAAGGTACGAAGTCAGTGAAATTAAGGCAATGTTGCCCCATTACGGCACCATTTTAAAGATGTATTTGTTTTCCCGACTAATTCATAGGTCACTATATAAATGCAAATTTATAAATCTGCCGATTTTTACAAATATGTTACTTCTAATTATTAATTTATATGGAATTTTGGTTTGCAGTTGTTTGGGACCCTTTTTTATTTTCTTTCGAACAACAATAGTCATTTTTTTTGTAATTTAGATATTGAGGTATGAGGTCAAAATTTATGATTTTTATATGGAAACCATATTGGAAATTACACCATATGAAAGCTTTCCAACGATGTATAACTTATTACAAATTAATTATTGTTGTTTTATTTTCATTTTTAGGTTATAACATATTTTGACAGTAAAAATATTTTTTTGTGAGTTGTCAAGATGATAACACGGTATTCTATAAATTATATTAATCATGAAATATATTTTTAAATCAAAATTTATAACTTTGTGATAGTCGCCTAAAAAATGTTGTGTGTTCCTCGTCTTAAAAGTTAGTCTTAACCTCATTTGACTTATAGGCCTCGGCTTCGCCTCGGCTGTAAACTTGATACACAAATAACTATTATAACAATTAGAAAATCGATTTATTTACTATTTCTAATAAAATTGTTACCAACTAATCTATACTTATACCTATAGGAACTTTAAATATTTATATAAATTTGGAACTTTTTCAATTACATTATAAGAATTCTGTGTATTATGTACAAATTCCATACATAAATTTTCTTGCAAAAGATTTTAAATATCCAGTAAAATTATTTCATAAACAAACAAATTTCACTTGACACTGACAATTTCTTCTTCTTTAGCTTTTCCCTTTTGTTAGGGGTCGGTATTTCTGTTTTGCATGTCGTCCTTATTCAGTTCCTTTTCTCTCAAGTCTTCCGCAATACAATCCTTCCATCTTATCTTTGGTATTCCTCTGTTTCTTCTACCTTCTATTACTAAGATATGCATTTTTCTTCCAATATATGCTTCATCTTTCCTTATTACATGTTCAAACCAAAGTAATCGTCTCTCTTGTATCTTTCTAGAAACTTCTATCACTCGAGTTATTTCCCTTATTCTTTCATTCCTTATCCTATATTTCCGTATATTCCCAACACTTACTCAACATCCTCTACTCTGACACAATCATTTACTTTTCATTGATATTGACATTTGTCTATTTGAATTAGCTAAATATATTAGCAGTTTCCATGGTTAGCATAGCTGGCTGATGTATGAAAATTAATATCTTTATAATTCTTTAACTCTATATCTATTGAATATGATGTATAAAATGCAGTCACATCGTATAAATTCGAGGAATACGAAAACAATATAATTTGTGGAATCGTGGTATTGGAGTTTTGCGATCCGAAACACACTCACACACAAACACACACAGACTCAAATACACACATACATACAGACATAGTAAATTCGTATTCTAGGGACCCCAAAACGTGCTTATTCATTAGAAACTTACTATTGAATTTTTGAACAAAGACAATACCTTCCTTACCTAAAGGTAACGGAAGGTAAAAATGATGACATATGCGTATAAAGATATACAGAGATACGGTTAAACGTAAAAATAGTAAAATTATATAACTAGGAACAAAAAATTATAAAACAGAATGGTTCGTTCTTATTTACAGACCACCATTCGTTACATTTATGTATGCATTTCATAACGACCATTTTTAAGTTGTAATATTTAACTTGTTTGTAATTTCATAAAGAAAAACTAAAATTTTCATATATTATCCTCGTGGCACATTATAATTTAAACTTAATGAAATAAATTTTCACATATCCCGTTAATTAAAATATAATTCAAACATTCTGCTTTATAATCTCATAGTTTGAAAACTCAGCAAAATTTATATTTAGTTTCTAAAATTTTAATGCTCATAACATGCAATTTTAAAAATTACTCATTATGACAAAATAATTAAATACTACATCATATTTCATTATTTTAATTAATGTCGCTTGGAATAAAAAGAATATCTTTGTTTTCAAACAAAACCCATATAATTTTCTCACACAGCACTCATTTAATTTACTTAGTCTCATGAACTTTGAATGTCATCTTAAAATTTACAGCCACAGAATTAAGTTCTCCCACGTAAACTGATCCGTAATTATATAAACCGGCAAATGGATATTGTCGTCGTTTCGTGAAAATATAATTTCCTTCGGTAAGTCGTAAAAATGTTATTTCCAGAAAATCTGCACATTAGAAAGCAAATACTTAATGAAAATGATAAAATTCAGAGCTTGAACAATTCAAGGCGAACATATTAATAATAATTTGCGTTACCTTGCGTGATAATGTTTTCGTGGTCTTATATTGAGAAAGATATGATAATGCGTAAAAATGATGTAAAATTTGAGGCTTGACCTAAATGAAAATCTAATGGTGCTAGCATATTATCAATGTATTATCAACAAGAACATGTTCCTCTCAAAAAACAGTGAACGTATTACTTAAATGAAAAATCTGTTGTGGCCAGCACAATACCTCTCGCCATTTTCATTTTATGTTGCATGCCAGAATTACAGCTAGTAATAATATAAATAGGCGTCAAGTATCATAAGTTTTCATCCAAAACATTATTATTTTCCAAATCCATGTGGATTATTTTCCTCGACAAGTATATTCCATACTATGGATGACAAATAAACGGCAGAATATTTTGAAATTTTGAATGAAAAGTTATGACATATGACAATTGTGACATCTATGTAAATAACTATTAGCCGTCATTCTGACACGGATCCTCAAAATATGTGCTTGCCAAGGCCAGCTAAGTGACTGATCACGCCTTATAATTAACGAATTTAACATTTCTTGTACACACAAATAATTGAAATTGTATGTCTTCTTTCGTTCTTAAGGATATATGTAATATTACAATACCAATAATTTAAATACTTATTTAATAAATAGTATAATAATATATATTAAATGTAGTCCAGAAAAATCTTCCAGTAATGTTATTAATACTGCTAATTTTTCACACTGACATTTTGAATTTATCTGTCAATTACAAACATTTAAATATCTCAACTGTATTTTGGGCAACAAGATTTATTACAACAGATTATTTTATATTATTATATCCTATATCTCCAAACCTATACGAGATATAATAAAAAAATCTGTTGTGGCCAGCACAATACCTCTCGCCACTTCCTTTTTTTGGTTACATAAGTATAGGGCGCGAACGGTAATGTTACATTTTTGGGCTTGACAAGCAAATGTGTGGGCCCGTTTCAGAATGATAATTAGTAATTATGTACATAGATGTCAAATGTTAGAATTTTTCATTAAAAATTTCAAGATTTTCTAAATTTACGTAGTTAATTTATCACCAGGAGTTTAAAGTTTACTTGTATGCCTTAGATATTTAACATTTAATTCTGCTCCACATGGAATTGGAAAATCACTAAATTTAGAATGAGAAATTATGATATTTGACATCTATATACATAATTACTAGCTATCATTCTGACATGGGCCCCCATATCTGCTTGTCAAGGCCAACAAAATCATATGACTGCTCGCTCCCTATTGTATTTAACATTTCTTGTATACCTACACTCTACACCAAAAATTCTACTTACGCATATACCTATTCCAAATATATTTAGATTGTTTAATTTTAAATTCATTTTTGATGAAGAAATTTTGTCCTCTTCTAATTTTTCGAAATGTTTCCAATTCTATTAATACATTAAGAAATAATATAATGTATGTACTTCCCAGAAAAAGTCTTCAGTAATGTCTTCGGATTTCTGACACTGACATTATCTGTCAGTTACAAACAAATTAAATTTTCAACTATTTTCCATGGCCATTCTTTCGGCTGTAAAATTTATTATAACAGATTATTTTACATACTATATTTCTTCTATCTCTAAATCTATAGAATATATTGTAAAATATTTAAATGTATCAGAAAGAGAATTTATTTTTCTTTAATATTATCAAGAAAAAAATTTCAAAAAATATTATTTAAAAGATTTTTTTTCAAGAATCTTCTACTTCCGGTTGTCCAATTGTTACCAAAACCTTTTCAGATCTTCCAATGAATGTCCGATTGGGAAATACGTAGTTAAAAAAATTTAAAGTCTTATAGTTTTTGAGTAACCGTCCTTCCAACATCCCACACACACACACACACATACACACACACATCCACACACACACACAGACATCATCGTAAAAATGATAAAATCGGATTGTAGGGACCTTAAAACGTGCTTATTCAATAAAATCTGGATATGCGATTTTTAGCATGAATGCAATACCTCTCTTAGCGAGAGGTAAAAATTAAATGTGTCAGGTTGAAAATTTAATTATCTGTAATATTTGTAGTAACAAATTTTCAAAAAATAATATTTAGAAATTTTTATTTAGAAACTACCACTTTCGGTTGTCCAATTGTTAACAGAACCTATTCAACTCTTCCCATTACTGTTAGATTGAGGAATCCGTAATCAAACAGGTCTTTAGTCTTATAGAATTTGAGAAATCGTATCTCCAACAACCTAACACACATACACACACATCCACACATAGACATCATTGTAAAAATGTTAAAATCGGATTCTATGGACCTTAAATCATGCTTATTCAATAAAATCTGGATATGCGATTTTTAGCATGAATCCAATACCTCTCTTAGCGAGAGGTAAAAAGGAAATTAACTTTGTTCAATCCTTCGATTTAGGGTCACAATTTTGTGGACTCTATTAAAATAGTGTTTGCATAGTGCAATGAAAAAAATACATTTCTATATACGTGTTTAATGTAGCGACTACTGAATAGGACAATATGATGTTAATATTTGAGGGTAACTGGAATCCAGTGTGTTTGCAATGATCCAAATATTCTGTCGCTCAGTCTATTATGAGCACAATTTGTGTTTTAACATCATTAGCAAACATCGGCGCATTGAAGGACGGTGCAGTGGCAGTGGCTGTATGAAACTCCGACTAATTAAACTAAACTTTTCCTAACTTTAAACCGCACGAATTAAGCGCTTAATAACGCCATTCCATCGCAGCGGTTTCCAGTTGGAATGGAATCACATGTTTTGATATTTCGCTGGATCCCGAGCTCGTTACCGTTTTATGCGTTGAGTAAGTGCACGCATCATCTGTTGCCGGTAATCAAATTGGCCCGCCCGAAACTTCTGCAATTTTCAACGCATGTGAACCAACATTTTATGGATATTTTTATAGTATATTAACTCGCTTGTCGATTCAGAGTATTTTTTGCATTTCCAATTAACATAAAAGGACATAGTTTAGAACATATTTTTCGAAGCTTGTATGAAAAATCTGTTACTGGCTTTTTATGCCGAACTGATGGTTGTTCTTTTTGATGCCAACTTATTTTAGTACTGCTCAACCGTTGCCGTGGAAAAAAAATGACCGTACCCTTTAATACAAATCTCATGATAAAAATATACGCCTTACAGTCTGCTTAGTTGTACCTAAGTAATATTGTTCAGATTAGTCGTTAGGTAAATTCTAATAAGCGAGTAATGTAGTATTTATTTTTTAAAAAATTCGTAGGAAAAGGAGCAATAACGCTTTCTACCTTTGTGGAATAAACTTAAAACATCGTCTAACCTTGAAAGAAATAAATCAGAACAAGATATTCCATCAGAACATAGCCTATATAACACGGAAACAGACCAGACAAGTTCGGAATGTGATGAATTTAAAAAAAAATTCAGATGACAAAATTGAATATTTGTTTTGTTGGGGAATTCCTTTATATAAAATATTTTTTATGTATATATTGTTACATTGTTACCTTCGTCAGCTTTAGGTAATGAAGATATTGTCTGGTCAAAAAGAATCGGTGGTCAGTTTTTAATGAATAAACACGATTTAGGGTGTCTGTATGTGTGTGTTTGTGTATGTGTGTGTCTATGTGTGTATGAGACAAATATTTCTCCAACAATTCTAAAATTTATAATTCTTTCTTATTCCTCTACTTCACATATAATTGATCAACCGGCAATACCCTCATTTGTAGATTTTAACTGTTTTTCTTGAAAAACGGCTTGATTACACAATTTCGTTCATATTCAATAGATACAGAGTTAGACTTGTAAAGAGAGTAGCTTTCATAAATAAGCCAGCTGTGCTATAATCATGGAAACTGCTGATGTATTCAAGCAATTCTAATTGACAGAGGTCAGTGTCAAGTGCAATTTGTAATGTGCTGGCCACAACATATTTATATTTTTACCTTCCGTCACCTTTAGGTAAGGAAGGTATTGTCTTTGGTCAAAAATTCAATGATGAGTTTTTAGTGAATAAGCATGTTTTAGGGTCCCTATGTTTACGATGATGTCTGTATATATATATGTGTGACTGTGTGTGTGTGTGACAAAAATTTCGGATCGCATAACTTCAATACCACGATTCCAAAAATTATAATTTTTCGTATTCCTCAAGTTTACATCCAGAAGAACAACTGATTAGATTTTGGTTATAATTGGTGAATCGGAAGTACTCTCATTTGAAGATTTAACAGTTAAATATGATTTATTGACATTTGACGTTATTATAACTTAAGGTATATATTATTCTCTATACGACTTGATTGCATTTTATACTTCATATTCAATAGATATAGAGTTAAAGAATTATAAAGAAATTAAATTTTATAAATCAGCCAGCTGTGCTAACCATGAAAATTGTTATTATATTCAAATAATTTAAATTAACAGTTGTCAGTATCAATAAAAAGTAAATTAATGTGGCAGAGATGAGGATGTTGAAGCAGATGTTGGGGAAGACACGGAAAGATAGGTAAGGAAATAACTCTAGTGTTACAAGTTTCTAGAAAGATACAAGCGAGATGATTACATTGGTTTGAAAATGTCATGAGGAGAAATGAAGAATATATTAGACGAAGAATGAATACCTTAGTAATAGAAGGTTGAAGAAACAGAGGAAGACCAAAGATAAGATGTAAGAACTGTATTGCGGAAGACTTGAGAGAAAAGGAACTGAATGAGAACGATACGCAAAACAGAAATGAGTGGAAGAAGAAAATAAAAAAAATAGCGACTCCTAACGAATGGGGAAAGCTAAAGAAGAAGATTTTAGTGTCAAGTGCAATTTGCATAGTTTGTTTAAGAAATAATTTTACTGGAAATTTTGAATCTTTTGCAAGAAAATTTATGTATGGAATTTATACATAATACACAGGATTGACGGAAGGTATTATGCTGGTCATAATAAGTAAATATGTCAAATATGGATTTCACTTTTTAATTCACATTTACGTATTGTTAAAAAACTCATATGTTAGATAAAATCTAACACGCGAGTAATGCTGTTCCAACATATAGTGCGAGTGACGGCTAGGTACATAAGATTTATAAAAAATAAATTACAATAACAATATAGTTCGTAGGCTAAAATCATTACAAAATGGATACCGTTGGTTTAGAGGGAAGACTGGGTAAATATGGGTAAGCCACACAAAGGTGAGTGGAAGGTCATACGAGTAGGCTGTGGATTCGGAAGGCGTAAGATCAGGAAAACTGGATGAACATAGAATATCCAGGTAGCACTTCTTAGTAAAGTTTTAACCTAGTAGTCCGTATTGCAGCAAAAGAAAACGATCATCGCTTTGACATGCGGGCAACTTTAAAACGGTTGTACAATTACTTCATTTTTGTGATTTCAATAGCGTTTCATTATTATTTAGCAAAAAGTAAAAATTCGACTGATGCTGAGTAAATTCTCTCACTTACAGTTGTTAGTGAGCCCTAAATTAAATTTCGCATTGGGGCCTCTATTATTTAGTTACGCCACTGCAGGTCGGATACTTTTCCAATAAACCTCCTATTAGGTATATACGACTACACTGTTATTATTGTCTCCTGAAGAATTTCGCTACCGTCTTTTCTGCGTGTCGTGTCTTTTGTGCACGCGCAGGTTGTAGGTTGCAGGGATTCATAAGCCGTAAGTCAGAGGCACGCGGGGTGCCTTCTACATGTAGCCTCTGTAGTCCAAGTCGGTAGCCGTGTACAGTCCGTTATTGCTAAGCAGGAAGTGAACGCATGAGCTATGCGGCACGAAATTGTGATTTCGGATGATTTAATACTGAACACAAAACACAATAACATTGTCAACCAAGAGAAATTATGAAAGATGCAATTTATAAAATTGGATGTGACAAGAATATTTTACGCCTGTGTCCTAAACACCTTCAATTACTTGGGAAGATTCAAATTTAAAAAAATCTTAGCAGAGCCGTAAACAACGTGAAACAAAATTCTAAATACACCATACCAACCCTGTAAGTGTAAAAGAGGGGCAACGCTAACAACCGGTCTGGCAAGTAAAAATGGTGCAGGCTAGACACCCATTTTGGACAGTATAGTCTACTGATTCGAACAGAGAAGCATAGAACATAGAGAATGTGTGTAAAGTTCAGTGGACTACCCGACTTTTCAACTGGAAATTTATGTTGTTTAACGTTTTCTAACTTGTAATTCTACCACAAGCATTTATTTGAATTCTGTGAAACCGTTGTCATTCTTATTCTTGGATTATACCACTCGTACTTATTTTTTTTTGTAAATTTAACTAAATTCCTTATCTCGCATGACCTTGTAAATTCTAAACTAAATTTTTGCTGTGGTTCTCCTCTTGCTGATGTTGAAAAGTACTATTAATACAAAAGACATTTGTAAAGAAGACAGAGAATAACTCTAGGACAAAAATATCCGTCTCTTGGTACTAAATAAATTATCTTACAAAACATAGTTTTATATGGAAGTAAAACATGGCCAATAACTTCCAAATTACGCGAAAAACTCAAAACGGTAGAGTTTGATTATTTTAGATAGGTATTTCCAGTAACTAGAGAGGTTAAAAATATAGACTTCTGGAATCAATCAGGGTGAACATGACCCATAACAAAAACGGAACTTTGAAATGGAATTGTGAACTGCACAAAGGCGCCGTATGACAAAAAGCGCTGGCCCAATTTCAAATTATTACATTTTTTTTTAATTTCTGCACATTTCAAAGAATAAACTTCAGTATAAAGTCCCAGTTGCGACGTGTCTATAAACGTAAGAGGTAGATTATATGTTACCTTTTTGAAGTTCCAGCTTCCGGTATGTAATATCTTAGCGGTGTATTTAGTAAGTACCAGCTTTCACATTTAAATATAAGAATAGTGTCACTAGCGGCATATTCAGTATGTACAAGCTTTAAAATTTATTTTGACTAAAGTTTAGAACACCTACCATTTAAAAATTTTATTTTGATAATTATATATACGAGGTCTGGCTATTAAATAACGAGACTGCTTATGAAAAAGAGTTTTATTTTAAAAATAATTTTATAATCGAATGCTCCCCTTCAATGTACTCCCCTCCCCTCGCCACACACCGTTCCATTCGTTTTTTCCATTGGCCAAAGCAATGTTGGAAGTCTTCTTTTGTAAGAGCGTTTAGGAGCTCTGCCGATTTTTGCTTCACCTTTTCCATCGACTCGAACCGGTTCCTTTTAAGACAGACTTGATCTTCGGAAACAGAAAAAAGTCACAGGCTGCTAAATCAGGCGAGTAAGGCGCGTGTTCGAGCACTAGAGTGCCTCTAGCGGCTAAATAACGCTTCACTGATAGCGCGTTATGGGCAGGTGCGTTGTCCTGGTACAAAATCCACGACTTGTTTTTCCACAACTCCGGCCGTTTCTTACGAACTCGTTCTCGCAGTGTCGCCAAAACTTTTAAATAGTAATTTTTTTTAATTTACAAGTGAAAAAGACATATTTTTAATAAATATAGCTTGAAAAACGAATAATAATTTTGGCGCGAAATACCTGTAAATGCATGCAATCATCCGAATGGAGTTCTGTGCATTAGGTTACATTATATTACAGTTTTTTTTAATTTGCAAGCGAAAAAGTCATATTTTTGAAAACTACAGCCTAAAAAACTAATAACATTATGGCGCGAAGTTTTATTATTTCCAATACTATATTTTCTGTTATTAACTTGTAATAAAATACGTATTTAATTAAAACATTGGTTTTCAATTTTATAATTATTATTGTTGGGGAGAGGGGCACATATACTATTCTTGCACAAGGGCGCGTAACATACCAGCGGCAGCTCTAGGTATGGACATGTTAAACGAATGGCAGAACACAAAAACAATTCAATTAATGGACTCGGAGAGGTGGAGGAAGCGAGGAAGACCACATCTAATAAGGGAAAAACTCATGCTATGAAAAAATAGATATTCAGGAAGGATATTGGTTAAACCTAGTACGTCGGAGGCTCAAAACAGAAAACTCCTAGAGGGTATTGCTGAGATCAACTTCATTAAAAATGTTGCTTATATTTTAATAAATTTATTATTACGTTAGTCTTCTAAATAACCAGCGGCGTATAAAGAATTCCGTATCAGTACAATATAAAAAGTGTTAAAAAAAATTGTGAACTTCATCTCGTATAATACGACTTCATTAATAGACGATAAATTGACTACCATTTCAAATTAATCTGAATTTCTAATACCTATTATAAATCTGTTTGTAGCTGGACATAAATTAAATATTTATCTATTGTGTTGTAATTTTTTGTAATATATATTCGCAACAATCTCACAATGATGAATATCTCTTCCTTCGTCCGTCTCCGCCCATGGCACTCCATGATAAGTTGCAGACATTAATCTGTTTATCTACCGGCTACATGTGTTCACAGATACGGTTCTGTTATAGATACTTTTATTTTTCACCAGTTTGTTGTTCTTTTGGGTTGTTAGTAGGAATTTAAAAAGAGAGCGCAGTGTGATACAGTTAGATTCCTCATGCGTCAACAAGAATTTAATTGCAAACTTGTAACAGTTTATAGAAAAAGAAATCTAAGTTGTGTGGTGTTAAGAATTTTGATTGGCTGTGAACGACGTATGCGAAGAGTGACTGGGACACTTCTAGTTGTTTTTTTTTTTAAATCACAGTAAAACATATTTGCTTCACTTCTCATAGAAGTATGAAGGAAATATTTGCCCTGTATCAATGTCAAAAAAATGTGAAATAATTTAGACAAAAGCGAAATAGTTCTTTTTTGAAAATATACAGGTGGCACTGAAAAACGGGCCACTCGAAATAACTTTTTTATTTATAATTATTTTTTAATTCTCTTGACATATTTGTAAACTAGGCTTAGGGGCTCACAAATCATGGTATTTGGCCTGATCGTACCGCTTCCGGTTTAACAGGGAAGTGACATTAAATTTCATATTTAAAATGGGACATGCTATATATTTTTATATATTTAAAATTACGAATTCAACAATATTCTTGAAGTTAATTTCCGCTTAAAATTTTCAAATATTTTTCCTGTACCTATTTAGAGGTGGGCGCGTGAGTAACTTTTTGTTCACGATCACGCACGTTCACGAAACTAAAAATTTAATCACGGCCAATCACGCACGACTTTTTGTTTGATTCACGATCACTCACGCTCACGAATTTATTTTGGCACTTATGCCCGATCACGCCCGGCGGGTCACGTTCGTGTCACGTAATTGTTTTTATATTTACAATATGTATATCTTTAATGATATTGAAGCTAACTATGTATACAATTATGGGCACTAGAAAAATATTTTCAAGAAAAACTCACATGTTTCGACATGCTAATAATAATAAGATTATAACGTAAAATATTTATATTAAAACTACAATTTTTTAGATAAAAAATAGAAAAAATTATATTGCTCACGCCCAAATAAATTGCAATCACGCCCGATCACTCAAGATATATTTTTAGGCCCTTACGCTCACGCCCAATCACAAAGCAAAATTTAAAATATATTCACGATCACGCGGGTCACGTCGTGACCCATCGTGATCCGACAAAATTCACGACCCGCGCCCACCTCTAACCTATATACACTTCTATTGATAGACGGACACTAAACGCTAAACCAACATGGTCTACAAAACAATTACAGATATTTTGAAGTTGATGGGCGTTAACAGTGGATAGATATACATATTGAATTTGTAAAACCGTTGCAGTCTGAAAGACCGGACCCGGGTGGTTAAGGTTTAAACTGTCAATTAGCACTAAAGCCCGTCAAGATTTTACTGATTGGTTGTTATTGAAATAAGTATTTTTATTTTGTTTTTCAATGCATCCCGTTTCCTATATGTTTCTTCATACTTTGGTTTTTCTTGCATCTAAATGTAGAGCTTTTTCGCCAAGCATATTATCACTAATTTGTTAAATTAAAGAGTTTTTGGCAAAAACAACCATTTTTTACCTCTCGGTAAGAGAGGTATTGGATTCATGCTAAAAATCGCATATCTAGATTTTAGTGAATAATCACGTTTCATGGTACGTAGAATCCGATTACAACATTTTTCCGATAATGTCTGTGTCTGTGTGTGTGTGTGTGTGTGTGTGTGTGTGTGGATGTGTGTGTGTATGTGTGTTAGGTTATTGGAGAGACTAAATACCTGTGTAACTACAGAGTCCTCAATCTAACAGTAATGAGAAGAGTTGGACAAGTTCTGGTAACCATATTGGATAACCGGAAGTAGTAGTATTTTAACAAAAATCTTCTAAATATTATTTTTTTAAAATTTGTTTTTACAAATATTAATAATCTATAAAATAATCTGTTGTAGTAAACATCTCCATGGGAACTACTTGAGAAATTAAAATGTCTGTAATTGGTAGATAAATGTCGCTTATGTCAGTGTCAAAAATTCAGAAATAGTACTGAAGGCTTTTTCTGGGAACGATATTTAATATTTTTTATTGTATTATTAATTATATATTTAAAATTATACAGAAATCCGTCAATGAACCTCGAACATTTAGAAGATAATTTGAATTTTTTGTGTGTACAAGAAATGTTAAATACAATACTAATATATCCCACAATGGAAAGGGCGAGAGGTATTATGATGGCCACAACAGATTTTTTGAATATGAGATAATCATAAAAGAAACTTACTACTTTCGTTTCTGTTAAAGATTTCTGTAATTCAATTTAACCTATGACCATGTTTAAATATTAGAAAATTATTAACGGGATGTTAAGTAATAGGAAAATAAACATTAATTGGTAATTAAATAATAATTAGACATTTTTATTTGGCGTTTTTTTAGTAACGCTCAAACTAGTGACTAAGATGCTTTTTGTGAAAAAGTTTGATCAAACTGTTTGGTATCCTTGAAGGTAGATGTCACTGTATGTTACTCATATATACAATATTTGAACTCTGGTTGGTTTTGTCAAAGACTCCTCAATTCAAATTGAATGTTTTTACATTAAGCTATTAATATTATCTACTACTCTCGAATAGCTTGACCTTGAATTCTTCGGAAAAAATACTTTTTTCAATGATCATTAAAAAATAAGGCCTTTTTAAACTTATTTTTGTGACGAAAGTTGCATTTTTTACCCTAGTACTTACTAGTACTTTTTAGTAGTTTATATATTCTCAGTGAGATATTTTTTGCATGTACATCAGCAATCTATTTTTGTATTATGAGTTTGTCTACATGCGCCTAATCGGTTTTTCGAAAATGGCCGTGTCATTTAAGATTTGCTACGCCTTTCGAAAACATACATTTAACAAGACCATCATTCACAGTCAATTTTCCGATTGATTATCAAGCGCCTATTTTACGGTGCATTTTCTATAAGAAATCACTGCATGCATCTATATAATTTCATGCTCAGTAATTTTTATTCACAATTTAAACTAAAAGACCAGGAAGCAATTGTTCAAGATAAATCAAATAAATTTCAAGTTATTCAAAATTTAAATGTTTGACCGTTTGTAGAAAGAATATTATATTTTAGTTGAAATCGTCACTAAAGTGCACAAAAACCGTCTTAAAAGTTCAGACGATTTCATGCGATTGTAGTGTTAGCAACCTTATGATAATACTGTACATTTAAGTTATTTTGGATAGGTGTACGTTGTACAATAGTAATTTTGTACGAAAAATGAAAAAAATACGTGCAAAACGAACGAACTAAATAATTCCGATAAAGAAGTTTGGGATAAAAAATACAATTTTGAGAGATTTTTACAATAACTTCAATTTCTGAGATTAGCAACAAATTTTAATATGCACCTCGGCACTTAAGTTCCTTTTTATCACTCATTTGGTTTATTTTCCACGGCCATAGAGACCTCGGCAAATAAATTCCGCATTCGTGATAAAAATTAGAACTTCAGTACCTTGATTCATAAACTATTAATGAGCACCACGCCTACATCTTTTTTCTTAATTTATAAGGCACCTATACATTTATTAATGATATTAACACGTTTTCTTTAAACAATAAATTAATTATGATAATACAAAATTAAGTTTAGGAACAATAAATTAAATAATAAACCAATCTGCTTTGTATGGAGATAACGGTAATGATGATGATATTGTGACAAGACGAACAATAACAAATAAATAATTTTTTATAATCTTTTCTAAATTATAGTTTCAGAAATAATATTTCAACTTGTTATCTTTGTTAGTCAAAATTCTGTTTAAAAATAGTTATCATCTTTTATTAACTGACTGTTTAGTCTAGCTGTCAGAGATATTGGACAGTTATTTGTTGACAATTAAGTTTAGAAGTTATTGCAAACCTACGTGCAGGGCTGATATTTTTATATGGATGCCATATGATACCCTCTGCAACCCCTCAGAAATAAGCCTCTCGCGAAAGTAACGCTTTGTTTGAGATAGTCGGTCTTAGATACTCGTGTCGACGAGACATGTAGTTGAGTTTTATGTTGAGCGCGTAATAGACGCTAGTACGCAGGGTTATAACAATGTAACAAAATCATGTAATTAAAGAAGTTAGTTAGTAATATTAATAATGTTTGTGTCCATAAAGTAAATGTTCATCGACTATCAAAGTTAAGTGTGTAAGTGTAATTGTATGTGTGTTCTTCCTTCAGTTAAATTCATGGTCATCGTTGGTAAAAGAAGAAGTACAAGACCAGCATCAAAGCCACTGTAACACCCCACTCGTGTTACAATATATTTGTATCGTGTGGGCGTTTACCAGATATCACCTAACGGGCACTCATTGCTGTCGTAGAGAGTGAATCACAGTGGACACTTTTGTGCTAATTAAAATTCGAAATAAGTTTTGGCGTCGGTTGGGATCGAACCCGGGACCCCAGATTCGCGGTCAGACACTCAGGAACAAGTCCATGAGATCCCATTAAATAACTGAGAGAAACAAATTCAGGCATTAAATTTAGTAATTTTATACGAAAAATTATAATAAATAGATGTAGGCCAAATATTTTGGCGCAGAGCTCAAATGTGCAGCTAAAGTTATTTACTTTTTGTAGCCAATCTCTAGTTAAAAACTCGACTGCCAAAATCATAGATTCAGGACAAAAGTATTACCTTAGCCTCTTATGAAACAATATAGTATTTTAGATTTATTTCCATTTAATGCTATATTGTAAAAATCAGCTATATTTTTCATCTCCTGCAAATTAAAATTAATAATGATGTAGATTTGAGGTAATAATATTGAAATAATATAATGAACTATAGGTATATAGGGTGGTGACCGACACAACCGAACATAGGATTTTAACATTTAAAATCAGATTTTCCTATTCCCTAATCATTTTAGGTAAAAAAGCTTGAAATAAAAGTTGTAGGGCATAAAATTCTGCATCTGAATCAATAAACAAAATTAATTTTGTGTGCCTTGTAACAGCAAAAATTAGGTATGAAAATGTCAAAAATTACCCCAAAAACAGCTATAACCATGGAATTGAAACAAAAAATTAACAAATTTTGACGATTTATCTGTGAAGCTAGGTTAATTTTTTATTATTATTTGTAATTTCTGTTCAAGTGAACATATATCAATTTAAATTAATAGATAATTGTTAACTGGAACTGAAATTAGAAATAATACCTAATAAAAATAAATTACCCTAACAAAGCAAATAAATCGTTAGCTATTGCTATATTTTTGAGGTGATTTTCGACATTTTCATACCTAATTTCTGCCGTTATAAGGCATTCAAAAATAATTTTGCTTATTGAGTCAGATGCACAATTTTATGCTTTACAACTTTTATTTGACACTTTTTTACCTAAAATAATTAGGGAAGCAGGAAATTAGGAAAGTCTGATTTTACATGTTATAGTCCTATGTTCGGATGTGGCGGTCACCACCTTGTATGTCAGATCGTCTGGCCTTGTTGACCCTGGACTTGATATACAACTTCTTTCCATTTTTCTGTTTATTTCTCACCTTTCCCAATTTTTACCTCTCGCTAAGAGAGGTATTGCATTCATGCTAAAAATCGCATATCCAGATTTTATTGAATAAGCACGTTTTAAGGTCCCTACAATCCGATTTTAACATTTTTACGATGATGTCTGTGTGTGTGTGTGTGTGTGTGTGTGTGTGTGTGTGTGTGTGTGTGTGTGTGTGTGTGTGTGTGTGGATGTGTGTGTGTGTGTGTGTGTGTGTGGGATGTTGGAAGGACGGTTACTCAAAAACTATAAGACTTAAAATTTGTTTAACAACGTATTTCCCAATCGGACATTGGAGGATCTGAAAAGGTTTTGGTAACAATTGGACAACCGGAAGTAGAAGATTCTTGATAAAAAATCTTCTAAATATTATTTTTTGAAAATTTTTCTTGATAATATTAAAGAAAAATAAATTCTCTTTCTGATACATTTAAATATTTTTATACATATTTTATAGATTTAGAGATAAAAGGAATATAATATATAAAATAATGTTGTAATTAATTTTACAACCGAAAGGATGCCATGAAAAATAGTTGCAAATTTAAATTATTTGTAACTGACAGATAAATGTCAGTGTCAGAAATAATGAGTAATGAAAGAAAAATGTATTTGGAGAATCCCTTAATTCTTGATCTGTGACTATTATGGAGATGACAAGTCTAGGTTGAAGGACTTAAATTTGTTTCAAACATTATGGGACAATGTACACCAGTACTGTAGACTAGAGTAACTTTGAATTGCGAAAAAGCTATCAAATTCTTCTCAAGTAAGTTGTAAATATTGACAAAATTACACATCGATATAAGAATAATCGGAGTGCAATCTATCCGTCACTTTATTAAAGGGAATTAGTGTTATTTAGATATAACAAATATGAAAAAATAAAATGTAAAAGAAGATATGTAAGAATAGATGCACAATCCATATATACATTTTAGACCGCCCAAAATTAATGTTTTTACTAGAAGAATATGAAGAGAAAGTAAACAAGGTTGTTCGAATTGAAAATTACTGTTACCAGCCTAATATTTATATATGGTAAACTCTACTTTGTAATTTATTGTAACATAATTTATGGTAAAATATCTTTATGTTGAGACATGCTATTATTGAATAATAAAGAAGTTTATACGTCATAGATTTATATGAATATATTATTTGTATTTATAAAAATATTCTTTGCTTTATGCATACAGCCAGGTAAAATATACGGCGAGAGGTTATGTGCTGCATCAGATTTTTCAATATCATTCACGACTTTGTCCAGCCTTATCTTCTTGAGTTTGCCTCTCCTCTTCTGTCCTTGTTAAAATCTGCTTTGCTATCCTTTCTTCTGCTAATCGTTCCACGTGTTGTATCCAACGTATTATTTGCATTTTCATTCGGGTGGTGATGATGGTTCTCTATATATCTCTTCTATTTCTTTATTTAATCTCCTTCTCCATTGGTCTCCTTCCTTCACGCCTCTGTATATTTGTTTTAACAAGTTTCTCCTCCATATCTCTAATATTTATTCTTCCTGTTTTGTTTTGAACTAATTATTGTAAGCAATTTTTTTATTATTATTATTTGGGTTAAAATAAAAATATCTTTTCGAAAATCGCAAAATTGTCTATAAAAGTCGTAAATATGAAACTAAAACTTTTTTATAGTTTAAAAGATGTTATGTGAAGTATTTTAATTTCGAAACGAATTCCATACAGAAAGTTTAATTTCTTCTACTCACGAACCCGTGTTCATCAAACGTGTATATTTCCCATTGAGGTCATTGACGATGGATGAAGTACTCGTACTCTATTTTTATTAGCAAGTAGATCTTGTATGTATTCCCATAGCTCTTATACAGGTTCAAGGGTACCCTTTCAAGTCTTTATTACATTCAGTAGCGAGCACAAACAATATTTAGCATTTGCATCGTGCTTGCCCCAGCCTTCTGCTATACTTTCCTTCTTCAGCCGGATTGAGAGTAGTGTACCATTACGCTGTGTTTTACTTAAAGCGTGCGAACGAAACGATCGCGAAATAATAACAGCTTCTGTCACCCACGCAACCATCCGATGGGTTAGTGGTAGGTAATCGAAAAGAGCCGGGTTCAACATAAGGTTACTTTCAGAGGGGGACTCAACAAATCTTCAAAAGATCAACAAAAGAAAATACGCGCATGGCAAAAAACCCAGATTTTTAAAATAGTTATTTATGCAACAAGAGTGTAAGCATTAGCTTTATGACATGCAGGTCAAGCCTCGTGACGAAAATATTGACTGAATATCTTGTTTATACTTGAAATGCATACAATATTTATTATACGACATTAAATAACATTCCTGAAACAAATTAGAAACTATACAAACGAGAGGACGACAATTTGAACACACATTTGACAGATAACAGATCTCAGTGTGAAATCTGAGAAATCGATGTACTTAGATGTCGGCCAAAACCTAATGCTGGGTGTTCGGAAAAGTTGCGCCTTGTGGAAGAACACATCCATCTTTATTTAACTTAAGTTCATAATTTTATTGCTTATGAAACAGTTAATTATTAATTATTGCAAAACTTTAAGTAAATACATTTTATATTAAAAAATAAATCTGTTGTGGCCAGCACAATACCTCTCGCCATTTTCATTTTATGTTGCATAGGGCGCGAGCAGTTATGTGACTTTGTTGGCCTTGGCAAGCAGATATAGGGGCCCGTGTTAGAATGACAGCTAGTAATAATGTACAGTGTCAAGTATCATTCAAAACATTATGATTTTCCAAATCCATGTGGATTATTTTTCTCGCCAAGTATATTTCATACTATTGATGACATATAAACAACATGATATCAGAATATTTTGACTTTTTTAATAAAAGATTATGACATATGACATTTGTGATATCTATATAAATAACTACTAGCTGTCATTCTGACACGGACCCACAAATCTGCTTGCCAAGGCCAACAAAGTTACATGTCTGCTCGCGCCCTATAAATAACGAATTTAACATTTCTTGTACATACAAATAATTGAAATTATATCTCTTCTTTCGTTCTATGAGAAATTTTGTCCTACTCTTCTAATAACTTAAAAATTCTTCAAATTCATTGACGATATTAGCGGGATTTCTTAAGGATATATGTTATATTAACATACCTACAATTTAAATATATATTTAATTAATAATACATATTAAATGTAATCAGAAAAATCTGATTTTTGACACTGGCATTTTGCATTTATCTGTCAATTACAAACATTTAAATATCTCAACTGTTTTATGGGCAACGAGATTTCTTACAACAGATTATTCTATATTGTTATATACTATATCTCCAAACCTATACGAGATATAATACAAAATTTAAATATGTCAAATTGAGAATTTAATTTTCTTTAATATTACCAAGAAAAATTTTCAAAAAATAATATTTAAAAGATACACACACAGACATCATCGTAAAAATGTTGAAATTGTATTGTAGGAACTTTAAACGTGCTTATTCATTAAAATCTGGATATGCGATTTTTAGCATGAATCCAATACCTCTCTTAGAGAGAGGTAAAAATGTTAAAATTTGTGCCAAAACTTATGCTACATACGTTATATCAATAATTAATTACTTGCAACTAGACATAATAGAAAAGGTCTTTATTTACATTTATTATTATTATTATTATTATTACAAACACAATATCCAACAGGCACATGCCCAATTGTAGGGTAAGGAGAAAAAACATTAAAAAAAGTTAATACATTTCTGTATTTCATGGACTGAAGTTTGGAAAATATCAATCTCGCCTTCATTTAACCATATGATGTATGGAGGATTTGGTCAGAATATTTTATTTAGCTCATTTTAAGTGAATTTTTTTTTTAAATCTCAACGACAGTCTGTTGACTTGGATGGATAGTCGATTATTGATATACATACAGTCAATGTCATTATTAATCATTTTTTGTAAAATAATTACTGTAGATATTTGTCATGTTTGTACGAGTGAGGCTAAATCTAATTTTTCTAGAAGTTGCTAGTGCGTGGTACCTCTTTGGGGATAAATTCCTTCCAGAATGTAAGTTGCAAATTTTAAATAATCCTTTGAATATGCTCTAATAATTCTAATTGGTTACTTTGTATCGGATTTCAGATCACCGAATAGTAGTCTAGGTGAGGACGAACTAGAGCAACAAATAAGAGACGTAAAGTATTCAAACTGGAAAACATGTCGGAATTACGGATTACGAATCTTAACACTTTAATATGGACGATGTTTTATTTGCTGTGTGGTGAAAGACAGTTTTGGATCGAAATATACCAATAGATGACTTTTTACTACCCAAACTGGTAAAGTTTGTTGCACTTATTATAAATCATCCTTTATTCGTGTATTCCACTAATTTGTATCAAATATATGGGTCATAATTCAAATTGAATAATTTTGGTAAATTTTATGTAGCAAAACCTGCAATAGATAATGGTTATTATGAAAGTAATATAAAAGTGTGAATTAATTAGTAGCATTATCTTCTGCTGGACGGTAAGAAGAGTTGAATGTTTGCCGGAGGCCTTACGGACAAACGCGAAGGAAAACAACGGAAGATTTATATTTAAAACGCTCCGGTTCCTCGGTTTCTGAAACTAACCGCAACTGTGAATTGAATTCCGAGACGCGACGGAAACAGTCGTGTTATTAAATTTCGTAGTTCGCGGCGCCCGTAATTTTTACAAAAAGGAAAACTTTCAGATTCCAGTACGAAGTGGAGAATGCTGCTTGCTCGGTGCTGCTGCTGCTAGCTACAGCGTAATACTGCAGACGATTTTGTTTCGCTTTTTTTAAATGAAGTGTGGTTAGAATTGTGTGCGGGCTAAAACAATGTTTTTACAAATCTGCGCCACTTCTTTTATGGATTTTCTTTCCTTGCTGTTTCAGCAAATATTTTAATCGCTCTAAATCCTTTTTAGAATTTTAGTATGAATACTTTTGGAGCTTAAAGAGTAAGGCTCTTTAAATGTTAAATTTATTCCGAATAAATTATTCGATTTTACTTTTAGTGTACTAAAACGAAAATAATAAAAAAACTAATGATTTTTATATAAACTATAGATGTATTCTGCTGGATTATATTATTTTAGAATTACTTGTTTATTTAAAATACTGAAAGGCACAAGTACAATCAAATTTAAACAGTCTTGAGATGTCTGGCCTACAAAGACGTACTTTATAGACTGTTACTATTAGCAACGCTCTATAGAGAGCTTTGCTCTGCAACTATTCACTTTCTGGAACCAAATGATGTATGAAAAGTCTACTTTTTTATCGGTCGTAAAAAAAGTATTTTATCCACGACTGTCAAATAATTTACCCATAATTCAACCGTTTTTTATCAATTAATCACCATAGTTACTGTTGCTAATTGAATAATATTAACAGTTCGATGGAATAATATTATTCATTCGTTATGTCAAATTCAGATCTTACTTTTCAAAGAGGACAAACAAATTACTTTTAATAATTATTTTTACCTCTCGCTAAGAGAGGTATTGCATTCATGCTAAAAATCGCATATCCATATTTTATTGAATAAGCACGTTTTAAGGTCCCTACAATCCAAATTTAACATTTTTACGATGATGTCTGTGTGTGTGTGTGTGTGTGTGTGTGGATGTGTGTGTGTGTGTGTGTGTATGTGTGTGTGTGTGTGGGATGTTGGAAGGACATTTACTCAAAAACAGTAAGACTTTAAATTTATTTAACTACGTATTTCCCAATCGGACATTCATGGGAAGATCTGAAAAGGTTTTGGTAACAATTGGACAACCGGAAGTAGAAGATTCTTGAAAAAAAAACTTCTAAAAATTATTTTGTGAATTTTTTTCTTGGTAATATTAAAGAAAATTAAATTCTCTATCTGATACATTTAAATATTTTATTATATATTCTATAGATTTAGAGATAAAAGAAATATAATATATGAAAAAATCTGTTGTAATAAATTTTACAGCTGATAGAATGCCATGGAAAATAGTTGATAATTTAAATTGTTTGTAATAAATGTCAGTGTCAGAAATCCGAAGACATTACTGAAGACTTTTTCTGGGAAGTAGTACCATACATTATATTATTTCTTAAAGTATTAATAGCTACATAATTAATATTATAGGTATATTACACATTCCTTTCAGAAATACTGTTACTTCCGACAATTAATTGGAATCATGAATTTAAATTTAAAAAATCTAAATATATGGAATTGTTGGCGCTTGCAGCGCTTTTCCCTCTCTAGAGAAACTATCTGCGTGTACGCATAGGGAAGCCATCTGCGCGCACACATGAGAAGTCATTCGCGCGTACGCATGTCCAAGGGGACGTTCGACAGAACCTCACCCGGCCTTGTGTTGGGCGGATGTAAAACCATTTTTGTTGAGTTATTATTTTATATTTTGTTCATTCTACAGTACAATAAATAATAAATATTATTAAATCTAACAGAAATAAATATAAATAGAATTTTTGGTGTATAGTGTAGGTATACAAGAAATACATTAGGGCGCGAGCAGATATGTGGCTTTGTTGGCCTTGACAAGCAGATATGGGGGCCCATGTCAGAATGATGTTAAATAACAATAAGAGAGAGTTTGAATTAGAGAGTCGACTGTAATCTAATATTATTTGATTAAAATAATGTAATGTATACAGGTTTCAATAAAGACATTAACATATTAAATAAGAGTACTTTTTATTATTTTCGTACATAGCAACATATATTTCTCATTTCTTGGTAATGTCTTTAATAAATTATCTATTATGACTCAATTCTTTTATTAATTATATTATCAAGAAATGCAATTTATTTTTCAGAATAATTTAAAATGAATTCTTATTTCCCGCCACCTTCTCGACTGTTAAATATAGTTCTCTGACGTTTTTATAGACGGCACGTGGACGGCACTAAAACTTATCTCGTTTTATAAG
Source organism: Harpalus rufipes (assembly GCA_951394225.1). Lineage (NCBI taxonomy): Eukaryota > Metazoa > Arthropoda > Insecta > Coleoptera > Carabidae > Harpalus > Harpalus rufipes. The sequence goes on from OX596283.1 coordinate 41,168,268, forward strand.
GGAGGTGCCAAATCATCTACTAAAGCCGCTTTATTTTTACCCAGAATATCAACTCCGAGTAGCTACCCAAAAATAGAATTCCGCGTTCTTTTTAAATGAGGTTAAATGATCTTGTACTACTCATTTTTTTTCGTCCCTGCCCCGCAAAGCACCACGATAGAAACTGGATTAAATTGATTCTGAATGTCAATGTCACGTCAATGTGACTGACTGCTATGTATTTTGTCTTGTTTATAAGTAATTGATATTAATGTAACTGAAATAGAAGAAATCAATTAATTTGAAACATAATATTATGTTTCATTGCCTTAAGAAATACATCCATATTTAAACACTCAAATGCAAAATAATTTAATTTGTCAAAAACAAATCACATATAGGCGACGGGAAATAAGCAATATGACATCTGGTGGTATTTCCGGAACTATAGTTGCCGGGATAAATTATACACATGAAATTTTCTTGCTTGTATAAACACAAATGTTATCTAGTATGTTTATAATATTTACGTTTACATACGTAATATATCTTAATATTATACACTTAATGCATAAATACAATTAGTAAATGTCAAATTATCCCGTTAACATTAGTTCCACTTTAGCGCTGTGATCTTATTTTCCTTCGCCTATACAACAGATTATGGCTACAAGCTGTTGAACGTTGTTTAAATAAATTGTTTTTTGATCGGACTGCCTGCTTCTTCCAATATATAGCAATGGAATAGAGCTTCCTAGCTTTTGGGGTCAACTCAAACTTCATTTTAACTGCACTGACCGAAGTAGGGATTGCGTCTAATTATCTGAAAATAAATATGTTGCTAAATTTAATAGGTACGCATATTTTTATTTAAAAAATAGTTAAATTTGTGAATAACATCTAAAATAAATAAGAAAAAATATATATATTGTAATATAGTGCTTTTTCTTTCTATTGACGATGGGCATAACATTCTGCATTCTATTACGAAATTAACTCTTATCAAATCAAAATTCGATATTAGGTACATTTGCGTCAAGTGCGGTACCTGAATTTAATGAGTGAACTAAACCTGTAAAAATTTAATCGTTTCAATGTAAAATGACAAATAATGTCACAATTCGCGCGAACAAGTGAAAAAATGACACACTAACGATACTGGTGTCGCCATCTCGTGCATGGAAGCAAAACTAAAGATGCCATCCCATTTGCGGTTTCCCGGGCCTGATGCCAAAAATTGAAATTTTTACTTATAAGCAGATTTTGATATGTACGTCATTGTGACGTGCGTGTACTCTATAACATAGATTAAGGAAAATATATAGTAGAAGATTGGGTATCTCCCTTATAAACCGTGATAACAAGTTTTAGTGCCGTCTATGAAAAGGTCAGAGAACTAAATTTGACAACCGAGAAAGTCGCGGGAAATATGAATTCATTTTGAATTATTCGAAACTTTAAATTTTATTTCTTGATAATGTAATTAATAAAAAATCTATCGAAAATAGATAATTTATTAAAGACATTATCAAGAAATGTGAAATATATGTTGAACTATAAAAAAATACAGTACTTAATATGTTAAAGTCTTTATTTTAAAATATATACATTACATTATTTAAATCAAATAATAAATAAATAACTACAAATCTCAAACTACACGGCGACAACTATTAAAATATAAGAACATACTACTCAAGGAATCAAAAATTTGAATTATTATTACAAGAGGTAATATTATTTCAAAAAAGGGATGTTACTTTAAATGTCTGCCAGAAATGCACTGCTTCATTGACCTCGTTACCGATGTTCGTTCACTTTTTAACAAATCTACCCTCTTCTACACTCATTTTTTCTTAAAACTGACCCATAATACTATTTCAACATTCTTTGATGAAGCTTCATGTCCTTTCGCCTAATAATGTAATATTTTGCTGCTCTTCTACGGTGTAAATATCTAAGAGCACCACCATGATGTAAATTCTCCTCGTCCACTTACATAAACCATTTCTTCTGCAAGAATGTGTCTTCACTATGCAGGAGTTACAAATATTTCATGTGATTTTTTTTCTGAAATATTATTAATTTGTATCACTGTGACAATTGTTTTGTTTAACAAATATCAATTCCATAGCTACCTTGAAAGCCAACTTTCAATTTACAGTGAAACTGTTTAAAATTAATAAAATTTGTAATTACATATTTTTTACGGTTGCACAAAAAATATTGTGTACACCTTGTCCGCGAAATCCTTTAGCGTCCTCGAGATTGTCTTGCCTCGGCCGCAAGCGGCCTCGGCGACAATTTTTCTCTCGGTACGCTAAAGACTGATTTCGCGGCCTTGATATACAAATAACTATTATGTTGAGAAATGCTTTTATTGAATAATAAAGAAGTTTATACGTCATAGACTTATATGAATATATTATTTGTATTTCTAAAAATATCCTTTGCTTTATGAATAGAGCCAGGTAAAATATACGGCGAGAGGTTATGTGCTGGCCACATCAGATTTTTTTCCACATAAAAAGCCAAAATTATACTTGTTTTCTCCTTTTTGTATAATTTTATTTTCTTCTTAAGCTTAAAATGTAGCTGAATAGTCGGTTTAAAATTTTCTGCTAAGTGCAACCAGTCAATTATTGTTACATGCGTTACGTGCTACTAACCTTATCCAATACGTTGTTAACGGAAAAATACATATTTAAAGATAATTATCCACATCATAACAAATATATTACTTCATATAGGCGCAAAGATTTATCATGTATAATAAATTAACAGCAGCAAATAATAAATAAAATATGTATAAGGTTTTATCATACCAGTAATGATGTCTAACGGAATCGCATATATGATGGAGTACATACCTGAAACAAAATAAATATAATTAATAATTTAGTCTTCGAATACTTCACAATAATAAATAAAATAAATAACAAAAATATGAATGCACCAGATAATCATAATAACGTACATACGTTAATCTAACCTAATACAGTATGAATACAAGAATTTTTAACCTAGGGGACATATGTAGGCGTTTAACATAGGAAAACAGTTTTCTTCAAATATTATCTGTACCACATTTCATGGAGTGAGAAAAAATTCTGAAGATTTGTATCAAAATGTACGTTTTTGAGAATTGTGTGTGGATGTATACTCGTATGTGTATATGGGATGTTGCAAGGACGATTACTCAAAAACTATGAGACTTAATATTTATTTAACTACTTATTTCCCAATCGGACAATCATGGGAAGACCTGAAAAGGTTTTGGTAACAATTGGACAACCGGAAGTAGCAGATTCTTAAAAAAAATCTTCTAAATACTATTTTTTGAAATTTTTTCTTGGAAATATTAGAGAAAACTAAATTCCCAATCTGACACATTTAATTTTTTTATTATATCTCATATAGGTTTGGAGATATAGTATATAATAATATGGAATAATCTGTTGTAAAAAAATAATCCCGTTGCCTAAAAAACAGTTGAGATATTCAAATGTTTGTAATTGACAGATAAATGCAAAATGTCAGTGTCAAAAATCAGATTTTTCTGGGAGGTACGAATACATTTAATATATATCATTGTACTATTAATTAAATATGTATTTAAATTATAGGTATGTTAATATTACATATATCCTTAAGAAATACCGCTAATACTGTTAATGAATTTGAAGAATTTTGAACATATTAGAAGAGTAGGACAAAATTCCTCATAAAACGAAAGAAGGGATAAAATTTTAATTATTTGTATGTACAAGAAATGTTAAATTCGTTACTTATAGGGCGCGAGCAGTCACGTGACTATGTTGGCCTTGGCAAGCAGATATGAGGATCCGTGTCAAAATGACGGCTAGTAGTTATTTACATAGATGTCACAATTGTCATATGTCATAATTTTCCTTTCAAAATTTTAAAATATTCTGATGTTTATTTGTCATCAATAGTATGGAATATACTTGTCGAGGAAAATAATGATACTTGACACTTATGTACATTATTAATAGCTGTCATTCTAACATGAGCCTCTATATCTGCTTGCCAAGGCCAACAAAGTTAGATGACTGCTCTCGCCCTATGTAACATAAAATGAAAATGGCGAGAGGTATTGTGCTGGCCACAACAGATTTTTTTAATACAGAATGGGCGGAGTTAAAATCTTAATTCATACAATTTCGTAGATGACTTTGATCGGACATATTTAAAATATATTTTTTCTTCAAACGTCATAAAAGTAGCATCTTTTGTGACTTGATTCACAATGTAGAAATAAAATAAATAAATATCCATAGAAACTATACAGAATCAACGAATAAGAAGTAGTCTCAATAAAAGAAACCTGTAATATCGCCCTAAATGTCACTATAACACGCTAGGTAACCTAAGAATAAAGTTACTAAATACGATTCATAGCTGTCAAATTTAATTATATAATCTGTGAATTGAAATATAAAAGAGTTTACTTTTGAGGAAATAACATTATTAAAGAATAGCAGACTTACAGATTACAATTACAGGGACGGTAATGAGCATACGAATACTTAGAATTAAAGTGATAAGAAAAGATTATATTGATTTGCAGTGATTCGTGGACATATCTTTCAGCCACACTATTAGATTTCCATCCAATTGAACTTCCGGCGACTTACATTACATTATAATCCTTCAAATTCCGACATAATTGCACACAAGGAGGATATAAATTTGCACAGTTTTTATTTAAACGTCAAAACGTGAAAAAATTCATTTCAATGTTTATAACCAAAAGGGAACAAATAAGTATCCATAGCTACAGGGCAATTGAAATCGCAAACGTGTCGCAATCGTAATTTACATAAAATGTAACGTCAGTAGTAGATATTTTTCTTTAAATATCTACGTTTGAAGAAAAAATATAATGTGTCATTCGGAGTAAAAGTGTCTTTGTGTGCCTCGCGTGCATTTATCCGACTCGCTTCGCTCGTCGTTTAAACTACTACGCTCGTCACACAAAATCTCACTTTTACTCCTAATAACACAATATACTATATTGTATGTAGTAATTTAGCAAGTAGTATTATTTATTATTCATTATTCATTTATATTATGTATTTTACAGTATAACACAATCAGTATGCAAGCATTCAACATTAATATACGTTTATGCCAGTTGTCAGATATGAAAAACTGTACCAGTACATCTGAGCGTCCATTTAAATATTCAGTAAATAATTTATACAATAATCACGTGACAAATTTCTGCACAACAGAACTTCCGTATAGTACAGAAAAGCCAAGCGCATCCGTCCGTATTAATAAAAGTTACAATTTAGTTGAAAAATTTCTAATAATTTTTAAAATTTTCTGTCATACGAAAAAAATGGTTATGGACATAATACATTATTATAATCCTTGTGGACAAAGTGTTGTGGACGAAACCAAAGCGACCCTTCTAACGGTCAGCACACCCACAGGACAGAATGGCTCTACCAATCAACAGATGCTTATCTTTGCCCGGGGTCTTCATGCAAATCAGCTGTAACTTTTACTTACGACTTTTGCTCTGTACAGTACAGTGTACGTATACAGTAATCGCAGTGTGCTGTGCTGTGCGTGTCGTCTCCCACAGCCACAGCCACCGCCGATAATAGAAAATGAAAGCAAACAAAAGAGCCGCGATGTGTGATTTTCTCGCTGCCAGTGATTCCGGTACCGTTAAGTTGGTAAATCAAAGCAGGCGCTGCTACTTCATACAAGAACGAACAGCTGTTACATGATGAGTTGCTTCTCGACTTTTTTTCACGATGAGCAAGAAGATAGATACTGTTAATTTATTCATATTTAAATAATGAAACATGCTTGTTAAACATAAATATATGTATTGCTTCTAGGTGTACTTATTGTCTTGTTATGACTTCTGTAATGGAAAGTAAACGGAAATAGAAAACGTACAACATTCCAGAATTATCGTATTGGAACTATACTTGAGAATGAACCCAGCATGATATTTAAATCTTTGTTAAATAGATTTAAATCATGATTCGTTGAAGAAAAATATTTAAATCGTAAATCATTTAAAAAATAAATATTTTAAATACATACATACATACACACATCACGCATGTCCCACTTAGTGGGTTCGCACAAACCCGATAACAATAAGAACAACATCAACATCATACAACAAATCCTTACTCTTAAACATATTAAAGTGACTGATTTTCGGTAGTGAAATACCGCATCCGGATCACAATAATAGTTAGGAAACAATCATCCTTCGTCACACATTCCTATCTAAGCAGACTACTTTCGCCTCGGCCACACTAATAATCGCATTCATACATGCTTTTCTTCTCTTCAGACTTGGAAACTCTCTGTCTCTCTCTTTAAGCACCCTACCAACCACATCCATCCACTTACACACTGGTCGGCCACGCAATCGAAAACCCTCAACTTCACCAAGATATATACGCTTAACAAGCCGTTCACTCGGCATTCTCTACACATGCCCAAACCATCTCAACTGACTCACGCCAACTCATTCTCCATAACAATGCTCCCCCCCACATCGGAAATGTCGTAACCGAAAAACTGCGTGAATACGGTTGAGAAGTGTTACCTCATATTCCCTAAAGTCCGGATATGAGTCCACCAGACTTCGAGCTATTCCCAAAGCTGACTACGCACTTTAACACGCTTGTCTATCAAAAATTCATATTGTTTCGACTAAATTAGGACATTCCACTTTAAAAGTATGCTTGTTGTTGACAAAACTTTCGGTTTAACATAAGTTTATTTATTAATTCAACGTTCAACGCTGGAAAGATATTACGACCCAACGAAGAAGCAATCGATGCAGTAAATGCTTATTTTCAGGACCTCAAAGAAATCCATTTTCGGGAGGGAATCGAAAAGTTGGAAAATAATAATAAGTTTATTTGTTTCAAGATTTTTACAAATCTTATACAAAGATGATTGACAATGCATATGTTCTTTTGACATAGTTAGTGCGTTGACTAAACCATACAAATAATAATTAATCAGTTGCACTGATAATAAACCATTTATTTCCGATTGCATCGCTGACATTTCAGTTTTAACCCCTTGAGTACTCCTGGTACACATATGTACCGCAAAGTGCACTTCAAAGACTAAAATGCAAAATTTACATTTAACTTAGTTAAAAATTGTACCGCTTCGTACAGTAATGTCTTTGTCTGAGTTTACTATACATATTGCCATCTACCAGCAGTTTTTAAAACCTCAACAACCGTAAAGAACTGTTTACAAACTGGTGCGCATACATTTATTTTGCAAGAAGACTGTGCGTACGTATGCTGAATTGCTTTTTTTTGTCTTCATTGTATGTACGTCAACGTGTGTATTATTGTACTACTTTATATGAAGGTAGTACAATTAATATAATTTTTTTATAAAAAAATATCTACTCATTACCTCTCTGGTACATATTTGTACCAGTCGTCTTTACGACGAACAAAAACATTGTGTCAAGAATGTGGTGCGCCACTGTGCAAAATGTGATTCGCTCTGTTTCATACAAATTAAAATATGTATGTATAATATTTTCTATTTTCACTCTGAATAAATAAGTTCTATAGACTATTTTTTTCATTCATCCCCATTTTTCATTATATAACGAAGACTGTCGGTACACATACGTACCATGCATAAAGACTAATGGTACATATGTGTACCTTTTATTATTACAAAATTCAGCAGAGATTTTTTTTCTTTTTTGTTAAAGGAATTTTTTAGATGATCTGAAGTAACTATATAACAAAAAAAAAAACTCAAAAATACTTGCAGGAAAAAAACCGTCTCCAAAGGGTTAAGCCTTCTTCAAATTGACAATATCTAATCGACACGTCAGATGAGTAATTGAATATTATTGTTAAAATTTCTATTTCCATTTTGTGTAAATCTAGCCAAAAATTGTCAGCACTGCAGCTGGGTATTAGCATTTTAACAAAATTAGTGAAAAATTTTTCAATGATAATAATAACAACCTAACGTCTAGGAAATTAGAAGAAGAATTAATCATTGTGGCAAAAGCTTCCAAATTACTGTGCATCTATAGCAAGATAATGGCTATGATTCTGTAACCCATGCGCCATGCGACACCCATCGGGACCTCTACCACCATGGAAACATAATATATAAGTTGATTGGCTTTTTACGTCATAATTATCAAATAAAATGTAAATTTCTATGTAACCAGTGATATCGACTCCGACAGCTATCGGACGAGCCACAGAAAAGTTGGAAAACGCTGGACTAAGTTTGTTGACATCAGAGGGGACTATGTAGAAAAATAAAATGTAGCCCATGTTAAATATTTGGTTTTAAATTTGCTAATAAACTTTACCAGTTGACTTTGCTTTGAATTTTGAATGCTTTTACTGGAACCTATTATATAATAATAAAATAAAAGTAGCATCTTATGTACCTTCATAAATACTAAGTAAGCGACACTACTGATTTTGACAGAATCTTAATTCATACAAGTCATAGATGACCTTGATCAGGCCTCTTTAAATTATTTTACTGTATATTGTAAGATTCACTTTTCGACCGTGCGCCACTGGTTTAGAAACGCAGGTTTGAGGCATAAACACTTAACAGTCTTTAAAGGAAAGACACCCTCCAACCCTTAGTTGTGTTGTGACCACAGTGTCGTGTGGATCTGTATGTGATAGTGTCCATAAGGCAAGCAGTTTGCTGTTAATTAAAGGTGAGTGGTAAATCTCACGGTTGTTCTGATTACCGTACAGGTATGGCGTACAGGTGTGAATCATCTGATGCTAAAAGCTTGATTGATATGTTGTACACTATTTGTGTATTTGATACGCATGGTATATCTGAGATACACAGTTGTATTATTTGTTTGTGGCCGCAAACTAGTAGTTTCCTAATTATCCGAAGAATTGTCTGGGACAACTCTGGGTCCATAGAGCCTTGTGCTCTATAGGTGTGAGAAACACCAAATGAGAGGCTGAGATACACGGATACGTCTGGGACGTAAAAGATAAACCTGGGGTTTATCATGATAGGTCAGGGACCTATGTGTGATCGTAAGCTTATAAGCTCTCATAATGGGTCTGGGACCCATGGACCTCTGGGAGGTCGAGCTCTGGGAGCTCAACATGTCTGGGACATGTGTAGGTGGCTACGGTACCGCTAGTGGCTCCGAAGTGACTATTTACAAGAGCCGTATTCCAGCAAATCGTCCCTGCACTGGGTGCATACCTTTGCGGACAGGGGTACCGGAACCCACAAGGTGTTAGGCCGCATTTAAAATGCGACCTTATTCCTGCCCCCCCCCTCCTGTCTATCTTATTAGATGATAATGCACGCCTATGATAATTGTTGTGATTGGAATGACAATATGTACTTTATATCACTTAGGGGAACGCGTCCTAAAGGGCCAGTCCGACGCTGACGAATCTGTATGAGTGTGGAAGATGGACGCCGATAACAGGTCAAAAGGAATGTGAAATGTAATATTGGATTAATGCATGTATTCCCGCCCATATATATTCTTGACTATAAATAGTCCTATAGTAAACAGCCCAACTTCACATGCAATAAACATTAATAGTCCTGACTATAAAGGAAAGAGAAGATTGTAGTATATTTCAGTATTTATATCAAATCTCTACTCTATATTCAAGTTAGATAACAAATGGAAAAAAATAATTAATATTAAGAAAACTTATAGCTTTTAATATGTTCTTTAGTTTAGACTAATATAAATTTATATACATATAATAAACTTTAGTACCTATACCATGTCCAGGTGTTCTAAACTTAGAAATATGTATGTAACTTGTGTGTCATTACTTTTCCATATGTAACACATATGGAAAAAATCCCGTATTATATATTATATCTTGCATCATATCTCATTGTTTCGTAATAATTTTATTGGTCAGTATAGTATTATGGTATTATAAAAGACCCTTGTATTCGCTATTATCTTCCTTCAGCGATAACATCGCCACTACAATAAATAATCAATTATCGTTGATGTGACGAAACGATGGCCATAAAAGCCAAGCATTATATATGTGTCAGGACTAATAAAGAACATTTCCGCGTGGCGGAATCGATAACGCACGTAACGACACTTGAGGGCACGTGGCACGAAAATAGAACAAATGATAACAACTACGCACCGCCGCCTTATACAACATGCATGCAGGAGTGATCTCTGATAAGGATTATGCCTATAATGCACTTCATTACAATAGAGAAAAACGCACTAACGGGAGCAACATGTTTTGTCCGCGATTCCACGTCCGCAAAAAAGGACTTTAGATATTGATTTTAAAGTCTATCTGATTTGTCAGTTATGGATTGTTAAGGATATGGGTATTAATGATGTAATGATCGCGTCAGTGTAACTATGATGATGGTTGCCTTGCACTTCTTCTTTTACCAACGATGACCACGACTTTAACTGACGGAGGACCACACATACACTTGCACTTTGATGGCCGAAGTTAAAATATTACTCCTGAAACTATAATTTAGAAAAGATTATAAAAAGTTATTTATTTGTTATTGCTCGCCTTGTCACAAATCTTGGAATTAATATCTTTTTCTTCTTTGCTTGGGAGGATGTCTGCATTTGTAACTCACAGTCAGAAAGAGGTAGAAAGCCAGTTAATCTAGTCGAAAATAGTGTCATTGGGCGTTGTATTTTTGCCATTTGAAACATCCTTGCAAAGCAAAAATAAAATATTTCAGGTCAACATCAGGGTGTTTCTATACTTATGGTTCAAACTTTAAGGGATAATAATGCAGCTAAATGTAAGTCATAAAGTCTTAATCCATAAAGTTCAATTCTCAAAAAAAAAAATCTGATGTGGCCAGCACATAACCTCTCGCCGTATATTTTACCTGGCTGTATGCATAAAGCAAAGAATATTTTTATAAATACAAATAATATATTCATATAAATCTATGACGTATAAACTTCTTTATTATTCAATAATAGCATGTCTCAATATAAAGATATTTACCATAAATTATGTTACAATAAATTACAAAGTAGAGTTTACCATATATAAATATTAGGCTGGTAACAGCAATTTTCAATTCGAACAACTTTGTTTACTTTCTCTTCATATTCTTCTAGTAAAAACATTAATTTTGGGCGGTCTAAAATGTATATATCTGGATTGTGCATCTATTCTTACATATCTTCTTTTACATTTTATTTTTTCATACTTGTTATATCTAAATAACACTAATTCCTTTTAATAAAGTGACGGATAGATTGCACTCCGATTATTCTTATATCGATGTGTAATTTTGTCAATATTTACAACTTACTTGAGAAGAATTTGATAGCTTTTTCGCAATTCAAAGTTACTCTAGTCTACAGTACTGGTGTACATTGTCCCATAATGTTTGAAACAAATTTAAGTCCTTCAACCTAGACTTGTCATCTCCATAATAGTCACAGATCAAGAACTAAGGGATTCTCCAAGTACATTTTTAATTCATTACTCATTATTTCTGACACTGACATTTATCTGTCAGTTACAAATAATTTAAATTATCAACTATTTTTCATGGCATCCTTTCGGTTGTAAAATTAATTACAACATTATTGTATATATTATATTCCTTTTATCTCTAAATCTATAAAATATGTATAAAAATATTTAAATGTATCAGAAAGAGAATTTATTTTTCTTTAATATTATCAAGAAAAATTTTCAAAAAATAATATTTAGAAGATTTTTTTTCAAGAATCTTCTACTTCCGGTTGTCCAATTGTTACCAAAACCTTATGTATCAGAAAGAGAATTTATTTTTCTTTAATATTATCAAGAAAAATTTTCAAAAAATAATATTTAGAAGATTTTTTTTCAAGAATCTTCTACTTCCGGTTGTCCAATTGTTACCAAAACCTTTTCAGATCTTCCCGGGAATGTCCGATTGGGAAATACGTTGTTAAACAAATTTTAAGTCTTATAGTTTTTGAGTAACCGTCCTTCCAACATCCCACACACACACACACACACACACACACATCCACACACACACACACACACACACAGACATCATCGTAAAAATGTTAAAATCGGATTGTAAGGACCTTAAAACGTGCTTATTCAATAAAATCTGGATATGCGATTTTTAGCATGAATGCAATACCTCTCTTAGCGAGAGGTAAAAAACCAATAAAAGGTGATTTTTATATTTTGCGAAATTTTGGCAATACACATGCGAGAAGATAAACAAAACCGTCTTAAATGTTATTTTTCGCAATATGTTATTATAAAAATTAAAGATTATTCCATTTTCTACAGGTTTGCATTAATACTTTTTACCTCTCGCTAAGAGAGGTATTGGATTCATGCTAAAAATCGCATATCCAGATTTTATTGAATAAGCACGTTTTAAGGTCCTTACAATCCGATTTTAACATTTTTACGATGATGTCTGTGTGTGTGTGTGTGTGTGTGTGGATGTGTGTGTGTGTGTGTATGTGTGTGTGTGTGTGGGATGTTGGAAGGACGGTTACTCAAAAACTATAAGACTTAAAATTTGTTTAACAACGTATTTCCCAATCGGACATTCATGGGAAGATCTGAAAAGGTTTTGGTAATAATTGGACGACCGGAAGTAGAAGATTCTTGAAAAAAAATATTCTAAATATTATTTTTTGAAAATTTTTCGTGGTAATATTAAAGAAAATTAAATTCTCTATCTGATACATTTAAATATTTTATTATATATTCCATAGATTTAGAGATAAAAGAAGTATAATATATAAAATAATCTGTTGTAATAAATTTGACAGCCGAAAGAATGCCATGAAAAATAGTTGATAATTTAAATTATTTGTAACTGACAGATAAATGTCAGTGTCAGAAATCCGGAGACATTACTGAACACTTTTTCTGGTAAGTACAAAAATTATATTATTTCTAAATGCATTATTAGTTAAATATTTATAGGTATATTACACATACCCTTCATATATACTGTTATTTCTGACAATGAATTGGAATCATCTCGAGAAACAAGGGTAGGACAAAACTTCTTCATAGAATCTAATTATGTGGAATAATTTAAAAAATCTAAATATATGGAATAGATATAAGTAGAATTTTTGGTGTAGAGTGTAAGTATACAAGAAATGTTAAATACATTAGGGCGCGAGCAGTCATGTGACTTTGTTGGCCTTGACAAGCAGATATGGGAGCCCATGTCAGAATGATAGCTAGTAATTATATATATAGATGTCATATATCATAATTTCTCATTCTAAATTTAATGATTTTCCAATTCCATGTGGTTTATTTTCCTCGACAAGTAAATTCCACACTCCTGATGACAAATTAACTACGTGAATTTAGAAAATCTTGAAATTTTTAATGAAAAGTTCTGACATTTATGTACATAATTAATAATTATCATTCTGAAACGGGCCCCCACGTCTGCTTGTCAAGGCCAACAATGAAACATGACTGTTCGCGCCCTATACTTATGTAATCAAAAAAAGACAGTGGCGAGAGGTATTGTGCTGGCCACAACAGATTTTTCTATATATTTTATGGATAAATTTATACAGAAAGTACTATAAAAATTATATCTCGGAACTTATGTTATAAACACAAGTCCATGGTTACACATTTCAGCTAAAATGTTTGTAACTGACCGATAAATGTCACTGTCGAAAAAATAATGATTTCAAATTAATAACAGTAATGATTTCAAATTAATAACAGTAACGTTTTAAAAAGAAAATTGTAAATAGAACAATAGTTATATGGAAAGGAACTTAATATACATAATTTCAAATTAATAATAATAATAACGTTTTAAAACGAAAATTGTAGAGAGAACAATAGTTATATGGAAAGGAATTTAATATACATAATTTCTAGCATTAGTAAATATGCAGGTATGTATTTATATAAAAATAAATAAATATATTATCACAGCATATTATCCATTGCTGACTACTCTGCTTTGTACACAGATTTCTGTAATGATAGTGACATTTATAGCGTGCGGTCGTTTACCAAGCGTCGCCTCATTGCTGGCGTGGAGAGTGCAACACAGGGGTCAATTTTGTGCCATTTAAAATTCGAATTATTTTGCGTTGATCGGGGTCGAATCTGGTTCCTCAGATTCGCAACCAGACATCAGGCACGCGACAACGAGACCCCATAGATATTTATTTAAATTAATAAAAATTAAATGGCGGGAGGTATTGTGTTGGTCACATCAGATTTTTTAAATTTAATTGATTTTGCGTTATAACACCAGAATGACTTTTGCATAATAAGAAGCACAAGAAGTAAACTTGAGACAGATTAATGACATTACATTACGACTTTAATTAAAAATTTAATTATTATAAATGCAATTTGGCCTTGCTGAAAAAAAAATGGATAATTGAATTGTATTTTACATGTGATAATATTTCAGCGTTGACGCTTTTCCTCCGAATATTTTAGATGGCGGGAGTGGTTAGCAACAATATGGGTATCTCGAGTGGACCTTCAACAACATGATACCCGTGAGAATCGCCGCGTGCTTCTCGACGTGGACTTCCGATTCGGAAACAAACACCTATTTCCGCTCTCCCGGTTTCTTCACTCACGACACTGATTCCGCCTCTTTCTTTCCTTCGTGGTTATATATATACTATCTCCCTCTCTCACATTGTTCACTTCAACAGGCGTATATATAAATATTTTGTTGTCCTATTATCGATCACATTGGATTTATATTTTCTTTCCTCTTCTGTCATACTCGTTCAGTGCGTAACGCTGTTAGTTTTCTAGAAAAAGGCGACGAAAAAATGCAGTTTGGTGGCAGTCGTAAGCAATGAATCGTAAATTTTCGTGCTGTATTTTATGTATCTTGTTGCACTTTTGTATAACGGAGCGCAGTTTTACCGGGCTATATACTTTTATAGTTTTGTGGAGGTACAGATATGCACCATAATGTTATGTCACCCGTTCACATTTTACGTTGTAAAATTTTTCTAAATTAGCATTTTGCTGGATGGTAGAATAACTGTAACTCATTTGGACTTTAATGTTTGTTCACATAAAACAAAATACAAGATAGATAAACTGCATTTCAAAATATTTAATGTGCAGTAGATTTTTTTTTCCACGGCCTAAACCTTTTGATACACTATTACAACAGGGTGCAACATGACAGGACTTTGTGTTGGTCATATATTTTTAGGTAATTTTATGTCGTTTTTTACTTCCTTATACGTAAGTAAAGGAAGTATTGTAATCGCGAAAAATTTCGGTTTTGAGATTTCAGCGGAAATATCCATTTTGATCATCCCTGAATCCATTTTGACTAATTTCGTCGTGACGTCTGTACGTACGTACGTATCTCACATAACTCAAAAACGGTAAGCCGTAGAAAGTTGAAATTTTGTATTTAGGACTACTATAACATCTAGTAGTGCACCTCCCTTTCTGGTTATTACACAATTTCCATAATAGATTTTAATGAAAAACTGTTTTAAAATATAATCCAAAACTTTTCAAATGTAGTATACAAGACTTTTATGTCAATCGAAATAACATAATAGATTTTGGTTAAAATAGGCTAACCGGAAGTGGTACATTACTTGAAGTTGTTAACAGTTTTTCTTGAATAAAATGATTTTATTTTGATTTTAGAAATAAATGCTTCAAATAAAAGTTTTGGAGAATTAATTTAGCACATCAAGTATTATTAAATTAGCCCTTTGTATAAGAGAGATATGTAAATTTAAATATTATATACTTTTTTACCTCTCGCTAAGAGAGGTATTGCATTCATGCTAAAAATCGCATATCCAGATTTTATTGAATAAGCACGTTTTAAGGTCCCTACAATCCGATTTTAACATTTTTACGATGATGTCTGTGTGTGTGTGTGTGTGTGTGTGTGGATGTGTGTGTGTGGGATGTTGGAAGGACGGTTACTCAAAAACTATAAGACTTAAAATTTGTTTAACAACGTATTTCCCAATCGGACATTCATGGGAAGATCTGAAAAGGTTTTGGTAATAATTGGACAACCGGAAGTAGAAGATTCTTGAAAAAAAATCTTCTAAATATTATTTTTTGAAAATTTTTCGTGGTAATATTAAAGAAAATTAAATTCTCTATCTGATACATTTAAATATTTTATTATATATTCCATAGATTTAGAGATAAAAGAAGTATAATATATAAAATAATCTGTTGTAATAAATTTGACAGCCGAAAGAATGCCATGAAAAATAGTTGATAATTTAAATTATTTGTAACTGACAGATAAATGTCAGTGTCAGAAATAATGAGTAATGAATTAAAAATTTACTTGGAGAATCCCTTAGTTCTTGATCTGTGACTATTATGGAGATGACAAGTCTAGGTTGAAGGACTTAAATTTGTTTCAAACATTATGGGACAATGTACACCAGTACTGTAGACTAGAGTAACTTTGAATTGCGAAAAAGCTATCAAATTCTTCTCAAGTAAGTTGTAAATATTGACAAAATCGGAGTGCAATCTATCCGTCACTTTCTTAAAGGGAATTAAGGTTATTTAGATATAACAAGTATGAAAAAATAAAATGTAAAAGAAGATATATAAGAATAGATGCACAATCCAGATATATACATTTTAGACCGCCCAAAATTAATGTTTTTACTAGAAGAATATGAAGTGAAAGTAAACAAAGTTGTTCGAATTGAAAATTGCTCTTACCAGCCTAATATTTATATATGGTAAACTCTACTTTGTAATTTATTGTAACATAATTTATGGTAAAATATCTTCATGTTGAGACATGCTATTATTGAATAATAAAGAAGTTTATACGTCATAGATTTATATGAATATATTATTTGTATTTATAAAAATAATCTTTGCTTTATGCATACAGCCAGGTAAAATATACGGCGAGAGGTTATGTGCTGGCCACATCAGATTTTTGTTTTTGTAA
This sequence comes from Harpalus rufipes, assembly GCA_951394225.1. Classification (NCBI taxonomy): domain Eukaryota; kingdom Metazoa; phylum Arthropoda; class Insecta; order Coleoptera; family Carabidae; genus Harpalus; species Harpalus rufipes. The sequence continues at coordinate 41,185,227 of OX596283.1, forward strand.
TAAAGCTTGCTATGGATTAGGACAAAAAATAAAATAAATGTTCATGTCAAATTACGTTAAATACGTGCAATTTTATGATTCGTACAATTATATTTTTATTGTGAAATTAGTCATATTCATTGTTATAATCAAATATTTCTTTGTTGTAATCAAAACTCTCTTTAAAAAGAACCAGGTTAGATTATGGTCGCTATATATCTTACCGTTTTGAAGTTAAAATTAATATTTTGTAATTTAGTTATTAAAAAAATATGTATAGTTTAATAATTGTACAAGGAAGTCGTGTGGTGTCCACATCAGATTTTTTTTTAAATACAATGTACGAATAAATATTGAATAATTTGTTACAATGTCCAGATGGGTAGGCCCGTGTAAGCGGTTTGAAAGTGGTGTAGCCCAATGGAGAAATAGGACAGGGTAAAATAAAGGGTTTGTTACGGGTTATTTAGGGCGCCATTTGAATAAAACAAGCCCTCTTAACTAACAATTCAACAGAAAGGGAAAGCGACGAGGTGATAGGACAAAAAGGATACACGGTGAAAATAGAGAAAATCAAAATTAACAATAACTAATATTTAATATCGTATGGAGTACAAAAAAGTGCAAGGCAGTTCCCGGCATTATTTGAATGATAAACAAACATTATAAATTAAAAATCTGATGTGGCCCACACAATACCTCCCGCCATTTAATTTTTATTAATTTAAATAAATACCTATGGGGTCTCGTTGTCGCGTGCCTGATGTCTGGTTGCGAATCTGTGGATGCAGATTCGATCCCGATCAACGCAAAATAATTCGAATTTTAAATGGCATATCTCGGTACAGAAGGACGAACTTTTAACAAAAACCAGCTAAATCGACGTATTGACGTCATGAGGGGTCATTTACCTCAACCTTGAAATGTAAGGGTTGTAGGAGAAATACACGACGACCAAAAATACTGGAACGTCGGCCAAGTTGCCTGAAAGAGGGGCACTAAGAAAATGGACCGTAACAAATTAAAATTTTAATCATTTAAATGAAAGGACATCTTTAAAATTTCTTATGATAAATTAGCGAAAAACAAAATTATTTCTACTAAATTTTTCAAAATGTCAAACTTGATAAAGTGTGGAGTTTAGTTCCGAAAGTGGTGACTACAGAGTTTCAAAAGCAAACGATTAGAATAGGACCCTTACCTAGGAAGTGAGCAAGTAATAGGACGTAGTTACAATTACAGAGTGATATCTAAATTCCAGAGAGAATTGAAGAATTCCAGAATTCCTGGCGGAAATTATCAAAGGAGACTGGAGTGAAGTTGATTAGTTAAGTTAGTCAGTTAACAAGTGGAGTATAGTGCATAAAAATGACCACTTTTATTTTAAAAAATCTAACATATACTTGATTGAAGTTTAAACAAGAGGCAAAGTTATGTTAATAACAAATTAAATATTCAATAACCCTGCTTTGAACTAATTAAATCTCTTAGAATCACACAAAGAGGTTGAAAAACTAATGACTATAAGCTAATTAAAGCAATTCGATTATAGCTAATTAACAAGCAATCAATACGCTACAGCATAAACATCGGAAAAAATATTTTCTCCCTCCTCAATGCTTAGTGCAGAATTAAACACTCGTGGTAATCATGAGAGACACATCAATTTACGATTAATTTACCGGGAGCTAGAGGCTCTATATCACGGCCGGGTATCACTTAATTCTATCAGTTCAGACTTCCTGTCGTCAATGAATTGATTTCTCATGTTGAGAAAATAAAATATGCGCTAATCTATACAACTTCTACAACATTTGTACAGGAAACTCAAATTGCCCAAGTGAAATTTCAACAAGCAATCTCGCAAGAACATGTAGTAATATTTTTTCCAGATTCCTACCATATATTATGCATCTTTGTCCACTTAGTTACAGAAAACAACGATAATGCATCTAGCGCAATAAAATGTTTATCAAGTATCTAAAAATAAAACTGTAAATAATTCATAACGAGTACCGAAAGTGAGAAATATCGTAATATTCTTAAATTCATTGAACTGTCAAAGATGAAACACAATTTGTCACAATATTTTAATTCTTAGAAATTTAGAATGCTGTATTACTTGACGTTAGGTTCACTGAAATTTACAGAATATTATTAAATTTATTCAGTAATTGTATCTACGAGTGTATTATTTGATTGTACTTTCTAAAAAAATAATTATTATTTAAATTATTTTACCGTTTGTTTTTAATGTTGAAAAATCGAAAAAGCTAGAAAGTGTGTATTTAAAATGAAATTATAAAATTTACATTTTAATTACTATTTACGAGTGTTTTTGAATTTGTAATATATTTGAGTGGTAGTAAACGTAACATATTTCACATTTACTTCATGTTGATTTTCCTGTGTCATGTCACTGGCAAATGCACGCTGACCCGTTAAATTTTCATATTTCATTCGTGACAAGTTATGATATTCATTATAGCATATATTTTTTCATAAATACGTACATAGATACATATTCGGTCCTCTTATACCTTTTTGATGTCGAGGTAGTTGTCACGATGTTAGCCACTTGCTTCTTCCCATTTAATTCCTCTATTTAAGGTGCTTTTTTGCACTTTCTTTGGTCTTTTCCCTTGGCACTTAGTTGGGTCAAGTTGTTTGGCTATTCTGCTATTATGTATTCTGTACAGACGTCTAAACCATCGTAACTGTGTTTCTTCTACTCATATATAATTAATGCAAATGAAAGCCGAAACAGAGATAATATAAAACACTGTTTATACAAGGCTACTGAAGCATTTGTATGTTCTACCATTTGACGAAACGCGACTCGTGCTATTTGTGTACTACAATTATTATATTGTCTTCTGTCATTTATGTTTTAATATAATATAACAAGTAGTTTTTTTTTTATAATTAGTGACGGCCATTTTTTGTAATACCACACAGTAAATCTATTTTTATTTTGGCTCAAAAATTTCAGACTTCCTTTATCTTTATAGTTGCGTGTACCATACAGAGTATTACAAAATAACGTTTAAATATTGAAATGGCAATATAATAAGATTAAAAAGAATTAAAAAAGTTTTTATTTACATGGGTTCGGGAATGAATCGTTACAGAACAGAGATGTGCCTATAAATCTTTACCATGTATATTACATCATCAAAATTTGTATATTATCTATAGACTTTATTTATTTTTAATTTTTGGCTTAAAAGAGGACAAAAATATCACTATTTGTTGTTTATGTGTTTCAAAGTATAATTTACTTTTGTTAAAAATCTTGTTTTTATTTATTTATATCAGTAACTCTGACTGTCAAAATAAGTATAAAATTATATTTATTTTGTTAAACCTTCCTTCAGAGTTACAGCCCTTGGAAAGAACACTTCATCAGATACATTATTATTAATAACTCTGTTGCTAGCTGCACTAAAATTTTGAAATTAGATATGATAGAAACTACTTTTTTAGGTGTTTTTCTATATTTTATTTTGTTTCAGTATCTCAACCAGAGTCGTCTCATATGTGTAAGCCATGAACGTTTTTATCGTTTTTTCTTTACCTATTAATATTTTTTTCATTTTTACTAATAAAATACAAGGTGTAACACCAAAACCGACCACCGCCATTATTTTCTTTATTATAATAGTTACAAAAAAGTACCAGAGAACAAATTTGTAGGAGACCAAGGGGGACATTCAACTGCAGAAGAAAATATTTTTTTAAACCAGTGGTTCTCAAGTTGCAACATAAAATTATATTTTTTTCAAATAGGATTATACATATTTTTTATGCCTATTCGATAGCGTATTTTTTTTCTGAATTCAATCATGAGATTATTTTATATTCTAACATAACAAAAATGTTGAGAAAAAATTAATTAATTAATTTTATAGTTATTTTTCAGTAGGCTATGAATGAAAAACAATTGAGCTCAAATTAAAATGAAACAAATATTTTTTAAAAACGTTATAAACGGCGTTATATTTGATTTCTATTTTAAATAATTTAAATTGACAAATAGCAGTTTTTGTTTTCCATACATAGCCTACAGAAAAATGACTATAAAAATCAAATTTATTTAATTATGAATCACATTTTTTTCAATATTTTTATTATGTAAGGATATAAAAGTAATACATGGTTGAATACCAGAAAAAAACGCTATCGAATAGATACAAAAAATTATATAATTCCATTTGAAAAAATATAACTTTGTGTTGTACCTTGAGAACCACTGGTTTAAAAGGCTATTTTCTTCTTTAGTGGGATGTCCTCCCTGGTCTCCTTTTGTTCGATAGTATTTTATTAAATTATAATAATAAAGAAAATAATGGCGGTGGTCGGATTTGGTGTTACACGCTGTATACATACTAAGCAAAAATACTCAAAAATGTTCTGTTGTTAAAACCTGATAAACGCTGTAGTTTTTAAGATATTTGTTAAAAAAAATACCCAAAATATTTAGTTAACAGTTAAAGAACAATCAAATTACTATAGGAAATACAACAAAATATAAAGAAAGAAACAAAAACTATTTAAAAGTATTGCTAAATACCTTAATTTTATTATTTGTAAATTATTCAGCACTTTAAAAAAAATGGAAAATGTTAGTGCTTATTTATGGATAATCGATAATGAATTTATAATAATATGATTGTTTCTTAATTGTTACATAAATTTATTTGGAAGCTTTATTCTTTCTAAAAAGTAAAATGTCTCAAAAACTACTGCATTTATCAATCTTAACAAGATCATCTTTTTATGTGTTCTATTATGGAATATGTAGTTGTGTACGTATCTATTTCTCTTATTAATTAACATCTTCCGCATACATTTGTTCTGTATCTAAAAAATTCACACCATATTTCGAGATTGTTCAAATGATAAGTGCATACTTTGTATCAACAATTCATCTATTTAATTGAATACCTTCCATCATGTAAATATCTCGCCGACCGCCCGAGGTGTGCGCATACCAGTGAAATAAATTCATAATTATGGTAATTATACACTATGTGTTAATTACTCTCTTATTACACTCATTCATCGCCTCTGCAATCAATCTACAATTTCTTTTTTCAACGTCTCCAACTGGGTCCGTTATTTACTTTGTTAGTGGGAGTTTTTTACTCACCAGTGGAAAAGTTTACTTCTATAATGATGGAGAACGAAAGGATTTGGTATGCATTACAGGTTAATGTCTTATTCGTCGCATATCTTGACATGTTACTAAGTACCGTTTATGATTTACCGTTGTGATATTTGTGAGAACGTTGGAGACTATATCTGAAATTTTATATTTGCTTAACCGTGGAGAGTTGAATTATTGAGATGATTTAACGTTTACCTCATTTCATACTAACCTTTCAGACCCGTGCATGATTACATAAAAATATACATTGTATTGTATGACTCCTAATACAAAGGTTATAGCCATGGGAATTAATCATAGTTATTGTAATGATTGTTATCCAATTTATATATTGGTTTTTTAAATTCTTTACGGGGCATAGAGCAAAAGTTCTGCATAGCTACTATTTTTATTACTTTTTAATGATGCAAGTTGCTATTCCATAACTGAAGTATTTGATGGTTTCAGAATTACTAGAATAAATCTTTCTACCTTCCGTCACCTTTAGGTAAGGAAGGTATTGTCTTTGGTCAAAAAATTCAATGATGAGTTTTCAGTGAATAAGCATGTTTTAGGGTCCCCATAATACGATTTTAGCATTTTACGATGATGTCTATATGTATGTATGTGTGTCTGTGTGTGTGTGACGAAAGTTTCGGATCGCATAACTGCAATACCACGATTCCAAAAATTATATTTTTTCGTATTCCTCAAGTTTACATCCAGAAGAATAACTGATTAGATTTTGAAACCGGAACCGGAAGTAGCCTCATTTGAAGATTTAACAGTTAAATATGATTTATTGACATTTAACGTTCTAATTACTTAAAGAATATATTATTCTCTGTACGATTTGATTGCATTTTATACTTCATATTCAATAGATATAGAGTTAAAGAATTTGAAAGAAATTAAATTTTATAATTCAGCCAGCTATGCTAACCATGAAAATTGTTAATATATTCAGATTGACAGATGCCAGTATCAATAAAAAGTAAATTAATGTGGCTGTTGAAGTAGATGTTGGGGAAGACACGGAAAGATAGATAAGATAATAACTCTAGTGTTACATGTTTCTAGAAAGATACGAGAGATGATTACATTGGTTTGAAAATGTCATAAGAAATGAAAAGTATATTGGATGAAAGAATAGCTTAGTAATGGAAGGTTGAAGAAAGAGAGGAAGACAAAAATAAGATGGAAGGACTGTATTACGGAAGACTTGAGAGAAAAGGAACTGAATGAGAACGACATGTAAAACAGAAATGATTGGAAAATGAAAATAAAAAATAGCGCCCCCTTAACGAATGGGAAAATCTAAAGAAGGAAAGAAGAAGATGTTAGTGTCAAGTGAAATTCTATAGATTTAGAGATAAATAGTTATTTGTTTAACTAGGCACTAAAATACCAGATTTACATCAGAGAGTGCCGAAGCTGTAAATCTGTGATTAGTGTCGTGTTAAATACATTATTTTTTGCCGATTTTAAAATTAATATTAATTTAGTGATTATTTTTAATATCTATTTTGAAAGTTAGTAGTAAAAATTACTGCCTCGGCAGTAAAAGTGACATTTTACAGACTGTTGGCTGTCAAAAAAATCGCACTTTTAAGGTCAAATACAATATTATATTTAATGTCTTTAATTATTATGCAGTTGAATTTAATGCTGATCATTCAATCATCTTCTGTTAAGGTGATGTGTTCTAAATAATTAGATAGTAGCATATGATGTCAATTTTTTTATTAACATAGTGACGCAGTGTTTGACGTTGCAACCAATAGATGACATTAGTTGCTTTAATTAGAAACAGTTAAATCTGTTACCATTATTCTGGTAAAAAATTGACATCGTGTGTTATTTAATATTACATAAACTTGACTTAAACCAGTATTGGTTTCATTGTATGCGTCTTTAATAGTAATATCTTGTATTTTACTTGATCGATGTATGCTACTCTTATAGCAGTCATATTTCTCTTTTTATGCTTGAAATGATAGACCATTGGTTGCCTTGTCTACATGAACTCACACATAGTTCCAGAGTTTGAAAAATATATTCCGTGCGAGAAAATTCAAATTCGCGTGAATAATGTTTGTAATTTCCTGTGTCTGTCAGACTTAGATTCAGGATTCCAGGTATAGAGAAACAAATAGCTATTACGTGAACAAGGTAGAACATTTCATTCCCACAATTGGCATAACGCATCAAGTCGCAATAGCCAGTAAACAGCAGCATTGCCATACACCCGCACTTATCACAAGTCGTCGCTCGCGGCAACTAGTAAACAATGCGAGTAATACAAGAATCTTTGCTTCTTCATTCTTCAATGCCAGATCCTCAGCAGCACCGTAAACTATACCACAACTACTTTCACAGATAGATGGGACGACGAAATAGAAGAATTTTGTGAAAGGATGTAACATGCAACATGTACAAATAATATAGAAGGTAATTTTGTAATAGATGGACCAATGTAAAAGATGATCTAATCAAATTAACTAGGATTTTTTGTTACTCGTTTAATATGCGTATAGTGAGGAAATATTTACTCGTAATTCTTATAAAAAAATAATCAAAGGAATAAAATAATGTAAATTAAATAAATATATCATCCCGGCATATTACTCATTGGGTGTGCCAATCTGCTTATGACATTTTTATACCGTGTGGGCATTTATTAGGCGTCACCTCACGGGCACTCATTGCTAGCGTGAAGAGTGCAGTACAGAGGTCATATTTGTGTCATTTAAAATTTGAAATAATGTATTCGTCGGTCGGGACCGAACCCGGATCCCCAGATTTGCGACCAAACACTCAGGTACACGGCCTTCTAACCTAACTTAATATAATTATTGGAATAAAGTATTTTTCCAAATGGTTGTAGGAAAATATATAGATATTCAGTAAGATTTTAAACGGTAGTGACGTATGTAACAAGTTTTCAGAAAAATTTTACGCTCCAAATTTTATTACTAAATAAGGACTAACCTAGTTATCACTGGACATCATGGCCCTTACTACGATCACGGTTTTAACTAAAACGCTGTTTTAAGAAGTGTCAGATATCATTATTTAATAACAATAATAAATAATATCGAATTTATCAAAATATGTTTTAAAAGCAGAACATAGTTTGTATTCAAACAAATATTTTTTAAAAAATCGATCTTCAAACATACGTGCAAAATTAAATGTTGAAATTTGAATTTGACATTTTTTAAAACAGCGTTTTAGTTAAAACCGTGATCGTAGTACAGGCCAATAAGTATATAAATATATCATCACGGCATATTACCCATTGCTGGGTGTGCCAACCTGGTTTGTACACAGATTTCGGTAATGATGATAACATATTTATACCGTTCAACGTATTTGGCGTCGATCGGAATCGAACCCGGTCCCTAGATTCGCGACCAAACACTCAGGCAAACAGCTACGAAACCCTGTAATAAGTATATAATAGTTGTTTTATAATATACCAAGTTGGACAGATTAGCCGAAACGTGAAATTGTTCACGTTTTTGGAGATCAAAATATTGGACAAGCGACTATTTACAGAACTATACGGGAATGTGAGGAACGTGTAGTATGTAAAAGTGTACAAGACAAAGTTAGACTGTCATAGCGAAAATTATCTATTTAAAGATGACTGTTAGCAGAACTTTGGTCAGAAATTATTTAAAATTTCGAAATAGAAATAAAACCAATAGATTGCGGTCCAACTTGAGCGAATCTCCACATGCTGCAGAGCATTAAGTAGCCAACATTTTAGATTTAGAATTTTAAAGATGACTGTTGGCAGAACTTTGGTCAGAAATTATTTAAAATTTCGAAATATAAATAACAACCAAACAGACTGCGGTCCAGCTTGAGCGAATCTCCACATGCAGCAGAGCATTAAGGAGTCAACATTTTGTAGAAAACAGAGTATAATCTCCCAAATGTTTCTGAAGCGCGACTGACTGAAGTTCTTTCGCCATTTCTTAGCAGGAAAGTATACAATAATGGTTGGGAATACCAAAACGAACAACTGTTACAGATAAGAATATTTTTGACAATCTGGGAAGTAAATTTAATATTGTCCAGAGAAAACTTAGACAAAGTATTAAAAAACTGCGTCGTACTGAAGATAATGCTCTCCTATCTGTATTGTAAAATTAGATTTCTTATCCCATTAGTTTATGGGAACAACCCCAATGTTTCAATAAAAAAATTCTATTTTATGAAGAAATCTAAATTTTGTTACATACGTTAGGCAAATCAGTTTTTCATTCCTTGATTGTAAAGTTGACTATTTTTTTGTCGTACTTTATTAAGTTCTAAAAACATAAGTATACTTTTTTTAATTGTTAAAGGGTATTTTTTTACCTTCCGTCACCTCTAGGTAAGGAAGGTATTGTCTTTGGTCAAAAAATTCGGTGGTGAGTTTTCATTGAATAAGCACGTTTTAGGGTCTTTACAATACGATTTTACTATTTTTACGATGATGTCTGTATGTGTGTGTGTGTTCGTGTGTGCGTGTGTGTGTGTGTGTGTATGTGTGTGTGTATGTGTGTGTGTGTCCCTGCCTTTTCGGACACGATATCTCCAATACTAGAATTCCAAAAATTACAATTCTTGCGTATTCCTCTTCCTTACAACCATATGCAGACCTGTTTAAATTTTGGTTATAATTGGTCAACCGGAAGTACCCTCATTTGAAGATTTTAACAGTTTTTCTTGGAAAACTCAGTTAAATGTTATTAAAACTTAAAGAATATATTATTGTCCATACGATTTGATTGCATTTTTTATTTCATATTCAACAGATATAGAGTTAAAGAAGAATAACGATAATAAATTTTATATAAATTTCATAATTCAGCCAGCTATGGTAACTTAACCATGGAAACTGCTAATATATTCAGGTAATTCAAATTGACAGATGTCAGTATCAATAAAATGAAATCAATGAAAGAATAAGGGAAGTAACTCTAGTGTTAGAAGTTTCTAGATATAAGAGAGACGATTACATACTGGTTTGAACATGTCATGAGGAGAGATGAATATATTAATAAAAGGTGGAAGAAACATAGGAAGACCAAATATAAGATGAAAAGACTGTATTGTAGAAGACTTGAGAGAAAAGGAACTGAATGAGGACGATACGCAAAACAAAAATGAGTGGAAGAAGAAAATAAAAAATAGCGACCCAATAACGAATGGGAAAAACTAAAGAAGAAGATGTCAGTGTCAAGTGCAATTTGCATAGTTTGTTAATGAAATAACTTTACTGGAAATATAGGATCTTTTGCACGAAAATTTATGTATGGGGCGCGTGTATTAACATGACTTTGACCCGTGTGAAAATGACAGCAATTAATTATGTCCATAACTGACAAGTGTTATAATTTTTCAATCAAAATTTCATAATTTTCTTATTCCATGTGGTTTGTTTGTTATCAGTAGTATGGAATTCAGTTGCCGAGAAAGGGAATCATATAATACCAAAAATTTATAATCTTTTGCAAGAAAATTTATGTATGGAATTTGTACATAATACATAGGATTGACGGAAGGTATTGTGCTGGCCACATCAGATTTTTTTATTATAATTTTGACATTAGATTAGTCCTATTATATAATTAGACCACAGGTGCTTTTATTCGTAATATAAAACAAAAATTAAACAACAATTTCTGTTCATAATTCCCTTCTACCGTGAAAGTACTCTTCCACCTGCAGCACCCGAGGACTATACTCCACGGTACCGCTCCGGTGTCATTACCATCCTCTACTCTGCAATACAGCGGTTCAACGCTCCAGCAGCAAACACAATACTGCAACAATGACACGGGTATTCTGCTACTACTACTATGAATACGAGGGTATGCTTTATGCTCCTTCAGGGTACAATGTGCCTTTTTATAACTACTTTTATGCCAGTAAGTTGTAAGTAATGGTGTTAGTAATGGCTTTATTGAGATGAAACCTGCGTTTTCAGCTCGTAAAGAAAATGAAATTGAATGTAGATATACAAAATGAGTGGTATGAAATTCTAATTTGTTTTTAGTTTTATGTAAGTAATACATAAACATGGTAATACATAATGTATTTCTTGTTTTTGTATTACAAATATACACTTCCAGAATTAAATAAATAATAAGAAATAATTTTCCGAATTTTGGAAAATTATTAATTTTAATTTGCATTTTATATTTTATCTATAGGGTGTTTACGGTCTTTTTGTTTTTTTAATGGGTGATACTACAGGTCAAAATAAGGCAAAAAACATTAAAACACCTTAGTAAAATATTTATAATAAATGAGATATGATTTTTTTTAGTTTTCATTTTTATGGAATTAAAACATAACGATAAACGCTTTTATAACAGATGTTCAAAGTTATCACCCTGCTGCTGTATGCAAAGTCTTGCTCTGCGTATGCATGAATTAACGTACGTTGCAAGACCCATGCCTTGTCGAAATTCCGCCGCTGCTGCTTCCACTCGGTTACGGAGGTCTTCAGCGTCGATAATTTCGGCGGTGTATACCATGTTTTTCATATGCCCCCATAAATAAAAGTCCAATGGTGTTAAGTCAGGTGACCGCGGAGGCCAAGAAACAGGACCGCCCCGACCAATCCACTTATTTCCAAATGCATGGTTTAAGTGATGACGTACGAGACGACTGAAATGCGCCGGTGCACCGTCGTGGAGAAACCACATTTCTTGACGCACATTTAAGGAAACATCGTCTATAAGTTCTGGCAAATTATTTTGCAAGAAAAATAAATAATTATCAGCATTTAGTCGTCCTGGCAACACAAAGGAGCCAATCAATGAAAAATTAGGGACTTCGTCATTTTTGCGCAAAAACCATCTACAGAACCGTACGCGCTGGGGGTGATCTTGAGGTTGTAAAGCTTGTACTCGCTGTACATGAAACGGATGTAGTTGATAGTCGCGTAGTGTTCGCCATACAATGCGATTTGAGACACCTATTTGCCGAGCAATTTGCCGTGTACTGGTTGAAGGATTTTCGTCAACGAGGTTTAAAATTTGTACATCCGCATCTAAAATTCCAGGATCTCCATCACGCCCTTGATTATTTCGCAGATCACCATTATCTCAAGCACGTATTACTAAATTAGTGAACTGATGGGGTACAGGACATTGCCTATTTGGAAATCGCTCTCTGTAAAGACGACTTTCTGCAGCTGAATTTTGATGCACTTCCCCATAAATGAGCATCATGTGAACTAATTCCGTATTAGAATACCGATGGTACATTGTTCACCTTTTACACAATAACAATAATCAATTAGAAACTGACGGTGCACAATTAAATAGTAACAAACTTCAACTGACAGATAAACAAATTAAAAAACAAAAGAGAGAAATTTGTCATTGCACAGGTTACTACAACTTTTTTCGACATTAATTTAACTCCCCTTTATAAAAACTAAAAAAAATCATATCTCTTTTATTATAAATATTTTACCAAGGTGTTTTAATGTTTTTACTTTTCACCCATTAGAAATAAAACATATATATTCCTTTTGACTAACCTCTTGCTCCAGTGTCCCAAAATCACTATCTTTTGGTAATAAAACGTTATTATTTACAATCCTCCTTCTCTTATTAAGTTCATTCGCGGCACGTTAAGTGCAAATTCGGTCGTGTAATGGGAGGTGTTCGGCCCTTGTGTGTGAGGCAATCAAAGTTCATCGATTGGAAAAGACCGCGTCACATAACTAATCCTGTTAGTGGCACAAAGGGGGCTTATGTCTTTGACCGGGAACTTAAGATATGTGAACGTTACGTGTCGAACTGCTCCAGATGGGAGTTTTAGTTTGGATTGCTAGTTGAGGTCTGAGGTGAGCGAAAATTGATAAATTAGGTTGAGGGTGGCTCATAACTTAACTAATTGTAAGACATCTGAGATGTACTCGCAATTTGCACGAACCAGGTAAATGGAACACTCAATTAAATATGTATGATTCATCTCTTGAGTGAGTTACGAGTATTAAAGAAATGAGACGAATTTTTCTATTTGTTGAAATTTTATATTCGTCATATTCATTGTATATTCGTTAATTTGGATGAATCCAGCAACTTACCAGGGATGCAGTTAGAGTTAAGTTGTTCATATATGGCCATTTGCACTGCTCCTCTTCAAATTTAACTTAGCATTAAGCGGAACCTAAATTTTAAAAATCTGTTGTGGCCAGCACAATACCTCCCGCCATTTTCATTTTATGTTGAATAGGGCGCGAGTAGTCATGTGACTTTGTTGGCCTTGGCAAGCAGATATGGAGGCCTGTGTTAGAATGACATCTAATAATAATTTTTCATTTAAAACATCATGATTTTTCAATTCCATGTGGATTATTTTCCTCGACAATTATATTCCATAGTATTGATGACAAATAAATAGGGTTGCACAGAATTTGACGGTCGAGTCAAAATCTGGTCAATTGACCGAGCAGATTTTGACCATGTGGTCAAATTGGTCAAAATCTTTTTAATGCTGAAATCAAGAATCAATTCTGCAGAAAATTGCCGTCACAATTTTAACATTTCCTACTTCATCTGCAGCTTCGGAAAGAAACTTTTCATCGTGGGGTTTAATTCACAGTAAGACGCGTAACAAATTGCATACACAAAAAGTTGGTAAGCTCGTATATTTGTATGAGAATCTCAAAATAAAGGTTCCAAAATCTGGAAAAGCAGCATACACTAAATCTGATTCCGACGATTCCATTCTCAGCCCGAATGATGATACTGACAGTGGTGAGAGTACCGACTCTGAGATTAGCATCTGTAGTTATAATTCTTAATTGTACAATTTTAATGTTGGTTCCTAATGTATGTGATCTATGGTTCCTAAAATGTGATTGGTCATGCATATGGTTCCCTTATATGTGATGATTAATGTAAAAACATTTTATTTTTGTGACACAAACAGTGATAAATAAATTAATAAATTATTTAAGTAATATTACTATTATAATTTGTATTTATTATTCCCAAAAGATTTTGACCAATTTGACCGTCAATTGACCGGTCAATTGTGCAACCCTACAAATAAATAGAATATTTTGAAATTTTGAATGAAAAATTATGACAATTGTGACATCTACGTAAATAACTACTAGCCGTCATTCTGACACGGATCCTCATATCTCCTTGCCAAGGCCATCAAAATCGCATGACTACTTGGGCCCTATAAGTAACGAATTTAACATTTCTTGTACACGCAAATAACTAAAATTGTATCTCTTCTTTCGTTTTATGAGGAATTTTGTCCGACTTCTAATATGTTCAAAATTCTTCAAATTCATTGACGGTAGGAAGCATTTATATACTGTCCTTAATACTTAAATAACTATATCATAATAAATCAAGATGATATTATTTATAATTGTGGGTTATAATGTTTAATAATAAACTTTGCAACTGTTAAATACTAAACTGTCAATTTTTTTTATAAAAAACCTAAAACTAATGACGTTCCTGTATTACCTAAAGCAACACCAGTGACTTACCAAATCATATTCTTATATAAGTAGAACTTAAAATTTACATGTACAATTGAATAAAATTTAAGGAGAATCTTACCTTTAAGTAATAATTAGTTGTCAAATAAATTTAATGTAATGAACAAATTCAAAAAATATGCGTTGCATTTTTTCATTTAATTAAATTTACTATGGAAGTAATTTTTAAGATTTGATTAAATATCTTTATAAACTAGACCCTAAGTGAAGTAAAACTTAAGATACACCGGTGCAGAGGGCCTGAATTGACAGATGTCAGTCTCAAGTGTGAAATATCTGGACGTAGAAAAACCTTGATATGAAATTTTTAGTATAATCCCTACACCTCCTTTAACACAACATTGGTGAATTTTAAAAAGTATTATTTTAAGAGATGAAATTTGATATCTTTCTCTGCATTGGTCCTGCTCATCATTAAAAATAAAATATAAAAGCTTAGTTGAGTAGTGAAATATTTATAAAATTCCTTGCTATCTTCCTTCCGGCATGTATTGATACACCGATCTACTAATGGAAGCAAACAACGCGCTTTAGTGCTACAATTCCTACAGTGAAATATCTTTTGATTACGCTAGAACATTTGAGATAGTCCATACATTTATAATTAAAGTTAAAGAGTGCTGTCCAGATTAGATTGTGGTAATATGCATGCAACAAGAGCGTGTGAATATTCAAACTTGTTCTCCTCTGTAAAAATCAGAAACTTGCGTTAATTGGATGCGGAGTAGACAGTGATTTATTTAATTAAGTTACCAGCTTTATGGTGGCCAACGAGGCCTTTCCAAGGCGCTATAAGTGGATGAGATCCACAGCCGCCTATATACTGCCCTATGACTTGTTTACACCTTCAATTCCACTAGTAATTAAAAATATTGTTTAAATTACTTTCAACACTTTTATGTGCCCAAGGAATATTAATAAGAAAATATAAATTACGGTAGAGTTTTTTACTCAAGGATTTATTTTTTAATGGATTAATGCGGGTATAAAATTTATTACAGTGTGGAGGTTTTTGTTTTTAATTATTTTTCCATTATAGCGTATCTAAACATATTTACTTTATAGGAAAACCAGTGTCTCAAATTTTTAATATAGCAGATGCTAATTCCACTAAAAGACCTAAGACATAATAAATTGGTCACTACGCTGTGTTTTAATAAGGAATTGGTTTAAATTTAACTAATACTACCTAATACTAATAACTGATGAAAAAAAAAAATGTAGGGAACAAACTTTTAAATCCAAAATAGAACATAAGTAAAGAAACTATAAATTATGTAAAAAGTTTACTACATCGAAAGGTTTAAGTGAGAAAAAAAATCTGTTGTGGCCAGCACAATACATCTCGCCATTTGTTGTTTTATTACTATGTTGCCAAAAAGAATATCTAAGATAAAATCTACATAAAACCATATTCGTACTATGACAAATTCGAATCGGTTCTTATCCACTGTGATGTGTTTAGTTAAAATAGACTTAAGGTCAAGTTTTAGAATTGACTTGCCAATACTGCCCAAATAGCTTTATCAACTACTGTTTTTGACAACGAAATTTTTCTGTCATTTACAAACATCTGATGGTTACTATAGAGTTGTTTAGGCTCTGAAATTTATTACCACAGATTATTTTATATATTACCTTTTTTATCTCAATATATAGAAGATATAATAAAATTTTAAAATGTATCGAATAGAGAATTTTACGTTCTTTAATACTAATAATAAAAAATTCAAAAAACAATATTTAGAATTTTTTTTAAGATAATACTACTTCCGGTTTTCCAATTGGTACCAAAACCTAGTCAACTCTTCGCATTAATGTTAGATTGAGAAATCCGTAGTCAAAAAGGTCTTTAGTTTTATAGAATTTGAGAAATCGTGTCTCCAACAACCTCACACACACACACACACACACACACACACACACACACACACATCTACACACACACACACACAGACATCATTGAAAAAATTTTAAAATCGGATTCTATAGACCTTAAATCGTGCTTATTCAATAAAATCTGGATATGCGATTTTTAGCATGAATCCAATACCTCTCTTAGCGAGAGATAAAAAGCTTTAGCCCAATACGTTTTATTGTTATACTGGATGAATTATTACTGAAAAACCAAGATTTAAGAATTCACTTGGCAGATAGTCCAGTAGATTTATCTAGGCAGAAGCTAGGTTATTTTTGATTTTTGGATATATGTTTTATATTTGGAGGCCCTAATAAAAATTTCGAGATTTCAATCTTGGTGCCCTTTCGAAAGCACTGCAATTTTGAAAATTCTGCTGTGGCCAGCATAATACCTCTAGCCACTTCCATTGTCATATGTAACATTTCTTGTATGATGAAGTTTTTTTGTAGGCAATCTTCCAAATGTTCGAGATTTTTCCAATTCAATGACAAAATTGGCGGAATTTCTAAAGGGTATATGTAATATAGCTATAATTTTAAATAAATAATTCATAATACAATAAGAAATGTAAATTGTACTTCCTGGAAAAAGTCTTCGGTAATGTCAGTTTTAAAACCCAACTGCCCAATCGGTATACACACACACTACACTGGAATTTTGCCATCGAAATTTTGTATTTATCTGTCAATTAAAAACATTTAAATATCTCAACTGGTTTCCACGCGATTACAATGGTTTGTTTTATATATTATATTTTTTATCTCTAAAGCTATAGAAGATATATTAAAAATTTTAAATTTATCAGATTGAAAATTTAATTTTATTTATTATTTGTAACAACATAATTTTCAAAAAATAATATTTAGATTTTTTACAGAAACTACTACTTCCTGTTGTACAATTGTTACCAGAAACTTTCCAGCTCTTCCCGTTAATATCAGATTGAGGAAAATGCAGTTAAAGAAGTCTTAAGTGTTATGGTTTTGAGAAATCGTCCTTTCAACATTCGCACACACACATTCACACACACATCATCGTAATAATGTTAAAATCGGATTCTAGGGATCTCTTAGCGAGAGATAAAGGATGATGCAATAATTTTTTTTTTTAATATCTCCTCACCAGTAGTTGCAAAAATATATTTTCTATAATCTACTTCCTATATATAAATATTTTTGCACGATCAGGTTTTTTTAAATTTTACCGATAGGGTTTCCAAGGCAGTAAGTTTTGTTTACAAATTACTGATCAGTAAGTGATGTGGTACTGATCAGTAAGTGATGTGACTGAGCGGTAAGTGATGTGACTCTACCGATCTGGAGGCGGTGAAAATTACATAAATAAAAAATCTGTTGTGGCCAGCACAATACCTCTCGCCATTTTCATTTTATGTAGCATAGGGCGCGAGGGGTTATGTGACTTTGTTGGTCTTGGCAAGCAGATGTGGGGCCCCGTGTCAGAATGAGAGCTAGTAATATACATAGGTGTCAAGTATCATAAGTTTTAATTCGAAACATTATGATTTACCAAATCCATGTGGATTATTTTCCTCGACAAGTATAATTCCATACTAATGGATGACAAATAAACATCAGAACATTTTGAATGAAAAATTATGACATATGACAATTGTGACATCTATATAAATAACTACTAGCCGTCATTCTGACACGGATCCTCATCTGCTTGCCAAGACCAACAAAGTCACATGTCTGCTCGCGCCCTATAAGTACACACAAATAATTGAAATTGTTTCTCTTCTTTCGTTCTATGAGAAATTTTATCCTACTATTCTATTATGTTCAAAATTCTTCAAATTCATTGACGGTATTAGCGGTATATATCTGTAATTAAATATATAATTAATTAATAATACAATAATATATACAGGGTGAGTCACCGAAATCGCCGTCTTCGATATCTCCCTTGTCGTTAGAAATACAGCATAAGTTTATTAACAGAATTTATTCGTCTACTCAAGGAGCATAACGTAAAATTATTTTCACATATACAGAGTGTTGCATTACGGCTCGGCGAGAATTGTTTGTCTTTTTTTAAATGGAACACCCTATATATTTTTATATATTTTGAATTGTATTTTATTCACCTATACGAACATATGAATTTTGTTTTAGTTTTACACGGCGTTGCCAAGTTATTCCGTTTTTTCTCTAAAAAAGACCGAATACATGCATTGCTTTATAAAGGCTTACTGAAGTTATTTTAATAGTAAGAATTAAGAATTTTCTTTTCTGTATAACTGTAATTATACTCTATGTTCTGACGTATTTTTTTTTTAAATGTAATTATACAGGCTGTTCAATAAAGCGAATCAAATGTGCTCAATTTCAAATGACCATAACTCGTCATTTTCAAATGGAACACCCTATATTTTATTATTCAGTTTTGTGTATTTTTGTATTATCATCATATGTTATTAAGGGTATCCTATGCCTAAAATCAATAATTTCGGAGATTTTCACCATTTTTCTCTAAATTTATATATTCAATTAAAAATTAAATCTAGTATACCATGGATATTGTTTTTTGAATAAGAAACAATTGTAGTACTGATAGTGTTTTCATTAGCCAGGTTATTATTAATAACAGAGGGATTAAGTAAATTAATTTATTAATATGAATCTCTCGCAAGAAGAACTTACGAATATGGTGTATGCTGGTCAGTCCAGGCGTCACCTCACGGGCACTCAATGCTGGCGTGGAGAGTGCGCAAGAAGAACTTACGAATATGGTGTACGCACTTGAAGAAGCGGCAACAAACCCTCTTTTTTGCATCAAGAATTTATGCACAATGGTTTCCGAGAAGACGACATCTAAATCCGCGTTCTTTTGAAAAACTAAGGGAAAGGTTTGAAAGAACTGGTCATGTTCAGTACGACAAAAGAGGGTTTCTTTCCGCTTTTCCATGTGCGTACACCATATTCGTAAGTTCTTCTTGCGAGAGACTCATATTAATAAATTAATTTACTTAATCCCACTGTTATTAATAATAACCTCGCTAATGAAACTACAGTCATTACTGCAATTGTTTCTTATTCAAAAAACAATATCAATGGTATACTAGATTTAATTTTTAGTTAAATATATAAATTTAGAGAAAAATGGTGAAAATCTCCGAAATTATTGGTTTTAGGCATAGAATACCCTTAATAATATATGAAGATAATACAAAAATACACACAAATGAATAATAAAATATAGGGTGTTCCATTTGAAAATGACGAGTTATAGTCATTTGAAATTGAGAACATTTGATTCGCTTTATTGAACAGCCTGTATAATTACATTTAAAAAAAAATATGTCAGAACATAGAGTATAATTACAGTTATAAAGAAAAGAAAATTCTTAATTCTTACTATTAAAATAACTTCAGTAAGCCTTTATAAAGCAATGCATGTATTCGGTCTTTTTTAGAGAAAAAACGGAATAACTTGGCAACGCCGTGTAAAACTAAAACAAAATTCATATGTTCGCATAGGTGAATAAAATACAATTCAAAATATATAAAAATATATAGGCTGTTCCATTTAAAAAAAGACAAACAATTCTCGCCGAGCCGTAATGCAACACCCTGTATATGTGAAAATAATTTTACGTTATGCTCCTTGAGTAGACGAATAAATTCTGTTAATAAACTTATGCTGTATTTCTAACGACAAGGGAGATATCGAAGACGGCGATTTCGGTGACTCACCCTGTATATATATATTAAATGTACTCTTATCTCCCAGAAAAATCTGACACTGACATTTTGCATTTACATGTCAATTACAAAAATTTAAATATCGCAACAGTTTTTCGGGCAACGAGATTTATTACAACAGATTATTCTATATTATTATACACTATATCTCCAAACCTATACGAGATACAATAAAAAATTTAAGTGTGTCAGATTGAGAATTTAATTATCTTTAATATTTGTAGTAACAAATTTTCAAAAAATAATATTTAGAATTTTTTTTTCTTTTAGAAACTACCACTTCCGGTTGTCCAATTGTTACCAGAACTCTTCCCATTACTGTTAGATTGAGGAATCCGTAGTCAAACAGGTCTTTAGTCTTATAGAATTTGAGATTTCGTGTCTCCAACAACCTCACACACACACACACACATCCACACACACACACACACACACACACACACACACAGACATCATTGTAAAAATGTTAAAATCGGATTCTATGGACCTTAAATCGTGCTTATTCAATAAAATCTGGATATGCGATTTTTAGCATGAATCCAATACCTCTCTTAGCGAGAGGTAAAAATAAATGTACAATTTTTATAGATTTAACGATAACCATACAACGATCATAGCTTACATAAAAATGACAACTAATTTTTTTAAAACGTCAAAATAATTTTTAAATAATTCTAAACTTTAATTTGTTATTATTGGGACGATCGTGCAAAAAATATAATAAGCATTGCGGGGATTAAGTTCTTCTTACCGGTATCGGATGTATTGGACTAATCCTCAACCGGTAAGGTGCACTTACTGCCCTTAATACTTAAATAACTATAGCATACATATATATTATTAATATTGGCACACCCAGCAATGGGTAATAAGCCGTGATGAAATATTTATTTATTTTATTTATTTATAATATTTATGGTGAGTGTACTATGAACGATTTTAATTTATTTTATAATTATAAATATAATTATTAAAAATTGATTAATCTTTTATGAGACATCGTCGATCCTCATTCATTTTTGTAATGTTGATATCACCATATGCTTATAGAAAATCAATTAAAATGTACAATATAAAATTAATTTTTTATAAAAAAAACTTTTAAATAAATCATGAAAAGCAAATTTAATTAAAAAGCTCCACGCTAATTTCTATTTTACATTTTGCGTGTTAAACACAATATCTATTAATAATAAAAATATGACACATTTAATGTCCACAAAAACGCGAATTAAAAAACAAATATTTAAATTTGAGTCACGCGCCGGTGATTTTAATATAACGTGTTGGGGCCGTACCGTACGGCTGCGACTGCGGCTGAATCACTAAATCACGCGCGTTTTTCCAGGGTTCAAATCCTGGTTGTCTGTCAGGGTGATAGATTTATCTTGGTTGTACCGCGCCAGTGTCTTGCATATCATACTCTTCTTTCAGACGACATAATTCCTGTTAGACAGAATATCTCTGCGTATTTATGATAAATCATCGACTGATGCGCTATGGGAACGGGATTACGGACGGAGGAGTTTGTATCCTGCGCATTCGTACTACGATACGATAAAATAATAAAACGCTACGGACTTAGGGATAGATGCTCAACACATATGTTGAATGAAATTTTAGGTTATACTTCGTATTGTAGACCACTGATCAACAACCCACAAAACTATCATTCTTTTATATAGGCTTCAGTAACTACATAGTTTTAAGAAATATTTTACAAAATCTAACACATAAAATACCAATAGTTTGTCAAGTTTTTCTTCAATATTTGAAATATCCTTTACTGAAACAGCAGTGCACAAATTATTTCATCGTCTTCATTCCTTCCCTTGTATTCCTGATGATAGTTTATGGATATAGAGACAGATGGCTGGTTGTTCAGTCCCTGTGTGACTTACCGCTTGTCTGGTGGTCGTGAGGGAGCGCAAGTTACCTGCACAGGACACAGCACAACCCCAGGCTCAGACGTCCGGCAAATGAAACTTTATTTCTCTTCATGAAATACTCAACTGCTCGTTTCTTCTCCAATATAAGCATGTCCGAGGTGCAGGGTCATAGTACTAAGTATTATATCTTCATATAAAGCGCAAATAGAGAATGGGATAGTGTGATAGTTTGGAAGTCGTGGAGGTGGGAATAAATTGTGATAAATTCCTATAGGGGCACTGACCAAGAAGTTGTACTTTTATTTAGCTTAAAGCCCAATATACAATTGTCTAATGCACTTATGTGGTTCCACAGTATTCCCGTGCAAACATTTTTAGTGTGCTAGTCGGAGTTGAATTTATGTGAAGTAAATCCTTGATACTAAATTCTAAAATGTAACTGATATCAGACACAGCCGTATAGCCAGTGGTCGAATAGGTTTTTAACATGGACTTCAACTTAATGGCGAAAATATTGAAGATCAAACTAACCCTAAATAAAATCTTTGCAAAATAAATGTAATGTAAATAAATGGAAAATCAAACTGCTAGAAAGTTAATTAAGTATTAAAAATTTATAATTCAGGAAGGAATTTTAAACGAATTAATAATAACAAAGATGCAATCATAATATTATAATGTCGCGAAGAATTTAAACCCTTGCCCAACATAATGACTATGATAGTTTTTTTTTTTAATTAAAAATACTTGATTTCAAGAAAAAGTAATGTTTCATTACAAGCATGAATTGCATTATTACAAAGAACATAAATGATCACAGCAAAATTTGATAATACTGTCGAATAATTAATATGATAAAAAAATCTGATGTGGCCAGCACAATACCTTCCGTCAATCCTGTATATTATGTACAAATTCCATACTTAAATTTTCTTGCAAAAGATTCTAAATTTCCAGTAAAATTATTTCATAAAAAAACTATGCAAATGGCACTTGACACTGACATCTTCTTTAGCTTTTCCCATTCGCTAGGGGTCGCTATTTTTTATTTTGTTCTTCCATTCATTTCTGCTTTGCGGGTCGTCCTCATTCGGTTGCTTTTCTCTTCCGCAATACAGTCCTTCCATCTTATCTTTGGTCTTCCTCTGTTTCTTCCACCTTCTATTACTAAGCTATTCATTATTCTTCCAATATATTCTTTATCTCTCCTCATGACATGTTTAAACCAATGTAATTCTCTCTCGTATCTTTCTAGAAACTTCTAATACTTGAGTTATTTCCCTTATTCTTTCATTCCTTACCGTATCTTTCCGTGTCATCCCCAATATCTATCTCAAAATGTTATTTGAAACTTCAGAATGATTGATTAGCAACATATCCATGAAAATAATGACAAAATTTCTTGTTATAATATTACTTAAATTATTGCCAAAGTTATATAAAATTGTAGGTACCTGATTTTCAAAAAGATTGTGAATAATATCTAAAGTCCAAATTTTTATACAGTGTTAAAAAGATATATTTTTTTTTGGTATAATATAATATAGACCAAAATGAATAAAAATAATGCAATCAAAATAAATAAAATCTTCAACATTTTCAACAAAACCAAAAAATCGAAGATAAATTGACTAAGATAGTGATCGACTAAAATTTTATTTATGGCAGTAAATAGACTATAAAAAACAATAAAATTGTATGTGGCCAGCACAATACCTTCCGTCATTCCTGTGTATTATGTATAAATTCCATATATAAAATTTCTTGCAAAAGATTCTAAATTTCCAGTAAAATTATTTCATAAACACACTATGCAAATTGCACTTGACACAGATCTTCTTCTTCTTTATAGCGTTTCCCATTCGTTAGGGGTCGCTATTTTTTATTTCCTTCTTCCACTCATTTCTGTTTTGCGTGTCGTTCTCATTCAGTTCCTTTTCTCTCTAGTCTTCCGCAATACAGTCTTTCCATCTTATCTTTGATCTTCCTCTGTTTCTTCAACCTTCTATTACTAAGATATTCATTCTTCTTTCAATATATTCTTCATCTCTCCTCATGACATGTTCAAACCAATGTAATCGTCTCTCTGTAACTTTTTAGAAACTTCTAATACTCGAGTTATTTCCCTAATTAAAAAATAACAAAAGCACATCCAAAATGACCTCTGAAAGGTAAACAGAAAGTCTCATTTAATGGAAGTCGTAACTCATAATTTTCGAGATAGCAGAGAGAGGTAAATCACTGCCTTATATCTCGGACACTATTGACGATCGGACCTATATTGATTTAGCTTTTTTTTACTCATTTTGGTCAGTACTATATGCCCTTAATTTTTTTACATTTTTTTAAACAAGATATATATTTGCTTGCTACATATTTAATTTAAATCTAATTATTCATATTATATAAATGAGCGAATATCACTGACTGACATGTTCAGTAAGTATTTATTAACAAGTAATCAACACGACAATCGACGAATTTACCTACATTTATAATATCATTAATCTTAATCATCAAATCATCAGTCATAATAACATTTATCAAAAATTTAATAGGTTAAATTTAATAATAACAATATATCATCACGGCGTATTACCCATTGCTGGGTGTGCCAATTTACTTTGTACACAGATATCAATAATGATGATGACATATTTGTACCGTGCGGGCATTTATCAGGCGTCAACTCACGAACACTCAGTATTAGTGTGTATTTAACAATGTTTTAGCATGGTTTTAAAATTTGAAATGCATTTATGAAACCGAGAATATGATATGATTTCTAACATAATAAATTAAAATCCGATCAGGTATAAGCGTAAAAATGTATAAAGCATTAGAACAAAACAAGAAATTACAATAACGTCATACTTTAATGCACGTATGAACGAACTATACGCTAATTACACGGGTTAATATTGACACAGCCTGTACAGGTATAAATTATTTATTCATAATCTAGTGTCACATAGTATTTCAAATTGCATTGAGCGGATTATTTCATTCTTTTTGTAAAAGTTCCATTTATAGGTCATGATGAATTCAAAGGCGGGGTACATTTTTATCTATGTTCTCTGCCATATGTTGCGTTGAGCGCAGCGAATGGGTGAATTTCCCGCATTTCATGGCAATTTCATGTGGATGCCCTAGCAGGTCGCAACGCCCGAAGCAGCTCTTGTAGGTGGCATGTTATTATACTCGCCTCTATACTAATACACTACATAAACACAAATTGTTTTCTTCCACTACATATTTAAAATCAACTACACCACAACAAAGGATGTCATTTTCTTACACAGTATTTTAATACTGTTTTATCATATCATCAAGTTGGAATATACTGGCAGGATCAAGCTATTTTAGTGCATTCAATTTTAATTTATTTCTATTATCTGTGAAATATTGCAATGTAATTTGAATATGATATTCAATTTTTACCTCTCGCTAAGAGAGGTATGCTAAAAGTCTCATATTCAGATTTTAATGAATAAGCACGTTTTTAAGTCCCTAGAAACCGATTATAACATTTTTACGATGATGTCTGTGTGTGTGTGTGTGTGTGTGTGTGTGTGTGTGTGTGTGTGTGAGAGAGAGAGGTCTTCGGAGGTACGATTTCTCAAATTCTATAAGACAAAAGACCTATGTAACTACTGATTACTCAATCTAACAGTAAAGAGATGAATAGGTTGTGGTACCAATTGGACAACCGGAAGTGAAAATTTGTTACTACAAATAATAAAGATAATTAAATTCTCAATCTGACACATATAATTTTTTTATTATATCTCGTATAAGTTTGGAGATAAGTATATAATAATCTAGAATAATATGTTGTAATAAATCTCGTTACCCAAAAAATAATTGAAATATTTAAATGTTTGTAATTGACAGATAAATGCAAAATGTCAGTGTCAAAAAGCAACTATTTTACTAACATTACTGGAAGATTTTTCTGGGAGGTACGAGTACATTTAATATATATTATTGTATTATTAATTAAATATGTATTTAAATTACAGGTATGTTAATATTATATATGTCCTTAAGAAATACTGCTAATACCATCAATGAATTTGAAGAATATTGAACATATTATAATAGTAGGACAAAATTTCTCATAGAACGAAAGAAAAAATACAATTTCAATTATTTGTGTGTACAAGAAATGTTAAATTCGTTACTTATAGGGCGCGAGCAGTCATGTGACTTTGTTGGCCTTGGAAAGCAGATATGAGGATCCGTGTGAATGACGGCTAGTAATTATTTACATAGCTG
The DNA here is from genome assembly GCA_951394225.1 of Harpalus rufipes. Classification (NCBI taxonomy): domain Eukaryota; kingdom Metazoa; phylum Arthropoda; class Insecta; order Coleoptera; family Carabidae; genus Harpalus; species Harpalus rufipes. Next base: position 41,211,712 of record OX596283.1, read on the forward strand.
TCAAATATCATAATTTTTTATTCTAAATTTAGTGACTTTCAACAAGTAAATTCCACACTCCTGGTGACAAATTAACTACGTGAATTTAGAAAATCTTAAAAAATTTAATGAAAAATTCTGACATTTGACATCTATGTACATAATTACTAATTATCATTCCGATAAGGGCCCCTATATCTTCTTGCCAAGGCCAACAACGTCACATGACTGCTCGCGCCCTATGCAACTTAAATGAAAATGGGAGAGGTATTGTGCTGACCACAACAGATTTTTATGGTGGAATACATTGTGGTTTTCTTAGAAGAAATAAACGAAAATTTTCGTACGTAGAAAAACAGATGGAGAAGTACAAGAAATTTAAAGAACGCGTCGAAAATGTATAGTTAGTAAATTTATCATTCTTTTCATATTCATTTTAATTTCAAATTTTCTTTGCTTTCTACATGCCACAGGGAATTTCAGTTTCTGTTGCAGTTGCTCTAATTTCTGATAATTAATTCTCTGACTTGATTTTCTGTTGAATGTTTATTAATAAGTTATGTTGATGTACAATAAATCATTCATTAATGACCCCTATTACTGCATGGTTTCTATTACTAAACGATTTTAGTGGATAACCATAGATACCAAATACCATTGCTCAACAAATGTCAAAACTTATATGTCAAACGTTAGTAACCTAGAAAATTTTGTAATGGAATAAAATTCGATTTTCCAATTCAGTAAGACGGCCAACGGAAAAATATTTTTTCTTCAAGTGTACAACAATATTCATATTATACTACTATACACACACTATAGAAGATATTCATTTTATTACTAGTACAACAATGAACAACATTGTTGTACTAGTAAAAAAATGTTAGCTTCTTAGTTCACCGCTGGCGGCAGCAGTCGTCACAGCAACACAGACCATATTGAAAAATTATTATTTGACAGTTGTATCGTTTGTGTTTTGTAGTGACACAGCCAACTATGGCTGAAATTGCAAACGCTATAATTAAAAAATTCTAGAAAAATATAAAAAAAATCCCCAGTTTTCTTTGAAGTACTTGAAGAAAAAATAGTATATGTTATTCGGAGCAGAACGCCCTTTTTGTGTTTTACCCAGCTTGCCTGTCCTCGGCTAACGCCTCGGCCGCAATAGCTGGGTTCAACACAAAAAGACCGCTTTCTAGTCCTAATAACATAATATATTATTATTTAATTTTGACGTTTCAAACTGTCATTATTAACTCCATAGCAAGAACTATACGTAATTTAGTTTATTTGCTAGTGAATAAAAAAAAATAAGTCACTCTCACAGAATTTTAACTCGCTCTGCAACAAATTATGCATTTAAAAGAACGTCATGCGCGAAAATAAAACTCAAGACCAAGACAGATCAGCCATTTTCATTATTTTTCACGACACAAATGATAGTCTATCAACGACGATTGTCTTGCACAACCTACTAATTGATTCGTTTTTTTGTTTTGTCAAAATTAAATTTTATAATGATTTTTATTATTTCGTCAAAATTTAATAAAATAATTTAACTCATTCGGGCTCGTGGCTTAAACTTTCTTTTCATGAATAAACATTATCTTAACATACTTGGTGTATAAATATCTGTAACTAACTTTTATGGCCAGTTGCACAGCATATAGTTAATGGCTTAACTACTGGTTAACAGAAAAAATGCGTGTCGAAATTTTGACAGTAATATTTAACAACTCAATTGACATTTCATTTCGATGCGATATTGTCAATTTAACCAACGGTTAAGAATTTAACTATAAGCTGTGCAACTGGCCATTAATTGGACTTCTGAACAAGCTTGATAGTTAAATAATTATTAAATATTTTAGTTTTATGCACGGCAATTCAATATAAATTAAAATTTTAATTGTTGTGGGAAATTGTATTTATATTTTCTTCTAAATTTTTGTTTTGTGTATTACGTTTGAACTTGTTTTTCGAACATATTTGTCCGTAATCTGAAACGTTGTTTAGAGTAAGTATCTTGCATAAAAATAAATACATCCAGTGTCGTGGAAGATTTTTCGTTCCCTAAACTATTAATCAACAATCAGAGAAGTTTTTTATCCATTTTTTATTTCTTTCTTTCTTTGTGTATGCTTATACCCATTTTTTTTTTCATTCCTATCTATTTCTTGGTATCTTTTACATATCGTCCTTCATTTTTCTTCTTTTGATTCTATCCATCCACATCTTTTACGGACACTCTTTCCTCAATCTCGTACTTAGTTCCGCTTATGTTACTATTCTTGTCATGTTATATACTCATACCATGTCCAAATCAATCAATTTTTTTCAAAATCATAAATATTGATCACTTTCTTGAATGACTAAAGGCCAGTTTTACAATCTTCGGTTAGAATTTTAACTGTATGTTAAATAAATAATATTTAATCGGATTATTGACATCAATAATAAATTTATCATTTGACATTTCATCTCGTTTCAATTTTGTTTATATAACGCACAGTTAAAATTTTAACCGGGGATTGTAAAACTGGCCCTCCTGACTGACATATCTATTAAAAATTGCAGTACCACGTACCAGTAAATTTTTTCGCAATGGTTAAAAATGTTTTCGACGTAGTCATTTGTATTTGTACTAAAGTTATTCCATTCTTTTGCTTAATGATAAGTAAGTTATTATGCTCCTATATCTCTATATGGGTTTAGGTTCGCATTCCTGTTCACCATAGCGTCCCCGACTTCCTGGAGCATTTAACCACGGTGTCTCACGTGCTCATCTGCGGTGCGGTGTGCGCAATTTACAAACAATAGATCAAGTGCGCTGCCCTCGCCTGGGATGTAAGCACGCGCGGTATGCAGTAGCTGCACCGCCGCCTCCGATGCTCACACAAAATAAAACGGAATGATAATATTAAAATACTGCAGGAATAAGGGAAGATAGTGTTGAAGAAAATAAATGGAGAATTCTTGAAGATAAGGTAAATGAAATTACTGGTTTTAGTAAGACAACAACCCCACACACATACACACATCCACACACAAACACACACACACACACACACACAACACACACACACAGACATCATCGTAAAAATGTTATTATCGGATTCTAGGGACCTTAAAACGTGCTTATTCATTAAAATCTGTTTATGCGATTTTTAGCATGATTCCAATATCTCTCTCAGCGAGAGGTAAAAATATATCAAAAATTATTTTTGTAAAGAATAGCTGAAAATGTGTAATATTGTAGTTTAAAAACATGATTAATGTTTAACAAAAATACAAGGAATTATTCGCATTCATTGACGTCTTAGGAAGTAATATGCCTATAAAGAAATAATTTATTCCAATACATGGGTCACACATTCGACGCTCCATAATTTTGGAATCACAATTCACTTGGTTATCTCAGCCGCATGCGTGCGGTTGTGGTAATAGTTCAGTAATTCATTTTTTGCATAATAATAATAATAATAATAATAATAATAATAATAATAATAATAATAATAATAATAATAATAATAATAATAATAATAATAATAATAATAATAATAATAATAATAATAATAATAATAATAATAATAATAATAATAATAATAATAATAACAATAATAATAATAATAATAATAATAATAATAATAATAATAATAATAATAATAATAATAATAATAATAATAATAATAATAATAATAATAATAATAATAATAATAATAATATTTATTTGCATTAGAAAAATCTATACAATGAGATTACCTAAATCTGTGTACAAAGCAGATTAGCACACCCAGCAATGGGCAATATGCCGATATATATATATATATATATATATATATATATATATATATATATATATATATATATATATATATATATATATATATATATATATATATATATATATTACTAAACAACCCAGAAACTATTCCAAGAGATTTTCCAGCATATTCTCTATCGCTGAAATGTAACAGTGCTCTACGACCACGATACGCGATCTTTCCAGCCGCAGATACAATGTTTCGCGTCATTAGCTAATTTTCCTCGGTTGGTTTATTGTTTTCTCGCAGTTTAATAAATATCTTTATCAGCCTTCGTCAGTCGTCGCCTACCGCATCTGTCGCGAATACAGGCCCCGGGCTCAAGATGAATTTATGAGCTATTCGCCTTTTCATTAACCTCACATTTGATGCACAGTGTGCAACATGAATACAACACAATGTATATTTTAACTTCAAACGGAGATGTTTTAGTTTTATTACTGACATGCTGCAGAATTTGTATGTTTAGTAATATTTGCATATGTTACTGTATCCTGAAATTGTGGGTACAAAAGTTTTTACACATATTTTTATGAGGTGTTAAAACTTTATTTAATATTTTTTTATTCTTCGTAACCCTAGGAAGGTAATTTTTTTTTTAAATAAAACATTGTGTACATATTAGTACTACGAGGTAGCGCCAGAAAGTAATCGGAATCATTTAACTAGAGCCAAGTAGGTGATCCCTGGACGGAATTATTTTCTTGGGATGATAGCCACCACTAGGCAAAACATCCAGCACCCCTTTTAGATAATGTCTGCGAAAGCTGCAAGTTATTTCTTACAATGTGTTTTTTTCGTTTTGAAATGTCTTCAGGACATGTAAACATCAAATTCTGCGTTCTGCTGGAGATATCAACATCTGAAACCCTTCAGTTGCTAAATAAAGCATACGGATATGAGGCAATGGAAAAATCGACTGTGTACCAGCTACGTAAGCAAAAATTTCGTTTGGACGAAAGCAAGGACAAAGTGATTAAGAGGTATTTTTACCTTCCGTCACCTTTCGGTAAGGAAGGTATTGTTTTGGCCAAAAAAATTCAATGATACCATTTTTGCGATGATGTCTGTATGAATGTATGTGTGTGTGTGTGTGTGTGTGTGTGTGTGTGTGTGCGTGTGTGTGTCTGTGTGCCTGTTTATGTGTGACGAAAGTTTCGGATCGCATAACTTCAATACCACGATTCCAAAAATTATATTATTTTCATATTCCTCAAGTTTACATCCAGAAGAACAACTAATTATAATTTGGTTATAATTGGTCAACCAGAAGTAGCCTCATTTGAAGATTTAACACTTAAATTTGATTTATTGATATTTAACGTTATTATAACTTAAAGAATATATTATTGTCTATACGGTTTGATTGCATTTTATACTTCATATTAAAAAGATATAGAGTTAAAGAATTTTAAAGAAAATAAATTTTATAAATCAGCCAGCTATGCAAAACATGGAAACTATTAATATATTCATATAATTCAAATTGACAGATATCAGTATCAATAAAAAAAAGTGGCAGAGATGAGGATGTTGAAATAGATGTTGGGGGAGACACGGAAAGATAGGAAAGGAAATAACTCTAGTGTTACAAGTTTCTAGAAAGATACAAGAAAGATGATTGTATTGGTTTGAAAATGTCATGAGGAGAAATGACGAATATATTGGATGAAGAATGAATATGAAATATGAATAATAAATGATTGAAGAAACAAAGGAAGACCAAAGATAAGATGGAAGGACTGTATTGCGAAAGACTTGAGAGAAAAGGAACTGACGTAAAACAGAAATGAGTGGAAGAAGAAAATAAAAAATAGCGACCCCTAACGAATGGGGATAGCTAAAGAAGATGTTAGTGTCGTGCAATTTTGCATAGTTTGTTTATGAAATAATTTTACTGGAAATTTAAAATCTTTTACAAGAAAATTTATGTATGAATTTATACATAATACAGGTATTGTGCTGGCCACAACAGATTTTTTTATTACCAGATCGTAATTCAATACCTATGTAATCGTGCATTCTATGTATTTTATAATAGTTTTTCATGGACTAGTTTTATAACTTCTTCAGGCGTGCCCCAAGGATCGAATCTTGGACCATTACTACTCATTTTATTTATTGATGAACTACTTACATTTTTTTCCTGTCAATCCCTCGCATATGCGGATGATATTAAACTTTTCTACGATATTAGTTCAGTAAACGATGTTCTTACAGTCCAACATTGACATTTTAATTTTATGGTATAATAATAACAAACTTCAAATTAATATTGATAAATGTTGGGTTGTCGCATACATTCGTTGTTCAGCTAGTATCGAACACATTTATACTATTCGCAATTCCGCTCTTAATCGGAAAGTTTCTGTCAAAGATTTAGGATTTTTTTTTATCAAAAACTTCGTTTTCCCAGAACACATTAATTATATTTTTATCTTGGCAAGTAAAACTCTAATGCCCAGTTGCACAAACGTTCATCAACTCTTTGTTCGGTTAGCGGTTCATCAAAACAAACAAATGTTATAAAAGCAAGTAAACTGATTCAAATTTGTTCATTTTGATGAACCACTAACTGAACAATTCGTTGATGAACGTTTCTGCACCCGGGCATAAGACTTCTTATACGAGTATCTAAAATGTTATGATATTTCATGATATTTGATGAAGTCGCGTGGTTGTGTGCCTGAGTATCTGTGGTGCACTCTCCACGCCAGCAATTAGTGTCCGTGAGGTGACGCCTGGTAAGCGCCCGCACGGTACAAGTATTTCATCATTACCGATATCTGTGTACAACGCAGATTGGCACACCCAGCAATGAGTAATATGCCGTGATGATATATTTATTTGATTTATTTATATTTCATTAATAGAAACTTTATACTTTTCTTTTGTATTAAGTAAAATCGAATACTACGGTTTAATTTGGTACCCAACTTACGTATATCAATGTTTAACCTTGGATAGAAGCCACAGAATATTTCTAAAATTCTTGTCATTTAAATTAGACGGCGTTTATCCTTGCGGAGGAACTGAGCAGCAGACTCTACTAGAATCTAGCGCTAGGTTTTTGAAAATATTACAGCAGAATAAGGTTGATGCTCCAGACCTGTTATCCCGTATACAATTATATGTCCCTATATTGGCATCAAGACATCCACAGACGTTCTACCGGCCTCCATCGAAATCCAGTATTATTCACGTTATGCTGAGAAATTTTATGACGACATATTTTAATATGAAATTAAAAGAACTATGTTTTGCTAATCCAGCAGAGGTAATGGAAATGCGACGAGACAGTTGAAGGCATTTTCAGAAAATTGTTTCCATGGGGTATTTTGAACTGTTACATGAAAGGTGGAACAAATGGGTAAATTGCAAGAGGGGTGTACTTTAAAGGAAATTAATGTAACAGTATTATACCTTTTTACCTCCCGCTACCCTTGGTAAGAGAGGTATAGGGATCTTGCTAAAAACCGCATATCGAGATTTTGATAAATGACCATGTTATAAGGACCCTACAATCCGATTTTAACATTTTCACGATGATGCCCGTGGGTGTGTATGTGTGTGTGGATCTTCTGGACTATCATTCGGAACATTTTGAAACCATGTATTTCGACCTTATTCTAATATGAATAGAAGCCATTATATTTTGGTGTCAATCGGACAACCGGAAATGGCACTTTACTTGAAGCTCAAAATAGTTTTTCTTCAAAAAATATCTTCAAATGTTATTTTTTCGAGATTTGTTATCATAAAAATTAAAGATTATTCAATTTTCTACAGGCTTGCATTAATAGTTTTTCTAGAGATTTTATGGATAAATTTATTTAATGATATAAAAATTATATCCAGGAGCTTATGCTTTAAACACAACTCTATGGTTACACAGTTCAGTTCAAATGTATATAACTGACAGATAAATGTCCCTGTCAAAAAATTAATCATTTTAAATTAATAATAGTAACGTTTTAAAATGAAAATTGTAAATAGAACAATAGTTATATGGTGCAGAACTCAATATAATTATTTAAGTATTAAGGGCAGTAAGTGCACCTTACCGGTTGAGGATTAGTTTGGAGATCGAGACGAAGTCGAGATCTCCAATACATCCGATACCGGTAAGAAGCACTTAATGCCCACAATGCTTATTATATTTTTTGCACGATCGTCCCAATAATAACAAATTAAAGTTTAGAATTATTTAAAAATTATTTTGACATTTTAAAAAAATTAGTAAGCTATGATCGTTGTTTTGTTATCGTTGAAGCTTTAAAAATTGTACATTTATTTTTTATTTATGTAATTTTCACCGCCGCCAGATCGGTAGGTAGTCACATCACTTACCGGTCAGTCACATCACTTACTGATCAGTAATTTGTAAACAAAACTTACTGCTTTGGAAACCCTATCGGTAAAGTTAAAAAAAAACCTGATCGTGCAAAAAATAAATAAATATATCATCACAGCATATTACCCATTGCTGGGTGTGCTAATTTGTACACATGTTACACAGATTTCGGTAATGATGATGACATAGCGTTTACCAAGCGTCACCCACGATCAATTTTATCCCATTTAAAATTCGAAATATTTGGCGTTGATCGGGTTCGTATCCGGATTCCCAGATTCGTGACCAGACACTCAGGCACGTGGACACGAGACCCCATAGGTATGTATAAATAATAATAATAATTAAATGACGGGAGGTATTGTGTTGGTCAGATTTTTTCAGTAAAATTTTATTGACCAATTCCTGTAACGTTTTGATGCTATCTCGTATGACCTATGTACGTATTAAAACTACTACATTTACTATTCTGTGCTTTCAAAGCATCATTAAATAATACATTCATTGTTCATTCCCGTGTTATGTAATCCAACGTGTTATTACATGTCTTTGTGTGCGAAGCTGCGAACACCTAGTTGAAAGTGAAATTATAATGCTACACGAAACAATTGGATACTTATATTCCTGTTACAGCGATTCGGATGTTTCTACCAGTGTTGATCCATTGAAAGTAAATGAGTATACTCGGTTATCATACAATGGACTTGCAATTTTAACGTAGTTTGCTTCTTGGTTGTTTCGCACTGCGGTGAAGAATTACAACGGAATGAATTAGATGAATCATTGTTATGTGGAGAATGTGTGAACTCTTACAATGCATGAGCATGTAACACTTTAACGCGGAGGAATATACTAAAATAAATTACGTGCAATATGGTAATACCGACTTACAAATAAAGAAAAAAATATCATTGAGGAATAAATTTGTGTACGAAATATTTGTGATTAGATGACTCTCATTGATGTATTGCTATATCAAAAATCTGTTGTGGCCAGCACAATACCTCTCGCCACTTCCGTTTTTGGTTAAATAAGTATAGGGCGCGAGCAGTCATGTGACATTGTTGGCCTTGACAAGCAGATATGGGGGCCCGTGTCACAATGAAAATTAGTAATTATGTACATAGTTGCCAAATTTCAGAATTTTTCATTAAAAATTTCAAGATTTTCTAAATTCACATAGTTAATTTTTCACCAGGAATGTGGAATTTACTTGCCGGTGAAAATAAACCGCATGGAATTGGAAAGTCACGAAATTTAGAATGAAAAATTATAATATTTGACAGCTATGTACATAATTACTAGCTATCATTCTGACACGGGCCCACATATCTGCTTGTCAAGACCAACAAAGTGACAAGTGACAAGACTGCTGGCTCCCTATTGTATTTAACATTTATTGTATACCTTCACTCTACACCAAAAATTCTACTTACATCTATTCTTTATATTTAGATTTTTAAATTTTAAATTCATTCTATGAAGAAATTTTGTCCTCTTCTAATTTTTCGTAATGTTTCCAATTCATTGTCGGGATTGACAGTATTTTTGAAGGGTATATGTAATATACCTATAATTTTAAATATTTAATTAATAATACAATAAGAAATATTAAATGTCGTTCCCAGAAATAGCCGTCAGTACTAGCTCTGAATTTTTGACACTGACGTTAGTGACATTTATCTGTCAATTACAAATATTTTAATTTCCCAACTGGTTACCATGAAGTTGTTTGGGCTGTGAGATTTACTACAACAGATTATTTTATAGATTATATTTTTATATCTCCAAATATATAGAAGATATAATTATTTTTTTAAATGTATCCGATGGAGAATTTTATGTTCTTTATTACTTGGAATCTGGGGATACGGGTTCGATCCCGACCGACGCCAAAAATTACTTCGAACTTTAATGGCACTAAATTGACTCCTGTGGACCACTCTCCACGCCAGCAATGCGTGCCCGTGGGGTGACGCCTGGTAAACGCCCGCACGGTACAAATATTTCATCATTACCGATATCTGTGTAGAAAGCAGATTGGCACATCCAGCAATGGGTAATATGCCGTGATGATATATTTATTTTATTTCAGGTCTTTAGTGATAAATTTGAAAAATCTTACCTCCGATATCCACACACACACATACACATCCCCCCCCCACACACACACCCACACACATCCATAGATACATCCACACACACACACACACACACGTACACAGACATCATCGTAGAAATGTTATAGTCGGATTCTAAGACCGTTAAAACGTGCTTATTCACTAAAATCTAGATGAGGTCAAAAGATGGAGAAGTTTCATAGAGGTCCTCTGCTTTTCTTAGGAGCTTTAGGAAGTTTAATTTATAGATTAAACTTTTCATTTCATTAAAAATTTAATAGATACAAATACTTCGATTTAGTCATAAGACAAATAACGGTGACTGAACGGGTGGTCGAAGTTTGAACGTAAGCTTCCGGAACTAATAACAAATAACTCAAAGTATTTTATTAGCGAGAATTCAAAGCAACATGATCTTTAAATGAGTAAGTTGTAATGCAAATGACTACACAGTCCACCTTCAGTTTTCAATCAGCGATCAGTGTGCAAACACATGTCGTCACCACTGTAGAATTACTTTCATTTGCATAATACTTCGCTAACATCTTCTTCAGGACAAACAGCTCTCTTTGCACGTCGCGTTCCGTCAAACATCTTTCTCTTTGACTCACCTCAGCTGCCTCTGTTTGTCATCTGATCGCAAACCCGGCAATTTGTCGGGAATTGCCGATGACGCAAGGAAGATAAATATTAATTATTCACAGCTGACGTGCCGCCTGTAAGGCAGTGCAATGTCCTTTCGCTCTTTTAGCACAATGCATGAATCAAAATACCGCAGATAGAAAAGATTTATTCGCCGGGAGGTATTTGTGTTGTGATCAAATAGCGAATGTGTGATTAATATTTCTGCATTTCTTAGAAATCAAAATTGGCGAGCTATGGAGAAACATATGTTCATACTACTCATTCAAACGAGAAATAAATTATTGTAAATGTTATCATTCAGCGTTTAGAAAAGCAGACACACTAGTATTGCCCACCACACTACTTGGAGACCGGTTTTTACCTTCCGTCACCTTTAAGTAAGGAAGATATTGTCTTTGGTCAAAAAATTCAATGATGAGTTTTTAGTGATTAAGCACGTTTAAGGTTCCCTACAATCCGATTTTACCATTTTTACGATGATGTCTATATGTATGTATATATGGCTGTGGTCTGTGTGTCTGTGTGTGTGTGACAAAAGTTTCGGATCGCATAACTCCAATACCACAATTCCAACAGTTATAATTTTTTCATATTTCTCAAGTTTACATCCAAAAGAACAGCTGATTAGATTTTGGTTATAATTGGTGAACCCACAGTAGCCTCATTTGAAGTTTTAACAATTAAATTTGATTTATTGACATTTAACGTTATTATAACTTAAAGAATATATTATTCTCTATACGATTTGATTGCATTTTATACTTCATATTAAAAAGATATAGAGTTAAAGAATTTTAAAGAAATTAAATTTTATAAATCAGCTATGCTAAACATGGAAACTACTAATATATTCATATAATTCAAATTGACAGATGTCAGATGTCAGTATAAATAAAAAATAAATTAATGTGGCAGAGATGAGGATGTTGAAATAGATGTAGGGGAAGACACCGAAAGATTGGTAAGGAAATAACTCTAGTGTTACAAGTTTCTAGAAAGATACAAGCGAGATGGTTACATTGGTTTGAAAATGTCATGAGGAGAAATGGAGAATATATTGGATGTGGAATGAATATGAAATATGAATAATAGAAGGTTGAAGAAATAGAGGAAGACCAAAGATAAGATGAAAGGACTGTATTGCGGAAGACTTGATAGAAAAGGAATTGAATGAGAACGACACGTAAAACAGAAATGAGTGGAAGAAGAAAATAAAAAATAGCGACTCCTAACGAATGGGGAAAGCTAAAGAAGAAGAATATGTTAGTGTCAAGTGCAATTTGCATAATTTTACTGGAAATTTAGAATCTTTTGCAAGAAAATTTATGTATAGAATTTATTCATAATACACAGGATTGACGGAAGGTATTGTACTGGCCACAACAGTTTTTTTTTTAAATGTTTACCGATATGGTTTCCAAGGCAGTAAACATTATTTATAAATGCCTGATCGGTAGGTGATGTAAATCACTAACCGATCAGGAGGCGCAGACAGTACGTAAAAAGAATCTGATGTGGCCAGCACCTTCCGTCAGTTCTATTTATTTTGTACAAATTCCACAAAGAAAGTTTTGTGTAAAGGATTCTATATTTCCAATTCATTATCCTCCGCCAGTTCTACGTATTTTGTAGTAATTCCATACAAAAAGTTTCTAAAAAATCTCCAGTAGAATTATAATACAAACATATTATGTCAATTGCATTTGAGTCTGACATCTTTCAATTCGAATTTTCTAATATAGTAGCTGTTTTCATGGTTCTAGCATTGCTGGCTACTTTATGAAATTCAATTCCTTATAATTTTTAACTCTTCAACTGAACATGAAGTATAAAATGTAATCAATTCGTTTAATGAATAAAATATTCTTTAATATTAATAATAATATTAAATGTCAAAAAATAATATTTAGCAGCGTTTTTCCAATAAAAACTGTTAAAATCTTCAAATGAGGGTACTTCCGGTTGACTAATTATAATAAAAGTCTAATTTTTGGAATTCTAGTATTGGAGTTATCACGGCTAAAATTATAGTCACACACATACACATACAGACATCATCGCAAAAAAGTAAAATCGTAAAGTAGGAATATTAAAACGTGCTTAGGTATTCATTGAAAACTCACCATCCAATTTTTTTACCAAAGACAATACTGTCAAAATAATTTTTAAATTTTGTTTTGCGATCGTGCAAAAAATAAGCATTACGGTCAGTAAATGCTCTTCTACCGGTATAGTTTTATTGGAGATCTCGACTTCGTTTCGATCTCCAAAATTATCCTCTATCGGTAGAAAGCACTTACTGACCTTAATACTTAATTAAGTATTTTTTCATACTATAATGGTGTTACTAGGAGTTAAGCGGCGTTCACAAGCAAGTAATTTTAATTTCCAATTTTAAATTCTACTTTGCGGCAAAGCTTGGAACTTGTACTTGAATATACGCATTCACAACATAATTTCAATTTCCAATTCCAGCCAAACTTTTCATATGCAATTTGAAGTAACGCATGTGCATAATGTTACTAAACGTCAAATGTCACGCTCAGTTGTCATTATTTGGGGGATATTGTGATACATTGTAATTCATGAAAGTTCTTCAGCTTCAGTTATTTCTGTCAAAAGTCTCGATGTAAACAAATGTGCGCAGAAATGTGACAAGAAATTCAACGCAAGCGGAATCTGATAGTTTGCGCATGAGTCAAATTGAAATTACATGCAGTTGTGAATGCGTCAAATTCAAAGTAACAATTAAATAGTAGAAATTTAAATTATTTGGTTCTGAGCATTTTGTGAATAGGAACTCTAGTTACTTTCCTTTTCAATCGCGCTTATCGCACTTGCTCATTACAAAGAATAAATAATTTATAAAGCTGAATCAACATAATTACATACTTAAAGACTAAGTAATGAATAGTCAAGTATCAGATAATTAGCTATATGCCAATAACATCCATAAATATTCATAAATTAGATCGATCGTAAATAATTTATTTCACACTACTGTTAATCAGTTGATTACAGACCAATAAATGAAATCAATTAAATAAATTATTCATTCCAACAAATGTAAACAACAGCGTTATACTATTGATACAATATATAACATATATAACTAAAGGTTCGAGAAAATGTAGATTTCTTTCATCAACTAGACAGAATTTTTTATTGAAACGTTGACATAAGAGGTTGTTTCTATAAATTAAGGAGATTTATCTTCAATGAAACGCAGTTTTTTACTACCTTGTCTCATTTTTCTCTGAACGATATTAAATCTACTTCCCGGATCGTCAGAAATGTTCACGTCTGTAACTATTGTTCGTTTTGGTATTCCCAGCCATTATTGTAAACTTTTCTGCTAAGAAATGCCCAAAAGTTTTCAATCAATCTCGCCGGAGAAACATTTGGGGAATAAACCCTTTCTCTGTGTCTTCTATAAAATATTGGCTGTTTAATGCTTTGCAGCATCTGGAAATACGTTCAAGTCGGGTCGCAGTTTATTTGGAACCATTATTTCGAAATTTTAAATCATTTCCGACCAAAGTTCTGCTAACAATAATATTTAAAATTGTAAATCGTCGAGTTAATTTTTGCGATGACGTTCTAATTTTATCTTGAGCACTATGAACGAATCTGCTAATTTGATTCTGGGCCCACTTTTTGGTAAATTAATACGTACTATATCTTCTTCGTATTCCCGTATAGTTCGGTAAACAGTCGTCCGTCCAATATTTGGATCCCCAAAAACGTTAATAATTTCAAGTTTCCAGTTTATATAACATCTTTCAAAAATTTTCTGACAATTTTAACATGGTGTATTATAAAACAACTATTATGAATTTATTATGACCAGTGACTACTAGATTAGACCTTATTTAATAATAAAATTTGGTGCGTCAAATTTTTCTCAAAACTTGATACATACCGTATACAGGTGAGGCTGGGAGGACGCCCCACCCCCTTTAACTTTATTATTATAAGTAATAGAAAAAATTAATCATATGAATGTTTTATTATTTTAAATATGCTAATGTAGATATTTTTTATAAAGTCAGGTTTATAAGATACGACTATCAACTTTTATTTTTTAAATAGCAACATATAATAATTTTACTAAAATATAAACCACCATTTTTTCTCTCTTCAACGATGTATTAGTTTTTATTAATGTATTTGAAAAAATTAGAGCAAAATAAGATAATTGAGATATATGGGAAATAATTTTTATTCAAATATTATTAGGTGGCTATGGGAAAATAAACAAAATGTAACAATGATAATATAAACAAAGTATACATTTGTTTGTTAATTATTTAACTTACTTATTATTTACTTAT
The DNA here is from genome assembly GCA_951394225.1 of Harpalus rufipes. NCBI lineage: Eukaryota > Metazoa > Arthropoda > Insecta > Coleoptera > Carabidae > Harpalus > Harpalus rufipes. Next base: position 41,226,968 of record OX596283.1, read on the forward strand.
TTATCTAATTATGAATTATGAATTTTCACATAGCCACCTAGAATATATGAAAATAAAAAAAATAAATATTTCATCACGGCATATTACCCATTGCTGGGTGTCCCAATCTGCTTCGTACACAGATATCGGTAATGATGGAATATTTGTACCGTGTGGGCGCTTACCAGGCGTCACCTCACGGGCACTCATTGCTGACGTGGAGAGTGCGCCACAGGGGTCAATTTTTGTGCCATTAAAATGCGATGTAATTTTTGGCGTCGGTCGGGAATATATGAATAATTATTATTAATGTGTCAAGGTAATGAAGTTCCATATTTTATCATGAATGGGGAATTTAGGTGCTGAGGCCGTAGGACCAAAAAATAGACCATATATGTGATAAAAAAGAACTTCAGTGACGAGATGCGTATTAAATTTTATTTGAAATCAAAAATTTGTGAAATTGAAAGGAATATTTATTTTTATAGGTTATGTTGACATATCAGTCAAACAAACGAACTCAAAATTGTATGTATTATCTCAAACTTAATGAATTACTTTAGTGACAATTTCAAATAAAAATTGTTTCTCATATATTTCAATTATCTTATTTTTCTCGAAATTTTACAAAAGCATTAATAATAAATCGTTGAAAAGACAAAAAAATGGCGGTTTATATTTTAGTAAAATAATTATAGGTCGCTATTTAAAAAATAAAAGTTGACATTGTATCTTGCAAACCTGACTTTATAAAAAATATCTATATCTGCCATAAAATAGTATATTTAAAATAATAAAGCTTTTATATAAGCCACTTTTTTCTATTACTTATAATAAAAAAGTTAACGGGGGAGGAGGCGTCTTCCCAGACTCACCCACGTACTTTGGGTAAATCAAATAATAAGTACTGAAAAAAATAAATGAATCAATGTTTTACAGTCGAATAGTAATTCTAGTTTATAATAATTATAAAACAGTTTGCTTGTTGTCTAAACCGAAACAAATTAAGATTATTGTTACTGTTTAACATAGTTTTCCTTCAATTTGAAAATCATTTCTATTTTGCTTCGATACTAAACTTAAATTGTTCTTCGTAAACAAATGGTAATATATTTTTTGCATTCTCATTATAACTAAAGGTTGTCTCCAACAGGTGTTTGTTTATTCAATCATAATTTTTGTGCATCCTCATCATTAAAATGTTACTTTAGTGGCTTGAATAGATAGTGCAATTTTAATATTAGATATTGGAATAAATAAATTGCACAATCTGCAATAAAAATTCAATATTCTACTGGCGTGTAATGATTATAACCCATTATGGTACAAATTTATTCTAAGTTCTAGCCATCATTACATGCTTGTCAAATAATAAACTATTACTTTTGTATAAGAATATATTTAAAAATGCAAGATAATGAAACAACGGTTATGAAAGGACTATGCATACAAAATATTTAACAGACGCATTCTCATGTATACTTCTTCACAAGTGCAATTTCAAACATACAGAAAAGTATGTATACAGTTAAATATTTCTATAAATATATGTAAATTCACTGTTATAATAACATCATAAATATAAATTAATATTTTGATGATATGTGAAAGACTGATTTTATGGAAATCATTTCGAATTCCTGAATACCTCCAGACTTTGTGTGTAAAGACAAGTACGATAATATCAATATATTTATATTATTAATACCACAATGTATGATATACGATGGGGCACTAGCGTTTTAATATTATTTCAAAACGGTTCATAATTAATTGCAAATTCAGGTTGCCTACATTCAGTAGATGGGCTAAATTACTAAACTTTACTACTTTTGTTGGTTACTGTAACTACTAAATATACCTGCTTATATGATAATCAAATATGCGAACTATACCATTGTTAAATAACGTTTGACGTTTGAAATTTGGCGACTTACACTAACGAGTCATCTATGTCAACTAGATGTACCTACTAGGTAAAATTAGAAAATTTGACGATTGATTAATCGTTTTTTTGTCGCTGAAAATTAATGAACATGGACAAAATATTTTCTTTTCAACGGTACTATATAACATCCACATAAATATTATAGCTTTGACATTGTGACAAGGCGAGGGTAAGAGCAATAACAAATAAATAACAACATTTTATTAACTTTTCTAAATTATAGTTTCAGGAACAATATTTCAACTCTGTATATCTTTATAAGTCAAAATTCTGTTCAAAAATAATTATAATTTTTCTACTAACTGTCTGTTTAGTGTAGATGCCAGCAGTCTAGACATTTGTATTGTTGATAATTACGTCTAGAAGTTATTGCAAGGCTACGTGCAGGGTTGATATTTTGTTATGGATGCCATATGATAACCCTACTCTCACCCTGCATCCCCTTAGATATCCTACCACGAAGATGATATCGTTTTTAATTTTTAGTTAGTCGGTATTAGATACTCAAGTTGAAGACCTGTAGTTTCGAGTTTTTAGTTTTGAGCGCGTGCTTAACGCTCGAAGCGCAGAGATGTAATTAATTTGTTTAGTTTAAGTAATAAGGTTAGTGTAATTATAAATATTAAATAATAACGTGTAAATAAAAATTTAAAAATGTCTGTGTCCATAATATAAGTGTTCATTCGTAAGTGTAAGGCCCGAATTCAGAGACGTTACTCAATGACTACTCAACCTAGATTCAATTGTCACTTAGTTGTACCTCACTTGAGTGTGAGTTAAGCTAACATTCATTTCTTACTCAATTTCGTATTCAATAAAGAAAACGTATAAGTCAGTCTGTATCAATTCTGTTTTGGCATTTTTACCTCTCGCTAAGAGAGGTATTGGATTCATGCTAAAAATCGCATATCCAGATTTTATTGAATAAGCACGTTTTAAGGTCCCTACAATCCGATTTTAACATTTTTACGATGATGTCTGTGTGTGTGTGTGTGTGTGTGTGTGTGTGTGTGTGTGTGTGTGTGTGTGTGTGGATGTGTGTGTGTGGGATGTTGGAAGGACGGTTACTCAAAAACTATAAGACTTAAAATTTGTTTAACAACGTATTTCCCAATCGGACATTCATGGGAAGATCTGAAAAGGTATTGGTAACAATTGGACAACCGGAAGTAGAAGATTCTTGAAAAAAAATCTTCTAAATATTATTTTTTGAAAATTTTTCTTGATAATATTAAAGAAAAATAAATTCTCTTTCTGATACATTTAAATATTTTTATACATATTTTATAGATTTAGAGATAAAAGGAATATAATATATAAAATAATGTTGTAATTAATTTTACAACCGAAAGGATGCCATGAAAAATAGTTGCAAATTTAAATTATTTGTAAATGACAGATAAATGTCAGTGTCAGAAATAATGAGTAATGAAAGAAAAATGTATTTGGAGAATCCCTTAATTCTTGATCTGTGACTATTATGGAGATGACAAGTCTAGGTTGAATTAAATTTGTTTCAAACATTATGGGACAATGTACACCAGTACTGTAGACTAGAGTAACTTTGAATTGCGAAAAAGCTATCAAATTCTTCTCAAGTAAGTTGTAAATATTGACAAAATTACACATAGATATAAGAATAATCGGAGTGCAATCTATCCGTCACTTTATTAAAAGGAATTAGTGTTATTTAGATATAACAAGTATGAAAAAATAAAATGTAAAAGAAGATATATAAGAATAGATGCACAATCCAGATATATACATTTTAGACCGCCCAAAATTAATGTTTTTACTAGAAGAATATGAAGAGAAAGTAAACAAAGTTGTTCGAATTGAAAATTGCTGTTACCAGCCTAATATTTATATATGGTAAACTCTACTTTGTAATTTATTGTAACATAATTTATGGTAAATATCTTTATGTTGAGACATGCTATTATTGAATAATAAAGAAGTTTATACGTCATAGATTTATATGAATATATTATTTGTATTTATAAAAATAATCTTTGCTTTATGCATACAGCCAGGTAAAATATACGGCGAGAGGTTATGTGCTGGCCACATCAGATTTTTTATAGTGAAATATTATTATCTCGTAAAATTTAACTGAAACGGAAGTAATTAATGAAACATAAAAATAATGGAATAATATAGAAGATTTGTTCATATTGTACATGCTGAACAAATTCCAAAATATTGTAAATATATTTTAATACAAAATACATTCTGATTCAGAATACAAAAAAATGACAACAATTAGGTACTGAAAATATATTTCGGTAGACTGACACTTAATTTCAACTCACTTGTCACTGAAATTCAACTGGCCTAAGGTCTCTGAATTCCAAATAATGACATTTTGACCAATTGAGTGTAAAGTGAGTGTGAGTTGAGAGTAAGGTGAATATTTGTTGTGTCTCTGAATTTGGCCCTTAGTGTATTTGTTCCTCCTCAATAAATCAGTGGTCATCCAATCATTGACCATCAGTTAGTTAAAGCAGTAAGATCATCAGTATCGTCCGTCCCTTCTCTCCCCCCCCCCTCCACATGTTACAACGTAACTTAAAATCCAAATTGAGCATCGCATACGTATCCGAGTATCTAGAAACCTATGCATTTATTTCGAATAAATTATACACCACTAAAATAGCTCCCTAATGAGGCAAGTTTTATCTAATTTAACTAAGTTTGTGATGATATATTTTGTTAAGTCCGGCTATTGAAATAAGTTATTCATATGGTAATGGTGAGCGAAAGCGAATAAACTTCAACAGATTCACATTTATGTATTTATTTATATGAAAATTAACTCCACAATTTATAAAAGATTTTGACAGATATAAATAATAATTTTCTTTATAATTGCGAATATTTATATTTACACGAAATTCGTGAAGAAACTAATTCGCTATAACTTGTGTGGTTTTGCGGTAACAAATTTATTAGTGTCTTAACTTGTACTCGATATACTATATCGTATTGTTTACAAAATAATTGCTTTCGGCTACTTCTGTCGTATTTATGTTACAATTTAAATTACCCATGTTCTGTTTTTCTTCGTAAATCTCGTTGCATATTACATTATCAAACAGTTAGGACATTAGACCGTCGTCCACGTGCTAGCTACTTATAAGGCAACAATGTGGGTGCAGGTCAAGCAGGGTAATGCTGTACAGCAGGAAAAAGATAACAAACAAAATGTTGTACTGTTATGCAATAAATAACCCCTGTTTGCACTGCACCGGGAGAGACTCCTGGCGATCATGTTTCCAACACCAGCATTATTAGGTTGCTTTGTTTACTCACCACGTCACAGAGCGATATGAGTGTAAATTACATGGATATGAGTTATGGAAGATGGAGTAGGAAGGACTATAAATGGTCGTAAGGAAAATGGTTGGCAATAGTAAAATATATTTATGCAGTTTTATGCAGTGTATTTATGGTTATATAACAGTAAGTACGAAATACGAAATACTTGACTGCGCCCCTCCTCTTAAAGTATTCTGAATCTACCTTCCCTCCTGCAAAGATTTTAAATAAATAATAATAAAATATATGAATACAGGGTGATTTATCGGTCTGTTCTTTTTTAATAACTCGATTATTTTAAATATTATGGGAAAAAAATTCAAACGAAATTCATTTTAAATTAAAAAATTTACGCATTCAGAACATTATGATTTTCCAAATCCATTTGTCCATTTTCTGTTTTGCCTTCCCCTTAGGTAAGGAAGGTATTGCCTTTAGTCAAAAAATTCAATGATGAATTTTTAGTGAATAAGCATGTTTTAGGGTCCCTATAATACGATTTTACTATTTTTACGATGATGTCTGTATGTATGTATGTGTGTGTTTGTGTGTGGTGTGTGTGTGTGTGTGTGTGTGTGTGTGTGTGTGTGTGTGTGTGAGTGTGTGTCTGTGTGTAATGAGGAAAGTTTCGGATCGCATAACTTCAATACCGCAATTCCAAAATCTATAATGTTTTCGTATTCCTCAAGTTTACATCCTGAAGAACAAGTGATTAGATTTTGGTTATAATTGGTGAACCGGACATTTAACGTTATTATAACTTAAAGAATATATTATTCTCTATACGATTTGATTGCATTTTATACTTCATATTCAATAGATATATAGAGTTAAAGATTTATAAAGAAATTAAATTTTATAAATCAGCCAGCTATGCGTACCATGAAAATTGTTAATATATTCAGATAATTCAAATTGACAGATGTCAGTATCAATAAAAATAAATGACTGTGGCAGAGATGAGGATGTGGAAGTAGATGTTGGGGAAGACACGGAAAGTTACGGTAAGGAAATAGAAGTTTCTAGAAAGATACAAGAGAGATGATTACACTGGTTTGAAAATGTCATGAGGAGAAATGAAGAATATATTGGAAGATGCATTAATAGCTTAGTAATAGAAGGTTGAAGAAACAGGAGGAAGACCAAAGTTAAGATGGAAAGACTGTATTGCGGAAGACTTGAGAGAAAAGGAACTGAATGAGAACGACACGCAAAACAGAAATGAGTGGAAGAAGAAAATAAAAAATAGCGACCCCTAACAAATGGGAGAAGCTATAAAGAAGAAGAAGATGTCAGTGTCAAGTGCAATTTGCATAGTTTGTTTATGAAATAATTTTACTTTTGTAGGAAAATTTATGTATGGTATTTATATATAATGCACAGGATTGACGGAAGCTATTGTGCTGGCCACAACAGATTTTTTTATGTTATTATGTCCATTTTTTTTCTTGTAATGTCCATTTCTTGTGAAGTTTATAACCTTTTCTATTTCCTGTCTAGTTCTGTCTATTACAAAATTCGCCCATTTCTTGTTTTGTTCTGTCCACTTTTTTCTGTTTCGAAAAAACTATAATATCTGATGCTCAGACGTTAATATAACTTTTATCATAATTAAAATTGGATAGTACGAGTACAATATTTTTTTTATTTATTTAAAATGTTTAATGCGAGTAATATATAAAAATATTCCGCAGAAAACATTTCGTTTTCAATCTGTAGCCGTAACAACAAGATCCTTTAAAATCCGAGAATGAAAAATGTGTTTACCAAATTTATGTACTACAGCCTTCATTCGTAACAAAAAATAAATTCACTGAGAAAAACTAGAGACTTAATAGGCACATAATATATATTACACAAAACACATCAACAAAAATTTAACTGTTATGCTTAAGTTGATTTATTCTACTGCGCCGTGAATAGGGATTTAAGCACAATGCAACGTGTCAAGATGAAATATGACGAGAGGCGGAAAAAAGACGGCAATGTTCACGTGTAATTTATAAAAAGCGATTACATGAGTTCTCTTTTCTGCTGCGATTATTTCTTCAGAATGAATGAATCTCACAGAAGCAGAGGATAGTTGTGTGTCAGACCGGAATTATCTTACAAAAAGTAGATGTGTACGAGGAAGAGTACTCCAGAAAATGTACCATTTTAAGAACATAATATACTGCACTTTAACATCATCTCAACATAGATGTTCGCAAAAACCCTGAAGTCTAGATCTATTATTGAATACTGTAACAGAAATTTAAAGTTTGCCACTTAGTACAGAATTTAGCTCGGTATTTGATTTTCTCCAAACTATGGGCCTACCATCTGATCCAAATAAATTAAATTTACTGTTTTCTGAAAAAAATAACTGGTATGGCATGACAAAACGCACTGTGTTATTGTTTGGGGTTGTATGTTCTGTTGGTGGGTTGAGGAATTTATGTTTAGTAATGAAACTATGAATAAATATAACTGATTTATCAATTTTAAATGAAAATTTGCAATCTTCTGCGGGTAAACTTGATCTGGAAAGGTTTATATATTCCAGCATGATAATGATCCCGGTGGGTTCGTACCTACAACGGCGTATGTGAACCTACTCTGCAAATGGGATATATTCCTGTTGAGGGGTTTAAAAAAATACAAGCACTTATTATTAAGGAATGGCCCTTCTACAACATACCGAAACACTGGTTAAATATAATGCCTGGAAACGTATATCAATATATGAATTGCGAAACAAACCAAAAGAGTGGCATTTTTTTTTGGAATAAATAATTTTTCATTTATAATTAATATATTTTATAATTAAATCTATTTTTAATATATCCCCATCAAAATTAGGAATACCTAAATGGCAAGTGCTTTGATTTACAAGCAAGCACGATATTTGCGCGCACAAAGCAAAACAAATTCATGTCAGATTCAAGTGAGTTAGAATGAAGTAGGCAAGTTAAATTCCATTTCCAACAATGCGCCGAAATTATTTACTTCGTGGTTAGTAGAGACATCTTTCGGCAGTGTGGGAATTACATTATTTCTGCCAATAAAACTCATATAATTGCGAATCTGAGTATAAAAGATCAATGGCAATAGTAACGTTGTAAAAGAAAATAGTAAATAGAACAATAGTTATATGTAATATAGTTTGCAACATTAGCAAATAAGTAGGTATGTATTTATTAATAAAAAAATCTGTTGTGGCCAGGACAATACCTTCCGTCAATCCTGTGTATAATGTATAAATTCCATACATAATTTTTCTTGCAAAAGATTCTAAATTTCCAGTAAAATTATTTCATAAAAAAACTATTCAAATTGCACTTGACACTGACAACTTCTTCTTCTTTAACTTTTCCCATTCGTTAGGGGTCGCTATTTTTGCGTGTCGTTATCATTCAGTTCCTTTTCTCTCAAGTATTCCGCAATACAGTCCTTCCATCTTATCTTTGGTCTTCCTCTGTTTCTTCAACATCCTATTACTAAACTATTCGTTCTTGTTCCAATATAATTCTTCATTTCTCCTCATGACATGTTCAAACCAATGTAATCATATTTCTTGTACAGGGTCCGCCATCTAACGTTTTTTTTTTCAACTAGTGCTTATTTCGTGAATGGTAACACTTAGCTCATGTTTGATTTGACAGATAATTAGTTTTATCCTTCCGCTGAACGAATATGGTTGTGTATACGCTTGAACAACGCTGGGAAATATTGCGACATTACTTTGAAAATCATGGTAATGTTGCAGAATGTGTGCGAAAATTGCGTACGGATTTTGGAAGAAGAGATGCACCGTCAGCTCCATATGTTCGTTATCTTGTGAAAAAAGTGAAAGAAACTATCATCCTCATCGATAAACCAAAGCGTGAAAAGCCAAAAACAGTGCGTACACCCGAGAATATTGCTGCTGTGGCAGAAAGTGTGCGTGAAGCGCCATCAACATCAATTCACCGTCGTTCTCAACAATTGAACATTTCGGAGACATCATTGAGACGAGTTTTGCATAAAGACCTTGGTATGACGGCATACAAAGTCCAATTGGTTCAGGAGTTGAAGCCAACTGACCATCCAATGCGTTTTCGCTTCGCTGAGTGGGCCTGTGATCGACTTACAGAAGATGCCGATTTTGCCAAAAAAATCATCTTTTCAGATGAAGCTCATTTTCATCTTGGCGGGTATGTAAACAAGCAAAATTGTCGCATTTGGGGCACAGAAAACCCGCACGAATACATTGAAAAGCCGACGCATCCAAAACGAGTCACTGTTTGGTGTGGATTTTGGTCCAGAGGCATAATTGGGCCATTTTTCTTCGAAAATGAGCAAGGAGTGGCCGTTACAGTCAATGGCGATCGTTATCGGGCCATGTTGAACGAATTTTTGTTCACAAAAATTGAAGAGGAGGATATTGGCAACATTTGGTTTCAACAGGACGGCGCTACGTGCCACACAGCCGAAGCTACACTCGATGTTTTGCGCCCTGTTTTTGAAGATCGCATTATCAGCCGCAGAGCTGATGTCGTTTGGCCACCTCGGAGCTGCGATTTGACACCGTTGGACTATTTTTTGTGGGGTGCCATCAAAGATAAGTGTTACGCCGACAAGCCAGAGACAATTGACGCTTTAAAGGACAATATTCGTGAAGCCATTGGTGAAATACAGCTGCACACAATCGATAATGTGCTTAAAAATTGGACCGAACGTGTACGCTACTGCATGGCCAGCCGAGGCAGCCATTTGAATGAAATTATTTTCCATTATTAACCGGAAGGATTGTACTTTCAAATAAAAAAAGAAATTTGAGAAAATATTCAGTAGTTTTTTTTTATAGCATTTAAAAAAAAAAAAAAGTTATTTGGCGGACCCTTTATTTTTCTAGAAACTTGTAATACTAGAGTTATTTTCTTACCGTATCTTTCCCTGTTTCCCCAACATCTACTTCAACATCCTCATCTCTGCCACATTAATTTACTTTTATTGATACTGACATCTGTCAATTTGAATTATATGAATTATGAATATATTAATAGTTTCCATGTTTAGCATAGCTGGCTGAATTATAAAATTTAATTTCTTTAAAATTCTTTAAATCTGTATCTATTGAATATGAAGTATAAAATGTAATCAAATCGTATAGAGAATAATATTTTCTTTAAGTTATAATAAAGTTAAATGTCAATAAATCAAATTTAACTGTTAAATCTTCAAATGAGGGTACATCCGGTTCACCAATTATAACCAAAATCTCTTGTTCTTGTGGATGTAAACTTGAGGAATACGAAAAAATTATAATTTTTGGAATCGTGGTATTGAAGTTATGGGATCCGGAACTTTTGTCACACACACACAGTCACACAGACACTCAGGTACACATACATACAGACATCATCGTAAAAATGGTAAAATCGTATTATAAAACATGCTTATACACTAAAAAAACTCATCATTGAATTTTTTGACCAAAGACAATACCTTCCTTACCTAAAGGTGACGGAAGGTAAAAATATATGGCGGGAGGTATTGTGCCACTTTATGTAGTATTCATGTAATAAATACTAAATAAATATATCTTAGATACAATTTAATGCAAAGGAAATTTAGTATCCGGAACTATTGACTTGAAGTCCAAGTCCAGTCACATACAGCACCCACTAGCACGATTCTTTTAACTGTTTGTCCATGTACCCACATTCCAAGCCTTCAGCAACACTTACCACTTGACAATGGTCCAGCATGACTTTAGATCTGGCGTAGACAGCACTACTGAGTTCTGGCATACTCGGATCATTGTAGCATTGTGGAGAATGCCTATGTCTACACCCACGCTGTACTGTAATGCCACGGAGCGATGTGGTGTTACAAATTAATTAAGTGACGCGGAGAAGTGATTCTAGAATATGCGAGTGTGGGAGACGATTTGCATTACACCTAATGCACTTGTATCATCAAGGGTTAAGGTGATGGCATGGAATTTGCATATAATGCGGGAACAAAATTCTCATAGTTTCACATTGTTAAAAAATCTGTTGTGGCCAGCACAATACCTTCCGTCAATTCTGTGTATAATGTATAAATTCCATACATAATTTTTCTTGCAAAAGATTCTAAATTTCTAGTAAAATTATTACATAAACAAACTATTCAAATTACACTTGACACTGACACCTTCTTCCTCTTTAGCTTTTTCCATTCGTTAGGGGTCGCTATTTTTGCGGGTCGTTCTCATTCAGTTCCTTTTCTCACAAGTCTTCCGCAATACAGTCCTTCCATCTTATCTTTGGTCTTCCTCTGTTTCTTCAACCTACTATTACTAAACTATTCATTCTTGTTCAAATATAATTCTGCATTTCTCCTCATGACATGTACAAACCAATGTAATCGTCTTTTTTGTATCTTTCTAGAAACTTGTAACACTAGAGTTATTTTCTTACATCTTTCCGTGTCTTCCCCAACATCTACTTCAACATCCTCATCTCTGCCACATTAATTTACTTTTTATTGATATTGACATCTGTCAATTTGAATTATATGAATATATTAGCAGTTTCCATGTTTAGCATAGCTGGCTGAATATAAAATTTAATTTCTTTAAATTCTTTAACTCTGTATCTATTGAATATGAAGTATAAAATGTAATCAAATCGTATAGAGAATAATATATTCTTTAAGTTAAATAATGTTAAATGTCAATAAATCAAATTTAACTGTTAAATCTTCAAATGAGGCTATTTCCGGTTCACCAATTATAACCAAAATCTAATCAGTTGTTCTTCTGGATGTAAACTTGAGGAATACAAAAAAAATATAATTTTTGGAATCGTGGTAATGAAGTTATGCGATCCAGAACTTTTGTCACACACACATAGACACACACACATACATACATACAGACATCATTGTAAAAGTGGTAAAATCGTATTATAGGGACCCTAAAACATGATTATTCACTAAAGACTCATCATTGAATTTTTTGACCAAAGACAATATCTTCCTTACCTAAAGGTGACGGAAGGTAAAAATAAACTTCTCTTCTTAATAAATAGATTTAATTAATTATTACGAACAAATAAGTCGGAGTCTTATTCTGAATTTCATTTAATTAACGAGGGTCATTACATAAATATTGAACACAATTGTTAGTTTATTCATTTGTTTATTTTTATTATACTATTTCTTTATAATGCTTCAATATAGTCTCCCTGATTCTGAATGACCGAATCTCAACGTCTGGCAAGCTTTACTATTCCATCCAAGACACCATCTCTGATCATCTGTCGAATGGTTTGGGTACCGGCAGCATGAAGCTCTTCCAGAAAACAATGTCTACGTATAGGCTGTTTCAACTTTGGGAATAGGTCGAAGTCTGGTGGACTCATGTCCGGACTGCAGGGAACATGAAGTAATACTTCCCAACCGTAAGACCTGTCCCACATAGAATTCTGCCTGACATGATGATTCCTTTTGTAATCATAAGCGAAGATCATCATTTGTTTGACTTTTAGACTTTGGAGAGTTAGTACTTCTCCATTCGTTGCACTGTGATCAACATCTTTAACCCACGTTTCGTCAATAGCGACTATTCGATAAAAGAATGTTAGGTTTCTGCCACGTAAAATTTCTATCTTAATGTACGACTTCTGATCTTCAACATTCATAATACGTTTGTGACAAACATTACTTTATAGTTGAAAGCAAAACACACGCTTCTTCCCCAAGTCTTCTACTATAACTAACGTAAATGTCACTGTTTTTGCATCATCCAATTCGCACTGGAGTAGGACAAAATATCTTCTTAGGGCGTGAGCAGTCTTGTGACTTTATTGGCTTTGACAAACAGAAAGACAGCTACATAGATGTATGTCATAATTTTCCATTGCAAATTTCATAATTTTCCAATTCCATATGGATTACAATAATAGGAGGAGTCTAAGGTTAAAAATATATATAAAACTAAAACAATTACCCCTTAACCTTAAATAATAATATAAGCTAAAAGCTAAATACGTATTTCGAGAACTAAGTTCTCTGATGATGAGAACTTAGTTCTCGAAATACGTATTTAGCTTTTAGCTTATATTATTATTTAAGGTTAAGGGGTAATTGTTTTAGTTTTATATCCATATGGATTGTTTTCATCGACAAGTAAATTCCACACGCCTGCTGATAAATTAACCATTTGAACTCAGAAAATCTTGAAATTTTGATTGAAAAATTAAGACATTTGATATCTGTATACATAATTACTAGCTGTCAATCTGACCCCCCCCCCATATGTGCTTGTCAAAGCGAACAAAGTCACATGACTGCTCACATTCTATAGAATTAATTTAAAATTTAAAAATCCAAATATAAAAAATTGGTATAAGTACAAGAAATGTTAGATACAATATTTATGTAACCAAAAATTAAAATGGCGAGAGGTATTGTGCTGGACACAACAGATTTTTATTATTGTTAATAACACAAAAAAATGTGATTCAATATTAATTTCTCTTACTAGTGCAAACTGTCAGTTTTGAGCTTGTAAAAATGTTAAAATATTTATTTTAGTTGAATGTTTGTGTGGTTTGTAGTTAATAAATAAAAAGTGTAATCGTGCGTTGCAATTTTTCGGTTACATTTGACATTTCTATTGGAAAATTTCATCGCCTTCAATTTCAGTACCAGAGGCAGGTACGTAAAATTAAATTATTATTTACGATTGCAAATAAAATATTTGTTTTACTGCCGTATAAAATTTACAACCGTGTTTTAGTGATGAAAGTAGCACAGTTCAAGTACCCAACTCAAGTTTTCATATCAAGTTATTTATACTCACATAAATAAAACCATTTGATTGTCTATTAAAAAATAATTATTATTCGAAATTGCCGAATTTACGTTATATCGATTTCCATAACGAGTTTAAAGACTCAGATCATGGATTATTTTGGCAGAAAGCTGATTTTACCAGGAATTCCGTAAAATAAAATGATTACCGTTGATATTTTAAGTCTTAAGTCGACTATTGCTTTGATATGTTAAAATAGCTGTCGTTTTAATAACACTAATCTGATTTTATTGCCAATTATAACAAGATGTGCAAATTCAAAATCGATTAGTATTTTTATGGGAATCATTTCGACTTCTCTTAAAATGATACGATGAAAACAAAAGTAATTTTATGGGACATAGTTTGAATGTTTATTAAAGATAAATAAAATTCGTCGGCGCCTTCAACAAAACCGGAATGTATGTAAAGAAATGGACTAAGAATATTTTCTCAAGTAAATTTTAACAAACTGTTGCTTTGTTATCAGGACAACCTGATTTTGATGATGGTATGATGACCAGTGTACTTAAAATAATGTAGCGTGTGCGCACCCTATGCCACTGAGTCTAGCGAGCATGCGACCGACGCTGCTGGTCGAACGTATCTTCGGAAGGCGTTAACATAATTGCCGCGCGCTTGATCCTTTATTCTATTTTTCTAGAAACTTACTAGAAATATGCTGGAATGTACTGGAATAATGGGGAGATATAAAAGCGACGCAGCTCTGTGCGAGCAGGCAGTTGAGTTGAGTCCAGCATAGAGTTCAGTTTAAATAGATTAAATAAATAAATAATCTTAGGGCCGGTTTTATAAAGAAATTGAATCTTCACTTAAAATTTACTTGCATAGCATATTTAATGAAATGAATATAAGAACAGCGAAACTGATTAGATTTTATTCATTACATTAAATTTACCTGTGAACTAAATTTTAAGTGAAGCTTAAATTCCTTTATAAAACCGGCCCTTAGTGTTTAACTATTTAATAATATTCTTAGTTTTAAATTAGCATTTATATTCGTTTAATCTTAGCAATAGTTATTTTTATTATCTTTTTATTATGTATTGTTTAATAAACTTTTACTTTAATTAATAATATTTCTCTAATTTTTACACTTCACTCAAAAAAATAAACGTTACAAGATAGTAATGATTGAATCGCCTAGTTTTAAAACCCGACAATTCCACTTGTCAAATTTTGGGATCGTAAAAAAATGTTTTCATATGTTCCAAAAGAATAACTACTTTGTTTAATAAGAAGAACTAATTAATATTGCCAAATAATGGATATGTCGAGTTTTGATTAGGAAACGGCCAATGGCAATATACTATTTCCTTCTTTATTATCTATTCTCCTTAAACTTACATTTCAAGATCGATTTGACAACTTGACTTTTGAATTGAATAATGATCAGATATACGTTTCTTCGTTCACAGCGTACTCCCAGTTAGGTTTTTAAAATTAACATTGTTTTTCTTAGATAACAGATTTCAAGTAGAGACCCGGTATATGTACTATTTATGTTAGCAACAAATATACCGTTGGATTATCTGAGTCCGGATAAACGGGTTTCCACTGTACGAGTATGTCCTATTTCCTATAAATATGCGGAAGTTAAAAAATAAACAAACAGGAAAAGAATACTAATACAATACAGTCCAGATCTTTGAGAGAACATAGTAAAAGTCTGTGAAATAACAATATACAAGGTTTAAATTCCCGATATTGTTATTTATATAAAACATCTCTGGTTGGAAAACGACACAAGTCGATGAAGAGATTCTCACAAACGTAAAGTTATGAGGCGAGTTTATAATGGAATGAGTGTAGTTTTCAAAGAAAGTTTGTGCAGTGACACCAACAGGCACATAATAACGCCATGGTAACTACACCTACTCTAGACTACACTGATCGATACACTGCATCTACGAGGAAAGTTTACAAAGATAAATATTTATAACACCCACAACCAAAGGAAATGCAACTATGGATGGCGAAATGTACAAGACAATATTACAAATTTAGTTAATCCTTAAATTCCGGTGCCTTAAAATCAACATTGTTTCCGAAGAGGGGGGGGGTCCTAACGTTATAGTAGGTTTGTATATTTTTTTTACGCACAAGTGCATTAAAATTGTTTGTTACCATGGCGGAAACTGAAATATTGCACCCTTCGGGTGGTAAAGTACAACAAAAATCTGGCGACTGGTAAACAAATGTAAACCCTACGATTTATTACGAGTTTGAGCTCGTATTTCTTTTAAAATATACCGTCTCCGAAGTAGACTGTCTGTGTTTTACAAGTGGGCTGCTCCAAAACCACCCAATAATAAGGATCTATGTTAGATTATTCATGCAGCTGATATATCGTTTTATAGCAATTGAGAACTGACATGTCCGATGGCGGCAGCACCATCGGGCCGATCAGCTGCTTCTGAATTGGTACTCGCAGTGTTGTGACATATGAAAACAAACAACAAAAGCATTTTTTTTCACTTAAAACGGGGTTTGGTACCACAGAACATTTTAGATTTCTGGAAGCAACAGCTACTTCTAAATGTATTCTAGAAGATATGTTAAAATGTATTTATAATTTTATATGTATTTAATCAATCGAAATTGATGATCGCAGGTGAGCGAATTATAAACGCTAACCACATAATATTATGTGGAGTATTAAAAAATGACGGTATAATGTGGGTAATATTTGCACTTTGTCTGCGAACCAGTGCAATTTCTGCAAAACCACATGAAATCAAAATACATTTAGAGAAAATTTAAAAATGATTAGTGCAGAATGCATGTGTAAAACTAGATAAAGACCACGAAATATGTAATTATCCGATTTAAAATAATGAGAACAAACTTTCATATGTTTTGTTATTTGTTTTGCACTACGAATTGCATATTCCCATGCTTTTCGTCGATCCATATCCATTTCAACACTTCCTCTTGTCGTAATTTTAACTTTATTTTGGCCATGTTTCGGAAAATTATAAAACCCAATGCCTGTGTCTCGACCAGATCTTGAGAGTGACGTCAGAATATACAACAATTTGTACGACTTTTTCCCATTTTTATTCACATCAAATGATCAAACCACATGTAACTCAAGCCTACAGTCACAATATAGTACCAAATCGGAAAGTTCATATTTTTCCCACCAGATGTCATGTCGCAGCTTGTCAGTTGTCAATATTGCCATTTTATTTGAAAAATACTGTAATTCCATTACTCGCCTATGCTTGATTATATACCTAAATCACTTTCGAAACAACGTATCCACTATGACAGGGAGAGCCATTGGCATTATTTTACTGTTGAGTGCGGTAGTATATTAATGGATAAAGAGGTAGTTATTGTTTCGGTTTATATTGTTCGTCGGTGAGAATTAATAAGAGCAACAATAACACTCCCGTCACGAGTTTCAATTCCGCACAATAATCCGAAATCACGCGTCCATTTCGGTCAGTAAACACAGCTCTCGAGCAACAAATTTTAATCAACAAGAACAAGTAAGCGTTGGGTAGCCCGCAGAATTATATCAAGAGTCAAATATGTAATTGAATTAGTAAGTACCGCGAGAAGTTTGGACAACAAAGAACATTACAAACATCTTGCGCCTGACCGGAATCGTATCGGGATGGAACAGCTGTTTGCACTATTTGCTTGCATCGCATCGGGGAGAAACCAATCCTTGTGAGGCTAGTGCAGCTGGGAGGGTTGTTTACTATTGCAACATCATATTTTACCTACATAAGTTTCCAATAAGCTAGTAACTAGTATGTGACTTCAGGCGTTTTGTTATCACCATACAAATGCAAAGCGTGCCTTTAAAATAAAATTAAATGAAAATTGCGATTGAATTGTTTATTTTAAAAATCTGATGAAGCCAACACAATACCTCCCGTTTAATTTAATTTTTATTCATGTAAATACTTACAATTAAATATAAATACCGGGTTCGATCCCGACCAACGCCAAATATTTCGAATTTTAAATGGCACTCTCAACGCCAGCAATAAGTGCTCGTGAGGTGACACCTAGTAAACGCCCACATGGTACAAATATGTCATCATCGTTACCGAAATCTGTATACAAAGCAAATTGGCAGACCCAGCAATGGATAATATGCCGTGATGATATATTTATTTTATTTATTTATATACTTACCTATATTTATTGCTGGCGTGGAGAGTGCATCACAGGGGTCAATTTTGTGACATTTCAAATTCTAAAATATTTGGCGTCGGTCGAATCGAACCCGTCCCCAAGATTCGCGTGAAGTGACGCCTGATAAACGCCTGATCGGAATAAATATGTCATCATTATTACCGACATCTGCGTACAAAGCAGATTGACTCACCCATCAATGGGTAATATGCCGTGATAATATTTTTTATTATCTTACATATTTATTTATGCTGGAAACTGTATTAAGTTCTTTTCCATATAATTATTGTTCCATTTACTGTTTTCTGTATAAAACGTTAATATTATTATTTGAAATGATTAGTTTGTTGACAGTGACATATATCTGTCAGTTACAAAAATTTGAGATCAGAATTGTGTAACCATGTGTATGAGTTGTGTTTAAACGTAGGCTCCGGTATTAAAATTATAGATAGTTTTATAAATTTATCCATAAAATATATAGAAATAGTAAGTATTAATGCAAACCTGTAGAAAATTTAATAATCTTTAATTTTTATATAACAAATCAAAGGAATTTTTCGAAGAAAAACTATTTTGAGCTTCCAGTAAAGTGTCAATTCCGGTTATCTGATTTACTCCAAAATCTAATGGCATCTTTTCATATAAGAGTAAGGTAGAAACACAAGGTTTCAAAATTTTCTGAACGATAGTATTTGAGTTAGAGCGTAAAGAGGATCCACACATACACACACACACACACACACACACACACACACACACACACACACACACACACACACACACACACACACACACACATACACACAGACATCATCGTGAAACTGCTAAAATTGGATTCTAGGGACCTTAAAACGCGGTCATTTACCAAAAGGATAGCGGGAGGTAAAAATAAAATTGAAAACAGTAAAGAAATATCTTAATGAAATTTAAAAAGCTTTTAATTCCGCAATTATCTACTTATATTTTTTTCGTTTCTTCTCTCTATTAAGAATTATTATATGTTGTTCTCTCCTATTCTGTATCATTGACCCCAGCTAAAATCATCCTCTCAACGTATCCCAGTCACGGAGCCGTACTGCCGGCTCTAATATGTAATCTTATTTGCTGTACTGACTCTTAAATAATCTCCAAATCGAATCATACCTGCTAGCACTGGGCTTCGAATACCGATACAAGAATAGAAACTGCTCCAATGAAATCAAATCCTTTGTCATGTGACAAAGAAGAAGAGAAAAATTGTGGAGATGTGACGCGTTGAAGAAATTGCCCAATACGATGAAAACGGTAAGGATCTGATATTATACAAACAACCATGTGTTACAATAGTACAATATCAGATAAAATTAACTCTGCTGTACTTACTATACCTTGAGTTTATTTTATCAGTAAACATAGGTTATATCATTACCATAGTTACAGTATAAAATACTTGACTGCAATATATTAAAGCGTTTATTTTATAAGTAAATATAGGGATTATTAACATAGACTAAAAAAATATTAAATTATGAATTAAAGAAATGAAAAATTATTTATTTAGGCCAGGAAATAAATAATTTTACACAGACTGCGTGTCCGATTATTTCCCAATTTTCATTATAAGACTTTATATTGGTTTAACTTCATATTTCCCAATCGGACATTCATGGGAAGATCTGAAAAGGTTTTGGTAACAATTGGACAACCGGAAGTAGAAGATTCTTAAAAAAAAAATTCTAAATATTATTTTTTGAATTTTTTTTTTGCTAATATTAAAGAAAATTTAATTCTCTATCTGATACATTTAGATATTTTAATATATATATATATATATATATATATATATATATATATATATATATATATATATATATATATATATATATATAGATTTAGAGATAAAAGAAATATAATATATAAAATAATCTGTTGTAATAAATTTTACAACCGAAAGAATGCCATGGAAAATTTAAATTGTTTGTAACTGACAGATAAATGTCAGTGTCAGAAATCCGGAGACATTACTGAAGACTTTCTGGGTAGTACATACATTATATTATTTCTTAATGCATTAATAGTTAAATATTTAATATTATAGGTATATTACACCCTTCAGAAATACTGTTAATCCCGACAATGAATTGGAAACATTTCGAAAAATTAGAAGAGTAGGACAAAATTTCTTCATAGAATGAATTTAAAATTATACAATCTAAATGTAAGGAATAGATGTAAGTAGAATTGTTGGTGTAGAGTGTTGGTATACAAGAAATGTTAAATACAATAGGGCGCAAGCAGTCATGTGACTTTGTTGGTCTTGGCAAGCAGATGTGGTGGCCCGTATCAGAATGATAGCTAGTAATTATGTACATAAATGTCAAATATCATAATTTCTCATTCTAAATTTAGTGATTTTCCAATTCCATGTAGTTTATTTTCCTCGACAATTCCACACTCCTTGTGACAAATTAACTACGTGAATTTAGAAAATCTTGAAATTTTTAATGAAACATTCTAAAATTTGATATCTACGTACATAATTATTAATTATGATTCTGAAACGGGCTCCGATATCTGCTTGTCAAGGCCAACAATGTCACATGACTGCTCGCACCCTATACTTATGTAACCAAAAACGTAAGTGGCGAGAGGTATTGTGCTGGCCACAACAGATTTTTTATTACGTGTATTTTATATTATTATTAAAATATTTATAGCTTTTTATATATTATTTTATATTGTAGTTTCTATTTCTTTGACAATATATTTAAATATGTTATTAATTAATCCATTAATCCAAAAGGGGTTAATTAAATTTGTAATATTATCTTGTACATTATGTCATTCGTTTTCTAAAAGGTTCCATATTTCAAGTTTGTTTTTCTTTTCTAACGCGTACTTTTAACTTCTGACATAAAAATGTTTTATTGGACTTAAATCCAGAGATTATGGTGGTCAGACAAAAATTCCGACGTTCGTTGACCTAAAAATTATTTTACTACTGTCAAACTATGTTTAGGATCGTTGTCCTGTTAAAAAATCTATCCCCACCGAATATTTTTTCTGGCATAAAAAAGTATATGCATTACTAAAATACGTCTGTATATTAGAGAATTCATAGTACTCTTTATCGGGATCCTACATCGTCATATGGACATGCACAACATAAAATCATATTTCTTCTGCTATGCCTAACTGTAAGCATTTGGTATCTAAAATTGTATCATGCACTCAGTCGCCACTTGTCGAAGAAGGTTTATTGTGGATTCTCGTAATTAAAAGCGGGGTGTATTTTACAATTTCGTTAGACAATAACTTAAATTAATATTAAATTGATGACAAATATAAATAAAGTGTATAAACTCTGAACAACTTGGCTCGATATTTTTGAACACGATCAATTTCGTTTGTGCTATAAAATACAGTGAAAATAAATTTCAAAAGATGTCAACAATACTAATTATGATGACATTCCTTACAATAGTAGTTTAATATGTAATAGTATTATAACATGTTGAAATGACTTCAAATTTGTAGTATAACTTAATCTAATTTACACTTTAATTATCGTTTCACAATTATGCAAATTATTTTAAGAAAATATTAATATTACCTCGTTAGGATTAATCACTAAATTGGCAAAAATGATCTCACCTGAAACAAAAAACTGAAATTAGTTTTCCACTTGAGCAATAAAAATGAAGAGCAGTTATGTATCTGATTTAATGATTTCCAAACAAGAGAAGAACTACAGGTAATGTAGGCATGTTGTGAGCATAGAACACTAGAAAGTGCGTAACATAAATCACTCAGAGGGCGGGTCTCTCTAACTACTCTGTTTGGATACACACTTAAATTAATAAATCCAATTAAAACCGCAGTCATTAAGATACTAATGTATCCCTGGTTAATGCAAGCTATAATTGCATAGTATTATATTACTCCTATGGGGCCTATAGGAACTAACTATAAATCAATAAAGAAATTTAGTTTCAGTTTTATTTCAGCCGCGCTGTAATTACCAACGAATAGTTTACAACATAAACTAAAACCTGGATAACAAACTCGTATTTTATCTTGAAAGACAATAGAAATTATACAGGATGTTTCCTTTAAAACAACCAGCGCTTTTTTGGGCGAACTAATGACTTTAGAGAAAAATGTTATATAAAAAAAATTACCAGGAAAAAGGGCTTAATTTATGAGGAATAATAAATAAAAAATTCAACCAGTGGTTCTCAAACGGTAGAATAAAATTATATTTTTTTAAATGGCAACCTATATAAATTTTTTGTCCATTAGATAGAGAATTTTTTTCTGATTTCAACGATATAAATATGATATGGGGTTGTATAACAATTATTTCGAGAAAAATGATATTAAAAATCAGAAATAATTCTACAATATTGAAGTAGGCTATGCAATAAACAAATGCAAGAAATGATACAGGTGACAGATAGTTTTGTTACTTACGTTATTAAGTGTTTGTTTTCGTAATTGTTTAATTACTTATTAATAAAAAATGGCTTTGCAGTTGCAAGAATTAACAAATTTAGACTATTTTAATCTTACTGTTATGTATGGAGAGTGTGAAAGAAATTTAACCTAGGCAATAGTCGTATTAATAGTTGTTTATTGCATAGCCTACTTCAATATTGTAAAATTATTTCTGATTTTTAATATCATTTTTCACGAAATAATTGTTATACAACCCCATATCATATTTATATCGTTGAAATCAGAAAAAAAATCTCTATCCAATGGACAAAAAATTTATATAGGTTGCCTTTTAAAAAAATATAATTTTATTCTACCGTTTGAGAACCACTGGTTGAATTTTTTATTTATTATTCCTCATAAATTAATCCCTTTTTCCTGGTAATTTTTTGTATATAACATTTTTCTCTGAAGTCATTAGTTCGCCCAAAAAAGCGCTGGTTGTTTTAAAGGAAACACCCTGTATATGTATTTATGTAACAAGTGTAAAAAAATCTTATTTGTTTGTGATAGTAAACAATATTTATTTCTTTATTTCTCACTAATTATCCAATAATTTAATTTGTTTTCAAACAATAGGTAGTGTAAGTTTTAATTGAAAAACTATTGGCAAAAATAACCATAGTCCAAATATTGTAAATATTACATTCTAAAGTAGGAGGTACAAAAACGTCCTGTCAAATCCAGTCGAAGCGACCTTATTTAGGTTATAAGTATTATATTCTTTCCGTTTCTTTTATGTATTAAAGATTTTTTTGTTTCATATATAATTACTTTTTTTAATATTTGCTATAATATAATCTTTTATTAGTTAAGTAACTATCTGTCCATTTTTTTTACAAAACTAATCTTCTGTTATAATACGTATGTATATGTTTTACAAATTGTATGACTAAAAATCAAATTTTGGTTGTGTGTTCTAATGAAAAAGGTACGTAGCAGTTCAAAATTTTCGGATTAATGGCTCACCTACAAAAATATCCTGGCTACGTCCCTGTTTGTTTTCCCTCTATTTGTGGCACTTCGGCAACAGCATATTCCCATGACACTTCATATATACCTTAAGAGTTCAAATTTGTAAATTTGTCGGCTTAAAGAACATCAGATTATAATTTTTTTCTGTAAATTTTGATAGATAATAAAAAAGGAATTGATAAATCGATAAACAGTCATAGATCAGTATTGTCCGACGGAGATGTTACATTTCCAAAAGAATTTTTGATTGATGTTCGCTGAAAGTCCATTATTATTTCCTGCGATGAAAATCAAATAAAATGTATATTCATAATAAGGAAGCTGGTCTGTAACTATATCAAATTCTATTACTTGTTTACGTTTGATGCATAAATTGTGAAACACGCTACATAGGTTATTTTATTTTATTAATTACTTTGAAAGGTAAAGTAACAACAAATATTTTCCGTTTAAGAGAAAATTTCATTTCTGGTTTTGAGAAAAAACAATCTCAACATTCCTGCAAATATAATCGATCGCCATTTAACGTTGTCTAAGTAAATATATGTTACATGAAACACTGTTTACTTTGAACTTGTACAAACTAATCAAATATATCTATTCCTCATTAAGCACTTTTATCTCTGCTTCAGTTAAACATGTGTACCTTCATGAAAAAACATTCCCAGCAAACATTTCAAACTTCGAAACACAGGTAGTCAATTAGTGCTTGTATTTGTTTTCATCTTAGAAGAGTCAATGCTCCTAACACAAAAAATTAAAATTCTAAAAACAACAGCACACACTTAAAAATAATTCTCTCTTCTCCAAATTCGGATCGAAGCAAATATAAGAAGCAAACAAACGAAATTAGATAAATGCTGTGGAAACGAGTTCTAATATCTAATTTAAGAGACTATACAAATACAAACGATGAACAAAAACATAATTACACTATTAACGACTAGAATGCTTTCAATAGCTTTGCACATTTTTTTATTTAGCAATATAAATAAATACTGACAAAATAGCAAAAAGTGAAGAATACAGTTGTTCAGAATTAAAAGTTGCATACAAAATTGTATTTCTTTTTTTTAGTAAGTGTTTGGTTTCTTCGTAGTTTTGAAAAGATATTTGAATAAATCTGTTAATGATTGTTGGATGAAAAACGTAACGTAACGATATCCGATAACATTATAATAACGTCTCATTTTTCTTAATAACGTTATATTTATAAAATAACGTTATGTAACCGTAACATAACAAATAACGTTTTACTATAGGTAACGTTATCCAAGTTTACAAATTTTACAAGGTTTTTGCAGTTTGAAAATATACTTTCCTGATAACTTATTTTGTGTGTTTTAATAAATAGATGTCTCTAGTGGCCAATTACAAATAATAATAATAATTCTTTATTGTATATCAACTTACTTAAGTTATTACAATTGATAATGGGGGTGGGTCGACATTTCGTTACATTTTTATAACATTTTTTACATCGTTGAGTTACACGTTTTTTAAATTTTTTTGAAAGTTTATAATTATTAGAAAAGTTGTTGAGTTTTTTCTACGTTCCAGTTAACTGACTTGATATATATATATATATATATATATATATATATATATATATATATATATATATATATATATATATATATATATATATATTAATGAATTACACCTTGTTATGTCCAATGGGTCGTATGGGGGTTTCCTATGTTACCTTTAATAAATGATCATTTCTAGCCCTGAAGAAGACTGTAGTTACAGTCGAAAAGTAGGCCAGGAAATAAATAATTTTCACTAGACTGCGTGTCCGATTATTTTCCAATTTTCCATCCATTATTCAATTTACTTTTTACAAAAAATTACAGAATATACCAATATACGGAAAATAATATTGTTTAAACATCTAGGTACGGTATTTTCGGGTCCGGTTAAATTGTCTCTTAACTAAGCAGTCAATTAACTACTTTGTCACTTTGTTAGTTATAAGAAAAATGTATTATATAATTTTTACAACTTTTTTTTTTTAATTGACAATTATTATTAGTTAGCAAAGACGAAAATAGCGGATCTTTATTAACAAAAAAAAAAATGATTTTTCCTTTTAAAATAAGGTTTTTGCAAGAATTTTTCTATTCCTTGTAAACAACAAATATTTAAAAATATTATTCTTTAAATAATTTCAATTTGAAAATATTACGATATATATCCATTTTATTTCTAAACTAATGGTTAATAAACTGCCACTTTAACTACAGGTGGTAGGATCGTGCCTTAAATAAATTATATCAACTGTTTTCCTTTTGGCTATGGATGATATCCTGTATGTAATTTGAGGTCACATGAATGGGGGTTTGTTTTTCATGACTATTTCTGGTGCCAATATTTTAATTTAATTATTAGCAAAAATAACAACAAATTATTTTTTATTACAATAAAAAATACTACATAAACGAGTGACAAATCTCAGTGGGAAATAAATCTAATTAAACTGGTGGCATTTCCTTTCGTAGATTTATTTGAGAATCAAACGGAAAAGAAATTAAAAGAGAAGATTTTAACGGTACGTCAGGAAACAAGATAACTATGTAACAGAATTAACTTGGAAACAATTTTCTGGTTGGTAGAAAAGGAAAATCCGACAAGTTACACGTCGTTTTTAATTTGTTCTGTCAGTTACACTATATGGGGAATCATTTATTGGAGATTATGTTTACAAAATTACAATTGTGTGGAAATAATTTAATGAATATCTATGCACATTTACATATTATATGCTTTCTAAGATAAAATCAACTAAATAAATGGAAAATATAATGGTGATTTTATCATCAATACGATATAAATTAATTGAATAACATTGACCCCTGCGGTGCACGTACCACGCCATCAATGAGTGCCCGTGAGGTGACGCCTGGTAAGCACCCGCACGGTACAAATATTTCATTACAGATATCTGTGTACATACAAAGCAGATTGGCACACCCAGCAATGGGTCATATGCCGTGATGATATATTTATTTTAACTTTGACACATACATATCGTAATTAATTATAAAATGTGAATTTGAAACGGTTTCTAGGTACTAAAATATTATTTGTCACTATTACATTATTTTGAGTATCTTTCTTAAAATATTTATGTGTATTTTCATTTATATCTTCAAACATTTGTAAAAAAATAATCTTCAAGTGCAGAGATTTGAAGGACTCCTTTGGGAATTTTTATTTTATGTACTTGAAATGATAAAAGTTCAAGTAGTTTTTCATTCTAATGTCTATTTTTAGTCGTTTAGTAATCTGCAAACCAGTCAAGTTCATAGTCCTTAAAATGTAGACGCAGAAACCATTGTCGGCTTCGTAATAAAAGGATTTCTTGTGCTCTATATCAAAGTGACCTTTGACTTGGACTAGACATGCATGTTACGTATTATTATTTATATACGTATTCTTCAGCAGTATGAAGACACATTATAGAATGATGATTATAACTGCCTGCCTACATCCTACATTTATGTCCATATATGTTATGAAATCATGAAATATGTATTTATACGAGGAATAATTGAAATATATTTCATACATAATTCTGCCTCTAAAAGTACGGAATAAAAAGTTATAATATAATTTCTATTAATATTAACATTGTATGAATGTAAAATTCTGTAGCTTGTTGCAAATGACATTTTGTTATTTTGGGATTGATGGCCGGTAGCACCAATATTTTATTTGGAAATTAATTAAAAATTAATTGAAAATTAAATTAAATTAACTCATATAATATATTTTATACGTATAAAAAGTTGATTTTAATTTAATTTTTATTTCTCAATGAAATATTGGTGCAGCTGGCTATAAGTGTTTTAAAAACAACACAAAATTTAGTGTTAATAATACAGAATTACATATATCACTATTTCAGTGATTTACATTTTTATATCGTAATAACCATTAATTTTTTTTACTCAGATACGCCATTTACAGTAAAAATTTTGAAAGATGTCCGATCAAGGTCGTCTACGAATTGTGTGAATTCAGATTTTTTTTATTAAAGTAATTTGTTTGTACTCTTTGAAAGGTATGATATGAATTTGACATAACGATTGAATAATATTATTCCATAGAACTGTGAAAATTATTCAATTAGCAAAAGTAACGAATTTTGGGTATATTATTTGACAGTTGTGGATAAAAACATAAATCACTGTCACGAACTTAACAATTCTACACAAAAAATTGCCTTATTGGAAATGATCAACTATTTTTATAAAGAAATAATATAAATGAAACAAGAAACAGAGAAATAGTATAAAACATTCGTTACAGAAGGTTATACATGCACTTCTTCGCTCATCCACTCACCACTAAGCGCTTGTGTCCAAATATCTAACTCTTATTAATTGATTACCTCTTGCAATTTATGTTTTAATATACTATTAATAATTGTCTTAAAATCTATATCTGCGGTTGTTTTATTTAACATTTATTAGTATTTTTTAGCTGATTACACGATGAATCTTATTTTTGCCAAAAATTGACATTCATTATGCTTATATTAAGCCACAAAATTACAATGTACTTATATTAACAAACATAATATCTAAAATTTAAAGATCATTGACTTTACATATCATAGAGGTAAATATTACTCTTTACTCGAAACTAAGTAAAAATAAAATATAAAATTCTAGGAATTTCAAGCAGGTAATTCGAGATGTAATTTTAAACACATAAATATAAATTATATAAAGTATGTATATTTGGAGATGAAATAATAGATTAATACCTTTTATGTGTTTTTCGTAACTTTTACTTTCAACATAAACATAAAAAATAAATAACAACCCGCATATATTTCGTAATAGAAATATTAAAATAATCTTTTATCTCACGAAACATGGAGAAGAAATTATATTTGATGCAGTAAAATTTCCGTCTCCATACGTACATTACTGTAAAAAATTCCTACAGTTTATAATAGGCTGACGTAGATACCATCTACATCTACATGTAGTAACAAAACTATTAAAATTATATTTAAAATATAAATTTTATCGAATATTTTGTCAGTAGTACGAAAGCCCCAATGAACCTCCCTCACCGAAGAAGATTATAATAAAAATGTCAAATAATACTTGATATGTGTTAAAAGAAAGTGTCAAAATGTATATATTTTCGTTCCATTATTTCTTAAACATTAATAAAATGTAGCCCCCCGGGTAAAAGGGTCGTCAATGTTTCTAAAATAAGAGTTTAACAAACAAGCGGAATAATGCTATATTAAGTTTAAGCGCCGTTCACAACCAAGTAATTTCAATTTCCAATATTTCCAATTCCAACCTTGCAAGGTCCAAACTTTTCAATTCTAATTTGACGTAACATAGTGTTTAGAAAAACGTTAAATGTCAAGCTCAGCTGTCATTATTTGAAGGTTATTGTGGAACATTAGAAATGAATCGCAAAATAGTATACCGGGAATTTATTCTATCAGTAAACATAGGGTATTTATGTTATTACCATAGTTACAGTATAAAATAATTGATAGCAATGTAATAAAGCATTTATTTTATAAGTAAACATAGGGATAATTAGCATAGACTAAAATAAATATTAAATTATGAATTAACGAAACGAGAAATTATTTATTATTTATATGTTTATACATTTAAGAACAACATTAAACTAGTGAAGAATTTTTATTTTAACTTATATCATTCTTAAAATTGGCACCACTAACTTCCAAACAATATCCTAAACGATTATAAATAGAATTAATAGCATTCGTTTTTTGATGGAGAGTAATATTTTGTGAAGCTGCACTAATTCTGTTTTTTTTTTAATTGTTCAATGTTCATTCTCTCACCATTGTACACATTTTTTAAGTGTCCTCAAAGAAAAAAAACTTTTGATGCAAGCTGTAATTAATATTGATTTTTCAAATTGGTGCTGGGTATGGTCTGGGTAGATTATTAAATGTAGCAGCTCATACATCTGAAACTTATGTTAGGCTTATATTTGAATTATACCTGTTATAATCAATTTTTTTTATAAAAAACCAATGTGACAGTTTGACGAGACTTACAACTATTCCCTATGTTTACTCATAAAATAAACGCTTCAATACATTGCTGTCATTTTGTAACTATGATAATGGAACTACTCTATGTTTACTGATAAAATAAACTCTCTGTATTAAAACATAAGTTACAGCAAGCAACGTATTCTAGCACGAGTTACAAATTCGCTCAAGAGAGCGCAGCGAAGAGTTAGCGAACGAACGAGTGCTTGAATTGCTTTCTGTAACGCGGATATCCTATTTTTTCTGCTGAGGCTTTTATTATTTTATATTGTCTTTATAAAATTATTTGATAATTCCAAGATACAATTATAATATATAATAGAATTATAAGGTTGGTGACATTTATTTCTGTTTTTTATTACATTAGTCAACTTTGGTTGAAACTAGCAACCATAGATGAAGCAACTTAAGTTTCTTGGAAAAATACATTTATGTAGTTGCACAGTCTGAAATAACTGAAACAGTCTTCAGATTGGTAAGTGTGTAGTAAGTGCTAGCTTGATCCACAGAATGTCATATTTTTCATAAATAATCTGAATTTGATTTACATCGTCGGGCGCGATCCACTTTGCCATATTAATTTAAAAAGCTTAACAGTGTAAAGAAGTGAATAACTCTATTAAAAACACGGTTTAAATACTGCAGTTACAATACGAATCGTTGAAAAAAGCGGGAATCTTCTATATTAAATTTCTTAACTTTGTCGGCTCCGGTGGCTCAATGGTTAGAGCAAAACTCGTTAGTCATGAGTGCGCTCGTGGTTCTGGGTTCGAATCCCACTATGGCATGGATGTTTGTAATGTGAACCCACTCTGTAATTGGGATTTAATCCTGTTGAGGGTTAAAAAAATCACGCATCTGTAACCCCAAGTTGATGGCAACTTGCAACTAAAGTTGACTGTTTAACTATAGTTGGTACGGTTGCCGGTTTCCTATCAACTAGCAACTACTAAATTATATTAGTCAACTTTGGTTGATACAACCGAAGTAGTCGGTTGCCATCAACCAAAGTTGACTAATGTAATATTGGCTATACTCTCGGCAAAGTATGGCTTACACTGGGAAATACAAATAATCATTATAATTCCCCAAATTTTACTGGTATGAGTTTCATACGTTAGGTGAGGTTATATGTATATGTATATTTAGAAAATTAATAATCCTAATTATTTTATAATAGAGGATCAATAACTGTCACTTATTTATAAATTGTAGTTGAGTGATATGGACATTACATGTTGATACGATACAAAACGAAGCGTATTCGGCTGTCATCGTTTTGTGTCTAATAGGAATCGTTTATTGGGCGTAACGCTTTGCACTCAAGACAATATGTAAGAGCTTTATACGTCAACAGGAAATATTCAGATATAGAAATAAATTTCAAAAACATATTTCTCTGTTATTTCAAATAAATTTTATCCTTGGCAAAGACTGAATAATATATATTAAGTCGTACTTTCAGAAAAAAATATAATGGTTAATGACCTTCATTATGAAGAAAAGAAATAAATATGCATAATATACCATTTTGTATGAAGACATGAAAATAAATCTAAAATATTTATCACCCTTAACAAGTCTATCATTCTTAACGTCTTCACTTTCCAAACACATACAATTAATATCTTCTAATTAAGTCATACCGTCTGTATTTTTCCTCCTTTGAAAAATACCTGCGATCGTTCAAAGCGCTCTTGATTTATGTGGCGCAAATTACCTGGCATACAAAGTGACACGTATGCAAAATTATTTCCTTTATCGATAGTCTTCAAATGAATCCACGCAATAAATACTTCCTTGTTGCTGGCAGCCGAGTAGCGTGGAGTCGAGTTCAAAGAGAAAAATACCGCGGCTCTTGTCACAAGAAACCCAAGATACTGGATTAGCGTGAAGTGCAAGCTTTAGTTTACAACATGCTCATTACTTATTTGTGAGAATATTATATAAAATAATTAACTTACTGTAATTAATTAATAGTTTCATTTTATTTTTTCCATATAGTTTTTTTTTTGCAATGAATCGGTTTTATTATATAATTAGATAAAGTACAAAAATCAACTCAATCATTGCTCGTTACACCAAATTTCTAACCGTAAATCGCACGTGAGATTTTTTTCTCTTTCAGAGATGTCTATAAATTTATTGCAAACTAATGGATATGTTATAACAACTCTATATGTTATAGAAATTCGAATGTTAATAAAAGAAAAATCTGTTGTGGCCTGCACATTACCTTCCATCAGATTTATGTATTTTGTACAAATTCCATACAGAATGTTTCTAGCAAAATTATAACACGAGCATACTATGTCAATTGCACTTGACACTGACATCTTTCAATTAGAATTTTCTTATACCCTGTTGCACTTAATCAATTCAGTAAATGGCGCTCACATCAGTTCCAGTTTTAAACAGACGAAATAAAAAATGGCGGTATTCAACGGTTGCCATCTGATATTTTATTAAAATATTAAAAAGGTATCATAATTACATCGAAACTTTGTACATTCTAGTCAGTAAATAAGAAATATAAAGTATTATCTACCTGTTTTCCAAATTGGATAAAGCTCATACTTGATATTGCACATAAAAATGACACGAAATGTCACGAAATAACACTAGTCTGAAATTACAATTCGTAAACTTGACCCCAATTTCAGCCAATCAGAGAGTTCAAAACCATGCCCTATTCTCTACAATACTGAATTGGTAAGCATTACTTGGCTACGTTGATATTTAATTCCTTTATAATTTTTTAACTCTATATCCATTGAATATGAAGTATAAAATGTAATCAATTCGTATAGAGAATAATATATACTTTAATATTTATAACAATAAATGTGAAAAAAATATATTTAACGGAATTTTTTGAAGAAAAACACATAGAGACATCATTGTAAAAATAGTAAAATCGTATTGTAGGGATCCTAAAACGTGCTTACTCATTAAAAATTCACCACCGAATTTCTTGACCAAAGACAATACCTATCTTCCTTACCTAAAGGTGACGGAGGGTAAAAAACAAAAAATATCAAAACAATTTTTTTTGATAATATGTATGTATAATAAAATAAACAAATATTGTTTGATTATGAAAATTGTTTAGGTGATATGAAAACGTAAAAAGGCTGAACGAAAGATCGCCACTGAACTCTAGTATGCACATAGATTGGTCGTATCGGTTATTTGATCATGATATTCATTTTCAGCATGACCAAACGAAAATAATTATACTAGCGTAATGCCGATAACATTGTTTTTTTTACCTCTATATCTATAACAATTCTACCAAGTTCCTGTAAAGAAATTTTAAATAAAAGTCGATCGAAACAGAGAAAATAGTACAAACACTCATTCTAGAGGTTATGTTTTAATATACTATTTTCTATGACTACTATAGACAGATTACGATCACTTGAGCTTCACGTCATAGTTTGATGTTCGTATGAATCAAATGGTATTGGTAGTGATGGAAACGTGATTACAAGCAGATATGAAACAGTTTTATGTAAAATGCAATTACGTCCATATATTAACCTAAATTTGTGCAATTTTATAATGAATTATTCCATTCTGAAACTAAAATACTACTCCGTTTTATGATTACTTCTAAGATTATATGTACCCAAGAACGAAAATCAGTTTAAGAAAAGATAAATATCACAATAAATTATGCACATAATACCAGACTAAAAACGAAAAATATTTCGTTCAGTTCTTATTCGAACGAAACCGAAAAATTTCGTTCCCACCTAAATATTTTCGTTTTCGTTCACAGTGGTTAAATAGCGGTTATAACTATTAATGAGTAACAACTGATGAAAATATAGAAATATAATAAGTTTTTTTAAAAATTAAACATGAAAATAAAACATACATATAAAGTAAAGATAATACATATATAAAAATAAGAAGAAAAGCTTATGCTATGGCCTGAATTTCTTTACAATAAAGAATAAAACATCAATTACATTTTATTTCACCCAACTAATAGTACGTTTTCAAGCAAATCTTCCTTTATGTTAGTTCTCTTATATAAGTACTTAACATAGCTAATAAGACGAATACCGACAGTGTGCGCAAATGAAAATTATCGCAGTCAGTGTTCAATAGATGAAACTACGAGTATACCGTTTAACCTAACACGTAACAGAGTTAGCTACAGGAGAGTTACTTTGAAAGTCTGCTTGTTTGCAACTCAAATATCTGAAAATTCAATAATATTTGCGTGTAAAATATTTGCTGTAAAAAAAATTAAATATTACATAAAATAACGGTTAAAACCGGCAACCGATATTAATTATTTTGTTTTCAATCATGAACGAAAAAAGTATATTGCGTTTTCGTTTCAGTTTTCGTTCTTACAAAAATTTCGGTTTATTTCGTTATTTCGTTTTCGTTCTCATTTCGCTTTTAGACCCTGCATAATACTGATATTGACACATCTAAAATATTTCAGATATTTATTTCTCGTAAACTTCAAATAATTAATCGATTTAAAAAAAATACGACAATTTTATTTTTTGTCTAGTGTTCATACACATGCCCTATATGTTAAAATAAAAATTTGGTCATATATCCCAAACATATTTTACAAAGCTTAATAGTTGCCTATTCTATTGTTCATAGTCATAGGTAAAGTGTGAGAAATACATATTTTTATCTGTCATTTCTCACGATACGATGACAAACTACAAACATAAATTTCCAGTTATACGCACTGAGAATAGTTCATATTTTTCCAAAACTATATTACCTATGTACATTTGATGAAACATAAATATTTTATATCTTTAGAACACGTAAAATATAATTATATCTCTAAGCTATTTACATTTCACACTTGTCATATCAAGACTAAAATCACAACCATAAAATCAACTTAACAAACCGATAGTAGAAATTTTCTTTTGTGAAGGTGAGAACAGGAGCAGTAATTCTAACATCTGTGTTCGTTAAATGTTTATGTTTAACAGTAAAATAATTACTGTATTTGTATGAATATATTAATATTAAAGTAATTATTGGATAATAAGTAAAAAGTGAACTAAAAACAATTAGCGAAAATATTTTAAAGTAAACAATTGACAAATTCTGTTTCTTCAAATAAATATGATACGACGTCTTTCATCTTAATAATTTCTCATTCATTTGAATTTGTACTATATTAGGCTCCTAAATTTTTGTACGGCAATATAACATATATATTCAATGTATCCCATTTATACTGCTATCATTTGGATTTCGAAAAAGCGTTTTCGGTCCAAAAATTCTATAGTGAGTTTTCAGTGAACAAGCACGTATTACGGTCCCCAAAACACGTTTTTAATATTTTTACAATGATGTATGTGTGTGTGTGTGTGTGTGTGTGTGTGTGTGTGTGTGTGTGTGTGTATGTGTATGTGTTTGTATAAGCGATTTTTTCTTTCATGATAACTCATTTTAGTCTTCCAAAAATGTATTTTTGCCGTATTTAAGCTTTTTGGTTCATATAAAGAATTGATTACAATTTGGGTAATATTTGGACAACCGGAAGAGATGCTTTACTTGAAACCCATAACAGTTTTTAATGAAGAACTATATTAAAATATAATCCAAAACTTCTCAATTTTAGAATTTAAAACTTTTATATCAAGGGATATAACATACAATATTTTGACTAAAATTAATAATCTGGAAGTGATACTTTACTTGAATCTCTAAACAGATCTTCGTGAATAATATATTATGATATAATCCAAAACTTTTCAAATTTGGTATTTAAGATTTTTTTATTAATGAGAACGACGTATTAGATTTTGTCTAAAATTAATAGCCTAGAAGTGATACTTTACTCGAAGCTCTAAACAGATTTTCTTGAAAAAATATATTAAAATATGATCTAAAACTTCTCAAATTTGATATTTAAAACTCGTATATAATTTGAGACAACATAATAGATTTAGACCATATATTAAAAAAATATATTTCAAATGAATAATAGTAACGTTTTAAATAGAAAATTGTAAAGAGAACAATAGTTATATGGAAAGGAACTTAATGTACATAATTTCAAATTAATAATAGTAACGTTTTAAAACAAAAATTGTAAATAGAACAATAGTTATATGGAAAGGAACTTAATATACATAGTTTCCAGTATTAGTAAATTAAATATACAGGTATGTATTTATATAAAAAATAATAAATATATCATCACGGTATATTACCCATTGCTGGGTGTGCTAATCTGCTTTGTACACAGATTTCGGTAATAATGATGATATATTTGTATCATGCGACCGTTTACGAAGCGTCGCCTCACGGAATCTCATTGCTGTCGTGGAGAGTGAACCACAGGGGTCAATTTTATGCCATAAAAATTCGAAATATTTGGCGTTAATCGGGATCGAATTCGGTTTCCCAGATTCGCGACCAGACACTCAGGCACGCGGCCATGAGACCCCATAGGTATGTATTTAAATTAATAAAAATTAAATGGCGGGAGGTATTGCGTTGGTTACATTAGATTTTTAATTTTTCTATGGTGTAGCATCGATTTTATTTACCAAATAATAACCTTTCATATTTACGATGAAAGGTAAAATAGTAAACTAAAATCAATTTTTCGTATCTATTGTTTTGAATTTGAATATTTCACTTTATAAAATCTTTATAGAGTATGTGTAGTGCGTAAGGTTCAATATCTACTCTGTGACTCTGAGAAATATTCTACTAAAATATTAATTGAATTTGTGAAATTTCTACTTACACCCTTCCCAACAATTACTTGTCAGCATGTAAAAGTGAGTAAAAGTAAAGTTTCCGAATGTCCAAGGGGTTCGAATGAAATTTATACCCGTCATTGAAGTGAATTGAAACCGTTCTTTATTCCGGCTCGTGAGATATTGCTCTCAAAGTGGAAAGATTCGAAAGGCGTCGTTTGCACGGAATGTGTCCCCTCGCTACGTGCTAAATTGTCCGACGACACCCTAATTTCTGGCCACCAGCTCTCTTCATAAGGCGCCGGCCCGGGATTCTTATGCAGGAACCGGCCTCCAACGTTTTATGTTATTCGGTGGAAAACTTTATTGGCAGGAATATTAAGTTTGGGATGATTTACAGCCACGGCTAGTAATTGAGGGTAGATGTTGCAGGGTAATATAGACCGGTGTTTATTTGGAAAATGAAAAAGTTTGCTGTAGGAACATATTTTCAATCATATTGATTTTCCACAAAATATTATTCAAATAGAAAAAGTAATGGCGCTCAATATTTTATTCACAATAATATTTATTATACTTTTTCATTATTTAATAACATGAAAGATTAAAAATATTTTTCAGGAGTCCTTTTTCAGTGATGTCTTGAAAAATAGTTATAAATAATTCATTAAAACATAATCAAACGTTTGATAATTGAACGTAAGAGCTTAAATAACCATTTTCCGGATACTAAACCAGTACCGAGAATGGCAGAATTATCGATTTCTATATCAGGTGATAAAAGAAATTAAATTTAAATATAATTTAATATTAATCATAACTGAATCCTACATCATTTGAATTGCACGAACACAAGACAAGGCAAACTAAAAAACTTTCAAAATTTTGAATTATTAACTAAGTCCATTTTTGCTGAACATGAAAGTATTTTGTATCATTACTTTCAGAATATTGGTTCATATTTTACACAGGGTGTTAAAAAAAGGGTAAAAAAATTGAGTGTAGTATGAACTCACCAAAGTGCGTAAGTCGAGTAAGTGTAAGTTCATATCCTATAGTTCTTTTATTTTTGTATGTATCAATATGGTGAGTTAATAACACCCTCATTTCAACATGTTACAACTACCCATACATAGATAGTATCGCTCAGCGTCATCTATACTCAATCATCTGCAGATATTTATGTATTTCTCTAAGTTTGATTATAAATTCTTAAATAGTTTTAATTGACGTGTCCAACCACCTATTTTTGTATTTTAACTGTAATTAGAGAAAAGCATAACCTACGCACTTCCCCTACAAAAATGCAAGAGTGGGAAAGTGCGTACACGACAATTTTTGTTAGAACACACTTCACGAAAATCAGAATAGGCTATTCCAGCTCAACTGAGCTAAGAGAAATTATAATAATAATTTTTTATCGTATTTAAAGCGTTTTACATTTTTTACAATTGATATATATATACAGAGCTGTGTTTAGCTAACGCGGGGCCCGGGGCCCGAGTAAATTGCGGGGCCCCTTCAAGGGGATTTTTATCCATAAAAATCTACACATGCTTACATTGGCACAGTTCTATGATTTAAAAAATGAAAATGTTTCTGTGATAATCATTTAAAATTATTTATTAGAAAAATAATTAACTATCGTTATAGATGATTACACAGAACACGAGTTTCTGATAATTGTGGAAAACATTTGTCTCTCTCTTAGCCGCAGCAGTAAGCAACGACAAAAGTTTTTCACGTGTTCCACATTTTCACGATTTTTTATTTCAAAATTAATCAGCGCGGGGCCCGTGGCACGTGCCCCAAGTGCCAATAGGTAAAACCGGCCCTGTATATATATATATATATATATATATATATATATATATACATATACCCTGTATATATATATATATATATATATATATATATATATATATATATATATATATATATATATATATATATATACAGTGTGTTAATTAAAAACCTTGCGCAAAAGTTGTAGAGAATTCAATTCTGCACCCGAATTAGTAATGAGATTTTATTTTTGACATTTCATAACGGAGAAAATCATTTTTAATTTTTTCTGGAGATAGCTGATTTATAGCGGTAGCCATGGAACTCAAATAAAATTACGAACAATTGTACACCATCTTTTCATTTTACTTTGTTATAAAATTTACGAAATCTACCTACTACAAAGAGTGATATTTAATTTATATTTTAAATTAGAATATTATTTATTTATAAATGCAAAATAGTTGTTCATTATTTACATTTAGTCATTTTTATGTACTTACGTAGGAGCATATTATGTAAATAAACATTATTTTTGCAGGTCCAAAATATATACAGTTATTTAAAGAGTGTAATAATTTATGCTACTTAACTGTTAGTACAAAAAAATCACGTATATATTTGAGGTGAATGTACGAATATAAAGTACATACACCCGCACACATAACACTACTTCAAAATTTAGCAAAACCTCATTGTTTGTATAACATATTACCAGTAACATTAAAATTTTTGTTTTTATCATTTTAATACCTTTATATCTGCATCGTTAAACCTCTTTCGTTCACCAAAATCAACCTCAAACAGTTAGTAAATAACACCAACTCAACAACTATATGAAAACATTCTCACGAACAATTGAAGTTCACTCAAACTGCACTAATTTTCACAAAAACAATGAAGTACGTGATAACGCGAACGTCTACTGTTCATTGACCCTATAGGAATATTTACAATGTGGTTAAAAAACCTAAACACGCACGGCCTTGATCGGTGGAGAGGCAAGGGGAATAATATTGAAGAACGAACCTGCAAAACAATGAATTCGAATGCGGTGAAAAATGTTTAAAGTGAATGGAGAAATGAACGAATGAATTTTCAACATTTGTGTGAATTTCGTGTTGAATAATAATTCACAAAATCTTATGCGTGTTTTATTTTCAATACTATTTCCTATTATTATATGAAATTTGATATCTAAGAGACTTTTAATGCATTCAAATCAACTAAAATATTTTCGCTGCAATATAAATTTAACTGCTACAATCTATTTTAATTCTTCATTTTGAACATATTTTGAATACATATGAGCTTCTATTTAAGATATTTTATAGCAGTGGCTTAGCTTGGTATTTAGATATTATTAATTGGAAGATATAAATTACATAGAATGTTGGTGAAATAATTTTACTGGAAGTGTACAATTCTGTACGGAATTTATTTAAAATATCAGGCAACCAAATAAGTTCGTGTGGTTTTTTTATGGTAAAATATAAATATTTATTAAGAAACAATAATACACTATTATTCATCGAAGTAATTACCATCACACTCAATGACCATTTGCTAACGTAACATCAATTTTCGTATGCCGCTCTTGTTGAACTCTATGTATTTTGAATAAAAAATCTGATGTTACCAACACTATACCTCCCGCCATTTACCTATGGGATCTCGTTGCCGCGTGCCTGATGTCTGGTCGCGAATTTGGGGAATCCGATTCGATCCGGATCAACGCCAAATAATACGAATTTTAAATGGCATAAAATTAACCCTTGTGGTAACCGCCCGCACAATACAAATATGTCATCATCATTACCGAAATATGTGCATAAATCAGATTAGCACACCCAGCAATGGATAATATACCGCGATAATATATTTAATTGTTTCTTTATTTAAATACATACGAGTACCTGCATTATGTATTTTAAGTTCCCTTCCATAAAACTATTGTTCTATTTACAATTTTCCTTTTAAAACGTTACTATTATTAATTTGAAATCATTATTTTTTTGACAGTGACGTTTATCTGTCAGTTATATACATTTGAGCTGAACTATGTAGCCACGGAGATATGTTTAAAGTATAAGCTATGAGATATAATTTTTATATTACTTTATAAATTTATCCGTAAAATATATAGAAAAAGTATTAAATCAAACTTGTAGAAAATGGAATAATCTTTAATTTTTATAATAACAAATTGCAAAAAAATTGCGTTTAAAGGTGTTTTTTGAAGAAAAACTATTTTGAGCTTCAAGTAAACTGCCATTTCCGGTTATCCGATTGCCACCAAAATATAATGGCTTCTTTCCATATTAGAATAAGGTAGAAATACATGGTTTCAAAACTTTCTGAATGATAGTATTTGAGCTAGAGCGTAAAGAGGATCCACACACACACACACACACACACACACACACACACACACACACACACACATCCATACACACATACACACAGACATCATCGTGAAAATGTTAAAAATGGATTCTAGGGGCCTTAAAACGTGGTCATTTACCTAAATCTCGATATGCGATTTTTAGCACGATCCCTATATCTCCCTTACCAAGGGTAGCGGGAGGTAAAAAATGACGAGCTGCATTTATTACATCAACTCGAGTTTTGAACTGTCTATGTTTCATTCAGTTGTCAAGAGAAAAAAAAAGGTGGTAATCACTTAGCGAATTGTCAGAAGAATATGGAGGGTGTGGTAACGTTTCCCAGCCAAGTTCAGAATTTTTTTCTCGGGTCAATCTTGCGGCATGCGATCTGGCGTTATCCTGTAAGAATACCACTTTCTTTCGATTGACTAAAGAAGGCTGTTTTTGGATGAGTGCTGCTTGTACTCGCTGAAGCTGTTCACAATACAAGTTCACAATGATGGTTTGATCCCTTTCCAAAAACTTATAATGAGCTACTTCGGTTGCTTTCCACCAAACACACAATAAAATATTGTTTGGGTGCAAGGAAGCCTTGGGACTGTGTGGTACCGAATCAGTAGGCGACAACCAATGATACGAACGCTTAGAATTTGAGTACAATATCCACTTTTCGTCGCAGGTTAACAACCGATCAAGAAATGGCTCATTGTTGCGTGAAATGTTTGCCGAACAAATGGTAAGACGACTTAATTTGTTATAATTTGACAATTCATGTGGGACCCATTTGCTTAACTTCCACGTGTCTCCTAGCTGATGAAGGTGCAAACAAATAGTTTCATCACTCACATTGAACCTTTCTGCAAGCTCTAGGCACGTTGTATTGGAATTTGCCTCCACAAGCTGAGATCTCCCGAAGAAAATTTCTTGAACCACTTCTGTGCTGTTCGATAACTTATGGCATCATTCCCAAATGCGGTACATATTTTTCGCGCCGCCACTGCAGCTTTCGTACCAAGTTTGTACTAATAGAGTAAACAACCTCGAATGAAAGATATATTCATTGTCATTTTTAACTATTCAAATTAGGAATTAAACAATTGTAACCAAATTTGTATGTTTTCGACAAAAGAAGGATTCATATTAAAGTAGATGACAGATAACAAACAAGTGCTATCGATCAACAACTTAAAAAAATATTCGTGGCACTCTGCTGTATACAAAAACCGCACGAACTTATTTGGTTGCCTGATACATTGGTCCATATTACGGATGAACTATTATATACTTTTACATTATTATATTTTTTATTAGGTTAAATGGCACTTTTGTTAAAAGCGCTCTATAAAATTAAGTTCATAATAAGTGATGAAAAATAACCCATAATATAATTATACAATTTATCTTCTGTAAATCCTAAAATATATTCTTTCGATGCTTGCATTTTCTATACATTGTTGCATTTAAGTTAAATGGTGTTAAAATACATTCTTTAATAAATATAATACGTGGTTAAAAGAAATGTAATATAAAAATTTGAATGGCTAAGTATATTACAATTATGTTAGCTATATAATTGAAAAATGTGTTGTGGCCAGCACAATACCTCTCGCAACTTCCTTTTTTACCTCTCGCTAAGAGAGGTATTGCATTCATGCTAAAAATCGCATATCCAGATTTTATTGAATAAGCACGTAATGTCTCCGGATTTCTGACACTGACGTTTATCTGTCAGTGACAAACAATTTAAATTTTCAACTATTTTCCATGGCATTCTTTCGGCTGTAAAATTTATTACAACAGATTATTTTATATATTATATTCTTTTATCTCTAAATCTATAGAATATATAACAAAATATTTAAATGTATCAGATAGAGAATTTAATTTTCTTTAATATTACCAAAAAAAAATTTCAAAAAATAATATGCAGAAGATTTTTTTTTCAAGAATCTTCTACTTCCGGTTGTCCAATTGTTTCCAAAACCTTTTCAGATCTTCCTATGAATGTCCGATTGGGAAATACGTAGTTAAACAAATATAAAGTCTTATAGTTTTTAAATAATCGTCCTTCCAACATCCCACATACACACATACACACACACATCCACAAACACACATACATCATCGTAAAAATCTTAAAATCGGATTGTAGGAACCTTAAAACGTGCTTATTCAATAAAATCTGGATATGCGATTTTTAGCATGAACCCAATACCTCTCTTAGCAAGAGGTAAAAAGTATATTCGCATATCTGTAATGATATGCGTAATATTAGCAAACATGTGTGTATCTCCTCAAACACATGTCCTTGTCAGTATCCGTTATCCCAACACAACAACATATGATATATTACCCACCACTTGACCAATTTTTATTACATTCTTAGCACCAATAAACTGAATGATGATATCGTTTCACGAGAACATTAACTTGATCTTGTATTTAAATGCTGTAGCTTGAGGTCCCAGAGATTCCTGGGAAGAAGTGAATAATTTGCAGGTAGGCAGTGATTGTGTAAAAAGACGTATGTATTATGCTGTCAAGTTGACAAGCCGAGGTGTTGGCCAGTCGATCTCACAGCAAATAAGCCATCGAGTCATAAATGATGATGCCAATAATTAGGCGAGTAATCATGGAGGATGAAATGATGCGACACGCGACCTCAATGCACCATTAACGATTGAGGACTTTATTTTCTTCGGAACTCTTGTAATTCATAACTTGACAATTACGTTAATAATTATTATGCAAATAAATTTACTAAATTAGACAGAAATTATATCGTGAGAAATAATCCTTAAACTGTCAGCTATAGTATCTTATTAAAGACAAAACTCAGCACGTAATACATTTTACTTTTGAAGTACATAATTACTTATTGCTGATTTATGTATAACTGTGGAAAAAGGAAATTGCATATGAAGAGCCAGTGAAAAAAATCTGATGTGGCCAGCACATAACCTCTCGCCGTATATTTTACCTGGCTGTATGCATAAAGCAAAGAATATTTTTATAAATACAAATAATATATTCATATAAATCTATGACGTATAAACTTCTTTATTATTCAATAATAGCATGTCTCAACATAAAGATATTTTACCATAAATTGTTACAATAAATTACAAAGTAGAGTTTACCATATATAAATATTAGGCTGGTAACAGCAATTTTCAATTCGAACAACCTTGTTTACTTTCTCTTCATATTCTTCTAGTAAAAACATTAATTTTGGGCGATCTAAAATGTATATATCTGGATTGTGCATCTATTCTTATATATCTTCTTTTACATTTTATTTTTTCATACTTGTTATATCTAAATAACCTTAATTCCCTTTAATAAAGTGACGGATAGATTGCACTCCGATTATTCTTATATCGATGTGTAATTTTGTCAATATTTACAACTTACTTGAGAAGAATTTGATAGCTTTTTCGCAATTCAAAGTTACTCTAGTCTACAGTACTGGTGTACATTGTCCCATAATGTTTGAAACAAATTTAAGTCCTTCAACCTAGACTTGTCATCTCCATAATAGTCACAGATCAAGAATTAAGGGATTCTCCAAATACATTTTTCTTTCATTACTCATTATTTCTGACACTGACATTTATCTGTCAGTTACAAATAATTTAAATTTGCAACTATTTTTCATGGCATCCTTTCGGTTGTAAAATTAATTACAACATTATTTTATATATTATATTCCTTTTATCTCTAAATCTATAAAATATGTATAAAAATATTTAAATGTATCAGAAAGAGAATTTATTTTTCTTTAATAT
Source organism: Harpalus rufipes (assembly GCA_951394225.1). Classification (NCBI taxonomy): domain Eukaryota; kingdom Metazoa; phylum Arthropoda; class Insecta; order Coleoptera; family Carabidae; genus Harpalus; species Harpalus rufipes. The sequence goes on from OX596283.1 coordinate 41,271,386, forward strand.
TATCAAGAAAAATTTTCAAAAAATAATATTTTGAAGATTTTTTTTCAAGAATCTTCTACTTCCGGTTGTCCAATTGTTACCAAAACCTTTTCAGATCTTCCCATGAATGTCCGATTGGGAAATACGTTGTTAAACAAATTTTAAGTCTTATAGTTTTTGAGTAACCGTCCTTCCAACATCCCACACACACACATCCACACACACACACACACACACACAGACATCATCGTAAAAATGTTAAAATCGGATTATAGGGACCTTAAAACGTGCTTATTCAATAAAATCTGGATATGCGATTTTTAGCATGAATCCAATACCTCTCTTAGCGAGAGGTAAAAAGGATGAATGTCCATTTTCTAGCAAAATGAGATATTTGGTCCTCTTAATAGACTGAAGTTGAGGCTTTCAAATGATATAAAAACAGTAACAGTCTTAAGATCTGTATCTTAGGCCTTAAAATGATGAATTTCTATTCGTAAGCAATAGCTTGGTCAGATGATTTATGTTCAGTATGAGATTTGTTAAATTAAGACCGGTATCTCTGGCTATCTGATGATATAATATCTACTTATTAGATATGGGTAGTATCCACCAAACGACACAAAAAGTTTGATCTAGCGAAAAAGCTCAGACTTCAAAACTATGTACAGTAAAATTTTTGAAAGATGTCCGATCAAGGGGATCTATATCACGAACGAATTAACAAATAGGCATACATTTATCTCTTTCTTTTGCAAAGGCTGTAAGAGTGTGTGATAAGGATGGATATAACACGCTTGTCTTTCAAAAATTCATATTGTTTCGACTAAGTTAGGACATTCCATTTATAAACGATGCTCGTTGTTGATAATACTTTCGCTGTAACGTAAGTTTATTAATTCAGATACATTACCTGGATTCATAGCCGTACGTATAACGTTATATTCTGTCAGAGTCACTGACACTGACATTGTGTCATCTTATTTTTAACATGTTTGGTTTTACATTTGCTTATAAACTTACTAGATGACTTATTTTTGAATTTTGAATGCTTTTCCTGTAATATATATTTTTATAATAATAAAATAACAGTAGTATCTTACGTACCCTCATAAAAACTAAGCAAAAGACACTACTGAATTTGTCATGATGGGCGGAGCAAAAATCTGAATTCACACAATTCGTGGATAACCTTGATCGGACATCTTTCAAAAATTTTACTGTAGCTGGTGAAGATTATTCCTATAAACATTTAAAATGCTCTATCTGACACCTGCTATAGGAATCAAATGCCATTCTAAGGAGTCCCCATTTTTACCTCCCGCTACCCTTGGTAAGGGAGGTATAGGGATCGTGCTAAAATCGCATATCGAGATTTTGGTAACTGACCACGTTTTAAGGTCCCTAGAATCCATTTTTAACAATTTCACGATGATGTCTGTGTGTATGTATCATTATAAAATATTATTAAGAAATACTACACTAAAACGACCACCTGTCACGTAGAAAAAGTTGGTCCATTTTCTTCCTGCATCTGCCCCTGATGATCAAATCTCCCCACTCGCGGTTCTTATACAAACATTTGAATTATTTATTCCCTTTTTAATTACCAACTTGATTTCGTCTTCGCAAACACAGCCCTGCGTAGCATCGCTTCGCATTTAACAATCACGTAATCTAACTCTAATATAGATAATTAAATCAGGCTAGCAAACATCTCGGTACGTTTGTGCGAAGTCAACTCCAGATGTCTTTCATAAATTATAATGGCTGGAGGACCAAAATGCGAACTGTTGTCGGTTGTTATGGTTACCAAACAGCCAGGGCTATTGTTTAGACTCTGACTTATCTAATTAAGGACGTACACGTGTTTGGTGATTAATTATTTTGTATCTGGTAATTGATTTCGTTAGCAAGCTCATGAAAAATTGACCTGATGGAAAAATTCACAAAAAGAGAAATCTTACCTGTTTCTCTTAGAATGAGTGTTGAATACAGTGGCACGAAGGAGAATTAAATTTGTTGATTTTAAAATTTAAATAGGTATACAGGGTGACACTGAAAAACGGACCACTCAAAATAACTTCTTTATTTGTAATTATTTTTTAATTAAAATAAAAAAATATATATCATCACGGCATATTACCCATTGCTGGGTATGCAGATATCGGTAATAACGAAATATTTGCACCGTGCGGGCGCTTACGTCACCTTACGGGCACTCATTGCTGGCGTGGAGAGTGCATCACAGGGGTCAATTTTGTGCCATTAATATTTGAAGTTTTTTTGGCGTCGGTCGCGATCGAACCCTGGTCCCCAGATTCGCGACCATTATTTGGCATGACGGTGGCCCTTCCGGTTTAACCGGAAATGACATTAACTTTCACATTTCAAATAGGACACTCTACATATATATTTAGAATCTACGTAAAATTACGAATTCAACAATATGCCTGAAGTGCATTTTTATTAAAGAAATAAATTACAAAAACGTAAGAGAAATTATGAATAATTAACTTGCCAAGCCATGTTATCAGGCAGGCTGTGAAACAGTTGAAATAAAATTGACTAATATTTAAGTTAAATGCATAAGTAGTTAGTTATATTTGTAAGATTCTATACTTTGTTACGACAGAATGATAATTTATTATCACAGTCTACATGATATGACTTACCAGGTTAATTATTCATAATTTTGTCTTATGTTTTTGAAATTTATTTCTTCAATAAAAATCTGATGTGGCCAGCACATAACCTCTCGCCGTATATTTTACCTGGCTGTATGCATAAAGCAAAGAATATTTTTATAAATACAAATAATATATTCATATAAATCTATGACGTATAAACTTCTTTATTATTCAATAATAGCATGTCTCAACATAAAGATATTTACCATAAATTATGTTACAATAAATTACAAAGTAGAGTTTACCATATATAAATATTAGGCTGGTTACAGCAATTTTCAATTCGAACAACTTTGTTTACTTTCTCTTCATATTCTTCTAGTAAAAACATTAATTTTGGGCGGTCTAAAATGTATATATCTGGATTGTGCATCTATTCTTATATATCTTCTTTTACATTTTATTTTTTCATACTTGTTATATCTAAATAACCTTAATTCCCTTTAATAAAGTGACGGATAGATTGCACTCCGATTATTCTTATATCGATGTGTAATTTTGTCAATATTTACAACTTACTTGAGAAGAATTTGATAGCTTTTTCGCAATTCAAAGTTACTCTAGTCTACAGTACTGGTGTACATTGTCCCATAATGTTTGAAACAAATTTAAGTCCTTCAACCTAGACTTGTCATCTCCATAATAGTCACAGATCAAGAATTAAGGGATTCTCCAAATACATTTTTCTTTCATTACTCATTATTTCTGACACTGACATTTATCTGTCACAAATAATTTAAATTTTCAACTATTTTTCATGGCATCCTTTCGGTTGTAAAATTAATTACAACAGATTATTTTATATATTATATTCCTTTTATCTCTAAATCTATAAAATATGTATAAAAATATTTAAATGTATCAGAAAGAGAATTTATTTTTCTTTAATATTATCAAGAAAAATTTTCAAAAAATAATATTTAGAAGATTTTTTTTCAAGAATCTTCTACTTCCGGTTGTCCAATTGTTACCAAAACCTTTTCAGATCTTCCCATGAATGTCCGATTGGGAAATACGTTGTTAAACAAATTTTAAGTCTTATAGTTTTTGAGTAACCGTCCTTCCAACATCCCACACACACACACACACACACACACACACACACACAGACATCATCGTAAAAATGTTAAAATCGGATTGTAGGGACCTTAAAACGTGCTTATTCAATAAAATCTGGATATGCGATTTTTAGCATGAATCCAATACCTCTCTTAGCGAGAGGTAAAAAATCATTTCAATCACATCGTTGAATTCATAATTTTACGTAGATTCCAAATATATAAAAATATATAGTTTCAACCATTTGAAATATGGAAGTTAATGTCATTTCCGATTAAACCGGAAGCGCTACCATCATACCAAATACTATGATTACAGAGCCCCTAAGCCTAGTTTACAAATATGGAAAGGGAATTAAAAAATAAGTATAAATAAAAAAGTTATTTTGAGTGGCCCGTTTTTCAGTGGCACCCTGTATACATATTTCGCTGTCTTTCAGTTATGAACATTTTTAATAAATGCATATGCGTAAAATGTACATATTTTTGAGATTGACTTCGCACACACATGCAACAAAAATATTGTTTGCAAAACTTCGGAAAACGTAATTCTATAATCCCATTGCTGTGCTCGTTTCGGAATAATATATTCCACAACAAGTAGTGCAATGGCTCATATTCCACATGAGCAAAAAGTTTGTGGTCCGAGCCGAAGGTTATAGGTTTGCTAGTGTGGATTATGCCGTTCCAAAATTTGTTGTGGACTATACTTTCTCCAACAAGATTTTAGAAAAAATACAAAAAAATTGATTGATTATAAATAATATATTATCATATATCATCAAATAATTTTTTGTCCATAAATTGGTTTTACTAACACCATTCATACCTTTCTTTTGATTTCTTTGGTAATAACTGACCCACTGTATCATTAGCAAGTTTCCTTTATTTCTGGTGGAGTACATTCCAAATCTATACAGGTTGTTACATCGGTTTGTTCTTTTTTAATAACTCGGTTATTTTAATTATTATAGAAAAAAATTCAAACTTAGTTTATTTTGAATGAATGTGAAAATCGGAGAAAAACAGTTTTGAAAATTTGTAAAACTTGTTTTTATTACAAATTTTCAAGACTGTTTTTCTCCAATTTTCCCATTCATTCGTTTTTATCCAGTGAAGGAATTATCAAATAGTAGTTTATAAATACCACTTCCGGTTTTTTAGTAATTAATATCAACTTTGAAATTTCAAATGGAACATACTATATTTTTTTACAAATTTGAAAAATACATCAAATTTGCTTTACAATCATGTAAAATAATCAATATGTTACATTATTAAAAAGTAAAATGGCGGGCACTTTTTTATACCGAAAAGAGAATAGTGAGCCATGACTATTGCTTGAATAAAACAATGAACTGAAACAATTGTTTTGTTTATAAAGAATCAGTAAACACATTAAACGAAATGAAGAAAAAAATTGAAGCGACAATTGAATTTTTATCTGCAGACCAAATAGAAAGGGCTACTTATCTGTTTCAAAGCGTTGTGAAAAATGTATTGCCAGCCTGGCAGTCATTTTGAATATTTGTTGTAAAATCATTTTGTTGTTATTAAGTGTTCCTTATTCTTATTTTCTGTATTATTATGACAAAAAAATATTTCGTTTAATAATAATAGTTACAATTGTTTTAGTTCATTGTTTTATTTCAAGCTACAGTCATGGTTCACTATTCTCTTTTCGACTAGGTGTATAAAAAAGTGCCCGCCATTTTAATTTTTAATAATGTAACATATGGATTATTTTACATGATTGTAAAGCAAATTTGATGTATTTTTCAAATTTATAAAAAAATATAGTGTGTTCCATTTGAAATTTCAAAGTTGATATTAATTACTAATAAACCGGAAGTGGTATCATGAATGTACATCCGTCATCAAGTAGCTTACATGTTTCTATATAAATCATGTTATATAAAAGAAATTATTAACTTAATAAATAAGCGAGATATTTGCTGGGTCCATTAAAATATAACACCCTGTATACTTCAATACGTATTATAAGACACAAAAACATAAAGCGCTGTTGCAACGAGTTAGCTTCTCTGATTTTTTAGATCGATTATTTTTTAGTTTACTGGCCCTGTAATTGTAATTGGTAACTGTAATTTTTAGATCTATCGATGCTATACATTTCGTTTAATTGGCATTTATGTTAACAGACTTTATAAGACATTATAAGTAATGTCCGTAGGTGCCTGTCACCAATTTTAATTTCTTGCCTATATTTTTAATTATTATAATTAGTTAAAATGAATGATGACCTAAATAGTATTTTGTGGCATATACAAACGTTCCCTATATTTACGTTGGCTCTTAGAAAATAAAAGGTCCTTTGAGAAATTAGCATTATGGTTCTCCCCCACGTCACTCGAGGCATAACATCCCCAACCACACACAAAACAACACAACGACGAGGAGTGCAGTATATACCAAACCAACAAGACATAGACGTAGACGGGACGGGACAAACGTTAACGCATAAGTCATTTAGCCGTGCTATTAATAACCAGCCAGCCATTGCAGACGGTAAGATTGATAATATTCATTAGGCTCGGGGTTCAGTTCAGTACAGCCAGTGCAGTGCAGGGTTCGTGACTCAACCGTATTGAAATGTGACAAGATGGAATGGAATAGAGCCACGAGAAATAGATAGCTGCATTCAACAACCGAATAATAGTTCTATGTCTACGAGTAAACAGACATACACTTTAACCAAAATTTAGTAAAATACAATCAGATTCTAGGAAATTTACAACAGATTAGCGTAAACATAAAAATATTGAGTTAAATGTAGAACGTTGTTACCATTTTATTTTGGTTTGAGTTAAATGGAAAATAAAAATGTTGTCTAATGGCGAAGGATGTGCCTGTAATCTGTGCCATGTAAATGACGTCCTTGTCTACACGTAAAAATCAATATTTGTATATGAGAGCCGTCCAAAAATTAAAGATACATAGGCAAAAATCTTACCGGTGGGTGTAGGTATGTTTCAACTATTTTTCTACATAGTTCCCGTTAATTTCATTTACCATCTGTAAGCGGGGCACAAGATTTTGAAGACAGTATTGAAAATGTTGCCGCTTGCTGTTTCATCTAACGCTTCGCTTCTTCTTTTACCTTATCTTTTTCTGCTACACGCTTATTTAAATGAAGAAAGAGACGGTAGCAGATTGGGACTGTGCGAAGAAAGGTCCACAACAGGCCTTGCAAAATCATTCAGTAAAATTTTCTTGACTCGCGTTCTGTTAGGCTCTGAGGCCAGACTTTATCGTGTAGCTGATACAGGCCTGCCTTCGGTTCTGGATCGCCTTTCGAAGTTTCTTTAAGGTTTTACTGTAGTGATCCGTATTCATGGTAGACCTCGTACCTGGCGGGAGAGTGAAGAGAATGCTCCATTGCAAATGGCTGCTATTGCCAAATTACTCACCATAGTGAGCTGCCAGACCACTCGTCAATGGTGACAAGTTTCCGAAAAAAAAATTCCCAACGTACAATTTGCATAGTCTGTTTATGAAATAATTATACTGGAAATTTAGAACCCTTTTGCAAGAAAATTTATGTATGGAATTTATATATAATACACAGGATTGACGGAAGGTATTGTGCTGGCCACAACAGATTTTCAAGTTATAAGTCTATATTTAAATGTAGCCGAAAGAATTTTATTATTTATTGAAAATGTAACCCGGCTGAATTATTATGAATTTGGGCTCGTGGGTACTTAATATGACCTTTGTTAGTTTAATAATACACTCAATAAAAAATATTCAGTAGCCTAATAAAATTTTTAGTTTGATTTCGTAACATTTTTGTTTCATTTTAACCCCAGTGCATTCCATATTAACCTATTGGCTTTACGAAATGCAATAGTATTATTTACGATTAATATTAAAGGCCATATCCCCACATTTATTAAAAATTCCATCTATAACATATCGCCTCTTCCTTGTTCGCTTTTCCCATGGCTGTTTTCTTGAAACCCTCCGATCGATTCGTACCCTAGGCTCGTCGTAGAATCTTCAGTCGTTGGCCGTTGTCCACATAATTTGCTGTGATGTTTTACATACAAATCAGCGTCAAGGCTGTTCCCATGATCCCTGTGCGTTTTGTGCGTACCGACAGCGCCTCTTGAATGCGAATTCATATTGCATGATAGTAAAGTCTACTAGCGTATCGTAAATTTCTACAACTTGTAATTTCTGCACATGTTGGAGGTACCGTATCTTTTTGCACACGTCACACATAGACGATTAGTATCGTTTGATTACTCGTATTTTGAGTATTGTAAGTAATTGTATATGATGAAACAAATGTATTGACGTATAAGAAACTACAACTTAGCGAATGAAATGATGCTTTAGTTTTTGAAATACAAAATCTATTGATGGTTATATTTTATATTTCGTAATTTTCGTATGAGATGTATCTCTAACAAGAAGTACTTTCATTGAATCATTTGGAGTAGGTATTCAATAATGTGACAACGTCTGATTGACTATTGTAACTATGACATTAGAGTACCACTTCAGCAATTAAATCAATTCCTAAATGTTTAGATGAAAAAGTGGTTATTCCAAAGCCTTTATGTATCACTATATAACTGAATTGTAATATTCTTACTCGTCATGCATGCATTCATAATTCAAGGTTTTTTTTTTTAACTTGGGAAAATTATTTCACAATTTTGTTACTATTATAACCAAACATATGACACGATTACGAATAATTCGATCAAATAACGAGTTCAAAATAATCAAAAAACAAATTATTCATCAGGTAAATTCAAAATATTTCTTCAAACATGAAAGTCTAAATATCATGACAATAATAATGCATTCAAATTTAATAAATTTGAAAAATTAATAATTAAGTTAGTTTTTATAAAAATGCCATTACATATTTGCATGATGGTAAAGCAAATTTACATTACTTTTAGACAATATAATTACATTTAAAAATTCAACACTGATATTGCTTTCGGTATAAATGTATGTTGAATTCAGGACATTTCATACCAAAAATCTGATGTGGCCAACACCCGTTTAATTAAATTTTTATTCATGTGAATACTTAACATTAAATTAAATTCAAATACCAGGTTCGATCCCGACCAACGCTAAATATTTCGAATTTTAAATGGCACAAAAATGATCCCTGTGTTGCACTCTCCACGCCAGCAAAGAGTGCGCGTGCGGTGACGCCTAGTAAACGCTCGCACGGTACAAATATGTCATCATCGTTACCGAAACCTGTGTACAAAGCAGATTGGCACACCCAGCAGTGGGTAATATGCCGTGACGATGTATTTATTTTATTTATTTATATACTTACCTATATTTGTACATATTTATTTACGCTGGTAACTGTAGTAAGTTCCTCTCCATATAATTATTATTCTATTTACTATTTTCTTTTTAAAACGTTACTATTATTATTTAACAAGCGGTTAAAGTGTAGGCTCCGGGATTAAAATTATAGATAGTTTTGTAAATTTATCCATAAAATATATAGCAAAAGTATTAATGCAATGCTGTAGAAAATTTAATAATCTTTAATTTTTATATAACATAAATCTCGAAAAAATAAAGGTAATTTTGAGCTTCCAGTAAAGAGCCATTTCCGGTTATGTGATTTACATCAGAATTTAATGATTTCTTTTCACATTAGAATAAGGTACAAATACAAGGTTTCAACATTTTCTGAACGATAGTATTTGAGTTAGAGCGTAAAGAGGATCCACACACACATAATACGCACAGACACCATCGTGAAAATATTAAAAATGGATTCTAGGGACCTTAAAACGTGGTCATTTACCAAAATCTCGATATACGATTTTTAGCACGATCTCTATAACTCCTATACCAAGGGTAGCGGGAGGTAAAAAGTGGCATTAAAGTTTATCCCGAACTTAATTTAAAGTATAGGTGTAAAATTCACAATAACGGAAATAACTACTTATCTTTTTAATAACCCTATATATTTGAAAATGAACTAATCTGAAAAAGTGGTTATTTCAAAGCCTTTATGTATCACTATATAACTGAATTGTGGTATTTTTACTCGTCATGCATGCATTCATAATTCAAGGTTTATGTTTTATAACTTGGGAAATTTAATTCACAACTTTGTTATTATTATAAACAAAGATATGACACGTTTACGAATAATTCAATCCAATAAAGAGTTCAAAATAATGAAAAACAAATTATTCATGAGGTAAATTCGAAATATTTCTTTAAATAAGGAAAGTCTAAATGATAATGCATTAAAGTTAAATAAATTTGAAAAATTAATAACTATGTAGTTTTTATGAAAATACCGTTACATATTTGCATGATGGTAAGGCAAATATATATTACCATTAGACAATATAATTCCATTTAAAAATTCAACAATAATATCGCTTCCAGCAAACCCGGATGTTGAATTAAGGACAGACGTAGACTAGCTCACTTTGTTTCATTTTTTACCTCTCGCTAGCCTTAGTAAGGGAGGTATAGGGATCGTGCTAAAAATCGCATATCGAGACATTGATTAATGACCACGTTTTAAGGTCTTAATGTCTGTGTGTATGTGTGTGAATCCTGTTTAGGCTCTAACTCAATACTATCGTTCACAAAATTTTGAAACCTTGTATATACCTTATATTTTAATATGGAAAGAAGCCAATAAATTTTGGTGTAAATCAGATAATCGAAAATGGCACTTTACTTGAAGGTCAAAATAGTTTTTCTTCGAAAAATACATTTAAATGTTATTTTTTCGAGATTTATGTTATAAAAATTAAAGATTATTACATTTCTTACAGGCATGCAATAATCATTTTTACTTGTCTCTAAGAAAGGTGTTGGATTCATGCTAAAAATCGCATATTTTAAATTAATAGTAGTAACGTTTTAAAAAGATCAAAGTAAATAGAACAATAGTTATATGGAAAGAAACAACACAATTTCCATTTCCAGCATAAGTAAATATGTAGGTATGGTCCAACTACATTTTAAACCTCTTCCTATTTTTAGGAAGTTTTTTAACAACTCGATGTCCAACTCTGCATTCATCGCTTACGTGGCCTACCATGTTTTTTTTTTCATTATATTCTATTTGAGTTTTTCACCATTTCGTTATTATATCTCAGTTCATTCTATCATGTCTTTATTGGCGCCTTCTACATACATCAACCCATCTATAATATTCTTTACGTACTAATAGCATTGCACATTGTACGATTCTGCAAGATATACGTAATTGAAGTAGTTTATTTTTTATACAGAGTGAACAAAATAATCGGAACTGCAGTAGTTTCTTTTTACCACATAGTGTATAGAATCTGTTCATACGACAATGTATGTCGTAACTCTGTTCAGGAAATAATTTTGACTGTAAACATTGTGTGTATAAATTAGCGTGTATTAGCGTTTTTGTGTTTTGGGTTTATGTACGTGATTTATCAATAATGTCATAAGAAATTAACGAAAAGGGCTAGAATAATGGTTTTGTTTGCATGTGCGTTTCTTGATGCAGAAAAGGTCTCCTAGTTAGTAGGTGTTGGTACAGATTATGGAGTGATTTGAACTACCTATAAACGAATTATTATTATTACGTGAAGAATTCTATCTTCTATTTAGTAAGTAATACTTCTCAGTTGCTCTCTGAATGTTACTCCTTTTATTGCTTTCAATATTTTCATTTCCAATTAAGAATGCATTATCAAATACAATTTTCCTTCCTGTATTTCTTTTCCTTGTCGTTGGTGGTTCTTCTCTTTGATGTCTTAGTTGTTGGTCTTGAATATGAAGGCATCTAGGTAACCCGTGAACCCGCGTATGTCGTACGCGGCCATTTATTACCGAGCCTGTGGTCGGTCTGGCCGCTCCACAGGATCGGTGACTTTTGTTTCTGCACGTCTCTGATGGAGACGTTGACGTAATAAATACAACGTTTCACTGAGTTATTTCGCGCTCACGAACCCGACTATATGATAAATTACTAACGGACGTGCAATACAACCACTAACTGCACGGAGACTAGCATATCAAACTGAACATAGATTTCACTCAAGAAAATCTTATCTCGTACGTTTTCTATTATGGACCCATGAGAATTAAAAGAGTGTAGGTGGCAAAGTATACTGATAACTTAAGCTTTGAATCTCATTTGAAACGTTTAGTTTCCAATCCTGACAAATCCATTTTTGGCCAAAAATGAGTTTGATATTGCAACGGATTCGTCTTCTCATTCTTCATAACTTGTTAGTTTCAAAACCCAACAAATCCACAATCGGTTGGGATCTAATGCCAACAAATCCAAATTAGCCAATAAGATCAGCCGTTTCATTGTTTCTTTAGAATAATTTAATAAGGGAATAGTATACGATATAATAATTAAACAATTGTAGAGGGTAGGGGCGAACGCAATACAATTCAAGAATCCGGTGTTGCCTAACAAATAAAAACTTGAAAATGTCAATATTCGATAGGGAAAAAAAATCTGATGTGGCCAGCACAATACCTTCCGTCAATCCTGTGTATTATGTACAAATGCCGTACATAAATTTTCTTGCAAAAGATTATAAATTTCCAGTAATATTATTTCATGCAAATGGCACTTGACATCTACTTCTTCTTTAGCTTTTCCCATTCGTTAGGGGTCGCTATTTTTTATTTTCTTCTTCCATTCATTTCTGTTTTGCGGGTCATCCTCACGTCAAAATTATTCATTCAAAATTTCATTTTTTGGTATTTTATGATTCCTTTTCGCGGAAACTGAATTCCACATCCCTGATAATAAATAAACCACATGAAATAAGAAAATCATAAAATTTTGAATGAAAAATTATGACATTTGTCAGTTATGGACGTAATTATTAGCTGTCATTTTGACACGAGTCCACATTCGTATCTGCTTGCCAAAGTCAGTAAAGTCACGTCTCTGCACGCGCCCTACAAATAACAGATCCTATATTTCCAGTTAAATTATTTAATAAAACTATGCGAATTGCACTTGACACTAACATCTTCTTCTTCTTTAGTTTTTCCCATTTGTTAGAGGATCGCTATTTTTTATTTTCTTTTTCTACTAAATTTTGTTTTGCGTGTTGTCCTCATTCAGTTCCTTTTCTCTTCTTTCATCTTATATTTGGTCTCTCTATGTTTCTTCCACCTTCTGTTATAAGCTATTCATTCTTCCAATATACTCATCTCTCCTCACGACATGTTCAAATCAATGTAATCTTCTCTCTTATATCTTTCTAGAAACGTTCAACACTACAGTTATTTCCCTTACTCTTTCATACATTTACTATTTATTGATACTGACATCTGTCAATTTGAATTACCTGAATATATTTCCATGGTTAAGTTAGCATAGCTGGCTGAATTATAAAATTTATTATCTTTATAATTCTTTAACTCTATATCTGTTGAATATGAAATATAAAATGCAATCAAATCGTATAGAGAATAATATATTCTTTAAGTTATAATAACATTTAACTGAGTTTTTCAAGAAAAACTATTAAAATCTTCTAATGAGGGTACTTCCGGTTGACCAATTATAACCAAAATCTAATCAAGTCTGCATATATGGTTGTAAGGATGAGGAATACGCAAGAATTGTAATTTTTGGAATTCTAGTATTGGAGATATCGTGCACGAAACGGCGGTCCACACACACACACACACACACATAAACACACACACACGCATACACGAACACACACACACACACATACAGACATCATAGTAAAAATAGGAAAATCGTATTGTAAAGACCCTAAAACGTGCTTATTCAATGAAAACTCACCACCGAATTTTTTGACCAAAGACAATACCTTCCTTACCTATAGGTGACGGAAGGTAAAAACAGTGACCCTTCAATTTGTGGAAAGCAGTTGATGAGATCCCAGATCTAATAGTTTGCCATCAATTTTTGATAATGTAATTTAATTTAATTTTGGAAAATAACTGAATAAACCCCTAATGTTTTATTAAAAATCCAAAATTTTCTTCGTGCTAAAACATTTATGTGAAGTTGAATATATAGAAATGTTGATTTTTTGATTAAAAATTGTTTATAAAAGAATTATTTAAGTATTAAGTAAAGTAGTGAATTTACTCAAATTACAAAAAAGTATATTTATAAGTTGGTGTTTCCATCCATGTTTGTGGAAGATGATACTGTACACTGGATTTGAAAATATTAGGAAGCAAGGGTATTATTATAAGAGTACTCAAACTAGGCCCAACACTTTCTATTTAATTCTACCCTGTTTACTTATGCATAACGTTAGCTAAGATCCCCGTTAGTCGTTCTTACTTTTCGTAATTACTACGTGTAACATCGTCAAGACTTTTCATTATTCCCTGTTAATACATTCGCTAAGACGCCGACGAAATTTTATACATAGGAGTACGTGTAGTCATGACGTTAATGTTTTAATCGAACATGCATACTTTACCTGTGTTTCAGTGTCATTGCTATCTAAGAAAAGCGAAGGTATCTAGATGTTAGTTCATTAGACGTTATTATATTCGTTCTATTATTGTAAGGATTGTATCTGGTTTTTTGGGGCAATAAAAAATCACTTACTGCCTTTTTCCACAATTTGTATAATTACCTACTGCAATTGTTATAGGCAGAATCTTAGTTTTACTAAAAGACTAAAATATAAATACAGAATATTTATTAATTTAAAATATATTTTATCCTAAAAATTATTATTATTAGGTCCTCTTGTCCTCTACGTTGTCATCCGGTAATTTAGATACTGCTTTTTACATTCTTAGCTATATCGCTTAAAATTCTGCATGAAAAAAACAATTAAATTGTTGAGTCTAGGTTTCTTTGATCGTGGTGTGATTTTGTACTAATATATATATATATATATATATATATATATATATATATATATATATATATATATATATATATTATATAAATCGATAACTAAAAGAGTTGCAGTAAATGATCACGCGAGAATGAACCAGCAATTATCTTCGTTATTAAGTGAGATAGCGATTATCTTCAATAAACAAATTTACTATAGCCAATATGGGAAATAAGATGACGTATCAAGAAGCGATCTATTACTTCCGGTTCCGGAGTATGTGATACCAACTTTGAAATTTCAAATGGTACATACTATATTTTTTTATATTTTTGAAAAGTACACAAAATTTGCTTTACAATGATAGTAAACAAGTAGGACGTTGTATTATTAAAAAGTAAAATGGCGGACGTTTGAATTATCTTACAAAATAAGTCAAAAAAGTGTGGCATTTTGTTTTATTAGATTTGTTGCCTAGGTTACGTCATATAAATGAATTTATCTCAAAAAATATCATCTCCTATGAACAAGAAAAACAATAAAATCTCACCCCCTTGATTTTTTTTCATTCAATATGTTCATATTTCAAACGTCCGCCATTTTATTTTTTAATAATATAATGTACTACTAATTTACTACCATTGTAAAGCAAATTTTATGTACTTTTCAAAAATATAAAAAATATAGTATGTTCCATTTGAAATTTTAAAGTTGGTATCACATACTCCGGAACCGGAAGTAACAGAACGCTTCTTGATACAACATCTTATTGCCTATATTGTCTATAGTAAATTTGTTTATTTGAAGATAATCGCTATCTCACTTAATAACGGAGATAATTGCTGGTTCATTCTCGCGTGATCACCCTGTATAGTGAATCTATCAAAGTTTAACTTATTAACGGACCACATGAGTCCTATTCGAAGATTCTGAAACTACGGCTACTAGTGACAGCGACTTCGATACCCTTGGTCATAATAAAGCTTTACATCAACAAAATTAGTGAACTACTTTTGTATCAAAACTAAAACTAATAAAATTACCCTTTAACCTTAAAATTATAATATAAACTCTATACGATTTTCGAGAACTATTCTCATCATTAGCAGTACAAATTTAAACTGAGTAGTAGTGCATAAGTAAACCATGCCAGAGATCCTAACAAAAGAGCTACTCTGTTTAAATTTATACTACTGATGACGAGAACTTAGTTCTCAAAATTCGTATATAGTTTATATTATAATTCTAAAGTTAAGGGGTAATTTTATTAGTTTTAGTTATAATTTAACCTTAGACTGCTGCTATTATTAATCATTAATTTTGTATCACGTAAATTTTAATATGTATAGGATATAATCCGTACCTGCGATGCTATCTAATAAAGAGCATTCTAATTTCTAAATCACTCTCCTAAATATAGAAATGAACTTCCATGTTTCTATAATATTTAAAATATGTTCTGTTATATGAAATGAAAATTATAATCCCGGAAAGTAATGTACTTCCCAATAAGGTTTTTAATTTAATGAAACAGTTAGCAAGTAAGCTTTATAGTTGACAGTGTTCCTAATAAACTGTTTCTTAATTAAATTAATTTTGGTCCCGTTATAATTACAAATTTTAATTAAAACCGATACAAAAATAGTGAGTAATTTGAAAGTTTTTCCGTTCCATTAGTCGAGCGTTCAACATTTTCTCCACGCACTAATACATTCCAGAGATGGAAGAAAACTAACGAGGCAACAAAAGCGATCCGTAGTCGTAGTCGGGGTTTGGCGTGGCTCACTAAGCAAATAAATAACTGGCTGCCTTCGACTCACTTATGCATATTCAGAACTAGGCGAAAACTGCAGGGGTTAGCTAAACTCGCTCACTTACAAGCTATTTATTACAGCAAACGAGTTCGTAGTGCTCCAAATTAAAGTTAATTATTTCACTTGGTGTGTTCCTTTGTCGGCATGCACAATACTTAGCAGGAAGAGTATTGATGAGCTTGTGATTTTCAACAAAAGAAAAATTGGTCTGTTTACGAAATGTTTGTGAAAAAAGCTTAACGAATTTCTTTCGAAAAAAGTAACTACTTAATTTGATAAATTATAACTGCATGTTATTTCCTTACCATTATACAGAGTGTCCTATTTTAAATTACCACCATTGGGATCTCGACAACCATAATACCTTCGACTTACATTAACCCTCGTCGTACCGTACTTAACAAGTTACACGGAATACCCCACTAAAACTTACAAAATATGTCTTATTTTATGGGCCTATTTTCTTAGAGGTATACTGTAATAACAAAATTAAATAATCTACACTAATAAAATATGTATACTCTATATCTCCGAGTTGATCCCCACGTCATCAATTTCTGAAGCAAGAATTACCTACTAACTTTTATATAACATCTTTATTGTACACACATGGCATATATGAGACTTTTATTCACTATCTTATTATCGTCGGTGGTTCAGAGAGGTATACGCTATCTTCGTCCAACCGATGGCAAAAAATGAAAAAAAAAAAAACTGTATTGTAACCGTGGTAACAAATATCATTTTAAAATATTTGCATTATTTGAATATTCATGTCATTCTGTGAATCATGTGATAAAGATGATTTTGACGTCGATAATTTTTGTTTCATTGTGTGTTGGTAGTTTTGTTAATTCTTAGTATTATATTGTGCATTTGGCTTTTGAAAAGACGTTGTTTCTAAGATTGCCGTCAATTATTTCAACATATTACTATTGGACAATAAAAAGAGGTATATTTCATCCATTATACTTGTAGGTATCGTATTTACTCAATTAATTTATTATTGCTAAATATCTAATTATACTTCGAATTTTGATGAATAACAAAACTGGGTAATGCTAAATGAACTACCAAAAATCGACTAGAATATCCTCAAGGATCTTTAAAATCTCCTGATCAGTATTGTTCACGATGGCTCAAAGCACAGTGGTAGCGACGAAGCACTTTCCCTAATAACTTCAAGTAATACAGGAATGAGAAAACAAAAGTACTACACTATCGTCCATGCTGCCTTTCAACACCTCGACCATACATCTGTTTTAAGTGTAGTACTGACCTCGGTGATCCTATTGCAACTAGCATCAATTTCATCTGGGAACTTCGCCAAAAAATTATTTCATACGATAAAATAAAATAAATATGGGTGGCTTTTACGACCTCTAGCCAAAGTTCCGGTTTTGAAACATAGGAAAACTCCAAACCGACGGTTATCAAATGTTTCTCTCGGTCAATGCACCACCGGTTATGATCCATGAACCAAAAACTTAAAAAATCTGATGTGACCAACACAGTACCTTCCGCCATTTACCTATGTATATATTTTTTATATTACTTTATAAATTTATCCATACAATATATAAAAAAAGTATTAAAGCAAACTTGTAGAAAATGAAATATTCTTTAATTTTTATAATAACAAATTGAGAAAAAATACATTTAAAGGTATTTTTTGAAGAAAAAATATCTTGAGCTTCAAGTAAACTGTCATTTCCGGTTATCCGATTGCCACCAAAATCTAATCAGTTCTTTCCATATTAGAATAAGGTAATACATGGTTTCAAAACTTTCTGAATGATAGTATTTGAGTCAGAGCCTAAACAGGATCCACACACACATCATACATACATACACACAGACAGCATCGTGAAAATGTTAAAAATGGATTCTAGGGACCTTAAAAGGTGGTCATTTACCAAAATCTCGATATGCGATTTTTAGCACGATCCCTATATCTCATGTCACTTTGACATAATTTTTTGACAGCGTAAAAGTAAAATGAAAACGGTGAATAAATTTTAAATCGGAAGAAGTCAGTCTTCTTATAGATTTGGTAATCGAGAAGAAAAGTATTCTCGAAAACTAACGTAGTGATATTTTTGTGGAAGCACTGTTTGGAAATGCGGAATCATTTAACAAATTCAAAGTCGCAATGAATATCAAAATTATCCATCCTTGCTCTTATTATTCGATTGCTACGTATTGAAAATAAAATATTAACTTCTTCTATTATTTCTATCCCTTCTTCAAAATCACTATCAGAACTTTCCATTTTATATTAATTTTTTAACAGGCACTTTCATCGTCAGTTATCGATAACCGGACGTCGTAAAAGCAGTCATTATGTCCAACCAACGGTTAATTTTCGGTTTCCATAACAATGGGTTCTTTTTGATTGGCGGTTAGGAGTTATCTTACGGTTTCAGAAACCGGAACTTTGTCCGGAGGTGGTAAAAGCGGCCCTAAGTATTATGAGAACCTTTGGAAATACAAAACTGTTGGATAATAAAATGAAAACACATCTTTTTCTATAATATTGTATTGAAAATCTCAAAATACAATAATTATCTTCTAAAGTCTAACGTCAACATCAATGTATTTTATTATCTATTTTAACAACTGAACAACATAACATATGACACATGTCAGAAATAAGAAAATGACATTTTTATTATTCGATATAAAAATTATGAATATTGGTTTCTTCCAACACTCTCCCGCAATGTTCATAATTTTGTAAAAATATTCAAGCTCAAATTTTACTTCATCCCCAGTAGATTCTTCATCGAGACAAGTCTTCCTGATGCAACACCTTTTGTGAAGATGTCAGCTAGTTGATTTTCAGTAGGGACATATTTTAATTTTATTTTGTTTTCACTTGCAAGAAGTCGAATATAATGAAAACGAGTCTCTATATGTTTGGATCGCTCATGAAATACAGGGTTCTTGATGATTTTTATTGCACTTTGATTGTCTATCATCAAAGTAGGAACTGATTTCTTCTCAATAACACCAACTTCTTTTAATAGTCGATCTAACCACACAACAGACTTGGCAGCTTCGCTCGCAGAAATATATTCCGCCTCCATCGATGAGAGTGCTACACGTCCCTGTAGTTCGCTCTTCCAGATAACAGGTCCTCCACAAAACATTATCAGAATTCCACTTGTAGAACGACGTGTCATTTTGTCTCCAGCATGATCAGCATCGCTAAATGCGTCTATGTGCATATCTGTTTTCTTCTTAAACTTTATACCTTCTGTAATGGTCCCTTTTACATACCGCAGAATCCTCTTCACTAGGTTGACATGTGCTTGAGTAGGTTTTTCTTGAGATCTTGAAGCAATATTCACTGCAAAAGTCAAATCCGGTCTTGTACACATTGCTAGGTACAGTAAACTTCCCACTATTTCACGATAATTTTCAATATTAAGTGCTGTAGGTGAATCTCCAGTCATCCAACCTGGTTCAATGGGTAAGGACAATGGTTTACAGTCCTTCATTCCGAATCTTTGTAAAATTTCTTCAGCATACGCAATTTGATTAATTTCAATAGCATTCTTAGATCTTTTAATTTGCATGCCCAAGTACTGGCCAACTTCATGAGCTTTTATTTCAAATCGAGCAGATAGTTGTGTCACAATGTTTTCAATTAAATTAGGATTACCCATTATTATACCGTCGTCCACATGGAAAAATATAATCAAATTTTCACAGAAAAATAAACAGGGATCAGCATTACTCTCCCGTAATCCACAATCTTCTAAATAGTCAGTTAAACATTTATACCAACATTTGGAAGCTTGTTTTAATCCGTAAAGACTGCGAAGTAACTTGCACACTCGGTTAGTTTCATCTTCATAACCAAGAGGTTGCTTCATATAAATATCTTCATCGAGAGAGCCATAAAGAAACGCAGCCTTCACGTCAAATTGTTTTATACTCCAATTTTTCTGGACAGCAACACAAAATAAAGTTCTCATAGTTTCAAATCGAACAACAGGACTATAAGTTTCAATATAATCGATACCCGGACGTTGAGTAAAGCCCCTGGCTACTAATCTAGCTTTATAGCGAATTATATTACCCTCGAGATCCTTTTTTAAAGCGAAAACCCATTTATTGTCTACCAATTTGCATTTGGAAGGTAACTCCACAAGTTTCCATGTTTCATTCTTCTTCAAAGATTCTATTTCTTCATCCATAACAGCTCGCCATTCTGAGAAATTCCCACTCTGAATAGCTTCTTCATAACTTTTCGGAGCTTCACTAAGCAGTAATTGTGTAGGAGAATCTTTTTGAAGACGTTGTGGTTTTCTTATTTTATTTTTATCTCGCAAAAAATATTTCATTTTTTCTTCGCGTCTATTTCTACTTTCTTCCTTTTCTTCAATATTCTCGAATCCATATTTGTTTTTATCTGAAGTAGACACAGATTTCTGTTCTTGTCTATCGAGTTCTTCTTCTTCTTCTTCATTTTCCGAAGATACCTCAATCAATTCTGGAACATCAATCTTGACAGATTCTTGTATAATTTCAGGTCCAAATTTTACATCCCTACAAACTGTCACATTATTTCTTCTAGGAAAATATATACGATATCCACAGTCTTCATAGCCAACCACATAACCCATTTGTGTCTTGGGATCAAATTTTCTTCATTTTTGAAAAAGGAACCCAGGCATAACATTCACATCCAAATACTTTAAGGTGATCAAATCGGGTCTTTTTATTGAAAAATAATTCAATTGGAGCTTTACCTTTTATCTTGGTTGGTACAGTCCTATTCAAGGTGTGCGTTGCACTAAGTATAGCTTCTCCCCACAGAGATTTTGGAAGATGAGGAGCTGATTGTAACCACGATCGCGCCATTTCACAAATTATTCGGTTTTCTCTTTCGGCCACTCCGCATTGTTGTGGAGAATAAGGTGCCGTAAATGAATGTTTTAGTCCAATTTTCTGAGTATAAGTATGAACAGTCGCATTATCAAATTCTTTTCCACGATCCGTGCGAAGTTCTTGCACGTTGATCTGGGCTTGTGTCTTCGCCATTTCAATGAAGTATGGTAATTTTTCCTTTACCTCGTCCTTTTTCCTTAAAAGATAGGTCACTCGAAAACTTGAAAAATCATCTTTAAATACCAAATAGTATCGATAACCATTTACATCATTCACCTCCATAGGCCCACAGATATCAGCATAAATTAACTTCCCAGGATAAGTCGACTTCTCTACTCGTTTACCAAAAGTCATTCTGTGATGCTTGCCCAGGATACAACCCTTACATATTTCACTGTCATGGTCAACAGTAATATCAACGCCATGTTCCTTTAAGAATTCTATCACGTGTTTCTTGTTTTGGTGGCCAAACTTTTCGTGCCATATTTGCAAATTATTCTGATTTGAAGCAATACAAACTCTCTCTGGATTTACAACTTTTACCACCATTCGATATAAATCATTCTTAGAGGTAGAAACAGCTATTGCCATTATCTGTTTGTTCTTTAAAAAAATCCACGTTCTTCCATTATTTTCTATCTTCTGATTGATTCCTTTTTCAGCAGCCTTCTTTACAGAAAATAAATTGCATGATCCTTCCGGGCAATACCACACATCTTCAAAGTATTTTTCCAACCAATTTTTACCGTCGAATGTTTTCACATTTATACGGCCAAATCCTACTGCTTCAATTGACACACCTTGTCGTGCATTTTCCATTTTCCTTGGTTTATCGAATAATGTAAATGTTTCAAACCAGTCCCGTCTATTTGTGACATGATGAGATGCTCCACTGTCCACGAACCATACATCACAACCCATATTTTTAAAGTCAAATTGGAATAATAACATTGCACAACTTTTATCATTTGAACATTCATTTGCTTTGTGCCCTTTTCCTTTACATTTGAAACATATAATTCCAATTTTACAATTTTTTGATACATGGCCTTCTTCCCACATGAAAAACATTTTACATTACAATTTTTCGTGATATGTCCTGTCTTCCCACACGAAAAACATTTTAAATTACAGCCTTCAGTCTTCTTAGGGGTCTTTCTCGTAGGATGTGCTCCCTTCAGCTTTATTGCTGTCGCAGTAGAAAATGGTTCTTCACGTCCTTTAATACGTAATTCGTAATTCAGGAGTCTTTTCTGTAATTTCGACCACGTCTTCTCGTCAGATGGTAGGTCATGCCATGTTACATAAACATGATCATATTGAGCAGGAAGTGTTTGCAACAGCCTTGCACACATATCACCTTCATCTATATGTTTACCTAAGAGAGTCATTTTTGTCTGGATGTCATCAAATTTCGCAAGATGAGCTTGTATTCCTCCAGGCCATTCAAATTCTATATTGTGAAATTCATGTCTCAACAAATCTATATTTTCTTCTGACTGAATATTATATATTTCACTTAGTTTAGTCCATATTTCTTTAGAAGTAGAACAGCCACTAACTCGAATAAGTGGTTTAGCATTAAGTGACAAAATTAAACGTTTCTTAGCTTTAGCGTCAAGTTTGAACCATTTTTCAAATTCAGATTCATAATCACGAATACCAGGTTCAGGTTTTTTTAGTTTGCCTTCTACGACATCCCAAATACCGTCACACTCTAAAATAACCTTCATAATAATTTTCCATGTTTGGAAGTTTTCCTCTCCCGTCAATTTTTCAATTTGAGGCTTGTCGTCACTCATTTCAGAAATTATTTGTAGTTCAACGTCTTTCATAAATCACGATCACAAGTATCTCACTTCGTCAATTACGGTAACTACGCTCTGCTACCATGTTGGATAATAAAATGAAAACACATCTTTTTCTATAATATTGTATTGAAAATCTCAAAATACAATAATTATCTTCTAAAGTCTAACGTCAACATCAATGTATTTTATTATCTATTTTAACAACTGAACAACGTAACATATGACACATGTCAGAAATAAGAAAATGACATTTTTATTATTCGATATAAAAATTATGAATATTGGTTTCTTCCAACAAAAACACATAAAATGGCTTCCCAAGTGAGCACAATAAAGAAATAAGTTCTTTTTAAGCGAATTGAGATCTCAATAACAGTAGTAAAAAATCTGATGTGGCCAGCACATAACCTCTCGCCGTATATTTTACCTGGCTGTATGCATAAAGCAAAGAATATTTTTATAAATACAAATAATATATTCATATAAATCTATGACGTATAAACTTCTTTATTATTCAATAATAGCATGTCTCAACATGAAGATATTTTACCATAAATTATGTTACAATAAATTACAAAGTAGAGTTTACCATATATAAATATTAGGCTGGTAACAGCAATTTTCAATTCGAACAACTTTGTTTACTTTCTCTTCATATTCTTCTAGTAAAAACATTAATTTTGGGCGGTCTAAAATGTATATATCTGGATTGTGCATCTATTCTTATATATCTTCTTTTACATTTTATTTTTTCATACTTGTTATATCTAAATAACCTTAATTCCCTTTAATAAAGTGACGGATAGATTGCACTCCGATTTTGTCAATATTTACAACTAACATGAGAAGAATTTGATAGCTTTTTCGCAATTCAAAGTTACTCTAGTCTACAGTACTGGTGTCCTTCAACCTAGACTTGTCATCTCCATAATAGTCACAGATCAAGAACTAAGGGATTCTCCAAGTACATTTTTAATTCATTACTCATTATTTCTGGCACTGACATTTATCTGTCAGTTACAAATAATTTAAATTATCAACTATTTTTCATGGCATTCTTTCGGCTGTCAAATTTATTACAACAGATTATTTTATATATTATACTTCTTTTATCTCTAAATCTATGGAATATACAGGGTGATTCATCGGTCTGTCCTCTCTTTATAACTCTTTTATTTTAAGTCAGATAGAAAAACTCTTCAAATATAATTTATATAATATATTATTGTCTATCTACGTACTATATGCATTTGTATACAGGGTGCTCCGTTGAAGCGCAACAATACATAACTTTATATTTCTTAATGGAACACCCTATAAATATTTATTTATTTTGATAGTAAATTAGCTTCCCTTTAAAAAACTATTAAGTAATAAGGGGTCTAAAATTATAAATTAAGAAGTTATTTACGTTCATAAAAAATAGTAGTTGATAGTGGAAAAAACCATAATTTAATACAAAATTTTGATTCTTTTTTATTAATACTTATTTTAAACATTACACTAATTCCAGTTATTAAAATTTAGTGACAGACTAAATAATGCAAAATTATAATAAATGCTCGAAACAATTGATCAAATTATCCATAGCTTACTTATTTTTTTTTGTTTCGCGTAATTACTACTTAGTCTTGCGAAATTGATGCAAGACCTGGCAAAATGCATTCCCAGCATGCAATTTATTTGCAGAAAGTTATCCTAATTTCGCAAGACTAAGTAGTAATTACGCGAAACAAAAAAAAATAAGTAAGCTATGGATAATTTGATCAATTGTTTCGAGCATTTATTATAATTTTGCATTATTTAGTCTGTCACTAAATTTTAATAACTGGAATTAGTGTAATGTTTAAAATAAGTATTAATAAAAAAGAATCAAAATTTTGTATTAAATTATGGTTTTTTCCACTATCAACTACTATTTTTTATGAACGTAAATAACTTCTTAATTTATAATTTTAGACCCCTTATTACTTAATAGTTTTTTAAAGGGAAGCTAATTTACTATCAAAATAAATAAATATTTATAGGGTGTTCCATTAAGAAATATAAAGTTATGTATTGTTGCGCTTCAACGGAGCACCCTGTATACAAATGCATATAGTACGTAGATAGACAATAATATATTATATAAATTATATTTGAAGAGTTTTTCTATCTGACTTAAAATAAAAGAGTTATAAAGAGAGGACAGACCGATGAATCACCCTGTATAATAAAATATTTAAATGTATCAGATAGAGAATTTAATTTTCTTTAATATTACCACGAAAAATTTTCAAAAAATAATATTTAGAAGATTTTTTTTCAAGAATCTTCTACTTCCGGTTGTCCAATTATTACCAAAACCTTTTCAGATCTTCCCATGAATGTCCGATTGGGAAATACGTTGTTAAACAAATTTTAAGTCTTATAGTTTTTGAGTAACCGTCCTTCCAACATCC
The DNA here is from genome assembly GCA_951394225.1 of Harpalus rufipes. Classification (NCBI taxonomy): domain Eukaryota; kingdom Metazoa; phylum Arthropoda; class Insecta; order Coleoptera; family Carabidae; genus Harpalus; species Harpalus rufipes. The sequence goes on from OX596283.1 coordinate 41,296,910, forward strand.
CACACACACACACACACATCCACACACACACACACACAGACATCATCGTAAAAATGTTAAAATCGGATTGTAGGGACCTTAAAACGTGCTTATTCAATAAAATCTGGATATGCGATTTTTAGCATGAATCCAATACCTCTCTTAGCGAGAGGTAAAAAGAGATGTTGCTTTAAATGTCAGTCAGAAATACACTGCTTCTTTCACCTCGTCATCGATGTTAGTCCACTTTTAACAAATCTATTTTTTTCTATACTCACGTGGTTAATTTGTCACCAGGTGTGTAGAATTTACTTGTCGAGGAAAATATACTAGTTGCAATTGGAAAATCAAGAAATTTAGAACAAAAAATTATGTTATTTAACATCATTCTGACATGGGCCCCCATATCTGCTTGTCAAGGCCAACAAAGCCACATAACTGCTCGCGCCCTAATGTATTTCTTGTATACCTACACTCTACACCAAAAATTCTATTTATATTTATTCCATATATTTAGATTTTTTAAATTTAAAGTCATTCTATGAAGAAATTTAGTCATACTCTTCCAATTTTTCGAGATGATTCCAATTAATTGTCGGAAGTAACAGTATTTCTGAAAGGAATTTGTAATATACCTATAATATTAATTATGAAGCTATTAATACTTTAAGAAATAATATAATGTATGTACTTACTTCCCAGAAAAAGTCTTCAGTAATGTCTCCGGATTTCAGACACTGACATTTGTCTGTCAGTTACAAACAATTTAAATTCTCAACTATTTTTCATGGCATCCTTTCGGTTGTAAAATTAATTACAACAGATTATTTTATATATTATATATCTTTTATCTCTAAATCTATAGAATATATAATTAAATATTTAATTGTATCAGATAGAGAATTTAATTTTCTTTAATATTACCAAGAAAAAATTTCAGAAAATAATATTTAGAAGATTTTTTTTCAAGAATCTTCTACTTCCGGTTGTCCAATTGTTACCAAAACCTTTTCAGATCTTCCCATGAATGTCCGATTGGGAAATACGTAGCTAAACAAATTTAAAGTCTTATAGTTTTTGAGTAACCGTCCTTCCAACATCCCACACACATACACACATACACACACACACACACACACACACACACACATCCACACACACACACACACACACAGACATCATCGTAAAAATGTTAAAATCGGATTGTAGAGACCTTAAAACGTGCTTATTCAATAAAATCTGGATATGCGATTTTTAGCATGAATGCAATACCTCTCTTAGCGAGAGGTAAAAAGGAACACACTGCCTAGAATGTGTTTTAAAAAGTGACATACATTTAACAAAAATTATTAATAGAAAGTCTTTCTAAATTCTAATTGAATGCTGCATCAAACACAGGTTAAGTGAATGGATATACTTTTATTCATATTTTGACAATTCTGTGTCAAAACAGTCCTTTCGAATTTATAATAAAAACATAATTACTACATTTTGTTCCATTTAGTAATATGATACATTAGCAAGAACAGTTACATTACACTTATAAGTTTTATCAAAATACAGCATAGCAAATTGAAACAGTAAAATATTAAAATAATATATCCTGTTATAATGATGAGAATTTAGTCAAGTCCAATTCGTCACACATCTGTTCTGCTGACATCTCCAAACCAAGATCCTAATCTAATTTAAACGTCAACTCAAAACACTCGAAAACTACTTATGTACAATAATTAAAATTCTATCGCGTCACGGCGGAATGTCTGGAATATTCGTTTCCGGAAGAAAGATCGAGAGGAAAGAGAAAAAAGCGACCGAGAACTGCGATATGAAAGAGAGAGAGAGGGAGATATGGAAGGATTTATGCACAAGTCTACCCGAGAGCATTGGCGGTGCAACTATGTGGATGTCATAAGGATGTCAAATTACTTATAAAGTGAAGAGAAGACGTGGATGATCTATTAGTTTCACCAGATGTTAAATTGTGTTGCTCTTACTTAAAGCAAACTCAAATGCTAAAAATCCTTGCAAATCTATGGGAATAATCTTACTGTAGAAGTTTTTTTTTTAATTTATATTTTCACATATAATACAGGGTGATTCAGGACTAATGTTACAAACTTTAACAGCTTATTCCTGAGATCATTTTAAGCAAAAAATGCTATATGAACATAGGCCCTATCTCTTCTAGTTACCAAAATACAAGAGGTTAAAGTTTTATAAAAAGCTCAAAATTTTCAAATTTTTGTAATCAAGATACTTCTGAAAAAGAAGAATTTTATTGAAAAGTCATACCTTATTTAGCCTAATTAAAAATTATTATACCTTCGCTTGTGTAATTAATGGATGGTTTTCGTACTGCTGAATATGCAGATATAATTTTTATTTATGGATTTTGTAATGGTAATGCCAGTCATGCGCGCAGAGAATACCATGACAGATACCCACATAGACGCCAACCTTCCTATACCATGTTTGCGTGCGTATTTCAGCGACTAAAGGAAACTGGATCTACTACTGTACGAAATGACGGTATTGGTGCTGTTAATAACCATGAAGAGGAAGAGAATGTGGTTGATGCTATTCTTGATAATCTTCAAATCGTGTCTATCATTCCATGATTCGTCGCTGTGAAGCATGCATACGAGCTCAAGGCGCTCATTTTGAGCATTTACTATAAAATATTTCTAATTTGTTGTCTTATTTCATATTGTGTTTGGTATCTATTCTAAGTGTTATGTTGTTCTGTATTTAGAATTTGTTTATCTGTCTGTTTAATTGCGTCATCTTGTGTTTTGTTGTCCTAATTATGTTCTTTGTCTCCATACTTTTTAGCAATATACGTTTATTTTAATAAAATAAAAATAATTATGACAAATAAAGTTTGACTTTTCTATAAAACTCTTCTTTTTCAGAAGTATCTACCGTACTTACTTTTTTAGCTGTAACTTGTTTTAATGATAAGTATTGGTGAAGCAGACTCCTACCTGAAACAAACAAAAAATAATAATTTTATTAGAAAAGTACTAAATTAAAATAACCTAACTCATCCGAATACCATTCGTGGTTAAATTTTATCTTGGCAAAATTTTACGATTGCTTTACTCGTGCCTGTTAATAATTTATCTCGTAACATTGAATAAAAATCACTCGCTTCTCAGCTCATGTTTTTACCTCTCGCTAAGAGAGGTATTGGATTCATGCTAAAAATCGCATATCCAGATTTTATTGAATAAGCACGTTTTAAGGTGCCTACAATCCGATTTTAACATTTTTACGATAATGTCTGTGTGTGTGTGTGTGTGTGTGTGTGTGTGTGTGTGTGGATGTGTGTGCGTGTGTGTGTGTATGTGTGTATGTGGGATGTTGGAAGGACGATTACTCAAAAACTATAAGACTTTAAATTTGTTTAACTACGTATTTCCCAATCGGACATTCATGGGAAGATCTGAAAAGGTTTTGGTAACAATTGGACAACCGGAAGTAGCAGATTCTTGAAAAAAAATCTTCTAAATATGATTTTTTGAATTTTTTTCTTGGTAATATTAAAGACAATTAAATTCTCTATCTGACATTTAAATATTTTATTATATATTCTATAGATTTAGAGATAAAAGAAATATAATATATAAAATAATCTGTTGTAATAAATTTTACAGCCGAAAGAATGCCATGGAAAATAGAAAATTTAATTTGTTCGTAACTGACAGATAAATGTCAGTGTCAGGAATCCGGAGACATTACTGAAGACTTCTTCTGGGAAGTACATACATTATATTATTTCTTAATGTATTAATAGTTAAATCTTTAATATTATAGGTATATTACACATACCCTTCAGAAATACTGTTACTTCCGACAATGAATTGGAAGCATCTCGAAAAATTGAAAGAGTAGGACAAAATTTCTTCATAGAATGAATTTAAATTTAAAAAATTGAAATATATGGAATAGATATAAGTGGAATTTTTGGTGTAGAGTGTAGGTATACAAGAAATGTTAAATACATTAGGGCGCGAGCAATCATATGTGACTTTGTTGGCCTTGACAAGCAGATATGGGGGCCCATGTCAAAATGATAGCTAGTAATTATGTATATAGATGTCATATACGAGGTGTGTTCAAAAACTATCGCGAATTTTGAATTTTCGCGGGTTACGTATATTCGAATTTCGATCTTTTTGTGGCTTTATGTTGGTACTCATGTCTCTCACTTATGTCGACAAGCTCGGCCATTTTGAATGTTCACTTACTTGTTGACAGCTGCTTTGCTTGCACGTGTTTTGGATCGTAGAAATGAAATAACTTCTTTGATAAAAACATTTTATGACAATGACAAATTTTAAATGAATTATTTTTTTCTACGTTCCGTCGCCTTTAGATAAGAAAGATATTGTCTTGGTCAAAAAATTCATAGTCAGTTTTTAACGAATAAGCACATTAGGTAAAAATCGAAGACGATCCAAAACACGTGCAAGCAAAGCAACTGTCAACAAGTAAGTGAACATTCAAAATGGCCGAGCTTGTCGACATAAGTGAGAGACATGAGTACCAACATAAAGCCACAAAAAGATCGAAATTCGAATATACGTAACCCGCGAAAATTCAAAATTCGCGATAGTTTTTGAACACACCTCGTATCATAATTTCTTATTCTAAATTTAGTGATTTTCCAATTCGATGTGGATTATTTTCTCCACAAGTAAATTCCACATTCCTGGTGACAAATTAACTACGTGAATTTAGAAAATCTTGAAATTTTTAATGAAAAATTCTAACATTTATATACATAATTACTAATTATCATACTGAAACGGGCCCTTTCATCTGCTTGTCAAGGCCAACAATGTAACATGACTGTTCGCAACCTATACTTATGTAACAAAAAAAAAAAAAGAAGTGGCGAGAGGTATTGTGCTGGCCACAACAGATTTTTTGTCAATGCTACCCGATTAATTGCTAGGCAACCAGCTCTCGTAACAATATTGTGACGTGCGCCCCCGAGAGAAGAGTATACAACGCCGCCACTGAACGAATGTACGAGAGCGATGACGCGATCCCTGGCGCCGCAGCGGCTAGAGTCTAATTGCGCCGTGACCTCATTCCTTTGTATACGGGTCATTGTCGCTTCGAAGGTTTCTAGAAAGGTGTGCGCTGTATAAATATCGGCCGAGAGAAGGCGGAGGGATAGTCTCATATATACAAGCAGATATGAACTCGGTGATATAAATAAACAGTTTAACAGTTGTTAACATAAATAAATGTAGTTATATAAATAAGTGTTGTGATATAAATGTTAGTTAAATAAATAATCGTAGTGTTTAAGCATTTAATAATATTCTTAGCGTTTATAATTATTTAATCATAGTGTTAGTTGTTTTTATTATCTTTTAATATTTAATCCTTAATTAATTATCGTTTAATAAACGTATTATTTAATTAATAATATTTGTCTATGTTTTACACTTCACCCAAATAAATAAAACGTTACAATATAAAAAATATTCCGGCAAAAATTTACCACTTATAATATTATACATACATGACAAAATTTTAGAAAAAAAGAAAATATTTAAACGGTATATATTTATTTATTTTTAAATCCAGTTTAACAAGATATGTGTGTGGTATAAAGTTCTACAATTTTCTTGTCAAGTTATTAAGTAAATAACATTTGCATGATTATTTCTTTACATAAACTTTATATCCACTTAGTAACATAAAACGAAGTGACAAAAACTAAATGAAATGGTTACATATGTTTCCTGTGAAAGTTTATAGAAAATAATATAAACAACAAAATATAGACTATCTTAATAAATTTACATGCCATGAAGAGCAACATTTCCATAGGTTCTCTTTAATAAAATCTATTTTAAGTTTGTTGAGCATTGAAATCAGCAATTCAACATCTCATTCATGTGGTGTAAACATCCTGACAAGAATTGTGCCATAAATAGTTTTTCTTGTTTGGTAATAGTGATGTGTATGGATGCGGCTTCGCTGCACACCTAAACTGGTAATTTCTTCGAAGCGTTACATATTTTATAAAATAAACGTAAACGCCAAGCAACCCAGCTTAGTTGCCATGTCGCTACGTATAAATTTCAATGGACGCCAAATAAAGTTGTCGGACACGATAATGCAAAGTGAACCTAGCGACGGTCGATGCTAAAGTCATTTCTTGAGGTTCTGGAAGCTGAAGGAAATTTTAACCTATCGAAATTGGTCCTAAATTCTTTAAAAACGACTAATAACAAAATTTTTGATTGTACGTTTCTTATTTTGCATGCATTATATGATTGTCAATATTTCTGAATTTTTGTTTTAATTAAATGCATTTTTAAGATCATTATCTGCTGTAATGTGTAACTGCAATTTATTTATGGCCAGCACAATACCTCTTGCCATTTTCATTTTATGTTGCATAGGGCGCGAGCAGTTACGTGACTTTGTTGACCTTGACAAGCAGATATGGGAGCCCGTGTAAGAATGACAGCTAATAATGTACATAGATGTCAAGTATCATAAGTTTTCATTCAAAACATGATTTCCCAAATCCATGTGGATTATTTTATGACATATGACAATTGTGACATCTATGTAAATAACTACTAACCATCATTCTGATACGGATCCTTATAATATCTGCTTGCCAAGGCCAATTAAGTCACATGACTGTTCGCGCCCTATAATTAACGAATTTAAAATTTCTTGTACACACAAATAATTGAAATTGTGTCTCTTCTTTCGTTCTATGAGAAGTTTTGTTCTACTATTCTAAAATATTAAAAATTATTTAAATTCATTGATGGTATTTGCGGTATTTCTTAAGGATATATGTAATATTACCATACCTATAATTTAAATACATATTTAATTAATAATGGAATAATATTATATTAAATATACTCGTACGTCCCAGAAAAATCTTCCAGTAATGACCCTAAAACGTGCTTATTAATTAAAAAACTCACCATCGAATATTTTGACCAAAGAGAATACCTTCCTTTGAAGGTAAGAAACGTAAGCAAGTTAAAATAGGTGACATTTTAAGAAAAGAAAATAAGAAAAAATACATTTATTCAATTTGTGTTAGAATATCGTAAGCATAAGAATTAAAAGAAAAAAAATATTTTTAATCTATTAGTATGTCCAAGTAAATGGGAACAACCGAAGTAACATTAGAAAAATAAAGTTTGATAACGTTTAGATTCCATGTTGCTTAAGGGTTGAGAAGGGAAGCGTTGTTTTGGTACCCTTATGTTTATAGACGCCAACCAAACTCGTATAGAAGGCTGACCTGTTTCGGAAACCGGGAGCATTTTACGCGACAAAAATAAACTGTAAGTTGCCGAGCACAGGAGCATTCTATGTTCTACACATAATTCCTCCTCAAGTATACACAACCATACACTTCAGTATCCTTTACCGTGATCTATGAATATTACTGTATAATTTACACTAACTCTTTTCCCTTTTCTTGTACTTTTTTTTTAAATAAGGTTGTTATTAACGCCACTTTATTTATCTAAGAACTTTATAGTTTCATATTTAATATCTCCCTAAGAAATTGAAATAATAAATAAACTGTATACGATTACTTCCAGATCTATTTTTTCATCTCGTGTTATCACGCATCCTAGTTTTATTCCATTTATTTCTATTAATAACAATCTGATGAGGCCAATACAATACCTCCCGTTTAACTTAATTTTACAAATATGTCATCATTATTACCGACATCTGTGTATAAAGCAGATTGGCTCACCCTGCAATGGGTAATATACCGTGATGATATATTGCATATTTTTATTAAGTTTCTTTCCATATAATTATTGTTCCAGTTACTATTTTCTTTTGAAAACGTTATTATTATTATTATTATTATTATTATTATTATTATTATTATTATTATTATTATTATTATTATTATTATTATTATTATTATTATTATTATTATTATTATTATTATTATTATTATTATTATTATTATTATTATTATTATTATTATTATTATTATTATTATTATTATTATTATTATTATTATTATTATTATTATTATTATTATTATTGTTTGAAATAATTAGTTTGTTCACAGTGACATATATCTGTTAGTTACAAACATTAGATATCTGAACTGTATAACCATGTTATGTTTAAAGCGTAGGCTCCGGGATTAAATTTATAGATAATTATAGAAACTTATCCATAAAATATATACAAAAAATATTAACACAAACTGCCATTTCCGGTTATCCGATTGCCACCAAAATCTAATCAGTTCTTTCCATATTAGAATAAGGTAGAAATACATGGTTTTAAAACTTTCTGAATGATAGTATTTGAGTTAGAGGGTAAAGAGGATACACACACACATACATACATACAGTAAAATTTTTGAAAGATGTCCGATCAAGGTCGTCTACGAATTGTGTGAATTCAGATTTTTGCTCCGCCCATTCTGACAAATTCAGTAGTGTCGTTTGCTTAGTTTTTATGAGGGTACATAAGATACTACTGTTATTTTATTATTATAAAAATATATGTTACAATGTCGGCTCCGGTGGCTCAATGGTTAGAGCAACGCTTCTTAGTCATGAGTGCGCTCGGGGTTCTGGGTTCGAATCCCACTAAGGCATGGATGTTTGTGTATGTGAACCCACTCTGTAATTGGGATTTAATCCTGTTGGGGGGTTCTTTAAAAAAAAAAAAAAAGTCAACTGGTAACTTTATTAGCAAATGTAAAACCAAATATGTGAAAAATAACATAATGACACAATATCAATGTCAGTGATACTAACAGAAAATAACGATATTCGTACGACTATGAATTAAGGTAAAGTATCTGAATTAATATCTAAACTTACGTTACAGCGAAAGTATTATCAACAAGGAGCATTGTTTAAAAATGGAATGTCCTAACTTAGTCGAAACAATATGAATTTTTGAAAGACAAGCGTGTTATATTCATCCTTATCGCACACGCTTAAAGCCTTTGTAATTCGTTCATGATTCAGAGGACCTTGATCGGGCATCTTTCAAAAATTTTACTGTACATACATACATACATACAGATATCATCGTGAAAATTTTAAAAATGGATTCTAGGGACCTTAAAACGTGGTCATTTACCAAAATCTCGATATGCGATTTTTAGCACGATCCCTATACCTCTCTTACCAAGGGTAGCGGGAGGTATAAATGTATGAATTTCACTGTCATCAATACAAATGTAAGTTTTTTTAATCCTTTGAAAATCCAATAGATTCTAAAAACGAAAAATAAAAATTTAATTAGCTATATGAATAGATACATGATTCTATGAAAAAGAATTTATCTGATGAAAAATCCTTTGTCTTTGGCATGAAATTCTAGAAAATGTGAATATATTTTTCATTCCATCTACACATGTTCTCTTATCGTCAATTACTAGAAATTATCCTATCTGTAAATCAGTTAGTGAAAGTCCTCCTCCCAGCAATAAATTAATGAATCCTTGTTAAAAAGTCGGTATTGCGAACAATATATCTCGTTACTCCTACATTCCAGGCCGCTGTATACCAGAAGCAGCGCTTTGCAATTATTATTAGTTATTTATCTGCGCACACGGTATGGTTCGCGTTGTTCCTGATAAGCTAATTAATGTCCTCCTGCGCAGAGCACTGCCCGCCCGCTTATAAAGCAGAAAAATACGCGTTATTGTGCGTGCCGAGCTACAGTTTAATTGGTGAACACAATAGAAGGAGCATTACTCGCCAGCCAAGATGGATATCGGGATATCTGCATTTTTATATGAATATTTTGTAGAAATTATTTCCTATTACTCGATATTTGTTCCAATTTCTGAACAGCTTAATGGAAATATAAGTAATTGTAGCATATCTGCATAATTGGCAAACTATTCTGGTATTTTAATAATTTCCATAAATTCCAAATACATGTAAATATCTCACAATCATAATTATTTTACATAAAATTCATATCAAAAAATCTGATGTGACCAACACAATACCTCCCGCCATTTACTTGGGGTATAATTTTTATATTACTTTATAAATTTATCTAATTAAAGCAAACCTATAGAAAATGGAATAATCTTTAATTTTTATAATAACAAATTGCGAAAAAACACATTTAAAGGTATTTTTTGAAGAAAAACTATCTTGAGCTTTAAGTAAACTGCCATTTCCGGTTATCCGATTGCCACCAAAATCTAATGACTTCTTTCCATATTAGAATAAGGTAGAAATACATGGTTTCAAAACTTTCTGAATGATACTATTTGAGTTAGAGCGTAAAGAGGATCCACACCCACACACATACACACATATACACAGACATCATCGTGAAAATGTTAAAAATAGATTCTAGGGACCTTAAAACGTGGTCATTTACTAAAATCTCGATATGCGATTTTTAGCACGATCCCTATACCTCCCTTACCAGGGGCAGCGGGATGTAAAAATATTGAGCTTAAATACTATCGTTCAGAAAATTTTGAAACCTTGTATTTCTACCTTACTCTTACATGGAAAAAAGTCATTAGATTTTGATGTAAATCAGATATCCGGAAATAGCACTTTACTGGAACCTCAAACTTGTTTTTCTTCGAAAAATACCTTTAAATCTTATTTTTTCGCTATTTATGTTATATAAAAATTAAAGATTATAAAATTTTCTACAGGTTTGCATTAATATTTTTTCTTTATATTTTATGGATAAATTTATAAAACTATCTTTAATTTTAATCCCGGAGCCTACGTTTAAACCGCAATTCCATGGTTAGATCTCAAATGCATGTAACTGACAGATATTTGTCTCTGTCAACAAATTAATCATTTCAAATAATAATAGTAATGTTTTAAAAAGAAAATAGTAAATAGAACAAAAATATGTAGGAATACAGGTAAGTAAATAAATAAATAAAATAAATATATCGTCACGACATGTTACCGGTTGCTGGGTGTGCCTATCTGCTTTGTACATAGATTTCGGTAACGGTAACCTGGTATTTAAATTTAATTTACTTTTAAGTATTTACATGAATAAAATTTAAATGAAACGGGAGGTATTGTGTTGGCCACATCAGATTTTTAAATTACATTTTCCATAAATTTAAAAATAAAAATAATAGTTACTGGTGGTACAAGCGAGTAAAGACAACACAAAAATTAAAGTATATTAAGTAGTTCATAATTTCAGATTTTTGTTCCATATGGGAGGGGAATAACAGAGGTTATGTATACTCCATTTGTCTTTTAGATCTTATGTTTTCATTGTAGTTGTATTTGTAGCTTAAACAATAATGGTTGATTAATTTATATGAAGGTATTGTTTTCTGTTACCAGTATGGTTTCATGTCATTAATAATTGTCACATTCATTGCAGATATGACCACCATATTATGCAACAAAAATATATCTTGATTATATTAAAAGTGAATCTACTTTTGATTTCATGTAAAGAATTGTATAATAGGATATTGTAGATAACTATCTAGATATTAAGATTATTACGATGTTACTTGACCGTAATTTATATACTTGCAATAAGATTCTATACTATTTTTTTTCTACAAGAACAGGCCGAACTATGATTAAGTGAAAACGCGACTTAAAATTTTCACATAACAAATAAGATTCTAATTATAAACAAGCTTATTTTCTGTCATTTGTGATGAACACTGGTAAAAGTGTTATTTGTTGCCGATTGAGTTAAAATTCTGTGAGAGAGACTTAATTTTTTTTTAATTCACTAGCAAACAGTTACTTAAAATTGTTGGTAAGTAGTTAATAATGAGAGTTTAAAATGTCAAAATTGAATAAAAATCATTTACACAGGGTCTATTTCAACTGCGTGCAAAATATTTAAATACATATACGAGTATAGTACTGATCAATATGAGTAAAAAAATCAATATAGGTCTGATTTTCAACTGTTATCGAGAAAGAAGCTATTCTGTATTAGAATCGAAGGAAAACTGGCAAAGATAGTGAAAAATACAATAAAATTTTATATAAAACTTTTTTTTCTTAAATTTTTAATAGTTAAGAAGTTATTTGAAAATTAAATATTGGTGAAGGTCGCCACATTTGTGTTTCGTTATTATAACTTAAAAACCGCATAGATCTCAAGTTTGTTATAAAAAATCATTTAAAAAAATGTATTAAAATACGTACGCATTTATCTTATTCTATAAAAAAAATAAAGTGTTCAACATTTAAATATGAACACGAATAAATTATCAGGAAATTATACTTTACAACGGGCAAAAATCTTGTAAAATTTGTAAACTTGGATAACATTATTGTAAATCGTTATTTGTTATGTTACGGTTACATAACGTTATTTTATAATTGTAACGTTAAGATGACCTCTCAAAGGCAAAAAAAAAGTATCATTTAATCGAGACAGTTGTAAACCCCGTAAAAAGTCATTTTTCACTGCCTTTATATTTCGGAAACTATTGAAGATCGAACTTATGTTGATTAGCCTTTTTTTAAACTCATTTTGGCAGTACTATATGACCTTTTGTTTGTACCCGAAGTTGTGAAACACTTTGCATATGTGGACAGTACTGAGTCTATACATCTTATTCTAATTATAGTATTGAATCTTTATGATGATGTGTGCTAAAAAACGACTCCATACAGGATATGAAATATAAGCAAAAGAAAATAATCTATACTTCTTTGCTAATCTGTAAGATGCTGCAAAGCTATCAGGTTTTGTAGGCAAAGCCTTGCTCGTGCTGACCACAACTCATGTTAATATGTTCTTTCTTGGGCGCTGGAGTCTAGTTTTTGCTTCATGTAAATTAATTACACCTAATATATTAATCATGTAAGCGCAGTCGGGCACTCGTCTAGCAAAAACAGAAAACTTTCGCTGAGGGCGTCCGGTTCAGATTGAACCATCGATGGTGATACGAGGATAAATTGAAAAGGTTTATTAATTTTCTTTCTTGTTTATGTGATGAGATTGATGTTTATTAATTAGCACGTGCTTTAAATGTGTTATTTAAATTGCTTCGATAATTGAATCCTTGATGCTCGATCTTGTTAGATAGGTGACAAGAGGAATACAAAAATTATAACTTGATTTTCAATTTAATATACATTTAATAAATTATAATATTATAAGTTCTCTTATTTTAGAAACGGTTGAGGTGTATTTTGAATTAATAATACTAAGACCAGTGATATTCACCTCACTTAAGTTCCAAATAAATTTATTAAACTAACAAATAATATAATAATAAAACAAATCTTTTAGTTTAAATTAAAATATTATGGGTTCTGAAAGATTTTTTAATAATTTCGTAAGTAATATTTAGATAGTTTCACCTCCTAATTGTCTTCCAGGCGAATATAAAACGTTAGATATACTTACATAATAATAATTAGAAAGCCCAGAACAGAAAAAATCAATTTGATCTATATAAAATAGTGAAGAATTCACTTTTTGGTTGCGCACTACTGATTTGAAAGCGCAGACATAAACACTTGACATTCGTAAATATAATATCCCCATCCCCCGAGCACATGGATGGTTAGTTCGTGCAGAGGTACGGTCCTATCCGGATGTATGTTAAACTGTCCATAAGAAAAGACAAACAGTTTTCATTAATTAAAGGTGCGTGGTAAAGTTCACAGTCATTCTAATTATTGTACAGATATAGCGTTCAAGTATAGATCACCAGATGCTTGATTGATATGTTATGTATTGTTTGTATATTTGATATACATGGTATATGTAAGTAAAATATACATTCGTATTATTTACTTGTGGCCGCAAACATATGTAGTATTTTCCTAATTAACCGAAAGGTGGTCTGGGACAATTCTGAGTCCATAGAACCTTGTGCTCTAAAGGTGGCTATTGGAGAAACGCCAAGTGGAAGACACAAGTCCTAATTATTGCCATAAGCTAAGCTCTCACAATAGGGTCTGGGACCCATGGGCCTCTGGGAGGTTGAGCTCTGGAAGCTTATCATGCCTGAGACATGTGTTGGTGGATATGGTACCGGTAGTGCTGAAACACCAGGTGCGAGAAATACCAAATGACAGGCTGAGATCCACGAAAGGTCTGAAACCTATATGCGCTCATAATAGGTCTCGGACGGATCTTATACCTGTTCACCCTCCTGTGTATCTTATTAGATGATAATGCACGCCTGTGATATTCGTTGTGATTGGAATAACAACGTTTACTTTATATAACTTAGGGGAACGCGTCCTAGAGGACCAGTCCGACGCTGAAGAGTTTGTGTGTGGAAGAGGTCGCCGATAACCGATCAAAATAAATGTGAAATGTATATTAACCAAATTCCACACGCAATAAACCGTCATAGTCCTAACTATAAAGGAAAGAAAAGATTATAATATATTATAGTATGTTTATAATAATTGGAAAAAATATATCTTTCGTTCTAATTCTTCTCTGGGTGCTTTAAAGTATCGAGATATATTTATTCTTTTCACCTCATCACAAAAATGCAAATGTTTAAGAATGAAATAACTTGTGACAAATTCGACTGGTGAGAATTCAATGAATTTAAGAAATTAGTAACCTTTAAGATTCACATCTTCACAACACAGACTTTTCTTAAGAACAAAATTAAATTATCTCAAATTTCAATTCTAAAACTTTTATTTCAAACATATTTTCTCCCTAGGGCAAAATGTTTCACTACTTTCAATATTTTGACATCATTATAAATCATCACTACTTATTCTTATTACGCATTTCTGGGTAAGACCAGGGGCGGACCGTGAACTTTGGGGGTCCATATGGCATATTTTTTAACAAGTATAGTAAAGGATACCTTCATATTTTAAAAGCAAATTTGAAGCAATGTTCCGAAAAATAGGGCTTGTAGGAGAATAGCTATAAAATAAAAAAAATAGCTAAATCATCTCCCATAATCATCGGACTAAAACCCAATTGACAGAAACAATAATATATACCATTAAAACTATAGAATTAAAAATAAACTATAAGACGAATTACAGAATACAACGCCATCAGTGAACCAAAATTGGGTAGATTAAATGCTCGGCATTTTTTTTTATCGTAAAGACTTTTTTCTCAAAATTATGAATATATTCAATATTTGTCCCATAAAATAAATTAAATAGCTGTATTATTTCTTTTTTTTTCTAAAAAAAATCCCGACCTTACTCAATTGGGCTTAAGTTCGAAAAAAATTAAATATATTGGGTTTCAGACTATTATTTTTTTCAAAATAGATCGAAAATATTGTCATACGGATACTTTTTTGTAAAAAAATCTGATGTGGCCAGCACATAACCTCTCGCCGTATATTTTACCTGTATGCATAAAGCAAAGAATATTTTTATAAATACAAATAATATATTCATATAAATCTATGACGTATAAACTTCTTTATTATTCAATAATAGCATGTCTCAACATGAAGATATTTTACCATAAATTATGTTACAATAAATTACAAAGTAGAGTTTACCATATATAAATATTAGGCTGGTAACTGCAATTTTCAATTCGAACAACGTTGTTTACTTTCTCTTCATATTCTTCTAGTAAAAACATTAATTTTGGGCGGTCTAAAATGTATATATGGATTGTGCATCTATTCTTACATATCTTCTTTTACATTTTATTTTTTCATACATGTTATATCTAAATAACACTAATTCCCTTTAATAAAGTGACGGATAGATTGCACTCCGATTATTCTTATATCGATGTGTAATTTTGTCAATATTTACAACTTATTTGAGAAGAATTTGATAGCTTTTTCGCAATTCAAAGTTACTCTAGTCTATAGTACTGGTGTACATTGTCCCATAATGTTTGAAACAAATTTAAGTCCTTCAACCTAGAATTGTCATCTCCATAATAGTCACAGATCAAGAACTAAGGGATTCTCCAAGTACATTTTTCTTTCATTACTCATTATTTCTGACACTGACATTTATCTGTCAGTTACAAATAATTTAAATTATCAACTATTTTTCATGGCATTCTTTCGGCTGTCAAATTTATTACAACAGATTATTTTATATATTATACTTCTTTTATCTCTAAATCTATGGAATATATAATAAAATATTTAAATGTATCAGATAGAGAATTTATTTTTCTTTAATATTATCAAGAAAAATTTTCAAAAAATAATATTTAGAAGATTTTTTTTCAAGAATCTTCTACTTCCGGTTGTCCAATTGTTACCAAAACCTTTTCAGATCTTCCCATGAATGTCCGATTGGGAAATACGTTGTTAAACAAATTTTAAGTCTTATAGTTTTTGAGTAACCGTCCTTCCAACATCCCACACACACACATCCACACACACACACACACACACACACACACACACACACACACACACACACACACACACACACACACAGACATCATCGTAAAAATGTTAAAATCGGATTGTAGGGATCTTAAAACGTGCTTATTCAATAAAATCTGGATATGCGATTTTTAGCATGAATCCAATACCTCTCTTAGCGAGAGGTAAAAAAGAAACAACAAATTCTCAAGTCAGGATAAATAAGAGCGGAGGGCCTTTTGTACCTGCGGGGCCCTGGGCTGCAGCCCAGAAAGCCCATGCCTAAATCCGCCCCTGGGTAATAAAAATTACAAAGTTACGTCTAATTTCACTAGAATACAACTTCTGAGTCAGCTTCTATGAAGCCATCGTCAGAAGTGGGCCAGCACAACAACTAACCATAGACGCGTTTCGAACTTATTGGTGCTCTTCAGTATGGTGTAACCTGTGGTCTCTGCTCGATCCTCCACAGTGAGTGGATTCCTGTAGCAGAGACAATGACTCGTTGTGCTGGCGATGATCTTAAGAACATCACGATGGTAAAAGGCCATACTGAAGAGCACCAATAAGTGCGAAACGCGTCTATGGTTACTTGTTGTGCTGGCCGACTTCTGACGATGGCTTCATAGAAGCTGACTCAGAAGTTGTATCCTAGTGAAATTAGACGTAACTTTGTAATTTGGTTTTGCAGTTTGCTTTTTTATTAAATGAATTGTAACGTTGAAGGAATTTACCATCCAACACCTGACGGACGTTGTCATTCGATCCTCGTTTTGCTCTACTGTTTGTTAAAGTATAATTTTCATATTTAATTATCTTTCTCTGAAATGAAGGATATTTCCATAAGAAATCATATTCTTCCTTGATGGTATTGGCGGTGTTTAATCCTCAGATTGCGTGAACTAGAACATGGCTACTGACGCTTTAATTGTCAGCGTTATTAATATCCGTGTGTGGCTTGTTGATCGAGGTGACGTGGACGATTAATCAACAGACGAGCCGAGCAGAGCGGCCAAGCAGACTGACCCGGCCCGGCCCGGCCCGGCTGCTGAGACTGCTGGGACTTTCGATAGCCATACTTGCAAACTTACAAGCCAACCAAGTTTCGCAGGATTACACAGGAAATTAATTGCATTGGGATACTTGGAAGCAGGGGGTATGTAAATTAAGGAACACCGCCTACATGTACAGGAAATGTTCAATAAGAATCAAAATAATTATAAGCAATGTGTTAATAGGAAATTTTGGTTTATAAAATAAACTATTGATTTTTATGGAAAGATACAACTCAGAGACGAGAAATACTGTAAGTATGTGTCTGAACAAAATAAAATATTCTAAATTTGTTGTACGAAACAATTATCTTACCTTAGGCTTAGATGAACATATGTAATATTACATTTCTAAAATAATTTTTCTTCATTTTATTTCTTTCCCAGAGATATACTTGTGTAAATATTGAGATATTATAATTAAAAACTTCCTTTCTGTTCTGTTCATTTTAGCTAGAGAGTAAAGCAATCGTCGAGATCGCAAACTCTTGTATACATATAACCTTAAGTAAGTTAGATTGTTGTGAACGCTATAATTTATTTCCTTTTGTCAATGATTAAGGGTTAAGCCTTAAACTTAAAAAATCGGACTCGAATTTTAGTTTTATTTGTTTTTGTTAACGAATTTTAATATCATTTGTTCATATTTTCCATTAAAATTCATTAATGAATAAAACTATTCATTGACTGTCATGTCAACACATTTAACAATGATTTACCAAATTGTGTTATTTACAACAATTATTATTATTATTAATTAAAAGTTTATTTGATAAAATTTGTTTTATTTCCATAACGTACATTGTTTCCATAACAACCAGAATCAATTCGGAAATTTAATTTTAAAATAATTATAGGGTGCGTTCGGTATTTAAATCTGTCGAGCACTCTGAGCAATCTGATCACGTAACAGATTCATCTGCGATTTCCGATCTGTAGCGGATAGAGCGTTTACTTGCTATTTTGACACTTATTAATTTGCGCCAGAATAAAAGCGGAAAATAATAAAGAACTGTTAACATGTGTACTGTGCGCGAGTTATATACGTTTTGTTTATCCCAAATAAACCTAGTGTCCTTTTAAAAGGACGGGAAGGTTTTTAATTTTTTTTAGAGATGTACTTTAGTTTTAAGAGATGTCGCCCCTATAAATTATTAGATTAGGCCTTGTATATCATATTTAAACACGTATTCATGTATTGTAGACGTATATTTTCTTAGTGTCCTTTTAAAAGGACGGCAATTAACTGAAAAATGGTAAATGTTAAAATTAAATTTATTTGACAAAAAATGTTTATACTAATGTGAACATTAAATTTCAATCATTTTCAAAAAAAAAAATACTTAAAATAATTTCAGGTTTATCTGGGTTAAGATACTGATTAAGACTGTGGAAATGATTATGGACAACTTAAAGCAGAAAATTATGTAGGAAAATGTTTCCCAAAATGACTAATTTATACATTTCAAACATTTTTGATTGATATACAAAACGACATTCATAGAATAACATTGTTTGCATTGCCGGCGACAAACATTTTAAATTTGCGCTTAAAAACGCATGCGCCAGACAACTGCTCAACATGCTCCATCGTTAGAGAACGTAGATCTGAGCCAAAAGAACGCTAAGATGTAATTACCGAACGGAATCGAATGCTCAGACCGCTCAAAGCGTAAAACCAAACGCAGCCAAAATAAAATTTATTAAACGCATCGAATTTACAATGTATAAGTTATGTAATAGTCAATTTTTAAATACCTACCGGACGTCGTCTAGGTTCTTGCTATGTACTACCGGCCTAGGCCGTAAATACGCACCTATCGGACTCGTTGCTGAGAAGGTAGATATTTGTTTACAGTTGAGTATGCAGAAAAATATTATCCATCTTTATACATAGTCCAATGTCCAATAAAAACTAGATCATATCGTATGCTATAATTCATTGTGTGCTAGAACTGTAATAATGTCGGACTGATATAGATTTACGCTAAATAAAACCGCTGTAATTCTAAAAATACAAGACATTTTGAAAATGTAAATATTAAAATAATAGATGAAATTAGTCAAGTGGTAAAAAAGGTAAAACCTATAATAGAAGATGGATTTTCCTTTAGGCAAATATATAATAATCCAAAATTTTCTTTGTGTTAAACAAAAATTTAGGTCAAATAAAAAATAAAATAATTCTGCTGAACAAAATACTTTTAAGAGGTAATATTATTTGTGCCTTAAAATAGTGTAATTGTTACAGTTTCCATAATTAAACTAAACGTCTTGTTAGTGTTTTTGTTTACAAAGTCTTTTAACTAAAAGTGTGTCAAATATGATCTTCCAAAGAACACCCAAGTAGAGTACCTATCGCAATTCTTTTCTTCTTAAAACGACTAATCATGAAATGAACCTAATGAACCACACTTTTTACAAGCCATATTTCTCAGGCTTTATAATTCTTATAGGTCACAACGATAATCCATCCATTTTACAAAAATCAGTACCGTTAAAAAGACAGAATAAACATTTGTGCTATCAGTAACAGTACCTCTGTTACTTTCGATTGGCGATTAAAAGCAAAAGCACGCTTCCGCAGACGAAAAAACCAACAACAGTTATTCATTCATATCGCGAAAGTTTCCAACAACCGGAGTAAAGCTCCAGAGCGGATTCCATTTGAATAAGTCGTGCAAGTTGTGCAACATTGATGGGAAATTAGCGGAGATCGTGGGGAATCATCCACATTTTATTCAAGTGGATGTTTTGTCGTGCGATGTCAGAGAAGCATAAAGTCTTTTTTATTCTCAATATGAACCGTTTTGTTGGAACAGTTATACAATAAATTCAACATATCTCATCTTCAAGGAAATAGATATTCTTAAATTATTCAGTAATTGAGAAAAAGTTTTTGTCTACATTTGGCCCACTTGAATTAGAATTTATTATTAGACGACTATATACAGATTATGAAAAATGAGGCCTTTAATTAAGTTTATCTAAACCTAAATAGATGGTGATTAATTCTGATGCCAACTTTGATGTGCTAATAAATGATGATGTCGAGGTCACACAAGTTGAAAAGTTTAAATACTTAGGAGTTTATGTGGACAAAAATAGCATATGATAAACAGAACACATACAGAGAAATCACAATAGCAAAAAAAAATAGGATTATTAAATTAGATATGGTGGGATTGAAACATATCAATAAAAAATCTGTTGTGGCCAGCACAATCCCTCTCGCCACTTCCTTTTTTGGTTACATAAGTATAGGGCGCGAACAGTCATGTTACATTGTTGGCCTTGACAAGCAGATGTGGGGGCCCGTTTCAGAATGATAATTAGTAATTATGTACACAGATGTCAAGATTTTCTAAATTCACGTAGTTAATTTGTCACCAGCAGTGTGGAATTTACTTGTCGAGGAAAATAAACCACATGGAATTGGAAAATCACTAAATTTAAAATGAGAAATTATATTTGACATCTATATACATAATTACTAGCTATCATTCTGACATGGGCCCCCATAATCTGCTTGTCAAGGCCAACAAAGTCACAAGACTGCTCGCGCCCTAATGTATTTAACATTTCATGTATACCTATACTCTACACTAAAAATTCTACTTATATCTATTCCTTATATTTAGATTTTAAAATTTAAATTCATTCTATGAAGAAATTTTGTCCTACTCTTCTAATTTTTCGAGATGTTTCCAATTCATTGTCGGGAGTAACAGTATTTCTGAAGGGTATGTGTAATATACCTATAATATTAAATATTTAACTATTAATACATTAAGAAATAATATAATGTATGAACTTCTCAGAAAAAGTCTTCAGTAATGTCTCCGAATTTCTGTCACTGACATTTATCTGTCAGTTACAAACAATTTAAATTTTCAAATATTTTCTATGGCATTCTTTGGCCTGTAAAATTTATCACAACAGAATTTAATTTTCTTTAATATTTATTACCAAGAAAACGAAACCTTGGGAAATACGTAGTTATACAAATATAAAGTCTTATAGTTTTTTAGTAATCGTCCTTCCAACATCCCACATACACACATACATACATACACACACACATACATCCACACACACACATTCACACAGACATCATCGTAAAAATGTTAAAATCGGATTGTAGGGACCTTAAAACGTACTTATTCAATAAAATCTGGATATGCGATTTTTAGCATGATCCAATACCGCTCTTAGCGAGAGGTAAAAACAAACATAACATTGGTGGAACAATGGTAACTAAGGTGTTGTCGAAAATTCTGATTGAAGAACATTTATGACAGTTGAAATTTAGTATTTAAGGAGATTGACAACATCAAAATTACAGAGATATACGAACGAAGAAATGAGAGATCGGATAGAAGCAAGAGCGGCAATAATAGACAAAATTGAGAAAAAGTATAAAATGATTCGGCAACCTTTTAAGAATGCCGGAATAAAGATTATGAAACGCATACTAACGGAACCATCCGGAAAGAAAACAAGGAGCGGACCTCATTAAATAAATGAAAAGCATAGACCTACAAGAAGAAGATAGTCAAACTAGATAGAAAAGACGAAGCAGAACGGAAGTACAATAATAGACTGATTTTGGTTCTAATGAGATTATGTTGCAAAATAATTTTATACACTGACCGGCAAAAAAAAACGATCATCTTCAATATTATCTGCGTCAATGCGTTAAATTTGTTCCATAGAGCAAAACCGTTTGCACAGTGTATACAATTATTTTGTAACAAAATTTCATTAGAACCAAGAGCGTTAAGGACTGCCCCTTATCTACTTTCCTGGTGGTTCCAATAGTATACATTTTGATAATCTTTACTCCGTCATTATTAAAAGGTGACAGTACCATTTTAGACTTTTTTTCAAGTTTCCACCCGATCCCTTATTTCCATATATATTCTTTAAATAATTTTGAACAAAAAATTAAAATAAACATTACTCTTCTACAAGAATATACCAATCTCTTAAAGTGTATACAAGAACATTATTTTATAATTTTTTCAAATTTGATGTAGTACTCGTTTATTGGTTACTGAAAAGTGGTGGGGATATACACAAGGGAAAACATTCTAGTCTTAGTGTTTAAAGTTTTTTTTTTTTTACTTCATTGTAATTACGAAACTGTTAGTTCTGATAAAGGTATAAATGTATGTAAATATATTTTATAAGAATAAATGCTGTATGAGTGAGATTTCGAGTAATTTTTAACATCTACTCACAATTGAGAAATTTACCCCTAATGATACAAAATTTTGAGCTTTGTTCAAGATATAAATAAAATAACAACAATATTGTAAATGAATATGTAAGTAAAGGAAGTATGGGAATTACACGGAGAAATACAAAAATTGTTATATTATACCAAATGTAATAGAAAATGTCAATGTACTAAATCATTTATTTTAAAATTATATTTGATTACAGTAAAAATTTTGAAAGATGTCCGATCAAGGTCGTCTACGAATTGTATGAATTCAGATTTTTGCTCCGCCAATTATGACAAATTCTGTAGTGTCGTTTGCTTAGTTTTTATGAGGGTACGTAAGATACTACTGTTATTTTATTATTATAAAAATATATATTACAGTAAAAGCATTCAAAGTTCAAAAATAAGTCAACTGGTAAGTTTATAAACAAATGTAAAACCAAATATGTTAAAAATAAGATAATGACACAATGTCAGTGTCAGTGCCTCTGACACAAAATAACTTTATTCGTACGGCTATGAATCAAGGTAATGTATCTGAATTAATAAATAAAATTACGTTACAGCGAAAGTATTATCAACAACGAACATCGTTTTAAAGTGGTATGTCCTAACTTAGTCGAAACAATATGAATTTTTGAAAGACAAGCGTGTTATATCCATCTTTATCGCACACTCTTATAGCCTTTGCAAAAGAAAGAGATAAATGTATGCCTATTTGTTAATTCGTTCGTGATACAGATGACCTTGATCGGACATCTTTCAAAAAATTTACTGTACCTATACACATTATTACAAGTAATAAAAGTGTTAGGTACAATTAACTCTATATTATTTCCTGCTAATATCAAACAAGAAGAAATTGTGAATTGTGTAATTTTAATAATGTGTGTCGATGAAATTTTGAAATAATGAAATGTCTGAATTTACAGATAAAATTAAATAAAATGCAAATTATAACAATCTCATGGCATGCACACCATAAAGTTTAATTGTAATTTAAAATTTTAAGCCATATTGCACACGTGGAAATGGCAAAAGCGCATAAATTCCATTCCATATATAGTTAAGACTCACTTCTTCCTGAAATTTCTCACACCTTTGAAGTTTATTATACCTTAACAACATTATTTTAACGTATTTATTATCGTGTCCCGCACTTGTAAGAGCATCATATAACAAGACATAATAGTATTATCCCCGGGTTTATGGGACTACAGTCAAATACGACAAGTGAAAAGATATATTTCCTGAATAGATTTTGTTTATGTTTTGGTGTACAAGGCGTTAATTAGGTTGTTCTTCCTAATTATAATTTTTAATCTAAATTAATGTACGACGATTAACTGTAATGTATGTTAGTACTCTCTTTTATGTTGAATGGAAAGCGCTAAAAGCTTAATAAATAGATTTTGGAAATTTTGATGCATGTCAATTCAACGATATTTATGATTTCTATTTTTACCTCTGGCTAAGAGAGGTATTGGATTCATGCTAAAAATCGTATATCCAGATTTTAGTGAATAAACACGTTTTAAGGTCTTTAGAATCTGATTATAATATTTTTAAGATGACGTCCGCGTGTGTGTGTGCATGTCTGTGTATGTATATTAGCGGTATGTGTGTATGGATGTTGGAAGTACGAATTTTAAAATACTATAAGACTTGGGACATATTTAACTACGGATACCTCAATATAACATTAACGGGAGAGTTGATAAGGTTTTGGTAACAACTGGACAACTGAAAGTGGAATATTATTTTTAGAAAATTTATGTTATTACAAATAATGAAAATCGTTAAATTCTTAATCTGATACATTTAATTTTTTGTTATATCTTCTATAGATTTAAAGATATAGTATTTATTAATATAGAATAATCTGTTATAATAAATCTCGCTACTTAAAGAACTCCATAGAAACCAGCTGAGATATTTAAATGTTTGTAATTGACACATAAATCTAAAATTCAATATCAAAAATCAAGTTTTATAGACATTGTTGTAAACTTTTTTCTGAGAAGTAGATGCATTTAATTTTTCTTATTTTATTATTAAATATTTAAAATTATAGATATACTAATGCCGTGTGCCTGAGTCTGGTCGCGCATCTGGGGACCCGGGTTCGATCCCGACCGACGCCAAAAATTACATCGCATTTTAATGACACAAAATTGACCCCTGTGGCGCACTCTCCACGCCAGCAATGAGTGCCCGTAGGGTGACGCCTGGTAAGCGCCCACACGGTAAAAATATTCCATCATTACCGATATCTGTGTACGAAGCAGATGTTATATAAATATTAATAATGAAAAAAATTGCCAAAAAATAGAAATCTGTTTATTGCTTCCAGTAAGCTACTACTTCCGGTTATCCAGTTGTTACCAAAAACTAATCAGCTCTTCCCATTAATGTTAATTTGATATATACGTCATTACTATTATAACATATTTAAACAACATCGTATTTATTATGTAGCATTCATTGCTACTGAAAAGAGTGGACCATGAAGCTACAACATAATAGGTATGTGTATGTAGTAAATTAGTATAACTCGCAACATACAATCTTCGTCTTCTCTGGGTGAGATTGTTCGGGTAGGTTGATTTAAATTACACGATCCAGTTCCCGGTGTGGAATTTCGTTATTGATAAATTGTTTCCATTGGCCGGTAAGCGAAAAGGAGCAGGCACAAGGCGGCTGACCTGACGTGTCCTATCGTCCCGTGTCTAACTGCTGACATGCGAGACAAACCCTCGGATTCCCTAGCGGAGCCCTAGTCCAATTGTGACGGAGAGATATGCCCCCTTGAATTTACCAGAAACGCTAATATTCTTTCAGCTTTTTTACTTCGCCACAACTAAGACTGGATAGTACATGTCAACGTATTTAAAAATCTGTTGTGGCCATCACAATATCTTTCGCCCTTCCCATTGTGGTATAAGTATTGTATTTAACATTTCTTGTACACACAAAAAAATTCTAATTACACCTAATCTTTCTATTTACGTATTTTCTAAAATTTTAAATTCATTCTATGAGCAAGTTTTCTTCATTTCGTCTAAATGTTCAAGGTTTTTCCAATTTATTGATGGGATTGGCGGTATTATGAAGGGTTCATGTAATATACCTATAATTTTAAATATATAATTAATAATAGAATAAGAAATATTAAATATCGTTCCCAGAAAAAGCCTTCAGTACTATCTCTGAGTTTTTGACACTTACATTAGTGACCTTTATCTGTCAATTACAGACATTTTAATTTCTCAAGTAGTTATTATGGAGATATTTGGATTGTGAACAGGCTATGAGATTTACTACACCAGATTATTTTATAGATTATATATCTATATCTTTAAATCTATAGAAGGTATAATATATTTTTTTAAATCTGTCGGATAGAAAAATTTGGTTTTTAATATTTGTAATAACATAAATTTTCAAAAAATAATATTTATAAGATTTTTGTTAAAATACTACTACTTCCGTTTGTCCAGTTGTTGCCAGAATCTATTCAACTATTCCCATTACTGTTAGATTGAGGAATCCGTAGTTAGACATGTCCTTAGTCTTATAGAATTTGAGAAATCATACATACAACAACCTCACACACACAAACACACACACACATCCACACACACATACATACGGTATTTTTTTTAAAGATGTCCAATCAAGGTTATCTGTATCATGAACGAATTAACAAATTGGCATGCATTTATCTCTTTCCTTTGCAAAGGCTATAAGCGTGTACGATAAGGATGGATATAACATGCTTGTCAAAAATTCATGTTGCTTCGACTAAGTTAAGACATTCCACTATAAAGGATGCTCGTTATTGATAATACTTTCGCTGTAACTTAAGTTTATTTATTAATTCAGATACATTACCTTAATTCATAGCCGTACGAATAACGTTATTTTCTGTCAGTGTCATTGACACTAACATTGTGCCAGTATCTTATTTTTCACATATTTGGTTTTACATTTGCTAATAAACTTACCAGTTGACTTATTTTTGAATTTTTAATGCTTTTATTGTAACATATATTTTTATAATAATAAAATAACAGCAGTATCTTATGTACCCTCATGAAAACTAAGTAAATGACACTACTGAATTTGTCAGAATGGGCGGAGCAAAAATTTGAATTCACAGAATTCGTAGATAACCTTGCTCGGACATCTTTCAAAAATTTTGCTGTACACACAAAGAAATTATCGTAAAAATGTTATTATCGGATTCTCGGAACCTTAAAACGTGCTTATTCACTAAAATCTGGATATGCGATTTTTAGCATGAGTCCAAAAACTTTTAGCGAGAGGTAGAAAGGACAATTATTACACAAGATTTGTATTATATACGAAAATGTCCTAGGTTTTGTTTGAATACTACTTGATATTCATTTGAAAAATAACTGTTACCTATTTACAAAAATTATACTGTTAGTTTGTTACCCTCCTTATAAATTGATGTATACTAATTGTCACACCTGCCATTACTGATAGCAACATACGTAAACAAATTACATTGAATCAATCTTAATAATTATATATTTATTAATAGTTCATTACGCTCAATTCTCTATCATAGAAATTGCTAGTGTAGTTAATTATTTTCATCAATCTTATGTTCTCAGTAATATGCAAATTGCCATAGTCCAACTGACCCTGTTTTGTAAGTCATATATGACAACCTACGCTTCATATTACGAGTATTTGTATCCTGTTGAGGAAATGGATTAGAAGATTAGATCATGTATTTCTTTGCATATATACAATGTTGTTTTAGTGCATATTTGAACTAAATTATACGTAATATTAAGCCATTATAACTATGATTATCACTATTATCGACCAGTACACTCTGCTTAAAACCGCCAACCACTATGATTAGCACATTACATAATTCATGGAATGCAAAAACAGAATTTCTACTAAGTGCTGTTTCATTACGTCACGCTTGGAGCCCGGTATAAACGATGCAGGTTTATGTGTCGCTGTTGATCGAATGAATGTCCTCGTAATTGAAAATTGTAACAATTTTGAACCATTTTAGAAGTAAAATTAATTTGTAATTGAAGCTGCATCTTTTTCAAAATTCATTTATCATGATTTAACTAATATAATTTGTGATAAGTAATAATAATTCAATAAATATTTACTTTTTACTTAAATGAAGATTAAAGCCACATATCGATATATTAATTTCATTTATTTATCAATATTGGGAAACATCGGTTTTTATTGTAAATTGCTACTATAATTATTTGAAAAATATTATTTAATAAAGTCTAATAACCTTACGACAAAAACTCGTTTAATTTTTTTTCATAATACCGTACCGTTACCATGATTTAACACAACTAAAAATAAAACTAAAAAGGTGTCCTTAACGGCCGGCGGCCGTTAAGTTTTAGAAACGGACGCATCGCAGCATCACGAGACCTGTTGCCACGGAAAATTTGTCAATATGACAGGAGAAACAATTGTCAGAAGATATTCCTAAATATCTAGATCATATGACATTACGAAAAATCTTGAACGCCACTTGGCTGATCCTCGGATTACAAACTTCAGCCCCGTCAGTTATTTGCTGTTATCGACCTATTAGACGTTAATAACAATTTCGGTCTTTCTTAAATTTTTAGTAAAACGTACTATTTCATTTTATATTAAAAAATAAAATACTTTAAAAAACATCTTATTATTATTATTAATATTAATAGCTTATGGTATTAAACAAATAAATAGAAATAGATAATAGAAATATTGAAATAGATAAAGATTATAGGTCCAAGTCAAGGTTATGTGTCATTAGGACAAAATGTCTATAATATTAATAAAAATCTGATGCGGCCAGCACTTTACCTTCCGTCAATTCTGTATATTATGTACAAATTACGTATATAAATTTTCTTGCAAGAAATTCTATATTTACAGTAAAATTATTTCATAAACAAAGTATGTAAATTGCACTTAACACGAACATTTTCTTATTCTTTTTTAGCATCCTATTCGTTAGGGGTCGATATTCTTGATTTTTTTTTCATTTCTATTTTACTTGTCCTCATTCAATTCCTTTTCGCTCAAGTTTTTCGCAATACAGTCCTTCCATCTTCTCTTTTGTCTTCCTCTGTTTCTTCTACCTTCTACACTACTAAGCTGGTCATTCTTCTTGCAATATATTATTTTCTCTCCATTGTATTCTCTTGTATATATCTAGAAACTTCTATCATTCGAGCCATTTCCCTTATTCCCTCATTACTTATCCTATCTTTCCGTATCTTCCCAACATCCATCTCAACATTCTCATCTCTCTGCTACATTAATTTTCTTTTCGTTGACACTGACATCTGTCAATTAGAAATTTATTCATATAGATGTTGTTTCCATGGTTATAGCATAGCTGGCTGCTTTATTCCCTTATAATTCTTTACCTCTATATCCAGTGAATATGAAGAATAAAATGCAGTCAAATCATATAGATAATAGTGTAATGTTTTATTTATTTGGCTACTATGATAAACAAATATTAACACTAATTTAAAGACTAAGAATATTATAAGACACTTAAATACTAAGATTAATTATTTAAACAATTAACACTACTATTTATGTCACTAATTACATTTATTTAAGTTCAGTTCTTGTCGACTGTTTGTTTATATCACCAACTATTCATAACACTACGCTTATTTATATCAGACTATCTGCTGCTTTTCTCGACGGTACTTATATACCCGGCGACTTTTGTTCCAGAAACGACTAGAACATTCGCGAGATAAAAACATCGTGCACAATAGATCACGTTACCGCAATAATTAAAGTCCGAACATATCTGTTACGCGCGGAGATTCGGGCGCGACACGACGGCGCCGGCTATGGCGTGGCGGCGGCGAGGGCTACGGCGCGGCGGTGGCGGCAACGTTACAATAGAATATGTTTTTGAGAAGTCTGTTAACACACCATCTTTATCTACCAATGTTCGTCCTAACAGAAGAGCTAAGCTAATCATTTTTACCTTCCGTCACCTATAGGTAAGGAAGGTATTGTCTTTGGTCAAAAAATGGTGAGTTTTCATTGAATAAGCACATTTTAGGGTCTTTACAATACGATTTTACTATTTTTACGATGATGTCTGTATGTATGTGAGTGTGTTCGTGTGTGTATATGTGTGTGTATGTGTGTGTGTGTGACCGCGGTTTCGTCAACGATATCTCCAATACTAGAATTCCAAAAATTACAATTCTTGCGTATTCCTCTTCCTTACAACCATATGCAGAATTGCTTAGATTTTGGTTATGATTGGTCAACCGGAAGTACCCTCATTTGAAGATTTTAACAGTTTTTCTTGAAAAACTCAGTTATATGTTATTATAACTTAAAGAATATATTATTTTCTATACGATTTGATTTGACTTTATATTTCATATTCAACAGATATAGAGTTAAAGAATAATAAAGATAAAAAAATTCATATAAATTTCATAATTCAGCCAGCTATGCTAACTTAACCATGGAAACTGCTAATATATGTATTCAGGTAATTCAAATTGACAGATATCAGTATCAATAAAATGTAAATCAATGAAAGAATAAGGGAAGTAACTCTAGGTTAGAAGTTTCTAGATATAAGAGAGACGATTACATTGGTTTGAACATGTCATGAGGAGAGATGAATATATTAATAGAAGGTGGAAGAAACATAGGAAGACCAAATATAAGATGAAAAGACTGTATTGCAGAAGACTTGAGAGAAAAGGAACTGAATGAGAACGACACGGAAAACAAAAATGAGTGGAAGTAGAAAATAAAAAATAGCAACCCCCTAACGAAGGGAAAAACTAAAGAAGAAGTCAATGTCTAGTGCAATTTGCATAGTTTGTTTATGAAATAACTTTACTGGAAATATAGGATCTTTTGCAAGAAAATTTATGTATGGGGCGCGTGCAGTAACATGATTTTGCTGACTTTGGCAAGCAGATATGAGGACTCGTGCCAAAATGACAGCAATTAATTATGTCCATAACTGACAAGTGTTATAATTTTTCATTCAAAATTTCATAATTTTCTTATTTCATGTGGTTTGTTCAGGAGTATGGAATTCAGTTGCCGAGAAAGGGACTCACATAATACCAAAAATTTAGAATCTTTTGCAAGAAAATTTATGTATGGAATTTGTACATAATACACAGGATTGACGGAAGGTATTGTGCTGGCCACAACAGATTTTTTAAAATTCAATCAAGTTTTAGATATAGCAATTTTGTCTAACTTCGACATTCTTTAAAACTTTTAGATAGTAACATTTTCTTTAGTTTAGTTAAATTTCGTTAGTTTATGAGTGAGCAAGTCTTTACGCAAAGTAAAAAGAATGGAGAAGAAAACCAGAAGAATATTCAAATACCTAATATCCCAGCCTTACACTAGACATGGTAGAAAGGCTTTCGGATTAAATAACTAAGTAACTAATTTAATTACAAGATCTGTATTATATTACATGGCGCAAAATTATTGACCGTTTTACATTCGAGTTGTTTAGTTTGTTAACTTATTTTGAATACAAATTAAAAGCAGCAACATATATATCGTATTTTCGAGTTTTTATTGCATATATGCGCATAAATTCCTGGCAAATAATGAATTTTAATAACAAAGCTGCAGTTCTCAATTCTCCTGCCGTTGCCAGATGCATTCGTGGCCGTCGGCCGAGCTGCAGAGCCGTGGAGCGCAATTTCGATATGCAAAACAAATTTAAACCACCAGTGCAACATACGCGCGTTCCCATGTAACTCCTGGAGACAAACAGCTGATTCTGATTGTGCCGTGCAGTTTTGCCAGCAAAACTTCATATACAGAGATATTTACAACTCCCATTTCATCCCGTGCCGAGATGGGAAGATATAATATACAGAATGGTCCAGGAGGAATGTAACAGACTTCGGGAGTGTATGCTATACATAAATATATTACTATATTTGCCGTCAAATGGATATGGACTGGAGATTTCTACACTGTTACCAATTCACGAATATTGTTAAAAGAAGGATCAGCAACACCGAGGGGCAAGGGATAGGTTGAGGAGAAGGGAAAAGTTTTATTTGTTTTCGAGTAACAGTGGCTTAAATATATAATCTATAATAAATAAATCTTTATTACCCAACAGGATAAACCCAATTATAGAGTAATAGTACAAGTACAGTATATATAGAGAGATCTAATACAAAAAAAAAATCTGATGTGACCAACACAATACCTCCCGCCATTTATCTATGGGGTCTCGTTGCCGCGTACCGATGTCTGGTCGCGAATCTGGGAATCCGATTCGATCCCGATGAACGCCAAATAATTCGAATTTTAAATGGCATAAAATTAAACCTTATGGTAAACGCCCGCACAATACAAATATGTCATTATCATTACCGAAATGTGCTATAAATCAGATTAGCACACCCAGCAATGGATAATATGCCGTGATAATATATTTATTTGTTTCTTTATTTACATACATATCTGCATATTTACTAATGCTAGAAATTATGTATTTTAAGTTCCCTTCCATAAAACTATTGTTCTATTTACAATTTTCCTTTTAAAACGTTACTATTATTAATTTGAAATGATTATTTTTTTGACAGTGACATTTATCTGTCAGTTGCATACATTTGAGCTGAACTATGTAACCACGGAGATGTGTTTAAAGCATAAGCTCCGAGATATAATTTTTATATTACTTTAAATCCAATCTTCTTCCAATATTAATTGATTAATCATTAATTTATAATTTTATTTATATTTACCACATTTCCTTAAAATATTCCTTCATTATAACATGTATTTTGGTGCTTTATCTTGTATATACAACCTATGATTCGCTTCCTTGTAATTACATAGACAATAATATAATTTTTTATGACAGCATCTATGTTATTTTTGTTATGTTACTGCCCACAATGTTTCAATGTAATGAATAATAGACTTTTGCTGTTCATTAAAATCTATTGTAAATTTCTTCCTCATTCTTCTTTCTCAGTGAATAATACTGAGTAAAGTCACATGAAGACAATGAGATAATAGGATTGAAATTAAGAAACATCTATTACTTGATCAGAATTAGAACAAAGCCTTAACCTCAAAAAAAATACGTCTGGTACATATTAAATTTTTATTTGATTTTTGTATATTATTCTTCTTCTTCTAGGTAGACGAAACCTCTTTCAAGAAAAACGTAAAACAAAGTCAAGAATGTTATGGATGTTGTTTACTATTTACTCGTATTACAGATACTTTTAATGCTTTTAATAAATAAATTCCTTCCCTTACCGTATCATTAAAATTATAATGCAATAAAAATGTACTTTTTCGCTATTTCTATTTTATTAAACATAATTCAAATAGCCTTTAAAATATAATTTATAACTTGCAAAGGTAGCATTATGAGACCGTGTATAACTTTATTTTTGTGGCTTCTTATTTCAATATCTTCGTAATATTTCCATGAGAACGGGTTAATAATAACAGTAATAGTGCATTCACAAGAAAATTAAGACCATTTCACTAAAAGCAAAATGAAATTTAGAAGTTAACTGGTTATGAAAATTTCATAAATGCCCATTTTCCTTGCAGTAACACAACCGTTTTCTATGTCTGCGCAATCTTACAGCAACATGTGCCACAGATTTATTATTCAGCATTCAGAAGGGAAAAATTTGTTTATTAAAAAACTTTTATGATTTTCATTATGAACATTCCAAAAATAGAAATAAAAATCTGTTTCCAGCACAATACCTCTCGCCATTTTCATTGTTACATTTAACATTTCTTGTACACAAAAAATTATAATTTTTTCTAAACAGATATTTTTATAATTTTTAATTCATTGTATGATGAAGTTTTTTTGTGGTGCTCTTCTAAATCTTCGAGATTCTTCTAATTCATCGACGGGATCGGTGGTATTTCTGAAGGGTATATGTAATATACCTATAATTTTAAATTATGAATAATACAATAAGAAATATTAAATTCACTTCCCAGAAAAACTCTTCGGTAATGTCAGTTTTAAAACAGAGCACACACTACCGTCCAATAGGTATTATATGTATACAAATACACTACCGTGGATTTTTGACACATTTAAATATCTCAACTGGTTTCCATGGAATTGTTTAGGCAGCGAGATTTATTACAAATATGATTATAACAGTTTATTTATATATTTATATAATACCTTCCTTACCTAAAGGTGACGGAAGGTAAAAAGCTTTAAAACTGTCAAAGTTTGCTTGAAAAAAAATTGGAATGATTTATAGACAAAAATCTGATGTGACCAACACAGTACCTCCCGCCATTTACCTATGTATATAATTTTTATATTACTTTATAAATTTATCCATACAATATATAGAAAAAGTATTAAAGCAAACTTGTAGAAAATGGAATAATCTTTAATTTTTATAATAACAAATTGAGAAAAAATTACATTTAAAGGTATTTTTTGAAGAAAAACTATCTTGAGCTTCAAGTAAACTGCCATTTCCGGTTATCCGATTGCCACCAAAATCTATTCAGTTCTTTCCATATTAGAAGAAGGTAGAAATACATGGTTTCATAACTTTCTGAATGATAGTATTTGAGTTAGAGCGTAAACAGGATCCATACACACACACACACACACACACACACACACACACATACATACATACATACATACATACATACATACATACATACATACATACATACATACATACATACATACATACATACATACACACAGACATCATCGTGAAAATGTTAAAAATGGATTCTAGGGAGCTTAAAACGTGGTCATTTACCAAAATCTCGATATGCGATTTTTAGCACGATCCCTATACCTCCCTTACCAAGGGTAGCGGGAGGTAAAAATTGACTTTAGTATTAAAAGTTAGTTTGTTAGAACATCAAATCTTTTAATAAATTCAGTTTTCCTCATGTAACATGGACTGTTCACGTCTTTATTGGCCTTAAAGAAAGTCATTATATATTTATCCTGTTACTGCCTTATGAAAAAGCAATGCAGAAAAGATTTTTCAATTAAAGGTGTTGCGAATGTTTAGCTTCTTGCGTTGGTTGTTTGGTTTATTGCTTGCATTCGCGGCGCGTTCAAACACAAGATGAGTGCAGAAGTTAATATCGGGCGGAGATTGTGTAAAGCGGCGAGGTGTCGTGATGAGCTACTTAAAAACAAGATTGCTACATTAACACGTCCCGAGATGCCATCGCCCTGCATTGTTTTATTTTCTTCGACACGCCACGCGGCGCTTTGCATGTTCATTTCATCGCAATCCTGAAAGAACCCCAAGTGAATCTCCAGGCGATATTATTTACCTTAAACGACAAGCTTTAGGAATAATAAGGAATTCATTCGACACGGACTGATGAAGACATTATCTGCTTGAAGACTAATTTCAATCCAAGAAGCATTTCTTTAATTGAAAAATATATTTAAGGATTCATCTGCAATAAGATAAAAAATCTGATGTGGCCAGCACAATAACTTCCGTCAATTCTGTGTGTATTTTGTACACATACCATACATAAATTTCCTTGCGAAAGATTCTAAATTTCCAGTAAAATTATTTCAGGAGTAGACTATGTAAATTGCACTTGACACTAACACCTGTCAATTAGAATTATTTAAATCACCCCCCTGTGAAACTGCATTCAGTAACGTGATAACAAGTTTTCAATTTAGTAACGTTTGGAAATACTTCCTGACCCTTTCATAGATGTTATAAGTAGTACAGTTTTTACCGTGATTCTCAAACTTTAATGTCAAAATACTATAAAAAGGTAACATAATGTTTGAGAACTGCTGTAAATTTCCCACAATAGGGTATTCTCTCATGATTACAAACATTAAAAAGTTATTTAAAATACTAAAGTTGATTGGTAAACGAGAGAGAAAAAGCAAAAAAATATGTTATAAATTGATTGTTGCAAAAGATATAAAGCATTAAAATTTTGATGATGTACTAGTTGTACTATCAATGGGAGACCAGTTGATATCCCTACTACATGCTCGAATATGATAACACGCCGCATTTAGGTACGTACATGCTCGGGTCTACTTCGGTTCGTTCGGGAGTATTCGTACTACAGCTGTAGGGATAAATAAATGTAATCATTTACTTAAAATGGTTTTCTTATAATTATCTTTACTTTTTTTTAGTAATAATATGTAAGATTACAATTAAATATATTTGATTTCCTACCTTTTGTAATACTTACTGAAAAACTCGAAAACTCATGAACCACTGATTGTACACCGCTGGTACGTACAACTAGTACGTCACGTATCACGTGACCTACCAAAATTAAATTTTAAAAATTAATATCTCGCTTATTAAAAGGAATTTTTAATTCGGGTTTCCACAGGTACTCTTAGAAATACCTGTTCTTTAAGAATAAAGAATAAAAAAATATGCGAGAATACCCTATTCTCTATTGCAGCGTTCGAAATACTTTGACATTTAAAACTATTATTTGTGAATTGATATCTTTATAGCAATACAGTACATTATCATACAATATATTTTCGGTAAGTATATTATCTTTCATATTAGCATTATTATACGGGGGGGTGATATAAAAACTTAATGACAAATTAATAATATGGAATTTAATTGGAACATGTCAATGAAGCCTGCCCGAACGCATTATAGCAACCGATTGTGTGGATTCTTTGCACTTGCGAACACAAAAATGGATTGCATACCACTGTTCAACGGATGCATTCATGACGAGACCACTGCAATATATTATTGACTAGAATGCGCATACCTACTATTATAGTGAAGGCCTATTGAATGCTGGTTGCTGGAGGATTCGGCAAACATCGAGACAATTCGTAAGGACGAAAATTACTTCGTGTAGTGCGCTCCGTTTAGTGGTTTTAAATGTGAGTAGTAGAGAAGAGTGTACTATTCGGCTATGTTTGGTCCTACACGAACATGTGCGAACAGGGCCAGCAATTGTCGTTCAATATGGCTTCAGTTTAGCATACATTGATATGTATATATGCGAGTTCCAGTTATTTATATTTCAGTGGACAAGGCAGATCTAAGTGGTCAAACAAATTACGCCCATATGAGAATTGTACTGAATCAATATTAGTAAAACTTGAGTAGGATGTTTATGAAGGTTGGTCACAAATAGTTCGAGTGCCAATTCATAGATTGCACTGTTGACGCTACTAAAGTCCCTAGATTACTAAAGTACCGCAATTTGCCACCATTTTGGCTCCATATTTGTACGCCAATTCGATGAAAAATAGGTTTATTTTTATAAAATTGAAATATTTCAACGTGCCTGAGTGTCTGGTCGCGAATCTGGGGACCCGGGTTCGATCCCAACCGGCGCCAAAAAATTATTTTGAATTTTAATGGCACTAAATTGACCACTGCGGTTCACTCTCCACGCTAGCATTGAGGTCTAATGAATCGCGCTACTTTGGAAATTTAGGGAGTTTAGACGCTATAGAAAATTAATATTAAAACTTTATAGGCAAACTTTGTATTAACTTAACAGGGCTATTAGATGTAACTTAAATACTACAGCACAAAAATAAATTGGGTTCATAAGATTTTCACATCATATAAAGCAATAAGTCCGTACAATTTTGAAAATTTACGCATCTATTATTTTGTCCACCTGGTTATTGCATAGTTGAGTATCGCCTAATTAATCATCGCCCAGTTATGCACCACCCAGTTGATCACCGCTCAGTCGCCAATGCCCAGTTGGCCGTGTCCGATATGTACTTCTTATTGCATTTGTAATAGGCTGCTGGAAGTCAACTATAATATTTCCCATATTCAATCTTTTCTATAAATACAGCGCCAAAGGTCTAGCCAATATACTTATTAATCTTTCGTCTATAATTAGAATTTCATTAATATTTATGTATTTGTGTGTGACTTGTTGCTGGTACGCTACGCGTGTTGTGTTAACTCACAGCCACAAGCAAGCGGCCAACGCGCCACAGTCGGAACAGTATAAACACCCTTATTAAGAGGTTGTGAGGAGCATGTTACACGGACACGAACGTAGAGTGGAACCCAGCCTGGTGCTTAGCTGGCGGACTC
The DNA here is from genome assembly GCA_951394225.1 of Harpalus rufipes. Lineage (NCBI taxonomy): Eukaryota > Metazoa > Arthropoda > Insecta > Coleoptera > Carabidae > Harpalus > Harpalus rufipes. The sequence goes on from OX596283.1 coordinate 41,334,632, forward strand.
TATGTTCAGCCGCACGATAGAGAATGAAAGTAGAAGATTCCTTTCGATTTCACTCACTTCAGAGGCGGACCCACATTTATTACAACACGAAAGAAGATACATGATTTACAATATTCTTTTTCATCTCCTTGTTAAGCGTCAGTCTGTTATTCACAATATGACGATGGATCAACTTTTGTTGATGATTGCATATTTTTCAACCTCCTAAACACTCTTCCCGGACGTTCTGGTTTCTTATTCTATATCTTCGGGTTTTGCCAACGATCGTTCGTAGGGTAAATATTTATTTGATTCTTAAAAGCTGTTTTGTTTTCGTATTTATTAAAATTTACAACTAGTAATAGGATCACAAGAGTGCAAGTTTAATTATATTACTTCCATTTTTATTAAAGAATATATGAAATTATATTACCCTTTAACTTTTAGAGTAAAATACACTAAATTATTACCTTCGTTTCCTTTAACAGAAAAAGAAGTTCTCAAATTTTGTTTTATAATTTCAACAACAATAAAATATATTTTAGAATTCCTTTCATTAATGAATTATCTTATAAATTAGCCAACATTTTAAATAACGATAAAACTAAAATAACATTTTACAATACAAAAAAATCTGATGTGGCCAGCACATAACCTCTCGCCGTATATTTTACCTGGCTGTATGCATAAAGCAAAGAATATTTTTATAAATACAAATAATATATTCATATAAATCTATGACGTATAAACTTCTTTATTATTCAATAATAGCATGTCTCAACATGAAGATATTTTACCATAAATTATGTTACAATAAATTACAAAGTAGAGTTTACCATATATAAATATTAGGCTGGTAACAGCAATTTTCAATTCGAACAACGTTGTTTACTTTCTCTTCATATTCTTCTAGTAAAAACATTAATTTTGGGCGGTCTAAAATGTATATATGGATTGTGCATCTATTCTTACATATCTTCTTTTACATTTTATTTTTTCATACATGTTATATCTAAATAACACTAATTCCCTTTAATAAAGTGACGGATAGATTGCACTCCGATTATTCTTATATCGATGTGTAATTTTGTCAATATTTACAACTTACTTGAGAAGAATTTGATAGCTTTTTCGCAATTCAAAGTTACTCTAGTCTATAGTACTGGTGTACATTGTCCCATAATGTTTGAAACAAATTTAAGTCCTTCAACCTAGACTTGTCATCTCCATAATAGTCACAGATCAAGAACTAAGGGATTCTCCAAGTACATTTTTCCTTCATTACTCATTATTTCTGACACTGACATTTATCTGTCAGTTACAAATAATTTAAATTATCAACTATTTTTCATGGCATTCTTTCGGCTGTCAAATTTATTACAACAGATTATTTTATATATTATACTTCTTTTATCTCTAAATCTATGGAATATATAATAAAATATTTACATGTATCAGATAGAGAATTTAATTTTCTTTAATATTACCACGAAAAATTTTCAAAAAATAATATTTAGAAGATTTTTTTTCAAGAATCTTCTACTTCCGGTTGTCCAATTGTTACCAAAACCTTTTCAGATCTTCCCATGAATGTCCGATTGGGAAATACGTTGTTAAACAAATTTTAAGTCTTATAGTTTTTGAGTAACCGTCCTTCCAACATCCCACACACACACATACACACACACACACACACATCCACACACACACACACACACACAGACATCATCGTATAAATGTTAAAATCGGATTGTAGAGACCTTAAAACGTGCTTATTCAATAAAATCTGGATATGCGATTTTTAGCAAGAATGCAATACCTCTCTTAGCGAGAGGTAAAAAGTAGGAAATGTATATAGTAAACTTAAAGATAGCATAGAAACAAAAAATAAATCTAATGTAGTTTACCAGATTGACTGTAAAGATTGTGATGGTGTGTATATTGGACAAACTAGACAGTATTTTAAGAATCGGATAAATAATCATAAAAATAACTGCAGAAATTTAGATTCAGAAAAAACTGCTTTATCTAAACATAGTATAAATTCCCACCACCATTTTGATTTTGAAAATATTAAAATATTAGCTTCAGAAAGTAATTACAAAAAATGTAACTTTTTAGAAATGATTCATATTCACAATAATAGCAATAGTATAAATTATAGAACAGATACTGAAAACCTGAATAAAATTTACCAAAATATTTTAGATCACAACAAACGACCTCATTAGTATACAGTTTAAAGTTTGCGCCAATATACACACCAACAGATATTTTTGTGTTATAACCAATTTGTACTGGTAACATTGTATATTTTTTATTTGTTAATTTTCTGTATCTTTCTCTCGCAGTTGTACTTACACTGCGGCAGAAAGCACAATGTATATTTTTTCAACTAATTTTGTCACATGTATCACTTCATGTATTTAAAAAATTTAAAAATTTATTGTAACAATCTTCTGTTGGTAAGCATTATTTATTTATTAATGTGTAATTATTGCTGGGCTTTTGCTTTTGCTGTATTTTACTTTGTAACGATTTATTCTTCCTTCCCTCTGTAGCACTGAGGATGGATTAATAAAAAATCCGAAACGTTTGCAACAAGGAGAATATTTTATTTCCTTCAATTTATCCATCATCCGTCGATATTCTTTTAATTATTACACATTTGGATACGAACTATACATCGATTTCATTATAAACTTCTATAAAAATTTCTGTGTTAAATGGTGAACGAATACAGCAAAATTTCAAGCATTATTCCATAACCTTTTAACAAGAAAAAGTTGATCGACTGAATGTATGGATAAGAAATTTAAATTATCATTAAACTCTGTGGCTGCGTTCGGTTTTTCGCTCCGAGCGGTCTGACCTCTCGTTGCCGTTCGATAATTACATCTGAGCGATCTTTTTGCTCAGCTCTACGTTCGGTTATTAGCTCACGGAGTCCGATCTGTTCGCTCGTTCTCTAACGATGGAGCATGTTGAGCAGTTGTCTGGCGCATGCGTATTTAAGCGCAAATTTAAAATGTTTGTCGCCGGCAATGCGAACAGTGTCTATTCTATGAATGAATGTTGTCGTTTTCGTAAATCAATCAAAAATGTTTGAAATGTATGAATTAGTCATTTTAGGAAACATTTTTCTACATAATTTTCAGCTTTTAGTTGTCCATAATCATTTCCACATTCTTAATCAGTATCATAAAAAAACGTTCATAACTTGCGCATAGTACACATGTTAACAGTTCTTTATTATTTTCCGTTTTTATTCTGGCGCAAATTAATAAGTGTCAAAATGGCAGCTAAACGCTCTATCCGTTCGGTTATTCAAGCTACAGATCGGAAATCGCAGATGAATCTGTCACGTGATCAGATTGCTCAGAGTGCTCGACAGATTTAAATACCGAACGCACCCTGTGATAAATAAATATGTTTGCTTGTTGCATTTCACAAAGAATCATTATAGTTTAATGCAATTATTAACAGACGTGCGTGAAGAAGAAATAGAAATTAAAACACACTGCAGTTCCAAGCCAGAATCGTTGTAAATCGGAAGTCGATTTACGCCAAAATTAGCAAATAATCCCAAAATTATGCTACTTTGTCTTTCAAATATATTTCATAATGAGGGACTTCAATTTTGTTTAGTAGAAATGTGAACGTTCTTTGTATCAGAAAGCACTTGGTCAAAATGTAAACAGATTTGACAGATCCTGTTAGGCGCCATGATAAGTTAGGGTACCTTTCTATACAGGATATGGCCATGGGGCAAGTTCGCCGCTATAAGCGGGCCAATGTCAAACATACTGATAATTCATTTCCCTATTTATTTGTAAGAAATGTGATTTCATATTATACAGGAATATTAAATAATCACACTATGAATCTATAAAGGTAATAAAAATTCAGTTATTTTAAGAGATACACAATTATTATTATGACATACATTTAGAGGTTATGTAGAGAATAGGATATAGGTTGTTATTATCACATTAAATTTAATAACTGTAGTTATTATTTACGTAATAAGTATATATTTTAAACTTACCTTTTAAAAATTTAAATGTTTGTGCTTAATATTGGTAATTTTTATGTGTTTTCAATATTGCCAGTCATCGTAGTCAGTATCTCAAGAAAATAAACAAATAAATAAAATAAAAGTATTACTTACACTTTAAATAAATATCAGAAGTATATTTAAATATGTTTTGCATTAAAATAAAACAAATATCCCCTAAAATACATAATAATTTGCGCAATAACAACGAATATGACAGTGGCCCGCAAATGGCGGATGAAACGCGAGCACGTCATGGCCATACCTTGGATATAAAGGTACCCTATGATAAGTGAGCTAACAGCTCCGCTAATAAGCTATTGATTTGAACCAAAAATTTAAAAGAATATCTAGAAAAATGACAGTCCGCCACATATTGTTCTTAAAACTTAAAACTTATTGGATACCTCGATTCATAGACTATAGAATAAAATATGATTGAGCATGGTAAAAGTAACTGCTAAGAATATCACGTCTCATTTGATAGCTACAGCCACAATAATTTTGAAATCCTAATACATAAGATTGTAAAAATATTGTGTCGAATAAAATGACAGTCCCATTATTGGAAACCAATTTGAAAAGGTTTTAGTCCCTCTCTGATGCATCCAATAACCCAGTACCGGGCACCCTAACCACATGCAACATCCTGTTGAGACTATATGGTTTGGTGCAGTGTGTGCTCTGCAGTCTTCACGCGGCAGTCGCGGGTGTAGTCAGAGTCGTGACGCGAGGTCGAGGGCCATGGGGTCGACGTACCGCGGCCGAGCGTGACCGGGATACCCACTCGGACACTCAGGAAAAGTGGAAACAGACGAGAAAAGGCAATGGGTAGCAAGATCAACGAAATTTGTATTAGAGAATGTACCAAAAGTTACTGAAGGACAAGAAATGGAGAATGAAGATTGCAAGAAAATTAACAGCAGAAATAAAACTGCTACTATAGGTCTTGTCAAATAGAAATGACCTGTCAATCATTTCTTGCGCATATATTGTGTACCACTATTTTTAGAGCGGAGTAGTCTCTCACTATATAATGATACATAAACTTTTTCCGTGTGCCGCTTACCCAAAAAGAATTCTAGCTGCTACCCAAAAAGAATTCTAGGGATAATATAAAGATTATTTTACAGTGTGTTCAATACAAAACCTAACTCTGAATAGGCTATGAACAGAGAAACGTATGTCTGATCATTATTCAATTCAAAAGTCAAGTTACAAAATTGATCTTAAAATGTAATTTTAAGGAGAAAAGATAATAAAGAATGATACAGTGTATTGCCCTTCGTCGTTTTCTAATTTGTTTCCATTTCTAAAATAAGATTTAAGAAGAAAAGCTTTGATTTCTTTAGACAACATTTTTGACATTATCTCCTGTCAAATTGATATTTAATTAAATATTTTTAAATTGACATACGTATCTTTGTTCATAGCTTACTCCGAGTTAGGTTTTTTTTAACACACTGTATAATGGCATTACTATGTAACCGTTAAAGAGGATGGGATCGGTGGCCTTAATTAGATTTTTGGAAAACCCTTGGTCATGGTCATGTTGATATCCTGGGTTCAAGTCCTGCAAGGGATGATATAGCTTCATGCTTCATATATTACTCGGACGCCCCTGAGACAAACCCGCTTACGTACAATGTATGTGATTGGCCCTTTAAGTAAGAAGGACGGAGGATGCGTAAATGCGTTTTACGCGCAGCTCATTTCTGTTTGGCAAGACCAATAATACTCTGACTACCCAAAAAATCGAAACGTAGAACTACTTACAAAACTTTTATACAAAATGTGTACAATTGGAAAAATTCATCATATTTGGCCAAATATATATAACATGACAACTTTGAGAACGCATGAGGTGATTGCTGGTAAAAATCATCAAAAATTTGAGAATAGAAACAGATTACCACACCCAGAAATGTCGTGATGATTCTTTGTTTATAAAACATACCCACACAGTTTCTACCTTTTGCTTTTGGTCTCTATTGCAGTTGAATTATGAATCCAAGTACATGCATTTCATATTCTTATCATAATTTGAATCATACATAAGATATATGCTTGGAATTATTAACAACCGGCATCTCTAATGGCTCTCAATTAGAGAAAATGTAAATAACACAAAACAAAATTCTGAAGATTCTTTAAAATAACGCAGAAGCATTGAAAATCTACGAGATGACGCCAACTGTGGATATATCTCCATAAAATATCAAAAGATACAGCAGTGCAATATTTATGAAAAATATAATCCAAAAAACAAATAATTACAATTATTATAAATTGATGCAACGTGATTTATAACGAGTGTAACAAGATCTAACCTCTAACAGTTTGTTAGGAAGGTCATTTTGAGAGGAAAATGTCATACAAACATAGATCCTATTTGTTTTAGTAACTAAAATACATGAATCGTAGAAATAGGCTTTAATAATCAAGGTAATTTTAATTAACAAAGAAAGGTGTTGTGAAAAATTAATGGATCTCATTGGGATTTGAACTCAGGATTCTACATATCTAGTAGGACGCTCTAACCAACTGATGAACGATTTACAACTTTTATGGAGGCTTGGGTAGCTTAGCAGTCAGGACTCATAAATTATTCAAACTTGGCGGCATCCAGAAATCGGCCATATTAAAAAAAAATCATACTGAATTTTTGTATAAATTTTGTAAACTAAAAATATATGATAAGAAATAAGACAGTAAATTCAAAAAAACTACCTGGCTCAAGAGACTTTTACCGCAAGTCCCATAAAACTTTATGAGGGACAATTGGCCGATTCTCTAATGAGTTTCATATATCGTTTCTTACAACTATACAAAATCCCACTAAAGTCAATGAATCTTGCGCAAGTTTTTTTACAATTCGTAGATGAGTACACTCTCCTTATCAGAGTAGATGAAAATTCATGCAATTCGCCTTCGCTCAAAAATTAATCACAAATAAATATTATTAATTCAAGAAGTCAAAGTTTTCTAAATAACTGCTAATTTAATTTTTTTTAATCAACATATTTTTAAAAAACAAAAGTTTATACTACTTTGTTTTTTTTTCAATTGTTACTGTTACACATCTTATATATTTTTAGTACAGCTGAATATGCAGAGACCAAGGTCCTCGCTTAGAATTCTGCCGCTGCTTATTTTGTCAAATTTGATTTACTTGAGTTATATTTTTTTTTCAACCTTCATAAAAGTAGCATCTTTTGTGACTTGATTCACAAGGTAATGAACATAAGAATACTTACAATTAAAGTGATAAGAAAAGTTTATATTGTTTTGCAGTGATTCCTGGACATATCTTTCCGCCACACTGTTAGATTTCCATCCAATTGAACAACTTCAGGGAGCGTACATTATAATACTTCAAATTCGGACATAATTACACTCAAGGAGGATATAAAATTGCACAGTTTTTATTTAAACGTCAAAACGTGAAAATTTTCACTTCAATGTTTATAACAAAAAGTTAACAAATAAGTATCCATAGCTACAGGGCAATTGAAATCGCAAACGTAATTTACGTAAAATGTAACGTCAGTAGTAGATATTTTTCTTTAAATTTCTACGTTTGAAGAAAAAATATAATGTGTCATTCGGAGTAAAAGTGTTTTTGCGTGCCTCGCGTGCAATTGTCCGACTCGCTTCTTTCGTTGTCCAAATTTCCACGCTCGCCACACAAACTATCCCTTTTACTCCTAATAACACAATATACTATTGTTGCTCATATCACGCTTTGTTGCCCCATATTTTCTTCAAAATTCTTCGAAATTCTTTATAAATTTATTTTAAATTCTCCATCCCACTATTACTTGTATGTAGAAAATCTAACCCCAAATACCTACACATTTCATAGAAGTTGTAGAGAATATCAGTCTACATCAATATAAATAAAATTTATAGAAACCGGAAATATAAAATAAAATAAGTAATCACTGCGAATAACACTATAAAACCAGAGCAGCAAACCATACACTTTAGATTCCAGTCCAGTAAATATACTTATTTAAATATTTTATGATATATGATTTATACGTATTAAAATATATTAATCGCTGATAATGGTATTTAACACTAGTAAAAGGAAAATTATGAGAAGAGGTAATCTTTAATTCCATTTTAATAATAGCAATGCTTCGAAAATCGGTGCATATGAAAATTTAATATCAGTAATTTTCTCTATTTTACATTATCACACTCGATTCCCCGTAGGTAGATATTCAGCCAGACTGAATCCAGGTCGATTTAAACCTTATTATCTTCATTAATTATGCTAATTTATTGTCGCCATTTTTCCAATTCCCTCATAATAATCATCATGAATTTTAATGTTGTTATAATGAATGAAATCGTCGTGTCTTTTATGCTGTGTTGGGATTCACACGCTTCTTCAAAAATTTGAAATAACAAACCAGATTATAGGTAATTATTGTGCTGCTGGTCAGGTTCCTGTATTACCGGTAAGTGATTACGGCGACGTCGTATCACCGACTAGAGTTAATAACATGAAACTGAACTTTCCTACTGACTTATTGTCTGCATAATTGCACGAGGGAATTGATTCGGTTGCAATAAGATGGCAATAAATTACCTCACATTAAAGGCTATTTGCACGACAAATTCCAAACATTAAAAAAATTGGAATGCAATAGACGTAATAATAATAAATTGTCCAGTCGGAATTATGTAGTACTTTATTGATGTCGGTTTTACCTTCCATCACCTTTAGGTAAGGAAGGTATTGTCTTTGGTCAAAAAATTCAATGATGAATTTTTAGTGAATAAGCATGTTTTAGGGTCCCTATAATACGATTTTACCATTTTTACGATGATGTCTGTATTTATGTATGTATGTCTGTGTGTGTGTGACGAAAGTTTCGGATCGCATGATTTCAATACCACGATTCCAAAAATTATATTTGTTTCGTATTCCTCAAGTTTACATCCAGGAGAACAACTGATTAGATTTTGGTTATAATTGGTGAACCGGAAGTAGCTTCATTTGAAAATTTAACAGTTAAATTTGATTCATTGACATTTAACGTTATTATAACTTAAAGAATATATTATTCTATATACTATTTGATTGATTTTTATATTTCATATTCAATAGCTATAGAGTTAAAGAATTTTAAAGAAATTAAATTTTATAAATCAGTCAGCTATGCAAAAAATGGAAACTACTAATATATTCATGTACTTCAAATTGACAGATGTCAGTATCAATAAAAAGTAAATTAATGTGGCAGAGATAAGGATGGGGAAGTAGATGTTGGGGAAGACACGGAACGATAGGTAAGGAAATAACTCTAGTGTTAGAAGTTTCTAGAAAGATGCAAGAGAGATGATGTCATGAGGAGAAATGAAGAATATATTGGTATAGGATGAAGAATGAATAGCTTAGTAATAGAAGGTTGAAGAAACAGAAGAAGACCAAAGATAAGATGGAAGAACTGTATTGCGGAAGACTTGAGAGAAAACGAACTGAATAAGAACGACATGTAAAACAGAAATGAGTGGAAGAAGAAAATAAAAAATAGCGACCCCTAACGAATGAGGAAAGCTAAAGAAGAAGAAGATGATGTTAGTGTCAAGTGCAATTTGCATAGTTTGTTTATGAAATAATTTTACTGGAAATTTAGAATCTTTTGCAAGAAAATTTATGGATGGAATTTTTACATAATGCACATGATTGACGGAAAGTATTGTGATGGCCACAACAGATTTGTTATATTTTATATTTCTGAAGTACGTACCTAATATTATAATACTGCCAAAATTTCTAATAAACGAGTACTATATCAATTCCTAATATACGAGTACTATGCAAATGATGTATCCCAAAAAAACCTGAAAATTGAATTAATTTAGACAAAAGTTACCTAATTGTCATTTAGAAGTCCATATTAGTGGTACATCGTTATATAAAGAAGAAAAAATTTATAACAAAATAAAATGTCATCACTGCATATTACCTATTGCTGGGTGTGCCAATCTGCTTTATACGCAAATATCTGTAATAATAATGACATATTCGTCATATTAGGCGTTTATCAAACGTCACTACTCAGACACTCATTGCTGACGTGGAGAGTGCATTACAGGGGTTACTTTTGAGGCATTTTACATTCTAAATAATTATGGTATTGGTCGGGATCGAACCCGGATTCCCGGATTCGCGACCTGACACTCAAGTACTATCGATGACAATTTTCATCAGATTTTTTTTTTTATTAATTCCGATTAATTTATTTCCCATCAACGTCTGTTAGGTGATTAGATAATTCATTATTTTTAATAAAAATTTCATGTCGGCAATAACACACTAAAAATCTGTTGTGGCCAGTACAATACCTTTCGTCAATCCTGTGTATTATGTATAAATTCCATACATAAATTTTCTTGCAAAAGATTATAAATTTCCAGTAAAATTATTACATAAACAAACACCGCAATTGCACTTGACACGAACATCTTCTTCTTCTTCTTTAGCTTTCCCCATTCGTTAGGGGTCGCTATTTTTTATTTTCTTCTTCCACTCATTTCGGTTTTACGTGTCGTTCTCATTCAGTTTCTTTTCCCTCAAGTCTTCCGCAATACAGTCCTTCCATCTTATCTTTGGTCTTCCTCTGTTTCTTCAACTTTCTATTACTAAGCTATTCATTCTTCATCCAATATATTTTTCATTTCTCCTCATGCCATTTTCAAACCAATGTAATCATCTCTCTTGTATCTTTCTAGAAACTTGTAACATTAGAGTTATTTCCTTACCTTTCCATGTCTTCCCCAACATCTACTTCAACATCTTCATCTCTGCCACATTAATTTACTTTTTATTGATAATGACATCTGTCAATTTGAATTATATGATTATAGTAGTACTTTCCACGTTTAGCATAGCTGGCTGATTTATAAAATTTAATGTCTTTAAAATTATTTAACTCTATATCTATTGAATATGAAGTATAAAATGCAATCAAATCGTATAGAGAATAATAGATTCTTTAAGTTATAATAACGTTAAATGTCAATAAATGAAATTTAACTGTTAAATCTTCAAATGAGGCTACTTCCGGTTCACCAATTATAACCAGAATCTAATCAATTGTTATTCTGGATGTAAACTTGAGGAATACGAAAAAAATATAATTTTTGGAATCGTGGTATTGAAATTATGCGATCCGAAACTTTTGTCACACACACACGGTCACACACACACATACACATACATACAGACATCATCGTAAAAATGGTAAAATCGTATTATAAGGACCCTAAAATATGCTTATTCACTAAAAACTCATCATTGAATTTTTTGACCAAAGACAATACCTTCCTTACCTAAAGGTGACGGAAGGTAAAAAGAATTAGATGAAAAATAAGAAATAATTTTTTGAATTTTGAAAACATTCTTTTTGATTAAGAATCAGCAGATCGAAATGTATATACCCTCAATTTTTTACCCCAGGACAAAAATATTACTTTTTGTTGTTCATGTGCTTCAGAGTATAATTTAAATTTGTTAATTTTTTTGCATTGTTTACATATTGTTTACGTAAGTAAACTATCAAAGTTACGCGTAGATGCACATCCTTCAGTCGTAAAAGTGCAATTTCTACACTCGTGACCCAAATAAGTATTTTTTAATGTAAACAAAAATATTTTTTTTAATTAAATGATAGGATATGACCAAATGGACATAAGTACATTCTTTTTATAGTATTGTCATTATGGTGTGCTACATTTAAAGTTAAATTACTGCCTCCTTACTGCATAGCCGAAACCAATATGTGGACTTCCGCTAAAACGTCGTGCGACTTTCCGGTATTTGATAAATACGTCTATACTCACTAGTACCATAAATAACTATAATGAAAATAAAATTTTCAGTGCGTTGTCAATTTGGGACGTTATTCAGTGAAAACGTGGAATAACTTGAAAAATATCATTTACTTTTTTGTGGAAAACGCGCGCACGTCTTAATACATGAACTTTACTAGTCGGTTAAACTTTGTACTTTTTACTGAAAAGGAAAAGAAAAAAGTTTGTAGAAATATTATTCCGTGTCAAGAAGAACCGAGTATGTTTGAAATATCTCTAAAATAAGCAGTCCTCGCAGCGATAAATTTTCTACTTTTTTCTGCACCAAAGTATCCATTATGCATGATGAAATTATTTAGCATTCAACTCGGAGTTTATTAAACCTCAGAAGTGAAATAATGCACCGGTTTTACAGGGATATGTACTTTGCTTTAATAACGCTCCACGCGCTTTTCTTCATTAATATCTGCAAGTGACATTTATTTGAGGAAAATAGAAATTATTTCCTTTGAATATTGCGGAAATATTACATTTATACATTTTCTTCTTATACCACATTCAAAAGAGAAAAATATGAATGAGATTCATTTAAATATTTCTAGACTACAGAAAAATATGTATTAAGCAAAAATGCTGTTGAGTAATATCTTAAGTAATCCCAATGAAATCTTACTTCATTTGAGATAATGTATAGTTGTCACTATTGAAAATTAGAATAATTAAAGATAATAATTCCGTTAAATCATTGCTAATTTTAATACATTTTTTAAGTGTACATGACTGGAATTCCGAATAAAGTACTTTAACATATGCAATTACAGTGTCGTAATTTTCTGTTTCTCTAATTATTTTACGTAATAAGCTTTAAATAAAAATTGTAGAGCATAAATTCTACATCTGAATCAAAAACAAAATTAAGTTTGCATGCTTTTTACCTCTCGCTAAGAGAGGTATTGCATTCATGCTAAAAATCGCATATCCAGATTTTATTGAATAAGCACGTTTTAAGGTCCCTACAATCCGATTTTAACATTTTTACGATGATGTCTGTGTGTGTGTGTGTATGTGTGTGTGTATGTGTGTGGGATGTTGGAAGGACGGTTACTCAAAAACTATAAGACTTTAATTTTTTTAACTACGTATTTCCCAATCGGACATTCATGGGAAGATCTGAAAAGGTTTTGGTAACAATTGGACAACCGGAAGTAGAAGATTCTTGAAAAAAAATCTTTTAAATAATATTTTTTGAAATTTTTTCTTGATAATATTAAAGAAAAATAAATTCTCTTTCTGATACATTTAAATATTTTACAATATATTCTATAGATTTAGAGATAAAAGAAATATAATATGTAAAATAATCTGTTATAATAAATTTTACAGCCGAAAGAATGGCCATGGAAAATAGTTGAAAATTTAGATTGTTTGTAACTGACAGATAAATGTCAGTGTCAGAAATCCGAAGACATTACTGAAGACTTTTTCTGGGAAGTACATACATTATATTATTTCTTAATGTATTAATAGAATTGGAAACATTTCGAAAAATTAGAAGAGGACAAAATTTCTTCATCAAAAATGAATTTAAAATTAAACAATCTAAATATATGTGGAATAGATATATGCGTAAGTAGAATTTTTGGTGTAGAGTGTAGGTATACAAGAAATGTTAAATACAATAGGGAGCGAACAGTCATATGATTTTGTTGGGCTTGACAAGCAGATATGGGGGCCCATGTCAGAATGATAGCTAGTAATTATGTATATAGATGTCAAATATCATAATTTCTCATTCTAAATTTAGTGATTTTCCAATTCCATGTGGAGCAGAATTAAATGTTAAATATCTAAGGCATACAAGTAAACTTTAAACTCCTGGTGATAGATTAACTACGTAAATTTAGAAAATCTTGAAATTTTTAATGAAAAATTCTAACATTTGACATCTATGTACATAATTACTAATTATCATTCTGAAACGGGCCCACACAGATTTTTAACGACGTAATTCAGGTATGAAAATGTCGACAATCTACCGAAAAATAGCGATAGCCATAGCATTAACACAAAAAAAAAAGTTATTGTTAACAATAAATCTGCTAGGTTAGTTTATTATTTTTATTATTACTATTATTATTTATAAATTCTGATCAAGTAAACATTGTATCTATGTGAATAGATAATTGTTCACTTGAACAGAAATTACATATAATATCTCGGACAATTGCACGCGAGGCACACAAAGACACTTTTACTCCGCGTGACACATTATATTTTTTCTTCAAATGTAGATATAAAGAAAATTAGCTACTACTGGCGTTACATTTTACGTAAATTACGTTTTCGATTTCAATTGCCCTGTAGCTATGGATACTTATTTGTTCACTTTTTGTTAAAAACATTGAAGTTAAAATTTTCACGTTTTGACGTTTAAAAAAACTGCTATTTTATATCCTCCTTGAGTATAATTATGTCGGAATTTGAAGTATTATAATGCACGATCACTGCAAAACAATATAAACTTTTCTTTTCACTTTAATTCTAAGTATTCTTATGTTCACTACCGTCCCTGTAATTGTAATCTGTAACTCTGGTATTCTTTAATATGTTATTTCCTCAAAATTAAACTCTGTTTATATTTCAATTCATAGGTTATTTAATTAAATTTGACAGCTATTGATGGTATTTAGTAACTTTATTCTTAGGTTACCTAGCGTGTTATAGGGACATTTAGGACGATATTACAGGTTTCTTGGATTTCTATGGATATTTATTTATTTTATTTCTACTCCGGCTATGCTAACCATGAAAACTGCTAATATATTCAGATAATTCAAATTGACAGATGTCAGTATCATTGAAAAGAAAATGAATGTGACAGAGATGAGGATGTTGGGGAAGACACGGAAAAATAGGGTAAGGAATGAAAGGTAAGGGAAATGGCTCGAGTGATGAAGTTTCTAGAAAGATACAATAGAGACGATTACATTGGTTTGAACATGAGGAAAGATAAAGAATATATTGGAAGAAGAGTGAATAGCTTAGTAATAGAAGGTGTGGAAAAATAAAATAAGTAACAACAACAACGAATTAAAAAAGCTAAAGAAGAAGAAGATGTCAGTGTCAAGTACAATTTGCCTAGTTTATTTATAAATAATTTTACTGAATATAGAATCTTTTGCAAGAAAATTTATGTATTGAATTTGTACATAATACACAGGATAGACGGAAGGTAATGTGCCGGTCATATTAGATTATTTTTAATTTCAATTCCATGGCTATGGGGTTATTTGGGTTGATTTTTGAGATTTGCATACCTAATTTATACCGTTATAGAACATGTAAAAATAGTTTTCTGTTGATTCTAATATGGAATTTTAAGCTCTACAATATTTATTTGAAGCCTTTTTACCTAAAATAATTATGGAAGCAGGAAATTAGAAAATTATGATTTTTACATGTTAAAGTCCTATTCCGGTGTCGCAGTCAACAGCCTATATATATATATATATATATATATATATATATATATATATATATATATATATATATATATATATATATAAGTCCTATGTTCTGGAGTTTTGGTAACCATCCTGTACACATTTATATTCGCTTAGGTTATTAATTCGGAATATCCATGTGGGAAATATTATGAAATAATATCATCTTCAACTGCAGATTCTCAAAAAAAAAAAAGTTTGGTTTGTACCGTTCAAAATGCAAATAAAATACGTTATGGTATGTGTGGAATATTTGCTCCATATTTTATAGAGTAATAAAATTTATTTATCATCAAAGTCATATATAAGCCTTCTTTATAAAAAGGCAAATACAGTTTTGTATTGACCACTTACACGAGCTGTTACATTTATTTTCATTAAAATTAAATGTAGGCGAGTTTCTATTAAAGGCAAAACAATGTGGCACATGCAAATTAGTCTATAAAAGCTAAGTAGGATAATTGTAGATGTCTTCCAACTAAATGCTTGCTCAAGAAAAACAATCTAAGAAATGGTTGCAATGAGAGTCAACAGTTTGATTCTCAGTAAACAAGTAATGAAATAATTTCTTAATCCATTACAGAGAAGCCTATATTTGGTCAAAAATTCCCAACGGTCAAAAGAAGCATATCATGCAGAATATGCAGTAAATGAGAAGATAATAGTACACTCATAAATACACCAGAAGAATTCAAAGAAAACTTTAATTGACCATTGCTTCAATTGTTTTCCAAAACAAATTACAATATAGGATGCGCTAATTATAATGCAGCCAGTAAAAAGTATAGCAATTATCAGTTGAAAACAAGATTTCTCAAATACACCTTACCATTAAAAGCATCTTGCAGTAAAATCATAATTACGCCAACTAAATCCAACAAAGAAGTCTGCCGGTTAATTACAAATGAGTAATTAATAAATTAATAACAGTCAGAAGTAACAAAGTAGCCAGAGAGTTAATATACATTGCTACAATATTTGTAATGGTCGTTTGCACCGGTTTTTCTTAAACGCTTCCCTTAGTAAGGCGCCACTTACCTTTCAAGGTCCTTTTAGACATTTGCGCGAACAGAACATATAAATAGGTTAGCTAAACGTATCTTAGAAGATGTATTGAAACAAATTCTATAGACTTTTATCTGCAAAAGTTTTTTATAACTTATACAGATGTTTCACAAGTTTGGGTACAAACTTTAAGGGCAATAAGAATACACAATTTAATTTTTGAGTAAGACACATTAGTAACTTGAAAAATATAAAGATATTTATTCTAAACTAATCAGTATACAATTCGGTTGTGTGGAAAACAATATCGGACAATTGTCCGCCAAGACTTTATTGACAAACTCTTACTCTTTTTACAAAAATTTTTAATTACATTTTCACGGAAAAAAGTCACACGGCGTTATGTCGCACGATCTCGGTGGCCAATTCTGATCTCCATGGCGTGAGATCACACAACCCAGAAATTTCTCCTCCAACAATTTACGCGTTTCCCGCGCAGTATGACAAGTGACGCCATCTTGCTGGAACCACATGTTTTCGAGATCCACTTCCTCCAATTCAGGTAAAAAAAAAAAACCATTCACTATTTGTACGCAATTTGCGGAGTGGTTCTAAAGAACTTTCATCATTTTTGAAATAAATTTGACGATAAAAACGTGTTGTTCGACAGTAAAGCGATTCATTTTCCATAACCGTAAGGTCTCTAGATGACAACTGAGCAATTGTAGGCGTTGCCAACTAAACAGAACGAAAATGGCGCGCAATTTAAATTGTGCATTCTTACTGGGACATCCCATAGTATTGACCAAAATGAGTAAAAAAAGCTTAATCAACACAGGTCTCATCGTCAACTGTTTCCGAGAAAAAGGCCATTTTGTATTAGAATCGAAGAAAAATTCACGAAGATATTGATCGAATAAAATTTTATCTATGCCAGTAAAATACGAAAATAAAATTATATGAAACTTCCAAGTTATTTCAAAGCTAAATATTGGTCAATGTCGCCACATTTTACATAGTACAATTATTTAATTTTTTGAAAAAACAAATGCACATCTAAGATGGCCTCTCTACAGTAAATAAAAAGTCTCGTTTAACTGAAGTCGTAGCTCTTATGGTTTTCGAAATATCCCGTAAAAACTCATTTGCCACTGCCTTATATGAGTATCTTGGAAACTATTGAAGATTCGGCCCATTTGATTAAGCTTTTTTTACTCATTTTTGTGAGAACATGCCCTTAAAGTTTGTATTCCTAGTTGTGAAAAACTTTGTATATATCGTAACCAGATTGTAAAATTTGTCTTTTCATAAAGCCCCAGTCATTTTATAAAACGCGACCAGACTGTTAAACTTTGGTTGATATGCGATGTTTTACAATTTGGATTGTCGTTTTGCTACTCATTTATACCATATTTACAACCTACACATTGCTTAAAAAAATAAACATTTATTTTTTATTGTGTCGTAGAAGTTGATTTATTTTCAAGTTAGAAGTAGCTGCTTAAATTGCTTATCCAATTTAAAAGAGATTATTTGAAGGATACATAAAACTTTTCCATTTATTTCAGTACTAAAGTACTACATACTTTAAGTACGTTGCAAAGTTACAGGCAAATTAATATTTTTGAAAAAAGTACTCTAAACGTTACAATCTACCAACATTTCAAGTCTACGATATAATTGGACTTTGGATAATTAATGCATATATTTAACAAGTTTTATAAACTTCGCATTAATTTACAAAACTAGTTACATACTATACTTTTTCTACGACTGAAAATTAAGACAAGCAGAAATACAGAATACTATTAAAACATACGTTACAGAAAGCGACCAATTCAAGCACTCGTGCTTGAATAGACTGTAGATAATAAACATCCCAAAATGATATGATGCCTGCAGAAGTAACTAACTACATGCAGAGCCATCTAATGAGAAAACCATGAGCTCGGCCAGCAATAAATAATAATGAATGTACAAAGTACAATTACTGAGATGTTTGGTGAAACTGTTCTAATATAATATTTAAAAATCTTATGTGACCAACACAATACCTCCCGCCATTTACCTATGGGGTCTCATTGCCGCGTGCCTGATGTCTGGTCGCGAATCTGAGGAATCCGATTCGATCCCGATCAACGCCAAATAATTCGAATTTTAAATGGCATAAAATTAACCCTTGCGGTAAACGCCCGCACAATACAAATATGTCATTATCATTACCGAAATGTGTGTATAAATCAGATTAGCACACCCAGCAATGGACAATATGCCGTGATAATATATTTATTTAATTCTTTATTTAAATACATACCTGCATATTTATTAATGCTAGAAATTATGTATTTTAAGTTCCTTTCCATAAAACTATTGTTCTATTTACAATTTTCCTTTGAAAGCGTTACTATTATTAATTTGAAATGATTATTTTTTTGACAGTGACATTTATCTGTCAGTTACATACATTTGATCTGAAGTATATAACCACGGAGATGTGTTTAAGCTCCGAGATATAATTTTTATATTAATTTATAAATTTATCCATAAAATATATAGAAAAATTATTAAAGCAAACTTGTAGAAAATGGAATAATATTTAACTTTTATAATAAAAAATTGAGAAAAAATTACATTTAGGTAAAGGTATTTTTTGAAGAAAAACTATCTTGAGATTCAAGTAAACTGCCATTTTCGGTTATCCCATTGTCACTAAAATCTAATCAGATATTTCCATAATAGAATAAGGTAGAAATACATGGTTTCAAAACTTTCTGAATGATAGTATTTGAGGTAGAGCGTAAAGAGGATCCACACACACACACACACACACACACACACACACACACACACACACACACACACACACACACACACACACACACACACACACACACACACACACACACACACACACACACACACACACACACACACACACACACACACACACACACACACACACACACACACACACACACACACACACACACACACACACACACACACACACACACACACACACACACACACACACACACACACACACACACACACACACACACACACACACACACACACACACACACACACACACACACACACACACACACACACACACACACACACACACACACACACACACACACACACACACACACACACACACACACACACACACACACACACACACACACACACACACACACACACACACACACACACACACACACACACACACACACACACACACACACACACACACACACACACACACACACACACACACACACACACACACACACACACACACACACACACACACACACACACACACACACACACACACACACACACACACACACACACACACACACACACACACACACACACACACACACACACACACACACACACACACACACACACACACACACACACACACACACACACACACACACACACACACACACACACACACACACACACACACACACACACACACACACACACACACACACACACACACACACACACACACACACACACACACACACACACACACACACACACACACACACACACACACACACACACACACACACACACACACACACACACACACACACACACACACACACACACACACACACACACACACACACACACACACACACACACACACACACACACACACACACACACACACACACACACACACACACACACACACACACACACACACACACACACACACACACACACACACACACACACACACACACACACACACACACACACACACACACACACACACACACACACACACACACACACACACACACACACACACACACACACACACACACACACACACACACACACACACACACACACACACACACACACACACACACACACACACACACACACACACACACACACACACACACACACACACACACACACACACACACACACACACACACACACACACACACACACACACACACACACACACACACACACACACACACACACACACACACACACACACACACACACACACACACACACACACACACACACACACACACACACACACACACACACACACACACACACACACACACACACACACACACACACACACACACACACACACACACACACACACACACACACACACACACACACACACACACACACACACACACACACACACACACACACACACACACACACACACACACACACACACACACACACACACACACACACACACACACACACACACACACACACACACACACACACACACACACACACACACACACACACACACACACACACACACACACACACACACACACACACACACACACACACACACACACACACACACACACACACACACACACACACACACACACACACACACACACACACACACACACACACACACACACACACACACACACACACACACACACACACACACACACACACACACACACACACACACACACACACACACACACACACACACACACACACACACACACACATATATATATACATACATACTTACACACATACACACAGACATCATCGTGAAAATGTTAAAAATGGATTCTAGGGACCTTAAAACGTGGTCATTTACCAAAATCTCGATATGCGATTTTTAGCACGATCCCTATACCTCCCTTATCAAGGGAAGCGGGAGGTAAAAATCATACTTTACACATTTCACCTCTTGAGGCATCAAATCATTTTGGGATGTCTATCATCCGTTCGCTCAGTGCCTCCTAGAGGTTTGCACCACACTGATGATGTAACAAATTTAAATTGAACACCCTGTGTGGCTCATTTCGTAAACCTATATGATGCAACGACCCCCTGAGTAAAAATAAATTGATATTTACATGTTTTATCTACTAATGAAACTAGACCCATACTTGGCTTTGTTTTAATTTTTTTTTGCGTCTATATTATTTCTAAAACATTGTGATTAAATGGTTCTTTTGTACATCTAACGTAGATACCCATCGCAACGTTCAACGCGATTCTTATTTGGTATCAATTTTAAACCATGAAATGACTTCTGTGGCAATCTATACCTATATGAATAAGATAGTGTCTTGCAAGAAAGCATTCGCCGACTTTCTAGACTGCTCGCTGTAGTTTATCGATGATAGACAGGTAATTAATTATGCATCATTAATATAGAACAGCCTGTCTCGATGTTACGTAACAGTTTCGGAACCGCGGGCGAAAACATGCACCTCGCACATCAAGCAGTCTGCGGCTGAGAACAAGTGAACAGCGATGTTAAAGTTTGTAGATTCGCCGGAGGTGGTTTGTGATCTGTCATAGTAAAAGCAGATTCGCCAAGTGGCAAGTGCCAACGAAAGACTTCGCTGCATCCAGGAATTTAAATTTCCCTGTTTAAAATCTATTATGCGACTACGAGAAGATTCAACACAAAAGACTTAATAGAAAATTGTCTTAAACTTTCTAGACTTACTCCTAGACGATAGTTTAAAGAAAATAAAGAAAGTTAAATAACACTAAATATGATCCATACGAAATTTCAGAAGTCTAACATGGTAAATTTTTGGATAGAGACTGATACCTCTATTTCGTTTCAATTAAAATGGAAGATAGCGTTTAAGATACGATTTAAATTTGTCAAACCAAACTGTTCATACTACAACATAGGTAAATGTTTAACTTCCCACCATGCTATAAAATGCATATTGAGATTTTAGTGAATATCATATAATGTCCTGGTTAATTTTGTCGAAAGCTTTACTAAAGTCAATGTACTTGTAATTAATTTACTTGACTTTTGGAATCCATAGACTGGAGTATACTGTCAGTAGGGTCAAACAGCTAAACGACCTACTTCAAATAATTTCTGTATTATAAAATATACAAAATACTATAAAGCGTCATTCACAATACGAAGTGACACTGACAGAAAATAGCATTATTCGTACGACTGTGAATCAAGGTAATGTATCTGAATTAATAAATGAACTTACGTTACAGCGATAGTATTATCAATAACGAGCATAGTTTTAAAGTGGAATGTCTTAACATAGTTGAAACAATATGAATTTTTGAAAGACAAGCGTGTTATCTCCATCCTTATCGCACACGCTTATAGCCTTTGCAAAGGAAAGAGATAAATGTATGCCAATTTGTTAATTCGTTCATGATACAGATGACCTTGATCGGACATCTAATTTTGACATAGGCGATATGGTGAAAAAATCTGATGTGACATTTACCTATGTATATAATTTTTATATTACTTTATAAATTTATCCATACAATATATAGAAAAAGTATTAAAGCAAACTTGTAGAAAATGAAATAATCTTTAATTTTTATGGTAACAAATTGAGAAAAAATTACAATAAAGGTATTTTTTGAAGAAAAACTATCTTGAGCTTCAAGTAAACTGCCATTTCCGGTTATCCGATTGCCACCAAAATCTAATCAGATATTTCCATATTAGAATAAGGTAGAAATAAATGGTTTCAAAACTTTCTGAATGATAGTATTTGAGTTAGAGCGTATACACTATACAGGATCCACACATACATACATACACACAGACATCAGCGTGAAAATGTTAAAAATGGATTCTAGGGACCTTAAAACGTGGTCATTTACTAAAATCTCGATATGCGATTTTTAGCACGATCCCTATACCTCCCTTACCAAGGGTAGCGGGAGGTAAAAACGTTGGTATCATAGCTCACTTATAATTTGAATACTAGAAAAAATGTTATTAAGAAGTATGTTGACTTGTAAAATTAATATAGTTAATTACCGATACTTATTATTTTATGAAGTCTTTGGTATAATAATTTGAAGTCATGCAAATAAATTACGATTTACAACTTCTCAATATATTGCACTTGTACAATGTAAGTAGGTGAATCGTATGACATTTCTATGCTAATGATAATTTTTAGCGAGCGAATACGGAGTCCAGTATAATGAATTCCCTTCTTCGGTGTGGTCGCTGCTCATAAAACAATTTGCGCTGATTTGATGAGAAGTGCAGTTGGAGTGCACCTGAACAGCGATTGTCGTAACTATGTTCATATATCGTCATTAGTTTGCTGTAATTAACTACCTGTCGTTCTCATAGAATCTACTGCTCGCTAATGAATATTTGGCTTCGCAACTTCCCTCTAAATTAGTATTTAGTATTAGTTTATAGGCAGTTTTCCAGTTATTACTATTCGTTTAAATACTAATATTCTTAGTAAGACGATACCTGTAGTTTCAAATTATTTCTCGGCAATCGAGAAGATACAGGAATGCATATTAATGTTTATTAATAGTTTAGATCCCAGTAAATTTTATTTTAATTACGAGTTCAATAATAATAGGAACTATTTTTACCTCTCGCTAAGAGAGGTATTGGATTCATGCTAAAAATCACATAGCCAGATTTCAATGAATAAGTACGTTTTAAGGTCCCTACAATCCGATTTTAACATTTTTACGATGATGTCTGTGAGTGTGTGTGGATGTATGTGTGTGTGTGTGTGTGGTGTATATGTGTACGTATGTGGGATGTTGGAAGGACGATTACTGAAAAACTATAAGACTTAATATTTGTTTAACTACATATTTCCCAATCGGACATTCATGGGAAGATCTGAAAAGGTTTTGGTAACAATTGGACAACCGGAAGTAGCAGATTCTTGAAAAAAAATCTTCTAAATACTATTTTTTGAAAATATTTAAAAAAATTAAATTCTCAATCTGGCACATTTAATTTTTTTATTATATCTCGTATAGGTTTGGAGATATAGTATATAATAAATAATATAGAATAATCTGTTTTAAAAAAATAATAAGTTCGGTACTTATACGGTGCGAACAGTCATGTGACTTTGTTGGCTTTGGTACGCAGATATGAGGATCTGTATCAGAATGACGGCTAGTAGTTATTTACATAGATATCACAATTGTTATAATTTTTCATTCAAAATTTCAAAATATTCTGATGTTTATTTGTCATCAAGAGTATGGAATTTACTTGTCGAGGAAAATAATCCACATGGATTAGAAAAATCTTGATGTTTTAAATGAAAAATTATGATACTTGACACCTATGTACATTATTACTAGATGTCATTCTAACACGGGCCCCCATATCTACTTGACAAGGCCAACAAAGTCACATGACTGCTCGCGCCCTATGCAACATAAAATGAAAATAGCGAGAGGTATTGTGCTGGCCACAACAGATTTTTTGGGATGTAGAGCTAGTTTTCCTCCTAGTGGATGCACCCTGGGTTAAACGAACTAGCGCAACCAATGACTAGACAATCTTAAGGATCTCCTGGACACTACAGTCGTCACAATAGCTCAAACACAGTAGTCACGACGAATCAGTTTCATTAGTACTTTCCGGTGATCCACAATCGGGATAAACAATCCTCACTTCAACAGAGCCTTCCTTCTTCCATCACCTCGATTAACTCGGTCTCTTCAAGCGTAGTACCGAATTCGGTGACTCCACCCAACAAATTATTCTTTTCGCCAGCCGTACGAATATGACACCATTATATATATATATATATATATATATATATATATATATATATATATATATATATATATATATATATATATTTACAAAAAGTAAACCATTTTGAGATTGTTTATGATCATTGTAGTGTTACAAGTGGGTTTCGCGGAAACATAAGTAAAATATTGTGCGTAGCTATACATTCGAGATGATATAATTCTAAATCAAGGCCAAAGGTAATTTAAAATTACTTTCGACGATGTGTAAAGTAAACGATTTTCGTATTTTATTTATTTAAACATTACAGAGCTACTACCATCAATACACGTTTGGCATTTAAATTGTTTTACCTAAATTTTGTTTTTTCTATACATTCATGTTGGTAATACTGACAGAACTGCAGTATTCAACTTCAGATCTGTTATCTGTTAAATGTGAACTCGGCAACGGCAAGCCTCGTCACGAAATACTTGACCTCATGTCACAAAGATTGTGTTTACACTCTTGTTGCATAAATAACTATTATATGATCACTATATTATTATAGGCTAAATAAATAAATATATAAATAAATAAAGGACAATTTTGAGTATATCAAATAGAGCAATATTTCTAGAAAGTGATCTAAACACATCATGTATGTAACAGATTTTGGTGAACCATGTTTAAACTGTATAAATCTCCTTAATCTGTTCCATTTCGCTTGTACAGGTTCTATCCAAGTCCCCTCGTAAGACAGTGGTTACTTGTGGTTAGTATCTGGGTGTTTAGTGTAATGTCTGTTCCACAATCCATCCCTGGGTGTTTTCCTCTCGGCGTCAACATGTCAGGCTAGCGGGCCGCAGGGACAAGCCGCGGCCGCATCTCCGAGCCCAATACATCCACGTTTAATAGTGTATCTTGTTCAATTAGGATTTATAATGAAGTTTCTGTAACGTATTAGTATGGAAATCTGCGCAATTATCTTTTGCGTTCAATTTGGATTCGTTGGAGCCTGGACTTGGTCGCTGATATGACTTCCTAATTGATTCATCCTGCAAGCTGAGAATACAGCTTCGGAGAGGAGCGTCATAGCTCTCGCCCCTTGTTCAATTTAGTTTACATCTGTAATATCGTCCGGATAGACCTGGAGACGTGTGCCTGCTCTTCACTCCTAATTGATTCTGTTTTGGATTTCGGGAACGAAGATATCCGATACGATTATTGGTTATTCTCACTTGCTTAAACACTGAGTATTATCTAATGAGTATCGAATTTTATCTGCGCACTGAAGATATTTCAGTAATTATAAATCCTAATGAATGGCAGAAATAAAGCAGAACATTTTATGTTATATTTGTTAAAGTTTACCTTCGATAAAAAGAAAACATAAATGATGAAAGCTAGTAGTTCATAGTGAACCAATGATAATCAGCTTTCTAGTAATGTTTTAATACAAAACTATAAAACATGCATTTTTTTAAGCCGTTATTAAAGATAGGGGAAGTTTTCTGGAGCAATCAACTTTCCATGGTGTTGTCGAGAAAACTTTGGTTCTATGTATTTGAAAATAAGAAATATTATTACTTTCCGTCAACTCTAGGTAAGGAAGTTATTGTCTTTGGTCAAAAAATTCGATGGTGAGTTTATAATGAATAAGAACGTTTTAGGATCCCTAGAATACGATTTTACTATTATTGAGATTATGTCTGTATGTATGTGTGTCTGTGTGTGTATGTGTGTGCCAGTGTGTATGTGCGTGTGTGTGTAACAAAAATTTCTCCTCCATTACCTCCAATACTACAATTCGAAAAATTATAATTCTTTCATATTCCTCTTTTGTACATCCATATGAAGAGTAAGAAGTACCCTAAAATTTGAAGATTTTAACAATTTTTCTTGAAAAAACGCTGCTAAATATTATTAGAATAGTTTGCAAAAAAATTCTGTGTGGAATTTGTACAAAATACGTATAAACTGACTCAAGGTAATGTGCTGGCCACATCAGATTTTGTTTTCTTTAAATTATACGTCGATTATTTATTATATGCATTTCTTATTACCTATATTTTTTATCAACCTAGTGGTAATGTAACCAACCAAATATTAAAAAATAATAATGATCTTTTAATAACTGTACACATTCACATCTTGCCAACTACTTGGCAGTCCTGCCCTGAGCATCAGCCGAGTGGAGCATCGAAGTGACAGCCTTGGCGTCGAGTAATTGACGGGCGCAACCAGCGCGGCCTGGTGTGCGTTCGACAGATAAGGCGTCGCTTGATACTACCCAACCGAGGTGAACTCAGGTTATAGGGTAAATTGTTTAAGAAGGTAAGAAGAAATTTAAATAAAAAGGACGTGCAAAATATTTAGAGAAGTATTCCTGCTGTGACACAAAATTATTCGTACACTTTTATCCGTAACATATAAAATAAAAAAATTCCAAAAAAGAAATTCATTAAAAAATTAATCCCAGTATTCTTTTGATATTTCAGAATCAAATAAGTACCATCAAATTTAAAAAATATGTTGTGACCAGCACAATACCTCTTGCCACTTCCGTTTTTGGTTACATAAGTACAGGGCGCGAGCAGTCATGTGACATTGTTGGCCTTGACAAGCAGATATGGGGGCCCGTGTCAGAATGACAGTAATTATGTACATAGATGTCAAATGTCAGAATTTTTCATTTTCAATTTCAAATTCACGTAGTTAATTTGTCAGCAGGAGTGTGGTATTGGAAAAATACTAAATTTAGAATGAAAAATTATGATATTTGACATCTATGCACATAATTACTAGCTATCATCTGACACGGGCCCCCATATCTGCTTGTAAAGGCCAACAAAATGACATGACTGCTCGCGCCCTATTGTATTTAACATGTCTTGTATACCTACACTCTACACCAAAAATTCTACTTACATCTATTCCTTATATTTAGATTTTTTTAATTTTAACATTCTATGAAGAAATTTTGTCCTCTTCTAATTTTTCGCCAAATATTTCGAATTTTAAATGGCACAAAAATGACCCCAGTGGTGCATTATCCACGCCAGCAATAAGTGGTGACACCTGTAAACGCCCGCACGGTACAAATACGTCATCATCGTTACCGAAATCCGTGTACAAAGCACATTGGCAAACCCAGCAGTGGGTAATATGCCGTGATGATATATTTATTTTAGTTATTTATATGTTTCCAATTCATTGTCGGGATTGACAGTATTTTAAATAATTAACTATTAATACAATAAGAAATAATATAAAACGTTACGCTTTTATTCGTCTCTTGTGTCTAATTCCATGGCTAATACTAATAAATTGTAATTCCGTGAGTTTTCAAATTTTATTGCTGCAATTCTGAAGTAGCCCAAATGAATTTTTTTATTGTTGCTTGACAACATCCATTTGAAACATTTTGTCTAAAATAGTTAGGGGAGCAAAGCGCACGGAAAAACTGATTTCCCACTTTCCGTGATACACCCTGTTTAATTATATATGTTTTTATTTTCTATTTCTTATTTTAATAAACATACTGTTTTTTGTAGGAGTAGTTCAGTTCAGTTCAGTTCAGTACGAGGTAAGATTAGTTCATTTCTCTCCGAAAAAGAAAAGGCTCATAGAAAAGTTTACAAAAAAAATCTGTGTGGATTTTGTACAAAATATGTAGAATTGACGGAAGGTATTGTGCTGGCCACATCAGATTTTTTATATTAAATTTTATTGATAAAAATAAAGTGTACGAATAATTTTGAATTTTGAATAAAGACTATGAAATGTCCTATTTCGTCGGCTGCTTTTAAAACAAGTAGTACAATTTTCGGAAAATATATAAACTTCTGCCATTTTTATTTTACTAATGAAAATTTATACAGATAATAATACTAATCTCATTTCTCAGTTGGCTTAATTTAAGATAGCCATTTAACTCTGTCTTTCCTGAATTTGTTGCTTCATTAGAGTAAGATAAAACGATCTGTAACTTCTACAAATAAAATATCTCGAGTAAAAGTCAGTATATTAATTTATTGAAATTATTTGCTAGGTTGGAATATAGTTACAAATTAAATACAAATAGAATTCCTCTGTCACATACATATTATAATTATTGTCAATTGCATTATTGAATTTTTTATGAATTTTAATGTTTGAGCCAACATTGTGTTGCGTATAACAATTTAGTCAATTCTGCATGCAACTAAATCATACTTACTTCTTTGATGTTATTTTGCATTGTGCGTTGGAAAGACGTGGTAGATAATTTCAGATCGCGTTTTATTGAATCAATCTGTTTTATAACTATAATAACAGGCTTCGTTGGTGGTAAAACAAAGGTGCGAAGGTCGCACGTAGATAAAAAGCGCCAGTAAAAAGAATATAAAGTAGCGGTTTGCAGAATTATTACGTCTGTTATTTAAGTAGATTGTACCTTTTGCCTTATAATAGATAAATCTAAAAACAAATGGAGTTGGACCATAAAACATCATTATACATCATATGCACTGAGGTAAATTGAAAAGTTTCTCTTTGTGCATGTGGAAGAATCCAGAAAGAAACGTAAATATGCATCAGCAATGATGGCTGCACGCACACGAACATTATAAAGCCCACTATAAATTTCCCCGTCGCGTTGCGATTCATTGCAGAAGTTTAGTATTTAATTTTCATAATGACTTACAAAACACGAAATAAACTCGAGTTTTATGATTAATAACTGGCTGCTGGGCGCATAAAAAGCTCGATTAATTACCTGTTTACACAAGAAGTTCCGACTTCATTGCGCGGCAAATGTGCTTCTTGTGCTGCTGCAACTGCTGGATAAATGGATGCCAGAGTTCGAGTTCGCCTCCAATACCGTGCAGCTAATAGAACTTTGCACTACCTACTCAAACTGTTGTCAAACATGTAATACCAAATTTATTGCGCAAATTTACTAGCTGTTTTGTGTTTTGTTCTACTCTCACATTAAATTACTTGTTTATAATTTTATAACTTTTTAAGTACAACGCGCATTATTACCTAATTATTCGTTTTAATTTCGCAGAATAAACAACTATACGAGTTTTAAAATTCTGAGGTCAATATTTTATGATTCAACTGGGTACACCATATTTTTTTTTATTTATTTATTATTGCTATTTAATTATTTTAACTAATATATACATAAAACGTGAAATTTTAGGATTATTTATTTCCATCAAACTCAGTTTCTTACTAACCATAAATTATTAATTTTGCAATTGTGTTAAACATATAAACCCTTCATAGACTAGACACTAGGCATTGTCATTTCTCTATTTTAAATAATTTAATTGTTTTTTACCTTTGTCACCTTTAGGTAAGGAAGATATTGTCTTTGGTTAAAAGCATCGATAGTGGGTTGATAGTGAATAAAAAAGTCCCACAATATATATTTCGCCAACAACATAAGGTCATCATTTCCCTCTCACCCCTGGCGATTTGAATCATACGATTCCGATTGATAACGTGGGGATCAAGGCGTGGAAACGGATTTTATGTGTGTGACGATTTTTTAAAAGATCAAGACAAAAATTATAAAAATTATAATTCTTTCATATTCTTCTTCTTTACATCGATACGAATAGTTTATTAGACTGGTTATAATTGGTCAACCGGAAATACCTTTATTTGAAGGTATTAACATTTTTTCTTGAAAAACCCCAATTAAATATTATTTTTTCTACTCCCATGTGTGAAGTGAGTACTTCACGTATCAATTTTTATGTGTGAAGCTTGAGTTTTTGTACACTGTGCGTGAAGTGTCACTTCACACATAGTGTGCGTAAAGTAAATAGTTCAGTTTTAACACATACAATGAATATCTTTATATACACGTAAATCATGTGTTGGTAAATGATCCGTAGAAATAACAACTTCATGAGAAATGTGTTATTAATTTATAAAATATATATATATATATATATATATATATATATATATATATATATATATATATATATATTCTATTGCAAGGTCGTAGAAAAAGTATAGTATGTAACACGTGTGTGAAGCCTATTTTACCCTCATGTAAAAATTTCAGCTTCACACACTTGCCACATAATATACTATTTCGACATTTTATGTTATAAATATTAAAGATTACATTATTCTCTATAAGACTTCATTAAAATATTTTATTCATATTCAATAGATATAGCTCGATATAGAGTCAAAAAAATATAAAGTTGTTAGATGTCATAAATCCGGCAGCTATGCTATATCCATGGAAACTGCTAATATATTCAGATAATTCTAATTGATACAAATTAGTGTCAAGTAAAATTTGCATAGTTTGTTCGTGAAATAATTTTACTGTAAATATAGATTTTTTTCAGGAAAATTTACGCATGAAATTTGTACAAAATAAACAGAATTGAAGAAATGTAACCATATTTATTACATATTATTGTTTATATCATTGTTTGTTACAAATTGTTTAACTGATTTGTTAGCCCTAAAAGGAACCTGTATCGGCTAGAATTATAAAATAGAACAGACTCAAAACATCGATTTAATTTATGAGAATATAGGTAGCACATAATATTCTATTCAAGCATCTGTACAAAACATATTTCGCCTGCTTCCTCAACAAGATCATTTCTATCTTTGTGTCCATGTTGGAACACATGACGTAGTTCTTGCGTCGCCGGTGATTACGGCACGATTATCCCACGATTACCCATCGATTACAAGCGGTGCGCGGTTGCTGCCCATTGCCCATATACGCCGACCTTATTGCTCAAGCCGCACTAGAGGTGGACTGCATTCGTGGAGGTCTTACACTCAGTAACAAAGAAAGGAAATGGAAGAAGGCAAATACGGAAGAGGGAGTCAATTGAAGAAAAAATTGTTTATAATGAATCTTGTAATTGCTCACATACCATTCATTAAAAAAGAAAATTATATTAGTAAAGAATAAAAATAGAAATAAAAAATCTGATGTGACCAAAACAATACCTCCCGCCGTTTAATTTTTATTAATTTAAATACATATAGTTTGGTTCTCGAAAGATGACTATTCAAGGTCATTTATTAAAGTATAATATACTAGCAGATAATTTCACTGCATTTCGTATACATAGATCTGCAACATGAAATATTTTAACTGTAACAATAAGTGTACTTTATTTGAAAATTATGTTTCTTTTTAAATACTGCCTTTCTCAAAGATTTATGCTATTCACCTATGTTTTTGCAAAACACAAAAACATAGACTTGATAAAAACCATGGAATAATAAATTGATTTAAATGTAAACGTCAATGGGTAAATATTAGGACAGAGGGCAGTGCAGTAGATAATTAAATATCTGCAATTCTACGACATACGTCATTATTTTTTGTAATGTGTTAGAAAGGAATGCCACCATTTACGTATATAAATAATATTTGTCTTTCTAACATGAAATGTTGCCAGCTACTACTGTATAAAGTAGACACAGATACGGTAAAAAATGAAATAATAAGGGAAATAATTGTAGTGTAAGAGGATTCTAGAAAGATACAAGAGAGACGATTACATTGGTTTGAACATGTCATGAGGAGATATGAAGAATATATTGGAAGAACAATGAATAGCTTAGTAATAGAAGGTTGAAGAAACAGAGGAAGACCAAAGATAAGATGAAAGGACTGTATTGCAGAAGACTTGAGAGAAAAGGAACTGAATGAGAACGACACGTAAAACAGAAATGAGTGGAAGAAAAAATAAAAAATAGCGACCCCTAACGAATGGGAAAAATTAAAGAAGAAGAAGATGTCAGTGTCAAGCGCAATTTGCATAGTTTGTGTATGAAATAATTTTACTGGAAAGTTAGAATCTTTTGCAAGAAAATTTATGTATGGAATTTATACATAATACACACGATTGACGGAAGGAATTGTGCTGGCCACATCAGACTTTTATTCTTTTATTTTAGTGTAATTGACTTTACCAAGTAACGGTCAACTAATTATTGATAGCCTGTATAATTATGACCTATCGCTTGTCAGTTTGTTCAATATACATTTGGATATCTAATTTGCTTCATATGGTGTCAACCAAACAATTACAAATTTGCTTAAACTGTAATTTAAGTTGTCAATTCCACATCACATGGGTAATAGTATTCCAAATCCGTCTTATTATGTTAAAAACACTTTTAAAATAACGATTAAAAATAGAGAATTACTATATTTAAAATTTACAATAGCATTTTCTAATCTTTATTCGATCAAAATAAAAAGACCACTTTAATACATACATATTGATGTTTGAATTGCATCTGTTTACGACAAAGCATTTGTAAAATGGATCCAGGCCAGGACAAAAAGAAGAAAAATGAGAACTCATTGAAACCACCGACGATTTTTTTGCCGATACAGTTTATAGAAACATTAACATTTCAGCGTTAAAAATTTGAAAACGATTTCAACCGTAATGCACTTTGCAAAATATTTACCAGTTTTGAATGTGGACGAAAATGAAACTGTAAAAATTTACCTTGCAATCTAATAAAAATATACGGTGATATAGCTCTGGAATTCCCGCATTTCAACTGGTTGCAAAATAGAACAAAACTATAAAGTAAATAGCATTAGAGTCATAAAATAGTTGATAAGTAAATCTCCCGCACATATTGCACTCGCTAGGCACTTTCCCATTTCATCCTAGCTTCGTTTATCTCTATAATTATTTATTTTTGCTGCGCGGCCGACACACATGTTATTAAGACGTTAATTTCGACTGCTCCATCGCTGACAGCGAGAGGGAGTGAGGTTTATCTGGTCTGGTGAGTGCTTTTATAAATCATTGAATCACTCGCGCGCATTTTAATACGGACCAGATTACTCGTTACAGAAACACATTTACAAATTACTATGCATATAGCGAATGCAAGTGGAATACAAATGGTCGCAGTGTGCTGTGTTTTTGTATGCAATAGCTGTACTCACATTATGATTCCGGACTCAAAAGTGCAAGTAAGGAAACTTAAGATTACGTGGTTTTAGCGGAGTCAATTGCTGCTGTGGTTTTCAAAAGTTTCAATTATACAACCTCTTCAAATGTTTCAATCATTTTGATAATTTCGAATTGCTCTTAAAACTAATACCACTAAAAGATATAAGTTTTTCATTCATTTTTACCTTCCGTCACCTTTAGGTAAGGAAGGTATTGTCTTTGGTCAAAAAATTCAATGATGAGTTTTTACTGAATAAGCACGTTTTAGGGTCCATATAATACGATTTTACCATTTTTACGATGATGTCTGTATGTATGTGTGTCTGGGTGTCTGTGTGTCTGTGTGTCTGTGTGTGTGTAACAAAATTTCCGGATTCCATAACTTCAATACCACGATTCCAAAAATTATAATTTTTTCGTATTCCTCAAGTTTACATCCAGAAGAACATCTGATTAGATTTTGGTTATAATTGGTCAACCGGAAGTAGTCTCATTTGAAGATTTAACAGTTAAATTTGATTTATTGACATTTAACGTTATTATAACTTAAAGAATATATTATTCTCTATACGATTTGATTACAATTTATACTTCATATTCAATACATACAGAGTTAAAGAATTTTAAAGAAATTAAATTTTATAATTCAGCCAGCTATGCCAAACTTGGGAACTAGTATCAAATTCATATAATTCAAATTGACAGATGTCAGTATAAATAAAAAGTAAATTAATGTGGCAGATATGAGGATGTTGAAGTAGATATTGGGGAATAGACGGAAAAATATGGTAAGAAAATAACTCTAGTATTACAAGTTTTTAGAAAGATACAAGAAAGACGATTACATTGGTTTGAACATGTCATGAGGAGAAAGGAAGAATTATATTGGAACAAGAATGAATAGTTTAATAATAGGACGTTAAAGGAATAGAGGAAGACCAAAGATAAGATGGAAGGACTGTATTGCGGAAGATTTGAGAGAAAATGAACTGAATGAGAACGACATGCAAAAATAGCGACCCCTAACAAATGGGATAAGCTAAAGATGAAGAAGATGCCAGTGTCAAGTGCAATTTGAAAAGTTTGTTTATGAAATAATTTTACGGGAAATTTAGAATCTTTTGTAAGAAAAATTATGGAATTTATACATTATACACGAGAATGACGGAAGGTATTGTGCTGGCCACAACAGATTTTTTCAATTATTATTTAATTTGAATAATATACGATAATCTTCTATTTCCTTCGTAGTCAAGACTATTAATGTTTATTGCATGTGAAGTTGGGCTAATTAGTATAGAACTATTTATTGTCAAGAATATTCCTCTTGACCTGTTATCGGCATCCATCCTCCACACTCATACAGACGCGTCGGACTGGCCCCTTAGGACGCGTTCGCATAAGTGATAAGTACATATTGTCATTCCAATCACAACAATTGTCACAGGCGTGCATTATCATTTAATACCATAGACATGAGGGGGGATAGGTATAAGGTCCGTCCCAGACCTATGAGAGCTTAGTATACGCTCGCACGTAGCTTCTCAGACCTTTCATGGAACTCAGCCTCTCATATGGTGTTTCTCACACCTAGTGTTTCACTACTAGCCGTACCTTAGCCACCAATACATGTCCTAGACATGTTGGGTACTAGACCCATTGAAAGAGCTTAGCTTACGGCCATAAGTAGGTCCCAGACCTTTCATGGACCTCAGCCTCTCACTTGGTGTTTCTCCACTAGGTAAGCTAGCCACCTTTAGAGTACACGATTCTATAGGCCCAGGGTTGTCCCAGACAACCCTTCGGATAATACGAGAATACTACATATGTTTGCGGCCATAAACCAATAATATTTCTGTATATCTCACATATAGATGCGTATCAAATACACAAATAGTGTACAATATATCAGTCAAGCTTCAAGAATCAGGTGATCCACACCTTAACACTATACCTGGGCCGTATTCTTGAGCGTTCGTCATTTCGTTCGTATTCGTATTCGCGTTCGATTTCATGTTAGTAGTCACAGTAGTATCGTTATGCTGGCGTTGTCAAATATGCTGTGGTTTCTACGTAGTTTGTTGGTGTTGATATGTTTATTGTTATAAACAATTTTAATTTCGTGTCAAATGAAAATGACACATATCGATTATTCCAAAGAAATATCGCGTGAATTTGAAGCTGCACAAGGCAAGTTGGTTCCATAGAAGTCAAAAGACGTATACGAGAAATAATACGAAAGTTTTGGGAGTGGCGGTGTTCAAAAAATGTGATTTATCGAATTTGTTGTATTATTTGACATTTATCAATAAACCAAAATTTTGATATGTTTCAATAGCTGTTGCCTGGCAACTTTATAGGTCCTCTGGAAATAAAAGCTAAATTAAGTATATGATTCCAAAATAAAATCAATTATCAACAGTAAAATTTGAAAAAAGTACTATTAACGATTAATTACAATATATTTATAAACTTATTTTCTTAAGTATTTCACAAGAATTATACAAGTCGGATAAAAAAAAATCTTACTGTTCCATAAAACATTGCTTTTGTACAATCTGATGATTTGGCAATTTGGCATTAACCTATGTTACACATTTTCAACACAGATGTTTATACTAGTATATTAACAGCAAAAATAATATTAAAAACAGTCAAGTTTGTTTATTTTGTTGTAATTTACACTCAAAGTGTCAACTACTAGTGCTATAATGTCAACTACCGGTGGTTTTACCTTAGTTGTAATTTGGTGTCATTTCAAAATTTGTGTTTATAGTAAATTAATATTAGTTTTCTAAAAGTATAGTCTACTTTAATGTTTGTATTTAAATTTCTATGCAATTCTTACCATCGCTGAACTTTCAACAAATGCTATATTCCATTTTAGTTCATCTAACAAAATGCAAATAATTTCATTGTGTTCATCATTTTTGTTTATTACTGCGAATGGAAATTCCAGAGCAATCTAACAGAAATACGTATTTCTAGATCTAGATCGGAGTATCATACATAGTTATGTAAATCGGAAACAAAAGGATAGTTTCCACTATACCTAACGTATTATTCATTACAATTGCATGTTATGCGCATTACCAAACCACTAACAAAAGAAAACACCTCGTATCTCACATCTAACACAACTATTACAAGCAGGGATCTTTGTTTTTTTAAATGTAAATTATTACATATGAAATTTCAAAATACAAATTATGCAAATTTTATTTTTTCATATTTATAATTCTTAGTTTTAACAAGAATTCCATCTGTTCTTTATCAATTTTTACTTTAATTTAAATACCATATCTGATGCGTAACCTACATTCGAAGTAGGAAACTACAGTTTATAACCATTTTCAACCATTTTAATGATAAATTGTTTTAGATTGTGGGAAAATTTCAGATTCTCTAGTGGTGTATAATGTTTATTAAAGCATTTAAAACAAACATCTACAGCCGTATACATAGTAATTCTGACGTAGTTTAAACCAGGTCTATCTTGGGACTAAGATTTTTTCCTTATTCATAGTAACGGTTGACTTAAAGTTTAAACATAGACTAAAATTTAGACCAGACCCACCCCTAGTTTAAATTAGATGTAAGCAGGGCATCGAACCCGCCAAAAACTGGGTTCGGTTCAGGTTCCGGTTAATTTATTTTTTGAGAGATGGGTTTGGGTATGGTTCTGGTTCAAACATTAATAAAATTTACGGTTTTGTACCAGGTTTAGGTATTGGATTCAAGCTCGGTTCGACCTAATGAAAACTGAATAAATGTTTTTGGAATAACAATCTTATATAGAAATAATTTAAAATGCGAGCCGAAATTTACGCAAGACAAAAACACGAACACAATTTTCACAAACAGAAAACACAAGTGTCGATTATCGGCTGTATTACGATTACGCGTACGTTTCGAACTCAAAATGAACCTGAACCGGAGCTGAACCCTGAACCCGAAGTTTAATACTCGGTTCGGTTCCGACTCGGATTCAATTAAAAAATGTATTTGAGGTTCGGTTCTGGGTTTGGGTTTGCTAAAATGTTACGGTTTGGTTCCGGTTTTGGTTCGGTTCTGGTTCGGGTTTGATTTCTTGGAAGTAAGCCCTGTCATTGTAACGAATATATATAATAAATATTATATGATTTTTTTATTAATTGTCAAATTGTCAATTTTAATATTAAATGAATAAAATTCAGGATATTCAAAATATTATTACACAAATAAATGATTAGATTCAAGAAGATGAAGAAAAGATCAGATATCAATGTTGGAGATACTTATATTTACCGATATCTGTGTACAAAGCGGATTGGCACATCCAGCAATGAGCAATATGCCGTGATAATATATTTATTTTATTTTATTTACTTTAATTACAAAAAAAAAAAATTCGTATTTTGATTTATATATTTTTTCCCACTTTTTCTCCTATTCTATAAACTTATTGTTGTGGCACATACTATTCTTTTTTCCCTATGATATGCTAAAAATCGCATATCCAGATTTTATTGAATAAGCACGATTTAAGGTCCATAGAATCCGATTTTAACATTTTTACAATGATGTCTGTGTGTGTGTGTGTGTGTGTGTGTGTGTGTGTGTGTGTGTGTGTGTGTGTGTGTGGATGTGTGTGTGTGAGGTTGTTGGAGACACGATTTCTCAAATTCTATAAGACTAAAGACCTATATAACTACGGATTCCTCAATCTAACAGTAATGGGAAGAGTTGAATAGGTTCCCGTAACAATTGAACAACCGGAAGTGGTAGTTTCTAAAAAAAAATTTTCTAAATATTATTTTTTTAAAATTTGTTACTACAAATATTAAAGATAATTAAATTCTCAATCTGACACATTTAAATTTTTATTATATCTCGTATAGGTTTGGAGATATAGTATATAATAATATAGAATAATCTGTTGTAATAAATCTCGTTGCCCGAAGAACAGTTGCGATATTCAAATTTTTGTAATTGACAAATAAATGCAAAATGTCAGTGTCAGATTTTTCTGGGAGGTATGAGTACATTTAATATATATTATTGTATTATTAATTTAATATGTTTTTAAATTACAGGTATGTTAATATTACATATATCCTTAAGAAATACTGCTAATACCATCAATGAATTTCAAGAATTTTGAACATATTAGAATAGTACGATAAAATTTCTCATAGAACGAAAGAAGAGAAACAATTACAATTATTTGTATATATACAAGAAATGTTAAATTCGTTACGTATAGGGCGCGAGCAGTCATGTGACTTTGTTGGCCTTAGCAAGCAGATATGAGGATCCGTGTCAGAATGACGGCTAGTAATTATTTACATAGATGTCATAATTGTCATGTCATAATTTTTCATTCAAAATTTCAAAATATTCTGATGTTTATTTGTCATCCATTGTCGAGGAAAATAATCCACATGGATTTGGAAAATCATAATGTTTCGGATGAAAACTTATGATACTTCTTGACACCTATGTATATTACTAGCTCATATTCTGACACGGGCCCCCATATCTGCTTGCCAAGGCCAACAAAGTTACATAACTGCTCGCGCCCTATGCAACATAAAATGAAAATGGCGAGAGGTATTGTGCTGGCCACAACAGATTTTTAAACAGTATTATTTTTAGACTGAAAACTAAATGGGATTTAAAAGATTCGAATATTTATGTCTAAAGCTTACTTCATATTTATCGCAGACCATGTCCAGGTGGACACAAGGACTAAACTCGGTCTACGTAGACTAGTTTTAAACTGGTGTACAATTTACTATGAATAGATCCAGGTGGTCTAAATTAAACATAGTTTAAACCTAGTCTACGTACACCTTGTTTAAACCAGGTCTTTCCTAGTTACTATAAATATGGCTGATAGAGCTAACGTTTTAATATCACCACTCGAAATTATCTAAAGTTAAAAGTCACTAATCACCATCTTTTTTACCTTCCGTCACCTATAGGTAAGGAAGGTATTGTCTTTGGTCAAAAAATTCGGTGGTGAGTTTTCATTGAATAAGCACGTTTTAGGGTCTTTACAATACGATTTTACTATTTTTACGATGATGTCTGTATGTGTGTGTGTGTTCGTGTGTGTGTGTGTGTATGTGTGTGTGTGTGTGACCGCGGTTTCGTCAATGATATCTCCAATACTAGAATTCCAAAAAATACAATTCTTGCGTATTCCTCTTCCTTACAACCATATGCAGACTTATTTAGATTTTGGTTATAATTGGTCAACCGGAAGTATCCTCATTTGAAGATTTTAACAGTTTTTCTTGAAAAACTCAGTTAAATTTTATTATAACTTAAATAATATATTATTCTCTATGCGATTTGATTGCATTTTATATTTCATATTCAACAGATATATATAATATAATTATAAAGATTGTAATAATTATAAAATTTCATATATCAGCCAGCTGTGCTAACTTAACCATGGAAACTGCTAATATATTCAGGTAATTCAAATTGACAGATGTCAATATCAATAAAAAGTAAATGATGAAAGAATAAGGGAAATAACTCTAGTGTTGGGCGTTACTAGAAAGAGACGATTACATTGGTTTGAACATGTCATGAGGAGAGATGGGTATAT
The DNA here is from genome assembly GCA_951394225.1 of Harpalus rufipes. Classification (NCBI taxonomy): domain Eukaryota; kingdom Metazoa; phylum Arthropoda; class Insecta; order Coleoptera; family Carabidae; genus Harpalus; species Harpalus rufipes. Next base: position 41,375,115 of record OX596283.1, read on the forward strand.
TGGTAGAATGAATAGCTTATAACAGAAGGTGGAAGAAACATAGGAAGACCAAATATAATATGAAAGGAGAGAATAGGAACTGAATGAGGACGACATACAAAACAAAAATTCGTGGAAGAAAAAAATAAAAAATAGCGACCCCCTAACGAATGGGAAAAACTACAGAAGAAGAATATGTTAGTGCCAAGTGCAATTCGCATAGTTTGTTTATGAAATAATTTAACTGGAAGTATAGGATCTTTTGCAAAAAAAAATTATGTGTAGGGCGCGTGCAGTGACGTGACTTTGCTGACTTTGGCAAGCAGATATTTGGACCCGTGTCAAAATGACAGCTATTAATTACGTCCATAACTTACAAATGCCATCATTTTTCATTCAAAGTTTATTATTTTCTTATTTCATGTGGATTATTTATTATCAGGGATGTGGAATTCAGTTGCCGAGAAAAGGAATCATAAAATACCAAAAAAAGAAATTTTGAATGAAAAATTTTGATGTGAGGATAACCCGCAAAATAGAAATGAATGGAAGAAAAAAATAAAAAATAGCGACCCCTAACGAATGGGAAAAGCTAAAGAAGAAGAAAATGTCAGTGTCAAGTGCCATTTGCATGAAATAATATTACTGGAAATTTATAATCTTCTGGCAAGAAAATTTATGTATGGAATTTGTACATAATACACAGGATTGACGGAAGGTATTGTGCTGGCCACAACAGATTTTTGAATATTGATTTAACACAATACAGAACTGTATAAAGAATTGCAAAATTTCCCCCTCCTCCCTGTGAAAAACTCCTATCTCCACCACTGTCCGCTATCAACTATCAGCTATCGCGTATTATCAACACAACTTCCATATTAGCTTCACAATGGTGAGCAGCAGATACACATTTGCACAATCAATGGCGGAGATTTAATTTTCATTAACATAAAGCTACAGTGTGCACTGGCATTGGCCATAGCCACCTATGGCAGGCAGTGAATGCATGGCGTAACATGGCTACTGCGATGGATTTAACGCTGAAACCTGAGAGGAAGATGAATTCCGTGTAGCCATGGACAAATGTGTAAGATTTGCTACGAGAAGTAAATGGTGTATTAGCACTATACAAGAATGGAAAAGAGGGTTTATAATGAAAGACTATGCGAAAAATATATACTGATATAACTTCCGTCACATTTAATTAATTGATTCAAGTTTTCAATTTTTGTATAGATTTAAAGATATAGATATATAATCTATAAAATAATCTGTTGTGGTAAATTTCACAGCCTGCTCACAGCCCAAACATCTCCATGGTAACTACTTAAGAAATTAAAATGTATGTAATTGACAGATAAATATTTCTTATTGTATTATTAATTATGTATTTAAAATTATAGGTATATTACATGAACCCTTCAGACATAACGCCAATCCCGTTAATGCATTGGAAAAACCTCGAACATTTAGAAGAAAATTTGCTCATTGAATGAATTTAAAATTACAGAAAATATGTAAATATAAAAAGTAGGTGTAATTAGAATTTTTTGTGTGTACAAGAAATGTTAAATACAATACTTATATATACCACAATGGAAAGGGTGCGAGAGGTATTGTGATGGCCACAACAGATTTTTATAATAATTGTGGTGGTTGATTTCCAAACAACTTGAAAATTACAGAATGAATTTTCTTCATATACCTTAAGTTAATTAGCATTTAGAACGATTATTCCAATAATTATAATGATCAATATGACAGGAGTAATACAACATACGTGAATTACTTTTCATAAAATTTTATATCTTCATGCAATTTGCAAATATTATTAGATACTTAGATAGGATATTTATTTATTATAAAAATGGAAATGATGAGAAGTAAATGTGCAAACGACATTAAATTCTTTCAATTAAATGCAAAATTATTGTGTTGCCTACGGCTATTATTGTTTTATATTATCATATTAGCAATAATAACTGTGATTAATTCCCCAATTTGCTATGCCCATAAATATGAGAGGTATCAATAAATTTCCATAAAATTACAATGTATTATTCGTAACGACATATTAATACACCTTTTATATGGTTGAATGAATATTATTACCCGTTAAATTTTTCACTTTTTCACAAGTAAAAACTACTGAAAGGGAATAAACCATGAGAAAATACCCAATCGGATACTTTCCGGATATTCTCAATCATCGCGCAAAACCTTTCATCCACCTTTAATAATAGTCTAATCCGTTTGTTCTCCGCTGTATCTCAGTAATCGAGGAAGCCGAGGAGTCTAGCAGAGTATATCACAACAATTACGTACGGCGTTTCTTTATCAATTTACCTCGAACGAAGATACGTGAGAATTGTGAGCATTCTATTATTTAATTATATCATTAGAAGGTTAACAACATATATCAGTACGTACTTAGCAAATTGGTAATGTAATTGTTAACTATCTACAGGAAATTAAAGCCGTTCTCAAAGCTACGTAATCTAGACTAGGAACTTGTGCTTATTGCACTTCTAAATAAACATGCTAGTTCTAATATCATATTATACCATACCATATACATAAGTTATAGTGTATTAAATGCATATATTTAAGAAGAAAATGATTTATGATTAATAAAATATAAAAAATCTTAATTTTTATTTTCAATAATGTATGTAATTCGTAAAATCAAGTGTAATTTGAGAATAGTAATTACTGGGATGGGTAATCGCCTGAGAACACCGTGTGCCACTGATCTGATTCATTTATTTATTTTATTTCCATAGACTAGTTACTTGATTTCAAAGATTACATCATGTAAACGTAGATATTAAGTTTTGGTCTGACTCAGCTTCATGCAACTATGCTTGAAGAACAACGCAATGCTTGGATGCAGAATCATACCATTTGTACTCCGCGAAAACAATCCTCTTAGCGTAACCCGGTGAGACCTATGGACACTTTTCGGATGTTCCTTGCAATAAAGGTGTACGACAAATTGTAGGAGCCCCAAAATGATAATAATTAATACGCAGGATTCTCAAAAGGTACACGGAATAAACTTTGAAACGCCAAAACTCAATACGTAAACTGACTTGGAAAAAAATTCGCGTACAACTATTTTAGGCTGCATTGAGCCGGTCTTGAATTTTAACTTCATTTTTCCGGAATATATTTATAATAGTAACTTAAACACTATGATGAACTCTCTCTACAATAGATAAAATGATAGTGACATTTAATAGTACTTTAAACACAATGAAGAACTTGCTCTACAATAGAACAAATAGTAGCCTGATTCAAATTCATTGCCGGTATTAGCGGTATTTCTTAAGGATATATGTAATATTAAAAGACCTTTAATTTAAATACATATTTAATAAAATAATACAATAATATTGTAACGTTTTATTTATAAGGGTGAAGTGTAAAACTCAGCCAAATATTATTAATTAAAGGAATACGTTTATTAAACGATAAATAATTAGAATTAAATATTAAAAAGATGATAAAAAAGTGACTAACACTATAATTAAATAATTATAAACACTAATTTAGGACTAAGAACATTATTAAATGCTTAAACACTAAGTTTATTTATTTCGACAATATTTATATCACTATATTTATCTCTATAACTACATTTATTTATGTTCACCATTCGTAGACTATTTATTTATATCACCGACTTCATTGCTCGTCGCTTCTATATATCAGACTCTCCCTCCGCTTTCTTTCGGCCGGTATTTATACAGCCCATTATCCTTCTAGAACTCTCTGACGCGACCACGGATTATGTCATCGGGGCAATTCCGGCGAAGGGATTACGTAATCGTTCGCGAACATGCTATCAGTAGCGGCGCAAGCATTCGGCACGTCGGGTCGGCGCGCGATACAATATATATATATATATTAAATGTATTCGTACCTCCCAGAAAAATCTTCGAGTAATGTTAGTAAAGATGCTGATTTTTGACACTGACATTTTGCATTTATATGTCAATTACAAATATTTAAATATCTCAACTGTTTTTTGGGCAACGAGATTTATTACAACAAATTATTCTATATTATTATTTATTATATACTATATATACGAGATATAATATATTTTTTTAAATACGTCAGATTGAGAATTTAATTATCTTTGTTAATAGTACTAACAATTTTTCAAAAAATAATATTTAGATTATTTTTTTTAGAAACTACCACTTCCGGTTGTCCAATTGTTACCAGAACCTATTCAACTCTACCCATTACTGTCAGATTGAGGAATCCGTAGTTACAATAGTCTTTAGTCTTATAGAATTTGAGAAAACGTACCTCCTACAACCTCACACATACACACACACACACACACATACATCATCGTAAAAATACTAAAATCGAATTGTAGGGACTTAAAACGTGCTTAATCATTATAATATGAATATGCGATTTTTAGCATGAATCCAATACCTCTCTTAGCGAAAAATCAGTAAAATATGATTCTTTGTATTTTTTAGCGACCTATGCATGTTTGGAGAAGGCAAATTAATATTTATTTCTAACGTGTCTTCATTTAACCGGCTTTGTATATTTTACGATAACCATACTCCTAATGATGAGGTCGAAAAAAGGGCACGATGTCTATTTATCGATTATAATTTTTGTAGATCACAAGAAAAATCAAACGAATAAATAAAAATTGAAAAGCATAAATCATATTGATTTTCTTTTCACTTTAAAGCGATATTATTTTTCTTATTTTATCACAAAAATCCATAATATTAATATACAAACAAAAATATCCATACAAAATTTAATAAACATATCCTGGCTTCTATAGATTACTCAGATAACCAGTAACAACATACCACATACACCACAAAGTATTTCTCCAGCGATTTCTCACCATGCCTTTCTACTTTGTTCTAGCTATCGCAGCTGGAAAGCCCCTGCGCTCTCTCCTGCTGTTGCGAAGTCCTTTCGTTTGTCCTGCAGCCGGTAACGGGACGCAGAGATGAACCGAGATACGGGGTGCCCGAGTACAATGCACAAATTCATTCTTCGCGAGATGCCGACGTAGAGCACGGTAGCGCGTAAGCTGGCTTCTGGTGGATCAACAGCAGGAAATTTGTTCTTTGCAGGATTTATTAGATAGGTGTGGGTTTTTTTCTTATTTGTGAAAAATAAATATATGAAACCTATTTTCAACTGGGATTTGCATACGTAATAAGTAAGTTATGTGGAATTCAAATTATGTACTTATACTTGTCTAGAAAAATTATGGACATACATTTAGGAAATGTAAAATTTGTTATCAATTATAACGTAAATATTAAAATTGAAGATGTGGCAATAATAAACAGGTAGCTACATTTATAGGGAAGTTGAGTTTCTTCTACAAATATATGTCTAATACCATGCTCCATTGTTTCAAATCTTATTTTCAAAATTGTATGCGTCGATCGTGTTAAAAATGTAATAAGCATTGCATTCACTAAGTTCGGTTCTACCGGTATCGGATGTATTTCAGATCTGGACTTCGTTTCTATCTCCAAAATCATCCTCAACCGATAGGAAGCACTTACTGACCTCAATACTTAAACAACTATTTTATATTCCGATGTGTAAAGTTGATACTTTACACACTGCAGACAAGGTAAGTAAAGTAAACGATTTTCGTATTTTATTTACACATTACAGAGCTACCACCATTAATATCCGTTTGGCATTTAAATTGTCTTACTTAAATTTAGTTTTTTCTATACATTCATGTTGGTAATACTGACAGAACTGCAGTATTCAACTTCAGTTCTGTTATCTGTTAAATGTGAACTCGGTATTTGGTGTGTTCAAATTGTCGTCTGCTCGTCTGTCAAATTTCTAATTTGTTTCAGGAATTTTATTTAAGGCCATATAAAAAATATTGTATGTAACTCAAGTGTAAACAATCTTTATGACATTCGGTCAATAATTTTCATGACTCGGCAAGCGTCGTTATGAAATATTTGATCTCATGTAATAAAGATTGTGTTTATACTCTTGGTGCATAAATAAATATTTTTCAAATTAAATCTATTTATATAATATGTACAATAATAAATAAAACATGCTATATTACATAATTTTGCCTATTTCATTATTTATTGAACATTTTGTATCAAAAATTTAGTAAAAGGTTATGAGCTTGGCTCTATATTTTAAACTAGTCGAAATAAATTTGTAGAAATTTCTCAGCACTTGCGTAGATTTTATAATTTGTTGAAAATGTAAACCGACCAAAATATTGTGGGTTTGAGCTCGTACTTTTTAAATCTCAAACCACCTGTTGTAAGTTTAGCGTCACTTTCTTAATTGTGGGTTGTATTCATATACCGTTTCAAAATTAAAGAAAATTGTTGTAAATTTTAATGTGCAATATCAGATAATTTTTTGATTTTGAAATAAATAAGTTCATATAAATATAAATTTTCTTTAGTAGTATTTGCAAAGTCAAAAACAAACAGTTCTTATAAAGACTATTTATAGTATATTATATCGTTGAGAATGAATATTATCATCTGACTTTTAATTTCATTCTCTTAGTTTAACGACGAGGTAATTGATTAGTATAGTTAACTATTCATATCTTTAATCATATACGTATCACAGTATTGGATAACAGTTATTTTGTGTATAAGAAAAATGACAAATGTTCTTTTCCTGAGAATGGATAAATTAATAATATCTTCCATTTTAGAATTATACATTTATGTGTAAAATTGGAGCTAGAGCTCTTTCAAGCAACTAACTCAATTCCGATGATTGAATTTGTACCATTACGTGGAATGGACGGTAATTTAAGTTTGACTCCTTTCAGTGGATCCGGAACGAAATAAAAAGTTGTGGGCCACCGTGTCTCCGACTCGGCGACACCAGGCACCCATTCACTTGGCGCGGCTGATCAGCAAAGTGCCGGGATTGAACTGCACAAGAACACCATGCTTGTTTGAACTTGAATTATATATAGTGTAACATTTTATTTATTTGGGTGAAGTGTAAAAATAAGAGAAATATTATTAATTAAAATAATATGTTTATTAACCGATAAATAATTAGTATAAATAGTAAAAAGATAATAAAAATAACTAACACTATGATTAAATAATTATAAACACTAATTTAAGACTAAGAATATTATTAAATGCTTAAACAGTAAGATTATTTATTTAAACAATATTTATATCACTAGATTTATTTATATAACTACATTTATTTATTTATATTCTATGTGAATTTAGAAAATCTTGAAATTTTTAATGAAAAAGTCTGACATTTGACATCTATGTACATAATTACTAATTGGCATTCTGACACTGGCCCCCATATCTGCTTGTCAAGGCCAACAATGTCACATGAAGTGGCGAGAGGTATTATACTGGCCACAACAGATTTTTACCTCTCGCTAAGAGAGGTATTGCATTCATGCTAAAAATCGCATATCCAGATTTTATTGAATAAGCACGTTTTAAGGTCCCTACAATCCGATTTTAACATTTTTACGATGATGTCTGTGTGTGTGTGTGTGTGTGTGTGTGTGTGTGTGTGTGTGTGTGTGTGTGGATGTGTGTGTGTGGTATGTTGGAAGGACGGTTACTCAAAAACTATAAGACTTAAAATTTGTTTAACAACGTATTTCCCAATCGGACATTCATGGGAAGATCTGAAAAGGTTTTGGTAACAATTGGACAACCGGAAGTAGAAGATTCTTAAAAAAAAATCTTCTAAATATTATTTTTTGAAAATTTTTCTTGATAATATTAAAGAAAAATAAATTCTCTTTCTGATACATTTAAATATTTTTATACATATTTTATAGATTTAGAGATAAAAGGAATATAATATATAAAATAATGTTGTAATTAATTTTACAACCGAAAGGATGCCATGAAAAATAGTTGCAAATTTAAATTATTTGTAACTGACAGATAAATGTCAGTGTCAGAAATAATGAGTAATGAAAGAAAAATGTATTTGGAGAATCCCTTAATTCTTGATCTGTGACTATTATGGAGATGACAAGTCTAGGTTGAAGGACTTAAATTTGTTTCAAACATTATGGGACAATGTACACCAGCACTGTAGACTAGAGTAACTTTGAATTGCGAAAAAGCTATCAAATTCTTCTCAAGTAAGTTGTAAATATTGACAAAATTACACATCGATATAAGAATAATCGGAGTGCAATCTATCCGTCACTTTATTAAAGGGAATTAGTGTTATTTGGATATAACAAGTATGAAAAAATAAAATGTAAAAGAAGATATGTAAGAATAGATGCACAATCCATATATACATTTTAGACCGCCCAAAATTAATGTTTTTACTAGAAGAATATGAAGAGAAAGTAAACAAGGTTGTTCGAATTGAAAATTGCTGTTACCAGCCTAATATTTATATGTGGTAAACTCTACTTTGTAATTTATTGTAACATAATTTATGGTAAAATATCTTCATGTTGAGACATGCTATTATTGAATAATAAAGAAGTTTATACGTCATAGATTTATATGAATATATTATTTGTATTTATAAAAATAATCTTTGCTTTATGCATACAGCCAGGTAAAATATACGGCGAGAGGTTATGTGCTGGCCACATCAGATTTTTTTTTTATTGTATTCCGCTTTTAATCTTGAAAACTATACATTCTTCTGCAAATTTCAAGTTTGTTTTTGGTCAAAAAATTCCATGGTAAAATTCTAATAAAAATATTTTAGGATCCTTAGAATACGTTTTTGCTATTTTTACGACAATGTCCACTTTTTGTGAAAAATAAGTTATTGATATAGTCATGTATTTTGGAAAATTTCTTCTATCATCACTACAAGCCATACCGCCAAGTAATATCTATCAATACTTTGCAATAATAGGACATGTGGTGTGCTATTTTGAATAATAAAATATTATTTTATGATCATTAAAATAGTCTTGTAAAATAGAAATTGTTTGCTAATTTAACCGACCTCGTAGATCTTATAGTTCTCCTAATAGCAATATATAAAATCTTTTCAAATAAACTTTCAATGTGGGATTTGTTAAATATATGTATAAAATTGACGGATGGTAATGTGTTGTCTACATTAATTTTTTCTTTCTTCTTGCGGCCTGTATCTTGTTTTTAGCAAATGTAAATAGTAACAGTTCATTTCAGCATGTTGTACTGTTAAAATGACTACAAATGCTTGTATTAAACAATTGTATTATTTCGTAGTAATTATTATTTTTAATTAAAAATAAATATTGACTATTCCATTATTTTTTTAAGAAAAGATCTACAGTAGATATTAATAATTCAAACAGTCAACAAGTGAACAACCTTTACAGTTTAAACGAAAATAAATATTGTCGACTGTTCTGTGGAATTTCTGCTGCGTGTTCTAAAGTTCTAATTGGGAACATCGCATAAACGATTTCACTTATTTATACATCATCAAAGATATGATCGGCGTTTCCTCTGAATGTAAACATCACGATGAAGTAATCAATCTAGTAATGCATTATTTATAAAAGTGGTTTTCTGAAGTTGTCACTTGGCGTATATCGAGCGGCTTGAGATGAACTGTGGCCCACCCGGTAGAAGCAAGAAATCAACAAGCCAACGCGCATTTTTCCCAAGACGAAACTAACCTCCAATAAACTTACATAAATACTATATAAAGAATAACATAAATATCCGGCAGTGACGAACAATGCGAGAGAACGAACGACAGAGACGGAGTGCTCCGCAAGTAGTAATAAAGCACCCGCAAACAGAGACGGATTTCAACGAATTAGAAATTAGAAAAAGTTATTTTAAATAATAATCTACTAGTAAGATATAAAAATAGTCTATGTCTCTACTTGTGTAATTGTAAAAACCACGAACAATCTCTGTTATTTGCGGAGTACCTCAAGGGTTTCACCTTGGTCCCTTACTTTTTAACTTATTTATCAATGATATAAACAAATGCTTTCAACACTCAAGATTTGTTTTATATGCTGACGGTTTAAAAAAATTCAAAGTAATCATGACCAACGAAGACAACTTACTACTTACTACAAAGTAATTTGCAAAAGTTATAAAAAAATTGTAATGATAATAATTGCTTATATTCAAATACCTCAAAATGTTATAGCGTGATCTCTCGGAATTCTAACATAATTCAGTATAACTATTCCCATTCATAACACAATTATTCAAAGTAAAACTCTTATTGAGGATCTGGGAGTACTTTATGACTCTAAATTATTAATGAACAATAATATTGAAAATTGTGCTAAACTAGTATATTAAAGAACGAATGTCATAATTGTCATTTTATTTTGTGAGAAGGAAGATTGGGTAACGACGCGTAGCGGAGTTGCCCAAACCTTCGAACAAAATAATCGACAATTATGACATGAGTTCTTTATACTATTTTTTTCTATTTTGCGCTTTTTATGATCTTTTTAAATAAAAAATCGTAAATTCAAAATTTAGGGAATTTTGTGTTAGTTGGTAATAATGTAACATTTGAAAATTCAATTGTTTGAATTTAAAATTGTCTCGACAATCAAATTCATATCAAAATAAATATAATACAGACGATTTTTTGTGTACTCCATCTGAAATACGTGAAATCACGGAAAATACATTTTATAATTCCAAAAACAAACAATGAAAAAGTCAGGTTTCATAATCATAACTAAATATAAAATTTTTACAAGTTACTTACATTTTATTGTATAAAATTAACTGAAAAGGATGTGGAAAGTGTAAAACTATATAATTATACACATCTTACATTTAAAACACTATTTTCTTATAAATAAACACTTAATTCTTGTTGACATTTCTTCTCCACCGCCATTTTGCTTCTGTCTGAACTACTCTGCGTAACTTTGGCTATGACATAAGCTTGAACTAATTTACCGACAGAGTTCATAAATAAATAAAAATAAATTACATATTTTAAATATCAACAATTAATACTGTTTTGAACTATTTATGCTCTAAATATATATAAACAAAAATAAAAATCTTAACAATCGTTAGTACCGTTTATTCAGTGAGGTTTGAAATTTGATATTTTTTGACATTTCAGCTATGCTACCAACTTTATAAAAATAAATTGCACTAGGCTGTTAAAACACTCAAACGAGCTATTAACGAACTCCTTTGGGTGCTGTTATAGCTTTGTTACAGATGCAAAATAGAAAAAATCATATAGGATACTGGGATTTATTTTACGCAACTGTAAACATTTTCATGATTCACAGTCCTTTATTTGCTTGTTTAATGCATTAGTTCGTTCTAAATTAGAATATGCGAGTGTTGTTTGGAGTCCTAGCTATAGAAAGAGTTCCATGTGTATAGAAAATGTCCAGCGTAAATTTACTTCTATTTTGTGTAAAAAAAAAATATTGACTGTAACGATTTACGATGTCATTTAAAAATATTTTAATATGATGTCTTTGGAAAACAGAATAACTTAGGTAATATAATGTTTCTGTATAAAACATTTAATAATATTTCTGATAGCTCAAAAAACTATTCTGCTTACCCCATTGCAATACAAATAACTACAACAATTCATCAATAAATAAAATGATATCAACGTACAATCACTCTAGATTCATGAATATTGATCTATTTCATAGCTCACTACAGCTAGTTAAAAGAACTGTAACAACTACTTTAAAAGAAATGTAAAAACCAACTATACCCAATATTCACTTTATGTATACTAATTATTATAAGTACTAATGTACTGTAAATATTTATCTGCGAGAAACTGTCACTGGTATGTATGTACTGCTGTTTCTCTTACACAATAAATTAAAATATCAATATACCAATCATTAATCATAATCTCATGCGAATGACCCAAATGAGTGAAAAAAGCTTAATCAACATAGGTTTAATCTTTAACTGTTTCCGAGAAACATGCCATTTTGTATTAAATTCGAAGAAAAACTGACAAAGACAGTGATGGAACAAAATTTTGTCTATACTAATAAATAGATTATAAAAAATTTATACGAAATATTTTTCCCAATTTCTAATAATTATTTGAAATCTAAATATTGGTCGAGGTAGTCACAAAGTTTAACTTAAAACAATTATTTGAATTATTAAAAAATCTTTCGACATATGATGAGACAAGTAAAAGACGTCATCCCTCTGCAGTCATGAGAGATTTACTAAATTCCATGTGTCTGCGGGAAAGTTTATATTAGCCGCGGACTGGTAGAACTATTTCAGTTGCAGAGCATGCCCTGGAACCGTATAAAATTCGAAGCAACAAAAATTCTAACAAGACCTGCATACCTCAACAACAGGTTAATTAGAGAAGCCATTGAGATTTTCAAAACCAAGAATAATAATCTCAATCACTGTGACGGTTTAGAATTTAGTCAGGCATGGCTTCCTATATTAAATATGTTGTAATTTGTCACCATGGTCACCTGTTGCTAATATTTTTTTTATTATTTATTTATATATGAAGAAGGCAGCAGTTCATGCTGCCGAAACGACGGTTTTTAAAAATTAATAAGCAGAACTAAAACTAAAAAGGCTATCATTACTATTATTTGATTTCTTTTTAATAAAACATGTTAGATTCCCTGTCAGAGGTACACAAAAAGTCTCATTTAATCGGAAACTCATAGTTTTCGAGATAGCAGCGGTACACCTCGTAAAAATTCATTTTTCATTACCTTGCATCTCGAAAACTACTGATGTTGATTAAACTTTTTTTACTCATTTTTGTCATCATTATATGATTTAAAAATTTGTATCCGAAGTTGTGAAACATTCTGTAAATAAAATTTTAGAGCATAAAATTATGAATTTTCTCATACCAAAATTCTTGAAAACACCTTCTTTATTTTAAAGACGTGATAAAAATAGATCTAGTATGCTACATTTAAAAAGATGTATTTTGCTTATTTAATAATTTATAAGTGGAAAAAATGAATGATATTTTTTTATTTACAATTACTGCATTTAAACTTCATAGTTTTTCGTAAAAATGAATAGAAAAAAATATTTGTATAGCTTATAAAAATCTGACAATTAAACATTATTGATGAAGTAACATCATGTATTTCCGTATTAATATAGTTACGCACGTTGTATCTACCTGTGCATTCAAATTATGTATTATTTTGCTTATAACCCTTAATAATCTATAGTATAAACCCTAATAATAAATACATATTTAAAGTTGTACAAATGTATAACAAATAAATTATTATATTATATGTAAGAAAAATTGAACGTCGAATTAACTGAAAAGTCAAATAAAAAAAAAACATTGGAACTTGAACCTCATTTTTTGACTTTTAACACATCTTTAAATTAAAATTCTATGTTAAACCCCTATACCAAGAATGATCGTGTTCATCCTATTTAATTATTATAATTTATTTATGAAGAAAAATCGCTTATGAAAGGGTTAACTTAATTTCGTATTTACATATAGGTGGTACACGTAGTACAGGGTGTAGAATAATCATAAATCCGTCCTATGAAGTATATGTGGCCTCACAAATTTGATCTCTGTTAAGAGCATAACTGTAACTCGTTCAACATTTGCTTCATTTCTGTCAGAACGTGGTCTTCTGGTCCATAGGTTATTTACCACCAATGATTTTGTTGCTGCATTATGTTGTCATTTTCCATAATGGTTTCAATGATAAAATTAGAAATCCTGACAATAAAATCAAAAATAAAATGAGATTTCAGGGAGTTCTAATTGTTTCAAACTATATCAATGTTTAATAGGTGAAGTACCTAGCGTTTCACCAATTGCGTTCCAACATTGCAGAGGAAATTGGATTTAATTAAATATAAATAAATATATCGTGAATCATATTACGATAATCTGCTTTGTACGGAGATATCGGTGATAAAGGATTTATATTAAATTTTTACCCAGTCCAGTCCAATTGCAAAATTTTGTTATGTATTAGTAGCAAAAAAAGTTCGTCTTTTTGGATAGAGATTGTGCTGTATTCCGTCCCTGCGTGCTGGTATGCTTGGTTGATGTGCAATAAGAATCGTTTCGGGATCACCAGCGGACTGCACAATCGCCGCTCGGTGACTTATCTCCGTCGGCAGATCACGCTCGCGGGATCTCGGCCTTATTGATGGAACTAATACAAAGTGCTGTGCTGCCCTCCGCCTTCCGCCAACACTGCACACACTATACACTACAACCGCTACATGTTCTATGTATGTGGCTCTGGCCAAAGCCAATATACTACATGGACTGCGATTGGGAAATCATTACATATACGAGTAGTTTGTAGTTTAAAGGATCGAGTAAAAGATTGTGTTTGTATTATAGCAAAATTAGAAACCGGTGTTGATCCTTCTTGTTGAACGATAATCAGTGATTGCTAAATAACAGTAAATTTCGATATTTGTTTTATAGCCAATTTGTACTAATGTCCTCTTTTAGATGCATTTTCAAATTGGAGAATAGTAAAAATTTACAAGGAGTCTTGCCAGAAGTGTAGAAACGCTGGCACAATGGTCATTGCTCGCGTTAGGCCAAAATAGCGCTAATTTAGTCAAAGTTAGCGCTATTTGTTAGCTGAGCACTGTCTAAATTAAGAAAATAACTGACAGTTCTATCTGTATAGTACAGAAACTCGCATACTTCATTTTGAAATGGAAATTATTGTTTGAACTGTTAGAAGATGCACCAGAAGTAAATATTATTTTCCAGGTAGTAAATTTGTTAGAAAGTGACGTACGTTGCAACCAAATATGACGCATACAGCTGCCCACTAGTTCGCTAGATGTTCCAGCGAATTATTTCTCGCTAGTTATTTCTAGCAGTGTATCAGCTCTACACTCTACCGAACCGTTCAATTATTTTGTTAGTCTATCGCTAACCCGGCTGAACGCTATCATTGGGAAGAAACTGTAAAAAAAACAAAAAAAAAATCTGTTGTGGCCAGCACAATACCTCTCGCCACTTCTTTTTTTTGGTTAAGTATAGGGCACGAACAGTCATGTTACATTGTTGGTCTTGACAAGCAGATGTGGAGGCCCGTTTCAGAATGATAATTAGTAATTATGTACATAAATGTCAGAATTTTTCATTAAAAATTTCAAGATTTTCTAAATTCATGTAGTTAATTTGTCACTAGGAGTGTGGAATTGACTTGTCGGGGAAAATAAATCACATGGAATTGGAAAATCACTAAATTTAGAATGAGAAATTGTGATATATGACATCTATATACATAATTACTAGCTATAATTCTGACACATGACTGCTCGCACCTTAATGTATTTAACATTTCTTGTATACTTACACTCTACACCAAAAATTCTACTTATATCTATTCCATATATTTAGATTTTTTTAATTTAAATTCATTCTATGAAGAAATTTTGTCCTACTCTTTTAATTTTTCGAGATGTTTCCAATTCATTGTCGGAAGTAACGGCATATATGAAGGGTATGTGTAATATACCTATAATAGTAAATATTAAACTATTAATGCAATAAGAAATAATATAATGTATGTACTTTCCAGAAAAAATCTTCAGTAATGTCTCCGCATTTCTGACACTGACATTTTTTGACAATTTAAATTTTCAACTATTTTCCATGGTACTCTTTTGGCTGATTTATTACAACAGATTATTTTATATATTATATTTCTTTTATCTCTAAATCTATAGAATATATAATAAAATATTTAAATGTATCAGATAGAGAATTTAATTTTCTTTAATATTACCACGAAAAATTTTCAAAAAATAATATTTAGAAGAATTTTTTTCAAGAATCTTCTACTTCCGGTTGTTCAATTGTTACCAAAACCTTTTTAGATCTTCCCGTGAATGTCCGATTGGAAAATACGTAGTTAAACAAATTTAAAGTCTTATAGTTTTTGAGTAATCGTCCTTCCAACATCCCACATACACACACACACATCCACACACACACACAGACATCATCGTAAAAATGTTAAAATCGGATTGTAGGAACTTTAAAACGTGCTTATTCAATAAAATCTGGATATGCGATTTTTAGCATGAATCCAATACCTCTCTTAGGGAGAGGTAAAAATCTACAAAACTATGGCAGATCCAATTCTAATCTAGAAGAACGTGGTATCCGGTAAAGAATAGTGCATTATTGGAGTGCTTTAAGCCTAGAATCCATATGGCGCGAGGACTGTATGGAGCGGGTACTGATAGGGGACCGAAAAATGTCCAACCGTGACTTCGGCCCCGAGGGTAATACGCGACTCCAACATATAGTGGAGATTCGTGTAGTGTGCTTACGTTGACCATGCAAACATGGACTACAAAAAAATATTGTTGTCAGAGAGATTAAATTCAGATGACGATTATAATAATGACATAATGCTTCTAAGTTCCCAACTAAAACGAAAACATAAATGGTGAATTAGTGATATGATTAAAGAAAGAGAAGTATACGGCCTTTATTTAAAACTAATGCTAAATTAGACGAAAGCTATTTTTTAATCTTTGTCTGACATATGTGCAGAGCACAATTTTATAATTTACACGAATTAAAAAATCTGATGTGGACACCACACGACTTCCTTGTACGATTATTAAACTATACATAATTTTTAATAAATAAATTACAAAATATTAATTTTAACTTCAAAACAGTAAGATATATAGCGACCATAATCTAACCCGGTTCTTTCTATAGAGAGTTTTGATTACAACAAAGAAATATTTGATTACAACAATGAATATGACTAATTTCACAATAAAAAAATAATATTTGTTATTGTACAAATCATAAAATTGCACGTATTTAACGTAATTTGACATGAACATTTTTTTATCCTAATCCATAGCAAGCTTTATTACAAAAACAAGAAAGTATATAATTTTTAAATTTACATATCTCGCTTATACAAAAGGCTAATTTAATAATACTTGATGTGCTAGACACAGAAATTAATTCTCTAAAACTTTTATTTGAAGCATTTTTTTCAAAATCAAAATAAAATCATTTTATTCAAGAAAAACTGTTAACAACTTCAAGTAATGTACCACTTCCGGTTAGCCTATTTTAACCAAAATTTATTATGTTATTTCGATTGACATAAAAGTCTTGTATACCAAATTTGAAAAGTTTTGGATTATATTTTAAAACATTTTTCATTAAAATCTATTATAGGCTTCATGTAAAGTGTCACTTCTGGAAATTGTGTAATAACCAGAAAGGGAGCTGCACAACTAGATGTTATAGGAGTCCTAAATACAAAATTTTAACTTTCTACGGTACGGCTTACCGTTTTTGAGTTATGCGAGATACGTACGAACGTACGTACGTACAGACGTCACGACGAAATTAGTGAAAACGGATTCAGGGATGATCAAAATGGATATTTCCGCTGAAATCTGAAAACCGCGATTACAATATGTACTTCCTTTACTTACGTACAAGGAAGTAAAAACCTTACTTTTCAAAATTAATTTCGCGCCGCACAGACATATACCGTCCAGAACAACAACTCTATAATATTTACAATAGTGGAGCTAACCGAGGTTAAGCGGAGCGGGTAAAAAGTCGCACAGCGAGCAAGTTAATGCGGAGTTCGTGCAGGGTCTCATAATTCTGCAGCGAGTTTTTTTCGCTCCCGTTCCATACCATACTCGCGCCATGTGGATTCTAGGCATTAGTGTAGTATTTTAGGACCATTGTTCATTATTTTACAACCTATTTTGACATTTGTTTCTTTTTACTTCCTTGTACGTAAGTAAAGGAAGAATTGTAATTGCGAAAAATTTCGGTTTTCAGATTTCAGCGGAAATATCCATTTTGATCATCCCTGAATCCATTTTGACTAATTTTATCGTGACGTCTGTACGTACGTACGTATCTCGCATAACTCAAAAACGGTAAGCCGTAGAAAGTTGAAATTTTGTATTTAAGACTGCTATAACATCTAGTTGTGCACCTCCTTTTCTGGTTATTACACAATTTCCAGAAGTGGCACTTTACATGAAGCCTATAATAGATTTTAATGAAAAACTGTTTTAAAATATAATCCAAAACTTTTCAAATTTGGTATACAAGACTTTTATGTCAATCAAAATAACATAATAGATTTTGGTTAATATAGGCTAACCCGGGCTAACCGGAAGTGGTACATTACTTGAAATTGTTAACAGTTTTTCTTGAATAAAATGATTATATTTTGATTTTAGAAATGAATGCTTCAAATAAAAGTTTTAGAGAATTAATTTCTGCGTCTAGCACATCAAGTATTATTAAATTAGCGAGATATATAAATTTAAAAATTATATACTTTTTTGTTTTTGTAATAAAGCTTGCTATGGATTAGGACAAAAAAATAATAAAAAATGTTCATGTCAAATTACCTTAAATACGTGCAATTTTATGATTCTTACAATAACAAATATTATATTTTTATTGTGAAATTAGTCATATTCATTGTTGTAATCAAATATTTCTTTGTTGTAATCAAAACTCTCTTTAAAAAGAACTGGGTTAGATTATGGTCGCTATATATCTTACCGTTTTGAAGTTAAAATAATTTGTAATTTAGTTATTAAAAAAATGCTGCCCAATCTAACCTAATGCTGGACAGATGATCACTTTACCTAATAGAATTAAAGTTGGTATTACCAATAAAGGCGACGTAACCCCAATAATAAATGGAGGAATACTTAAATAACATATTCAGTTTTTGTAAGTTTAAAATCTATATTTATACTAGTGAAATTTATAGAAGTTTTTCCTCATTTGCTTAATTTTTATAATTTGTTTGTTGAAAATGTACACCGTCTGAAGTATTTTGAGTCTGGGCTGGTATATATAACACAACAACAGACTAATTCCAAAGTACAATGTATCTTAAAAAACGTACGTTACCATAACTATCTCTTTTCGTTCTGATAATAATTGCAGTTTCTTGAAATTTCCAGGCTTCACTTCTGTGCACCGTCATAATCGAATATGGTTTTTCATTGTTCCGGGTACTTGTGAACTCCCGTCTTGTTGAGTCTACAACTTGTTGAACATAATCCATACCTTACATCTAATTTAATAAGTACACAAAGGTTAGTGATATCTAGATCAACAATCTCTCATTGCACCGGTGTTGTAAGTTCCTGTTTTAAAATTAATCTAGTTTCATTGCAATAAAAACAAGGCTGGTTTCCAGTGCAACACATTGCTATGCAGTACGCACTTGTTCTACTGGATGGCAGCGCCACTAACCGGTAGTTAATGACCGGTTGCAGAGTGAACTAACAAAACTACCAGCATTCTATATCAATTCGTAATTATTGTTCGATGTGCGTTTATTAAGCCGTAAAAATTCTTCAGAGTTACAACATTATAGAATTACATCTAATTCGATTTTTATTTCGAAAGGCGGGTACTGTGATCAAAAAGCATCTTGATCACGAATTGATTTAAATGCTGAGCACATCATTTCGTTTGGAACTTTAACCACGGAATAAATTAATAGTATTTCGATTGTGCAACGTAACAGCTGGATCATTTTTCTTGAACTGCACACGATTATAATTGACGACTGCTCCAAGAATGAAAATTGAAACGATTACTTTTTTTATGATACAGATATTTTTGTAATAAAAACTAAATTATGGGAGCCGCACAATATAATATAAATTGGTTCTTTGTGAACAACCAATCCAATATTGAAAATTTATGTTCACAAAAAGAATAAAACTGTAACAATCAATTTTCTTCAAAAAATAACAACTATATAATTGACTGGAATAAAATGCAAGGAATATATAAATTGCTTATTGATTTTTAAATAAATTAATAACTTCCTCAATTCCTTCAGGGGTCTAGTTTTTTGATTTTTGGAAGATTGGTACTTACTAAAATTAACCTTTCATCGATTCTATGTAATTTATATAAATTACTCACAGATAAAGGTAGTTTCTTGCCATAGATTATATATTTCCAGTAAAATTATTTCACGAACTATACAAATTGTACGTACACTGATATCTGTGTAGTATTTACTGTTCCAAGGGTGAGCTTGTAGCAGTATAGATTGCAAGTTGCAAGATTTATGAAAATAGATTTCTTTAAAATAATTATCTCAAAATACATTGAACATAAAAAAAATCAATGAAATCATAAAGAGAATAAAATATTCTTTAATATTTAAGATAACAGAAAATATCAGAAAACGATGTTTAACTTGCCATAGGCGTTTAACATGGGAAATCAGTTTTTCCTTGCGCAAAAGTTCCCAAATTATTTTAGACAAAAATACTTCAAATAAATGTTGTAGAGAATTAAATTCTTCACCCGAATTAGTAATAAGTTTTTATTTTTGATATTTAATAACCGAGAAAATCAATTTTAATTTTTTTGAAGATTGCTGATTTATAGTGATAGCCATGCAACCTAAACAAAATTTGTCCACCATTTTATAATCTGAAGCTTTTCTTTATGAGAAAACTGTTCCATACTTTCAAAGAAATATATTATTGGACGAAAGTCACAAACACAAACTTTTTTGACAGTCAAGATTGCATACAATTGTTCGTAATTTTGTTTGAGTTCCATGGCTACCGCTATAAATCAGCTATCTCCTGAAAAATTTAAAATTGATTTTCTCTGTTATGAAATGTCAAAAATAAAATCTTGTTACTAATTCGGGTGCAGAATTTAATTCTATACAACATTTATTTAAAGTATTTTTGTCTAAAATAATTTGGGAACTTTTGCGCAAGGAAAAACTGATTTCCCATGTTAAACGCCTATGGCCAGGTTTTTAATTAACACACTGTATATATACATAAATCATTGTAAAAATAGTAAAATCGTATTCTAGGGACTCTAAGTGTGCTTATTCATTAAAAACTCACCATCGAATATTTTGACAATAACTTCCTTACCTACAGGTGACGGAAGGTAAAAAGCTTAATCAACGTGGGTTCGTTCTTCAATAGTACATACATACATACATAAAATCACGCGTGTCCCACTTAGTGGGTTCGCACAAACCCGATAACAATAAGAACAACATCAATCATACAACAAATCCTTACTCTTAACATATTAAAGTGACCGATAGTTAAATGAGAATTTTTCTTTACATTGGAGAGAAAATCTGAGATGTGCTCTTGTTTTAAATAATTGTACTAATTAAAATATTTTTATAGTCTAATAGAGAAAATTTTGTTCGATTACTATGCTTGTCTTCGATTTTAATACAAAATGGCCTCTTTCTGGGAAACAGTTGAACATCAGGCTCATTTTCATTATGCTTATCTTCTCATTTTGGTCAGTACTATAGCTCTTAAAGTTTGTTACGGAAGTTGTGAAACACTCTGTCTGTATCTCCTCAATTTACTCTGATTAAACTATTCATTTCGATTTTTAGTTTTAAATCATATACCATATAGTTTATTATTTACGAGTTATTTTTTAAAACCAGTTATTTAGTATGCATAGGCACGTATTTCATCTAAAATTATATATTATTTGCATAGTTCATACATCATCTACGAGCCATATTATATTATTATACGTAACTGATTATAAAAACAATAATTCCCATCTATTTCACGTAGTTAACTGATTTTTGACCTTTGCCCAATATTTAAATATGAAAAAGTAAATTTTAAGTCCTATATAATGTTCCGTAACTAATTCCTCCATCATGTTCTCATATCTCTCAAATAGCTAATGAAACGTCCGAGATTGTGTAAATTGCTCGTGAAAAAGACCAAGGTGAACGTCTTTTTTAAAAGAGTACGATAGTATTTTCTCTGATAACATTGGAAGCTTCCGGTTGCAGTATTTAGATTTCAGTGTTTAGATTTGTAGGGTTTTAAACGGCTCTTGAATAGCATCTTGAGGAGATGTTGCCATTGTCAACAACTTGAAGAAGGTTTAGATTCTAGGGATTCGCAAACAAAATCTGGTCAAGCGGAGAATCGAGAAGTGCGGAGCAGAGGGTTTTATGCTAAACTAGTCCAGATTGAATTTACATTGGTTACTGTCCAAGCTGACCCACAAACACACAATAGATATAAACAACTATGGAGCAGAGCTGACAAAGCCAAACGATGAAGTTCCACTACGCACGCTTGAAGTAAAATTTGTAAATGAAAACATCGATTTAGTTTTGTTAAACCAATTTGTTCTAAATGCCGAATAGCAAGGATATTTGTGTCATTTTGTCATTTCATTGATATTTATAATGAGACACTTTGTGAAATTTTCAAAAAAATAGGTTTCTGAAATTGGAACATCACTAGTCAAAATATTGTAAATGTGAGAGTTACACACAGCCACATGTACTTTCAAGGATGCCAGATAGTTTGGTAAATCTGTTTTTCGCAAACGTATCATCATAGTCACAAGTTATGACATTTTAAAAATTTAACTTTTCTACAAAAACTTCCTATAAAAATGTGTATTATGTAATTGTTCATCAATGTTTGTTTTTCTATTTCTTAACATCCAGTGAATAATTTTATAATATTTAAACATGATCCTGAGTTAAATTAAGTTACAGAAATCTATAAAAGCTAGAAAGTTGTTTCTTTTTCTATCGCAAATCTTATGTGGGCAATACAAACCTCCCACCATTTAATATTTATTAATTTAAATACAGACCTACATATTTACTAATGTTGGAAACTATATTAAGTTCCTTTACACATAACTATTGTTATATATACAATTTTATTTTTAAAATGTTACTATTATGAATTTGATATTATTTTTTTTGGCAGTAACATTTCTCTGTCAGTTATATATGTATATACAGTGTGTTTGAAAAAGTGGTTACACCCTGTTTTCTCGCTTATTATTACAGATACATATATTGCTTATAGGACATGATTTAATCAGTGCAATATTTGTGATTGAAATGTGTATAAACTGTAATTGTAGAGCTTCCGGTATAACCGGAAGTGACATCAACTTTGTGAATTTAAATACAACCTATACTATTTTTTTATAAATTTGGATTGCATTTTTTGTCCTCTTTCCGACAATACTAAATTTATTAGTGTTAACGTTATTCATTTGTTAAAAATAATTATTTTCTTTTGCACGATTTTTATCTCAACGATAAAAATCGTGCAAAAGAAAATAATTATTTTTAACAAATGAATAACGTTAACACATAAGTTTAGTATTGCCGGAAAGAGGACAAAAAATGCAATCCAAATTTATAAAAAAATAGTATAGATTGTATTTAAATTCACAAAGTTGATGTCACTTCCGATAATACCGGAAGCTCTACAATTACAGTTTATACAAATTTCAATCACAAATATTGCACTGATTAAATCATGTCCTATAAGCAATATATGTATCTGTAATAATAAGCGAGAAAACAGGGTGTAACCACTTTTTTAAACACACTGTATATGTATATATATTTGAGCTGAACTGTGTAACCAAGAAGTGTTTAAAGCACAAGCTCCGCGATTTAAATCATAGATTATTTTATAAATTTATCCATAAACTATATATTTTAAAGTATTAAAAATTATTATTAATTAATAATTTAATAGTCTTTAATTTTTATAACACAAGTTGCGAAAAAATAACATTTAAAGGTATTTTTTAAAGAAAAAGTATTTTGAGCTTCAAATATAGAGCCATTTCCGGTTATCTGATCTACATCCACATCTAATGGCTTTTTTCTATATAAGAATATGGTTTCAAAATTTTATGAATGATAAGTATTTGAGTTAGAGCTCACAGAGAATCCACACTCACACACATACATACACACACAAACATACGCGCAGATTCTAGGGACCTTAAAACGTAATCATTTACCAAAATCACGATATGCGACTTTTAGATCGATCCCTATACCTCCTTTACAAAGGGGACCTCTTCAATTAATTTAATTCATTATATGGTCATAACGGATTGGCGAATCAAGGTTTGAGAAATGGCAAAGGTTATGGGTATCGCCTATGAACGGTTTTAAAATATAATGACTAATGACTTAAAAATGACAAAATTTTCGGTCAAGTGGGTCTCCTATCTTTTGACGGTTAATCAGAAACGGGTGCATTTCTAGACATCATCTGAATTTTTGCTCCAATATGAAGCTAATCTCGATAGGTTTATGGAGAGATTTGTTACTACCGATAAGACAAGGATTCACTACAACAGTTACCATGAATGAAATTCATTGATAAGATTTTGATTTAGATTATAATCCTACCTACCTCCCGGATCCAATTTATTTTGACTTCCATCTTTATTTAAAACTTAAAGCACACTTGAGATGGCATTTTTTTGTTTAAGCCTAGCTTAAAATTTAAGGGTGGGTAGTGCAAACGGACAATAGAAACCTTTATTCAATCTAACATTAGCCAACAGTATGGATGCTAATAAATTAATAGTACTAGATCTTTTATCCGAAACTATAGTTCATGGTGTAGGAAAGTATGGTTGGTTGGTATTGATCAATTGAAAAATTTAAATTTTTATTGAGATCTCAAGCAGAATTACAATCTTAATAAAATGCAAATATTTGGAAAATATTACAATTCGAAGTAAATATTTAGGACTACTATAAATCTGGAACACTAACCGTCCAGTTTTTTTTAACTATGCTGAACTAAAATAGATAAAAAGTGTAGCTTTAGTTTTAGTACGTAGGTAATCTTAATTATCGTATGCAGAATCTATTATCTTTAATTACCTATAATTTCTGCTAGTGTTAAATTTATTATCTCCATTTGTTTTGCTGAAGGCTGTAAAGTTACGAGTGCTTGAGTTTGGTTATGAGGTAGTTTCCTTGATGGCCCCTATGTGAGTAATGGCATCTCCGCCACTGATGTGTGGTCGGTGGCGCCTTCGCAGCTAATCTGGCGTGGAATGAATCTGCACTCGACGTGGCTATTTTTCTGTTCCTGCGGTTCTGCCCTTGCATATTAATTTGTTTAGTTGGCGGGCAGACGTTTCAGGAATAAAATACCGAGCACCACTCCTGAAGACGTGCAGCGTGGAGGCAAACAAGCTTTTTATACCGTCATGAGAACCATGGATTTGTTGTTGTTTTGGAAAGTGAAGGTGCTACAAATTAAATCAGTCAAACTATGATTGCCTTATAGTACTCTTAGAGTAATTTCTTACTAGATTTAATTACTGACTTGATATGGATAAGTTTTCTCCTTAGTCCTAGACTAGAAGATTAACTATGCCGACTTACAGCTACGACCTCAAGCCAGTAATTAATTGCACTAAAATCACGTTTTCTACATAAAAAAAATTATCACCGCATAATGAATAATGATGATGACATATTTGTACGGGCGTTTACCAGGCGTCACCTCACAGGCACTCGTTAAGGGCGTGGAGAGTGTACCATAGGGATCAATTTTGTGCCATTTCAAATTCCAAATATTTGTTTGGCGTCGGTCGGGATCGAATCCGGTTCCTCAGATTCGCGACCATACTCAGGCATGTTTTCTATAATAAATATAATAATATGCGATTTTACTGTTAATGTTAATGTTTTTCTGTACGACTAATATATAAACGTGTGTGTTCCATTGTTTTAAGGGATTGTCTCAGAAATAAAGCGACAAATTTAATTTCGTAAATTATTATTTTTAAATTTCCTGTAGTATGTATTATTTATTTTAAATAATGTTTTTTTTGGAAAAAGGCAAGAATGTGTGAAAGTCAAATATAAGGATGCAATGGGCCCATAAACTATTTTTTATTGCTTTTTGTAAAATTTTGTACAATGATATGCCGTTTAATAAAAATCCGATTTCAAAATTCCGTATAAAGAAAGATATGATTTATTTAAGGTTTTGGGATGAGTTCGTGACGTCACCTGTGTTTATCCAATGACACTGAAACAGTGTCCTTTCATGAGAACAGATATTATATATTTTTTATTATAAAAATATATTATGTCTTAATACAAACGCAAAAAATCAATTTTATGGTATTTAATTGATATTTGAATAAGTTCGTAAGTTCGATGCAATGTTTGATGTAACAGCGGCTCTAGTGTACTATCTAGTGATGTTAAGGCAGTGGTCACATTGAGTAGAATGCAATCGATCAACCAAGATCAACTGTCGTAGATCAATAACGACCGACCGAAATTTTAGGAAATATGTCACACTGCATGAATCGACGTAAATATTTCCACAAAAATAATACCAACTTAAATTGAAAGAAAATTAATTTTTTCTTGCACTGAAACGCCGCAAATATACGTTTTCAGGAATATTTAAATAAATGACAAACCTTATGAGTTTTTGTTTTTAAAATTAGAGAAATTTGCATCCATAATTTTTCCATTGTCTTACAATTATTACTGTATCCTGGTGTGCTTTGATCCACACTTTGATCATAAAATTGTACATTATTTCTTACACAGTTTTTCAACTATGGTCTACTTCATTAACTCTCCACATTTCCGTCATGCTATTTGTAATATGGCTATAATATTCTAATAATATTCTTTTTAACCTGTACACAAATGTCAAAACAGTTAAGTTGGTATGACAAATATGACAATACTGAGCATGCGTAAACACATCAATCGCTATCGACCGACTAGAAAATCAAACATGTTTGATATATTAAACCGCTCGTCGACGTTCGATATCGTTCGACCATAGTGGATGTATGCAGTGTGACGATTCCCATAAGCTAGTGTTAGTTTAATTTTTAATCGATCGCAATCAATCGGCATTATTCGATCCCACTTGTCCAGTGTGACCACTGCCTAACTAGAACTGCCAATGGGCGGAACGCTGTGGAATTATAGGCGGGATCCTTAACTTTCATATTTCTGGCCAATAGAATCAAATCGATAGCCGACACGTTCGTTATAACTTTTATACTGAAGAAAGTTTTTTTAAAATTATTTAACTTCACTACTTACTAATCAATAAGTATTTTACGGTTTTATATATAAATTTGTTGCATTTCGATTATGGTTGATTGATACTTATGTACACCGAAGAATATACTTTCATTTTGAATAACAATTGACAAGACAGTTGACTTCTTTTTATTTTGGTTTCCATTCAACTACCTGCGTTTAAACGCGTCACCGCAACTTAGGACTTTTAACATGTAAAATCATATATTCGTAATTTCTTCCCTTCCTAATTATTTTAGGTAAAATACTTCAAATAAAAGTTGTAGAGCTTAAAATTAGGTCAGAATGAACAAGCAAACTTAATTTTACTTTCTTTGTAACAGCAGAAATTAGGTATGAAAATATCGAAAATCACCTCGAAAATAGTAATAACCATGGAATTGAAACATAAATTAATAAATGTTTCAGTTTTATTTGTCGAATTAGGTAAATATATTTTTATTTGGTATTATTTCTAATATCTGTTCAAGTGAACAATTATCTGTTAATTTAAATAAATATTTTTTCACTTTAATAGAAATTACAAATACAGTGAAAATGAATGAGCAGAGGACTCACGTCATCGACCTGAAAAAAACCTTATAAAATGAAATATAACTTGTGGAAATGATTGGGTGTTATTTATTTTTAAAAGAAGAAGAAAAAAAAGTACTAGTATTAAGTAATGTATATATTAATAATATTTACAATTATTTCCAAGTCAATCGTTATTCCTTTTACGGAATATAAAATTATTTGTAATAATTGTAGCTTATTTTCGTACCATACGTTGGCATTACTGAGAATGATCAAGTTGTGTCAAATAATTTTATATTTATATTAGTATATTTACACTAGTATTATTACAAGTTATATTTCTTTTTATACGGTTATTTTCAGATTGATGACGTGAGTCCTCTGCCTACTCATTTCCACCATAATAATAAAAATAAATTAATCTAGCTTGTCAGATAAATCGCTAATTTTTGTTAATTACCTCTCGCTAAGAGAGGTATTGGATTCATGCTAAAAATCGCATATCCAGATTTTATTGAATAAGCACGTTTTAAGGTCCCTACAATCTGATTTTAACATTTTTACGATGATGTCTGTGTGTGTGTGTGTGTGTGTGTGTGTGTGTGGATGTATGTGTGTGTGTGTATGTATGTAGGATGTTGGAAGGACGGTTACTCAAAAACTATAAGACTTTAAATTTGTTTAACTACGTATTTCCCAATCGGACATTCATGGGAAGATCTGAAAAGGTTTTGGTAACAATTGAACAACCGGAAGTAGAAGATTCTTGAAAAAAAATCTTCTAAATAATATTTTTTGAAATTTTTTCTTGATAATATTAAAGAAAAATAAATTTTCTTTCTGATACATTTAAATATTTTATAATATATTCTATAGATTTAGAGATAAAAGAAATATAATATGTAAAATAATCTGTTATAATAAATTTTACAGCCGAAAGAATGGCCATGGAAAATAGTTGAAAATTTAATTTTTTTGTAACTGACAGATAAATGTCAGTGTCAGAAATCCGAAGACATTACTGAAGAGTTTTTCTGGGAAGTACATACATTATATTATTTCTTAATGTATTAATAGAATTGGAAAAAACATTTCGAAAAATTAGAAGAGGACAAAATTTCTTCATCAAAAATGAATTTAAAATTAAACAATCTAAATATATATGGAATAGATATATGCGTAAGTAGAATTTTTGGTGTAGAGTATACAAGAAATATTAAATACAATAGGGAGCGAGCAGTCATATGATTTTGTTGGCCTTGACAAGCAGATATGGAGGCCCATGTCAGAATGTTAGCTAGTAATTATGTATAAATTTCTCATTCTAAATTTAGTGATTTTCCAATTCCATGTGGAGCAGAATTAAATGTTAAATATCTAAGGCATACAAGTAAATTTTAAACTCCTGGTGATAAATTGACGTAATTTTAGAAAATCTTAAAAATTTTAATGAGAAATTCTAACATTTGACATCTATGTACATAATTACTAATTATCATTGTGAAACGGGCCCACACATCTGCTTGTGAAGCCCAAAAATGTAACATTACTGTTCGCGCCCTATACTTATGTAACCAAAAAAAAGGAAGTGGCGAGAGGTATTGTGCTGGCCACAACAGATTTTTTTTAATTTCATTTCCACGGCTATCGCTATTTTTAGAGTGATTTTCGACCTTTTTATACCTAATTTCTCATGTTATAGAGCATGCAATTTGTTTTTTACCTCTCGCTAAGAGAGGTATTGCATTCATGCTAAAAATCGCATATCCAGATTTTATTGAATAAGCACGTTTTAAGGTCCCTACAATCCGATTTTATCATTTTTACGATGATGTCTGTGTGTGTGTGTGTGTGTGTGTGTGTGTGGATGTGTGTGTGTATGTGTGTGTGTATGTGTGGGATGTTGGAAGGACGGTTACTCAAAAACTATAAGACTTTAAATTTTTTTAACTACGTATTTCCCAATCGGACATTCATGGGATGATCTGAAAAGGTTTTGGTAACAATTGGACAACCGGAAGTAGAAGATTCTTGAAAAAAAATCTTTTAAATACTATTTTTTGAATTTTTTTCTTGATAATATTAAAGAAAAATAAATTCTCTTTCTGATACATTTAAATATTTTACAATATATTCTATAGATTTAGAGATAGAAGAAATATAGTATGTAAAATAATCTATTATAATAAATTTTACAGCCGAAAGAATGGCCATGGAAAATAGTTGAAAATTTAATTTGTTTGTAACTGACAGATAATGTCAGTGTCAGAAATCCGAAGACATTACTGAAGAGTTTTTCTGGGAAGTACATACATTATATTATTTCTTAATGTATTAATAGAATTGGAAACATTTCGAAAAATTAGAAGAGGACAAAATTTCTTCATCAAAAATGAATTTAAAATTAAACAATCTAAATATATATGGAATAGATATATGCGTAAGTAGAATTTTTGGTGTAGAGTGTAGGTATACAAGAAATGTTAAATACAATAGGGAGCGAGCAGTCATATGATTTTGTTGGCCTTGACAAGCAGATATGGGGGCCCATGTCAGAATGATAGCTAGTAATTATGTATATAGATGTCAAATATCATAATTTCTCATTCTAAATTTAGTGATTTTCCAATTCCATGTGGAGCAGAATTAAATGTTAAATATCTAAGGCATACAAGTAAACTTTAAACTCCTGGTGATAAATTAACTACGTAAATTTAGAAAATCTTGAAATTTTTAATGAAAAATTCTAACATTTGACATCTATGTACATAATTACTAATTATCATTCTGAAACGGGCCCACACATTTGCTTGTCAAGCCCAAAAATGTAACATTACCGTTCGCGCCCTATACTTATGTAACCAAAAAAAGGAAGTGGCGAGAGGTATTGTGCTGGCCACAACAGATTTTTTTTATTCTGGTATAGAATTGTATGCTTTACAAAATTTAATCGAAGTTTTTGACTTAAAATTACGAAAGTATGATTTTACATGTTAAAGACCTATGTTCCGGTGTCACGGTCAACAGCCTGTATAATATATTTAAATTAATTTTTGTTTTTCAAATGTCGATTTATAGAAAATGTAACGAGTACATTGTAAACTTCGATGAAAAACACTTTTTCTTATCCGGCTCGAAGGACCAATATGTAGAGGGGTTTGATGAGATGATTGAATGTGATGATCAAATAATACACTCAAAATCTTTTATATTTATTTAAAGACAATTTTTATGGCATAACAAAATTACTTTTTTAAAAACAAATTTTAATATTTTTCGTTTTATAAATGAATACACGAAAATGGTACCAATAACTACAAAGAAGCAAATGGTATCTATGATTATGATTGTTTGTTGTTTATGACAGATTTTGCATATAAAATACCGTTTGTATTTTTTAACATGAAACATGGGATTTGTCATATCCATAGTAGATGAAGCGCGGGACAAGTCCGACACTTGCCTTAAACTTGGATTAAAATTCGAATAATACCACCTTGTGTGCACCTTCTCTTCCTCAGTATAAACCATTGTATTTCAAATTGGTTTTTTGACACTGACAGAATAGACAAATGTCAAAATTGTCCCCTATGTTTCATTTTAAATGAGACAGGCAAATACATTTCTGTCAATCAAATGTCAAGTCGTAACCATGGATATGACAAATTCATGTTAAAAAATACTCACGGTATGTAGATGATATTATAAACATGGGCTGAGCCACTCACACTACAAATTGTCAATTCTCACAACACAAAACCCAAGGCATGTATTTTGCTCTCACGTTACGCTTCAGTAGCCCTCAATAACTGATCTCATGTTATTATTAAACGATTAAAAAAGTTGTTTTTACACATTGGACCAGATTATAACTCGACCTATGTATTTAATGAGATTAATACCGGTTATCGTGTTCAAAGATATTTAAATCACATGCTACTTAATTTTAAGTTTGCCATGATTGCCTTATAAGTAAACGCAAACATAAATGCATCTCAATAAAACAAAGATTATTGCAAATATACGTCAGCCTGTAATATATTACCAGGAATAATTAATCGTAAATTTTATTACGAAAAGTGAAAAAGAGGAAAAGGCAAATAATAAAACACACGTTGTTCTTCATCCATGTAATATGTACCCATGAGCAAAATTGAAAAAATCGCCAATCACAAAGCTTGTGCAATTAATTATACGTGTAGGAAGCCAAGTGTAGCGTAAAATTGCATGAAAATGTTTCACAGCAACTTGACGACAATAAATATCATCAGACCTCACATGAAATGACAAACGTGAACAGAAGCACAAACATTTCTTTCTGCCAGAGACAAATACAGAACGATGGAACACATCGAGAGGAATGAAACTAGGATCTGAATAGGAAATTTTTAGCAAAGAGTTAAAAAAATAGATGATTTAGAAAATGACACTTTTCGTTTTCTGAAACGGCTGAAATAATGCCTAAATTAAAATTTAATATTTACACAGATTCATAATGATTCAAGTAACATATGTTTTGATTTAAAATATTGGAAAAATTTGTATTTCATACCGGATATATCCACTTAAAATGTTATATGAGACATACGGCCGAATTCACCATTACTCCATTGATTAATAATCAGTTGATAGGAATCAAGCTGATCTGTAGATCAACGTATGTTCTAATTCACCAACTTGATTTCTGAATCAAGGAATCATGATCAACTGATTCACAGTTTTGTTTTGTTTTTTGACACTTACGGCCGAATTCACCATTTCTTAATCATGAGTTGATTCACAGATCAACGCTGATCCTAAATCAATCCAATTCACCATTAAAAATCAAGCTAATCTACTAATCAAAATCAATGATCAACTGATTCGTCATATTCCATGAATCAAGGACTGATCACATCTTTGAATCCTAATTTTGACTATTATAGGTATGTTAGGATTCTGTTGTACCCATGTGTAACTTTGCGTCATCCTTCTTCTTTATCTTTATTTAGAACCGCATTGGTTTTATTATTTTTACCTATACTTTTACATCTTTCATTTGCACTATATTTAAAAACACTCTTTTATTGGAATCAGTGTAATTTCTACCTATATCATAATAAAAATATAACATTATTATAGGAAAATTATAAAATATATTTTATAAATAAATGAAAAACTTACATATCAATACCTTTTTAAAGGAAAGTACAATTACCACGAATAAAATTCCATGACAGTTACATTAAATGTCAAAAACTAAAACAAAACTGTGAATCAGTTGATCAGGATTCCTTGATTCAGAAATCAAGTTGGTGAATTAGAACATACGTTGATCTACAGATCAGCTTGATTCCTTAATCAACTGATTATTAATCAACGGATTAATGGTGAATTCGGCCGTTAATGTAACTGTCTTGTAATTTTATTCGTGGTAATTGTACTTTCCGAAAAGGTTTTAATATGTAAGTTTTTCATTTATTTATTATATATTTTATAATTTTCCTATAATAATATTATATTTTTATTCTGATATAGGTGGAAATTACACTGATTACAATAAAGGAGTGTTTTTAAATATAGTGAAAATGAAAGATGTAAAATTATAGTTGAAAATAATAAAGCCAATGCGGTTCTAAATAAAGATAAAGAAGAAGCACAAGGCAAAGTTACAAATGGGTTCAACAGCCAGAATCCTAATATAGCTATAAATGTCAAAATTAGGATTCAAAGATGTGATCATTCCTTGATTCATGGAATATGACGAATCAGTTGATCATTGATTTTGATTAGTAGATTAGCTTGATTTTTAATGGTGAACTGAATTGATTTAGGATCAGCGTTGATCTTTGAATCAACTAATGATTAAGGAATGGTGAATTCGGCCGATAAAATGTTATTTTTTTATTTTTCTGTAGTTACTTATCTATTAATTTTAAATAAAAGTTATAAATTATAAATAAATTATACTATGTGAGGATAAAATCAGTTTTTTATTATTTTACGATAAAACACTAACGGCCGAATTCACTATTAATCCGTTGATTAATAATCAGCCGATTAGAGAATCAAGCTGATCTGTAGATTAACGTATGTTCTAATTCAAGGAATCATGATCAAAAGAAACACAAGTTTTGTTTTGGTTTTTGACAGTTAATGTAACTGTTATGTAATTTAATTGTGGTAATTATACTTTCCGTTAATACAATGTGTAAGTTTTTATTTTATTTATAAAATATATATTATTCCTTTTATATTTTTATTTTGATATAGGTAGAAAGTATAATAATTCCAATAAAGGAGTGTTTTTAAATATAATGGAAGATATTAAAGGATATATGAAAATAATAAAACCAATGGGGTTTTAAATAAAGATAAAGAAGAAGCATGACAAAGTTTTAAATGAGTACAACAGCCAGATATATAAATTAGGATTCAAGATGTGATCAGTCCTTGATTGAATCAACTCATGATTAAGGAATGGTGAATTCTGCCGTAAATAAAAAATCCATGGAGTTAGTAACGTTTTGTATTATTAGATCTGTCAAGCAAACAGTAAACAACATTACTATAGCACAATAGCACACTGCAATATGCTGTAAATTGCAAATTTTCTTCTAAAATGAATAGGTTAGCATCTACAAGATAAAATAATTGGATGTGGTCATCACATTACCTTTCGTCAATTCTACGTATTTTATACAATTTCAA
This sequence comes from Harpalus rufipes, assembly GCA_951394225.1. NCBI lineage: Eukaryota > Metazoa > Arthropoda > Insecta > Coleoptera > Carabidae > Harpalus > Harpalus rufipes. The sequence continues at coordinate 41,409,211 of OX596283.1, forward strand.
CGCAGTTTCTTGTAAACGATTCTATGTATCCAGTAAAATCAGTTCACGATGATAGTATCTAAATTTTATTTTACACTGACATCTGTCAATTTTAATATTTTAATATTCTGCCTCCATGGCGAATATTTTAGAAGCACAGGTTGCAAAATTTTTCTTTATAATTTTTATATCTCTAAATACATTGAATATGAAGAAAAAACTGTAATTAAATCGTATATTGAATAAAATATTCTTTAATATATATAATAACATATTTAACAGTGTTTTTTTCAAGAAAAAATGTTAAAATCTTCAAATTAGGGTACTTCCGCTTGACCAATTATAATCAAAATCTACTCAACTCTTCATATGGACCTACAAAAGAGATGTGAAAGAATTACAATTTTTCGAATTGTAGTATTGGAGTTACCAAGGAGAAATTTTTGTTACTCATTTACACACACAGACAGACACACACACACGCACACACACATACATACACACATAATAATAATCGTAAAAAAGTAAAATCGTATTCTAGGGCCCCTAAAACGTGCTTATTCAACAAAAACTTACCATCGAATTTTTGGGCCAAAGACAATACCTTCCTTACCCAAAGGTGACACTAAGATTGCCCCATTAGGAGATGATTTCAGTGTATTTAGTTTACAACAAAAATCATAGGTCATTAGTTACTGGTAAAATTTACTCAAGTAAGAATTAATACAGAATTTTAGGCACTTTTAAAAAATAATAATCAAATATTTTATCATTGTTAAATTTCCAGTTAGTTTTAATTTTTTATTTATTAATGCAAGAATAACCAATACCAATCTTTGCCTAAAATGAGATTGATTGTTGCGTCTGGTAAGAAACGCTATATTTTTTTTGTAAATTAGCCTTCTGAAATCCATTGCAACAACTAACAGAAAAAAACTTATTGTGTTATTAACTATTGCACATATTTTAGTAAAATATTTAAGTGCTTGTGTGCTACTTATATACAGTTTAAAAATTAGAGAATTGTATCACAAAATGATTTTCTCTGTAATATTAACACCGAAGTTTCTAGATTTTAAAGCACTAATTCCCAAAATTACGAAATATTAACATTGTTTGTTCTTTCTATAAGCCACTAATATAATGCTAATCTTTATTTAAACGAATTCATTAAAACTTAACCGAATCAAATCAACGCAACATGTGTACAAAAATAATACCCACGTTCTTATTTATTTCCTCTGCTAGGAAACACGTGTATACATACATAGTATTCATTGAATGGTCATTAAAATCAAGTAGCACATTATCTTAATGAAAATAATGAATACTTCCACGGCAAACGGTCAGTAGCAGGCGAGAAACTGGCCGCGTCCAACGTGTACAAATGACTTTTTGAAAGGGATATTCAGGTTGAAGCGGTATAATTGTGTTGAACATGTTATGTTATACTCGCTTACTGTAAAAACAAAATCCTTGAATAAATTTGTTTTTGTGACCGAGTATTATGTGGCAGTCTTCCATGTTTTCTGCTTAACATAACTAGGTATATTCTGAAGTAGCTTATTCTCTGCAATTTCATATTAATGCGAACGTGACAATGTAATTCAATTTATGTTAGTGTTAACTACTCTTTCCCAATGAATACATGGTACTTAAATGCTTCACCATAACGGGTATTTTATTTACTTGGTTTCCTGAGGTAGGAAATAGAAAATTTTCAATCGGAAATTCTTATTGCATTTACCCATTAATTTTAGAGCAAAAAAGTATAAGGAAAATTATTGTGTAGATTAGAAATTATACCTAATCAATTAATTATAAACTTCTTAAAATAACAGGTAGGCATTTTGAAAAATGAAAATTTCAACATTTTAACGTCCTGTATTTATAACATTGTATAATATCCTATTTAAGAAAATGATATAAACATTGTAGCATATTTTAATAGGTTATACATTTACCTAATGGTACATTAAATTTACATCAAGTTACACATAAATTCCAGAACTAGATTATAAAAGTCACTTACCATGATTTAATCATTAATCAATGTAAGCATGGAAACGGCTAAAGATTCTTACCTGTAACAAAACAGAAAAGTGTGTTATAGAATTATTTATGTAAATAATATTAATTATTAATTAAATTTTGATCTTTAATTTCAAGCCACGTAACATAAAATCAACAATCTATGCAAAAGTTATGCATCGGTAATAATATATCAAAGAACACGTTTTATAAGACATGTTTTTTCGCACGCGTCAAAATTCAGAAAACGAGGCTGGGTGAGTTTTCTACCTGACAAGTGCAAAGACAAGTCTTTTATTTACAATCATTATAGTAATACTTCGATTCCTAACCCTTTAGAGATTGGGAAACAAGTCATTATTATATTAATTATATAATATTAATATATTCTCTGTCTAATACACAAAATAAGAACTACGGATTATCCACAATATTTAATTAATAAATTAATAATTTATATACTGTAAGAGGGAATGAGTTATACGCTGTGCCTTCTTTTAATAAGGTAAAATATAAATACTGTTTTTCTTATTTGGCTCCTATACTTTATAATTCGTTACCATATAACCTTAGAGAATGTTCTTACGATTCCATTGCAAATAACGTAAAAAAGGTGCTCCGTACCTTAAAATAATAACTCCTATTTTTGCACTAAAATTATTATTTTTTTTCTATTGTTAAATACTCTTCTATTTTTAAATTTGCTTAACTTTATGTTTTGATATTCTACATCTTTTGTATATTTATGTACATATTTGCTTAAGTTAATAATTAGTTCGGTATATATTTGTAACAAGGCGAGCAATAACAATAACTTTTTATAATCTTTTCTAAATTATATTTTCAGAAATAATATCTCAACTTGTTATCTTTGTTAGTCAAAATTCTGTTTATAAATAGTTATCATCTTTTATTAACTGACTGTTTAGACTAGCTGTCAGAGACATTGGACAATTGTTTGTTGACAATTAAGTGTAGAAGTTATTGCACGCCTACGTGCAGAGCTGATGTTTTGATATGGATGCCATATGATACCCTCTTCATCCCCTCAGAGCCTCACGAAAGTAACTCTTTCTTTTTAGATAGTCGGTTTTAGATATTCATGGTGACAAGACATGGAGTCTGTCTTAGATACTCATGTCGACTAGACATGTAGTTTGAGTTTTAGTTTGAGCGCGCACTAGACGGTAGTACGCAAGGTTACCACAATGTTACAATTTAGTTTATGTTTTTATGTGCTTAGTTAAGTTTAGTGTAAGTGTAAATATTAATAATCATGTAAATAAATAAAGTTAGTTAGTTAAAATCCAATAATGTCTGTGTCCATAATAATATAAGTGTTCATCAGCCATCAAAGATAAATAGTTAAGTGCAAGTGTATAAGTACAATAGTGTCTGTGTTCCGTCCTGTATAATCAGGCGGTGGTCGAACATCAAGAGCCCACCAGTTAGAATAAGTGTCATCGATGGGAAAAGCAGTAAGCATTAGAGCTTCTATTCCCCCCCCCCCCCCCGTGTTACATATTGTTTTAGTTTATTCTTTGTAATAATACATCATTAAAATTATTGTATTTTGAACCTTTATTTTGTAGGAATATTTTTCTTTGTAATCTTTTGGTTAGGTGGTAGAACAGCCTTGGCTGAACCTCGCCTTTGACGTTTGTCAATAAAGTTATTTATTTATTTATTATTATTATTCCATAAAACAGATTTCATTTCCACCCCACGGGTTGAAAATGTTTATGTAGGGATTGCCTAACATCAATATCTAGATCTCTGTAATTCAGTAGGCTAAACAAATTTATACAACCAAAGTCATAACTCAATGGTTTATTTTGAAAATTATTAATTTAAAAAGAGGATGATTGTGAATAAAATAGTATACAGATGTCGGTGGAGTTTCATTATAGCCTCATGCAATGAAACATTTCCCACCTCGGATGTAATACACTTTATTTACAATCATTATAGTAATATGTCGGTTCCTAACTTTTTACAAGTTGGGAAATACTTTATTCCTAAATACAACGTCAATATCTTGGGAGGAAAATAATAGATTTCACTTTCACTCAACGAGTTGGAAATGTTTATGTAGGGGCTGCCTAGCAACATTTTCATAAATCTCTACAATATAATAAGCTAAACAAATTTGAAAACAGTCGTTAAAAAATATTAATAAATATTTTTCAAAATTTTGTTTAATGTCCCCCCCATTTTAATATACACTGGCGTTTGTAAATCATTAGTATTTTTGGTCAGTATTTTACTTGTGAAAAATTCAATTTTTATGAGAAAATTTCCACCTCTGCTGTGGCAAACTTAACCTTCCACAACATATGTATCAAGGTAAAGTTTATGCCCCTCGCCTACTTCCTACACCTCGTGCGAAACAGCGATATTTGTTATTAATGCAACACCAGCCACACTAAACACTTGCGATATCTGTGAAGTTCATTCTTCTTTCCCTCCACTGGAATGTTTGATGTTTGTGTTTCCGTGAGGCTACATAAAGTCTATGGAACAATCATACAATTCATACGAGAAAGAAAAGGGTTTATGAAGTGTTGAATAGAGTATATGGTTGTATGAATATGTAGTGTTGTTAAATATGTGTATGTAGGTAGAAGAAATTTTCTTCTGGATATTAATGTGTTTATTGTTTTAGGTTAGTGATATACATAATAATATATTTTAAATTTCTAGGTTTGTAGAACTTAAGTATTAATATTATTCAACCACAGTAATTTATATAACAGTAGTTTTCAAGAAAAATGTAAAACTTGGCTCAGAGTAACGCATAAAACAATATTTCAATTTGTTTCTTTAAAAGTTTTATGAGATTTATAAGAAGTCTACCAAGTATAATTAATTTTGAACGATTGAAATATGTAGATTCTTATTAATATAATTTAATTGCATCTTTTATTTGTACTAAGTCAAATATACATACATATATTGCGATTTTTCTGTTGTTTTAAGAATAAGATTTTAATATTTATTGCATTTATATCTGACCAAACCTTTTAAATAGATTCAGTCATATGTATTAAGTACAAATTCCATACATAATTTTTATAGCAAAATATTTTAAATTTCCAGTAAAATTATTTCATAAACAAACTATGCAAATTGCACTTGGCACTGACATCTTCTTCTTTAGTTTTTCTTATTCGTTAGGGGTCCCTGTTTTTTATTTTCTTCTTCCACTCATTTCTGTTTTGCGTGTCATTCTCGTTAAGTTTCTTTTCTCTCAAGTCTTCCGTAATACAGTCCTTCCATCTTATCTTTGGTTTTCCTCAGCTTCTTCTACCTTCTATTACTAAGATATATTCTTCCAATATATTCTTCATCTATGTTGATGACATGTTCAAACCAATGTAATCTTGTCTCTTGTATCTTTTTAGAAACCTTATCATTTGAGCCATTGCCCTTACCTTTCATTCCTTACCCTATCTTTCTCTGCCACATTAATTTTCTTTTCATTTACCTGCCATCTGTCAGTTAAAATTTTCTTAATATAGTAGTTGATCCCATGGTTATATCATAACTGGTTCATTAATAAAATTTATTTTCTTTATTATTCTTTAACTCTATATCCATTGAACATGAAGTATAAAATGCAATCAATTCGTATAGATTAAGAATATTCTTTAATATTTATAACATTAAATGTCAAAAAATTATATTTAACAGCGTTTTTTCAAGAAAAACTGTTCAAATCTTCAAATGAGGGTACTTCCGGTTGACCAATTATAACCACGTCTGCATATGGATGTAAGGAAAAGGAATACGTAAAAATTTGTAATTTTTGGAATTCTAGTGTTAGAGATATCGCGACAGAAATTATAGTCACACACAAACACACACACACGCACATACACACACACACATACACACACACACAAACACACACACATACAGACATGATCTAAAAAATGTAAAATCGTATTGTAGGGACCCTAAAACGTGTTTATTCATTGAAAACTCACCACCGAATTTTTTGATCAAAGGCAATACCTTCCTTACCTATACGTGACGGAAGGTAAAATATCTAATACAAAAATCTGATGTGGCCAGCACATAACCTCTCGCCGTATATTTTACCTGGCTGTATGCATAAAGCAAAGAATATTTTTATAAATACAAATAATATATTCATAAAAATCTATGATGTATAAACTTCTTTATTATTCAATAATAGCATGTCTCAACATAAAGATATTTTACCATAAATTATGTTACAATAAATTACAAAGTAGAGTTTACCATATATAAATATTAGGCTGGTAACAGCAATTTTCAATTCGAACAACCTTGTTTACTTTCTCTTCATATTCTTCTAGTAAAAACATTAATTTTGGGCGGTCTAAAATGTATATATCTGGATTGTGCATCTATTCTTATATATCTTCTTTTACATTTTATTTTTTCATACTTGTTATATCTAAATAACCTTAATTCCCTTTAATAAAGTGACGGATAGATTGCACTCCGATTATTCTTGTATCGATGTGTAATTTTGTCAATATTTACAACTTACTTGAGAAGAATTTGATAGCTTTTTCGCAATTCAAAGTTACTCTAGTCTACAGTACTGGTGTACATTGTCCCATAATGTTTGAAACAAATTTAAGTCCTTCAACCTAGACTTGTCATCTCCATAATAGTCACAGATCAAGAATTAAGGGATTCTCCAAATACATTTTTCTTTCATTACTCATTATTTCTGACACTGACATTTATCTGTCAGTTACAAATAATTTAAATTTAAATTTAAAATTAATTACAACATTATTTTATATATTATATTCCTTTTATCTCTAAATCTATAAAATATGTATAAAAATATTTAAATGTATCAGAAAGAGAATTTATTTTTCTTTAATACTATCAAGAAAAATTTTCAAAAAATAATATTTAGAAGATTTTTTTTCAAGAATCTTCTACTTCCGGTTGTCCAATTGTTACCAAAACCTTTTCAGATCTTCCCATGAATGTCCGATTGGGAAATACGTTGTTAAACAAATTTTAAGTCTTATAGTTTTTGAGTAACCGTCCTTCCAACATCCCACACACACACACACACACACACACACACACACACATCCACACACACACACACACACACACACACACACACAGACATCATCGTAAAAATGTTAAAATCGGATTGTAGGGATCTTAAAACGTGCTTATTCAATAAAATCTGGATATGCGATTTTTAGCATGAATGCAATAGGTACCTCTCTTAGCGAGAGGTAAAAAGTGATATTAAACAATAAATTTTATTTATTAGAAATTATTAGCATCATCTTTAATAGACCTTGAGTAAAAGAAATATTAACATAAAAGATGTTAATGTGCTCTCGTAATATGTGAAACAATTATTATAGAATACCACTAAAATGTGTATAATTTCATGACAAGACTATTTATCTATGAGAATAAGAAAGTGAAATCTAATAAATTATAACACTGGAGAACACACGTAATATTCGTGTGATGTAGTAAGGATAGATTATCATAGCCCCTCCTACGTACAACATGCTCCATTTCTCAAAATCTGGGCTAGGGGCATCATTTCAACTTGATCTGTTTTTAATACCATCATGCATGAAGATTTACTCTTTTACTCTCATAACGATTTACTCATCTCTTCTAATACGTGAGCTGAGGTAAACTAAAGTTATATGTGTACAAACGAAACGTGGAACGTCAATAATGAAGTCAAAGTACAGTAAAATTTTTGAAAGATGTCCGATCGAGGTCATCTGTATCATGAACGAATTAACAAATTGGCATACATTTATCTCTTTCCTTTGCAAAGGCTAAAAGCATGTGCGATAAGGATAGATATAACACGCTTGTCTTTCAAAAATTCATATTGTTTCGACTAAGCTAGGACATTCCACTTTAAAACGATGCTCGTTGTTGATAATACTTTCGCTGTAACGTAAGTTTATTTATTAATTCAGATACATTACCTTAATTCATAGCCGTACGAATAACGTTATTTTCTGTCAGAGTCACTGACACTAACATTATGTCAGTATCTTATTTTTCACATATTTAGTTTTACATTTGCTAATAAACTTACCAGTTGACTTATTTTGAATGTTTTTATTATGATATATATTTTATGTATCTTATATGTACCCTCATAAAAATTAAGCAAACGACACTACTGAATTTGTCATAATGCGCGGAGCAAAAATCTGAATTCATACAATTCGCAGACGACCTTGACCGGACATCTTTCAAAAATTTTACTATATATATATATATATATATATATATATATATATATATATATATATATATAAATATTCCAAATTTATATTAAGCAAAATAGCCATATTTTTTAAATAACGACTTACAGCCTTAATTTAGAAAACTGGAAGTTGAAATTTAACAACTGAATGTTAAATTAGTTTTTCATATGTATAATCACCAGAAAAGAAAGATTTTCTGATGAAGATGAGGGACTGATATCGACATTATTTATCAAGTCTTGGTAAAATGATTTTAATAAATTATCATTTGTTTAACAATCTGACGTTTCGGTTTCTAATAAACCATCATCAGGGTATGTTAATAACCACTTGATAATTTTTCCCCAACATAATACCAATAGTCAAGAAATATCAGTAAATTATTTATCAAACTATTGATTGAAAGATATGTCCACAAAAATACTTGACAAGCTTCTGTTTCAAATTAACATTTTCAGCATTCGATTATTAAAGTGAAATATTCTAAATTTAGCTAGAGTTTGAACTATAGCTACGAGGATTGTTTTTTATCTTCCGTCACCTTTAGGTAAGGAAGGTATTGTCTTTGGTCAAAAAATTCAATGATGAGTTTTTAGTGTATAAGCATGTTTCAGGGTCCCTATAATATGATTTTACCATTTTTACGATGATGTTTGTATGTAGTGTGTCTGTGTGTGTGACAAAAGTTCCAGATCCCATAACTTCAATACCACGATTCCAAAAATTATAATTTTTTCGTATTCCTCAAGTTTACATCCAGAAGAACAAGTGATTAGATTTTGGTTATAATTGGTGAACCGGAAGTACCCTCATTTGAAGATTTAACAGTTAAAATTGATTTATTGATATTTAACGCTATTATAACTTAAATAATATATTATTCTCTATACGATTTGATTACATTTTATACTTCATATTCAATAGATACAAAGTTAAAGAATTTTAAAGATATTAAATTTTATAATTCAGCCAGCTATGCTAAACATAGAAACTATTAATATGTTCATATAATTCAAATTGACAAATGTCAGTATCAATAAAAAGTAAATTAATGTGGCAGAGATGAGGATGTTGAAGTAGATGTTGGGGAAAGCACGGAAAGATACGGTAAGAAAATAACTCTAGTATTACAAGTTTCTAGAAACATACAAGAAATATGATTACATTAGTTTGAACATGTCATGAGGAGAAATGAAGAATTGTATTGGAACAAGAATCAATAGTTTAGTAATAGGATGTTGAAGAAACAGAGGAAGACCAAAGATACGATGGAAGGACTGTATTGCGGAAGACTTGAGAAAAAAGGAACTGAATGATAACGACACGCAAAAATAGCGACCCCTAACGAATGGGAAAAGTTAAAGAAGAAGAAGATGTCAGTGTCAAGTGCAATTTGAATAGTTTTTTCATGAAATAATTTTACTGGAAATTTAGAATCTTTTGCAAGAAAAATTATATATGGAATTTATACATTATACACAGGATTGACGGAAGGTATTGTCTGGCCACAACAGATTTTTTTTAGTGTGAATGAATATACAATCTGTTTTAATTGTAATTGCGACATTTCAATTGATCTCAGGGTCATTGATATTCACTAATATTTTTCGTTAAAATAATACAGTTAATTCCTCATATCAGTCATTTGTTTTCTATTTAATCTCATTCGCATTGATAAAAACAAAACATCGCCGGATGCCCGCCTGATGAATCAATACCTGTGCGGAGTAATTAATAACTGTTCATTAGTTGTAATTAAAGTGAAATATGAAAACTCGATCTACGCGGCCATCAGTCATCGTCAAGTCGCTGGAAAATTGCTAATGGTTCGCTTTTTATACGTGTTCATATTTATGGAAAGAGTTGATGCATTGTCCATCAGTTGGAATGCTTGTAATCTAATGGAATTTTGGTTTTTGTTCCAGTTGGAATTTAATGACAAATGTATCGCTTGTATGAGAACTTGTTTGCTATGATATTGAAGGTAGGTTAAAAACTACTGCAACTAGATACAATTGGATTATTAGTGGTATAAAAATACCACTTCGTATGATATAGCTTCTGATGATACAGCAAATGCAGACTATATAAAATATTTTATCATTCTTACTAGTAATTCATAATCATAAAACCTGATAATATGAAATTTATTATAAGCAAAGGACGTTTCTTGATATTTCACGGTGAATATCATGGCTATTGAAATATTTTGCTCGAGAAATATAACGATTGTTCAATACCTACTAAGAACGGGAAGAAACGCAGTTCTTAGATTAGCAACTCAACGTAACGACTAGTTATTAAATATTGACAACTTGATCTAATAGTGAATTGGGATTATCAACTTAGTAACTGACATTCAATTTAACAACTGAAAATGGTTGTTAATTTTAACAACTTTGCTTAGAGAATTAGACCGTTTGTTTGATTCACGAAATATGACTACTCAAGGTCATTTATAAGCCGTCTGATATAATATTACTTGTAGATAACTTCATTGCATGTCGTATGCATAAACGTGCAACAAAATATTTTTGGATACCTTTGAACTAAAAAAGTGTAATTTATTTGATTTTTTTGTCTTTTTAAATAATTCCTTTTTCGAAGATTTATGTTCTTCACCTATGTTTTTGCAAAACACAAAAACATGAACTTGAAATAAACCATGGATTAAAAACTTGATTTAAACGTCAACGTCACTGCGTAAACATTAGCACATAGGGCAATGTAATAGATAATTAGCTATCTGTCACTTATGTTAGAAAGTAATGTCGCCATTTACGCATATCTGTACCATAACATAAATTATGAAGACATACGTTAAATATTTTTTCTCTTCTTAACATGAAATGTTGCTAAGCTACTACTATATAAAGTGCTGTGCATTCTTTCTCCGAACAAGTGACTTTGAATAGTCATCTCGTGAACCAAACTATATTACGTTGAGATATACAATATAATTATTATGATATATCTTTCACTATAAAAATATTGTTATAAAAATGGAAAATATAATTGAAACAAAGATGAAAATGTAAAAGAAGAAAAAAATATAAATGGTAAAATATAGAATAAACAATACAAAAATATAAGCTGAATCTTCTGATTTCAAATAAAAATTTAAATTAGACAAATGGAACGCATATGACATTTGACTATTTGTAATTTTTGTAAAAAATATATTTAATTATATGTGAATGTATCATGTAATTTCCCAAAATGTAATATAAAGAATGATAATGATGATCTATTTATATGTATTTACTAATTAAATTAATTTCATATATAAACTCGTAACTACCCCTAATAAACTGACCTTTTCTGAGGCATGTATAATAGACAATAAAAATGTAATCCAACAAAGAGAATACATATATAAAATGTTGTATTCTAATAAAAAAAAAATCTTTTACAAAACTATTTTTCATCACAGAATTTAAAATAATTTGTTGTCTTTTTATTTTGTACATATCTTTCTATTTCTTCATTGTAAGATTATAACTATCAAAATATTCAACAAACTTGTACAATTTTCAATTTGAAGTGTTAGCCGTCATACGTTAGGAAATACTTAGCGATTTAGGCATCGGAAAACAGTTATATATATAGTTAAGTAATTCCTAAATCAGGATAGGTAAAGCGTAGCGGTTGGTGAAAACGAAATTTTGCTAGGTAATACTTATGTGGTGCACATCGGGTACATGTCTACATTGGTTATATTGCAATAAGTTTTTCTTTTATATGATTGTATGACATTGTTGCTATTAATGTCTATGTGAGTCTTATGGGTTTCCTTACAATAAAATGCAATTTGTGATATATTTTATTTACAATCAGTTGATACTACAAATAAAAGAAAAAAATACTCGAAACTTTTTACTGTTGTCGTGTGAACAATATTTAAATGCAAAAATAGTTTATTTATGTTTGGAAAGAGAATATATCGTAAGACAGCTTTGAACTTACAGGAATCGTGCATTTATTCCTCATCAAAAATATTATCTTATTTGCCCTTCAGCAAAATAATCTACACTTCTTTAACACCTTTCTCTTTAGAATAGTTATTATTACAATTAACAGTTCATATTCCCATGATCTAATAATGTATTCTCTTTCTATCCTCAATAAGTCACAAGGAGTATAATATGACTCACGTAACTTCTAATTCTAACAACGATGACTTTCCGAAACTAACAACCCTATGCAAGCCGATGTGATGGATTAGATACGCTTTTGTTTTACTCTTGTTAACAACTCTGTCACAGTATAGCGGAAGCCTAACGGCCTAACCGACAAAGATGATCGAGAAACTATCAAGTTGAATAGGCGAAAAACGGAGAACAACTAACAAGGGTTTTTGTAGAATAGAAAAGATTCAATTATTAGTTTTTGATAGTAGGTACACAATAAAATTTTATTCATGCAAAAGATCCTCTGCTTTTTTCTCGAAAGCAGGTTGCCTTTGTTAACTACGTATAGCCGACATTACATTAGTCAACTTTGGTTGAAAGCTGACTAATGTAATTTAGTAGTTGCCAGTTAAAAGTAAACCGGCAACCGAATCAGTTGAACAATAGTCAACTTTAGCTGCTACCATCATACCTGGGGTTACATTTTATAGTTAAGAAATGCAATATAGAAGATTATCGCTTTCTGCAACCATTCAAATTGAAACTGCAATATTTAATCCGTGTTTTTAAAAATACAGTTATTTTCTTTAAATGGTTTAGCTTTTAAAATTAAACATGGTAAAGTGAAACTCAGACAATATAATTTAATTTCTGCATATTTATAAAAAATATTATATCCTGTGTAATATAAACCACAACAGGTACATATAATGCAAATAAAACATTTTCAATTATTTCAGACATTACAACTACTTAAATATCTCGTTCCTGAATAAATATCTGAGATTATCTGGTTGTAGATGTAAGTTGACAAGTATAATTAATTTTTGCAGCATCATGTACTTATGGCATTATATGCTAGGGTACATCCTCTTCTTTACTGAGGATATTAAAATACAAAACGTCCTTTAAGGTATATATTTAAACTAAATTACAATCAGCATTGTAAATATATTTATGTAGCAAATAATATTTTGACTGTTTCATCATTGTTTCTTTATTATATATTAGTTTTTGTTAAAGAGAATATAACTAAATTTTCGAAAATATGTGATTTAACTAGAAATAACTAGAAATAAGAACTTATTACAAATTCCTCATCATAGAACAGCCTTTTATGAAAATGATCCATTGTAGTTTGGCATTATATTTTGCAATAAATTGTCGAATGAGATGAAACTATGTAATAATGTTAAATATTTTAAAAAAATATGATGTGGCCAGCACATTACCTTCCGTCAATCCTGTGTATTATATAAAATTCCATATATAAATTTTCTTGCAAAAGATTCTAAATTTCCAGTAACATGTCTGCATATAGATCTGAACTCCAGAAATACGAAAAGATTATAATTTTTGGAATTGTGGTATTGGAGTTATGCGATCCGAAACGATCGTCACATACGCACACACACACACACACACACACACACACACACACACACACACACACACATACACACACACACATACAGACACAAGAAATCATCGTAAAAATAGTAAATTAGTATTGTAGGGATCCCAAAACGTGCTTATCCATTAAAAACTCGCTACCGTTTTTTTTGACGAAAGACAATACCATCCTTACCTAAATGTCTCGGTAGGTAAAAATATTGAAGCACAAATTATTACAAAATTGTTATTATTCTGTTCAAGAGTTTCTGAATAATCCATGTTAATATGTATATGTACTGCACTCCGATTATTCTTCTATCGATGTGTAATTTTGTCAATATTTACAACTTACGAAGAATTTGATAACTTTTTCGCAGTTCAATATTATTCTAGTCTACAGTGCTCGTGTACATTGTCCCATAATGTTTGAAACAAATTTAAGTCCTTCAACGTAGATTTCTCACATCCATAATAGTCACAGATGAAGAATTAAGAGATTCTCCAAGTACATTTTTCTTTCATTACTCATTATTTCGATGAGATACATTTTTTCTGTATTTTACGTTGCAGAATGGAGACCATCTTCACTTTCATTTTGTGTTTATAACATTTACATACCGTCTTCCTTCGGGCTGTAATGTCGCTTATATATACTCTTTATATTTAGAGTTTCCAATTCATTGTCGGGATTAATAGTATTTCTGAAGGGTATGTGTAATATGCCTATAATTTTAAATATTTAACTATTCATACAATAAGAAATAATATAATGTATGTATCTGACAGAAAAAATCTTCAGTAATGTCTCTGGATTTTCAATTGGTTTCCATGACATTATTTGGGCTGTGAGATTACAACAGATTATTATATACCTTATGTATGTGAGTGTCTTCGAATACATTATTATATATGTATGTAATAAAATTGTAAAAATATAATAAATAAAAATGTATTTGATAGAGCTATGAATATTAATATCTGTTATTAAGTATTATAGTTTTTGAGATATCGTCCGTCCAACCGATCTACGTACACACATCCATACAAACACACACACAGACATCATCGTAAAAATATTAAAATCGGATTGTAGGGACCTTAAAACGTGCTTAATCATTAAAATCTGGATATGCGAATTTTAGCCTGAATCCAATACCTCTAGGTAAAAATTAGTTTCGCAAAAATGTCAAGAGTATTTATAAGTTTCCATTCCATTACAAAGATGCTCCAAGTGACGGAAAAGATAATTAAGATACAATTATTATTAAATCTTGTACGATAGACAATTTATAAAAAAAGTTATGTTTATTTTTAAGTATGGATTATGGACACGGATCGTTTTTCCAGTTGCCAACTGGATGCTAAACTATATTGTTATTATCAATAATTATATAACTATATTTATCTTGATACATACATTTTTGCAATTACAAATATATTACATTTATCACAAGAAGAAAAGTTTTGTTTTATGATATAGGTACACAGTTAATAAACAGAGTCATGAAACTTTCAAATTGGTTTAATTCGAAAACAAATTTTTATGACTTTGATCGTTCTTCCCGCCACGTCTTCAATTGTTTTCTAATTTTCGAAATAATCCTTGATTGGTTACTAAAAGTCCCCGAGGTAAATATTTTTATTCAAGTTTATAATGTTCAATAATGTGTAGAGATATTCAAATCAAGCACTTGCAATTTTAACTCAAACATTCTAATTATAGTAAAGAGATGTGAATTAGATAACATTTACTATTTCAACAAAATTAACAGATAAGCAAGAGTATTACTCGTAAATGATTGTTTTGTCGTTTATTCTAGATAAGCAAAATATTTTTATTACACTTGATACCAATAAAGTCAAATATTTATTTTAATTGTTTGTACTAAGAAATTTTATTATCTCTAAAGAGTAACTCTTGACATTAACCTAAAAATCTCATACCCAAGCTGTTGTCTTGTAAAGGTGTGTACAAACATGTATGGTCGCATTTTAATGTAACGTTAATGTTTTCATGTCAATGTTACACGTTTTATGATGTGAAAATGAGATGGTTTTAAATGCAGTAGTACCAGTTACACAATGGCACATATATAATTGTTGCCAAATTTAACTGTATTTAAACCTAGTGAACTCCAAATGTAGGCTTTTAATGTGATAATAATAGCGAGTTATATGCAATATGCATGCTAAATTATATAAAACCGGAACGTAGAATACCCAAATACAAAACAATGGATCAACAACTTAATTTGGATATATGAATGATCTAGTAGCTAGAAAATATATTTTGAATTTCATATTCAAGTAAAAGTCTATATAGACATTGAAAAGTATTATTTTCGTAAAATTATTTTAAAAAGACAATATGGAAAATATAGTTAATATTTATTAAGATGATTAATATTTACATATTTAAAAAGACAATTATTTGAAAATAATTAATGTCTAATTTAAATCCTCAGTTAGATAAGTCCTTTTTTGAAAACGAAATATACATATTATTTGAAAAAATCCATAGTCTACTTATTTAGTATTTCACAGTTTCTGAAACACCATAATCTTCTGATGTAGTCAGAAGTTATTATAATCCAACAACAATAATTTCAGAGCTCAAAGCCAACATCGAGCGCGTAATCCGTGATATTGAGCCACAATTTTGCACAAATGGGATTGAAAATTTTGTCAAAAGAATCGATGTCTGCCAACGTAGTCGTGATGGATATTTATCGAATATTGATTTTCATTCATAAATTGTAGTCTTTACAACATAATTTCAATTAAAATATTTCGAGTTTTCATCCAAAATGTGTTTTATATACAATTTAAAGAAAAGTTTTAGTGAAAATTCCTGTACATTGGCAAGCAGATATGGGGGCCCGTGTCAAAATGATAGCTAGTAATAATGTACATAGATGTCAAGTATCATAATTTTTCATTCAAAACATTACGATTTTCCAAATCATGTGGATTATTTTCCTCGACAAGTATATTCCATACTACTGGATGACAAATAAATAACATGATGTCAGAATATTTTTAAATTTTGAATGACAAATTATGACATGATAATTGTGAAAAACTACTAGCTGTTAATCTGGCACGAACCCCCATATCTGCTTGCCAAGGCCTAGAAAGTCATATGAATTTGACATTTTTTGTATACACAAATAATTGAAATAGTATCTCTTCTTTCGTTCTATGAGGAATTTTATCCTACTCTTCTAATATGTTCAAAATTCTTCAAATTCATTGACGGTATTAGCGGTATTTCTTAAGGATATATATAATATTAATATATCTATAATTTAAAATACATATTTAATTAATAATACAATATGATATGTATGTACTCGTACCTTACAAAAAAATCTCTCAATAATGTTAATAAAACTGTTGATTTTTGACACTGACATTTTGCATTTATCTGTCAATTACGAAAATTTAAATATCTCAACTGGTTTCCATGGAATTGTGGGGGCAACGAGATTTATTACAACAGATTATTCTATATTATTATATACTATGTCTCTAAACCTATAGGAGATATAATAAAACTTTCAAATGTGTCAGATTGAGAATTATTATTTGTAGTAACATATATTTTCAAAAAATAATATTTAGAATTTTTTTTTTTGAAACTACCACTTCCGGTTGTCCAATTGTTACCAGAACCTATTCAGCTCTTCCCATTACTATTTTATTGACGAGTCCGTAGTTACACAGGTCTTTAGTCTTAGAGAATTTGAGACATCGTACCTTCAACATACACACACATACACACACACACAGACATCATTGCAAAAGTGGTATAATCCGATTCTAGGAACCTTAAAACGTGCTTATTCACTAAAATCTGGATATGAGATTTATAATATAAATCCAATACCCTCTTAACGAGAGGAGTAAATTCTTAAAGTAATTATTCCTTCCAATTTCCAGCGTTAATCTTTACGCTATATTTTAAAATTAATTTAATTGTCTTACAAATGTTTTTATTTTTAAATAACGCAGGTAAGCGTATAAGAACTCATATTAAATAGTGATTGATCGTATTTAGTACATGGATTTACTAATTGCTTTACTCGCGCTACGTGTTTATTACAACAGATAATAAATTTCAAAATATAAATAATGTTTAGTTATGAATTAGCGGGTGATAAATATCCTGTTGTGTAACAAAAAATCAAAGCAAATAAAATCAGCGTCTGTTTTCACAGCAATGAAATATGCGAAAAGTCAGAGTTAGCAACCAAAAATAGCAGGCGTTTTTATTAGCAATGAGGCCGCGAGAATTTGACTTCACAGCATGCAATTAATGTAGCATAAACACTACATGACAGTAACACGCATTGCTCGCAATTTTATCATGTAATAATTGAATATTGGCCGCAGTTAACGTTGGCATTTATTGCCAATAAACACTATCTGTACTGAGCAATTGATGATGTGTGCCTACGGACGTAAATTCAGAACTTTCATATTCTCTGCTGTCGTTTCACACTTGTTTTAACGCCCCATCCAAGCACACAGCACAGATCTTTTTCCTACGGACTTTACTACTAAGAATAAAAGTAGTTTTATTGCGCTTTTGTAAATAGCACAGCTGTAAAGTAATTAATTACAGTGGTAATGAATTACTTTTTCATTGCCGTTACTCTGTTTTTAAAATTTTTCATTACCAGTCCCATTACTCGGTATTTGTAATTAAAACTTTCGATACAATATATTAACAATGTTTTCGTAATCTCAGGAGTTAGGAAATATATAAGCAGTACAAGATCGATAATAGAATGAGAAAAATTAGAAATCAAATTCCGTAGGAACGAGATGTTTATATTACAAAATATTTTTACATAGTTATTTTTTTAAAGCCGCGCTCAGAAGACTTGGTGTACTTGGTCAATATTTGTTAAAGGCGTATGAGTGGTTTACTTGTGCAATTATTTGTCACTGGTGAGTACTGTTTCCCATCGCATGTCGGTAAAAATTGCAATTATTGGTACACTTGACAAGTAATAACTTTGTGGTTGCGGTCACACGAGTTGAACAAAAAATTGTGCCTTGCTTCAGTACTATTCATTCTTTATAAATAAGCGGATGGATAAGGTTATGTGTTTTGAAAATCCCTTTCTATTTAATTATTGTTTAAATGTTTAAAAATTAAAATGAAATGGTCAAATTAAGTGGTGTTTGAGTTTTTATTAATATTTTTTTCTTTTTACCTCTCCCTTAAAGAATATTGGATTCATGCTAAAAATCGCATATCCAGATTTTAATGAATAAGTACGTTTTAAAGTCCCTACAATCCGATTTTAACATTTTTACGATGATGTCTGCGTCTGTGTATGTATGTGTGTGTGTGTGTGTGTGTGTGTGTGTGTGTGTGTGTGTGTGTGTGTGTGTGGTGTGTGGGTGTGTGTGTATGTGTATATGTAGGGAGGTTGGAAGGACGATTTCTCAAAAACTATAATACTTAATAGCTGTTTAACTATGTATTTCTCAATCGGACACAACTGGGAAGAGCTGAAAAGGTTTTGGTAATAATTGGACAACCGGAAGTAGCAGATACTTAAAAAAAATGTACTAAATATTATTTTTTGAAAAATTTTGTTCTTGCTTGTATTAAAGAAGAATAATTTCTCTATCTGATACATATAAATATTTTATTATATATTTTATAGATTTAGAGATAAAGATATATAAGGTATAATAATATGTTGTAATATATCTCACAGTCCAAATAATGTCATGGAAACCAATTGAAAAATTAAAATGTTTGTAACTGATAGATAAATATCAGTGTCAAAAATCCAGAAACATTTCTGGGAAGTACATACATTATATTATTTCTTATTGTACAGGATGGGGCAGAAAAACCTATTCGATTTCAAATCCCTTTTCCTCAAAAGAGGGAGCAGGTAGAGTAGTGGGGTAAAAACCGTTAGAAAGCCGGTTTTATGCCATTTGTCAGTAGTCAACATGCCTTGGTCTGGTGAACATCGTGCTTTTGTTATTGAGCGGTTTATCGAATGCGGCGGTTCGATAATTGCTACACAACGTGCTTTTCGAATTCATTTCGGACTCGGGCGTCATGATCCTGTTCCACATCACGCTACTATTAAAGTGTGGGTGTCAAATTTTAGACAGACGAGTTCAGCATTGAAAAAGAAGTCGCCTGGACGTCCCAGGACAGCAACAGGACCTGAAAACCGTAACGGTCAACAGCGAGCGCTATTGTTTCATGCTGGAAAATTTTCTTAGACCCAAAATGGAAGAAAATGGCGTGGAAAATGTGTGGTTTCAACAGGATGGGGCAACCGCCCACACATCGCGACGATCAATGGACATTCTCAGGGAACTGTTTCCCGGTCGCCTCATTTCCCTGAGAGGTGATCTTGGCTGGCCGCCGCGCTCACCGGATCTCACTCCATGTGACTTCTTCCTTTGGGGTTACCTCAAATCGAAGGTTTACCAGCATCGACCAAGGACCCTTCTTGCTTTACGAAGGGAAATTGCTCGGGCAATTGAAGAAATTCCTGTGGAAATGACGGTGAAAGTCATGGAAAGCTACCGCGAGCGCCTAAATCAGTGTATCCGCTCCCAAGGACGACATTTGAGTGATGTGCTTTTCAAAACTTAAATTTAAAAATGGCATAAAATTTGCGATATGTTAATAAAAATTTTTTTTGACAAGTTGAGTGGTTTTAATTTTATAACGTTTTGAAATCGGATAGGTTTTTCTGCCCCACCCTGTATTAATAGTTAAATATTTAAAATTATAGGTATATTACATATACCCTTCAAAAATACTGTCAATCCCGACAATGAATTGGAAATATTTCGAAAAATTAGAAGAGGACAAAATTTCTTCATTGATTGAATTTAAAATTTAAAAATGTAAATATAAAGAATAGATGTAAGTAGAATTTTTGGTGGAGAGTGTAGATATACATGAAATGTGAAATACAATATGGCGCGAGCAGTCATGTGACTTTGTTGGCCTTGCTGAGCAGATATGGGGGCCCGTGTCAGAATGATAGCTAGTAATTATGTAAATAGATGTCAAATATCATTATTTTTCATTCTAAATTTCGTGATTTTCTAATTCCATGTGGTTTATTTTCCTCAACAAGTAAATTCCACACTCCTGGTGACAAATTAACTATGTGAATTTAGAAAATCTTGAAATTTTGATTGAAAAATTCTGACATTTGACATCTATTTATATATTTACTTATTGTCATTCTGACACGGGCCCCCATATCTGCTTGTCAAAGCCAACAATGTCACATGACTGCTCGCGCTCTTCCTGCTGGCCACAACAGGTTTTTTTTAGGAAAAGTATGTTTCCACAAATAATGACTATATATATTATTATAAAATTCTCTGGATTTCGGAGAGTAACTGCAATACTGACAGCATCAACTATTTTCTGGGTTTTTTTAGAACTGAACTAAATTACAATTATTGCAGGCAACAAAATGCATGTGTAACAGCTTTAACTAGCAATAATTTGTTGTGTTGTTGAACGATTCAAAGACTACTAAAAGTGACAATAAAATTTTGATATTTATGTAAAAATATTGGTTTTCACCTCCGGCCATGGAAAACAGTAATATACACCTCGACAGAGAATGCTATTTTTCCTTCGGTGCTTTGTACTATATAAATATATTATATTAACTGTCATGCCAATTCATTTTGTCACTAAAAATTTATTTGAATTAATTTTTATTACAATATAATGTTCCGTTATGTTATCATAGTAACCACTGTCAGTGCGATAAATTAATTTGATCCTAACTACGTACAGTATAGAAAACTGTATGAGTAGTGCGAAAAGTTTCTTTAAAATCTCAAGTGACTTAAAGAAATACATATACAAACAACAAAATATACGTTGGTACAGTAAAATTTTTGAAAGATGTCCGATTAAGGGCACCTGTATCACGAACGAATTAACAAATAGGCATACATTTATCTCTTTCTTTTGCAAAGGCTGTAAGAGTGTGTGATAAGGATGGATATAACACGCTTGTCTTTAAAAAATTCATATTGTTTCGACTAAGTTAGGACATTCCATTTATAAACGATGCTCGTTGTTGATAATACTTTCGCTGTAACGTAAATTTATTTATTAATTCAGATACATTACCTGGATTCATAGCCGTACGTATAACGTTATATTCTGTTAGAGTCACTGACACTGACATTGTGTCAGTATCTTATTTTTAACATATTTGATTTTACATTTGCTTATAAACTTACTAGTTGACTTATTTTTGAATTTTGAATGCTTTTCCTGTAATATATATTTTTATAATAATAAAATAACAGTAGTATCTTATGTACCCTCATAAAAACTAAGCAAACTACACTACTGAATTTGTCATATGGGCGGAGCAAAAATCTGAATTCATACAAATCGTAGACAACCTTGATCGGACATCTTTCAAAATTTTTACTGTACCTCAAACCAACTTCAAACCACCACTTTAGTTCCTCCGGTATTCACAGCACAATAACGGCACCGTGCACTTCGACCTGGGCCCTTGAAGGAACTTCTCGTACATACCATCTACACTCTCTTCCCCACGCGGAATTCGCCGCGGCTAGATTGCAGTCTGTAAAAACCCAAATGCCGTTTACCCGCCGAGTTGATTAAACCGATGTTTCGGACAACAGATTCCTCGAGGTGAAGCGAATCACGCCTGCGACATCTTCAGACACGTGCGGGAATAATAACCGAACAAATCATTTCCGGTGTGGAATTCGTGAGGTTTTTTTACGAAATGAAATTGATTAAAGGTTTTTGTTTCAACTGACGGTAATACACCGTATAATTAGTGAATAGTTCTTATAAAACTGATAGAAATATCAGGATAACTGTAAGAACAAAAAAAGGAATGTGTGACAGAATGTGGATTGAGAAGTTTTCGTGTAAAATAAATATAAAAATAATGCTGTAATAAATATAACTGTACTTGTCTGAACATGTTTGTTTTCTTGTTAAAAATATTATGTTACCCATAACATTTTAATGTTTATTATTTTTAATGTAAAATAATTAAATATAAAACTCTACTTCTTTCAGTGATTACATTTATTTTCATAAATAAATAAATAAATATTTCATCACGGCATATTACCCATTGCTGGGTGTGCCAATTTGCAGTGTACACAGATATCGGTAATGATGGAATATTTGTACCGTGCGGGCGCTTACCAGGCGTCACCTCACGGGCACTAATTGTTACCGTGGAGAGTGCGCTACAGGGGTCAATTTTGTACCATTAAAATTCGATGTAATTTTTGGCGTCGGTCGGAATCGAACCGCGACCAGACACACAAAGCAAAACCATTTTTTCTGGTTCTCCTAGTGAAGCAAAAAATGCAATTTTTAAATTGTTTAAATGGTCGTCCTATTACTCTGATATGGTATACAAAGTTCTGTAAATTTTGGTTGAGAACAACAATTTTTTTGATACTATTGGTGGGGTTTCAATAAACGTTTTCGACAAGGCGTGAAACAAACGAACAAAATCAGCAGAGACAGGGGGTTAAATATGCTTGCAGATAGCGAAGAAAGTAGTTAGTTCAAAGCTGTCATCACTATAACAATTCGTTGTTATAACGCCCCCGCGTATTGACATTATTACACACAAATTTAAGTAACTATATAGCTACATCTGTCGTATTAAATTTGTATAGGAGTATATATCAAAAAAAAAATCAATATACAATATGTATTATAAAATTATCCCGGTGTTAACAGTTATTTTTAACAAGCTCTAATCACTAGTGACGTGTAAGTGGCGAATGTCTAGATCCAGCCTTCTCGCCCAGCAGATCCAGGAACATTGTCGGACACGGGGTAAGTAAAATTATCCTTATTTCGCCCGCTCCCATTTCGGCCTAACCTACACGCCCACCTAGTCGGTGGAAATGTCTTCTATTACACTTGGCAGAAAACGCCAGGAAGGTAAGTTTCGTCCCTGTTACACATTTGTCCTAATACTCTGCGAGTCACTTTTTACCTCTCGCTAAGAGAGGTATTGGATTCATGCTAAAAATCGCATATCCAGATTTTATTGAATAAGCACGTTTTAAGGTCCCTACAATCCGATTTTAACATTTTTACGATGATGTCTGTGTGTGTGTGTGTGTGTGTGTGTGTGTGTGTGTGTGTGGATGTGTGTGTATGTGGGATGTTGGAAGGACGATTACTCAAAAACTATAAGACTTTATATTTGTTTAACTACGTATTTCCCAATCGGACATTCATGGGAAGATTTGAAAAGGTTTTGGTAACAATTGGACAACCGGAAGTAAAAGATTCTTGAAAAAAAATCTTCTAAATATTATTTTTTGTAATTTTTTCTTGGTAATATTAAAGAAACTTAAATTCTCTATCTGATACAATTAAATATTTAGTATATATTCTATAAAATAATCTGTTGCAATAAATTTTACAGCCGAAAGAATACCATGGAAAATAGTTGAAAATTTAAATTGTTTGTAACTGACAAATAAATGTCAGTGTCAGAAATCCGGAGACATTACTGAAGACTTTTTTTGGGAAGTATATACATTATATTATTTCTTAATGTATTAATAGTTAAATATTTAATATTATAGGTATATTACACACACCCTTCAGAAATACTGTTACTTTCGACAATGAAATGGAAACATCTCGAAAAATTAGAAGAGTAGGACAAAATTTCTTCATAGAATGAATTTAAATTTTAAAAATCTAAATATATGGAATAGATATAAGTAGAATTTTTGGTGTAGAGTGTAGGTATACAAGAAATGTTAAATACATAAGGGCGCGAGCAGTAAGCAATGGGTAATATGCCGTGATGAAATATTTATTTATTTATTTTTATATATTTAAATAAAAAATATTTCAGAGCAAACTTGTAAAAAATATTATTTTTCTTAATTTTTGTAATAAGATATTTTACTATGAAAAGAATCTTGAAACTTTCAATAAAGTGCTATTTGAAATGAAAATATAATATATTCTATCCATTTTTGTGGAAAGTCGAGGTACAAGTTTTTAAAATTTTCTTATGTTATTTTTTGTTAGAGCGTCTACAGAATCACATACATACCCTACACATACTTTATTTCTCTCCACATATACACATACACAAATATCCACAGACATTATCGTAAAAATAGTAATATAGGATTCCAGAGACGTTAAAACGTGCTTATTTATTATAATCTTATTACTTAGAATAACAGAAGGTAAAAAAAGTTGTAACGATATACATAATAGTTCGGCCGGCATTTTCAACAAACAAATTATAAAACCTACGTAAATGGTGAGAAATTTTTGCAGCTTAAAATATAGATTCAAATAATTCGCCATTTGATATTGAGTTACATCGCCTTTATTAAAATTTAATTCTTTTAGGTATTATGTCCACAAGCCCTACACATTCTTCACCTTTGAGAAGGTTTTATAATTTGAAAATGTACACCAATACCAACCAATTTTGAATCTGGCTCATATTTACTTAAAATCTTTAAAATTGTCTTCTCTCTTTCATATAAAATACCTCTGCATAGTGAGATGCCAAAAACGAACAGTACATCTGTTTATTTAGTCAAACCACAGATTTTAAATGAAATATGCACATCGAACAGGCAAATTTGTTAGCAATTATGTTTGTATGAAACCTATATTAGCTTACAAAGTACAAATGCTATTTTAATTCACATTATCACCCTACCCGACCCTACCAGCAGCATAAATTAAATTCACAGCTAACAAATAATCACACAAAATCTCCGATAATTATCAAAGTCGAACAACGTGTGCACCCAACCCCTTAATTAAATATTAATAATCGCGCGTATTTAGCACCGCATGACATCTACCCGGATATTAGAGTGATTTCACTTCCTGCTCAGCAGGACGACCGCAGGAATGAACAGGATTGAGAACAGTCCTGCCCATGCCCAGGAATTAGCATGTAGATGAGAAAACGGTGAATATGGGAAACCGTTCACGCCTACCGAGTTATGAAACGAGAGGGTAAACATTCACTGAGGATATGAATAAAGAGAATTAATTTTAAAGCCCGTGTTTGGGTTTTTGGTTTATTAGATATTTTATGAGGCCTCAAGGATATTTACAGTCGTGTACGTCATTGTTTATACACAGACAATCAAATTTTTTACATAATAAAATGGCAGTGCCTTCGCAACCGACGTCGGTTGCCGTTTTGGCGATCGGCGGTAGGTACCGTTAGTTTACTTAACTTTATATTATGCTTAATATAACATCCCTAACTTTTCAGGGACGACTGCATTAATAAGCGCTACAGCCTATTTCTGAAATTGTATAAATCCATAAGTATTAAGTTTTTTAGGAATAATAATAGCTATATATTTCTAAAACAATGACGTTGATCAAGGTGTAGTTTATAGTTGTCACAAAAAGTCAGTGGTGGACGCTAGTCATCCCCGCGACTAATGGTGTACGAGTACATGTTCGTAAATTAGAAATTTGTATTTACGTTTAAATAAGAAACACATAGCATTATTACCTTCCGTCACCTGTAGGTAAGGAAGTTTTTAATGAATAAGCACGTTTTAGAGTCCCTACAATACGAATTTACTGTTCTTACGATGATGTCAGTATGCGTCTGTGTGTGTGTGTGTGTGACAATAATTTCTCCTTCGATAACTCCAATATTATAATTCCAAAAATTATAATTCTTTAATATTCCTCTTACGTACGTCCATATGAAGAGTTGATTAGAATTAGGTTATGATTGGTTAACCGGAAGTACCCTAATTTGAAGATTTTAACAGTTTTTTAAAAAAAAACGCTGTTAAATATATTTTTTAACCTATTATGTTATTATAAATAGAAGAATATGTTCTATTCGATTTAATTATATATTTTTCTTCATATTCAATGAATTTGATAAAAAATTATAAAGATGTATTTTGCAACCTAATGCTGCTAAAAGCTGCCTGCACCTTGGAAACAAAACAGTTAAATATTACTAATATAACAATGTAAAATAATTTAAGGTGGCAAAAACAAATCACATAAGGTGATACAACAGATTATAGCCATAAGCCAATTCATCAGATTATATGTTATAAATATAATGCTAGGTATATATGTTTTTATTTTCCACTTCCTATTTTAAGAAACATACTGTTCTTTTTAGGAGTAGTTTAGCTCAGTTCAGTACGAGGTAAGATCATTTCATTTCTTCCCCAAAAAGAAAATACCCATAGAATAATTTACAAAAAAATTCTGTATGGAATTTATAGAATTGACGGTATTTTGCTAGCCATATCAGAATTTTTTATTATCACCTTGTACATTGGTTAGCGCCTTTTTGAGTTTATGCTGATATTTGGACTAATGGGTTTGACTTTGCAGAAAATATGTCTGCACTGAAGTCAAGATAGAATGAAATATATAAATAAATAAAAAAATATCATCACGGCATATTACCCATTGCTGGGTCTGCCAATCTGCTTTGTACACAGATTTCGGTAACGATGATGACATATTTGTACCGTGCGGGCGTTTACCAGGTGTCACCTCACGAGCACTTATTGATGGCGTGGAGATTGTACCACAGGGGTCATTTTTGTGCCATTTAAAATTCGAAATATTTGGCGTATTATGTTGGTCACATCAGATTTTTATACTTTGTAAAGACTCAAACGTGGTTGTAGATAAGAGTTTTGTGCTAATGTGCCCACATACAAGTAATAATAGTACAAACATAGTTTGAGTAGTGCCTCAAAACGAAGAAAGAAGAATGACAGTTTCAAAATAATACAACCTTATTTATATATTAAATACCCAACTTTCCAGCTCTGCCATTGGTTAGTATTTCTTGGACGTTACGCTATCTACTTTGTCGTTATGTGAAAACTCTCAAGTCTGGAATTTTGAGAATGTCGACATTTTGTCTACATTTTTTAATAATAAAAAATAAGTTGTATTTATAGACGTGGATCCGAATGAAAAATGTTTCCTATTTATATCAATAACAATAACATATAATCCTATGTTATATGTTTTGTTAAGGTTGTAATATGACATTGAAGTAAATGCAAACTAAGCAAATTAGAATCTACATAAATAACTGTGCCTACGAGTATATTTGAAATTCTAACCTATTTCTCGTTAATGAGTGGTAATATTTCAACTGGTCAATACAGCATTAAATAGTTACAATAAAAAGGTAATAAATATATAATAAATTTTATTCAATTTTGACGTTTTAAAATGGCATTATTAACTCCTTAACAACTATAAATAATTGTTTATTTGTTAGTGAATTGAAAACATTTGAAGTCACTCTCACAGAATTTTAACTCATCCTGTAACAAATAATGCATTTAAAACAACATCCGGCACGAAAATAACACTTTCACTACAGTCTATCAGACAGATTACCCATTTTCATTATTTTTCACGACAAAAATGACAAAAATTAAAAGTTGTTTATAATTTATCGACTTGACATCTATCAACGATTGTCAAGCATAGCGTACTAATTGATTCGTATTTTATTTTGTTAAAATGAAATCTTATGTTTTTTTTTATTCCGCCCAAATTGAATAATAGATATTTATACACCGCGTGAGTTAAGATAATGCTTATTCGTGAAAAGAAATAGGGTGAGTGGGTTAAATCCTTTGAGTGAATAAACATTCTTAACTTACGTGGTTTATACAATATTTTATCCAAGACTGTCAAATAATATACCCATAATTCAACCGTTGAATAATATTGACAGTTCAATGGAATAATATTATTCAATCGTTATGTCAAATTTAAATTATACCTCTCAAAGAGTATAAACAAATTACTTTTAATAAATAATTTTTCCCCAAAATTACATTAACTTTCTCATTTTTCGTAGTTTTATTTTCTTCCTAAGCTTAAAATGTAGCTGAATAGTTGGTTTAAAATTTTCTGTTAAATGAGAAATCACTTCATAATTTTGTTACAACAAATACCTAGCGATCAACGCTAACTATGTTTATGTTTGTACACAAACAATTTTCTAAAATTTATTAGGTTATCTCTGATTTTATAAACGTACATTATGTTATTATTATATATGACAGTTGTGGATAAGTATAGTATTCTATTCGCATGTAATGGCTATTACTCATTCGAATGATTTACTTCATTCTCATGAGTAATAGCATGCATTACATGCTCATTGAATAATATACTATTATTCAATTTTGACGTAATAATAATAATAAAAAACCATTCTAACATTTAATTTTAACAAAATGAAAAACTAATCAACTAGTCAATTTATTTATTTACAAAATATAAATAATCTTTATTTATTTGTGTCATGAAAAATAATGGAAATGGCTGATATGTCTGATAAATTCTATGGTGAGTGTTATTTTTGTGCCTGATGGTATTTTAAATGCATTATTTTTTGTTGCGGAGTGAGTTAAAATTCTGTGAGAGTGACTTATTTTTTTTAATTCACAAGAAAATAAACAATTACTTATAGTTGTTGCTATGGAATTTATAATGACAGTTTAAAATGTCGAAATAGCATAAAAAATTGTATAAATCACGTGAGTTAAAAATGTTTATTCACTCAAAAAAAATAAACATTATCTTAATTCACTTGGTATATAAATATATTGACTGAGACTTTAGCACATACTCTAGCTTTCCCAACATTGCATATGTGCAGAGATATAATTATTCGTACATACTGTATGTTAAACCAGTCTCTATTCTACTTTCATTTTCGTTAATTATTTTTTAGTTTAATATTCGAAATATGAAGTACAGTGCAATCTTTCTAGTTGTACTAGTATGTTCTAGTACTCTAGTACACTCAAATATAATACCACCAGATCCAGATGCAGATTATTGTGCGATACCAAACAGTTGTTTTATGCAATATGTGTTCAATTTTGTTTCGGACCTTCTAAAAAAATGCCACTGCAACACCACTGTAAGTATATATTTGGGCTATCTTATTACAAAATAATAAATCTAATAACCCCCAAGATGTTTCGCTTATATTATAGTTTATTTCACGTCACTTTAGTTCTCGCGATTTTCATGAACTGTTTAATGTTCCAATAACGTCTCAGTGTGAACTTTTGTACTTTACTAGAACCAAATATAGTATACCATTGATAAATTATATTATTTAATTTTAATAATAAATTTATATATTTCATAAAGCACTAAAACTAATAAATACTGCATTTGTAGCCTGTGCCAACTATACCTCCTGAAATAACTGACAGTACCACCGAGTCAACAGTAGTTTGCATAACTGAAATAGAAACAACAACTACAGAAGTAATAACTGAAGAAGATACAACCACTGAAGTATCAACAACAGAAGAAAGTACTACTGAAGTATCAACAACAGACGAAGAAACAACTACTGAATCAACAACTTCTGAAATATCAACAACTGAAGAAGAAATTACTACTGAGGTATCAACAACTAAAGAAGAAAATACTATTGATTTACCAACACAAGGATCAAACAAACAAATGGGTTGGCCAAACCACAATTGGTAGAGCGTTACTCCGGCAAAGTAATGGTCCATGGTTCAAATCCATGTGGCTGACATTATCTTTTCACACTTTCTTAATTTATTTCGATCAAACAACAATTCATTTTTTAACCTTAATTAGCCCACTTGGTGATGTGCCCAGCACAATACCTCTCGTCATTTAATTTTTACTAATTTATACACATATACCTACATGCTGCCAACTGTATTAACATTTAATATAAATATACCTATTGCAACCTTTAATATAGGTATTATTAATATTTACATCTCCAGTATCGTACCGTTATATTAATTCAAATTTATTTAATAGTGACGTTAATTTACTTTCAACTACAACCATATAATTGATTTATTTGTTATTTATTTTATAAATTCATAACCTAATATTTTCTTCTTAAAACACCACCATTATTAATTTGAAATGATTAGTTTCTTGACATTTATCTGTTAGTTAATGAATGAACGTCAAATGAATAATACTTTCAGACAACTATCAAATGTCCCTGAATTCATCAAAAATTTCCATAAATTCATTCTTAACTTATAACAATTGTTATGATATTGAAATTGTTGAATATAAATAACAACACAAACAACACAAAATCAAAAAAAAATATTGGTAAGAGCCTTGTTAGAGCAATTGTTATTTTAGCCATATTGTTAGAATTACAACGGTTACAAGAATAATGTTAAATAATTTCCCTTTGATTTTACATCAAGTTTGCGCGAGACAAACCACTGTAAGTATATATTTGGGCTATCTTATTACAAAATAATAAATCTAATAACCTTCAAGGTGTTTCGCTTTTAGTATAGTTTATTTGACGTCATTTTCGTTTTCGCGATATTCATAAACTGTTTAATATTCAACGTCTCAGTGTGAAGTTATGTAATTTACTAGAATGAAATATAGTACCCATTAATAAATTATATTATTTAATTTTAATAATAAATTTATATATTTCATAAAGCACTAAAACTAATAAATACTGAATTTGTAGCCTGTGCCAACTATACCTCCTGAAATAACTGACAGTACCACCGAGTCAACAGTAGTTGACATAACAGAAATAGAAACAACAACTACAGAAGTAATAACTGAAGAAGATACAACCACTGAAGTATCAACAACAGAAGAAAGTACTACTGAAGTATCAACAACAGAAGAAGAAACAACTACCGAATCAACAACTCCTGAAATATCAACAGCTGAAGAAGAAACTACTACCGAGGTATCAACAACTAAAGAAGAAACTACTATTGATTTACCAACACAAGAATCAGACAACAATTTGGATCAGGATTCATTTTTTAATCTTAATCAGCCCACTTGGTGATGTGCCCAGCACAATACCTCACGCCATTTAATTTTTAATAATTTATACACATACCTACATGCTGGCAACTGTATACCATTTAATATAACTATACCTATTGCAACCTTTAATACAGGTATTATTAATATTTTCATCTTCAGAATCGTACCGTTATATTAATTCAAATTTATTTATTATAGTGACGTTAATTTATTTTCAACTACAACCACACAAAATTTATTTATTTATTATTTATTTTATAAATTCATATCCTAATATTTTATTCTTAAAATACTACCATTATTAATTTGAAATGATTAGTTTCTTGACATTTATCTGTCAGTTAAAGACCATTCAAGTAAACGTCAAATGAATAACATTTTCAGCCAACTATCAAATATCTCTAGAATTCATAAAAAAAATCCATAAATTCATTCCTAACTTATAACAATTGCTATGATATTGAAATTATTGAAAGTAAATAACAAGAGTCCACTTGAATACAAAATCAAAAGAATATTGGTAACAGCCGTGTTAGAAAAATTGTTATTTTAGCCATATTGCTACAATTATAAGGGTCACAAGAATAAGGTTGAAAGTGTGCGCGATACAAATTGCAATTTAAAAACAATTGAAATTACAATGAAAAATAACACGTAAATTTCAAATCTACTAATTTTCGCTAATAATGGCAAATAGGGAGTATTATCAGGTCACCCACGATATGCATTTTTTTGGTTTAAATTCATTTAAGATAGTTGACATGGCGCTAATAGCTGATGCTTATGAATTTGAATTAAATAAATATATTTGACTGTTTTTAATATTTCTTTTGCTGTTACTGTACTAGTATAACCATCTGTGTTGAAAATGTGTAACATTAGTTATGCCAAAATCATCTCATTGAATAAAAGCATTGAATTATTAAACAGTGGTAGTTTTTTGTATCCGACTTGCTGAATTATTGCGTAAATCCTTAAGATATGTTGTAATAAATCCTTAATAGTACCTTTTTTTACAAATTTTACTATTGATAATGGATTTAATAGTAAGTGATCTTATGAGAAAGGTTATATAAAATATTAGAGATTTTAGGTTATTTTTGGGGGGTGTCAAATATTGATACATATTTTTGGCTTTTACCTCAAGCTAAAAATCGCATATCCAGATTTTAGTGAATAAGCACGTTTTAAGGTCCCTAGAATCCGATAATAACATTTTTACGATGATGTCTGTGTGTGTGTGTGGATGTGTGTGTATGTGTGTGGGGTTGATGAAGACACAATTTCTCAAATTCTGTAAGATTAAAGACCTGTGTAACTACGGATTCCTCAATCTAACATTAATGCGAAGAGTTGAATAGATTCTGGTAACAATTGGATAACCGGAAGTAGTAGTGTTTTAACAAAAATCTTCTAAATATTATTTTTTGAATATTTATGTTATTACAAATATTGAAAAATAAAATTCTCTATCCGACACATAATAATTTGGTGTAGTAAATCTCACCAGCCTGCTCCCAGCCCAAACATTTCCTTGAGAAATTTAAATGTGTATAATTGACAGATAAATGTCACTAATGTCTAGTGTCAAAAATTCAGAGATAGTACTGCAGGCTTGTTCTGAGAACGGTATTTAATATTTCTTATTGTATTATGAATTATATATTTAAAATAATAGGTATATTACATGAACCCTTCAGAAATACCGCCAATCTCGTTAATGAATTGGAAAAACCTCGAAAATTTAGAAGAAATGAAGAAAACTTGCTCTTAGAATGAATTTAAAATTATAGAAAATACGTACAGTAACATTTTTGAAAAATGTCCGATCAAGGTCATCTGTACCACGAACGAATTAACAAATAGAGATACATTTATCTCTTTCTTTTGCAAAGGCTATAAGAGTGTGCGATAAGGATGGATATAACACGCTTGTCTTTCAAAAATTAATATTGTTTCGACTAAGTTTGGACATTCCATTTTTAAACGATGCTCGTTGTTGATAATACATTCGCTGTAACGTAAGTTTATTTATTAATTCAGATACATTACCTTGATTCATAGCCGTACGAATAACGTTATTTTCTGTCAGAGTCACTGACACTGACATTGTATCATTATCTTATTTTTAACATAATTGGTTTTACATTTGCTAATAAATTTATTACCAGTTAACTTATTTTTTTAATTTTGAATGCTTTTACTGTAATATATATTTTTATAATAATAAAATAACAGTAGTATCTTACGTACCCTCATAAAAACTAAGCAAACGACACTACTGAATTTGTAAGAACGGGCGGAGCAAAAATCTGAATTCATACAATTCGTAGACGACCTTGATCGGACATCTTTCAAATTTTTTACTGTAAATATAAAGATTAGGTGTATTTAGAATTTTGTGTGTGTACAAGAAATGTTAAATACAATATTTATATATACCACAATGGAAAGGGCGAGAGGTATTGTGATGGCCACAACAGATTTTTTTATTAGTTGACATCCATTGGCAATATGAGGCATTTTTTAAAAATGTATTATAGTATTGCCATTATTTGATTTCCCATAAATGCAGTTACATTTATATATTACTCAAATTTCTGTATATTTTCAAGTTAGAAGAGAAAGAACAGAAACATGAAAAATCAAGAAAATACAAAAAATCGAATTACTGAATTACTGCCACAACCATACGCACACAGCTGTGATAACCAAGTAAAATGTGAATTCCAAAATTCTATAGCCTCTAATGTGTGAGTCATGTATTGGAATAAGTTATTTCAGAAAACATTAGATATATGATATATTTTACAAAATGTCTACTACTAGTATATTTATGTCTCAACTAATAAAACTTTGATATATGACAAATATCAACTAATAATGCATTTCATTTTCTCATTTCGATACTTTGTTTTTATATGATAATTAATTTTAATTATTTTATAGGTATATTACTTCCTAAGACGTCAATGAATGCAAATAATTGTTGTATTTCTGCTAAACATTAAACCATGTTTTTAAACAATTGTTTTACACATCTTCGTTTCTTAGTGTCAACTATGGTGCCTTTGCCATAAATATTAATTTATAAAGTAGTCCATTTTTGTAGGTTAAGGTCAAAAGTTACAAGCACCCAACTAATAGTAACAAAAACAATTTTAGATTAGCAAATAATTACTACCATACTGCCATCTGGAACTGTTTACATTGTAGGCATTTTGTCTACGTTTTATAATAAAAAAAAAATACTATATTTACGGACGTAAATGCGAATGAAAAGTGTTTCCTATTTGTATGAATAACAATAATATCTGTTATACAGGGTGTTATTTAAATAAGCGTACAACGCTGAACCGTTGGTAGAACTAACCCCATATGAGTAAATATGGCAATAATTTTTGGTTTATATTCTTTCTATAAAAACTGGGGCCCCGTAAATCTGACCAATAGTTCAAAATTTTGTAAAAAAATCGGCGTACAATTTATATTCTGTTTGTTTGATATACTCAAAATGCTAATTATCTTCACCAATCAAGAGTATGCAGACATGCAACAGTGTTGATATACATGTAGTTTTTCGTTATGAAAGCCTGAAATGATCTTATATGTCAATTGTATCAGGTGTGACATTTTTTCAGAGACCACATCGATTTTTACTTTTTTACAAAATTTTGAACTTCGATGTTATTCGTCAGTTTTAAGGTAGTTGTCACTCGAGTGTACCTATTCAAAAACTTTTTCTATGTTCAAAATAAAAATTAAGCTAATGCAGTTTATTTTTTGGAGAGGTAAAATAACGGAGATTCAGTCCTTAGTTAAAATTTTTTATTTAAAAAACAATACCGACGTTTCGGTTACAAATAGACCATCCTCAGGGTTATGTTAAAATGATTTTAGATTTTTTGGAAAATCTAAAATCATTTTAACATAACCCTGAGGATGGTCTATTTGTGACCGAAACGTCGGTATTGTTTTTTAAATAAAAAAATTTAACTAAGGACTGAATCTCCGTTATTTTACCTCTCCAAATCATCATTACCAGTCGATTAAAACTTATTGCAACAATGCAGTTTATATTTGCAATAAATTATATTTTCTAACATTGTATTATATACACAGATTATATCAAAATAGTTAAAAGCTAATATTAAACACTGTAGCAGATGAATTTTCTTTATTTTTTCCACAAAAAAGTTTTTTTTTTAACTGTACACTCGCACTAACAAATACACAAGTGTCGTATTTCAATGTTTAAGGTTGTGTACAAATTGCCACGGAAGACTTTGTCCAACTAGTTGCAAAAACGGCTCAACCGATTTGAACAATTTTTGGTTTATGGCAATTATATTAAACATAGATTTGAACGAATATAAAATAACATTTTTAAATTTGTTAGTATATAAGTAATAATAATATTTTTTACAACTTTAAATCGTTTTTGATTAAAATTTAATTCATTCTAATCCTTACAAATTAAGGACTTCAGATACATTTCACTTTTTAATAACACATATGTAGTATTTGAGACTACCTGGACAAAAGAATTGCCCGTATACGACAATGTAAAAGTAGTTCAGCGTTTTGTCGCAAGAGGCGCCTCACAAATTCACTATACTCTATGCTCAAAACTAATTTCTCGAGTTAAAAATAGCGCGGTCGCAGCAGAAACGTAAATCTAAGCAGGTAGAGAACTGGAGAATGAGAATAATGATGAAGAAAAAACAAGCAAATAATATATACAATTATTCTTTATTTTCAATTTTAAAATTACTACAAACAAATATGTTTTCATATACATAAACGCATAAAATTTTATAACTTTTTTTGAGCGTCAATTATATAATGAGGATCTTTACATTTTTTATTTTTTTTAATTCTCCCTAAAATAATTTCAACTAGAATGCATTTTTTATAAAATTTAATTAATCTCCCTTCCATTTTATTTTTCCAGAGCTCCTCATCAAATATTATTTCTTCAACAAATAAATCAACGTTATTATTTAAAAAAACAATAAAATATGCTCTGTGTATGCCGGTAATGCGCATTTGACCTTGTACCTAAAATTATAAAATACATTAGATAAAGTATTTTCATTATTACTATGTTATTACTTGGTAGAAATAATGATGGTTGCGTTTTAATTGAATTTTATTATTTCGTTTTTCTAAGTAAAAAGACTTATTTTTTTTAATTTCTTTTTCCAGCGCTAACTCCATGTTGTCTGTTGTGTCATATAGAGCAAATATACATTTTATTTCTATAACATGGGTATTATTTAGTAAACCTACAAATTATGAAATTAACTCGCTGATTACATAGTAAATAGTTTTGAAATAAATAATATTATTTATTATAGTATACTACATACCATCGGGAGACGCTGCTAAAAAACAATGTTCTTTGTCAATATATAAGCCAGCTGACGTTATTTTAGTATTGAAATCCATTTCATATTTTATTCTAGCTGCATTTTCTTTTAATTTGCCATGTAAAACAGCCGGGGTGTTAATTTGTACCGGATACAATATTTTTTGTACTAATGAGTGGCAAGGAGTGGTATCTCTTCTATTGATAACAGCTCCGAAATTTGACGCTGTGAGCCGGTTTTGCCTCTCTGCTCTATACATTGGGTTATCAAATTGGCCCACTGTTTCATGAAAAATAAGTTTAATTTCATCCTCCGATACCTGTAAAATAATAATTTTTCATGTGCATATATATATACAGGATGTTTCCTTTAAAACATTAGAGAAAAAAGTTATATGCAAAAAATGATCAAGAATAAGAGTATAATTTATCAGTAATAACAACCCAAAAATTCAACCAGGGGTTTTCAAACAGTAAAACAAAATTATATTTTTAAAAATTGTAATATCATTTTTCTCAAAATAAATGTATACAACCCTATACAATATTTATATCGTTGAAATCAGAAAAAAATCTTTATTTAATGAGCTTCAAAATTATATAGGGTACTATTTAAAAAAATATAATTTTGTTGTACCGTTTGAAAACCACTTGTTGAATTTTCGGTTTGTTATTACTGATAAATTAGCCCCTTATTCATGATCATTTTTTGTATATTTTTTTCTAAACTCGTTAGTTCGCCCAAAAAAAGTGCTGGTTGTTTTAAAGGAAACACGTATATATGAAATAAAACAAATATAAATACCTGCAATGTAGCTAAAAATCTATCGCATTCAGCTTGCAGTTCAGGCCCCTCTAATTCCGCTTCTTCTGCAAACTGTCCATAGTCTGTATTTTTCGCAGCAGGAAGTATAGTACTCTTTCGCTTCCGTGGTGCATTTGTACGTTGTTCTCTATATTTTTGATAATTACGGATATATTTTTTTAAGTGATCACCAGGACTATTACCGAAGGATTTACGCCATGGTGCAACATGCCAATTGACTCCTTCATTATAACGTAATCCCGCCAAATAGCTTCTTGTTTGGAAAGAACTTTTTTGAGAAAAATTTATCCTCTTTCCAGCATTGAAACGCGCTAATACATTCATATATGTTTCAGCTCTGTTGTTTGTTTCTTTGTCAACTAGTGACTTTGATTTTTTAATTATCATTTCCAGTGCTCCTAAAATATTTATAAAGTTATAAATTCTGTTTGTCTTCATGAAATATAATCATACCTTGAATAAACTGAAAGATACCCGCTTTTTTAAATTCGTTTACTTTATTACTTAAAAATTTTCCGGCATTTTCACAGTTGCTTTTGCAGTTTTGATGGTCATCTAACGTATGATATGGTGTATTTTGTAATTCTATTTTTAAAGTATCAATATCGTCCAATGCATATAAATAAATAGTTTGTTGCACGGACTTCTGAAATTCTTTAATAACCGTTGATGTTAATAACTTTCTTCCTTCTGGAGAAATGTTCTTGTCATTTTTAAGTAAATATAAAGCTTTTCCAT
The DNA here is from genome assembly GCA_951394225.1 of Harpalus rufipes. Classification (NCBI taxonomy): domain Eukaryota; kingdom Metazoa; phylum Arthropoda; class Insecta; order Coleoptera; family Carabidae; genus Harpalus; species Harpalus rufipes. The sequence goes on from OX596283.1 coordinate 41,447,852, forward strand.
AATTTTTCACAACATGGTTTAAACATTCTATTTTTTCAACTTTTTGTCCGTATGATACCCTCCTTTTAATTTGAAAAAAAACACTGGAATCACCGTCTGCTATGAATGTCATGTATTTAACCCCATGCATCTCTTCACTTCTAGAAAACCCTTCAACTATAATATCAGCCTCCATTGCTGAACTAGAACCACTCCAATTACGGAAGCAAGTGTGGTCTAGGGCACTTTCTTTTTTATTAGCCGCTCTAGCGCAAACAGTACAATATTTATTTCGTACACCAACCCACAGTACTTTACCGGTCTCTTGTCCGATTATAACACCCTATAATCATGCAATTTAAAAATAACATATAATATAATTATAATTACACATTACTTACGACGCCTGAAGCCGCATTATAATTATGTCCATATGAACGCTTGCTCCAACCACCGTCTAAATATACAGTTATTTTGGGAATATTGTCCTCATCTACATTTCCTTTTTGTTGAGCAATACGTTTTTCTTCTTCCCCTGCCTTTTTCATGGTTTCCCATAAACTATCCTTCCAGAGCTGGAATTGGGAGAATAATAAAATTAAATAATTTCAAATAATATTCATTTCAGTACATACATCTCCCAGTTTTTTTTCAAGAGCCGTGAATTTATATCTACTCATTGCAGGAATATCCATTATACTGTGCATTTCTTCTAAATGTGCGAAAGTACTTCCAACAGCTAATGTACCCCATACTGCACCTGTATTTATTACAGATTGAGTTCTTTCTGGATTTTCAGTTTGAATATGATATTCTTTTGTACACTGAGTACACCGTAAAATCATGGTGGAAACTAAACCAGTGCCACGTCTATCTTCTTCTATTGGACATAATTTTCCAAATGTGCAAATTCTATTATGTTCGTATTGAATATTTAATAATGTTTCTGTGTAATATTGAATTTCAACAATTCTATTGCCGCTAATGGAGTTATTCATTTGTACGTTTTTATTTCTTTCAATTAATAGTTTATGTTTTTCAATACTGAAATTAATAAACATTATAAATATATATATATATATATATATATATATATATATATATTTATATATATAATATAGTTATTACCTTTCGAGGGCCTTGTCAGATATGAACGATATATTCATATTTGGGGTATAAGGTTCTTTGATATCATTTGTATCGCTGTAAATATGGAAAGAAATTAGTAAATATATTACTGAAAATAAAATTAATTTAAAATTTAAATTAAATAAAATTTATGACAGTATTAACAAATGCAAATACAGTACAAGCTCGCTGATCCGAACACGGTTAATCTGAAATTTCAGATATCCGAACAGAAACTTCCAAAAATATTTTTTTTAACACAAAGAAAAAGAATATGATATAAATTCAAACCAAATTTACTATGCTTCCAAATTTGACGAGAGTTAGTGACTTATCAAAACCACATACCTACTACACGTACATGCATAACAAAAAAAATGGATGAAAATATTGAGAACAAAATTAAATTTTCTATAAATCGATTATGTATGTTACTAACAATAATATAACATAATTAAATACATATTCGTTTATACATTTTTTTTTTTGATAATCCGAACAAGCCCCGGCAAAATAATTTGTTTACATTTTATAAAAATTATTTAATATTTTAAAACATAAATACCTGCCAGATGAATCTATTTCTCTTAGTTTATTTCTATCAATACTTTTCTTGGGAGATTTTTCCCATAGAGACTCTAAATTATATAAATCCGATGAGGATGAAGAGGAATGTGAACTGCGATCTATGGCTTTAGCCTCTGCATGAAATTCCAAATGTTTTCTAAATTAATGAAAATTGACATATTATTAAGTTTACCTAAATAATGTAGTATTAACAATAATTGCACATTAGGAAATACGATACAGTTAAATTACTACTAATACGGACAAAAAATATGTATATTGGTATGAAAAATAATTTTATTTTTAAGTAACACATAATGCCAACAAATTTTCTATAGTACTCATAATACATGTTAATTAAATTTAAAGTTTTCATATCATTGTTGCGCGATCGGGGGTTTTTTTAATGTTTACCGATTGGGCAGTATTTTATCTTTACAGTAAGTGATGTGATTACTTACCTATCAGAGGAGGCGATGCGGTAAGTAAATAAAAAAATAAACGATGACACCGAGCAAAGCTAACTGAAAAAAATACATTTTTTTTTTGATATGTGAAAATTATTTTTAAATCATTTAAATTTTGTTATTGCGTCGAGCGTGCAAAAAACGAAATAACCATTATGGTCAGTAAGCGATGTTCTAGATATCGGATCATCCTCAACTGGTAGGAAGCACTTACTGCCCTTAATACTTAAATAACTATTTTTTTATATATTGGGTTCATGTTTTGAAACTTACCTAGCGAATGAGGAAGTAGACGGCTTGGGTGAAATATCCTCTGAAGGTTTTTTCCTTGGAATTTGCCTCCTAATTTTTGCAACTCTTGCTCTTCGATTACGTTTTCGTGTTCTGCTGAGGCGGGTCCTTTTAGGAGACATTTTGTTCTATGCACTAACTTCGTATACACAATCTTCTATGGTAGATACGATAATTCGATCTGTCTGTTAAATAAGTCCCAAACCTTTAAAGAAAACTTTTGGTTCACCCCCGACTTTAGAGGGGATCCAATCCCTTTCAAAAGAATATTTAGGGGAGGGGTTTAACTAATAATCCTCTATATATGCTGTCCAGCAGTAGAAGGTTTTCTAAAATTTTCTCAGGGCACGAACAAGAAATATAAAGAGTATAAGTATAAGTAATCAATTTACTTACCATTTACTTGAAACTAATAAAAAGTTTTGAATACTCACCCCAGTTGTCACAACCTTTATTAATGAAATGATATTTGCAAGCGAATGACACCCCTAAATATTTTGAACAATAGTTTATATTATTATAAATAACTAGAAAAATATAACTATACATCACTGCAACAACGGCGAAAAATAAATAAATAAATAAATAAATAAACTTGTAATAATAGCATATACCAGAACCAATAAGAAAATCTTATAAAATAGTTTTGACAGGTGTATAAACTAAAAAATATATGTGTAGAGTTCCTAATTTTATTTTACAACTTTCATAAACAATTCACAGGTTCAACAATTTTTTTAACATATATCTTTGGAGAAACAATTATGAACAGAAATAACCCGGAAACAAAAATATACACAGGGTGTTAAAAAAAAGGGAAAAAAAATGTAGATACATACATTTCAATGTGCTTATTCTCCATCAAAAAGAATTATTTCAAAATTCGGAAAATTATTTATTTTTCATTTAATTCTTTTTATGTACCGACATAATAAATATTTATTAAAAATAATGTTTTTTTATTAAAAATAAATAAATTTATAATTAATACCTAATAGTCATTAGTTCGTCCAAAAAAGCGGTGGTTGTTTTAAAGAAAACACCCAGTATAGGTAGAATTACGTGTATATATATATTTAAATTTTTAAATTCTACTTCGCTACACTATAAAAAAAATATTATAATAAATATTAGATAAATAATAAGAGACGTGATTATCGGAGAGAAGAACTGTCTCGAACAGAGCGTGAAGAAACACATTGTTGGGATGTATGAATTCTTGGAAACGTAGAATTTTTGAAGCCTGGGAATACCGAGGTTACCCGTAAGGGATGTTGCTGTACGTGACTTATAATATGGACCATAATGTTGTGAACGAAAAATAGGGATAGCGACTCGCATTCTATTTACAACAAAAATATCTCGTAACTAGGTATTTATACTAATAGTAACAATATACATATACAATAATTCAGTTAGTTAGGGCACCCACAATAGTATTAATTAGAGCTTGGAAGATTAGCAAAATAAATATGAAATATATGTGTGTGTATTTATAATCGAATAATCTAATATGCAAAAGAAAATAAATGTATATTTAGCATATTTTTAAGAAATAACAATTCTAAATTATTACCTACTTTAAAAGGGCAACGGCCTTATGGCAAAGATTAAAGTCTATTGTTTCAAACAAAAACTGGCTGATCCTATTCTGTTGAACAAGAGATTATCATTATTATATTTATTTTCCCGGATGACCCCCCCAGAGTGGGCAATAAATTAAAGATTATACCCGATATTGTCTATTTTACTCAAAGGGTTTTTCCATTTCACAGGTAATTTTTACTCCAATCCTTAGTTTTAATATTACCGTTTTGTGAAATTATTTATTAATTGTAAGTAGTGTTTGTTGTTGTTTTAAAGATGCCTAAAGACCCACTAATAGTTATGTAAATATATTTATTAATAGAATCTTAACAAATTTTTATTTACCAGATAAATTTTCAATATTCTTGTTTTCATATTTACTTATTCTATAGATTTCGTATTACATTTTACATATCATGACGGCATAAGTGCAAATTGTACATATTTTTGGATTCATTAATTTTCCGACTCTAGGAAAGAGTAGGTATATTTGTTTGAGATATTGCATTAATTTGTAATGTCATTATTTGTTAAATATTTACATATTTAATGAAAATTAATTAGACAGTGCACATATGAAATAAAAAACAGAAATTTAAAATGTTTTATATATTTTTTATAGAATAAAAACGCAAAAATGGTAATAGATAATACAGCGCATATAAAAGAAGAGAGAGATAGGAAGTAAGTAGAAATAAAGATTGGCAGCAGACAACGCGGTCTTCGGGGTTCCAGCACATACTCGTGGCGCCTACGGAGAGCATAGTACGGATGTTACGAGTACTACCACTTTTGTACACAACCTTAAGAATAACTGTAGCATCGTCGCACCTAGACATTTATTGGTACATTCGGGTATACAAGTAATAAGATATTTTAAGATATAATACTAATTCTAAACTACAAATGGAAACTGCAAAACAAAATAATATATTTATTTCTTAAAATTACACAAGTAGTATTATACTGTTTAAAGTTTTCATGCTTTTCACGTAAAATACCCATTTAAAAAATATTTCTTTCGAATGTACGTCTGAAATTCCTTTAACCAAAGATCACCTCTTATTCGCTAATACCAAGCGGGTGTTAACTTAACTGATACTCCATCTGAAACGCTTTTACATGGTTGTCAAATATAATTCTACCTATTTATCGTATCTTCAGATTATAATTTTCTAGAGTCAATACAATTAAATCTGGGTGGTAAATAATTTTTAATTTTTACATAAAATCCATTAATTAGTTTACTATAACATACTAGTTTTTCGATTAAATGTCATTATGGATTTTATAATTTAAAATGTGTTTATTTTGCCATTGCCTATTCTTCACGTGTTAAAAAGGCCAAATTTAATTGCAAATATCTCAGGTACCGCGTGGTCAATTGTTTTAAAACTTGGAGAGCATTATACTTCAGTTGAGATGTACTTAAAATTTCAATTAATTCTGATATAATGGTTTCACGATATAACTACCTTAAGGGGCCCCAGTTCTTGTAGAAAACATGTAAAATAAAAATTAATGCCATATTTACTATCTACGGGGTTGGTTCTACAGGTATAGTTAAGTATTGTATACTTACTAACGGAACACCCTGTATTATGGTTGTAAAACGACATTGAATAATTGCAAACTAAGCAGTTTGGAATCTATATAAATAACTGTGCCTACGAGTACGTTTGAAACGCTGACCTATTAATTGTAATTAGTAAAAATATTTCAACTAGTGAATGCAGCTAAACAGTTACAATATAAAGGTAATGTTTAATATTTGAATGAATAAGGCTTTACTCTATGCATTTCCAACACAGCAAAACAAACAATTATTCCTACTGTATGTATTCTAATTTTCGCTGATTATTTTTTAGTTTATTACTCGAAACATGAAATACAGAGCAATCATTCTAGTTGTACTAGTATGTTCTAGTACTCTAGTATATTCAAATATAATACCACCAGACCCAGATGCAGATTATTGTGCGAAACCAAACAGTTGTTTTATGCAATATGTTTTCAATTTTGTTTCGGATCTTCTACAAAGATGCAACTGCAACACCACTGTAAGTACATATTTGGACTATTTTATTACAAAATAATATATCTAATAACCCCCAGTATATTTCGCTTATTTTATAGTTTATGTGATGTCACTTTAGTTAATGCAATAATCCTAAACATTAATATAACAATAACGTCTCATTGTGTAGATTTGTAATTTACTAGAATCAAATATAGTGTATACCATTTCAAATTTAATATCATAAAGCAATTAATAAATACTACTTTTGTAGCCAGTGCCAACTATACCTCCTGAAATAACTGACAGTACCACCGAGTCAAGAAAAGTTGACATAACAGAAATAGAAACAACAACTATAGAATTCCCAACAGATATCTGCATAACTCAAGAAGGTTCAACGGTAGAAGAATCAACTATTGAATCCAGTATCGCTGAAGTCGAAACAACTACTGAAGTAGCAACCGAAATTTCCATAACTGAAGAAAATACTACTGAAGAAACAGCAATTACTGAAACAACTGAAATTTGCATAACTGAAGAAGATACAACTACTGAAGTATCAACAACTAAAGAAGAAACTACGACTGATGTAGCAACAACAGAAGAAGAAACAACTACTGAAGTCTCAACAACCGTAGATTATGCCGAAAATGAAATCTAATAATACATTAAATCCGTTCATAATTTTCTGTATTTTCATTGAATCAATATATATTTTTCATTTCATTGACTTTTACTTGTTATTTAACGGTTCCATCAATCTATTCACACACATACAGTTATCCATTTTTTTGCAAGAACACACAGAAAATGATTTCGAGATGAACTTTCGAATAGAAATATTACCGGTTTTGCAACAATAGCTTTTTGCGAGTAGTCTACGTGGTAATTAGCTATTTCTGGCAACAATTCGTCAGTCAAAATCATTCAAAATCAGCCATGAAAAAATCAATGATCACAACGGGTCAAAACACGTCAATCAAATTTGACACACTCACAATCAGCACAAATAATTGCGTTTGTGAGTCGTTTTTTATGTGCTCAAATATAATTAACATTCTGATATCATATGAAGTCGAAAAAAGTTCAAGCTAAACAAAAAACCGTAACGGTACATGAGTCAAAAAAAGACAGGTATGGTAGCTACTTTAAAAATGATTGATTAATAATAATCCCCGTAAAACTCATAACCCAATCAGAGTATAGCGGAGGAATTCAAATTACACACCTGTTGGTCCATAAAGCTTACTAATTAATAGTAGGCTGGCAGGTACGTGCGACGCCTCGCCAGTGGCGTACGTTGCCACGAAATTGCAATTATGTGGATATAAGCACAAAACAACAACATACATAATAGCTAGAATCATTTCCATACGTCATTAAAATGCTTCCCAAGATATCAATTAATGAAAAATAAACATGAATTTGCTACAGCTCATTCGTATCGGGAGAGAATTATTACCTCCCGCATAGCTATACATACATACGAGTATGGACAAGGAAGGTATAGGAAGTGTAGTAAAAAAGTAATAACACACGTATTTAAATTTTATTATTAAGTAAATTTAAATCGTAAATTAATTAGATACTTTTATAATACTCGGCCGTATAAACAGGGTTCATAAATTACGATTTTAATGGTGATGTCCATATATATATATATACAGGGTGAGTCACCGAAATCGCCGTCTTCGATATCTCCCTTGTCGTTAGAAATACAGTATAAGTTTATTAACAGAATTTATTCGTCTACTCAAGGAGCATAATGTAAAATTATTTTCACATATACAGGGTGTTGCATTACGGCTCGGCGAGAATTGTTTGTCTTTTTTTAAATGGAACACCCTATATATTTTTATATATTTTGAATTGTATTTTATTCACCTATGCGAACATATAAATTTTATTTTAGTTTTCCACGGCGTTGCCAAGTTATTTCGTTTTTTCTCTAAAAAAGACCGAATACACGCATTGCTTTATAAAGGCTTACTGAAGTTATTTTAATAGTAAGAATTATGAATTTTCTTTTCTGTATAACTGTAATTATACTCTATGTTCTGACATATATTTTTTTAAATGTAATTATACAGGCTGTTCAATAAAGCGAAACAAATGTGCTCAATTACAAATGACCATAACTCGTCATTTTCAAATGGAATACCCTATATTTTATTATTCAGTTGTGTGTATTTTTGTATTATCTTCATATGTTATTAAGGGTATCCTATGCTTAAAACCTATAATTTCGAAGATTTTCACCATTTTTCTCTAAATTTATACATTTAACTAAAAATTAAATCTAGTATGCCATTGATATTGTTTTTTGAATAAGAAACAATTGTAGTAGTGATAGTATTTTCATTAGCCTGGTTATTATTAATAACAGGGATTAAGTAAATTAATTTATTAATATGAGTTCTCGCAAGAAGAACTTACGATATGGTGTATGCTGGTCAGGCCAGGCGTCACCTCACGGGCACTCAATTCTGGCGTGGAGAGTGCGCAAGAAGAACTTACGAATATGGTATACGCACGTGAAGAAGCGGCAACAAACCTTCTTTTGGCATCAAGAATTTATGCAAAACGGTTTCCGGGAAGACGACATCCAAATCCGCGTTCTTTTGAAAAACTAAGGGAAAGGTTTGAAAGAACTTGTCATGTTCAGTACGACAAAAGAGGGTTTCTTTCCGCTTTTCCAAGTGCGTACACCATATTCGTAAGTTCTTCTTGCGAGAGACTCATATTAATAAATTAATTTACTTAATCTCTCTGTTATTAATAATGGCTAATGAAAATACTATCATTACTACAATTGTTTCTTATTCAAAAAACAATATCAATGGCATACTAGTTTTAATTTTTAAATGAATATATAAATTTAGAGAAAAATGGTGAAAATCTCCAAAATTATTGGTTTTAGGCATGCGATACCTTTAATAACATATGAAGATAATACAAAAATACACACAACTGAATAATAAAATATAGGGTGTTCCATTTGAAAATGACGAGTTATAGTCATTTGAAATTGAGCACATTTGATTCGCTTTATTGAACAGCCTGTATAATTACATTTAAAAAAAAATATGTCAGAACATAGAGTATAATTACAGTTATTCAGAAAAGAAAATTCTTAATTCTTACTATTAAAATAAGTTCAGTAAGCCTTTATAAAACAATGCGTGTATTCGGTCTTTTTTAGAGAAAAAACGGAATAACTTGGCAACGCCGTGGAAAACTAAAACAAAATTCATATGTTCGTATGGGTGAATAAAATACAATTCAAAATATATAAAAATATATAGGTTGTTCCATTTAAAAAAAGACAAACAATTCTCGCCGAGCCGTAATGCAACAGCCTGTATATGTGAAAATAATTTTACGTTATGCTCCTTGAGTAGACGAATAAATTCTGCTTATAAACTTATGCTGTATTTCTAACGACAAGGGAGATATCGAAGACGGCGATTTCGGTGACTCACCCTGTATATATATATATATATATATATATATATATATATATATATATATATATATATATATATATATATATATATATATATATATATATATATATATATTATATAGTTAGGTTCCAAAAGTGTTGTTCTACAGGAGGGGTAGACAAATTCAAGTATGAGCCGTGTTAGTGTTGATAAAAATGTACCATCAATTAACGAAATAGAATATTTACTTTCATCATTCATGGCACTCTAATTCTACGTATAAAAATCTGTTGTGGCCAGAACAATACCTCTCGCCATTTCTATTGTAGGTTATATAAGTGTTGTATATAACATTTCTTGTACACACAAAAAAATCTAATTACATTTATTCTTTATATTTAGATATTTTTATAATTTTAAATTCATTCTATGAGTATGAGCAAGTTTTTTCCTATTACTCTTTTAAATATTCGAGATTCTTCCAATATACCAATATTTTTGAATTTTTAATTAGTAATACAAATATTAAACGTCCTTCCCAGAGAAAGCCATCAGTAATGTCTTTCGATTTTTGACACTGACATTTATCTGTCATTTACAAACACTTTTATAATTTCTCAACTGGTTACCATGGAGTGGTTTGGGCAGTAAGATTTATTACAACAGATTATTTTATATATTATATTTTTATTATCTCTAAATCTATAGAAGATGTAATGAAAATTTTAAATGTATCGGATAGAGAATTATGTGTTTTTTTAAATATTTGTAATAACATATATTTTCAAAAAATAATATTTAGAAGATTTTTTTAAGATACTACTACTTCCGGTTATTTAATTGTTACCAAAACCTTTTTAGCTCTACCCATTAATGTCAGATTGAGGAATCCATAGTTAAACAGGTCTTAAATCTCATAGGGGGGCTGAATACGATGATCGACTGGTAGCAGAATGAAAATTAGATACGTGTAAAAAATATTTCTTACACGTTGAGTTACACGTTTTTCAAAATTTGGAAGTTTATAATTAATAGAAAAATTGTTGAGTTTTTTCTGCGTTCCAGCCTCCAATGGGTCGTATGGGGGTTCCCTATGGAACCTTGAATAATTGACCTTTTCTAGCCCCTACAGTCGAAACGTAGGCCAGGAAATAAATAATTTTCACTACACTGCGTGTCCGATTATTTTCCAATTTTCCTTAAAATTTAGAGTTCTTCAGGTTTTCGTTCTTCCAACATACACATACACATACACACAAACACACACAGACTTTATCGTAAAATTGTTAAAATCGGATACTAGGGAACTGAAAACATAATTATTCTCGATATGCAATATTTAGGATGAATACAATACCTCTCTTAGCGAGAGGTAAAAAAGTAACATGTATTCATTTTTTCCATTCGTAGAACTCTTATTATAGTCATATTTAAATAAAATTAAGAATAATATAAAACTGTGAATGTTATGTATGTTTTAAAAAAAATCTTTATGCAAGAGGGTTGAAAATATTATATCATTCAAGCGAATAAGCAAATATAAAATATATGTTCTTATTTGAAACAAAAAAGTTAGGTTGAGTATTTTAAGAACCACTGGCAAAAAAATACTTTTTGTTCATTACTTTAGTCTTGTAAAATAGAAAATGCGTTTGTCTTTATTGTAACTTTTATAGGTCTCGAGATAGTAATGGTAACCTACACAAAATGAATCTATAGTCCTGTAATTAAACGCTTAGTATATGATGGAAGCCGGAAATAGTTATTTTTGATTCTAGATTACGAAATGTCATTTTTGCACCCGAGAGTTTTTTTCAAGAATGCAAAAGCATTTCGCAATCGAGTATCAAACAACGTTTTTTTGATAACTAGGAAAGTCTCAAAATTAATACAAATGTAAAGAGAAAATTTTAACGTTTATAATTAATTAATGTTTTTACCTTCCGTCACTTTTAGGTAAGGAAGGTATTGTCTTTGGTCCAAAAATTCAATGATGTGATTTTAGTGAATAAGCACGTTTTAGGGTCCATACAATACGATTTTACCATTTTTACGATGATGTATGTATGTATGTATGTGTGTCTGTGTGTGTGTGTGACGAAAGTTTCGGATCGCATAACTTCAATACCACGATTCCAAAAATTATAATTTTTTCATTTTCCTCAAGTTTAAATCTAGAAGAAGAGGTGCTTAGATTTTGGTTATAAATGCTCAACCGAAAGTATCCTCATTTGAAGATTTTAACGGTTAATTATCAATTTATTGACATTTAAACTTAAAGAATATATTATTGTCTATACGATTTGATGGCATTTTATACTTCATATTCAATAGATATAAAGTTAAAGAATTATAAAGATATTAAATTTCATAAACCAGCCAGTTATGCTAACCATGGAAACTGCTAATATATTCAGATAATTCAAACTGACAGATGTCAGTATCAAGAAAAGTAAACGGCATAATATTTGCGACATGTTTAATTGTTGCCAACTTAAGTACATTTTTATATGTTGGTAACAGTTTACTACTACGGTTTACTAACTTCTCAAATGTTTACAGCTGATGTTTTCATATGAGTGTCGCGCTCGTTTTTGTACACTAAGTTGTGGAGTAAGTGTTGTGCAAAAATGTAATTTTTATATTTTTCAGTGTCTTCGTGCAACAATTCATTTTGTACGAAATTTAGTATACTTCTATTTTGTCGCCTTTGAATCCACGGCTTGATCCAAATTCGTTTACGCTTCAAAATCTTATTTCGTGCATGAACAAATATTTTTTTTAATTTTTCTATTCATTGTTCTTCATTTGAACTTGACGTTTGGTTTTGTGAAAAGTTTCATAGAACAGAGTAGCCAATTACCTGCAACTACACATGAAATGTAAACTTTTGTTTAATGAAAACCCTAAATATCACCAAAATGTGAAGCAAATGACGTTCAAAATTAGAACATGCCCTATTTGAGAATTTTTTATAACATCGTATGATACCATAAGAAGTTGTAAATTTATTAGCGTGTAATCATTGAAATTCTGTGATCAAATACGAAGTTGTAAAAATGCATGTAAATTTATGATAATGTAAAACAGGCTATACATAGAATTGACGGAAGGTATTGTGCTGGCCACATCAGTTTTTTTACATTCGAATTTATTTAGTATACATGAGATGTAATATTTTATAAGACCTTATTTTTATGATACAGAAAAAGGTGGAAGCTTACACCGAAACTTCGGTGATGTAAGAGAATGAATGCTGTACATTTAATGTTAAATGAAAAATATTGAGGTATTGAAATTTATTATTATTATAACCCTACATTACTATTCCAATGGGAGAAATTTTGTAGTAGTTAGTAGCTTGGAAAGTTTTCATGAAATATCACTATAGCAAACCTGTGCTAATTTTTCATCTGTTAGAGTATTTGCGTAACGCGGACCCTTAGGGCGAGGTCAGTACGCGTCCAACGAGGTCTTGAATTGTTGCAGACAGCGCTACCAAGATGAGTAATCCTTTTAAAACGCTGTTGGCACGCAAGTGCCATGAATATTCATAAGCTGCTTGTGCGAAAACGGCTAATTGAAATTGTTACGGGATGTCGTTGGATGGAGATTTTTCAGCGGTCAGGGTGATTAGATGACGGGATGTGACCTAAATGCTACAGGGCTATTTTGGATATTAACCGAAGATAAACCTATCTTAATACTACAAGAATTAAAAATACACTACATGGTGTCATTTTGTAATAATCTTTAGTAATCGAAAAGCAGAAAAATATATATGTATTTATTTTTTAAAAGTAAAAATTAAATATAGATTCCATTTGAAAAAAAAATATAAATTTGTGTATAACTTAAAATTTACTATGAATGATTTTCGAGCACAGCAACAACAACAAAAATCGGATGTGGGCAGCACATTACCTTCCGTCAATATTTACAAATTCCATACATAAATTTTCTTGCGAAAGATCCTATATTTCCAGTAAAATTATTTCATAAACAAACTATTCAAATTGCTCTTGACACTGACATCTTCGTCTTTAGCTTTTCCCATTTGCTAGGGGTCGCTATTTTATATTTTCTTCTTCCACTCATTTCTGTTTTGCGTGTCGTCTTCATTCATTTCCTTTTTTATCAAGTCTTCTGCAAAACAGTCCCTTTCATGTTATCTTTGGTCTTCTACCTTCTGCTACTAAGCTAATTATTCATCTTTCTTATATCTATCTAGAAACTTCTATCACTCGAGCCATTTCCCTTATCCTTTAATTCCGTGCCCTATCTTTCCGTGTCTTCCCAACATCCTCATCTCTGCCACTTTCATTTTCTTTTCATTGATACTGACATTTGTCAATTTGAATTATCTGAATAAATTAACAATTTCCATGGTTAGCATTGCTGGCTGATTTATGAAATTTAGTACCTCTATAATTCTTTAACTCTATACCTATTAAATATGAAGTATAAAATGCAATCACATCGTAAAGCGAATACCATAATAATAATAATAATAATAATAATCTTTATTGTATCCAAGATTTTACATCTTATTACAATTTAATGGGGGTGAGTTAATTTTTTACAAGTATTTTCATATCATTTGCGTAGTTTACATTACATTAATGGAGATGAGATGATGAAAGGGACACACACAAACTTCCATACCTTACCCAGGATTCGAACCCAGAACCGCTGGCACGTGAAGCTATTACGCTACCACCAAGCCATCTCGGTCGGTAAAGCGAATACCATAGTTTTTTAAATTTATAATAACATTAAATGTCAAAAAATGATATTTAACTGTTTTTTTCAAGAAAAACTGTTGCAAATGAGGGTACTTCCGGTGGATCAATTATAACCAAAATCTAATCATGTCTACATATAGATCTAAACTCGAGGAATAGGAAAAAAATTATGATTTTTGGAATTGTGGTATTGGAGTTATGCGATCCGTAACGATCGTCACATACACGCACACACACACACAGACGCACACACACACACACGTACAGACATCATCGTACAAATAGTAAATTCGTATTCTAGCGACCCCAAAATGTACTTATTCTTTAGAAACTCACTATCGAAATTTTTGCCCAAAGACAATACCTTCTACACTTAAGGTAAAAAATAGTATATTATGTTATTAGGAGTAGGAAGCGGTCTTTTTGTGTTGAACCTAGCTATTGCGGCAGAGGTGCAAGCCGAGGCCAAGCAAGCTGGGTAAAACACAAAAAGGGCGTTCTGCTCCGAATAACATATACTATTTTTTCTTCAAGTGTTTCAAAGAAAACTGGGGATTTTTTAAATATTTTTCTAGAATTGTTTTAATTATAGCGTTAGCAATTTCAGCCATAGTTGGCTGTGTACACTACAAAACACAAACGATACAACTGTCAAATAACAATTTTTCAACATGGTCTGTGTTGCTGTGACGACTGCTGCCGCCAGCGGTGAACTAAGAAGCTAACATTTTTTTATAGTACAATAATGAACAACATTGTTGTACTAGTAATAAAATGAATATCTTCTATAGTGTGTGCATAGTAGCATAATATGAATATTATTGTACACTTGAAGAAAAACACTTTTTTATTTGAACCATTTTTCTACTCTAAATTATTAAAAAAAACTTTCAAAGCTTATAATTTCATATGTTAAAATTCGACATATGTTGAGGTCATCCCTTTTCAATCATCAGGGATTTACCGGATTCCATGTGTCTGCGGGAAAATTTATATTGGTCAGACTGGTAGAACTATTTCAACAAGATTGAATGAACACAAGCGTTCGATCAGATTGAACCAGCCAGAAAAATCTTCATTTGCAGAGCATGCCCTGGAAGAATTCCACCGTATAAAATTTGAAGAAATAAAAATACTAGCGAGATCAACACACGTAAACAACAGGTTAGTTAGAAAAGCCATTGAGACTTTCAAAACCAAGAATAATAATCTCAATCAATGTGACGGTTTAGAACTTACTCGAGCATAGCTTCCTATATGAAATATGTTGTAATTTGTCACCATGGTTACCTGTTGCTAATGTTTTTGTTATTATTTATTTATATATTTGTTGTTAATTTCCCTAAGAAGTTTATGCTGCCGAAACGTAGGTTTTTTTATAATAATAAACAGAACTAAAACTAAAAAGGTTGTATCATTTTAATTTTTCTACTCTGCTAGTACATATGTTGGAAAAAGCCTAGTTTTTTCTATTTTTTACTGTGAAACTGGAAAGCGCCTGTGTTGCGACTTAATATTTTAAAAAAAAATATAGCATGTCAAATTAAATAGTTGGACTAGTTTTATGAACATTGAATGCCACTAAGAAGATTTATTTTAAAGCAATAATTTTCGTGATTTACATATTGACCTGGTATGCATTTACAGTGCTATTTTGTAAAATGTAATTAGAAGTGTAATTTATTTGTACTTAGTTGTAAGTACAATTTTAACGTACGACGTGTTAACGTCCGTAGAACAATATAGTAAAAAGTATTAGCATATTCAATTATAGGATTTATTTCAAATGGTACTAACAAAATATGTTAATTAAAAAATCGGATGTGGACACCACACGACTTCCCTGTACGATTATTAAACTATACATACTTTTTTAATAATTAAATTACAAAATATTGACAGACTTAAGCCAAGCCCGAGAAATATTTTGATATAGAACAAAAAATAATTCATTTACTACTATCATTCTTAAATTAACATTAATCTAACCCGGTTCTTTTTAAAGAGAGTTTTGATTACAACAAAGACATATTTGATTACAACAATGAATATGACTTATTTCACAATAAAAATATAATACTTGTTATTGTACGAATCATAAAATTGCACGTATTTAACATAATTTGACATGAACATTTTTTTTTTGTCTTAATCCATAGCAAGCTTTATTTTCTGTTAATTTTGGTATCTTATTGACAGTAGTGATATTGACAAGTTAATAATAAAGACGACCAATACAGAAAAAATAGATGTACACAATTTTTTTTGAAAGCCAGTGTACAATTTATGTAATATTCGTGATATAATTTTACTCAGAATATAATTCATTAGTCATATGATATGATTTACGCCAATCACCATTCAGATTCACCCTAGTTACATGTCTACCACAGCGATGATAAAAAAACAAATTATCACCTTATATATATTCGTTACTAAGGGATTTATTTTCTTTATTTACAACATTGACAGTTAATTTTGAGTATAAAACTGTGTGATAATCGTTGGGTTGATATCAAAAACGATGAAAATAATAAGGGAATTGTAAATTTAACCATGGTTTAATATATGAAAAGTTGGGGTAGCAGCACACACAATGTTACAAAAAATCATTATATTCTCTCATTAAATATAAGCTCGTGATATGATTAATAATCGAAGATATTTCTCGTAAAACCGAAGAAGCACATTTCACTCGACCTTCAGACTCGTGAAATCTGCAACTCGGTTTTACTCGAGAATATCATCGATGATAATCATATCACATATCATATTATGTATGAAAATATAATCTTTTTCCTTTTACAAGAGACTGTACGAGATATGTATAAAATATACAAAATTGGCAGGTTATGTGCTGGCCACATCAGATTTTTGAAGAATACAGTAACATTCTTATAACACAAATGCAAATATTTCGAAAACGAAGCGTCTGTGAGAATTTGCTTATATGAATTTATCTTATTTTTGGGCCCTTTATTTGAATTTTAAGTGTTATTGTTCAATTTTGAAATACCCTGTACAGCACACCTTATTTAATAATAAATAATACGTACAGTATTTTTTTTTAAAAATGTCCAATCTAGGTCATTTGTATCATGAACAAATTGGCATACATTTATCCCCCTCCGTTAGAAAGGCTTTAAGTGTGTACGATAAGGATGGATATAACACGCTTGTCTTTCAAAAATTCATATTGTTTCGACTAAGTTAGGACATTCCATTTTAAAACGATGCTCGTTGTTGATAATATTTTTGCTGTAACGTAAGTTTATTTATTAATTCAGATATATTACCTTGATTCATAACCGTACGAATAACGTTCTTTCAGTGTCACTGACACTGACATCGTGTCAGTATCTTATTTTTCACATATATCGGTTTATATTTGCTAATAAACTTACTAGTTGATTTATTTTTGAATATTGAATGTTGTTATTGTAACATATATTTTTATAATAATAAAATAACAGTAGTATCTTAAGTACCCTCACAAAAAATAAGCAAACGAGACTACTGAATTTGTTAGAATGGGCGGAGAAAAAATCTGAATTCATACAATTCGTAGATGACCCTTATCGGACATCTTTCAAAACTTTTACTGTATTATAAACCATAATACATACAGTCTTTTCAATGGTAATATGTACATATAAATGAAACAAAAAAAGAATTTACTGAATCACATATACATATTTTGAGATGAATTCGCATCTTCGAACCGTTATGTTGAGTCATATTACTTCTTGTTAGTTTGGTGTTTATTTTAGTTTTACTCTTTTTACGGCGGTGTCAGTAACCGTTGACGAATTCTTCAAATTTCCTGGCCTCACTAAGCGAAATGAGTATTTTTACATCTAATTTGAATTAACACAATGCTACACAAATGACACGCATGTAACGGCTGTGATTCTAAAATCTCTTAAACTAACAAAAGGTGTTTAGATATTCTACTCGCATTTAGAGAAAAAACTCTATTGTTCACGGTACTTATGTCACTTTATTTTGAAGAATTATGTGTGATTCCGGAATTAAATTAACGAAATTTAACATCTAGCAACCATTAGACTTCCTAAATCTGCTTTTTCTTTGAGGAAATAATATATATAAGTGTAAAAGATACATATCAATAACTATACAATATATTAAAAGAAGCGTAAATTTTTTTTGAGGACATATATTACTGACCAATTTTTCAAAGGACATTTTTTAAATTGTACGAAGTAAAATGTGGCGACCTTGGCCAATATTTAAATTACAAATAACTGTAACTATTAGAAAATGAGAAAAATATTTCATACAAAATTTTAATGGTTTTTTATAGTCTATATATTGGCAAAGATAAAATTTTGTTGGATTTGTCAGTTTTTCTTCGATTTTTCGTTTTTCCCGGAAACAGTTGAAGTTCAGACCAATGTTGATTAAGTTTTTTTACTCATTTTGATCAGTATTATATACCCCCAAAAAATTACCCTCTATCTCTTTCTAAATGTTGAATAACGTAAGATGCTAGTGACAATCAAATTGCTAATTATGCATCATATTTCCAATTATTCATCATAAAAATCATATGAAACAATAACGAATAACGGTTATTTTTTTTAATTTGAGTTTAAAATGTATTCATATAAGTTTAAATAAACAATATAGTCTTAAAATTTGTAATCATTTTGCCAACTCGTCTGTTTAAAACATTTAAAATTTTACAGTTTTTAGAACAGTGATACCTACTTATGTAATGATTGAAAAGGTTACTTCTAATTTTTGTAATTAGAATAAAATATGTATTTCACATGTATGTTAAATTGTATTTGTATTAGTTTTGCTATAACCTTACGAGAGTAGAGACGAACCATTATGCTAAATCAGCGAGAAAGAATGAAGCTGAGAGCGAAACGATAGGAATTGGGTGTTGGTTCGTCGTCCAGGAAAGATGTGTGGAGGCTAAAAATTTGAAATATTAGGAAGTAATTCTTGGTGATATCAGGTAATGAAATAGATGTTCTCGAGAATATTAAACTAGAGTTAGAGGTAGGTATGTAATTTATTGAAATTTATATTTTTATGATTTTTGGATTGAACTCACAGTAATTTGTCATTCTAATTTTCTGTTGTAATTCGCCGTTGTAAAATTGCTATTGTATCTTAATATTCAAAATTTAAATCTATTATGTTTTATAGTCTCTATATACTAAAAGTATAATTCACTATATTATATAGTTTCTTTAATCAAAACGATCGCCGAAACTATAGACACGGCTACTGCATTTACGGTGTGACCAATTTTCGTTGAAGTTGTTTTAAGTTGTAGGAATTTGTCTTCAGTACCATCGTTATGGGTCAAATTTCTGTAGGATGCATTGTTTTTATGTAAAAAATTATTAAACGTTGAATATTGGGAAATTGAAACAATGGATCAAAGAATACATGCACAAATTTAAGAAAATAAACGCTGTTATGTGTCACTGACATGTCAATCTGAACCTTTAAATGGAAATATTTGTGTAATGAGGAGAATTTGAAAGAAACTAAATTCAAAATCATAAAGATGAGAATGGACAATTATTTCACACAGGTAAAAAGGCCTAAAACATTGTGTTTACAAATTATAATTTTTTGACAGTTCAATGCACTTGGAAAGTGTTACAAAATATGCCAAAAAATAAAAAAAAACAAATATTACCAACTAGATCAATGTGAAGGCGTACACAAATGTTGCCAAACATGCCATAAATAAAAAATAAATATTCCAAACTGCATTAATGTGAAGTAAGTCCATTAATTTCCATACTGATAATAAAAATATACTAAAATTCAAATACAGCTAAATGAAAAGAAGAAATGTTGGCAACCTCAAAACGTTATAAATTTTACAGCTCGCTTAGCTTTTGTTTTGAAATGTTTTCTAAAGGGCTGCCATGCAGAAAAGTTAAAAATTTGACAACTCGATTGGCTTTTGTTTTTTTGCAGAAAGTTTGTACTACCTACCCCCTTTCCGACAAGCTAAAAACTACCTAAGTCGCTGCTGTACAACACACTGTACAGCGCGCCTTGCAGACCTGGCCACATAGCCTAGTCTGCAAGCTAGCAGGGCGCTTCTCGCCCTGCAAAATTTTTATAAAAAATCGAGGAAGAGTTAGGTTTTTATTTGAACATACTGTATTTATGTAACCAAAAACGGAAGCGGCGAGAGGTATTGTGCTGGCCATAACAGATTTTTTTTTAATTACATTTGAGTTTCTGTCTTTTCTACAAAGATCTAAATAAAAATATTTTGGGTTGTTTTAGAAATATGTCGTGTTTGGTATCAAATGAAATGTCTTCTCAAGGGCTGGCATGCAGAATTGTCAAAATTTTGAAAGCTCGATCAGCTATTGTTTTTAGCATAAAGTTGAGAAAACCATGTCGGGCGTAGTATTAAATGAAATGTTTTCTCAAAAAAAAAAAAAAATTATCACACCTTTTTTGAACTCAAAGTAAGTCAAAACCGCTCGAACTTATTTGAGTGTAAAAACTTAAGAGATAGTATAAAATTTACTACTTTTTGCAGGGCTATTCTGGTAACAGTGTTCCTGGATGATAGCATAAAAAAAACTATAATAACTATCAATGATTATATGAAAGTGTTAATGTTCCTCGTAATGTAGATAAATAAATATTAACTACCATGAATATAATTCACAAGTGTAGAGATTTTAATTGTAAAATTAGTTATTATTCAGTTTAACGTTAAGTAGTTATTTAGTGTTTATTCATTTCATTAGAATCTATCTTTAAGTAAATATATTTGTTGCCATTTGAACTGTAGTTTAATTTGCAAAGCGTCATAAATGTTACAATATTTACGATAAAATTTTCCATTTACATATAATATTCTCGTATAACATTCTGTGCAAATAAACTGTCGTAACTTATTACTTAGGAAATAATTCCATAGTTAGATAATAATTGTAGGCAAACTAAGTTTATTTCACCTACCACCTACTCAGGTCGTCAATCTTCCCCGTTGCTAAACTAGCTAGAGGTAGTAATAAACTGTATAATAAATTTTAAATAGTCAAGCGATACAGGTAGCTGTAAGTGCCTGAAAGTCTATTCTAATCCAATAACTTCGCTTTCTAGTTAAGTATCATTGGCGTGGTATATGGTATAGGTGCGGAACAGAACTTAAACTTCAAGAATATGCGAACCTACCCACAGGACTTACGAAATGCGGGTAGGGCAGATTGTAGTCTCAAGATGTGAGGTCCAGAACGTTAAATAAGTTGTGCGAGATGTTTATTTACTAGGATATCCGTATTGAAATGGAAGAACTTTGCTTTTCCCTTATGGAATTTTCATATTTTTATAATATACAGTTGCAAATAGTCATATATAGCCAATCATAGATTATATGTTCAGCATTAAAACAGTATTATAATTAGGTACCTTATAATTAGTGTTTCGATTAAGATTATAAAAGAGAACTCACCATTTTTCAATGATTTCATATTGATTATTGAAATGTATGTACATACCTGAAACAAAAACATGAATTTAGAAATATATAAAATTAAAAAAATCTGTTGTGGCCAGCACAATACCTTCCGTCATTCTCGTGATAATGTAAATTCCATAATTTTTCTTACAAAAGATTCTAAATTTCCAGTAAAATTATTTCATAAACAAACTATTCAAATTGAACTTGACACTGGCATCTTCTTCTTCTTTAGCTTTTCCCATTCGTTAGGGGTCGCTATTTTTGCATGTCGTTCTCATTCAGTTCCTTTTCTCTCAAATCTTCCGCAATACAGTCCTTCCATCTTATCTTTGGTCTTCCTTTGTTTCTTTAACGTCCTATTACTAAACTATTCATTCTTGTTCCAATATAATTCTTCATTTCCTCATGACATGTTCAAACCAATGTAATCGTCTTTCTTGTATCTTTCTAAAAACTTGTAACACTAGAGTTATTTTCTTACCGTATCTTTCCGTGTATTCCCCAATATCTACTTCAACATCCTCATATCTGCCAAATTAATTTACTTTTTATTGATACTGACATCTGTCAATTTGAATTATATGAATATATTACTAGTTCCCAAGTTTGGCATAGCTGGCTGAATTATAAAATTAAATTTCTTTAAAATTCTTTAACTCTGTATCTATTGAATACGAAGTATAAACTGTAATCAAATCGTATAGAAAATAATATATTCTTTATGTTATAATAACGTTAAATGTCAATATATCAAATTTAACTGTTAAATTTTCAAATGAGACTACTTCCGGTTGACCAATTATAACCAAAATCTAATCAGTTGTTCTTCTGGATGTAAACTTGAGAAATACGAAAAAATTATAATTTTTGGAATCGTGGTATTGAAGTTATGGAATCCAGAACTTTTGTCACACACACACACACACAGACACACAGACACACATACATACAGACATCATCGTAAAAATGGTAAAATCGTATTATATGGACCCTAAAACGTGCTTATTCAGTAAAAACTCATCATTGAATTTTTTGACCAAAGACAATACCTTCCTTACCTAAAGGTGACGGAAGGTAAAAAATACATATATTTTCACAAATAATACAAAAATCTTCTTTTTCTATAACCAAAACTAAACGTCATTTTACATGGTATGAATATTAAGGGCCGGTTGTTCCAGCTATAGTTAAACATTCTGTTAAAATTTATTCTATTGATAACTTCAGTTTTCGTTGTTCCACTTATGGTTAAAAGTTACCAGTAAGATAAATTTTCGTTAACGGCAAGATAACTAACAGTCAGTCAAACTACCAGTTAAGAGTTTTATGCAAAGAATATCGTACCGAGTGCACACGAATGGAAACACGAAACATATGGTATGCTGGGTGTGCCAATCTGCTTCATACACAGATATCGGTAATGATGGAATATTTGTACCGTGCGGGCGCTTACCAGGCGTCACCTCACGAGCACTCATTGCTGGCGTGGAGAGTGCGCCACAGGGTTCAATTTTGTGCCATTAAAACTCGATGTAATTTTTGGCGTACAGAGCTACCACCTAAATTTAGTTTTTTCTGTACATTAATGTTGGTAATACTGGCTGAGTACTGCAGTATTCAGATCTGCTATCTATCAAATGTGAACTCGGTATTTGGTGTGTTCAGATTGTCGTCTACTCGTCTGTCAAATTTCTAATTTGTTTGAAGAATGTCATTTAAAGTAGTGTAAAAAATCTTGTATGCAACTAAAGTGTAAACAATCTTTTTGACATCCGGAAAACCTCATCACCAAATACTTGACCTCATGTTATAAAGCTTGTGTTTACCCTCTTGTTGCATAAATAACTATTTTCGCTGTCAAATATTAATATCCATTATTTCTGACTCAGTTGCAAACTTTTATTTTAAATTCTTTTTAAATTCTATAGAGATCATAGATTAGTTTAAATAATTAGTTTCACTTTAATTTAATTAATCTAATAGTATATAACTTACATAAATTTTCTTAAACTTTTGCACTGAAAAACAAACTAAAAAATCTGATGTGACCAACACAGTACCTCCCGCCATTTACCTATATCTATATAATTTTTATATTACTTTATAAATTTATCCATACAATATATAGAAAAAGTATTAAAGCAAACTTGTAGAAAATGGAATAATCTTTAATTTTTGTAATAACAAATTGAGAAAAAAATACATCTAAAGGTATTTTTTGAAGAAAAACTATCTTGAGCTTCAAGTAAACTGCCATTTCTGGTTATCCGATTGCCACCAAAATCTAATCAGATATTTCCATATTAGAACAAAGTAGAAATACATGGTTTCAAAACTTTCTGAATGATAGTATTTGAGTTAGAGCGTAAACAGGATCCACACATACATACATACATACATACATACATACACACAGACATCATCGTGAAAATGTTAAAATTGGATTCTAGGGACCTTAAAACGTGGCATTTAACAAAATCTCGATATGCGATTTTTAGCACGATCCCTATATCTCCCTTACCAAGGGTAGCGGGAGGTAAAGATATAAAAAGCAGTAGAATAACAGTTCTGAAATAAAACTTGGAACACCGTGCTATACATACACACAATCACAAAAAAGAAAAACTAAAATTAATCATCCGAGACAAGAAAGCTGAAGTCAGAAAAAAATTATAATGTTTATTTAAATTGATTGATCCATAGTTTTTTTATAAACTAATTAGATGCATTTGCCAAAATTGTTATTCTTTCTAATTAATTAATCATAAAGGAAAGCATCTCTTGAATTTGATACCGAAGTGAAAAATGTAGACCAATTTTTCCCAATTGAAAAATAATTCAATTATCAAAAATGTCACGGCAGTGCATGAACCTTGTGGAAAAAAGCGAAAATAAAAATCACTCTGGACAGACGCATCGTTAATCTTACGGGTCTCAGCGTCACTATTATGTATTGTGTTTATGTTATCGACAATTTTGCACGGAGTAAAATATGGTTGTGTCTTTTGTACCGGAGCAAAAGTTTTAAAAATATCCCTTAATAAGATAAATTATTATTATGTCCTCAAGGGGACGGGTGGGGGAGTTCACGTCATAAGTCTCGAGCAGGGAGTGAGAGCGAGAGCGAGCTCTTCATAATGGCGCGCGATATATTTTCTTAAAGAAGAAGAACCGAGGTTAAAACTGCGCGCTAACCCTTAACCATTGTTTTGCGGAATTGATGTTTTGGTCCGTGTCCGGCAGCTTTCCCTAAGTCTCGGCTCGACTCGGCTTCTGCTTCATTCTTTCCTTTTTTCATTCTACTTTTTTAACTTAATGCACTGCTTTATTTGTGTGACGTTCATTATGATGAAATATCTCTCGACGTTCTCCTTGCGAGGAAATAATACTAGGGAATTTATCTTGCATTTTAAAGTAGTTTTTCTTTTCATACCGTCGAGTATGCTTACCTTACCTGCTTATACTCTTTTCTCAAAAGATGCTTAATTATTCTACTTCATTAATAACATCACAACTACACTCCAGGGCTTTTTTCACATTTTGTTATTAGGATAAAATCCTATCTCCCACACATTCTTCTAGTATTACTTACGTTCATTTTCCTAATATACTTAGAATAATTAGTTTCTAAGGAAAAACATTGTTTCTTTTAGATATATTTTTCCATTAGACGTAATTTTTTAATTGATTTCTCTAGTATGAATTGACACGAGAATTCGTGACAGACGTTCTCAAATATTAACTGTTTCATAATTATTTTTTTCTATTTTGAGGAATTTCCTATGGTCGTTAAAAAGTAGACACCCGGTACCATATCATTTGATGTTCGAACAAAATCCTCTTGCAGTCAGTACATCAAATAATATATACCCTTATTTTTTGCAATATTTTTTAAATATCCAGTATTTATTTACAAGGTAACTTCGAATACACGAGCCCAACCCCAAATGTATTCGTACCCTCTGAAAAAAAAATATTAACAGCAAGAAGAAATAAATTTTTAGATTACAATAGTTACGACTATATTTGGGCATGTTTTTTATTTTATGTATTAATAAAGTGTACTGGATTTAAATATAATGTTATTACCTAAATTTATCATTTTAACAATACTCGTCGGGCAAATATATGACAACAGACACGTGCTATTTTTTTTTAGTTCCAACAGTAAATTATACATTATTTATGTTAGTATTATTAATAAAACTGAAGGTAAAGGAAACTGACAATATATTCAATTAATTATTATATTAAATTTTATTTTTTTAGTAAAATTATTTGCAAAGTGATATATATATATTTATTAAAGTAGCACCTACAATTATATTAAAAACAAGAATAAATAAACTTCTGGATACTATAATTATTATTCCAATTCAACAAATTTTTATATGGTGTATTAATAGAGTGCATAGAATATAAATTGCTTATAATAAAATTTCTTAGGTTTAATAATAATTTATTTATAAATAAACCATGTCTGCATGTAACAAATGTTTTCGTCTTTAATAATTCGCAAATATTAATTGAGTATATTATCAGTAACCTTTACCCTCAGTTTTATCGATAATACTAACATAAATATTGTATTATTTACTGTTGGAACGAAAAATTTTGGGACTTGTCTTTTGTCATATATTTGCCCGTAGATTATTGTTTAAATGAGAAATTTAGTTAATAACATTGTATTTAAATCCAGTACACTTTATTTATACATAAAATAAAAAAAATGCCCAAATATAATCTTAACTATTGTAACCTAAAATATTTTTTTTTATTGCTGTTAATATATTTATTTCAGAGGGTACGAATATATTTGGGGTTGGGCTCGTACACTTGTAATATTATTATTAAATTTCTAAATATGACAATTTTCCTATTTGAAATGCATATGCTTCAGTTCTTAATCTTGTAGAAGTTTATGAATGTTAAAGTAACCATAATCATTTCTACTCGTTCATATATGGTTGAATAGAGTAACCTCAACTGCAAACATTCAACATACCAAAAACTGGTTCGGCCAAGATACCTGCCAAACAATAAGATAGCCTTTTAAAATATAGATTTCTTTCTATCAGTAACATATCTGAGCGGAAGATATTAATCTCTAACGTTACAAAACATAAAACATTCCGGAGGTCCAAGTTTACTACAATGGTACAATTAATAACGATGAATATACAATCCGCCTACTCTGAAACATCTTTTAAAGTAACGGTGAGATATTGATTGGTGCCGCTTTAAGATAAAAAAGTAGTCCATCAAGATGAGAAAAGCAGCAGCGTCAGACCAAAGTTGGTTAAAAGGCCTGATGATATATTTAGTCAGCGGTGATATTTTTATCAATCAGATATGTCAAATCCTTTCCAACTATTATGTCGAGTTTGCATATCTAGAATCGCATTAATCCATTATGCATTGACTGTTTTGCTTATCTTATCTCTGTTGGAATAATCTGCATCTCCATCGCGCTGAGGCTGTAGTGACGTAAAAACTGTTTTGCGCTTTAAACAATATTTCCATCGAGGCATCGTGGTGTCGTTATGCCAACCTGTAAAAAATCTGATGCGGCCAGCACAATACTTTCCGTCAATCCTGTGTATTATGTATAAATTCCGTGCATAATTTTTCTTGCAAAAGATTCTAAATTTCCAATAAAATTATTTCATAAACAAACTATGCAAATTAAACTTGACACTGACATCTTCTTCTTCTTCTTCGTTAGCTTTTCGCATTCGTTACGGGCCGCTATTTTTTATTTTCTTCTTCCACTCATTTCTGTTCTGCATGTCGTTTTTATTCAGTTCCTTTTCTCTCAAATCTTCCGCAATACAGTCCTTCCAATTTATCATTGGTCTTCCTTTGTTTCTTCAACCTTCTATTTCTAAGCTATTCATTTCTCTCCTCATGACATGTTCAAACCAATGTAATCGTCTCTCTTGTATCTTTCTAGAAACTTTTAACACTAGAGTTATTTCCCTTATTCTTTCAATCCTTACCGTATCTTTCCGTGTCTTCCCCAACATCTATCCAACAGCCTCATCTCTGCCACTTTCATTTACTTTGTGAGATATACCTGTTATATTTGACAACTGTATAACTTTCTCGATGACATTTATGAATATCAGTTCGTCGTTAAATCTTTCAGTGTACTAAGCAACAAGTCTCGTTTGCTTATTTAGCACTGAGTGCAATTAAATCACACATAATGACATTCAAATTGGTGTACTAATTACATATTAACGCACAGTTGCAGATAAATAAAATAATTAAACAAATAAATATAGCATCACGGCCTAATACCTATTGTTGCGTGTGCCAATCTGCTTCGTACACAGATTTCGGTAATGATAATGACATATTTGTACCGTGCGGGCGTCTCACGGGAACTCATTGCTGGCGTGGAGAGTGCAACTCAGGGGTCAATTTTGTGCCACTTAAAATTCAAAATATATAATAAATAAAACTTAAAATGTATTTTTCACTTTGTATATAAAAATTGTCGTTAAATTTGACGTAGTGTGCTTTATTTTAAGAATGTGAGAGACAAGGAAAAATAAAATAGCCATGTTAAATTCTCATGACCTGTATAATATGCAACTGTTTATATATTACATGAATAAGTGTGTTGTCAAGTACAGACAGCTTTAGTGCCCCAAATTCGTGAAACCGGCACTGGTTATAAACAAGCGTTGTCGGCTTGTTTCTCAGACATTTCAACTGCAACCCAAGAGTGCAACTAATAACAAAAGTTGAGAGAAACAAGTCAGCAAAGTTGTACAATTTTTCACGAGTTCCGTTAGGCTGACGTTGGCGCGATAGTGTTAAACAACTGTTTTGAATTCGTGTACAAGGGTACGGTAAACTGGTTCGCATACGATTGTAATCGGCCGTTATCAATATTGTGCCCGTGCTATTAGTAGAGGAATGTCGGCCGAGCTCCAGCGTCGAGTTCGTATTTCAGAGGCAGTGTGAGCGATGCTATCGCGGATATCTATTGCTTTCGGAAACCTAAGAGGTATTTAGTGAACAAATGCTACCGACAGCTTGCTTAACCAAAGCAAGCCAACACACAAGTGGTTTCAATGGGGAGGATGCAACCCAAATTTGGGCCTGCACATGCCTTAAAAAGAATATACACGGTGTTCAGGATAAACAAATATTATCACGGATTGCTGCCAGTCTGCTTTGTACCCAGATTTCGGTAATGATGATATTCATGATGACATATTCGTACCGTGCGGGCGTTAGCAGGCGTCACCTCACGGGAACTCACTGTTGGCGTGGAGAGTGCACCACAGGGATCACTTTTGTGCCATTTAAAATACGAAATCGATGGTGAAGAATGGAAACCTCCTATGTCAAATTTTGACCTTTTCAACATTTTATGTTAATAAAATCTACAAAATTATTCTACATATGGTGCAGTTACCTCCTACATCGATATCGTAGTAATATAAAGAGAAAAACATACTTCTTGTATGACAATGAAAACATTTTGCTCCAAATTACTCCAAAGTCATGCGGTATACAATATAGTCTATGAATTAAAAGTATATTTAAAATTTATTGTTACACAAATTCGGATGATAATTATTAAAAGTTTAATGTTAGCTATAATTTTATTTGTAAAAGGGTTTTTTTTATAAATGTTTTTTTTAATGTTTTGAATAATAGCGATTTTGACATAGGAGGTTTCCATTCTTCACCATCGAAATGTTTCTGTTTGGCGTTGGTCGGGACCGAACCCAGTTCCTCAGATTTCCGAACAGACACTCAGGCATGCGTCCACGCGACCCCAGGATAACGTGTTCAACTTGAGTATCTCGAAAACTTTAAGGGATACGAAGTCGATTAAAATAAACAAAAGCTCTGTTACGAGGCCATTTTATAGATAAATTAGAAAATAGATGATTTATATAAAAGTAAGGTTCGATTGAAAGTTATACAGAGGACGAGTGCCATACATAAAACATGTGTTTATACTCTTTTTCTATGCAGGTAATTTTATAATTCTATTAGATTTTTAAATTTTAACTAGATAAAATGAAAATTAATTGTTGACTGACATCAATTTGATGTTATATATCATTCATCTGACAATTTTGAAAGTAGTCATACCACCTTTGGATAACAAAAAGCGGCAAAACAATAGCCGCTAGTACGAACAGTGATAAAGGGTGATTAGCGAGCATATGACTAGCATTGTTTTATCTCTGTCAATCGTTTATACATTATTTTAGAAGAAAATACTAAAAGATACGTACAATTAATTTTTCTATAACTATTATTTGAAGTATGTTTCTCTAAAATAATCTATAAACGATTGACAGAGATAAAACAATGCTAATTAAATGCTTACTAATCACCATGAATCAGTTGTTTATACTAGCGGTCAATATGTTTATAGGTCTTCTTATCAACGTGTTTTCAGTGCGTTTATAGACTCTTAAACATAGATTCGGAACGTAAAGATTTTGTATCGGTTAATAATAAATTTCGTTTTCGTTCAAACGAAAATAATACATATATTTATAAAAAAAACTTATTCTAACAATTTTATTTATTATTATTACATTAATAAATAGTAAATTAAATAACAAAATATAATTATTATAGTTCACGAAAACAACATTTCTAACATTTTTAAAAAATAATATTTCGGTAATATTAGCTCTAGTACGAGATAATAAATATTTATATACCAAGTGAGTTTAAGATAATGTTTATTCATGAAAAGAAAGTTTAAGCCACGAGCGCGAGTGGGGTAAATTCTTTGAGTGAATAAACATTTTTAACTCACGTGGTTTGTACAATATTTTATTCAATTTTGATGAAATAATAATAAAACCATTATAATATTTAATTTTGCTCTCAATTAGTAGGCTGTGCATGACAATTGTCGTTGAAATTCGTCAATTTGTGTATTTATAAATTATAAAGAAGCTATATATTTTGTCATTTGTGTCATGAAAAATAATGAAAATAGCTGATATGTCTGATAAAGACTATGGTGAATGTTATTTTTGTGCCTGATGTTATTTTAAATGCTTTATTTGTTGCAGAGTGAGTTAAAATTCTGTGAGATTGATTTTTTTAATTCACTAGCAAATAAACAGTTACTTATAGTTGTTGCTATGGAGCTAATAATGACAGTTTAAAACGTCAAAATTGAATAAAATAAATTTTAGAGCTGAAAATGCTCTCTCAACCGTGACTTGAATAGTTGGAACAGCAATAACATTGTTACCAAATAAAATAAAGTGTGTATTAGGAAGAAAATAATGACGTTATTAATCAAAAAAATTATTTCAGTTATATCGTTTTTTTTTTCGTGTCTCTGCTCATAAAGATTAAAATTAGCAATAGGCGGAAGGAGTTGTATTACCCAGAGATTTTTATTTCCTGCATTTCTCGGAAGTAAATGTTTCATAATTATACGAGTCAAGAAAAAGTATACAGCATCAAGTATCAACAATTCCTCATACATAAAAGCATAACCGTGTAGAATGTGCATGAGAAAATATTAAAATGAGTGCATTGCATTGATAACACTTCAGCGCTTCACCTTCCGCACTTAAACGGTCTGGCTGGAAATTTATTTCCAAGGATTCTCATTAAATAAATGATTATTATGTAAACAACTAAGTTTACATTCCATTCATATTCTTGTAAGTTTTTATAATTAGCATTTTCCCTTTCATCGTTATCTCCCAGGAAAAATGCAAAAGAGGAAGATTTTAATTAATTCCTTTGAGAAGGTTAATTTTTTTACTGAAATTATAACATTTTAATCAAATTTAATATACAAGAAAGAAAATAATTTTAAACGAGAATATTTTTCTTTATTAAACGTTTTTAAAATTTTATATCTATGTAAAACATTTAAAATTTTGAACTGTAATTTGCTAGGATTAAGTAAAAAATCATTACGATTTCGGTATTGTATTTGCTGTACCAATTCAGTTTCAATTTTGTAATCTATAATAGAATTACAAATATTAGCTATTTTGTCATTTATGCCCGGTTTCACCAACATCAAATAAATCTCCAAATAGTTTATTCGTCGAATAAAAGAAAAATATCGCATCGAAACCACATCACAGATGACGGTATTTATTCTGTCATATTTTGATGCGATATTTTTCACTTATTCGACGAATAAGCTATTTAGAGGTTTATTTGATGATGAAACCGGGCAAAAATAGTTTAACCATTATTACAATTCTCAGCAGACTTGAAGTAATATTCTCATTAAATTTATAAGCTACCATAAGAAAAATATAATACTTTAAGGCCTGGAGAACATGTACAACGGTAATAATAAATAAGGGTTAAATTCAGAATAGCCTCCTTTTAATACAGATGTATTTTATTACAAGCTTAACCCACAAATGTATAATAATAAAACATGGAACAAGACTTAACCCTAGAATGAATTTTCCATAAACGTCATTTTAATATCTAATCTGGAAATATGAAATTATTTATTATTACCGCTGGTAGAATATTATAAAAACTCTGTTCTGGCCAGCACAATACCTCTCGCCACTTCCTTTTTTTGGTTACATAAGTATAGGGCGTGAAAGTCATGTTACATTGTTGGCCTTGACAAGCAGATGTGGGGGCCCGTTTCAGAATGATAATTAGTAATTATGTACTTAGATGTCAAATGTCAGAATTTTTCATTAAAAATTTCAAGATTTTCTAAATTAATTACGTGAATTTTAAATTCATTATTCTTGAAATATTTGAACTTGGCGTTTGGTTTTGATACACAGTTTAATAGAACTAAGTTCGGCGTTTGGTTTTGATACACAGTTTAATAGAACTAAGTTCACATGTATTAACAACTTTTGTTTAATCACCAAAATTTGAATCAAATGACTTTCAAAATTAGAACATGTCCTATTTGAGATTTTTTTACATCGCATGGTACCATAAGAAGTTGTCAATTTATTACCTGTAATCATAGAAATTTCGTGATCGAATACGAAGTAAAAATGTAAGTAAATTTATGATAATGTAAGACAGGCTTAAGTCGATATTTTCAATTACTGCGTTTGGATTAAATTTGGAGTTCCAACGTACATAATTTTGTTTGGGATCAAAGCTATATGTCTATATTGGAAGTTTATGGGCATACGTAAATACGGTTGAAAGCAGGGCATCGAACCCAAACCTGAACCGAAGTAAAACCGAAAGTAAACCGTAACATTTTAGCGGACCCAAACCCGGAACCGATCCCCAGATATATTTTTCAATTGAACCTAAGTTGGAACCGAACCTGGTATTAAAATTTGGATTCATGGTGCAGTCCGATTCAGGTTCATTTTCAGTTCGAAATGTAAACGTAATCATAAAACTTATAGACAATCTTCGACACTTTCTGCGTTTGCGTTGCTGCCTGTGTTGATTGTTCGTGAAAATTGTATGCATGTGTTGTTTTGCGTTACATTCCAGCTCGCATTTTAAATTATTTCTATATAAAGATTGTTATTCAAACTACAATAATTCAATTTTCACTGGATCGAACCGAACCAGAACCCGGAATAAAATCAATTTTTTTAATAATGCTTGAACCAAAACCGCAAACGAACCCACTTTTTGAAAAACAAATTAACCTGAACCGAACCCAGTTTTTGGCGGGTTCGATGCCGTGGTTGAAAGGGTCCAGTTGTACCTTTTAGGTACCAAATTTAATCCAAACGCAATAATTGAAACAAACGACTTATGATCTTTTGTCTCCGCAGTAGCGGTAGCCGGTCGAATATGTTGTAGGTAGTAAAATTTTAACTTTTGTAGGAGTGAAGGATTGATGGAGATTATGAATTAATCCATACAAAAGATATTTACAACAAAAAGTAATTCTATAGCTTTCTGAAAATTCCAAAATTTATACAATACGGCAAATGTATTCTAAAATAAACAAGATGTCATTACTCTTCCTATATTATTCCAATTATATGAAAGGTGAGTTTAGGATTATCTAACCATTCGTTATTGAAAATAAGAGATCAGTAAACTTCCCCATTCCTTTTTTGATTAACAGTTGTCGGATGCAAACCTCTTCCTACTTGAAGCTAATTACCCTGAAGATGATGTAGTTGCTGTTAATTCGAGGATAAATGTATAGGTAATTTAGACATCATGATCGGTAACAAAGCCGTTGATGAAGATGCCATTATCGACACCACGTAACACGTGAACAACACTAGCCAACACGGAAGCGAAGGTCTGCAATCGACACGCAACTCATATTGTTGAAGATGAAGTTATATAAGATGATATACTTGTTAATGACGGGCCCCATATAATAATATAGTTGTTGGATCATTGTTATATACAATTATCTAAATAAATGCATCTTGTTGAAATTATTATGGAATTGCATAAGTAAATATGAATTCAACCTTCGAAAATGATTTCCAATTTTCAATTAACACAAAAGTACCAACTGTGGT
Organism: Harpalus rufipes; assembly: GCA_951394225.1. NCBI lineage: Eukaryota > Metazoa > Arthropoda > Insecta > Coleoptera > Carabidae > Harpalus > Harpalus rufipes. The sequence continues at coordinate 41,482,026 of OX596283.1, forward strand.
GCTCTTTCCATAACTTTGAGAGCCCGTGAGGTGATGCCTAGAAAACGCTTTCTACAATACAGGTGAGGAATAGATGGAGTTAGGTGCGTGACGTAACAACATGGCCAGCCTAAGGTAGATGTGTCGTTTCCCGCAACTGTCTATTTTCACACGCCGTGGAGTTTGAAGTGCAAAATAATATTAATAATATAGTTAATATTGAATAAAAATATTGTTTCTTAGTATGAGTAATATTTTACATTTTGCAAACTCCTCCGCTTCATCTAGAAACTATGTTTAGCATTCTCTCGAATTTTACGTGATTCTATCTTGAATCTATCTATTGTTTTATAACATTCTTTGAAAGATTAATGAATGGGTAAGCTTTACGATTTGAGTGTGTTCTTGGTGCAGGTCATTACAAAATATTATAATAAAGGCAAGTAAAATATAAAAAATCTAGGTGTATTGATGAAAACGCGTTGTTAACATTCGAATTAGTAATCAAGATATGAATTTTTGAATGTATGAAAATATTTGTAATGTCACAGGCCCAAGTTGTTTATGCTTCCAAAAGAATTAATTCTAGGGACATCTGCATATACATATTTTCACTTATTTTTATTATTATTTTATTATTAACTTCTTTTTCTTGTAAAATTAATTAGTAATGAATTCAGATAAAAGAGAAATGTTTAAAATAAATAAAATAAATACCAATAACATGAAATATTTTGAGAATGTCATTAGGATGACAGTAGAGTTGCTATAGGATTTTATTTAAAATCAAACAAAAACAACGAATAGTAGGTTTAGATCAACCGAATTGTTCGAAATTTTACGATAATCGATTCGATTTTAATTACGAATGCAACGAAGAAATATTCCATAATATTCATTATACATTCTTAGTTTAAAGTATGCAACCTTATAATTATTGAAGTTTAATATTTCTTTGCAATTATTATCATACAGTTATACCTGGCAAAATATAATCTTACTTCACAAAATGCAAGTAACACACACGCAGATTTTTGTTCGGTTCTTTTCCAATCTTTAAAAGATGAATCCATAACTTACGTCCATCAATACAAATTGCCCAAATATTTTTTTTTTTCATAGAATTTTGATTCCTGTTTTCGGGAAATTATGGAAACTAATTTCTAAATTTTTGTGTGCTACTGACATACCTACAATCGTCAACGCAACAAAAACTTGTTGAAGATTTAGATTTTATTAGTAACGGAAATTTCACAAATTTCTAAATTTTTAAATGGCACAAAATTGATCCCTGTTGTGCATGCTCCACGCCAGCAATGAGTGCCCGTGGTGTGACGCCTGGTAAGCGCCCACACGGTACAAATATTTCATCATTATCGATATCTGTGTACATAGCAGATTGGCATGATATATATATTTTTTTTATTATTTACTTCATATACGTATTAGAAATACGTACTTCTAATACGTATATGACTCCACTCATGATTTATTTGTCAAATAATTAACAGAAACGTTCGTGTTCGAATATGTTAGAAGCAGATTAGAATACCCAGAAATGATTATTAAGCCTTGATAAAACATCGCAAATCATCGTTTCGTTTAACGGACATTTTCATTTTATAATAGGGCTGTTGTAAGAATTTTTATAGGCCTTCAAAATATTAAATTTAAAAAGATATCATTTTTTAAATAACCTCAAAACTGAAAATATCTCCAAATATTTGTTAGATATTTTACAATTATTTTTTGAAATTTGGCTAATATTTTGCAAAAGTCACGTGATCTGAAATAAAATGTGACGTCAAAGAACATAGAGTTCAACAAGTGAGAAATTATCGCCTACTTTTATTTATATAAAAACGTATGTGATGGTCAAACTGTCAAATAAAAAATAGCAACCCCTAACGAATGGGAAAAGTTAAAGAAGATGTCAGTGTCAAGTGCAATTTGCATAGTTTGTTTATGAAATATTTTTACTGGAAATTTAAGAATCTTTTGCAAGAAAATTTATGTATGGAATTTATATATAATACACAAGATTGACGGAAGGTATTGTGTTGGCCACAACAGATTTTTACCTCTCGCTAAGAGAGGTATTGCATTCATGCTAAAAATCGCATATCCAGATTTTATTGAATAAGCACGTTTTAAGGTCCCTACAATCCGATTTTAACATTTTTACGATGATGTCTGTGTGTGTGTGTGTGTGTGTGTGTGGATGTGTGTGTGTGGGATGTTGGAAGGACGGTTACTCAAAAACTATAAGACTTAAAATTTGTTTAACAACGTATTTTCCAATCGGACATTCATGGGAAGATCTGAAAAGGTTTTGGTAATAATTGGACAACCGGAAGTAGAAGATTCTTCAAAAAAAATCTTCTAAATATTATTTTTTGAAAATTTTTCTTGGTAATATTAAAGAAAATTAAATTCTCTATCTGATACATTTAAATATTTTATTATATATTCCATAGATTTAGAGATAAAAGAAGTATAATATATAAAATAATCTGTTGTAATAAATTTGACAGCCGAAAGAATGCCATGAAAAATAGTTGATAATTTAAATTATTTGTAACTGACAGATAAATGTCAGTGTCAGAAATAATGAGTAATGAATGAAAAATGTACTTGGAGAATCCCTTAGTTCTTGATCTGTGACTATTATGGAGATGACAAGTCTAGGTTGAAGGACTTAAATTTGTTTCAAACATTATGGGACAATGTACACCAGTACTATAGACTAGAGTAACTTTGAATTGCGAAAAAGCTATCAAATTCTTCTCAAGTAAGTTGTAAATATTGACAAAATTACACATCGATATAAGAATAATCGGAGTGCAATCTATCCGTCACTTTATTAAAGGGAATTAGTGTTATTTAGATATAACATGTATGAAAAGATAAAATGTAAAAGAAGATATGTAAGAATAGATGCACAATCCATATATACATTTTAGACCGCCCAAAATTAATGTTTTTACTAGAAGAATATGAAGAGAAAGTAAACAACGTTGTTCGAATTGAAAATTGCTGTTACCAGCCTAATATTTATATATGGTAAACTCTACTTTGTAATTTATTGTAACATAATTTATGGTAAAATATCTTCATGTTGAGACATGCTATTATTGAATAATAAAGAAGTTTATACGTCATAGATTTATATGAATATATTATTTGTATTTATAAAAATATTCTTTGCTTTATGCATACAGCCAGGTAAAATATACGGCGAGAGGTTATGTGCTGGCCACATCAGATTTTTTTTTTATTTTGATTAGCGTCATATTTGCGTCACACCTTTTTCGCTTTTTAAAATAACCTATCTTCCATTTGTTTTTTCTTTTAGTTGAAAATGATGATCATTCTATTAGTTACAGCACAACTATTGTAGGTTTAATATTTCAACGATTTGCAAGTCATCTCTGTAAATTTTCTCCGTTGGTTACTCCCAAAATACGATAATGACTTGCGCTTTAATTATCACTGTTTTGCTTTCATCTTTAGACGTTCCGATCCTTGTGTGCGCAGTCTGTCAGTTGCCAGTAATTGATGATCGATTACGAATTTACATATCACATCGCTGTAATTGAATGTAGGTTGCGGGTGAGGTTCCACTATGAGGGAACACTAACCACTGAGGTTACATAGAGCAGAAACCAATATAATGTCATGTTATTACACGTAAAGCGAAGAATTCGCCTTTTTAACTTACAGGCAGCATGCTCATCTTACTCACTAGGTTCGTTGTATTGCAGTACAAATATTGAAAGGTAATTCCAAGCAAAAATATCTGTTGTAGCCAGCACAATACCCCTCGCAACGTCCTTTTTACCTCTCGCTAAGAGAGGTATTGCATTCATGCTAAAAATCGCATATACAGATTTTATTGAATAAGCACGTTTTAAGGTCCTTACAATCCGATTTTAACATTTTTACGATGATGTCTGTGTGTGTGTGTGTGTGTGTGGATGTGTGTGTGTGTGTGTGTGTGTGTGTGTGTGTGTGGGACGTTGGAAGGACGGTTACACAAAAACTATAAGACTTAAAATTTGTTTAACAACGTATTTCCCAATCGGACATTCATGGGAAGATCTGAAAAGGTTTTGGTAATAATTGGACAACCGGAAGTAGAAGATTCTTGAAAAAAAATCTTCTAAATATTATTTTTTGAAAATTTTTCGTGGTAATATTAAAGAAAATTAAATTCTCTATCTGATACATTTAAATATTTTATTATATATTCCATAGATTTAGAGATAAAAGAAGTATAATATATAAAATAATCTGTTGTAATAAATTTGACAGCCGAAAGAATGCCATGAAAAATAGTTGATAATTTAAATTATTTGTAACTGACAGATAAATGTCAGTGTCAGAAATAATGAGTAATGAAAGAAAAATGTACTTGGAGAATCCCTTAGTTCTTGATCTGTGACTATTATGGAGATGACAAGTCTAGGTTGAAGGACTTAAATTTGTTTCAAACATTATGGGACAATGTACACCAGTACTATAGACTAGAGTAACTTTGAATTGCGAAAAAGCTATCAAATTCTTCTCAAGTAAGTTGTAAATATTGACAAAATTACACATTGATATAAGAATAATCGGAGTGCAATCTATCCGTCACTTTATTAAAGGGAATTAGTGTTATTTAGATATAACATGTATGAAAAAATAAAATGTAAAAGAAGATATGTAAGAATAGATGCACAATCCATATATACATTTTAGACCGCCCAAAATTAATGTTTTTACTAGAAGAATATGAAGAGAAAGTAAACAACGTTGTTCGAATTGAAAATTGCTGTTACCAGCCTAATATTTATATATAGTACTCTACTTTGTAATTTATTGTAACATAATTTATGGTAAAATATCTTCATGTTGAGACATGCTATTATTGAATAACAAAGAAGTTTATACGTCATAGATTTATATGAATATATTATTTGTATTTATAAAAATATTCTTTGCTTTATGCATACAGCCAGGTAAAATATACGGCGAGAGGTTATGTGCTGGCCACATCAGATTTTTTTGGTTACATAAGTATAGGGCGCGAACAGTCATGTTACATTGTTGGCCTTAACAGGCAGATGTGGGGGCCCGTTTCAGAATGATAATTAGTAATTATTTACATAGATGTCAAATGTCAGAATTTTTCATTAAAAATTTCAAGATTTTCTAAATTCACGTAGTTAATTTGTCACCAGGAGTGTGGAATTTACCTGTCGAGGAAAATAAACCACATGGAATTGGAAAATCACTAAATTTAGAATGAGAAATTATGATATTTGATATCTATATACATAATTACTAGATATCATTCTGACAGGGGCTCCCATATCTGCTTGTCAAGGCCAACAAAGTCACATGACTGCTCGCGCCCTAATGTATTTAACATTTCTTGTATACCTACACTCTACACCAAAATTTTTACTTATATCTAGTCCTTATATTTAAATTTTTTAAATTCATTCTTTGAAGAAATTTTGTCCTACTATTTAATTTTTCGAGATGTTTCCAATTCATTGTCGGGAGTAACAGTATTTCTGAAGGGTATCACTATTAATACATTAAGGAATAATATAATGTATGTACTTCCCAGAAACAGTCTTTAATAATGTCTCCGGATTTCTGACACTGACATTTATCTGTCAGTTACAAACAATTTACATTTTCATCTATTTTCTATGGCATTCTTTCGGCTGTAAAATTTATTACCACATATTATTTTATATATTATATTTCGTCCATCTCTAAATCTAAATATAGAATATATAATAAAATATTTAAATATATCAGATAGAGAATTTAATTTTCTTTATTATTACCAAGAAAAAAATTCAAAAAATAATATTTAGAAGATTTTTTTTTTCAAGAATCTTCTACTTCCGGTTGTCAATTGTTACCAAAACCTTTTCAGATCTTCCCATGAATGTCAGATTGGGAAATACGTAGTTAACCAAATATAAAGTCTAATAGTTTTTGAGTAATCGTCCTTCCCACATCCCACACACATACACACAGACACACACACACACACACACACACACACACACATACACACACACACACACACACACACACACACAAAGACATCATCGTAAAAATATTATAATCGGATTGTAGGGACCTTAAATCGTGCTTATTCTATAAAATCTGGATATGCGATTTTTAGCATGAATCCAATACCTCTCCTAGCGAGAGGTAAAAAATCACACTGATCGCACAGATGTTTCACATGGATGACGCAATAGATCTAAAACGGCGTCTAGTAAAGATTCTAGTAAAGACACCTAGCGGGTGAAATTGGAACTAGTGCCCATCCAATGTTTGGAAATTTTAGATAGCACCTCGTATACTTACGTTATGGACTTCCTATAAACTACAGATCTATAATTTAATAGGTATTTAAAAGAATTCCATAATCCCACTAATATTTTCAGATATACCATAAGTGGTAAATTTTTTCCGGAAAAAAAATCAGATTGTTACGAGAGCTGGTTGCCTCTTAAAACGTCAAAAAAAATTGCTTATCAAAACTCACTTGTAAAACAAAAGCATCTTAATGGCTCGAAGGATACGAATTTCTGACGATGTGTTGATATACAACTTGGTAACAGATAGAATCCTCAATTTGGATTGGTTTATAAATTTATGAATGAAATAGTCATTTTAATTTATATGAACTGTATATCGGAAAGATAATTTTTAGCAACAAGAGCAAACCAAAGATATTACTTGAAGTGTATCACATCAAGTGATTTGTAACTATGTCACTACTGTATAAAAATGTACAGTGAACATACTTACTGAAAGGATACAAATGCAGTAAAGTAGTACCTAATATATTTAAATAATGGAAACACAAAATGCATAAAATTATTTTGACCTTTACAAGGCCTCTCCCAAGTTATAAATCAGCTAATCAATTGGTAATTTATATTTCCGTTCTTCGATATGCGTGAATGTGATAAAGCCAAATGTTATTTACGTACTAGTCCGTGGAATTGAGTAAAAAGAAGAAATCAGCAGTTTAAAAGTGTGGTACAATTTAAATAACAGCAGTAAAGTATTTCCCCTGCAACCGTTAGCTGGTGATGTTGAAATATGCAGGACTGTTGCTATTCTGATTACAAATTCCTCTCCTAAAGAGTTCAACATTTCCTGTGCTTTGAGTATCTCTCATCTTAATTATTCTTAACAAATTGCTGCTGAATAAATAAAGATATCATTTTTAGGCTCGATTTACATTAGTAATATAATCACTATATGATAACAATATAGACGATACAATAATGATACGAACCATACGATAACGATATGAGACATTTCATTAGATGATATGTTACCATTTTTATCTTCCGTCACCTATAAGTAAGGAAGGTATTGTCTTTGGTCAAAAAAATCGGTGATGAGTTTTCAATGAATAAGCACGTTTGAGGGTCCGTACAATACGGTTTTACTATTTTTACGATGACGTCGGTATGTGTGGGTGTGCGTGTGTCACTATAATTTCGGCCGCGATATCTCCAATACTAGAATTCCAAAAATTACAATTTTTACGTATTCCTCTTCGTTTCGTCCATATGCAGACTTGTTTAGATTTTGGTTATAATTGGTCCACCGGAAGTACCCTCAATTGCAAGTTTTAACAGTTTTTCTTGAAAAAACGCACTTAAATATCATCTATTGACATTTAATGTTATATAAATTTTAAAGAACATATTATTCTTTATACGAATGCATTGTATTTTTTACTTAATATTCAATAGATACATATATAAAGATATTAAATTTCATAAATCAGCCAGCTATGCTAATCATGGGAACTGCAATAGGGCCTTGCCTGGGGAACATTGGGGGGATTGTCATTTTTAGGCACAAATGGGATGTTGTGAGCATCTAACCAATCTCTGGTTATTCTAGCGTAATGGTAAGATGCTAGATCTGGCCAAAATATAATATTATCATTAGGATGATGTGTATTAATAAAATCAACCAGTTTCGGGAGACATCTCTCGGTATAAGGCATCAAACGCCTCACCCCTCACATGTCCAACATAAGGATGTGAAATACCTGCCGCTGATCAGACCAAAATCTTTTTTTCAAATTTCTTTTTTGTTATATATTTCACATTATTTGGACAATTTTCTATATCATCCGTATAAAATCCATCATTACCTTTAATTTTCGAATTAGAAAACGTGAAATATTTTTCATCATCCATGATCAAAACTCTGTTAGCTGTAAAGTAATATCTTCTTAATGCACGGCAACATATCGGAATGCTACGTAACTGATCTTCTGTATATTTTGGACACTTCTTCCTCTTCCGATGTTTAAGTCCATTTCTGCTGAGTTCTCGGCTGATTGTCATGTGTGTACCCCGAAGTCGGCGAGCCAATTTTCGAGTCGAAGTTCCCAGCCGGTCTTTTGCACTTTCCACCAACCTATTTGACTGGGTATTAGTCAAAGCTTTAGGCCGTCCACTTTTTGGAAGGTTTACACATGGTATGCCTTCCTCACATTCACTTATAGTTTTATAAATGGTCGAAACAGCAATATTTTTTCTTTTAAATATATTTACTATTTCAGATTTTGATACCCGTCCAACCAAATTGTATATACTTTTTCGAATATCTAGTTTATACGACATAACTATGTTAATATTCGACAAATATAATATGACATATTACAATTTAAACAATATTGAACATTTGTTTTCAATGACAACTAGATGCTAAGTTTTTTTGAATTAATTTATAGACAACGATTTTTTTCCGAAAACTTTTATTACATACGTTAGTATATCAAAATATAACAGTTACAGAATGCAATCTATTTTAGTACGAGTTTGAAATTAGGAAAAGAGCGTGTAACGGCGAGTGGACAAACGAACGACGTCATGAATAGTTTTCTGTATCGAGTGTTTTATACTATTTTCTCTGTTTCGGCTTTCATTTACATTATTTCTTCACAAAAATACGTCACAATTTATACAAACGAAATTTTTGGTAGAACTATAGACTGGTGGCAATGATTTGTGATTTGTATTGTTGGTTACCAGATATTTTGTTTATTTAATGCAGTCAATCTCGAATAGAAAATTTCACCACAAATTGTTGTAAGAATAAAGCTCCTTCTAACATTAATAAGCATGCTAAAATATAAGATTCACACTTGTGGGTCTAAATCCGTTAGATTGGGCAAGAGAATTAGCGTAATTCGGAATTAGGAAAACATACTCCAGAGACGACATGATTATGTAGTAACCTCTCAGGCGAAACTACTGTGGGAAATATAAATATCAGATACTGTGCTTAGACACACAGAGCGTAAACAAAGTTTAACCAAATCAGTGTTTGTATAATTAGAAATATATACGCGAGATATTGATCGTGGATTATACAGCTCTATAAGATATATTATACAGTTTAGTTTACTAATTCATTGAACTGTAACTGCAATATTTGCTCTACACATTATTGTTTACATCTTTCAATAATGTTAATTTTAATGAGGGAAATTTGATATTTCTTACAAACAAACGAAAATTCCTGTGAGCCTTATACTAATGCTTGATTCCTTAAAAATCCGCCAGTGAAAATAACCTAAAGAAACAATCATTGCTACTGAAAAAACAATTTTTTCTTTCAAAAAATGTAAATAATATTTATTATTACTATAGCAAATTGTAATGCAAGTAATTAATTTGAATGTCTATAAAATATTCGGACTTTTTTATTAAGAAAACAGCACAGGAGAATTTTTTGATTTTATTAAGGGTAAAAGCCGTGCTTTGAGGCATTCCTTGACGTATATTTCGCTATTAATAGTACCTTGACTAACGTAAGGTTTTGATTTTTTGCCACATGTACAGATGACTTGCCTACAAGATATTTTTTTGGAAATTTTGTCACTTTTTTCGTACACATATTTTTGTCTACGTTTCCCCTCTTTGTAGCAACGTAGTACTCCGGCCCTGGAATTTGCTTGAAGTCTGCAACGACGTAGGTTTCATCATCTATGACCGTGCAAGAAAATTTCGTCAATAAATTTCGATGAAGTCTTCCTGTCCTTGTATTTGCTACTCCTTCTTGAGCTTCAGACCTTCCAGGGACCTTTTGAACATTAAATAATTTAAGTCGAGCTCGTTACTTCGCAAGGCGCTCTAATTTTTGAGACCTATTTACCTTTTGAGCTACACATCTTTCTGGGAATTTTGGATTTCTCTTCAAGAGTGCATCAATTTTCCGATCTTTAACTCGATCTCTTGCACTTGGTTTTCTTCCACTTCCACATTTTCTTTCAATAGTTAAAGTCCCCTTATAACGTTTCACAACATCACGCACGGTTGTTCTGGGTAATCGTAATTGTTTTGATAAAGCCAAAATCGAGGTGTTAGGATTCTCTACGTATTTTACCACGATCAGCTTGCGTGTCTGTTGTTCCATAATTATTTAAAAATTTCAAACTTGCCCGAAAGATTCTAATGCAACTTTTAGAGCAACCTAATAGAATAAAGAACAAAAACAAAAGTTAACTGTCAACGGTTACGCATAAGTACGCACCCTACTCGATAATTTCAATTGGCGGATGTCTAAGAAATCAAGCTTTAAATGTTTATAAAGTTGCCAGCATGAGTAAATATGTAAGTATTTATTTAAATTATTAAAAATTAAATGACGAAATATATTGCCCTGGCAACAACAAAGTATTCCATGTGTAATTTTATCTTAATTAAAGTAAATAAAATCTTGAGAATATCTACATACATATTACTGGTATTATTTTTCTACTATCTTTTAATTTGTGAGGATATTAAATGTTATAGCACATAAATTATAAAAGTGTAAGTTAATACATATTACATTTTTGCACATTTGCACTACTTAAATCATGAAAATGGTGTGAAAATTCTTTCCTTATAGTATCAACGTTATCTTTAGAATCTTATAGCATTACGCAAACGTAAAGTACCAGAAAAGAATTCATAAAATTAACAGTACATTCAAGTGAGAAGTCTTTCAAGTAACGCAACGCACTCAGCAATGCGCAGTAAAAGTGAATCTCCATTTCCGCTATTGTGGAAGTAGATGTTAGCTTGCACTTGCAATACTGGTACGCTGGTACCGTTTAAATTCCTAGCAGACAGAATACAGGCGTCATAAGTGTACACAGGTATATCAAATGAACTCGTATTTTATATTTTTTAACCAGGGTTATAAAGATATTTAAAAAAAAATTAGTAGATACTTTTATTTTAATTATTTCTTTCTAATAGTGTATATAGCATTGGTCAAAAACATATCAACTTTTTAAAAAAATCAATTACTTTAAGGTGTTGTCACTCGAGTGTACCTACCTATTCAAAAACTTGTTCTATGTTCAAAAAAAAAAGTTAATGCAGTTTATATATTTTTGGAAATTTACTTTTTTTGCCTTCTTCGAGGAATGGAATTCAAAAAATTAGAGTTTGTTGAATATCTTATTTATTTGTGGGACGTTTCGGGGAACAATTTTACCCATTTTCAGCCTTTTGATATAATTAGCCTATGTTTGTTACATGGTTTTATTTTTTAAAAATAATATAGGGCTGCTTTGCTCAAGAAATACAATTTAAAAGGATGCGGATATTAAAGTTGATATTTTTTGGAAAAGTCATTTTTCGTCCTTCTGCTTTTTTTCAAAACACCCATCGATGTATTATTAGATCATGAATGTTTGGATATTGTTTTATTTAAACATCATTTTTAGAAAGAAACATCATGTTCTACATTCATTTTTCTTTCTTCATTTTGAGGCACTACTAAAACTATATTTTCACTATTATTACTTATATTTGAACACACTAGCATAAAAAATGGTAATGATTTTTTCTGCTACGTAATAGTATTTTATATATCTAGGACGTAAAGTGTTTTTTTTTAACCAAAACCGTAATTACTTGTAAGTAACTTAAAGACAATTTTCGCATACATAATTTGATATCAAACTAGTTTCCAGTTATTAAATTATTAAAAGAAATTATGCAGCATTTCGTAGCAGTATAAGTTTTGTATAAGTAGGTTAAGTTGCAATTGTTCGGAACTCCTAGCGCTAGGATGTCAATAAATAATAAAAAAAAAATATTTTACAGATTGAAATTGAATTTTTCTGGTTTCGTTTACATTCTTATTCGCTCTAATTGATATATATATATATATATATATATATATATATATATATATATATATATATATATATATATATATATACAGTGTGTTAATTAAAAACCTGGCCATAGGCATTTAACATGGGAAATCAGTTTTTCCTTGCGCAAAAGTTCCCAAATTATATTAGACAAAAACACTTCAAATAAATGTTGTAGAGAATTAAATTCTGCACCCGAATTAGTAATAAAATTTTATTTTTGACATTTCATAACTGAGAAAATTAATTTTAAATTTTTCTGAAGATAGCTGATTTATAGCGGTAGCCATGGAACTCAAACAAAATTACAAACAATTGTATGCCATCTTAACTGTCAAAAAAGGTTGTGTTTTGTGATTTTCGTACAATAACATATTTCTTTGTAAGTATGGAACAGTTTTATCATGTAGAAAAGCTTCAGATTATAAAATGGTGGACAAATTTTGTTTGAGTTGCATTGCTATCGCTAAATCAGCAATCTTCAAAAAACTTTAAAATTGATTTTCTCGGTTATGAAATGTCAAAAATAAAATCTTATTACTAAATCGGGTGCAGATTTTAATTCTCTACAACATTTATTTGAAGTATTTTTGTCTAAAATAATTTGGGAACTTTTGCGCAAGGAAAAACTGATTTCCCATGTTAAACGCCTATGGCCAGATTTTTAATTAACACACTGTACATATATATATATATATATATATATATATATATATATATATATATATATATATATATATATATATATATATACGAGTACATGGTGTTTCCTTTAAAACAACCAGCGCTATTTTGGGCGAACTAATGACTTTAGAGAAAAATGTTATATACAAAAAATTACCAGGAAAAAGGGCTTAATTTATGAGGAATAATAAATAAAAAATTCAACCAGTGGTTCTCAAACGGTAGAATAAAATTATTATTATTATTTATTTATTTATTTTTTGTCCATTAGATAGAGAATTTTTTTCTGATTTCAACGATATAAATATGATATGGGGTTGTATAACAATTATTTCGAGAAAAATGATATTAAAAATCAGAAATAATTTTACAATATTGAAGTAGGCTATGCAATAAACAACTATTAATACGACTATTGCCTAGGTTACGATAGTATATTATTTTCTAAAAACTAAAATAACTTGTTTTACTAAGAAATTCATTTGTTTGCATTTGTTTATTGCATAGCCTACTTCAATATTGTAGAATTATTTCTGATTTTTAATATCATTTTTCTCGAAATAATTGTTATACAACCCCATATCATATTTATATCGTTGAAATCAGAAAAAAATTCTCTATCTAATGGACAAAAAAATTATATAGGTTGCCATTTAAAAAAATATAATTTTATTCTACCGTTTGAAAACCACTGGCTGAATTCTTTATTTATTATTCCTCATAAATTAAGCCCTTTTTCCTGGTAATTTTTTGTATATAACATTTTTCTCTAAAGTCATTAGTTCGCCCAAAAAAGCGCTGGTTGTTTGAAAAGAAACACCTCTATATATATATATATATACCGTGTGTCTGTCGTAAAGGTGTACATAGTAGATTAACATGGGAAATTAGTTTTTTGCAATTCCCTGCTCACCTAATTATTTTAAGCAAAAACGCGTCAAATAAAAGTTTTAGGGCATAAAATACTGCATCTAAATCAATAAACAGAATTAACTTTACATGCTTTATAACGACAGAAATTAAATATGAAAATGTCAAATAAGTTATTTGACAAATAAAACGTCAAGCTTTTATTTATTTTTTGTTTAATTCCATGGCTATCGATATTTTCAACGTAATTTTCGACATTTTCATATTTAATTTCTGTCGTTATAAAGCATGTAAAGTTAATTCTGAATTTTATGCCCTAAAACTTTTATTTTTTCTTAAAATAATTAGGTGAGCAGGTAATTGCAAAAAACTAATTTCCCATGTTAATCTACTATGTACACCTTTACGACAGACACACGGTATATATATAATATTCCTTGAGATATATTGACTGAAGCTGCTGAAGTGAAGATCAATTTAATACCGCATAAATAAAGGATTCAGTATGAAGGTAAAATTTTAAAGTTCTAGGACTTTTAAATTTCACTTTTTGTTTTATAAATCGTTCACAAAACATTGCTTTATAAACCAATATGACATAAAAGAATTTATGTGGAGTATTTACTCTATCCTTATTCTTTGAACGTGTGTTAGTTTTATATCTCCAGTATATTCACCGTATTTCTTTCATAACAAAATTACACCCTATGCTTACACTCTGTCATAGTTTATTTGCTTTCCATCTATAAATTCCCGTTTGGAAAACCCTCGTAACTAAATATTGGTTGCATATAAATAACATTTATTTCCCTCGGTATCTATTGCAATCGATATCGATTGTATAGCCCTTCTGCAGAGAGATATTCACTTATAATCCTTTATTACAAATATAAAGCACGATGATATCTCACGCGTATCATGCGGCGTGGAGTACTCGTATGTAGAGTAGCACCGCAGGCGAGTGGTGCATATAAGGAGCGAACTCGTCTGTCAACATACAGTTCAGACCATGTAGAATGAATATATAGGCGCTGACATTCTGCTACTTCCTGGTGCATGGGGTATAAACAGGTGCAACTGGAATTGCATGACGAACAAAGAAGTGTGAAAAGGTTACGAACTTTGCAATTGTCGGCATTATTATTTTAAGTTCATTACACTGTATTGTTACCAGCCGCTATCATCAAAAAAGAAATGAAAATTATCAAACCATGTGCATAAATTTTACAGATCAAAGTAATAAATGCTTAGTTACATCAGACACTAATTCTAACGCATATTAGTAGGTAACTATAGCTTTGAAATTTGGAGCAACAAATGAACGAGGTATTGACAATTTATAAATAACATAATTTTCATATCTTACCCTAGCCCTTTCGAAGTAAGGTTTTATATTAGTTTTATATTAGCTATTTACATACTCTGTTATGATTCATCAAACAATATCACGTTTTGTCATATGAACCTGTCAACGTTCATTTGTTTAATATACAGTGATTACTTAATTTTTATAATTTCAGTATATTTAAATAAAAAATCTGACGTGACCAACACAGTACCTGCCACCATTTACCTATGAATATAATTTTTATATTACTTTATAAATTTATCCATACAATATATAGAAAAAGTATTAAAGCAAACTTGTAGAAAATGGAAATCTTTAATTTTTATAATAACAAATTGAGAAAGAATTACATTTAAAGGTATTTTTTGAAGAAAAACTATCTTGAGCTTCAAGTAAACTGCCATTTCCGGTTATCCGATTGCCACCAAAATCTAATCAGATATTTCCATATTAGAATAAAGTAGAAATACATGGTTTCAAAACTTTCTGAATGATAGTATTTGAGTTAGAGCGTAAACAGGATCCACACACATACATACACACAGACATCATCGTGAAAATGTTAAAATTGGATTGTAGAGACCTTAAAACGTGGTCATTTACCAAAATCTCGATATGCGATTTTTAGCACGATCCCTATACCTCCCTTACCAAGGGTAGCGGGAGGTAAAAAACACTAAATTCTGTGCTTTACTATGACAGCTTAATACACATATTTCGAAATCAATTTACCATAGCGTTGACGTGAAAATAAATTAATTTAATGGTTATGTCAGTGCATGCGATAACATTGAAATTGAATTCTGAATATGTTCTCAAACAGATCTTGCTTCTGATGCAGAGGAATTAAAGTGTGACAATAATTAATAAATTGATGTTAATGAAATCATTAGTGATATATAATCTTGTTTCTTCTATCAGTTCTGTAATATTCTTTACGTAACTCAGTTATGTAAAGATTTACAAAACTCATTTCCTGTTAATTATGTAAAAAGTGACATTTCATAGTGCCATAAGGTTAGGTAAATTCAACTTTTTAAAACTGAATTAGATATTCTTTTTTTTTAATTTATGTTAAATACAATAAGATTCTTAAGGTAAATTCAATTCAAACTGTTCGGAAGTTAGATATGGTAACACAAACGAAGGGTCCAGGGTCCAGAGGTAAAATAATAATACTCTATTTTTTTAATTTTGATTTGCCATCTAGTACTTTTTATGACTTTAATAGTATATTGTGTGCATTGCGTGCATTTATCCGACTCGCTTCGCTCGCCGTTTAAACTTCCGCGCTCGCCACACAAAGTATCACTTTTACTCCGAATGACACATTATATTTTTCTTCAAACGTAGAGATTTAAAGAAAAATATCTATTATATAAATATATATTTAAAGAAAAATATCTACTACTGACATTACATTTTACGTAAATTACGTTTGCGATTTCAATTGCCCTGTAGCTATGCATACTTATTTGTTCACTTTTTGTTATAAACATTGAAATGAAAATTTTCACGTTTAAATAAAAACTGTGCAACTTTATATCCTCCTTGTGTGCAATTATGTCGGAATTTGAAGTATTATAATATACGCTTTTTGCAGTTGTTCAATTAGATGGAAATCTAACAGTGTGGCTGAAAGATATGTCCAGGAATTACTGCAAAACAATATAAACTTTTCTTATCACTTTAATTCTAAGTATTCTTATGCTCATTACCCTGTAATTGTAATCTGTAAGTCTGCTATTCTTTAATAATGTTATTTCCTCAAAAGTAAACTCTGTTTATATTTCAATTCACAGGTTATATATTTAAATTTGACAGCTATTGATGGTATTTAGTAACTTTATTCTTAGGTTACCTAGCGTGTTATAGTGACATTTAGGGCGATATTACAGGTTTCTTTATTAAAGTTACTTCTTATTCGTTGGTTTGTATAGATTCTATGGATATTTATTTATTTTATTTCTACCTTGTGAATCAAGTCACAAAAGATGATACTTTTATGACGTTTGAAGAAAAAAATACTTATTGGATATAAATGTTCATAAAGTATAAGTAATATTAAGGTGATAATCGTTAATTTCTGATTTTTATTTCCCAGATATCAAAATGAAACTTTAATGCATTCAAATCGAGCGCATAAAATTCAGTATCAGCCATGTTTATGACGTGAAGGGTACTGGAAAATGCTACTGGCTGTTCGAACGCGCAAGCCACGCCTCCGCCATGTTCGCAATGGTTTTGAGGTGAAATGAAACGATGTACCCAGCACGATTATCTCGGCCCTCATTTATTGAAATTAAATAAAAAAATTCTGGAGTATTAGAAACTTTTCGGCAAAAATACAAAATACGGGTCTAATATTTTTATGTACCTACGGATTAACATATTAAAAAATGTAGAAACTTGAAACCCCTACCAAGATTTTTAAGGTAATAATATTGCAAACCAGGGAAAAACAAACAAGTATCAGTTAAAAAAATCAAAAGCAGTTTATATATAGTGAAAATTATTACAGAGGACTCACGTCATCAACCTGAAAAAAACCTCATAAAATGGAATATAACTTGTAGAATTTTTTGGGTGTCATTTATTTTTAAAAGAAGAAGAAAAAAGTACTAGTACTAAGTAATGTATATATTAATGGTATTTACAATTATTTCTAAGTCAATCGTTATTCATTTTACGGAATATAAAATTATTAGAAATAATTGTAGTTTATTTTTGTACCATACGTTGGCACTACTACTACTAAATTCATTAATATACATGTTTCTTTTGTTCTTAGTATATGTTTTCTACTTAATTTAAAAATAAATAACAACTAATAATTTCAAGAAGTTATATTTTACGTTTTAAGATCCCTATAATCCGATAATAACATTTTTACGATGATGTCTGTGTGTGTGAGGTTGTTGGAGGTACGATTTCTCAAATTCTATAAGACTGTAGACCTGTGTAACTACGGATTCCTCAATTTAACAGTAATGGGAAGAGTTGAATAGATTCTGGTAGCAATTGGACAACCGGAAGTAGTACGAGTAGTATTTTAACAAAAAAATTCTAAATATTATTTTTTTAATATTTATATATTTACAAATATTAAAAACCAAAATTCTCTATCCGACACATTTAAATTTTTATTATACCTTCTATAGATTTAAAAATATAGATATATAATCTATAAAATAATATGTTGTTGTAAATCTCACAGCCCGCTCACAGCCCAAACATCTCCATGCGGTAACTACTTGAGAAATTAAAATGTCTGTAATTGACGGATAAATGTCACTGGTCCGTGTCAAAAATTCAGATATAGTACAGAAGGCTTTTTCTGGGATCGATATTTTATAATATCTTATTGTATTATTAATTATATATTTAAAATTATAGGTATATTACATGAACCCTTCAGAAATAACTCCAATCCCGTTAATGATTTGGAAAATCCTCGAACATTTAGAAGAAATGGAGAAAACTTGCTCATAGAATGAATTTAAAATTATAGAAAATACGTAAATATAAAGATTAGGTGTAATTTTTACCTCTCGCTAAGAGAGGTATTGCATTCATGCTAAAAATCGCATATCCAGATTTTATTGAATAAGCACGTTTTAAGGTCCCTACAATCCGATTTTAACATTTTTACGATGATGTCTGTGTGTGTGTGTGTGTGTGTGTGTGTGTGTGTGTGTGTGTGTGTGTGTGTGTGTGTGTGGATGTGTGTGTGTGTGTGTGTGTGTGTGTGTGTGTGTGTGTGGGATGTTGGAAGGATGGTTACTCAAAAACTATAAGACTTAAAATTTGTTTAACAACGTATTTCCCAATCGGACATTCATGGGAAGATCTGAAAAAGTTTTGGTAATAATTGGACAACCGGAAGTAGAAGATTCTTGAAAAAAAATCTTCTAAATATTATTTTTTGAAAATTTTTCGTGGTAATATTAAAGAAAATTAAATTCTCTATCTGATACATTTAAATATTTTATTATATATTCCATAGATTTAGAGATAAAAGAAGTATAATATATAAAATAATCTGTTGTAATAAATTTGACAGCCGAAAGAATGCCATGAAAAATAGTTGATAATTTAAATTATTTGTAACTGCCAGACAAATTTCAGTGTCAGAAATAATGAGTAATGAAAGAAAAATGTACTTGGAGAATCCCTTAGTTCTTGATCTGTGACTATTATGGAGATGACAAGTCTAGGTTGAAGGACTTAAATTTGTTTCAAACATTATGGGACAATGTACACCAGTACTATAGACTAGAGTAACTTTGAATTGCGAAAAAGCTATCAAATTCTTCTCAAGTAAGTTGTAAATATTGATAAAATTACACATCGATATAAGAATAATCGGAGTGCAATCTATCCGTCACTTTATTAAAGGGAATTAGTGTTATTTAGATATAACATGTATGAAAAAATAAAATGTAAAAGAAGATATGTAAGAATAGATGCACAATCCATATATACATTTTAGACCGCCCAAAATTAATGTTTTTACTAGAAGAATATGAAGAGAAAGTAAACAACGTTGTTCGAATTGAAAATTGCAGTTACCAGCCTAATATTTATATATGGTAAACTCTACTTTGTAATTTATTGTAACGTAATTTATGGTAAAATATCTTCATGTTGAGACATGCTATTATTGAATAATAAAGAAGTTTATACGTCATAGATTTATATGAATATATTATTTGTATTTATAAAAATATTATTTGCTTTATGCATACAGCCAGGTAAAATATACGGCGAGAGGTTATGTGCTGGCCACATCAGATTTTTTTTGTATGTACAAGAAATGTTAAATACAATACTTATATATACCACAATGGAAAGGGCGCGAGAGGTATTGTGATGGTCACAACAGATTTTTTATAGGCATTTGACAGACGCTGTGAGTATATTGGAAAATGATTAAACAAATTTTCATTTAGCATTTAATGAATAAATTGAATACTATAACAAAAATATTATATGAAGTTATTTATACTAAATATTATCCTTAATGAATTGTATTTTTATAGTTATATACCTAGAATATGGATCCAACTGTCTTATATAATACGAGTTCGAATAGAATCTTGGGCATTTACTAAACAATATTCCTTATTGTGGAATATTAGGATTCTAGTCCAGTGATGTATAAGTCGGTGTGGAGGCGGAAGTGTAGTAGACACGGATCGGATCGATCCTTACGATTACATATGAAATACTCGTAAAAAGGAACCGAAGCGAATTCAATGCAAAACATCCAATTTTATTAGCAACAGGAAGAGGCTTTGCTGGGTTGGCGTGGCGCGGCGGGACTGCAGATACACTGACATCATAAGCCGTGAATCCTCAAGTTTAGGAAGTTCCCAAGTCCCGGGATTTCAAATTCGCTTCGATGTTTTCACACAAGGTGGAGCCAGAGGGGTATCTAGTAAATTTTACAACTGACAGCCAGCTACACATAAACTGGGTAGCTTGAAAACAGGACCGTATCATAGTTCTTCAAGGATCACATTTACAAATTAAAGGTGGATTTCCTGTAAATTACATCAAAAATTGCAGCATGGGTAAGAACGAGATCATCATAATGTATGGGGTATGAGTGTGAAAAAAAAAACAACGTGGGAAACTTCTTTATGAAACTGCAGACTAGGTATTGTCAGTTGATATTCGCGTCATCAATTTCTGATTCAAGATTTATAAATCGTAGAAATGGGCTAATTGGATCGAGGAGAATTTAAATAAACGAAGAAAGAAATTGTGAAAAATTCATGGACCTCGCTGGGATTTGAACCCAGGGCCTTCCTATATCCAGTAGGATATAGTTATTGGTTAGAGCTTCCTACTGGATATAGAAAGGTCCTGGGTTCAAATCCCAGCGAGGTCCACAATTTCTTTCTTCGTTTATTTAAATTCTCCTCGATCACAAATAATTATGATTCAACATTTAGTAAACTTCCATCTAGCATCTTTGTCTTACACACATGTTACGTAGAGACTTTTATTCGCTATCTCATTGTCGTACGTGTTACAGAAAAGGATACACTGTCCCTCTAACCGGCAAAAGATGAAATAGAAACGGTAACGGTAGTATAATCGCGATAACGAATGTCATTTTCAAATATTTAAATTACTTGAATATCATGTCATTGTGTCATTCATGATTTTTGGGATGATAATTTGTGTTTCAGTGTGTGTTGGAGGTTTCTTATATCTTGATATTATATTGTTTATAGCATTTTTAAAATTACCGACAATTATTGCAAATTATTGTTTTTAGACAATAAAATAAAGTATGAGATAAAGATTGTTTTGTGGCTGGGTAGTTGATGAAATGAAACAATTCTTCTGGGATTCAGACACTTTCATTATTTCAATCTCGACCGTTTCGACCCCCACATGGGTCTTCTTTAGTAGATGAAAATTGCTGTGACTATATTTTATATAAATATTATTTACAATACAGTTACAGCAATTTTCATTTCATGAAGAAGATCCATGTGGGGTTGAAACGGTCGAAAAAATTAAAGTGGCTGAATCCCAAAAAAATTGTTTCATTTCAAAATGAGGTATATTTCATCCATTATACTTATATCGTAATGGGGTATTCTACCATTTTTAAAAATCTAAGAATATTGGTAAAAACGCGATGTTAAAATTCGAATTAGTAAGCAAGATATGAATTTTTGAATGTCTAAAATTATTTGTGACGTCATAGTCCAGAGTTAATTGTGTCTCAAACAGAAGTATGTGCATTGTCTGCATTAGGCATGTATTTCATTTATTTTTTATTAAATCTTCTTTCTCTTGTCAAATTATTTTCTACTGAATACAAAAGTAAACAAAAATGTTCAAAATAAATAAAATATTTAAAGTAAATATTATTTCAATTTATTCCATGAAACATTTTGAGAATGCCATTAGGTAGCCAATAGTTCAATTTAAATAAAAACAGCGAGTAGTGAATCCAGTTCGATCGAATACATCTGAAAATTTACGATAATAACCGAATAGGGACTGTGATGTTGCGTTTACAATAATTAAGCATTTTTATTACAAGGAAATAATATTTCATCATTTTAATTTTACTAAAATTCTTAGATTAAAGTGTGCTACCTTATAATATAATTATGGAAATTTACTATTTCTTTGTAATGGTTGAATACCCCATGGTTCATAAATATTACTAAATAACTATTTATGTTTCGAATTTAGATGAATAACAAAATTAACATAATATAAGTTATATTATAATACTGTCATTTTGGAGATTACGTCAACAATCCCCTTCCCCTCCTGGCTATTTGACCAACATGCTTACGATTGATGATTTGGAAACGAACTTTATATTATATATATATATATATATATATATATATATATATATATATATATATATATATATATATATATATATATATATATGGTGTATCAAGATAATGGAACAGTACCATTTATTCGTGCATATGAAAAGTTACACAAAAAAGTGATTAAGATATTTTGTAAAGCATTGAGGGGGACACATTTTGGCATAACTATTTTTATTTTAGAGCCAGTGGTACTCATCTTATGGATCAATGTTATATTTTCTTAAATAAAATCATATATTTTTTATTAACTCATTAAATAGCGAATTTTCTTCTGAATTTAAAAATATAATAACATCATATCCTTAAATTGTGAAGAAAATGATAAAGAGTCAATTCAAAATTAGTATTTTAATTTTTTTAAATAGGCTAAGCAACCAGTCAACTATTAAAACAAAAGAAAATTATTTGTCATTTTTGTATGTCATTGTTACGTATTATATTATTTTTGTCAAAATGTTCCAAATTTCGGTTTTTTTTTATTTCGCGTAATTACTATTTAATTTTGCATAATTAGGATAAATTTCTATAAATAAATTGCATGCTAGAAATGCCTTTTGATGGATTTGCATCATTAAATAAAATCAGTATTTGGTGAATCTGCTGAAATTACTAAATTACTGATTACAAAGGTAGCGAAAATTACCTTAATTATAGTAATGTATAACAGTGAAATACGAAAATGACAGATAATTTTCCTTTGTTTTAATGATTAAATGTTTGCACAACCTGCTTAAAAAATTTGAAATAGAAATGAGATACTAACTTTGAATTAATTTTTTACAAATTTTTCGCAATGTAAAATTCTTTATTTAATGAGTTAATAAAAAATATATAATGCCGTTTAAAAAAATGTAACATTGAGCCATAATTTGAGTACTACTGGCTTTAAAATAATAATGGTTATGTCAAAATATGTCTCCCTCTATGCTTTACAAAATATCATAATCACTTTTTGTGTAACTTTTCATACACATGAATAAAATGCACTGTTCCATTATCTTGATACACCCTGTATATATATACAGCGTATCCAGCATAAAGGATCTGTAGAACTATTTAAGAGATATAAAGTTGGCTAACTTAGGTAAAAGATGCCCCATTAGGAAAGTACGTGTTTAGCAATATATTGCTTATTCTGAAAAAATGCAGCTTTTTCAAGCATAAAATAATATTTTGTGCACTTTTTATGCTCTTTCAAATGGCGACAATTTTTACAATTTTTGAATTTCGGGTTATGATATAAAAGCTATAATATTTATACGGGAATCATATTAGAAAATTAAATCATTGAAAAGGATTTTTTGTCATCCTTGTGAAGCTATCTCTCTACGACAGCTTTGGTAAGGTCTAAATTATTTTATTGTTACTTAATTTTCATTTATGTAAAACTTGATTTAATTAACAAGAAAGCCAACTTATTATTTTGAAAACGTCATTATTTTTATTCATTTCGAGACGGACTGATATTGGAAATACGTACATCTGATCCTTCCACCTAAGAGTAAACATAAGTAACCAAGTCTAGATATAGCAAAGTAAGCCAAACATAACAGCTTGGTTGGTCTAAAATAGATATTAATAAATTATTAATAATTAAATAGGTCATGGTAGTATAAATCCTTCGGTGCTCAATATTATTTGTTTTCCCTGTACGGTGGACCCAGAGGAGGATCTAGTAAATTTTACAACTGACAGCGAGTTACAAATAAACCGGGTAAACAGGACCGCAACGAGGCTTTTTATTTTGTGCCGCACTCTAGGCAATATAACTTTGAATTTATAGTTTATGCACCGCAAGCTGCACATTTAGGAAAAATGCTGCGCTACGGTAACTGGCTTCGTGAATATTCTTTCAAATTATGCCCACACAATATTGAGATAAACTGTTCTTTCAAAATGCTAAACTAGGTTACAAACCTCAACCGAATTTATTATTGAATTATTTTGCTCACTTAAATTCTTCTTAAATGATATATAATACCCTCTGCTTTTCTTATAAACCAGACCTTATATCTTGATAATGCCAGCATAGCGTAGTTTACAAGATACCTTCTCCAAATAATAAAATGAAACATCTTAAATTTAGAAAACAATATCCACTAGCGGTCGTTGAATCGGAGCCCCAAAAAATAATAGGAATAAACGGACGAAAATTTAGAATCGTTCAGAATTCGTTTAGAAAATATGCAGGTTCAAACTTAAAACTTTCGCGACTAATGGGTGATATATGTCCCATGAAAAGTTGATACCCGAAAAGACTCGGACAACGGATAAATTGTTCGCTAATTCCTCAAGTTCCTTTTTTGTCAAAGCGCGTTTACTGCAATATAAGGTCATCATTAGACATGGGACAAAATTATATAATCATTATAAAATTAACCGACTTCAAATACTATTGGGACACTGGTGTCCCGAAATCACAAAACTGCGCATTTCCATGAAATTTCATATACAAATATAATAAAAATATGTTATATGACTTAACGATCCATATTACATTAATTTATAAAAATGGCGAATTTCAATCAACTCACACATAGAAATACAACTGAATACTTGCATTTCATATGTAGGTACGCAGCTAACGCCATAGTATTCTACTAACCTGCACAAAAATGTTGACTCGAACTCCATAAATATCAAAACTAGACCTACGCGTACGATTGGGGCAGCTCGTAAAGTAATTTAAATGGCAGTTGTAGCTTAAATATTTTTTTCAATTTTCATATCTGGGACTTATATGACCCAATAGTCTTTTCAGAGCATTTTTTTTTAAATAAAGTGGCCGCGAAAGGGTTAAATATCAATCAGATTCATTTATTCGATATTTCTTCAATATGACTGAAATTCAGTTTGGAGGGGTTGTATCGTGGGGATGTGTGAAAACGGATCGTCACTGCGTGATAAAGCGGCTCGTGTAACTCGCAGTATAAGCACGATTTCACGCATATGGCGACAGTGGGTTCAGACTAGTACAGAGAGATGGCAGACAGGATCTGGAGCCCGCTGAAGAACATCATCGACAAAGAACCGTCATCTTGTTCGGCTAAACCTTCTTTAAGTGCAGCAACTGTAGCACGGCAGTGGTGGACAGTGGCAAGATACCCTATCTGTACGACGTATTCGTCACCATTTGGCAAAATTTGGGCTGAACGCGCGCCTTCCATTATTACGACTTGCACTGACCGTGCGGAACGGAACATTGCGACTGGATTGATGTAGAAAAAGATGGTTATGGAACAATGAGTGAAATTAAATTATCTTTTCTGACGACTTGCGTTTTTGTTTGCACCAAAATGACGATGAAAAAGACAATGTGGCCTGCATTAGTACGGAATTATGGTGAGGAGCAATTTTTCACAAGGGAATGTCGTCTAATTCGTATTCCCGGCACTTTAAACAGTCAGCGATACGTTGACGAGATACTAATACCAGAAGTTGCTCCACTTATTCAATTCCATCCAGCAGCCGTATTTTAACAGGATAACGCAAGACCCTAATGTCGCGCGAAGTGTATTACCCTTCTCTAATCAGTACAGAAAAACAGTGCTTCCACAGATTTGTCGCCTATTGTAAATCTGTGGGATGTCTTAGAAAAACTATGGACTGTAGTCGAAAGGATATGGAACGAAATACCGCAAAATGTTATTTGCAACCTTATTCAATCCATGTCTCGACGTGTAGAAGCGGTGACAAGAGCAAGTGGAGGAGACAGTTCTTATTCAATTTTTCATTTCCTGTATTTTTGATTTATGTGAATTTCTAACCATAAAAAATTGCTTTGTATAAAATTTCGATAATCATGATGACATATTTGTACCGTTCGGGAGTTTACCAGGCTTCATCTCACAGGCACTTAATGCTGGTGTGGAGTCAATATAGTGTCATTTAAATTCGGAATATTTGACATAGGTCGGGATCGAACCCGGTTCCGCTGATTCACGACCAGACACTCAATAGAACACAGGAACATACAATTTACATTCGTAGAGGTTAGAGAGAATTTGAAACTAATTCGCGAACAGTGTGACAAGGCGAGCAATAACAAATAAATAACTTTTATACACTCTTCTAAATTATAGTTTCATTGTTAGTCAAAATTCTGTTTAGAAATAATTATCATTTTTCTCAAAGCGATTTGTTTAGAATGACTGTCAACGGACTAGACACTAATTTGTTGACAATAAAGTCTAGAAGTTATTGCAAGCATGCGTGCAGGGCTGCTATTTTTATATGGATGCCATATGATACCCTCTTCCACCCCTCAGAGATAATCCTCTCACGAAAGTAACGTTTTGTTTGAAGTAGTCGATCTTAGATATTCATATCGACGAGACATGTAGTCTGCGTTTTAGTTTCTGGCGCGGGCTAAACGCCTGCCTGCTGAGTTACAATGTAACTATTTCGTTTATTTGACGTAGTTATGTTTAGTTTAGCAATTAATAATAATAAGTTTAATAGTTTATAATTGATTAGTGTTAGTGTAAATATATATAAATAAAGAAGTTAGTAATATTAATAATGTCTGTGTCCATAATATAAGTGTGTTCAAGTGTTCATCGGCCATCAAAGTGCAAGTGTATGTGTGTTCGTCGTTCAGTTAAAGTCACGGTCATCGTTGGAAAAGTAGTAAGACCACTGTCATCAGAGCTTTTGTAACACACCCCTCGTGTTATAATTTATAATTCTTCATTTCTCCTCATGACATGTTCAACCCAATGTAATCATCTTTCTTGTATCTTTCTAGAAAATTGTAACACTAGAGTTATTTTATTACCGTATCTTTCCGTGTGTTCCCCAACATCTACTTCAACATCCTCATCTCTGCCACATTAATTTACTTTTTACTCATACTGACATCTGTCAATTTGAATTATATGAATATATTAGTAGTTTCCATGTTTAGCATAGCTGGCTGAATTATAAAATTTAATTTCTTTAAAATTCTTTAACTCTGTATCTATTGAATATGAAGTATAAAATGTAATCAAATCGTATAGAGAATAATATATTCTTTAAGTTATAATAATATTAAATGGCAATAAATCAAATTTAACTGTTAAATCTTCAAATGAGGCTACTTCCGGTTCACCAATTATAACCAAAATCTAATCACTTGTTCTTCTGGATGTAAACTTGAGGAATACGAAAAAAATATAATTTTTGGAATCGTGGTATTGAAGTTATGTTATCCGGAACTTTTGTCACACACACACACACACAGACACACACACACACACACACACACAGACACACATACATACATACAGACATCATCGTAAAAATGGTAAAATCGTATTATAGGGACCTTAAAACATGCTTATTCAGTAAAAACTCATCATTGAATTTTTTGACCAAAGACAATACCTTCCTTACCTAAGGTGACGGAAGGTAAAAACTCTGTGTTGAATTTCGCCGAACGCTAGTGTATGAATAATAATTTCATTTATTTATTTAATTTAAAAATGAAAAGCGTAAATTCAAAAATTTACAAACGCAAGAAAAACAAAATCTGATGAAGTTGACTGATTATTTCAAGTATTTCCTTTTTGAAACTATTAAAATTTAACGAATTCTTATATTTGTTTGTTTAAAATACCTAACTGTTTATTTCAAACTATTAACCTAAAATATCACATTCCAAATTCTGGAAAAAGTTTCACTCTCAAACTATGATCCACTTCACTTGTAAGCCATATCATAAATTCCTAAAACGCGTTTACAAATCACAGACAACTTGTAGTTTACAACTCGCTTCGAATTCTCACCAAATCAAGTTCTCCGATTCGGCCAGTTCGATCAACTTAACAGATCCAATTATAAATTCGTAATTAGCTGAAGACATCTCGACTGGTGTTAGATTCCTCTCGTTTGTTCGTTTTTCCCCGAGAACAAATTACGCCGATTCGAATGTGCCTGATCTGCCTCGTAATGGCTCGTATACATGCAAGTTTATGTTCGGTTTTATGGACGGCTGGCTACTTTTCTTCAGGGCTCCAGGGTTAGGGGAGTTGTGTTTTATTGTGCAAGTTGCTGGTGATGAAAAGAGGTTGAGCTGTTTTGGATTTTAATGTAGTGAGATTCAACGCATTTGTATTCCGCAATGATGCGACCTTTATAGTTTCGTTACAGGAAGAAGTTCCAAGTTGTTGATCTTATAACGTATCACTAGTACCGTTCACACGTAAAATTGTATGAGACTTAGATTAATACAAAAGTGAGAACTAGGGAAGGAATCAGCATGAAACTTTCGAAGTATCTTTTTTCCTGTGTTTCACCACTATTAATGTTAATTAAAGTATCTATTTTATTTTTATTTTATTTTAATATGCACTACCCAACAGCAAAACACGAATAACAGGGTAGGAAAAACAATAATTTACACATGAATAAAACATTACATGTTGCAAACTACAAAATACAGAGATTTACAAACCTAAATCAATTCTAAAGTTAATAATAATTTTATAGAATTAAGTAATCTAGAGATGAAATGAAGGAACATGGAAATATTTATAAAATAGCACTATAGCCCTTCGACAATTTATCTAAAATATAGACAAGTATTTTAAATACCCGACTAATCTAGAGACTAAGAATATATTATTACTTTTTATGGACGGAACACTAACTAGTAGCGTGCTCCGAATACCAATGATAGTGTTTTTTAAATTATTTCACAATTTCTTTTATTTTAGTCAAAATTTGAAGCTGATTGTTTTTCCATTAAGCCACAGAGACATAAGGCGAACAACCAACAATTATTATGAAGCAAGAAGTATTGCTGTGTCCGCGGGAGGTTCGTAAACTCCTGTAAAATGTATTGGCAATACAGACGTCATTAAAATGTACTAAAATATGGAAAGTCCTGCATTGTTAATGTTGACACGCGCCACTATTTCCGTGATTTTATTTGTCTATGTACAAAAACCCTTCGATGTTTCATTAACATTGGCTATTACTGCAAAAAATATCGTTAGATAAGTTTTACAGGAAATACAATTCTGTTATTACTAAGTTTCATTTTTATTTATGCCGTAACAGTCCTAAATTTGCATATTTCCTGTAATTTAATGAATAATCAAATAAGTAGCATAATATTTTCTGCAATTTTATATCTTTTGAAATTGTACAAATTTTTCTCCACACGATGATTCCCTGTATGATTACCAATTTACATGCAGAATAGCATGAAGTTCAACGATAGATGAAAGTGAAATCAAAAGAAAGGAAACGTTCCAAATAAAAGATTACAGAAGATACTCATATTAAGCAGAGGTGCATCCAGATGTTGTTAACACTGAAAAAAATAGGTTGCTTCTAGTAGCGAAAAAAGTACTCTAATATCGTGATAGCTAAAATATTTCCTACGAAAATTAAATATTATTTCTATTGGTTTTTAACTGTTCCAGAACAAGCATTTCTAATTAATTAATAAAATTATTTACTAGTGTTACTGAAATAATTTTTGATGGAACTGACTAGAAATCGCTATTTCAGTGAATTTTTTTTACTGAAATGAATATCACAAATTCTGATTCAAGTAAACCATATTCTTAAAAGAAACAAATACATTTACTATTCTAGTGATTCAAATTCCAGTTATTAGGTTTTATTTTATTACTAACAGCGAAAATTTTGATTTAGTTCGATACGGGATAAGAAATAAATAAATGCAGTGAATAAAGAATATATTTATTTATAAAAAAAATCTACTTGCATCCATTTTAATGGTACACATCTGAGTAAAATAACAATAATCAGTAACAGTAATAATAAATTATAAACAATCCTTCAAAGTGTTTTATTACTTGTTCTTCAACATTAATTTCTCTTCAAATTTTTCTTATTATCAAACAACGATAGCCGATAGCCACTACACTTTTTACCTTCCGTCACCTCTAGGTAAGGAAGGTATTGTCTTTGGTCAAAAAATTCGGTGGTGAGTTTCCATTGAATAAGCACGTTTTAGGGTCTTTACAATACGATTTTACTATTTTTACGATGATGTCTGTATGTGTGTGTGTGTTCGTGTGTGCGTGTGTGTGTGTATGTGTGTGTATGTGTGTGTGTGTATGTGTGTGTGTGTGACCGCGTTTTCGGGCACGATATCTCCAATACTAGAATTCCAAAAATTACAATTCTTGCGTATTCCTCTTCCTTACAACCATATGCAGACCTGTTTATATTTTGGTTATAATTGGTCAACCGGAAGTACCCTCATTTGAAGATTTTAACAGTTTTTCTTGAAAAAATCAGTTAAATATTATTATAACTTGAAGAATATATTATTGTCTATACGATTTGATTGCATTTTATATTTGATATTCAACAGATATAGAGTTAAAGAAGAATAACGATAATAAATTTTATATAAATTTCATAATTCAGCCAGCTATGCTAACTTAACCATGGAAACTGCTAATATATTCAGGTAATTCAAATTGACAGATGTCAGTATCAATAAAATGAAATCAATGAAAGAATAAGGGAAGTAACTCTAGTGTTAGAAGTTTCTAGATATAAGAGAGATGATTACATATTGGTTTGAACATGTCATGAGGAGAGATGAATATATTAATAGAAGGTGGAAGAAACATAGGAAGACCAAATATAAGATGAAAAGACTGTATTATAGAAGACTTGAGAGAAAAGGAACTGAATGAGGACGACACGCAAAACAAAAATGAGTGGAAGAAGAAAATAAAAAATAGCGACCCCCTAACGAATGGGAAAAACTAAAGAAAAAGATGTCAGTGTCAAGTGCAATTTGCATAGTTTGTTAATGAAATAACTTTACTGGAAATATAGGATCTTTTGCAAGAAAATTTATGTATGGGGCGCGTGCAGTAACATGACTTTGACCCGTGTCAAAATGACAGCAATTAATTATGTCCATAACTGACAAGTGTTATAATTTTTCAATCAAAATTTCATAATTTTCTTATTTCATGTGGTTTGTTTGTTATCAGGAGTATGGAATTCAGTTGCCGAGAAAGGGAATCACATAATACCAAAAATTTATAATCTTTTGCAAGAAAATTTATGTATGGAATTTGTACATAATACACTGGATTGACGGAAGGTATTGTGCTGGCCACATCAGATTTTTTTTTCAGCATTTTCCAGTATTGCATCAAATCGGTTGACATCCCTTGCTTATATGGGAAGTACTTTATATCTACAAAATTACTTTCAAATCGGTGTAACCAAGGTTCTGTCCTCCTCAAGTTACATTGTTACCGTGTTAGTAAATTCTACAGCTACAAGTATATTATCACAATGAGTGACAAGTTGCTTACGATGTCATAGATTTAGGGTGCAATCTTTACTCAGCAAATTTATTTGCTGTCATAAAAAAATATATTATTGTAATATAAATAAAATGTTTTGTTATATTTTTATTCCAAAAAGAGAGAATTTAATTTTTAAAATAGTAATAAATATTTGTAATGCAATAATGTGGATAATATTTATAACTTAGAACATTATTCGTTAGAAATAAAAATTTGTTCTCAGACAAATCTACATAAACTGAGGCAAATAAAAAAAAAAATATTTGAGTAATTTTATTATCTGATTTTAATAAAAAAAAAAATCTGTTGTGACCAGCACAATACCTCTCGCCAAATGTCAAATGTCATAATTTTTCACGTACAGTAAAATTTTTGAAAGATGTCCGATCAAGGGCACCTGTATCACGAACAAATTAACAAATATGCATACATTTATCTCTTTCTTTTGCAAAGGCTGTAAGAGTGTGTGATAAGGATAGATATAACACGCTTGTCTTTCAAAAATTCATATTGTTTCGACTAAGTTAGGACATTCCATTTATAAACGATGCTCGTTGTTGATAATACTTTCGCTGTAACGTAAGTTTATTTATTAATACAGATATCATACAATTCGTAGACAACCTTGATCGGATATCTTTCAAAATTTTTACTGTAGTTAATTTGTCATCAGGAATATGGAATTTGCTTGTCGAGGAAAATAAACCACATGGAATTAGAATATCATAAAATTTTGGATGGAAAATTGACATTTGATATTGATATATATGTACATAATTACTAGCTGTCATTCAAACTTGGGCCCTCATATTTGCTTGTCAAGTCCAACAAAGTCACATGACTGCTCGCGCCCTATAAATTTCTCATATCTTTTCTTTATGTTTAGATTATTTTTATAATTTTAAATTTATTTTTTGAGGAAGTTTTCTCCTATACTTCAAAATATTCGTATTTCTTCCAATTTCTTGACGGGATTTCTGATGGGTATATGTACGTATATAGCTATAATTTTAAATATTTAATTGTTATTATTGTTATATAACAAGAAATAGTAAACTTACCAATATCACAGAAAAAATCTTCAATAATGTCAGTTAAACTTCTTCATTTAACCTAAAAGCGTATTTTGACGTTTTACTACTATGTTGACAAAAAAGAATATCTAAGATTTATTTTCAGCTAATATCTACATAAAACCATAATTCGTACTATGACAAATTCTAAATCGGTTCTTATCCACTGTCTTGTGTTTAGTGAAAATAGACTTAAGGTCAAGTTTTAGAATTGAGCAGCCAATACCGCCCAAATAGGTTTATGAACTACTGTTGGTTTTTGACAATGACATATTTCTGTCATTTACAAACAGTTGATGGTTACTATAGAGTTGCTTAGGCTCTGAAATTTATTACAACGGATTATTTTATATATTACTACTTTTTTATCTCAATATATAGAAGATATAATAAAATTTTAAAATGTATCGAATAGAGAATTTTACGATCTTTGAGACTAATAATAAAAAAATTCAAAAAAGTAATATTTAGATTTTTTTTTAAGATAATACTACTTCCGGTTTTCCAAAAGGTACCAAAACCTATTCAACTCTTTCCATTAATGTTAGATTGAGTAATCCGTAGTTAAAAAGCTCTTTAGTCTTATAGAATTTGAGAAATTATGTCTCCAACAACCTCGCACTCTCAAACACACACACACACACACACATCCACACACACACACACACATCCACACACACACGCACACACACACACACACACACAGACATCATCGTAAAAATGTTAAAATCGGATTGTAGGAACCTTAAAACGTGCTTATTCAATAAAATCTGGATATGCGATTTTTAGCATGAATCAAATACCTAAGAGGTAAAAAGTATTAGGGAATAATTTTTAACTATAAATATCAACCTATTTTTTTCAATGAAAGGGAGTACTTAAAATTTAAGTTGTAAATATACAGTATGTCAATTCATATTTGCTTTAGGTTGCACAAGAAAAGAACAAAATATATGTACAAATTTTCCTAGGTTATTTTCATCATCTCTCAATGTCCCATGCTCAATGCCTATGTCTTGGATTCTCGTACCACTCTATATAAAGAAACGGGGAGCAAAACAATCTAGGCGATCCGTAATTACGTGCCTGAAATGATGTGCGTATGTAACTATCATTTATCTTGCGCTTATAAATTAGTCTTTTTAATTATGTATGAAAGAGTAAAAACCAAACGAAACAGGACGCTTTGTTTTTTGGTATGAAAACGATCAGTAAAGGAAGAGATAATATCTCCCAACAAATAGTTCCCTTCTTTGTGGTTTGAGGAGGCCAATTTGATACGCGTGTTCTTGGCACGCTCCTTTTTTATATTAATTAGAAAACGGATAATTACAGCGGCGGAAGTGCGGCCGTGCGGCGTGTGGTTCACCTTGAGAGATCAATCGTTTGAACCTCGGGTTCGATCGGAGGGCTGTGATTTCGCTCGGCTGATAATTGCGCGTTTTTTCTCGCGGAATGGAGGCAGTGTAATTAATTCCATCTTGTTGCGTGAACTTATTATAAGTTTGTATTCGCTCCCCACTGGAGACTTGTCAGCGTATCCATAGAAAAATAACACTGTTAATTGTGTTTTCATTGCAAATAATTCATTCTCTTCTGTTATTATATGCGATGTTAAGAATAATACAAATTATTCCTTATGATAATCAACCCAAAATAGCCTTGGAGCTAAAACAAAGCATTTATACATCAAATTATTAGTATTTATTTTGACAATCATTATTCTGACACTGACGTAATAAAACGTTACGCTTTTGTTCGTCTCTTGTTTATAATTCCATGGCTAATACTATTAAATTGTAATTCCGTGAATTTTCAATTTTTTTTTCTGCAGTTATGAAATAATCAAAATCAATTTTTTTTATTGATTCGGATGTAGAAATTTTTGCTTTAAAATATCCATTTGAAACTTTTTGTCTAAAATAATTAGGGAAGCAATGCGCACGGAAAAACTGATTTCCTATATTAAACGTTTCTGTTTCACTTTCCGTGATACACCCTGTATATTTAAGAAATGTTAAATAAAATAGGGCGCGAGCAGACATGTCAAATTGTTGGCCTTAACAAGCAGATATGGGGGCCCTTGTCAAAATGATAGCTAGTAATTATGTACATAGATGTCAAATATCATAATTTTTCATTCTAAATTTAGTGATTTTCCAATTCCATGTGGTGCCCTATACTTATGTAACAAAAAACGGAAGTGGCGAGAGGTATTCTGCTGGCCACAACAGATTTCTTTTTGCTTCGTATTAGCTTATTTTTTGAAGGAGCGCCCAGGAAAATATTGGCACCTCCTGTTATCCAACCTTCTCATCAACTCAAGTGTCTTTCCTCAATAATCTACTATCGGTTTCGTTTCTAGTTCTTCCTTGTATTACCTACTGCTTCTTACCTCCCGCTATCCTTGGTAAGGGAGGTATATGGATCGTGCTAAAAATCGCATATCGAGATTTTGGTAAATGACCACGTTTTAAGGTCCTTAGAATCCATTTTTAACATTTTCACGTCGATGTCTGTATGTATTTATGTGTGTGTGTGTGAATGTGTGGATCCTCTTTACGCTCTAACTAAAATACTATTGTTCAGAAAATTTTGAAATCTTGTATTTCTACCTTATTCTAATATGGAAAGAAGCCATTAGATTTTGGTGTCAATCGGATAACCGGAAATGGCAGTTTACTTGAAGCTCAAAATAGTTTTTCTTCAAAAAATACCTTTAAATGATATTTTTTCGCAATTTGTTATTATAAAACTTAAAGATTATTTCTTTTTCTACCGGTTTGCATTAATACTTTTCCTATATATTTTAAGAATAAATTTATAATGTAATATAAAAATTATATCTCGGAGCTTATGCACACATCTCCATGGTTACACAGTTCAACTCAAATGTATGTAACTGACAGATAAATGTCACTGTCAAAATAATAATTATTTCTAATTAACAGTAACGTTTTCAAAAAAAAAAAAAAAATGTAAAGAGAACAATTAATAGTTACATGGAAAGGAGCTTAAGATACATAATTTCTGGTATTAGTAAATATGCAGGTATGTATTTAAATAAAATATATATATATTCACGGCATATTACCCATTGCTGGGTATGCTAATCTGCTTTGTACACAGATTTCGGTAATGACGATGACATATTTGTATCGTGTGGGCGTTTACCATGCGTCTCTTTACGGGTACTAATTTTTGGCGTGGAGATTGCATCACAGGGATCAGTTTTGTGCCATTTAAAATTCGAAATATTTGGTACTAAGAATTGAATCCGGTTCCCCAGATTCGCGACCATACACTCAGGTACGCGGCTATGATACCCCATAAGTATTTGTATTTAAATTAATAAAAATTAAATGGCGGGAGGTTTTGTGTTGGTCACATCAGATTTTTTATTTTATCGTCACACATTTACCTCTTATGAAGTACTTTCTTTCCCAGGGTGGTATTTCAATTTTTATTTTTCTGGATGTAACCCAGAATTTACTATCATAGGTTAATATCACTTGTTAATTTTTTTCATAGTTAGGTGAATAGCATTCTAAATTATGTTCAATACAGGAAAAACTAAGAGGTTTAGTTTTGAAATTTAAGTCCTATCTCCATTCTCCGCTATTTCGAATTTGGCTGCTCCGAAATCAATCCTTATTGTATTTTTTATCCAAATTTATTTGGACCAAACGTTTTTAATTAAAAACGAATTAATTTTTTGCATACTTACTGACTCAAAAAGTTCTGATTGATGAAGACATCGTACATTAGTAAGCTTTTTATTGTATATAATATAATTATTGAGGTATTCCTTACGTTACTTTTCACATATCAGCAGACTTGTATTAGCAAGCTTTTTATCTGATGTTTTTCATATATCAACACCTTCATATTAGCAAGCTTTTTATCGCAAAAGTAATTTCTGAAATATTTTTTGTACAATGTTCTGTACTTCAGTAACAATTTTTTTTCTTACTCATCGTTTGTCAGCACATGAAGAAGTTTATCGACGAAACCCGTTTTAATTTCGATCTTCTAAACGTTTTAAACTTATAATTTTACAAAGAAAATATACAGGCTCTTTCTGAACTAGGGGAACAAAATCCTGGGCCCAAAATATGACTATTTAACTAAACTTATATCCAAAAGTGCACCGTTTAGTCAGTATTCTGCTTCAGTCCTTCTAAAAAAATATTTATTTCTTATAATAACGAAACGCTTGTTTGATTTGAATAAAATGTGGTATGACAATCCATACGTATACATATATTTCATCTTTTAAGATGGTATTTGTTATTCTAATTTTTTTTTGTATTCCTCTTCTTTACATCCATATGAAAAGTTGATTAAATTTTGGTTATAATTAGTTGAAGCCACGAGCTCGTAGGGTGAGTGTGTTAAATTCTTTGAGTGAATAAACATTCTTAACTCACGTAGTTTATACAATATTTTATTCAATTTTGACGAAATAATAATAAAAACCATTATAATATTTAATATTAACAAAATAAATAAAAAACTAATCAATAGACGTCAATTTGTTTATTTATAAATTATAAACAAGTCTTATTTTCTGTCTGATGTTATTTTAAATACATTGTTGCAGAGTGAGTTAAAATTATGTGTGACTTATTTTTTTTTAATTTACTAGCAAATAAGCAATATTACGTATAGTTGTTGCTATGGAGTTAATAATTACAGTTTAAAACGTCAAAATTGAAAAAAAAAATACAAAGTTATATATAAATATATAAATCAAGCAGCTATGCTATAACCATAGAAACTGCTAACATATTCAGATAATTCTAATTAACACTTGTCAGTATCAAATGTAATTTACATAATTTGTCCATGAAATAATTTTACTGAAAATATATAATCTTTTACAAGTATTGAGTTAATAAATAATATATATTACAATTTAAAAAAATGTAACATTATTCCATAAGTTGAGTACCACTGGCTTTAAAATAATGATGGTCATGTCAAAATGTGCCCCCCTCTATGCCTTACAAAATATCATAATCACTTTTTACCTCTCGCTAAGAGAGGTATTGGATTCATGCTAAAAATCGCATATCCAGATTTTATTGAATAAGCACGTTTTAAGGTCCCTACAATCCGATTTTAACATGTTTACGATGATGTCTGTGTGTGTGTGTGTGTGTGTGTGTGTGTGTGTGTGTGTGTGTGTGTGGATGTGTGTGTGTGGGATGTTGGAAGGACGGTTACTCAAAAACTATAAGACTTAAAATTTGTTTAACAACGTATTTCCCAATCGGACATTCATGGGAAGATCTGAAAAGGTTTTGGTAACAATTGGACAACCGGAAGTAGAAGATTCTTGAAAAAAAATCTTCTAAATATTATTTTTTGAAAATTTTTCTTGATAATATTAAAGAAAAATAAATTCTCTTTCTGATACATTTAAATATTTTTATACATATTTTATAGATTTAGAGATAAAGGAATATAATATATAAAATAATGTTGTAATTAATTTTACAACCGAAAGGATGCCATGAAAAATAGTTGCAAATTTAAATTATTTGTAACTGACAGATAAATGTCAGTGTCAGAAATAATGAGTAATGAAAGAAAAATGTATTTGGAGAATCCCTTAATTCTTGATCTGTGACTATTATGGAGATGACAAGTCTAGGTTGAAGGACTTAAATTTGTTTCAAACATTATGGGACAATGTACACCAGTACTGTAGACTAGAGTAACTTTGAATTGCGAAAAAGCTATCAAATTCTTCTCAAGTAAGTTGTAAATATTGACAAAATTACACATCGATATAAGAATAATCGGAGTGCAATCTATCCGTCACTTTATTAAAGGGAATTAAGGTTATTTAGATATAACAAGTATGAAAAAATAAAATGTAAAAGAAGATATATAAGAATAGATGCACAATCCATATATATACATTTTAGACCGCCCAAAATTAATGTTTTTACTAGAAGAATATGAAGAGAAAGTAAACAAAGTTGTTCGAATTGAAAATTGCTGTTACCAGCCTAATATTTATATATGGTAAACTCTACTTTGTAATTTATTGTACCTAACATAATTTATGGTAAATATCTTTATGTTGAGACATGCTATTATTGAATAATAAAGAAGTTTAAACGTCATAGATTTATATGAATATATTATTTGTATTTATAAAAATAATCTTTGCTTTATGCATACAGCCAGGTAAAATATACGGCGAGAGGTTATGTGCTGGCCACATCAGATTTTTTGTATAACTTTTCATATCCATAAATAAAAGGCACGGTTCCATTATCTTGATGCACCCTGTATAATGATATGTTTTTATTTTCTACTTCTTATTTTAAGAAATATAGTTTTTTTTTAGGAGTAGTTCAGTTTAGTTCAAACGAGGTAAGATCAATTCATTTCTTCCTTAAAAAGAAAACGCCCATAGAACAGATTGCAAAAAAAATCTGTGTGGAATTTGTACAAAATACGTAGAATTGACGGAAGGTATTGTGCTGACCACATCTGATTTTTAATTACTTTATGTCTAATTCTACAATTTTACTTTTTCTTCTTGTTGATGATACAACTCTTGATTCAATACAATAAATTAATACCTATTCTGTTATTTATATCTTCGTCTTGATTCCCATTACTATTTATACACTTTTAGTTTTCCTTACATTTATCTTTATTTCATATTCTTTTAATTTGCCATTCGAAAAACTCCAATTACAATAATTCAAGTTTTAAGTATTTTATTACCCACCAATTCCTTATTGCAAGAATCTTCATAATTTTTATCTTGTCTTTCCGTTTTAGTAAGTGTTATTTGAAATAAATAAATAGTAACATGTATATGTAACTAAGTTAAGTAAGTAATTTCTACATATCTTAATTTTATGCGGTTCTCACAATAAAAATTTGCATATTTGTTCTTACATGGAAATATTTTAATGGCATTATTCCCAACTAAATCTTCGTAGATATTTCTAATATGAACGCGGGCACCGTTTGTGAAATGCTTAGGATTGTTCAATAAGACGTACACTATTAAATTAATTGCAAAGCGTCCACATTCTTCACTCTATTCGCGAGAAACTAACGACGTTCACAGCCTGCTGTCTTACTATCGTAAACAAAAGCATAAATAGCAAAAACACTGGCAGCTGAAATATGAGCATTCGCATGTCTGCAATTTGAGACGTCTACCGGAATTTTTACTGAAATTAATTTTATTTCATATGAAGTGCACACTTTATTACATGATAAAGTCGTTCGCGTGATTTTACTACAGATGTAATTATTTATTCTCGGAATATGTGCTTCAAATTGAAATGTAATATGACAATAAAATAATGAATAAAATAGTATATTGGTGTCTTTATGAGAAATAAAAGAATATGGCATATGCTCATAAAAGATATGAGATGCCATAATATCACATTACATTTCTTCTAATACGCTATAAACATGTGTAATGAAATATATGTTTCAGTAAAAACGTAAAATTAGTAAATGCAATAGCAAGTGTATATATTTATTAGTTTCATTATTAAATTGTAATTTTGTAAGTCTCTATACCTTTATTGCGTATACAGGATGTTTCTTTGAGCGTATTCAATATTGACAACTGTTTAATTAAAAAGGTACGAGGTTGGTTAAATGAGCAAAATTGTACCATTATGAATAAGAAAATTGGAGATATCAGCAATAAAAAATTCTACCAGCGGTTATATATATATATATTAAATGTATATTTTTACCTCCCGCTACCCTTGGTAAGGGAGGTATGGGGATCGTGCTAAAAATCGCATATCGAGATTTTGGTAAATGACCACGTTTTAAGGTCCCTAGAATCCATTTTTAACATTTTCACGATGATGTCTGTGTGTATGTATGTATGTATGTGTGGATCCTGTATAGTGTATACGCTCTAACTCAAATACTATCATTCAGAAAGTTTTGAAACCATGTATTTCTACCTTATTCTAATATGGAAATATCTGATTAGATTTTGGTGGCAATCAGATAACCGGAAATGGCAGTTTACTTGAAGCTCAAGATAGTTTTTCTTCAAAAAATACCTTTAAATGTAATTTTTTTTCTCAATTTGTTACTATAAAAATTAAAGATTATTTCATTTTCTAAAAGTTTGCTTAAATACTTTTCTATATATTGTATGGATAAATTTATAAAGTAATATAAAAATTATATACAAATGGCGGGAGGTGTGTTGGTCACATCAGATTTTTTTTATAAGCTTATTATTTTATTTACTTCTGACGTCTAGTGAAACTAGACGTAACTTTGTAATTTATTTTATATATTTGTTTCACAGAGAAATTCGCAATTTGCTTTTTGCAGTTTGACGGTAATCAAAATATTTCTCGGTAGAGGGCTCTACTGGTATTAACATACCTCTACAGCCCTTTTACCATTATAGATGGTCATATGATCACCGCCAGCACGAGTCATTGTCTCTGCTCCAGGAGTCCACTCACTGTGGACCGGACAGAGACCACAGGTTACACCACACTGATGAGCGCAATAAGTGTGAAACGCGTCTGTGGTTACTTGTTGTGCTGGCCGACTTCTGACGATGGCTCCATGAGAGTTGACTCAGATGTACGTAAACTAGTGAAACTAGATGTAACTTTGTAATTTATTTTAAATTCTTATGTTCGCACCTGACCCTCAACACCCTATATATTTTATCCCATGTTTTTGGGAACTGGTGATACAATTTTTTTCCTGTTGACACAACCTCGTACCTCTTCAAATAAAAAAGTTTCCAATAGTGAGCAAGGTTATAGAAACACCCTGTATAATTGAGTGCTATAATAAACAGGCTTATTAAGTTCAAATTACAAATTATTACCTCTTATCTTTAATTTATGAATAAGACATTATATCTAATTTGAGCAAATACTAATACTTATAGTCGTGAACAATAGATACTGTTCGTAGTGATATTAAAACCAAAGTTATACTCGCAACTCGTGTTATGTCTTCCTCTATAATACTTTGTGAAGTTGATACAAATCCAATAAATTATATACAACAAGCATTAACTCATCCACTTTCCCATATAGTTAAAATATTTCATTTCCAGCACGAAGAACGATAAATCTCCACTCACATAGGAAGAACGCGGAAACAAACAATAACACTCAACTCACTTTCAATACCAGAAATAAAAGTTGACTTCGCTGACCGATTACTACAGTTCCATGTTCCACTGGCGCCATCTTGGGCAATCGTAGCGCCGCGCAGTGTAGCAGAACCAAACCACACGAGAAAAGAAAACAGGAAGATGATACAAACATCCAGAGAGGAATTAGGAATGAAAATAGTGTCAACCAAAAACTTATTTCACTTTAAAAGTAAAACTTTGTAGAAAATATAAAACAAAAATATTATTCGTAGGTCCAGGGTTCGAATTCCGGCTAGATTGTTGATGTTTGTAAGCGTCTTGGAAAGTTTTCATTGTGAGGTATGGACGTATGAAAATCAGAGTCACTGATGACTATTTATTGTTGAAGAACTCTGTATTATTTTTGTAATCAAGAAACCTATGTAAAAAAAGTAAAGGATGCAATAATAGAAAACCTTAGCGACCAAGAAACATTCATGAAAAATAAATAACAAGTCGGTAGTGAACCAGTGTGGCGTTCAGACGTATAAATAATTGTTTAATTAACGCCAATTAAATGTTATTAATTTGAATTCGGTGTTTAATTTGGGTAGAGGGAATTTCTTCTTACAGAAAGAGTGAAGTGAGTTAATATTGTGAAGTGTTGTGTAAATGCAACGGAGTGAACTGGTTTTTCGTCAGTTTTTTCACTCAATTTTTCGTCTGCATCGAGCCATTAGTGAACTTCACAGTGGGCAATTTGGTCCCACTCACTGAACCTGCCGACCGGTATATCTGCCGGCATGATCATCCAGCTTACGGCGTTGGATTGCCAGCCTCCCCTACCCGGCGCATAGTGAGCACAGCACCAAGGTACTGACCCAGTACAGTACCTCTCGCCATTGTGGCGCTAGGTTCATCATCGTCAAGACCCATTGGACATTACGACTTCAAGACGACTGCAATCGTCATCTCCAACTGAGATTGCTAGAACAGCAATCTACAAGTTCCTGTCTCCCTTTCCTCCTCAACATTCCTGTTTCCCTTCAGTCAAGGTCAGTGCTCTAATTTTTATACGCTCTATCCCA
Source organism: Harpalus rufipes (assembly GCA_951394225.1). Lineage (NCBI taxonomy): Eukaryota > Metazoa > Arthropoda > Insecta > Coleoptera > Carabidae > Harpalus > Harpalus rufipes. Next base: position 41,525,075 of record OX596283.1, read on the forward strand.
CAATATAAACGCAGTCCATTTTCCAATTCCCTTACACGTCTTCATAATCTAATCTATATAAATAAATATTTGTATTTTTTGATTGCGCACAGTGGCGAACTGGTCGTTTTTAAAAGTTATTTGTTCTTTTTGAATTTTGTTTTGAATAACTAAAGCGAAACTTCTGATTCAGCAAAAGTTTTCAGACCTCGTGGACTCTTGTTTTAGCCGTGTTACAAGGTTGACGTTTTAAACTATCATGTTGGCGAGTGGCTGATAGTTGGCGTGATTTTAGTTTGACGCGAAGCGTTGTTTTGAATCAGTTTTGGTCGCGTAATTCTACGGATTTGTATGACATCGGGGTGCCTAATGACTTTCCAGTGTTTTAAATTTTAGTGGATGTCTACGTGTTGTGTTACGAGCATCCTTTTGGATTCTGGAAGTCATCGCTTTTCGGAGGATTTGCGACTCTGCCGTTAGCGTCTTCATTGTTGGGGACACCTTTTACTTATGGAGAGCCCAGCACCTTTGTCTCATCCGCCGTCATCATCATCCTACAATTCCCCAAGAACTTGTATGCAACATGCTCATGCTAAATACAATTTCAAACGTTTTCTTCATTTATGTTATGTTATATAGTTGCCTAGAAGCACTGTGGTTACAGTGTCCTCGCCATAAATAACATTTTGTGCTTCATTGTTAGATTTAGTGTGTTTATTAGCATTTTGTGTAATTTGGTGAATTATTTAAAATTCATTATTGAATCAATCAAGCTTGTTTTGAACAATTATCTACCGTACATAATTTAGAGCCATCAGTTCATTGTGCAAGATTGTTGCTAAGGTTATTTCATGTAAAGTAGTATTTGTCTTGAATACATATAGTTGTCCATTGTTGTAGTTTGTAAGTCGATTACGTGCGTGTGCTCCAATTGGCTCGTAGATGTTTATGCCTGCGCCCGAAACTAGGTTAGGAGACTCCGGGTACAACAATATATTGTCCATTTATTATTATATCACATACTACTTGTACTAGATATTTGTCATCCTTGGTTACTTATTGTCTTTCTAATCTTGTTATTATCATATTGTACAATTCATTTTGCAATTTTACAGTGCCTTCTGTGCGTTTAAATTTAAAATCATTAATCGCAGTTTAATTTTTATTTTTTATTTCTCGAATCTCAGTCGCTTTCTGGGAACATCAGTAAAGCCGGATTTATAATGAAGTAACGTAAGAGGTACCGTGAATAGTATCGGTAACGTAAAAAGTTGAGCGTGTACTAGAGCTAGTAATGATTTATATTCAAGTAAAGTAAGAAGTAAGGTAAAATATGTAAAGCAATAGTTGCCCAACATTCAACTTTCTACCTTGCCTTAACTAAAATTTTATACCGCTGGCCAATCAGAAGGCAGCATTTTGAACGTTGCGCAGATATCTTTATTATCGACCATTGTTCATCTGGCAGATTTCATTTTGTTTTGATTGTTTGTTGTTTGAGGTTGGTTTGAACTTACGTCGTGATTTTTTTTAAATATAATCAAACAGTTTATGATTTGACAGAAGTACTGATATTCAAACTTGATGCCGAAGTTAAACGAAAAGTATCGAATTACAAGTGAAATTTTTATACTATTACCTGATTGGCTAGCAGTAGTGGGACTACTTTTCAATAAAAATCAACTAATTCGCTTACGTTACTTCGTACTTTACCTAAACTACGTTGCGGTATGCGGTACTTCATTATAAATCCGGCTTTACGGTAGGTAAAGTAACATTATATCTCATTTGTACCGTCTAGTGATGCACGACGAGGCAAGAGTATTCTCGCGTATCGTTTCGTTGCTTTTTGCGAGACGAGAACGAGAGCGAAATTACAGTTTAAATTTCGTGGTGAGATTGATGTAACAACTGCGAGAAGAGAGATATCTCGCGAGTGCCTCGAAATAAAAAGCGTTATAGCTTTGATTCCTAAATTCAATGAAAAATGGACCGGAGAACGATTTTCAAGGAGTGGAGTCCACGGTAATTCATGCATAGAACAAATTATATGAATCCACTAAATTTTTTGTCTTAAAATTAGAGATGTTATATTAAGTATCGATAGGACCCAAGACAGAGCGAAGTGGAGTGATTCCCAGTGTAGTCATTTTTTGATGACTAAACCATACTTATAGGCCTATTCTGTAAAATCGAATCGTTACCATAACGAAATAGTTATTATGAAAATCGTTATCTCTACTTAACGATAATCGTTATCTTTGTATCCGTATTATGTAACACATTTTGAAAAATAATAACCTTGGGACCTTTATTTCCTAAAATCAAATTATAATTTTAATGGAAATATCTAAAATAATTCAATATAACTCACAAAACTTCTAGGTTAGATTAATTCTGCTGTCAACCTGTCAGCTGTCGGACCATTATTTTTCTTTTTGTAGGTTATGCTAGAGCAACTACTACCATCTATAGACAAATTGAGAAGCTTGCGCTAGGCGCTATGAATAAAAACTTATTAAATTATTTTAATATTACCTTGCAGAAAACTGTAATATGACTGGTTTTTGAGATCACTATTCAACATAATAGCAATTTTATTTTGACATGAATTAAAATACTGAATTATTGACAAAACGTTTTGATAACGAATGATTTTTCCAATCGTTAAGAAATAACGATATCGGTATCTTTTTTTCGTTATGTAGACTTAAATTATTATTTACAGAATACCACTTTAACGATTATCGTTATAATAACGATTTAACAATGAAAAATGTCATAACGATCGTTTACAGAATAAGCCTATTAAACGATTTTCGTTATTACCATGACGATATAACGTTTTACCGATTCGTTATGTCATAACGATCTTACAGAATAGCCCTATTAATTGGTGGCATATATTTAATGATAAAGTTTACTTTTAATTACAAAAAAATATTTAATTAGTTTTACTGATGACAGGAATGCAGATGGTTCGTATTGAAATAGTTTAGAAATCGTCATTTTGTAATAAATCAGACATTTGGAGACAAATTAAATTATTTAGTAACTTACATCTTCTGGTGACCGTAAATGAATAAACATAAATGTTCGTATTGAAATAATGTGGTGACTACAATTTTGCTTCTTCTCTTTATTATAGTTCTAGGACTGAAAATAACGGACGACGTACGACTGTTGTGAACTCAAGTGACGTAAATACGCGGTGCGCATGTACTTATTTTTACAGCAAGACTCGCTCGTGAACGAAACGAGGCCTATAAAAATGTGCGAGAATGAGAGCGAGATTATCAATCCGAAAACAAGGCGAGATCAATATTTTATAGTTCTCGTCTCATCTCGTGTGGTGTGCATCACTAGTACTGTCCTGTTCGTAATTTTCCGGTGAAATATTACGTGGCGCCCATTATCCATTTTTATAACCATTCGTGTGGTTACAACTTCGCCCGTCTCCACTGTTTAAATTCTAGCGGCCTACCAGCCGAGCGGAGTAGCGTTACACAACCAATAATATTACGAAATATTGTCACTGGCTGGTTTACATTAATACACAAAAACATATCTTAATTTATCCCGTAAAATATATGCAAGACTAAATCTATGACAACCAAAATTGAGTTTATGGCGATTTGATATATTTTTTATTAAAATATCCTCTTATAAATTAATTTAGTACGATCCTGCAATGTGGTGCTGGCGTCTGCACACTCCGTGAGAACTGCACCGCACGTATTTACGATATGACAGATTCCCATATTAACCGTCTGACATAATTATTATTTAGTTTATTAGCAATTCTCGTCGACCGAGCGCCATTATCTCGCGGATTAGTCATTTGCATCGCGCCTCGCCTGAGTTATTCGAGGAAGTGACTCGACTCCTCCACTGCGCCGTTATCGTCTGATATTAGTATTGTAAATTTCACGACGCCGCTGTTTATAGCGTAGCGCACCGAGCATAGAAGTGGGTAACGTGCGAAATTTAAAGCGTAAGCGACGACGGTCTATCATTCCATCTCATGTTGTGCTTGCTGTTATTTATTCTTCTGAATGCGAGACAATTACACTACGAGTAATTACTGGGAATTGAATATACAGAATGGAATTAAGGTTTACTGGGAATGTTTACTCTTACTATTCCTGGGCATTGTTCATTTGATGTGGTAAAGTTTTTGACATCAACACGTTTTACTTAATTTATTGTATTAATCTGAAAAACTTTTTTCCTGGTTTTACTGCAGGTCAGTTGAAAACAATAAAATGAAGTTGCAAAATCTGATGTGACCAACACAATACCTCCCGCCATTTACCTATGGGGTCTCGTTGCCGCGTGCCTGATATCTGGTCGCGTATCTGAGGAATCCGATTCGATCCCGATCAACGCCAAATAATTCGAATTTTAAATGGCATAAAATTAACCCTTGTGGTAAACGCCCGCACAATATAAATGTCATCATCATTATATAGATGAAATATTAAAGCAAACTTGTAGAAAATGGAATAATCTTTAATTTTTATAATAACAAATTGTGAAAAAAATACATTTAAAGGTTTTTTTTGAAGAAAACTATCGAGCTTCAAGTAAGCTTCCAGTCATCCGATTGCCACCAAAATCTAATGGCTTCTTTCCATATTAGAATAAGATAGAAATACATGGTTTCAATACTTTCTGAATGATAGTATTTGAGTTAGAGCGTAAAGAGGATCCACACAAATACACACATATACATATACACATACACAGACATCATCGTGAAAATGTTAAAATGGATTCTAGGGACCTTAAAACGTGGTCATTTACCAAAATCTCGATATGCGATTTTTAGCACGATCCCTATACCTCTCTTACCAAGGGTAGCGGGAGGTAAAAAGGGGGAAATAAATTTTCCTTGTCTAAATCAGTGTGAATATTTTATTTCCCCCTTTTTCATCTTCCGTTTCACACTTGGATGCTCCATTTTCTTATATAAAATGAAATATAGTAAAAAAATTGAAAGATGCCCGATCAAGGTCATCTACGAATTGTATGAATTCAGATTTTTGCTCCGCCCAGTCTAACAAATTCAGTAGTGTCGTTTGCTTAGTTTTTTTATGAGGGTACATAAGATACTACTGTTATTTTATTATTATAAAAATATATGTTACAATAAAAGCATTCAAAATTCCAAAATAAGTCAACTGATAAGTTTTTTTAGCAAATTAAAAACCAAATATGTGAAAAAGATACTGACACGATATCAGTGTCAGTGACACTGATAGAAAATAACGTTATTCATACGATTATGTATCAAGGTAATGTATCTGAATTAATAAATAAACTGACGTTGCAGTGAAAGTATTATCAACAACGAGCATCGTTTTAAAGTGGGATGTCCTAACTTAGTCGAAACAATATGAATTTTTGAAAGACAAGTGTGTTATATCCATCCTTATCGCACATGCTTATGGCCTTTACAAAGGAGAGAGATAAATGTATGCCAATTTGTTAATTCGCTCATGATACAGATGACCTTAATCGGACATCTTTAAAAAAAATACTGTGGTCAGATTTTTTTTATCTGTTGATGTATAATATTTATTTGTAATATAAATAAATACATATCATCTCGACTTATTAAATAAGTTTGAAGGTTAACGTTTTTTATTTTTCTCGTTTTTAGGCTTAACGCCTTTTTGTCATCAAGGTAATTTTTTTCCCAAGGTTTAACAATATTTTGACCTGCTCTCAAACTTGAACCATCTTTAGCATACCTACTAGAGCATTTGTTTTTCGCCTCTTGCAGAAATATCTTAAATACTTGGTACTTAAATTGCTATACTTTATATCTTTTGTAAACTGCAGTTTGTTTCTAGCATGCATATTTGAGTTCTTTTCCCTCCGTTTTTCTGCGCTTTTCTAAATAAGCAATCTATCAGCTTATATATGTTGTTTTATTAATTAAAAATCCCTCACTATCAACCACACAATATAACTTAAATAAAATTATAGTTCAATCATAAATGACAAGGAATTAAAAATGATTTTTTCCTATAATAAGCATGATAAAAGTTTTTTACTTCTTGCAATTTTTTTCCTTCTTTGTCAGTGAAAGACTTATTCATCTTCTAATTCTTAAACCAAGCATATGTTCAAATTTAATATCTGCCAAATCTACCAACTGGTGTTTTTTATAAATGGTTCAACATTTTTTTAGTGTTAAACACGTACAGACTTTACAAGCTGTTAATACAACAAAAATTTATAAAAAAGTTCATAAGTATAGATTATTAATAATTTCATGCATGAAATTTTGAATGACAAGATCTACAACAGTTAGATGAGTCATCTTGTGCTCAATTTGGAAAACTTTCTTACATAAACTTTTGATTACTCGAAAATTTACATATAATAATAATTATTATTTATTTACAAAGACCAAAATACATTGATATACGAAGTCAAATTTACAAACAAAAAAATTCGTCCATAAACTAAACACGAAAATTAATAGCTATTTATCATTTAGAAATTCATTGTCATTGAATAAGATATTTTTTAAAATTATTTTAAAAACTATTCATGGATTCAATATCTTTGAGATTTTGAGGAAGTTTATGAAAAAAACTATGCCATAATAATATGGATTATTGTTTGAGTTGTTTAATTTTATCTTTGGTATTTGTAAATTTAATTTTGCAGGAGTATCGTAATGATGAAATTCTCACAAAGCAGGTAACTTGTTTTTCTTTGATATGTAAGATAGGATATATAGACAAGGTAAAGTTAACAATTCTTCGTTTCTAAACACCAGTCTATACGATTTTATTTTGTTTAACAAAAATATGTTTCCAACAGGATGTTTTTGCAATTTAAAAACACGAGTTGCAGAAGGTAAGTTACCCCAAAAAAATAATTCCATAACTTTGGATAGAGCAGAACTTAGCAAAATAGAACATTTTAGTTAATGATATGTCGGACATTAATCTATTTTTTTTTTATAACTTAGCATAAAGATGATAACGTACTAAATATATTATTAATATGAATATCCCATTTTAAGTTTTATTATATATATAATCCTAAACTTTCGCATTATCTACTGTATAATATTATTATCATTTTGCAGAATTTTAAGCCAATAAAACATTTATTTCGTGTAGTCTTCAATTATTTTCATCTTTTTTTATGACTGACAGACACTATTGGCCACCTATACCTACAGAATTTCATGATATTTTTCTATATTAATCGATTCGGGGAATTGACCTGTCAACACGATTATCGTTGCAATGACTTCAAATATTATAGATACCTACTCGTTCCGTATCTCATGCATATTAGTGCATGAGTTAACAGTTCATAATTACTATTGTAACTAAGCAGCAACGTAATACCCTTATGTAGCCAATACTAGTCACCACATATTTTTAAAAGAAATAACTGATCTGATCATTGCATCCAATGGGAACTTATACAATTCAAATATTTTGGTCGCCATCTAGTGTGTAAAAAAGTATTTAATAATTAGTTATGTAGTGAGCAAGATTTAGCTCTAAGTTTGACATTTATCACGTGATCCATATTTGGTCCCACGTGATCACAACCATTGTTTGCAAAGAAACATGAAAAACACATTTTTTAATAATTATTTAGGTATATGATCTACTCAATGCATACCTTTCGATTAATTCATGTTTATTTCCACTTTTCCTTAAACCCCGGCATTCTAACCATGTTTTCAACTGTAGACGGAATGGTCTTCAATGTTTTTAAACACAAATCGTGCGCCCGGTCCATCATATTGTTTTAAACTCATTATTTATTTGTGAACTTGGTTTTTACCTCTCGCTAAGAGAGGTATTGCATTCATGCTAAAAATCGCATATCCAGATTTTATTGTATAAGCACGTTTTAAGGTCCCTACAATCCGATTTTAACATTTTTACGATGATGTCTGTGTGTGTGTGTGTGTGTGTGGATGTATGTGTGTGTGTGTGTGTGTATGTATGTAGGATGTTGGAAGGACGGTTACTCAAAAACTATAAGACTTAAAATTTGTTTAACTACGTATTTCCCAATCGGACATTCATGGGAAGATCTGAAAAGGTTTTGGTAACAATTGGACAACCGGAAGTAGAAGATTCTTGAAAAAAAATCTTCTAAATATTATTTTTTGAAAATTTTTCGTGGTAATATTAAAGAAAATTAAATTCTCTATCTGATACATTTAAATATTTTATTATATATTCCATAGATTTAGAGATAAAAGAAGTATAATATATAAAATAATCTGTTGTAATAAATTTGACAGCCGAAAGAATGCCATGAAAAATAGTTGATAATTTAAATTATTTGTAACTGACAGATAAATGTCAGTGTCAGAAATCCGGAGACATTACTGAACACTTTTTCTGGTAAGTACATACATTATATTATTTCTAAATGCATTATTAGTTAAATATTTATAGGTATATTACACATGCCCTTCATATATACTGTTATTTCTGACAATGAATTGGAATCATCTCGAGAAAGAAGGGTAGGACAAAACTTCTTCATAGAATCTAATTATGTGGAATAATTTAAAAAATCTAAATATATGGAATAGATATAAGTAGAATTTTTAGTGTAGAGTGTAAGTATACAAGAAATGTTAAATACATTAGGGCGCGAGCAGTAATATGACTTTGTTGGCCTTGACAAGCAGATATGGGAGCCCATGTCAGAATGATAGCTAGTAATTATATATATAGATGTCATATATCATAATTCCTCATTCTAAATTTAATGATTTTCCAATTCCATGAGGTTTATGACAAGTAAATTCCACACTCCTGATGACAAATTAACTAAGTGAATTTAGAAAATCTTGAAAAGTTCTCACATTTATGTACATAATTAATAATTATCATTCTGAAACGGGCCCCCACGTCTGCTTGTCAAGGCCAACAATGAAACATGACTGTTCGCGCCCTATACTTATGTAATCAAAAAAAGACAGTGGCGAGAGGTATTGTGCTGGCCACAACAGATTTTTTAGTTATATTCCAAGGATAATACAATTGATAATTAATAACAATCATTACACATAATAACTTAACCAACCTCTGCTGACTAAATAACAAATTACGGGATCAACGGGGAGGTGCTGAAGAAGGAAAGCATTTGATCGACTCTGCCATGGTATATCACCTCGCTCTTTCTAAAAATTTCTTGTCCCTTTCTAAATTGTTTGGAGGGAGGTCCGCTGCCGATCCGCCGCCGATGACGTCAAAATCATAAGTCCCCATTGCGTTTAACGCTTAGGATATTGACAATTTAGTCGCACAGTTATACGACTGGTAGTTTCGAGTAGAGGTATTATAAACCGAAAAGAATATACAAAGCCATATAATTTTAATATGCCAGTTATCTTCATCGGCTAATATGAATATTTGCTGTTCTAATTTGGTGGTGTTGAATTTTGAACCTTTCATGATCATTTAATCTATGTAATTTTCTGTTGGAACATTAGCCACTTAACTGTCTCTTTATACGTAATTATCTCTCTACATATCACTTTGAGCAAGTAAGATGTAAGGTTATGTCACGGACACAAATTAATCCAACTCTTTACATTGTCGCTGTGCCGGCACTATATCACTATAACTTTCCACAACATTCAAGAGCTACTTCGCTTGTGTCGCATTGCCAACTGCTCTCTTTGTTAATGATTTATTCACAGGCACTTTCATTTGACTTCTAAATTACACACTCACGCCTCGGGGTCGGCAAGGACGCAGCGACATCGCTGTGTCATCCGCCGTACTACATGTAACAACATTGTGCTTTAGTAGTTTTACTCTGTCATATGCAATCAAGCTCCCTATGAGGTTTTGTTACACGATGAGATTGTGTCGAACAGATGATGAAAGAAGAGATACTGACTAGTACTAGTTTGATTAGAATACATTATTCTTGTATTTAAAGATGTAACATTCTCTTAAAGATTATCTAATTCTGCGAATGGGCTTGGCCTCGGCGCGATGTATATGGTGATGTGTATGAGGGTGCTACAATAAGTAACAGCAAAAAATATTTTTTTTCTATTTTGCATCTGTAACAAAGCTATTACAGCACCCAAAGGAGTTCGTTAATAGCTCGTTTGAGTGTTGTAACAGCCTAGTACAATTTATTTTTATAAAGTTGGTAGCATAGCTGAAATGTTATGTCAAAAAATATCAAATGTCAAACCTCACTGAATAAACGATACTAACGATTGTTAAGATTTTTATTTTTGTTTATATATATTTAGGGCATAAATAGTTCAAAACACTATTAATTGTTGATATTTAAAATATGTAATTTATTTATTTATGAACTCTGTCGGTAAATTAGTTCGAGCTTTTTGGCGCTGATGTCATAGCCAAAGTTACGCAGGTTCTGTAGTAGTTCAGACAAAAGCAAAATGGCGGCGGAGGAGAAATGTCAACAAGAATTAAGTGTTTATTTATAAGAAAATAGTGTTTTAAATATAAGATGTGTATAATTATATAGTTTTGCACTTTCCACATCCTTTTCAGTTAATTTTATACAATAAAATGTAAGTAACTTGTAAAAATTTTATATTTGGTTATGACTATGAAACCTGACTTTTTTCATTGTTTGTTTTTGGAATTATAAAATGTATTTTACGTAATTTCACGTACTTCAGGTGGAGTACACAAAAAATCGTCTGTATTCATTTTTAATTTGATATGAATTTGACTGTAAACAACACGAGACAATTTTAAATTCAAACAATTGAATTTTCAAATGTCATATTATTACCAACTAACACAAAATTCCCTAAATTTTGAATTTACGATTTTTTATTTAAAAAGATCATAAAAAGCGCAAAATAGAAAAAATAGTATAAAGAATTCATGGCATAATTGTCGATTATTTTGTTCGAAGGTTTGGGCAACTACGCTACGCGTCGTTACCCAAACTTCCTTCTCACAAAATAAAATGACAATTATGACATTCGTTCTTTAATATACTATTTTGCACGATCAGGTTTTTTTTAAACTTTACCGATAGGGTTTCCAAGACAGTAAATTTTGTTTACAAATTACTGATCAGTAAGTGATGTGGTACTGATCAGTAAGTGATGTGACTGATCGGTAAGTGATGTGACTACCTACCGATCTGGAGGCGGTGAAAATTACATAAATAAAAAATAAATGTACAATTTTTAAAGCTTTAACGATAACAAAACAACGATCATAGCTTACTTAAAAATGGCAACTAATTTTTTTTAAATGTCAAAATAATTTTTAAATAATTCTAAACTTTAATTTGTTATTATTGGGACGATCGTGCAAAAAATATAATAAGGATTGCGGGCATTATGTGCTTCTTATCGGTAAGGTGCACTTACTGCCCTTAATACTTAACTATTACGACTTAGATATAATATTTCAAATTGAGTAGTAGAATTGACAAATCACTAGGAAAATATGAATATGAGGGGGTACCCAAAAACACCGGGAATTATTTTATGACGCGAGGTAGGGTTCTAGTTCCGTCTTCTCTCGCTAGATAGATATCTTTACTAGACACCCATTTGGATCTGTTGTCCAAGCGTCATCCTTGGGGAACCATCTACGTCGTCAGTGTGATTTTACATCTTGCTAAGAGGGGTATTGGGTTCATACTAATAATCGCATTTTAATGAATAAGCACGTTTTAAGGTCCCTACAATCCGACTTTAGCATTTTTACCATGGTGGTATGTGTGTATGTGGAAGGAAAATTTCTCAAAAGCTATAAGATTTAACTTCTGTTTAAGTACGTATTTCTCAATCTGACATTAATAGGAAGAGTTGAAAAGGTATTAGTAGCAATTGGAAAACCGAATAGCAGATTGTTAAAAAAAATCTTCTAATATATATTGAAAAATTTTGTTCTTGCAAATATTAAAGAAGATTAAATTCTCTATCTGATACGTTCAAATATTTTATTATATCTTTCATAGGTTAAGAGATAAAAAAAATATAATATATAAAATAATCTGTTGAAATAAATCTCACAGCCCAAATAATGTCATGGAAACCAATTAAAAAATTAAAATGTTTGTAATTGTAAAAAATCCAAAGAAATTACTGAAGATTTTTCTGGGAAGTACACACATATATTATTTCTTATTGTATTAATAGTTAAATATTTAAAATTATACTGTCAATCTCGACAATGAATTGGAAACATCTAAAAATTAGAAGAATAGGACAAAAATTCTTCCTAGAATGAATACTTTGAATTAAAAATGTAAATATAAATTATACCTACGTATAAGTAGATTTTTTTATGTAGAGTGTAGGTATACAAAATAATTATGAAACCAAAAATAGAAGCTGCGAGAGATATTGTGCTGGCCACAACAGATTTTTTCGTAAGAGTTCTGTTTCCTGTTAGAGAAATCAATAGCTTGGAATAACTTACAAAGAATCTGGATCAATTTCTGACTGTTCTTTCAATTGCTAGAATACCCTAAAATAGTTGGCCCTCTGGTACTCGGATAGTACTTTGCTGCGTCAGGTTTCAACTTCAAAATTTCAGTCAAAATTTGTTGGCATAAACTCAAGGATATTACAGTGAGAACCTACTATTCATCGATTGTTCTACAACGATCAGACATGATCGCATCATCGATTTTTCAGTGCTTTGAGACGTTCTATTTAAGGTTATTTTCAGTTGATATTCGACGACTTTTAAAAAGAGAAAACCATTTGTAAAGTCTCGCTTGGCTCAAAGCTACCTCCCCGTAAGCCCCCCGAAGCAATGTGGCAGTTTCCGCTGCTGATTTTCCTGACGGGAAATAAAACTTTAATGTCTGCTATTGTAAAATCGCCGAACAAGTCAAACAGCGCTTTCAAAAAAAAATCATACTGACCGTAAAAATGTTTCCCCAAGAATGACGTTTGGGTATAACAGATCCTAAAGGATGTCTAGTAAACATATCTAGCGGAGAAAGTTGAAATGAGAATTTTACCATCCGCCAGATAATAATTCCCATTATTTTTGGATACCCTCTCGTGTCTGAATAAAGTAACTTTAAAACGTGGCTGTTTATTAAAATTTCAATATGTATGTGATTTGTACGAGGTTTGTTCAAAAAAAAGGTGACTATTTTTCTCGAAAAATATTTATTTATTCATCAATATATATTTTGTCCCCTCAAAGTAATCCCCCTCAGATATAACAAACTTGTGCCAGCGTTTTTTCCAATCCTCGAAGCACTTCTGATACATGCTTTTTGGTATGGCCTTAACCTCTTCCAGCGATGCGGTCTTTATTTCCTCAATCGTAGCAAAACGCCGTCCTTTCATGAGTCTTTTTAGTTTTGGGAACAGGAAAAAGTCGCAGGGGGCCAAATTCAATTGTTTTGCCACAAATCCAGGCGCTTTCTTCGTATTGCTTCACGCAATTGGCAAGAACTTATGATGCACCACGCCAATGTAATCGAAGAAAACAGTGAGAAAAATTTTGACCGAATAGTGGGCATCGTCATTAAATCTTCTCGGCCTTCTGTGAAGAGCTTGTACCACTTATAAAAAAAATCGAGAATCTAATGAACGTAGCCCGCGAAATTTGAAAAGTCACCTTTTTTGAACAAACCTCATGTAATTCCTTTATCTACAATAACGGGAGGTTGATTAAAATTTAAGAATATATTTTGTCATTTTACTTCATCATGGTAGGCAGGAAGAAAACACAATTTATTCAAAGTGATGGATTTTGCATGAACTTATCATATTATTAATAAGACATCTTGTCAAATCATACCACGTCTTTTCATTTTTCTGTTTATACAGTTAATCGGATGCTTAATAATTAATTAATTACATTAATAATAAACTCTCAATCATGACGGATAACATCCTTCACTGGCGCTGAATTTTTTCTCGGATTAAAAACCAGATTGCAACAAAACATAATCATATATTTAAAAAGTAAAAGAAAATGAAAAATAATGGACAATAATAACTAGCATCGTACAGCCTTCAGAAATGAGTGAAAGAATACTAATTAAATTATTAAACATTCATCGAGTCCACGCGATTTACGAGGCGAAGTGACAAGATGATTAAGCAGATAAAGATAAGATCAAGATTCAAGATACATCCATCAGAGACCTGTATCTTATTCGCGCACTTAACACGTTCTTTATTCGTAATGTAGAAATAATGCCAACTGGTATAATTTACCTTCAAAATTTAAAAAGAAAAAGTTTATTTATTAATTTACAAATGGTAATTGTATAAGAACATGTGAATATATAAATCGTCTTTTTGAAAAGATGGTTTCTTGTATGATTCGAATGATCACATTTACTACAAATAGTTTTCGTAAAAGTAACGATTTAATGTTATACTGTCAAATAAGTATGGATTGAAAGTTTCTACACTGTTGTCAATTCAGTATGACAATGATGATATGGTGAAAATGATTAGGCAGATGACTCACGTCATCAACCTGAAAAAACCTTATAAAATGAAATATAACTTGTAGTAATTATTGGTTATTTATTTAAAAAAAAAGAAAAAATATACTTATAATATAATTCGCATCGCGCTTTTAAACTTGTCACGCGTTCTTTAATGGCCGGTTTATACACTTGTATCATAATATGTATACTATTTGAAATTGTATTATTGGAATTATCAGAGACGAAATAATCGTCACACACATGTACATAATAAAACGTCTTTATTCATCAAAAACTCATCATAGAATTTTTTGACCAAATGCAATACTTTTATTACCTATATATGACGGAAAGTAAAATAATAAAATATAAAAATCTGATGTGGGCAGCACATTACTTTCCGTTAGTTCTATGTATTTTGTACAAGTTAAAAAAAGAAAGTTTCTCGCAAAAGATTCTGACGGAGTTTAGAATAGGGTCCGGGTCCAGCTTTAAAATGCATTTTTTAAAGAACGCTTTTCTTTTATGTAATTATATTATATTTCCAGTAAAATTATAACACAAAGACACAATGTCAAATATTTCACTTGCACTGACATCTGTCAATGAGAATTATCTGAAATCCGAATATAGTAAGTATCCATGGTAATAGCATAGCTGGCTGATTTATGAAATTTAATTGTTTCATATTTTTTGAACTCTATTTGCATTGATATGAAGTATAAAATGAAATAAAAATTTATAGAAAATAAAATATTCTTTAATATTTATAATAACATGACATGTCAAAAAATGATATTTAACTAAACACCTCTCTTTGTCTGAACGTAAATTCAAGGAACACGAAAAAATAATACTTTTTGAAATTATGGTATACTTTGGTTCACGAAAGATGACTATTCATGGTTACTTGTTCGAAGAATAAATAAGCACTTCATACAGTAGTAACTTAGCAAAATTTCATGTTAGAAAGAGAAAGATTATTTGACGTATGTCTATACAGTTTATGTTTGTGTGACAGATATACGTAAATGGTGACATTACTTTCCAACACATTACAAATAATAATGACGTATGTCGTAGAGTTACAGATATCTAATTATCTACTGCACTGCCCTCTGTCCTAATAGTTACCCAGTGACGTTGAGATTTAAATCAAATTATTATTACATGGTTTTTGTCCAGTCTATATTTTTGGGTTTTGCAAATACATAGGTGAAGAGCATAAATCTTTGAGAAAGGCGTTGTTTAAAATGAAACATAATTTTCATATAAATTACACTTATTTTTTTCAGTTAAAATGTATCCAAAAATATTTCATGTTGCACATCTATGTATACGAAATGCAGTGAAGTTATCTGCTAGTAATATTATACCATACGGTTAATAAATGACCTTGAATTGTCATCTTTCGTGAACCAAACTATATAGGAGTTATGCGATCCAAAACGATGGTCACATACATACACACGCAGACGCGCTCTCTCTCTCTCTCTCTCTCTCACACACACACACACACACACACACACACACACACACACAAACACATACACAAGTATATACACACATATATACAGACATCATCGTAAAAATAGTAAAACGTGCTGATTCATTAAAAACTCGCCATCGAACTTTTTGACCAAAGACAATACCTTCCTTACCCTTAAGGTGACAAGGTAAAAAATGCGTTAAGAAAAAAAAATCTCATAAGACTGATGTAAAAAAAATATATGTTGTAGAACACAATAACTTGCAACAAATAGCAAGAAAAATGTTGTTTCCTTGAATGATGTGTAAACAATTATCAGGTGTACTCTAATTTATAGACGATACTATAAAAGACTGCTTCAAGAATGAAGACATTACACCAAGGTTGTCGTACTATTGATAACGATTATTATAAATTCTTATTACGTAGGTACAGTAAATGCGTACTTGGAATAAGTAATTGAAAAAGATAGTGATAAATAACTAGTAGACTGTAACTTCTATTTTGATTTAGTTTACGATGATGTACATAATAAACTAACTCTAACTCCGCGATCATTTGACTAACTTTATGACAATTCCAAATTCGATTTTATTACAGCATCCGCTAAAACAATCGCGTCGCTTGAATAAATCCTCTGGGTCGTAAACCCGTGTGGGGAATTTATGGGAGTATATACGCCCGCATGCTGTCATAATACCTATAATTAAATTATTAAGAGTCGCACCAGTTCTGCGAAGAACAGGCTCGCTTTTTAATTTGTGACATTTCAATGCCTCAGGAATATCGAGATGGGAGGTGCCTTCTGGATTTTTTCTTCACAGCTGCTCTCTTGGCTCATTTTTAACAGGTAATTTATATCTTGTTTTAAAGATAAATATAGAATAATTGCATCTACTGCAATCTGTCATCAACACCGTATAAGGAGTAGGCTATTTTCGTGATTTAAACTAGTATTTCCAAGACTTGATCGATGGGAGATACTAATCTAGATTTACTGGAGATGAAATCGTTACTGGTGTGGACACTTGATTTAATTTTTTTTAAAATTTTATTATGTGGACTATATCATTCATTAAGTTATAAACCAATAAGAATGCGTGATTTTCCTTAGTTACCACGTATTTCAGCGGTTATTATTAAGTAACCATGGTGAACGAATATACGAACCTTTGTATATTCGAATATACCTACCTTCGTATATTCACTTATAGGTGCGTTTGGTTATTTTGTTCTATGTACTCAGAACTGGCAATGCCATTTTTAGTTATATTTACGGACATGATCTTTTTCCTTCGAACACTGTATCGAGCGTACAAATGAATCTGTAGTTAGACTTCGAGGAGGAAAATTGTGCGATGTATGCTTTAAGTAGACATTTAAAATCACACTGACAGCTCCAAGTGCACCGAAATAAATAATTGAACGCATCTATTATTTGACAGCAAGACATTATTGAAGTAAAAATTTGACAAGTAAATAAATAATTATTTGGATCACAAATCTAGAAACTGCACTGTTGCTAGTTTATTTGAGATACAAACATTTATTTTAAAATACGAGCAATTTAATGTAATATTACATACTACTACAACTATATTCAAAAAGATAGGTTATGTAGCATACAGTTTGACATTTTTGTCAAAATAAAATAGACCACAGGTCTACGTTAAATTTACTATTTACTTTTTAATTTATTTTTTATTCATGATATAGTATACTTGTATACAACTCGACAATAGAAAATTCTCGAAATACTCAACGAGTTGCCTATTGGAAATACCACTCGACCTTCGGTCTCGTGATGTTTACAGGCAACACGTTTCGTATAATCGAGAATTTTCAATCGTCTTGTTGTATAATATGAAACTTTTCCAATATTTAAATATGAATTCCATATCCCGGATGACATTTTAATTCTAAATTTTTCTAAGTGGTGTGGTTAAGTGTATACTTAAAGTATTGCCTTTGTTTTATTGTAAAATTGTTTCGTACAACTGTTCAACACATTCCTGAAAACAATTTTCTGAAAGTTTGTAACTGACAGATAAATGTCAGTGTCAAAAATCCAGAGACATTACTAAAGACTTTTTTGGGAAATACATACATTATATTATTTCTTATTGTATTAATAGTTAAATATTTGAAATAGGATAAAAATACTTCATAGAATGAATTTAAAATTTAAAAATCTGTTGTTACCAACACAATACCAAGCAATCCTGTGTATAATCTATAAATTCCATACATAATTTTTCTTGCAAAGATTCTAAATTTCCAGTAAAATTATTTCATAAAAAACTATTCAAATTGCACTTGACACTGACATCTTCTTCTTTAGCTTTTCCCATTCGTTAGGGGTCGCTATTTTTGCGTGTCGTTCTCATTCAGTTCCTTTTCTCTCAAGTCTTCCGCAATACAGTCCTTCCATCTTATCTTTGTTCTTACTCTGTTTCTTCAACCTCCTATTACTAAGCTATTTATTCTTGTTCCAATATAATTATTCATTTCTCCTCATGACATGTTCAAACCAATGTAATCGCCTTTCTTGTATCTTTCTAGAAACTTGTAACACTAGAGTTATTTTCTTACCGTATCTTTCCGTGTCTTCCCCAACATCTACTTCAACATCCTCATCTCTACCACATTAATTTACTTTTTATTTATACTGACATCTGTCAATTTGAATTATATGAATATATTAGTAGTTTCCATGTTCAGCATAGCTGGTTGAATTATAAAATTTAATTTCTTTAAAATTCTTTAACTCTATATCTATTGAATATGCAGTATAAAATGCAATGAAATGGTATAGAGAATAATATATTCTTTAAGTTATAATAACGTTAAATGTCAATAAATCAAATTTAAATGTTAAATCTTCAAATGAGGCTACTTCCGGTTCACCAATTATAACCAAAATCTAATCAGTTGTTTTTCTGGATGTAAACTTCATGAATACGAAAAAATTATAATTTTTGGAACCGTGGTATTGCCGTTATGCGATCCGGAACTTTCGTCACACACACACACACAGACACAAAACCAAAAACGGAAGTGGCGAGAGGTATTATGACACATTTTTTCTCTACAAAAAACACTTTAATTGTTTTGTGGAAAATTAATTCAAAACATTTCAAAATTAACGTTGAAATTGTTATGGCGCCTCTTCCATTGCACCATACTGTATATTATTCAAAGTGGCAGAATTGCTTCCACCTGAACATAAATTACACAGTGAGATTTAACACGTAAATCACGTGCAAAAATTTAACTGGAATATCGTGATACCTAAGTACACATATACAGGTATAATTACTAGAAATATCGGAAATTTATGTGAGAGCTAAACGGTGATGGCAGACACTTACACAGAGAGTTACTTAGTTTTAGAAAATAATAATTTATGCTGCAATCTAGCGATATATCGTTTTTTGGCACATTCGCCCGGATAACGAACGAAATAAGTTTTTATTTTTTACGTCAACTTTGCTAACTTATTGAAAAAAAAATCTGACACGATTGGCCCTATTTTATTTAAAATACGTAGAAATGGGTTACAATAACTTAAACTGAAATAAACCAAATATATTTTTGCATTTTTTAGCCTGCATAAATTATTAATACGAGGGCTGCTATTCCGTTGTTCTTATGAATCTATAAAAGTACTGCAAACACATCGTTTAGAAGATCTATAAGTGCACTGTTTGATATAATGTGATGTTTCAATTGTTTAGCGGGAAGCGCTACCAGCATAACTGACAAAAAATAAACCAGTCATATCTTTGACAAGTCGAATTTTTTGAAAATCTCATCGTAAAATGACAAATGACAGCTAGTAATTATGTACATATGTATATATATATATATATATATATATATATATATATATATATATATATATATATATATATAAGTTACCGCTGTCCAAACTGATGAGTTGCAGTTCCCAGGCGTCGAACCCGACACCTGAGTTTCCCGTTTCCAGTTTATAGACTTTGGAGTAGTTTTAGTTTAGTCAGAGTGAAGAATCCAAATAAGTAACATTAAAATATAATAAATGTAATAAGTCATATTTTTATTAAATAAACATTAAATAATTTTTATGTGTAACAAATGATAGTTTTGATATAATAAATTCACAATAAAAAACCCTTTTTAAAAACACTATTTCGGATCGTCGAAATATAACTTATATAAATATTCCTTGTGGTTTATTTTCCTCGACAAGGAAATTCCACATTCCTAGTGACAAATTAACCACGTGAAAAATTACGACATTTGACATTTATGTAAATAATTCCTAACTGTCATTTTCACAAGGGCCTCCATATCTGCTTGTCTAGGTTAAATATGACAAACTAACTACGTGAATTTAGAAAATCTTGAAATTTTTGATGAAAAATTCTGACATTTGACATCTACGTACAAAATTACTAATTATTATTTTGACACGAACCCCCATATCTGCTTGTCAAGGCCAACAATGTCACATGATTGCTCGCGCCCTATACTTATGTAACCAAAAACGGAAGTGGCGAGAGGTATTGTGCTGGCCACAACAGATTTTTTTTCACTGTAGCTCTGGTATCTTATAAACGTTTCCACAACTGCTTCAGGTAATGAAAATTGCTCACCACGCATTTTATTTTTTATGTACGGTAACAAAAAGAAGTCATTAGCCGATAAATCCGGTGAGAGTAATCAGTTCAACATTTTCATTGCTTAAAAATTTAACCGTTGGCCGTGTAGAATAAGAGCTGGAATTTTCGTGATGAAGAAAAATTCTATTTTTTCTCCTTATTTATCAATAACTTTCGGTAAATATATTTTTATACAGGTGTTTGGCGTAAATCCGGCACCACGAATATTTCGTTTATTTTGAGAGATACAAAAAAAATGTTAATAAGCAAAGTTAAACTAGACAAAGGTGCTCATAAAATGATCATAGCAGAAATTTTGTGTCGCTTCCGGTTTTAGCGGAAATGGGTACAACCTTAAAACTAGCATAGGGAATCGGTATTTTTATATATTTTTTCAGAATGTACATAAAATTTGCTTCACAATGATACCAAATTATCATAGTTTTACTTTAATCATTTCAAAATGGCGACCATTTGTTCTTAAAATATGTATTAATAAAATTCCATACAAAATAAAACATAGCAAGCTATGAAAACAATTTTATTATCTTATAACAAAAGAAAAGAATTTACCTACTGTTAGAGATATTAATGAGAATATCCTAGAAAATGTAATGAAAGAGTTTTTATTACGTATAAGAAAATGTATAGAAAATAACGGCGGCCATATTGAGCATTTATAGTTTTTCATATTTACTGTTTCTGTTTTGGTATCGTTGTGAACATGCTAAAAAATAAAAAAATAATATCTCACGCCTAATTTTTTTTTTTAATTTCTTCTTTTCTTTTGTTACAAGATAATAAAATTGTTGTCATGGTTTGCTATGTTTTATTTTGTATGGAATTTTATTAATACATATTTTGAGAATAGATGGTTACCATTTTGAAATGGTGAAAGTAAAACTATGATAATTTGGTATCATTGTGAAGCTAATTTTATGTATATTCTGAAAAAAAATATAAAAATACCGATTCCCTATGCTAGTTTTAAAGTTGTACCCATTTCCGCTAAAACCGGAAGTGATACAAAATTTCTGCTATGATCATCTTATGAGCCCCTTTGTCTAGTTTAACTTTGCTTATTAACATTTTTTTTGTATCTCTCAAAATAAACGAAATATTCGTGGTACTGGACTTACGCCAAAAACCCTGTATACCGATCAGCAAGCGAACGACTTTTTTTTATTTCGGCTCATTTTAAAACGTCCAAACCGTGGACTGCTGTTTACTGTCGGGTTCATTCTGGTACGAATAAATACAACTTTCCTCACCAGTAACAATGCTCGCGTTCAGCCGCGTTAGCGCTAGACCAGTAAAATAATTGAACGGTTCGCTAGTGATGATATAGCGCTAGAAGAAATAGCTAGCGAGAAATATTTCGCTAAAACATCTAGCGGAATTAGTGGGCAGCTGCATATATCATGTTTGGTTGCAACTAACGTCACTTTCTAACAAATTTACGACTGGTTAATAATATTTACTTCTGGTGCATTTTCTACCACTTCAAGTAAAAATTTCCATTTCAAAATGAAGTCTGCGAGCTTTCAATACTATAGAGATAGAACTGTCAGTTATTTTCTTACTTTAAACAGTAGTGCTAATAAATAGCGCTAATTTTTGCTAAATCAGCGCTATCCAGGCTGAACGCGAACATTGTTGAACACCAAATTAGTACGGTTGATTTTTTTGAGAATTTCTGTGCACCATTTAACACGAATCTGTTTATGAATTTCAGTCAAATTGTCCTGGCCTGTATGGAGAACTTTAAATTCCCATTGGTGTTATGGTCTCATGCAAAACCCGTATTTGGAGTATGTTGATTAATCGCATTTATAAGTTCTTTAACCCAAATCGACATATAATAATTAATATAGTGGATAAACCAAATACAGTACTTTTTTTAAAGATCTCCGATCAAGGTCATCTGTATCATGAAATAATTAACAAATAGACATACATTTATCTCTCTCATTTGCAAAGGCTATAAGCGTGTGCGATAAGGATGGATATAACGCGCTTGTCTTTCAAAAATTCACTTTAAAACGATGCTCGTTGTTGATAATACTTTCGCTGTAACGTAAGTTTATTTATTAATTCAGATACATTATCTTGATTCATAGCCGTACGAATAACGTTATTTTCTGTAAGTGTCACTGACACTGACATTGTGTCAGTATCTTATTTTTCACATATTTGGTCTTACATTTGCTAATAAACTTACCAGTTGACTTATTTTTGAATTTTGAATGCTTTTATTGTAACATATACTTTTATAATAATAAAATAACAGTAGTATCTTATGTACCCTCACAAAAACTAAGCAAACGACACTACTGAATTTGTCAGAATGGGCGGAACAAAAATCTGAATTCATAAAATTCGTAGATAACCTTGATCGGACATCTTTCAAAAATTTTACTGTTAAGTTGATTTATTTTAACTCTTTCAATTATAACAAAATTATTTATGTCGATGAAAGATTGTACTTACTCATAGTTTTCTATGTTGGAAAAATATTCCCGACTATTAATGTCTCCCAAACATTGTGAGAACCAGGGAATAATTGCCAGCCCAATCCAACAAAAAGCAAAATCCATCACTTCGGAATGTACCATCTATAATTCTTCTGTACGTTACCTGCATATGGGATGCTGATGCTATTACTATGTTAGTTCCCTGCGCATTGCGACTTTCATATAAAACCCAAAACAAGCTAATCAATCACGAGAACTTATTATTAAGCCTCGCGCAAGGCAAAGAGTACACACCAACGTATACCAACCAAGTCATTTCTCAAATCGTCACTGATGTACGATTTTAAATGCACTTTAATAACTGGTCACAGGCAGAGGATAATAAACACAAAAAGAAGACGAAAGAAAAAGACAAGGGACAATTTGTATGCTGGAAGAAAATAAACAACACATAAATTTCAAAATTTTATAATAATTGAACATTGTAATAGACAAAATAATATACAGTAAAATTATTTAAACATGTCCGATTGGATGTCGAATTGGATGAATTCAGATTTTTGCTCCGCCTATTCTGACAAATTCAGTAGTGCCGTTTGTTTGGTTTTTATGAGGGTACATAAGATACTACTGTTATTTTATTATTATAAAAATGTATATAACAATAAAATAATTCAAAATTCAAAAATAAGTCAACTGGTAAGTTTACTAGCAAATATAAAATCAAAAATGTGAAAAATAAGATACAGACACAACGTCAGTGTCAGTGGCACTTACAGAAAATAACGTTATTCGTACGGCTATGAATCAAGGTAATGTATCTGAATTAATAATAACGTTGCAGCGAAAGTATTATTAACAACGAGCATCGTTTTAAAGTGGAATGTCTTAACTTAGTCGAAACAATGTGAATTTTTGAAAGACAAGCTTGTTATATTCATCCTTATCGCACACGCTTATAGCCTTTGCAAAAGGAAGAAATAAATGTATGACAATATGTTAATTCGTTCATGATACAGATGACCTTGATCGGACATCTTTTAAAAAAATTACTGTAATTATTTTGACCAAACATTTTATTAAGAACATGAAGATCAAATGAATTCAGCTAAAGTTAACAGTAATTTAAAAATTTGTAAGAAAAACCAAACAAGACATAATATTATAATATTAAGAATCACAACGACATATTTTTCTTATGCTATCTTCCGAAGATAGTCATCCTATTCTTAGAAATATTATTTAGTATACTTTGAGACAAATGGAGTACATTACATTTTTTATTCAGTTCATTTAACTGCCCAGTAGGTTATAATTTCCTTACGGTTTTTCCAAAACTGTGTACCTACTCTGAATTTCCAATGAAATAGTGTATTGGAATTTGGAACAAAAACATGTAAGTATTGAAGATTACACCAAAAATAACAAAATTAAGCAAAGAATTTTAAAATGGTTTTATTTAATATGTTTTTTGCTTAGCTTCAAGAATTTAAAATCATGAAACCAAACTTGGCTTATACTACCTATTTTTTACATAATATACCCACAGAATCAAAACCAGGATTAAATATCTGTCTTTACTGTCGATTTTATTTGACAGCTGACGGCCGAATTCACCAATAATCCGTTGATTAATAATCAAGTTTCACTAACTTGATTTCTGAATCAAGAAATCGTGATCAATAGATTCCCAGTTTTGTTTTGGTTTGTGACAGTTAATGTAACTGTTAAGTTTTTAATTTATGTATAAAATATATTTTTGTGCACAAATCTATTATAGGGTTAAAGAATTATAAAAATATTAAATTTCAGAAATCAGCCAGCTATGCTAACCATGGAAACTGCTAATATATTCAGATAATTCAAATTGACATATGTCAGTATCAATGAAAAGAAAATGAATGTGGCAGAGACTAGGATATTGAGATAGATGTTGGGGAAGACATGGAAAGATTGGGTAAGTGATGAAAGGTAAAGGAAATGGCTCGATACAAGAGAAACGATTACATTGGTTTGAACATGTCACGAGAAAAGATGAAGAATATATTGGAAGAATGAATAGTTTAGTAATAGAAGGTTGAAGAAACTGAGGAAGACCAAAGATAAAATGGAAGGACTGTATTGCGGAAGACTTGAGAGAAAAGGAACTGAATGAAGACGACACGCA
Organism: Harpalus rufipes; assembly: GCA_951394225.1. NCBI lineage: Eukaryota > Metazoa > Arthropoda > Insecta > Coleoptera > Carabidae > Harpalus > Harpalus rufipes. The sequence continues at coordinate 41,550,260 of OX596283.1, forward strand.
AAACAGAAATGAGTGGAAGAAGAAAATAAAAAAAACAGCCCCATAAGGAATGAGAAAAGCTAAAAAAGGAGATTTCAGTGTCAAGTGCAATTTGCATAGTTTGTTTATGAAATAGTTTTACTGAAAATATAGGATCTTTTGTGTATAATACACAGGATAGACGGAAGATAATATGCTGGCCACATCAGATTTTTTTTAATATAAAGCTTGTATTTCGCTCCGTTTAATTGTGTTATTTATATTATATTCCTACCAGCCCAACAAATTTTATGTCCTATACCAAATGTATTACAACGTGGACTACAGGCAATCCACGCGGTCTGATGGTAATTAAGAATCGTGGGTTAAGCGCAGCGCAGACCACGTGGCCTTGCCATTATTAAGTGTGTTCATCCTCGCCATTCGTCCAAAAGCTATCGTCATAGAAGAAACATAGTCGACTTCTATATTGTTTATTACTAGAGATGGGATTTTAAGTTGTAAAATTTGTAGAAATAGGTACCTAAATAAGTATAAAAAAACTTGTTTTATGTAACAAATTTATGGGATGAGGTTCTAAAATTAGTTTTAGGTGAATTTTTTTAATACTTTATTGAGTTTTTTTGTGAATATACATATAGGTATGTATAAATAAACATTTATAATTAACAATTTACATATTTGTAAATTTAATATAAATAAAAAATTTACTCCATACATTACTAAAATTATATTCGTGAAATTCTGTGCACCGTTATCGCTTAAATTTGCAGCCTAACATATGAACTAATATCGAATCGATAGTAAAATTACAAATATGACAAACATTGCTGGCATTATTTCGAATCAATACTTTTCCTTTAAGTGACACTTAAAATTTAAGTGACAACGTTGTAACTGGCCATTAGAAAACTATAGATATTCGCAACGAAAATTAACCTGTAGCCGCCTGGTGGCGATATTTTAACGATCCGATGGTGTATTCATATGAGTCCATAGTATAAATCTGTAAATAAGTGCGGGAATTTATAAATAAAAATAAAAAAAAACTGATTTAGGTATATTAAAATAATGATTTAGGTACTAATGCCCGGTTGCACCGCTAACACTTAAATTATAAGTGTGCCTGACAATTTCGTATCGAAACGAAACGTGAAATGAGTGATTGAATATTGCTGTCAAAATTTCGATTTGCATTTTTTTGTTTAAGCCTAGCCTAAATTTTTAGGGTCAGCGGTGCAATTGCGCATTAATATTGTAATTAGGTGCAATTCTCACAAAAACCAGTTTTTAGGTAAAATAGGTAAAATCATAAAGGGCTCAAATGGGAGCATTTCTTTCAAAACGGATTTTGTACTGTACTGTAAAAATAGTACTTACGTAGCAAAATAGGTAAAAACATTAAAATCCCATCTCTATTTATTACAATATTGTTGTTCTACTAATATAATCAAGAATTTTTGAAATTTTATTAGCTTTTATTCCATTATAATTCTTATAATATCTTAACGATATATGGAGCAATTTTTTTAACAGAAAAATAAGTTATTGCTGTAACATGTTACAGATATATGCTACCATATATCTTTAGAAAATCAATTTATAGTGCAGACGGCAAACCATGTTAATTTATAATAAATGATCAAGAGTAAAGGAATTATATATTAATTACAATATAACTGTGTTGATATATTGAATAAAAATTAAAATAACTGGTCGTTAAAGTTTCTAACATGAACAAAACAGTGATAAAAAACAGAATATATTTGAAATAAGACAAGTTTTACACATAGTATGTGGTTAACCAAATCATTCCGTCTTTCAAAAATAGTTTATCATAAATATCTATTCCCATCAACATTAAAATTCCATACAAATCTTCATATTGCGTTTATGTTACAATCTTCATCTTAGTAACACACTTCAAATTACACCTTGTGGGTAACAAATTAAAAAATATGTCAAAATCCAACAAACTACAAAAATCTAGAAATGATAAATAAAATAATAACGGGTTGCGAATCAAGCAAGCCGTTTCTCCACTAAAAACAAAACACACACGAGTATCCCCACACGCAACGAAGAAATCTTTCATTAGACCATCTCGGGAAGATTTTTCTCAATTATGATTATTTATGTGACATGTTCCTGTGTATAAATTGTACCTTGATTAATATTTTGATACAAAGTTATCTGCATTGCATTCCTAGTGAGATGACCAAGCCGCGATGAATATAATATGTATATGATGTATGGATTGTGGGAAAGATAGATATTTGCGAGCAGTTACTTCGTTTATTCGATTGAATAAATTTGCAAACCAATCGTGGAAATGTTTTACGATACATGAGATCGTGAATAATATGGTGTTTATAGACATTTAATTGAAAGTATGCTGCGGAATGAAACATGATATTAGCTATAATATAGGTATAAAATATAATATATAGATATTTACCGTACACCGTTATGGGAATAATTTATAAGCAATATTATACACAATCTATTCCAAAAATTGACGTTTATAAATAATTTATGAAAATCAAAAAATGAAAACAAGTGTCATGGCTATTGCCAAGAAATAACTGAGATTTAAAATTTCTTTTTTAAATTATGAGGAAACTAGGAACATAATAAAAATCATAAAAACAGTGAATGCCTCTTTATCTCTCGCTAAGAGAGGTATTGGATTCATGCTAAAAATCACATATTCAGATTTTAATGAATAAGCACGTTTTCAGATCCCTACAATCCGATTTGAACATTTTTACGATGATGTCTGTATGTGTGTGTGTGTGTGTGTGTGTGTGTGTGTGTGTGTGTGAGTGTGCGCAAATGTGTGTGTATAGATGTTAGAAGGACAATTTCTCAAAAACTATAAGACTTATAGGGCTATAAGCATCATTATGACATAACGAATCGTTAAAACGTTATATCGTTATGGTAATTGGGCCTAAGGACACATCAGCATCTTTAGGGTTTAGTTATGTTTAGTAAATTAGTGATGAGTTGTTTGTTCAATTTTACTGAGTCAATTCATTTTGCTACGGTCACTAAAGTGAGTCGCTCATTGCGAGTCGTTCACTTGAACGACTCTTCAAACGCGCAAGCGCTCTTGTGTGAACTAGCGAGCCATGCCGCACTGACGTGATCTTATTATGTTATGCTGACGATTTAGTGGTTCTTAGTGACTCACCAATTTCACTCCAACTAAAATTAAACCTTATTGAAAAATACTGTGAACAAAATTTTCTCACAGTAAACACAAATAAGACAAAAATCCTACCATTTCACAGAGGGCGTTTACCTAGCACTCCTCTTATACTTTTAATTATAATAGTACACCTTTAGAAGTAGTCAAAAAAAAATCTTATCTGGGCGTAATATTCACGTCCTCGGGGAAATTTTTAGAAATGGCTACTACAGCTGAAAAAAAAGCAACGGTAGCCATTGCAAAAGTAAACAACATATTGTATAAAGGGAAATCAAAGAGCTGGAATGAAAAATATCTCCTCTTAGAATCAATAGTTAAAGCTACAACTCTTTACGGATCCGAAATTTGGGGGTTAAGATACTGGGAGAACTTAGAAAAATGTCAATTAAAATTCATCAAAATCATCCTTAAGTGCCCTAGAACTACACCCGGTTACATGGCAAGGTTGGAAACAGGCACCCAACATATAGCCTGTAAAATCTTAAATAGAGCTCTAAATTGGTTTTATAAAATAAACACCATGGATAATAATAGGTATCCCTGTATTGTCCTGAATAGACTAAAAGAACTAGATACGAACACTAGACGTTGCAATGAACTTAACTGGTTTTTTCAATTGAAAGAATTTTTAAGTAAATATAATTTAACGGATTTATGGAATATGAATACTCCATTAACAAAAAAAGTAATTAAAGATTTAGTTGATAGCACTACCAAAAAATTCATTAAACTTGATCTTATTAGCTTAGAAAACAGTAACTATAATAGTTATTACAAATTAATCAAAACCAGCCCCAATACAGAGAACTATTTAGTAGATAAAAACAATTGGGCAAAAACTCGAATAATCGCAGGTCTAAGATTAAATGGTAATAAATTTGTCTCACTTTTCTATAATAATATTAGATATATATGGGATGCTGATGCTATATGTCTCGCATGCAATTTAAATGCTAAAGAAAATATGGAACATTTTCTTATCCATTGCCCAACCTACAAACCTTACCGAGATGTATACATCTCTCAATACATTGTCCTACCAAATAACTCCAACCCACTGGCATTACTATTAAATAATTTGGATAAAGAAAAATGTAACAATTTGTTCTATTTTGTAACCAGAAGTCTAGCTTTAAGAAGTTTCTGCTATAATGAATAGCATTATTGAAGTGAAAACAAAATGCAACTAATATTTAGACAGACTATATTTATTATTTAGCAATGTAAAAAGTACCTATGCAATTTTTTGATATCATAGTTTTTCTGTCACTCTTTAACACTTTACAAGTACTAATTATAGAAAATAATCTGTAATAGATATGGATAGTTAAGCACTTTCATATTTTGTATTTCTATTTTTCATAATGGTTTGTTTAATGTTATTTAATTATTTATGTATATCTCTCTCTTTGTATGAGGTCTAGAACCTTGGAACAAATAAATTATTATTATTATTATTAACTAGTGAGCCATGTGCGAACTAAAGAAACGTTCGTTCATAGCTCACTAAAGTGAGCGTTCAAAATTAACGACTCGTTCATAAACGACCCATCACTAGTGTAAATAAAAGTAGTATAAAATTGGTGTTATCAAAGGAGAAATTATTGTTAGACACGCAGACACACACATACATACAGACGTAAAAAATTAAAAAATATCATCACGGCATATTACTCATTGCAGGGTGTGCCAATCTGCTTTGTACACATATTTCGGTAATGATGATGACATATTTGTACCGTGCAGGCGTTTACCAGGCGTCACCTCTTGGGAACTCATAGCTGGCGTGGAGAGCGCACCACAGGCGTTATTTTTGTGCCATTTAAAATTCGAAATATTTGGCGCCGATAGGGATCGAACCCGGTTCCCCAGATTCGCGACCAGACACTTAGGCATGCGGCCACGAGCTCCTATACGTTATCGTAAAAATATTGCTTATTCATTAAAAACTGACCACCTAATTTTTTGACCAAAGACAATACCTTCCTTACCTAAAGGTAATATTAAAAGGTATTGGTAATGTTCAAAATGTACAATGCACAGAAGCTCCATCATTAACCAGTCATTGTTTTTAAAAAAGTAATAGCAATATGTACTTCAAAGTTAGAAACAGGTGTAAAACGAAATAAGAAAATGAATAAAAGATTAAATTACACTCTGTGCACCATTTGAGTGCAATTGTCTGTAATGTTAAATTAATTGAATTACATTTTAAAGCACCACTATCAAATTTCATTTAGTCAACGTTGCAGTATAATACGAACTAGATAATATTCACGTTTTGCTAAATAATAATAGCGATATTTTGTAACAACATGCATATTATAGTGGTAATAATACGTGTATAATGCTAAATTACATACTTACATATTGCTGGGATGCTCTGCCGAATAATGGACAATTGTAGCCGCTTACCTGAAAAGTGAAAAAGAAATGTGTCAGTAATCATGGGCTATTATTAAAATGAAGCAAATGTATACCACTCATAATGAATTTTAAATTACACGTTAGAGATTCACATATGCCCTCAAAGGTCCCACGCATAAACCACGAACGGATTCTTATTCTCAACACTACTTACAACTCTTGAAAGATGATGCCACAAATATTAAAAAGGTGTTATTACATGTCATTATTAATTTCAATATCTAAATACCCTTTCTTTGAAAATATAATTAAGTTATTTTCTTGAAATGAAAAATAGAGGGCACTTTGTTTAATAAACTCATCCTTGAGCTCTCCGCCATATTTGGAAGAAAGGTAATGAAGATGTACTACTTGATATATGAACAATCTTGTGATGTCTAAATAAGAACACTATAACCAATTTTAAATTATATCCATATATGCTTGCGCAATGTACTCGTACGTGTATGTAAAGAAGCAAAATGATCTATGAATATTAGACAGCACAAAAATAATAAGGAACATAAAAAAATTTGATGCGGCCAGCTCATAACCTCCAGTGAATTCCATGTTTAAAATAACAATGAGCTAAGTAAAGTATCACTTCTGGTTGATCGTTTGTATACAAATTTGTTGATCCAACAAATATAAAAGTCTGTAATACGAAAGTTTGGATTTTATTTTGTTTTTCTTCGAAAATCTGTTATGAGTTTCAAATTAAGTACGAGTTATACAGGCTGAGTAAAGTCAGGGTTACAAGATACAACTATCAATTTTTATTTTTTAAATAGCAACCTATAATTATTTTACTAAAATATAAACCGTCATTTTTTGTCTTTTCAATGATGTATTAGTTTTTATTAATGCATTATTTGAAAAATTTCGAGAAAAGATAATTGAGATATATGAGAAATAATTTTTATTGAAAAATTCTAGGTGGCTATGTGAAAATAAAAAATAAATATTAAGTAATACTAAATAAGTAACAAACAATTGTAAACTTTGTTGATATTAACAATGTTACATTTTGTTTATTTTCACAAAGCTACTCAAAATATTTGTTTAAAAATTATTTCCCATATTTCTGAATTATCTTATTTTTCTCGAATTTTTTCAAATGCATTAATAAAAACTAATACATCATTGAAAAGAGAAAAAAGTACTGGTTTATATCCTAGTAAAATAATTTTATGTTACTTTTGAAAAAATTAAAATCTTGTAAACCTGACTTTATAAAAAATATCAACATCTGCCATAAAATAGTATATTTTAAACAATAAAACTTTTATATGAACCATTTTTTATTACTTATAATAAAAAAGTTAGGTTAGGTTAGGTTAGTATATAACAAATAGTATATTTTAAACAATAAAACTTTTATATGAACCATTTTTTATTACTTATAATAAAAAAGTTAGGGGGGGCGTCTTCCCAGACTCACCCTATATTTATGCTTATACATATATCCCACTTTTGAAACATATCATAAATATTTTTTTTCAAATAACAGTAGTTATATATGCCATAAAATTAATTAAATTGATTCAAATCTGTTAATTTAAATAAATTTACCAGGGAAGTAAATTTATTCTGTCCTTTATAAAACCGGAGATTAAAAAAAATCTGTTGTAGCCAGCACAATACCTCTCGCCATTTTCATTTTATCTTGCATAGGGCGCGAGCAGTTATATGACTTTGTTGGCCTTAGCAAGCAGATATTGGGGCCCTTGTCAGAATGACAGCTGGTAATATACATAGGTGTCAAGTATCATAAGTTTTCATTCGAAACATTATGATTTTCCAAATCCATGTGGATTATTTTCCTCGACAAGTATATTCCATACTAATGGATGACAAATAAACACAACATTATGAAAATTTTAAATGAAAAATTATGACATATGACAATTGTGATATCTTTGTAAATAACTACTAGCCGTCATTCTGACACGGATCCTCATATCTGCTTGCCAAGGCCAACAAAGTCACATGGCTGCTCGCGCCCTATAAGTAACGAATTTAACATTTCTTGTACACACAAATAATTGAAATTGTTTCTCTTCTTTCGTGCTATGAGAAATTTTATCCTACTATTCTAATACGTTCAAAATACTTCAAATTCATTGACGGTATTAGCGGTATTTCTTAAGGATATATGTAATATTGACATACCTGAATTTAAATAAATATTGAATTAATAATACAATAATATATATTAAATGTACTCATACCTCTCAGAACTGGCACTGACATTTTGCATTTATTTGCCAATTACAAAAATTTTAATATCGCAACTGTTTTTCTGGCAACGAGATTTATTACAACATATTATTCTATATTATTATATACTGTATCTCCAAACCTATACGAGATATAATAAAAAAATTAAATGTGTCAGATTGAAAATTTAATTATCTTTAATAATTGTAGTAACAAATTTTCAAAAAATAATATTTAGAAATTTTTTTTTTAGAAACTACCACTTCCGGTTGTCCAATTGTTACCATAACCTATTCAACTCTTCCCATTACTGTTAGATTGAGGAATCCGTAGTCAAACAGGTCTTTAGTCTTATAGAATTTGAGAAATCGTGTCTCCAACAACCTCACACACACAAACACATCCACACACACACACACGCACACACACAGACATCATTGTAAAAATGTTAAAATCGAATTGTATGGACCTTAAATCGTGCTTATTCAATAAAATCTGGATATGCGATTTTTAGCATGAATCCAATACCTCTCTTAGCGAGAGGTAAAAAGGAATCTTGGGGATTGGGGTAACTTATTTTACTTTTTTTAACATTATTTATATAATTTCACAAAATTGCAATTGTACAGTTACTTCAAAATTTTATATGCATCCGAAGTTTAAACTAACTGTATTGAATTATAGTATCGTTTTACAAGATACATAGTTCTGTTACAACAAATCATTAATTAAAAAATAATTATTGCAATTTTATGTAAAATAATACTAACTTAATGTATCAATGTAAATAGTAATTTTATTAATTTTTGGAGTTCACTAGGGCTCTCATCCATAGAAATGGGTAAAATGGCACCAAGCTCGCAATGACACGGTTGACTGCGGTGAGGACTATTGCAAGAACGTGAGTTCAGTGCGAGACAGGAGGTCATGAGTGATACATGAACGTTGATAACCGCCAAACAGAATTATTTTATGTAAATCCGCTGAGCAACACGTGCTACATTACTGTACTCAATACGACTTACTATTATCTCACTAGCCAATAACTCTAAACAAAACTAAATTACATTTAAATACCCATCAACGTAAAATAGCCTGTAGACGCAATCCAATTTCTGTACCTGTTAAACTACTACGATACTACTAACTATAGTAGGTACTTTATTTCTGACGTAAAAAGAACTAGAATTAAAATTAACTCTGTAACCAAATGACTTTTGAGGAGCGTATTTTTACCTTTCGTCACCTTTAGGTACGAAAGGTATTGTTAACAGTATAAAGAATACAAGCAGTAGCGTCACTCTTGTAGGAACTTAATGTTTCGTTCAGCCTACTCGGTGTGGAGGGGGTGCAAAAATTGAAGAAAACAAAAATATATATTTAATATTATTTGTTTCTACCATCAGTCACCTCTAGCTAAGGAAGGTATTGTCTTTGGTTGAAAAATTCGGTGATGAGTTTTAAATGAATAAGCACAATACGATTTTACTATTTTTTAAAATTATGTCTGTACGCGTGTGTGCGCGTATTTGTGTGTGTGTGTGTGTGTATAAGTATAATTTCGGCCGCAATATCTCCAATACTTGAATTACAAAAATTACAAATTACAATACGTATTCCTCTTCCTTACATCTATATACAGACTTGATTAGATTTTGGTTATAATGGGTCAACCGGAAGTACCCTCATACAGTACACAGATATCGGTAATGGTGAAATATTTGTACCGTGCGGGCGCTTACCAGGCGTCACCTCACGGGCACTCAATGCTAGCGTGGAGAGTGCACCACAGGGATAATTTTTTTGTGCCATTAAAAGTCGAAGTAGTTTTTGGCGTCGGTCGGGATCGAACCCGGGTCCCCAGATTCGCGACCAGACACTCAGGCACACGGCCACGAGACCCCATATAATGTATATATAATCATATTCAATGGCAATAGAGTTAAAGAATTATAAAGAAATTAAATTTTATAAATCAGCCAGCTACGCTATAACCATGGAAACAGCTACTATATTAAGAAAATTATAACTGACGGATGTCAGTGTCAATGAAAAGAAAATGAATGTGGCAGAGATGAGAATGTTGACACTGATAAATACCATTTAATAAAACTAAAAAATCTGTTGTGGCCAGCACAATACCTCTCGCCACTTCCTTTTTTTGGTTACATAAGTATAGGGCGCGAACGGTAATGTTACATTTTTGGGCTTGACAAGCAAATGTGTGGGCCCGTTTCAGAATGATAATTAGTAATTATGTAGGTACATAGATGTCAAATGTTAGAATTTTTCATTAAAAATTTCAAGATTTTCTAAATTTACGTAGTTAATTTATCACCAGGAGTTTAAAGTTTACTTGTATGCCTTAGATATTTAACATTTAATTCTGCTCCACATGGAATTGGAAAATCACTAAATTTAGAATGAGAAATTATGATATTTGACATCTATATACATAATTACTAGCTATCATTCTGACATGGGCCCCCATATCTGCTTGTCAAGGCCAACAAAATCATATGACTGCTCGCTCCCTATTGTATTTAACATTTCTTGTATACCTACACTCTACACCAAAAATTCTACTTACGCATATATCTATTCCATATATATTTAGATTGTTTAATTTTAAATTCATTTTTGATGAAGAAATTTTGTCCTCTTCTAATTTTTCGAAATGTTTCCAATTCTATTAATACATTAAGAAATAATATAATGTATGTACTTCCCAGAAAAAGTCTTCAGTAATGTCTTCGGATTTCTGACACTGACATTATCTGACAAATTAAATTTTCAACTATTTTCCATGGCCATTCTTTCGGCTGTAAAATTTATTATAACAGATTATTTTACATACTATATTTCTTCTGTCTCTAAATCTATAGAATATATTGTAAAATATTTAAATGTATCAGAAAGAGAATTTATTTTTCTTTAATATTATCAAGAAAAAATTTCAAAAAATATTATTTAAAAGATTTTTTTTCAAGAATCTTCTACTTCCGGTTGTCCAATTGTTACCAAAACCTTTTCAGATCTTCCCATGAAAGTCCGATTGGGAAATACGTAGTTAAAAAAATTTAAAGTCTTATAGTTTTTGAGTAACCGTCCTTCCAACATCCCACACACACACACACACATACACACACACATCCACACACACACACACACACACACAGACATCATCGTAAAAATGATAAAATCGGATTGTAGGGACCTTAAAACGTGCTTATTCAATAAAATCTGGATATGCGATTTTTAGCATGAATGCAATACCTCTCTTAGCGAGAGGTAAAAAGGTTGCATCATTCTAATTAAAATATGATTTTAATAATACATTTCTTCACTTTTTATGTTATTGTAAATATTGAAAAATATTTTATTCTCTATTGATTAAATTTTATACTTCATATTCAATGGATATAGAGTTAAAAATTATAAAGGAATTAAATTTCGTACAGTAGACAACTATGCTATTACCATGGAAAATACTACTACTATATTGAAAATTCTAATTAAACGATGTCAATGTCAAACGCAATTCACATAGTATGTTTGTGTTATAATTTTACTGGAGAATCCTTTGCTAGAAATTTTCTGTATGGAATTTGTACAAAACACATAGAACTGAAGGAAGGTAATGTACTGGCCACATCATATTTTTTTTAGAAATCTTATAAAAATAACTATTTCCCAGTGTCCTACCCATTTGAAAATACTGGAAGGAATGTTGTTTAGGTTTAGGCTCATTATCATATCAGTATCATAATATGAGGGAAGAATAAAAGCGAGCAAAATTGTAACCGGTTTTTATGCGGTGTATAAAGCCTCGTCTAATATTGGCATTTGTGTTTGATATAACAGCAGCACTCTCACACTGTTTGATGAAACAACATGCTAGCAAATTTCCAGCTCGGCATCCGTCATTGTTCTTCGTTAATGATATAGAAAAGTCTAGTGCAAGAGACTATTATGTCATGAATGGGAGAATCTACCATCGCAGTAGGCTGATATCATGGCGTGAAGTTATGCATGTAATTTACACTTAAGTATAAGCTCAGTTCATTGTACGGTGATTATTAAAAATGGATTATTTACACATACATTGTATCGGCGATAATTTCTTTTTTATACATTAAACACATATCCAGACCATTATTTAAATTCTATAGATGCTGCAGATTTATGCAAAATGTTTAATTAAACAGCGAAAAAAAATGTGTTCTACGCAGGAAGTTCAAGGATAACAAGAAGTAAATATGCACTAAATTTTTCCCATATGACTTAAGTAAATTAGAATTTTGTTCATGTTTTATTTTCCTCTCATATTATAATAATGACATGATAATGAGTTAATATCTAAAGAACATTAACACATCAACTTCATTATTACGGAAAAGATCAATGGATTCTCGAAGAAACTTGGTTAACACTGGCATTTTTAATACGTGTAGGTGAGTTTCGAAAATTTGTTAAAACACATGACTTATAGGGCTATTCTGTAAGATCGTTATGACATAACGAATCGTTAAAACTTTATATCGTCATGGTAATAACGAAAATCGTTTAATAGGCTTATTCTGTAAACGATCGTTATGATATTTTGCAATGTTAAATCGTTATCATAACGATAATCGTTAAAGTGGTATTCTGTAAACAATAATTTAATTCTACATAACGAAAAAAAGATAACGATATCGTTATTTCTTAACGATTAGAAAAATCATTCGTTATCTAAACGTTTTGTCAATAATTCAGTATTTTTATTCATGTCCAAATAGTGATCTCAAAAACCAGTCATATTACAGTTTTCTGCAAGGTAATATTAAAATAATTTAATAAGTTTTTATTCGTAGCGCCTAGTGCAAGCTTCCCAATTTGTCTACAGATGGTAGTAGTTGCTCTAGAATAACCTACAACAAGAAAAAGAAAGGTCCGACAGCTGACAGGTTGACAGCAGACTCCAACCAGAACTAATCTAACCTAGAACTTTTGTAAGTTATATTGAATTATTTTAGATATTTCATTTAAAATCATAATTTGATTTTAGGAAATAAAGTTCTTAACTTGATCCCAAGGTTATTATTTTTCAAAATGTGTTACATAATACGGATACGAAGATAACGATTATCGTTAAGTAGAAATAACAATTTTCATAATAACAATTTCGTTATGATAACGATTCGATTTTACTAGTCAACAAACGTGAGATTCTACCACATGCATGTATTTGAATTTTGTGAAGATGTCATTACTCTTATAGCATTCCAATTATTGTCCTTAAATGGATGCAAATTTAAAAGATATCTCGTTGAATTCCATATCCCGGATGACCTTCTTAATTTTAAAGTTATCCTTTGACATCTACATGCAGAATTGTTGTTCTCATTCCGTCTTGTATTTTGATGTACCTCCCGGCTTTGCATTATTGCTGATTTTTGTACACTTACAATATTAAATTTAATGTTGTCTTTCCTTATTATGTAGTTGAATTTAATGCCGATCATTTCAAGCATTTTATGAAGTGTTCCTTTATTCTATCCAATTTCAATTTATCGTCTGAAAATTAATCCTATCTTGCAGCATGTTATTTGCGATAATCTTTCGGGCAAGTCGATAATAATTCCTTGACATGTTTTTTTATTAATTATTACACATTTTCACATCACTATACTTCACTTCACCTCACTATACTTCAACAGCGGAACTTAAATTTCTTTTGACGAAGTACCACACGCCAAAAGAGTCGTTTATGGATTAATAAAAATGGGAAACACCAACAATAACCATAAAGCAGCCAGCCATGAAAAAAGTACCTAACCTATATACAGGGTGTTAATTAAAAAGTGAACCGTAGGTGTTTAACATGGGAATTAAATTTTTCCTTGCGCAAAAGTCCCCAACTCACATAAAAATTTGAACATTCCTCGTCGAAGACAGCAATGTCCATTTGAGCCAGTGCGTTTTTTGAAAGAGACCGTATCGTGAGTATTCCCGATAGCGGATTGTCACTGCCTGATATAGCAGCTCGTATAACTCGTGGTATAAGCAGTGGCGGCTCGTGCACTAAAACTTTGGTGAGGCAAGGTATCCAGAAAGGAAATGCGCTGCAGGGGATTTTTTTTCATTCAAGGTCAAATGCCTTATAATTGAAAGTTACATTTTTTTCAAAGGATGTGCAAATTCATATTTTCCCCCTCTCATGTACAAAAATAAATTTTTGGTACTTATGTGATTCTCTTTCTCGGCAACTGAATTCCATACTCATGATAACAAACAAACCACATGAAATAAGAAAATTATGAAATTTTGAATGAAAAATTATAACACTTGTCAGTTATGGACATAATTAATTGCTGTCATTTTGACACAGGTCCCCATATCTGCTTGCCAAAGTCAGCAAAATCATGTTACTGCAAGCGGTCCCATACATAAATTTTCTTGCAAAAGATCCTATATTTCCAGTAAAGTTATTTCATAAACAAACTATGCAAGTTGCACTAGACACTGACATCTTCTTCTTTAGTTTCCCATTCGTTACGGGGTCGCTATTTTTTATTTTCTTCCTCCACTCATTTTTGTTTTCCGTGTCGTCCTCAATCAGTTCCTTTTCTCTCAAGTCTTCTGCAATACAGTCTTTTCATCTTATATTTGGTCTTCCTATGTTTCTTCCACCTTCTATTAATATATTCATCTCTCCTCATAACATGTTCAAACCAATGTAATCGTCTCTCTTATATCTAGACACTTCTAACACTAGAGTTACTTCCCTTTTTCTTTCATTGATTTACATTTTATTGATATTGACATTTGTCAATTTGAATACCTGAATATATTAGCAGTTTCCATGGTTAAGTTAGCATAGCTGGCTGAATTATGAAATTTATATCAAATTTATTATCTTTATTCTTCTTTAACTCTATATCTGTTGAATAACAAATATAAAATGCAATCAAATCGTATAGATAATAATATATTCTTTATGTTATAATAACATTTAACAGTTTTCCAAAAAAAACTATTAAAATCTTCAAATGAGGGTACTTCCGGTTGACCAATTATAACCAAAATCTAAACAGGTCTGCATATGGTTGTAAGGAAGAGGAATACGCAAGAATTGTAATTTTTGGAATTCTAGTATTGGAGATATCGTGTCCGAAAAGGCGGGGACACACACACACACATACACACATACACATACACACACACACACACGCACACACGAACACACACACACATACAGACATCATCGTAAAAATAGTAAAATCGTATTGTAAAGACCCTAAAACGTGCTTATTCAATGAAAACTAACCACCGAATTTTTTGACCAAAGACAATACCTTCCTTACCTAGAGGTGACGGAAGGTAAAAATTAACAATATCTTCAGAATTCCTTATATTGTCACTCAATTCTTTTAAAGTTGAAGTCGAAGCCATTATTTGTTTGTCGTGAACCTACTTACAAAATTTATCAGTACGTGGCGTTGATTGTATTCATGTATGGTAACGGCCTCTATAGGGCCCCGTGGAAGGTAAAGCGACTATCTTTCTTACCAGAATGAATGCTTTATCAAAAACAGGCAGTTATACTATTCATTTCGAGAAGCACTTTATAGGGTGTAAATTAGGTGAACTGCATTACATATTAGTTATGGTCGTGGCTTAAATTATTCTTTTGATATTTATAAAGACAAGCATTAACGGAATAAGTTAAAATTTAATTTATATACTACTTTACTTGCAGCTTTATTTCTTTTCTGGTGAGGCATTGCCTCACCTGCCTACCCTGTCAAACCGCCACTGGGTATAAGCATTTGGTGACAGTGGTTATAGACAGGTACAGAGAAACGGCAGTCAGGATCTGGAGCCTGCGGGAGGACATCAGCGAGAGAGGACTGTGGCAAGGCGAGTAGTAACAAATAAATATTTTTTTATAACTTTTTCTAAATTATAGTTTCAGGAATAATATTTCAATTTGTTATCTTTGTTAGTCATAATTTTGTTTAGAAATAGTTATCATCTTTTATTAACTGACTGTTTAGTCTAGCTGTTAGAGACATTGGACAGTTATTTGTTGACAATTAAATCCAGAAGTTATTCCAAGCCTACATGCAGGGCTGATATTTTGATATGGATGCCATATGATACCCTCTTCAGCCCCTCAGCAATAATCCTCTCACGAAAGTAACGTTTTGTTTAGGTAGTCGATCTTAGATACTCATGTCAACGAGACATGTAGTCTGGGTTTTAGTTTCTGGCGCGGGCTAAACGCGCGGCTATTGAGTTACAGTGTAACAATGTAACAGTTTAGTTTTGTTTTTAGTTAAATCTAGTTTAAAATCCAACAAATGTCTGTGTCTATAATGTAAGTGTTCATCGGCCATCTAAGATAAGCACAAGTGTGTGTGTTTGTGTGTTCGATCCTTCGTAAACAAGTGGTGGTCGACCATCCAAGCGGCCACCAATAACTGAAACTGGTCATCGTTGGTAAAAGAAGTAAGACCACCAGAATAAGCGTCCGCTGTTTCACCCCCCCCCCTCGTGTTACAGGACTGTCATCTTGTTCGGCTAACATTGCAAGACCGTTTTCAAAGTGCACCAACTGTAGTACGGTAATGGTGGACGATGGCAAGATACGCGCCATATATACGATGTATTTGTCAAAGTTTGGCAGAATTTTGGCTGTACGTGCGCCGTACAGTCCATACGATGTAACTTGGCGAGTAGAAAGAATGTAATTCAGTTCACTATTCCTAAGTTGCGTTTTATCAAATATTTACTTTTACTTCGATGCCGCACAGCTTCAGAAGTGAAATAGTGATTTTACAATGTTTTATTACCTTACACAAAGCAAATTTCATCCTAATACACTCAAACTCGGTGTGTCAGGTACTTTTCAACCCAAGAAGTTAATTCATACATAAACGTTGGTGCATTTTTTTTTCAATAGCAATAGAAATTTTATTTTCTTAACTTAATTAATTTAAAAAATAATTAGTTATAATATGATTTATATAATAAAAAATTCATTCCAATATTTGTAATATTTTTTTTTTGTATAAATAATTTCTTTTTTTTGTAATATTCGTAATTTTATTGAACTTCATTCTTCTTCGGTACGCCTATGCATTTTATAACTTCCCCATTACCGCAGTGATAATGTGAATTGCCCCAACTCGCCAAGTTACATCGTATGGACTGTACATTATTACGACTTCCACTGACCGCGCGGCAAAGAACATTGCGATTGGATTAGTACAGAGCAAGGCGGTTATGGAACAATGAGTGGATGAATTAAGGTTTTGAATATGATAGGGAGAATGTGGCTTGCATCATGAGGAGAGATGAAAAATATATTGGACGAAGGATGAATAGCTGGATGAGAACGACACGCAAAACAGAAATGAGTGGAAGAAGAAAATAAGAAATAGCGACCCCTAACGAATGGGAAAAGCTAAATAATAAGAAGAATATGTCAGTGTCAAATGCAATTTGCATAGTTTGTTTATGAAATAATTTTACTGGAAATTTAGAATCTTTTGCAAGAAAATTTATGTATGGAATTTGTTCATAATACACAGAATTGACGGAAGGTAATGTGATGGCCACATCAGATTTTTTTTATGTTTCAATTTCAATAACCGCTAATACATTTTATTAGAATTTCTTTGAAATAATTTAATTGTTCTTAAGAATTACACCGTATTTTTCTTTAATACAGTTGCATGTTACACAGACATTACATTAATTGTCACAAGAAATGAGATCATTAAGTACACCAATGACACTTTAACCACATAAGTTATTTGATTATAAACACAGTTAAAATGGTATTGCTACTAACGTGAGCGTACAGAATTAAATAATCATTTTAGTTGAAGATTTCTCGTCGTAATTGTGATTACGTTACTATTTCACACAGGGAGTATTAATACTTCTGTAATTAATTTAGAATTTTTTGCTGTAGTAGCACCGAGATTAATTCTACCCAGAAGATATGCAAACGTCAGGCTAATGTTAACGTAATAAATATATCTCTATGAAATGAACTACAATAATTTGCAAATAAAACCAGAAATATTTAGTAGCAAAGCACTGACAAATGACCTCCTAGAATGAGTCTTCCTCAGAGCAATTTACTTAAGTTCTTGTAAATCAACACAATCCTTGAGCTGGAGTGCCTGAATGGAATTGAAAAAACCAAACGCGAGCAAAAAAGAAATAAAAATCCACTTGAACTGTAAATGATTTTTCTGACATATGTTCGCGATTGCTTAGCAACGCCTGGCATTGAATTCACTATCTTCAAGTCATCCTGTGAAGAATGCGTCTCTAATTTCATTTGTGATTTCACAGTAGGGAATAAGTGTAGCACGAGTGGAAGGCTCTCTATGCAACTCGATTATGAACATTTACAGCGTAACTGTAATCATTTGTAGTATTTTATATTTATATTCACGCCACTTGAAATACTAAAGAGTTGATGGAGTGTTTCTATGATTAATGGAGAACAACTTAACAATGTTTTTGTCGCTATTAAAAGGTATCTCCAGTCTGCTTTGAAATATTGTCCACGCTTCATTATTCTATTATTTATAAATCATGGAATTATAGCTGCTCTCTATATTTTAAGAAGTCATATTTTGCAGAAATGTATTCATATTAACCCATTAGGCGCTATAGAAGCGAAAAAGCAACATTATATTTAAAAAATCTGATGTGGCTAGCACAATACATTCCGTCAATCCTGTATATTATGTATAAATTCCATACATAAATTTTCTTGCAAAAGATTCTAAATTTCCAGTAAAATTATTTCATCAACAAACTATGCAAATGGCACTTGACACTGACATCTTCTTCTTTTTTAGCTTTTCTCATTCGTTACGGGTCGCTATTTTTATATTTTTATTCCACTGATTTTTGTTTTGCGTGTCGTCCTCATTCAAGTCCTTTTCTCTCAAGTCTTCCGCAATACAGTCCTTTCATCTTCTCTTTGGCCTTCTTCCGTTTCTTCTACCTTCTACTACTAAGCTATTCATTCTTCTTTCAATATATTCTACATCTCTCCTAATGACATGTTCAAACCAGTGTAATCGTCTCCCTTGTATCTTTCTAGAAATTTCTATTACTCGAGTTATTTCCCTTATTTATTCATTTCTTACCGTATCTTTCCGTGTCTTCCCCAACATCTATCTCAACATCCTCATCTCTACGACATTCATTATCTTTTCAGTTAGAATTTTCTTAATATAGTAGCTGTTTCCATGATTATAGCATAGGTTACTGATAAATAAAATTTAATTTCTATATAATTCTTTAACTCTATATCCATTGAATATGAAATATAAAATGCAATCAATTTGTATAGATAATAGAATGTTCTTTAATATTTATAATAACATTAAATGTGTAAATAATATTTCATAGTTTGTTTATAAAATAATTTTACTAAGAAAATTTATGTTTAGGGCACTAGCAGTCACGTGACATACGGATACGGCGCAATACTCCAAGAAAAAAGTGCCTAATAGAATTAAAGCTGGTATTACTAATAAAAGAGATGTAACCCAATATTAAATGGCGGAATAATTGAATAACATATTTTAATCTAGTCGAATGAAATTTCTCACCATTTGCGTAGGTTTTATAATTTTTTGGGTTTAGGCTCGTATTTATTTTAAATTTTTTGCTTACAAGAGAACAACAATATTATTTTTCTTTAAATGTCATAAAAGTAGCATCTTTTGTGACTTGATTCACAAGGTAGAAGTTTAATTTCTACGCCGCCAGAGTAGAAGTAGCTAATTTCTACCCCACCGGCGTAGAAATAAAATAAATATCCATAGAATCAACGAATAAGAAGTAACTTCTATAAAAGAAACCTATAATATCGCCCTAAATGTCACTATAACACACTAGGTAACCTAAGAATAAAGTTACTAAATACCATCAATAGCTGTCAAATTTAAATAAATAACCTATGAATTGAAATATAAACAGAGTTTACTTATGAGGAAATAACATATTAAAGAATAGCAGACTTACATATTACAATTGCAGGGACGGTAATGAACATAAGAATACTTAGAATTAAAGTGATAAGAAAAGTTTATATTGTTTTGCAGTGATTCCTGGACATATCTTTCAGCCACACTGTTAGATTTCCATTCAATTGAACAACTTCAGGGGGCGTACATTATAATACTTCAAATTCCGACATAATTACACACAAGGAGGATATAAAATTGCACAGTTTTTATTTAAACGTCAAAACGTGAAAATTTTCACTTCAATGTTTGTAACAAAAAGTGAACAAATAAGTATCCGCTATGGATACGGCAATTGAAATCGCAAACGTAATTTACGTAAAATGTAACGTCAGTAGTAGATATTTTTCTTTAAATATCTACGTTTGAAGAAAAAATATATTGTGCAAACTTCCGCGTTCCCCACACAAAGTATCACTTTTACTTCTAATAACACAACATACTATTGTTGTTTATGTGCTTACGAGTTCAAAAATTTGCTTTCTTTTATGCCCCCCATTTTTATTTATTTATTAGCAATAACTCTGAATATCAAAATAAGTATGAACTTATTCTCATTTCGTTAAACCTCTCCTGTTCATATGCAATTGCAAAGTTTACATTTTCTACGTATTGTCCATATCTTTACATTGTTTACGTAGGTAAGTAAATTATCATAGATTACGCGTAGACGCACAATTTCTACTAAATTCTTCCGACTACTCTAAATATAGACTTAAAACTTATGAAAACTCTGGGCCAAATGACAGGTGTTCGACCAGTTCGACCTACATATAAAAGATCTTCTTCCAGTCCAGATTTATCTTCTACCGGGACCCTTTACTTTTGGCAAAAAATTACATTGGTTAGTTTTGAATTAAACGAAAGATAATAAGTTTATTGCTTTTATTATAAATCATCATGTACTAGTATAAATATACCTACATGCGTAGCATTACCGAAAGTTACATCTAGTAGCCTTGTTCTCTCAGTAATAGCAAAAAATCGTGGTAATATACTGTCGTCTTTGAAAATGTTTCTCGTAAATATTTAATGTTCTTTTCGCAATCTTTATGCATGACCTAGTTGGTAAAAAACAGTGTATGATTTTAGTTATCTGCTCTGCTTGCGTTCCATAAAAGCTCTAAATGTTAGTAAATACGAAGTGCTGATTATTATTCTAACACCAGATGGCAGTAATGGTTTTCCGTGCCATTGGTTTATATTGCATTCCGTTGCAATGTACACTTTCCTATATTGATTACGAATGTAGTTCAGTGTGTGTAACCAATAGCAACTTGCGAAAATTGACTTTGTGTTGTGAAGTAATAAGTTTCAATTCGATTCAGATACTGAATACAAAAAGTGATTTTCCATTCCAGTAGTTTATAATAATTATGTTTTCGTATCTATTCGATTTAAATCTTGCGGAGTACTAATATTATAGACATTTTTACAAATTTTTTATACAGTAAAACAATCAATTAGTTGAACTTGGATTGATAATAAAGATATATGTATCTGCTAATAACTGGAAATTAGAAATTTTATTACACAATCATTACAGGGGGCGCTAAAGCATTTTATTGTTGTAAATTTTAGCTATTAAAAATTAACCATGCCATTCCATCCGGACTTTAGTCAACTGACAATTATTACCCTAAATGACACAAAAAGATAAGGCCAGACACCCAGGATGTATATACGGGTCCCCGTACCCTTGCGATTTCGTCAGTAACTTTACATCGGGACGATGGTTGATGGTATACCGTTTCTTCAGGGACAACAACATTTGAAAAAAAAAATGCAAATGCCATTTATATATGTTTTATACTGGGGATATTGGAACAGTTGAAAGTTGCACCATTTACAGTTTTGCCATCTTTGTTATGGTATTCTGTCTGGATCCAGTTTTATTTAAATATTTATTCCAAAACACATGGAAATATGTAATTCCGTTATGAAAAATTGTTATAACGGTGATTGTGTATGTAAATAATATTTAAAACGTTGCAAAATTACCCCTATCATATCATTTGAAACAAATAAAAAAATCTGTTGTGGCCAGCACAATACCTCTCGCCACTTTTTTGGTTACATAAGTATAGAGCGCGAACAGTCATGTTACATTGTTGGCCTTGACAAGCAGGTGTGGAGGCCCGTTTCAGAATGATAATTAGAAATTATGTACATAGATGTCAAATGTCAGAATTTTTCATTAAAAATTTCAAAATTTTCTAAATTAACGTAATTAATTTGTCACCAGGAGTCTGGAATTTACTTGTCGAGGAAAATAAACCACATGGAAAATCACTAAATTTAGAATTAGAAATTATGATATTTGACATCTATATACATAATTACTAGCTATCATTTTGACATAGGCCCCCATATCTGCTTGCCAAGGCCAACAAAGTCACATGACTGCTCGCGCCCTAATGTATTTAACATTATTTGTACACCTACACTCTACACCAAAAATTCTACTTATATCTATTCCTTATATTTAGATTTTTTAAATTTAAATTCATTCTATGAAAAAAAATTGTCCTACTCTTCTAATTTTTCGAAATGTTTCCAATTCATTGTCGGGAGTAACAGTATTTCTGAAGGGTATGTGTAATATACCTATAATATTAAATATTTAACTATTAATACAGTAAGAAATAATATAATCTATGTACTTCCTAGAAAAAGTCTTCAGTAATGTCTCCGGATTTCTGACACTGACATTAATCTGTCAGTTACAAATATTTTAATTTTTCAATTGGTTTCCATGACATTATTTGGGTTGAGATTTATTACAACAGATTATTATATACCTTATATTTCTTTATCTCTAAATCTATGGAATATATAATAAAATATTTAAATATATCAGACAGAGAACTAACTTAATTTTCTTTAATATTAACAAGAAAAATTTGGGAAATACGTAGTTAAACAAATATAAAGTCTTATAGTTTTTGAGTAATCGTCCTTCCAACATCCCACACACATACACACACATACATCCACACAAAGACACACACAGACACCATAGTAAAAAGTTAAAATCGGAATGCATGGGCCTTAAAACGTGCTTATTCAATAAAATCTGGATCTGCGATTTTTAGCATGAATTCAATACCTCTCTTAGCGAGAGTATGTTCTTATTTAAAATAAAATCAAGATCCCGTATTTTGAGAACCACTGGTTGAAAAAAAAGTTCTTTTCTTTAAATTTGTCTTGTGAAATATAAATTGCTTGCCCATTTAACTGTCTTTGTAGCTCTTATAGCTCTCGAGATAGCAATGGTGGCCCAGTTAAAATGAATACTTGTATAAGGGTCACTGTGATTTAAAGTAGTTTTACTCTGAAAATTTTTAATTTTCATTTATTTAAATACGTTATTTTCCTGAAAATATCGCGGCTTTTCCTGATTAGTGTATTTAGGCACACTTTGAGAGAAGCAATAAGAAAATTGTTGATCTCATAGTCGTTTTACTTAAAAAGTTCTAATAATATAGAATTTATTTTAATTATATTAATCGTACTTCCATGTTCATGTTTCGATTAAATTTTTCTGCTAATTTTAAATTTATTTTTCATCGTCGGTGATTGTCATGCAGATATCGTAAATGGTTGATAATGATGAATTTCTCGCTGTTGCGTGAAGGCATTTAATAGCTACCAATATAATAATTGGCTCGTACATATTCATATAATCGCCAGTAAACGTCAATATCAATCAGTTAGAGTCACGTTCCTTAATGTTTTACATGCTGTCAACTGCACAATCAGAATATAATTCTATAGCGAAATTGATGCGCAAAATTGGTACTTTTCTGCTACTGGTTATGGTAAATTATAAACTGTGAGAATTTCTTTTTATTCTAGAGTTAATTAGCTTCAATATTACTTATAAGGAAATTTAATAGCTAGCTGTAAAATTACGTTTACCTTTAATAACAAACTGTTTTATACATCTTGATATTGTTATTGAAATTAAAATTAATGTTGTGTCTTATTAAACGTTTAAGGAATCAATAAGTCATGCACGTAGGTAGTATAAAATATTTAATATATTTTATGTTTTTTAACACCAAAATATTGAAAATGAAACATTTGTATGTCCCAGGCAGATTATAAAATCAGTCTTTTTATAATCAAACGTGGTTTATAAGGTTCATTACTCTCCTGAAAACTACAAAGACATATATGTTGGGACGACTAAACGTTATTCGAAGATCTGGATGATCAACACAAGCAAAAATGTAGAACAAATGTACTCTGTCTAAATATTCCAATACTCTAAAACACATGATTTAGATAATTTCAAGATTTTGGAATGATTAGGGATGATTGCAACAAAATTAAGTCAGAATTTTTCAATAAAAATTTCAAGATTTTCTAAATTCATGTAGTTAATTTGCCACCAGGAGTGTGGAATTTACTTGTCGAGGAAAATAAACCACATGGAATTTGAAAATCACTAAATTTAGAATGAGAAATTATGACATGACATCTGTATACATAATTACTAGCTATCATTCTGACATGGGGGGGCCCATCTGTTAGTCAAGGCCAACAAAATTACATGACTGCTCGCGCCCTAATGTATTTAACATTTTTTGTATACTTACACTCTACACCAAAAATTCTTCTTATATCTATTCCATATATTTAGATTTTTTAAATTTAAATTCATTCTATGAAGAAATTTTGTCCTGCTCTTCTAATTTTTCGAGATGTTTCCAATTCATTGTCGGAAGTAACAGTATATATGAAGGGTATGTGTAATATACCTATAATATTAAATATTTAACTACTAATGCATTATGAAATAATATAATGTATGTACTTCCCAGAAAAAGTCTTCAGTAATGTCTCCGGATTTCTGACACTGACATTTATCTGTCAGTTAAAAACAAGTTAAAAACAATTTATATTTTCAACTATTTTCCATGGCATTCTTTCGGCTGTAAAATTTATTACAACAGATTATTTTATATATTATAATTCTTTTATCTCTAAATCTATAGAATATATAATAAAATATTTAAATGTATCAGATAGAGAATTTAATTTTCTTTAATATTACAACGAAAAATTTTCAAAAAATAATATTTAGAAGATATTTTTTCAAGAATCTTCTACTTCCAGTTGTCCAGTTGTTACCAAAACATTTTCAGATCTTCCCATGAATGTCCGATTGGGAAATACGTAGTTAAAACAAATTTAAAGTCTTATAGTGTTTGAGTAATCGTCCTTTCAACATCCCACATACACACACACACATACACACACACAGACATCAACGTAAAAATGTTAAAATCGGATTGTAGGGACCTTAAAACGTGCTTATTCAATAAAATCTGGATATTCGATTTTTAGCATGAATCCACTTAGCGAGAGGTAAAAATTACAGCTCCTTGTTTTATATACGAGAAAAAGGAATTAAATTGTATGTCTAGCACATAATAAAACTCTCATTTTCTATTTATTGTGTTCCATATCATTGCAAAACCTTATAATCCATTTTGATATAAATTCCACACATTTTCCATTTTTTCCCCATCTTTTTCCGCATATATTCCGTGTATGACGCTTATGCTCACATTTCTTCAGCATCTGCTAACTACACCACAACAATGCAAAACCTAGGACTTGCTAATCAAGTGGTCTATGCAAGCCATGGCCACCGCGATGCTGTATATAGTCCGGGCACGATCACAGCAAAAACAACTTCATTTCGCAAATCCGTAAAGAAAGCCAATACTGTGGACCACACAAGAAAAAGGACAATAAATGGGGAAGTAGTGAGGAAGAAATGACAGGGAAATTGTAATTGGAATTGGTATGAAATAAAAAGAACGAACTAGGGTGCACTTATGCATTTTTTACGGTATTCGTATTGTACAGTTGCTGGGATGTTGTTATTTTATAGCCGTTTGCACCAATGAAATCTTTTGTAGTTAAGGTTCACCTTAAATATAATTCGGTTACACATGTAAATTTCAAGTGATGCTTATCTAAGAATAGGATTTAGTAAAGGACCAGCTGATTAACTTTGTGTGATAAGCGTGAATCAAACAAACGAAATCAGAGGAGGCAGGGGGCTAAATTTTTTCAAGTCAGCGAAATTGCTGAGCTAGAGATGCCTGCGGATCGCAGATAGGAACAATTAGTTCGAAGCCGGTACCACGCCAACCTGTACTCGTCGTTATCATAAAACCCCCGCGCAGGTTCGGGCGTGTAGATTACTTCACGTCGACAAAGTAATAGTTTACGTGTCGACAATGACGTAGACGTAGTCATATTCAGAAGCATGGAGAATGTAGAAAATGTTGATAATGAAATTTGAATTTATTCACTGTAAAATATTACATTAATTTAAAAAGCTTAAGATACCTAAATAAAATATTCCTTATTCTCAAGATCATGAAAAATATAACACATGAAATATCCCTAGATTATTTATACAAATCTTATAATTATTATATTTCATTTCACTTAGGAATATAACGTTGGTTTAGATAGGGATATAAATTCTGTTTTTTACTTCCTTGTACGTAAATAAAGGAAGTATTGTAATCGCGAAAAATTTCGGTTTTCAGATTTCAGCGGAAATATCCATTTTGATCATCCCTGAATCCATTTTCACTAATTTCGTCGTGACGTCTGTACGTACGTACGTCCGCACGTATCTCGCATAACTCAAAAACGATAAGCCGTAGAAAGTTGAAATTTTGTATTTAGGACTGTTGTAACATCTAGTTGTGCACCTCCCTTTCTGGTTATTACACAATTTCCAGAAGTGGCACTTTACATGAAGCCTATAATAGATTTTAATGAAAAACTGTTTTAAAATATAATCCAAAACTTTTCAAATTTGGTATACAAGACTTTTATGTCAATCGGAATAATATAATAGATTTTGGTTAAAATAGGCTAACCGGAAGTGGTACATTACTTGAAGTTGTTAACAGTTTTTCTTGAATAAAAAGATTTTATTTTGATTTTAGAAATAAATGCTTCAAATAAAAGTTTTAGAGAATTAATTTCTGCGTCTAGCACATCAAGTATTATTAAATTAGCCCTTTGTATAAGCGAGATATGTAAATTTAAAAATTATATACTTTTTTACCTCTCGCTAAGAGAGGTATTGGATTCATGCTAAAAATCGCATATCCAGATTTTATTGAATAAGCACGTTTTAAGGTCCCTACAATCCGATTTTAACATTTTTACGATGATGTCTGTGTGTGTGTGTGTGTGTGGATGTGTGTGTGTGTGTGTGTGGGATGTTGGAAGGACGGTTACTCAAAAACTATAAGACTTAAAATTTGTTTAACAACGTATTTCCCAATCGGACATTCATGGGAAGATCTGAAAAGGTTTTGGTAACAATTGGACAACCGGAAGTAGAAGATTCTTGAAAAAAAATCTTCTAAATATTATTTTTTGAAAATTTTTCGTGGTAATATTAAAGAAAATTAAATTCTCTTTCTGATACATTTAAATATTTTTATACATATTTTATAGATTTAGAGATAAAAGAAATATAATATATAAAATAATGTTGTAATTAATTTGACAGCCGAAAGGATGCCATGAAAAATAGTTGCAAATTTAAAATATTTGTAACTGACAGATAAATGTCAGTGTCAGAAATAATGAGTAATGGAAGAAAAATGTACTTGGAGAATCCCTTAGTTCTTGATATGTGACTATTATGGAGATGACAAGTCTAGGTTGAAGGACTTAAATTTGTTTCAAACATTATGGGACAATGTACACCAGTACTATAGACTAGAGTAACTTTGAATTGCGAAAAAGCTATCAAATTCTTCTCAAGTAAGTTGTAAATATTGACAAAATTACACATCGATATAAGAATAATCGGAGTGCAATCTATCCGTCACTTTATTAAAGGGAATTAGTGTTATTTAGATATAACATGTATGAAAAAATAAAATGTAAAAGAAGATATGTAAGAATAGATGCACAATCCATATATACATTTTAGACCGCCCAAAATTAATGTTTTTACTAGAAGAATATGAAGAGAAAGTAAACAAAGTTGTTCGAATTGAAAATTGCAGTTACCAGCAGTTATTTATATATGGTAAACTCTACTTTGTAATTTATTGTAACATAATTTATGGTAAAATATCTTCATGTTGAGACATGCTATTATTGAATAATAAAGAAGTTTATACGTCATAGATTTATATGAATATATTATTTGTATTTATAAAAATATTCTTTGCTTTATGCATACAGCCAGGTAAAATATACGGCGAGAGGTATTGTGCTGGCCACATCAGATTTTTGTTTTTGTAATAAAGCTTGCTATGGATTAGGACAAAAACATAAAAAAATGTTCATGTCAAATTACGTTAAATACGTGCAATTTTATGATTCGTACAATAACAAATATTATATTTTTATTGTGAAATTAGTCATATTCATTGTTGTAATCAAATATTTCTTTGTTGTAATCAAAAATCTCTTTAAAAAGAACCGGGTCAGATTAATGTTAATTTAAGAATGATAGTAGTAAATGAATTATTTTTTGTTCTATATCAAAATATTTCGTAAGTCGTGTGGTGTCCACATCAGATTTTTATTGATCAAAATGCAAATCTAGTTCACAAAATCAAAAAAAAAAAAAAAATATTATTATTATTATCAAAACAAAAACTCAGTAGATAGTAGGTGACTTAGCGAATGACACAAGTTAAAGAAAGCAATTTGTGTGACATTTAATGTGAAATGAAATTTGAAAACATAATCTCGAAAATTTCCCTAAAATAAAAATATAATTCACAAATCCTTAAAAATAGCGCAAATATCCGTAGTTTTAGGGATAAAACATCACTGTCCAATCAAAATAATAATCTTTTATTACATTGTCTACATTGTTTACGTATAAATTTATCGACACGTAGACGTAGATAATTAAAGTCGACGCGTGCACGCACATCTCTGCCCCCGTAGCCATTTTTACGTACGAATTTAAATATCTATATTATCGTATTTGTAGTATTAAGTTAGTTTGAATATGAGTTCCTTTTAATAAATATTTTTATTTAATTACCCCGGGTGTTGACAGTTATTTGAACTAGCTCTAATCACCAGTGAAGTACAAATGATGAAGGTCCAGATCCAATAGTATCGCCTAGCAAATTCGGGAATAATGTCTGGCAAGAGGTAAATAAAATTATCCTTATTTCCTCCGCTCTCATGCTGGATTTATATACAGCGTACGCCGTAACGTAACGTGCTGTAACGTAAAGAACAAAACAATGCAAACATGTGACAATTTATACAAACGTAAGTCGTAAGATCGCCAACTTTTATCTTTCTACGTTACGGCACGTTACGGTACGTTGCGATATTACGACAATTAATACTACCCTGAGCTATAGTCTGTTTTTGTGTGGCTAATATATGTCAAAGTTTATCTAATATATTAAATGGAAATAAATATAGAAAAAAGTTTAGATTATTATATTAAATAGAAATGATGGAAATATAATGAAATACAGTATATTACGAATATAATAACCTGTTAAATACAAATCTGACATACACTTGTATCGACAGAGCATGAGCATACTTTTTACCAAAATGTACCGTATAAGTTCTATATAAAATAGCTTAGAAAAATCACACGTTACGATACGTCACAATACGCCACGACACGATACGTTACGGCTTACGCTGTATAAATCCACCAACATTTCGCTCCAACCTGTACGCTCACGCAATAGGTGGTTGTGGAACGCCCTTATACCCATCGCTAACAGACAGAGAATAACCTTCATTTGTTACATTGACCTAGTCGAGGTAGGTATCATCGCTAATCTGTTACATCTGTAAAATAAATGTTATTTTTTGTTAAAAAATGTAGTTTATTCCCAGTGGGCTCGATATAAAATATGAAATTGATATTTTCTATAATTATTAGTCTTTTATATACTGAACAGGTACTAAAAATAAATACTATTACACTCAGAAAATTAGTAAGTTAACGCAACACTTAGAACCAATTACTTATTATTCATAGTTATGACATAGAAGAAAGAAACTATACTAGCAATATACTCTAATACCATATATGTCTATAGTAGTGAAATTACTATGCGCATGGCTTCCTCTTAAAAATAGTTGCGTAATGGCACCTGCCAATCAACGCAGCGTCAACAGCAGCACTTTAAATACCGTTTTTAAATAATAAAATTTTATTTTGTCGGAGAGTATTTGGAGCGTAATTCACGACACTTAGCATAGCTCGGCAATGATTACAAATTTTAGAGTCGCCTAGGCTACATTTACGTCGTCAAATATGCAACACGACGAGTTATGCACGCTGGGAGCAAATAGCGGTGAAGACTGTAGTCATGTTTCTAGGTGACTACAATTATTATTAAAATACTGTCCACAGGACTGTTATTTTTATTAAAATGTATCACAATGTAAATCAGATGCTGTTGATTTCTTAGCTTTATTTTAAGGAAATACCAATGGCCGTATTATTATAAAAGCATTTGCAGTATAAATAAATAATAATTAGTTTCCTTGTATGCTATCAGACATATTCCATCTGTTCCCCGATAAATATTACTCACGTTTTCATCCTACATTTATTTAAAAATATTTGGTAGAAATTTATTAATAAGAAAATGCACATTTTTATTTTTGAAATAAGTGTTGTCATTTTGTTTTATAAGAAGAAAAATCTGTTGTGGCCATCACAATACCTCTCGCCCTTTCCATTGTGGTATATATAAGTATTGTATTTAACATTTCTTGTACACAAAAAAAATTCTAATTACACCTAATCTTTATATTTATGTATTTTTTATAATTTTAAATTCATTCTGTGAGCAAGTTTTCTCCATTTCTTCTAAATGTTCGATTTTCTAATTCATTAACGAGATCGGCGTTATTTCTGAAGGGTTCATATCATATACTTATAACTTTAAATATATAATTAATAATACAATAAGAAATATTAAATATCGTTCCCAGAAAAAGCCTGCAGTACTATATCTGAATTTTTGACACTGATATTAGTGACATTTATCTGTCAATTACAGACATTTAAATTTCTCAAGTAGATGGAGATGTTTGGGTTGTGAGCAGGCTGTGAGATTTATTACAACCGATTTTTTTATAGTTTATATTACTATATCTTTAAATCTATAAAAGATATAATAAAAAAATTCAATGTGTCGGATAGAGAATTTTGTTCTTTAATATTTGTAATAACATAAATTTTCAAAAAATAATATTTAGAAGATTTTTGTTAAAACACTACTACTTCCGGTTATCCAATTGTTACCAGAACCTATTCAACTCTTCCCATTACTGTTAGATTGAGGAATCCGTAGTTACACAAGTCTTTACACTTATAGAATTTGAGAAATCGTAGCTCCAACAACCCCCCCCCCCCACACACACAAACATCATCGTAAAAATGTTATAATCGGATTCTAGGGACCTTAAACGTGCTTATTCACTAAAATCTGGCATTTTTAGCATGAATCCAGTATCTCTCTTAGCGAGAGGTAAAAATGAAATTACAATATGTCGACATTTTCATGTAAGCTCAATTTTTTAGAGATGCTTCGATTTAGATATGTATTTGAGTATCATAAGGATGTTACTATATTCTTAAAAGAAGTTCTAGTTTTAACTGTCGCTACCCTTGGCAAGGGAGATATAGTGTTCGTGTTAAAAATCGCATATCGAGATTTTGGTGAATAAGCACGTTTTAAGGTCCTTAGAATTCAATTTTAACATTTTCACGATGATCACTGTGGGTGTGCGTGTATGTATATGTGTGTATGTGTGTGTATGTGTGTGCGTGTATGTGTGTGTGTGTGTGTGTGTGTTTGTGTGTGGATCCTCTATACGCTCTAACTCAAATACTATCGTTCAGAAAATTTTGAAACTTTGTATTTCTACCTTACTCTTATATGAATAACCGGAAATGACACATTACTGGGAGCTCAAAATAATTTTTCTTCGAAAAATACCTTTAAATGTTATTTTTTCGAGATTTATGTTATATAAAAATTAAAGATTATTAAATTTTCTACAGGTTTGCATTAATACTTTTTCTATATATTTTATGGATAAATTTATAAAACTATCTATAATTTTAATCCCGGAGCCTACGTTTTAACCACAACTCCATGGTAACACAGTTTAGATCTCAAATGAATGTAACTGACAGATATATGTCACTGTCAACAAATTAAGCATTTCAAATAATAATAGTAACGTTTTAAAATGAAAATAATAAATAGAACAATAATTAAATGGAAAGGAACTTATACAGTAACCAGCATAAGTAAATATGTAGGAATATAAGTAAGTATATGAATAAATAAAATAAATATATCGTCACGGTATACTACCCATTGCTGGGTGTGCCAATCTGCTTTGTACACAGATTTCGGTAACGATGATGACTATTTGTACTGTGTGAGCGTTTACTAGGCGTGGAGAGTGCAACACAGGGGTCATTTTTGTACCATTTAAAATTCGAAATATTTAGCGTCGGTCGGGATCGAACCTGGTATTTAAATTTGATTTAATTCTAAGTATTTACAACATGAATAAAAATTAAATTAAACGGGAGGTATTGTGTTGGCCACATCAGATTTTTTGTGAATATGTTTATGTTCCTCTGCGTATAGGTATTACTTTTTACTTTAATCCAGGCTTAGGTAAATAATTATATCTAGATTGTAAGTAATTCACTGACTACATGTTCTTCTGATTACGAGTATATCGTCTAGTTTAAAATAAGATTAGCAAAAATATTTTTATTTATTGCGTACATATTCTTGTTTATATGTAACATATATTTCTACCAATCAATTTACAAACCTTATGGTCAGTCCTCCTCTGTCAGAGGTTCACGTACTGTAAAGTAAAAACTACTTCCTTTCTACAAAATCGGTTATAAATAATGCATTTTCCCGGTGTGATAATTTTTCTTTCCACCGTGTTAATTTTTCTTCAATTTTCGCCCTTCATACGTCATGTGGAACCCACGGGTGTGTAATTACAGACTGCATCGCTATCATGATCGAAATGATAATGAAGTTTAACCAGTATCTGCAGACGACCTTGCTCACTCTTAGCACATTTTTAGATCAGCGATCACTATTTCGTGACATAATTACCTGACACCAGCGGCTCACATTTCGTTTTGTTTGTGTTTCGTCACTTTTCCACACGAGATGCGAACTACTCAGATAAGAGGACATTATCGGATTGAATCGCGCAGTTCTGAAAATAATTTAGAAGTTCGTCTGGGTGTTCTCACATGTAATGAGGAGGTGATGATGTTATGATGCTTGATTTGGAGAAGATAAAAAGCTGTATGATGCATAATAAGATTAAATGGTTTTAAGGTTTACTGTATCAGAACATTTAACACTATGGACGCAACCTTGGCAACTCTCAAACTTTAAAACAATTTGAACATTTTATTATGACATTTAAATAGAAGTAGTTCTAAATATTGAACACAATGTATGTATAATTACCTATAGATACGGAATTGACACGATATAATGTTCTAGCAACGTTTAATATTTTATTTGTTACTCACTTGTAAACTTCATTTATTGATACCACCTACTAATTTTTGAAAATTAATCTTTACTAGTTACTAAGTTGTAAAATTGGGTGCTAACGTGTTAAAATTGTACAAGTTAGTTACCACGTTAGTAACGTTGTTGACATCGGAAAATTGTACTTTATTAGTCATACGTATTAAAAATAAGTGTCAACTGCAACTGACAGATTTAGGTTATAAATTTAAATTTGATTTGTAACAAATAAAATATTGTACAATACTCGAGACGTAACTATATTTTACTGCTTCAAGGAGGTGACAGTTTTACCTAGTTTGTAATGTAAAATACTATTTATTATTCCCAATTCACATTAAATATCATTTATTTTAATAACATGTATGTATTTTAGATTAACTCTACAGTAGTATAGCTCCTTAAATAATCTATTCTTCTTAATATCTTCCTAACTATTATACCCGCCTTTGCAATGCTAGTTTTCTTTTATTTATGTCGTGCTAAAAGTAAGTCCCTATTTTATATTGCTAAAGATGCTATTTCAAGATGAAAAAAACATGCACAGTTGCCGAAAACCATGAAAGCTCGAAAGGAGAACATAATAAAATGTTTAACTGGTCCAACAGCACCACAAAAAAATTAATGGAACCCTCAGAAATCTGGAACTATTTTGTAAATAATGAAATTATTGAAATTATCGTCAGTTGTACTAATAATAGAAATTGCTGCTGCAAACTTTTTCCGTGACCGAGATGCCAATCCAACCAATAAAATTGAAATTCGTGCTTTAGTAGAGTTACTTTACTTGGCTGGAATATATAGATTAGAAGAAATATGTAAAATAGAAGTTCCGGTATCACAACAGAACAATTTTAATTTCCTTTTTTTTGAACGTTAAAATTTAGCCTTAATTTTACTGAAATTTTGTTTAATTTGTATTTTGTGTAATAAAATAATATAAGCTACGTAAATGATATAAATTCCATTTAAAGGACTCCTATATGTTATCCTGTTCTCAAAAAACATATTTTTTGTTAAAACCGTAATTAGAAACACCCGGTCTGTGAGACCGGCGCGACTGTTTGTGTTATAAATATTAGCGCGACTACTGTAGGGTTGTCAATATTAAACAAACTCATTTGCATTTTTTACCAATATAATATACCTTTTCAAACAAGCATAAAAAAGTATGTATTTATATAGGACAAATCTAAAAGAAATAATACTGTTCAGAAAATCAAAGATCAAAATAATAAAATATAGAAGTATATAGAATCAAAGTGCCTCAGTTTATAAGTAACTAAAATTAAATCAAAGATGCCAAAAAAACATATGAAAGAAACAAGTGTGTGATAATTATAATTCAATACAGATGTCATATTGTCAATAAAAACTATAATATTTTGTGATACGTTTATGCATCAATTACTAACATAAGTAAACAATCATACTAATATTCAACATAATCAAATTGGTCCTTCGAGCCGGATAGTTCGGAATTAGTGCAGTGAAATAAGTTGAAGACACATCGGTGAAGCAGCCAACAGGAACAGCCGAGTCAAGCAAATTGGAGACACATCGGTAAAGCAGCCATCAGGAACAGCCGATTCATTCAAATTTGAAGCAGTATTGGTCATCTACATATCAAGCGTTCATCACCAAGTCCAAAGCATCTGTACAAGAACCAGGTAAGTGAGTGCTTCCTTTTCTATTAAATTCTTTTCGTATTTTTCATTCATACCTTCAATTTCAACCATGAGTACAAGTACAATAAATAAGTTAGTCAGAAAACGTTCTGTACTAAAGTCAAAATTGACAATATTTTCAAATTTTCTAACCACATTAAAAACTACATTGACGTCAACTGTTGATGTAGAGGTTAAATCGGAGAATATTATCCAACTCAATATTCGCTACGAGATAATACAAACGTTACTTGCTGAATTCAATCACATCCAGACTGAAATTGAAGATAAATGTGATAATTTCAATGAACAATTAGCAGAAAGAGATGAATTTGAAGACAAATATTATAAGGCTGTTGCACAAGCACAACATATGCTCAGGTTCAACGAAGATACGGAAATTAAAAAAGTAATTCAAGCAGAAGAAATTACTGACAATTCTGTAATGTCACTTGAAAGGGAAGATGCAAATTTACCATCAAATGGAAATTTAGTTTCACATATTAAATTGCCACAAATTCGTTTGCCAGAGTTTCAAGGAAGTTACGATAATTGGTTAGAATTCAGAGACACTTTCCAGTCGCTGATTCATGACAACAATCAAATAAGTAACATTCAAAAATTTCATTATTTAAGAGCTTCATTGAAAGGAATTGCATCTCAAGTAATCCATTCAATTGAATTTTCATCTGCAAA
Source organism: Harpalus rufipes (assembly GCA_951394225.1). Lineage (NCBI taxonomy): Eukaryota > Metazoa > Arthropoda > Insecta > Coleoptera > Carabidae > Harpalus > Harpalus rufipes. The sequence goes on from OX596283.1 coordinate 41,586,093, forward strand.
TTATACAATTGCTTGGGATCTGTTATGTGAAAGGTATAACAATGAATCAGTTTTACGTCACACACATGTCAAAGCATTATTTAATCTTCCAAATATAGTCAAAGAATCCTCAAACGATCTTCGCAACTTGATAGATATTGTTTCAAAAAATCTCAGATCATTGGAATTATTAAATCAACCTGTAGACAAATGGGATACATTAATCATATTCATGATAACAGGCAAGTTAGATAAAGTTACAGCACGAGAATGGGAAGAAAAGAAGAAAGAAGAAAATGGCCCAACGTTAAACGAACTCAAAGAGTTTTTAAGATCAAAGGCAGATTTATTAGAAACTTTAGAAATTGGAAGACAAGAATTTAGTCCGAAATCAAAGGATTATAAATTACAATCTGCAAAAGTTAAATCCTTCCTGAGTTATGAAAAGAATTGCATTATTTGCAAAGAAGAACATCAGATCTTTAACTGCAAAGAATTTCTTAAGTTACCAATAATTGATAGATATGAAAAGGTAAAGAAACTGAAGTTATGTGTCAATTGTCTTAAGGGAGGTCACATTTCCAAGGATTGCAATTCAGGAAGATGCAGAAAATGTCAGGCAAAACACAATACCTTGCTTCATCGAGAGCATCAATCAAAAAATATGTTAAACATGTCAAACATGTCAAATATGTCAAGTATGTCAACAAATGAAGACAAAGCAACAAACACTTTTTCTAATCAAATGGGAAATACAAATTCACAAGTTCTATTGTCAACAGCAATGGTTCAAATATTAGACAATTCAGGATATCCTCACAGTTGCAGAGTTTTACTAGATTCAGGGTCTCAGTCCAATTTCATCACAACAGAATTCTGTAGAAAATTAAACAGAAAACAGTCAAACATTTCATTGACAGTAATTGGAATTAATCAGGTACACACACCAATAAAAACTTCATGTAAAATTACAATTCAATCATGTCACAATGCATTTGAAGCAGAAGTAAAATGTTTAATTTTAAATAAAATTACAGACAATATACCAAATCAACCTTTCGACTTCAGAAGTTGCAAATTGCCTCCATACATTAAATTGGCCGACCCATCCTGTAATATTCCAGGTAAAATTGATATGTTGCTAGGTTCAGGTATTTTTTGGGATTTGTTATGCATAGGTCAGCACAGGCTGGGGCCAAATTTACCAATATTGCAGAAAACAAAATTAGGATGGATACTAGCTGGAGCATTTGATGCAAATCATATAAATAACCAAAATATAAATAAGAACAAAGTACACTGTGCACTTACAAGAAATATGAATTTACAAGATCAGCTAGAAAAGTTTTGGGCAATTGAAGAAATCACAGGAAAGGTACTATCAGGTGAGGACACAAAATGCGAAGGCATGTTTGAAAAAACCATCAAGAGAAATGACGAAGGTAGATTTGTAGTAACAATACCATTAAAGGAATCACCAACCAAATTAGGGGATTCAACAACAGCAGCAATGAAGAGACTGCAGTCAATAGAACGAAGATTTAACAAAAATAATCAATTTAAAGAAAGGTACATAGCATTCATGACAGAGTACGAAAATTTGGGGCACATGACCAAAGTGGAATATGCACACAAAAAACAATTAAATTTCCTGCCACATCATGGAGTATTAAATGAAGAAAGCACAACAACTACGTTAAGAGTTGTTTTTGATGGATCAGCTCCCACTGAATCTGGATTCTCATTTAATGAACTTCAATATACTGGTCCACGAATTCAAGATGAATTACTAACAATATTGTTCAGATTCAGACAACATGCATATGTAGTTGGCGCTGACATCAGCAAAATGTATAGACAAATTTTAGTAGATCCTTCACAAAGATATTTGCAATGTATTTTGTGGAGAAAGAATCCAATGGAAAAAATTAAAGCATATGAATTGAACACAGTTACATATGGGACAGCATCAGCACCTTATTTAGCAACTCGATGTTTAAAACAATTATCAGTAGAAAATGCAAATAAATTTCCTAGTGCTGCAGACACCATTGCCAGCGATTTTTACGTTGACGATCTACTCACAGGAGGTGACAGTATAGAAGAAATTGTTCAACGGGTTGGAGAAGTAAATACAATTTTAAAATCAGCTGGATTTGAACTGAGGAAATGGATCACAAATCATCAGCCAATATTAAAACATTTAGAAATCAATTCATCCAACGACAAAATACATCTTGGAGAAAAGGATCAAACAAAAATTCTTGGAGTTTATTGGTCAAGTAAAGAAGATATGCTAATGTTTAATATAAAGGAACAGAAAACAAAAATCGTATCAAAAAGAACAATTTTATCAGAAATTGCTCAAATCTTTGATCCTTTGGGATTATTGAGCCCATGTATCATAACAGCAAAAATTATATTGCAAAAATTGTGGAGTTGTAAGTTGTCATGGGATGAGTCTATTCCTCAAGATATTCACACACAATGGCAAAAATTCAGAGAACAACTTCCTGAACTGAACAAAATTACAATTCCAAGACATGTAAGTTGTATATTTTCTGTTCGAAAAGAAATTCATGGATTCGCAGATAGCTCACAAGAAGCATATGGAGCATGCGTGTATATCAGGAGCATAAATTCAAAAGGTGATATTCAAATACATTTATTAACTTCAAAAACAAGAGTAGCTCCACTGAAAGCTCTGACAATCCCGAGATTAGAACTTTGCGCAGCTTTACTTCTTGCACAGTTAGTCGAAAAAGTAAAAACATCACTAAAAAATAGGTTCTCAATTTATTTATGGTCAGATTCAACAGTCACTTTACATTGGATAAAGATGATTCCAAAACAACTTCAATCATTTATAAGTAATCGAATTGCACAAATTCAACTATTTACAAAAATTGAAACTTGGAGACATGTGAAGACGGAGGATAATCCAGCAGACTTGTTATCTAGAGGTCTTACTCCAAAACAGTTGAGCAATAATAAATTATGGTGGCATGGTCCATCATGGTTATCCATGCCAGAAGATGAATGGCCAGTATCAATAGAATGTTTTAGTGGTGAAACCCCAGAGAAAAGGAAAAATATACAAACTTTTGTAAATCAATCTATTGACAGATTTCCATTCGGAAACTATTCAGGATTGCAAAAGATAATAAGAATAATGGCATATTGTACAAGATTCATTCAAAATTGTCGGACACAGAAACCAAACAGAAGTAAAAATGAAATATCAGCAAATGAACAAAATATTGCATTGTTAAAATTAGTAAAATTAAGTCAAGAAGAATCATTTCACAACGAACTAATGAATTTACAGCGAGATAAAGAGATTTCAGCTAAAAGTAAAATGTACAAATTAAACCCATTCTTGGACAAAAATGGAATGATTAGAGTAGGTGGCAGAATTCCTTTGTCACAATGTAATTTCAACAAGAAACATCCTATGATCTTAGCAAAAAAACATCCATTAACTAATTTAATTTTGAAAAATGAACATGAAAGATTGGGACATGCAGGACCACAAATGACACTATCGAGTACAAGAGACAGATTTTGGCCAATATCCGGAAGAGATGCGGTAAGAAAAATAGTCCAGTCATGTGTCAGATGTTTCAGAGTGAAACCAAAGGTAAAATCACCAATAATGGGCATCCTACCAAAATTCAGAGTGACACCAGCACCAGTATTCAACAATACAGGGGTGGACTATGCAGGCCCATTTCAAATAAAGGACAGGAAAGGTCGAGGATGTAAAATCACAAAGGGATATATATGTTTATTTATGTGCATGAGTACAAAAGCGATGCATTTAGAATTAGCAACAGAGCTGTCGAAAGATTGTTTCTTACAAGCATTAAGAAGATTCACTTCAAGAAGAGGAAAGCCAACAAATATGTATTCGGACAATGGAACAAATTTTGTGGCAGCAGACAAAGAATTGAAAGAGTTTTTTAATGAACAAAAAGATAACATTACAAAGGAAGCTGCAAAAGATGGAATTACATGGCATTTTTTACCAGCTCATGCTCCGCATTTTGGAGGCTTATGGGAGGCTGCAGTTAAATCGGTTAAATACCATCTAAAACGAATGATAGGTAATTTAAAGCTAACATTTGAAAGTTTCCATACAATACTCATACAAATTGAAGGTATTCTTAATTCACGTCCTCTTTTACCGTTATCAAATGACCCTAATGATATGGAAGCCCTCACATCTGCACATTTTTTGGTTGGAAGACGATTAACAGCAATTATAGAACCAGATCTTACCCATGTTAATGAAAATAGATTGTCACATTTTCAACAGCTTCAACAAATTCAGCAACAATTTTGGATTCGGTGGCAGAAAGAATATCTTTCCGAACTGCAAACAAGACAGAAGTGGAACTCAAAAAACGGCATGTTACATGAAGGCATGCTAGTAATCATCAAGGAAGACAATCTACCCCCATTGTATTGGCAGCTAGGTCGAGTTGTCAAGGTATTTCCTGGAGCAGACGGCGTAGCACGAGTCGCATTAGTCAAAACTCAACACAAGACAATCAAGAGAGCATTCTCCAAGTTGTGTCCACTTCCAACTGAAGAAATAAAAAAAAAAATGATGTATTTAATTAATTCATTACCCACTTATTGTAAACACAATTGTTCCTTCATAAATATTCTTATCATTGTTTTTCATTGTTGAAAGGATAGATCCTTTCAAGGCCGGGGGCATGTTCAGAAAATCAAAGATCAAAATAATAAAATATAGAAGTATATAGAATCAAAGTGCCTCAGTTTATAAGTAACTAAAATTAAATCAAAGATGCCAAAAAAACATATGAAAGAAACAAGTGTGTGATAATTATAATTCAATACAGATGTCATATTGTCAATAAAAACTAATATTTTGTGATACGTTTATGCATCAATTACTAACATAAGTAAACAATCATACTAATATTCAACAAATACCTAGTTGAATAGTTACTTTTTGCTGAATTTGCATACGAGTACAAAAAGTGAACCATATACATATTATATACATACTGATATTTAGTTATCATGAATCTCAGCCTGTTTTACTTATAAGGTAATATTAATCTATATAATATGTCATACACGTTGCTGAGTTATTTATTACTTGATTTATGATTGCAATCTAATTAATTATGTTAATTTCCCTTTATCAAAATACTTGATCTTCACACAATATCTCGCAATATATCTACACTTGTACCAATAAATTATTATATTAATTAGGTATGAATAATTATAAATGTAGGTTAAATGGAATCGATGACTAGATAATAATCGAATATTATTTTCTTATATTTGTGCGACCTACGAGATCTACTGTAACACGGGTTCTAACGTAGTTTTTTGGAAGCAATTCCAGAATTTAAATGAAACTAGTGTCGCCATCTCACTTGCGGTGAGATACCTTCTATTTGGATGGTTGAGTCTCTTTGCGGCTACAGCTGGACACTCACAAATAATGTGGTCCGAAGTTTCTTCGTCTTCTTCGCAGAGTCGAAAGATACTGTTTCAGTTATGCCGATCTTAAATAGATGATATTTTAGAGGACAATGACCAATAATGATACCTGTCTTTTCTTAGGTCATATTTGCTGAGGTTAATAGCTGCGCAGCATTTGTCGATGAGGGTTAGATGAACTCCAGCATGAGGGTACGGCTGACATTCCACTTTTTTATTTCCTTCTTTCAATTAGAGCGCAAGATTTGAATTACCCGCCATGTTTGACAGTCATAATGACACGTGATTATCACGTGACAGATCGAAAGTTGACAGGTGGGAGATAGTAAGCATGGAGCATTACACGATAGAACAATGGTGCCACATGTCATCCCGCCCGTGAAACATTTGACTGTTTTGCACGAGTTTGCTCCTGGTCGTGTCATTTCCCCGTTTGGTGACCAGAATTGGAATAAAGAGAACTATCTAAGTATTTACCACTTAGTGGGGAGCCATTACACACACACAAACACACACACACACACACACATACACACACACACACACACACACACGCATACAACAGCGTCCAACAGAACAGGGAAAATGGAATAAGTCACCTTATGCGAAACGCATGCCTGCTACTCAATAGAAGCGTGGCCCAGGTCTTACGCGTACGTATACTCAACTGTACCTGCCTCTACCACCCTGAGCAGTGTGGTTTATATCGGCACCGAGACATGGTTACATCACCAACTCTGCCATTACCACCCCTGGAAATAGGGAGATACCCTAACCCGAATTTTACTCAGTTGCTGATCCACCCTAGTGGGTTTACTTCGGCCTTAGGGGCATGGTTACAAAAAACAGGAGAAAACCATCCCTGCCGTAACCACGCAGCGAACCAGCGAAAACCCACGTGGCTAGCAATCGTGGACACATAGGTCGTATTCCTGGTTACCCTTATAGCTATCTCATCATGTCTTAAACCAAAGACCAGAGGCTCTACCGGGCACGACCAATCAACAAGGATTAGAATAAAGGATAACGCAGTAAAGTAAGAGAATACTCATACAAATTCGTATCGATATTACAACTTGCTCTAATGGACTAAAAGTGCGTGTTATACTCAACTCACCTCTTGACCAAAACTTAACTCTCACTGTCCACATTCACTAACACACTCTAAATACCTCATCCCTCAAATTCTAGAGAAAGACTGACTTTAAATATCTATTAGCACTAAATTAGTGTATAAAGTGTTTAACCAAGACAAATAAACAAAACTCCTACCAGGCTGGGGAGTAAGAGAATTAAATAATTACCATTGAATAATGCCCACCTACACATCCGTGACATTTTTATAGGACGTTTTTGTAGAAACGCTCAAACTTTAAAATTAAGATACTTTTTACGAGACACAGTTCTACCATACTGTTTGGCATCCTTGAAAGTAGATGTCGCTGTGTGGAACTCATATTTACAATAGTTGGAATAAGATTATTTTTGCCACAAGCTCTTCAATTCAATACTAACTTTGAATTATAAGTGACTGCACTTATGCTTGTAAAGTAGCTTGGTTCTCTGACTTGTTGATTTCTGCTCCTTTGGGACTTTTATGTAGTTCAATTCGAGCACAGAGATTTATTACATATTAATTAGGTATGAATAATTATAGATGTAGGTTAAATGTAATCGATGACTAGATAATAATCGAATATTAATGATTTTCTTATATTTATGCGGTATGTTTAAGATTGTAACGGTGAGGTATTTTATTTTGGTACTCAAAACCATATGCGAGGAAATAACAGGTTAAGATAATCTAAGCAATCTATTGGTTTAACACATGTTGGTTCGCAGTTATATTTATAGTTAAATGTAAAGCATAATTTCTTTGAATCATTCCATACATGCTGCAACAACGAGACACTTGAATAAGTTGTTTGCAGTGCTAAACATAAAAGAGCTACATTATTGTCTGCTATACTTAAACATAGTCAACAAGAACTATTGACCACTGAAAAATTGCAAATGGAAGACAGATTCATTTTATATATTGTCCTTTTGCGGTTACTGGATGGCTTTGTTTTAGTTCCTTATTATGATATGAGGATGTGAGAATAGAATATGACAAAAAAAAATATTAAAGAATCCGGTAGACGTATTTAACACAATTTTTCCACATATTAATACCTATAAACACTTTATTTTAATTTCTCTAACATAAAACATTTAATCTTACGGGAAAAATATATAAAATTGGAAATTTATAGGTTAAAATTTAAATATGCGAATCTTTAAAAAAAATAAAGTTTGTTATATGTTGAAAATTTACCAACAACAAAATATTTGCATACCTGCAACACTAGATAAGTAATATAATTTTGTATTATTCTTATTTGAAATATTTTAAGATTTGATCAGTTTCGTCCTTTGCCCGGTTGCAGAAACGTTCATCGATGCTTTATTTAATTAACGGACTATTAAAATAAACATATTCGAATCAGTTTCTTTGCTCTTGTGACATTTAAATCATTGCTGTCAAAAAATCGCGCTGTATTTGTTCGTTTTGATGATAAGTTAATTAAACAAAGCGTTGATGGACGTTTATGCAACCGGGCTTAATCAAGTAACTTAAGCATTTTAATAATAATAAAAAAATCGTATATGGCCAGCACATAACCTTCCATCAATCCTGTGTAATTATGTACAAATGTCATACATAAATTTTCTTGCAAAAGGTCCTATGTATTTAGTAGTATGTATTTGGTAGGGTAGCTATTTTTTATTTTCTTCTTCCAGTCATTTCTGTTTTGCGTGTCGTTCTCATTCAATTCTTTTCCTCTCAAATCTTCCGCAGTACAGTCCTTCCATTTTATCTTTGGTCTTCCTCTCCTAATGAGATGTTCAAACCAATGTAATCGTCTATCTTGTATTTTTCTAGAAACTTCACACTCTATCCATTTTCCTTATCCTTTAATTCCTTACTTTTCTTCCGCAACATCTATCTCAACATCCCAATCTCTGCCACATTCATTTTTTTAATTGATGCTGACATCTGTCAATTTGAATTATCTGAATATACGAGTATTAGCAATTTCAAGGATTAGCATAGCTGGCTGATTTATGAAAATTAATATCTTTATAATTCTTTAACTCTATATCTATGAAGTATAAAATGCAATCCAATCGTATAACATTTTCTTTAAAATTTATAATAACATTAAATGTCAATAAATGATATTTACCTCCTTTTCTTCAAAAAAAAAAAAAATCTGTTAAAAGTTGCAAATGTAGGTACTTCCGGTGGACCAATTATAACCAAAATCTAATCACGTCTGCATATGAATCTAAAGTCGAGGAATACGAAATTATAATAATTGGGATTGTCGTATTGGAATTATGAGATCCGGAACGAGCGTCACATACACACACACACTCACACACAGACACACACACACACACACACACACACACACACACACACACACACATACACACACACATAAATACAGACATCATCGTAAAATTAGTAAATTCGTATTCTTGCTTATTCAATAGAAATTCACTATCGAATTTTTTGACCAAAGACAATACCTTTCTTACTTAAAGTTGACGGAAGGTAAAAAATGAAATTCATTTATTTTCACAACAACTTTGCTAAATTGATTTTGAGTTATGTATGTTGAGCTTCCTAGAATTTTGAGTAATTTAAAATTATTTCAGTGGAATTAGATAAAATTTTGGTACGTTACGAAAACGTGATATTATATGACGCACATAATTTGCAAAACTAGCTTCGCTCGTTTTGGAAAATATTATGTTCATCAAAAAATATCACTCTCTTCATAATTGATTATATAAATAACTATTAATCGCTACAAATAGAAAATATTTTACTCAAATAACAAAAAAGACAATAATTACTCCTCACTTGCTACAAGTGCAAACAAAGATCAGTGTTCAATAAGGTTAATAGTTGAATAGCAAAGTATGCCAAAGTTCAAGCGTCAAGTTCTTCAGAACACACAAATTTGAACTCTCAGTAATTCCTCTAATGGAAGAACGGTACTGTCATAGCTTTGTTATTAGACAAAAATAGCAGAGACAATAATAAGCTCCAGTCCTAGTCATTTTTCAACCGGGATTAGGACCGCACGCAATAGTACAAGTCCACGCACAACTAAAGACCAAAAAACAATTTCGAACCGCTAGCAAAATTGTTTAATAGATATTTATTTCAATTACAACAAACGAGAATTGAGATTTATTAGCTGTAATGATATATTATCTACAAGTGTGTGAAAATAATAATTATGTGCTTAATGGAATGATATACCAAGAAACGTTTTTCTCTAACGATGAAATAGACGCTTATGTGCGATATAAACCGACCAGTTAATATCATTTTTCACACTTTTTATAAGAGGTATAATTCCTATATTTAATGTCTTATACATTATGACTTCTATTACTCCAACATATGTTTTTTTATCATTAATAAAATATATACACTTTTTTCATACATATGTTAAGACTGTTTTTTAGTGACTATGTATAATTTAGCAATATATTACTTATCAAAATACGTGTAATATTTCTTCTCATGTACTAGTTTTTACCTCTCGCTTAAAGAGGTATTGGAGTCATGTTACAAATCGCATATCCAGATTCAAATGAATAAACACGTTTTAAGGTCCCTACAATACAATTTTAATATCTTTATCTGGAAAAGGTTTTGGTAGCAATTGGACAACCGGAAGTAGCAGAGTCTTAAAAATATTCTTCTAAATACTATTTTTTGAAAAATTTTGTTCTTGATAAAATTCTTTATCTGATATATTTAAATATTTTATTATATCTATTTTTAATTTAGAGATAAAGGAATATAATATATAAAACAATCTGTTGTAATAAATCCCACAGCCCACATAATGCCATGAAAACCAATTAAAAAATTAAAATATTTGTAACTGACAGATAAATGTCAATATCAGAAATCCGGTGACATTACTGAAGACTTTTTTTAGGTATGAGTTAAATATTAAAAATTGTAGGTATATTACATATACCCTTCAGAAATACTGTCTACCCGACAATGAACATCTCGAAAATTAGAAGAGTAGGACAAAATTTCGTCATAAAATGAATTTAAAATTAAAAAAGCTAAATATAAAGAATAGATATAACTACAATTTTTGGTGTAGAGTGTACGTAAGAAATGTTAAATACAAAATTCTAAATTTCGTAATTTTCCAATTCCATATGGTTTATTTTTCTCGACAAGTAATTTGCACACTCCTGGTGACAAGTTAACCACGTGTGAACTTAGAAAATCTTGAAATTTTGAATAAAAAATTCTGACATTTAACATCTATGTACATAATTACTAATTGTCATTCTAACGCGGGCCCCCATATCTGCTTATCAAGGCCAACAAATTCACAACTGCTCGCGCCCTATACTTATGTAACCAAAAACTGACGTGGCGAGAGGTATTGTGCTGGCCACAACAGATTTTTTATTTACTTAAGAAATTAAAATGTCTGTAATTGACAGATAAATGCCACTAATGTCAGTGTCAAAAATTCAGAGATAGTAATGAAGGCTTTTTCTGCGAACGATATTTAATATTTCTTATTGTACTATTAATTATATATTTCAAATTATAGGTATATTATATGAACCCTTCAGAAATAACGCCAATCCCGTTAATGAATTGGAAAAATCTCGAATATTTAGAAGAAATGGAGAAAGCTTGCTCATAGAATGAATTTAAAATTATTATATTAGAATTTTTTGTGTGTACAAGAAATGTTAAATACAATACTTATATATACCACAATAGAAAGGGCGCGAGAAGTATTGTGATGGCCACAACAATTTTTTTATATAAATGAGCAGGAATTTTTTCCTAATCCTAGCATTAAAACCCTTAATTTTGCTTCACTTCTTGATCTTAAATCTCCATGTGCTTCTAATTACAATTACACCATCCCATCAAACCATAACAATATATTGTTTGTGATAATGATAGCAGCCATCAGCCGCCGACATATGTAGTGGAATGGCTTGAGCCTTCCGCGAAGAGGAAAAGTGAGCAAAGCGAGCAAAGTGCACAGTGAAACTGAAACAAATATGCTAATTGCGATTTAATTACTAACGCAGCTACAGCTACAGACATTAGTACAGTACGGGAAAGGAAAGGAGTATACGCGTGCACCAGCAGTTAAACCTGCCAAATTGAGCAAGAAATTGAAATGGGTGGGTGTTTTTAACAAAGGAGATAACTGTAAAGAATGCTTAAATGCTTTGTTAAGAGCGCAAAATGAACTTGTGCCGTTCAACCATTCGGTTTGACTAAGCTAAGTACAAAGATAGTTTATTAGTATTATACGAGAATGCATAATATTACTTCATTTTAACCAATCTGTGGATTTAGGCAAGATCATCCTATACCATAATTCTTAATTTTTGGAATGTGTTACGAACGAGAAACATTCAGTGCTTTCTGCTTATAAAACGACAGTACTTGATATCCTGCATGTTCTATAACTATCGTCCTGATTTTTTTTTCATTGCTAGTACCAGAAATTTACAACTGTAATAAAAAAATCTCATGTGACCAACACAGTACCTCCCGCCATTTACCTATGTATATAATTTTTATATTACTTAATAAAATTATCCATACAATATATAGAAAAAGCATTAAAGCAAACTTGTACAAAATGGAATAATCTTTAATTTTTATAATAACAAATTGAGAAAAAATTACATTTAAAGATATTTTTTGAAGAAAAACTATCTTGAGCTTCAAGTAAACTGCCATTTCCGGTTCAAAACGTTCTTAATGATACTATTTGAGTTAGAGCGTATACAGGATCCACACACACACACACACACACACACACACACACACACACACACACACACACACAACACACACACACACACACACACACACACACACACACATACATACATACATACATGCATACATACATACACACAGACATCATCGTGAAAATGTTAAAAATGGATTCTAGGGACCTTAAAACGTGGTCATTTACCAAAATCTCGATATGCGATTTTTAGCACGATCCCTATACCTCTCTTACCAAGGGTAGCGGGAGGTAAAAATCCAGTTACAATTAGCCATTATGTAATGGCGACGGTATTTGACTTAACAGGAAGTCGAAGAAAGTAACTAAATATACAATTTTGCTTATTATGTAGAAAAATACTAATTATTCAGAATTTTGAAAAAAGTTGTAAAATAAAAGTTTTGTTAAAAATGTAGTTAATTGTATATAGTGAGTGAGATAGGTTCATAAGCTGACAGTATTTATCAATCATGAACATACCACTAGAAGGGAGGAAATTTTGCAGGGCTATTATTATTAAATACATTTAAATACAATACTGAATATGGAAGAAATCCAAAACAAGCAAGTATTTGAACCTACTATTGGCAACGATAAATAAGTTTAGTTTATAAAAAATAATCTGATGTGGCCTGCACAATACCTTCCGTTAATCCTGTGTATTATATACAAATTTAATACATAAATTTTCTTGCAAAAGATTCTAAATTCTAAACAAACTGCACTTGATACTGACATCTTCTTCTTCTTCTTCTTTAGCGTTTCCCATTCGTCAGGGGTTGCTATTTTTTTTTGTTCTTCCACTCATTTCTGTTTCGCGTGTCGTCATCATTCAGTACCTTTTCTCTCAAATCTTCCGCAATACAGTCCTTCCATGTTATCTTTGGTCTTCCTCTGTTTCTTATACCTTCTACTACTAAGCTATTTATTCTTCTTCCATTATATCCTTCATCTCTCCTCATGACATGTTCAAACCAATGTAATCGTCTCTCTTGTATCTTTTTAGAAATTCTATCCATTGCCCTTATCCTTTATCCTTTAAATCCTTATATTATCTGCCCGTGTCTTCTACAACATTTATCTCATTATCCTCATCTCTGCCACATTCGTTTTCTTTTCATTGATACTGACATAATGTCAATTTGAATTATCTGAATATATTAGCAGTTTCCATGGTTAGCATAGCTGGCTAATTTATGAAATTTTGAATATTAAATATAAAATATATTCAAGTCGTATAGAGAATAATATATTCTCTAAAATTTATTAACAGTAAATGTCAATAAATGTTATTTAACTGCCTTTTTTCAAGAAAAACTGTTAAAAGTTGCAAATTAGGGTACTTCCGGTGGACCTATTATAACCAAAATCTAATCATACCTTCATATGGATCTAAACTTGAAGAATCGTCACATACACACACACACAGATGCACACACACACAAACACACACACACACACACACACACACACACACACACACACACACACACACACACATACAGACATCATCGTAAAACTAGTAAATTCGTATTCTAGGGAGCTAAAAACGTGCTTATTCATTAGAAGCTCACTAACGAATTTTTTGACCAAAGACAATACCTTTCCTACCTAAACGTGACGGAAGGTAAAAATAATTCCCATAGTTCAAAGTTCACTACATTTATTTTATTATTAAGGAGCCAACAGAGAGACAGTATAATCCCCCAAATGTTTCTCAGGCGCGACTGATTGAAGACTTTGGGGCATTTCTTAGCAGAAAAGTATACAATAATCGCTGGGAATACTAAAACAAACAACACTTAGAGACAATAATATTTTTGACGATCCGGAAAGCAGATTTAACACAAGGTATTAAAAACTGCGTCGCACTAAAGATAATAGTCCCCAAAAGTGTTTTAAAACTAGATTTCTCACCCCCTTAGTTTATAGGAACAACCCCTTCTACCAATGTTTCAATATAGAATATCTTTCTATTTGTTTTTCTCAAAACTTTTGTTACATATACTCATATTTAGTGCTTCAAAACTCATTAACATTTACCTAATTATTAATATTAATGCTCCGAGAGTAAATACAAAACAAAAATATAATATATCGGCCTGGAACAATACAGATTTATCACATTTTATCTATTTATCAATTCCTGCTTTCAACAATTCTCAAAATTGCTGGAATTTCATAATCTGATTTTCTATAAACTGATAACTTTTTCAATATGACCTAAAATATTTGAAAAAGTGACATTTACTTTAGTTAAGAACCACAAAATTACAAATCAAGGACATTTCAGGAACTATTACTAATTTATAATTGCGATAATATAAAATATACCAATAATGATAAATTTTAAGTACTTACCACATAATGGTACTTTAAATTTTCCATCTCTACTATTGGAATATGAATAATGTCACTCGAAATTGTTCTGTTATTGTTGTTAGTATGTCATCCCGTAAATTATAGTAAAAACTAATTGTGCAGAATCTTGAACCCGCAAAAAATTGTAACAATAACAGTAGATCATTTTGTTTTGGTCTGGTTGTGACAATTACAACGGCTATTAACAAATCATCTTTGTCGATATTTTGCAGTGGTTTTTGCGGCGTGGTAGCTGTGTCGAATATGATTCTGTTCACTAACGGGTAACACCGCTTTAACCAGAGATGTTACACGATGTTATTTAGCGGAAAATAGACATAATCATGCCGTATTGTTTACTTTGCAAAAATCTAAAACATCTTTTAGCATTTTTATAAACATGCATTCAATAATTCAAGACTAGCATAGCTATGATTATTAAAAAAGATGGGTTTTTTACCTTCCGTCACCTTTAGGTAAGGAAGGTATTGTCTTTGGTAAAAATATTCAATGATGTGTTTTTAGTGAATAAGCATGTTTTAGGGTCCCTATAATACGATTTTACCATTTTTACGATGATGTCTGTATGTATGTGTGTGTGAGTGTGGGTGTGTGTCTGTCTGTCTGTGTGTATGTGACGAAAGTTTCGGATCGCACAACTTCAATACCATGATTCCAAAAATTATATTTTTTTCGTATTCCTCATGTTTACATCCAGAAAAACAACTGATTAGATTTTGGTTATAATTGGTGAACCGGAACGTTATTATAACTTAAAGAATATATTATTCTCTATACGATTTGATTGCATTTTATACTTCATATTCAATAGATATAGAGTTAAAGAATTTTAAAGAAATTAAATTTTATAAATCAGCCAGTTATGATAAACATGGAAACTACTAATATATTCATATAATTCAAATTGACAGATGTCAGTATAAATAAAAAGTAAATTAATGTGGCAGAGATGAGGCTGTTGAAGTAGATTTTGGGGAAGACACGGAAAGATAGGTAAGGAAATAAATAGTGTTACAAGTTTCTAGAAAGATACAAGCGAGATGATTACATAGGTTTGAAAATGTCATGAGGAGAAATGAAGAATATATTGGATGAAGAATGAATAGCTTTGTAATAGAAGATTGAAGAAACAGAGGAAGACCAAAGATAAGATAGAAGGACTGTATTGCGGAAGACTTGAGAGAAAATGAACTGAATAAGAACGACACGCAAAACAGAAATGAGTTAAAGAAGAAAATAAAAAATAGCGACCCCTAACGGATAGGGAAAAGCTAAAGAAGAAGAAGATGTTTAGCGCCAAGTGCAATTTGCATAGTTTGTTTATGAAATAATATTACTGGAAATTTAGAATCTTTAGCAAGAAAATTTATGTATGGAATTTATACATAATACACAGGATTGACGGAAGGTATTGTGCTGGCCACATCCGATTTTTTTTTAATGACCCCATTGTAGCTGATTAGCAATTTTCACAAACATAATAGTATTAGAACTTTTTAGGTAAGCAGTAAGCACAAATCACAGTTACTTACCTATGTATGAAGAACCATTAGTTACAATGCAAATATCAGATACGGAAACTAAAGTTGTATGGAAATTTTACGATAATTTTTCTAAGGAGACAATATTTTACTTTTTGACTCAAAAGTATGTATCTACAGACATACGAACTAGTAGACTGTCTAGAGAATACTTTTTTTTGTATATACTGCATCATATACATCTATCGCGAAGGTTTTGAACTTGATACATATTTCTATATTAGAGAAATTTGGGCTGTTCACTTCTGCCCCTGTCCATAACTACCGCCCTCTCCCCTACCATTAAAGACTTTTGTTTTTCTGTTAAACTCAAGTTCATAATTAAATATTAGAAACCCATTTGTTAGTGATTTTTATAGAAATTTGTTCCTTTTTGTCAGAAACTGATAATTTGCGAACAAAATAATTAATGAACATTTCTTTTATTGAAAATAAAATGCATTCATTAAAAAAAATAGTTTGTTGTTGATGAATATAGGACTATGGTTGTTTTCGTGTTAAACTTTGCGACTAAGATAATTTTTGAGAGAAACTGTTTTACCATACTGTTCGGCATCCTTCAATTTACAAAATTTGGACTAGGGTAGTTTTGCCAGAGACTCTTCAATTGGTTTAAATGAATATCAATGTTATGTCAAATAGGATGTTCTATTCCATCTTAAATGTGATTAGAAATTTGTATGTCACGATCACAACATTTGCGAATTGGGCTTAATGCGTTTAAAAGCTTAAAACACTTTATAAATTTAATACTGCTTAAATGCTCAAAAAATAAATATGAGATAAAAAATGGATTAGTAAATCATAAATGTCATTGTTTTTTCTTTAAATTTTACAGTTATCTATTAGGACATTTAAGTGGCTTATCTAAAATCTCTCATATTATCTAATATTAGATGTAATCCTAGTCCAATCATCGAATCGTTAGAAACAGTTTAGTACAACAATCAACTGAACCTATCTACAAAACCCAATCATCTCATAAAAAGAAACATAAAATAGAATCTCCAGTCTCTTACATTCTTCGGAACAAAAAAGTCTGAAAAGGCATTCATCGTTTCGATCAATCAAGAAGGCGTTTCCACACAATGGCAACGGTAAAACATAACACCTTGCGCGAGTATTTCCCAGTGACAGTGCGTCTGTCCAATTCACGGAAAGTAACAGAAAGAGTTGGATTCAAAGGAGAAATACATCTTGGCGTAGGTAATACATATCGCAAGACCAGTTTGTTTGCATCTCGGATCTCGGAAGAGAGAGAGAGATAACATCCGTTAGTTAGGATTGTGCTTGCTTGCTTCAACGGCTTCTACAAATGGTAAGATGGTTATGGGAGGAATTAGTATACTCGATTGATTTGTAAATGAATTATCTGCACATGTGGGATTTGCTACATACATTTGCAATACTTACATAAATATTTGTGAAGTTATCAATGTATCAACAACAAACGACGATGAGATATTGTATAAATTATATGACAGAAATATATTACATTAACACATGGCTTTAAGTTTCTGTAAAGTAGCTACAAATACAAACAGATTTAGACAAGAATTTATAAATGATCCTAAGGAGTTCCTTAATTAAGGATTCCTTAAAAATATTTCTTTTACAGTTCCTTAACAAAATTGGTATTTATAAACGTTACTTTGCAATTTGGAGAGGTGAAATAATAGAGATTCAGTCCTTGGTTATAATATTATTTAGTTAAAACAATACCGACGTTTCGGTCTCGGTATTGTTTTAACTAAATAATATTTTAACCAAGGACTGAATCTCTATTATTTCACCTCTTCAAATCATCATTAACAGTCGATGAAAACTTATTGCAACATTACTTAGCAATTCCGCATAACGAAATCCTAAGGAATTCCTTAAATTTGACAGTTAAATCGTTCCTTAAACTAAGGTAGCTGTCAAACCTTAAGGCCGATTGCAACAATATTTTTGAATTTTTGTTGTCACTCGTACTTCAATATTTAAATGACTATATCATTCATTAAGTTATAAACGAATAAGAATGCGTGATTTTCATTAGTTACCACGTATTTCAACGGTTATTATTAAGTAACCATGGTGAACGAATATATGAACCTTTGTATATTCGAATATACCTACCTGCGTATAGTCACTTATAGGTGCGTTTGATTATCTTGTTCTATGTACTCAGACTCAGAAAGTTCAATGTCATTTTGTATATTTTTCTTACGAACACGGTATCGAGTACATAAATGAATCTATAGTTAAGGATAAAAATCGTGCTTTTTATGCTTTACGTAGATATCTGAAATGACATTGACAGCAGTGACAGTAACAGCTCCAAATGCACCGAAACAAATAATTGAACGCACTATTTTTTATTTTCTTCTTCCACTCATTTCTGTTTTGCGTGTCGTCCTCATTCAGTTCCTTTTCTCTCAAATCTTCCGCAATACAGTCCTTCCATCTTATCTTTGGTCTTCCTCTGTTTCTTCTACTACTAAGATATTCATTCTTCTTCCAATATATTCTTCATCTATCCTCATGAGATGTTCAAACCAATGTAATCGTCTATCTTGTATCTTTTTAGAAACTTGTAACACTATTATTTCCCTTATTCTTTCATTTCTTACCCTATATATACGTGTCTTCCCCAACATCTATCTCAACATCCTCATCTCTGCCACATTAATTTACTTTTCATTGATACTGACATCTGTCAATTTTAATTATCTGAATATATTAGCAGTTTCCATAGTTAGCATAGCTGGCTGATTTATGAATTTTAATATCTTTATAGTTCATTAACTCTATATCTATTGAATATGACGTATAAAATGCAATCAAATCGTATAGAGAATAATATAGGTTGTATCACGGAAATTGAAATATAGGCGTTTAACATGCGAAATCGGGTTTTCCGTGCGCATTGCTCCCCTAATTATTTTAGACAAAAAGTTTCAAATGGATGTTGTAAAGTAGGAATAAAATTTGAAAATTCACGGAATTACAATTTAATAGTATTAGCCATGGAATTAGATACAAGAGACGAACAAAAGCGTAACGTTTTATTACGTCAGTGTCAGAATGATTGTTAAAATAAATACTATTAATTTGACGAATCCTTAATTCATTTAAATTACTTCTCACCAACGTAATCAGAGAAATTCCTCTGGATTATAATCATATGCAGAACATCATCCTCTTGGCTCATCACTTACAAACAACAAGAAGCTTGTGTCTTGTGCCTTGTTACGATTCCGAATCGAAACACGTACGCGGTCGATTAATTCTTTCTGAGATTAATTGCCTCGGCTTATCCAGCTCTGCTGTCGAGAGATCAGCATCAGATCAGATCAGAAACAGAAACACTGGAGTAGAATGTCGACGAGACCAGTAGGAGGAGTGACAAGTTACAGTGTGCTAAGAAAGATGTTCGCGTTTTACATAAGAATCATTTAAATATTATTTTAGACAAATAATATTCTTTGTAGCTGCATACTTTCGAGTATATTTTAATCCTACAGGTGCAATAAGTGTTTTTATTTATTTCAATTATTTCTGACTGTATCTACCTGTAATTTTCAGTAGCTGCCTGATTTTTTTAGTTCGTGCATCAGCACAAAGTGAGTATCACGTCAGTGCGAATGTACAATAAAAATTTTGAAAGATGTCCGATCAGAGTAATCTACGAATTGTATGAATTCATATTTTTGCTCCGCTCATTCTGACAAATTCAGTAGTGTCGTTTGTTTAGTTTTTATGAGGGTACTACTGTTATTTTTTTATTATAAAAATATATGTTACAATAAAAGCATTCAAATTCAAAAATAAGTCAACTGGTAAGTTTATTATCAAATGTAAAACCAAATATAAGAAAAATAAGATACTGACACAATGTCAGTGTCAGTGATACTGGCAGAAAATAACGTAATTCGTACGGCTATGAATTAAGGTAAAGTATCTGTATTAATATATAAGCTTACGTTACAGCAAAAATATTATCAACAAGGAGCATCGTTTTAAATTGGAATGTCCTAATTTAGTCGAAACAATATGAATTTTTGAAAGACAAACGTGTTATATTCATCCTTATCGCACACGCTTATAGCCTTTGTAAAGAAGAGAGATAAATGTATGCCAATTTGATAATTCGTTCATGATACAAATAACCTTGATCGGACATCTTTAAAAAAAAATACTGTACATAATATTTTTTTACTGTTTTCGGTGTGTTAGATCCGCGCCCCTTCAAGTCACAGTTCGATTGTCTTTACTGTTGTGAAATGTACAAAATAGTATATTTTCGCGATCTTTATATTATTTTTATCATTTTCAGTTTTATGACATACTTTTAGAAAAGACATATTACATGAATTTCTGCTTGTACGCGCAGATATGGATAATATCCCAAGAACACTGAACACGGTTAAAATCAACGTATAAAAGCAAAATTGGTTAGATAATTGTTTCAAAGAATATTTTAGTTTTCAGTTCATTATTCATTTTATATTTTACCGTAAAATATATTTCCATCAATAAAAATCATATAATTACACTGTGTCCATAAATAATTGAGTATGTCAAGAAATAATTCTGGTGAACAAATGCTATCTAAGATCATACATACTAACCGGTCTCTTAGACCAGCGCGCCCTCTGATGTTCTAAAATTTTGCGAGCCTCCTGTAAGGTTAAATATATCTTAATTAAAAACCATACATATCTACAACAAACTAATTTCACCAACTGCATTTTATCTGCCGTTACCTTTAGGAAAGGAGGTATAGTCAAAAAATTCGGTGGTGAGTTTTCAATGAATAAGTACGTTTTAGGTTCCCTACAATACGATTTTACTAATTTTACAATGTCTGTATATAAAGTAACAGAAATAAGTACATTAAATTTAACCAGTGATAAAACTCGTCGATACCAACAATATTTCATAACAACTTTTTTTCGAAATATCATATTTTTCTAACATTATTACCCCCCCCCCCCCCACATATTAACGAGTCGTTTATGTATTTTCAGAATAATTTTATCAAGTAGCAATAACAATGAAACAATTGTTTTGACAACTTTTTCAAATAAATTTTAACAAATAAATCGATTAATAATTATTATAGAAGTTTAATCAGTAAATATGCTTGCCTTTACGTATAGTGAGTATACAGACTGTGTGCTGGTCTATGGTAAAGCTCAAATAATGCTGCCAAAGCCCAGTAAATTTATTTCGACCGCTTTACATGTATGTAAATAAAATAAGTTTTGATTCTCAGCCAGGTGTTAGTACTCGAAGAATAGAACTACAACAAAAATGTCATATCTGACAATTTGTAGGATATTGAAACAACAACAGTTACATCATTTCATCAGTATTGTATTGACAATTACGGTGGCTATTTTGAAAAATTATTGTGATTTCATTTAGGTCTGCATCACTTTTAATCATCTTTATGCGTTTTCTTGGTCCGTCAATTGTAAAGCTGTTCTTTCTCGACTATAAATGCCCTATAATTTTTGGATTGTTCAACCTGTTGTACCATAAAAATTTAACGTATAATTTTTTGTTACCTTAGTTGAGGTATTCTGTTCTTTCTCTTATCTCTCCCGATTTGTGTATAGTTTCACCACCTGGTATATCGGTCTATATATGCACCAGTTATTAACCTTTCTTTTGTGTTACACCCTGTGTATATATATATATATATTATATATATATATATATATATATATATATATATATATATATATATATATGTCTGCGTGTGTGCGTGACTATAATTTCAGCCAATTCCAAAACTAGAATTCAAAAAATTACAATATTTCTCTTCCTTACATGATTAGATTTGGTTATAATTGGTCAACCGGAAGTACCTTCATTTTTTCACATTTAATGCTATTATAAATATTAAAGAATATTTTATTCTCTATACGAATTGATTACATTTTATAGTTCATATTCAATGGATATAATGTTACAAAATTGTAAAGGAATTATATTTCATAAAGCAGTCAGCTATGCTATAACCAGGCAAACAGCTACTATATTAAGAAAATTCTAATTGAAAGATGTCAGTGTCAAGTGCAATTGACATAGTATGTTTGTATTTAATTTTACTGGAGAATCCTTTGCTAGAATCTTTCCGTATGAAATTTATACAAAATACATAGAACTGACGGAAGGTAATGTGCTGACCACATCAGATTTTTTAAAAGTAGATTCTTATTTGGGACTTGTAAAACACACTACTTAGAAACTGAAAACTCACAATAAAAATTTTGGACGCGCCGTATAAATAGTAGGGCACGTAATAATTATGTAAAAGTTTGTAGTATTATTCATTCTGTTAAAAATAAAAGATTAAAACCATATGTTTCTCTAATCTGTTCAAAGTATGTAATCCATTCATGGTTGGTGGTATAATTCATCATTCTGTGTGTGTTCCGTGGGCAAACAGTACTTTTTTATAGAATTTCATTATTTTTACTTTGAAAAATCACGTAATATGTAAATGAAGGCCGATAAACCACATTCTTACACGGCGTATAATTTAGCCACGATAAGAAGAGCAACAAATGCGAAGGCAGTTCCCCTATAGAAATTACATACCTTGTGTAATTGTAATATACTTCCGCCGGTACACTACGCGTATTTTGCACTATTTTCCATCTATAATTGAATTGTGAGGAGCATTTTTCCGCCAAGTGAGATATTTAGTATGGAATTAGCGCGATAGCAACCAAGAACCGCTTCCTACACGTCCAGTGACAAATGAATGTAATTTCAAAGTGTGAAGATGCAGATCTTCGATGTTTGTCTTCCTTGTTCTTATCTTTTCAATAACAATAAATCTTCCAGCTTTATTAAGCCAGAAGATAAATTAATTATATCTTATCGCCACTAAGCTAAGAGCGGTTATGTCAAGATATTTAAATATATATTTATTTAGCACGAGACAATACAACAAGAACGAGTAAGTAAGCAAATGTTTGTCATACATCAGTGACTACAATAATTGAATTGATTATTTCTAAAACGACACTAGTCACCTTTTATTAATTTTACAATACGCAAAAAAAAAGTTTACAGACCACTATTCATCGATTTTTACCTTTCGTAACCTTTAGGTAAGGAAGGTATTGTCTTTGGTCAAAAAATTTAATGATGAGTTTTTAGTGAATAAGCATGTTTTAGGATCCCTATAATACGATTTTACCATTTTTACGATGATGTCTGTATGTATGTTTGTGTGTGTGTGTGTGTGTGTGTGTGTGTGTGTGTGTGTGTGTGTGTGCGTGTGTGTGTGTCTGTGTGTATGTGACAAAAGTTCCGGATCGCATAACTTCAATACCACGATTCCAAAAGAAATTAAATTTTATAAATCAGTCAGCTATGCTAAACATGGAAACTACTAATATATTCATATAATTCAAATTGACAGATGTCAGTATAAATAAAAAGTAAATTAATATGGCAGAGATGAGGATGTTGAAGTAGATGTTGGAGAATACATGGAAAGATAGGTAAGGAAATAACTCTAGTGTTATAAGTTTCTAGAAAAATACAAGCAAGATGATTACATTGGTTTGAAAGTGTCATGAGGAGAAATGAAGAATATATATTCGATGAAGAATGAATAGCTTAGTAATAGAAGGTTGATGAAACAGAGGAAGACCAAAGATAAGATGGAAGGACTGTATTGCGGAAGACTTGAGACAAAAAGAACTGAATGAGAACGATACGTAAAACAGAAATGAGTGGAAGAAGAAAATAAAAAATAGCGACCCATAACGAATGTGGAAAGCTAAAGAAGAAGATTTTAGTGTCAAGCGCAATTTGCTTAGTTTGTTTATGAAATAATTTTAATGGAATTTAGAATTTTTTGCAAGAAAATTTATGTATGGAATTTATAGAAAATACACAGGTTTGACGGAAGGTATTGTGCTGGCCACAACAGATTTTTTTAACCTGCCTTACCTAATAATAATAATTATTATTATTTATTTCCAGAGACCAAAATACATTGGCATAAGAATAGTCATATACATAATAATACAAATAATATTACATAGGTAAAATACAAAGAAAAATATTATGTGTGTTGAGAAATAAAATCATCAATGGTATAGAAACTTTTTTTTTGTTAAATATGATTTGAGTTCACTCTTAAACCTTTTACAATTATTTATATCCTTCAGATACTGTGGAAGTTTATTATAAAATTTTAATCCATTATCATTAGGATTATTTTTTGATTTATTTAAATTTATTTTAGGAACTATAATGTCATTCTTACCACGAGTGTTATATTGATGTAGGTCACTATGGGTTGGGAAAAAACTTATTTGTTCTCTAATGTAAAGTACAGTATTAAAGACGGAAGGTAAAAGTTGGTCAAATAAATATAAATTATTATTAATTTATAAATATTAATTATGTTTGTATCAAAATGTTGCAATTTTTCAAAATATATCTCTATTCAATAGTTAAAAAAAGATAAAGGCATTAGAGGCGACGGTTAGAAAATGAGTACTCCGGTATTTGAAACAGTGTAGATAATAAAAGACGCAAAGTTATATTTATTTAATACTCCTAATAAAGAAAATTTTATTATTAGTTTGAAAAGTACCTGAGAAAAATTCTCGATAAAATGTCCTATATTGATAAATGTATAAAAACGCATTATTGTAGAAAATTATTAGCTTCGAATAACTTTATATAAAAATAATAAAACACTTCACACTGTCACGAAGCACAACAAACAAAATATATAACTTTTCCAAACAAATAACAACATTTATAATTTTATAGCATCCACGAGCTGTAAAATAAAACTACTGAAGTGAAAAGTCGGGTAAACTCCACGTGACAACACCACAGAGGCACGTGCACGTGCAAAATGAAACAAAAATGTGAATAATTCCCACAAGCAATCAAAACTCGGATGAATATGTGATCACGCAACAGAAACAAATATTACCATGGTTGCAGTTACTGGCATGTCATCAATCTACTACATTTCAACCACAATAACTCTGATTTAATTTGTTTTGAATTATTGAATTGTTTAAAATTTTATAGTATTGAAATTAATAATTTACAATTTATTTTAAGCAAAATGACCCATGTCGTGCAGTGTTTTCATACAACTCGTACCAACGGGAAAAGATTACCTACATTGCAGACATCTTCCTTAGTTAATAATTGGAGGAATCAATTCTTCCATTCATGAAAGATTCTGATGAAATAATATCCCAAATCATATCACAAGCGAATAATTGTTATATACGTATTTAACTATATAGATGTTCATTTAGAATATCTATTTATAAAAGAGAGCATTTACCAGATTAATGGTGTCATTAAGGGAAAGAAATGTATAATTTTTTTCGAGTTACAATTTGAAAAAAAGCACCGAAATATAATAGCATTTTGCCCTGAGGTGTATACAGGATTATTCTTAACCGGTCAAAGAAAATAAAAACATATATTGAGGGAGTCATTTTGAGTAAAAAATGTTATATTCAGATATTTCCCGAAACGTTTTAATTACAGAATTACAGCCTTTTGAAAATGCACCTCATCGGACACATTTTTATTAAAAACTCAGATACTAGCAGCACTAAAATTTTGAAACCTGGTATGAGGACACTACTTATTTAATTGCATGTTTATATTATTTTTTTGGTTCCTGTATTTCAAGCAGATACATCACATGCGGAAATCGTAATTCACGAAAGTCTTACATTTCTCCTGTTCTTGTCTTGTTCTTCCAGGTAATTCAAGA
The DNA here is from genome assembly GCA_951394225.1 of Harpalus rufipes. Classification (NCBI taxonomy): domain Eukaryota; kingdom Metazoa; phylum Arthropoda; class Insecta; order Coleoptera; family Carabidae; genus Harpalus; species Harpalus rufipes. Next base: position 41,612,126 of record OX596283.1, read on the forward strand.
CAAGAACAAGACAAGAGTTACACATTTCATTGCAAGACAAGACAAGAATCTGTCTTGCAATCGATATACAAGAATGACAAAATTTTCTAATATTTTCTTGCACTCTTGCAATATTATATTAAAATTCAAATACGAGTACATCGACATTTTATTATAATTTTTACCTCTCGTTAAGAGAGGTATTAGATTCATGCAAAAAATCGCATATCCGGATTTTAGTGAATAAGCACGTTTTAAGGTCCCTACAATCCGATTTTAACATTTTTATAATGATGTCTGTGTGTGTGTGGGTGTATGTGGATGTGTGTGTGGATGTTGGATAAACGATTTCTCAAATTCTGCACAAAAACTAAAAACCTGTTTAACTACGGATTCCTCAATCTAACATTAATGGGAAGAGCTGAATAGGTTTTGGTAACAATTGGACAACCGGAAGTAGTTTCTTAAAAAAATCTTTTAACTATTATTTTTTTTAAATTTATGTTATTACAAATATTTAACAATATTAAATTCTCCTCCTGAAGCATTTAATTTTTTTATTATATTTTCTGAAGAAGTGCAGATATCGAGATAATAATTGTGATAAAATGCATTTAATAGATTTCTTAGTGGTTGTAGGGCGAAGTTTTATAAAAAGGACAAAACTCTCAATGATGTTAATTTCATTTAAATTCCAATATTTCGTGGTTATTTTACAACTTCATCAGGGAAACTACAAACGTACAAAGTTTTATTTTTTAAATTTAATAATATGAGGTTAAATTTTTTGACATAGTTTAGAATAATTATAATATACAATATAATCTGTTGTAAAAATTCTCACAGCCCAAACAACTCCATGGAAACCAGTTACCAAATTTAAATATTTGTCATTGACAGAAAATGTCATTGTAAAAAATCAATAGTTTTGTGGTTTTATTAACATTACTGAAAGCTGTTTCTGGGAAGTAAATTTAATATTTTTTATTGTATTATTAATTATTTAAAATTATAGGTATATTAATATTATCCTTAAGAAATACAGCTAATCCGACAATGAATTGAAACATTTAAGAAGACTATAGGACAAAATTCCTCATACAAAGAAAGTATATATATAATTACAATTATTTGTGTGTACAACAAATGTTAAATTCCATATATAGGTATAGTACGCAGAACGTAACATAAAATGGGAATTTTTTAATTTTGACTAAAAAATATTTCATACAATATATAATAATACACACATATAGTACTCTTGCTAAAACTTGATAAAAGCAATATTTTAATATTTAAAAATAAATCAAGAATACAAAATATTTAGTAAACAATCAAGTTACCTTAGATAATAGAACAAAATATAAAATAAAGAAACAAAATCTGTTTCTAATTTTTGTTAATTACCGTATTACATAATTAATCAATTTTTCTGTTAATTAAAAAAATGATATATGTTTGCGCAGATGAAAATGTAGAAATTGGGCCAAAATAAAAATAATAAATACAAGTATAAGATGATAAAACATAAGAAACAGATTGCCCTTATGTATCAAAAAAATTGCAATTAGTATATTAACATACTACTTTGTAAAAGGCAGACAATAAAAAATACGCTCATTTCCTGCGTCAAAATATAGTAAAACAATCATAGGAAACTGATTTACCCTCATATAACTTGTAAATTGCAATTAATATATTAGCAATACTACTTTGAAAAATCGTAAATAAAAATACCTCTATTTCCTGCGATAAAACAATTATAGTAAACGGATTTACCCTCATGAAAGATAATTACCCAAAACTTTCAAATAATAATTAACATATTAACATACGTACAAGCATATAACTCGCATAAACATGTTTACAAAAATGTATTTTTCACCATCTGTTCATATTACGAATAGGTATAAATAAGTTTAATTCAACGCATCAAATCTCTAATTACGAATGATCAATAGCAATTATTTATCTTCATCGTATTTATACCTCCATATCTCCTTGTAATGACAGTGATTTGATCTTCTCGCCGTAGGATACTTCCGTGGCGCCGGATACCTTATTTCCTGGTAAAAACCTACGGTGTCATTCCACGCGCCTCGAACGCGAGCATTCAGCGCTTTGAATCGCAAATGAGGACAAAAATACACCACTATTATTGACAGGAATTAAAACGGCGGGATGCATACGTTAAATAAATGATCAAAGGGGTTATGAAAAGGAAATTATATTTTACCTTCATATATGACAAAAAATGTAATATAATTTTATATTTATGAGGTTTTAAGACGACGAAATTATTAAATAATTACTATTTTTATGTTTTCCGATTTAAATTTGCGTACAGGATTTGCTAATGAACAGAATTTTTGTCGAATTAACTGGTAATAACTGTGTGACAAACGAGGAAAAAGATCTATTCCTATGAGTAGGGTTTTTAACAATTGCTTAACGAATTGAAAATAACATCATACTGTGACAAGACGAAGGCAAGTGCAATCATAAATAAATAACTTTTTATAACCTCTTCTAAATTATAGTTTCAGGAATAATATTTCAACTTGTTATCTTTGTTAGTCAAAATTCTTTTAATTATCAATATTTCCACAATGGTTTGTTCAGTCTATATGTCAGCGGCTTAGACATTTATAGTTATACGAGATAGATTCAGAAATGAAATGATTAGAGACAAACAAACTACAATGTAAATCTGTATTGGACTTCATCGAGGAGAGACAATTTTGTATGACGAACATGGTAGAAAAAAGAGACCGTTGAAGACCTAAAGACAACTGGGATAAGGTAGTACTGAAGATTTTGGAGAAGAAAAACACGACTATTCAAGACGTTAGGAAGATGGAAGGAATTAGAAGCAATGGGCAAAATTTGTACACAATTAAATATATATGTACATCTTATGATAAAAGGGTTTTTGACCATATATAAATTAACTAAATACATTACATTAATAAGAAATTGTACCAACAATGGATATTTAAATTTGAAACATAAAATATCTGCAAAATCAAAATTGAATCACTCAAATTCAACCGAAAGGTGAACATCCCTCAAGGGATGTACCTGTAATCTATTCCATGTAAATTAAGTCATTTTTTACGTCCTCAAAATTTCTATATTGTCATACGTAATATAACAAGTGATATGATTATCATCGATGATATTCTCGAGTGAAACCGAGCTGCTTCGGTTTCATGAGCAATATCTTCGATTATTAATCATATCACGAGCTTATATTTAATGAAAGAATATAATGAATTTTTGTAACACATAATGTTAACCTAACTTTTGATATACATATTCATAATGTATTAAAACATGGTACTTACGAGTTTTATTTAATATATCGGAGTTTGAAGTATTGTTATTACTTATTTTATACTCAAAATTAACTGTCAATGTCATAAATAAAGAAAACAAATCCCTTAGTACGACTATAAATAAGGTGATAATTTCTTTGTTTTTTATCATCGCTGTGATAGACATGTAACTAGGGAGATTCTGAATGTTGGTTGGCGGAAAACATGTCACGTGACTAATGAATTATATTCTCATACGTAATATAACAAGTGATATGATTATCATCGATGATATTCTCGAGTGAAACCGAGCTGCAGATTTCACGAGTCCGAAGGACGAGTTGAAATGTGCTGTTTCGGTTTCACGAGCAATATCTTCGATTATTAATCATATCACGAGCTTATTCTTAATGAGAAAATATAATGAATTTTTGCAATCTAACCTAACCTAACTTTTGATATACATATTCATATTGTATTAAAACATGGTACTTACGAGTTTTATTTAATATTTCGGAGTTTGAATTATTGTTATTATTTATTTTTATACTGAAAATTAATTGTCAATGGCATAAATAAAGAAAACAACGACTATAAATACGGTGATAATTTCCTTGTTTTTTATCATCGCTGTGATAAACGCGTAGCTAGGGAGATTCTGAATGTTGATTGGCGGAAACCATGTCACGTGACTAAGGAATTATATGCTCTACGTAATATGTTATTTATGTGCTTCAGAGTATAATTTAATTTTGTTAAAATTCTTGTTGTCTTTTCTACTTCCCATATTTGTTTATTATTAATATCAATGACTCAACTGGCAAAGCCTACATTCTCTACATTTGACATCATTCTTTACGTTGTTTACACATTGTTTACGTATCTAAGTAAACTGTCATAGATTACGCGTAGACGCACATCCCTTGCCCTTAGCACCGAAATCCTGGATTGAAATATTTATACGAAAGGAAATGTAAAGAACTTATAAAAGTACAAAATATATAATTACTACAGAAAATGAAGGAAAAACTGGTATTGATCTTCTTGAAGAGGAAAATGGATAAACTATTAAAGTCATTAATTATATGCATTACAACGTATAACTTTTAATTACTAGCGCACCGTCAAAAACAAATACAAAATTGTTTTATTTTCAATCATGTGCAAAAAGTTGTAAAAACTTCTCAAGAGGAAATGAGTAGTTTGCTTTGAACATGTAGTGTCTTTAGCGTCTTTAGCGTGGTGTGTATGGTGGCGTGCGCGATGCAGATCATGTCATTTGCATTTCGCGTGGACATGAGCGCTCGGCGCATGTTATGCAGTGATAATTACATTCGTAATATCGCCACGTGAGATGTTAATGTGCATTGTTTTTCATTCGGCGCGATTCGCATCTCAGAAGAATCGTTATCTCTATTTTCAAGTGTAAATGAAATTCCTACGGGTATTGTTAAAACGCACATAAATTACACCTGATAGTGTCTTGTTTATTCTATTCTGGTTCGCTGTGCGCCTGTGCCTGTGCGCTTACGGTTGCTTGACGATTTAAGTGCTAGATCACCGCTAAGTAGCTTACAATGAGATTATTTATTTACGGCTTCCAAGCCAAAAATGCTGCTTTATCTGATCGAGAACCCTACTGCACTATGGGAACACTAACTCTACAATAATGAAACTCGACACCGCATTGTGAAGGAGGATTAAATACATTTAATTGAACAACAAAATAGATTCGAACAGATTTGTTAAACAGATGCACTCACCATTTCAATCAAATGGAATAAAGATGAACGTACCTGAAACAAAAGCAAATAGATAAAACTTTTTCAACTATTACGAATACACTATTGTTATAAACATTTGCAGTGAATTATGGGAATATATTATCACAAGTTCTTATTAGTCAATAACAATCCGATTGCGGTAGTGATTCTATATTATGTTTTCTAAAGTGGGTAGAAAATGTTTTGTACGTTTATGTAGAAGTGGGTACTAATAAGAACATAATTACTATACAGGATGTAACAGAAATAAATATTTTAAATTTAACCAGTGAAAGAACTCATCGAGTGCAACAATATTTCTTAATAATTTTTTCTTATAAACCTTCTACATATTGAGTTAAAATTCTTCAAAGTTTTGTCACAAATTTCATTACCCGCCTATGTTTGAATAAAATAAACAAATGCATTGCGCGTATGCGTCTACAAAAGCTGTGTGGTGTGACTTGTGACGAGCGTGCGCCGTGACTGAATACAATAATTAGAAACTTTTGAATACATTGACAGATATACACAAGAAGATGAAACTATACACAAATCGGAGAAGATAAAAGATAGAATAGAATACCTCGACTAAGGTAACATAAAAATCATGCGTCAAATTTTTATGTTACAACAGGTTTGACGGTTGGACAATCCAAAAATGGTAGGATATTTATAGGATGTAGTCAACCAAGAACAACTAAATTTGACGGAACAAGAAAACGCATAAAGATGATTAAAAGTGATGTACGCATAAATGAAATCACAATAAATGTTCAAAATGGCCACCGTCATTGTCAATGAAGGCAACAACGAAATGAATCCTCTACTCTTTCCAACATCTGCCTGTTGTTGAGTATGTTTGTAGCTGCATTTTCAAGGATATTACTGTTCTTTCAATATCCTCCAAATTGTCATATGTGACACTTTGTGTTGTAGTGCTATTCTTCGTGTACTAGACCATGGGCGTGTTCTACAACGATCTACAGCAGCAGGCTTAAAGGACCCAAGATCTCGGAGATACGATAAGCAATAATTGTTTAACTGTTACACTAATGTGTATTGGTTGTAAAAAGTTTTTAAGGTTATAGGTTATGTCTTTCCTGTTTTTATATATTTTATATGAACGTAGTAAATATTCTAATGGAATATATTGATTCTGAAAAAGTATACAACGAAACTATAATAGCAATAATGGCAATTACAATCTTTCTTTTCTGTGTATGGAACATAAAACCATCGTATCTTCTTTCATTGTACACTAATATATTATTATGAGAATAGGACGTATTATCATGCAATACAAAAAATATAAGATCTAAATCTAAAGAATACAAGAAAAATTCAATATAATTTTCCAACTAATTGCCTTGCAATCGCCACATTTGTCTTCTATAAAATTGTTTTATTATACGAGGGTCATTCAATAAGTAAAGAGACAAATGGCTATAGCTCAAAAACGGTTTATTTCAATCTTTCAAAATTAAGGCTATCACCCCCCACAGTTATGCACTTGTCCCATATTTCTTGCAGCTTCCTAATTCCCGTGGCGAAGAATTCTTTCGAATTACCACGAAGCCACTTTTGCACCGCTTCCTTAACTTCCTTATTGTTAGTAAATCTTTTTCCACGTAGGGCAACTTTGAGTGGTCCAAACAGGTAAAAATCAGATGGGGCGAGGTCGGGACTGTAGGCAGGATGAGGTAAGACCTCCCAACCCAATTCTTGAAGCTTATCACGGGTCAGCTGGCCTGAATGAGGGCGGGCGTTATCGTGCCGAAGAATGACTCCTTTTGACAAGAGTCCACGGCGTTTGCTCCTGATAGCTGGTCTAACTTTGTGTTCTAGCATCTCAGAGTAGTATTGGCTATTGATAGTTCGCTGATCTTCAAGGAAATCGCAATAGACCAGAAACTTCCACTGGACGTCCACATCGGGGTTCATCACCTACACTTGTTCGGACACTTTTAAACCGATCAACCCACTTGTAAAAATACGCACGGTTCATACAACTTTTACCGTACTGTATTAACATTCTAGAAAAAATTTCACTTGGTTTTACACCTGCGACTAAAAATCTAATGACTGAGCGCTGCTCTTCTAAGGGCAATCTTCTAGTGGACTTGCAATGGTGAACTGAAAATTTTGAGGTTATGTTGACATAAAATGATGAAACAGCTGATCAGAGCATATCCCAAGGTTGCCAACTAACACCCCTGAAAATATTGTACACATTCATTGAATAGTTTTAAAATTATAGAATTTGTCTCTATACTTATTGAATGACCCTCGTACTTTATTGTATCTTTAATAATACAGAACTTTTTTGAGGTAGCACGTTACACCCTGCATATATGTATATTTTATAGATATTATTTTCAGTATAAAAATATATTATTATATTAAATAAATAGTTTATTTGTATATTATTTGTATTTATATTCTCAACATCCATAGGTAATATTACAGTGATATAGATAGCCTGTACTTGTAGTCTGTCTCTCGCTAGTCACATTCCATAGCCACGTTTCAGTAGGAGTATCCTATCCTTCTGTATATTACTTCGTGGTCCTAGTAATATGAGAAAAATATAGGCTTCACTTCATTCTTGATAATCATCATTTTTTAAGTATTACACACATTCGATAATTAAATTTATACCGTTATTGCGAGTACAACTGAAATTAAATATTACTACTTTCCATATTTTTATAGATATGTTTACTAGATTACAATCCGCGTACTCGGCGTACTGGAATTCAAACTACTTTTAGCATAACCTTTAAATTACATGTAGATATGCGTAATAAACTACGTTAAAAATCTTGTCCGTGGCACTAAATAAGCCATTTAAAAAAAATAAACCTGCATCTATAAACATAAACCAAAGTTGCTAATTTCATGTTGTTCTAAATTATCATCACATCTCCCTAGCAACAATGCCAGGACGAAATATAACGTGTTACGCACATCAGCCGATTAACCACACTCATGTAAATAAGCGTGGTTTGCGCAGGCGCTTCAAGAGGAGGGAAGATAAAAGATTGAGGGAAGTGAGTGATAGAAAGAGAGGGAGTGCAAGTGAGCGGACTTGCTGAGAGGAGTGTAATGAACTGAGGATTCGTCCTTGCAGCCCCACGCGGCCTTGTCTTGCCTTGACTCCGGACAGGGCCGTCCTGATCATTTTTACCTCTCGCTAAGAGAGGTATTGGATTCATGCTAAAAATCGCATATCCAGATTTTATTGAATAAGCACGTTTTAAGGTCCCTACAATCCGATTTTAACATTTTTACGATGATGTCTGTGTGTGTGTGTGTGTGTGTGTGTGTGTGTGTGTGTGTGTGTGTGTGTGTGTGGATGTGTGTGTGTGGGATGTTGGAAGGACGGTTACTCAAAAACTATAAGACTTAAAATTTGTTTAACAACGTATTTCCCAATCGGACATTCATGGGAAGATCTGAAAAGGTTTTGGTAACAATTGGACAACCGGAAGTAGAAGATTCTTGAAAAAAAATCTTCTAAATATTATTTTTTGAAAATTTTTCTTGATAATACTAAAGAAAAATAAATTCTCTTTCTGATACATTTAAATATTTTTATACATATTTTATAGATTTAGAGATAAAAGGAATATAATATATAAAATAATGTTGTAATTAATTTTACAACCGAAAGGATGCCATGAAAAATAGTTGCAAATTTAAATTATTTGTAACTGACAGATAAATGTCAGTGTCAGTCAATGAGTAATGAAAGAAAAATGTATTTGGAGAATCCCTTAATTCTTGATCAGTGACTATTATGGAGATGACAAGTCTAGGTTGAAGGACTTAAATTTGTTTCAAACATTATGGGACAATGTACACCAGTACTGTAGACTAGAGTAACTTTGAATTGCGAAAAAGCTATCAAATTCTTCTCAAGTAAGTTGTAAATATTGACAAAATTACACATCGATATAAGAATAATCGGAGTGCAATCTATCCGTCACTTTATTAAAGGGAATTAGTGTTATTTAGATATAACATGTATGAAAAAATAAAATGTAAAAGAAGATATGTAAGAATAGATGCACAATCCATATATACATTTTAGACCGCCCAAAATTAATGTTTTTACTAGAAGAATATGAAGAGAAAGTAAACAAAGTTGTTCGAATTGAAAATTGCTGTTACCAGCCTAATATTTATATATGGTAAACTCTACTTTGTAATTTATTGTAACATAATTTATGGTAAAATATCTTCATGTTGAGACATGCTATTATTGAATAATAAAGAAGTTTATACGTCATAGATTTATATGAATATATTATTTGTATTTATAAAAATATTCTTTGCTTTATGCATACAGCCAGGTAAAATATACGGCGAGAGGTTATGTGCTGGCCACATCAGATTTTTATTCAAGAAGATTAGAAAATCGTATTATTTTGCAAAAAAAATCTGATGTGATCAATACAATACCTCCCGCCATTTACCTATGGGGTCTCGTCGCCGCGTGCCTGATGTCTGGTCGCGAATCTGGGGAATCCGATTCGATCCCGATCAACGCCAAATAATTGGAATTTTAAATGGCATAAAATTAACCCTTGTGGTAAACGCCCGCACAATACAAATATGTCATCATCATTACCAAAATGTTTGTCCAGATTAGTACACCCAGCAATGGATAATATGCCGTGATAATATATTTATTTATTTCTTTATTTAAATACATACCTTCATATTTACTAATACTAGAAATTTAAGTTCTTTCCATAAAACTATTGTTCTATTTAAAATTTTCATTTTAAAACGTTACTATTATTAATTTAAAATGACTATTTTTTTGACAGTGACATTTACCTGTCAGTTACATACATTTGAGCTGAATTATGTAACCATGGGGATGTGTTTAAAGCATAAGCTCCGAGATATAAATTTTATATTACTTTATAAATTTATCCATAAAATATATAGAAAAAGTATTAAAGCAAACCTGTAGAAAATGGAATAATCTTTAATTTTTATAATAAAAAATTGCAAAAAAAAATACATTTAAAGGTATTTTTTGAAGAAAAACTATCTTGAGCTTCAACTAAACTGCCATTTCCGGTTATCCGATTACCACCAAAATCTAATGGCTTCTTTCCATATTAGAATAAGGTAGAAATACATGGTTTCAAAACTTTCTGAATGATAGTATTTGAGTTAGAGCGTAAAGAGGATCCACACACACACACACACACACACACACACACACACACACACACACACACACACAACACACACACACACATACATGCATACATACATACTTACATACATACACACATACACACAGACATCATCGTGAAAATGTTAAAATTGGATTCTAAGGACCTTAAAACGTGGTCATTTACCAAAATCTCGATATGCGATTTTTAGCACGATCCCTATACCTCCCTAGCCAAGGGTAGCGGGAGGTAAAAAAATCTGATTGGCCAGCACAATACCTTCCACCAATCCTATGAATTATATATAAATTCCATACATAAATTATCTTGCAAAAGATTCTAAATTTCCAGTAAAATTATTTCATAAACAAACTATGCAAATTGCACTTGACACTGACATCTTCTTCTTTTGCTTTTCCCATTCGTTAGGGGTCGCTATTTTTTATTTTCTTCTTCCACTCATTTCTGTTTTGTGTGTCCTCATTCATTTCCTTTTCTCTCAAGTCTTCCGCAATACAGTCCTTCTATCTTATCTTTGGTCTTCCTCTGTTCCTTCAATCTTTTTACTTAATTTTCAAATTAAATGACAAATTTTATCTCTTAACTTTTGACACTGTCTTTCGTAGAAAACCAATCCTTTTGTAATCGAGAATAACTGCATCGATATATTTTTAAACGGAAAGACGAGAGGAGAACTAGGTTTAAGCCAATATATATATATATATATATATATATATATATATATATATATATATATAAGGCATAAAAGGAAAACGAGAAAGAAAATTAATTATATTTACTTACATATAAAATTACGAATACTTCACAAAACAATTGACCTCTCAAAAGAAAAAAAAATGATGTTACTTAATCTATACTAGTAAAGAACGTATTTATTATTTATGAACGCTCAGCGTCACAGAAAAGAAAAAAAATATAAAGCTCATAGTGAAAGTCAACAAAAATACAACTGCAAAATGTAACGCCATTACGAGATCACAAAATAAAAAATTAAAGCGGACATAAAAGTAAAAATGCCGAAATTGTTATCACAAGTAGCAAAAATCCCAAAATTCCTCTCTCACTCCCTATTTTTCTTATTTATCTTTCGCGTCATTCTTTCCATATTTTCTTTTTCTTTGCGATCTATCACTTCACCGTGCGACATTCTTGTAGGTGGATTATCTTTGGCTTGCAGTGCCAGTCTATCTCAGCGCACTTGCCACGACGTAGTCGTTGTCGTTCCTCTATCACGTACAGTAAACAATACAGCTCGGCTAGCTGAACCCTGACCCGTGTGTTATATTTGATTTTATTTACAGTTTCCGCATAAATGTATAATAATATGCTAGTAAATGCCGCTGACTTGTTTATAGTTTGCATAGAGCAGATAGAAAAGACAAATTGATTCATAGAGTGACGGGAAGAAAGCAGTTTGCAAAGTGATAAATGAAAGTAGAACCGCAAACTCTAACTCCATTCACGACGTTCTGGAAGACTAAAACTGGGATGCTGTTCAATACCTACGTCACGATGGTTTCAGTATGTCTTTGTCGTTGTTCCTTCGCTCAGCAACTTTATAAAATGTTTAATTTCAATGTTCCAATACTTATGTACAGTTATACTTGTAACAATATTTTAAGTACAGTTATACTTGTTACAGTAAATTTTTTGAAAGATGGCCGATCAAGGTTGTCTACGAATTGTATGAATTCAGATTTTTGCTCCGCCCATCATGACCAAGTCAGTAGTGTCGTTTATTTAGTTTTTATGAGGGTACGTGGTACGTAAGATACATTTTATTATTATAAAAATACATATTACAGGAAAAGCATTCAAAATTCAAAAATAAGTCATCTAGTAAGTTTATAAGCAAATGTATAACCAAATATGTTAAAAATAAGATACTGACACAATGTCAGTGTCAGTGACTCTGACAGAATATAACGTTATACGTACGAGTATGAATCCAGGTAATGTATCTGAATTAATAAATAAACTTACGTTACAGCGAAAGTATTATCAACAACGAGCATCGTTTATAAATGGAATGTCCTAACTTAGTCGAAACAATATGAATTTTTGAAAGACAAGCGTGTTATATCCATCCATAAGAAAGAGATAAATGTACGCCTATTTGTTAATTCGTTCGTGATACAGGTGCCCTTGAGTGCCCAAAAATTTTACTGTAGTTTCGGAGACGAGGCAATTATTATGAAAAAAATAAAAATTCGTTTAATAATAATAGTTACAATTGTTTTAGTTCATTGTTTTATTTCAAGCCACAGTCATGGCTCACTATTCTCTTTTCGACTAGGTGTATAAAAAAGTTCCCGCCATTTTACTTTTTAATAATGTAACATATGGATTATTTTACATGATTGTAAAGCAAATTTGATGTACTTTTCAAATTTGTAAAAAAATATAGTATGTTCCATTTGAAATTTCAAAGTTGATATTAATTACTAATAAACCGGAAGTGGTATCATGAATGTACATCCGTCATCAAGTAGTTTACATGTTGCTGTATAAATCATGTTAGATGAAAGAAATTACTAACTTAATAAATAAGCGAGATATTTGCTGGGTCCATTAAAATATAACATCCTGTATAATACACGGAATAGACGGAATGTAATATGCTGGCCACCTCAGATTTTTTTAAAAGTAAATTAATATTTTTATACAATCTGTATTCAAATACAAAAATATTTGTAAAATTTAGTATGACACTTTTGAATTACTTATTTAAGGTCCATAAAGATTTATGAATATGTCACCTTTACATTATGTAAAAAGTTTGAAAAATTATTGAATATATAAAATATGGGGGGGGATTTTATAAAAGTTTCTATGGAGTCGCTCTATGTACGATACTGTACGTCAAAATACGTCCATAGCAAAAGGTCCTTCTTGAAGGTTATTATGGATGTATGTGAAAATGAATAGAACGCAAAAAATATAAATATTACAAAAAAATCTGATGTGGCCAGTACAATACCTTCCGTCAATCCTGTGTATTATGTACATATTCCATACATAAATTTTCTTGCAAAAGATTCTAAATTTTTGGTATTATGTGATTCCCTTTCTCGGCAACTGAATTTCATACTCCTGATAACAAACAAACCACATGAAATAAGAAAATTATGAAATTTTGAATGAAAAATTATAACACTTGTCAGTTATGGACATAATTAATTGCTGTCATTTTGACACGGGTCCCCATATCTGCTTGCCAAAATCAGCAAAGTCATGTCACTGCACGCGACCTATACATAAATTTTTCCAGTAAAGTTATTTCATAAACAAACTATGCAAATTGCACTTGACACTGACATCTTCTTCTTCTTTAGTTTTTCCCATTCGTTAGGGGGTCGCTATTTTTTATTTTCTTCTTCCACTCATTTTTGTTTTGCGTGTCGTCCTCATTCAGTTCCTTTTCTCTCAAGTCTTCTGCAATACAGTCTTTTCATCTTATATTTGGTCTTCCTATGTTTCTTCCACCTTCTATTAATATATTCATCTCTCCTCATGAAATGTTCAAACCAATGTAATCGTCTCTTTTATATCTAGAAACTTCTAACACTAGAGTTACTTCCCTTATTCTTTCATTGATTTACATTTTATTGATACTGACATCTGTCAATTTGAATTAGCTGAATATATTAGCAGTTTCCATGGTTAAGTTAGCATAGCTGGCTGAATTATGAAATTTATATAAAATTAATTATCGTTATTCTTCTTTAACTCTATATCTGTTGAATATCAAATATAAAATGCAATCAAATCGTATAGACAATAATATATTCTTTAAGTTATAATAACATTTAACTGAGTTTTTCAAGAAAAACTGTTAAAATCTTCAAATAAGGGTACTTCCGGTTGACCAATTATAACCAAAATCTAATCAAGTCCGCATATGGTTGTAAGGAAGAGGAATACGCAAGAATTGTATTTTTTGGAATTCTAGTATTGGAGATATCGTGCACGAAACGGCGGTCACACACACACATACACACACACGCACACACACACACACACACACACACACACACACACACACACACACACACACACACACACACACACATACAGACATCATCGTAAAAATAGTAAAATCGTATTGTAAAGACCCTAAAACGTGCTTATTCAATGAAAACTCACCACCGAATTTTTTGACCAAAGACAATACCTTCCTTACCTATAGGTGACGGAAGGTAAAAATTATCTATAAATGCGCACCGCTTAATATATCGTATTAATTCTTGTTATTTTAAAAAGCAAACCAGTTGCTTTGAAAGGAAACAATAAACAATTCCACATGCAAACTATGATGATTTTTTTCTTAAACATAATAGGGTGTAGCGCAACGTTATTCTATCATTTGTAAGGGCTGCAGAAAGATGAAATAGAGTTATTTGTATTGAAGACAGTAATTGTGTTGAGTGAGAAGAGAGTTCTCTGCACGGTCATTGTTCGGGTGGAATAATAACCAAGATGTCGAGGAGCAATAATAACATATGGTCCATGTTAGAACGATAGGCGGAACGGATAATTATAAGCAGATCCATCAATCTTAAATAGAAGATAGAAAATGCCTTCTCAAATTGAATAAATGCTATTTTCATCATTGCGCTGCACTGTAGATAATACACCAGCGCACACATTTTTATAACTTTCTCTTTCAAATACACTTACTTAGCAGCCGAGAAGCGTAGATTGGTAATAATTTGCTAAAGTAAAGAAATATTTCTATGGAAGTAATATGAGAACATGAACAACCAGTTTCATAAATAGAACAACCTGTTTTTTACACTAAAATATTTCTAAATTGCTTCAGCATCTTTTCACATAAAATCCATTTTTCTGTAATTATAATTATTTCTATATTATACTCGTACTACTACAAAAGGAAATAATATTACATTGTTATTAAATTGAATGATATACATTATTGCTCAAAAATATTTGCCCTTCTCAATTTTCTGTTCTTTGAAGGAATTCGCATTTACATATTTGGTGCTTAACTACCGTTGAAAACTTTTCGCCCACCTTCTTTTTCAAATTTTACTTCGTTTATATAAACTCTATTTTTACATTCCTTGGATAAATAAATGTTCTAATCTAGATAATTGTCTAACATAAAAACAAATTAATCTCCTATAGTTGATTTTTTTTTATCACGTATTAACAATAATAGGGTATTCTCTCATGATTACAAACATTAAAAAGTTATTTAAAATACTAAAGTTGATTGGTAAACGAGAGAGAAAAAGCAAAAAAACATGTTATAAATTGATTGTTGCAAAAGATATAAAGCATTAAAATTTTGATGATGTACTAGTTGTACTATCAATGGGGGACCAGTTGATATCCCTACTACATGCTCGAATATGATAACACGCCGCATTTAGGTGCGTACATGCTCGGGTCTACTTCGGTTCGTTCGGGAGTATTCGTACTACAGCTGTAGGGATAAATAAATGTAATCATTTACTTAAAATGGTTTTCTTATAATTACCTTTACATTTTTTTAGTAATAATATGTAAGATTACAATTAAATATATTTGATATCCTACCTTTTGTAATACTTACTGAATACCATCTCGAAAACTCATGAACCACTGATTGTACACCGCTGGTACGTACAACTAGTACGTCACGTATCACGTGACCTACCAAAATTAATTTTTAAAAATTAATATCTCGCTTATTAAAAGGAATTTTTAATTCGGGTTTTCACAGGTACTCTTAGAAATACCTGTTCTTTAAGAATAAAAAATAAAAAAAATATGCGAGAATACCCTATTATTTGAAATCTCTCCCATACAGCGTTTATTCTTACAAAACCGATGTCTCAGCATACACTTACTCGTACGAGCCTTGCGCCAAAAGAATTGGCCTACATCTATTTATTATAATGTTTCGTATAAAATTACTAAATTTAATGCCTGAATTTCTTTCTCTCGGTTATTTACTGGGGTCTCATGGCCTTGTGCCGGGTTCGATCCCGACCGACGTCAAATATTTCAAATTTTAAGTGGCACAAAATTGACCCCTATGGTGCACTCTCCACGCCAGAAAGGAGTGCCCGTGAGGTGACGTCTGGTAAACGCCCACACGGTACGAATATATCATAATCATTACCGATATCTGCGTACAAAGCAGATTGGCACACTCAGGGAAGGGTTTTGATATTTTTTGTTTTTATTTAATTTATTGTTTACACTTTCTTACTCACTTATTATTCGTACTAAACTTACTTTTGTGTTATTATAATTAATTTATTGCTTATAATATGCGTTATTGTCATTAACTAATGTACGAGCCCAAACTCATAATAATTCGACCGGTTTATATTTTCAATAGACAAATTATAAAACCTACGCAAATGGTAAAAAAATTCAACAAATTCCTTTTGAATAGTTTGAAATTAGATTTTGGGCATTTTCAAATACATAGGTGAAGAGCATAAATCTTTGAGAAAGGCATTATTTAAAAAGAAACATAATTTTCAAATAAATTACACTTATTTTTCCACCTAAAATGTATCCATAAATATTTCATGTTGCACGTCTATGTATACTGTGAAAATGTTCGCTTTAGACAGCAGCGAGTGGCTTGCCAACTTTCAGAAAAAAATCCTCAGGCCATCAGTCCCTTTGTATCTTTCATTTTAGAACGGCCCTCGTATGAAAAATTGTAAATTGTAGAACAATCGGCCGAATTCACCATTCCTTAATCATGACTTGATTCATAGATCAACGCTGATCCTATATCAATCCAATTCACTATTAAAAATCAAGCTAATCTACTAATCAAAATCAATGATCAACTGCTTCGTCATATTCCATAAATCAAGGACTGATCACATATTTGAATCCTAATTTTGACATTTATAGCTGTTAGAATTCTGGCTGTTGTACCTATTTGTAACTTTGCCTCATCCTTTTGCTTTATCTTTATTTAGAATTGCATTGGTTTTATTATTTTCAACTATACTTTTATATCTTTCATTTTCAATATATTTAAAAACACTCCTTTTGTTGGAATCAGTGTAATTTCTATCTATATCAAAATAAAAATATAATATTATTATAGGAAAATTATAAAATATATTTTATAAATAAATGAAAAACTTTATATTAATACATTTTTAACGGAAATTACAAATACCACGAATAAAATTACATGACAGTTACATTAACTGTCAAAAACCAAAACAAAACTGTGAATCAGTTGATTATGACTCCTTGATTCAGAAATCAAGTTAGTGAATTAGAACATATGCTGTTCTACAGATCAGCTTGATTTCTTAAACAACTGATTATTAATCAACGGATTAATTGTGAATTCGGCCGTATAACTTTCAGATTTTTTTTTTTCAGTTTAAAAGATGCTTTTATCCTATATTGTCTTTTTTGTGTACTTATAACTACAACTAAAACATGAAAATACTGATTTTTACCTTCCGTCACCTATTGGTAAGGAAGGTATTGTCTTTGGTCAAAAAAATCGGTGGTGAGTTTTCATTGAATAAGCACGTTTTAGGGTCTTTACAATACGATTTTACTATTTTTACGATGATGTCTGTATGTGTGTGTGTGTGTTCGTATGTGCGTGTGTGTGTGTATGTGTGTGTGTGTGTGTGTGTGTGTGTATGTGACCGCTTTTTCGTGCACGATATCTCCAATACTAGAATTCCAAAAATTACAATTCTTGCGTATTCCTCTTCCTTACAACCATATGCAGACATGTTTAGATTTTGGTTACAATTGGTCAACCGGAAGTACCCTCATTTTAAGATTTTAACAGTTTTTCTTGAAAAACTCAGTTAAATGTTATTATAACTTAAAGAACATATTATTCTTTATACGATTTGATTGCATTTTATATTTCATATTCAACAGATATAGAGTTAAAGAATAATAAAGATAAAAAAAATCGTATAAATTTCATAATTCAGCCAGCTATGCTAACATAACCATGGAAACTGCTAATATATTCAGGTAATTCAAATTCACAGATGTCAGTATCAATAAAAAGCAAGTAATTGAATGAAAAAATAAGGGAAGTAATTCTAGTGTTAGAAGTTTTTAGATATAATAGAGACGATTACATTGGTTTGAACATGTTAAAAGGAGAGATGAATAAATTAATAGAAGGTGGAAGAAACATAGGAAGACCAAATATAAGATGAAAAGACTGTATTGCAGAAGACTTAAGAGAAAAGGAACTGAATGAGGACGACACGCAAAACAAGAATTAGTGGAAGAAGAAAATAATAAATAGCGACCCCCTAACGAATGGGAAAACTAAAGAAGAAGAAGATGTCAGTGTCAAGTGCAATTTGCATAGTTTGTTTATGAAATAACTTTACTGGAAATATAGGATCTTTTGTAAAAAAATTATGTATAGGGCGCGTGCAGTGCCATGACTTTGCTGCCTTTGGCAAGCAGAAATGGGGACCCGTATCAAAATGACAGCAATTAATTATGTCCATAACTGACAAGTGTTATAATTTTTCATTCAAAATTTCATAATTTTTTTATTTCATGTGGTTTGTTTGTTATCAGGAGTATGGAATTCAGTTGCCGAGAAAGGGAAACACATAATACCAAAAATTTAGAATCTTTTGCAAGAAAATTTATGTATGGAATTTGTACATAATACACAGGATTGACGGAAGGTATTGTGCTAGCCACATCAGAATTTTTTATGTAAAGACAACTAAAGATTATTATTACTTTCATATTAGTTCGATAATGAGTGTGTCATGGTTAGGAATAGTGAAAATAACAGATTCAATAGAAAGACAATTCTGGAAATGTATTATTATTTTTCAGGCCTTTTTTTCAATTTATATACTAGTAAAACTAGGTCTTTTAATTACAGTCTGCAAATTAAGTGTATAATATATTTTTGAAGTCTTGCTACCGGCCTTCAGTTTTATTTTTAATAGATAGGTAGTTAAAAATGATCCGACATCTTACATACGGGCTCATTTCGGAATATGGCTTATCATATACGTCGTCCTGATGATCTTAATACAAATTTATTAACAATAACCCGTAGCTTTATATAATTATTATAATAGAGACTGTCAAGTGTAGCTTAATAAGAGCGTCAGCATTCATTTTTCAATAAAATTACTACGTATTTATAAAATTTCCAAACAGGTTAGCCAACATTCTTTGTCGAATACAATCAAAATAATATAAAAATCTACAAGTTTATGATAGGAGACTACTGTACAACATAGGTAAAGTACCAATAAACAACTTAGTACTTTAGAATATTCTGATAAATTAATACATCGACTTTGTATATCCCTCTGAGGGCAGATTGAAGTGCATGGCAGTGGAAAACAATTCAATAAATCTGATTGCATCCTACACGTTCACCTTGGTCTGCATTATTTGTTATATTCATTACCGGCGATCTGTTCTAATTAATGCAGAATGCAGCAACCTGCAGCGTTAGTTGTGACGTGCGTCCCACGCGAATTTCCGTTTCACTTCATCACTTAAGAAGATGGAGTTTATCAACGAGTCATCTTTATGAACATTGCTTCCTTTTATAAAAGGGAAATTAAACATGGAATATTCAAATTAAGTTGCAAATGAATTTTGGGATGTGGGTATTTCATTTCCGTTTCAAGTTGATTGAAGTAGCTTTTTTAAAAAGTATTCTAGTTAAAAAAAAATAATCCTTTTTACCTGCCGCCACTTCGTTACTATAAGCTTGTTTCAAGGTCTCTGGAATTATATTTTTTTTATGATGATGCTAATCTGGAGTTATCATTGGACAGAGCATATTAGTTTTTTGTTAACAATTGGCCAAACGGATATTGTATTTTACTTGTGTATAAATATCGATTATTTAATTCCGTGTTAAAAAGTTAAATTTTACCTAACTTTATAATATGAAATGTTACTTTTTACATAACTGATTTCAAAAAGTTGAATTTTACCGAACCTAATGACGTTATGAAGTGTTACTTTTTATACATTTACATAAGTGAGTTAGAATAGGTGCTTTCCTTTACGAGCATGAAAAGGCACGCAACTCAACTGATCCGTAACTCCCCCTGAACGAAATAAAAAGAACAAGTAGAAATTCTTGTTGTCTGTCAGCGAATAATTATGACAAATTATTTTTTCTTCAAACGTTATAAAAGTAGCATCTTTTGTGACTTGATTAACAAGGTAGAAGTTTAATTTCTACGCCGCCGGAGTAGAAGTAGCTAATTTCTACGCCGCCGGAGTAGAAGTAGCTAATTTCTACGCCGCCGGCGTAGAAATAAAATAAATAAATATCCATAGAAACTATACAGAATCAACGAATAAGAAATATCCTTAATAAAAGAAACCTGTAATATCGCCCTAAATGTCACTATAACACGATAGGTAACCTAAGAATAAAGTTACTAAATACGATCAATAGCTGTCAAATGTAAATATATAACCTGTGAATTGAAATATAAACAGAGTTTACTTTTGAGGAAATAACATTATTAAAGAATAGCAGACTTACAGATTACAATTACAGGGACGGTAATGAGCGTAAGAATACTTAGAATTAAAGTGATAAGAAAAGATTATATTGTTTTGCATCGATTCGTGGACATATCTTTCAGCCACACTGTTAGATTTCCATCCAATTGAACAACTTCAGGGGGCGTACATTATAATGCTTCAAATTCCGACATAATTGGACACAAGAAGGATATAAAATTGCACAGTTTTTATTTAAACGTCAAAACGTGAAAATTTTCATTTCAATGTTTATAACAAAAAGTGAACAAATAAATATCCATAGCTACAGGGCAATTGAAGTCGCAAACGTAATTTACGAAAAATGTATCGTCAGTAGTAGATATTTTTCTTTAAATATCTACGTTTGAAGAAAAAATATAATGTGTCATTCGGAGTAAAAGTGTCTTTGTGTGCCTCGCGTGCATTTATCCGAATCGCTTCGCTCGTCGTTTAAACTTCCACGCTCGTCACACAAAGTCTCACTTTTACTCCTAATAACACAATATACTATTATTGACAATTAGAATTTGTTGCGCTATTATTACTTTATGCTCAAGAAGAATATATGCAAAGTTCATATCTAAAACGATTTAAAATTAACATCATTTTACGTTATAAATATTCCTGTTACCTTTTTCCGCTCTTATCGAATCATTTGGATTAACATGTAGGCATTAAAATTTATTTGTTCCTGAATCAACGGTGTAATTTCTGCTGAATCCATAATGAATATTAATAATTAAAAATTCAAAAAAACTTCTAATCTAACAAAACGTCAAAACTGAATACATGACAATAACAGACACGCATATACGCAGGTGATCAGTTTACTCGAAAAATTTCTTGGTGCTTAACGGGGACAGGGACGAGGTAAGCGGATAGATCAGAGTAGGCTACCCCATTTAAAAGGAACAACGATAGGGAAGATAAATACTGCAAAGTGCTGCACCCGTTTGTAAAAGGAAAGCGTCTAAACTGACAAACTTATAGTAAAAAATCTGATGTGGCCAGCACAATACCTTTCGTCAATCCTGTGTATTATGTACAATTCTTGCAAAAGATTTTAAATTTCTAGTAAAATTATTTCATAAACAAACTATGCAAATAGCACATGGCACTGAAAGCTTCTTCTTCTTCTTCTTTGGCTTTTCCCATTCGTTAGAGGTTGCTATTTTTATTTTCTTCTTCCACTCATTTTTGTTTTGCGTGTCGTCCTTATTCGGTTGCTTTTCTCTGAAATCTTCCGCAATACAGTCCTTCCTTTTCTTTGGTCGTCCTCTGTTTCTTCCACCTTCTGATACTAAGCTATTCATTCTTCTTCCAATATATTCTTTATCTATCCTCATGATATGTTTAAACCAATGTCTCTCTTGTATCTTTATAGAAACTTTTAATACTCCAGTTATTTCGCTAATTCTTTCATTCCTTACAGTATCTTTCCGTGTCTTCCTCAAAATCTATCTCAACTATCTACCTCATCTCTGCAACATTCATTTTCTTTTCATAGACACTGACGCTGATTTATAAAATTTAATTTCTTTATAATTCTTTAACTCTATATCCATTGAATATGAAATATAAAATGCAATCAATTCGTATAGATCATAAAATGTTCTTTAAAATTTACAATTACATTAAATATGTAAATCATATTTAACAGCGTTTTTTCAAGAAAAACTGTTAAACTCTTCAAATGAGGGTACTTCCGATTGACCAATTATAATCAAAATCTAATCAAGTCTGCATATGGATGTAAGGACGAGGAATACGTAAGAATTGTAATTTTTGGAATTCTAGTATTGGAGATATTGCGTCCGAAACCGCGATCACACACACGCATACACACGCACACACGCACACGCACACACACACACACATACATACATCATCGTAAAAATAGTAAAATCGTATTGTACCTTAAAACGTGCTTATTCATTGAAAACTCACCACCGAATCTTTTGACCAAAGACAATAGCTTCCTTACCTAGAGGTGACGGAAGGTAAAAACAAGAATATATCATTAATGATTTCTTTAATATCAATTTATGAATTTTTTACTCACGTTATTACAGACGGATGATGTATATCGCTTTCAGAACACTTTCAGAACTCATTTTTCAATGTTATAACACATGCACTGACATATGCATTAAATAAAAAAATAAATTCATTTATTTTCACGGCAACGCTTTGGTAAATTGATTTTGAAATATGTATATTGAGCTATCATAGATAAACTTAGAATTTTGTGTATTTTTGGATCACTTTAGCGGAATTAGCAAAAATATTGTACATAATATGTTACGAAAACGTAATATTTTTGACTCACACAATATACGAGGGTCATTCAATAAGTAAAGAGACAAATGGCTATAGCTCAAAAACGGTTTATTTCAATCTTTCAAAATTAAGGCTATTTTTCAACATAATCACCCCCCACAGTTATGCACTTGTTCCATCTTTCTTGCAGCTTCCTAATTCCCTTGGCGAAGAATTCTTTTGATTTACCCCGAAGCCACTTTTGCACCGCTTCCTTAACTTCCTCATTGTTAGCAAATCTTTTTCCACGTAGGGCGTCTTTGAGTGGTCCAAACAGGTAAAAATCAGATGGGGCGAGGTCGGGACTGTAGGCAGGATGAGATAAGACCTCCCAACCCAATTCTTGAAGCTTATCACGGGTCAGCTGGGCTGTATGAGGGCGGGCGTTATCGTGCTGAAGAATGACTCCTTTTGACAAGAGTCCACGGCGTTTGCTCCTGATAGCTGGTCTAACTTTGTGTTCTAGCATCTCAGAGTAGTATTGGCTATTGATAGTTCGCTGATCTTCAAGGAAATCGCAATAGACTGGACCCTGTGAGTCCCAAAAGATGGTCAGCATCACTTTACCGGCGGAAGGTTGAACCTTGAATTTTTTGCGAACTGGAGAGCTAGTGTGTTTCCACTCCATACTCTGCCTTTTGGTCATACAACTTTTACCGTACTGTATTAACATTCTAGAAAAAAATTCACTTGGTTTTACACCTTCTGCGACTAAAAATCTAATGACTGAGCGCTGCTCTTCTAAGGTGCAATCTTCTAGTGGACTTGCCATGGTGAACTGAAAATTTTGAGGTTATGTTGACATAAAATGATGAAACAGCTGATCAGAGCATATCCCAAAGTTGCCAACTAACACCCCTGAAAAGATTGTATACATTCATTGAATAGTTTTATAATTATAGAATGTCTCTTTACTTATTGAATGATCCTCGTACAAAACTCGTTTCGCTCGTTTTAGCAACTATTATGTTAACCAAACAATATCACTCTTTTCATAATTGATTATGTAAATAACTATTTCTGAATACAGTAGTGTCCGCTTAAAACTACCTACCAACAAAAATGGTTCGCTATAGCCGAGGGTCGTAATAACAGAAGAAATTAGAAATTTGTCATTTATCGAATATGTGAGTAAAAAAATCTGTTGTGGCCAGCACAATACCTCTCGCCACTTCCTTTTTTGGTTACATAAGTATAGGGCGCGAACAGTCATGTTACATTGTTGGCCTTGACAAGCAGATGTGGGGGCCCGTTTCAGAATGATAATTAGTCAGTATGTTTCATTCAGAATTTCAAGATTTTCTAAATACACATAGTTAATTTGTCACCAGGAGTGTGGAATTTACTTGTCGAGGAAAATAAACCATATGGAATTGGAAAATCACTAAATTTAGAATGAGAAATTATGATACATCTATATACATAATTACTAGCTATCATTCTGACATGAGTCCCCATATCTGCTTGTCAAGGCGCCCTATTGTATTTAACATTTCTTGTATACCTACATTCTACACCAAAAATTGTACTTACATATATCTATTCCTTATATTTAGATTGTTTAATTTTAAATTCATTATATGAAGAAATTTTGTCCTCTTCTAATTTTTCGAAATGTTTCCAATTCATTGTCAGGATTGACTGTATTTTTGAAGGATATATGTAATAGACCTATAATCTTAAATATTTAACTACTAATACATTAAGAAATAATATAATGTATATGTACTTCCCAGAAAAACTCTTTAGTAATATCTATGAATTTCTGACACTGACATTTATCTGTCAGTTACAAACAGTTCAACTGGTCAACTATTTTCCATGGCATCCTTTCGGCTGTAAAATTTATTATAACGTTATTTTATTTATTATATTTCTTTTATCTCTAAATCCATAGAATATATAATAAAATATTTAAATGTATCAGATAGAGAATTTAATTTTCTTTAATATTACCAAGAAAAATTTTCAAAAAATATTATTTAGAAGATTTTTTTTCAAGAATCTTCTACTTCCGGTTGTCCAATTGTTACCAAAACCTTTTCAGATCTTCCCATGAATGTCCGATTGGAAAATACGTAATTAAACAATTTTTAAGTCTTATAGTTTTTGAGTAATCGTCCTTCCAACATCCTACATACATACACACACACACACATACATCCACACACACACACACACACACACACACACAGACATCATCGTAAAAATGTTAAAATCGGATTGTAGGGACCTTAAAACGTGCTTATTCAATAAAATATGGATATGTGATTTTTAGCATGAATGCAATACCTCTCTTAGCGAGAGGTAAAAAATCAGCATAAATGTGTTTAATATCGTATGGTCAGTAAACGAAATACATTGAAACGTTACATTTTGCAAACGACCCAAAACATTTTAAAAATAAGTATTTAGAAATCTACTGTTACAATACCACGTCTTAAGAATTTAAAGTTTTTAATCTAAATGAAATTCTTCTTGCAAACTAATTATAATACTTCATCCGTTGTTCGTTGTTTATTTAGTCTATTCAATTTTCTCTATACTGGTTCTATTGTTTCATTAACAACTTTAATCCTTCTCTAAACAATTAAATCACACATTGTCAACATGAGAATGTTATCTCGTAGCCTGAAGTCTTGCAGACTTACAAACAAACTACAAAACTTGGACGAGATCGAGGTGGTTGCGGTTGGATCGAGCACATTCTAACGGAAGTCCATCAACATGTAAAAAGCAACGCAACAATGCCAGCAATACACACGACGTGATAATAATCGTAATAAGGAGTAATTGCTTTCCCTATAAGGACGAGACAGCCGCAGCAATAAGAAAAAGAGGATGAGTATGTTGATGAGTCAGAAACGGAGGGATGAACAAGATTCCATACGGGCTAAAATACATCAGATTGTAAAAGAACTGGAAGTAATTGGAAGAAACAGAAGAAGATCCTATTATTTTCAAGTGCTCAATTGCATTTACATCCACAAAAATATATTTTTCTATAAATTTAATATTTTCTCCTAGACACGTCATCAGTTAACAAATTATTTACATATAGGTCTCTTCCTGTAGTAATTTCAGAGTTGTCAGTATTAGAATACATTGAAACAAAATGAGCTGTTTTTACCTTCCATCATCTCTAGGTAAGGAAGGTATTGTCTTTGGTCAAAACATTCGGTGGTAAGTTTTCAATGAATAAAGTTGTTTAAGATCCCTACAATACGATTTTACTATTTTTATGATGATGTCTGCATGTATGTGTGTGTGTGTGTGTGTGTGTCCATATAATTTCGGCCGCGATATCTCCAATACTAAAATTCCAAACATTACAATTTTTATGTATTCCTCTTCCTTACATCCATATGCAGACTTGATTAGATTTTGGTTAAAAATAATCAACCGGAAGTACCCTCCTTTGAAGATTTTAGCAGTTTTTCTTGAAAAAACGTTGCTAAATATTATTTTTTACATTTAATGTTGTTATAAATATTAAAGAATATTCATATCTATACGAATTAATTGCATTTTATATTTCATATTCAATGCATCTGGAGTTAAAGAATAATAAAGAAATTTAATCTTATAAATCAGCCAGCTATGCTATAACCATGGAAACAGCTACTATATTAAGAAAAATGTAACTGACAGATATCAGTGTCAATGGAACGAAAATGAATGTGGCAGAGATGAGGATGTTGAGATAGATATTGGGGAAGACACGGAAAGATAGGATAAGGAATGAAAGAATAAAGGAAATGGCTCGAGGGATAGAAGTTTCTAGATAGACACAAGAGAGACGATTGCATTGGTTTGAACATGTCATGAGGAGATATGAAGAATATATTGGAAGAATAATGAATAGCTTGGTGGTAGAAGGTAGAAGAAACAGAGGAAGACCAAAGATTGTACTGCGTAACACTTGAGAGATAAGGAACTAAATGAGGACGACATGCAAAACAGAAATGAGTGGAACAAGAAATTAAAACATAGCGACCACTAACGAATAGGAAAAGCTAAAGAAGATGATGATGTCAGTGTCAAGTGCAATTTACATGAAATAATATTACTGGAAATTTAGAATCTTTTGCAAGAATATTTATGTATGGAATTTATACATAATACACAGGATTGACGGAAGGTATTGTGCTGGCCACATCAGATTTTTAAATTTATTTCTTCATTAAAAATTAACTTCAAGCAAATCGTTGAATTCATAATTTTACGTAGATTCTAAATATATAAAAATATATAGGATATCTCATTTTTTATGAAATAATTGTAATGGAAATATAGGATCTTTTGCAAGAAAATTTAAGTATGGAATTCGTACATAATACACAGGATTGACGGAAGGTAATATGGTGGCTACATCAGATTTTTTGAAATCAGTGTTAGCCGGGAATAACAATAAAGTACAATACAAACTATGTCGAAGGCCCGTAAGAACCTATGAAAGGTGTCACATATGTGCATGACAAAAAGACTGATGGCAGAAGATGTTTAGAAAAAGTAATAAAAGTTTTTGTTAGATTTTGAATAGGTGTAGAACAGATCAGAACATCACTAACAAATGTTTGTCAAAAAAATTTCTTATTTAGAAGTTAGGTTAGAATTAAAATTTGTTTATTATGGTATTATTCTAAAACAAATATTTTATAAAAAAAATGTTTTATAGTTTGCTATAATTATTTTATAAAAAAAAATCTACTTTAATAATTTCATATGAGTAGATTTAGTTAGTTACTATCTTCACATGAACAAAATGAAGTTAGCTATTTCTAACAGTGTCAAAAAAAAATCTTTAAAAAAGTTATTAATTTAAATTGGTACTAGATCATACTAGACTATTTTAGGAGTGCATTTTTCACAATTGAAGTACAGCAACTTTCAAAGATGCCAAACAGTTTGGTAAAACAGGGTTTAACAAAAAGTATCTTAATAAGTTATTATACCTTTAAATTTGAGAATTTTTACAAAAACGTACTATAAAAATGTCTGTGCATTTTTCTATTACTTGAGATCCAATAAATAATCTTCTAATATTTAAACTTGACCTTGGTGTAAATTAAGTTATAGAAATCTACAAAAATAAGAAAGCTAGAAAGTTGTTTTTTGATTATCTCAAATTCAAAAGAACGAACTAAATTCAATTTTATATGTATATTGATTGAATGTGTGTTGGAAAACATACTTTATTTCATAAACGCAAAAAATCCCTACAATTATTTCAAATCTGCAACCTACGAATTTATTCCACGAAATTTTAATTAACGACATACACCAAAACCTAATTTCTCTGTACCACAAATGTTATATCGTATTATCAATATTCTTATGGATGTTTGTAAAACGGATTTCCCAATCCTAGAACAAATCTTTCCAATTTTGCAACTAAATTTTCCTCCTCAATCCCCATCCATATGATTTAGTA
Organism: Harpalus rufipes; assembly: GCA_951394225.1. Taxonomy (NCBI): domain Eukaryota; kingdom Metazoa; phylum Arthropoda; class Insecta; order Coleoptera; family Carabidae; genus Harpalus; species Harpalus rufipes. The sequence continues at coordinate 41,640,678 of OX596283.1, forward strand.
TTTAGTGTACGCTTGTTGATGACTCGTACGTGAACCTCCATACTTTGGTTATTACCGAGAACACATTACACTTTTAAATGCATATGTGGAGAATGATGGTGCCAATATATCTTAGTGACGCAGCGAAGCGTAGCTTGCATTGAACGTCCTGGGAACGCAAACGCATTCTATATGACACACTGCCGATCAAAATGGAGTAGATTTATCGGTTATGTGAAAAATTGTACAACCTAGATTAGTTTCATACTATGCAGATTATTGTTATTACCTATTTATACAAATTGTGTATTGTTATACTCCAACTAAAAAGTTTTATAACAAATAATGGGTACTTATTTAGTTTACAAATTGCTGGAATATTGAGCTGAATAAATAATATGTAATAGAAACTCGACCTAAGGTTCATGAGCAAGTAATAATTATTATGCACTTAAAAGAAGCTATTTATGTTACAAATAGGGTAATTACTATAATAATTTTTAATTTGTTTAACCAAGAAAACATTTTTTATAATAACTATACATCTTAACTTCTTTGTGCAGTACTCGATCTCATTTCAAAACTAGTTTTTGGATATTTTATGTAGATAAGTCAGGTACCAGGCACCATATTATAATTATATATTCAAAAGAATAAAAAAGCACTACTATAATATTAAAACATAACACCAGGAGAAGATTAACGCAAGGTAACAATTAGTATGTAAAAGAGATCTCCTCTAATTATGAAAAGGCTAAGGATGAACCTGAAAAATTGATGTATCATTATTTTCGATTTATTTTTGGTGTTATTTTCAAGAACGGATGAACAAAGTATAGTTGCTTATATAGGTGTTTAGTTAGTTTCGTTACAAACATACGCAAAGAAAAGTAGATGTAATTTAAAACAAAAAAAATATGTTGTGACCAGCACAATATCTCTCGCCATTTCCATTTTATGTTACATAAGTAATGAATTTAACATTTCTTGTAAACACAAATAATTGTATTTACGAGTATTCTTTCGCTCTATTTGGAATTTTGTCCTAGTCTTGTAATATGTTCAAAATTCTTCCAATTAATTCACGGTATTCGTATTAGCGGTATTTCTTAAAGATACATGTAATATAATATCCCTATAATTTTAAATATATAATTAATAATATAATAAGAAATACTAAATGTACTTCCCAGAAAAAGCTTTCAGTAATGTCAACAAAACTGTTGATTTTTAAAACTGACATTTTGTATTTACCAATCAATTAGAAACATTTAAATATCTCCAGTGGTTTCCATTGAGATGTTTGGGCAGCGAGATTTATTACAACAGATTATTCTGTATTAATATAAATTATATATTTAAATCTATGGAAGATATAATAAAAACAAATATATCAGATTGAGAATTTAATGATCATTATTATTTGTAATAACATAAATTTTCAAAAAATAATATTTAGAAGATTTTTTTTTAAGAAACTACCATTTCCGATTGTCCAATTGTTACCAAATCTTATCAGCTATTCCCATTAATGTTAGATCTTAAGTCTTATAACATTTGAGATGCCGTGCTTCCAACAAAACGTACGCACACACATACACACACACACACACACACACACACACACACACACACACGCGGTTATAATCGTAAAATGTTATAATCGGGTTCCATGGACCTAAAAAGGTACTTATTTACTAAAATCTGGATATGCAATTTCTAGCATAAACCGAATGCCTCTCTTAACGAGAGGTAAAAATGTCTTTCACGGGACTGAAGTATTATATTTTACTTTTCTTGTACACACAAAAAATCGAATTACACCTAATCCTTATATTTACATATTTTCTATAATTTTAAATTTATATTATGAGCAAATTTTCTCCATTTTTTCGAGGTTTTTCCATTTTATTAACGGGATTGGTGGTATTTCTGAAGGGTTCACGTAATATACCTAAAATTTTAAATATATAATTAATAATACAATAAGAAATCTCGTTCCCAGAGAAAGCCTTCAGTACTATCTCTGAATTTTTGACACTGACATTAGTGAGATTTATCTGTCAATTACAGACATTTTAATTTCTCAAATAGTTACCATGGAGATGTTTGGGCTGTGAGATTTACTACAACAGATTATTTTATAGATTATATATCTATCTTTAAATCTATAGAAGCTATAATAAAAAAAATAATTGTGTAGAGAATTTTGGTTTTTAATATTTGTAATAACAAATTTTCAAAAAATAATATTTAGAAGATTTTTGTTAAAATACTACTACTTCCGGTTGTCCAATTGTTACCAGAATCTATTCCTCTTCCCATTACTGTTAGATTGAGGAATCCGTAGTTACACAGGTCTTTAGTCTTATAGAAATTGAGAAATCGCACATACAACAACCTCATACACACACACACACACACACACACACATACACACACAACACACATACACATCATCGTAAAAATGTTATTATTGGATTCTACGAACCTTAAAATGTGCTTATTCACTAAATTCTGGATATGCGATTTTTAGCATGATTCCAATACCTCTCTTAGCGAGAGGTAAAAAATGAGCAACGCCATTCGTGAAATTCAAATAGGTGAAAACACCTAGAAGTTATTTGTAAAATTAAAAATCAACAAATTTGATTTTTATATTTTTTATCTAGTAACCTACCTATGCATTTTTCAAGAAGAACGAATACATCTTTAAAATAGTGCACTAATGTTAAAACTTTGCACTAGTTTAACTGGCTCCGCACTATCCCAATTTTATTCACTCGCGGAAATTATGTTTTTATTCACTATTATCATAAATAACTATTAAATTAAATAGTACAAATAGTAAACTTATTCTGATATCTAAAGTGATCAGATCACCCATTTAATTATTAATCATAATTGTTCTAGCTTTTACTATGAACTATGAACAATTATATTTCTATTCCATTTTACATCATGTCATAAATCATAATCTGCACAATACCCCATCTCGCAATTAAAAAGCTTGTGTAGAAGTTCTAGCAGTCTATGGGTCACGCACCAGCTATAACTCACGTGGATATTGGAGTTGTTAATACAGTTACAGGTTATAATTGGGTCACTATCACGTGCTCAAGTTAAAGGTTAGCCATATATCCCCCGCAGAGATAAGACAACTGGATGCACCGGTTATCAATGCATGAGATTTGTGCGCTGCGAATGGTTATTCCAGCCATTCCAGATAGCGAATGGGAGTTTGATGATAGAGTGTTAAACGATGAGATTGAGGGTAATTTTAGGCCATAAAACCTCAACTCTGGAAATAGGACAAATTGATTCTATCTACGTAAGTATTTCACGTTTAATTTTAAGTACTCGTATACGTGTGTAAAAAGAGAAGATATAAACTTACCATGTTTTTTTTTTGTTAAATGTTTGGATGGGAAGAAAATGTACATACCTAGAACAAAATTAAAGAAATTACAAAATTGGATCCAAAAATCCAAGATAATTATATTAAATAAAACAGAATTGAAGATCTGAAATTGTGTATTATCTACTAATATACTCAAATCGGATATCCAGCCAATGCATGTCATTAATAAAAGTAACTAGATGTGTGACGTCATGAATCGTATTGAAAAAAGTTATACAGGTTGCATACAATTGTATTACAAACTTTCGTGATATTTCCGGAAAATAATTTTGTTTCACACTGTAATAAATAAGACATTCATACAATTCGTAGACAACCTTGATCGGACATCTTTCAAAAATTTTACTGTAGGTATATTCGAATATACAAAGGTTCGTATATTCGTTCACTATGGTTACTTAATAATAACCGCTGTAATACTCGTACGTAGTAACTAAGGAAAATCACGCATTCTTATTGGTTTACAATTTAATGAATGATATAGTCAATTATATTTCTATCCAAACATACTACTTCAGGAGGTGTGGTAATTGTATACAAGTGTTGTAAAGAAAAAGTAAAGCACATTAGTATTACTCATGCATATTCATAATGAGTTTCATTTTCTATTTGAGGCCTCACATCCTTAGCATATCGCGTTACGGAGCACTCGAGATGCAATGACGTGTATCTTCAGTAGACGTGCAGAAATGTAACGTTTTACCATTTTTCTCTATTTGGCAGCACGTGCTGAATAATACCGAGAGTAAATGTTATTGCTTGAAGAAGCTAATAAGGAATTACGCATTTGTTGCATTTGGAATTTTTAGAGAGAAGAACAGCATGCAATTTATCTAGCGCTGAATGTCGAGTGAACTTGAGTTTGAATTCCGCTCTGCTCATAACTTGAGTGAATATTCAAGAGTAATGCAATTCCGGGAAATGGGCCTCTTAGGATGACTTGTTCTATTTGGGGTTTGTACTCGTATTCAAATTGCTTAATTGGAATTGCATTAAATCTTTGTTCAAAATATCAACAAAACTACGAATACTTCTCAAAACCGAAAGTGGCATTTGAAGCTCAAAATAGTTTTTCCTAATAAATATCTTTAAATGTTATTTTTCCGCGATTTATGTTAAATATTATTAAATTTTCTACAAGAGTGCATTAATACTTTTTCTATATATTTTATAGATAAATTTATAATATATTTTATATATCCCGGAGCCTATATGTTTTAAAGATAAACACAATTCCAGTAACACGGTTAAGATTTCAAATATAAATAAAACATAATAAAGTTTCCAGCATCAGTAAATACTCGTAAGTATACAGGTGTTATATTTTAATGGACCTAGCAAATATCTCGCTTATTTATTAAGTTAGTAATTTCTTTCATATAACATAATTTATACAGTAACATATAAGCTACTTGATGACGGATGTACATTCATGACACCACTTCCGGTTTATTAGTAATTAATATCAACTTCGAAATTTCAAATGGAACATACTATATTTTTTTACAAATTTGAAAAGTACATCAAATTTGCTTTACAATCATGTAAAATAATCCATATGTTACATTATTAAAAAGTAAAATGGCGGGCACTTTTTTATACACCCAGTCGAAAAGAGAATAGTGAGCCATATTTGTTGTAACATCATTTTGTTGTTATTAAGTGTTCCTTATTCTTATTTTCTGTATTATTATGACAAAAAAAATATTATTTCGTTTAATAATAATAGTTACAATTGTTTTAGTTCATTGTTTTATTTCAAGCCACAGTCATTTCAGTAAATTTAAGTTAGGTATTCTATTTTTGCCTTCATCCTCCCGGTCCCTTCATATATTCTTCCACCATTGTTGTAAAATTGATATTTTTCTTACTCTTTCGTCATATCTGCATTATATGTATACCTTGTTCAAAGATATTTCGTTATGGCTTTAACTTAACCGCACACAGCAAGACATTCTACCTGTTGGCGCTCATGGTAGGATTGCAAAATATAAATTCGGAAATCTCTAATCTCTGTGCGCATTACGTATTTCAGATTTACTTGAAATAGTATTAAATTCGCAAAATTAAATTAAGTCTTTGACTATTACTAGAAATATAAGATGAGAAGAATCGTCCTTGACCGGTATTAATACATACCAGGGAAACTAAAATACCAAAGGCATACATAGTGAGTGGGTATATAAATGAGTTTTCAAAATTTTAAAATCTGTAGTAATACTAATTTTCGTACTGAGGTCAACAATATACCTATTTAATATGTGGCGATCATTTGAAGAAGACAATACTGATGTTAATTGCATTATTTAATTAAATGACGAATTGTTATACAATGATACTTTTATGTAACATTTTTTTTTTGCTTCATTATCATTAATAATATTTGTTCAAAATTCTGTGTTTCATTATTAAAAGTAAAATTAAATTGGGAAATATTGAATACATACCTGTCCTTCCACCCCTATAAATGAAGCTTAAATCCGTAACAATAGTCCCGCTGACAGGGCCATAACGAAATATCTCTGAACAAGCTATACCTGCTTTTCGGGTTTTGTCCTTAATTGAAGTATTTCATTTCTTTTAATACTAGCTCTAATTCAAATAGTGAATACCTATATTGGAAAAAAATATGAGGAGATAAGAAACTGGAACACTGGTGACGTAACGTATGGCGTAATTTTACGTTTATATGATAAAGGCTTTAGTTTTACAGTTATCAGTGCGCGTTGAAATCTCAGTCCATATTGCCATATTGGAGTATCGGATTGTAATCTGTTCACCGTCCATCATGCGAATAGAACAAACAGTGTACGCGTGCAATAAAACCTCGCATTTTATCCCATCAGTGTCGGCGGCAGCCGTGATAACTATTCCACATCCAGAGAATGAACGACGCATTACAATGTAACAGTACAACCGAAACATAAATATTGTCTCGCACAAAGCCTTACAGATTGAAATCAGAGACTTCCTCTTTCGGCGTCCGTGTTATAGGTGTGCGCGTATTTTAAATTTTGCTTTCAGTGAGCTCATAAAGGCCAGATTTACTAACTTTGAATGCACGGACTTATTTCACGGGATTCGTTCTGTAGCTATTGTGCTTCGATGCGGAGTTTGCTGCGCATACGACAGACTTTCGATGTTAGAATGACAATAAATTTACTTGCGGATGTGTTGCTCGCTTACTCCTCAACATCTCAAGCTTTGATACGTATTTGTAAACGGATTTTTACTTTGATGTACTGGTAGGAATTTGCTCAAAGGGAACTTATTTACACTTTCAAACGCTATTCCCGTGTTAACTATCCAATTTATAGGTACGTGATGCCAACAATTTCCACTCCTCTATAAATTTTCATCACGCCTTATTCCCATTTTGAAATGAATCTTCAAAGAATATGTGTAATCAAAAAAATGCATTCTTATTTACAATAAAACTTCATCTAAAATATAAATTGAAATCGATTTCGAGTTCTGGAATGTGTATTTTTATTCGTTTCATAATGACGTCTTTTCGATTGTTATTTTAGTATCAAAATGACTCAGCTTTGCGTACATGTGTAAGTAATTACTTTTAAGCACTAGTGCTCAAAACTAATCACGTTTAAGTACAGAAAAATTTAAGAAATTTATAACTAATTATTTATTTATTATAAATTTTTATGATACATGATGTTAAATTACTTTATTTATTTATAATATTTAAGATCGGTTTTTCTTCCTCCTGGAGGACCTGAACGTTTGTTCCAGGTGAAGATAATTCAGTATCCACAATATTATTTGTGAATAGTTTCAGATTCTTAACTGTGTTTTCTTTCTCCCCTAGAATCTTCTTTCCGATTTCCTTTTTATTTTCTATAGAATTCTCTATATATGCCTCCGCAACAAAAGTAGAACGCCAACCCCCATGTCTTTTGAGCGTTGATATTGTAACAAGGTGAGCAATAACAAATAAGTAACTTTTTATAATCTTTTCTAAATTATACTTTCAGAAATAATATCTCAACTTGTTATCTTTGTTAGTCAAAATTCTGTTTAGAAATAGTTATCATCTTTTACTAACGGACTGTTTAGTCTAGCTGTCAGAAATATTAGACAGTTATTTGTTGACAATTAAGTTTAGAAGTTATTGCGAGCCTACGTGCAGGGTTGATATTTTGATATGGATGCCATATGTTACCCCCTTCACCCCCTCGGAGATAAGGCCTCTCACGAAAGTAACTCTTTGTTTAAGGCAGTTGGTTTTAGAGTCTTGTATTGTCGAGACATGGAGTTGGTTTTAGAGTCTTGTGATGTCGAGACAGAGAGTTGGTTTTAGAGTCTTGTATTGTCGAGACATGGAGTTGGTTTTAGATACTCGTGTTGTCGAGATGTAATTTCAATATTAGTTTGAGTGCGTAGTAGACGCTACTGCGCAGAGTTACTATATAAAAATGTAACTATTATGTTTTATGTGCTTAATTAGGTTTAGTGAAATCCGTAATAATATGTTTAGTATAATCAATAATAATAAGTTTAGTGTAAATATTAAATAATTATGTAAATAAAGTTAGTTAGTTTGTAATATTAATAATTGTCTGTGTCCATAATAAATGAGTGTTCATCGGCCATCAAAGTGTTAAGTGAAATAGTGTCTGTGTTCCGTCCTCGTTAAACAAGCGGTGGGCGAACATCAAGCGCCTACCAGTTAGTCGAACAAGTGTCATCGTTGGCAAAAAGTAAGAAGTAAAAGTACAAAACCATCATTAGAGCTTCTATTCTAATCTCACTTCTTGACCCCCCCCCCGTGTTACAATATATTTGCTCCCGCATCAGCTAAGAAGGTAGCAGAGCACCGTTTAAAACAGTGGCCTGTGTACTCACTAGCATTGAGAACACCGAGAAAATCAGCGATCTTTTTTGGTACAGCACCAATAGTATTGATACCTACAGATTGCACACCACACCTTGAATTTCTGTAGAAAATAAAAAATCGTCGATGGTTAACATTGGAAGGACGTAGATTGGCATATTTGCGAAAAACTTCCACAAAATTTATGCCATCCAATTATTAGAAATAATCTTGAAATATTGGTTTTTGTTTGGGCAGTTAACGTGCGTGCCTAAAACACTATCATTTCGCAACTTATTACATAACTAGCTATTTCCCACTCCCGATATCGTAAGCAGGCTATTAAAACATTGTTTGTAGGGATGTATGGTCATTTTACTGTCAATGTATCGGTTTCTATTAGCGACGGGATAATTATAAAAGTTGCTTTCTTTATTGCCAATAATGTATGTTTTCATCTATAATATCCCGAGGACTGATAATTATGAAATAATTTTGACAGTTGCCGAAAGAGCGTTGTTGGTAACAGCCAGGCGCCGAAGGCGGAGGGGTGTTACCTAAAAGCAACGTGCTTGAGGAAATTGTGATAAAATTATAAGTATTTATCAATGATCGAGGGGTATTCGGTGAGATTTTTTTTTGAAATTTTAATTAAATTTACGAAGAATTTGTATTCAGCAGAATTTTTATAATTATAAAATCATCCAATAGATGTCAGTAGTAGCTATGAATATGTTCAGCGTGACGTGTGTAACGATTAATAATAATAAGATTGATATTGTCAATTAGTAAATTGAATTCATTGTAGTACTTTTCTTGTAATAATTTACTTGTTATATTCCACATAGTTTTCATAGTAGCTTCCTTAAAATCGGTACCATCACGTTTTCTCATATTTACCGCCCAGTCCTTCAATATCAATGTGAGTTCATTCACCGTCCGATGTCCATCTAGTTTGTGTTCTTTGGTATCGCAATAGTCCATAAATGTTTTCCATACGTACTATTTACTTACAACGGTATTTTTGAGGGTATTTTTTTCAATAATTTTATTAAATGAATCGTTATTTTCACTGCCATACCGTGAAAACGACATTTCCAAATTAAAACAATTAATTTTTAATAAATAAATATATCACGGCATATTACCCATTGCTGGGTGTGCCAATCTGCTTTGTACGCAGATATCGGTAATGATAGAATATTTGTACTGTGCGGGCGCTTACCAGGCGTCACTTCACGGGCACTCATTGCTGGCGTGGAGAGTAAACCACAGGGGTCAATTTTGTGCCATTAATATTCGAAGTAATTTTTGGCGTCGGTCGGGATCGAACCTGGGTCCCCAGATTCGCGACCAAACACTCAGGCATACGGCCACGAGACCCCATAATTAATTAATAATTAATTTTTAATTATCTGTCAAAAAGTATTTGTTACTTGTTAATTGTCTTAGGTTAATTAGCAGTGTAAGTTTGTTTTGATTGGTTACTTTCGCACACGTGATCAGAAATACATACAAGGTTCATTTGGATAATTTTTCAACCAAAAAAATTCTGTTAAAAATTTTGTATTACAATATGATGCAAATTGAATTATCTGCAATTTTATATGTGAATATTCTTATAAATTATTTAACATAGACCCATTATTTTCATCTATAACTACACTGTCTGTTAAATTAACTATCAGTACAAGATAAATGTCGCATCGAAAAATTGACAAATGTTCAATTTTTACAACTTATGCTACAATGTATTTTTCTTTTAACATTTAACTAACAGCTAACAGTTAAAAAATAGTTTAAACAGAGTTGAAAATATTGGGACTTAGAGTAACAAAAATTAATTAAAGCATATTTACATAAGAAGAAATAAATTGTGATGTGAAAATAATCTATTTAATTTTTTTCTGCGCACCATATTTTCTCGTAAGTTTGTAATTGAATATTCTATTCGCGCGTCTACTCATCGTAACACAATCATGCTCTACTATGCAAATCTGGTTTACTTCATAAACGACTTTAGTTAATAATTAATTATTCGCGTTAATACACAGGAAGTCAGTAAAGTATTTTAAAATACCGTCCTAGCGACCGAATATGCTTAACGGTGTTTCTTATCAGATGAATAATAAAACATCATACATACTCGGTTTCATGTTATCTCGGATTTCGACATTGGTTTCGAATGTCAGAACCGGACTAAAATAGGCAAATATGACAAGAAAAAATGTACGCCTACTCAACAGGTTACGGTTCCTTTGTTTCTCCTTCATTACTTTTACTTGATAACTGTTCAGATGAACATGTACTATAAATCAGAATATTAAATTGTCTACCATTTAATATATGCGAATATCACAGAATAGTTTAATGATTTAATTAATATTAATACAATAAGAAATAATATAATGCATGCACTTCCCAGAAAAAATCTTCAGTAATGTCTCTGGATTTTTGACACTGACATTTATCTGTCAGTTACAAACATTCTTTATTTTTCAATTGGTTTCCATGACATTATTTGGGCTGTGAGATTACAACAGATTATTATATACCTCATATTTCTTTATTTTTAAATCTATAAAAGATATAATAAAATATTTATTTGTATCACATAGAGAATTTACTCGTCTTTAATACAAGCATGAACAACAAGATTTTTTTAAAGAATCCGCTACTTCCGGTTGTCCAATTATTACCAAAACTTTTCAGCTCTTCCCAGTAATGTCCGATTGAGAAATACGTAGTTAAACAGTTATTAAGTATTATAGTTTTTGAGATATCGTCCTTCCAACCGACCTAGATACACACATCCATACAAACACACACACACACATATACATCCACACACACACACACACACACACACACCCACACACACACTCACGCACAGACATCATCGTAAAAATATTAAAATCGGATATGCAATTTTAGCATGAATCCCGAGTTTGAGTGTATTAGGATGAAATTTGCTTTGTGTAAGGCAACAAAACATTGTAAAATCACTATTTCACTTCTGAAGCTGTGCGGCATCGAAGTAAAAGTAAATAATTGACAAAACGCAACTTAGGAATAGTGAACTGAATTACATTCTTTTGGATCGCCAAGTTAAATCGTATGGACTGTACCTCTCTTAGCGAGAGGTAAAAATCAACCGAACTAAAGTTGTAGTAGTAGGTCAAGGGAAACAGACATAAAAAGTTACGTACGAGCCAAGACTCACAATAGTTCAGCCGGTTTATATTTACAACATATTATAAACACAAATGATAAGATTGATGGGATATTTATACCAAATTCTTTCGAATACTGTAAATATAGACTTAAAACTTAAAAATAAGAAATGGCAGTTAAGAAAAAATATCTATAAAAGAACAAATTAAAGTTTGTCCATAAGGATCTAATTTATTATGTTGTGAAAAAAAAAAAAATATATAATCTCGTCTAGACATATACTTTAAGTTCACGAAAACTTTTCATATTATTTAATTTTAATAGCTTTATGAAGTACCGTGAGAACCATCTGTTATTCCATCTGTCAAAATTAATATATAATTTGATTGATGATTCTTGTTGCCTATATCTCCATAATTTCTAATCTCCTTCTGTTATTATTAGATCCTCCTTTAGTTTTTACCTCCGTTTTTACTATAATAAATTCTAAACTGTAGATATTTTCATCCTGGATTGTAAAAACTTTTCCATCAATATAAGGAAGTTAAATAAGTAATGTAAATATAATTGGTTAATGCTCATAATTCTTTGCGCAGTGCTTTTTTGTTTTCCTATATGATTTAAGAGGTAAAAGCAATAGTGCAGATAAACAGTATTAGATCAGAGATATTTAAGGTGGAAAAAGGTGTGAAACAAGGAACAGACTCATCTCACTACTTTTTATAGTCGCAATACTAATGGACAGGATTTTAAAAAACACCTTGAACAAGACAAAAAACATCCAAACACTTATAGGATACAGCAGACTTTGGCCGATCAACTTAAACATCCTACTATACGCAGATGATATAGTATTAATAGCAGACTCACAAACAAAAATGAATAAACAAATAAAAATCTGGACGGAAGAAATAGAGACGATGGGATGGAAAATTAACATAGATAAGAGTAAATTTATATTATATTATAAAACTATGCAAGAAGACATCAAGACAGAAGAAATAAATGGAATAAAATTAGAAAGAGTTACATCCCACTAATATCTAGGAAGTACGATAACACAAGATTAAAAAATCTGTTGTGGCCAGCACAATACCTTCCGTCAATCCTGTGTATAATGTATAAATTCCATACATAATTTTTCTTGCAAAAGATTCTAATTTCCAGTAAAATTATTTCATAAAAAAACTATTCAAATTGCACTTGACACTTTTCCCATTCGTTAGGGGTCGCTATTTTTGCGTGTCGTTATCATTCAGTTCCTTTTCTCTCAAGTCTTCCGCAATACAGTCCTTCCATCTTATCTTTGGTCTTCCTCTATTTCTTCAACCTCCTATTACTAAACTACTCATTCTTGTTCAAATATAATTCTTCATTTCTCCTCGTGACATGTTCAAACCAATGTAATCATATTTCTTGTATCTTTCTAGAAACTTGTAACACTAGAGTTATTTTCTTACCGTATCTTTCCGTGTTTTCCCCAACATCTACTTCAACATCCTCATCTCTGCCACATTAATTTACTTTTTATTGATATTATATGAATATATTAATAGTTTACATGTTTAGCATAGCTGGCTGAATTATAAAATTTAATTTCTTTAAAATTCTTTAACCTTGTATCTATTGAATATGAAGTATAAAATGTAATCAAATCGTATAAAGAATAATATATTCTTTAAGTTATAATAACGTTAAATGTCAATAAATCAAATTTAACTGTTAAATCTTCAAATGAGGCTACTTCCGGTACACCAATTATAACCAAAATCTAATCAGTTGTTCTTCTGGATGTAAACTTGAGGAATACGAAAAAATTATAATTTTTGGAATCGTGGTATTGAAGTTATGGGATCCGGAACTTTTCTCACACACACACACAGACACACATACATACAGACATCATCGTAAAAATGGTAAAATCGTATTATAGGGATCCTAAAACATGCTTATACACTAAAAACTCATCATTGAATTTTTTGACCAAAGACAATACCTTCCTTACCTAAAGGTGACGGAAAGTAAAAATAATTAACATGTTAAAAGAGATAAACATACTATACAATAAACCAGGGACTAAATACGAAATGAAAACGAAAACGAAATAAACCGAAATTTTTATAAGAACGAAAACGCAAACGAAAACGCAATATATTCTTTTCGTTCATGATTGAAAACAAAATAATTAATATGGGTTACCTTTTTTAACCGTTATTTTATTTAATATTTAAATTTATTTACAGCAAATATTTTACACGCAAATATTATTGAATTTTCAGATATTTGAGTTGCAAACAAGCAGACGTTCAAAGTAACTCTCTCGTAGCTAACCCTGTTACGTGTTAGGTTAAACGGTATACTCGTAGTTTCATCTATTGAACACTGACTGCGATAATTTTCATTTGCACACACTGGCGGTATTCGTTATGTTAAGTACTTATATAAGAGAACTAACATAAAGGAAGATTTGCTTGAAGATGTACTATTAGTTAGATGAAATAAAATGTAATTAATGTTTTATTCTTGTAAAAAATTCAGGCCATAGCACAAGCTTTTCTTCTTATTTTTATATATGTATTATCTTTCCTTTATATGTATGTTTTATTTTCATGTTTAATAAAAAAAAAACTTATTATATTTCTATATTTTCATCAATTGTTACTCATTAATAGTTATAACCGGTATTAACCGGTATTTAACTACAGTGAACGAAAACGAAAAGATTTAGGTGGGAACATTAAGAACGGAAACGAATTTTTTCGGTTTCGTTCATATAAGAACTGAACGAAATATTTTTAGTTTTTAGTCTCTGCTATAAACTCTACGATATTAGGTTAAGAAGAAATAGATAATAAAACATAAGTAAAGGTATACAATACAATAACTACATTAACAACCATGTACGCTAACGAATCCTGAGGGAAAATAAACGTAACGAATTTGAAATACCTGAGGAAGATCGAAGGAAAAACAAAATTGGACAAACAAATAAATGAAAACGTAGGCATGATAACAAATCAAGAAACAGATATACAATGGCCGTTCTAAATTTAAAGATACATGGGCAACTAAAAATCCAAAATAGTTTTTTTTACGTATAGAAGGTCGGAAGAAAAAGTTTACGCCCGCGGACAGCGGGCGCCACTGCAACCAAATGAAATGTTTTTGAATTATTTTTTAAATACATTAAAATATTTTTGATATATTACGCGGCTAGGTGGCTATGCTACAAAACAATAAGGCGATGCGTTGCACTGTTAAGTATATGGTTGGAGCAAATTTCTGAAGACATTCCTCGAGCAATTCTAACAAAAGCTAGTAAAACTAGCGGAACTGATATAATTTTTAAAAATAAGAGTGCTAATTGTATGTATTCCCAATTATATTTTTGACGTTTTGTTTAAGTCGCCAGGGTTTTGCTCAACTTTATTGCCCGCATGTGCCACTTTATCGCCATGATAACTAAGATGTAATTTAACAAACAATTTTATTGCAATTGTGCATAAAAGAAATTATTTTCAAAAATCTTACAGGAGGGTGTAGGTATACATGTCAACTACTTTCATTCGCCTTCTGTAGGCGGGGTACGAGAATTTTGATGCTTATATCGAACAAGGTTGCCGCCTGCTCCCTTATCCAACGTTCCACGTCCTCTTTTACCTTATCTTTAATTTTTTTCCTGTCAGATTCTTTGTAAATAAAGTAAGAGATGAAAATGACGGTACCAGATCGGGGCTGTGTGGCGGATGGTCTGCAATATCCCATCGAAAATCGCCCAGTAAAACTTTGGTGATTCGCGCTGTTTGAGGCTGTGAGGACAAGTGTTATTGTGAAGAAGACAGGCCGCGAGTCAAAATTCCCTGCCTTCGGTTATGAATCGTCCTTCAACGTTTCTTTAGGATTTTACAGTAGTGATCCGTATTCACAGGAGACCCATGCAGAAAACATATGATCGAGCAGATTTCGCATCTGGCAGCAGAGTGAAGGAGATGTTTCATCGCAAACGGATGCTACTGCCAAACTGCTGGACCACACGTTTGAAAGAGGAGTGCTTCTGCCACGACAGTGGCGCGAACTTTCCGAAACAAAATTTTCCCAGCCCACCAGGGCCTTTGTATCTTTAATTTTAGTAACCGGGATAGAAAAGAAACAAATAGGCGAGTACAAACATAAAATGAGAATGGATCAGAATAGCCTAGTAGGAAAAATAGTAGAAACTGGAAGTATGAACAAAAAAGGGGGAGAGGAAGACCGAGAAAATCATGGGAAAGAGGAATAAAAGGACTCGGAAAAGAGGTAGAAACTGAAAGAAATGGAAAGGATGACAAAAGTCATAAAGGAGTGGAAGGAATCGATTAGAATTTAACCTTGAGAGAATAAAATCACACACTTGGCTATGGATATCAGGGATATCAAGAAGAAGAAGAATATATGTATAAGAATTTTACTATTGGGTATACGTAAATGTGGAAAAATAAAATAAAGCAGTCAAATTAGAATTTTATATTGGTATTTTGTTTTCTTTTGAATTCAATTTGAAACAGAAATATTTCTAATTCTTTCTTCACATAGGATTTATACAATTCAATAAATAACAGAAATAATTAAAAAATTCAATTGTATTAGGCCCAAATTGCAATATCATAGCTTACAGATAATAATTATTTAATGAAACACGATTTTACAGAAATATGAAATAATTTCTCGGATAAGTAACCGTTGTACTATTTAGTAGCAGGAAAACATTTTTTCGAGTTTGTTTTTTAAAGTATATCTTGAGGTTAAAAGTGAGTCGACTCGCAACTCGATAATAATACTAATTTTTAGAGAATCCCACTTAAAACAGTAGTTTTTTCCTCTTACAATAATTCCATATCATCAAAACTAAAAACCAACAATTATACGTTACGGTGCTGCCTTATATTAATTCCAACTTTCAGTAACTATTCCATTCCACAATCTTCATTCATATCGCGATATCATACAATACGTACATTTTTGTATAAAAAAACATATCTCCCACGAATAAAAATACTCTCACGTTCATCTGATGGAAATAGAAATGATAGAGTTCGCAGTTGTCGTGGCGACAGAGGGAAACAAGTGAAGCTCGCGTGCAAGCGATGACACGGCGCAGAAACAATATCGCAGCCGTAAATTAGACAAGAGAGGAGGGCGGAAGTAACAGGAGGAACAATAGCATGTGAAATATTACTTTTTCTCTCTTGTCACCTGTGGCACGACTTGAGGATTCCATCATTTGGTTATTGGAGAACAAGTTTACCGCAAGGATAAACAAATAGAATAATTAACGATATTAAAATTGGAAAAATGATAACAGAGATACGAGGGAGTACCTAAAAATAAAGAAAATTATTTTCTGGCGGGTAATAGGGCTCTAGTTTCGACTTCTCCCGGTAGGTATAGTCACTAGACACTATTTTGGATTTGTTTCCCTTGCGTCATGCTTGGGAAACATCTGTGCGATCAATTGTTTTTTACCTTCCGTCACCTATAGGTAAGGAAGGTATTGTCTTTGGTCAAAAAAAATCGGTGGTGAGTTTTCAATATTTTAGGGTCTTTACAATACGATTTTACTATTTTTACGATGATGTCTGTATGTGTGTGTGTATGTGACCGCGGTTTCGACCGCGATATCTCCAATACTAGAATTCGAAAAATTACAATTCTTACCTATTCCTCTTCCTTACAACCATATGCAGACTTCAAATATATTTTGGTTATAATTGGTCAACCGGAAGTACCCTCATTTGAAGATTTTAACAGTTTTTCTTGAAAAAACTCAGTTAAATATTATTTAACTTACAGAATATATTATTCTCTATACGATTTGATTGCATTTTATATTTCATATTCAACAGATATAGAGTGGAAACTGCCAATACATTCAGAAAATGCAAATTGACAGATATCAGTATCAATAAAAAGTAAATGAATGAAAGAATAAACAAAATAACTCTAATGTTTCTAGAAAGATATAAAAGAGACGATTACATTGGTTTGAACATGTCATGAGGAAGAATATGTTAGAACAAAAATGAATAGCTTAGTAATAGAACGTAGAAGAAATAGAGGAAGACCAAATATAAGATGGAAGGACTGTATTGCAGAAGACTTGAGAGAAAAGGAACTAATGACGACGACACGCAAAACAAAAATGAGTGAAAGAAGAAAATAAAAAATAGCGACCCCTAACGAATGGGAAAAACTAAAGAAGAAGAAGATGTCAGTGTCAAGTGCAATTTGAATTTGTTATGAAATAATTTTACTGGAAATATAAAATCTTTTGCAAGAAAATGTATGTATAGGACGCGTGCAGTGACGTGACTTTGCTGACTTTGGCAAGCAGATATGGGGACCCGTGTCAAAATGACAGCAATTAATTACGTTCATAATGACAACGGTCATAATTTTTCATTCAAAATTTCATGATTTTCTTATTTCATGTGGTTTATTTGTTATCATGGAATTCAGTTGCCGAGAAAAGGAATCATAAAATCCCAAAAAATAAAATTTTGAATGAAAAATTATGACATTTGTCAGTTATGGACATAATTAATGTCATTCTGATACGGGCCCCCATATCTGCTTGCCAAGGTTTCCAGTAAAATTATTTTATGAATAGCTTAGTAATAGAAGGTAAAAGAAACAAAGGAAGACCAAAGATAAGATGGAAGGACTGTATTGCGGAAGACTTGAGAGAAAAGCAACCGAATGAGGACGACCTGCAAAACATAAAGTATGGGAAAAGCTAAAGAAGAAGAAAATTTCAGTGTCAAGTGCAAAATCTCTGAACACGTCAAACAGCGCTTATGAAAAAATCACACTGACTGCTCAGATGCTTCCCCAAGGATGACGCTTAGGTAATAGATCCAAAATGGTGTTTAGTAAATATAACTAGAAGAGAAGTTGAAACTCGTTATATTTGGATATCCCCTCGTACCTTTGCAAAAAACGTTATATATCTTTTATAATTTTACATAATGAAAAATAAATTGATAAAAGAAAATAATATTCTGGTTACATTAATTTTTTATTAAGTTTTACCTACTCATCCTCGAAGAATTAAGTTTTTGTTAGGTTTGCATTTCCTTGCGAAATGCAAAACGAATGCATCTGATTAAGTCAGTCACACGCGCTCTGTTACTAATAATAATTAATCATTCGCAAGTTTGTGTGGTCGAGTAGTTTGAAATTTCAGCATATTCTGCAACAGTTGACATGGGTTCAAACTTTGTAAGACGTACTAAGAAAAATCTTACCATATCGTATACATAACTTGACGAACAATTAATAAACCTGGCCATGCACATGCACACAAACTAAATGTATTTAAGACTATATCAGAGTTTCGATAAAGTTTGATGCAGTGTGTTCGAAGATATTGTTAACTTTAATGAATTAAATTAAAACAAGTGACAAGTTCCGTTTGATTATCGGATCTCTCATGATTTTAGTATGGAGTGGTCTGGATGAGCTACTAAAAATAAAAAATAAAAAATCTGTTGTGGCCAGCCCAATACCTCTCGCCACTTCCTTTTTTGGTTACATAAGTACAGGGCGCGAACAGTCATTTTACATTGTTGGCCTTGACAAGCAGATGTGGGGGCCCGTTTCAGAATGATAATTAGTAATTATGTACATAGATGTCAAATGTCAGAATTTTTCATTAAAAATTACAGGATTTTCTAAATTCACGTAGTTAATTTGTCACCAGGAGTGTGGAATTAACCACATGGAATTGGAAAATCACTAAATTTAGAATGAGAAATTATGATATTTGACATCTATATACATAATTCCTAGCTATCATTCTGACATGGGCCCCCATATCTGCTTGTTAAGGCCAACAAAGTCACATGACTGCTCGCGCCCTAATGTATTTAACATTTATTGTATACCTACACTCTACACCAAAAATTCTACTTATATCTATTCCTTTCATTTAGATTTTTTAAATTTAAAATCATTCTATGAAGAAATTTTGTCCTACTCTTCTAATTTATCGAGATGTTTCCAATTCATTGTCGAGAGTAACAGTATTTCTGAAGGGTATGTGTAATATACCTATAATATTAAATATTTAACTATTAATACATTAAGAAATAATATAATGTATGTACTTCCCAGAAAAAAGTCTTCAGTAATGTCTCCGGATTTCTGATACTGACATTTATCTGTCAGTTACAAACAATTTAAATTTTCAACTATTTTCCATGGCATTCTTTCGGTTGTAAAATTTATTACAATAGATTATTTTATAATATATTATATTTCTTTTATCTCTAAATCTATAGAATATATAATAAAATATTTAAATGAATCAGACAGAGAATTTAATTTCTTTAGTATTATCAAGAAAAAAAAATTCAAAAAATAATATTTAGAAGATTTTTTTTCAAGAATCTTCTACTTCCGGTTGTCCAATTGTTATGAATGTCCGATTGGGAAATACGTAGTTAAACAAATATCAAGTCTTATAGTTTTTGAGTAATCGTCCTTCCCAAATCCTGCACACATACACACATACACACATACATACACACACACACACACACACACACACACACACACACAGGCATCATCGTAATTCGGATTGTAGAGACTTTAAAACGTGCTTATTCAATAAAATCTGGATATGCGAATTTTAGCATCCAATACCTCTCTAAGCGAGAGGTAAAAATGAAAAAAATCTCAATTCACATCCTTAAGATTGTCATTGCAGTTAGGAATGATGTATTCCCAACCACTGAAAGGTTGGAATTGACATATTATTATAATAATTGTGAATAAAATAAGGCGTTTATAATTTAAAACAGACATGTCACATTTTAATTTTTTGGGTATTGGTGGTGCTGTGTTTTGCTTTCAAAGCTCTATTTGGCTAGTGAAAAAAATATTTTAAATCAAGCTATGTTTAATGGTTATTCTACTATAAAATATGTATTTTGTTTCTTTCGCAGACGAATCCATTTTACTTTTTAATCAAATGCAGGTAAGTCCATGTTAGCCAATAAAATGCCAAGTTTTGTAGGCACGTAATCGTGATGCGGTCAAAATGAAAATGATTAGTTTTTTATTTGTTTAATTTTATAATAAGTATTATTGTTTTATGATGAGAATTCAAAAACGATGTTTTACATGAATAATTATATTTTATCATTATCCATTGCTGGGTGTGCCAATCTGCTTTGTACCTCACGGATACTCATTTTTGTGCCATTTTCGAAATATTTTTTTCGGCATCGGTCGGGATCGAACCCGGTTCCCCAGATTCGCGATCAGACATACTGGCTTGCGGCCACGAGACCCTATTAAATTTTTTAATTTATTTATTCAATATTAAAATTTATTCATAATATACTTTGATTATGTTTGTTTATTTATTTTCTTTCACCTAATGTTTTGTTTCATAACAAGATATGTCCATAATTTTGAAGCAAATGAAGGTAAGTCCAAATTTATTATTTAATTAAATAATTTATTAACAATCATATTTAACCAATATACAATTTAACATAAGAAGACTACAAGATTAATATAATTTTCCATGTAATTGCTTCTGATTGCGCTGTCTAGTTTAAGTTCATGGCACATATCTGGTTTTGATTCTAAACGCCTCAAATATATTCTCATAATTCTGTGACGAAATAGAAATTAATACCTCATATATTTCACTGTTTACATGACTTTATTCAGACAATGTTTCAAAATGAATGAAATTATTGCTGCTGGACACCGAGTTCCCAAGAGGCCCGGTAAAATAATTCAAAGAAGCTTAACATGTTCAGTGCGTTTGTACTTTTTTATACATTCCCATGGTGCGGCAAAATTTAATACCTATTTACGATTTTGCGGAAACTGTAATTTCAGTAATTTCTACGTGAATTAGTAGTAACGGGTAGCATTTTGAAGCTTATTAAAGGGAGAACGTTTTTATATGTAATCACATTACAGTAAAACAAAAAAAAATCTCCTCAGTGAACGTGTGAAAATGCATTTAGAACAGGACTAAGTCCTAAAAGAAGAAGAGTATTTATATACGCTATATACTGTATTTAAAATGTTTCATAAAGGCCCAATGAGTTGATATGTGGCATTCTTTGTCACTCTTAAACAATCAATATTAAATAACAATTTGTCGTTAGACAATTAAAATTTGCTAGATTACTTCATTGAATTTAATTTTTAAGATATTGTAGCTCGAAAACAAATAAAATTTGGAATAATAATAATAATATTTATTGATAAGACATCAATGGCGACGTTAAGCCATAGGCTGGTATACTATCTAACCATACAAATTCTTTCACAAAAATACCAATTAATTATTAACTTACACAATGACAAAAAAATTAATAATAATAAAACATGAAAAAATGAACAACAAATCTTTGTTGCAAAAATGCAAAACAATATGCCAAATAATCAAATAAGAATAATTATTTGTTATAATACAAAGATATTACCTTCGCAATAGTTATTTGTATTACAAGTCTATAAACTGCACTTTTCCGAGTGCGCGCAGTTTCTGGACTTGTAATACACAAGATTTTTTGTGCCGACTTTTCCCGAAATTTATTAAATACGTTTGATATATTGTCTAAATATGATATACTAGGGATTTTTCATGTTGTAACATCAGTAGATTTCAATTTCAAATGACATTTACAAACATAACCTGAAAAATCAACAAACATTGTTTTTATTGATTTTGCATTGCAATTTCAAATATATTTACTTACATTTAGCCTTAAACGTATTCATTTAAGTTACAATAAACAATTTAGTATTCAAAGTTGTAAATTTTTTGAAAATGATTGTGTTGAAAATGGTTCTAAATTGACGTCACCAAAACAGTAATACCAACTTCTTTTGACGGCCTAGACATTATAAATAAGTGTTTTCGGACGATTTGGAGTAATGTAATACTACTTATGACAGACGGAGGCGCAAAAAACAATATTTTCGATATGTCTTAAATATTCTCAGGGATGTTTTCTAACTCACAAGGTATGTCGTTATACAATGACGAGGCCAAATAAGAAAAAAACCTTTAATTTTGATTTTCTATAAGCTGTTACTATATATAAATTTTAATTCTGAGAGTATAAATTATATTGTTTCTGTTTAAATATATCAAATAGATAGTGAGGAGTACCAGTTTTCAGAATTTTATGTATTAAACAGAGATACATCGTTTTCACGCGATTATTTACGGATGTCATACTAACTAATTTACGCTATTTGGAGATGTAATCATTATTGTGTGCCCCATAAACTAAACGCAGACAAGAGTTTTCGACAAATGTAATTCTATTTTTATCTGTTTCTGTGAGATTTGGAATGTAGATACAGTTACAATAATGAAATAATGCTAGAATTAGTGTATTAACGAAACGTAATTTTACTGCTATTTAGATCATGGTTTCTCAACCTTTTTTATATAACGCCCACTTGGTCATATTTTAAAGTGTCGCAATTTGCTTACCGCCCACGTACCTATATAATTCGCGATCATTTTAATTCACTTTATTTTGAAACAAAATATAAAAATTATTGCAACCAATGGAACTCAAAAATAATTCAAAATCATAAATTATAACAATGAGCAAATATTAACAAGTATAAAATATATATTTTTTGGTATTTTATAAAATACTTACGTTAGGGAACTGCTTAGAGAAGTAAGGAAGCTATTTACGTCCCGTCGTGAATAGAAACCGATACCTTGAGGATGAAATGAACATACGTTTCTACAAATAACGTCCAAATAGCTTCTTTAATGATATCGGCTGTGAACAAAACAATTAATTTCCTAATTAACAGAAAAATATTAATAATTTCTGCCGCCCACTAAAAATCAGAAATCGCCAACTAGTGGGCGGTACCGCCCACGTTGAGAAACCCTGATTTATATCATGAGCCAACTGATATAAGTATCGCACGCGAAGTCTCAGGGCAGTAAGTTTTTTTATTTAAATGTTGTCTGATACAACTTTTGAGTTTCTTAGTAATATATTTATGTGTAGTATACACTGCCAAAGTTTTGTACTTTTTCCGACTCATGCTGTATTTTATATGGATAGTTTTCATACACAAATTTTATTGATTGTTACGGATTTATTTTAAATCTAAAGGCAAAGAGATTTATTTTTTGTATTATTTTGACTTAGGTCATTCTGTATTTAAAGTCATTTTAAAACTTGGTTCCTGGAGACTGTACATATTTATGTGTAGTATACACTTCCGACGTTCAGCACTTTTCTTATAACTCACCCTGCATTTTACAGTAATATTACTTTCATTTTGTTGGTGCAAGTTGTAACCTACAGTTTCTTCAAGGTCCTTCATACCGTGCAGTTTGTAATCGTGTTAACTATTAAACTACCACCGCCCGTATTTATTTGTAGTATATTTTATGAGTATCAAGTTTCTTTGTATGACTTCCACGTTTTGGAATGAAGAGCACTTCATTTAATATCCATCGCATATATCTCCCACGTCATTATCGACACGCTAGTTTTTTCGTGGACGTCTCAGACGCACTAATTGTCGTTGCTCGTTTATTGTTAATACTGTGTAGTGTTGTGCACGTAGCGTGCAAGGAGCAAGGACGTAAGTCTTCGTGAGCTCTTTCGTGAGAAGAGGAGAATTTGTTGAAATGCGGTAAAAATGCACATGTTGCTGGGGATTATGGATCCCCTGAGCAATTCTGTCTTGTTAGTGGGAATTGGTTGCGGTTTGGAGGTAGTGATAATTATATGTTAACGTATTTTTAGAAAACAAAAATATTGGAAAATAGAAGATTGTTTCCTGTTTTTATTTTTGGATGCTATTACTTTAATAGCTTTTCGTATTTTATTTTTACCTCCCGTCACCTACAGGTAAGGAAGGTATTGTCTTTGGTCAAAAAATTCGATGTTGTTTTTAATGAATAAGCACGTTTTATAATCCCTACAATATGAATTTACTGTTTTATTTTGATGTCTGTATTTGTGGGTGTGTGTGTGTGTGGGTGTGTGTGTGTGACAAAAATTTCTCCTTCGAGAACTCCAATATTACAATTCCAAAAAATATAATTCTTTCATATTCCTCTTTCGTACATCCACATGAAGAGTTGATTAGATTTTGGTTATGATTGGTTAACCGCAAGTATCATAATTTGAAGATTTTACCAGTTTTTCTTGAAAAAACGCTGTTAAATATCATTTTTTGACCTTTTATGGTATTATAAACAAAAGAATACGTTATTATCTATACGATTTAATTATATTTTTTTCTTCATATTCAACGAATTTAGAGATAAATAATTATAAAGAATTATCTTGCATCCTAATGCTGCCAAAATAAATAGTTATAATATTCAAATATTACTAATAGACAGATGTCATTGTCAAATAAAATTTACATAATATCTTTGTGAAATGATTTTACTGGAAATATAAAAATGTAAAATAATTTAAGGTGGCAAAAACAAAACACAAGGTAATACAATCAATTATAGCCACAAGCCAATTCAGCAGATTATTATGTTATAAATATAATGCTGTATATGTTTTTATTTTCTACTTCTTATTTTAAGAAACATACTGTTCTTTTTAAGAGTAGTTCAGTTCAGTTCGAGATAAGATCAGTTCATTTCTCCCCTAAAAAGAAAACGCCCGTAGAATAGTTTGCAATAAAAATTATGTGTAGAAAATACGTAGAATTGACGGAAGGTATTGTACTGGTCACATCAGATTTTTTTCTGTTGTATCGGTTGCCGAAGAATTTTTTTCATAATTTCGATGAATCTTTCAAATAATTATTTTGTTTGAAGACAGTGGCGGCTCGTCAGGAATCGCTACGCGAAGAACATTCGTCCAGAAAAAATGCAGCTTTAAATGTAATATCAAGCAGGTCATCTATTCGATATATCTTCAATATGATTCAAAGCTGAACGTTATCAAGTTAGCATGTCTCATAGAAGACAGTAACATCCATTTAAGTAAGTGGGTGATTTTGAAAGGGGCCTTAGCGTAGGTATGCGCGAAAGCGAATTGTTGCTACGTGATATAGCGGCAGTATCAACTCGATTTCACGCATGTGGTGACAGTAGGTATAGACAAGTACAGAAAGACGGCAGACAGGATCTGGGCCCGCCGGAAGACACAAGCGAGAGAAGATAGTCATCTTGTTCGAATAATGTTACAAGACCGTTCTCAAAGTGCACCAACTGTAGCACGGCAGTGGTGGACAGTTGTAAATATAATCACTATCTGTATGACGTATTCGTCACCGTTTGGCAGAATTTGGGCTGCACGCGCGCCTTGCATTATTGCGACTTACACTATCGCGTTTTTGATTGTACCAGAATGACACTCGGGTACTTATGAGATGTGGGGATGTGGCCTGCATTCGTATGCATCATACCGCGTATACGCAAGGAATTATGTATGGGGAGCAATTTCTTATATTGACGAGATGCTAATACCGGAAGTTTCTCCACGTATTCAACTCCATCCAGCTGCTGTATTTCAGTAGGATAATGCAAGACCCCATATCGCAAGATGAGTATTAACCTTCTTTTATTAGCACAGGATACTAGTGCTTCCATGGCCGGCCCATTCTCCATATTTGTTGTCTATTGAAAATATGTGGGATGTCTCAAGAAGGGCATTGCGATGTATCCAGACACTAATACAAAATGTAGAAGAACTATAGTTCCTGTTGTCGAAAGGGCATGGAGCGAAATACCGCAATCATATTCAACCCGTGCCTCGACGAGTAGAAACGGTGACAAGATCACATGGAGGACACAGTTCTTATTAACTTTTCTATTTCCTATTTTTGATTTATGTGAAATTTTAATCATTTATTCGTCTAATAATAAACAACCTCTCTGCTCAATTTCATCCGTTTATTCCTATTATTTTTTGTTCCGATTACAACAACCGCTAGTGTATAGTTATTTATATATCAAAGCCGGGAAATCTCTAGCATACGAAGAGCAAAACTGTCGCCGAGGCCGCTTGCGGTACTATTGCTCTTTGTTATCAATTCAACATCAACCTTCTGATTACCAAACTTAACATCACTACACACCATTTTTTATCTCTAGTGTCCTATACCTATGTGTGGCACGCACGTGGTCTCTGACTCGAGATCAGCATCTCTTGGAGTTGGCGACGGACGTGAGACCGCGCGGGCCTGAAGCCGGAACACGTGGCTGGTACGTGCAGAGCACCGTGTACGGTATTATCAGATTCGAGAGCTGGAGGGGTTACCAAGCACGCGACATGCAAAAGTGACACGGTTTAGGACAAGGTGGACGAGAATGAAGTTTTTAGGAGACAATTAGTGTAAATTGCAAAGGAGAATCAAATAGTATTAGATATGAATGATGATGCAACAAGGTCATCAACACCATGGGTAAAATCTGTCTTAGTGGAAATGCCTACACAGTTTCACACCAGTCCGTCTTACTGTCTTGGACCTATGTCTTCATCCTTATCGTATTCACTTATCTATCGATTCTGTAACTTATACCTATAACGTTGAGCAACGAAATTTAACTTCACAATTTGTAGAAAATAAAAAAAAAATCTGTTGTGGCCATCACAATACCTCTCGCGCCCTTTCCATTGTGGTATATATAAGTATTGTATTTAACATTTCTTGTACATACACAACATTCTAATTACACATAATCTTTATATTTACGTATTTTCTATAATTTTAAATTCATTCTATGAGCAAGTTTTCTCCATTTCTTCTAAATGTTCGAGGTTTTCCCAATTCATTAACGGAATTGGCGGTATTTCTGAAGGGTTCATGTAATATAACTGTAATTTTAAATATATAATTAATAATACAATAAGTAATATTAAATATCATTCCCAGAAAAACCCTTCAGTACTATCTCTGTATTTTTGACACTGACATTAGTGACATTTATCTGTCAATTACAGACATTTTAATTTCTCAAGTAGTTACCATCAAGATGTTTGGGCTGTGAGATTTACTACAACAGATTATTTTATAAATTATATATCTATATCTTTCAATCTATAGAAGGTATAATAACAATTTTAAATGTGTCGGATAGAGAATTTTGTTTTTTAATATTTGTTATAACATAAATTTTCAAAAAATAATATTTAGAAGATTTTCGTCCCAGTTGTCCAACTGTTACCAGAATCTATTCAAGTCTTTCCATTACTGTGAGACTGAGGAATTCGTAGGTACACAGATCTTTAGCCTTATAGAATTTGAGAAATCGTACCTCTAACAACCTCATACACACACACACACACACATCCACACACACACATACACAAATCCACACACACACACACACAAATCCACACACACACACACACACACACACACACACACACACAGACAGAATCATCGTAAAAATGTAATTATCGGATTCTAAGGACCTTAAAACGTGCTTATTCACTAAAATCTGGATATGCGATTTTTAACATGATTCCAATACCTCTCATAGCGAGGTAATAACTAGCTACTTTTTTACAGCAATAATTCAGGTTATTTTTTGAGAACTTTTTCAGAGGTTAAAATAATCTGATTTAATATTACACCGGATGATTTATTTAGAAAATTGTATTCATTTCCTAAATACCATGTGCACGATTTATTTTTGCATATTAATCCTTTCTTATATGATGACGTCCGTGTCACAAGGATTTCCATGATAGTTCAAGTTATTTTTTTTTCTAAATTGTTAGCTGAAACTATTAATTTTTTTGTTACATTTTAGTTCACGCTTTCATTGCATTTTTATTCTCAATGCAATTACCAGAAATCTATCGGCAAGGCGAACACTGTTCTTTTTCTGTGGTTTCCGTAAGTCGTTATTTAGGATAATCACTGACACTATTATTCTTCAAAATTTTTCATAAAGATACTTAAAATTTCTGAAACTATAGAAGAAATCACAATTTTAAAAAATGGGTAGATTTATAATAGAGTTCACCGTAGTACAGAAATACCAAAAACATTAACTATTTTCGTTGAAAAAAATTTCAAGGATATCGCGAAAACGATAAGATTACAGAAGATGATTTTTGTGAAGTACATTGTACATTTCGTTCGAAAATATTCAGTCGCTAACGGTTTTGTGCATAAACGAAAACAAAGAATAAGTGCATTAGTCTTTAATATCTATTAACTTTCCGAAATTCGCTTTTCCTCTTATCTTCGTATCTTCCCTTCAATTATAATTTTCGGAAGACAATCCCTCTAAAACAATCACTTCAATTTAGAATGACCCCTAAAGGCAGTGAAACTGTTGAGATTTTTTTAAAATTCTCTTGAAATGATGAGAATTTTAAACCATCGAATGCCTTGAAAACAGGAAATACATTATTGAATGTATTCTTAAATCGTTCAAGTATTGAGCAGTAATTCTTTTAATTCCAGATGTTCAAGCTTTCAAGCCAATAATTACAACATACAAATTTCACACCAATGATGTCCAGTCTTCTTTCCTTTGCGAATCTTCTACCTTGATTGTGGTAAAATTAACCAGGACAAGTCCGCAAGATTGATGGCTGTCAGTGTCAGTTAAATGTTCGATCGTTTTGTTAGGCATATTACAGACCTTTTATTTTATTGGTAATCTGAGTGGTCAGTCAAGTGTGGAAGATATGCCCGAGGCAAAGTGCGTAGTTTGCTCTTTAATTTTTGTCTGATTTGGTTTTAATGGGGGGGAAATCATTCATGGGATGCGTAGTTTATTTTCCAAATTAGAACGTAGTTTTGTTTGAAGAACCAGGAGCGACATTCATTATTATTCATGGAATATACTGATAACTTCAATTTTTATAAAATTAATAATAGCATACTTAACACTGAAGAAAAATTATAATAACATGTTATTTATGATGCAAGTGTTAAAAGTTACATTTTACTTTGTAGTAAATAATGTACATTTATTACATGAGGAATTAAAATAAGAATTAAAGGAGACAAGACAAAAAAAGCAATCATGACATAATTTACATTCCAATATTTTGCATAATATATTCAAAAAATCTGATGTGGCCAGCACATTACCTTCCGTCAATCCTGTGTATTATGTACAAATTCCATAGGGCGCGAGCAGTCATGTGACTTTGCTGACCTTGGCAATCATATATGCAGGCCCGTATCAGAATAACAGCTATTAATTATGTAACTGACAAATGTAATAATTTTTTATTCAAAATTTCATTTGTTGTTATTATATGATTCCTTTTCTCGGCAACTGAATTCCACACTCCTGATAACAAATAAACCACATGAAATAAGAAAATCACGAAATTTTGAATGAAAAATTATGACCATTTGTCAGTTATGAACATAAATTAATAACTGTCATTTTGACACGAGCCCTCATATCTGATTGCCAAGGTCATCAAAGTCACGTGACTGCTCGCGCCCTATACATAAATTATCTTGGAAAAGATCCTATATTTGACTTTTGGGCACTTCTTAGCAGAAAAGTATAAAATAATGGCTTGGAATACCAAAACGAATAACAGTACCAGACAAGAATATTTCTGATGATCCGGGAAGTAGATTTAACATTTACTGAAGATAATGGTCTATGGTATAGGAACCATCCCTGATGTCAATGATTCAATAAAAATAATCTTTCTATTTAAATGAAGAGGTCTACCTTTTTCACAAAACTTTTTTTACATATGTTAGATAGGTACGGAAAAAGAGGCCTTCAATCTGTTTAAGTATCGAGTTTAAGACACGCTAATTATATACTTGGTAATGGATAACATTAAAACCATTTTTTATTCAGAAGTTTCAAAATATGACTTGACATTTTTGCTTCCTTTTCAACTTATAAATAGTAACACCCATAAATATCTGTTCATTAGTTTGGCATCGCTCTAAATATATTTATAAATATAAATATATAAATATAAATACAAATTGATACTTTCATCTTCTATAACCTACAAATGTAATTTGTATTCTACTCATTTGTAATAAATGAAACAGTTGCACTCTTCGTAATAAACAATATAACTTGTTATATTAATTAATATTATGTTATTATAATTTTTGAACAGTGTTAATTTATATTATAGTATTATTAAAGAAGACGAAATTATAACCCATATTATTCACGAATGCCTTCTAAGAGCGCATGATGGAGACCATCGGGGAGAACCGACAGATTTCCTGTTCGCAACTGACGAGTCAATACAGTACAGAAAAAGTTCAGACATTTTTTTGTGATATTTTAATTTGGGAGAAGGAAGTCTGGAACACGACGTGACGCGGAGTGGGCCTAAATTTTAAACAAAATAAAATCACTTTCAACACTATTTTTTTCATTTAAATTTGTATTTCTAATATTTTTTTGTGTCAAAAATGCTGATTTGTTGTTTCATTCGTCATTACCAAGGTAACTATTCAATTTGAACAATGATATGTCACTTTTAACATATTTGTCCAGTAATATTTTTTAAAGATGTCCGATCAAACTCATCTGAATCATGAACGAATTAAAAAAAATGTATACATTTATTTCTCTTATTTGACATAATACAAAGCGTGTGCGATAAAGATGGATTTAACACGCTTGTCTTTCAAAAATTCGAGTTAAGACATTCCGTTTTAAAATTATGCTCGTTGTTGACAATACTTTAGCTGTAACATAAGGTTATTTATTAATTCAAAAATATTACCTTGATTCATCCCCGTACGAATAACATTATTTTCTGTCAGTAAACAGTAGTATCTTATGTACCCTCACAAAAACTAAATAAACGACACTACTGAATTTGTCGGAATGGGCGGAGCTAAAATCTTAATTCATACAATTCGTAGATGACCTTGATCGGACATCTTATTTTTTTTTACTGTAATTATATTATATGTGTTAGCCTACGCTAAATAAATAATAGTATTATTATTTATTTTTTAAAATATAACTGAAATTATTATCAACTCTCATGAATAATAATGCAAACAGCTCCATATGTTCAAATAAAATTACGCTCCAATTTGAAAAATAAACTATTCGTCTCTTGGATGATTTTACACTATTAAAATCTCAGCTCAGTTCATTTCAACTCACTTATCAACTGAGTCAAGCAAAAATATGGCAAAGGCCAAAGCTAATGTGATTGTCAATGATATTAGATATAAAGTTTAATAATAATTATTAAATGAAGTTATAGTCTGTTTTATTACACAAATTTTCATTGAAAGAAAATAAATTTCAATTTAACTTTAATATGAAATAATGTAAAATTTTATGATTTTACCTTTTTCGTGATTTAAAAATTTATATTTATTTATTATTAATATTTGCAATAATAAAATAAAAATTTCTTTTAATATGTAGATGATTCTTCAAAGTTTCCATTAAATTGTGCATATAAATATACCATAAAAGTAAAATGAAATACTAAGCAAAAGCAATATAAAACAGTCATAAAATAAATAAATAAATATGTACTTTAGTATCGGCAATTATTACTATAAAGATAAACTATTAATAACAAAACAAAACACATATAGGTACAGTTACAATTTTTTCCATCAGTGAGGAATGCACTGCACATAAACATGTAAAACAAATGCACGTGTTTTGAGAACAATGCATAAACGTTTTCGTTAGTATAAATTTGCACCTAGGGCTGTGTATTACGCTCAGTCAGAGCTTGACGAAGTGACGCAGTGACAGCAGGCCAACCCACCCCCCAGGTAACGATGATCTCATGATGTCAGGGGCTGACACTCAACTAGAGCCTTATATTAAAGACAAGCTAGGAGAAAATAGAATATGTTTGCTAATAAGAAAATTAAATGAACTTCTATGCAAAGGAAGATTTATAAACAAAAATTGAAAGTTTAAAATAGAAGGGTTTTTGCAGAAAAGTAATTGGAAGTCATCATAATCAACAAAGGAACAGCAGAAGAAAATATAGATTTGGATTTATGAAAAAATTAAAAGCTAACAGAATAAAGTTATACCGAGAAGTGGTTTGCAATCATCATTATTAGAACATCAACATTTCTACTTGTATATCTTCAAATGTCATTATTTAGCTACTTGACAAGAAATGTCATGTTACAAAATAGTATATTACGTAATGAGAGATGTAAAAAGCAGATTACGTACGAGTAAAATGATTGACACACGAGACGCGTAGCGTCGAGTTTGTAATTTTACGAGTGAGTAATTGCTTTACATCTCGAATTATGTACTATACTTTTTCTACAACCACTCATTAATATTTCTAAATTGAAGCAAAATTCAGATACATAGTTATAAATTAATTATTTTTTTTATTACATTACTTACAAATTACAAATAATATTATCAACTAATTTTGTTTATAATAATAATTATTACCTCAGTATAGGTATTTGTAATCACACAAAAAAGCAACGTCAAAAAGTTTGGTGGGTTTCATTTACAAAAATTAAACTGCGCAATGATGTTACCATGGTTAATGCTAAGCGTAGGGATATACGATGAAAAATAGTCCCCCTACTGCAAATTTGATTGAAATGAAATATGTATTGTTGACATAATATAATATTAATATAATAACTCAACAAAATATGTATTTATATGTATATGTCAGATAAATTATATTTAAATCTTAAATTTTATTTATCAAATTTTAATCATTTCTTGCAGTTTGACAATCAGTCCTACCAACTTAAATTTGCTGTTCATTACGTAATAGTGTTACGTAATGAAATTTCATTACATAACACTATTCATAAGCACGAACTTACATTGTTAGTAGTCTGTTCAGTAATGACCCTCTTACAGTAGTGGTAGTAGAAAAACAATGTTTATATAAATTATTAAAAAGTAAGACGACTTTATCTTCCTGTTATATAATCCTAAAGCTTTTAGAAAAACTTATAAGCTCTCGCGGATGTGGTTCAATTTGAAACTTGTATTCAATCAGAACGTAGCTTGGAAATAAAATGAAAGCGCACAACAAATAGAACAGACGTCTTCACAATGGTACAACGCAACAGGTCTAAAGTTATATGAGTAAAGAAACTCTTTCTGCGTTTCATGTTCTTTACGGCGAATTTCTTGTGAACTACACAAGAAGGAATCTAATTTATTACTTGCTTTACACAAAATATCTAAAACTACTAAATATTTATCATACTTTGATCTGAAGTTTTGCATAGGAATTATTTGGAGCTCTGTTTCCGAAATTAAAATAAGTTTGGGGACAATATCAATCGTTAATAGCAACAAATAGAAAATAAAAATCCACCATAATTAATTATCTGATTCTTACCAGTCTTCTATGCTAAGCATATGGGATCGGAGTAACACGTTTTTTGACTAAAGTTTACTTGCATTTATAGTGGTATCAGTGGTCAACCCACAGTCCACAGGAGACCTATTGCTTGTATTTTAGCTATTGGATAGATTTGAGCAAGTAGTTAATATTAAATCTGTTGTGGCTAGAATAATACCTTCCATCATATCTATGTATGTTACATCAATTCCACACAGAAAGTTTCTTGCATTTGTAGTAAAATTATTTTACAGACATATTATGTAAATTGTACATCTATCAATTAGTAATATTGAATTATTAAAACAGTTTCCATAGTGACGCAGAAAAGATTAGAATATTTATGAATATTATTTTTTATAAATTTTTATCTTCAAATACATTGCACATGAAGAAAACAATTCAATCAATTCGCATAGAGAATAAAGTATTTTTAATATTTATAATGACATAAAACGTCAAAAAATGATATTTAACTGTGTTTTTTTTTAAACAGTTAAGAGCTTTAAATTAAGGTAATTCCGGTTGATCAATTGTAAACAAAATCTAATCAAGTTTTCAATTGGATGTAACAAGGAGGAATGCGAAAAAAATTTTTAGAATTGTTGTATTGGAGTTATAGCGGCAGAAAGGATCGTCACACACATACGCACATACACACACACGCACACACACACACACACACACACACACACACACACACACACACACACACACACACACACACACATACAGATATCATCGTAAAAATAGTATATTCGTATTCTAGGGACCAGAGACAATACCTTCCTTACCAGCACAATACTCCCGCACACCTACATTAATAATTTCCTTTACTTGTAACATACCTAATCATTGTTCTAATTTTTACTATATTATCAATATTTTCTTCTCCAGAATCTAACCGTTATATTAAGTTAAAAGTAATTTGTGATGTAGTCCATTCACGATGGCGAGAGAATTTTGAACTAACTCGCAGATAGAGTCAAGTCACTCTATTGGTGCAGCTCGAAAATTACACCCTACCAACCAATAGGGCGATATATGTCTGTTCGTGAGTTAGGTAGTTCAAAATTCTCTCGCTATCAAAAATGGTCAATAGTGATGTTAAATTCTTTTCAATTACAAACATATGAAAATTAATTTATTGAGTAAGTATTTTATAAGGTACTACCATTATTAATGTAATGTTTTTTTACAGTGATATTTGTCTCTCATTTTCGCACTGAGTGCCTAACTAGTTTTCCATTTATACAATCAGTGCGCAACAGCTGAATTTTAAGTAATTCATTTATACTTTTCAAGTGAACTGAATCTTACTGAGGCGCATATTCTTACACTTACTACGATCGTCAGTTCTTTCCAATGTAGTCTGTCAAATTCATGTATTTCGAGTTGTAAAAAGTATCTGTGAAAGTACAATAGATGTAAAAAATTAATTCTTCACAGCCCGAATCTTGTGTGATATCCATAGCCACGTATCTCTCTCTTTGACAGTGACAGCTAGTAAACTTGCACTTAACTTTTGAAACATGTTTAGTTTAAAATGTCGAAACAAGAATTATTGCCAGGCATGACGTCATTAGCTGCCCAAAGTGCAAAACTAAATATATAGATGAAAAACGCTATTACATTAGAGATCTGAACTATTTAATCAAGGAGTTATGTTCATCCATAA
This sequence comes from Harpalus rufipes, assembly GCA_951394225.1. Taxonomy (NCBI): domain Eukaryota; kingdom Metazoa; phylum Arthropoda; class Insecta; order Coleoptera; family Carabidae; genus Harpalus; species Harpalus rufipes. The sequence goes on from OX596283.1 coordinate 41,676,080, forward strand.
AATATAATTGAAAAAGCATTAATGAATACCTGTACAAAATTTAAAGATGATTAATTCTAATAACATAACTGGAGACAAATTTCAATAAATTCTAAGAAAAGATATTCAACAATTTCCAGAAAGGAAAATTTAAAAAAACTGTCTCATGCTATTTCTTGTGAAAATAGATTGTTTTAGTTTTATGAAGGGAAATAATTCCAAACATTCACTCAGTTTAAGCGTATATTCCTTCCTATATCAAGTTTAACAAAAGAAAACTAGCACTCTTATTGTCTGATTTAAATATCCGGATTTATTTAATCTATATTTTATTCGGAATATATCATTCTGAATGGCACTTGAACATTTTGAAATTAAAAAATTAAATAAATCATTGTTTGTAACTTAATTAAACGTAACATTTAAACCGGTTAAAAGCACATTTGACGTGGTGTGTTTATTTACAAAACTGAAAATGTTGAAAGTGTATCTCTGGTGAAATTGTTTTTAACGGTTATTGCTGCAATGATTTCACAATTTACAAAATAGCTATTTAAAATTTGAATTCACCAATAAAACTGTCCCACGGGAGAATATCAAATAAAAAACAGCCGTTTAATTCCCAAATACAGGGCAGTTGAAAAAGTAGTAAACATAAATACAAGCGGAAAACGCGCTCAACGATCCGTCTATCAACGCCAGCAATAAATCGCTGCCGGGCTTCAATCACGCCCGGCTCAGCAAGAAGAGAGACACATACAAGTATGAGACAACGGCAAAGAAACAACGAATTCACAAGATACAAGATAAATTTCTCAGTATAAAATTAGTCTAAGATGTATGAGCAGATAACTAGAGTTTCACGGCTTGACTTGATATTCAAGCTACTTGACTTGACTTGACTTGAAATCAAGTCAAGTAATAGTAGCCGAATCTTATTTCGAATGGAGTATAGCTTTTTGGGCTTTTGTGCGATAGTTTAACCATCTATAGTTAACTTAATAATAATGATTAGGGCTTCAAATTTTGTTGACATATTCTCGGGTCATTCTAGTATATATTCCAATATTGAGTGAATTTTTTAAACCTCTGCACAGATTTTAACTTGCATAGCATATGGCACACCACGCCGTACCACACACAGCTGGGTTATGATTCTACTGATTCGCGCGTTTTCCTACATAATCGGTTCGTTATCAAGTAGCTTGAATTTGCTTGAAATTACTTGATCAAGTCAAGTAGTATCGATAGAAAATCAAGTCAAGTCAAGTAATGAATTTTTGAAAAGCTTGATTTTCAAGTCAAGTCAAGGAATTTACAAAAATATCAAGCTACTTGACTTGATGAAACCCTATAACAATAACATATTACACAAAAAATAAATATGCAGTGAAGAAAAGTAAAATGAGATATTCAAAATAGGTGTTTGTGTAACTGGTCCAGAAACTGCACTTTTGCGAATGAGTTTATTGACGTGTGATACACACGATTTTTTGTACCGCCTTCTCCAAAATATTAAATAATTTGATTTATTGTCCAAATATAAAATACTACCAATTATTTTTTTATTCAGAAGATTTTAATAATTTCAAATGACACGGATTAACAAACATAACCTGAAAAATTAGCAAACATTTTTTTATCGGTTTCGCAAGTTCATATATTTGTAATTACTTGCATTTTTAGGTAAAAGTACCGATAGTTGACATAGCACTTGTAATTGACACTTTGAGCTTGAATTACAATAAATAAACAAATTTGACTGTTTTCAATATTGCTTTTGCTATTAATTTACTATACATTGTTCAATGAGAGGACGGATCTGTTTAGCATATGCAACTATAAAATTTGGGCGGGGGAAGTCATATCAGATTTGTATTGTTATTATTTTTAGATTCATATAATCAAAATACTGCAAATATAATAGAAATAAGGAATATAATAACAGCAAGAATCTTAAATACAGGTACATGTATATTGCATCCAAACTCCTGTATATTTTCAAGTTAGAAGAGAAAGAAAAGAAGCAAAATATCGTGAAATACAAAAAATTAATCACTGAATTACTGTCACAACCGCCCGTATACGGCTGTAATAACCAAATAAAATATGAATTCCAAAATAATGTGAACCCTAATGTGAAAAATGTACAGAAGTAAGTTATTTCAGAAAACATTAGATTAACAAATAAAATAAATAAATATATCATCACGGCATATTATCCATTGCTGGGTGGGCCAATCTGCTTTGTACACAGATTTCGGTAATGATGAAATTCTGAAAATATTAGATATATGACATATTTTACGAGGTGTCTACTACTGGTACATTTATGTGGCAACTATTATAAATTTGATAACTGAAAAAAATTCAACTACTAATGCATTTAATTTTATCATTTTGAATATTTTTTTATAAGGCCCAATCTTACAATCTCTCATTAAAATTTTAACTGCCAGTTAAATAAACAATATTGAATCGGATTATTGACAGCAATTATAAATTTGTCATTTGACAGTTCATTTTCATTTCGATTTTGTTTATTTAAATGGCAGTTTAAATTAATTCTATGAAGAAATTTTGTCCTACTCTTCTAATTTTTCGAGATGTTTCCAATTCATTGTCGGCAGTAACAGTATTTCTGAAGGGTATGTGTAAATGTACCTATAATATTAAATATTTAACTATTAATACATAAGAATTAATATAATGTATGTACTTCCCAGAAAAAGTCTTCAGTAATGTCTCCGGATTTCTGACACTGACATTTATATCTGTCAGTTACAAACAATTTAAATTTTCAACTATTTTCCATGACATTCTTTCGGCTGTAAAATTTATTACAATAGATTATTTTATATATTATATTTCTTTTATCGCTAAATCTATAGAATATATAATAAAATATTTAAATGTATCAGATAGATAATTTAATTTTCATTAATATTACCAAGAAAAAAATTCAAAAAATAATATTCAGAAGATTTTATTTTTCAAGAATCTCCTACTTCCGGTTGTCCAATTGTTACCAAAACCTTTTCAGCGCTTCCCATGTATGTCCGATTGGGATATAGGTAGTGAAACAAATATTACGTCTTATAGTTTTTGAGTAATCGTCCTTCCAACATCCCACACACATACACACATACACACATACATACACACACACACATCCACACACAGACATCATCGTAAAATGTTAAAATCGGATTGTGGGGACCTTAAAGCGTGTTTATTCATTAAAATCTGAATATGCGATTTTTAGCATGAATGCTCTCTTAGCGAGAAGTAAAAATTAATCTCGTAAAGTGTCAAGTATCGGTGTTTTTAATTTAGCTTAAAGCGTGATCTTGTAAGTGACAAGTAATAATATAGTATTAAAAGTTATAAAAATATTGCTAATTCTTGTATTTAAATTATTTAAAAGTTGATATTTTACCAGAATAATACCTACTTATAACCATTAAAGTCTCTTTTTGACGGCCAAGGCCGGTAAAAAAGTGTTTCTGGACGATTTAGAAGAGTAAAGTAAAACTATGAACTTATACCGGACGGAGGCACAAAAAAAATCCTAACCATAAAATTAGTACCGATCGATTCAATTCGACGAATTGATCCCAAAAATATATTGGATTCATATAAATTTCAGATCCCAGAAAGTACTGTCCGCCAAAACTTATTTTGAATTTGACATAAGAGTATAATTTTAAAAATTCGCGGAAATTAATGCATTTATGTGCATGGCTGTGACTCTGACAACTAGGATTCGAATTCAATTGAAATTAATAATTTTGAATTCGCACAAAAATGACCGTGGTGCACTCTCCACGATATTGTTAAGACCCCATGAAATAATTGCCTGGTCAGACAAATTTTGATTACCTTAATACAGGAATAAAATCAGATTGGTACATCCTGCAATAAATAACAAACCGTGAAGTATTTATTTATTTTATGGAGTAAGTTAGCTTTTCGCACATTATAACTTCTCTAGCGACATCCAATAAAATCTATGACAGCATCTAATCGCGGTCAACAAGCGATACTGGAACGCAAAACGTTTAATCATTTAAAAGTATAATAATTGATTCTGAATAATTCCCAGCCTGCATTTCCTAGTCATGCCTAGTTGGCTATGTCTGACACCAGTCATCTGTTCCGAGTTTTTCCCACTAGTCACTGCTTCATAGCTTTTAATGCAAATTATATGATAATTTAATAAATCACTTCGACATTCAATAGCATAGGAGCAAAAATTTGTTATGTCTCAATCTATCCGATGTAAGATAATCAGAAAGTCACATTTTACTCCTGATAGGCATGAAGCCATGAAGCTATTGCTGGCTGAATTTACATATAAAAATACTTGATATGAATGGGTGTGTGATGTTTATTGTGTTAATTTATAAATATTTATAAAAGAACATTTCAAAACAACCAGTAAAATGGCAATAAAATGAAAACATAAATTGGAGTTAATTTGTTAATTTGTAAAACAGGTTTTTGTATTATTTAAAAACAAATTTAACTAATTTATGGAAATTGGGACACGGTTTTAACAATAAACGATGTCCTGTCTACCACTTTTACTATCCAATAAAAATTTATACTTTTAAAATAAATATTTATTGTATTCCTATAATTATTTAACAATACATACACATCGAGAAGAAAGGTTAATGACCTCTGAATATATACAAGTAAAAATTAATGAAACATCTTTAAAATTAATACAAAAATATTGAAATTTAACAAAACTAACCTTACTGGAAATAGATAAGCATACATTCTCTACAAAATCTGGAACACATGTTGTTTATTAAGTTCACAGTCTCACACACACAATGAGTTATAAACAAAATATCATCACAAAATAAATAAAAATATTACCACAAACACAATTATAGATAAGTAAACATTGTTTATATTATTGTTTATTTACCCGATGATTAATATTATAAACAATAAAACAAGATTTTTATGCAGAAATGTCAAATAAACAAACCAAGGCTTTTGTTAATCACAACATGACTGTTCAAGATTCAAGAAATTTCCTGTAAGCAAGAATTATACGGCGCGGTATGTTTAAAAAATTATTATATATTTGTAGTTAAGAATATATTTATTTTATGCTCTAAAAAGTCTAGACACTAAATGTGCAATAATACTTTTTTACCTCTCGCCAATACAGGTATTTTATTCATGTTAAAAATCGCATATCCAGATTTTAATGATTAAGCACGTTTTAAGGTCCCTACAATCTGATTTTAAATTTTTTACGATGATGTCTGTGTGTGAGTGTGTGTGTATGTGGATATATGTGTGTGGGGAGGTTAGAAGGACGATTTCTCAAAAACTATAATAATTAATATGTGTTTAACTACGTATTTCTCAATCGGAAATTACTCGGAAGAGCTGAAAAGGTTTTGGGAATAATTAGACAACCGGAAGTAGCAGATTCTTAAAAAACTTCTTCTAAATTCTCTATCTGAATAAATATTTTATTATATCTTTAATAGATTTAAAGATAAATAAATATAAGATATATAATAATCTGTTGTAATAAATCTCGCAGCCCAAATAATGTTACGGAAACCAATCGAAAAATTAAAATGTTTGTAACTGACAGACAAATGTCAGTGTCAAAAACCCAGAGACATTACTGAAGATTTTTTCTGGGAAGTAATACATTATATTATTTCTTATTGTATTTATTAATAGTTAAATATTTAAAATTATAGATATTACACCCTTCAAAAATACTGTCAATCCCAACAATGAATTGAACATTTCGAAAAATTAGAAAAGGACAAAATTTCTTCATAGAATGAATTTAAAATTTAAAAATCTAAATATAAAGAATAGATGTAAGTAGAATTTTTGGTGTAGAGTGTAGGTACACAGGAAATGTTAAATACAACAGGACGCGAGCAGTCATTTCACATTGTTGGCCTTGACAAGCAGATATGGGAGCCCGTGTCAAAATAATAGCTAGTAATTATGTACATAGATGTCAAATATCATAATTTTTCATTCTAAATTTAGTGATTTTCCAATTTCATGTGGTTCATTTTCTTCGTCAAGTAAATTCCACACTCCTGGTGACAAATTATCTACGTAAATTTAGAAAATCTTGAAATTTATAATGAAAAATTCTGACATTTGAAATCTATTACAAATTGTCATTCTGACACGGGTCCCCATATCTGTTTGTCAAGGCCAGCAATGTTACATGACTGCTCGCGCCCTATACTTATGTAACCAAAAACGGTAGTGGCGAAAGGTATTGTGCTGGCCATAACAGATTTTTTTGTATGGAACTCCATATATATAATGCGGAACGAAATAAATATATACAATAATTTCTTCTGAACAAATACTCGTATATCTAGCCACGATAGGAGCAGTTCTTAATTGGAATTATTAAGAATTAGGTTTTTTAAAGTAAATGTAACATTGGTGACCTTGACCTTCAATTCTATGCAAATTTGTATCAAAAAGAACCTCAAATGGTTTTATAATGTACGGATATATACTTATACATAATAATATATAATTGAAATGAAAAATACCATATTTAGGTATATGGAAGCAGAAAATTACTAACTTGATGATCATCTTAACTAAACTTTAATGTAAATCAAATAATTAAATAAAAGAGATTAATTAAGCACTTTGGCAAATTAAATTCCATATTTCCATTCCTTCCACTTGTTCGTAGTTGAGTAAATAATTCATTTCCTAAGCGGAAACAACATAGACTGCATAAATTCAATTTAGTTTGGTTGAAGTACTCTTTATTTTACACTCGACGTGTTTCAGTAACAATAATAAAGCACAATAAATAATTCCAACGCTATCTGCGGATCTTTTACTTATCTGCTTAGAAGAAAGAGGTATTTTTCAGTGGCCAGAGGATGTTAAGTCTTCGGACGTGAATTTTTGCGAGTAAAATTGCAGTTCAGGTGGTAATTTGCAAATTGCCCCTCATTTTCTTCAATTTCAAGTAATGACTGAGGATGAGTATGAGTACCACCGGTGAGGTGTGAGTCATGAGGTAAAGAATTTTAAAGCTTTAAAGACAAAAATAAAAGAACAAAAACAAATGACCCCAATCGAGAAACCATCTTATAACCATTATTAAGAAGACAATTATCTTGTAAAGATAATTTTTTTTTATTGTTTAAAATCCATTAGCTTTAGCCGCAAAATTAAAAACTGTATTTGGGGAGAAAATGGTGCATAGAATCAAGAATAAGTCTTTAAAATACATGACATTATGAGATTGTAAATAATTATTGCCGAATAAAAATATGATAGATTAAATAAATAATTAGTCTGTGCTGGTGGATGCCAACATAAATTACATATAATAATAAATGTGAAGTGCGTTATTTTGTATAACAAAATCTTCTTTTATACGTATGAATTGAATTTAATAAATGATCGTTATTGACAATTATGTAGAAAAAAATCTGATGTGGCCAGCACAATACTTCCTTCAATCCGGTGTATTATGTACAAATTCCATACATAAATTTTCTTGCAAACGATTCTAAATTTTTGGTATTATGTGATTCCCTTTCTCGGCAACTGAATTCCATACTCCTGATAACAAACAAACCACATGAAATAAGAAAATTATGAAATGTTGAATGAAAAATTATAACACGTGTCAGTTATGGACATAATTAATTGCTGTCATTTTGACACGGGCCCCATATCTGCTTGCCAAAGTCAGCAAAGTCATGTCACTGCACGCGCCCTATACATAAATATTCTTGCAAAAGATCCTATATTTCCAGTAAAGTTATTTCATACACAAACTATGCAAATTGCACTTGACACTGACATCTTCTTCTTCTTCTTTAGTTTTTCCCATTCGTTAGGGAGTCGCTATTTTTTATTTTCTTCTTCCACTCATTTTTGTTTTGCGTGTCGTCCTCATTCAGTTCCTTTTCTCTCAAGTCTTCTGCAATACAGTCTTTTCATCTTATATTTGGTCTTCCTATGTTTCTTCCACCTTCTATTAATATATTCATCTCTCCTCATGACATGTTCAAACCAATGTAATCGTCTCTCTTATATCTAGAAACTTCTAACACTAGAGTTACTTCCCTTATTCTTTCATTGATTTACATTTTATTGATACTGACATCTGTCAATTTGAATTACCTGAATATATTAGCAGTTTCCCTGGTTAAGTTAGCATAGCTGGCTGAATGATAAAATTTATATGAAATTTATTATTTTTATTCTTCTTTAACTGTATATTTGTTGAATATCAAATATAAAATGCAATGAAATCGTATAGACAATAATATATTCTTTAAGTTATAATAACATTTAACTGAGTTTTTCAAGAAAAACTGTTAAAATCTTCAAATGAGGGTACTTCCGGTTGACCAATTATAACCAAAATCTAATCAAGTCTGCATATGGTTGTAAGGAAGAGGAATACGCAAGAATTGTAATTTTTGGAATTCTAGTATTGGAGATATCGTTGACGAAACCGCGGTCACACACACACACACACACACACACACACACACACACACACGAACACACATACATACAGACATCATCGTAAAAATAGTAAAATCGTATTGTAAAGACCCTTACCTATAGGTGACGGAAGGTAAAAAAGGTCTTATTTAAAATATAAAAGTTGCAACTCACATTTTGAGAAAATATTATGTATCATACAAATTTTATTTTTGACTGAAATCTGACGGGTGTTAAATTTAAATAAATAAATATATCACAAAAAATAGATTACTAACCTCGAACTGTACCTAAAGTGATTTTTTACGCAGCGAATGTTGAAGAAATCTGAACCCTATGGGTCTCGACTTTCCGAACTACATTCTCGACCTAAAACTGTCACTTACAGTTTATGGTACGTAATAATACTATTGTTAATATTTTTGTGATAGTCTTGAAAAATAAATAATTTGTTTGTTCATTTAAACATCCTTGTATCTTGTATCTCTTATAGTTAATCTGTAATAGATTTAATTGCAATGAGTCTTTTTCGTTTTTAGTATTATAAGTATTATTATTTCCATCTTTCAAAACTCATACGGTACCTGAGGCAAACAGGCTCAGCGTGTATTAAGGCCCATCACATTTATATTAGTTGCACCGGTGTGGTTTTCTATAGATAACGGTAAAATAAAGATAAATCGGAAATGCCATATCGTTTGCATTGCCCTATTGTCGTAGGTTTGAGTTTTTTGTGGGAAGTTGAGTTGAGTACATTCCATTTTATAAAATCCGGCAAATATCCCTAAATTTTATTTCAATTTTTTAATTTTATATGTCGTTTATGTGCTTCACTTATTTTTTGTGAAACAACATCATTTTTTTTTGTTTTAACAAAAATAATAATAAACACATGCTTTACTACCCCGGGGCAAACAAGACCCAGTTATTTGGTGCCAAAAATATGAATCAAGCTAAAATATACAATCTGAAAAGAACATTGGAGAGTCTGCATATCTCCAATGGAGACATGCTTATGTCATAGGTGTAATAGAATGCACAAGGTTCCTAAATAACACCATGAGGGGGTATTGAGGCTAATTAAAAAAAAATTATGCCTAGATGACCCAGTTTAGGCAGAAATTATGCCAAAAGTTTATCTAAATATAGCTCATATGTAAAAGACTATTATTACTTGATGTTTCCCAAAATGTTTAATTTTCTTCGGTATCTTTATTATACTACCACAGTTTAATAAGGCCCAAATATAATTTTTTTAAGAATATATTTTTATAAAATAAGTTTTAAACATGCTGATTTTATAACTTTTTACCTTCCGTCACCTTTAGGTAAGGAAGGTATTGTCTTTGGTCAAAAAATTCAATGATGAGTTTTTAGTGAATAAGTATGTTTTAGGGTCCCTATAATACGATTTTACCATTTTTACGATGACGTCTGTATGTATGTTTGTATGTATGTGTGTGTGTCTGTGTGTCTGTGTGTGTGTAACAAAAGTTCCGGATCGCATAACTTCAATACCACGATTCCAAAAATTATAATTTTTTCGTATTCCTAAGTTTACATCCAGAAGAACAAGTGGTTAGATTTTGGTTATAATTGGTGAATCGGAAGTAGCCTCATTTGAAGATTTAACAGTTAAATTTGATTTATTGACATTTAACGTTATTATAACTTAAAGAATATATTATTCTCTATACGATTTGATTACATTTTATACTTCATATTCAATAGATACAGGGTTAAATAATTAAAGAAATTAAATTTTATAATTCAGACAGCTATGCTAAACATGGAAACTACTAATATATTCATATAATTCAAATTGACAGATGTCAGTATCAGTAAAAAGTAAATTAATATGGCAGAGATGAGGATGCTGAAGTAGATGTTGGGGAAGACACGGAAAAATACGGTAAGAAATTAACTCTAGTGTTACAAGTTTCTAGAAAGATAAAAGAAAGACGAATACATTGGTTTGAACATGTCATGAGGAGAAATGAAGAATTATATTGGAACAAGAATGAATAATTTAGTAATAGGAGGTTGAAGAAACAGAGGAAGACCAAAGATAAGATGGAAGGACTGTATTGCGGAAGACTTGAGAGAAAAGGAACTGAATGAGAACGACACGCAAAAATAGGGACTCCTAACGAATGGGAAAAGCTAAAGAGGAAGAAGATGTCAGTGTCAAGTGCAATTTGAATAGTTTGTTTATGAAATAATTTTACTGGAAATTTAGAATCTTTTGCAAGAAAAAATATGTATGGAATTTATACATTATAGCATTATACACAGGATTGACGGAAGGTATTGTGCTGGCCACAACAGATTTATAATAAAACAAAATTTAATATTAACAAAGCTTTTTCAATAAAGATTACTAATTATCCAAAAAATTCCATTTCTAATTAAGGTGGGCCTTATTTGCCTCCTTGACCTTAACCTTGAAACAACCTTTTCAGTTAATGTTCTGTGTATATTTATATGCACAAACCAACGTTCCGGCAGCATATCCTGCTGCCATCTTCAGAATATTATTTTTATTACAAATTTTTGTCATATTTTAATTTATATTTATATTTTCATGCTGACACAGCTTAATGGTGTTGTCTTCATTAAAGCATCAAATTTTGATTATCCTGATATAGTGTGGGAGTAATATAATTATTTAGTGCGAAAGAATCGATAGCATAAACAGTGTAAACAACATCTCCCTCGGCATAGCGCACACAAAGCAAACATAAGATTAACGTAAACGTAACTACAGCAAATTATGCATTATTCATATCGGCTTTATGTTGTCAGATTTCATTGCTGTATTTGTGTGTAATGTACATAAGTGGTATTAAATGGTTGAATTCATTTCATATTAACAATATATTATAATATATGTAATCTTGTTGCCTTAATATGTTTGTAATAACGAATAAATAAAGCTACTCTTGCATATCATTGGCTATACACTCTGACTAATATGGCAACTACACTTAATAGATTTTGCGTATAATTATTAATCCTATCCGAATAATTCATCTTCAATGGACTACATATTGCTGATTTATATTAAATGAGAGGTTACTAATGTTCCGCTATTATTTCATATTGCTTCCGCTGAGTACTTCTATTCTAAAATTAATGAGTATGCAGGATTACTATTGTACAGATTTCCATTATCCGTACATCAATGATCTCTAACCTAACTAATGGAAATTCATATCCCAATGTGACAATTTAATTCTAACAATGTACCTGTAAAAAGGGACTACTGGAAACTATCCTTTCACTTTGCTTTTTCTGCAATACTCTTGATTTCTTTCACAATATTATATTGGATATCAAAAGATATCAATTTTTTTTAGTCCTTTTAAAGCAGTCTTTAATATTGAAAAGAGTCAGAAATTACAGGAATGAATAAGCAGAATGAGCTAGAAAACTACTAATAATTTTAATTTAAATTTGGGTTTTGAACTAAAACCATTTTTTATTGCTTTTTACGAAATTTTCACAAAAATATGATGATTTATGAAAACCTGAAATGAAAATTCCTTATATTACGCAAGACATGATTCCTTACCTCATCTTTCCGTGTCTTCCCAACATCTATCTCAACATCCTCATCTCTGTCACATTCATTTACTTTTCAGTGATATTGATATCTGTCAATTTGAATTATCTGTATATATTAGCAGTTTCCATGGTTGAAATAGCTGGCTGATTTAAAAAATTTAATACTTTTATAATTCTTTAACTCTATTCTATTGAATATGAAGTATAAAATGCAATCACATCGTATAGAGCATAAACATATTCTTTAAAATTTGATAACACTAAATGTCAATAAATTATATTTAACTGTGTTTTTTCAAGAAAAATGCATATGAGGGTACTTCCGGTTGACCAATTATAACCAAAATCTAATCATGTCTACACATGGATCTAAACTTGAGGAATACGAAAAAAATATAATTTTTGGAATCGTGGTATTCGAGTTGTACGATCCGAAACAATCATCGCATACACACACACACACACACACACACACACACACACACACACACATACACACATACACACACATACAGACAAGCAAAACGTGATTCTTCATTAGAAACTTACTATCGAAATTTTTGAACAAAGACAACACCTTCCTTATAAGGTGACGGAAGGTAAAAAGTGTTTTTTACTTTCCGTCACCTTTAGGTAAGGAAGGTATTGTCTTTGGTCAAAATAAATTATGATGAGTTTTTAATGAATAAGCATGTTTTAGGGTCCCTATAATACGATTTTACCATTTTTACGATGATGTTTGTATGTATGTGTGTCTATGTGTGTGTGACGAAAGTTTCGGACCGCATAACTTCAATACCACGATTCCAAAAGTTATAAATTTTTCGTATTCCCCAAGTTTACATCCGGAAGAACAACTGATTAGATTTTGGTTATAATTGATGAACCGGAAGTAGCCTCATTTGAAGATTTAACAGTTAAATTTGATTTATTGACATTTAACGTTGTTATAAATTAAAGAATATATTATTCTCTATACGATTTGATTACATTTTATACTTCATATTCAATAGATATAGAGTTAAAGAATTTTAAAGAAATTAAATTTTATAAATCAGCCAGCTATGCTAAACATGGAAATTACTAATATATTCATATAATTCAAATTGACAGATGTCAGTATATATCAAAAGTAAATTAATGCGGCAGAGATGAGGATGTTGAAGTAGATGTTGGGGAAGACACGGAAAGATAGGTAAGGAAATAACTCGAGATGATTACATTGGTTTGAAAATGTCATGAAGAGAAATGCAGAATATATATTGAATGAAGAATGAATAGCTTAGTAATAGAAGGTTGAAGAAACAGAGGAAGATCAAAGATAAGATGGAAGACTTGAGAGAAAAGGAACTGAATGAGAACGACACATAAAACAGAAATGAGTGGAAGGAGAAGATAAAAAATAGCGATCCCAAACGAATGGGGAAAGCTAAACAAGAAGGAGATGTTAGTGTAAAGTGCAATTTGCATAGTTTGTTTATGAAATAATTTTACTGGAAATTTAGAATCTTTTGCAATCTTTTACATTACACAAAATTAATAGATCACTTTTGCGCAAGGCAAAACTGTTTTTCCCATTTCAAATGCCAATAATTACAGAAATCTTTCAAGAATTCTATCGAAGAAGAAAACGATATTTAAAATCATTGACATTTATCGATGTACGCCACCTCTGGTGTTGAATTAAATTGTATGGAATTGAAGAAACAATAACAGTTAGTTAAATAATAAGTGAATAGTTTGCTCGCTTCGGTGCTAATTCCACGTGCATATCGTTGTTTGAAATATTTAAATTGTAGTGTATGTAGATTTACATTTCCATTTCATGTTTCCCTTTCTTCTGAGTGCACGTGCCTTTCATTCTGCTCTAGCAGTGCAACTAATGCCCTCTCCACATACAGTTAAGTAACGCATGTATTAACCAACCACTTATTAGCACACGTCTGCCATCGATAATTATTTATGCGTGTTGGAGTTGTTGGTGTGGTGTGCATTGTTTCCTGGACAGCAGCTAACTGTTCCTCGCAGCGACAATACCGCGACCGAGAGCTTTTTACCCGCCAGGTGATTATAGTACTTTCGGGTATTGTTGCGCTGCGCTTCCTCATGTCGAGATGATGCTGATGAATGGAGAGCTAATACCAAGAATTAGTCGAGGAAAAATCCGGCTTTGTACTACACTGGCTCCGCATAATACCAACAGTGAATTTCATTTTCACCGGAAAATTGCATTGTGAGCCGGACAGTTATCTCAAGGTGGAAGGCTAGGAGAATTTAATTTATGGAGACGAAGCAGAATTCCGGGTTCAGAGATGGGATGCTTCAGGTCAATCTACTGCCTGTCCAAAATTCCAACTAATTTTTCTTACCCATAATTATCGACTGAATTTTATTTACAGCTACAAGATGAAACGGGAGAAGAGATTTTTTTACCCAAATATAATACATAAATCCTAATTATATATTGTTAAAAAGGGTAAAAATAAGGGTACATACATTTCGATGTGCTGTTTCTCAATCAAGAATATTTTTTTTCAAAATTCGAAAAATTATTTATTATTTTTCATTTAATTCTTTTTACCTTCCGTCACCTCTAGGTAAGGAAGGTATTGTCTTTGGTCAAAAAATTCGGTGGTGAGTTTTCATTGAATAAGCACGTTTTAGGGTCTTTACAATACGATTTTACTATGATGATGTCTGTATGTGTGTGTGTGTGTGTGTGTGTGTTCGTGTGTGCGTGTGTGTGTGTATGTGTGTGTGTGTATGTGTGTGTGCGACCGCGTTTTCGGGCACGATATCTCCAATACTAGAATTCCAAAAATTACAATTCTTGCGTATTCCTCTTCTTTACAACCTGTTTAGATTTTGGTTATAATTGGTCAACCGGAAGTACCCTCATTTGAAGATATTAACAGTTTTTCTTGAAAAAATCAGTTAAATGTTATTATAACTTAAAGAATATATTATTGTCTATACGATTTGATTGCATTTTATATTTGATATTCAACAGATATAGAGTTAAAGAAGAATAACGATAATAAATTTTATATAAATTTCATAATTCAGCCAGCTATGCTAACTTAACCATGGAAACTGCTAATACATTCAGGTAATTCAAATTGACAGATGTCAGTATCAATAAAATGAAATCAATGAAAGAATAAGGGAAGTAACTCTAGTGTTAGAAGTTTCTAGATATAAGAGAGACGATTACATATTGGTTTGAACATGTCATGAGGAGAGATGAATATATTAATAGAAGGTGGAAGAAACATAGGAAGACCAAATATAAGATAAAAAGACTGTATTGCAGAAGACTTGAGAGAAAAGGAACTGAATGAGGACGACACGGAAAACAAAAATGAATGGAAGAAGAAAATAAAAAATAGCGACCCCCTAACGAATGGGAAAAACTAAAGAAGAAGATGGCAGTGTTTAGTGCAATTTGCATACTTTGTTAATGAAATAACTTTACTGGAAATAAAGGATCTTTTGCAAGAAAATTTATGTATGGGGCGCGTGCAGTAACATGACTTTGACCCAAGTCAAAATGACAGTAATTAATTATGTCCATAACTGACAAGTGTTATAATTTTTCAATCAAAATTTCATAATTTTCTTATTTCATGTGGTTTGTTTGTTATGAGGAGTATGGAATTCAGTTGCCGAGAAAGGGAATCACATAATACCAAAAATTTATAATCTTTTGCAAGAAAATTTATGTATGGAATTTATACATAATACACAGGAGTGACGGAAGGTATTGTGCTGGCCACATCAGATTTTTTAATAAAAATTTCATGTTGGTAGTGGCACAGTAAAAAAGAATTAAATGAAAAATAAGAAATAATTTTCCGAATTTTAAAAATAATTTTGGTTGAGAATCAGCACATCGAAATGTATACAAGATGACGCTGAAAACCGGGCCACTCAAAATAACTTTTTATTTTTGTTAATATACTTGTGAAATAAACTTACGCGCTCAAAAAATCATAGTATTGGCATGATGATAGCGCTTCCGATTTAACCGGAAGTGACATTAACTTTCATAATTACAAACGGAATACCAATATATATTTTTATATATTAGGAATCTACGTAAAATTACGAATTCAGCGATGTATTTGAAGTGCATTTTTATTGAAGAAATAAATTGCAAAAACGTAAGAGAAAATTATGAATTATTAAAATAGTGGTGGTTCAATTTGACATCTGTTATTGGTGTGACAATACAGTCTGTCTTACTTCCGGAATGTGGTGGGAAAACAATCAATGTATCAGATTCTCATTTGGCAAGCGAGGTAATCTCTTACGCATCCATTCCCGATTATCTCAAGCGATTTCAAAAGCGGTAAAGTAAATTGGAGTTTTTAAAGAGTTTTCTGAAACTGATTATAAACTTGCTGCATTCAGTGGACGATTAAAAAAGCGTAATTATATTTTTTTCACTCGAAATACCTCAGCCAACGTTGATGATAATTATTTGCTTTGGCGTTGACCACATGGATACTAGGTAAAAATTCATGTTGATCGAAATGATTTAATATGTTTCATCTAGAAATTGAGTGTTTTGTGTATGGACGAGAAAAAGAAGTAAGAAAATTATTAGTGTAGTTGATAGCGCGATTTATTTAATAGAATGTGAACCAGTTCTTTTATTAAATATAATAGCCAAGAACTATAAGTAATGTTAGGGGAGCAATAGATTCAATTTTACTCTATACATCGTCTATTATTACTTGAAATTAACATTTTCATTTTTTGCATATTCAACTTACCACATACATTAAATAATGATATATGTAACCTTGAAGTAATTTTCATCCAATATCTCGATTCACATATTGAAAATTTATAATTTAATACATATTCTATACCTCGCTGTAGAATATACTCCTATGTAGATAAACCATTACCTATATTCTCTCTACAAATAACATATACAGGGTGATTCAAAACGAGTGTTACTAAGTTTGTTGTGGAAGTCAATTCATTTCGTTGAATCCAAGATTGGTTTTTACCTCCCGCTACCCTTGGTAAGGGAGGTATAAGGATCGTACTATAAATCGAGATTTTGGTAAATGACCACGTTTTAAGGTCCCTACAATCCAATTTTAACATTTCACGATGATGTCTATGTGTATATATGTGTGTGTGTATGGATCCTCTTTACGCTCTAACTCAAATACTATCGTTCAGAAAATTTTGAAACCTTGTATTTCTTCCTTCCTCTTATATGGAAAAGTGCCATTAGATTTTGGAGTAAATCAGATAACCGAAAATGGCACTTTACTGGAAGATCAAAATAGTTTTTCTTCGAAAAATACCTTTAAATGTTATTTTTTCGAGATTTATGTTATATAAAAATGAAAGATTATTAAATTTTTTACAGGTTCGCATTAATAATTTTTCTATATATTTTATGGATAAATTTATAAAACTATCTATAATTTTAATCCCGGAGCCATTCTGCTTTGTACACAGATTTCGGTAACGAAGATGACATATTTGTACCGTAAGGGCGTTTAGCAGGTGTCACCTCACGAGCAATTATTGCTGGCGTGGAGAGTGCATCACAGGGGTCATTTTGTGCCATTTAAAATTCGAAATATTTGGCGTCGGTCGGGATCGAAGCCGGAATTTTAAATTTAATTTAATTTTGAGTATTTACATGAATAAAAAATAAATTGAACGGGAGGTATTGTGTTGGCAGAAAATAAGCTTTGTTCTAATTGTATTTAATGAATCCATTCTATCTATATCGTCGTGAAACTTGACATTTATTCTGTCAGTCATCATAAATGACATTACTAGACAGGGATAGCACTAATTTGGCAATTTAGTGAAAAATGGGCTATAACAGCTGAGTAAAAACGCTAGAAATGTTTTTCCAATATGCGCTAGGTACTGAGAGTACAGAGTAGGCAGGGAATCCAGTTAATACATGTCTTCATTTCAGCAGAGTGGTACAAATAATGTCACGTTGACATTCATTGTAAAAGCAAGCAGTGACAGTTATGTGTCTCAGTCTCGCCTTGTCATAATTACGATATTTTTGGAAATAAGATTAAAGATGATTAGGTATCTTATTTATTCTTGGGAAATTTCGGGGAACAATTTCGCTCATCTTTAGCCTTTTTACATATATCGTCTAGGTTTGTTACATGGTTTTTTACATTATAGGGCTGCTTTGCTCAAGAAATACTGATTGTTAAAAACATTGGGAAGCCATTTCCCGTCGTACTACTTATAAAATCAAGACAGAACTTTTTTTTTTTTGGTAAAACCCCTGTTGACTCATACAATTTTTTTCAGAGCGCGAAGTACCCATCGACTTTATGTATAATTAGAACCTTAATGTAAGAAGATTGGTCTTATTTAAAATGTATCTGTGCAAACATGATGTTTGCAAGAACGTGGTTGGCAAAAAACGATATTTATAGTTTTTATTTCTGGACTCGATAGAGTAAATTTTTCAGACTATTGCTCTTAATTTTAGTTTTGAATCAATTTATCTATAACAAATTAGATTATTTAATCGAACAGTGGTAATCTCTAAAGATTAATCGCCCGGTAAAAAATCTGTTGTGGCCAGCCAAATACCTTCTGTCAATCCTGTGTAATATGTATAAATTCCATACATAAATTTTCTTGCAAAAGATTCTAAATTTCCAGTAAAATTATTTCATAAACAAATTATGCAAATTGCACTTGACACTAAGATCTTCTTCTTCTTTAGCTTTTCCCATTCGTTAGGGGTCGCCATTTTTATTTTCTTCTTCCACTCATTTCTGTTTTACGTGTCGTTCTCATTCAGTTCCTTTTCTCTCAAGTCTTCCGTAATACAGTCCTTCCATCTAATCTTTGGTCTTCCTTTGTTTCTTCATCCTTCTATTACTAAGCTATTCCTTCTTCATCCAATATATTCTTCATTTCTCCTCATGACATTTTCAAACCAATGTAATCATCTCTCTTGTATATTTATAGAAACTTATAACACTATCTTTCCGTGTCTTCCCCAACATCTACTTCAACATCCTCATCTCTGTCACAGTAATTAACTTTTTTATTGATACTGACATATGTCAATCTGAATATATTAACAATTTTCATGGTTAGCATAGCTGGCTGATTTATAAAATTTAATTTCTTTATAATTCTTTAACTCTATATCTATTGAATATGAAGTATAAAATGCAATTAAATCGTAAGAGAATAATATATTCTTTAAGTTATAATAACGTTAAATATCAATAAATCAAATTTAACTGTTAAATCTTTAAATGAGGCTACTTCCGGTTCACCAATTAAAACCAAAATCTAATCAGTTGTTCTTCTGGATGTATACTTGAGGAATACGAAAAAAATATAATTTTTGAAATCGTGGTATTGGAGTTATGCTTTCCGAAACTTTCGTCACACACACACACAGACATACATACAGACATCATCGTAAAAATGGTAAAATCGTATTATAGGGACCCTAAAACATGCTTATTCACTTAAAACTCATCATTGAATTTTTTGACCGGACAATACCTTCCTTACCTAAAGGTGACGGAAGGTAAAAAGTTTACTGTTCATGACTGTCAATACGAGTCAACATATCTATAGTATCAAGGCTGTTGCCCTAATTTTATTATTATATTAAACCAAATTAAATTATTAATACATAATATACAAATACACCCTAGGTTGTATATTCCATATTTGGTGAATAAGGCGGCTTCCTAGAGCAAGGGATTATATGCAAACCATGTCTGTTGGTAATAATAAAGTCCCCACATGCTGACAAGTTTGATTACTTAGTAGGTACGATGAAAAGCGAAGTTGATTATAACATAAAACACGAATTCCTAACTAACACTCCATAATTTCACTAAAACAGCAATCTTCCTACATTCATTTCACTTGGAATGTTGTAATTTCATAGGAAAGTGTAAACAATTAATATTCCTCTCACAGCTCCGAATCAAAAGAACAAACTCGGCGTGCACGTCACGTATTTCCATTAACCATTAAAACATTCTCATAAGACACGTTATGATCCTCATATCGACGGAACGGCACATACAGCTATCGGATTGTTTACCCTCCATCAGGCAAACACCAAACCAGGGATTCCGTTGTCACTTTCCTAAGATGAACTCTGCCAATTTGCCACTGATAACAGAAAAAAAACGTTTCTCTTGGATAAAACAAAAAAAAATGTATTACCATTAGAAGACTATCATCAAACTGTAAAAGTATAAAGTATGGTGTACCACAGGGTTCTATATTAGGGCTTTCATTCTTAATACCAACGTATAAACGATTTGAGTGAGAGCCTGTAACAGTGTTCTTTTCACTAACCATTACACATTTATTAATAGTGCTATTGAATATGAATCGTTATGAACAGTCAGCTATTTAAAAACTCACAGATTTACTTTCAAATACATAGAAATAAAACTCAGTTCAAAATCTCTAATGGCCGTTTGCACCGATGTATTCTTAAGTTCTAGTTTGCAAAGTGTTACTTAAAATTAAGGTTCATTTAAATATAATTTTGTTGCGTAAGTAATTTTTAAGTTCTACTTATCTGAGAATAAGATTTGGTTAAAAATTCAACATTTTTGATTTAGATAATACAGGACCGCAGTTAGTTTTAACGTTTATCACTTGAATTTTTTTGACAGTTTAGTATTTATTAGTCGCAAGTTTATTATGAAATGTTACAAGCGATATCATCTTAATTTATTATGGTAATAATATTAATGCTTGTTTTATTAATAAATAATTTAAATATATAATAAAAATCACAAATAAATGAGAGCAGGGGGTTGTGATATAGTGTAACTATGGCGCCACCACAAGCATAGCCATGTAATTTCTAGAACTATGTAATAAAATTTGTGCACTTCAGTAGGAGAATCCAATATTGAAAGTGACAAACAGCTTAAGTTATTTGGATTCACCTTTAAAAAAATATACTTATCTTACCAGTGCTAGAGAAAACTTCAGTAAAAATTAAAATTCATCGTCATCATAATCAATCATACCCATTATCTAAAGGTTAAGTATACCGTAAGCCACAGAAATCCGAGGCTTTAAGTAAACGTACTTAACTATATCTTATTATAGGATGCAATACATTTTTAAAATTTAAGTTCTATTTAATGTTAAGTTATAGGTACTTAAATAGATACGGTGCAAACTGCCATAATGGTAATAAGTTGAATATGGATTCTGCAGTTTCAGTTCGTGGAATGCAAATTGAACCTTTAATAAATTGGGTTATCGCTAATTATCTTCTTTATTTGGCGAAATACTTTGACGTTCACCGTAAGTATCGTTTTCTTTTGATTATTTCGAACAATAATTCTAAGGAAAGTGGGTTGTTTCTTGGCTGGGTTGTCGATTAAATGAAAAATTTCTGGGATTCAGCTACATTTATTGCATCAATCTCGATCGTTTCGCTCCCACGCGAGTCTTTTGCAGGAGATGAATGTTAAAAAAAATGTTCTTAGACTTTTTGACTGGAAATTTGATGGGCAAAGGAATACTTGTGGAATTAAGTTAAAATTATTTATTTTCAGCCTCTATCAGTTTCGGCACCACATGTGCCTTCATCAGAAACTACTATTTTTTAACAAACACAATAATATAAATATATGCCATATATTTCTTCTTATTGTTTTAATTCCTTTTTACTTAAATTATTAACAATAAGAAGAAATATATTAATGTAACATAATGTAACATGCGCCCTTGCTTAAAAGTATACGAGCGCCGTCACTGGTAGAATATTCCCGAGCGATGACGTAATCCCCGCTGGCAGAAAAACCCATACATCTACATGTGTTAATTCACCGGTGACCTGGTGTATTCAATGTCATTGTGCCGTTGGAGAGTCCGAGAAACACATCGCGCTATATCAACCCGTTGCGAAAACCAGAATAACAGTCTGATATGTAGAAGCAACGAGCAAGTTGGTGATACAAATAAACATACGTGTTGTGAACATAAATAAATGTACTTATATAAATAAATATAGTGATATAAAAATTGTTTAAATAAATAACCTTAGTGTTTAAGCATTTAATAATATTCTTAGTCTTAAATTAGTGTTTATAATTTATTTTTATTATCTTTTTAATATTTATCGTAATTATTTATGGTTTAATAAACGTATTATTTTAATTAATAATATTTCTTT
Organism: Harpalus rufipes; assembly: GCA_951394225.1. Classification (NCBI taxonomy): domain Eukaryota; kingdom Metazoa; phylum Arthropoda; class Insecta; order Coleoptera; family Carabidae; genus Harpalus; species Harpalus rufipes. Next base: position 41,698,329 of record OX596283.1, read on the forward strand.
GATTTTTACACTTCACCCATATAAATAAACGTTAAAATAAATATTATGTACAGAACATTTTTTTCAACATTCATTAATTATTAGTAATTCAATCACTGAAACTTCTTCTCATTTAATAATTCTAAGGTTAAAAAACAAAAATAGTAAATGTACTGACGGAAAGATGGCTCTGCCGTTTTCAAAAATTTTAAATCGTTACAATTTTTGGCTTCAGTTACCGTTTTGTTCTATAAGTTTCATTCATTAGCATAGAGCATTTAGGGATGGCACTGACTAGAGAGAGTTTCATCCTTTCATCTGTTCGATAATTCCACGTTGATGTCCGTGTTTATATAACTGTCGTACGTACGATCCTGCGGAGTACGATTGAGTGGAGACGTGCACTGCTCATATACATGCTCTTGTTTGTGTACACTAAGTAAAGATTACGGGAACCTAAGTGCTTGTTAGATACGGTTAACTTTGAGCAAAAGGGCTTGCCAGAACCACGGTATCGGGTAGCTTTGAACGTGGGATTTATTTATTAAACTATCTGAAGAGTTCAATTACTTTCTAAAAGGATTTAGATTTTTTGTTCTAAAGTGTAGGAGCTAGGTACAATCAACAAATAATGGTTTTTTTTTGTATTATTTTTTTTTACTTTTTTCAAACTACTATATTTTTGAATCACCCATAATAAATACACGATAAGAAAAAAATGTTGGTTGATGTACGAATTTTTTCAATACATCGATTGCTTTTTAATTACAGGTTTCTAATAACTAATATTATTGACATAATAATAGCTGTTTTTAGATCATAAAGGGTTGAAGTTTCCATTATAAAAATAATTATTTGCAAATAGGACAAGTTTTTATTTATTTACATCATAATAAATTTAATAAAAAACTTTATCGTCATGTGTAAAAAATAAATATTAAATTTGATTCAGGCGTGTAATCGAATAACTCACATGGATGAAAAAACTAGCAAATATACATATGTGATGCTATATTTTTTATTATATATTAAATTTATATATGAGAATTTGTAATTTGAATTTTACCGTTGTATAAAAAACATTCACTTTAGATTTTATTTTAAAAAAAGTTAAATTGAATATTGATATCACAGGTAAATGATTTATTAATATTTAACTATTAAGTATTTACCTATTAAATATCTGTCAGTAAATGAAAAGAAAAATCTGCAAAATTGATCTTTAGGAATGTGTAATTTTTGTGGGAACTAAAAGGGGGACTGAGTTTACAAGAGTAGGTTTTGGGTTTTTTCCGTCACCTTTAAGTAAGGAAGGTATTGTCTTTGGTCAAAAAATTCAATGATTTTAGTGAATAAGCATGTTTTAGGGTCCCTATAATACAATTTTACCATTTTTACGATGATGTCTGTATGTATGTATGTATGTGTGTGCGTGTGTGTGTGTGTGTGTGTGTGTGTGTGGCTGTGTGTGTGTGTCTGTGTGCCTGTGTGTGTGTGATGAAAGTTTCGGATCGCATACCTTCAATACCACGATTCCAAAAATTATATTTTTTTCATATTCTTCAAGTTTACATCCAGTACCTTTAATTGAAGATTTTAACAGTTAAATATGATTTATTGACATGTAACGTTATTATAACATATATATATATATATATATATATATATATATATATATATATATATATATATATATATATATATATATATATATATATATTATTCTCTATACGATTTGATTGCATTTTAGACTTCATATTCAATAGATATAGAGTTAAAGATCTATAAAGATACTAAATTTCGTAAATCAGCCAGTTATGCTAACCATGGAAACTGCTAATACATTCAGATAATTCAAATTGACAGATGTCAGTATCAATGAAAAGTACATGAATGTGGCTGACATGAGGATGTTGAAGTAGATGTTGGGGAAAGATGCGGTAAGGAAATAACTCTAGTGTTACAATTTTCTAGAAAGATACAAGAGAGACGATTACATTGGTTTGAACATGTCAAGAGGAGAGATGAAGAACATATTGGAAGAAAAATGGATAGTTTAGTAATAGAATGTTGAAGAAACAGAGGGAGACCAAAGATAAGGTGAAAGGACTGTATTGCGGAAGACTTGAGAGAAAAGGAAGTGAATGAGAACGACACGTAAAACAGAAATGAGTGGAAGAAGAAAATAAAAAAATAGCGACCCCTAACGAATGGGAAAAGCTAAAGAAGATGTTAGTGTCAAGTACAATTTGTATAGTTTGTTTATGAAATAATTTTACTGGAAATTTAGAATTTTTTGCAAAAAAAGTTATGTATAGAATTTATACATAATACACAGTATTGACGGAAGGTATTGTGCTGGTCACAACAGTTTTTTTAATATGTATTTGAGTGAGTTTGTTTAGGTTGTTAGGGTGTTTTTTTTTTTTGGTTGAAAAATATTTGACCAGCCCTGGTTCATAAAGATTTAGTAATTTTGAGAATAAGTAATTTAAATCCAATAAGAAACTTTTACTGTTGTTAATACCGCGAGTGATATTCTGCAATATAATGTTAATTTAAAACAACCAAGCTCATTTTTTTCAAAAATTAAATATAAGAGCGAAAGTATTTTTCTCTGTTTAGTATTATTTAGTTTTTGTCTGAGGAAAAAGTATGACATTTTCAAAAAAATAAATTATAATCCTAAACTTTAGTGGTTAGCAAAATAAAGCTTTATATAATTTTAGTTCAGCACTGCATGAGAGGCGCCAAGCCAAAGTAACATAATAATTTAGTTAAAAGTTTAAAATGAAGAGCGAGTGTCAGCCGCGATGATAAAAAGGTTTGATAATAGGCTTGGTAATTCTGTTAGTGATTTAGAGAACGTAATTAGACACAGCCATTTCATTAAAAACAGTTTCATGATCTGGGCTGCAGCTTAATGCTCCCTGAAGTTTGATCCCATTGGCGCAGAAGTAGATTAGCATCGTGCCTCTGGATTTCGTACCCGCTGTTTCCAACTAACACTATTGCTATTAGTTCATATCATAGATAACATCATATTCTCAGATTAATATAATTGGTATTTCGTCCTATTATTTTACTTAGATTTGAACATACATTTACTGCAGATTTCAACAAGGTAGAGTCATTTATTATTTGATTGCTAAGAATGAAACCTATATTAAAAGTCAGTAGAAAATAGAATTAATTATTTTTAATTGAATCCGTGCATAGTCATGGTAGATCTATACTTGTACTTTAAATTACAAAGTTGGGGGCAAACTTAAATGCACGTTTTTGGTGTGAAAAGATCCTGAATTTTACTTCCGGTTTTGCCGGAAGCAACATCGTCATTAATATTTTAAATGGAATGATATATCATTTTTATAGTAATAGTATTGTCAAGTAATACCACGACATTTTGTACCTTTTTTGTTTGAGGAAATATTTTAACTGTTACCTAATATATAATATGTTTTTAATTATTTTGAAATACCAAAAAAAAGATCATAGTTATTTATGTATCAAGGGTTAAAGCAGGTCTTAACAGATCGAGGCTAGAGCGTATCAAGGCCTGCAACTATTTGAGATAATAACAAGGTTTTTTCTACGATAAGAAAGATGATTCGATTACCTATATCATAATATCTGTGAAAACGAAAATTTTGAATGTCTGGTTTGCAAAGACCTACTTAGTAGACTGTTACTATTGGCAATGTTCTGAAAAGAGTTTGATACGCAATTATTCGCTTTCTGTAACCAAATAAAGCTCGAAAAGCCTAAATTTTGTATAGATTGTAAAAAAATAGATATAGTGAAAATGATTAAGCAGAGGACTCACGTCATCGACCTGAAAAAAACCTTATAAAATGAAATATAACTTATGGAAATTATTGGGTCTTATTTATTTTTAAAAGAAGAAGAAAAAAAAGTACTAGTACTAAGTAATGTATATATTAATGATATTTACAATTATTTCCAAGTCACCCGTTATTCCTTTTACGGCATATGCAATTATTTGAAATACTATACGTTGGCACTACTGATAATGACCATATTATGTCAAATAATTTTATATTCCGTAAAAGGAATAAGGATCTGGGCTGCAGGAATAAGGATTGACTTAGAAATAATTGTAAATTAATTAATATATACGTTTCTTTAATACATATATTTTTTTTCTTCTTTTTTGAAATATAAATAACAACTAATAATTACTACAAGTTATATTTATTTTTATAAGGTTTTTTACCTTCCGTCACCTCTAGGTAAGGAAGGTATTGTCTTTGGTCAAAATGTTCGGTGGTGAGTTTTCATTGAATAAGCACGTTTTAGGGTCTTTACAATACGATTTTACTATTTTACGATGATGTCTGTATGTGTGTGTGTGTGTTCGTGTGTGCGTGTGTGTGTGTATGTGTGTGTGTATGTGTGTGTGTGTGACCGCGTTTTCGGGCACGATATCTCCAATACTAGAATTCCAAAAATTACAATTCTTGTATATTCCTCTTCCTTACAACCATCTGCAGACCTGTTTAGATTTTGGTTATAATTGGTCAACCGGAAGTACCCTCATTTGAAGATTTTAACAGTTTTTCTTGAAAAATCAGTTAAATGTTATTATAACTTAAAGAATATATTATTGTCTATACGATTTGATTGCATTTTATATTTGATATTCAACAGATATAGAGTTAAAGAAGAATAACGATAATAAATTTTATATAAATTTCATAATTCAGCCAGCTATGCTAACTTAACCATGGAAACTGCTAATATATTCAGGTAATTCAAATTGACAGATGTCAGTATCAATAAAATGAAATCAATGAAAGAATAAGGGAAGTAACTCTAGTGTTAGAAGTTTCTAGATATAAGAGAGACGATTACATATTGGTTTGAACATGTCATGAGGAGAGATGAATATATTAATAGAAGGTGGAAGAACCATAGGAAGACCAAATATAAGATGAAAAGACTGTATTGTAGAAGACTTGAGAGAAAAGGAACTGAATGAGGACGACACGCAAAACAAAAATGAGTGGAAGAAGAAAAATAAAAATAGCGTCCCCCTAACGAATGGGAAAAACTAAAGAAGAAGATGTCAGTGTCAAGTGCAATTTGCATAGTTTGTTAATGAAATAACTTTACTGGAAATATAGGATCTTTTGCAAGAAAATTTATGTATGGGGCGCGTGCAGTAACATGAACTTTGACCCGTGTCAAAATGACAGCAATTAATTATGTCCATAACTGACAAGTGTTATAATTTTTCAATCAAAATTTCATAATTTTCTTATTTCATGTGGTTTGTTTGTTATCAGGAGTATGGAATTCAGTTGCCGAGAAAGGGAATCACATAATACCAAAAATTTATAATCTTTTGCAAGAAAATTTATGTATGGAATTTGTACATAATACACAGGATTGACGGAAGGTATTGTGCTGGCCACATCAGATTTTTTCAGGTTGAGGACGTGAGACCTCTGCCTAATCATTTACACCATACTTGTGTATCAAGGTTGTAAAAATGATCATTTTTGGCCGAATATGAGGTTTACAGCCGAGGCAAAGGCCGATATCAGCAAATTAGATGAAGCTAAAAAGAAACTTTTAAACCGAGGTGCATACAATATTTTTCAGACAACTATCACAAAGTTATTAATTCTTATTTAAAAATATATTTATATCTGATTGATTCATATCAGTTGTAGAGTGCTGAGCCGTCACAAAACAATCGGCTTACTGTCAAAATATATTAGAAGCTAAAAATAAAAATAAAATAACTGCAATAATTAATTTGTTGAGCAAGCAAATAAAATACAGCGATAACGGTAAATATTTTTCCAATATCCCGCTTAAAATTTATGAAGCTGCATGTAATACAACACTAAATTTATTAGTTATTTAAACAAATGATTTGACAATTCAGTTCATAAAGTAAATGCGGCAGTAAAGTACTCTTTGACAGACGTCATAATAAAGGTGATACTTTACGGTTGCCCAAAGATACGTAAAACAGTTATTTATATTATAGTTCCCTAAAAATTAATTATATATATAAATTTAATTTAATTTTCCTCTTTATTAAGAGTTACAGTTATTAATATTAATGTTAATATTCTGTACGCATCGTTATAGCATAACGAATCGTTAAAACGTTATATCGTTATGGTAATGACGAAAATCGTTTAATAGGCTTATTCTGTAAACGATCATTATGACATTATGCATCTATAAATCGTTATTATAACTCTGTAAACAATAATTCAATTCTACATAACGAAAAAAAGATAACGATATCGTTATCATTTGTTACTTAAACGTTTTGTCAATAATTCAGTATTTTTATTCGTGTCAAAATAAAATTGCTATTATGTTGAATAGTGTTCTAAAATACTCGCCACATTATAGTTTTTTACACGGTAATATTAAAATAATTTAATAAGTTTTTGTTCCTAGCACCTAACGCAAGCTTCGCAATTTGTCTACAGATGGTAGTAGTAGCTCTAGCATAGCCCTCAACAAGAAGAAGCAAGAGTCTGACAGCTGACAGGTTAACAGCAGACTCCCACCAGAACTAATCTAACCTAGAAGTTTTGTGGGTGATATTGAATTATTTTAGATATTTCATTTAAAATTAAATTTGATTTTAGGAAATAAAGTTCTTAACTTGATCCCAAGGTTATTATTTTTAAAATGAGTTACAGAATACGGATATAAACATAACGATTATCGTTAAGTAGATATAACAATTTTCTTAATAACGATTTCGTTATGATAACGATTCGTTAAGCGAATATTTTACAGAATAGGCCTGTAAGACAATTTGTTCGAACTAATCAAAAACAAATTAACCAAGTAAAAGTGGTGTTTGACAGTTACCCCAATATTCCTTTTTTAAATTATCGTATTGATACTAGATTTATTTTTATCGTGGATTTAAAACAAGTTTATTTGTTTACCACAGACGTAAATTCAAAAATTTTGCTATCTTATACTCTAAAATTCTATGTAAACATTTAGGGAACAAATATTTGCTATACTGTACTGTTATTACACAAGTATTTATAGTTTCATCTTAAAACATCTAGCAGAGTCAAAATAGCACGAGGCAAATCTTGTACAAAGTTCGGCAGCAGGATTACTGTGAGTCTATCAGCGCGTATAATAGCTTGGTTTAATTAAGATGAACGCCGGTCGACAAATACCATTCATAACAATAACCGATGCTATGCAGCTCTCGGATTACGCCGTTATCGCTACTGAGTGGAATTTTCACTCAAGTTGCTGGTCACTGTCTTACACCAGGCTTTAATAATATAGCAGGAGCAAGATAGACATAGTTCCATTTAATAGTACAAAAATTGCAATGATACAGATCACACAACTGAACAGGAGTGCGATTCTAATTCATTTCAAGATTTAATACTATTATCAATCAATGCCGTTAGACTTTAGGGCTTTAATTTTCTAGATTTTTGTAGATAGTGTGCCGTGAAACATGACGGGGCTTTATGTTAGTTATATTTTTCCTACCATTTTATGTTGATTTTGAGTTTGAAAAAGTGTCCACAATTTAATAAATAAAAGAGTCATTATTGACAATAAGAAAATCAGGCAGGCCGTGGAAAACAATATTTATAGGCTGTCTCATTTTCAATGCCTTAGGTAATATTAAATATACAGCAAAATCGTTCACACATTCCAAGGTTAACTTTTCAAGAAAAGTTTAATAGTCGCCACAGGAATTTTCAATCTTCTATTGTGTTTGAGTTATTGACAAAAACTCGTTTTTCGCTCATTTAGAAAATATCTCATATTTGTTCCCTTATCAATACATCCAGTCAAGCAGCTTTTTCTCTTATTTATTATGATGTTTTGAAAAAAATTGTTTAAACATTTTTTTTACCGTTTTATTAACACAAACTTATATTTTTGTTAAATGGGAACTTATGTAGAAAATCTTTTTGCTTATTTTATAACTTGTTCAGTGATATATAATAAATCTACATTCCTTAGGTTTAAACATGAATTATTAATTTTTTGGAATGAACAAATTGAAAATAATTAAGAAACAAATGAAAAACTCTTATTGCAGATCACCTTTTCTTTATTTTTAATATAATTTTCTTCAGTTTTTAAAATTTTTTCAATTTACATATCCCAGAAAGCATATTAAACCACATTTTTCGACTATAACGTTGACAAAATATTATTTATCTAACCCGAAAAAAAAAATGAACAATAATTTTAAGAACATAATTAATGGATATAGAATTAAAATAAAAAATTGATGATCTACAGATTTCTTTTCGGGTGCATACTCAACGCCCGAATATTCAAAACCAGAAACTCAAAGCCAAAATATTCAAAACCAGAAATGCGTGCACAGAATCATTCATATCCCGAATATTCAAAAACAGAATCGCGCATTGCACGAAAGCGTATCTAACATAACCGAACCCACGCAAACCTAACCTAACCTAAAGTGACCTTCGCTGGGCCACGCCCATATATTCTTGTTTTGAATATTCCGGCGTTGAAGACATTCCCTTTTTATCTTCCGTCACCTTTAGGTAAGGAAGATATTGTCTTTGGTCAAAAAATTCAATGATGAGTTTTAAGAGAATAAGCATGTTCTAGGGTCCTTATAATACGATTTTACTATTTTTACGATGATGTCTGTATGAATGTATGTGTGTGTGTCTGTGTGTGTGTCTGTGTGTGTGACAAAAGTTCCGGATCCCATAACTTCAATACCACGGTTCCAAAAATTAAATTTTTTTCGTGTTCCTCAAGTTTACATCCAGAAGAACAACTGATTAGATTTTGGTTATAATTGGTGAACCGGAAGTAGCCTCATTTGAATATTTAACAGTTAAATTTGATTTATTGACATTTAACGTTAAGTAACTTAAAGAATATATTATCCTCAATACGATTAGATTGCATTTTATACTTCATATTTTATAGATACAGAGTTAAAGAATTTTAAAGAAATTAAATTTTATAATTCAGCCAGCTATGCTAAACATGGAAACTACGAATATATTCATATAATTCAAATTGACAGATGTCAGTATAAATAAAAAGTAAATTAATGTGGCAGAGATGAGGATGTTGAAGTAGATGTTGGGGAAGACACAGAAAGATACGGTAAGAAAATAACTTTAGTGTTACAAGTTTCTAGAAAGATACAAGAAAGACGATTACATTGGTTTGAACATGTCATCAGGAGAAATGAAGAATTATATTTGAACAAGAATGAGTAGTTTAGTAATAGGAGGTTGAAGAAACAGAGGAAGACCAAAGATAAGATGGAAGGACTGTATTGCGGAAGACTTGAGAGAAAAAGAACTGAGAGAGAACGACACGCAAAAATAGGGACCCCTAACGAATGGGAAAAGCTAAAGAGGAAGAAGATGTCAGTGTCAAGTAGAATTTGAATAGTTTGTTTATGAAATAATTTTACTGGAAATTTAGAATCTTTTGCAAGAAAAATTATGTATGGAATTTATACATTATACTCAGGATTGACGGAAGGTATTGTGTTGGCCACAATAGTTTTTTTTCATTTGTTTCTTAATAATTTTTAATTTGTTTTATTCATATTTAAAACAAAAGAATGTAGATTTATTGTATATCATCGAAAAGCTTATAAAATAGAATTAAGTTTTCAAAAAAATTAATTCCGCCATTTTATTCTACGCAAAAAACTGTACGAAATTTGTCTAAACAATTTTTCTCTATCATAATAAATACGATATGCGATATTTTCGATATTAGAGAAAAACGAGTTTTTGCCTGTAGCTCAAAACAAAAGAAGATCGAAAATTCCTGCAGCGACTCTTAAACTTTTTTTGAAAAGTTGACTATGGAATGTTCAAACGGTTTATCCCATTGTTAATATTACCCGACATACCTTAAAAAGAACTCGAAAATGAGATATTGTACGCTATCATTTTAAACAGTTATTTACCTTATCGGTCATATTAAATCACCAACGCATAGAACTAAAACATCTGCGTAGTTAAACACATAAACCTGTCAATTCATACCTGCTTGACTCGGCTACGCAAAGACATATATTAAATTTCGCCCCTCAAGATAAAACATATGTTAAAATTCCACTTTGATATAATATTCACCAGATTTGACATTATACATTTTTGGGTATATCTTGGACTTTTTAAAAATTTACGGGGTAGAAGTTTTTCGTCTTATAGTGTAAATATAAACACTGTAAATTATTCTTGATAATTGAATATGCAAAATTTCTAGCGCGATCCGCGTAAAAGAAACAATATTTGTAAAGCAATTTTTCAAATTATCAAACATGACATATTCATATCATAATAAATAGTTTTAATTTTGTTAGTTAATTCATTAGCTTTAATTTTATGTTGCAATAAAATTTCAAATAACCATAACTTTTATTTTATCTGCGCCAATAGTAGTTGAAAAATTAACGGTTGTATATAATTAAAATACTGCAGTTGCATTTAAAAAATATAAACAATCGTTTAATGACTCTTAGGCACATGGTTAAAAAGTCGTGTAATTAAAAATGACAGTACGCTGTTCTCACATTAGCACAATAACCGTCTTTAATTCTTTATGTTTTCATTCTTAATCTTCTAATTTATATAATAATTATAGTGCGTTTATTCTTTGTTATGATTGTTTATTTACAGGCTTTGTTAAATGTTCGGAATTGTCTAGACCGTGTAATTAAATTGTATATGAAGTTAGTATTTCTCATTTAGCTTAGTTGCCTCCTAATACATATTTAACAATTTTTAAAATAAATATATATTTTCAGAGTGCTTGCAAATGCTATTTTTCTTTAAACGATGTTTTTCTACAATAAGAAAAAGATTATTTACGTGGGAGTTACTAAGTACGAGAATGAAGATGTTTTTATCATTATAAATATGTTGTTTTATTTTATAATGAACTCACCCTATTGTTTCAATGGCAATTATGTTGATGAGGTTCATACCTATAACAAGAAAAAAGTTGTTATTTATCTTATTATTCTTTACAATATATGCATGTAGTTGTTTTGTAGAACAATACTGACAAAATTTTATTTTAACTACACAACTTTGGAAACCTAAACAAGATCAAAAAATCTGTTGTGGCCAGCACAATACCTCTCGCCATTTTCATTTTATGTTACATAAGGCGCGAGCAGTTATGTGACTTTGTTAGCCTTGGCAAGCAGATATGAGGGCCCGTGTCAAAATGACAACTAGTAATAATGTACATAGGTGTCAAGTATCATAAGTTTTCATTCAAAACATTGTGATTTTCCAAATCCATGTGGATTATTTTCCTCGGCAAGTATATTCCGTACTATTGATGACAATACATCAGAATATTTTAAAATTTTGAATGAAAAATTATGTCATATGACAGTTGTGACATCTATGTAAATAACTACTGGCCGTCATTCTGACACGGATCCTCATATCTGCTTGCCAAGGTCAACAAAGTCACATGACTGCTCGCGCTCTACAAGTAACGACTTTAACATTTCTTGTACACACAAATAATTGAAATTGTATCTCTTTTTTCGTTCTAAGAGGAATTTTGTCCTACTCTTTTAATATGTTCAAAATTCTTCAAATTCATTGACGGTATTAGCGGTATTTCTTAAGGATATATCTAATATTAACATACGTATAATTTTAAATGCATATTTAATTAATAATACAATATGATATATTAAATGTACTCGTACTTCCCAGAAAAATCTTCCAGTAATCCTAGTAAATCTGCTGATTTTGGACACTGACATTTTGCATTTATCTCTTAATTACGAACATTTAAATATCTCAACTGGTTTCCATGGAGTTTTTTGGGCAACGATACTTATTAGAACACCTATATGAGATATAATAAGATTGAGAATTTAATTACCTTTATTATTTGTTGTAACAAATTTTCAAAAAATAATATTTAGAATTTGTTTTTAGAAACTACCACTTCCGGTTGACCAATTTTTACCAGAACCTATTCAACTCTTCTCATTACTGTTTGATTAAGGAATCCGTAGTTAAACAGGTTTTTAGTCTTATAGAATTTGAGAAAACCTATCTACAATATACACACACACACACACACACACACACACACAGACATCGTAAAAATGTTATAATCGGATTCTAGGGACCTTAAAACGTGCTTACTCACTAAAATATGGATATGAGATTTTTAGCATGAATCCAATACCTCTCTTAGGGTGCGTTCGGTATTTAAATCTGTAGAGCACTCTGAGCAATCCGATCACGTGACAGATTCATCTGCGATTTCCTATCTGTAGCTTGAATAACCGAAGAGATAGAGCGTTTAGCTGTCATTTTGACACTTATTAATTTGCGCCGGAATAAAAACGGAAAATAATAAAGAACTGTTAACATGTGTACTGTGTACGAGTTATGAACGGTTTTTACTTCCTTGTACGTAAGTAAAGGAAGTATTGTAATCGCGAAAAATTTCGGTTTTCAGATTTCAGAGGAAATATCCACTTTGATCATCCCTGAATCCATTTTGACTAATTTCGTCGTGACGTCTGTACGTACGTACGTCCGTACGTACGTTCGTACGTATCTCGCATAACTCAAAAACGGTAAGCCGTAGAAAGTTGAAATTTTGTATTTAGGACTCCTATAACATCTAGTTGTGCACCTCCCTTTCTGGTTATTACACATTTTCCAGAATTGGCACTTTACATGAAGCCTATAATAGATTTTAATGAAAAACTGTTTTAAAATATAATCCAAAACTTTTCAAATTTGGTATACAAGACTTTTATGTCAATCGAAATAACATAATAGATTTTGGTTAAAATAGGCTAACCGGAAGTGGTACATTACTTGAAGTTGTTAACAGTCTTTCTTGAATAAAATGATTTTATTTTGATTTTAGAAATAAATGCTTCAAATTGTTTTAGAGAATTAATTTCTGCGTCTAGCACATCAAGTATTATTAAATTAGCCCTTTGTATAAGCGAGATATGTAAATTTAAAAATTGTATACTTTTTTGTTTTTGTAATAAAGCTTGGTATGGATTAGGACAAAAAAATAAAAAAAAAGGTTCATGTCAAATTACGTTAAATACGTGCAATTTTGTGATTCGTACAATAACAAATATTATAATTTTATTGTGAAATTAGTCATATTCATTGTTGTAATCAAATATTTCTTTGTTGTAATCCAAACTCTCTTTAAAAAGAACCGGGTTAGATTATGGTCGCTATATATCTTACCGTTTTGAAGTTAAAATTAATATTTTGTAATTGTTATTAAAAAAATATTTATAGTTTAATAATCGTACAAGGAAGTCGTGTGGTGTCCACATCAGATTTTTTGATAATACTGATTAAGAAGGTAGAAATGATTATGGACAACTTAAAGCTGAAAATTATGTAGAAAAATGTTTCCTAAAATTACTAATTTCAAACATTTTTCATTGATATATGAAAACGACAACATTCATTCATAGAATAAACACTGTTTGCATTGCCGGCGACAAATATTTTAAATTTGCGCTTAAATACGCATGCGCCAGACAACTGCTCAACATGCTCCATGTTTAGAGAACGAGCGAACAGATCGGACTCTGTGAGCTAATAACCGAACGTAAAGTTGAGCAAAAAAATCGCTCAGATGTAATTACTGAACGGCATCGAGCGCTCAGACCGCTCAAAGCGTAAAACCGAACGCAGCCTTAGCGAGAGGTAAAACTTATGAATTTCCGATAGAGTATAAAAATACGACCCAATTAATTGTTTATGAAAAATTTAAAGATTGTATAATATCTAATAAACTCAAGTACTCTCCGAAATTATCATTTTTGCTGGTCTATTGCTACTGGTTCCTTTGATTGCATTTACCGGAATGAGTGTATTATGTGCTTATAGTGGCCACTGAATCGCACGATCTCACATGTATTTTTAGCTACCAAGACGAACCTAAATCTGTCGTATGTACTGTTTATATTATCAAGCAGACATATTAACTACAAGATTACTGTGTTGACTGTATTCCGTATTCGAAATCATGCTAAACAATATATTATACGGTATTAATTGAACCCCTTGTTTAAATCTTATTTTGTATTTAGCACATGAGGAATATAATGGTGATACAAATTCATTGGTAGCAGTACCGTCGTGTATTCCAGGTTATTGTAATCCTCTTCCATTGTGGGCTAGTGTATTCATGCAAATGACGACATTATTCCAATGTATTCTGAACTCAGGTAACTGTAAGTGGTGGATATGCAATATATCACCGCACTCGAGAGCTTCACACTCCATCGCGCGTCTCCAGATATAAATCCACGTATTAGATTTTTGAATACGCTCATGGAGCAGTTTTCTGGCTCATTGCTCCTCTCGAAACACCTCTGAAGACACTGATGGCTGATGCCTTCATAGCGCACAGGTGCACAGCGAGGCAAATTGCGCCGGATTGATACAGTAATTGTAGATCAGATGCCGTGGATCATTATTAGACTGTCAGGTGCGTGAGAGTGAAAGTCAATAAAGATTCAAGACGACCGACTATGAATCAGTAAATGAAGACAGTAAAAGTGATAATACAGCGAATGGCCTTGTCATTATGACACGTAAGCGAGAATAAGCATTATGGTCAGCAAATGGTAAGCGCGGTAGGATAAGCGGGAAATAATAGATGTGGTCAACACATTATATTTTTATTATAAATAAGTATCGTTGTTAACATTGATAGAAAGCATACGTTTTTTCATTAAAATATTTTAATGAAAAAATGAATATTTCCTAGCTATGTACATTAATAATAGCGATGTGATATAACATATGGTACAGGTGTCTCATTTTCGATGTTTTTTACCCCTCGCTAAGAGAGGTATTGCATTCATGCTAAAAATCGCATATCCAGATTTTATTGAATAAGCACGTTTTAAGGTCCCTACAATCCAATTTTAACATTTTTACGATTATGTCTCTGTGTGTGTGTGTGTGTGTGTGCGTGTGTGTGTGTGTGTGTGTGTGTGTGTGTGTGTGTGTGTGTGTGCGTGTGTGTGTGTATGTGTGTATGTGGGATGTTGGAAGGACGATTATTCAAAAACTATAAGACTTTAAATTTGTTTAACTACGTATTTCCCAATCGGATATTCATGGGAAGATCTGAAAAGGTTTTGGTAACAATTGGACAACCGGAAGTAGATTCTTGAAAAAAAGATTTAGAGATAAAAGAAATATAATATATAAAATAATCTGTTGTAATAAATTTTACAGCCGAAAGAATGCCATGGAAAATAGTTGAAAATTTAAATTGTTTGTAACTGACAGATAAATGTCAGTGTCAGAAATACGGAGACATTACTGAAGACTTTTTCTGGGAAGTACATACATTATATTATTTCTTAATGTATTTATAGTTAAATATTTAATATTATAGGTATATTACACATACCCTTCAGAAATACTGTTACTTCCGACAATGAATTGGTAACATCTCGAAAAATTAGAAGAGTAGGACAAAATTTCTTCATAGAATGAATTTAAATTTCAAATCTCTAAATATAAGGAATAGATATTTTTGGTGTAGAGTGTAGGTATACAAGAAATGTTAAATACATTAGGGCGCGAGCAGTCATGTGACTTTGTTGGTCTTATGGGGGCCCATGTCAGAATGATAGCTAGTAATTATGTACATAGATGTCATATATCCATAATTTCTATTCTAAATCTAGTGATTTTCCAATTCCATGGGGTTTATTATCCTCGACAAGTAAATTCCACACTCCTGGTGACAAATTAACTACGTGAATTTAGAAAATCTTGAAATTTTTAAGGAAAAATTCTGACATTGGACATCTATGTACATAATTACTAATTATTATCATTCCCGGTCCCAAACATTTGCTTGTCAAGGCCAACAATGTAACATGACTGTTCGCGCCCTATACTTACTTAAGTGGCGAGAGGTATTGTGCTGGCCACAACAGAGAGCAATAGCCCTTGCACATTCCTAAGTCAACTTTTTGAGATAAGTTTAATAGTCCCCACCGGAATTTTTGATCTTTTTTTTGAGCTACAGGCAAAAATCATTTTTCGCTAATTTCGAAAATATATCATCTTATTAATTATGATCGTTACAAAAATTGTTTATACAAATTTTATAACGTATTTTGCGTAGAATAAAATAGCGTAAATGAATTTTTTGAAAACTTAATAATCCTTCAGATATAACACTTATATTTTTTTAAATGAGTACCTATGTTGAAAATAGTCTCAGCTTTCGGCTTATTTTATAAGCTTTCCAATGATGTATAACAAGTCTATATTCTTCTACTTTAAACATGAATTATTAAACAAATTATTAATATTTTGGGGTGAAAAAATGGAAATTATTAAGAAACAAATGAAAAAAATCTATTGTGAATCATCATATGTTTATTTTATTTATATATCTATTAACTATGTTCTTAAAATTATTCTTAATTGATATTTTTCGGGGTTAGACAAATTATATTCTATCAACGTTATAGTTGCTATGGCACAAGTCGAAAAAAGTGGTTTAATATGCGTTCGAAGGTATATAAATTAAAGAAATGATAAAAACTAAAGAAAACAATATTAAAAATAAACAAAAGGTGATCTGTAATAGAGATTTTTATTTGTTTCTTAATTATATTCAATTTTTTACTCCACAATATTAATTATAATTTTTTTATTCATGTTTAAAACAAAAGAATGTGGACTTCTTATATATCATTGCAATGCTTATACAGATTATAAACTAAGCAAAAAGACGATACTATTTACAACATAGGTTCCCATTTAAAAAAAATATAAGTTTGTCTTGAGAGTTATTAAATTTTCATAATATCTAGTTACGCTATTTTATTCTTCGCAAAAAAGGTACAAAATTTGTCTGAACAATTTTTCTGTAACGATCATAATAAATAAGATATGAGATATTTTTGAAATTAGAGAAAACCGAGTTTTTGCCTGTAGCTCAAAAATAAAAGTAAAACGAAAATTTCTTTCCATTAATATTACCCGAGATACCTTAAAAAAAAATAGAAAATGAGACACCTGTACATGTATAATACATATCCTATATGCAACACCGTAATTTCTAACTTCAAAATATCTGTGTAAAGTAAATTTTCCATGTATACTATACGTATTTGATTTATAACAA
Organism: Harpalus rufipes; assembly: GCA_951394225.1. Classification (NCBI taxonomy): domain Eukaryota; kingdom Metazoa; phylum Arthropoda; class Insecta; order Coleoptera; family Carabidae; genus Harpalus; species Harpalus rufipes. Next base: position 41,715,501 of record OX596283.1, read on the forward strand.
TGTTATGTAACTTCGAAACGTCTGTTATGTATCAGATATTCAGGCTGTAATTTTTAAAACGGGTCATAGGGCTATAACATAGAAAACCAGTCTGGTAGCTGCCAAAAGTTTCTATATTATTTTTTCTACAGTCTACATAGAAAGTAGCCATTTGCGCTCTCTTTTGTCAACGGAAAATGACACTTTGCCGCTCTAGCGCGACAAAGTAGAAAAACGCTCGCTGTCCTAATTTCTAACTATGCAATGTTGAGAAATATCATTTGTCTACATTCTTAATGGAAACGTTTAGTCAGGAACTAATGGCACTGTAGTGACACATTTACCACCTTTACAAATCAATATGACATATAACTGCTCTGTCAGTATATTAAATAACCAAAAAAAAAAAAATGCCGCACTATTGTGAAAATAAAATAGGACATTTATTTACAAACACGAAAGTATAAATAGATTAGATTGAAACAATAGGTCAAGAAGAATGGGAAATAACGATAAATGAAATATAAAAGACGTTTTTTCTTTATATTAATCCTTATTAATTGAGTAGTAGTGTAAGTACAAAGTATACATTTTATTATTTTTTGTTAGGGTGGAGGACCCCACTGTGGCGACTGTAGAAAAAATCTTGTGTGTATTTCGAGCACAAATGGACCATGTCGATTTCGAGAGAATGCCGCGCTCCTGCGTCGCACGGCAATATCCTCTCAATCGACAATGTCCTATTTTGCGCTCTTAATACACAAATAGCTATTATAGAAAAATAATTTATTACATTTATTTTCTTACATAACCGAAGTTTCGATACATTCTTGAACCTCAATTTCGGTAAGATCTTACAAAAATTTACAAATTCTCATGTGCACAAAAGTTCTTTTGTTGCTTCAGTTTGTTCTGAAATTTGACCCAATAACACTAAATGAAAATGAACTACTACAAGCCTAACTTACATGAACGTTACAAAAAGACTAAATGTGGAAATATCGGTAAACATATGAGAATACTGCGAAGCTATAAATATAGTTATTGCTATAACAGTTTTAAAATGCGGAAAACATAAGTACGTAGAGTATGCATGTTATTTTCAACAGAGTTATTTTAATTTAATATTGATTGGTAATTTATTTTGTAATTTTGATCTATCGAATGTAATTTATTTTCTTTTGCATAATTTGCTAACATTCTGCATATTAGTAAGTAAATATACATTAGTTAAATTGTTACTATTATATAACACAATAAATTCAACATACATGTTGCACTTATAACAGTAAAGTTAAAACATAACTTTTTGCATAGTTGCATATAGAAATGATAATTCACTTTGTGAAATTGCACGGTTGTGTAGAATACGTTGCAATTTATACTTTTTAAAGTTATGTCGCGCAGTTGCACACAATTTAATTATAATATCTATTCTAAACAGCGCAGCCAGCCAAGTGTAATTGTGATAATCGAGCTAGCCACATGTCAAAGAAATTAAAACGAGGATTCCTGTTGAAATTTAACTAAATTACTCAGCTATTAAATCTGCAATTTAAACTATAACGAATTGTTAATTGTGTTTTTTACTTTTAATTATATGTACTGCGACCACCATTTGTGGACGTATTACAATGTAATACCATTAAGTTCCATGACCTAAGTTATTCTTCTTCGTTAGTGCCTTTTCAGTAACATTAGAAAAAAATCATTGGATATACCTACTGTTAGTTGTATTGTTAAAAATATTCGAGCATTTAATTATATGTTCTTTAGTCAAGAACAGTTTAGATTTTTTAAAATATGAATGAAAAAATATATTCTTTCTTAGACAAAAAGATTAGTTCTTATCGTCAAGTCTACTTTAGCTTAATTAATTTTAATTTGCAAAAAGAGTCTTTATCTTAGATCTAATACAAGATACATAAAATTATAATAATTTTTGTGTATGGAATTCTTCACACCGCTAGTTTTCCTGAAAACATTTGAGCATTGTCTCACTAACTTATAATTATAAATAAATTCAGGTGTGCAATCTTATCATTTTTAACTATTTCCCATACACACCAGGAAATGACACATAATTTTTAACTAATTTAATTTATGAAATGAATAAACATTTTCTAGAGTGGAAAATTAGCTTACAATGGCATTAAACAATAATTGTAGAGTTCTTGTCAAAAATAATCCTAGTCCATTTTTACCTTCCGTCACCATTAAGTGAGGAAGGTATTGTCTTTGGTCAAAAAAAGTCAGTGATGAGTTTTAGTGAATAAGCATATTTATATTAATAAGATTTTACCATTTTTACGATGATGTCTGTATGTATGTGTGTCTGTGTGTGTGTGTGTGTGTGTGTGTGTGTGTGTGTGTGTGTGTGTGTGTGTGTGTGTGTGTGTGTGTGTGTGTGACGAGAGTTTCGGATCGCATAACTTCAATACCACAATTCCAAAAATTATATTTTTTTCATATTCCTCAAGTTTACATCCAGAAGAACAAGTGATTAGATTTGGTTATAATTGGTCAACCGGAAGTACCCTCATTTGAAGATTTTAACAGTTTTTACTTCATATTTAATAGATATAGAGTTAAAGAATTATGAAGGTATTAAATTTCATAAATCAGCCAGCTATGCTAATGGAAACTGCTAATATATTCAGATAATTCAAATTGACAGATGTCAGTATCAAGAAAACTAAATAAATATGGCAGAGATGAGGATGTTGAAGTAGAGGTTGGGGACGACACGGAAAGATACGGTAAGGAAATGACTCTAGTGTTACAAGTTTCTAGAAAGATAAAAGAGAGATGGTTACATTGTTTTGAAAATGTCATGAGGAGAAATGAAGAATATATTCGAAGAAGAATGAATAGCTTAGTAATAAAAGGTTGAAGAAACAGAGGAAGACCAAGGATAAGATGGGAGGACTGTATTGTGGAAGACTTGCGAGAAAAGAAACTGAATGAGAACGACACGCAAAACAGAAATGAGTGCAAGAAGAACATAAAAAATAGCGACCCCTAACGAATGGGAAAAGCTAAAGAAGAAGTCAGTGTCAAGTGCAATTTGCATAGTTTGTTAATGAAATAATTTTATTGGAAATTTAGAATCTTTTGCAAGACAAAATAAATAAACTGGTAAGTTTATTAGCAATGTAAAATCAAATATGTGAAAAATAAGATACTGACACAATGTCAGTGTCAGTGATACTGACAGAAAATAACGTTATTCGTACGGCTATGAATCAAGATAATGTAACTGAATTAATATATAAGCTTACGTTACAGCCAAAGTATTATCAACAACGAGAATCGTTTTAAAGTAGAATGTCCTAACTTAGTCGAAACAATATGAATTTTTGAAAGACAAACGTGTTATATCCATCCTTATCGTACATGCTTATAGACTGCAAAGAAGAGAGATAAATGTATGCCAATTTGTTAATTCGTTCATGATACAAATAACCTTGATCGGACATCTTTAAAAAAAAATACTGTATGCAATTTATACATAATACACAGGATTGACGGAAGGTATTGTGCTGGCCACACCAGATTTTTTTGAATTTGAGATAATCAAAGAAAAAACTTTCTAGCTTCCTTATTGTTAAGGAATTCTGTAACTTAACTCAGAATCAAGTTGATATATTAGAAAATTATTTATTGGATATTAATAGAAAAATAAATATTAATGAGCAGTTACATAAAACCATAATAGTCATTTTTATAGTACAATTTGAAAAAACGCTCAATCTATAAAATGTAATAACTTGTGAAAAATCATATAAAATAAATCAAGAGAGCGTGAAATTTTGTTTTTGCACGATCAAGTTTTTTTTATTGTTTATCGATAGGATTTCCAAGGCAATAGGTTTTATTTACAAATTATTTATCGGTAAGTAAGTCACTAACCGATCAGAAGGCGGAGGCGATAAGTACAAAAACAACGATCAAAGCTTAATTTAATAATGGCGAGTAAAAATTTTTAATGTCAAAATAACTTTCAAAACTTTTTTTTAAATTTTGTGCGTCGATCGCGCAAAAAACGTAATAAGTATTGCGGTCAGTAAGTGCTCTTCTACCGGTATCAACTTCATCTTAATCTCCAGAATCACTTAACTGACAATATAAAAGAATTTATCTAAAAAAAAAAAACGATCTATAAACAAAAGAAAAACATTAAAATTTCATACATGCTTTAAAATTTCAGGTGGTATTACATACTTCGGAAACAAAAGTAATAAAACGCTTCTTGACCTGACATATATTTGCCCATATTGTCTCTTATTACTATGCCTATAGTAGACTATAGGTATAGTAAATTAACTTATTTGAAAATAATCGTTATTTCCCTTAATAACGGATATAGAAAGTGATTCATTGTCATGTAGTCACCCTGTATATTCCAGTGTACATCTATTCTAGCCAAGTATGTGCGCCTGTGATGTGGTTTAGGTGTTAATAATTACTCGAAAGTTCAGTTAAACAGCATTTCTTCTTACTATACCAACGTTTCGGTGCACCTTCTTCTGGGTCTATAACAATTATACAACAAAAATGTAGTACATACAAAATAACATGGACAGTAAGATCTTACAGATTGTTACAATGCATGTACACAAAATACATTCGTACAAAACATTTAGTTAATTTATTAAACATCATACAAAAAATTCAAAGAGCATATATATCAATTTTCTCTAAAAAACGACAACCGAATAATATGGAAAATAGCAGGAAATATCCTGTATAAGGATTCTGGTGACATCATTGATACGGATTACTATTGGTCGTCTGTACACCAATAATAATGTAGCAAGTTGTAGGAATTTAAATAAAATGTAAGAAAATTAATGTGAGTAGTTGTATGGGGTGTCCCAGTAAGCATGCACAAATTAAATTGCGCTCCATTTTCGTTCCCTTCAGTTGGCAACACGTGTAATTGCTCAGTAGTCATCTAGAGACATTGCGGTTAGTGAAAATGTATCGCTCTACTGTCGAACAATGCGTTATCATCGTCAAAACTTATTTAAAAAATGGGGAAGACTTTCCGCAAATTGCGTACAATATTCTGTCGGCGAAATTTACCGGATTTACCGACAGTTTTTTTTTTTGTCCAAATTGGAGGGGATGGATCTCGAAAACATATGGTTCCAGCAAGGTGGCGCCACCTGTCATATTACGCTGGAAACGCGTGAATTGTTGCAGGAGAAAATTCCGAGTCGTGTCATCTCACACTATGGCCAACAGAATTGGCCACCGAGATCGTGCGACATGACGCCGTGTGACATTTTTCTGTGGAATTACGTGAAGTCGTGTGTTTACGCGAACAAACCGAGAATGACTCTTGAGTTAAAGGATAAAATTGAGCGCGTCATTGCGGAAATCGAGCCAAAAATGTACGAAAATGTAATTTTTGTAAAAAAAATAAGAGTTTTGGCGGCTGATTAGTTTAAAATAAAAATGTTTAAATTTTTCAAGTTACTAATGTATTTTATTCAAAAATTAAATTGTGCATTCTTATTGAGATATCTTGTATATCGTGTATTTGTTTTTATACTGTCAATGAAGAAATGCAGTAAAGATTATTTCAATAATGATACCAATCTCGAATCAAACTGTCGTGTCTGATTTAACATCACCTGACACTTACACCACCGAAAGGTTGAATCAATGACCCATCCCAATCACTTTCTATGTCGTACACCTCAAGGTCACTTGTAGGTCAGTCACATGTGTGTATCTGGTGAGCAATTAATCTCAAATGTCGCTGCAGCACCGCGAAATCCGTGTTCCTGCACCAACCCCGCAATATCGTAAAACAAGTCCGCCAGATAGCATCTGACCACCAGGCCATCTGCGCCGCCTCTACGCCTCGGATGAGTTATAAGGGAATAAATGGAATTAATGGGAATTAGTGGAAACGGGTTTTTGGCTTTGTTTGGAGGGATTAATTGGCCGCGTAAATTGGGAATATCATTACAAAGATTGTTACAACAGTTATAATGGCGGTAATGCGTTTCAGATGTTTATTTGACTTTTGGTCAGCTTCCTGTATTATCCCATATTCAAAGTTTGTATTCAAAATTGCATACAGTATAATTCGCAGAAACTGTAAATGAAGAGACTTTCACCGTATACGGTTTGAACAGTTATTCATTTTCTAAACAAATTAGGCACGAACAGTATTTTAGTTTTACTTTCTTCCATTTCCTTATTACGTAGTTTATTTTTAAATGTCAGATCAAGGTCATCTGTATCACAGAATAATTAGCAAGTTGGAGCATATTTATATCTCTCCTCATATTTTCACTAAGAAGAAGCGCGCGCGAGAAGGATGAATATAACACGCCTGTCTTTTAGAAATTCATGTTACAACATGCATTTTAACCCTTAACTGCTCCAGTGTAAGACGCTGTAAATTTATGAATAATTTCGCTAACAAATAAGTGATGGCACTGAGAATTTTTTTATTCCTCAATCAAGATGACGTTGACATAGTGGCCAAAGTGAATTTTTGATAAAAGTGAGAATTGGCGAACAAAAAAATATAGAGTCTTAAAAGACCCCACCAGAGCGTTTACGTGAGTTTATTCCACTCAGGTCATAATTTTGACCGTTATATTCCAGAATACTTGTGAATATGTCAAATCATGTCAAATAATTATATTAGAATTTAAGGTTATGTATAATTTTTAGAAAATGGCGTCGTCAAAGCCATTGTCAGATGCAGATTGGAAAATAATGCTAGCAGGTCCAACATTGAGTAAAGAGGAAAGTGATGCAGATATTGACTCAGTTATACTAAGTGATCACGAAACCCTATTTGAAGCTTCTGCAGAAAGTAGTACTTCAGAATCTGATGATGAAAATAATGTCTCGGTACTTTCTTCGAAAGAAACGGTGTTATGTGTGGTCAAAGGATCCCAAAATTTCTCGGACCCGCATTCATAATATAATAATTCGGCTCCCAGGCACTAAAAATGAAGGCAAAAATGTTCGTTAAATGTCTCCTGAGCCGAAATTGAAGAAAACTAAAGTAAACTCTGTTTGTGAAAATTGTTTATAATTGTTTTTATTATATAAATAAATATTAATGTAATTTTTAGTTCTAGAAATAAAATTTATAAATTTTGCATTTCCAGTTATTTTTAGCGATGTTATTTTTTGGGGTACTCTGGAACCCCACTAGAGAGTTAACGAGTTCTCATTTCACCGGAGCAGTTAAGGGTTAAAACTATGCTCGTTGTTCATAATATTGTCCCTGTAACGTAAGTTTAGTTATTATATTTATATTATTTCGGGAACTTAATTCATAACCGTGCGTATATCATTATTATTTATCAGTATCTTGTTTTCACATATTTGATTTCACACATGCTAATAAACGAAGTTAATATTTTGATTTTGAATTTTTACTGCAACAAATATTTTTATTATAAAAAAATCTGCTTCTATGTATTTTATATAAATTCCTCACATAAAGATTTTTGTATTTTCAGTAACAATTGATGACAATTAATTTCATTATAAATTATTCTTATTTCTAAATACATTGAATATAAAGAAAATAATGCAACCAAATCGTATAGAGAATAAAATATTTTTTAATATTTATAATAACATTAAATCAAGTATTAATTTTGATGTAAGAATGGCGTATAAGAAACACCCACACACACACACCCACACACACACACACAGGCACACACACACACACACACATCGTAAAAATAGTAAATTCGTATTCTAGGGACTCCAAAACCTCCTTATTCATTAAAAACTCACCGTCGAATTTTTTGATCAAAGACAATAACTGTCTTACCCTACAAAAACGAAAAGGTATCTTAAAGATAGTAAAATAAAACACTATTGAATATTATAGGACGAATTTGTAATGATTCTTAATTCGATTGAGCTGGAATAGCCTATTCTGATGCTACTAACAAAAACTGTCATGTACGCTTTCTCCTGAATTTATGTAGAGCAAGTGCGTAGGGTATGTTTTTTTCTAATTAAAGAGTTAAAAAAATACGAAAATATGTAAGTGGTTGGATACGTCATACGTCAATCAAAACTATTTAAGAATTTATAATCATCCTTACAGAAATACATAAATATATACAGATGATTGAGCATCGAGCAAAAGTCGGCAAATTTACACTATGTGTTTATTTATCGTCGTATTAAATTTGATGTGAGTACTCACTCTTGATGGCACTGTACGACGCCATCTATTTAAGGGTAGTTGATACATATTGGAGTAAGAGTGCTATTAATTCACCATATTGTTACGTACAAAAACAAAAGTACAGGAACGCCCTTACCCGATTTACGCACTTCAGAGAGTTCATCCTAAATAGGTCATTATATGAACCAACAAAAATGTGTGTATTATTTCTTTTTTACCTCTTGCTAAGAGAGGTATTGAATTTATACTAAAAATCGCATGTACAGATTTTAGTGAATAAGTACATTTTAAAGTCCCTGGAATCCGATTATAACATTTTTACGACGATGTCTGTGTGTGTGTGTGTGTGTGTGTCTGGATGTTGGAGGTACGATTTCTCAAATTCTATAAGACTAAAGACCTGTGTAACTACGGATTCCTCAATCTAACAGTAATGGGAAGAGTTGAATAGGTTCTGGTAACAATTGGACAACCAGAAGTAGTAGTATTCTAACAAAATTCTTCAAAATATTATTTTGTGAAAATTTATGCTATTACAAATATTAAAAAACAAATCTCACAGATCAAACATCTCCATGGTAACCAGTTGAGAAATTAAAATGTCTGTAATTGATAGATAAATGTCACTAATGTCAGTGTCAAAGTTCAGAAATATTTCTGAAGGCTTTTTCTGGGACTCATATTTAATATTTCTTGTTGTATTATTAATTATACATTTAAAATTATAGGTATATTACACATGAATTGGAAGAACCACGAACATTTAGAAGAGTAGGAGAAAACTTCCTCATAGAATGAATTGAAAATTATAGAAAATATGTAAATATAAAGATTAGATTTAATTAAAATTTTCGTGTGTACAAGAAAGGTTAAATACAATACTTATATATCCCACATGGAAAGGGCGAGGGTATTGTGATGCCCACAACAGATTTTTTTGTAAAGAATAACAAAAAACAAAAAAAAAAAAAATGAAATACCTTCAATCTGACAGAAAGATACCAAATCAAGATAAATTTTTATCTTAGAGAGCGTTTACCAAATGTCAGGTCACAGACATTAATTACCTTCCGACACCTATAGGTAAGAAAGGTATTGTCTTTTAATGAATAAACATGTTTTGGGGTCCCTATAATACGATTTTACCATTTTTACGATGATGTCTATATGTATGTGTGTGTGAGACAAAAGTTTCGGATCGCATTACTTCAATACCACGATTCCAAAAATTATAAATTTTTCGCATTCCTCAAGTTTACATCCAGAAGAACAAGTGATTAGATTTTAGTTATAACTGGAGAACCGGAAGTAGCCTCATTTGAAGATTTAACAGTTAAATATGATTTAATCACATTTAACGTTATTATAACTTAAAGAAGATATTATTCTCTACACGATTTGATTTCATTTTATACTACATATTCAATACATATAGAGTTAAAGAATTATAAAGGTATTTAATTTCATAATTCAGCCAGCTATGCTAACCATGGAAACTGCTAATATATTCAGATAATTCAAATTGACAGATGTCAGTGTCAATGAAAACTAAATAAATATGGCAGAGATGAGGATGTTGAAGTAGAGGTTGGGGACGACACGGAAAGATAGGGTAAGGAAATAACTCTAGTGTTACAAATTTCTAGAAAGATAAAAAGATGATTACATTGATTTGAAAATGTCATGAGGAGAAATGAAGAATATATTCGAAGAAGAATGAATAGCTTATTAATAGAAGGTTGCAGAAACAGAGGAAGACTAAAGATAAGATGGAAGGACTGTATTGCGGAAGACTTGAGAGAAAAGGAACTGAATGAGAACGACACGCAAAACAGAAATGAGTGAAATAAGAAAATAAAAAATAGCGACCCCTAACGAATGGGAAAAGCTAAAGAAGAAGAAGAAAAGATATCAGTGTCAAGTGCAATTTGTATAGTTTGTTTATGAAATAATTTTACTGGAAATTTAGAATCTTTTGCAAGAAAATGTATGTATGAAATTTATACATAATATACAGGACTGACGGAAAATATTGTGCTGGCCACATTAGATTTTTTTTGATATATCTTTAGTGTGAAATAATTTTTAAATAATTTCTTTGGGCTACATTAAAGCATAAGGTCATCAAAGGCTCAACCGTCCTTTGAAATGCACTGGCTACAAAATCGAAATACATTAAATTTTCAAAATGAACGTAATTTATTTATTTTGCATAATTCATGCCTTGGTATTTCGCGATGGCATTTACATCTTCCCACTGCATAAAGTAAGGTTCATCTACTCGCGGAGTAATCTGGCGAGAATCAGGTTAGCTATGACAAACATTTGCATTCTGTGTAGACAACGGAAACTCCTTGACGGAAATAACGCAGAGTAAGATTTATGTGTGAATTATCAGCACATTTAAATACGTTCCAATAACATACTAGCATTACATTAATAACTTCAGTCAGCAGCAACTCATGTTACCAGTCCGCGAACAGCTCCAGTTAATTTTTCATTGCTTAGTTAATATTTTTAGTAGTCGTAAACTTGTTTGAATTATGTTTTAATAACTTCTTAAAAGCTATAAAGAAGAATTTATATGACCAGTAGCTGTAGAAAAATAAAGAGGTTTCATTTATGCAATTATTTTCTACTGCATTTTTAATGGTCTTGTTTTTAATCAGACTGTTAAAGGTTTTCAACGGGTAATCAGAAAATGAAACACTTTTACTTGCGAATACTAACTGATATTGCATGAGAACTCTCAGAAAATGAAAAGTGTATTAGCATATACATAATGAATTATCAAAAATTATAAAAGGAAAATAAAAATTATCATATTTATTTACCTTCCGTCACCTTTAAGGCAAGGGAGGTATTCTGTTTGGTCAAAAATTCGGTGGTGAGATTTCAATGAATAAGCACACTTTAGGATCCCTACAATACGATTTTACTATGTCTACGATGATGTCTGTATCCAATAATAGAATTCCAAAAATTACAATTTTTACTTACTCCTCTTCCTTACATCCATATGCAGACTTGATTAGATTTTGGTTGTAATTGGTCAACCGGAAGTGCCTTCATTTGTAGGTTTTAACAATTTTTCTTGAAAAAACGTTAAATATCATTTTTTCATATTTAATGTTATTATAAATATTAAATAATGTTTTATTCTCTATACGAATTGATTACATTTTATACTTTATATTCAATGGATATAGAGTTAAAAAAAAATTAAAGGAATTTTATTTCATAAAGCAGCAAGCTATGCTATAACCATGGAAATTATTTGTATGTGCAAGAAGTGTTAAATTCGTTACTTATAGGGCGCGAGGAGTCATGTGACTTTGTTGTCATTGGCTAGCAGATATGAGGATCCATGTCAGAATGACGGCTAGTAGTTATTTAAATAGATGTCTCAATTGCCATATGTCATAATTTTTCATTCAAAATTTCAAAATATTCTGATGTTTATTTGTCATTAATAGTATGGAATATACTTGTCGAGGAAAATAATCCACATGGATTTGGAAAATCATGATGTTTTGAATGAAAAATTATGATAGTTGACACCTATGTACATTATTAATAGCTGCCATTCTAACACGGGCCCCCATATCTGATTGCCAAGGCCAACAAAGTCACAAGACTGCCCGCGCCCTATGCAACATAAAATGAAAATAGCGAGAGGTATTGTGCTGGCCACAACAATTTTTTTTCACTGGAAAATAATATATCATTTCTATTATTATAAATTATTTTTCATATTGTAAACTTTTTGTGAAAACTAAAGTTATTATCCATATTTGAGCAACCCTACTACACGTTTCTTCTTATTTTTGCTACTCCCTGCAACGCGTGTGGCAAGTTAAGTTGATAGTCGGTGCATCCCGAACAATAACTCTTCCAGTGCAAACAGTGCAGCCACAGTCATGCTAAATGCTTTTTAATGATGTTCTTCAAAGTCAATTTTAGTTGAGGAACACCGCCATCAATTACAAACTAGTGCAGTACGTAGGAAAAATACAAGTTAAATGTTACACGGGATAGTAGTTAGTACTAACTAGTATGCGGCCTGCAAAAATGATGGAGTGATGGTAATTAGATTGATGGGAATGGGTGTTATTAGCAATTTAATAAGTTCATTACTACATTATAATTATATTACGATTTTTGCTAGATGCACACTTTAATTACACTAATTTAATAACAATAATATACAATGAATTACCACATTTTAATGCATAAGGATCAATTTTGCGGTACGGAATAATTTGCTACAGTTGATTCTCCCGTATCTTGAATAATGGGATGATGGAAAGGGGGATCCAATCCGAAATAGATTAATACAATATATTATAACCGATTTTGAAAGTATGTTTGTAATAAATATTTTATTTAAATAAAAAAGATAATTTTTAAGTAACTGAACCTATGTTGTATGGAGCATAAATTTCGACGGGGTTTCGACACCAGAGTCGTCGAATATGGGAAAGTTTTCTGTACTTATAGTTTTGTATTATATCATTTCTGCTGTCACTATCGCCAGACAAAAATTAGCATAACTTTGATAACTTTTAAGATAATAGGAGTACCCGTTTTAAGCCCTACTGATTATACGAGGGTCATTCAATAAGTAAAGAGACAAATTCTATAATTTTAAAACTATTCAATGAATGTGTACAATCTTTTCAGGAGTGTTAGTTGGCAACCTTGGGATATGCTCTGATCAGCTGTTTCATCATTTTATGTCAACATAACCTCAAAATTTTCAGTTCACCATGGCAAGACCACTAGAACCAAGTGATTTTTTTTCTAGAATACAAGTGGGTTGATCGGTTTAAAAGTGGCCGAACAAGTGTAGGTGATGAACCCCGATGTGGACGTCCAGTGGAAGTTTCTGGTCCCTCGTTGGAATCGAGGATTGACGGACTTATTCGTGAAGATCAGCGAACTATCAATAGCCAATACTACTCTGAGATGCTAGAACACAAAGTTAGACCAGCTATCAGGAGCAAACGCCGTGGACTCTTGTCAAAAGGAGTCATTCTTCAGCACGATAACGCCCGCCCTCATACAGCCCAGCTGACCCGTGATAAGCTTCAAGAATTGGGTTGGGAGGTCTTACCTCATCCTGCCTACAGTCCCGACCTCGCCCCATCTGATTTTTACCTGTTTGGACCACTCAAAGACGCCCTACGTGGAAAAAGATTTGCTAACAATGAGGAAGTTAAGGAAGCGGTGCAAAAGTGGCTTCGGGGTAAATCGAAAGAATTCTTCGCCAAGGGAATTAGGAAGCTGCAAGAAAGATGGGAGAAGTGCATAACTGTGGAGGGTGATTATGTTGAAAAATAGCCTTAATTTTAAAAGATTGAAATAAACCGTTTTTGAGCTATAGCCATTCGTCTCTTTACTTATTGAATGACCCTCGTATCTAGTAACTATAAAACGTTTTTGTTTCGTATTCGTTTTAGTGTATCACTCAATAAGATTTTCCTTGTTTTCTAATTTTTAGCATTTTATTTTACTTGTTTTTAAGAGTAAAATCTTGTAATACAATTTTATACTATCGATATTACAGGAAACAATATATTTTCGCGAAAAAAATAGTTTCATCCAAAACTTTGAGCACGTATAATTTTTAATTTCAGTAAATTTTAATAAAAATTTGTTTTAAAAAAAGAATGTCTAAACTTAGGGTATATACCAAAAATAAAATCTGATGTGGCCAACACAAAACCTCCCGCTATTTTTATTAATTTAAATACATATACCTATGGGGTCTCATGGCCGCGTGCCTGAGTGTCTGGTCGAGAATCTGGGGAACCGGATTCAATTCCTACTATCAAATATTTCAAATTTTAAATGGCACATAACTGACCCCTTGTGATGCACTCTTCACGCCAAAAATCAGTACCCGTGAGGTGACGCATAGTAAAACGCCCGCACGATGTAATACGTCATCATCATTACAAGAAATCTGTGTACAAAGCAAATTAGCACACCCAGCAATGGGTAATATGCCGTGATAATATATCTATTTGTTTTATTATTTAAATACATACTTGCATATTTACTAATACTGGAAATTATGTATGTTAAGTTCCTTTTCATGTAACTCTTGCTCTATTTACAATTTTCTTTTGAAATGTTACTGTTATTAATTTGAAATGTTTTTTTTTGACAGTGGCATTTATCTGTCAGTTACATACAGTTGAGCTGAACTATGTAACCAGAGAGTTGTGTTTATAGCATAAGCACCGAGATATAATTTTTATATTGTTTTATAAATTTACCCATAAAATATTTAGAAAAATTATTAATGCAAACCTGTAAAAAATGGAATAATCTTTAATTTTTTGCCATTTCCGGTTATCCGATTGACAGCAAAATCTAACAGCTTCTTTCCATATTAGAATAAGGTAGAAATTCCATTTTTCAAAATTTTCTGATGATAGTATTTGAGTTAGAGCGTAAATAGGATACACACATACACACATATACATACACACATTTCATCGTGAAAATGTTAAAAATAGATTCTAAGGACCTTAAAACGTAGTCATTTACCAAAATATCGGATGCAATTTTTAGCACGATCCCTATACCTCCCTCACCAACGGTTGCGGGAGGTAAAAATAATAACCAAAACCATGGTTTCGGTTACCGACTGGTTAAATAAACAAATAAACAAGTAAAAAATTAGAAATGTGTCAATTTTTCAATCCGACATTTTTCGTTTTAACTGACAGTTAAGTTAATATTGTTTATCCGGAAATTAGAATGTTAACTGAGAATTGACAGATTTTTATTTATTTTATTTAATTCAACATTCTTACTCTACACTAAAATGGAATTACATTTTGGTGTTACTTAGAAAATAAGAAAAGATACTTTACCCTTTTTACCTCTCGCTAAGAGAGGTAATGGATTCATGCTAAAAATCGCATATCCAGATTTTATTGAATAAGCACGTTTTAAGGTCCATACAATTCGATTTTAACATTTTTACGATGATGTATGTGTGTGTGTGTGTGTGTGTGTGTGTTCCCACGGTTACTCAAAAACCATAAGACTTTATATTTGTTTAACTACGTATTTCCCAATCGGACATTCATGGGAAGATCTGAAAAGGTTTTGGTAACAATTGGACAACCGGAAGTAGAAGATTATTGAAAAAAAAATCTTCTAAATATTATTTTTTGAATTTTTTTCTTGGTAATACTAAAGAAAATTAAATTCTCTGTCTGATACATTTAAATATTTTATTATATATTCTATAGATTTAGAAATAAAAGAAATATAATATATAAAAAAATCTGTTGTAATAAATTTTACAGCCGAAAGAATGCCATGGAAAATAGTTGAGAATTTAAATTGTTTGGAACTGACAGATAAATGTCAGTGTCAGAAATCCGGAGACATTACTGAAGACTTCTTCTGGGAAGTACATACATTATATTATTCCTTAATGTATTAATAGTTAAATATTTAACATTATAGGTATATTACACATACCCTTCAGAAATACTGTTACTTCCGACAATGAATTGGAAACATTTCGAAATATTGGAAGAGTAGGACAAATTTTCTTCATAGAATGAATTTAAATTTAAAATAATCTAAATATATGGAATAGATGTAAGTAGAATTTTTGGTGTAGAGTGTAGGTATACAAAAAATGTTAAATACATTAGCGCGCGAGCAGTCATGTGACTTGACAAGCAGATATGGGGCCCATGTCAGATTTTCAAATTCCATGTGGTTTATTTTCCTCGACAAGTAAATTCCACACTCCTGGTGACAAATTAACTACGTGAATTTAGAAAATCTTCAAATTTTTAATGAAAAATTCTGACATTTGACATCTATGTACATAATTAGTAATTATCATTCTGAAATGGACCCCCACATCTGCTTGTTAAGGCCAACAATGTAACATGACTGTTCGTGCCCTATACTTATGTAACAAAAAAAAAAAGGAAGTGGCGAGAGGTATTGTGCTGGCCACAACATATTTTTGTTCTACTGAATCTGGTTTACGTTTTATTACAAAATAAAGATAATGCATAAAATTATGTGCAACCGTAGTCTAATAATTGTTTTTAGATGATTCCAATAATTCGTTTCGATTATTCTAAGTCTAAGCAAATACACAATGGTCATTTACTTGGTATTTAATTTTACTGTTACTAATTTTATGTTCCATGAAAACGTAATATTAATATGATGTCTCACGCACCAAATTATACATTTACGCTTCGGAAATTTGATTTATGTACATCCGGTAACAAAAGATGTACTGATAAAAATGTTACACGTATTGAACTAAAACTTCTTTTATTTTTAAGACAAGTTGTTGCAAAATGTTTTCAATGGAAGATGACGGGAGAATTTTTGCAAGGTTTTAAAATTGTCAGTCTTCATCGATGGTAAAGACAATGCTCGCTTTTGACATCATTGTAATCATTTACATTCGTGTAACTGTATTATTTGTTCCTATTCACTGTTGACATATTTCAGCACTTCATTTGTATTCATGCATTATTGCGTGCGTGTTTTATTTCATTGTCTGTTCAATCTTGCTTATCCATTTGTTGTGCTGCCATTTTCTTTCTAATATGATCGTGCTCACCTGGTGAACAGAATGCAAATTACAATGTATGTTCTTGTTTGTCTCGCAACTTACCTCATTACATACATATTTTCCGAATTACATCTTTAAGTTTATGACTTTGCTACTGCTATGTTATTTAGCATAGAAAATACGAATAATAAAAGTTTGTTATGGTAGATTCAAATCGTTTTCCATATTTGGTTTCTAAGTTATTTAGCGCTAGTTCAAGGTTAGGAAAAAGATAATTAATTTAATTTGAAAAGATGAATTATTTACAGTGGGCTCTGTTAATTCGTGTGACTTAATTTTAATTGGGATTCCGAATTACACGTATGAATATTTTATTAATATTCATGTGCGGGTTTTATATTTTGTAATTGGTAACATGTATTTGTTATTCAAATATTACCAGATCAAAGCATATTTCGATTATTTCTGCCCTAATAGTACAGTCAAACAATATAGATACTCCATAATGTAGATTTTCAAAGCAACGCCAATTTCAAAATGTTGTGATTACTAAAATTAGTAAAAAAAAATCTGATGTGATCAATATAATACCTTCCGCTATTTATTGTTTATTAATTTAAATACATAAGTACACCTATGGGGTCTCGTGGCCGCGTGTCTGAGTGTCTGGTCGCGATTCTAAGGAACCGGATTCAATCCCCACCAACGCCAAATATTTCGAATTTTAAATGCCACAAAATTGACCCCTGTGGTGTACTTTCCACGCCAGAAATGAGTGCCCGTGTGGCGACGCTTGGTAAACGCCCGCACGATACAAGTATATCATTTACCATTACCGAAAACTGAGTACAAAGCAGGTTAGCACACCCAGCAATGGGTAATACCGTATTTTTTAACATGAAACATGGGATTTGTCATATCCATGGTTACGATTTAATTGACAGCAATGTATTTGCCTGTCTTATTTAAAATTAAACATAGGGGACAATTTTGACATTTGTCTACAATGTCAATGTCAAAAAACCAATTTGAAATACAATGGTTTATACTGTGGAAGAGAAGGTGCAGATTATTAAGTGGTATTATTCGAATTTTAATCCAAGTTTAAGGCAAGTGTCGGACTTTTTCCGCGCTTCATTTCCTGTCAGGTCTACACCAAGTGCAGTAATTTTTTTAAGAATAGTGAATACCTTTAGAGGAAATGATTGCATCGAGCCTGCACATAATAGTAGGAATAGATCCTGTAATATATTAACTGCGCAGAAAAAAAACATGAAATTCTGACTTTAAAACAAGATAAGAACAGATTAACATTAAGAGAGATTGAGCAAGCTGCTGCTGTAAACAAAGCTACTGTACACAGACTATTTAAAAAGGATCATTACAGATCATACCATTTCCAAAATCACCAGGAGTTTGTTATGGACGATACGAACGAATAATAAATTTTTGTGAAAGAATGTTTGAAAACGTTAATAACAATTCAGATTTGCTGCAAAATATACTTTTTACGGACGAAGCAACTTTTTATTTACATGGCGAGGTAAATTCATAAAATTGTCGGTATTGGTGCAGGGAAAATCTACATTTGTATCATAGTACGAGGACTCAACGACCCGAGAAAGTTAACGTTTGGGCTGGCATAATAGTAACCCACATTATTGGGCCATTTTTTATTAACGGGAATATTACTGCTCAATATTTAAATATAATACTTCTGTCAAATTCATCCCCTATGTTTCATTTTAAATGAGACAGGCAAATACATTACTGTCAATCAAATGTCAAGTCGTAACCATGGATATGACAAATCCCATGTTTCATGTTAAAAAATACTCAGGGTATGCCGTGATGATATATTTATATTATTTATGATATATACCTATATTACTAATGCTGGAAACTATGTATATTAAGTTCCTTTCCATATAACTATTGTTCTATTTACAATTTTCTTATTAACTACTATTATTAATTTGAAATGATTATATTTTTGACAGTGACATCTATCTGTCAGTTACATATATTTGAAATATGAACTGTGTAATTAAGAAATTGTGTTGGTTTACAAAATTAATTATTTTATTAATTTATTTATAATATATGTAGAAAAATCTGTTGTTGCCATCACAATATCTCTTGCAAGTATTGTATTTAACATTTCTTGTACAGACAAAAAATTCTAATTACTCCTAATCTTTCTATTTACGTATTTTCTATAATTTTAAATTCATTCTATGAGCAAGTTTTATCCATTTTTTCTAAATGTTCGAGGTTTTTCCAATTCATTAACGGGATTGGCGTTATTTCTGAAGGGTTCAAGTAATATACCTATAATTTTAAATATATAATTAATAATACAATAAGAAATATTAAATATCGTTCCCAGAAAAAGCCTTCAGTACTATCTCTGAATTTTTACACTGACATCAGTGACATTTATCTGTCAATTACATTTTAATTTCTCAAGTAGTAACCATGGATGGAGAATTTTGTTTTTTTAATATTTGTAATAATATAAATAAATAACACACACACACACACACACACACACAACACACACAGACATCATCGTAAAAATGTTATTATCGGAACCTAGGGACCTTAAAACGTGCTTATTCACTAAAATCTTGATATGCCAATTTAGCATGATTCCAATATCTCTTTTAGCGAGAGGTAAAAATTATTACTGCATGCCTGTAGAAAATTCAAAAATCTTTAATTTTTATAATAACAAATCGCGAAAGAATAACATTTAAAGGTATTTTTGGAAGAAAAACTCGATATGCGATTGTTATCATACAGTAGTATTAGTATCAGTTATATTTCTCGTTCTACTATTGCCATTAAATTTGAGTATTGTACTTTCTTCTTTGTTCGAAATAAAAATTAATAACCAATATATGACTACTTGTCTTGGCGAAGTAAAAAAATAATTTATTTCAGTCAGATCCATAAATAAGTTCTATTAATATTGCATTCCCATATGATTGAAACATTATTCTTATGCAACGAAAGTGAAATCTGAGAACGGAAAAAGGAAAAAATAATGCGCTGACAAGTGGAATTCTGTGCACACCAAACATTAATAATCCGGCATAGCAGGCTGTTCTGCTGGTCCTCTTCAAGATCCCCGTTCCATACCCCTGCACCAGATGTAGTAGGACATCTTCAGATCTAATGTGATTTATTACAAACCGCAGTAGATTATTCTCATAAAGAGTAAGAGAATACCAAAATTATAAGTTCACTCTGAAAAAAATCTTGGCTTAAACCCTTAAAAACTAAAAATAATCTTGATACTTGATACCATCCTTGCATTTGGTGCTTACCATTTTAATAAAAAGAAACATATTTACCTTGATAATATAAATATCTTCAGACAGACACACATACAAATAGTGAGATGATAAACACAACATTGAAACTTGTTTTATCGGAATGTAGATTTTTTAGTCTAATTAACAAAAATCTGGAAATGTTATATTTAGTTTACTCACGATACCTTCTTTATATTATCCTTATATAGAAATTGACCCAGTTAAGTTACCTTGTAAGGAGAAAATATAAACTGATACGAAATCAGTTAAATTAGATAAAATTTACATAATTAGTAAGCCATTTTACTGATTAATTTGTTTTTCAAAAAAAAAAAATCTGTTGTGGCCAGCAAATACCTTCCATCAATCCTGCGTATTATGTATAAATTCCATACATAAATTTTCTTGCAAAAGATTCTAAATTTCCAGTCAAATTATTTCATAAACAAACTATGCAAATTGCACTTGACACTAACATATTTTTCTTCTTTAGCTTTCCCCATTTGATAGGGGTCGCTATTTTTTATTTTCTTCTTCTACTCATTTCTGTTTTACGTGTCGCTCTCATTCAGTTCTTTTTCTCTCAAGTTTTCCGCAATACAGTCTTTCCATCTTATCTTTGGTCTTCCTCTGTTTCTACAACCTTCTATTACTAAGCCATTCATTCTTCTTCCAATATATTCTTAATTTCTCCTCATGACATTTTCAAACCAATTAATCATCTCGCTTGTATCTTTCCAGAAACTTGTAACAGTTATTTCCTTACCTATCTTTCCGTGTCTTCCCCAACATCTACTTCAACATCCTCATCTTTGCCACATTAATTTACTTTTTTATTTCTACTGAGATCTGACAATTTGCATTACATAAATATATTAGTATTTTCCATGTTTAGCATAGCTGGCTGATTTATAAAATTATTATATTTTAATTCTTTAACTCTATCTATTGAATATGAAGAATAAAATGCAATCTAATCGTATAGAGAATAATATATTCTTTAAGTTATAATAACTTTAAATGTCAATAAATCAAATTTAACTTTTAAATCGTCAAATGAGGCTACTTCCGGTTCACCAATTATAACCAAAATCTAATCAGTTGTTCTTCTGGATGTAAACTTGAGGAATACGAAAAAAATATAATTTTTGGAATCGTGGTATTGAAGTTATGCGATCCGAAACTTTCGTCACACACACACACACACACACACACACACACACACACACACACACACACACACACACACACGCACACACACACACACACATACATACAGACATCAATGTAAAAATGGTAAAATCGTATTATAGGGACCCTAAAACATTCTTACCTAAAGGTGGCGTAAGGTAAAAAAAATAAAGAAATCGGTAATAAAATCATTACATAACAAATAGTACAAATTCTACAATAAGTAGTTTTCTTTAAAAAAACAGTATATTACAAAGCCTATTATTAAACGAACGTAATTAACGAACCAAAAATATGACACCGTTTAATATAACACCAAATTTCTTGCTATTTCCGTAAGATATTGTATTCTCTCAAAACACGCAAATATTTTACGGAACTTGTTTTCTTCGTGTAATTTTTTTTATATTTTGTTTGTAATTTCAAAGGAAGCAAAAATAAATAACGTCAAAAATAAAATAAAATGATCAGTTTTATTGTGTTTTATACTATAATTAAGAATTAAATTAGAAAAACTGTTCGATTATTCGCGGTGATTCATCAGTCAGCTCTTTTTTAGTAACTTGATTATTTTAAATATAATGGTAAAAAGTTTCAAGCAAACTTTATTTTATAATAAAATCTGCAGTATAGGTTTTTCTACAGGTTCTGCATTTTTACGCAGTGGTATGGAGCTTTATATTTTCAAATCGAACATCCTATATATTCATTTAAAAAGTACATGAAATTTGCTATCCAATAATATAAAAACAATCGTATGTTATATTATTAAAAAAATATAATGGCGGATGTTTAAAATATTACATTTTTATTAAATGTAGGAAGCTTTGCAATATTATTTTATTACAGGTAAAATACTGAAATATCGGATTGAAGTACATGAAATATTTAATTAATTAAGGACCGGTTTTATAAAGAAATTTAATCTTCATTTAAACTTTATTTCCACAGTAAATATAATAAAATGAAAAAACGCAACGCGTTTTTTTTTACAGCAATGATAAATGTCATAAGAACAGAAAAATGATTCGAATTTGTTCATTACTTTAAATTTACTTGACAACTAACTTTTAATACAAGTGCAAACTGCAAAAAGCAAATTGCGAATTTTTCCGTGAAACAAATAATATAATAAAAATTACAAAGTTACGTTTAATTTCACCAGTTTAAAACTTCTAAGTCAACTCCCATGGAGCCATTGTCAG
Organism: Harpalus rufipes; assembly: GCA_951394225.1. Lineage (NCBI taxonomy): Eukaryota > Metazoa > Arthropoda > Insecta > Coleoptera > Carabidae > Harpalus > Harpalus rufipes. Next base: position 41,737,962 of record OX596283.1, read on the forward strand.
AAGTCGAACAGCACAACAAGTAATCACAGACGCGTTTCGCACTATTTGGTGCTCATCAGTGTGGTGTAACCTGTGGTCTCTGTCCGGTCCACAATGAGTGGACTCCTGGAGCAGAGACAATGACTCGGACACTCGGAATAACTAAATTTTAAGTGAAGCTTAAATATCTATATAAAACCAGCCGCATTTTTCCTTAAATTTGAAAGGTGTAACGATAAAATATTGTAATGCAAAGTCGTCTCTACTTGTTTTTATACTATTGGATATTAAATTTACCTGTACTTTTAAAATTTGAATAAATATATAATGGAACACCTGTTGAAAAACCAATACTGCAGATTTACAGATACTATAATATATAATAAACTTGGAAAAAAAAAACCATAATATTTAAAATAATCACCCTGTAAACATAAATATTTACAAATCACCATACCCAACTCATAATATTTCGGCCGGTTTACATTTTCAACAAAGAAATTATAAAATCTACGCAAATGCGGTGAGAAATTTCTACAAATTTCTTTCGACTAGGTATGAAGCGCCATAATGTTTATCCATCATTGCCTTTATTAGTAATACCAGCTTTAATTCTATTAGGCATTGTATCCCTAACCCCTGCAAATTTTTCTGTGAGTATTGTATATATACTGCAAGGTAGGTTTTACTGTATGCAATGGGTTTTAACGTTGTTTTTCATTATGCCAAAAGTAAATGTGTCTCGGAAGAAGCTAAGTATGGATGAGAACATCCCCTTAAAATGGCGGTCGGATTATTATCACTCGTCATTTGGCTAGCAGTTTTTTTTAAAGTTTTAAGTCTATATTTCAAGTGGCAAAAGTAATTTTGCAGATATTTCTAACCATTTGTGTAGGTTTTATGATTTGTTGAAATTGTAAAACGGCCGAACCATTATGAGTATGGGTAGAATATTTTTGGACGATACTGTGTGAAATAATTTATACAAAATGCCAACCAAGATTTTAAAACATTCATAATGTTGATTTTAACTTATGTATGATAGATTAAATAAACAACGTCATTTATTGCTTCTATTAATTTTATTCCAATCGGCAACCTTCAACAATTTTTTGAAAATAAGAAATTATATGAAAAAGAAGTTAATAGGCCAAAGCGATCATTCCTTCGAGTTTATATGTATTTTACGCGTACATTATCTTCTGCAGCAGTATAAGCACTTCCTTTATTAATTAAATCCGTACACGGTTCATTACTCTTGTGATGTATTACACAGTACGTTTACTACACAATTATCTATGAATGCCTAGTTTTTTGGGTCTTCTAAACAAACACCGTCACCGATCGCCCAACGATGACTAGATGAGTGTAATTATGATACTTGGAAGAGAAGTAGAACGATTTGCATGTCGTTGGTTATTGGAACGAAACGGGAAAATGATTATGAGAAGACGTAAATGTACTGTTAATAGTGATGTTTGTAGCATTTACAAGCTATTTTATGATTGATTCATAGATTGGAATTGATTCTATTGCCAGGTTGAATAAGTTAAATTACATCGAGCATAGCTGTGGTCCGGCAACCGGCAAGTAGCTTAGAGGAACAGGAACTACATTGTAGCCAGAGTTGATAATTTAGAGCTGTTATGATGCATACATCAATGAATCGCGTAATTGTTATTAAGCGTATTACTATGTTAATTAACAAAATTGCATCTTGCTAATATATGAGAACATGAATACTAATAAAACATTCCATATACGTACTGATTTAATTATTGCATATGCTAACAGGAAATATAACAAAATTTTAATTACTTTCGATTGGATATAAAATATAAAACTTTATTACATATTTCAATAGATATTCAAATAAATATCAATAAAACATATTTCTATTTTTTTACCTCTCGCTAAGAGAGGTAATGGATTCATGCTAAAATTCGCATATCCAGATTTTATTGAATAAGCACGTTTTAAGGTCTATACAATCCGATTTAAACATTTTTACGATGATGTCTGTGTGTGTGGGTGTGTGGATGTGTGTGTGTGTGTGTGTGTGTGTGTGTGTGTGTGTGTGGGATGTTGGAAGGACGATTACTCAAAAACCATAAGACTTTATATTTATTTAACTACGTATTTCCCAATCGGACATTCATGGAAAGATCTGAAAAGGTTTTGGTAACAATTAGAAAACCAGAAGTAGAAGATTCTTGAAAAAAATCTTCTAAATATTATTTTTTGAAATTTTTTCTTGGCAATACTAAAGAAAATTAAATTCTCTGTCTGATACATTTAAATATTTTATTATATATTCTATAGATTTAGAGATAAAAGAAATATAATATATAAAATAATCTGTTCTAATAAATTTTACAGCCGAAAGAATGCCATGGAAAATAGTTGAGAATTTAAATTGTTTGTAACTGACAAATAAATGTCAGTGTCAGAAATCCGGAAACATTACTGAAGACTTTTTCAGGGAAGTAAAAAAGGAAGTGGCGAGAGGTATTGTGCTGGCCACAACAGATTTTTACCCATAGGATATACAATATTTTAATTTCGCTTTCAGTTCGTACATTTTAGAAAAGAAAGTTTAATGAAGAATGAAAAGTTGCATCCATTGAGTACTAAGTCTGCTGTTCATTTGTCTCTTATGTACAAGTTAGAAGCAAGGATTCGCGTCTACGAGTAATCTATGGTAATTCACTTACATATATAAATAATGCGTAAACAATGAAAGAATGATGTCAAATATAGACAATGCGCAGAAGATGTAAACTTTGTAATTGCACATGCGCAATGGAAGTTTAACGAAACGACGACAATTTCATATTTATTTTGACAGCCAGTCATTGTTAATAAATAAATAAAAATGGGAAGTAAAAAAGAAAACGAGAATTTTAATCAAATTAAATTATACCCTTAAGGACATAAACACCAAATATTAATATTTTTGTCCTCTTTTAAGCAAAAAATTAAGAATAAATGTAGTCTACATGGGCGTAGACAATATAAAAATTTTGATGACGTAAACTGTACCATTGTCTACGCATATACTATAGCGTCATTTAAGTGGCAAAGATTACAGGTACATCCCTGGTTAGAAGCAAAAGAATATACACAATTTAAGATACAATTTTATTATTAGAATCTGTGATTCTTGTAGAAGCATGTTAAAATAGATATTTGTATATCAAGGCCGGGAAATCACTTTAGCGTACCGAGAGAAAAATTGTCGCCGAGGCCGCTTGCGGCCGAGGTAAGACAATCTCGAGGATGGTAAAGGATTTCGCGGACAAGGTGTACACAATATTTTTTGTGCAACCGTAAAATATATGTAATTACAAATTTTATTAATTTTAAACAGTTTCACTGTAAATTGAAAGTTGGCTTTCAAGGTAGCTATGGAATTGACATTTGATAAACAAAACAATTAGTTTTGAAAAAATCATAAAATCATAGTGATTGTTTACTCAATTTCGCGGCCGTTGCCATAACAAAAACCGCGAAATTCAATTTTGTGGCCTATATTGCGGCTGCGAAATGCCTATTTCGCGGCCGGTTGCACAAAAAAAATATTGCCCGATTTACTAGCTATGTGGTTAGTTTTATTATAGGTTGTACACTTACTTACATAACATCCAGTATAGTACGACAGGTAATCTATATGTCCCGTGAAAAGAATTTGATTTTATTTTATTTATTTTTTATTAACACTCACAAATTCTATAAGACTAAAGACCTCTGTTTGATTACGGATTCCTCAATCTAACATTAATGGGAAGAATTGAATAGGTTTTGGTACCAATTGGAAAACCGAAAGTAGTAGTATCTTAAAAAAAATTTAAATATATTTTTTTAAAATTTTTATTATTAGTATTAAAGAGCGTAAAATTCTCTATTCGATACACTTTAAATTTTATTATATCTTCTATATATTGAGATAAAAAAGTAATATATAGAATAATCTGTTGTAATAAATTTCAGAGCCTAAAAAACTCCATAGTAACCATCAGATGTTTGTAGATGACAGAAAAATGTCAGTGTCAAAAACCAACAATAGTTCATAAAACTATTTGGGCGGTATTGGCAGCTCAATTCTAAAACTTGACCTTAAGTCTATTTTAAGTAAACACATGACAGTGGATAAGAACTGATTCAAAATTTGTCAAAAATTTTAATGAAAATTTCACGGGAAACATAGACTACCTATCGTACTATATAATAAACTTTGATTAGCACTTCTAAGATTTATAGTTTGTTTTTTATAAAATGTTTAATATAAATCATATTTTATACCATGTGCAGATCCTGCAGAGCCCTGGAAGAATTCCACCAAATAAAACTTCAAGATACCTGGGTTATTTCAAGATCTGCACATCTTAACAGTTTAATTAAACGCTTTAGAACTGAGTCGAACATGGCTTCCTATATTAAAAATGTTATAAATTGTTACCTTGTTTGATTTTGTTTTGTTATTTATCTATGTTTTTACGCTGAAACATAAAATAGAAATGTCTTATTTTATGATTATTCTTGCCTGGATTCTGGTTTTAAAATTAATAACAGAGCCTGGGCTTGGAATTCGCATATTATAGTGGGAGGTACAGATTCACATTACTTTATAATGTTCCTATTCCACAACCTCTAATTTTGCTCATATCGAGTGATCACTGCACATGATCTCACAGGAAAACCAATGTTTTTGCATCCTGGAATAGGGTCAGGAATGTGGGCCAGTCCAATACTGCACGTCCGGCTGTATGATTACACAGTATTCATTACTCCGGTCGTTATCGTCTATCGTCCATCGAACATCGACATTGCTATAGCATCTTCTCTCGATATCGAGCAATCGTTTGCATATTGCACCAGATTGTTTACGACATCGTAAATGTTCGCGGATCTGATACATGAGGTGCTACGCCCATTGGGTCGCCACAGAGAATATAATAAGGAGAATAAGCTACTGGAAAGATGCAAATAGCAAGAAGCAATTATGTTAAAGTTATTTAAAGAGAAAAAAATATAATAGACCGGGGGCTAGTGCTATGTGAAAAATGTATCATGATATTTGAAATACTAACCCTTGGTGTTCAATTTACATACCCAGAACGATTTGCTGTCTTTTCAGGAAACAAAGACGATCTACCCAGCTGTGGGTCATGACCCAAAACTGATCAACACGTGACCGCCGTAATTGTAATAATTTTTGGTATATCTGGGGCCAGCCTTTTTACTTCCTTGTACGTAAGTAAAGGAAGTATTGTAATCGCGAAAAAATTCGGTTTTCAGATTTCAGCGGAAATATCCATTTTGATCATCCCTGAATTCATTTTGACTAATTTCGTCGTGACGTCTGTACGTACGTACGTCCGTACGTTCGTACGTATCTCGCATAACTCAAAAACGGTAAGCCGTAGAAAGTTGAAATTTTGTATTTAGGACTCCTATAACATCTAGTTGTGCACCTCCCTTTCTGGTTATTACACAATTTCCAGAAGTGGTACTTTACATGAAGCCTATAATAGATTTTAATGAAAAACTGTTTTAAAATATAATCCAAAACTTTTCAAATTTGGTATACAAGACTTTTATATCAATCGAAATAACATAATAGATTTTGGTTAAAATAGGCTAACCGGAAGTGGTACATTACTTGAAGTTGTTAACAGTTTTTCTTGAATAAAATGATTTTATTTTAATTTTAGAAATAAATGCTTCAAATAAAAGTTTTAGAGAATTAATTTCTGCGTCTAGCACATCAAGTATTATTAAATTAGCCCTTTGTATAAGTGAGATATGTAAATTTAAAAATTATATACTTTTTTTTTGTTTTTGTAATAGTTTGCTATGGATTAGGACAAAAAAATAAAAAAATGTTCATGTCATTACGTTAAATACGTGCAATTTTATGATTCGTACAATAACAAATATTATATTTTTATTGTGAAATTAGTCATATTCATTGTTGTAATCAAATATTTCTTTGTTGTAATCAAAACTCTCTTTAAAAGAACCGGGTTAGATTATGGTCGCTATATATCTTACTGTTTTGAAGTTAAAATTAATATTTTGTAATTTATTTATTAAAAAAATATGTATAGTTTAATAATCGTACAAGGAAGTCGTGTGGTGTCCACATCAGATTTTTTATTTACCATATGTCATAAATAAGTCATAGAATTACCTTATGTTTTAAGCCATTGATTTGAGTACGAAACAAGTGTGCATCACATGGTATGAAAGACAAACTTATCAAGTTGGCGCCGTGCGGTACACACATAATAAGATCAAATAATGGTGGCAGTTATTTATTGCAACTACATAAAATAAATGAATACTCTAAAAGAATGCAAATAAAAGCGAAAAATATAATAAAAATGTATATGGCTAATACTAAATATAATACATACAGGGTATTTCTATACCTCTGCACGTAACTTTTGACATATATAATTTGATATACTGATTATAGAATAAAAATATTGTTTTTGAAATTCGCAAAAATAAGGGTAATTCATTTCTAGCGAACATTTTTAGTGCCAATGGTTTCATAGTACATTTAATTATTTACAATTATGTTATTAATGACATAAAAGTATAAACACTGCCTACGAATGATCATTTATTAATTAATTATTATATAGATTATTAAATGTACTATGAAACCAGTGGCACTAAAAATGTTCGCTAGGAATGAACTACCCTTATTTTTGTTAATTTCAAAAAAAATATTTTTGTTCTATAATCAGTATATTAAATTATACTTTAAATAAAGTGTCGTGCACATAACGTTTGCAAACATATTACCATGTCTCAATTCTATGTAGTTATACTAAATATTTCAGAATTTAAAAATAATATCTATTTTGCTGTTAAACATGATCTCTACATTAATATTTTAAAGTAATGTGTTTATAAAATTCTTTTGCTGTTCCCCTTTAAATAAAAAGTTTAATTTACAAATACGGCTTTAAGCCTTAAAAAGATGTGAAAAATGGAAGGAAATGTAAACACTGCGGAAGATTCTGTGAGAAATATCAATAAATATCAACGAGTACAAGTTCACAATAAAATCCTGATCTCCTTATTTACATACATTAACTCTGAGAGAACTAGTCGGTAAAATCGTAAAGTTTTTTTGCTAAACGAATACGTCTGTAAAGAGAAGCATCCGATAATTGATAAAGCGCATTGAACGATGAACGTGAATGCTCGTAAACCAAAGGCAATTATCATGTTCACCACATTCATTTTAAACCCTAATAAAATTGCTACCACAACATAAATTATTCACCCACATTCGTGGGATTGAACGGAAAGAACTATTTCCGCATTGACGAGCTATAGACTACAGAATCTTATGCTTTACTCACATACACACAATATTAATAATGTACGTTCTTTCCAAACATGTTTTTATCGACGTTTGTTAATATTTTGCTTAATCAGATTGAAATTAAATACTTAAATGTATTTACTAATATAAAAACTCACCATAATCTTTAAGAAGGAAAAATATATGTGTAGTACCTAATGATGACACAGCACATACCTGAAACAAAGATGTACGTTAAAAAAATATAATTAGATTCAAATTAAATTAGGTCATTTCAATTTTTACTGATACAAGAATAATTTAATTATCACCTCAATATATGAAAACGAGAGAGAAGTATTTCTGCATTTGCCAATGACTTGAGTTTTCGTTTTTGCCTTCCATACATACAAGGAAAGTATTGTCTTTAACCTTAGATGGATTTTTAATGAATAAGCACGTTTTAGAATCTCTAAAATACGATTTTCATCTTTTTACGACACATACATGGTTTTTTTCTAATTCCATTTAGATTCAATATATACAAGATAAAATAATGAATTTTATATCGAATTGGAAGCTTGCTGTTACTTTTATGAATAAGTGCGAAAAAGTAACAGATAAACGCAATATTACATTTAAAATGTCAAAAAAAGTTCACATTATGAAACGGATTTAAACAAAAATAAATTTATATTTCATCTGAAATTACTTTTATAAAAAATTAAGATGAGTTTATCTGAATATCAAGAATATTATTTTTACAATAAAATAATATTGTATATTTTATACAAATGATATAAACCTTGGCTGGCCACAACAGATTTTTTTTCTTTTGTTGCTGCCATTAGTTTGAAATATTTATCGATTTTTTATGTAACTAAAATAATTATTTCAAGTCAGTACTCGACTCGAAAGGAATGAACATAAAACAATAATTATATTGCTCTTTATTTCACGTTACTCTAGGTGAGGGAGATTAGAGATAATCATATTGCAAAATTAAAAAATAAGTTACAATCACTTTTAAAGCTTGTAGGTCTATTCTATAATTAAGTATAAAACATAGTGCAAGAAATTACATGAAATTACTTGGGAATTACTTCAAGATGTTTTATAATTTCTTACAATGCAAAGCATTATATGCTGATAACTTTATACTTTATATATGCTGTATTATATGAAAAAATAAAATCCCAAGCATTGCGATAAAGAAAACCTTAAAACTTGAAGTATTTCCGCAAACATATGAAACTACTTACATTATTTGAATTATAACACAAATAAATCTCGCGCACCTTGGCTTTTATTACGCGAAACAATATACTATATCACATAATACACACGACGTACTCCTGTATTTCTTCCACAGACATTCAAAATAAATCGTAAAATCTATTCACACTCTTAAAACTTTACGAGTGATATAAATTTAAAATATGCATGTTGTATTAGAACTACTTTGTTAGATATGCTATGCACAATTACGGCTTAATTTTTCCCTTATTTTACATACATTCTACATTCATATACTTTTTACAGTTTCCTGAGGAATAGGGATAGACATTTATAATTTTTCTCAAGGTAATATTAGCAAGTTACAACATTCAAAAGTGTTTTTTTTTATTCCAGTGATTTATAATCTATTTATGTTCATTTCTTTTAAACGGCAAAAATGCTCCAATTATTAAATTATATAATATGCTATCAGCAATTATAAATAAGATAGCGTATGTAACAAAAGTTTTCAGAAAAATTTAGACCTCTTTATCAAATAGAAAGATTTTTACCTCTCGCTAAGAGAGGTATTGGATTCATGCTAAAAATCGCATATCCAGATTTTAATGATTAAGCACGTTTTAAGGTCCCTACAATCCGATTTTAATATTTTTACGATGATGTCTGTGTGTGTGTGTATGTGTATGTGTGTTTGTGTGTGTGTGTGTGTGTGTGTGCGTGTGTGTGGGGGGGGGGACGTTGGAAGGACGATTTCTTAATATTTGTTTAAGTACGTATTTCTCAATCGGACATTACTGGGACGAGCTGAAAAGGTTTTGGTAATAATTGGACAACTGAAAGTAGTAGATTCTTAAAAAAAATCTTGTATGAATTTTTTTATTCTTGTTAAAGAAGAGTAAATTCTTTATCTGATACATATAAATATCCTATTATATCTTGTAGAGATTTAGACATAAAGATATATGTAATAAATCTCACAGCTCAAATAATGTCATGGAAACCAATTAAAAATTAAAATGTTTGTAACTGACAGATAAATGTCAGTGTCAAAAATCCAGAGATATTACTGAAGATTTTTTCTAGGAGGTACATACATTATATTATTTATTATTGTATTAATAATTAATTATTTAAAATTATAGGTATATTACATATACCCTTCAAAAATACTGTCAATCCCGACAATGAATTGGAAACATTTCGGAGAATAGTAGGACAAAATATCTTCATCTTCATCTGTAGAATGAATTTAAATTCAAACAATCTAAATATAAGGAATAGATATAAGTACAATTTTTAGTGTAGTGTAGGTATACAGCGCGCGAGCAGTCATGTGACATTATTGGCCTTGGCAAGCAGATATGGTGGCCCGTATCAGAATGATAGCTAGTAATTATGTACATATATGTCGAATATCAATTTCTCATTCTAAATTTAGTGATTTTCCATTTCCTTGAGGTTTATTTTCCTCGACATGTAAATTCCACACTCCTGGTGACAAATTAACTACGTGAAATTAGAAAATCTTTTAATGAAAATATTTTTCACGTATCTAAGCTCTCGTTCAGCCGGGATGCATACTGAACGGTATTCATTTATTAAAATTAGCGCGCAAGCGCTGTTTAAAGTAAGAAAATAACTGACAGTTTTATCTGTATAGTATTGAAAGCTTGCAGACTTCGTCTTGAAATGGAAATTATTACTTGAACTGTCAGAAGATGTACCAGAAGTAAATATTATTAACTAGGTAGTAAATTTGGTAGAAAGTGATATTCGTTGTAACCAAACATAACACATGCTGCTGCTTACTAGCTCGCTAGATGTTTTAGCGAAATATTTCTCGCTAGCTATTTATTCTAGCGCTGTAGCAGCGCTAGATTCTAGCAGACCGTTCAATTGTGTATGTGTGTGTGTGTGTGTGTGTGTGTGTGTGTGTGTGTGTGTGTGTGTGCGACAAAAAAATCCTTCGATAACTCCAATACTACAATTCCAAAATTTATAATTCTTTCAAATTCCTCTTTCGTACATCCATATGAAGAATTGATTAGATTTTGGTTATGATTGGTTAATTGAAAGTACCCTAATTTGCAGATTTTAACAGTTTTCTTGAAAAAACGCTGTTAAATATCATTTATTGACCTTTTATGTTATTATAAATAAAAGCATATGTTATTCTCTATTCGACTTAATTTTTTTTTTTTTTGTTCATATTCAATGAATTTAGAGATAAAGAATTATAAATATCTTGCAACCTAATACTGCTAAAGGCTGCACTATGGAAACAGTTAAAATATTCAAATATTACTAATTGACAGATATCAGTGTCAATTAAAATTTACATAATATCTTTGTGAAATGAGTTTACTGGAAATATAAAAATGTAAAATAATTTAAGGCAAAAACAAATCACATAAGGTAATACAACATATTGTTCTTTTTATGAGTAATTTAGTTCAGTTCAGTACGAAGTAAGATCAGTTCATTTCGCCCCTAAAACGAAAACGCCCATAGAATAGTTTACCAAAAAAAAAATCTGTATGGAATTTATACCAAATGCGTAGAATTCACGGAAGGTACTTTGCTGGCCACATCAGAATTTTTTCCTTTGTTTACCCTTATCGTATTCTTTTGTGATTAAGTAAAATATTGGTTTCATTTTTTAATCCACGTTTACATATTGTTAAAAAACTCATGTTAGATAAAATCTAATACGCGGATAATGCCGTTCCAACACATAACGCGAGTGACGGCGGATTAAATAAGAATTTAAAAAAGTAGACTTTTAGATATAAATAAGAGGGAATAGTATTTTCTTCTATCCCTCTCCTTCTTTGCTTCGCTACTGTGCCTATCAGTTTGAGCTGGAGTGTTAATACGCTTGTATAAATGTATCAGATAAGTGGTTGCATATAACAACTCAACAGCTCACACGAAGCCCAGGTCAGGCACAGGCTGTAGAGCTTGAAGCCCGCACTAATGCGTGCAAGTCCCACCCGAGTGATAGTGCCAGTGCCGTGTTCGTGTCAGCAGTCAGCACACGACACTACGCACACTGCATTTGCATAGCGCCATATCAGATGCTTTATGTGCTTGTTAGCACTAGTGATTTGGAGGGAAGTCTAGTGATACAAACGGCGATCTGGATGCCAGAGGTTCATTTCATAGGAATAGTTAGCATTTAGAGATGATTTAACAATCAATTTCTTGTACTCAACCCTTAATCACTAACATGGGGTATTTTGGCACTACAGACGTCACTTTTTGCAATATTTTTTTTTAGACTTTTTATGTTTCAGTTAAGAAAGGATGGAAAAATACCTAACAGGTAAGTGATGGCGTTCCCCCTTGATACCAATCTCTTCCGCGAGCTCAATGAAGGGAGACAAGAAATATAAATTGTAACACGAGGGAGGGGAAAGCTTCTGATGATAATTTGCACTTCTTGCACTTGCTGGTTTTCCAAACGATGACCACTCTACTTAACTGTTGGTCGATGGTTAGACGACCACTTCTTTGTTGAAGAGAAACACACATATTTATACAGAGTGTTTATTAAACATACGGCAAAAATTCAAGGGGTTATTCCCTGGACTATTCTAAGAATATTTTGTCCTTCGATGATTTTTGAAAAGCCGCTTTGTTTCGAAAATCCAAGTCGAAAAAAAAATTCGACAAAACCAATTTTGATATTTTTCAAATTTTAATCCAGTAATAGCAGGCAAGTTATGTGTCAAATTTGTTGAGACTGATTGACGTTTGGCTGTTTCTAGAGGATGTACCATTGGCAACAAGGAATGCAATGTGGTTTATGCACGATGGTGCACCAGCGCCTTTTAGTGTGGTAGCTCGTGATTATTTAACAGTAACATACGGAGATCGCTGGATTGGTCGAGGTGGACCTCACTTATGGCCTGCTCGATCCCCGGACTTAAACCCCCTCTATTTTTTCCTATGGGGCCATCTAAAGTCATTAGTTTATTCTACTCCATAAGAAACGACTCTGGTGTTTTTGAAAGAGTTCGGCAATCAATGAGAAGAAGATTGGATTCTTGCATCGTAGCTGGGGGTAGTCATTTTCAACAATGCTTGTAGATCAAGAATCTTTACATGTAATTTTTGGTATTAAATGTTGTTATTGTCGAAAAAATGTTTCTGTATCTTCGAAACAAAGCGGCTTTTAAAAAATCATCAAAGGACAAAATATTCTTAGAATAGTCCAGGGAATAACCCCTTGAATTTTTGCCGTATGTTTAATAAACATCCTGTATATTTATGAATACTTATATTATGGACACAAACAGTCTTTAGATTTCATACTAATTTTGTTTACACATTATTTATATTTACACTAACTTATTATTCAAGATTACACTCTAAACATAATTTAATAAATAAACTGTTACATTGTAACTCAGCGGGCAGGCGTTTAGCACGCGCCCAGAACTAAACCTCAGACTAGATGTCTCGTCGACATGAGTATTTAATACCAACTACTAAAACTAAAACCGTTATCACTTTCGTCAGAGGATATCTGAGGGGATACAGGGAATCATATGGCATCCAAAATAAAATATCATCCCTGCTATGTAGGTTTGAAATAATTTTAAGACTTAATTGTCAAGAAATAAATATCAAAATCATTGACATCTAGACTAAACAGATAGTTAAGAGAAGAATGATAATTATTTATAAACATAATTTTGTCTAACAAAAATAACAAAGTTCAAATATTAAATTATTAAAAAATCTTTCAGAACTCATACTTCAATTAAAATGAAACAACCTTTTTAGTTTTAGTTCTGTTTATTTTTATAAAAACCGACGTTTCGGTAGCATAAACTACTGCCTTCTTCAGGGAATAAACAACAAATCAACAAATATATAAATAAATAATAACAAAAAACATTAGCAGCAGGTAACCATGGAGACAAATTGTTCTTGAAACTATAATTTAGAAAAGGTTATAAAAAGTTCTTTATTTATTATTAGTATTGTCTTCGCCTTGTCACAATACTGCTGAAGCCAGTCGTTTCAGCGAGCTCAATAAAGGGTGACAACAAATCTATATTCCTGTCTGTTCTTTACAGTGTTAAGTAACAAAGCGCATGACCTGGTCTTGCGTTTAAAATTAGTTGTTCCTAATTGTAAAAATGCGAACTTGTAAAATAGGCCCCCAGACTTACGCCTGCGCATCAGTAACGAAGTTCTCGAAATTATCTCCATTTGGTATACTGTAACACGGCGTTTTTGGCGCTTTGCCACTATAGCTCGTGCCAAATAGAAATGACCTGCGCGAAATAGTACATTATGTACCATAAACTGCCAGTGACAGTTTTTAAGTCGCAAATGTAATCTGAGAAATCGAGACCCACAGGGTTGAGATATCCTAAATTTTCGCAACCTAAAAACTGTCACTTACAGGTCATGGTACATAATGTACTATTACGTGCAGGTCATTTCTATTTGACACGAGCTATAGTCTTACAAGTGAAACCTTGGTTAATCGTCATCCTCACGCGTACGGACAAACTCAGTTTTCATCCAGAACCATCTAAGCGTAAGGAGCACGAAATAAGGCTTTCTAGTATATTGACAACATAAATTCTACATTAAGAGCCTTTATTGACGGAAATAGAATTCATGGACGAACGAGTAGTTCACTGGCCAGAACAAGAATGCAAGAATAGGACAAATATTGAAAGAATGAGTGACGATCGACTCAAAAATTGCCTTCAACGAAAAAAGTATAGGAATACTCCACTGGAGCGATGGATCGAAACAAAAATAATGAAAAACTAACTTCTCCCTTCTACAAGAAGATGAAGACTTGTTTGATTTTTGTCAGAAAAAATGTTTCTTGTCTGAAAAGGTGTGGAAAAGTTTAGTTCTTCTAGAATTGCTTATATTTTTCGTATTTTGTTTGAGTTTTCTGAAACATTGTTGCTCACATGAGACTACTGAAGTCGAATAAAATACATTTTTTTTGGCATTGTGCAGCCAACAAAGGCGATAATATCAGCTAGAACTTTTTAATTTTAATTTATTATTAATTGTGAAAAACTTGAAGAACATATGTCAATAAATGTAATAAGTGTATGAACTTCACTGACGGGGTATTCATTCCTATTATCAGGGCCGTAACAAGGCGCTGTTGGGCCCGGATTTTAAACCATCTGATCGGGCCCTCTTATAATTAACAATAAATGAAAATGTTTACATGTTGATGTAACTTTTATTTTAAAACATAAAACTAATACAGTAAGATCAAAAAACATAAATATTACTCAATAAAACAAATCAACAAGTATGTATATTTTCTTTGATGTGTATAACCACATTAGAACATTACTTTTCTTGATTTCTCAGTCGCAAATTTTGAAATTAGTTCATCTAAATTGTACGTATTTCTTCTGCCATTTCACGTATTTGTGCATCAGTGGAATTTAATAAATATCTGTTTCTAAAATTTTAAATGTTGCTGCTATTTGCTGTAGACCAACCGACCTATTATTTAATTGATTAATAATAATGTCTAATGTCTTGTAACAAACATCGACATAGTTTCAAAAATTATTCCGTTTGCTGCTTCATCAAAATATCGTTTGGGTTTGCGAATACATTTTCGGGATCATTCAGGATTTATTCTCCATTTTATTGCTATATTAATAGCTTCTTCTTTTGTTTGTAAGAATTCATTTCAAAGTTTGCGTATTTAATTATGAGCATTATTCAAAAGCTTGGATATCCTGTTGACTATTTTGTAAAAATTTAGATAATGCATCTATTTAAATTCTTTAGCTTCGTTTATTTCGATTTTGTTTTGAGATGTCAAAATTATTTTTGATAAAGCCTTAAGAACATCGAGATACATAAAACGTAAGGATCTGACTGCATCGTACCGCGAGGACCATGACTTATGAGAAGTAACACATAAGAAGTACCTATGGGCTGTGATATGTACTCGTTTTGCCACTGTATATACTTGGTTATTGTTATTCCGAGTCAGGTATACAAATAGCGTTAGATTTTAGAAAAAAATAGATAATTCATATTCCAGGTATTATCACAAAAAAATTCACAATTCACAAATATGCTTTCAAACCTACTTTACGTCATATAAAGAAATAAAAAATCATGCAAGAATTCTATTCGTAGTAGCGCAGCACATAGACTACGTTTATCTCGCAGTGACATAACCCGCTTAAAAATCTAGTGACTTAAAACAAACTCTTAACTCCAGCTTGTTTATATCGCATGTTTTAAAGTGACTACAGGATAATTAGCGTTTATTCACTGCCGTTAAACGAGGACAGATAGATAATTTTGCGGATGACTTACTGTAGTAAAAATAACTAAACGCTCACGATCTTGAAGCAAACTTCGAAACAAACAGTTTTTAGAAGTTTTGAGTGTAGTAATATATATTTTTAATAATTATTTTCATGTTTTTAAAAAAATGTTGAGGTTAATCCATAGCCTTAACCGTTTATTTCTCAAAATTTCAAGTAGGTTAGTTAACTCAACCCATTATTTAAGATACTTCACTTAGCGCTAAACTAACGTGTTTATCTCGCACGTTTAACCCGCTTAACTCAAGCGGGTTAGTATTTAAGTGAATAAACTAGTGCGAGATAAACGTAGTCATAGATATACTTATGGAGATTACAGCATTATAAGCTGAGGGTTTACGGGCCCTTGAAGCCTCGGGCCCGGGTTCCGCGCAACCCTGGTAGCTACGGCCCTGCCTACTATAATAGGTATATAAAACACAAAAACCGTTATTTTAAAATATAACATCACACATTCTGAAGTATGTTAGACCTTAGACTTAATATATCTTCAAACAAGCGTCGTATCTTAACACCTCTGTCTATAGATCTACAGGAGAATAATTATTTTACTACTTAATGTCTTGTCCCGTAGCAGAACGCCTGAGGCCCGAAGCTTCCGAAGATCTCCTTAAAATATTTCGCATACCTCACCGAATGTTCCCATCAGTGGTAGATACCTAACAAATAAAGCGAATTTTTGAAGCACTCTTATGTAAAAAGGTCAGAGACATCTACACGTCAATCAGCCATGGCTAGAGGCTTCGTTTGCTTAGGTATATCTACGCACCTCAATTAAAACTTTATATGCACGCACCCATTCAGTCGAGGATTTTTCTTCATTAGTCGGCAGATTCACCGTTAACACTTGCTGGGTAATGAATCTCCGTCGTAGGAACATGGGACCCGAGGAGATGAAACCGTAAAGGATTGAGAGATCCGTATGTAAAGATAAGTAGGAAATTTTTAAACCCAGAAATGAACAATCCTAGATTTTATGGATTCAATGAATTTAGGAGTTGCATGTGATTTATATATTGGCTCAATAGTACAGTACTACTCACTATCGATTAGATAGCTTTAATTACATGACAATTCGATTACTGTAGGTAATTTAGATTTCGCTGATATCGATAACGATTTTTTTGACATTCCGCAAATTACTTACTTCGATGGCCTAGTTTCTCAAACTTAGCAAACTTCGTATTTCCACTAAATAATGACACTGGTTTTTAATAAAATATGAGTACAACTCTACACTTAAACCTTAATTAAATGTGGTAAATTTCTCAACCGTGGTATATAGTACATACTAGTATTATACTAGATTTTAACAATCACTCGAAATCTCAGTCAAACAACATTTATTCCCTTACAACACCGACGTTTCAGTGTCCTCTTTCACCTTCTTCAGGTTAAGTAAAATCTTACAAAATATATCTCATGTACACAAAATACATTTGTTCTTTTACGTTCAGTTTTACAAGATCGTACAAAAATTCATAAAAAGCACATACATAAACACTTAATATTAAAACAGCATATTCCCATATTGCTTTCGATGTTTCGATTTTCGATACCAACTACGTAAAAAAGTTTTATTATATTTTTTTGAAAAAGGATCACAAATTCAACATTTGAATAAAATAAGCAAAGTTTTAATTTGCGTGAAGTGGCGCCTGGTAAACGCTCGCACGGTACAAATATGTCATCATTATTACATCTGTATACAAAGCAGATTGGCTCACCCAGAAATGGGTAATATGCCGTGATGATATATTATATATTTTTATTATCTTACCTATATTCCTACATATTTACTTATGATGGAAATTGTATGAAGTTCCTTTCCATATAATTATTGTTCCATTTACTATTTTCTTTTTAAAACGTTACTATTATTATTTGAAATGATTAGTTTGTTGAAAGTGACATATATCTGTCAGTTACATACATTTGAAATCTGAACTGTGTAACCATGGAGTTGTGTTTAAAGCGTAGGCTCCGAGATTAAAATTATAGATAATTTTATAAATTTATCCATAATATATATACAAAATTTATTAACGCAGACCTGTAGAATATTTAAAAAACTTTAATTTTTATAATAACAAATCTCGAAAAAATAACATTTAAAGGTATTTTTCGAAGAAAAACTATTTTGAGCTTTCAGTAAAGTGCCACTTCCGGTTATCTGATTTATACCAAACTCTAATGGCATCTTTCCAAAATTCAAAGTTCAAAATTTTCTGAACGATAGAATTTGAGTTAGAGCGTAAAGAGGATCCACAAACACACACACACACACACATACACACATACACATACACACATACACATACACACAGACATCATCGTGAAAATATTAAAATAGGATACGTTTTAAGGTCCTTAAAATGTGGTCATTTACCAAAATCTCGATATGCGATTTTTAGCACGAACCCTATACCTCCCTTACCAAGGGTAACAGAAAAATGAAAAAATCTACACATTTATATTATTATATATTTAACACCTAAATGTTTTCCGGCTTACAAATATTTTAAACACACATGTATAGCGGTCATATTTATTTTCTCTTGACTATTATTATTTTTCAAATTTGGTAGCAAATTATTACTAAATTTATTGATACATAGAGCTAGATAATTATTCTTATTAATCATTATTCAACATAAATTTCCTTAGTCTACTTCATAACACAAATGAAAGAATGTGTTCTTAATTTATCTATAGTATTTATACTATTATTCACAATTCTAAATATCATGTATTAGTTAAATTCAACACTAGTAATTTTTACAAAATTATGTTTCAGTTAGAATGAAATACACTCTAAATTTCTGGTTATTTTAAATAAGTATATTTTTCGTATACATAACTAATCAGATAAATTCAGAAACAATTTCACAGTAGACTGATAATTCCAATAGAAGTTTTTTTTTTTCTTATTATAAACCTATTAACTTTTCCAGTAGACACATCGAACTGTAGTGGTTTACCACTACCGCACTGCTACCTTAAGTTGAGCACAAATACTCTTCGCTCCTATAAGGAAGGTTCAAGTTTGTATTTCGATGGTGACTTATTTTGTCTTGGAAGCGGTGATGCAGATGAGGCAGTTTTTTCTTATAATCGTTGTATTTGTTAATTCTTGCTAATTGATATGAGATGGTACATATACATACCATAGAGGGATTCGAACCCTTGATCTTTCGTGTATGAAGTGACAACGCTACCACCATATTAACTAATTCAAGCAATTCCAAAAGTAATACCATCCGAAAAAAATAATTAAAATAATAATAATAAAATAAATAGTACATATATTTTTTTCTCTTCTTCTGATGAGAAATAGAATTAGAAACAAAAATAAAAATCAGATGTGGCCAGAACAATACCTCCCGCCATTTAATTTTTGTTAACTACATACCTATATATATATATATTTACTAATGTTAGATACTCGGCTACTGCATTAAGTTCCTTTACATGATATAGTAATATAATTATTGTTCTAATTTATTATGCATTATCAGTATTTTCTTCTCCAGAATCTAACCATGATTTTATTTGTGATATTGATCTAAAACAAGTATTCTGTGAAGATATTAAAATATTTAGGAATTATTATAGAAAGCAACATTAAACAATTAATTCAATATTGATGCTTAGTGCAAAAAGAAGAGAATTCGTTGAATTAAAATTATTATTTTTATTTTCGTAACAGTTGGTTACTGCTTCCAAATTTAGTATTCCATCTAGAAATTAGTTTACAACGGCCGTGTCAATGTTTATATAAAATTTGTTCTATTATACTGCTTAAAATTGTTGACGCAAATTTCATTAAATGTTCAATATCTGGTTGAAATAGTACTCCATAAAATGGAATTATTAGCATAAATTGCACTTCTAGAATAAATTGGTAAATTAAATCTCTAAATAATGCATTACGTCAAATTCGAAGGTTTAATGGACCGAAACGCATAACTAAAAATAATTAGAGTTGTAAATTATTCACCAAAATTTTCATGCATTAATAATGATTGCTAATAATAGATTTAAAATTTGGACTGATTTTCCATTTACTGTTATAATTTCTTTATCTCGCATAACTCCTCTGCTGAAATGGGCTGTACGTTGTCATTAGGATAATTTATTTGTATTTGAGAGTACAAGTACCTCTATTTTGATTGAATCGTATCTGCTCATCGTTAAATACGCTTTTACAAGTCGTTAAATTTGCATAAACATTTTAATCGACGGCTGTTACAGAACAACAAATCTTTACATTGAGTAATCAAACTATATTTCACGCAAATCGCCAAATAACGGTGACTACGCTTTGAAATTTGCTAATTAAATTGCGAAAGAATGCGATCAGTACAACAATTGAAAAGATACATCTATTTGTACTAGATATAAAGCGCCACTTCAATTGTAATTACTTTAAAGAGAAGAGAATATTATATACCTAATATGCCGTGTCATAAAAGTTCTTACTAGATTATTAAAAATGCTTGAATTCATGATCATTGCCCTTAGATCTGTAAATTTAGCAGTATTCTCTGGTGTCTGAGCATTCTTATCATGGGATGTTAATAATTACTTGAAATTCAGTCAAACAGCATTTACTCTTATAACACCGACGTTTTGGTGCACACTTGCACCTTCTTCAGATTCTACAGATTATTACATTTCATGTACACAAAATACATTTCTACTAAACATTCAGTTTTTCACATCGTACAAAAAAATCAAAGAGCACACACATCTCCATTTGCTCTCAAAATCGCAAAATCGTACTACCCTGAAGAAGGTGCAAGTGTGCATCGATACGTCGGTGTTGTAAGAATAAATTCCGTTTGACATATTTCGAGTAATTGTTAACAACCTATCCACATCACATCGAGAAATTTCCACATTGTTATCGTGATTTAATTATCTTTAAAGTTATAAATGTCAAAAATATTATTAATATTTTTTTTAAATATAATAAATAAAGTGTTTAACATAGGAATTGTACGAGATACAAGATTAGTTAAATATAGTTTGATTCACGAAAGATCAATATTCAATATCATTTAAAAATCATCTGATATAATATTACTGGAAAATAACTTCACAGTTTTTCGTATCCATAGGCAAGCAACATGTAATATTTATGGATACATTTTAATTGAAAATAATCCATACAGAAAGTTTCTTACAAAACATTCAATATTTACAAATGTGCATATTATATACAAAAAGGTTCTACATTTTCAGGAAAATTATAACACAAACATATTGTGTCAATTGCACTTGAAACTGTTATCTGTCAATCATAATCTCAATAGCGTTTCCATGGTTATAGCATAGCTAACGGCTTTATGATATCTAATTTGTTATAAATTTTTCACTCTTTATCCATAGATCATGAAGTATAGAATGCAATCAAATCGTACAAAGAATAATATATTGTTTAAAAATTATAATAACATTAAATGTCAATAAATGATATTTAACTGCGTTTAAAAAAAATGTTAAAATTGCAAATGAGAATACTTCCACCAATTATAATTAAAATCTAATCACGTCTGCATATGAATCTAAACTCGAGGAATACGAAAAAAATATAATTTTTGGAATCGTGGTATTGGAGTCTGCAATCCGAAACGATCGTCACATACACACACACACACACACACACACACACACACACACACACACACACACACACACACACACACACACACACACACACACATGTATGCACACGCAAGCACGCCGACACATACATACTACAGATATCATCGTAGGGACCCCAAAACGTATTTATTCATTAAAAATACGTTTATTTTTAAATAATGCTTTTCCCAAAATTGTTGTTTTCTTCAGTTATGTTTATATACAAAACAAAAATGTAAACTTGAAGTAAATCACAAAATATTTTGATTTTAACGTCAACGTCACTGGTAAAAAAATCTGTTGTGGCCATCACAATACGTTCCGTCAATCCTGTGTAATATGTATAAATTCCATACATAAATTTTCTTACAAAAGTTTCTAAATTTCCAGTAAAATTGTTTCATAAACAAACTATGTAAATTTCACTTGACACTAACATCTTCTTCTTCTTTAGCTTTTCCCATTCGTTAGGGGTCGCTGTTTTTTATTTTCATCTTCCACTCATTTCTGTTTTACGCGTCGTTCTCATTCAGTTTCTTTTCTCTCTAGTCTTCCGCAATACAGTCCTTCCATCTTATTTTTCGTCTTCCTCTCTTTTTTCAACCTTCTATTACTAAGTTATTCATTATTTATCCAATATACTCTTAATTTCTCACCAATGTAATCATCTCTCTTGTATCTTTCTAGAAACTTGTAACACTAGAGTTATTTCCTTACCTGTCTTTACGTGTCTTCCCCAACATCTACTTCAACATCCTGAATTATAAAATTTAATTTATTTAAAATTCTTTAACTTTATATCTATTGAATATGAAGTATAAAATATAATCAAATCGTATATAGAATAATATATTCTTTAACTTATAATAAACGTTAAATGTCAAGAAATCAAATTTAACTGTTAAATCTTCAAATGGGACTACTTTCGATTCACCAATTATAACCAAAATCTAATCAGTTGTTCTTCTGGATGTAAACTTGAGGAATACGAAAAAAATATAATTTTTGGAATCGTGGTGTTGAAGTTATGCGATCCGGAACTTTCGTCACACACACACACAGCTTATTCACTAAAAAATCATCAATGAATTTTTTGACCAAAGACAATACCTTTCTTACCTAAAAGTGACGGAAGGTAAAAACATTAACACAGAGGGCAGTATAGTAAATAATAACATTAATGTAACTCACAATTTATGTACGTATATCTGTCACATATGTTATGTGACATAACATAAATTAAAAAGTCATACGGCATATAACCTTTTTCTTTCTAATATGAAGTCTTGTTAAGCTACTGTTTTATAAAATGCTGCGTATTCTTTTTTCGAACAAGAGACCTTGAATAGTCATCTTTCGTGATTTCAAGTATGTTGTACGAACCCTCATTTTTTTTAGAACCACTGTTTTAAAATTATTTGTTTCGTATAATTAATAATTTACTCGCTAGCAACTAATTCTCCAGTTCTTAGATGGCTTTGGGACTGATTATAGAGTTGAAGCTAAAATTACATCTACTAGCAGGTATCTACAAATATTTTGATCTTAACTTTAATCCTAACAGCGAATAATGCTTATATGTAGGCTCTACTCAACGTAAGACAGTAGTCAAACACTAACTCTTGGAATATATAATGCAGACGCTTATAGCCTAATAACAATAATAATTATAATAATAATAACCGTCATGTCCGCCATTTCCTACTTGTCCAATTTGTTCATATTTAAACAAACCTGACTCTGTGAACGCACCTCGTAAAAATAGTTTATGGGGCTCCTCCCATGTGACAAATAAAGAATTTTTGTGCCATAATTTTTAAAAGTAATTACAGTTTATCATAAAGACTTAATTAGCAGCGCGGACAAACGCTTGGAAAGAAGATATTGCTGCGATTGATATCATCATTCATGTTGTTTTTACAGAAGTTAAAATGGCCATGGCTGAAATACACAAACGAAGCACGTAGCAAATAAACTCAGATTAAATCTAAATTAAATTTTAGGTCTATATTCGCGATAGTATTTTCAGTTTTTATTAACACATATTTTTAAAACAATCCAGTTCAATCTGTAGTAACAACAAAAAAGTGATAATGGAGATAATATGTAGATAATAAACTCGTTTTTGTAGTTTACTTATTGTTTTCTACCTCTCGCTAAATTGTTTGTAACTGACAGATAAATGTCAGTGTCAGAAATCCGGGGACATTACTGAAGACTTTTTCTGGGAAGTACATACATTATATTATTTCTTAATGTATTAATAGTTAAATATTTAATATTATAGGTATATTACACATACCCTTCAGAAATACTGTTACTCCCGACAATGAATTGGAAACATCTCGAAAAATTAGAAGAGTAGGACAAAATTTCTTCATAGATAAATTTAAAATTAAACAATCTAAATGTAAGGAATAGATGTAAGTATAATTGTTGTTGTAGAGTGTTGGTATACAAGAAATGTTAAATACAATAGGGCGCGAGCAGTCATGTGACTTTGTTGGCCTTGACAAGCAGATATGGGGGCCCATGTCAGAATGATAGCTAGTAATTATGTATATAGATGTCAAATATCATAATTTGTAATTCTAAATTTAGTGATTTTCCAATTCCATGTGGTTTATTTTCCTCGACAAGTAAATTCCACACTCCTGGTGACAAATTAACTACGTGAATTTAGAAAATCTTGAAATGTTTAATGAAAAATTCTGACGTTTGACATCTATGTACATAATTACTAATTAAAATTCAGAAACGGGCCCCCACATCTGCTTGTCAAGGCCAACAATGTAACATGACTGTTCGCGCCCTATACTTAAGTAACTAAAAAAAAGGAAGTGGCGAGAGGTATTGTGCTGGCCACAACATATTTTTTAATGTGTATCTAAATTGGACCTATTGATAAAAAATAATGTTTTTTATGCACACTTCATGTATCTTCCTCTATTAACTCGATTCCATATCGTGCTACTTGAGCCCGCATTCTCCGAGTTATTTCAATTTATAATAATTTCCAAACGTGCAGTCATCAGAACATAAGTTATACCGAGCAGCTCGTCTCGTTCTCGTACACATCACATCCTCTCCTCAGTGCATTATGCGAGTAGAAATTACCCACGAGGGTAGCTGCTACCCAGGTTGTTATTACAAAGATTGCCTCTGAACTTAATTTGTTACGTCTAACAAGTCAGTGCGGATATTAAACTCCAGCTCGACGTTACAATTTCAAGACGAGAGCTAAACAGAATTAAGATGGGAACTCAACCCATGGACAGTAGCTCCGTGAGAAACTATCGTGAAAAATAAGCAAATTACATTTTTTTCTTTCTTTTAATATCTTTTTTACAAATATTAGCCGGCGTGAAGGAAAGAAAAAATGTTGAATGTGGGAATTTGTAGATGGGATATTATGAAAATTGTGTAAAATTCATAATAGATGATAATTAATGTACTTGACGGATACAGCAGAACGTTCAACTATAATTAAAGGTTAATAAGATAACAATGTTTCATACACTGCACATGATACTTCTAAATCGTATTGAGAACAATGTTTTCAATATTACAACTACCTACCATAAAGACTAATTGATCAAAAATATGTACAAATAAAAATTATTGAAAAATATATATTCAAAATTTTGTAAATGCCATTTTTGTTTTAAAGATATTTAAGAAAAGAGCAAGAAATAATAATGCCTGAATATACTACTATTTTTTTGGAATAATTTGTTACAACGTCCAAAATTTGGGAATACCTCCTGATTTATACATTGTACACGAATTATTACAAAACAATAAAACTGACTATTTTCTCTTATTTTCCCACTAGATATACGAGGGTTGTCTCAAAAGTAAGTTACACATTTTTTTAAAAAAAAAAAATAACGCCCAGAATTTGTTTAAAAGGTTATATTTGTGAAAACTAAATATATTAGTTATTTTTCTACGTAATCTCCTTGAATTTCAATACATTTTTGGTATCGTGGTAAAAGTTTTTTTAATCCAGCGTCATACCATTCTGCCGCCAAACTGGTTAGCCATGTCTGAACTTCTTCTTTGAGATTTTCTTCGTTTGCGAAGCGTCTTCCCCCAAGGTGTTCTTTCAGCTGTGGAAACAGATGAAAGTCGCTTGGAGCGAGATCAGGGGAGTATGGTGGTGTCCGAAAACATCCCATCGAAACTCTTCAAGCAGGTCTTGAGTTTGACGAGCAAAGTGTGGACGTTGTTCGTCGTGTATTGTTGTCCTGCCTTCAATAAATGATTGGCGCCAACGAGAAACCATTGGCCTCGACATAACGTTCTCACCGTACACACTGCACAACTCACGGTGAATTTCAGTTGCATTTTTATTTTTTGCCGTTAAAAAACGAATCACACTGCGTACTTCGCAATCGGCGGTAGAAGTAAGTGGTAGCTCCATAGTGGCTTGATCGCAACTGACAAATGGGTCATGGCGGCCGCTTAGGAATTTTACAGTGCTGCCACCACACTCGGACGAAAGTTCCATGCGAATCCCAAACGTATCCTACCTACCGCGCGGATATAAAAAAATAGTGTAACTTACTTTTGAGACAACCCTCGTACGTACACGAAAATGAAAATTTTGCGGTTTTTTCCACTCGCTCCTCTTGGTAAGGAAGATGTGCTAAAAATCGCATATCGAAATATTAGTAAATGACCACGTCCTTAGAATCCGATTTTAACATTTTCACAATGATGTCTGTGGATGTGTATGTATGTATGTGTGTGTGTGTGTGTGTGTGTGTGTGTGTGTGTGTGTGTGTGTACGTGTGTGTATGTGTGTGTGTGATCATAGATCCTCTGGGTGCTCTAACTCAAATACTATCATACGGAAAATTTTAAAACCTTGTTTTTCGGCCCTATTCTAAATGGAAAGAAGCCACTAGATTTTGTAAATTAGATAACCGAAAATGGCACATATTTGAAGCTTAAAATAGTTTTAAATATTTTTCGAAATTTATTCTATTATAAAAATTAAAGATTAATGAATTTTCTCCAGGTACAAATTAATACTGTTTCTATATATTTTACAAATAAATTTAAAAAATAATCTATTTTATAAATCCCGGAGTCTATGTTTTAAAGGTAAACAAAATTCCTCAGTTACACAGTTCAGATTTCAAATGTATGGCAGATATCACTGTAAAACACTAATCATTTCAAATTAATAGAGATTTAAAGAGAAAATAATAAATAGAACAATAGTTATATTATATGCAAAGGAACTTAATGCAGTTTGCAGCATAAGTAAATATAAGTAGGTATTTAAATTAATAAAAATTAAATGGCGGGAGGTTTTGTGTTGACCACATCAGATTTTTTATTTTTAGTAACAACTTGCTAATACTGACTTTTTGTTTGATCTTTTGTTTTGCATTTTCGAATAGCAATGCCCCATTTTATCACTGTTGGATACCGAGTTCTTATGTCAAAATTATAATTTGTTATATGAGCGTTTTGTTGTAGGCAAATTGTAAATATTAGGCTTTTATAATACGCCTAGGCTTTTTTAAAAATTACTAGGCAAATTTAAATGATAATGAGTTTTGGATTTAATTACCTTGGTTGTTTCTCTAAATATACCTTTTTGTACGTTCGGGTTTTTTAAATGTTTACCGACGGGGTTTCCAAAGCAGTGGGTTTTATTTACAAATTACTGATCAGTAAGTGATTGTGATTAGTTTACTTACCGATAAAGAGGCAATCAAAGCTTACTTTAAAAAAGACAACTTTTTTTTAATATGCCTTTTTTTTAAATTTTGTTATTGCATAGATCATGTAAAAAATGTAATAAGCATTGCGGTCAGTAAGTGCTCTTCTACCGGTGTCGGATGTATTGGTATTATGGAGTCTCGTGGCCGTGCGCCTGGTGTGTATGTGTGTGTGTGTGTGTGTGTGTGTGTGTGTATGGTCGCGAATCTGGGAACCCGGATTCGATCCCGACCGACGCCAAAAATTACTTCGAATTTTAATGGCACAAAATTGACCCCTGTGGTGCACTCTTCACGTTAGCAATGAGTGTCCGTGAGGTGACGCCTGGTAAGCGCCCACACGGTACAAATATTTCATCATTACTGATATCTGTGTACAAAGCAGATTGGCACACCCAGCAATGGGTAATGGGTAATAGGCCGTGATGATTTATTTGTTTATTTATTTTTTTATTTTTTTATTTATTTATTTATTAATTTATGTATTTATTTATTTATTTATTTATTTATTTATTTATTTATTTATTTATTTATTTATTTATTTATTTATTTATTTATTTATTTATTTATTTATTTATTTATTTATTTATTTATTTATTTATTTATTTATTTATTTATTTATTTATTTATTTATTTATTTATTTATTTATTTATTTATTTATTTATTTATTTATTTATTTATTTATTTATTTATTTATTTATTTATTTATTTATTTATTTATTTATTTATTTATTTATTTATTTATTTATTTATTTATTTATTTATTTATTTATTTATTTATTTATTTATTTATTTATTTATTTATTTATTTATTTATTTATTTATTTATTTATTTATTTCGTCTCGATCTCCAAAATTAACCTCTAACGGTAGAAAGTAATTACTGCCCTTAATATTTAAATAACTTTTACATAACCGTAAAACACATAATTCGGCCAGAATTATATAGGCATTAAATTTGTGTGTTAGGATGTTTCGTTAAGGTATGTTTAGAAAAATCACTAGCGAAAATATTCAAATATCCATTTTACAATTATTCACCGTTATTTTAAAAATGCATAAGCGTATTATAAAAAGACTGATTTTACAACTGGCTACGATATAATGGCCCGTATTACGAGCTCACTTTTATGAAGCAAACTCCTCTTAAGAAAATAATGAAAAGGCGCGCTCCGTAAAAACGCTTTTATTATAAAAGTGCGCTCATAATACAGGCCAATGTCTTTACATATTCCTCGCACATAAAGTATTCAAAATCATTCACAAGGACAGTAAAGAATTAAAATTGAACTTACTAGAATTTGTTAATGTTTTAAACCACAAAAGAAATCCAGATTATTTTTGGAATTATTGTTCCGTAACAATCATAATTTTTTCCATTCTTATAAATTTTTGTTTTATTCTCATTGAGACTTTATTTTATGCATGAACTTCATAATTCTTGCTAAACAGTGAGCAATTCCATTCCATCCGTGAAATAATTAACATTTTTGTCAAATTTAAAAAATGGTTGTGCAGTAACCACAAAGAATTGTGGCCGTAGTTTTTTGCGTTGGTTTTTGTTTCAGTTGCAACGTGGGAGGCCTGGTAGCAAACAATTGAGGTGAGGAATTTATAATTGTAAAAGAATCACAATTTGTTAATTCACTTGTCATTATATTTTTTACAGTTGAAAAACCTTACCTGGCTTCGCTTTTAGTTTGTTAAACCACTTAAAAAAATTCTTTTTGCGGAATATGAATTCATAAGCTCATTATACTGTTTTATACTTTTAAATTTTTTGGTTTTGCAGATATAATAGCGGCAATGTGGGTGTTCTTTTATAACGCTAATTCAATTTGTCACACAACGCGTATTGTTACGCCTACTTACAGATGGTGATGTAGTTAATGTATTTACATGACACTTTCATGCCTCGGGATTAAACAAATCGTATAATGTATACTACATTTAAAACAAATAGAATTGTTTCATATCATGTCATGAGAAATTGGCTTGTATTTCACAGTTTATGGAATTTAATGAAAATATGCATACTTAAAAATATTATCGTTTCCTGATTTGATAACCAGCATTGACTTCTCATTTTTACCTTCCGTCACCTTTAGGTAAGGAAGGTATTGTCTTTGGTCAAAAAATTCAATGATGAGTTTTAGCGTCCATATAATACGATTTTACCATTTTTACGATGATGTCTGTATGTATGTATGTGTGTGTGTGTGTGTGTATATGTGTGTGTGTGTGTGTGTGTGTGTTTGTGTGTCTGTGTGTGTGTGACGAAAGTTTCGGATCGCATAACTTCAATACCACGATTCCAAAAATTATATTTTTTTCGTATTCCTCAAGTTTACATCCAGAAGAACAACTGATTAGATTTTGGTTATAATTGGTCAACCGAAAGTAACCTCATTTGAAGATTTAACAGTTAAATTTGTTTTATTGACATTTAACGTGATTATAACTTAAAGAATATATTATTCTCTATACGATTTGATTATAATTTTACTGGAAATTTAGAATCTTTTGCAAGCAAATTTATGTATGGAATTTATACATAGTACACAGGATTGACGGAAGGTATTGTGCCGGCCACAACAGATTTTTTAAAATTATTTGACAGTAAAAAATGTTTTTGTTTGCCAGAAATACAAAATGATCACCAAATTTTAGACAATATATAAATTGAAATCAATAACCAGATAATGACTTCTTGTACTGTATGAATATACAATCACATTCAGCAACGTGTGTGTGTGACAAAAGTTCCGGATCCCATAACTTCAATACCACGATTCCAAAAATTATAATTTTTTCGTATTCCTCAAGTTTATATCCAGAAGAACAAGTGATTAGATTTTGGTTATAATTGGTGAACCGGAATTACCCTCATTTGAAGATTTAACAGTTAAATTTGATTTATTGATATTTAACGTTATTATAACTTAAAGAATATATTATTCTCTATACGATTTGATTACATTTTATACTTCATATTCAATAGATAAAGAGTTAAAGAATTTTAACGAAATTAAATTTTATAATTCAGCCAGCTAGCTAAACATGGAAACTATTAATATATTCATATAATTCAAATTGACAGATGTCAGTATCAATAAAAAGTAAATTAATGTGGCAGAGATGAGGATGTTGAAGTAGATGTTGGGGAAAACACGGAAAGATACGGTAAGAAAATAACTCTAGTATTACAAGTTTCTAGAAAGATACAAGAAATATGATTACATTGGTTTGAACATGTCATGAGGAGAAATGAAGAATTATATTGGAACAAGAATGAATAGTTTAGTAATAGGATGCTGAAGAAACAGAAGACCAAAGATAAGATAGAAGGACTGTATTGCGAGAGAAAAGGAACTGAATGATAACGACACGCAAAACGAATGGGAAAAGTTAAAGAAGAAGAAGATGTCAGTGTCAAGTGCAATTTGAATAGTTTTTTTTATGAAATAAATTTACTGGAAATTTAGAATCTTTTGCAAGAAAAAATATGTATGGAATTTATACATTATACACAGGTTGATGGAAGGTATTGTGCTGGCCACAACAGATTTTTTCAGCATCGTCACGTATTGTAGTTTTAGAGATACCCATGTAAAGCGCGTGAACACCCAGTATATTTTGAACAATTCTTCATAAAATTAAAAATTATTAAATTAGTTTAATTATAAAATAAGACCGCTGTATTTAAAATAAGATAATAGAAATCACCATATATGGACCTTGAGTTCCTAATTATATAGTAAGGTTTATATGCATCATATACTACAGAATCTATAGTATTCGTAAGTAGGTATACAGGTAAAGTTTCACTTGTTTAATATTAAAATGAAAGTAAAATTAAACACCAACTTTACGTTATAATGATGTATCCTCCATATATTTTACGATTAGTAACAGTAATGTATTACACATATCAAATTTAATTTACGATCTAATTTACAACACTCATAAATCCTAATAAATAATTTATTAACATATTTACTCTCATTAAAAGATAACATCTCATATGACACGTCAACCAAGCAAATGAGTACGTTGACGTTGTCGTCCTCGCTTTCGTTAGCTAATTCCGAGATACAGAC
This sequence comes from Harpalus rufipes, assembly GCA_951394225.1. Lineage (NCBI taxonomy): Eukaryota > Metazoa > Arthropoda > Insecta > Coleoptera > Carabidae > Harpalus > Harpalus rufipes. The sequence continues at coordinate 41,769,341 of OX596283.1, forward strand.
ATTTTCTGAGGAAAATTTGAAGACATTACGTAATTACACTTTTAAATGAAACTCCACGGGCAATGACTTCTGAATGAAGATGTTCCACTGTCCGGAAAGAAGCAGCAATTAAAACATTTTAATTTCGATTTCAATTAAGCTTGGTGCATACTGTAAACATCTCGTATTGAAATGGCCAGCTGTAGCGTAACTAACAAACCACGGTAGATACTTTTCAAAAGTATGGTTTCACTCACCGTGCAAAAACAACATATTATACACCAAATAACAAAAATATATTAAAATTCAATTTTATAAAAATATACACGGGGTTAAAAAAAGTGTTCGGAAATTTTAAGGGCGTATAGTATAGACCAAAATAAGTGAAAAAAATCTAATAAATATGAGTCCGCAAACTAACCGTTTCAAAGATATGAGCTATTATAAAAAATCTGATGTGGCCAGCACAATACCTTCCGTCAATCCTGTGTATTATGTACCAATTCCATACATAAATTTTCTTGCAAAAGATTATAAATTTTTGGTATTATGTGATTCCCTTTCTCGGCAACTGAATTCCATACTCCTGATAACAAACAAACCACATGAAATAAGAAAATTATGAAATTTTGAATGAAAAATTATAACACTTGTCAGTTATAGACATAATTAATTGCTGTCATTTTGACACGGGTCAAAGTCATGTTACTGCACGCGCCCCATACATAAATTTTCTTGCAAAAGATCCTATATTTCCAGTAAAGTTATTTCATTAACAAACTATGCAAATTGCACTTGACACTGACATCTTCTTCTTTAGTTTTTCCCATTCGTTAGGGGGTCGCTATTTTTTATTTTCTTCTTCCACTCATTTTTGTTTTGCGTGTCGTCCTCATTCAGTTCCTTGTCTCTCAAGTCTTCTACAATACAGTCTTTTCATCTTATATTTGGTCTTCCTATGTTTCTTCCACCTTCTATTAATATATTCATCTCTCCTCATGACATGTTCAAACCAATATGTAATCGTCTCTCTTATATCTAGAAACTTCTAACACTAGAGTTACTTCCCTTATTCTTTCATTGATTTCATTTTATTGATACTGACATCTGTCACAATCTAAATTACCTGAATATATTAGCAGTTTCCATGGTTAAGTTAGCATAGCTGGCTGAATTATGAAATTTATACCTATAAAATTTATTATCGTTATTCTTCTTTAACTCTATATCTGTTGAATATCAAATATAAAATGCAATCAAATCGTATAGACAATAATATATTCTTTAAGTTATAATAACATTTAACTGATTTTTTCAAGAAAAACTATTAAAATCTTCAAATGAGGGTACTTTCGGTTGACCAATTATAACCAAAATCTAAACAGGTCTGGATATGGTTGAAAGGAAGAGGAATACGCAAGAATTGTAATTTTTGGAATTCTAGTATTGGAGATATCATGCCCGAAAACGCGGTCACACACACACACATACACACACACATATACACACACACGCACACACGAACACACACACACACACACACACACACACACACACATACAGACATCATCGTAAAAATAGTAAAATTGTATTGTAAAGACCCTAAAACGTGCTTATTCAATGAAAACTCACCACCGAATTTTTTGACCAAAGACAATACCTTCCTTACCTAGAGGTGAAGGTAAAAACAAGTTACTGCACATGCAATCAAGTTTGCTGTGATTACAGATGGATAGGACGAGGAGGCACAGTGACATGGCCTCCCAGTTTTCCTGATTTAAAGCCTTTGGACTTCTTTGGTTAGCGATATTTAAAGAGTATAGTTTTACTCCAATTAATAATGTAACGCACTTACAAGAGCGAATCGAACAGGCCTGTCAGATAATTCGAGTAAAGTCGAGAATTTTTGAAAAGGTGCGAAACTCGTTTATAAGAAGATGTAAATCATGTGTTGAGATGGAAGGGGGGCATGTAAAACACCTATTGTAAAATGGCTTAAATGAAAAACGTAAATTTGATACCACACACTGTTTTCTTCTTTTCTTTCTGAAAATAGCTCATATCTTTGAAACGGTTAGTTCGCGGACCCATATTTATTAGGCTTTTTTCATTTATTTTGGTCTATACTATACACCCTTAAAAATTCAGAACATTTTTTTTTAACACCCTGTATACTTTTAATTATTACAAGGGGTATTCAATCTACCAGGGGCTTGTTTCTCAAAAAATACTAGTTTACAAGTTACAAGTTACTAGTTACAAGTTAAATTTTTCTGAAAGAATGTTTCTGAAAAGTATTTTACTAGTTCACAAGTTACTAGTTATAAGTGAAAATTTAATAATTACTGAAGTAAAATCGTGTTTCTGAAACATTTTCAATAGTCTAGTAGTTTTTTTTTTAGTACAAGTATTACAAATCAAGTGATTAAATTTTCTGACTGACATTGACATTTTCAAATATTTTATTTTGAAATTAAATAATTTTTCAATAAAAATGTCTACGCTGGATGCGAAATTAACTGTTTTGGGAATGATTCGAGATGCTAAAAGTATTTTATTTGGAGCATTCTCTAATGAATTGTCTAAAGCAAATAAAGTAAATGAATGGACAAAAATCTGTCAAACTTTTCACGCTTTGGGTTTAGTAAGATAGGAAAAGGATTACAAATAAATCAGGGCCACTTTTTGGATAATGCATGGTATCTGTTCGTATTTCGCTGCAGAATAGGTTCCAATAAATTAATTAGTTTTTCTAACTTATTTTCCGTGAGTCTAAATCTCTCGCTGAACTCATATGAAGTTTCTGTATGGGCATAATGTACTATTGCTTTAAATAGTTTTTGACGACGCACAACTACTTCATCACTGGACACAGAGTCACTTGACCACATTATTACATAATTTTATTAAAATATATTTTAATTAAACAACGTCAAACACTACATGAAACTAAATAAATATTAACAAAGAACCATTTTTTATGAAAAAGAAAAAAACAAACTATACAATAATACGACTAGTAAAATTTATATTCAAAATTTACAAGACTTATGACACTTGTAGCTTTTCTCTACTAAATTACTAGTCTGACAGAGAACACAAATATTTTGAGAAACAAAATACTAGTAATTATTTTCAAATACACTAGTAAATATTAGTTCCCAACTTGTAACTAGTATTTTACACTTGTAAATTTCTGAAACAAAAACTAGTAAATTTCACTAGTATTACTAGTGTAGGGACTAGTAATACTAGTCCCGTATTTTTTGAGAAACAGGCCCCTGGATATGAAACAACTTCCAAAGCGCGTCTACTCGATATTAAAAGAACATACCTAGTACAATCAAAATAAAATTCTTTTGCTTCCTCTTCCAAAAACTGATTAACTCCTTCGGCCCGTCATCCGACCAAATTTTTTTTCAATTGTCTAGGCCCAATCTTACAATTTCTGGTTAAAATTTTATATGCCAGTTAAACAAACGATATTGAATCGGATTATTGACAGCAATTATAAATTTGTAATTTGACAGTTCATTTCGTTTCGGTTTTGTTTATTTAACTAACAGTTAAAATTTTAACTAGAGATTGTAAGATTGGCCCTAAATACATAATAAACAGAGGAAGCTAAATCAGAGTTGTATGATGATAATCAAACTCATCAAAATTTTTCAATTACTGGAAGAACTTTCTCGGCCTTATGCACTCTGGCATTATCATGCAGCAACAGACTTTTCCTAAAAATATGTTCTTTTTAATTATGGCTGCTTTGAGATTTTTCCTTCTAATATATTGCCTTCCTAAGAAATTTTATTACACAACCTTGTTCCAGTTTAGAATCACTCATTTCATATCTAATTGAGCAAAATTAATTAAGAAGAATCACAAAGGATGAAACTATGTTACAATAACGTTTCCTAGCTGGTTAGATTCCTAATTGAATTCCCTTAGAATATTACATTATAATTTAATTTAATTCCGCAGTTATTTGAAGTTCTAATTAACTAAATTTTGTAATATAATTTTATATAAAAACGATATCTATGAAATATTTTTTTCATAATTTACACAAATGCAAATTTATTTTTAAAAAAACTATTGAGGCCAGCACAATACCTTCCATCATTTCTATGTGTTTTATATACTCGTAAATTCCACACAGAAAGATTTTTGTATTTTCAGAAAAAATATTTCACATGTAAATTGTACTTAACACTGACAGTTGTTAATTAGTAGTATTGAATTATTGAAACTGTTTCCACGGTGATGTAACAATATTGCAAGATTTATGAAAATTACAGGCCTATTCTGTAAAATCGTATCGTTACCATAACGAAATCGTTATTATGAAAATCGTTATTTCTACATAACGATAATCATTATCTTCGTATCCGTATTATGTAACACATTTTGAAAAATAATAACCTTGGGATCCAGTTAAGAACTTTATTTCCTAAATTCTAATTATATTTTAAATGAAATATCTAAAATAATTCAATATAACTCACAAAACTTCCAGGTTAGATTGATTCTGGCTGTCAACCTGTCAGCTGTCGGACCATTCTTTTTCTTTTTGTAGGTTATGCTAGAGCAACTACAACCATCTGTAGACAAATTGGGAAGCTTGCGCTAGGCGCTACGAATAAAAACTTATTAAATTATTTTAATATTACCTTGCAGAAAACTGTAATATGACTGGTTTTTGAGATCACTATTCAACATAATAGCAATTTTATTTTGACATGAATAAGAATACTGAATTATTGACAAAACGTTTAGATAACGAATGATTTTTCCAATCGTTAAGAAATACCGATATCGTTATCTTTTTTTCGTTATATTATTATTTACAGAATACCATTTTAACGATTATCGTTATGATAACGATTTAACAATGAAAAATGTCATAACGATCGTTTACAGAATAAGCTTATTAAACGATTTTCGTTATTACCATGACGATATAACGTTTTACCGATTCGTTATGTCATAACGATCTTACAGAATAGCCCTATTAATGTCTTTATAAATTTTTGTCTCCAAATACATTGCATATGAAGAAAATATTGAAATTAAATCGTATAGAGAATAAAATATTTTTTAATATTTATAATAAAATGTCAAAAATGATATTTACATATATTTTTAAGAAAACATTTAAGACCTTCAAATTAAGGTACTTCTGGTTTATCAATTGTAACCTAAATCTAATCAAGTCTTAATTTGGATGTAAATGAGTTTGTATATTTGGGTAGCATGATGTCGAGGGATGGTCGAATTAATCAAGAGATACAAAGGAGAGTGAGTGCGGGATGTAAGGTAATGGGTGCTCTGGGTACATTTGCACAAAACGTTAACGTATCAGGGAATGCTCGGTTAAGTGTATATAAAGGAGTGCCAGTGCCTGCTTTGATGTATGGAAGCGAATGCTGGGCATGGACGGGGAAGCATAAAAAGAGAGTGACTGCCGTGGAAATGAGGTATTTATGTGGTGTATGTGGGTATGTTAGACGGGATCGCGTGAGGAATAATTTGGTGTATGAAGAATATATGGTTAGGAACAATGTGATTAAGAAAGTTGGTGTGAGTCAGTTGAGATGGTTTGGGCATGTGGAGAGAATAGCGAGTGAACGGCTTATCAAGCGTATATATCTTGGTGAAGTTGAGGGTTTTCGATTACGTGGCCGACCAGTGTGTAAGTGGATGGATGTGGTTGGTAGGGTGCTTAAAGAGAGAGAATTTCCAAGTATGAAGAGAAGAAGAGCATGTATGAATGCGATTATGAGTGTGGCCGAGGCGAAAGAAGTCTGCTTAGATAGGAATGTGTGACGAAGGATGATTGTTTCCTAACTATTATTGTGATCCGGATGCGGTATTTCGCTACCGAAAATCGGTCACTTTAATATGTTTAAGAGTAAGGATTATGAGTGTGGCCGAGGCGAAAGAAGTCTGCTTAGATAGGAATATATGGCAAAGGATTATTGTTTCCTAACTATTATTGTGATCCGGATGCGGTATTTCGCTACCGAAAATCGGTCACTTTAATATGTTTAAGAGTAAGGATTTGTTGTATGATGGTGATGTTGTTCTTATTGTTATCGGGTTTGTGTGAACCCACTAAGTGGGACACGCGTGATTTTATGTATGTATGTATGTATGAATGAGGAATACGAAAAAAATGTCATTTTTGGAATTGTAGTATTGGAGTTATCGCGGTCGAAACAATCGTCAAACACACACGCGCAAGCACGCACACACACATCATCATCATCATCACCGTAAAAATAGTATATTCGTATTAAGGACCCCAAAACGAGTTTATTCATTAAAAAACTCATCATCGAATTTTTTGACCAAAGACAATAACTTCCTAACCCAAAGGTAATGGCATATTAAATTAATATGTCTACGTTTCTATGATTAACATTTATAATTTACAATGATAATCTTTTATATTCTGAGGGAGGTAAACCTGCGGTGGCAATCACGAAGACGGGTTTGTGTATAGAGTGTCATAGCTTAGGATTGTTAAACTTTTAATAGCAGTTTCATAAAATCGACATTGATTTTATTATTAGCGGTAAAATTCTAGGAATTTAGTATCTCAACAATGTGGAAATTGGTTTGATTTTGAGTGGAATTTAAACCATGGTTATGAACTTTGATGTGAACGGCTACAGGTAATTACTGTATGTACCTATATTTAGCTGAAGCGTAATTAATTGGATGATTTGAAATTGATATCTATTGAGTAGAAATTTCGTATTAGTTTATCGGTATACAGGATGCCATTAAAAGATGCTGACTACTTTAAAGTAAAATTGTACATATCAATGGGGTAAAAATTGTGTATAATCATATATTCTTTGAATCAACGTTCTACAATTTTTGAATGTTTTCTTCCAATGTTCAATTATGTTAATGTTGTATTTTGTACTATTTTTAGTAAAAGTGATAGATAGGAGGAATTGCATGGTCATTCGCGATTTCAAATAAAGTTCAGCCTGACTGTAGATTACGACATATTGCCTTGGAGATTTTATCAAGTCTTACTATTGTGCGATTACATAAATACGTACCCTAATGTACTAAGTCCAATTATGTGGTGAGGAATATTTTGTCCCTAAATCTTTATTTTCAAATGGGGACTTATGATTTTGACGTCATCGGCGGCGGATCGGCAGCGGACCTCCCTCGACATAATTTAGAAAGGGACAAGAAACTTTTGGAAAGAGCGAGGTGATATACCATGGCCGATTCGATCAAATACTTTCCCTCTTCAACACCTCCCCGTTGATCCTATAATTTGTTATTTAGTCAGCAAAGTTTGGTTAAGTTATTATGTGTAGTGATTGTTATTAATGAAACATTGCGGAATCGAATCTTTCTGATCCTCATGGAGGGAAAACAAATTCGATTTCATCGTTTCAATTTGAAAAAACATGAACTGAATCCATGTAAACACTACAAATTCCACTGTTGAGAGAGACGGAAAAAAATAATGAAATTTCTTTTAGTGTATATCCACGTCTTAATCTTATTAAAGTCACACATAATTTGTTTCTGGTTGTTAAATTATTAAATTTAGTTTTCTTTGGCGTTTTTTGGAAATATCTGTATTTCAACTTTGGCATAACTGTGGGATTTAACAAATCATATAGAACATTATAATGTTCTACTGATAAGCCGGTGAAATACATAAATTTTACAGCATCATTGCTTAATAAATTATAATTTAGTTTCCAATTATTGACAAATTTAGTTTCATTTCTCGATGTCTCTACAGCACCAAATAACTTACATAATAATTGTTGACTGTTTGGGTACTACTTTCCTTATTAATCTTTATTTCTGTTTGTGTGGAGTTGTTCTGCTTATTATCAATTTTTATATGTGTTTTTATTAATATAAACTTGTGTCTCTTTATTAGTAGACAGCTTTATTAAAGTTGCTTGAGTTGCTGTACTTGTTTTTCCAAAATAAGTTTGATTATGTTTGTCCACTTTACAAACATAGGTTTGCGTCATTTTATTGTGATTTTGTACATAATTAAACTTCCTTTTTTATCACAGGTTCCTGTAAATACATTACTAATTCATATTCAATTTATATTAATCATGTTATTTCAACTTCCGTGTTCGTCTCAGACATGTTCATGTTTCTTTTCAAACAATGGTTGTTGTGATCACGTGGGACCAAATATGGATCTCGTGATAAACGTCAAACTTAGAGCTAAATCTTGCTCACTACATAACTAATTATTAAATACTTTTTTACGCACTAGATGGCGACCAAAATATTTGAATTGTATAAGTCCCCATTAGGTGTCAACAATTACTCGAAAGATCAGTCGAACAGCATTAATTCTTACTGTACTAACGTTTCGGTGCACCCTTCCACCTTCTTCAGGGACTACAACAATTATACAACAAAAATGTAATACATACAGAATTACATGGACATTATCACATTTACAGTGCTTACAAATTGTAAAGCCACATACGTTGGAACGACCAAACGTTACACGAAGATCTGGATGAGTGAACATCGCAGATCAAAACAGAACCACACAGCAAACAAATGTGCTCTGGCTGGACATTCCAATACACTAAAACACACTTTTGATCTGAATAATTTCAAGATTTTGGAGGAAGAACAAAATTACTCCAAACGTATGTTTCTTGAAATGTTACATATCAGGGATGATTGCAATAACATCAATGCAAGAACTGATATTCAAGGACTTATTACATTCGTGTTTATTATTATCAAACAGTCTAATGAGACACTTTATTATATTAACACCTCCAACAAGTTGATCAAATTTAATGGAAGTCAAGTTTAACACGTGCGTACCATTGATTACAGTAAATTCCACTCTGTCCACAATCGTTTCACACCAACATTAAATATATTTAATGGTCATTTAAATACATTTCTTTTCAATAACCTCTATCAGCAATGCTACAAATGTCAATCAGAATCATTTGTTAGCGTAATCGGCGGATTATCCATTGTGCGCGTTACGCGCTTTGAAAGGATTCATCGGCTGGTTGAATTTACCGTTTTAATTCAGTGATGTTCGCTATCGGAACTCCCACGAACACTGTCGCTTTCAATGCGAAAAGCAGTGAAAGTGCTCCTTATTATTTGGGTTATTATCGAGAGTGCAGCACGATCGAAAAACCGGCAGGACCAAGGACGCTCTCGGTTTTCAAGGGTCCAAGGTTTTCCTTACGGTGCATTTACATAATTTCATATATTTCAAGGGCCTCACAAATGATATGGAATGTGAAGCTTTAATGTGAAAACACAAATGTATATGTTTTCTCTTTTAACCATTAGTTGAACCGACATTTTAACCATCATTTCTTGAATTAACGATGTATGCAGTTTTATAATACTAACATGAAATATTAATATAAGTATATAGGATTCTTATGTACATATTATTGTATAATTATTTAAATGTTCTATATACTAATAGTAGTAATGGTTGCGAGCATAGTCTTGACCAGTTGATTGCTTTAAATATACGTAGGACTGGTTGCTTAGACTTATTAGAGAATTATATATTCTAGATTCTACTACTGTTTTTTCAAAACTTTAAAAAAATATGTATGGTGACTTTGCAGATTATGATTATAAAACTGTTACATGTAATTTAAATCTTCTAATGTTATCAACGTAAACCAAGTCAAATTCGTTTAATAAAATTATATATAGAAATCAATACAAAAATTCTTGTTATACTTCCAAAAACAGACATGCAAGTGTTCATATACTTGAAAATATACACACACACTGCAAAAGTGCAGTTTTTAGGCCCGATCCTACCACCTCTAGTTAAATTGACTGTTTATTAACCATTAGTTAAGAATTAAACTGAAGGTTAGAAACAATGCGATTAACAGTTTTATCTCCAACCAAAGATGGTAAGAATAATTTTTCTACATACCCATTGGTGGATTATGAAGCTTCTTGACTGGACGGGTGTATAGAAATTAATAAATTACTAGATTGCAGTCAATTTTTTTTTAAATTTTCGGCCTCAACCGCTTTCGGTATCTCCTATGCCTTCTTCAGGGGCTACAAATTGATACAAAATTTTTGAAAACCTTTTAAATACATCGTTTTTTACCACATGGAATTGGAAAATCACCAAATTTTGAATGAAAAATTATGATATTTCACATCTAGGTACATAGTTACTAGCTATCATTCTGACACGGGCCCCCATATCTGCTTGTCATGGCCAACAAAGTGACCTGACTACTAGCGCCCTATTGTATTTTTAACATTTCCTATATACCTACACTCTACACTAAAAATTCTACTTATATATATATATATATATATAGATATTTTTAATTCATTATGTTAAGAAATTTTGTCGTACTATTCTAATTTTTCGAAATGTTTACAATTCATTGTCGGAATTGACATTATTTTTGAAGGGGTAATATACTTATAATTTTAATTATTTAACTGTTAATACAATAAGAAATAATATAATGTGTGTACTTTTCAGAAATGTCTCTGGATTTTTGACACTGACATTTATCTGTTAGTTACACACACTTTAATTTTTCAATTAGTTGCCATGACATTATTAGGGCTGTGAGATTTATTACAACAGATTATTATATACCTTTTGTTTCTTTATTTCTAAATCTATAAAAGATCAGATAGAGATTTTACTCTTCTTTAATAATAGCAAGAACAAAAAATTTAAAAAAGATATATAGAAGATTTTTTTAAGAATTTGCTACATCCGGTTGTCCAATTATTCCCAAAACCTTTTCAGCTCTTCTCAGTAATGTCCGATTAAGAAATATGTAGTTAAATAGATATTAAGTATTATAGTTTTTCAGAAATCGTTCTTCTAACATCCCCATACACACATACACCCACACACACACACACACACACATACATTATCGTAAAAATATTAAAATCGGATTGTAGGAATCTTAAAACGTGCTTAATCTGGATATGCGATTTTTGCATGAATCCAATACCTCTCTTAGCGAGAGGTAAAAAATGACAGATCTCGAACCCATTGACAGTATATAATCTTTAGATTATATTTCAAATCCATTTAATAAATAATTTAAGAAGATATCAGCACAAAACATCTTGTGAATTACACGACTGATTTGCGAGTGCTCAAGAGAGATCTGTCAAAACAAACACATACTCGTAAAAGTACAGTTTCTGAAGTAATAATGCAAATAACTATTATTTTCATTTGAAAAGTGTTTTAATTTACGAACTTAATAATATAAAAAGTAGAAAGGAGGTTATTTCTAGGCTGGGATTGATGATGGAAATAAATTCATTACACTAAATCCATAAAAGGTGACCTATGCTCTTGTCTCTACGTTAAGACTATTGGTAAGACTAATATTAAAAGTGATTTTACTTTATTATTTTCCCATTAAATGATATATGAGTTTAACCGTTACCTATATCATAAATAACTTTTACAAAATAAGATTAATATGACACAGGATATTGGTAATAAAAAGATCAAATGCGAATTGTATTAAAATTAGTTTTTTATGAATGAAACTGAAACCTTATATTGTAATTATCCCAAATTTGTTTTCCATTTAAAACCAATATATCTTCATGGGTCAACTAGACCTGCTATTATCGAAAAACTAAACCACAAACATCAAACAATAAAAATTTAAATATTTAATTATTCGATTGATATCTTCTCCCTTAAAAAAATATAATAATATAGCATGTATATCTCCAATCTCTTTCCATGGCAAAACAAATACGAATCTCCGTCTGTAGTGTTGGAGTAAGTCAGATGAATTATGAAAGCATAATTACCGCGAGAAAAACGCATATTTGATTAGCCAGTCACGGAGCGAAGAGCGAACACCAGCCAATAAATAATCGTCACAGAGTACGAGGCGAGGAGGGCAGACGTTCTATCATTGTAACAAATGACGAATAACACCATCGAAATTTATCGCTCGCAAATTGTAATGACAGCCTTGCGGAGAGAGGAATATACACCTATATACAGGATAGGAAAGAAGATAGCAAGTGGAATGCAAATGAAGATGTCAAGGACGTAATGGCGATGAAAAGCATGAAGAAAGGCTATCTAGTAATAGAAATAGACAAGTATATGCAACGTATGTAGAAAGAGTCAACTACGAAATTGTTTTCTATTCATAAGTGCAAGACATTTCTTCCATTTTATTTTTTACAATTTTGTATTGTTTTGAAATAAAATGTTTGGAAAAAGATATTTCAAAAACTGTGTCCAGTATGAGAATCTCTATAATTAAAAGAGATAAGAAATAGGTTAACTTTTCCGATTAATTAAGTTACACCCAAATATTTTTGCAATAACTTCAAAGTATGATACCAATTGACGACATTTTGCATTTCTTTCGGGCACTTTTAATGCTCCCATGATCTATAGAATTATAAGCAATAAGAAGTAGACTAATTTAGACAAAGGTTTTATTAAGAAGCCTCGATATACCTAGATAAATTTTATATTTTGCGAATAACTTCCAAGTGTGACATAATATTGAATTTTAGTTTGCACTTCTTATGCTCTTTCAATATGCAATGGTCAAATTTTATTAGATCTCCAGTTACGATGCTAGAGTTACAATTTTTATATGGGCGTTATAGAAGAATGTTACAAAGTCAATTTTGTGACACTCTATTATTCAAAAACTGTGCTCAGTGCTACAAAGATCAAAACAGTTGCAAATGTTTTTAGGGAGTACAGAACTACAGATTTTAGTTATTATAAAACATAACTTATTATAAACCTAACTTCTGAATAACTGTTATCAAAATTTACATGTAAAAATGAATTATATATTAGGAAAGTAAATTCTCGGATTCAATCATCTACTTATTTATTATATCTTCAACGTTTCGATCCTACCAGGATCATCCTCAGGAAGAAATAAATTAGATTTTGACAATTATTTCTTCCTGAGGATGATCCTGGTAGGATCGAAATGTTGAAGATCTAATATATAATTAGATGACTGAATCCCAGAATTTACTATCCTAATATCCAATAAGGGTATATGTAACTCGTCTTTTAATTATATTTTACTTTTCGACAATGTATAATTTTTACCTTCCGTCACCCAGGTAAGGAAGGTAGAGTCTTTGGTCAAAAAATTCGAGGGTTAGTTTTTAATGAATAAGCACGTTATAGAGTCCATAAAATACGAATTTACTGTTTTTACGATGATGTCTGTATGTGTGTATGTGTGTATGTGTGTATGTGTGTGTGTGTGGGTGTGTGTGTGGGTGTGTATGTGTGTGTATGTGTGACAAAAATTTCTTCTTCGATAACTCTAATAGGTACTACAATTCCAAAAATTATAATTCTTTCATATTCCTCTTTCGTACGTCCATATAAAGAGTTAATTAGATTTTGGTTATGATTGGTTAACCGGACGTATCCTAATTTGAAGATTTTAATAGTCTTTCTGGAAAATCGCTGATAAATATAATTTTTTGACCTTTTATGTTATTATAAATGAAAGAATATGTTATTCTCTATTCGATTTAATTATATTTTTTAGTATCAAGTAAAATTTACATAATATATCTTTGTGAAATGATTTTACTGGAAATATAAAAATGTAAAATAATTTAAGATGGCAAAAACAAATCACCTAAGGTAATACAATAGATTATAGCCATAAGTCAATTCAACAGATTATTATTTTATAAATATAATGCAATATATGTTTTTATTTTCTACTTTATATTTTAAGAAACATATACCTACTGTTCATTTTACAAGTAGTTCAGTTCAGTACGAGGTAAGAACAGTTCATTTCTTCCCTAAGAAAAGGTCTATAGAATAGTTTGCAAAAAAAATTCTGTGTGAGCAGTGACAGAGTTTTTCATGTTCACTTACGAATATCATCTATTTATTATATAGGCATTTTCACGAGTTACACACTAGATTAGCAAGTAATTCTAATACGTCCATAGATACATCAGATCCAATTATATATTTATAACAAATAGAACCCAAATGCTTAATTCATGTGGCTATCATATAGACCGATCAAGAGAAAATAAAAGAAGATGGGAAGGCTTAAATACATAATTTGTCAAGAATAATCTTACTGGAATTTTCAGTCTTTTGTAATTTCTATTCTTAGTCTCATGCCACCTTCGTGACACCCTGTAGGACATGTGCATAGCGTGTGATGTGTGCTGGTAAGGGTGAGTTCAAGGGCGCTAGGTGAGTGTTATTTCCAGTTCCATCACAGCACCAACATCACATCACAGCGCCAAGGTCGTCGTGAGCACACGTGCTCCAGATGACGGGTGCATCAGGCAACTGCACAGCATGTACGGATAAGGATAAAGAACCAACTGCTAAATAGAATAGTCATGTTGATTGAAATTGCAATCTATATCGAAGGGCAATTGAAACACACGAGCAAGAAAGTGCTTGTCAGTACTTCAAGAAGTTTCAATATGGAATTATATTTGTCCTACATGAAAATAGTAAATATGAAATAGATCTAGAAATGATAAAATCGCCTGGCTGAGTGCGATATGTGATTGGTGAAAAGAAAAGTGAAGTCTGATTTATGTACAGTAAATTTTTTTAAAGATGTCCGAGCAAGGTTATTTGTATCATGAACGAATTAACAAATTGGCATACATTTATCTCTCTCCTATGTAGTCTATAAGCGTGTGCGAAAAGGATGGATATAACACGTTTGTCTTTCAAAAATTCATTTATTGTTTCGACTAAATTTGGACATTCCACTTTAAAACGATGCTCGTTGTTGATAATACTTTCGCTGTAACGTAAGCTTATATATTAATTCAGAAACATTACCTTGATTCATAGCTGTACGAATAACGTTATTTTCTGTCATTATCACTGACACTGACATTGTGTCAGTATCTTATTTTTCATATATTTGGTTTTACATTTGCTAATAAACTAACCAGTTGATTTATTTTGCTTGTAATGCAACATATATTTTTATAATAATAAAATAACAGTAGTATTTTATGTACCCTAATAAAAACTAAGCAAACGACACTACTGATTTTGGCAGAATGGGCGGAGCAAAAATCATACAATTTATACAATTCGTAGATTACCTTGATCGGACATTTTGCTGCAGATATATTATTATTACTGAAATTTGCGAATAAACAGCAGATTAGCATTTCCAGAAATAAATTATTATTATTATTTTCCTATCGATTCTTCAAATCATATACAACATTTAGAAGTTTCAAAAGATTTTTTATGGGTGTTAGTCTCATTTGTTTCATAAATTATTTGTTCCACTATATTTTTCCATTTAATTTAATCTTTAGCAACTGAAATTTTTAGCAATTATTTTTAAGCAGTAATATTTTTAGGGTTAAATTATGTACGCAAAACATTGAATCAATTCATTGTTGTAATCAATATTTTGATTCATGTAATCAATTCGTGACACTCTTGTTCTTCAAATCAATCAATTATTTAAAAATAGTTTTCATTATGTTCATCATGCGTTAAAGAATTTATTAACATATTATTTATAATATTTGATTAACGGGTTCGTCTACGCTTTTCCAAATGAACGAAAAGAGGCTCTAAATTTTTGCTAATTATACAAAATGTGTTACGAATTTGTACCTCATTTTTATTATATTTATTAAAAAAACTTGATATTATGTCTATAATCTTTTAATTAAACTGCAGCGTTGAAAATGTACAAAACACATCACAATATTTTACTAATTATGGCTGTATTTGTTATTCATTTGTAATAAAATTTAAACCTTCTCTGTTAAAATATTTATTTTTGATTCGAAATAATTAACCAAAATTTAACAATTTTAGAGCTTTGTCATAGATATAAGAACAATGATATTGCAAAAAAAAATTACAGACACATTATCAAGTCTTCTTAAATATTAAAAATAAGTTGCAAATTCGTAATAGATTTTTCATAATTAGCAAAAACGTAGAGCCTCTTTTCGTTCATTTGGAAAAGCGTAGACGACCCCTTAAGCTGTGAAGAGTCCTCTACCATACTTATTTTTAGAAGATACGAGATATTTTTATATCGTTCTTTCTATCTATTAAAAATAATTACACAAAAACATGCTTGTTAAAATTTAAATAGATACCTACATACTTATTATTTAACTTATTTATCAGATATTATTTTTAACTTGCATTCCTATATGCTATTATCGCAAATACTTTCATTTGAAGTAGGGTTTGAATCATTCTGGATTTTGGCGAAGTTTTCAAATTATTTTATTTATTTAAAAATGCAAAGCTGACCCCGAACCACGAGAGGGGGCTATCGCACTGGAGCCCCCCCCCCCCCCCCGGAGTTGTGCACTTCTTCGTCATTCTTGTTTTATAATTTATAAGACGTGAAAATATTTATAGGTGTTTTACTAAATTTTCCTTGGGTACTAACGTTATTTGATAACCAATCTGACCCTGTCCTTTTTCCTCATATTTTCATAAATGGTAATGGGCAATGACCCGAATTGGCTTTGTTTTGTATTCCACGGAAATAAAATAGATTCATAGAGTGCAATATTTTTTTGTAAATGTCCGTAAAAAAATTATTATATTTTTTACATAGGTTTGTAATTAAACAAAAAAATGAAGATACAGTCTCTCACATTGAAAATCGTACACTTATAAAATGGTTGTGTTTTCAATCATTTCTGGTATAAAACATAATGCATATTTAATATAGTATAGCATTTATGAAATCAAAACAATTGTTTTTTCATAATTTATAAAATTGAAAAATATACTTTAATTTCTAAGTACAAAATTAAATTATATTTTGATGAAACTAAAAAGAGAAGGTCACATTAAAAATCGTACAAATCAAATTTATTTAAAAATTTAATAATATAATTCATTATGTTAACATTTAATTACAAGTCACATATTATCTAATATAATAGCAATGTTAAAACTGAAGATTAACTGTTGTATTCAGTTTTTCAAAGAAAAATGAGGCAAACTACAAAAGAAGAACGTGAACTAGTCATTCGTCACTTTAAAAATGGAAAATCTTATACAGAAATCTCTGAACTTTTAAACAGACCTCGTTCAACTATCCAGTACATTATAAATAGGTATAAAATACAAAATCGCATAGCAAATAAAGTTAGAATAAGTTCAAAACGCAAATTAACTGAGCGCGATAAAAATTGGATTTTAAGTCAAATTAAAAATGATCCCAAAATTAGTGCCCCAAAAATAATATCTAATTTAGAAAAGTATTTAAATATAAAAGTTTTTTGCTGAAACAGTTTGAAGAGTATTGCTCGCAATAAGCCTTATATTAACGTAAGAAATAGTAGGAAGAGATTAGAGTTCGCAAAAAAGTATGTGAATGAAAGTTTAGAGTCCTGGAAAGATGTAATTTTCACAGATGAGTTAAAATTTAATATTTTTGGTTCGGATGGCAAAATTAGAATTTGACGAAAACCGAATGAAGAGCTAAAACCCAAAATCTGCGTGCTATTGTGAAACATGGTGCAGGATAACAAATGGTTTAGGGATGTGTATCTGCTTGTGGAGTAGAAAATTTAGTTTTTATAGATGAAATAATGAATAAATGGGTTTACTTAAATATTTTAAAAAATAATTTGAAAACAAGTGCTGAAAAAATGGGTATTTTAAAATCATTTAAATTGTATGCCGATATAGATCCGTAACATACTGCGAAGATTGCTAAGAAATCGACCCTTTATAACTGTCCGAGAGTAATTGAAACCCCTCCACAGTTTCCAGACTTAAATATAATAGAAAATTTATGGGATGAATTAGATCATAAAATTCGTAAACATGAAATTTCAAACAAAGAAATTTTAAAGAGTGCTCTTAAAGAGGAATGGGGAAAAATGACCAAAATTACATTAAAAATTTAATTCAGTCAATCCCTAGAAGATTACAAGCTGTAATTAAAAATAAAGGAAACCCTACAAAATATTGAAAACGGTTTTTAGTTAAATTTATAAGTTGTACGATTTATAGTGCGACCCTGTTATTTAAAAATATTTGTTGTTTATGCTGAAATTACGTCATGAAAATTTATATTTATATTGTTTTTGCTTTCTTATTTAATTTATGTTACATTTAGAATGATTTTTTATATTATTGTACTAAGAAAATACAAAAACTGTACTAAAATGGTAGTGTACGATTTTCATTGTGACAGACTGTAATTATAAAAAGACAAGTAAGTTTGTTATGACTATGACAGTTATTGACATCGGAAAAAGAACTAATATTGAAATCTGATAATGAATTTATTAAATATCAAACATGTATATTTTTTTTTCTTTGTAATAATACAGATTGATAATCGTGATATATTAATTTTGATTTAACATCTGACATAGGTATCCATAATATGTCGTTTGTAATTACCTCACATGTTTTTGTCAGAGGAAACATCAAAACATTTTTTGTCCATACATCAAAATAAAATATTAAACATCTTTATAATTAATATTAAATACCAATCAAAACAATGTACAATTATTTTAAGAGAAAAAATATCAATAGACAATTGAAAAATTGACATGTAATTAGTAACAGATAAAAAATTTCAGCGATACAAATTTCACAACCGTATGTATCATGTATGGGATGACAAGATGATTATTAATAACTCAATAAAATACCAAGCGTCCAAAGGTATTTGAATTCCATGCAACATGTATGATGAATGGAAAATTCTATTTTACCGGGCAATTACTGAGCATTATTCTTTTTATATGTTATAAAACAGAAAAAAAAAACATATTACATTACATAGAAAATCGATCATTATTCCTTGTCAACATACAGCTTAAATGAATATCTATCATGAGACAAAAAAATGTTGTGACACTAAATTTAATTTACATCTCCATGAATTAATTAGCTAGTTAGTTTTGTAAATTTCTCATTAATTATAAAGCTCGTCTTTGAACTATTTGTCATTAATAATTTTTGTTATATTAATGTAGTGCACTTCCCACACCAACGTAACTATTCTCTCAAAAGTTTCCCTGAACAGAAATTGTTAACTATTTTTATGAAATAAATAAATGAAAGCCGAAACAAAGAAAGAGTACAAAACACTCGTTACAGAAGGCTATTCAAGATTCAGGCATTTGTTCTGTCGCGCTTTTTTCCGAAGTTCAAAATCTTCCTTGAATAGGTATCCTTCCGTAACTTATGTTTTATAGCATGTTCCGTAACATAAACCGGTTCGATCAGGCATACGGTTTAGCGTACCGCAAGTCCAGAAATTATTTACCGGTGTCTATTCGGAACGCAGTTCCTGAAAAAGGTTGGTAAAAAGTTGAACCACGGTAACCACGAAATAATCCCGATTTCTCTGGTATTTTACTAAATTTTGTTATCATATTAAACGTTATAGCTCATTTGATTATTTTTATTGTTGTTAGGTTATGTCATTTTCAAATTTCGCATGATTCAATGCGGCCCGAAATATGTGAAAATTCACAAAGTCACATGGCTGCTCGCGCCTTAATGCAACGAATTTAACATTTCTTGTACACACAAATAATTGAAATTGTATCTCTTCTTTTGTTCTATGAGGAATTTATTCCTACTCTTCTAATATGTTCAAAATTCTTCAAATTCATTGACAGAATTAGCGGTATTTCTTAAGGATATATGTACCTAATATTAAAATACTTATAATTTTAAAAACATATTTAATTAATAATACAATCATATATATTACATATACTCGTACCTCCCAGAAAAATCTGATTTTTGACACTAACATTTTGCATTTATCTGTCAATTATAAACATTTAAATATCTCAACTGGTTTTTGGGTAATGAGATTTTTTATTACAACAGATTATTTTATATTATTAATATTATTATAGGTATACTATATTTCCAAACCTATATGAGATATAATAAAAAAATTAAATGTGTCAGATTGAGAATTTAATTTTCTTTAATATTACCAAGAAATTTTCAAAAAATAATATTTAGAAGATTTTTTTTCAAGAATCTGTTACTTCCGGTTGTCCAATTGTTACCAAAACCATTTCAGCTCTTTTCATCTATGGGATTAGGAAATACGTAGTTAAACAAATATTAAGTCTTATAGTTTTTGAATAATCGCCCTTTCAACGTCCCATATACATACACACACACACACATACATCCACATACGCGCGCGCGCACACACACGTACACACACACACACACACACACACACACACACACACACAGACATCATCGTAAAAATGTTAAAATCGGAATGTAGGGACATTAAAACATGCTTATTCATTAAAATCTGGATTTGCGATTTTAACATGAATCCAATACCTCTCTTAGCGAAAGGTAAAAAAACAAAAAAAAAATCACTTCTCATTACATTCACTTATGTTTGCTACTTCTGTTATTTTACCATTCTTTCAACTGCACGCAATGTGCAATAAGTGCGTGCTGAAGTTCTTCCCAACGGATTGACACGGGCACTTCGCTCCCCATCCAGCACAGAGTGTGTGAAGTCATGTGTCTAATTGCGAACAGCGTGAAGTCCAGAATAAGAACACGAGGACAGAGTAATGGGTCTGTGAAGCCGCGGGAGAATAGAGAAATATGGAGGATCGGGTTGTTATAAAGAAAGATTGTGAATCAAACATGAAGATGTGCGGAATTTAATAATTGAAGCTTTTAAGTTCCAAGGGATCTACGACACCGGATTCACATAAGTTAAAATTATAAATGATTATAGATATTTTGTCCTTGTATGTCCAGGATGACAATGAAAAACGGGCCACTCTAAATAACTTTTTATTTATATTTATTTATTAATTTTCTTGATATATATGTGTAAAACTAGGCTAAGGGGGTGGCAAATCATAGTATTTGACATGATGGTAGCGTAAAACGGAAGTGAACAGTCGAGTACGGCAGTATTGTCAACTGTTCTGTTCAACCATAATTATTGTAAAGAAAAATCTGTTGTGGCCAGCACAATACCTCTCGCCATTTTCATTTTATGTTGCGTAGGGCGCGAGAAATTATGTGACTTTGTTGGCCTTGGCAAGCAGATATGGGGACCCGTGTCAGAATGAAAGCTAGTAATAATGTACATAGGTGGGAAATATCATAAGTTTTCATTCAAAACATTATGATTTTCCAAATACATGTGGATTATTTTCATCGACAAGTATATTCCATACTATGGATGGCAAATAAACATCAGGATATTTTGAAATTTTGAATGAAAAATTATGACAAATGACAATTGTGACATCTATGTAAATAACTACTAGCCGTCATTCTGACACGGATCCTCATATCTGCTTGCCAAGGCCAACAAAGTCATATGACTGCTCGCGCCCTATAAGTAACGAATTTAACATTTCTTGCACAAATGATTGAACTTTCGTTCTATGAGGAATTTTGTCATACTCTTCTAATATGTTCAAAATTGTTCAACTTCATTGACAAGATATAATAAAAAAATTAAATTTGTCAGATTAAGAATTTAATTATCTTTATTATTTGTTGTAACAAATTTTCAAAAAATAATATTAAATTTTTTTTAAAAAAAACTTCTGCTTCTGGTTGTCCAATTGTTATTAGAACCAATTCAACTTTTCCAGTACTGTTAGATTGAGGAATTCTTAGTTACACAGAATCTTATAAAATTTGAGAAATCGTACCTCCAACAACCTCACACACACACACACACACACACACACACACATACATACATACATACATACACACACGCACACACACACAGACATCATCGTGAAAATGTTATAATCTAATATTTTTAGCATGAATCCAATACCTCTCTTAGCGAGAGGTAAAAATTTCCACCCAGAAATAATTGTAACCATGTTTAAAATTAAATTTTTATCAATTAGAAATAAACAAAAAGATCATTTATGTATGTTTATGCATATCCAATTATTAATGAAGCATTATTTTGAAATTTAGAAAAAGAAAATGAGAACAAAGTTAATGGTCAACGATAAGAAAGACTTTTAATTTATATTAATAAAAAATTTAATGCAGTTAGTTTGCATTTTCTATTTACTTTCATTCTCAATTAGAAATGTCAATTAATCAAAGTATTTGTTTCGCCAATTAAAATATATACCATTTAATACACATTTATTGTTATATTAACTATGAGTTAATATGTGCATATGGAATATTAAATCAACTATTTTCACTATGAATACTAATAAGCTGATAATATAAGATAATTTGTGTTTATATTTAATTTATTGTTTTATTTCTGCTATTCATTATAACCTGAAAAAAGTCTTCAGACAATAGTATATCTTTATAAAAAAATAAACGAAGAATTTCTTCGGTTTCTAAACATGTTTAATATGCTATTAAGTAATTTATTGCCAACAGAACAAACGACTAGCCTGATAGAAACTAAAAGGAAGCATTTTAACATCGCAAACAAAATATATGATCGGAAGCGAATAAATTCATAATAGCAATAAAAAATTATAAAATCAAGTTTATTATACGTATCATAGCCATCTATGACGCTTTTAATTAATAGCTTGTGAATATTTACTGCCGATATATAATTTTAAAATTATTAACGTCGTTAATAATTTGTAGGCATTTGTTTATAACTACTCCGAAGAAATAAATTGTTGAGACTCAGGAGAATTTTACATATTTTCATTCTCATATTTACAGTTATAAATGTATGTGTACCTATGACAAGCCTAAATATATTATACGTAGAGTTCAAATAGTTCAAACAAAACTGCTGACATTTTTATTTATTCTTCACAGTTTTTTTCTTTATATCGCTAATTAAGCTACATCCTTTTTTGGATGATGCTAAAAAATATCACATAGACTAACAACACAAAAGAATGTTGTTTCATAATATTTTCTTAATAGTTTCGCACATTTTTTTTATTTTAGAACGACAATTGCAAATTTGTAGATATTTATTATTTACGAGTATACATATACAGAAATATCTAATTTGAAGTTCAACCCACTTACAAAATACAAATTTTCACATAAAAAAATAATTATTCGCAAATATGCATGTCAGACATTTTTACCTCCCGCTACACTTGGTAAGGGAGGTATAGAGGGATCGTGCTAAAAATCGCATATCGAGATTTTGGTAAATGACCACGTTTTAAAGTCCCTAGAATCCATTTTTAACATTTTCACGATGATGTCTGTGTGTATGTATTTATGTATGTATGTATGTGTGGATCCTGTTTACGCTCTAACTCAAATACTATCATTCAGAAAGTTTTGAAACCATGTATTTCTACCTTATTCTAATATGGAAATATCTGATTAGAGTTTGGTGGCAATCGGATAAGCGGAAATGGCAGTTTACTTGAAGCTCAAGATAGTTTTTCTTCAAAAAATACCTTTAAATGTAATTTTTCTCAATTTTTGTTTGCTTTAATACTTTTCTATATATTGTATGGATAAATTTATAAAGTAATTTAAAAATTATATACATAGGTAAATAGCGGGAGGTACTGTGTTGGTCACAACAGATTTTTATAATCGTTTTCGTTGAAACTGTGGTTTAAACTACAACTGCACCAAAACACAGACAAGCGAAAAAGTAACCAAATTTCTATTAAAATTGTGACAGCCAAGTTGCCAACTTTTCAAAAACTCTACCCTAACACAGTTTTAATCTTTCTGATAGCAATCTGCCAGTTAGTTATCCAGAGAATAAAACATCATGGAGCAACCCAAAAAATCTTATTCTGTAGTTAAGACGGTAGAATAAATTTATCTCATAGATAGTAAACCGCTACTTTATCTGAACTTGGAACAACCGGGCCTTAGTCATACAATGATAATTTTTTTTATTTTTATAAAATTTGCTGGTTATTAGTACCAAAACCGTCATTCAGATATTTTACAACTTTTAGGTCCGGTTGTTCCAAGTTCAGATAAAGTAACAGTTTACTACCTATTAGATAAATATATTGTACCGTCTTAACTACAGAATAAGATTTTTGGGTTGCTCTATGATTTTTTATTCTCCGGATAGCTAACTGGCAGATTCCTATCAAAAAGATTAAAATTGTGTTAGGATAGAGTTAATTTTGAAAAGTTGGCAACTTGGCTGTCACAATTTTAACAGAAATTTGGTTACTTTTTCGTTTGTCTGTGTTTTGGTGCAGTTTTAGTTTAAACCACAGTTTGATTTGCAAAAATGAGTGGTGAAAATTATAGATAAAAAGAAAGAGCAGTTTATTTTCCTACCACGAAAATAACTAATTTAATTAAATTAGTCGACAAATATAAAAATATATTTGAGTCCAGGAAAACAAATTCCGTTCCTTGGAAAGAAAAAATACATCATCTGGAATCAATTAGAAAATTAGTTGTAGCCAGTATCCACGATATACACCGTGTTGCATCAAATCGTATAGCTATCAACAACTGGCATATCGACGGTACAGCGTGATTCGTGATTCAGAAAAACAAATGTAGGCAAATAAGTGTTTATTTTCTCAAATTATGCTTTCTTTAAACTTACCTAATAGATAAGAACAATATTTGGTCTTTAATTTTATCTAACAAATAAAGAACTGTATTCTTTGACATTCGAAACATCAAAAAATTCTGAATCATCCCATTTTTCAAAATTATTACATCTTTCTCGTACTGCCTACTGTTTTTGAAAATTAATATTAACAAAAATGATATCCAGTACATCATCATCACTGTTGTTCTGATTTATTATAATAATTATTAATATTAACAACAGCTTATATCATCAAAACAACACCAACGTTCCATACCATATGTTCCGTTTCTCTTCACTTCGTGTTTCCGTTCGTGTGCACTCCAGTACAATATTATTTAGAAAACTCTTAAACTACCAAGTTTGACTGACTGTTAGTTATCTTGCCGTTAACGAAAATTTATCTTTCTGGTAATTTTTAACCATAAGTGGAACAACGCAAATTGAAGTTATCAATAGAATAAATTTTAACCGAATGTTTAACTATAGATGGAACAACCGGCCCTAAATGAAGCATATGCGAGTATAGTAGCCCAATAAGCTCCTTCGTACAAAAAATAATTAAAATTATTTTTACTCGGTATTGCATACTCAATTGTTCGCCACACCTCATCACAATTTCTTTATACTACAGCAATTAATTTCATATTCATATTGACTTTTTTAAGCCCATTCTTCACCATCACTTTTCTGAGAATGATCGCATGTAAATTTAATAAACGAGCCATTTAATTGATAAAATATCATTACGCTTTTTGTTATTGCTAACGATATCCCGCAAAAAGCCGAGAACAGGTTCATATCCAGCACTTGGAGAATTGTTCTTGGAAAGGGTGTTATAGACACCAAGGAATTTTTGCCATCTCGAGTTTTTAAAATGATGTATTGTGCTATGATTATACTTAGTTTTTTTGTAGGCAGGTGTAAAATAAGCCGCGTTTATTTTTATTATTTGAGGTGTTTTTACAATAAGTACACAATGAAATTTAAATTTACTTAGAATGAAAATAAAAAAAATTATATATTAAATACTTAACAATATGAGGCACTGCAAAAAATTAATCTTTTGTAAACAGGCAGACATTTTTTTTATATCAGCTATTTTAAATCGCAATTCCAAATAATGAATAGAACATCAGCTATTGTGGACGCATCATATGAAAAACTAGCCTTTGTATAGAAACCAAAATTGATTTTTGGACGAATTTAAATATTAATTATTAGAGGTTTTCATCGTATGTGCTCATATAGGTTAGTCATTTCAGGTTAGTTAGTACACGCATTTCGCGTGTGTGTAACTACAGCAAAATAAAAATTAAACAGTATATTAAACAACAAGTTTTATAAGACAGGTTTTTTCACACCCGTCAAAATTTAGAAAACAAGCCCTGGTTTTTTAATTAACAAGTGCGAAAAAAGGTCTTAAATTTTTTTTCTTTAAACTATTTTTATATTTTGCGTCCCTTATAAACTAAAATGTTTTTAAAAAAACTGCTATATTAAACCGAATTGATTTAGGGAAATTTGTATGTGTTGTCTAATGCTGTAATTAATTTATGGACATAAATTTAAGAGAATATAATAGTGCAACAAGGGAAGCTGAAATCAATTGCATTCCGCCTGACCACTTCATAATAATATCCTCTACAATTCTACATTATGGTTAGTATACTCAAGGTTCCGGGATTAAAATTATAGATAATTATAGAAATTTATCCATAAAATATATACAAAAAGTATTAACGCAAACCTGTAGAAAATTTAATAACCTTTAATTTTTATAAAAACAAATCTCGAAAAAATAACATTTAAAGGTATTTTTCGGAGAAACACTATTTTGAGTTTCCAGTAAAGTGTCATCTCCGGTTATATGATCTGGCATCTTTCCATATAAGAGTAAAGTAGAAATACAAGGTTTCAAAATTTTCTGAACGAATAGTATTTGAGTTAGAGCATAAAGAGGATCCACACACATCATCTTGAAAATGTTAAAATTGGATTCTTGGGCCCTTAAAACGTGGTCGTTTTCCCAAATCTCGATATGCAATTTTTAGCGCGATCCCTATACCTCCCCTACCAAGGGTTAAATAAATGTCTTTTAGTACCAACCTTCTAAAACATACAATTGCTTATCGAAGCTAAGGCCATTACGATACGCAATTCGGTATACATACTCAGTTATCTCTTCCATCGCAATTCTACGTAGAAAAAGTAAATGTTATTTTTCAGCCGTGGCACTCTTATAGTACCTACTCATATTTAAATCAAATTAATATAAAACTTTATGTGCATTTTTTCTAAGAAAAATGTTATCAAAGTGTGTGCAAATATATCACCGATTTCAGAATACAATTCTTAATCTAATAAGTAAATAAAAAAATCTGTTGTGGCCAGCACAATACTTTCCGTCAATACTGTGTATAATGTATAAATTCCATACATAATTTTTCTTGCAAAAGTTTCTAAATTTCCAGTAAAATTATTTCATAAAAAAACTATTCAAATTGCACTTGACACTGACATCTTCTTCCTTAACTTTTCCCATTCGTTAGGGGTCGCTATTTTTGCGTGTCGTTATAATTCAGTTCCTTTTCTCTCAAGTCTTCCGCAATGCAGTCCTTCCATCCTATCTTTAGTCTTCCTTTGTTTCTTCAACCTCCCATTACTAAACTACTCATTCTTGTTCAAATATAATTCTTCATTTCTCCTCATGACATGTTCAAACCAATGTAATCGTCTTTCTTGTATTTTTCTAGAAAATTTGTAACACTAGAGTTATTTTCTTACCGTATCTTTCCGTGTGTTCACCAACATCTACTTCAACATCCTCATCTCTGCCACATTAATTTACTTTTTACTCATACTGACATCTGTCAATTTGAATTATATGAATATATTAATAGTTTCCATGTTTAGTATAGCTGGTTGAATTATAAAATTTAATTTCTTTAAAATTCTTTAACTCTGTATCTATTGAATATGAAGTATAAAATGTAATCAAATCGTATAGAGAATAATATATTCTTTAATTTATAATAACGTTAAATGTCAATAAATCAAATTTAACTGTTAAATCGTCAAATGAGGGTACTTCCGGTTCACCAATTATAACCAAAATCTAATCACTTGTTCTTCTGGGTGTAAAATTGAGGAATACGAAAAAATTATAATTTTTGAAATCGTGATATTGAAGTTATGAGATCCGGAACTTTTGTCACACACACACACAGACACACAGACACACAGACACACACACAGACACACATACAGACATCATCGTAAAAATGGTAAAATCGTATTATACGGACTCTAAAACATGCTTATTCAGTAAAAACTCATCACTGAATTTTTTGACCAAAGACGATACCTTCCTTACAACTAAAGGTGACGGAAGGTAATAAGTTGATCCCTACAGTTTCAAAACCACTTTTTGAAAAAAAAATTATCCTCATTAAAATAGTCTTGTAAAATAGAAATTATTTGCTAATATAATCGACCTCGTATCTCTTATAGTTCTCGAGATAGCAATAGTGGACAAAATAAAATGAACACCGGTATATTAAATTACATATGAAAATATGTTTATTCATATTAATCCCTCGTTATACTTAAAATTACTGCATTATATATTAGTTCCGGTAACCAATCTACAACAAAAATTATATCATTTATCGCAGCCGGTATCTCACTGCTCGCTTTAAGTAATTATAATTAAATGATCAAGGCCTTCGAGATTTAATAAGGATCCTTGAAACCTAAAACCACTACTAGTAACATGTTATTATATGCTGAATTGCACCTGCTTATATTCAATTTCATAACATATTCAAATGATATAGAAAGTATTCCATTTAGAAAATTGTTATGTCATTCTGATCTTTCACTTTCAAGTTCAAGTTGAAACTTCGTAATCCACTGCTTGAATGAGAACACTTTCTATGTACATATTCACACTTGTATGAAACAAAATTTACATAACTTTTTTACTCTTCTTTATTTTGTTATCAACATTACTATAAAGTATCGCATGTCCCCATGATTGAATTAGCTCATTTATTATTTTGATAGTCCTGACCAGTTTCCGATAAGAATACCCGTTTCAGTTTGAGACATATAGATGTCTGATGATATCATATGCGTAGAATGGTCTTAAAAAATAAATAGTTCGCGAATTCGGCGAACGGTGTAGTGAGTTTCGTTGTCCGATCACGAATGAAGATAAGGAAATTGATTATAAGGTCTGGTGTGATTGACCTTTTTTGTTGTTAAGTCACCTCAAGACACCAGGAACTGACTTTTCAGTACCTAACTATGTGTATTGTTCAGCCTGTTTTCCATTAACATCTCCAATAATGAGGTATCCAAGACTGTGTATTAACTTCTTAAATGGAACTCATTCAAGATTAAATAGAATAAGAATAAATTTGCTAATGACCATTTCTTCAGCTGAATACAAGATAAAAACGTAATATAACAGACTACAAAGGGTACCATGAGTTCACTACTTGTTATATAAATTGTTATTCCCACATGAATCGATTTAAAAAAAAAATACGTCAATCTTACTGCTTTATGCTAAATAAAATACTTGAGAATTTTAAGAGGTCACACTTGAAAATTAGAGTTTCACGGCTTGACTTGATATTCAAGTTACTAGACTTTACTTGAAATCAAGTCAAGCTCAAGTCAAGTAATAGTAACCGAAAGTCAAGTCAAGTCACGTAGTTACAATTTCAAGGACTTGAAAAATCAAGTAGTTATTTTTCAATTACTTGAAAAAATCAAGTAGTTTTTCTAATTACTAGAAAAATCAAGAATTTCTTCAAGACTACTTTTCATTTTCATATAGTTCCTTATATTTTATAGCAACATTAATAATATACCTTGAAATATAGACTTTTATTCATAAAAATAAATCATATATTCAAATTTAAAAGAAAGATTTAGAAGTATAATATATGAATTAACAAAAACTATTTATAGTACATATATGTATTACGGTGGACCATAAAAGGGGGCAAGTCGAATTTAAACAGACCGACTCCTAAACTGGTGCCAAATAAATTAAAAAAAATAAACGCAATGATTCCGCTTAATTTTAATATTTGACCGTGCCTAGATGCACTTGATTTATTTCCCATTTAAATAACATTCGGTTTTGGCACATTTTGGAACTTTATTTTTCTCCGAGATATTAAGAGGTTTAAAAAATCCATTCATTATTTGAAATATATACTAGAATGACCCGAGAATATGTGGACAAAATCTGAAGTCCCAATTATTATTCTTAATTCGAATGGAGTATTGCTTTTTGGGATTTTGTGCGATAGTTTAACCATCTACATTTTGTTGACATATTCTCGGGTCATTCTAGTATATACTCCAATTTTGAGTGAATTTTTTAAACCTTTGCACAGACTTTAACTTGCAGTAGTGAATCAGCGTAACATATAGCGCTCCACGCCGTACCACATACAGCAGGTTACGATTCTACTAATTCGCGCGTTTTCGTACATAATCAGTTCGTTATCAGGTAGCTTGAATTTGCTTGAAATTGCTTGATCAAGTCAAGTAGTAACGATAGAAAATCAAGTCAAGTCA
The DNA here is from genome assembly GCA_951394225.1 of Harpalus rufipes. Lineage (NCBI taxonomy): Eukaryota > Metazoa > Arthropoda > Insecta > Coleoptera > Carabidae > Harpalus > Harpalus rufipes. The sequence continues at coordinate 41,799,484 of OX596283.1, forward strand.
AGTAATGAATTTTTGAAAAGCTTGATTTTCAGGTCAAGTCAAGTAATTTACAAAAACATCAAGCTATTTGACTTGATGAAACCCTATTGAAAATGAACGTACCTATCTAAGAAAAGTTTTGAGAAAATATTTACGCCCTAAATTTAATTACTAAGGTCAAATCTAGTTGTCACTGGACATAATAAATACATAATAGTTATTTTATGATATACCATCTTAAAATTGCCAGAAAAAGTTTTGAAATTTTATACAAACTTGAAATACGCAAATCTATCTGTCTATAGTTTAGTTGGGCAGATAGCCGAAACGTGAAATGGTTAACGTTTTTGGGGATCAAAGTATTGGGCAGACGTCTATTTACCGAACTATACGGGAATGTGAAGTTGTAGTATGTATTAATTTACCAAAAAGTGGGCGACCCGAAATTTTACTCCCAAATCGAATCAGAAGACCCATTTTCAGTTTCATCGCGCAAAATAACTCGACAATTTAGAATTTTAAAAATGATTGTCAGCAGAACTTTCGTCATAAATGATTTAAAATTTCTAAAAATAAATAATGGAACCAAATAGACTGAGGCCCAGCTTAAGCGAATCACCAAATGCTCCTGGACATTAAACAGCCAACATTTTATAGAAAACAGAGAGAGAGAGAGAGAGAGAGAGACAGAGAGAGAGTATAATCCCCCAAATGTTTCTCTGTCGCGACCGATTGAAGATTTTTGGACATTTCTTATAACATAAAAGTATACAATAATGGCTGGGAATACCAAAACAGACAATATTTATGGACAAGAACATTTCTGACAATCTGGGAAGTAGTTTTAACATCGGCCGGAGACAAATGGGACAAAGTATTAAGAAATTCCGTCGCATAAAAAAATCTTTCTATTTGAAATAAGTCTAACTTTTTTACCTCCCGCTATTATTGGTAAGGGAGGTATAGGGATCGTGCTAAAAATCGCATATCGAAATTTTGGTAAATGGCCACGTTTTCAGGTCCCTACAATCCGATTTTAACATTTACACAATGATGTATTCTCTTTACGCTCTAAGTCAAATACTATAGTTCCGAAAATTTTGAAACCTTGTATTCTACCTTATTCTAATATATGGAAAGAAGCCATTAGATTCTAGTTTAAATCATATAACCGGAAATGGCACTTTATTTGAAGCTCAAAATAGTTTATCTTCGAAATATACCTTTAAATATTAAATTTTCAAGATTTATGATATTATAAAAATTAAATATTTTTACATTTTCTACAGGATTCCATTAAAATGTTTCTATATATTTTATAAATAAATTCATAAAATTATCTATAATTTAAATCCCGGAGCCTATGCTTTAAACACAACTCCTTGGTTACACAGTTCAGATCTCAAATGTATGTAACTGACAGATAAATGCCACTGTCAAAAAACTAATTATTTCAAATTAAATAGTAAAGTTTTAAAAAGAAAATAACTTGGAAAATAGTAAATGGAGCAATAGTTACATGGAAAGAAACACAGTTTCCAGCATATGTATATAAATTTAGGTATGTATTTAAATTAATAAAAATTAAATGGCGGGAGGTTGTGTGTTGGCCACATCAGATTTTTTACGTAGATACGTTTCATTTTCAATTTTCAAATAAGTCAAAATGGCCTCTACTGTACTCTCTCCAGCGCAGCTTTGAAACCGCGTTAGATAATCTTTCCAAATTATACCTATTAGGAATGGGTGTCAATAATTTTTTATCCTAACATATAAACAAGTTTTTTCGGTCAAATTCAGTTTTATTTTTAAAATAGACTCTTTTTAAGTCAATGCACATTTTCCATCGATACTCCAATATCTTTAAGCTATCCATAAAGTAGTTGGTGTCTTGGTGCAAAATAAACTTCATTGAAGCAGAAATATTGAGCTTGAGTTCTTAGTGTAAAACAAGACTGGAATCGATTTATATAAATTCAAACTATCTAGTTTACTAAACTCAGATAAATTTCTTGAAATTATTCTACCAATGTTTCCTCGACCTTCACGCAAAAGGAGTCAGAGTCACGCATGGTGTATCTCCTACTACATGTTACACTCTCATTCATGTGTTACTTTACTCAGCTGTGTCATTTCTCCATATTTTCACTACTAGTACTAAACAGTACAATTTCCTCTGTGACGTACGTATTTACCGTTCCACTAAAATGTTAATTGTACTTCGACCATGTACAGTTACTAAACAAGTGATTGACTGCGAAACAAGTGCTTGAGGAATTTATGGGCTACTAAACGAGGGGGTTAATTAAATAGAGCAAATTACTTACTTGTTAATTTTATAGATTAAGGATAATGTTTAGTTAAAATAGATTTAATTTATTTAAAGCAAAGTTAAATTGAATTCTAAAACACATTTACGAGTGTTATATAGGTATTCGAGCACCTAGTACCGTACATTCCACACTTAATGGTCTGTTTTTAATAACAATAAACATTTATTGGCATCATTTTGAAGAATATGATCAATAAATAGTACATTTACGTATTTATAAATACATGAAAACTTAAAACATTGTAACGAAGTAAAATCTAAGTTTAAATAAGAAATATTGACATGGATTATCATTTTTTTTTTTGTTAAATCTATCTCCTTACATATCATCATTACCGATATCTGTGTACAAAGCGGATTGACAAACTCAGGAATGGGTTATATGCCGTGATGATATATTTATTATAAAATGCCATTCTGCGTCTAAATTTAATTTTAAAATGTAAAGGTCTCGGTTTGAAATATCAATGGCTGAGCTGATATTTTCACAATTTATTTCTTTTATTTAATTTAACATTATGATTCTAATTCAACTACTTTTCCAAGTAACATTTTCGAGTTTTTTTAATTTTTATGTGATTTTCTTAAATGAACAATTATTTCCAAACTTTTTTTTTACCCCTCGCTAAGTGAGGTATTAGATTCATGCTAAACATCGCATGTCCAGATTATAATTATTAAACACGTTTTAAGGTCGCTGCAATCCGATTTTAATATTTTTTACGATGATGTCTGTATGTGTGTGTGTGTATGTATGTGTGTGTGTATGTGTGTATGTGGGGAGGTTGGAAGGACGATTTCTCAAAAACTATAATACTTAATATATGTTGAACTACGTATTTCTCAATCGGACATTTATTAATAATTAATATCAACTTTAAAATTTCAAATGGAACATACTATATTTTTTTTACAAATATGAAAAGTACATCAAATTTGCTTTACAATCATGTAAAATAATCCATAGGTTACATTATTAAAAAGTAAAATGGCGGGCACTTTTTTATACAACTAGTCGAAAAGAGAATAGTGAGCCATAACTATGGCTTGAAATAAAACAATTAACTAAAACAATTGTTTATAAAGAACCAGTAAACACATTAAACGAACTGAAGAAAGAAATTGAAGTGGCAATTGAATGTTTATCTGCAGACCAAATTATTACTTATTCTGTTTCAAAACGTTGTGAAAAATGTACTGAAGAGGCTGGGAGTCATTTTGAATATTTGTTGTAAAATAATTTTGTTGTTATCAAATGTACCTTATTCTTATTTTCTGTATTATTATGACAAAAAGATATTTTAATAATAATAGTTACAATTGTTTTAGTTCATTGTTTTATATATATATATATATATATATATATATATATATATATATATATATATATATATATATATATATATATATATATATATATATATATTTCTTCAGGTTTCCCGAAATCTATTGAGTTGTCAAACCAAACTATTATACAGCTTGTAATGATGGAGGAATCATATTGCAATTACACGTGTAATTTGAATAACATTTATACTTTGAAGTTAGCAATTAATCGAAATATATCATACAGCATTATTTACTCTTACATAACCAGCGTTTTAGTATATACTTGTACGTACCTACATCAGGATTAGCTAGTAATATCTTACAGATTCAGGGTGAACACTAGAACCCGTGACAAATACGTAGAACATGGCAAAACAGTTTTTCCCAAATATCTGTTCCGAATGTACCTATAGTGAATTATAAATAGAGATTTAGAGAATTAAATTCTGAATTTTATTCTCTAAATCTTTATCTAAAAAAGCACAACATAATGTTTTTCGGGACAAATAATATTTGGGAAAAACTGTTTTCCCATGTTTAACGCCAATGTCACGGTTTCTAGTATTCATCCTGTATAGAGCGTGAGCAGAGCGACCTTGAAGTGCTTGGAATAAGCTGATTTGTGTGCGCTTCTCATTTTAACAACAACAATGTCACTTTGACAAGAACTTATTTTATTTATGAAACTGCTAAAAAGTTATTTTTAATTTCGTGTGTTTTACTGTCCAGAAAATTGTTAAATAATTACTTTTTAGCAGTTAAAAATCAAAATAAGTTAAAACATTGTTATTTTAAAGTGACATTTTGTTGTTGTCAAACTGACAAGCTCACGCAAATCAGTTGATTCCAAGTACTTTAAGGCCGCTCGAGTCACGTATGTGCTGGCGCCCTATATTCATTTACATATAAATACATTCGTGTAAACATTAAGTTATACTATATTAAAAAATCTTTCAGAACTCATATTTCAATAAGAATAATACAACCTTTTTTAGTTTAAATCCTGTATATTTATTTAAATTATGACGTTTCGGCAATATAAACTATTGCCTTCTTCAGGAATGAACAACAACAAATAAAAATAAATAAATAATAACAAAACATAGGAACAGGTAACCAAGGTGACAATTACAACGTATTTTATATAGGAACGACTAAGATCCAGACCGTCACAATGATTGAAATTATTACGCTTGGTTTTGAAAATCTCAATGGCTTCACTAATTAACCTGCTGTTTAGATGTGAAGGTCAAACCAGTATTTTTGTATCTTCAAATTTTATATGGTGGAATTCTTCCAGGGCATGCTCTGCAATTGAAGATTTTTCTGGCTGATTTAACCTGATCGAACGCTGGTGTTCTTGTAGAAATGGTACTACCAGTCTGGCCAATGTAATCTTTCCCGCAGACACATGCAATCTGGTAAATCCCTGATGACTGAAGAGGGATGACGTCTTTAACTTGTCTCAACATATGTCGAATTTTAATATATGGAGAAAACGAAATCTTCACGTTCTTCTTACGAAGAATTCTACCAATCTTGATTGATTTTTGACATAAGGAAGTGAAGCAAATAATATGTGTCTTTCATTAGCATTGTTTATAGGTCTTTTCGGTTTCAGGCATTTTTCGTCGTAATTTAAATAAATATACAGAATTTAAACTAAAAAGGTTGTATTATTATTAAGTTATACATTGTTTGTTTGAGTAATTGTTAACAGCTAATCTACTGTTATTATTTGAAAGATCAAAGAACGGTAAACATTGGTAAAAAGAAAATACGATGTTCAATTTTATTGTGTTCTGCAATTTTCATTAAAAATTATATGACGAAAACAAAATGTCTACATTGATTTTTACAATTTAGTACGTACATTTTTGTACGGTGTTAATTCGAAACAAGAAGACATGGATCCAACGTCACACCAAAGAATTTGATGATATTATGTACAAATGATAAAATAATGAAAGTAAAACTGGCTATTAACTTTAGCAAATTGAGTTAAATTACGCTGAAAATGATACTTAATATATTTTAAAAATACGGAAAAGAATTGCTTAATGAAGGAAATCGTAAAAATTTATGACCCTTCACAAGTGAAACGAATGTATAAATAATTTACATACAGTTTAGTTCATCAGCCTACATATCTAAATGCTCTTCACCTTTCGGAAGATTCTAAAACATAATTATAGTGTTTACATAAATCCTCTATAGTTTGAAATTAGACATTCCAACTAATATATCCCGTAGGATACCACCTGACATGTAGAAGTTTCATTAAAATGCAATAAATTAAATTACTTCTCATGCTTGAGCTATAATCACATAATTACACCTCACAAAATTTTAATGTCATTGTCACTTTCGTTTTCTTTGTAACTATACCTTTCTCCCGATCGGCAGCTTTAGATAAGTATAATTACCCATCTCTGGAAATTAACTTGGACAGCAACAACAATAATTACTCAAGCAATAAAACATTGCGCAAATAAGAAGACCGGCAACAATATTAGTTTAAAAAGAATACCGCGGACATTGGTAAACACTCTATTCATGTACTACCGGGAACAGGACATTTTTTCTAGAGGAAACTAATTATAAAATTAGAATAACTTTGGATTTAAAATATACACAATTTGGACATTTTGAATATTCTAATTTTATGATCATTAATGTTTTCTGTCTTTGGAGAAGTCAGTCCTGCGCCCCTCCAATCGTTAGTAACTCTCTCTTTAACATGTGTTACTATTGCAGATTTTCTTCTTCCTCTTTCCCTTCACCCATACCCATGTACTTTCTGTTTAACGGGGTTCTCTAGTAAAAAATTAGAGTATGGGTCATTTATGTTAAAACTATTTCTTAAAACTGCATGATAGGGTCTATCAAAGTTTAAAAAAGTATTTTTTTTAAATATTTGAGTTTTTAATGCCCCAAACCCTCACCTTAATTAACAATTAATCTTACGTTTACCACAAGGGTTAATTTTATGCCATTTAAAATTCGAATTATTTGGCGTTGATCGGGATCGAATCGGATTCCCCAGATTCGCGACCAGACATCAGGCACGCGGCAACGAGACCCCATAGGTAAATGGCGGGAGGAATTGTGTTGGTCACATCAAATTTTTTTTATACCAAACACCGAGCCAAACACATTACATTTCTATTTCATATAAAGCCACAAAATGGATTCAAAAATATGCGAAATTAAGAAAAAAAAATCTGATGTGGCCAGCACATAACCTCTCGCCGTATATTTTACCTGGCTGTATGCATAAAGCAAAGAATATTTTTATAAATACAAATAATATATTCATATAAATCTATGACGTATAAACTTCTTTATTATTCAATAATAGCATGTCTCAACATAAAGATATTTTACCATAAATTATGTTACAATAAATTACAAAGTAGAGTTTACCATATATAAATATTAGGCTGGTAACAGCAATTTTCAATTCGAACAACCTTGTTTACTTTCTCTTCATATTCTTCTAGTAAAAACATTAATTTTGGGCGGTCTAAAATGTATATATGGATTGTGCATCTATTCTTATATATCTTCTTTTACATTTTATTTTTTCATACTTGTTATATCTAAATAACACTAATTCCCTTTAATAAAGTGACGGATAGATTAAACTCCGATTATTCTTATATCGATGTGTAATTTTGTCAATATTTACAACTTACTTAAGAAGAATTTGATAGCTTTTTTGCAATTCAAAGTTACTCTAGTCTACAGTGCTGGTGTACATTGTCCCATAATGTTTGAAACAAATTTAAGTCCTTCAACCTAGACTTGTCATCTCCATAATAGTCACAGATCAAGAATTAAGGGATTCTCCAAATACATTTTTCTTTCATTACTCATTATTTCTGACACTGACATTTATCTGTCAGTTACAAATAATTTAAATTTGCAACTATTTTTCATGGCATCCTTTCGGTTGTAAAATTAATTACAACATTATTTTATATATTATATTCCTTTTATCTCTAAATCTATAAAATATGTATAAAAATATTTAAATGTATCAGAAAGAGAATTTATTTTTCTTTAATATTATCAAGAAAAATTTTCAAAAAATAATATTTAGAAGATTTTTTTTCAAGAATCTTCTACTTCCGGTTGTCCAATTGTTACCAAAACCTTTTCAGATCTTCCCATGAATGTCCGATTGGGAAATACGTTGTTAAACAAATTTTAAGTCTTATAGTTTTTGAGTAACCGTCCTTCCAACATCCCACACACACACATCCACACACACACACACACACACACACACACACACACACAGACATCATCGTAAAAATGTTAAAATCGGATTGTAGGGACCTTAAAACGTGCTTATTCAATAAAATCTGGATATGCGATTTTTAGCATGAATCCAATACCTCTCTTAGCGAGAGGTAAAAATCTGTTGTGGCCAGTACAATACCTGTCGCCACTTCATCTTTTGGTTATATAAGTAACGCGAACAGTCATGTTACATTGTTGGCCTTAACAATCAGATGTGGAGGCCCGTTTCAGAGTGATAATTAGTAATTATGTACAGAGATGGCAAATGTCAGAATTTTTTAATTAAAAATTTCAAGATTTTCTAAATTCACGTAGTTAATTTGTCACCAGGAGTGTGGAATTTACTTGTCGAGGAAAATAAACCGCATGGAATTGGAAAATCACTAAATTTAGAATGAGAAATTATGATGTTTGACATCTATAAACATAATTACTAGCTATCATTTTGATATGGGCCCCCATATCTGCTTGTCAAGGCCAACAAAGCCACATGACTGCTCGCGCCCTACTGTATTTAATATTTCTTGTATACCTACACTCTACACCAAAAATTCTACTTGTATCTATTCCTTATATTTAGATTTTTTAAATTTAAATTCATTCTATGAAGAAATTTTGTTCTACTCTTCTAAATTTTCGAGATGTTTCCAATTTATCATCGTAAAAATGTTAAAATCGGATTGTAGGGACCTTAAAACGTGCTTATTCAATAAAATCTGGATATGCGATTTTTAGCATGAATGCAATACCTCTCTTAGCGAGAGGTAAAAACTCATTAACCATAAAAAAGATGATAATGATTAAACAAATAAAATGAAAATAATAGTATATTAAGTATTAAGAAAGGTCAGTTTCATGATGAATGAGATTTTTTCATAATTTCACAATTTTTTAAATTTATTTATCGTCTTTATATGAAACAAAAATTTAACGAGTTAGGTATAAAAAAATTGTTTTCCTATTTTATAGCCCTATGACCCATTTTAAAAATTACACCCTGTACATTTATTTCACCTCCTACAATTACCCAACCCAAACCTACGAATGCTTCTTCCATCAATTTATTTGTACACGCAAAGACCACAAGACAAGGCTAATTTTATGCAAAAATATGTATACAAAAATTTATACATTAAATGTGCATTGTGAATTTTAGCCAGGAACAGATATGTATTTTTGATCGGATCTTAGAATTGAATTTGCCGGTAAGTTTTTTTAATTGCGTAATATTATTACATGTAATGTTTTGAGTTTATGAATTTTTTTATTTTTTGATGTATTCCATATTGCAGTGAATCAGTCGTATTCTACAACAATCTTATTTGACAGAATTCTTACGTTTTTCTATGCAATAAATCTCAGTTCTAATTAAGGGTTAAAATTTAATTGCAATTCCAACGCTCAATTTTCAATTAAATCTAATTTAGAGGCAAAAATTAATGCATACTAATGATCACCAAGATTACAAATTTCTTTTATGTTGCTCCATTTAATCTTACTGAATAATGACCTATAAAAATGTATTAAAAAGTTTACGCCTATTGCTAACTAAAGAAATAAATGAAATCCGGTACTAAAAAAGTTGCACATTCTTTATCAAATTATAAAAATAAGACTAATTTTAAAGGACTTAGCCACTAGTATATAATATTACATTTTATAATTTTGAATTTTTTCTAACAGATGACACATGCTTTTATTTATTTTGACAAAATTCTGAATTCTTATTTTCAAAACGTGCAGAATTTTATTTGTTCTGTTGTCGATTTATAAATGGATGTGTATGTGCTCTTTATGAATTTTGTACGAAATGTAAAGACTGAATGTTTAGTACAAATGTATTTTGTGTACATGACATGAAAGATGTTACTACACTGAAGAAGGTGCAAGTGTGCTCCGAAACGTCGGTATTGTAAGAATAAATGCTGTTTGACTGAGATTTAGACTTAATGTCGTGAAATTTCCCACATTTTTTTTGAAATTTATAAGCCACATAGCCTACTTTTTTATTACACCCGATAACCTGGTGATCAGAAATAACTATCATTTGACAATGCAATTCTAGTGATATATTTAATCCACAGTTTATACATCAGGTAAAGGCGGAAGTGCTATTTGACGGCATTTTTACATGAAATACAAATAGGTTATGTCAGAGCAGGAAGCCTGACAGCTAATAGGATTTCGAGTAACTGAAATTGGAAATTAAATTTTCAAATGCCAATTTAAGGAAATAAATTTATGAATCGGTCCCTCCAATTTCAAGTATCTTTACATTCCGTCACCTTTAGGTAAGAAAGGTATTATCTTTGGTAAAAAAAATCAATGATGAGTTTTAAGTGAATAAGTTTTAGGGTCCCTATAATACTATTTTACCATTTTTACGATGTTGTCTGTATGTATGTGTGTCTGTGTTTCTGTGACGAAAGTTTCGGAACGCATAACTTCAATTCCACGATTCCAAAAATTATAATTTTTTCGTATTCCTCAAGTTTGCATCCAGAAAAACAAGTGATTAGATTTTGGTTATAATTGGTCAACCGGAAGTAGCCTCATTTGAAGATTTTAACTTGATTGCATTTTATACTTCATATTCAATAGATATAGAGGTAAGGAATTATAAACATATTAAATTTCTTACATCAGCCAGCTATGCTAACCATGAAAGTTGCAATATATTTAGATAATTCAAATTGACAGATGGCAGTATCAATGTAAAGTAAATGAATGTGGCAGAGATGAGGATGTTGAAGTAGATGTTGGGTAAGGTACGGAAAGATACGGTAAGGAAATAACTCTAGTGTTACAAGTTTCTAGAAAGATACAAGAGATATGATTACATTGGTTTGAAGAATATATTGGAAGAATGAATAGCTTAGTATTAGAAGGTTGAAGAAACAGAGCAGACCAAAGATAAGATGGAAGGACTGTATTGCGGAAGACGAGAGAAAACGAACTGAATAAGGACGACACATAAAACAGAAATGAGTGGAGAAGAAAATAAATAATAGCGACCCCTAACGAATGGGAAAAGCTAATGAAGAAGAAGATGTCAGTGTCAAGTGCCGTTTGCATAGTTTGCTTATGAAATAATTTTACTGGAAATTTAGAATCTTTTGCAAGAAAATTTATGTATGGAATTTATACATAATATACAGGATTGAGGGAAGGTATTGTGCTGGCCACATTAGATTTTTTTTTAAAGTCAACTGAAACAATTTTTTACCTCTCGCTAAGAAAGGTATTGCATTCATGCTAAAAATCGCATATCCAGATTTTATTGAATAAGCATGTTTTAAGGTCCCTACAATCCGATTTTAACATTTTTACGATGATGTCTGTGTGTGTGTGTGTGTGTGTGTGTGTGTGTGTGTGTGTGTGTGTGTGTGTGTGTGTGTGTGTGTGTGTGTGTGTGTGTGTGTGTGTGTGTGTGTGTGTGTGTGTGTGTGTGTGTGTGTGTGTGTGTGTGTGTGTGTGTGTGTGTGTGTGTGTGTGTGTGTGTGTGTGTGTGTGTGTGTGTGTGTGTGTGTGTGTGTGTGTGTGTGTGTGTGTGTGTGTGTGTGTGTGTGTGTGTGTGTGTGTGTGTGTGTGTGTGTGTGTGTGTGTGTGTGTGTGTGTGTGTGTGTGTGTGTGTGTGTGTGTGTGTGTGTGTGTGTGTGTGTGTGTGTGTGTGTGTGTGTGTGTGTGTGTGTGTGTGTGTGTGTGTGTGTGTGTGTGTGTGTGTGTGTGTGTGTGTGTGTGTGTGTGTGTGTGTGTGTGTGTGTGTGTGTGTGTGTGTGTGTGTGTGTGTGTGTGTGTGTGTGTGTGTGTGTGTGTGTGTGTGTGTGTGTGTGTGTGTGTGTGTGTGTGTGTGTGTGTGTGTGTGTGTGTGTGTGTGTGTGTGTGTGTGTGTGTGTGTGTGTGTGTGTGTGTGTGTGTGTGTGTGTGTGTGTGTGTGTGTGTGTGTGTGTGTGTGTGTGTGTGTGTGTGTGTGTGTGTGTGTGTGTGTGTGTGTGTGTGTGTGTGTGTGTGTGTGTGTGTGTGTGTGTGTGTGTGTGTGTGTGTGTGTGTGTGTGTGTGTGTGTGTGTGTGTGTGTGTGTGTGTGTGTGTGTGTGTGTGTGTGTGTGTGTGTGTGTGTGTGTGTGTGTGTGTGTGTGTGTGTGTGTGTGTGTGTGTGTGTGTGTGTGTGTGTGTGTGTGTGTGTGTGTGTGTGTGTGTGTGTGTGTGTGTGTGTGTGTGTGTGTGTGTGTGTGTGTGTGTGTGTGTGTGTGTGTGTGTGTGTGTGTGTGTGTGTGTGTGTGTGTGTGTGTGTGTGTGTGTGTGTGTGTGTGTGTGTGTGTGTGTGTGTGTGTGTGTGTGTGTGTGTGTGTGTGTGTGTGTGTGTGTGTGTGTGTGTGTGTGTGTGTGTGTGTGTGTGTGTGTGTGTGTGTGTGTGTGTGTGTGTGTGTGTGTGTGTGTGTGTGTGTGTGTGTGTGTGTGTGTGTGTGTGTGTGTGTGTGTGTGTGTGTGTGTGTGTGTGTGTGTGTGTGTGTGTGTGTGTGTGTGTGTGTGTGTGTGTGTGTGTGTGTGTGTGTGTGTGTGTGTGTGTGTGTGTGTGTGTGTGTGTGTGTGTGTGTGTGTGTGTGTGTGTGTGTGTGTGTGTGTGTGTGTGTGTGTGTGTGTGTGTGTGTGTGTGTGTGTGTGTGTGTGTGTGTGTGTGTGTGTGTGTGTGTGTGTGTGTGTGTGTGTGTGTGTGTGTGTGTGTGTGTGTGTGTGTGTGTGTGTGTGTGTGTGTGTGTGTGTGTGTGTGTGTGTGTGTGTGTGTGTGTGTGTGTGTGTGTGTGTGTGTGTGTGTGTGTGTGTGTGTGTGTGTGTGTGTGTGTGTGTGTGTGTGTGTGTGTGTGTGTGTGTGTGTGTGTGTGTGTGTGTGTGTGTGTGTGTGTGTGTGTGTGTGTGTGTGTGTGTGTGTGTGTGTGTGTGTGTGTGTGTGTGTGTGTGTGTGTGTGTGTGTGTGTGTGTGTGTGTGTGTGTGTGTGTGTGTGTGTGTGTGTGTGTGTGTGTGTGTGTGTGTGTGTGTGTGTGTGTGTGTGTGTGTGTGTGTGTGTGTGTGTGTGTGTGTGTGTGTGTGTGTGTGTGTGTGTGTGTGTGTGTGTGTGTGTGTGTGTGTGTGTGTGTGTGTGTGTGTGTGTGTGTGTGTGTGTGTGTGTGTGTGTGTGTGTGTGTGTGTGTGTGTGTGTGTGGGATGTTGGAAGGACGGTTACTCAAAAACTATAAGACTTAAAATTTGTTTAACAACGTATTTCCCAATCGGACATTCATGGGAAGATCTGAAAAGGTTTTGGTAATAATTGGACAACCGAAAGTAGAAGATTCTTGAAAAAAAATCTTCTAAATATTATTTTTTGAAAATTTTTCGTGGTAATATTAAAGAAAATTAAATTCTCTATCTGATACATTTAAATATTTTATTATATATTCCATAGATTTAGAGATAAAAGAAGTATAATATATAAAATAATCTGTTGTAATAAATTTGACAGCCGAAAGAATGCCATGAAAAATAGTTGATAATTTAAATTATTTGTAACTGACAGATAAATGTCAGTGTCAGAAATAATGAGTAATGAAAGAAAAATGTACTTGGAGAATCCCTTAATTCTTGATCTGTGACTATTATGGAGATGACAAGTCTAGGTTGAAGGACTTAAATTTGTTTCAAACATTATGGGACAATGTACACCAGTACTATAGACTAGAGTAACTTTGAATTGCGAAAAAGCTATCAAATTCTTCTCAAGTAAGTTGTAAATATTAACAAAATTACACATCGATATAAGAATAATCGGAGTGCAATCTATCCGTCACTTTATTAAAGGGAATTAGTGTTATTTAGATATAACATGTATGAAAAAATAAAATGTAAAAGAAGATATGTAAGAATAGATGCACAATCCATATATACATTTTAGACCGCCCAAAATTAATGTTTTTACTAGAAGAATATGAAGATAAAGTAAACAACGTTGTTCGAATTGAAAATTGCTGTTACCAGCCTAATATTTATATATAGTACTCTACTTTGTAATTTATTGTAACATAATTTATGGTAAAATATCTTCATGTTGAGACATGCTATTATTGAATAACAAAGAAGTTTATACGTCATAGATTTATATGAATATATTATTTGTATTTATAAAAATATTCTTTGCTTTATGCATACAGGCAGGTAAAATATACGGCGAGAGGTTATGTGCTGGCCACATCAGATTTTTTTATCACTGTAGTTCGTGTCAATAATAAACACAGATTCGAAACAAAATGTATAAAATTATAAATCTTTTCTCTTATTTAATTATCTGTGAATCCAAGTACCTCATTACGTCGGAAATATTTCCATATTATAAACCTGTATCTAAGTATCATCGTGCACTTTGTATAATTGTGTTAGGTAATATAAAAGGTATAACTTCACGCTCGGGATATAAATCATGATGCAACATTTAACATCAACTTCAATCATCATAAATAAATTTATAACATGAATCAATAATCAATCGATTTCTACCCGCGGTCAATCTACATATTAGGCAACTGATTCCAGACATTCGAAGCATGTGAAGTAGCCGATGATTCCTCGTTGTGATTCAGAATAATTGCAGAGACCCGATGAAAGAATGCTATGTATTTAAATGATCTCAAATACGAAAGAATATAATTTGCGTGTTACAGTAACGTTTCCGTATGCAATTATATTCATAATTAATTATAACGTGGAAGGTAATTCCGGGATCTTAACAAGATGAAGTTAGTGTCGATGCATTCTATTCTTTCGAAGTTCTCAAAGGCTAGACGACGAGGTAGAAATGAAATTAATACCTTGGTGATACTGTTTCTTCACTATATTTCCCAGAAATCCTTTATTTATGAATGAAGCTGTATGCTTCCTTTATCGTTCTGTAATAATTAAATGCGCAGATGCTCTGCAATTTATGTAAATACTATTCAAATACGGTTCAACGTTTTTATTTATACAGTAATATACCAGTAATATGCCTTTTTACCTTCCCCCATCTTCAGCTAAGGAAGGTATTGTCTTTGATCAAAAAATTCGGTGTGAGTTTTTAATGAATAAACACAATTTAAGGATGCTAGAATACGATTTTACTATTTTTAAAATGATGTCTGTATTTGTGTGTGCGTCTGTGTGTGTGTGTCTGTGTGCGCGCGTGTGTGTGCGTGTGTATGTGTGTGTGTGTGTGTGACGATAATTTCGACGCGATAACTCCAATACGACAATTCCAAAAAAATCAATGTTTACGTATCCCTCTTCCTTACTTCCATATGCAGACGTGATTAGATTTTGGTTATAATTGTTCACCTATTAGTGCCGTCATTTGAAGATAAAATGTTATAAAGAAATTAAATTTGATGAAGCAGCCAGCTATGCTATAACCAAGGAAACAGCTACTATATTAAGAAAATTCTGATTCAAAGATGTCAGTGTCAAGTGCAATTGACTTGTTTGTTTTATAATTTTACTGGAAATATAGAAACTTTCTGCATGGAATTTGTACAAAATACATAAAATTGCCGGAAGGTAAAGTTCTGGCTACATCAGTTTTTTTGCAATTGTAATCTTTTCAAATATCTTATAATCTTTTCTATTTCTCATATATTGTTGAACTTAGAGGCGGTTTTGAGTCCTCTAATGTAATTTATATAAATGATCTTCCACAATATCTTATCTGAGTACTATATCACCCGTGAAATAAACTTAAAATGATCTCAGCCATTTAATTAGGTGGAGGGGTAATGTTGTGAAAAGAAAATCAAATATTAATGGTGTCCCTCAGGGTTCGTTTCCGGGCACTTTGTTGTCATTTATATAAACGATATTCCAAAAGTTATACCATGTGGATAAATAACGATGTTTGCTGATGACTCTACATTATTAAATACTACAGCTAACCCATACTCTTACAACAATCGAATGTTTAGAAAATTTAAGCGAATGGTTCCGAAGTGACAAATGAGTTATAAATGTAAAGAAGACTGCGATGATGAAATTCTCAACAGTAACAAGGAAATACAAGATTAATCGAGTAATAAATATAAGTAGTAGTAAGAAAAAATTAAATTCACAAAATTTATAACATTCTTTAGAAGAATAATTACAAAAATGAAATTTAAAATTCAGAATGCTTAAACAAGTAGGTTAAACATAGTAAAAAGATTAATGAATTCTAGGGAATGCCGAGATTAAACAATCCAGAATCGGATATGGACAAAGGTTCATGATAGTAACGCCGATATTGCAATAAAGAATTTTATAAATTTTTGTGCAATCTACCGAGTGTTTAATTTTTCTTATTCATCATGTTTCATTGAAAATCTATAGAATCTTCAATTGATTTTATTTTTATAAGTATTAGTGTTTCCGTAGCACAAGTTCAAAACACAAAATTTCTTAGTATGCATAAACAAAAAAATTATATATGAAAACTACGTTAATCAATAATTCTGTAAATTTTCATGCAAAACTATGGCTCACAGAGTCTACGGACAAATGCTGATAACTCTTGGTAATATAATAGACATTACTATAAAAATAAATGCAGCTGATTTAATTATTTATTTTATTCGCACATATATGTATACTTTTTCAAACTTTTCCTTTCTAGTTAATAGTTCATAAAATTGATAACGTGTGGAAATTATTAGTCAATATTTCACAGTTTCTAGGAATAATAGCCCCATTATATTATTATCCTTTCCAAACAATTATTAAAATCTACGATTTCCCACATATTACCTTAGCCAACCATTGGATTCCAGTGAAGACCAATCACGCACAATTTACAGAGAAAACTATAATAGTTTTTTTTGTATTTGAAAAGCCATGCGTGGTAAAATGTGAAAATAATCGATATCATGGTTGCTTTGGGATTTCTTTTACTTTTTAATTACTAATTATATAAGATAAAAATCTGATATGGCCAGAACATGACCTCCCACCAATTCCATGTTTAAAATAGCAATGAGCTTTAAGTATAGTATCACTTCCGATTGATCGTTTTTAAAAAAATCTAATTTGTTGTTCCAATATATAGAAAAGTCTGTAATATAAAATTTTGGATTATGTTTTTCCTCGAAAATCTTTTAAGAGCTCCAAATTAAGTATCACAACCGGTTTACCTAATATGTTGCTTCCAATCCCAATCATTACGAGTTTTAAATACCAAATTTGAGAAGTTTTCGATCATATTTTAATATTTTTTCAAGAAAATATGTTCAGAGCTTCTAGTAAAATGCCATTTCTGGTTTATCAATTGTAGCAAAAATCCCCTGTCTGCCAAACAAATTTTGCTGCGTTCCAAGTAAAGTACCACATCCGGTTTATAAAATATAGTCAAAATCAATGTTGTTCCCAAAAATATATACGAATTTTACATGCCAAATTTGACAAGTTTTGGATTATATATTTTTTCACGAAAATCTGTACAGAGCTTTAAGTAAAGTATCACTTTCGGTTTATTAATTTTAACTAAAATCTAATATATTGTTTCCATTGACATAGTAGTCTTAAGTCCTAAAATTTAAAAGTATTTGATTATATTTCAATATAGCTTTACATTAAAAATTGTTATGGGTTTCAAGTAAAATAACACTTCTGGATGTTCAGTTTTACCCAAAATCTAACCAACTTTTTATATTAATGCAGAAAACTTAAATACTTTAATTCGTGCTAATTTACTAAAAACTCACTATCGAATTTTTGGACTGAAAACATTACCTACGGCATGGCGGGAGATAAAATAAAATTCCGGTTAGTTCTTAAATTAATATATGTGGTTTAGTACAAGAACAATCAGAGTCTTGTAAATAAACTTATAGGAATCTATTGCAATAAGAACTATGTAATTCTTGTTGAAGTGCTTTAGTATTATAAGCACGTATTACGAGCGCGCCTTTACATTATATTTTTATGGGAATATGTGCTCCATAAAAGCGCTTTTATTATAAAAGTGCGCTTGTAATACGGACTGTTTGCGCGTTTTAAGACTGGGTCTATGGATCAAGATGTCTGGACAGAGACTAGATCTAGTCCTCCACATAAACTGTAAAAAATTGTATTATTATTGTTTCGAATTTGTTATATATAAACAGATTGATTATAACAATGAAAATGTAAACAGCTTTTGAATACAAGTCCAAATTATAGAAGTGCAGTTTTGGTATATGTTTTACAATTTAATGATTCTATGTATTTTTACAATAAAATAGTAGCAGATGCACTACTATTAATACACAACAAGAAAATGGTCCCAATATGGGCTTGTCTTAATGAAGACAATTTGGTTCTACTTACGTACATCCACCTACGCGAGTGTTGTCGCAATCTTCTCTGCAAAATCAAACAGGGCTATTCTGTAAACATCGTTATGACATACCAAATCGTTAAAACGTTATATCGTTAAAATAATAACGAAAATCGTTTAATAGGCCTACTCTGTAAACGATCGTTAAGACATTATGTATTGTTATATCGTTATAATAACGAAAATCGTTAAAGTGGTATTCTGTAAACAATAATTTTATTCTACATACCGAAAAAAGATAACGATATCGTTATTTTTTAACGACTGGAAAAATCAATCGTTACCTAAACGTTTTGTCAATAATTCAGTATTTTTATTCGTGTCAAAATAAAATTGCTACTATGTTAAATAGTGATCTCAAAACCCCGTCATATTATATTTTTTTGCAAGGTAATATTAAAATAATTTAATAAGTTTTTATTCCTAGCGCCTAGCGCAAGCTTCCCAATTTGTCTACAGATGGTAGTAGTAGCTCTAGCGTAGCCCACAACAAGAAGAAAGAGTCTGACAACTGACAGATTGACAGGTGACCCCCACCAGAACTAATCTAACCTAGAAGTTTTGTTAGTGATATTGGATTATTTTAGATATTTCATTTAAAATTAAATTTGATTTTAGGAAATAAAGTTCTTAACTTGATCCCAAGGTTATTATTTTTTAAAATGTTACAGAATACGGATACAAAGTTAACGATTATCGTTAAGTAGCAATAACGATTTTCATAATAACGATTTCGTTATGATAACGATTCGTTAATCGAATATTTTACATAATAGGCCTCTTAGTGTGTTCGAAAGATGGCAGGCAAAGACTTGTCGCAATCTCCTCTGCAGAGTCTTCCTTTGTATCCTGAGTCCTGCCTAAGTCAGCGTCTGCAGGCAATATCCTGAGTCCTGGCAGCGAGCTGCAGAGTCCAACTACTATTCCTGTACTGCTTCGTCTGAATAGAGTTGGTCTTTTCTCATATATCTTGATCTATAGAACCAGTCTTCGTCTTAATAACAATTTTATGGTCCTTAAAATATTAATACCAATTACTTAAAGTTCTTGATAGCTTCGCGTCGGTTAAACTATTTAATTCTTACAGTCCACAACTAAAAAATATAATTTCTTTAATCAAAGAATTAGTGATACTTTTAATCAACATTAATAGTGCAAAATGTCACCTTTCACAAAGAGATTCTAGTGCCTGCCGAATTATTTAAACTCAAATATACTTTTGGCTAGATGCTAGTCAGACACGTGCGAGAGGCGAATTCACGTCTGTATGTACCGGACTGAGTAAATAAATAATAGAAAACTGTATTCTGTAATATAAAACGCTAAAGAGTCAAAGGTTTTATGTGAACAGATACATTATCAACTTACATAACATAGACAACCTACAGAAATATTTGTTAATAGTGGGATAGGTCATATTTCTTGTATACCGTTAAAACCAAAAAAATTCCACCTATCATGAACACCTTTGATTCATGACATTACATCTTCTCATTGCGTGGCTGAATAGCCTTTGACTTTGTAGGCGTTATAGGCCATTGGGACATCAACAACTGTCCATTTGCGGAGCTTCATCTTGTCTGAAAAACTCGTAGGAAGAATTGGAGTAAGTGGGTGGCAGAAGCCTCAGTACTATAGTCGTAAACGAAGAACTGTTATAAAATTGACAGACAGTGCCACCCGCAAAATATGATCGATAGATTATGGTTACCAGGAGAATTCCACTGAGCCAGAATTGGAACGAAATAAATATTACGTTATGGGTAATCGCAGCACTGAAAGACAAAGAAGAATAAATTGTTTGTGTGAGGCTGAGGTAACAGTTCTTAACCAAAATGGTTACATACCGATTTATGTAATATGTGATGTTACCAGGCCGTTATTCCGTGAGGATAAGTTAACAGTTCTTAACCAAAATCGTTACACACCAATTTATATAATGCGCGATGTTACCAGATGGTTATTCATCCGAGTAATAGCTGCTACTTCCTGGACAGTAAGATCTCATACCAGTCTGAATTTAAGAAAACAATGCCATTGAATAGTTACTATAGGCCGTTTTAATACAAAAATATAATATAATAGTATTTGTATCACTAGTCTACTACTTGTAGTATAAGTTTTAAATATGGACATTCTCAAAGCAGTTTTTGAACTTGTAATACGCAAGATTTTTTGTGTCGATTGCTCCATAAATTTATCAAATGAATTTGATTTATTATTGTTCAAACATTAAATACTAGGAATTTTTATATTGTTAACGCAGAGATTTGATGAATTTATAAATCTAACATGAAAATAAATATTTTTTTTTTGAAATAATAAATCATCATAGAATATTACCCATTACTGGGTGTGCCAATCTGCTTTGTACGCAGATATCGGTATTGATGATGACATATTCGTACTGTGCGGACGTTTACCAAGTGTCACCATACTGGCGCTCATTGCTGGCACCATAGGGATCATTTTTGTGCCTTTTAAAATTCTAAATAATTTTGGCGTCGGTCGGGATCGAACCTGGTTTCTCAGAATCGCTACCAGGTACTCAGGTACGCGGCCACGAGACCCTATAATTTTTTTTGTCTGTGATGTTAATATTTACATTAAGAAAAAAAAACAATAAAGAAGTATCTTATTGAAGTGGTATGTACCATAATTATTTAAAATATTCATAAATATCAAGTACTATTATATAACCAATAAAAGTTTTTATTTCTTTTCGGTAATATACCTGTACCGTTGATGTCTTATGTGTTATCCAAAAAAGGAAAGATAAAATTAAACAAGAAAGAATGCGAATAATTTTATATAGAACAAAAAGTGCATAATGTCTTTTCCTGAATTTATGTAGAACATAATACTGACTGGTTCTTTTATATTCACAGTGCAATATTCTGGTACTTCTACTTTCTGTTATTCTCGTGATCTGCTTCTTTTTGAGGTTAAATGCAGTCATGTAAAGCAAGTTACAAAATCAGGGCAAAAATAAACGGAATGTGAGAATCCATACGAGTTTTTCACTGGAGTACGTGGAATATAAAAAGTTCAAAATTTGACACTACCAAATTTTTTTCTGTCACATTTCATTTTCGTCAGAATTTATGAACTGGCGTACCAGTGTTAAAAAATTATAAAAACAACATTGTTTGTATAATATTTAGTACTGTAATAAAAGTTGTTTTATGCGTAATTTATTTACGACAAATTTAAAATAAAACATTTATATTCAAATGTCCTTTAAATCGATAATAATAAGCATTTCATCTGTTGAATGAGTAGTAATTGAAAATTATAGATAATTTTAGAGATAAAAATAAATATGCCCTTAAATTAAATAAAAAATCTAGATCATATATTATTTTTAAATACAATTACGAAACATATATTTCAGGAAAATTATTACTGTTTTAAAAAGATATTCTCTACAGTATTCATTATGTGAAGTCCAATGCATAAGCTTGATACAATGTTTAACACAGGATTAAGATTTTATATTTGTTAACCATAAAAACAAAGGACATTACTTTACCCTATATACCTAACAATTTCAAAATAAGTGATTTATTTTTAATTAACAATAAACAAAATAATTATTAAATTCTCATCTATTTTCATTTCCTATTTTTAATAAATTTTTAATTTATGTAAAAGTACATTACCGTTTTATGAGGTGTATTTTTACCTTCCGTCACCTTTAAGGTAAGGTATTGTCTTTGGTCAAAATATTCAATGATGAGTTTTTAGCGAATAAGTACGTTTTAGGGTCCATATAATACGATTTTACCATTTTTACGATGATGTCTGTATGTATGTATGTATGTATGTATGTATGTATGTATGTATGTATGTATGTATGTATGTATGTATGTATGTATGTATGTATGTATGTATGTATGTGTGTGTGTGTGTGTGTGTGTGTGTGTGTGTGTGTGTGTGTGGGTGTGTGTGTGTGTGTCTGTGTGTGTGTGTGTGTGTGTGTGTGTGTGTGTGTGACGAAAGTTTCGGATCGCATAACTTCAATACCACGATTCCAAAAATTATATTTTTTTCGTATTCCTCAAGTTTACATCCAGAAGAACAACTGATTAGATTTTGGTTATAATTGGTGAACCGGAAGTAGCCTCATTTAAAGATTTAACAGTTAAATTTTATTTATTGACATTTAACGTTATTATAACTTAAAGAATATATTATTCTCTATACGATTTGATTGCATTTTATACTTCATATTCAATAGATATAGAGTTAAAGTATTATAAAGAATTTTTTTTTTAAAAATCAGCCATGAAAATTGTTAATATATTTAGATTGACACATGTCAGTATCAATAAAAAGTAAATTAATGTGGCAGAGATCAGGATGTTGAAATAGATGTTGGGGAAGACATGGAAAGATAGGTAAGTAAATAACTCTACAAGTTACAAGTTTCTAGAAAGAAACAAGAGAGTGATTACATTGGTTTGAAAATGTATTGGATAAATAATGAATAACTTAGTAATAGAAGGTTGAAAAAAGAGAGGAAGACCAAAAATAAGATGGGAGGACTGTATTGCGGAAAACTTGAGAGAAAAGGAACTGAATGAGAACGGCACGTAAAACAGATATGAGTGGAAGAAGAAAATAAAAAATAGCGACCCCTAACGAATGTGAAAAGCTAAAGAAGAAGAAGAAGATGTTAGTGTCAAGTGCAATTTGCATAATTTGTTTATGAAATAATTTTACTGGAAATTTAGAATCTTTTGCAAGAAAATTTATGTATGGAATTTATACATAATACACAGGATTGACGGAAGGTATTATGCTGGCCACAACAGTTTAAATTATTAATTAAATTAAAATAATATATGTATTCAAATTGCCCAGATGTAATGGCTGATATCATAAGCCATAGGTTAAATCTAGCATTTTTTGATGAAACAATAATTACTGCATAATCAGTTGCTAAATTATTGAACAATTTGTTAAAATTTAACAAGCGGATATGAAACCGGGCACAAGACTAATAATATAAAATATAATCTCCAACGATCTACATTGGTACTTCATTTATTTATATTTCACAAACTTTTTAATAGTTTGTATTACCACGTAATTCGCACTACGTCTTATAATAATTAAATCTATTAATAATCATTCTTTTACTATACAATACTCCTACTACTAAATTACATATTCATTTCTCTTTTCCTTGATTTGTAGTCTCCATATTAACGAATCTATTTCCTCTCTTTTCTGCACCCTGTTTGCTTGTGTTAGGGTGGCTTATGGTCCAGTTTCTCGGTTGTCCACCGTGGTAGAGGTCGCTGACCGGGCCGCGACCCACAAGGCTCAAGTCAGCGTGCCATGCCGAGCGAGCCGTGCCGCGCTGTGACTCACGCTGGACTGGACCGCGGACGAGCAGCACTTTGGCAAGGCCGAATCTGAGGGCGTTATGCAATGGGACCAACACAAGTGCAGCGAGGACCATATATGGAAGAGCAGGAAGATCAACTCAGTTGATTGCAGCATTTAGTACAGTTTTACAAAAATGAAATATAAATACTTGAGTGATTTTAAATCAACAAGAAAATTTCTGATGCAAGTATCTTTTTGTGAAACGAATGCTACTAATTCTGTGATTTAAACTGACTGTAACTTTAAAGCAATACAAAATTTTACTGACACATCTACATTAGAAATTATTTTTATCTTCCGTCGCCTTTAGGTAAGAAAGGTATTGTGTTTTGTCAAAAAATTCGATTGTGAATTTTTAATCAATGAGCACGTATTAGGTTATCTAGAATACGAATTTACTATTTTTACGATGATGTCTGTATGTATGTATGTGTGTGTGTGTTTGTGTGTGTGTGTGTGGGTGTCTGTATGTGACCATCGTTTCCGAACGCATAACTCTAATACCACAATTCCAAAAATTACATATTTTTCGTATTCCTGGTTTACATCCACACGAAGTTGTGGTTAGATTATGGTTATAATTGGTCAACCGAAAGTTCAGGAAAAATATTATATTTTAAAAATCTGATGTGGCCAGCACAATACCTTCCGTCAATCCTGTGTATTATGTATAAATTCCATACATAAATTTTCTTGCAAAAGATTATAAATTTTTGGTATTATGTGATTCCCTTTCTCGGCAACTGAATGCCATATTCCTGATAACAAATAAACCACATGAAATAAGAAAATTATGAAATTTTGGTTGAAAAATTATAACACTTGTCAGTTATAGACATAATTAATTGCTGTCATTTTGACACGGGTCAGTCATGTTACTGCACGCGCCCCATACATAAATTTTCTTGCAAAAGATCCTATATTTCCAGTAAAGTTATTTCATAAACAAACTATGCAAATTGCACTTGACACTGACATCTTCTTCTTCTTTAGTTTTTCCCATTCGTTAGGGGGTCGCTATTTTTTATTTTCTTCTTCCACTCATTTTTGTTTTCCGTATCGTCCTCATTCAGTTCCTTTTCTCTCAAGTCTTCTACAATACAGTCTTTTCATCTTATATTTGGTCTTCGTATGTTTCTTCCACCTTCTATTAATATATTCATCTCTCCTCAAGACATGTTCAAACCAATGTAACCGTCTCTCTTATATCTAGAAACTTCTAACACTAGAGTTACTTCCCTTATTCTTTTATTGATTTACATTTTATTGATACTAACATCTGTCAATTTGAATTACCTGAATATATTAGCAGTTTCCATGGTTAAGTTAGCATAGCTGGCTGAATTATGAAATTTATATAAAATTTATTATCGTTATTCTTCTTTAACTCTATATCTGTTGAATATCAAATATAAAATGCAATCAAATCGTATAGACAATAATATATTCTTTAAGTTATAATAACATTTAACTGATTTTTTCAAGAAAAACTGTTAAAATCTTCAAATGAGGATACTTCCGGTTGACCAATTATAACCAAAATCTAATCAAGTCTGCATATGGTTGTAAGGAAGAGGAATACGCAAGAATTGTAATTTTTGGAATTCTAGTATTGGAGATATCGTGCACGAAAGGTCCACACACACACACACACACACACACACACACACACACACACACACACACATGCACACACGAACACACAGACACACATACAGACATCATCGTAAAAATAGTAAAATCGTATTGTAAAGACCCTAAAACGTGCTTATTCAATGAAAACTCACCACCGAATTTTTTGACCAAAGACAATACCTTCCTTACCTATAGGTGACGGAAGGTAAAAAAGCTAAAAAAGTACGCAATGTAGACAAAAATTGTAAAATAGGCAAGTTTTCTCAAAATATAAAAAAATGCATTTCAGGCTAATTCAATTTGGGCTTAAATGACTTCAAAACAGTGAAAAACATTTTGATCGTTCCAGCTCCATCAGTCTAGAAAATTGGCAAATAGGAATTTTGCCTAGAATCTCATCCCTATTATTACGCATTTTTGTATGTCAATCTGCTTTTGCTCGTAGATTTCAGTCATGACAATATATCATTTCCATTGAAGGTGTTTACCAGATGTTATTTCATGGGGTCTTAAAGCTTAAAGCTATAGTGGAGAGTACAGCACAGGGATAAATTTTGTGCTACTAGATAATTGGAAATAATTTATAAATTAAACGTAAGTTGGATTCGAACCTGAACCTTCAAAATCATAGTCGGACGTGTAATATACTCAGCCACGCGACCCTGTTATATTTGTGATATTTGAAAATAAAGGAAATCTTTAAAACAGTGTAGTCGAAATAATGAAAATCGGTCACTTAATTTTCTCAGGTAAGGGAAAAAATGCAAAATTGTCAGAATTAGATTTATAACGAGAACAATTTGGAATTAACAAACGTAAAACAAAAATGTATAACGTTAGTCTTTTATTTATTGTATTCGGAATTTAATATTTGAAACAATACTTTTCCTGATTACGCAAAGTTATATAGTATGTTATACTTTTTTAGCTAAGAAGATAAACTAAATCACATATTCACATACTTTACGATGACTTTTATTTTACATGAAAAAAAAAGTTTTGTGTAGTTATGTATCCATCTGTCATAGAGGCACTAGAGTGATCATTAAAAATTAAAAAAAATAATGTGTGCATCACTGACTAAATTAAAAGCAACAGGTATAGAAAAGTTTTGAAGTCTTAATTTTTGTTTGTTAATCAGATCAGGGACAGTTTATTTTACAAATTTTAACTGATTATCAACAAAATACACACGAAAATTTCATTGGATCAGTGTTTTGAAGAATTTTTTCAAGTAAAAATAGACACTACAAAAATACAAAAATTTAATTAAGTTATTTTTTTATTGTTTAAGAATATAAGATACCAATTTATTTATATGGTAAGAGATATTAGAGAAAGAGTCTAGTAAATAATAGCTCAAGTAGATAGAAAAAATAATCAGGATAAAGTAAAAGGTTTAAAAAAGCATCACATTGTACTAATTTATTCAATGCGATCGGTTTCGATTACTTAGTAATCATTATCAAGCGGGGTGCTACTACAACAAAATATATAATGTAAGAACATCATCAAATGGTTAACCTTTTCAATAAAATAAAATAATCATTATTATAAATGTGTTAATTATAAAATATAGTAAATATTGAAAATATGTATAAACAGATAAATGAAAAACAGAAAATATAATTATAATTAAAATTATTGTAACTAAAATAAATTATCAATACATATTACATTACAAATTATTTCATTCCAAATCCAAATTACTGTGTAAAATGTATAAAAATAATAATTTATGATATACTTTCACTGTAAAACTACCGAACATCAAAAAAAATTAAATCTTTAATTACTTACTACTGTTTTCGGGAGCATTTGAAAAACTCTTTTAATCAACCTAATAGACAAATACTTCAAAGATTGCTACAACTGGATGAAAATAAAAAGGTCTTGATATAGTTAAATTTATGTAACATGACTAATATTTTACCAGAAAATGTTGTTCCAGTCGATTATTTTGTTAGTATATCTTACGATACGACAAAAAATTTGTAAAACACTTGATATCATAAACAAAGTTACTACTAGCAGCTCCGGTTAATAACCATCATCAGGAAATTACTAAAAAAATAAATTAATTTTGTGGATGGTTTTAAAAAAAAAAATTGTCAATATGTTTCATCGAGTGTCGACAACCTCTTCTGTTCAAATTATTGTATGATGAGATTTTACGTCTAGCCCGAGCTTTACACTAGACCTTGCATCATTATATCACCACATATGTAAACATCAAATGATTCATGAATATATTCATCAAATATAACATGTAAATTTATATGATTCATAAAAAGATATTAGATCCATTATATAATTTTTTTATTTTATAATTAATATTATTAGTTAATAAATCACTAAATCACTGCATGAAACTATTTCGTGTTGCATTTTGTAATAATCCTGATAGTTACTTAATGTTTGCACAATCTGCCTTGCGCGCACTTGGTGATACTGCTCTGCTGTTGCGTTGAAGTCTCCGGGAGATTCTCTCGCGCTGGGCTCTTGGCCGCGAATACCGGCCGGAAGGAGCTCCGGTCCGCTCCGTGCAGCATCAGCCAGTGACATTGGGGGGAGAAAAATCATCCACCCGAACAACAAGAGCAGCAGAGTGATGCCCGGAGTAAAAATCCCGGTACGACCAACCAATGGCGCGATCCGCAACTTGTAAATATGCGCTTCCACCTGCCGTGGTGGGGCAAGCAGGAAAAGTGGCCGTCCGCTGCTCGCCAAACCATTTCTGTTGTGCTTGTGGCCGTGAACGCACCGCAACAAGCTCCAAGGCCAAGGACATTGCCCAGTGTCAGTGTCACAAGACCAGTGTGAGTGCTCGCGAGGAACTTAGTGCATTTCAACCAAGACTAGACTCGTACTACACTTATATCAGGTAGGCACCGACCAACACCGGATTCCATTCACTATCTTCAACAGCAGTAGCGTTTACTACGGAATTTTCGGTTTACAAATTTTATCAGATTTAAATATTTAAAATAGGTAGGCAGGAATCCCTTCCGGAACTTAAATACTCAGTTAAGTTCTGGTCAGAACTGAAGTAAATTTTTGCTTCAATAATGTTAGGTAGGCACGGGGATCTATATCGGAATTTATTATGTTTAGGGTTTCTCACAAATTTTTGTTTACAATTTTAATTAGGTAGGCACGAATACCATTCGATTAAGTTCTGTTTGGAATTGCTCTAAAATTTTCGGTTCATTGGTCAGGTATGCATGGATCCAAACCGGAATTCATTCACTTAAGTTCAAGTTCAGTAGCCTTCACTACGGAATTTTCAGTTTACAAATTTGATCAGATTTAACTCTATGATATAGGTAGGCAGGAATCCCTTTAGGAACTTAAATAATAAGTTAAGTTCTAGTTAAAATTGCTCTAAAAAAATATTTCATTGATGAGGTAAACACGGAATCAAACCAAAATACATTCACTGAAGTTTAAGTTCAGCAGAGTTTCCGGAACTTAAATCATCGGTTTTTTCAAAAAATTTGGTTCAAGTTTTTCTCTATCAGGTAGGCAAGAATTCCCAACCTTGAATAATCCGTGGATATCTTTTCTGGTAGATATTTCATCAATGGAATTCTTAAGTTACTTTAGGTTCAGTCTAAGGTAGAAAAATTTCGGTTCAGATTTTTCTCTTATCAGTCAGGCAGGAATCTCATCCGGAACTTAATATTCTATGAATATCTTTTCTTGGAGATATTTCACCTATGGTAGGGTTCGGTTTGGAATTCATATAAAATTTTAGATTGAATCTTTTTTAACTCTTCGAATAAATTATTCCTTGTTCCTTAGCAATTCAACAGAGAAACCTTTTTTGATAAAATCCCGAAACTACAGGTAGAATGATTTTATTTCAAAAAAGTTCTTCAAGACAATTTGTTATACAACAAGGTTGATTTAATATAATTTATTCGACGTAAATAAAATTTTCAGATATAATTGAGTTATTAAAAAATTAAATAAAGATTTTCGTATTTACTCGTGAAATTATATTAAAGTCCAGAACATTAGGAATTCATTGTGGTAAATCAGTTTTTATTTGGAACAAATTTACTTAATCACCACAAAAAATATTCAACTGAATTTTTTAGAAGAATTAAATTCTGTCTAAATGTTTAAATTGTATTAATTCTGTTTCTCATTTATATTTTAAAATTAAATTTAAATTTAATTTTTTTTATGTTCTTACTCATGTAGACTATGGAGAAAATATCAATTCATACTCGTTCAAGTTTGACAATTGATAAATTATTTATTTTTAATTAAATTGATAAAAATAAATGAACCTATTACGGTTATCGGTTAATTAAGAATTTGGAATAAATCTGTTGACAGTCAGAATCTGGCTAAATGATTTCGTTTCGGTATCGGCTTGAGTCTGAAGTCTGTGCATAGCAGGTGCATTGACTCGTTCTCAGGAAGTCCGCTTGCGACAACATCAATCTCGCCGCCGTATCGTATATCGCGAATACGCATAAAGTAGCACCAACAAACTCTTAACGGTCCTATAAATTCATCTACCTCTTCCCACACCAACAGTAAATTGCGTTCATCAGTCGTAAATTTTGCAAAAATACATTAAATTACCCCAACACTTAAAACTTTACGAGAAATCCTGGAATATACTGAATTATTCGGCTATCACGATCCAGCTAAATACATATTTGCAATTATAATTTTGCAATCATTAAACTCATACAGAGGTTTTCATACCAAACACAAAATTGTGGGCTGGAAAATTAAACTTTATCTAATGTAAGAAAACGATATTTTAACGTTATTGTAAACTCGAATACTGTGAGCAAAAATTGTAAATTACTGCATAATATAGAAGAAAGTGAATTGTAATAGGTAGAACAACTTTAATCCTAAAGTATGAAGACATAATTTTCTAGTAAAACAGAAAATTGAGTAATTTTTTGAAAATATTTTCTTATATGATAAAAATTAAAATAATATAAAATAAAAATTTTGCGTACAACTTTAAAATAAAAATAATAGTGTTGTATTGAAAGTTACTTGAATTATCAGTCGTATAGCATTTATTATATCACACGTAATAATAAAATATAATCATATGTGTATACTTATCTTTTGTAAAAATAAATGTTATATGGATAACATTTCAATTAATCATATTTAACTTATCTATACCAACAGTCCAAATATTAACTTTATAATAACAAAATATTCAAATTATATTTTTTAGAAAATTTTGAAAATATTGCTTTATGTAATACAATTTGATACATTAGTACAAACTAAAAATTATTATTACTTATTAGTGTAAAATAATATTGTAATATAATAAAATATTATTATGTATATGTAATTATAACTTCAAAGTCAGTAAAGCTAAGTATAAAATTATTTCGAGCAAAGTACAAAATAATTATAAACCTAGTACTATAATAATATAGTGCGAAAAGATTTAAGCATCTTTTTCTTGTTTTAAATTTATTTGGAATAAGCGTTCAGCACGAAACAATAAGCATATGTGCTTCTTATTTCAATAATATTACATATTATAAATTATGTATTTTTATCTACAAATCCTCATTGTAAACAAGTACATGAAAATAATTCTTGCATCGATGGCTTAACATTTCAGGTACCTCTAATATTTGATTGTAATTATAAATTTTTATTAAGCTAATAAAATTGTAAAATCGTATATAATATATTTGGGCTACCTAAACCTTATAACTTAAATGCCTAAACCTATAACTTAAATGCAGCTGAGAGAATGAAAGTTGACGTCAAAAGTAGTTTATTATGTGTATGGAATAGATTTCAATGAAATCTAGTAATTAAAAGTTGTTTTCTTTTACTTTAGATAAATTGTAAATCCAGTGTACAGGGATTTGATATATCATTCATAACTTAAAATATCTTATGAATCTAGTTTTGTTATATAGCATATATGAAGCACTAGACATGTAATCCTTATTTTCATATGAATACTAATTTAATGTTAACTTTAAATTTCTAAACGAGCTATATGAAGCATTTAAATGTACTTACTGCTGAAAAATTGCTAATTTGAACTTAATACTAAATGGGTTAAGTAAAGCCTACTTAGAGAGCGAATAAAAAATATAACTAAAAATATATGATTTTGTTTTATTATTAGAAGTGTTATCCAACGGAATTATATCTAGGTGTCACTTATTCTAATTTTTCAGAAAATAAATTTTAAAATTGCCCCCTTATAGAAAATCAGATTTTGAATTATTTTTAATTTGCAAATTTTGATATTTGGTATAAAAACAGGAATTGAAATACCATTAGTTTGTTACTTGATATTTTCCTGAGACCCTTAGATTAGCATGTCCTTTTGGAATTGTATCATTGATTATGTAATTAATAAGAATATAATATTTTTATTAGTTTAGTTTTTAATATGAAATGTCTACCAAAATTTTTTTTGCATACATATTACTTTGCTTTGGTTATACACTATTTAACATTTTTTGTACACACAAAAAAATCTAATTACACCTAATCTTTATATTTACGTATTTTCTATAATTTTAAATTCATTCTATGGGCAAGTTTTCTCCATTTCTTCTAAATTTTCGAGGTTTTTACAATTCATTAACGAGATTGGCGGTATTTCTGAAGGGTTCATGTAATATACCTATAATTTTAAATATATAATTAATAATACAATAAGAAATATTAAATATAGTTCCCAGAAAAAGCCTGCAGTACTATCTCTGAATTTTTGACACTGACTTAGTGACATTTATCTGTCTATTACACATATTTAAATTTCTCAAGTAGTTACCATGGAGTTGTTTAGGCTGTGAGCAGGCTGTGAGATTAACTGCAATAGATTATTTTATAGATTATATTTCTATATCTTTAAATCTATAGAAGATATAATAAAAAAATTAAATGTGTCGGATAGAGAATTTTGTAATATTTGTAATAACATAATTTTCAAAAAATAATATTTAGAATTTTTTTTTAAAATACTACTACTTCTGGTTATCCAATTGTTACCAGAACCTATTCAACTCTTCCCATTACTGTTACATCGAGGAATCCGTAGTTACACAGGTCTTTAATCTGATAGAATTTGAGAAATCGTATCTCCAACAACCCCATACACACACACACACATACACACACATCCACACGCACACACACACAGACATCATCGTAAAAATATTATTATCGGATTATAGGGGCCTTAAAACGTGCTTATTAGCTAAAATATGGATATGTGATTTTTACCATGAATCCAATACCTCTCTTAGCGAAAGGTATAAACATACACTACAGTACATAGCTACTTTTTTTTATAGGTTGTTCTAAGTAATTTACTCAAATCGATATTTCTACAGCACATCTCAGTTTAAAGTAATTCATAATGACGATATGTTTCGAAGAGGTCACCCAAAGTAATCCCCAACTGGAAATGACCATGACTACCTTTCCCAATATCTAAATTTGCAAGTCTCCTCCGGAATACCGCATAAGACAATCCTATCCAACTTCGTATCGGACGATCTTGGCCTTTGGGCTATCTGACCGGAACCGGCAAAAAGCGGCGTAAATCAAAGGGCCGAGCGTTAACGGAAATTAACACCGCGCGGGGACACTGCGCATTAGTGCCCAAATTATGCCGGTTTTTGTCTCAACCGCTGCTCACTGTCAGCCGAAAAAAGTCGCTCTGATGTCCGGGCTTCCTTCACAGGAAGAGTTATATCACTCCAAAGGAAATGGATGTGTAACTTGTGGGTGATTAAATAAATGTGGGTTCATTAAGATTTTTTAATTAAATGTGCGAATTATAAATTGGACTAGAATACGTGGCCTGGTTTAACTAATTAATGGGCCAGATGATGAGAAATTTATAGAATAGTAAATTCACATATGCATTCTCTGTTAAAAAAAATGGGTAATTTAAGGTCTATTAAATGATTTTGTGCATTACCAACTACAAACTTTAGTTTAAAAATTTACATAACATCGTTAATGTACGTATCCAATAAAAAACTACATAGTCAAAAAAATAATTTAATGTTTGTCAACTTCAATTTTATGTCATAAATTAATCAACTTTTTAAAATAATCTATGAATAAATATTCACCTCAATTCTGTAACAAAAATACTAACTCTTACAAACATACTATTTTTTGCGGATAATGTGGTCCGGTATATGTTTTTCATTTTCAATGCATTTGTCCAAAATATATTATGTACTAATTTTTATATTTGACATGTATTTATATATTAAAAATATGTGAATTATTTTTTGCTATTCCTAATCACACCGCTAACGGCGCTAACATTGAAAAGGTGTTTTCAATCATGAATACCCAGTGGACAGAGGAAAGAAATAGATTTAATGTATCAATAGTTAAAAGTATATTAATGATTCAATTTATTTATAAACAATTTTCATATATTTTTTTATATTTTTTTATTGATTAATAAGACGATTTTAAAACAAATGGGGGAGCAGAAAAATGTACTCAAACTTTAAAATTATCAAAATATTTTATTCATCGGCCATTAGACGGATTGGTGTCATACTAAAAAAGGTTGTGATTTTTTTGTAGTATTAATCAAAATTTAATTTTTGTATTTTATTTAATTAATCAGTTTTTTTTTCTAGATCTGTTTTGTTACTGCACCTATCTAAGTATTTATATTTTTATGTCAATATCTATAGTATTTGTGCTAATAAAACTATATAAAATTCGACAACACCCCGTTTTTTGAAAAAAAATAACCTCATTTCGCTCGGCGTTCCCTTTTCAACTATTCTAGTATGATAACCAAAACTATAGCAAATAATCATTACTAATAATTACAATCATTATATAAAACAAAAATGACAGGTTTTACATTTGTTTCTATTGGTTATAATTTTTAGCAAAGTTATTAAGATATCATAAAGTGTTTTGTTTTTATATTACAAGTTTTAGTATGAATTAAAACACAGTTTTTAATTATTATATCGTATATAACGATGGCAAAATACTTTTTTTTAGATGTCCTGATACTAGTTTCATTGTAAATAATATTTGTAGCTGTAGGAACAATATATATATATATATATATATATATATATATATATATATATATATATATATATATATATATATATATATATATATATATTTCAAATGTTTTTAAAACAAGTTTATACTAACTAACTGTTAGTATGATAAAAAAATATAAGAAATTTGTCTCGTATGTTTATTTAAATATTGAAATATATTTTTTATGATCGAAGATCTACAGTAAGAACACATAAAAAGTAACATAGAATACTAGTAATTTAGTTAGTGTATACAAAAAAGCCAAGTAATCCGATTTATACAAAAAGAGAATACTGAATGTCAATTCAATAATTGATTAAATTTTTTGTCTTTACAAAGATGTAAAAGTTTTTCTGATTGCTGTCTACCCAATTTTTTGCTTTTAGCTGATGTCTAACTTCCCGGATGAACCATTCTATAAATTTTATTATTTTAAGAAACATTTCTTTTTATTTTTAAGTTCGTTAATTAGTGATGAAAATATTTATGAGATGCATACTCTTTGAGCTCGTGTTGGAGAGGTCGTTGCTTCCTATAATTTGAGAAGCTCTGAAGAAGGTTTAAACCAAAGCCAATTTTCACTTTTTTAAATTAAATTTTTTTGGTGTGCATTTAAATGAGTTATATTAAAATATTCTGTTAATATATTCATTTTAATTTCGAGAAAATGTATGAAAATATAATTATTATTTTTTCTTTTTTGCATGAATAATGAAATTACTTTCCACACGTAGACTATAAAAGAATAATTAAAGATTACATGAAAATATCGAGTGACATTGATATATTAATGAAAATTTTATATTAACAAAAAGATCCTTTTTTAGTTGGCGTAGACATAAATATGGATACAAGAATATTAAAAAATTCATTATTATTTTTTATAAAGCCATACTCAAATCTTTGTAATATTAGTATGTACTCGTATACCTAAATGTTTTCACTTCATAAAAATTAGTTTTAAATAAATATTTATAAATTTTTCTGTGTTATTTGAAATTCTAAACGAAAATATAATGTAGACCAAAAATTCATGGTTTTCATGAATTTCAATTATTTTAAACATATTTATAATTGTTTTATATTCTCACTTAAATTTATTTTTACCATGTGTACCATAACAAATGATGAAATAAAAATTTATTTAATTTTATACAAAATTCTGCGTGGTATATTAATTAAACCAATAATAATTATCAAATATACATTAGTTATTTTTAAAATTTATGAAAATAATATTAATTAATATGGAAGCAAATACATACATCAGCCGGTTTCGCATTTTTCAAAAAAGTATTTTAAATGAAAATTTATGCAATATAATAAAAAAAAAGAATTTGTTATTTTCGTAAATAATTAAATAAAAAGATTAGTGCCAGAAATGAAAAACAACCCCTCCCCCCTCCTCCTGTAACGTCACAACACATTACATACAGCACATCATTCATATAGCCAACAGAAAAACACTTTGTCCATCAGCTACGCTATTTACATAAATAAAAGTAGGCGATAGTTTATTAAGCTGTTGAACTTTGACGTCACATTCTATCAGATCAAGTGACTTTTTCAAAATATTCCACAAATTTCAATAATCACTTGTAAAATGGATATTTCGTTTTATTTTCAAATTTGAGGCTATTTATAGAACAATATTTTTTAAAATTTAGTACAGAAGGCATACATGTAAAAATTCTTGTAACAGTCCTTTCGTCACTATTTTATATACTGCAACAATATAAATAATGAAAATAATTCGTTGAATTATTAAATTGACAGTCGAATGTACCACGAACTTTAAATACATACTTAAATAATTGGATTTTTATGAACTTATGAAAGAATTGTAAATACACCTCAGGAGAAATTATTTTCCCTCTGTGATTTGTAGGGTAGCTCTTGAGGTACTCTCTTGGGCATCACGAGGTATTTCCTAGTCAATTGAGGGTTGTAGAAATAGGTGTAAAAAACCCTCATAATTTAACATTAAATTATAATCATGAGTGAGCATTATTTTTAATTATTAAATAAAAATCAATAATAGGAAAGTGTACTGATTGAGTAGTATAACACAACAATTAGGATTTCTGTAATTTTAATAGCGCGCCAATATTCTCTACTGCCTTGCAAAAAGTTGCAACGTTGCTTGCTTAAAAATATCACTTTTAACGTTAAATATCTTCAACATTTACACGGTTACTCATACATTGTATGGAATCATTAAAATCTAGACATTCAATGCTTTCAGAATCTCGTTTTTATACAAGAGAAGTCTTTTAAGTAATGTTAAAATTCGCGTTTTCAATCTATTTTTTCCTAATATTTTACATGGCTACCTACACTGAGTCTAAGCTTATCGAGTGTATGGAGGATCAAAGAACATTATAACACAAGTTCCATTTGAGCCGTGTTCCTTCGGACTGTGATTGCGATTTTGTTAATCCTGATTAGGCTAATCGTGATCCTTTTGAATCATGATTTAAAAATTATATCAAGAAAACAACGTGAATAATATAAACACTATCTATTGTCAAATATCATATGCAGACACATGCAAACTATTTTATTTTATTAATAATACTGTCGAGTGTTACAGTCAGCACATTAAAAATGGATGACATGGACGTAAAAAAAAAATGTTCTTGGTAAAATGTGAAATATGTTTACTTAAAACAAATCTTTTATTAACATATTTTCTTTGTTTTCAAAAGTATGGTGGGTCTTACATGCTTTTGTAGGAAAATCATATTTCCTTTGATGCAATAAACCCCACAATGATAAATTTCTACGCTCGAAAACCTATTGTTGTTGATCTGTGTGATCACTCAAAAAGGATGATTCAGAAGGGAAAGGGGAAGGTTGTCTAGTGATCACAAAAGTGGGGATAACGAATAAGAAACGAAAAACATACTTCTTTTCAATCATGATCACTTTGATGATTTAGATTATGAATCACATCCCGAAGGAACACAGCTTTGGTTGACAGCACCCCCGAAACTTGAAGAACCACCTACATGACGGTGCGTGAAGTTGGCACCAAGGTATAGGGTACTAATATATAAATTGATACTATTTAATACCCAATTGATACCAATTAATACCCACAAAAAAATTGTTTTTTACTCTGAGTAGAAGTTATCCATTGCTTAATTAATTTGGTTCCAACTTCACGCTAGTACCACAATGGATATCTTTGCCTCGACATAAGTATAATATGTTATTTTATTGCCTGAAAATTAAGATTTTTAGACGTTCGGTATTTATGAAATATTTTCAATTATATTATTCAAATGGTACTTAATATTCTTGGCCAGTGCTGTATAACAACTAAATTTATTTTATTCTATAACAATATCCCCATATTTTCGTTTACTCCACACTTATCGTCTGTTTCCCAATGTTTATCGCGGCTTCTTCATGCGTGATGCTCGCACGTAACACGCACGTCTGCAAACTGTTACGCGTCGTTCGACGGGTCAACCTCACGTGTCCCGTTACGATACGTCTACAGACAGGAGTTCGCGACGACTCCAAGTCCGAGTAGAGTCGGCTATCGCACATGCAGCAAGTGTGTGTGAGGTTACATGCTTACATGTTACGTGTACGAGCTTGGCTTAGCAATGGGAATTAGAAAATGTGAACGTGACTATAAATTGTGGAAGAAATATGATTTTTATAAGGTATTTTGTTGGGTACCATTATGCACCTTACAAATATAAAATTTTATAAGTAACTTATGAAATACATATTTCTTAACCGAAAATAGTTATTTATGTATCAAGGCATTAGAATTATTATTTTTATCACGAAGGAGGAAAATAAACCATGAGTGATAAAAAAGAACTTCAGTGCCGAAATTGAAAAATTGTGAAAATGAATGGAATAAGTATTGTTATAGGTAATGTTTACATATCTTTCAGTCTGCTACTCCATATTGCTAATCTCAGACATTGAAGTTATTGTAAAGTACAAACAAAATTATGTGTTTTATTTCAAACATCTTCATCGGAAGTATTTAGTTTGTTCTTCTTTCAAATATTTTTTTGTCATTTTACGTAAAAAATTACGCATTGTGCACCTGCCCAAATTATCTTAAATGAACAGCACCCATCAAAAGGTTAGCAAGACAGTAGTTGCATGAAATCTACTTAAATAAAAAAATATATATTATACCATCACTAGCAAATAGTTGCACGTTGACTCATCGATGAAGAAACTTTATTAAAGTCATCAATCTTTAATTTGTGTTGTTTTATACCGTTTATTTAACAAGTTCTAATATGGCGATAAAAAATTGAAATTCTAAATCTATAAGTAGTTTATATTTAGAATTATTTACAATGACTCACCAAAATTTTCGATTTCAACACCTCAATAAA
Organism: Harpalus rufipes; assembly: GCA_951394225.1. NCBI lineage: Eukaryota > Metazoa > Arthropoda > Insecta > Coleoptera > Carabidae > Harpalus > Harpalus rufipes. The sequence continues at coordinate 41,838,253 of OX596283.1, forward strand.
CTAATGGATGTGGAGTGAAGACATACCTGAAAAAAAAAAGAATTAGAATTTGAATTAGAAAATTATACGCTATTAAACTAGTTAACTGTAGAAATAAATAACATATTTAGATACAAAAGATAAAATCTACATTTTAATTGAAAACAACGGCAAATTATAATTAAATTTACAAAATAAATAGTGTATTTTTAAGGAAGTAATCATTTGCAAATTTACAGAAGTGTATTAATTAAAAGTTTGCACTATTTTAACGAGTAGTATGTGGATTACGAATATTAAATATATTGACAATAGGTACATGTATAACATATACCCATTTGTGATAGTATTAAAAAGTTTAAAAAAAATCTTTCTTGAAGTATTAAAATATCTGTATACACGTTCATATTTTATTCTTATGATAGAATTTATTTTACATTTTAAATACAGCGGTGCCCAAATTAAATTTATTATTATTTGTTTATATTTATTTAAAGAAATATGGAAACGATTATTTTGAAAAAATATGCCATTTTTGCGACAATTTTAATCGTGAGATATAAAATAATTGAGAGGTTTTTCACAAAAATCAAACAAGCTCATATGTCAAAGAACGAAATACATATGTAAGCGTTTCTGATTGTAATTCTATAAGAACTAAATAAGACTTCTTCTGTATTTAAAGTATTTGAAAATTTTATTGGTTAATTTTTTTTCAACATATTAATATAATGTTAAAAATATACATAACATTATATTTTAACATCATTTTTTATAGTTTTTATGAAGTAAATTTAAAAACCAAACAAGTTCAGATTTTTTATTTTTTAGTAAACAAAATTTCAAATATATGTATGGATAAAAATTGCGTCAGACAATGAACAGTTTTGAAATTCTCGAAATCTCAGTCAAACAGCATTTATTCTCTTACAACACCGACGTTTCGGCGCACACTTGCACCTTCTGGGTAGGTAAGAATTTACAAAATATTACATCTCACAAAATACATCCGTTCTTTACAATCAGTTTTACGATAGCGTACACAAATGCATAAAGCGGCCATACAATTCAGTTTTCTCTCAAAATCTACAACGAATGATAAGTTTAAAGATCAAATACAAATGACCATAAATAGTAGAATTTTTTCTACTAAAAAAGACATGAAATAATATATATTTATATATATTATTTCATGTCTTTTTTATCTTTTAGAGGGCTGATGACGGACATTTTTTCCGAAAGCGGTTCCCTATTACTAAATAAATAATAAAAAATCTGTTGTGGCCAGCACAATACCTTCCGTCATTGTGTATAATGTATAAATTCCATAATTTTTCTTACAAAAGATTCTAAATTTCCAGTAAAATTATTTCATAAACAAACTATTCAAATTGCACTTGACACTGGCATCTTCTTCTTTAGCTTTTCCCATTCGTTAGGGGGGGTCGCTATTTTTGCATGTCGTTCTCATTCAGTTCCTTTTCTCTCAAATCTTCCGCAATACAGTCCTTCCATCTTATCTTTGGTCTTCCTCTGTTTCTTTAACTTCCTATTACTAAACTATTCATTCTTGTTCCAATATAATTATTCATTTCTCCTCATGACATGTTCAAACCAATGTAATCGTCTTTCTTGTATCTTTCTAAAAACTTGTAACACTTGAGTTATTTTCTTACCGTATCTTTCCGTGTATTCCCCAATATCTACTTCAACATCCTCATATCTGCCACATTAATTTACTTTTTATTGATACTGACATCTGTCAATTTGAATTAATATGAATATATTACCAGTTCCCAAGTTTGGCATAGCTGGCTGAATTATAAAATTTAATTTCTTTAAAATTCTTTAATTCTGTATCTATTGAATATAAATTGTAATCAAATCGTATAGAGAATAATATATTCTTTAAGTTATAATAACGTTAAATGTCAATAAATCAAATTTAACTGTTAATTCTTCAAATGAGACTACTTCCGGTTGACCAATTATAACCAAAATCTAATCAGTTGTTCTTCTGGATGTAAACTTGAGGAATACGTAAAAATTATAATTTTTGAAATCGTGGTATTGAAGTTATGGAATCCGGAACTTTTGTCACACACACACACACACACACACACACACACAGACACACGACACACATACATACAGACATCATCGTAAAAATGATAAAATTGTATTATATGGACCCTAAAACGTGCTTATTCAGTAAAAACTCATCATTGAATTTTTTGACCAAAGACAATACCTTCCTTACCTAAAGGTGACGGAAGGTAAAAAAATTACTGTACTTTTTTCTACAATTATTCCATTATACAGTAACATGAACGTCTTCATTAGACCATAAAAAGAGAAAAAAATATGATTGGTTAATATATTATTAAAATCTATATTCCGAATAAAATTTATAGCTAAATTTACTATCCAATAAATTCATATTTTACTACATGTCACATGTCACACTTTATCGATTGAAATCTCGGTACTAAAGCAACACTTTTGATGAGGATGAATAAAAATTTCTCCGATTATCGGTGACTTAAAGAAAACATCCATTGCAACCAACAAAATCTGTATTGATCTCATCAAAATTTCAATGTCATTTTTAATTTTAATAATATTTAATAAAAAAGATAGTATTATACTAGTTGAAAGTAAAAACATTTTATCTAATCGCAAAAAATAGAATGGATAAAATATGTTATTACTCATTTGTATCATAAATATGATTGGGACAGGAATTTCACCTTTTATTGACAACTTTATCTGCACTTGAAATGAAGGTTATTAACCTACAGATTCTGCACAAGATATACAACGGTTAATTTTTGGCATAGCAGTAGCCATCTCTTATTAAAATTAGTTTTATAAATAACTACACGACATTTCGCTCATAATTTACATATCATCCTAATAAAACATTATTGACATAACTGTCACCTTAATATGTGTAAGTAAGCCAACAAGTTCTCAAATCCCACAATGGATTTCGGCTACCCACACACTCCCACCGCGTTAACTGTTCTGGATCGGTTATCGATGACTATGACGCCAACATAACAGTACCGCTTCTTGGCTTGAGACAAGGCTGGTTAAGGCTACTTAAGCAGCTGCTGGGAAAAGCACTTGAAGTTGATATGCTGTATAATGGATGAACTTTCACAAAGAGCAGTGAAAATATAGGAGGAACACCTTCGATTTTGTTGAAGATTGATGGATGAAAGATCACAAGATTAGACTTTCAAATAGGCTTGTTAACAAATGGAGTTTTAATTATTGAGGATGTCATCGAGAAAACTGAATTTGGGAGGGGAGTAAAGTGTTACTTAACACTTCAAGTCAAAATAGGCGGGGCTGCATGTAACTTTTTCTGTATCAGCATTTCACCATATTTGTTACATAATTTTTGTAATATACAGTGGTGACCAAATAGACTCTTTCTTTAATTTTTTTGCCGGGCTTGTTTGAATTACTGGCTACATACATAAAACCCACATCGCTGTCCATGTTTAAACTTTTAAATTAATTTTGTTAAGCAGTAAATGTTTCAGTTTGAATGTGATTATGTGGATAGTTGCTACAAAAATACATTTCCATGATATTTACATCTGGTCACAGAAATAAGACACTTTCCAGTTTATTTATAATTTCTTATATTATACAGGGTGTTTTTATACTTTTCGATGAAACATTAAGGGATGATATGATAATACAGTTAAAAGTAAGTTAAACAGTCGTAATCCGCAAAGTCCAAATCTCAAAAACAAAATCAGGCAAAAATCAGCTGTCATATTTTGAGATTTTAATTTTTATCATCACGGCATATTCCGCATTGCTGGGTCTGCCAATCTGCTTTGTACACAGATTTCTTAGGTAAAGATGATGACATATTTGTACCGTGCGGGCGTTTACAAGGTGTCAGCTCACGAGCACTTATTGCTGGCGTGGAGAGTGCACCAGAGGCGTCATTTTTGTGCCATTTAAAATTCGAAATATTTGGCGTCGGTCGGGATCGAACCATGTATTTAAATTTAATTTTAAGTATTTACATGAATAAAAATCTGATGTGGCCAGCACATAACCTCTCGCCGTATATTTTACCTGGCTGTATGCATAAAGCAAAGAATATTTTTATAAATACAAATAATATATTCATATAAATCTATGACGTATAAACTTCTTTATTATTCAATAGTAGCATGTCTCAACATAAAGATATTTACCATAAATTATGTTACAATAAATTACAAAGTAGAGTTTACCATATATAAATATTAGGCTGGTAACAGCAATTTTCAATTCGAACAACCTTGTTTACTTTCTCTTCATATTCTTCTAGTAAAAACATTAATTTTGGGAGGTCTAAAATGTATATATCTGGATTGTGCATCTATTCTTATATATCTTCTTTTACATTTTATTTTTTCATACTTGTTATATCTAAATAACCTTAATTCCCTTTAATAAAGTGACGGATAGATTGCACTCCGATTATTCTTATATCGATGTGTAATTTTGTCAATATTTACAACTTACTTGAGAAGAATTTGATAGCTTTTTCGCAATTCAAAGTTACTCTAGTCTACAGTACTGGTGTACATTGTCCCATAATGTTTGAAACAAATTTAAGTCCTTCAACCTAGACTTGTCATCTCCATAATAGTCACAGATCAAGAATTAAAGGATTCTCCAAATACATTTTTCTTTCATTACTCATTATTTCTGACACTGACATTTATCTGTCAGTTACAAATAATTTAAATTTGCAACTATTTTTCATGGCATCCTTTCGGTTGTAAAATTAATTACAACATTATTTTATATATTATATTCCTTTTATCTCTAAATCTATAAAATATGTATAAAAATATTTAAATGTATCAGAAAGAGAATTTATTTTTCTTTAATATTATCAAGAAAAATTTTAAAAAAATAATATTTAGAAGATTTTTTTTCAAGAATCTTCTACTTCCGGTTGTCCAATTGTTACCAAAACCTTTTCAGATCTTCCCATGAATGTCCGATTGGGAAATACGTTGTTAAACAAATTTTAAGTCTTATAGTTTTTGAGTAACCGTCCTTCCAACATCCCACACACACACATCCACACACACACATCCACACACACACACACACACACACACACACACACACACAGACATCATCGTAAAAATGTTAAAATCGGATTGTAGGGACCTTAAAACGTGCTTATTCAATAAAATCTGGATATGCGATTTTTAGCATGAATCCAATACCTCTCTTAGCGAGAGGTAAAAATTAAATTAAACGGGAGGTATTGTGTTGGCCACATCGGATTTTTTATTCTGTCTTCGCAATTCTTATTGGTTATTTGTTATAGTAACGTATTTACAAAAGAGAACATTGTGAAGCTCTGAGAAATTGCATCATTGTGTTTAAGGGTTAACATTACCACTCGCATTTTAGTCTCTTATAAAATTTGCCTAAATGGAATTGAGACATTATTTCTCTGTATGCGATATTTTATGATTTGTTTTCATTTACTACAATTATAACAGAAAATATATGATTTATTATAGACATATTAATTTGCACTACCATATATTGTAATACCTGTAGCTTGTAGCAAAGTATTAATATCTCCGTAGATTCTAATGTGTAGCAAGCACGAGCTAGCAATCAAGTAATGAAATATGCTTACTTCCTGCGCACAATAACTTCCATTTTTGTGTTTGAGTATATTAACGTTACATTTAATTTAAGTACGGCTATAATTTAACACGCTTGTCGCGGCTCTGAAAACACGTCAGATGATAGATATCTGATTTACGAGATGATAATAACGACCAATAAATAAATAACAAGTGGCTGCATTAACCACGTGCAAAAATCCCGCTAATGAGAATCTGCTTGCTGAAGTTGCTGGTGTTGACGCACACCACAACTTGCATCTTAACAATGCTGAGATACACAATCGGATGCAGGGTATGTTCTTTGTGCAGCTGCATACATGCTAGCAATCAAGATTATTATAATGGAAACAAATATTCAGAACATTGCAAGATGAATGAAAGTAATAGTTTGTAACGAACCAATTCGATTCATGCCATTTCAATTCGAGTATATCTTCCCGTTTTTAACCTATAAATTATCAATTTTACACGGCATTCAAGCACAGATATCGGAATAAACGGTTTTAATTAAAGACTAAATTACATATTTTGGTTTCTTTAATAATATAAAAGCTGTTTTTATCGGTTTAATTTAAAATTTATGCACACTTTAAAAATAAATATCTGATGCATTGATTATAAAAGCCACTTAATCTCTATAATTCTGACATCGGTTTAAAGGCAAAATAATATGTCCTTCAATATAAGCGATACTTGGTAATAATATTAATTCATCAATGAACCAGATTTATTGGAAAATAATTAATCAAATTCTTCAAACCAACAAATATACATTTTACCTCTTGCCACCGAAAATAAGATAGATTGAGGAATTGTACTAAAAATTGTATATCACAATTTTATTTATTTATTTATAAGTATTTGGGTTCTCAACAGGAAAATTTCGCAATTAAAGAGAAGCTCAAACGTTACAATTAGATACAGTACACATGATCATACTAGTAAGCAAATGTTTAGAAAAAAAATATCAAAGATCAAGACATATTTAAATGATGAATATAAATAATAAAATTTAAGTGAGCGTTTGAAATATTGTAAACTTGAGAGAAATAAATCTGGCATATTGAAGTTGTACAAGTGTGATATTCTTATTATGGGAGAATTTAGGATAGAATTAGTACGGCAGAAAGAATGACTGAATAAAGTTCTTGTTCTAGCACCATAATTGGATACTCTGAGATGAAATGATAATTTTGATAAATAAACATGTTTCTCTATCAAATACTATCATTTACAAAAATATGAAATCTTATATTCCTACTCTATTCTAATATATAAAGAAACCATTAGATTTTAGGGCCGTTTTCTTTCATAAGGCGCAACTTTTAGTACATTCTGTGTTGAAGTTCGTCCTCAGTTTGGGCTTTTCATCCTCAACCGAAAACTTTTCGAGATAAAAGAGCCCAAAAATATTTTATGGTACGAGCCTGCAGAAGGTTAGGGGGATTGCAGTTTCGCAGAACAAGTGGTACGTTTTGGTCTGGTAGCCAATTTTGTGTTTGTCTTGCATATTAACAGGACGCAAAATACAATAGTCCCCAGCGTGTTCTTCAATAAAATTAACCAATTTTGTCAGACAATTATCCATGCACTTTTGACTATCAAGAACTTACCTCACTCGGCCCACATAAGGCCTGGATATACGAGTATCCCCTTGAGGAAACATCGAACCATACCAACACCTTATCTACAAATTTGGCTTTTTATTTACATCTGACATTATTAGGAACGTCTGAAGTATTATCTATATAAAAACCATTATATCCCTTAATTTCGGATTTGCTCAGTATGGAATCAATAAAATCGATATAAATGTAGCCCAAAACCTAATGCTAGGTGTGTCTCCTGACCGCGTGTCAGAGTGTATGTGGTCGCGAATCTGGAGAACCTAGTTCGATCCCGACCGACGCCAAATATTCCGAATTTTAAATAACACAAAATTGACCCCCTGTTGTGCAATCTCCACGCCAGTAATGAGTGCCCGTGAGGTGATCCCTGATAAAGGTCCACACGGTACAAATATATCATCATCATTACCGAAATCTGTATACAAAACAGATTGGCACACCCAGCATTGGGTAATATGCCGTGATGATATATTTATTTATTTTAATTTTATGAAACAGTTAATTTTTACCTGCTATTCCCCAGATGTGTGTTCAGTTACTTCTGCCATGATTAGTGCGCACCCGATTAAATTTTACCCATGTTTTCTTTGGGAGCATAAAACCTGGAAGACGCTGCACTGGGTCCAAAATCAGACGGAATGTATCAAGGTTGCTTCAAAACAATTCTTCCTTCCAGGCGATTTCAGAATTGAAACTGTCATTAAACAATTTTTCTCCAGTGATCTATGGAGGCTTTCTGGAATTTAGTTTACTACCCAAATCTAACAAAAAAGTATATAGTCAGTCGTAGGATAGACAATAAAATTAATAACTTTTTTATTTGAAACATTTTTTAACTTGCCTATAGTTTAAGTTATTTGAAAGTAAAAAATATCGACAATAATCTGTTTTTCGTCACTATCTAGTAGTCTCTGAATTTATTTGTCAAAATAAAAGAAAAATAGAGAACTTTATCTAATTGCTGTACAGATTCTTGCAGCGCTGGTAGATTGCGAATTTATTTGGCGTTGAAAAGCACTGTCTCTTTTCAAACGTAAAGATAGAGAAGGATTGAGCGAATGTAATTTCCCACAAATAATTCTCAATAATTGAATGAAAGTCCCTCGTCGGAAGACTAGCGTCTAATCCCTGGCAGGGAAGACAGATGAGCGATGCAGTCACAGATAATCCCATCAGGAAGTATCACGGATATTGCATCCGCGTCCATGAGAATACCAACTTGGGTCCTGCTCACGCGCAAGTCGAAAGGGAAAACAAACAAGGACGCCGCGAGATAGAGATGACAGCAATCCATCGCGAAACAATAACTCTTGGCTCGCGTGTGAAAAGAAGAGGCACCCGCTGCTAACTATATAGATCTTAATTAATGCCAACCGTTACCCAGGCATTGTAGGTGCTAAGGTCTGTGAGATGGGAGTGGCACATGGGAAGAAATAAGTTGGAAAGATGGACGTTAGTGAGAAAATGAGAATTATTAAGCTGAGGAGTTTACATATTATAAATAATTGTAATATGAAGTATAAATGTTCAATTATGAAAGAAATTTATCATTTGAATTCAAAACTGAAGTAAAAATTGAACATCACGGTTTTAAATGAAATTTACCACATGTATCTCATCTCTGTAGCTCTAAAGACGTAAGAAGACAAACATACATACAAATTTAAAGTAATATTTAACATAATGTTTCATTTAGCTGCTTAACTATATCAATAAATTTGTAAACTATATACTTAAAGTTTAAAATCAGAATTTTCTTCAAACCTTAATCCACAACGTAATCATGAATTCTGAACTGGAGTCCTTTGTCGACAAAAATGAATTTGACTTATTCTTTCTTGTAGTTGTAGAGAATTTTATCTTGTACAAAACTGGTAATAATTACTTTTGCTCTAATACCTACTGATGAAGAGATATTTTTAAAAAAATGATTATTTGTATCATTCTTCCAAGATGCTTCCGGTAGTGTACCTAGGATAAAAGAACTTGGATTTTATATTATCACCTTTAAATATAAAACATCCAAAAATCAAATATGCCCGTCGTTTTGTAGGTTAAAACCTAATTTTTATATCGCAAGACTAGACTAATTATTACAAATTAAATTCTAATATTGTCTATTTAGTTGACTTAGCCAAATCAAACTTAACCTAATCTAGGCCGGTATTTTCACGTTTGGTTAAACTGTCTGTTAACTATCAGTTAAAATAAACATGTATCATAGATATTATAGCATAAATCGGGCTGTTGCAAGAATTTTTATGCCTTCGAAGAATTAATATATAGAAAATATTATTCTTTAAATAATGAAAATATGTCGAAATATCCATTAGATATTTTATAATTAATAATTGATATTTATGTAATATTTGAAAGTCACGTGATATGGAACAGAATATTACGTCGAAGTTCATACAGCTTAACATGTGACAAATTAACGCCTACTTTTATTTATATACATAAAGTAGTTAATTGATAAACTGTTGTCCTATAGGCTATGTACGATTATGATGTGCTGTATGTAATTTAACGTCATAGGAGTGGGGTGGAGGGGGTTGTTTTTATGATTATTTCTGGCGCTAATAATTTATTTAATTATTTATGCAAAAAACAATTTTTTATTACTTTGAAAAATATTGCACAATCTTTCAATTAAAATACTTTTTGAAAAATGTGACACCGTTTCATTGTAAAAATTACAAATGTATACAATTTTCGATGCGACATTTTTCTTGTAACTAACGTTTAACCAGAGATAAAAACATCACGGCAGATTTTATCAACCTTCATTTAAAATTCTTTACGAGAATGTACAGGATGTAAATCAAAAAGCGAGGCATAGGCGTTTACATAGGAAGTCAGTTTTTCTTTGTTCAAATGTTACCAAATTATTTAAATACTTCAAATTAAAGTTAGAGTGATTTAAATGTTGCATCTAAATCATGTAGAACGATTATTTCAACTCTTCATGTAACCGAATAAATTAATTATACAGTTACTGTTTTATAAGCTTTTACTCCAGGTAGACATGGATTATGGAAAAAAATAAACAATTATTGTATTAGCGTTAAATGTCAGTAAAATTAAACAGTTTACCTTTTTGTGTTTTTTATTAGTTTACTACTCTAATAATTTTTTTTAAATATAAATTCTTGAAGGAATAAACAACAAATATATAAATAAATAACAAAAACATTAGCAACAGGTAACCATGGAGACAAATTACAAAATATTTAATATAGGAAGCCATGCCCGACTAAGATCTTAACCGTCACAATGATTAAGATTATTATTCTTGGTTTTGAAAATCTCAATGGCTTCTCTGATTAACCTGTTGTTGATGTTTGTTTGTTTTTTGCCATAATCCATGGATGTCTAGATTAAAAGATCATAACTTCATCAATTTTGTAATTGTTTTTTTCGCTTGTATGAAGTGTTAGAATAATCGTTTTTACATGATTTAGATCAGAATTTAAATCTCTATAATTTTTGTTCGAAGTGTTTTTGCATAAAATAATTTGGCAACGTTTGCGTAAAAAAACTAATTTGTTATGTTAAACGTCTATGTCTCGCTGTTCATTTATATCCGGTACAAATAATAGCAAAACCCCAAAAGATAAAACAAATATAATTCACACAAAAAGTCAAATCATATAAAGTACAAATTGATTTTATATTTCCGATTATCGTCGGTCTTTCAAATTATGTTTAAATTTCTAAGAGCTAAAAGAGATACGAGTATTTCACACGCATATTTATACTGGAAAAAGATAGAATCTGGGGTTTTCTGTACACTTCATGTAACATTATCCCTTGGTCATCGTCGGCACTTAATTAAAAATTAATATTCTATATCCCTGGCGTTTATTAGCCAGATCATATCTAAATATGTTTTATACCTCATAAGATCCAACTCGGCGTATCTAAATTTAGATTCAACCGGCGTCCTTCATAGCGAGAATATCTAAGTGCTTCATTATAATTAAAAAGACATTGCTGCAGTAAAAATGCAGCGAGAAATGGGTCTGTTTCTCCAGGTAGATGTCACTAATGTCGCCCCCTGCGGTGTGGCTGCTGCAAGCTGGAATGTGGATTGCAACTGCAACTGATTCTGGACGAGTCTATACATAGCAACTCGATAATTATACAATATAGACTAATGCAGCCATATGAAATTCATTTTGTGACTACAGAAAATAGTTTTTTTGTTTCGAATTTAGAATGTTTTATTCTAGCATGCATTGATGTAAAAATGAACTTCATTCTTAAACGATTTTTGGTGACATTTTGTCATTTGGGATTGGTATCACTGCATTAAATACACAAAATATTTAAACAATGGACAAGATAAACACAAATCACTGTCAACAACCTAACATACTATCAAAAATTTCTAAAATATTGTAAGCACAAGACTAAACCTCAAAAATAAAGAGTATTTTAACAGTGTTACCGTACGACTGTGAATTACACAACCACTCACCACTGATCTGTACACTGTCATGATCAAATCAATATTGATCAGTTTTCAGTTAATAAAAAATATTTGCTTACTAATTATAGTCTTTAATTATAGTTACTTCACATTCAAGGGCCCTTATACTTGAGCGTTCGTAATTACATTCGTATTCGTATTCGCTTTCGTTTTCATGTTAGTAGTGATAGTAGTCTGGGTTTTAAAAATAATATTATATATGTCAGTGTCAGTGTCAATTGTATTGTCATATATTATACAACAAGATGATTGAAAATTCTCGATTATACGAAACGTGTTGCCTGGAAACACCACGAGACCAAAGGTCGAGTGGTATTTCCAATAGGCAACTCGTTGAGTATGTCGAGAATTTTCTATTGTCGAGTTGTATACAGGTAGACTATATCATGAATAAAAATATGAATTAAAAAGTAAATAGTAAATTTAACGTGACCTGTGGTCTATTTTATTTTGACAGAAACGTCTAACTGTATGGTACATAACTTATCTTTTTAAATATAGTTGTAGTAGTATGTAATATTACATTGAAATCCTCGTATTTCAAAAGATATGTTTATATTTCAAATATACTTGCAACAGTGCAGTGTCTAGACTTGTGATACAAATAATTATTTGTTTATTTGTCAAATTTATACTTCAATAATGCCTTGCTGTCAAATAATAGGTACGTTCAATTATTTGTTTCGGTGCACTTGGAGCTGTCAGTGTGATTTTAGATGTCTACTTATAGCATACAAAGCACGATTTTCCTCGTCAAAGTCTAACTACAGATTCATTTATATACTCGATACTGTGTTCGAATGAAAAAGATCATGTCCGTAAATATAATTAAAAATGACATTGCCAGTTCTAAGTACAGAGAACAAAATAACCAAACGCACCTATAAGTGAATATACGAAAGTAGGTATATTCGAATATACAAAGGTTCGTATATTCGTTCACCGTGGTTACTTAATAATAACCGCTGTAATACGTGGTAACTTAAGAAAATCACGCATTCTTATTGGTTTACAATTTAATGAATGATATAGTCACATTTATTCAGATCACTTACAAGTTAAGAGTTCACTTTTATCATATATTTATTAATGATTAATAAATATTTTTTTAACTTGTAAATGATGTGAATAAATGCTGCAATACAGTTGACACTGACAATGACATATCCAATATTGTTTTTGAAACACAGACTACTGTGACTACTAACATGAAAACGAACGAGAATACGAATACAAACGAAATGACGAACGCTCAAGAATACGGGCCCAGGATAGTAATTAGTTCTAAGAATTACCACGATGGACATTTTTGTATGAAATCTAATCGAATAGATATCCTTTAAATTCGAAAAATTCACTAAATATGCAAAAATCAAAGAAAATGTACAATTTATTACAATTAATGTTTTTACAAATTATAGTGGCGAAGTATCCACTAAAGGATTTTAATTTATCGCGTTGGGGTCACCACTTTTGTACTTTTTCATTTATTCTTTAATAATAGTACTGAATTTATCCATGTAACTCTTGCTATTTTCTTTATCATTTTCCTGCTAACATTTTCTTTGGTGGGCGTATAGTACCTAGTTTAGCGATGCAGATCGTCTCCTAGAGTTAGGGTCAAACAGAAAGCCTTGTGACATTCCCCGACCTCACGTGTCTGAACGCATGCATTACATAGGACTGCCCGTGTTCACGTATCGTACATTTACATACGTGATCTATAAGCGAGCTTTACTATGCACTGGACATCTAGTCAAATAGAGTATGTACGGAATCTACAAGTTTTCATATAGATACATCTATTTTATGCTACTTTTTACTAAAGTCATGGTTACCATAGCATCAAAGAATATTAAAAAATATGAAAGAAATAAGTTACCAAGCTACGCGTTGAAACTAGAAACGGTAGGATACTGTTGGCCGATTTCTCCAAGAATTTCTAAATCGTTGCCTAAGAATTTCTTAGATTTAAGAACGGCCTAAAGTAATATTTCTGCATTTTGGATTTCACTATACTGAATACATATATTTTAAAAATTTCAATAAATAAAATAAATTATATTATCACAACATATTACCCATTTCTGGGTGTGTCAATCTGCTGTATACACACAGGTCTTGATAATGATGATGACATATTTGTGCAGTTCGGTTGTTTACCAGGTGTCACCTCATGAGCACTCATTGCTGGCGTGGAACCCGGGTCTATAATATTGACGACCAAACGAAATATAAAAACAAAAATAAAACAAAGGTGAAAATTAACAAAAAGTAAAAATATTAAACTTAAATATTTAATTCCAAAATAAAACCTTAAAACTAGATAACCATAGTACCCACTGACAATTTTTACCTCTCGCTAAGAGAGGTATTGGATTCATGCTAAAAATCGCATATCCAGATTTTATTGAATAAGCACGAATTAAGATCCATAGAATCCGATGTTAACATTTTTACAATGATGTCTGTGTGTGTATGTGTGTTTGTATGTGTGTATGTTGTATGTGTATATGTGGATGTGTGTGTGTGTGTGTGTGTGTGTGTGTGTGCGTGAAGTTGTTGGGGATACGATTTCTCAAATTCTATAAGACTAAAGACCTTTTTGACTACAGATTCCTCAATCTAACATTAATGGGAAGAGTTGAATAGGGTTTGGTACCAATTGGAAAACCGGAAATAGTAGTATCTTAAAAAAAATTCTAAATATTATTTTTTTGAAATTTTTTATTATTATAGTATTAAAGAACGTAAAATTCTCTATTCGATACATTTTAAAATTTTATTATATCTTCTATATATTGAGATAAAAAAGTAATATATATATATATATATATATATATATATATATATATATATATATATATATATATATATATATATATATAAAATAATCTGTTGTAATAAATTTCAGAGCCTAAACAACTCTATAGTAACCATCAGATGTTTGTAAATGACAGAAAAATGTCATTGTCAAAAACCAACAGTAGTTCATAAACCTATTTGGGCGGTATTGGCAGCTCAATTCTAAAACTTGACGATACGTTTACGTGTCTCACTTATGAATTTTATTTCACATATATAAAATGCTATCTTGTAAGCAAAAGGAAGTCTTATGCCCACTTGCACGAACCAGGTTTAAGTTGTAAACTGGGCTTAAACAGTAAAATGCAAATCTAAATTTTGACAGCAATATATTATAATTTATTTGACATTTTATTTCGATGCAATATTGTCAATTTAAGCCTAGTTAAGTTAAGCCAAGAACACTATTTTCATCACAGGTTTCGTACTTGTGTATATCTTATATTTGTCATAACCATCTAAGTATTCAATAAACTTATTCAAATTGCCACTAAAGTGCAGAAAATCGTCTTCAAAGTTCAGAAATCGAAACTAAAGTAATCCATTATAGGACTATTTCATGCAAATGCAGTGTCACCAACCTTACAATAATTATTTTACATGGAAGATAATTTGGGCAGGTGTACGATGTACACTAGTAATTTTGTACGTAAACTGACAAAAAATATGAGCAAAAAGAACGAACTAAATAATTCCGATGAAGAAGCATCTCGCCACTGAAGTTTCCTTTTATCATGGATGTGGAATTATTTGCTAAAGCCCTATTATGTTCAAGTGTCAACTGTCAAATATTAGAAAATTCTTAGTAATTTGGGCATCGGAAAATAGATTAATAGATAGTCTTACAGCCTGATTCACGTGACACTTGTTTAGAAAACAATATAACTTTCAATACAAGTGTCATGTAAATAAGCCTTGGTGAAAACTAAATTTGTTTCCTATGTGGTATAGGCGTTATTTAAATTTAGGAATTTTTGTTGTTATCGGTCAAATATGTTGCATTTGAATTACAAAACAATTCATTTAAGGGAGTACTTTGATTTATATAAATTGTAAAGTATATGCCTATTGTAGGTTCTAGAGTCTAAAATTCCATTAAATCTTAGTAAAACTTATATTTTTACGTTGCGATTAATAATGATTAGATAATTTAACGATACCTAAGTGTGTCGCATAAAAATTGAAAATGACAAGGTGTGGCACACAACAATTTACTGTTAATAATTATGCACGGTTTATTCGTTTCAAGGTGTAACTTAAAACTTTTCCATTTCTCAAATTTTTCCTCCTCTTCGTCCTCAATACATGCGACACGACCACCGACCAAATTCTGCCTTCCGCGTTCGGTCCCGTAACCATCTCTGACCTTCGACCGGGTCCCAACCCGGGCCCACCTACACACCGCATAGGGACGGGTTCAAGTGTCATTAAGTACAGTTTGTTCCCTATTGCACTAGTAGAGTTTTTCCCGTCGAATATAGGACACTTTAAATACGCGTCTATCATCGATAACCTGTAATCTGTTTCATGTAAATATACTCGTTACTTCGAGGAATTTCTGTTCCACTTGCGACTATATTATTTGCTCATCTCGAGACTTCCTAAATGATGTAGACAGTACTAAAATGTGGGTGGGTTGCTATGCAAATATGGATGTAGCGAGTAAACGATGTATTATAGTACAGTTACTAAACTGTCCCCTACATAAAAAGCCAGACAACTATTCAGACACGGCCTTTAAGAACCGTTTAAATTATCGATGATAAATAGGTCTTTTAGCAAGTATTTATATTTGTAGAATTTGTTTTATTACAGTCTTAAAAATTGATAATTACATCATCATTAACTCATAATTATTATGTACTAGATTTATCCGAGATTAATTTTATTGGTCTTTTATTTGTTACTTATACTCATATACTACTATACTAATTGAAGACGTGGCGGGAAGAACTATCAAAGTCACAAAATATTGCTTTTGAATTAAATTAATATGAAAGTTTCAAGACTCTGTTTATTAACTGTGTAATAAAACAAAACTTTTTTTCTTGTGATAAATGTAATATATTTGTAATTGCAAACATGTATATATTAAGAAAATATTGTTATATAATTATTGTTAATAGCAATATAGTTTAGCGTCCAGTATGGAGCTGGAAAAACGATCCGTGTACATAATCCGTACTTGAAAATAAACATAACTTTTTTTGTAAATTGTTTACCGTACTAGATTTAATAATAATTTTACCTGAATTATCTTTTCCGTCACTTGAAGCATCTTTGTAATGAAATGGAAACTTACTCTTGATATTCTCTCTCTCTCTCTCTCTCTCTCTCTCTCTCACACACACACACACACACACACACACACACACACACACACACACACACACACACACACACAGACACACACACATACACAGATACACACATACACACAGACATGATCGTGAAAATGTTAAAATTGGATTGTAGGGACCTTAAAACGTGGTCATTTACCAAAATCTTGATATGCGATTTTTAGCACGATCCCTATACCTTCCTTACCAAGGGTAGCGGGAGGTAAAAAGGGTTATATCTCACACTCGTCAATCATTTCCAACCCGAGTTTCCGATAATCAAAATATTCCAAAAATCGGGGTTATACTATATATATTAATAATTTGATGCAGCTTCTAATATTAATCAATAGTAGTAGTAGAGTAAATTCCGATATAACGAAATATTTTGAAAAAAAATCTGTTGTAGCCAGCACAATACCTTCCGCCAATCCTGTGTATTATGTATAAATTCCATACATAAATTTTCTTGCAAAAGATTCTAACTTTCCAGGAAAATTATTTCATAAACAAACTATGCAAATTGCACTTGACACTAACATCTTCTTCTTCTTTAGTTTTTCCCATTCGTTATTATATTCTTCCACTCATTTCTGTTTTACCTGTCGTTCTCATTCAGTTCATTTTCTCTCAAGTCTTCCGCAACACAGTCCTTCCATCTTATCTTTGGTCTTTCTTTGTTTCTTCAACCTTCTATTACTAAGATATTCATTCTTTCAATATATTCTTCATTTCTCCTCATGAAATTTTCAAACCAATGTAATCATTTCACTTGTATCTTTCTAGAAACTTGTAACACTAGAGTTATTTCCTTACCTATCTTTCCGTATCCTCCGCAACATCTACTTCAACATCCTCATATCTGCCATATTAATTTACTTTTTATTTATACTGACATCTGTCAATTTGAATTATATGACTATATTAGTAGTTTCCATGTTTAGCATAGCTGGCTGATTTATAAAATTTAATTTCTTTAAAATTCTTTAACTCTATATCTATGGAATATGAAGTATAAAATGCAATCAAATCGTATAGAGAAAAATTAATTCTTTAAGTTATAATAACTTTAAAAGTTAATAAATCAAATTTAACTGTTAAATCTTCAAATGACGCTACTTTCGGTTCACCAATTAAAACCAAAATCTAATCAGTTGTTCTTCTGGATGTAAACATGAAGAATACGAAAAAAATATAATTTTTGGAATCGTGGTATTGAAGTTATGCGATCCGAAACTTTCGTCACACAGACACACATACATACATACAGACATCATCGTAAAAATGGTAAAATCGTATTATAGGCCCCTAAAACATGATTATTCATTAAAAACTCATCATTGAATTTTTTGACCAAAGATAATACCTTCCTTACCTAAAGGTGACGGAAGGTAAAAACAATTGGTTTGAATTATTACCGAGCTACTACTGTACTTTGTTTATTTTCATTTTAGTTCAGTGGAACCATTTTAATTCCTTACGAGTAGAAATGACATTCGAGTCTTTCGAAAGAGCAACAAAAATAACATGTATATCCCAAATTTTTAGTCACAATAAGCTCCTATTACTTTGTTCTCCTACTGTTTGTCTGATTGTACACCTTCTGTTCTACGTACAAAGTGAATTAGTGACCTTGTGCTTTTGATTTCCATCTGGAATCTAGGACTTTCACTCGATGACTGAGCACATCTGAGAAATAACAATAATAAAGTCATTCACTTCAATAGTTTAAATGCTTGTTGAGATACAATTTGCATGGTTCGTTGCACAAGATAAGATCAAATTATCGTAAAATGTTTTTGTAATTAAATTTATCGTACGTGCATACAACAGACACATAAACGCAACAAATGAAATTGTAATATCATTGAATTAAATCTCTTTGGAATAATACAAATGTATTTCTTCATCACATATGAATTCTCGGTGCGTAGTTATCGCAATAAAATCTGATTAACCTCACTTTCTTTAGACTTCAATAAATTCTTATAATGAGGATGTTGTGCACAAATTACCGTACTACAAATTGAGGTAATAATAATTATTTTGCTATTTCTCAATAATTAAATATAAAATTAGCGTGGGTAATTATCAACGTTGAAAAAACTTCAGCCACGAGGTGTAGAGTTTCATTTATGAAATTAATTTCCGTCTTACGTTACCATCATTAGTAACTTTATTTTTTAATATGACATCCCTCATATGGCAAACAAGTGTTAATTCTGCAAAGTATTTTACATATGAAATGAGTTTCCGTTGGTTTTTTTCTCTATCAGAGACATTACAAGTTTTATCGAACGATTCTTTTTTTATATCCGTTTCGTCAAGGTACAGTTGAAATTCAGTCATTGTAAAGATCGTACCAATTAAATTATTTTTTGACTATGCGAATATACGATGTCATTCATTCTAGTATTGTCTGTATTTAAACTGGTGTGACGATCTCGAAAAAACTTAAATTTTACAAATCTATTAATACTTTTTTTATATACTAACAAATGGAAACAATATCATGGTGGTCGACTAGACGAGCTGTCTATTTGAACACCAAAGAAAATTAACAATTGAAATGCGTGAAAATTTTGCAATAAATATTCAATTTCACGGAAGGTAGACAAAATTTGATCGTAAAGACCACTTTTAGTCAAGAATTGAATAATAATGTTTTTAAATAGAATGTATCCTTTACTACAGTAACAAATAATTAATTACTACTTATTAGAAAATTATTTTTACCTCTCGCTAAGAGAAGTATTGGATTCATGCTAAAAGTCGCATATCCAGATTGTAGTGAATAACCACGTTTTAAGGACCCCACAATCCGATTTTTAACTTTTTTACAATGTCTGTGTTTGTGTGTGTGTGTGTGTGTATGGACATCTGGATGTTGGAAAGACGTTTTCTCAGAAACTATATGATTTTAGACCTATTTAAGTACGTATTCCTTAATCGAACATTAATGGAAAGAGCTGAAAAGGTGTTGGTAACAATTGGACAACCGGGACAAGTAGTTCTTCTCAATATTATTTTTTGAAAAATTTTACTATTACAAATATTAAGGAATATGAAATTCTCAGTTTGATACATTATTTTTTGTATATTTTGTTTAGATTTAAATATAAAATATATAATATATAGAAAAATCTGTTGTAATAAATCTCACTCTCCAAACAACCCCAAAGAAACCAATTGTCAAATTCAAATATACTGTCAATAGTGAGTTTCTAATAAATAAGCACGTTTTGGAGTACTTAAAATACAAATTAATTATTTTTACAATGATGTCTATGTGTGTGTGCGTCTGTGTGTCGATCGTTTCGGATAGGATAATTCCAAAATTTTAAATTTTTTCGTATTCCTCGATTTTAGATGCATATGCAGACGTGATTAGATTTTGGTTATAATTAGTCCACCGGAAGTACCCTCATTTGCAACTTTTAATAGTTTGCTTGAAAAAACGCAGTTAAATATCATTCATTAACATATAATGGTAATAAATTTTAAAGAATATGTTATTCTCTATTCGATTTCATTGCATTTTATACTTCGTATTCAATAGATATAGAGTTAAAGAATTATGAAGATATTTCATAAATCTACCAGCTATGCTAATCATGGAAACTGCTAATATATTTAGATAATTCAAATTGACAGATGTCAATATCAATGAAAAGTAAATGAAGATGTTGAGATACATGTTGAGGAAGACACGAAAATATACGGTAAGGAATGAAAGAATAAGGGAGATAACTCGAGTGTTAGAAGGTTCTAGAAAAATACGAGTATGATTACATTGGTTTGAACATGACATGAAGAGAGATGAAGAATATATTGCAAGAAGAATGAATAGATTAGTAATAGAAGGTAGAATAAACATTTCGTCAGGAGAAAAATTTGTTGCTTTCTTATTATTTCCATCATTATTTTCCATTTCTGGCTGCAAGTATAATAAATAATAATCTTATATGTCAGCATGGAGCGACGGAGTGTCAAAATGACATATTACTGATCCAAAAAATTAAAGAAAGAGCAAATTACACAGCACATCTTCTATATTACAACATTTGGTTTAAGTTCAACTAAACTAGTCCAAATATATACATTATAAACAAAAAATAGTTCAAGTTCAAGGTTCAACTGAGTTGAAGTTTAAACCGCTACTGAAAGACCGGGCAGTAAAACTCAGCTAGTGCGCCCTGATTATATAAAGGAAAACCAGTCATGCACTCAGTGATGAAAAACGCTATAAGATACGGTGGTGCAACCTGGCATAAGATTTTCCAGCACTACAGATCGTTTTTAATTAAGATAGAGTTTATTTAACAAAAATGATTGTAAAATAGCTAATGTGTTTCGCGATTTATTTTTTATTTATTTTTATTTTATTTGCTTAGAAACAGTTAACCCCACTGTATATTACAACAAGCACTAATCTCTGCAATATAAGTAATTAAAAACCATTAACATATGCACCTTCGCTTTTCCCTAGAACAATCAAATTCTTCATGTGGTTCCCCCACATCAATCATGGTAGGCTTTGAGAACATACACTAATGACTCATTGTCCGCGCTTTATTAATTTCCCCGCGAGGTTGTTGCACGCAGCGGAGGTCCGACCCGTTACCCGCCCTCGGAACAGACCAGATTATTGCAAAGGTGGACCAGGAAAGAGGCCAACAACTGACAGAAGTATGGCACGAATTGTGCCACTGTACAGGTTTGAATTAATCAGACATATGGATATGATATAGGGTTATTAGAGGTAATTTGCGCATTGGCTATTTTCATTTTTCTAAAATTATTGTCTTGAAGTGTAGTTTCTAATAACAACTAGTTTTCAAAGAAGTGGGACAAATACGAATTCCATCTGTTTGTTGTCTAATTATCCTGAATTCAAAAAGGTTTCCGTGAAGACGGTTTTATATCTTGTGAAAAACACTAAAAGTTAAATATTTTTTTTAGGCGGCTTAAATAGTTGTTTTATCTATCCTCTATCAAATAAATTTAATACTACAGTATTTGCAGCTTCATATATTTCAGATTGAGTATTGAAAAGATCGTTATAACATAACTATCTCTATACAATAATATTGTCACATTATTTAATGTTATAAAATATTTGACACTACGTAGATTGTTTTGTGAGTTGTGAAGATGCAGAAAGCAGTCTGCACGTGACACAAATCAATTAGATATGAAATTTATATTTTTGAAAATAAAATAAATAAATATAATAAGAATTATAAAGATATTAAATTCATTGAATCAGCCAGCTATGCTAACCATGGAAACTGCTTATATATTCAGATAATTCAAACCGACAGATGTCAGTATCAATGAAAAGTAAATGAATGTGGCAGAGATGAGGATGTTGAAGTAGATGTTGGGGAAGATACGGAAAGATCCGGTAAGGAAATAACTCTACTGTTACAAGTTTCCAGAAAGATACAAGAGAGACGATTACATTGGTTTGAACATGTCATGAGAAGAGATGAAGAATATATTCGAAGAAGAATGAATAGCTTAGTAATAGAAGGTTGAAGAAATATAGGAAGATCAAAGATAAAATGGAAGAACTGTATTGCGGAAGACTGGAGAGAAAAGAAATTGAATGAGAACGACACGCAAAACAGAAATGAATAGAAGAAGAAAATATAAAATAGCGACCCCTAACGGATGGGAAAAGCTAAAGAAAAAGAAGATGTCAGTATCAAGTGCAATTTGTATAGTTTGTTTATAAAATAATTTCACTGGAAATTTAGAATCTTTTACAAGAACATTTATGTATGGAATTTATACATAATACATCCGATTTTTTCCTGTGCCATTGCCAACATGAAATTTTCCTTTAAATAATGAATTATTATGTAACAGACGTTGAATAGGAAATAATTACGAATTAATTTACTTCCTTTACAATGTCATTGATTAAATAGTATATATAGATTGGCAACCTTATGAGCATTTGTGTACCGCGTTGTAAAGATACGTATTATGCTGCCACCTTTAAAAATTTTATTATTTGGCCGTACTAACATTCAATCAGGCTGGCGGTAATAATATTCGGATGTATTCGTGTCAAGTCGCTTGGAGTCGGAGACACGAAATTTTTAATAAAAAATAATGAATTATTTAATCACGTAACTGCGAACAACAAATAAATTAATTCATTATTATTTTGAGGAACGGTAAAAATGAACTTCAAGAAATGTATGAATATTGAAAAAAAATATTTTTGACTAAATATTAGCTCATCGAAATGTATGTTCCATTTTTTTACTCTTCTTTTAACACCTTGTATACTGAACTATATAAAAAAATAAATTAGCCATTTTGTCAAATGAGTAGTGCATAGGATATCAGTATATTATACACAGGTGACATTGAAAAAGTGTCACTCAAAATAACTTTTTACCTCCCGCTACCCTTGGTAAGGGAGGTATAGGGATCGTGCTAAAACTCACATATCGAGATTTTGGTAAATGACCACGTTTTAAGGTCCTTACAATCCAATTTTAACATTTTCACGATGATGTCTGTGTGTATGTATGTATGTGTGTGTGGATCCTGTTTAGTGTATACGATCTAACTCAAATACTATCAATCAGAAAGTTTTGAAACCATGTATTTCTACCTTATTCTAATATGGCAATATCTGATTAGATTTTGGTGGAAATCGGATAACCGGAAATGGCAGTTTACTTGAAGCTCAAGATAGTTTTTCTTCCAAAAATACCTTTAAATGTAAATTTTTCTCAATTTATTATTATAAAAATTAAAGATTGTTCCATTTTCTACAAGTTTGCTTTAATACTTTTTCTATATACTGTATGGATAAATTTATAAAGTAATATAAAAATTATATACATAGGTAAATGGCGGAAGGTACTATGTTGGTCACATCAGATTTTTTATTTATAATTATTTTTTAATTCCCTTTACATATTTGTAAAGTAGGCTTAGGGGCTCACAAATTATGTTATGTGACATGATGGTAGCGCTTTCGGTTTAAACAGAAGTGACATTAACTTTCTTCAAATGGGACATCCTATTTATTTTTACATATTTAGAATCTACGTAAAATTACGAATTCAACATAATGTTTGAAGTGTCTTTTTATTGAAGAAATTAATTAAAAAAACGTAAGAGAAAATGATTTATAATTGATTGGTACTTTTTCTTTTGTTATTAATTGGTGGTCTAAGAAGATATTAAAAAATTGCTTTTAAATTATAATTATTAAATTAAGTAAAACAACAAGAAAACTTATTCGGAGAAGATTTATTGTATTATTTGCGAAAAATCTTAAAAAGTTGCTCTTTTAGTAGTATTTAAAAATTAATAATTCTATGTGCTTCAAGTTATCGGGTGTAATTTTAACAGCTCCGATTCAATTCTAATCCAACCTAATTCAATGCCGCTCGGTAAGCACCTTATGATGTGTAAAGTGACATTTCATTTTGTGAGAAGGAAGTTTGGAGTATGACACGAAGCGGATGGTCCAAACCTTCAAATACATACCCACTGTAAATTCATATTAAATCATTTTCTCTATTAATGATAAATGAATGCATATCCCATGTAAATTCATATTAAATCGTTTCTCAATGAAATGTTAAATGAATTTTTATTAGAAATGTTAAACACATTATGAAAGAATGTAAGCTTATTTTTAAAAATAAATTTATAATTAAATTAAATATCTCTGAAGAAATGACGAAATAGGTTTGCCAAATTCTAATTATTATTTTTTTTGGCTCCGCCCGATGCTCCGCCCGGCGATGTGTACTACCGTGCTGCTATCTTGTAGCTAATTAAGCACATGTATAGTATGCAACTACAGCACAGGTGGCTCTTACTCGTACAGAATTAAAATGTGTTACGCGGATTGACTATAGCATTGCCAATCTATATATACTATTTAATCAATGACAATGTCTATTACGTGATTAGTTAATTCATTATTTTTAATAAAAAAAAATCATGTCGACAGTGGCGCCTTAAAAAAGAATTAAATAAAACAAATAATTTTTCGAATTTTGAAAAAAAATAATTGAGAATCAGGACAACAAAATGTATATACCGTCTAATTTTGTTACCCTTTTTTAAAAATCTTGTATATAAATATTTATATTGTTCTATGCATTCAATATTTATACTTCAATATGATTGCATACCCCGTCAAGGACTATCATGAAATATTCGACGACTAGATATGACCATATACAATTTTCATAGACATTATGTTCTTCTATAAAGTAAAAATATTCATTTTTGAATCGTTTCCCAGTTTAAAGTGCTTCTCATAGATCAACGTCTGGTATTTATTTTAAGATTGGAAGTCGATCGTCGATTCGCTAGCTGGACACTGACATGTGATTGCTACCACTACCACGTAGCGTTACTCCAGCACGCATGCCATTGATATTGGCTGTTTGGCTGTCCTACTGACCCATTTCTTAAGGGTCTGTGGATACAGGGTTATTTGAATGCGGATTTTATGCTGTTTTTATTGATGAACTCAGTTTACTGCAGGAAATAGATAGGGTTACGAGAAGTTTCAAAACTGATGAAGTTTCATTTTATTTAATCTAATCTAAGATGGTGAAGTTTCACCAATTCACATTCTAAATAAAAAGTACTAATTTATTTGGATTCTTTGATGATGTTGGCCAAAATTCCATATTTCGCATACTTTGTCGGATGACTTTTTATTTCTAAAGTTTTCCTCTCGTGTTATTAAGTTATTAAGTGTGTACATGATAACATGGGTTTCCTCAGTTGTATTTTAAAATTATTGTACTCATTCTTTTTAACATTTTTGGTTTGGTTTTCCCTGACAGCCTGGTAGTTTTAGTAGTCGTAAAAATGCCAAAATAACAGCCATTTGATTACTGTTGGACACGATGACTTTAAGTCCTGCGGTTGTTACATCGTAATCAAAGGTTGTCGCACGGTTTATTGACCTACTAGTATGAGTCAGTAACGAAACAAGTACGTACGGTTCTTGCAGTCTTTGCTCTATAAGGGCTGCAGTGCCATTGATGATGATGACGATAATAATAATAATAATGATTATATAGTCGTGTGGTTATAGCGACAGTCTTGTTATCGACAAGACCGAGCCGGCTTCGCAGCAGAAATAAGTTAGTCTGATACCTATCAAAAGTAAAAAAGAAATTAAAACTTATAAATCAGCCAGCTATGCTATAACCATGTAAACAGCTACTAAATTAAGAAAATTCTAACTGACAGATGTCAATGTAAATGTAAAGAAAATGAATGTGGCAGAGATGAGTATGTTGAGATAGATATTAGAGAGATAGGATAAGGAATGAAAGAATAAGGGAAATGGCTCGAGTGATAGAAGTTTCTAGATAGATACTAGAAAGATGATTACATTTCTTTGAACATGTCATGAGAAGAGGGAGAATGAATAACTTAGTAATTGGAGGTAGACGAAACAGGGGAAGGCCAAAGATAAATGGAAGCACTGTATCGCGGAAGACTTAAGAGAAAAGGAACTAAATGAGGACGACACGCAAAACAGAAATTAGTGGAAGAAGAAAATAAAAAATAGCGACCCCTAACGAATGAGAGAAGCTAAAGGAGAAGAAGTCAGTGTCAAGTGCAATTTGCATAGATTGTTTATGAAACAAATTTACTTGAAATTTAAAATCTTTTGCAAGAAAATTTATGTATGGAATTTGTGCATAATACAAAAGAATGACGGAAGATAATGTGCTGGCCACATCAGATTTTTAGTAAAAAAAAAGGTTATGCGATAATGACTAAATGTGAAAATGGTATAGCTATTTGTGTGCGCAAAATAGGACATTGTGGATTGAGAGGTTGTTGCCGCGCTCCTGCGTCGCGCGGATTCTCTCGAAATCGACCATTTGTGCTCGAAACACACACAAGATTTTTTCTACAGTCGCCACAGTGGGGTCCTCCACCATAACAAAAAATAATAAAATGTACACTTTGTACTTACACTACTACTCAATTAATAAGGATTAATATAAAGAAAAAACCGTCTTTTATATTTAATTTTAATTTATCGTTATTTCCCATTCTTCTTGACCTATTGCTTCAATCTAATCTAAACATTTTATTCTTTCGTTTTTGTAAATGAATGCCTTATTTTATCACAATAGCTCGGCATTTTTTTTTTGTTTATGTAATATGCCGACAGAGAAGTTATATGTCAGATTGATTTGTAAAGGTGGTAAATGTGTCACTGCAGTGCCATTAATTCCTGACTAAACGTTTCGATTAAGAAGTGACATTTCTCAACATTGTATATTTAGAAATTTAGACAGCGAGCGTTTTTTCTACTTTGTCGCGCTAGAGCGATAAAGTAACATTTTGCGTTGATAAAAGAGAGCGCAAATGGCTTTCTATGTAGACTGTAGAAAAAAATATTTA
Source organism: Harpalus rufipes (assembly GCA_951394225.1). NCBI lineage: Eukaryota > Metazoa > Arthropoda > Insecta > Coleoptera > Carabidae > Harpalus > Harpalus rufipes. The sequence continues at coordinate 41,865,662 of OX596283.1, forward strand.
TGTATTAGTATAAACATAGCTGGGTAGTGGCCAGTATAGATTGTACTACATAAAATATGAAATTATCTTTCTTAATTTAAAGACGAACTACAGTACTAAAATACTAGAATTAGACCATAGTACACTATGTATTTAATTTTACCATTAAAATATTCTTCTTGGGTGTGTATTTCATAGCTAGCAATATGTTTCTTTTTATGTGTATGATGTGTCACAACAACACAAGTTCTTGTCCTCATCCTCGTCCAAGAGTCGATCGACCTACACATCGTAACCGATTGAACTCGCTACCGTAGCCGAAAGCTCGCGCTGAATACCAAATCGCCGACAATAAATCTACAGGCATGAATTGCTTTTCGTGGTATGACTTAAATCGAAGATAGTGTTGCTGTAGCTTGTATCGCATATTTCACATTGCCTTGGATTGTGCGACTACTGCTCTGAGGAAAACAAATTGTACAGGATATTTCTACGTCCACCGCAAGTACATTACGCTAAAGCGAAAAAGAATGTTTATTGCACGTCTTACTGCAGAAATGCACCAATTCTGCTGGAAATATTTTTTCCCCGAAATATGGATAAAAATCGCTTATTTCTACGCACTCTATGATCTTGGAGAATCGAACTTATACAGGGATACATGGGATTTTTATTTTATGCAATTTCCTGCTCTCCTGTTCATTTTACGGGAAAAAAAACTATAGAGTTGTACAGAATTAAAAGTTGTATACAAAACTGTTCTTAAATTTACTAAATGACATTTACTTAACCCTTTTTTACCTCCCGCTACCCTTGGTAAAGGAGGTGTAGGGATCGTGCTAAAAATCCCATATCGAGAATTTGGTAAATGACCACGTTTTAAGGTCCCTAGAATACAATTTTAACATTTTGACAATGATGTCTATGTGTATGTGTGTATGTGTGTGTGGATCCTCTTCACGCTCTAACTCAAATAATATCGTTCAGAAAATTTTGAAACCTCGTATTTCTACCTTACTCTTATATGGCAAGATGCCATTAGATTTTGGAGTAAATCAGATATCCGAAAATGGAACTTTATTGGAAGCTCAAAATAGTTTTTCTTCGAAAAATAGATTTAAATGTTATTTTTTCGAGATTTATGTTATATAAAAATTAAAGATTATTAAATTTGCATTAATACTTTTTGTATATATTTTATGGATAAATTTATAAAATTATCTATAATTTTAATCCCGGAGCCTACGCTTTAAGTCAACTCCATGGTTACACAGTTCAGATCTCAAATCTTTGTAACTAACAAATATATGTTACTGTCAACAAACTAATTTCATTTCAAATAAGAATATGCAGTAACGTTTAAAAAGAAAATAGTAAATGGAACAATAATTAGGTAAGATAATAAAAATATATAATATATCATCACGGCATATTACCCATTACTGGATGAGCCAATCTGCTTTTTACACAGATGTCGGTAATAATGATGACATATTCGTATCGTTCGGGCGTTTATCAGGCGTCACTTCACACGAATATGGGCAACCGGGTTCGATTCCGACCGACGCCAAATATTTTAGAATTTAAAATTGTGAAGCAACTAGAAACATGATAAAAATCTGATGTGGTCAACGCAATATCGCCCGTTTAATTAAATTTCATGTAAATATTTAAAATTAAATTTAAATAATGGGTTCGATCCCGACCGACGCCAAATATTTCGAATTTTTAAATGACCCCTGTGTTGCACTCTCCACCCCCGCAATAAGTGCTCGTGAGGTGACACCTGGTAAACGCCTGCGCGGTACAAATATGTCATCATCGTTACCGAAATCTGTGTACAAAGCAAATCGGCAAACCCAGCAATGGGTAATATGCCGTGATGATATATTTATTTATATAATTACCTATATTCATTGCTGGCGTGGAGATTGCACCACAGGGGTCAATTTTGTGCCATTTAAAATTCTAAAATATTTGGCGTCGGTCGGAATCGAACCCGGTTGCCCAGAACTTTGAACAAGGCTTGTGGTACCAGCCACTGTTATTTTTACTGTTAATTACTACTGTAATTCTTTCAGGCAATTAATGATAATAATAATAATAATAAAATCTAACATCCTTACAACTTAAATTCGTTTGTTTTTTTTCAGTTTTTCTGGAATTGTTGCTAAAAATAAGTATTATTTCATTTTACATTAAAACAAAATATTTTAGAAAACATATCTTGCTATGTGCCATTAGAACGATAAAATGTCTCTAATATTAATACAAATTAAAGCGGGTGGATCAATTGATGTAGGACGGGGCTCTAAACAATAGAACCAGAATAAAAACTGCATGTATATAAGCCCATATTTGCTTATCATCATTTACAATCAGAAATCTTTCTGGCACTATAGAACGTAAAACGTCTTTAAAAATTGAAAAATTTATTTCGCTGATTACCAATCTCAAATACATTAATTCAAAGAATATATGCTTTTTCATATAATTGCGAATAAAGTTCCCCCGTGGTGCACTCTCAACTAACCTACATGAGATGGAAGTTGATAGCTCCACGAATAAATATAAACTTGTACAAGATCTATTTTAAGATTTGCTGCCGTATACAGGGTAATAAGAATGATGATATATTTCTATATACACATAAGATTATTACGAGTTTTCTTAACCGGTGGTCTAGAAGTTAATCGCATATCTAAAAGTCATATATATTTTATTTCCTACAATTCCTATTTAGTAAGAGCACATTCCCAAGCTGAAAATACAAATAAAAAAAATCGTTCTCAATTAGTTTTCTGAAATTACTTCAAATCGAAATTAAATTAATGTTACTTCTGGTATACCTCAAGGCTCGCTTATAAGACCCATATTATTTATTCTCAATATAAATTCAACTTTAGAATACCTTGTAAATTCTGAATTTATGTTATTCGCTAATGATTTGAAACTTTACTGGCCTTGACTACTTCAGATTATACTTTGCTTCAATATAATTTATTGCAATTGTAGAACTTTGGTTGTGGGAATGATATTTTGTTAAATATAGACAAATGGTATCCATTTTTCATTCTAATGCATTTTAATTTATAATTGTTTAGTTGTTTTTTATTATTTTTACACTATTATTATAACAAAAATTTTATATAGATGGTATACGTTTTATTTTGTCCGCTATTGCTATATCGAGAACTATAAGAGCTACGAGATCGATTAATTAGTAAAAAAACTCTATTTTAATAAGCATAAAATTCTATTTTTCCAGCCAGTGGTCCACAAACTGTTGAGACCAACTGTGTTATTTTAAATGGAACTACATATTTTTTATTTGCTTATTCAATATTGAATTTTATTCTGAATTTAGAGATATAGTATTTTTATACCCTTACATGACGATATATTTTATAATAATGACAGTTCGATGGAATAATATTATTCAATCGTTATGTCAAATTCAAATCTTACCTTCCAAAGAGTAAAATTTGTCAGGTTATTTCCGATTTTTTAATAGTATATTATTATTTGACAGTTGTGGATAAAGTATAGTGTTCTATTCGCATGTAATGGCTATTACTCAAGAGAATGAAGTTTGCATCACGAGCCGGAAGGCGAGTGATGTAAACTTCATTCTCTTGAGTAATAGCATACATTACATGCTCATTGAATAATAGCTTCTGCCATTTTATGGCATAACTTAACCTTATGTAATAAATATATTTTTTTGCACACCTACTTATTATGCATTGTTTAAATTTTAATTTGAAAATTTATTAACGATACTTGCGCATAAATTAAATTTTTAATTTGTAATAAAATGGTGATTTTCACACTATTCTCTGTATAAAAGCTGGATAATTAGTTTCTTTTTCTCACTAGTTGTAGTAAAATCCTCATAAATCTATTTCTTCTTCGTATCTGGACAATCTGAAGCTATTACACGGCTATTAATAATCAGCGTCTATAGTGCAGTGTCCTGCAGATCGAGTGGCAATGTCAGCAGAGTGATACAACAAAACGCGGTGCACTCGCTTCTTGTTGTTAATTTCTTTAGCGCGCTGCGTAATTATATGGTATTATGCAGGAAGCCACCGTACGCTTCTTGCAGGATAGAATGTGGCTTTTTACATCGCGGACAAATGGACGCCATTTTTGTGCATGGCTCAGATGGGATTGTACTTGAAGCGGAGGAATTCGCCAGGACTTACTTTTCACATTGAAAGAAGGATAACAGAATGGATTCATTACATATTTCTTATGACTCATTGTTTAAAATTAATACAATCCTATTAAGATACACTACACCAGATGGCATAAATCTTGTTCAGTGCGGCAAAATATTAAAATTAATATATTTGTAATGTATTTTTTTGTAGTTTCAATGCGTAATGCCAATATATAACGCTAAGAATATAAAACGTAGGTAATATAAAATCTTCCCACCTGGTATCTTCGTCTAAAGCCCCTATTGTATATAAATCTTCATAATTCACTTTAAATATTAGTTTTTTTTTTCTTTTAACTCTATCACTTAATACACAGAAATACAGATACGTATATCCACTGTTAAATTCCACAATAAACTGTTATAATATTATGTACCACCTTGCAACTTTAAACGTGTTTCAGTAGGTATTTAACAATGTACAAAATTTTACACTACTATATTTCAGGACTACAGTATTACACAACTAAAATAAATGATGAAAATTAAAGAGCTTTCGACTTACTTTTATGTAACTTAAATATTAGAAAATTATTTACTGGATGTTAAGATATGGAAAAATAAACATTGATGAACAAATACATAATAATGTCATTTTTATATGCCATATTTGTAGAGACGTTCAAACTCTAATTGTAATAATTTGTGACTAAGATTCTTTTTGCGAAAAACAGTTTTACTAGACTGATATTTACAATATTTAGACTATGGTTGTTTTTTCAAAGAGCTCTCCAATTGTAACCCATAGAATACCAGCGGAATTTTACTGGCATTTAAATGTGAGAAATTTCTCGACTGTGGTATAGGTAGATTAGGTGTAGACAATTACTCAAAGTCTCAAACAGCATTTATTCTCTTACACAACACAACCGAAGTTCGATGCACACTTGCACCTTCTTCTGGATAACTAAATTTGTTCTGTAACATTGTATGTACATAGTACAAAATTCATAAAAAGCAAATACAATATATTTTTTTTTTTTGAAGAACGAATTAACAAATTTCTTTCATTTTCAAACGTGTGCGATAAAGATGGATATAACACGCTTGTCTTTAAAAAAATCATATAGTTTCGACGTTCTATTCTAAAACGATCCTTGTTATTGACAATACTTTCGCTGTAACGTAAGTTTATTTATTAATTCAGATATATTACCTTGATTCATAACCGTACGAATAACCATATTTTCTGTCAGTGTCACTGACACTGACACTGTGTCAGTATTTTATTTTTCACATTCTTGGTTTTACATTTGCTAATAAACTTACCAGTTGACTTAGTTTTGAATTTTGAATGCTTTTACTGTAATATAGATTTTTATAATAATAAAATAACAGTAATATCTTATGTACCTTCATAAAAACTAAATAAACGACACTATTTATTAAATTTAACAGAATGGGCAGAGCTATTCATACAATTCGTAGATGACTTTAACCGGACGTCTTCAAAACAAGTACAGTACATATAAGTTTGCTCTCAAATTCGGTGTGCCAAGTGTAAGAGAATAAATGGTAGAGAATCTCAATAGCAATATCCCGGGTTCAAATCTCGATGAAGTCCATGAATTTTAATCATAATCTTCCTCCGAAACAATTCTTTTTGCAATACTTTATAACATACAAATGGCAGTAAGATTCTTTTGAATTCAAAAGCTCCAATTGTGTATAAATTTATATCTACTGTTTTACATTTTTCTCTTGTGAAACAAGGAAACAATAATATTCTGTTGAATGGAATTTAATTAAAACTCAATGTATTGGGCTAATAATATGACTCAAATTCATAAACAATACTAATGATATGAAATCAAGTATTTGTTTAGTAAATAATACTTCTTAGCTTACATTACGAGTAGCAAACTGGACAAAGCAAATATTATACTTACTGAATTCCTTTGAGAACACGAACATATTTCCATTTTACCATGACGAACTGAGATATGAACTGCATTGAAATCGCATATTGTTGTTTATATTTTTTGCAGAAGTCTGAGAACTAGGAACTTGTTTGATACCAGTAAAACAATAAATATTTGTTTTATTATAGGTTTGTAATTGTGATACATACATAAAACGACTATAATTTGCACGATTGAAATGAAGACTTGCTAATAATGAATAACGTTTCCTGATATTAATTGTTTTTCTTGTTTCAGGTTAGTACCAAAGAAATACTTACTAGCGATAATTGGGCACGGAGGTAAGTCGAAACAACATAGTGCAGTCTTTGTAACAGGGTGGGAACTGTTTTACATAGGTAATATGTAGATGCGTTGCTCAACAGCACTATCAAATGAAATACGGTTTTATAAAATCATCAATACCTGCAACATATTCGTTTTAATGTTTGCTAAATTATTTATTTTAAACATAAAAAAATAAAATTTTATGAAAATCGTCATATTTATGGAAATAACTCATAGTTTACATATAGTTTTAAAACCGCTTTCAAAACGTTTTTAGTTTTGAAAACTCCATGTTGCAGTGTTAAACTGATTTTCAGTACTAAAATTCATGAAAACTAGCTTCAAAACTGCTCATGTAAACAATTAAATTTCAGTTTCGTTATTGCTCATGCGTATGTAGGATGTTTCTGCCGCTTTGCGTTACTAACCTAGAAATGACAGTCGTGTAGATTTAGTGCGTAGTGGTACGAAATTAAAAAATCTGCTGTGGCCAGCACGTTACTTCTGGTTAAGTGGTCCCCATTCTTGAATTTCTTCATCCACTCATTTCTATTTTGCTTGTTGTCCTCATTCAGTTCGTTTACTCTTAAGTCCTTCGCAATAGAGTATTTCCATCTTGTCTTTGGTCTTCCTTTGTTTCTTCTACCTTCTGCTACCAAGCTTTTCATTCTTCTTCCCATATATTCTTCATCTCTCCTCATGACATGTTCAAACCAATTTAATCATCTCTCTTGTATTTTTCTAGAAACGTCTATCACTCGAGCCATTTGCCTTATCCTCTCATTCCGTATCCTATTTTCCGTGTCTTCCCTAACATCCATCGCAACATTCTCATTTCTCTGCCACATTCATTTTCTTTTTATTGACACTGACATCTGTCAATTATAATTTTCTTAATGTAGTAGCTGTTTCCACTGCCTGATTTATGAAATCTTCAACCTTCTATTACTAAGCTATTTATTCTTCATCCAATGTATTCTTCATTTCTCCTCATTACATTTTCAAACCAATGTAATCATCTGTCTTGTATCTTTCTAGAAACTTGTAACACTAGAGTTATTTCCTTACCTATCTTTCCGTGTCTTCCCCAACATCTACTTCAACATCCTCATCTCTGCCACATTAATTTACTTTTTATTGATACTGACATCTGTCAATCTGAATATATTAACAATTTTCATGGTTAGCATAGCTGGCTGATTTATAAAATTTAATTTCTTTATAATTCTTTAACTCTATATCTATTGAATATGAAGTATAGAATGCAATCAAATCGTATAGAGAATAATATATTCTCGAAGTTATAATAACGTTAAATGTCAATAAATCAAATCTAACTGTTAAATCTTCAAGTGAAGCTACTTCCGGTTCACCAATTATAACCAAAATCGAATCACTTGTTCTTCTGGATGTAAACTTGAGGAATACGAAAGAAATATAATTTTTGGAATCCTGGTATTGAAGTTATGCGATCCAAAACTTTCGTCACACACACAGACACACACACATACATACATACAGACATCATCGTAAAAATGGTAAAATCGTATTATAGGGACCCTAAAACATGCTTATTCACTAAAAACTCATCATTGAATTTTTTGACCAAAGACAATACCTTCCTTACCTAAAGGTGATGGAAGGTAAAAATGTTGAAAATTTGGCCAAAACTTACGGGACATACGTTATGACCCTTAAACATGTAGTGTAGGTATGCAAATAAGTTCATCTATAAAAATCATATGAGAAATGCAGATTGCGCAGTTAAAGACCTTTAAATCACATAGGAAGTATACGGAGGCGTGAAACTTCATTACACATATTCAAATTTGTGTAGTTCATGTATCTTTACACCTGTTCATGAACTTCATGAATAATCATGTACATTCTTGGGGAAACTTTCAAATTATGTTCCATTGTCTTACAGCCTTCTTAATTACCATGGCATTCCAGACAATGATCACGTCTTGCGGTAATTTACCGGTTCGTTTTCCCACTATCCGATCCTTCGGGTATAGCTATAGTTCGATGCTTCAGAAGTTAATTTTCAATTATGCGATTATTTATAATGCCCGGTAATAACACGTTGCGCAGTGTCAAGAAGAAGAGGAGCAGTTTAAGGGACGGAAGTCTTGATATGAGAGCAGAAGTGGGGGTAATTATTATGGAGGGATATCAAAGCCAACTCTGTGGGATTAATTATTATGTCGTTTTGCAAAACATCAACGTTGGATGTGTGATGTTAAAGTTAAGGATGCAACACTTAATAACATTTTTCTCACAGTTGTTAAATATTGTTTTATTTTTCTCGGCGAAATTGTACCCTGCAGAGTTCATGTGGTTCAGATTCCCCAACACGCGACGTGGTAGGTCTTCAGCAAATGCTGCATTTTTTAAATTCATGTAATAATCATTACTGGAGCAATAAGAATTTCTGCCACATATTCCACGTTGAATAAAAATAAATCACGTAAATGATACTAGTTTAAAAGACATTACTACGTTCGAAAACTTCGACAGTGCGTATTCATTGTTTAGAATATTTCAGAATCCTTAGAAAATGATTACAGTAATACTCCGTTTAACGTAAATTATTTCTGTGTATTGGAGAAATTCGCTCCATAGTCACTTAACATGGAAACACGTTGTTGATAATAAAATTCTGGTTATAAATCATTCATATGATTTATAATTGCAGTAATCAAATATACCTAGTTATGGATTTAACATAAAAAGACAAACAAACAAATTCTTAACGATATTCGCAATGAATAAAAATTATATATATATATATATATATATATATATATATATATATATATATATATATATATATAATATATCCTGCACTCCATGCTTTTCAAGAAAACTGTGGGATCTTCTTAAAAAATATTTTTTCTAAAAATTTAAATATGTTAAAAACTACTGCATTTTTCTATATTTTTGCATTGTATGTAATATTTTATAAAAACAATATTAATAGGTAAAGAATAACGATGAAAAATGGTCAAGGCTTCCCCATCCCATATGAGACGCCTCTAGTTAATATACAAAAACGAAAGAATGAACATACATCTACACTGTAAAGTTTTGACGTAGCCGCAGCTACCTTTTTAGTTAGAAACTATATGCAACCCCAAGGTTGAACAATTCTTCCTTTTCAAAAGGTCGATGCACCAATCTCAGGTAGACAAGGAGCGATCCTTCATAAAATAGGATGAAAATGCCCACAATGGTTTATAAAAATGCTTTAAAGTGATTTGGAATTTCCGTATCATAAGTTACCTTTAAATGGTTGTATGATTGCAAAAAATGCTTTATAGTAATTTATATGAACATACTACGGAATTATAAAATATAATATTAATTTAAAAATTCGATTTGTATTAACAATGTAGGTATAATAAGTTACAATACATAGTAAAATTGAATATATTATATTATTTTTGCCAATGTTTACCGAGGAGTCCTTTGAAATTTCACATATGTATTACATTATTACGTATTATTAATGTCCATATTTTTATGATAGGTACTGTACTTAAAATTGAACCGCAAATAAAAATTAATCGACAGCTCGAATCAACCCTAAAGGCCTAAACATGTTACAGAGATGCGTATAAGTGACGAATCTTCCCTACCAAAAATTCCTACGTTTTTCATGGCATCTTTCGAACTTCCTTCCCTAAATCACAAAAAAAAAACTGATGTAATCAGCACATAACCCCCGCCATTTCCATTTTATGTTACATCCTTGCGTACTACTATATATATATTATCGAATTTACCATTTCTTCTACCAAATAATTCTATCTATTCTTTCTATGAGAAATTATGTCCTATACTCTTCCCAAATGTTCAGCATTCCTTCAATTAGTTGATGGAAGTAGCAGCATTTCTTATAATATTAATGTACATGTAATTTTATGGGGTCTCGTGGCCGTGTGCCTGAGTGTTTCTGGTCGCGAATCTAGGGGACCCGGGTTCGATCCCGACCGACGCCAAAAATTACATCGCATGGCACAAAATTGACCCCTGTGGCGCACTCTCCACGCCAGCAATGAGTGCCCGTGAGGTGACACCTGGTAAGCGCCCGCACGGTACAAATATTCCATCATTACCGACATCTGTGTATGAAGCAGATTGGCGCACCCAGCAATGGGTAATATGCCGTGATGAAATATTTATTTATTTATTTTATTTAATTTTAAAAACTTAATAATACAATAAAAATATTAAATGTACTTCTCAACTTTTCAGAAATTGCTTTCAGTAATGTTAATAACACCACAAAACTTTTGACACTGACATTTTTCTGTCAATGACAAACATTTAAATTTATTAATTGGTTTCCATGGAGTTGTTTGGGCTGTAAGATTTTTTACAACGGATTATATTATATATTATATTTATTATCTCTATATCTGCACTTTCGCAGGAAATATAATAAAAAAATTGAATGCTTTAGGTGGAGAATTTAATATTCTTTAATATTCGTAATAACATAAATTTTCAAAAATAATATTTAGAAGATTTTATTAAGAAAGTACTACTCCCGGTTGTCCAATTGTTACCAAAACCTATTCAACTCTTTAGTAGTGTAGAATTTGAGAAATCGTTTATCCAACATTCACACACTCACACGCACACGCACGCGCGCTCACACACAAACACACACACACACACGCACACATCGTAAAAATGTTAAAATCGGATTTTACGGACCTTAAATCTGGATATGCAATTTTTAGAATGAATCCAATACCTCTCTCAGCTAGAGATAAAAATGTGTCTGGTGAAGTGTACCTTCAAAGGGTTGCTACAACTTAAACATAACGTTTCCGGGCATACCTTCATATAATTTTTTTACTCAAAATGATTCCCCCAATATATGGTTTAATTTTGGTACATCCGCTATGAATCACCCTGAAAAATAAAAATGGAAATTTTGTTACATCCATATTGTTCTATAATAAAATGTAGAATCTTGTTTTATTATTACTGTAAGAAAAAAAAAATAACTGTTCCATTATTTATTTTTGTATATGAGTTTTATATTGTCGTTATACCGCTAACTTCATCACACATAGTCTTCCCATTTGTATTATAGTTATAGTATTCAATTTAAATTCAGGTTGCATTCCTAGTAAACAGAAACACGCTACTTACAGTTACAAAAAAACAACTCTAGTTTACTAGAAACTAGCTCAAAATTTTGAGATAATAAAAACAAGTAATGCACTATACCTACTTACCTCGAATTCTGAATATGCAAACTAGTGAGGCATGCGACGATTACTAAAGTGGCACAATTAATTTATCGCAAGTTGGAGAGTGCATCTGCATCTGCATATGTCGGTTGGATCCCAGCCGCGAGTGCATTATGAGACGATATGTTGCAATTAACATATTAAACGGAGCAGGCAATCACTGTGATTAAGACAAGTTAGACCGGACATGCAACCACATGCACTCACATTGTCATGTAATTTGTTTCAAGAGCAACTTGACATGTTATGCTTCGAGATTTTACTAAGATAAAAGATCATGGTTTCGCTTTTTATTGCACACATAGTCAGGTGCAAGCAAAGTTATTTAAAACATTAACATTTAGTATAAAAAAATGCATGAAAAGAACAGGAAATACAAGGTACTCGCAGTTTTTAAATTTGAAGACATGTGCACTATGTGATTGTGGTTCTGACGCCCCGGGTTTGAATTCCACCGGAGTCTACTTGAAATAATTTTAATTTTTTAATAAAACAAAAGCTGTCTTTGTGGTACTCTCTCCGTGACAGTTTTGAGAAACTTACAGAAAGTTGTTAAAACAAAATTGTTCAAAATTGGAAACTACAATATATGATTTATATACTTTAGCTATAATTTTTCATGATTTTTTTTAATATAAGTATTTCATTATGCAATAAATGAATAATTTAAATTCGTGAAACCAAACTTTGTCAATTTGTAAAAATGCATAAGATCTGCATATTAAAAACAAAGCATGGTTAAACATAATTTAATTCTTTAGATTTTATATAACTGACAATTGGCGCGTGATATTTTTTTCGTTTTTTTGAATTAGGTCTGCATTTTGGCCAATCAAAGAACAGAGTTTATATCCTCACCTAAACCAACGGTATTTCATACGTGAAATGAAGTATAATCTACTAATCAAAATCAATGATCAACTGATTCGTCATATTCCATGAATCAAGGTCTTATCACATCTTTAAATCCTAATTTTGACATATATAGCTTCAGAATTATGGCTGTTGTACTTATTTTTAACTTTGCCGCATGCTTCTTCTTTATTTATATTTAAAACCACATTAGTTTTAATATTTTCAAATATACTTTTATATCTTTCATTTTCACTATATTTAGAATCAGTGTAATTTCTATGTATGTATATCAAAATAAAAATAAATATAATATTATTATAGAAAAATTATAAAATATATTTTATAAATAAATAAAAACTAACATGTTAATACTTTTTAACGCAAAGTACAATTACCACGAATCTAATTACATGACAGTTACATTAACTGTCAAAACCCAAAACAAACTGTGAATCTGTTGATCAAGAATCTTTGATTCAGAAATAAAGTTGATGAATTAGAACATACGTTGATCTATATACAAGTTTGATTCCTTACTCAACAGATTAAAAGAGAATTTTAAACTCAAATAACCCAAATACTCATATTCAAAATGTCACATGTTTGAAATGGAATTCTAAATTTAAAAATATATTCTCTGATATACTAATAGAAATTGCAATTCAAGCACCCGAAATGATTAATGCAACACCGGATAATCTCAATACATTTTTTGTTGATGCTATATATAAAGCTGCTAACGCTGCTCAAATGACAAGAACTATTAAAAACTCAAGTTTCAAATTTAAAAATAATTGGTATAATTTTGATTGTAAGAATTTTAAAAACAAAATGCGTAAATGCTACAGAAAATACAGATCCAGTGGATTTAATAATAACGCTAGGAAAGAATACATTGACAGTAAAAAGAGTTATAGAAAATCAATTACGAAAGCTAAAAAAGAATATTTTGAAGAATTGAGGACCAAATTAGTTAATGTTAAAAATAACTATGAATTTTGGCAAGCAGTGAAACCATTTAGAAATAAACGATGTTTACTTTCAAATAACATAGATATCAATACGTGGGAAATATACTTAAAAAAATTATACTTACCAAACCCCAACATAGATTATTTATTTTTTTATGGTGTGAACCATCCACTTTTAGATCGACCTATAACACTAGATGAATTAACTGTAGTTTTAAGAAAGGTTAAAAACAACAAGTCCCCTGGACATGATCAAATTTCAAACGAATTTCTGAAAAATATACCAATGCCATGGAAAATATTTTTGGTAAATATGTACAACAAAGTTTTAGTCACATCACAAGTTCCAAGTAATTGGGGTAAGATCATTCTTTGTATGTTGCACAAAAAGGGGGAAATAAATGATCCTAATAATTACCGTGGAATTTCACTTATAAATAATATTATAAAAATATTCACTGCTATCATAGCAAATAGAATTTCGGCATGGGCAGAATCTAATAATCTCATACCGGAAACACAAGCTGGCTTCCGAAAAAATAGAGGATGTATAGATCAACTATTTTTATTAAATTCAGTAATAACGATATCTACAAGATACCCGAACAATAAACTTTATGTGGCTTTTTTAGACTTCAAAAAAGCATTTGATTCAGTAAATCATAATAAACTTTGGATGAAGTTGTACCATTTAGGAATGAGCCCATTCATTATCAATACTCTTAAATCACTTTACAATGTAGCTTCTACTCACATTAGGTGTATGAATGAATGTACCAGTGACACTAAAATTACTTCTGGAGTTTTACAAGGGGACTCTTTAAGCCCCCTGTTGTTTATATTGTTCATCAGCGATTTTGAACAATATTTTCGAAATAATAACCATATAGGAATCAGTGTTAATTCAAAAATAGATATTATGGCTTTGTTATATGCAGACGATATTGCCCTTTTTGCCTATTCCAAAATAGATCTACAAAATAAATTAAAATCTCTTGAAAATTATTGTACGAGTAATGAATTACTTCTGAACACAGAAAAATCTAAAATAATGATATTTAACTTAAGTGGCAGAAGTAAAAAGAATAATACAAATTTCTACTACAAAAATAATAAAATAGAAATAGTCAAGAGATTTCAATATCTGGGTATTATATATTCAAGCAATGGCAAATTTAAAGAACAAATTTATTTTTCCAAACAAAAAGGAAATAAAGCTTTACACCAATTAAAACAAACTTTAGTAAATAGTAAATCAAGTTCATGGAAAGATAAAATTACACTTTTTGATACAACTGTATTAAGTACATTGTTATATTCTTCAGAAATTTGGGCCTGTAGATATGTGCAGGATTTGGAAGTAATTCAAATGACCTTTTTTAAGTCAATGTATAACTGGGCAAGGAATACAGCAAATTGGGTCGTACGCTTCGAAACAGGTAGATATCCACTAGGAACACTCGTATATAGAGCAATGATAAACCTGTGGATCAAAATTATTACCATGTCAGACGACAGACTTCCAAAGGTATGTTTCAGCCGATTACTAGAACTTTCAGAACGTAGAGAAAGAAATGAAAAACTTAACTGGGTTTGTCATCTTCGGGATCTTCTTGTAGAATTTAATTTTAAATCATTGTGGGAAACGCAAAATATATATCAAATTAAATCAAGTTTAGAAAACATTACTCACGCAATTGAAAGTAAATTCAAAGATATGGACTTTCAAAAAATGATTAATTCAGTACATCACCCTTTTTATAAAACCATTAAAAATAACTGGGGAACTACCCCCCTTTTGAAATTTAGAACCGATATAAAAATCATAAGACTAATAAGCCAATTTAGAGTAGCTAGTACACCTAAATTTCGAATTTACTTTAATAGAGCAATATATGAATTTGATACAGAAAATGTCTGCTCATTTTGTAATTTAAATAATCGAAATGATATTTTTCATTTGTTTTTCGAATGTCCAATACATAATGCTATCAGAAACTTCTTTCTTAAAAAACATATAAACTTTTTCAATGATAAGTCCTCTCTATTAAAATCAGTTTTTCAAATAAATAATGCAAGAATGTTACACGACGTTTTTCGTTTTATCGAACTAGCATTGAATGAGCGTAAATTTATAGAAGAAGAGTAAATAAATTTAAATTAGGGAGGATAGATTTGCATAAATAAACACTATTTCATACCATTTTTGTACTCTGTAAAGAAAAAGAAAAAGAAAAAAAAAGTTACTATTATGTACATATGTACATAAATTCCGATCTTTATTTTATTCATAATACTAAAATTATTGTTTATTATTAATATACTATATGTTTCTTTTTTAATGTAATAATCACAATGTATTTAACTTAAACCTGGGAATATTTTGTAAATTTATACTAATAATAGCCAATCACTTTTGTAAGAAATATGTACATATATTTTTCACAAAATAAATATTATTATTATTATTATTATTATTATTATTATTATTAAAAGAGAATTCGGTCGTAGATATAATATTTTTACACAAAATATAAGTCAGTCTTATTTATATTCACTGTTAACTTGATGAAATATTTTTCTTACAGTTTTGACATACCCATTCCTTCATTGGTAATTAACATGGCATTTAACGAACATTTAAATGAATATAATACTGTTTTCTTTATGAACATGCCAAAGTAGGGTAATTGGAATATAAGCATTTTGAGAACAAAAAGAGGTCTTTATTGCACACCGTGCAAAATAGTTAATTTATAACATGCAGTTAATGACAACCTGTTAAAAAATTTAAACTATTATGTAAAACAAAACGGTTACAAATATTACATTTGACTTTTCAACCTACATATTTTATAAAAAATATTTATTGAACGTTTCGAGCAAGCTGTGGTGTACCACAGCTTGTACAATAAATATTTACTTTGTGAGCTTGTAACAAACATAACTATTATTTTGTAAATAAATAACTTCACTAATAACTGGCCTAAAAATATTTTTCCTATTTCGCGTTATAAAGTTCAACTCTGTACAACTGTTTTTAGAGATTTTCATTTGTGAAGTCGGTAACTTAATCTACTTATCTAACACAGATCTATCATTTAAGGTGTCATTGCTTATATAAAATTGCAATAACTAGATTGTTTATACATTATAATTATTACGTCAAACTTTAAGGTACTTTTTATTATAATTTAAGGTATTAATTTTCAGGTTTATAACAATAATTATAAATTTTACCTCTCTACAACAAATTACTCTTTTCAAGATGTCAAATATCAAAATAAATTTCATATGTTTACTGTTATTGACTATTACTAATCTTGAGTTATTAATTTTTAAAAAAACTTATTTAAGTATAAAAGGCAGCACGCCTACCGGTTGGGTATGATTTTGGAGATCGAGACGCGACGAAGAACGATCGCAATGCAATAACAAAATTAATATTTTGAATTTTCATTATTTACTTACCTACGCCTTATGATCGTTAAGTAATTACTTGCCAATTAGTAATTTGTAAAGATACGGTCTTGAAAACCCAACCGGTAAACAATTTAAAAAACCCGATCGTATAAAATAGTGTTTCTGCTGGTCGAGGATGATTTTAGAGATCTAGACGAAGTCAAGATGTCCAATACATCCGATACCGGTAGAAGAGCATTTAGTTTAACGATTATTATGTTGAAAAAAGATAAGATTTCAAAATTATTTTGACATACTAAAAAAATTAGTTTTCATTTTTAAAGTAAGCTTTGATCATTGTCTTTATTTACTTGAACTCGCCTTCTGATCGGTAAGTAATGAATGACATTCATTTACCGAACATTATTTAGTAAATACAACTTACTGTCTTGAAAACTCTATTGGTAAACATTAAAAAAAAAAAATCTTGTAAAAATAGTAATTTCCGTAACAAGACCTGAAGGTGACTCTTAACGAAGTGAACAAGTATATTTTAGGACGAGCCGTAGACGAGTTTTGTAATTTTGTAACCCAATAAAAACACTTTTAGGTCATGTTGGGAACAATCTTTATTCGTGGTCCTGAAAAAAATAATATATAAAATCTATACGTATGCATCATTTCATTTTTTATTAAGAGGAAATAAGAAATAAATAAGTAAACAAATGATCGCCTTGGGAACATTCATGTAGTTACTTTCAGATCCTTTATAGACAATTTTCCGAACTAACTCCGTAAAGAAGGAATTTTCGGTCTAAAAAGTGATCAGAAACAGCTCATTTTCTGGATAATACGAAAAAAGTATATTACTGAAAAAGAGGAAAAATAGTATTAAAAAATCTAATGTGACCAACACAGTACATCCCGCCATTTACCTATGTATATAATTTTTATATTACTTTATAAATTTATCCATACAATGTATAGAAAAAGTATTAAAGCAAACTTGTAGAAAATGGAATAACCTTTAATTTTTATAATACCAAATTGAGAAAAAATTACATTTAAAGGTATTTTTTGAAGAAAAACTATCTTGAGCTTCAAGTAAACTGCCATTTCCGGTTATCCGATTGCCACCAAAATCTAATCAGTTCTTTCCACATTAGAATAAGGTAGAAATACATGGTTTCAAAAATTTCTGAATGATAGTATTTGAGTTAGAGCGTAAAGAGGATCCACACACACACACACACACACATATATATATATATATATATATATATATATATATATATATATATATATATATATATATATATACATACATACATACATACACACACACAGACATCATCGTGAAAATGTTAAAAATGGATTCTAGGCACCTTAAAACGTGGTCATTTACCAAAATCTCGATATGCGATTTTTAGCACGATCCCTATACCTCCCTCACCAAGGGTAGCAGGAGGTAAAAAACAAACTAAATTTTAGTAATGAAATTTTTTAAAAAAATGTTTGTTTTTGTGAATAAGTAAAATTAATTTGTCCTTAAATACAAATTTTTATTCAAAATTTCTCGTGGAAATTAAAAATGAACTATTGCTACATCATTGTATAATAGAAATAATAATATACAATTTAAAAAACAGAAATTACAAAATTGAATAGGAAATACAAGTAAATGAGATCATTATTTTGAGAATTAATGAAGTATTTCTTCTCATCATCAATAAGCACAATACAAAAATAAATAATAGTACCTAAGGAAAAATACTGGACAATTTAAAAAAATTAAATTACAAAATTGAATAAAGAACAACTAAACGATGTAATTATTTTGTTAATAACTTTGGGAATTACTGAAATCCTTCTTCTCATCCTGTGCCGTCAAAAATGTATAATGACAATAGATGAAATACCTCCAATTGTTGCTGGAATTCCTGATGATAAAATCCCCCTACAAACCGGTTACAAGTTATATTATTCGTAACTTACGTCGTATAATTTCTGTAGCACTTCTTTTTACATTCAAGTCATCTTGTGATAAAATTATGTAACGCTGTAATACGAGTCATTGGCTTTTACTGGGGATAATTTGAATTTTCTACGTTATAATTTGGAATTATTCATTCAGAGTTGCTTGGTCGCTATTATGTGGATATTTCATATTTCTACGATGTAACCTTTTACGCTTATTTTGTTTGATGCTCTACGTTAAGCCAACACAAATGGTATTATTATGATCTTAGTTCTTATAGAAAAATGTAAATTGCTACTGTGTTACGGCAATGGTCGATTTTGTCTCTTTGGCGAAACATACGAAGAACTGGTTAGCGAATAAATAGACATTAGCAAGATTAAGGAACTAATCATGTTAGCTGAAAGAAACGAAATTATATTTTGTTGAAATTGCAGTTAGAAGTAGGCCTTACAATGTTTTAATTATTATTTACGACATTAAGTACCTGTTGTTATACTCTATTTACGGAAAGTATTATATCCTACATGTCTCTTCCGTAGACAGTTTACTTGCTGACTTTATTCTTTTGTAACTGTAATGTGAAATTTAATATATCTTACTTAATAAATACTAATGCATTATATTTACTTAAATTAACATTAAAGAAAAAATATTTAATTTTTTACCTTCCGTCACCTCTAGGTAAGGAAGGTATTGTCTTTGGTCAAAAAATTCGGTGGTGAGTTTTCATTGAATAAGCACGTTTTAGGGTCTTTACAATACGATTTTACTATTTTTACGATGATGTCTGTATGTGTGTGTGTGTGTGTTCGTATGTGCGTGTGTGTGTGTGTGTATGTGTGTGTGTATGTGACCGCTTTTTCGTGGACGATATCTCCAATACTAGAATTCCAAAAATTACAATTCTTGCGTATTCCTCTTCCTTACAACCATATGCAGACCTGTTTAGATTTTGGTTATAATTGGTCGGCCGGAAGTACCCTCATTTGAAAATTTTAACAGTTTTTCTTGAAAAAATCAGTTAAATGTTATTATAACTTAAAGAATATATTATTATCTATACGATTGATTGTATTTTATATTTGTTATTCAACAGATATAGAGTTAAAGAAGAATACAAATAATAAATTTCACATAAATTTCATAATTCAGCCAGCTATGCTAACTTAACCATGGAAACTGCTAATATATTCAGGTAATTCAAATTGACAGATGTCAGTATCAATAAAATGTAAATCAATGAAAGAATAAGGGAAGTAACTCTAGTGTTAGAAGTTTCTAGATATATGAGAGACGATTACATTGGTTTGAACATGTCATGAGGAGAGATGAATATATTAATAGAAGGTGGAAGAAACATAGGAAGACCATATATAAGATGAAAAGACTGTATTGTAGAAGACTTGAGGGAAAAGGAACTGAATGAGGAATGACACGCAAAACAAAAATGAGTGGCAGAAGAAAATAAAAAATGGCGACCCCCTAACGAATGGGAAAAACTAAAGAAGAAGAAGAAAATGTCAGTGTCAAGTGCAATTTGCATAGTTTGTTAATGAAATAACTTTACTGGAAATATAGGATCTTTTGCAAGAAAATTTATGTATGGGGCGCGTGCAGTAACATGACTTTGATCCGTGTCAAAATGACAGCAATTAATTATGTCCATAACTGACAAGTGTAATAATTTTTCAATCAAAATTTCATAATTTTCTTATTTCATGTGGTTTGTTTGTTATCAGAAGTATGGAATTCAGTTGCCGAGAAAGGGAATCACATAATACCAAAAATTTATAATCTTTTGCAAGAAAATTTATGTATGGAATTTGTACATAATACACAGGATTGACGGAAGGTATTGTGCTGGCCACATCAGATTTTTTATTTTTACCTTCCGTCACCTTTAGGTAAGGAAGGTTTGTCTTTGGTCAAAAAAATCAATGATGAGTTTTTAGTGAATAAGCATGTTTTAGGGTCTCTATAATACGATTTTACCATTTTTGCGACGATGTCTGTATGTGTGTATGTGTGTCTGTGTGTCTGTGTGTGTGGGACAAAAGTTTCGGATCGCATAACTTCAATACCACGATTCCAAAAATTATATTTCTTTCGTATTCCTCAAGTTTACATTCAGAAGAACAACTGATTACATTTTGGTTATAATTGGTGAGCCGGAAGTAGCCTCATTTGAAGATTTAACAGTTAAATTTAATTTATTGACATTTAACGTTATTATAACTTAAATAATATATTATTCTCTATACGATTTGATTGCATTTTATACTTCATATTCAATAGATATAGAGATAAAGAATTTTAAAGAAATTAAATTTTATAAATCAGCCACCTATGCTAAACATGGAAACTACTTTCATATAATTCAAATGAATATGGCAGAGACGAGGATGTTGAAGTAGATCTTGGGGAAGATACGGAAAGATAGGTAAGGAAATAACTCTAGTGTTACTAGAAAGATACAAGAGAGACGATTACATTGGTTTGAAAATGTCATGAGGAGAGATGACGAATATATTGGAAGAAGAATGAATAGCTTAGTAATAGAAGGTTGAAGAAACAGAGGAAGACCAAAGATACGATGGAAGGACTTTACTGCGAAAGACTTGAGAGAAAAGGAACTGAATGAGAACGACACGCAAAACAGAAATGAGTGGAAGAAGAAAATAAAAAAAATATCGACCCCTAACGAATTTGCATAGTTTGTTTATGAAATAATTTTACTGGACATTTAGAATCTTTTGCAAGAAAAATTTTATATGGAATTTATACATAATACACAGGATTGACGGAAGGTATTGTGCTGGCCACATCAGATTTTTTTAATAATCTTATTTTTTTCTTGTCTATAACAATATAGCAATTTTTAGAAGATTAAACAACAAATCTAATTTTATGATATTAGTTGGTCTGTTATGTGTGGAATTCATTATTTTTATCGTAAATAATTAACATTCTTGTAAGAATATAAATTTTTAAATATTCCTATTATGAACTAATTATATTTTCTTTGCATATTAGACTCTATTATAATATCAACAATTTTTTCTGTAATCTAATTGACTGGTACCCTCCTACATGAGTTAAGTGTATCTGCAACACTTGTAGCGCGCTGTACCTTGATTTATAGTAGCAGGCGAAACCGGCCCTCCCCTTCCATATAAAATTAATAACAAACTCCGCAAGAATGTTAATGTATCTCTTTATAATTACATTCATTAGCGTATTGACAAAATATTTTATGTGAGAAGGCCGTGGATTTTTCTCCACCTCTCGAGCGAGAGAGTACAGTTAGGATGCAACTAGGAAGTACGAACTACGGGACCGCTGCAGCGAATTATTAATCGACGAAGGGATTCAGAATTTCCCCCGCGGAAAAATACAAATTGCTTGATATCGTGTGAGTTATGCCAGACGTGGACGGAGTTGTAATTAATGTTTTAATTGAGATGTTTTCATTAATTTGTGCAGATTGTTCCACTGGGATTCAGACACATTTAAACTCTGCAGTTTTAAATACAAAATGAATAAAATATATCATTAGTTCTGGTTTCCTCTAGTCTAAATATTTTTGAAAATAGATAACAGTTTATATTACAACATTTTCCATTAATTGAGGTATTTTAATTAATAATTAAAATAGGAAAATATTAGCATTATCACATATTCATTCAATCTAAAATGGTAATTTGTTACGGAATAGCTTTTCTTTCGAAATATTATCACATAGTATTAAATATACAGTTTTTCTCTTCCTACTACGTACCTTAAGTAAAAGAGATAGGAATAAAGAACATATTTAAAATGCCTTATTATTATTTTTTAAATAAATACATTTTTTAACCACTGAAGGTTGAAATCAATATCTCGAATGACAACATAAAATATTTATGAAAATAATGAAATAATCGGACACGCAGTCTGTGTAAAATTAATTTATTTCCTGGCCTACGTTTCGACTTTGACTAAAGTCATCATCAGGGCTAGAAATTGTCAATTATAGATGGTAACATGGGGAACCCCCATACGACCCATGGGTATAAAAAATTGTAATTAAATATATCTGTATATATCAAGTCAATATTATTAGCTGGAACATTGGAAAAAAAAAAACTTAACAAATTTTTAATAATTATTAACTTTCAAAAAACGAATAATTTGACCCGTCTAAGATTCAATAAAGAATAAAATACATCAAGTAAATGTGAAAATATTTTCTCAAACAAAGAAGGTACAAATGCCATGGGAAACTAATACTGCATTCATGTTTCTTAATTTTGAAAAATCAATAATTGGATTATTTTTTGTTGAAATTGCTGATATTTGACATCACTGTAAATCTAATATATTTTCAAAAAAAATAAAAATATTTATATTGTTTCATTCAAAATACGATGATATTGATGTAGAATTCGGGACGTTTTTACACCAAAAAGGCTAAATTTGTACGATAAATCTAAAATAAATAATAAAGGAAATAGCCATTTGTCACTATATTTTAATTACCTGTATAGCGTGCGTATACACTACTTTTTGAAAGTCATTTTACTTTATATAGTGGCTTACAGAAAAAAATTGGCTATCTCATTTAGTCAAATGATACATGTAGTAATTACAGTAGTAATTTGTGTCATATGAATGTTATAAAAAGTAAAGAATATTTATATCTCTGAACAACTAAAGCTTACTTTGTATTTTTTTTGATGTTTCGTGATTCACGAGGTATTTTTTATTTTTAAACAACCGTTTTTATTATTCTTGTATCCTATGCAATTCTATGAAAAGTAACTGGTTTTAATATTTCAGAAATGAAAACTTTATTATTTGTTTATTAAACATCAAGTAGATGTTTCCTACTATTGTTACATATGTAAATAAGAATCAACGTTTGTCAGACATACAAGTGCAAGTGAATGGGAATGATTGATGATGTTTAGCCGCAATAGAAAGTTGGTATATGAAGTACAAATATAGAAATGAAATTTGTATTGCATTTAAAAGATGACAGATTTTGTTTATTTATGTCAATTTATTTTATGGAATATTACACAAACTGAATGTACTCATATGCGTTACACGATGTTGAATATATTTATCGCTTTATTGGTTTATACTAAATAAATTCGTTAGTAAAACTTAAACTTGTAAATTCACTCATTCTTCCACTGTTTGACTATTGCGCCTGTACTTATATTCCGAACCTCACACAGACAGACAAACAAAGACTAACTTTGTTGCAAAATTCTTGTCTACGTTTTGTATACGGTGTGCGTAAATACGATCACATATCTAAATACCGCAAAATTTCTAAGATGCCGTCTGTTGAAAACCGCTTCAAATATCTTTATTTATGCTTAATACATAAAATTACATTGACAGGTACTCCTTCCTATTTATTTGACAAATTAGTAATTAAAGAATATAATTATTCTCTTAGAATAAAGAATTTGTATATTGTACCAACATTCAGAAAGTCAAAATTTAAAGGTGGGTTTTCATATATGGCCCCTACTTTATATAACAGTGTTCCCGATTATCTGAAGGTGCTTTCTTTAAATAGCTTTAAAAGAAATGTACGAGCTTTATTATATACTTAATGTTTGTTCCTATTATTTCATTGTTAACTATTTACTTCTACATTATTTGTCATTAATGTATTTTTATTATTTTTCAAGATCTGTTTTTGTTTACTTTTGGTAACGTGTCTATTAGCTATATATATACATCTTTGTATTATTTGTATTTGTTTGGTTAGGTGGAAGAGCAGCCTTAGGCTGAACCTCGCCGTTGATATATGTCAATAAAGTAAATTTATTATTATTATTATTATTATTATTATTACTATACAAATGAAACAGGAGTTTTATTTCATGTAGAATAACGCCTTTTATGGATATTTTAATTGAGCCATTCTTATTCATAATCAGATTTGTATATGTAGTAGAACAAATTGCGAAAAAATAACATTTAAAGGTATTCTTTGAAGAAAAACTATTTTGAGCTTCAAGTAAACTGCCACTTCCGGTTATCCGACACAGACACACACACACACACACACACACACACACACACACACACACACACACACACACATACACAAGTGAAATAGGAGTTTTATTTCATGCAGCATAACGCCTTTTATGGATATTTTGATTGAGCCATACACACACACACACACACACACACACATACACACACACATACACATCCACAGACATAATCGTGAAAATGTTAAAGTTGGATCCTAGGCGCCTTAGAACGTGGTCATTTACCAAAATCTCAATATCCGGTTTTTAGCACGATCCCTATACCTCCCTTACCAAGGGTTTCGGGAGGTAAAAATCACATTCATCATGTCGATATTATTAAAAATAATTTTCTGATAATGTCCAAATGAAAAAAAAAAAAACGATCGTCACATCACATCTAAACAAAATTTGTTGAATTGCCTCGTATTACATTTTCTTTTTCACATGCTTGTTGATGCATGTTTAGTGCCCAATACAGTGATTATCTCCTGCAATCGGCCAATTTCCTCTGGCCTAGCAGTAAATCACTGCATCTGGTGCAAATATTAATGAAATATCGCATAATTGAAACGTCTGTGAGAACCTCGCAGTGGGATGTGCAATTACCATACCGCCGCTGTTTTATCCATCTTAACGAGAGGAAATGAGCCCACCGCCCATAAATTAAACATATTGTGATACCGCACTCGCACTATTTTGCTTTATTAATAATCCGTTTTTGTACTCACTGTTATCTGATCTGAGTCTGAGGAAAGACCTACTTGAATTCAGAGTACTACGGTGGCTAATTTGTTATGATCAACGGTAAACCTGTGACTTACTTTATGGAATATTTGCTTGTCTACTGGTTCTCATTATTTGCATATTGTGATACTGTTTCCTTTGACCACGTATATGCGTATTCATTTAGATCTATTTCTGGTCACAGCCATGAAATTAAAATACTAGTACGTGTCGTCCAAGAATAAGTGTTTCACAGCACCTACAATATTAGTTCGATAATTTTTATTTTTATTTTATATATTTAAAAAACAAATTGAAGATCTTTTGGTAAAAACAACCTTAGTCCATTTCTTTGAATGTGAGATAATCAAATATAAAACTTTCTAGCTTCCTTATTGTTAAAGATTTCTGTAGCTTAATTTAACTCAGGATCATGGTGTAAATATTAGAAAATTATTTACTGGAAAAAAAAACAATAATGAGAAATTACAAAATAATTGGACAAATTTATATGACGTTTCTGTAGAAACATTTAAACTTTAAAATGTGATAACTTGTCACTAAGGCCCGCTCCCATCACCTCTAGTTAAAATGAAAGTGATAACCGACAGTTATGTTGCAAAATTGTTTTTACCACGTTTGGTTAGCGTTAAGTGAGAGTTAAAGTGTTATTCGCATCGCCCCTAACCTTTAATTTAATTCTTAACTAATGGTTAATAAACAGTCCCTTTAACTAAAGTTGCCGTCAAGTGGACGAGATATTTATCACGAGTAATGCTAAAAATGCTGTTATGAAGAAGCGATAATACCGCATGGCAAGGGACAGAGTGCGGAGAAGGGAAAACCTTGAGCATCAGTCCATACATATTTGACGGGAAATATAGAGGTCGTAGGATCGGGTCTAAGGTATTTGCATAAAATAACAGTTTTACCAAACTGTTTGGCTTCCTTGAAAGTAGATGTTGCTCTATATGTAACTCATACTTATAATATTTAGACTATGGTTGTTTTTAGTAAAAGCTCTTCAATTATTTATTAATTTACATAAAAATATTAAATACACCATCAACATAATCTTTTTGTGCTACTGTGGTTCAAATGTTACTTAACGTAGGTAGTAGGGTCCATGGCGCTAAACAACATACTATGCCCGGTATTTTCATCTCTGTCAACCAAAGAAAAATATAGCATTGATATTATAGCATAAATTATAAAATTTACACGTGTCAATTTTTCGTTGCGACATTTTTCTTACAACAGACAGTAAATTTCATAGACAGTTTAATCCGAACAACTTGACTAATTTTGGCTTCAATCGTATTGGACACAGCTTGAAGATAGCAACCACGAACAAATGATTCATTACACACGGAGTAGAAAATGTATATGCGACTCTCCTTCCGTTCGTGTCAAAAAAACTAGGTACTAACAGTCTTGAAATACTTGTTCTCAATATAATTTATAATTTTATAACAATTCAAAAAAATGTGATGTGACCAACACAACACCTCCCGCCATTTACCTATGGGGTCTCGTTGCCGCGTGCATGATGTCTGGTCGCGAATCTGGGGAATCCGATTCGATCCCGATCAACGCCAAATAATTCGAATTTTAAATGGCATAAAATTAACCCTTGTGGTAAACGCCCGCACAATACAAAAATGTCATCATCATTACCGAAATGTGTGTACAAATCAGGTTAGCCCACCCAGCAATGGATAATATGCCGTGATAATATATTTATTTATTTCTTTATTTAAATACATACCTGCATATTTACTAATGCTGGAAATTATGTATGTATTATCCTTTCCATAAAACTATTGTTCTATTTACAATTTTCCTATTAAAACGTTGCTATTATTAATTTGAAATAATTATTTTTTTGACAGTGATATTTATCTGTCAGTTACATACATTTGAGCTGAACTATGTAACCATGAAAATGTGTTTAAAGCATAAGCTCCGACATATAATTTTTATATTACTTTATAAATTTATCCATAAAATATATAGAAAAAGTATTAAAGCAAACATGTAGAAAATAGAATAATCTTTTTTTATAATAACAAATTGCGAAAAAAATACATTTAAAGGTATTTTTTGAAGAAAAACTATCTTGAGCTTCAAGTAAACTGCCATTTTCGGTTATCTATGCGATTTTTAGCACGATCCCTACACCTTCCTTACCAAGGGTAGCGGGAGGTAATGCAATAATTTAAGTTCCATTGAAGACGTGAGCTATTATGAAAATGACAAATATGAAAAAATAAATTCAACAGTCTTGTTTATCTATGAGAATATTCAGGCATGGTTAATAATTCAACATTGAAAGCTGAAAATGATGTCAACACAAACATATAATTTCCATTACGTTTGTAAAACTTAAGTTGCATCTGGAAAACAATTTACCACCAGAAGTACCGAGACAAGTTAGCTTCGCTTATCTTGTGAAGATGCAAATATGGTCAATAAATCTTGATGGAAGCTGAAAATGATGTCAATACAAACATATAATTTCCAATGCATTTGTAAAAGTTGAGTCACGTCTGAGTCTGAAAATCAATTTCCCATCAGGAGCCGCTCCTAACAATGTAATTGCGATTGGCAAACGGTTCCCCCAATAACTCGGCGGTGCATCCTCGCGACAGCGCTCAACAAGCGATTCCTGGTAGGTACCGCATGCGATGTACCGTTCCAAGACATTCCGCCAAGCGATTTATTTCGCGACACGCACGGTGAAGTATCACTAACTCACTAGCACAAATCGAGCCACGAGTAGAAACGGTTATACAAGTACACTACCACACGGATAATTTAAATTTGCATCTGGTAACGGTTTGCAGGCTAGATCGAAAATTTGAATAAACTGTTCTTAAATTGAAACGAGCATGATCATGATCAGAGTTTGAAATTCAGATTTTGATCTCTTTAGATGGTATCGGGAAAACTGATTGCTCACGAAGATACCGATCAAAAGACATACATGTCCTATGTTAATTACTATATATTATGCTTTATCCTAACGGCAAATTCATAGTTTGCCATCTGGCCAAACTTTGACTATTTAAAAAATATACCAATAATAAAAACATATATTATTATTGGACCTTGCGTTAGGTGAACGATTAATTCAGGTGGCCAAGATTCGACTTCGACTTTACACTTAAATTTTTAAAATTATTTCTTGTTTTCCAATAACAAGACCGTCCTAAGATTAAAGACACAAAGGGTCTGGGGGCCTGGGGAAATTTTGTTTCGGATAGTTGGTACCACTGTCCTTTAGAGGAACTCATCTTTCAAATGAGTGGTCCAGCAGTTCTATAGGGCGAACAGTTTGGTAGCAGCATCCGTTTGCGATGAAGCATCTCCTTTACTCTTCCGCCAGATGCGAAATACGCTCGATCATAGTTACGTTTTCTGCATGGGTCTACTGCAAATGCGGATCATTTACTGTAAAATCCTAAAGATTCGTCGAAGGGCGATTCAAAACAGAAGGCAGAGAATGTTGACTCGCGGCGTGTGTCTGCTTCACTATAACATATGTCCGCATAGACTCAAACACCGCAAATCACCAAATCTTTACTGGGCGATTTTCGATGGGATATTGTGGACAATCCACCACACAGCCCCGATTTGATACCGTCTGATATTCATTTCTTATTTTATTTACATAAGAATCTGACAAGAAAAAAGACTAAGACAGACGGGTGAATGAAAACATAAAAATAATTTCTTTTTTCGATTTTGGTAGCATATGTATCTTTAATTTTAGGACGGCCCTCGTATCACAAGAGTGATCCCTGCCGTGTTTTCTCCAAAACAACTTTCAGACCCTCTGAAGTGATATCTGATAAACTATCTCAATATTTCAGACAGAACATGAAATTAGGCAAAGTAAAAAAATCTGATGTAACCAACACGGAACCTCCCGCCATTTAATTTTTATTAATTTAAATACATATACCTATGGGGTCTCATGGCCGCGTGCCTGATTGCCTGGTCGCGAATCCGGAGAACCGGATTCAATTCCTACTATCAAATATTTCGAATTTTAAATGGCACAAAATGACCCCTGTGATGCACTCTCTACGCCAAAAATGAGTACACATGAGCTAACGCATGGTAAACGCCCGCACGATACAAATATGTCATCATCATTACCGATATCTGTGTACAAAGCAGATTAGCACACCCAGCAATGGGTAATATGCCGTGATAATATATTTATTTTCTCATTTAAATAGATACCTGCATATTTACTAATACTAGAAATTATTTATGTTAAGTTCCTTTCCATATAACTATTGTTCTATGTACAATTTTCGTTTTAAAACATTATTATTAATTTGAAATTATGTATATTAAGTTCCTTTCCATGTAACTATTGTTCTATTTACAATTTTCTTTTGAAAACGTTACTGTTATTAATTTGAAATGATTATTTTTTTGACAATGACATATATCTGTCAGTTACATACATTTGAGCTGAACTGTGTGTAACCATGGAGTTGTGTGCATAAGCTCAGAGATATAATTTTTATATTATTTTATAAATTTATCCATACTATATATATAGAAAAAAGTATTAATGTAAACCTGTAGAAAATGAAATAATCTTTAAGTTTTATAATAACAAATTGCGAAAAAATAACATTTAAAGTTATTTATTGAATAAAAACTATTTTGAGCTTCAAGTAAGCTGCTATTTCCGTTTATCCGGTTGATACCAAAATCTACAGGCTTCTTTCCATATTAGAATAAGGTAGAAATACAAGTTTTTAAAATTTTCTAGTATTTGAGTTAGAACGTAAAGAGGATCCACACATACATACACACAGACATCATCGTGAAAATGTTAAAAATGGAATCTAATGACCTTAAAACGTTGTCATTTACCAAAATCTTGATATGCGATTTTTAGCACGATCCCTATACATCCTTTACCAAGGGTAGCGGGAAGTAAATAAAATTAAAAACATTCGAGGAAAGTGGACGCTGATTATTCTTACCCCTTAACTTTCCTATTAAAATAATAATATTCTCTGCTAATGGCAAATAATGAGTAAATTACTCCCACATTATCGGTTGGAAATCCAGTTATTCCGTTATTAACTATCACATGATCCAATCTGACAGTGTCAATAGCAAGTAAGGTCGCAAAAATGGCAACAATTAATCGTGTCGATTTGTCAGGAATAAATTCCGCATTGTGTCTGGCATCGTGCGAGGTTCAGGTTACATAACTCACGCCGAGCCAAGGAGAAATGTGCCAATGATCTCTGACCTCTGACGGCGAGCAATGAGCGGTCACACTAAGCGACTCGCGCCTCGAAATTACCCACCACGTAACCAACCGCTACAGATATTATCAGATGAATTATTCATCTGCCAAACTACACTTGACAAGATACTCGTATGTTGGGATGTTGCGTTATTAAACGCCATGAAATATAGCTAAATAACAGAGAAGAACATCAATTTTTTTACAGAAACCTAAACACGGTCATCAAGAGGTATTAACGAATTTCACACTGTAAGCGCATGAAAAATGCATCCTGTTACTTCTGGGTATATATAATATCTATTATAACGTAACCAACATTAGGATCATGAGAACTTAAATTATCAATTTAGAAACGTGGAATGCAAAAAATTGTAATTTTTGGATTTGTAGTTTTGGAGTTATTGGTGACGAGAAAATCGTCTCACATACACATGCATTCGTAACAATAGTAAATTCCTCTTCTAGTGAGCTTATTCATTAAAAGCTAACCATAGAATTTTTTGACTAAAGATAATGCCTTTCTTAGCTATAAGGTTACGGAAGGAAACTATAAAAAAAAATCTGATGTGGCCAGCACATAACCTCTCGCCGTATATTTTACCTGGCTGTATGCATAAAGCAAAGATTATTTTTATAAATACAAATAATATATTCATATAAATCTATGACGTATAAACTTCTTTATTATTCAATAATAGCATGTCTCAACATGAAGATATTTTACCATAAATTATGTTACAATA
This sequence comes from Harpalus rufipes, assembly GCA_951394225.1. NCBI lineage: Eukaryota > Metazoa > Arthropoda > Insecta > Coleoptera > Carabidae > Harpalus > Harpalus rufipes. The sequence continues at coordinate 41,897,328 of OX596283.1, forward strand.
AATTACAAAGTAGAGTTTACCATATATAAATATTAGGCTGGTAACAGCAATTTTCAATTCGAACAACTTTGTTTACTTTCTCTTCATATTCTTCTAGTAAAAACATTAATTTTGGGCGGTCTAAAATGTATATATCTGGATGGTGCATCTATTCTTTTACATTTTATTTTTTCATACTTGTTATATCTAAATAACCTTAATTCCCTTTAATAAAGTGACGGATAGATTGCACTCCGATTTTGTTAATATTTACAACTTACTTGAGAAGAATTTGATAGCTTTTTCGCAATTCAAAGTTACTCTAGTCTACAGTACTGGTGTACATTGTCCCATAATGTTTGAAACAAATTTAAGTCCTTCAACCTAGACTTGTCATCTCCATAATAGTCACAGATCAAGAACTAAGGGATTCTCCAAGTACATTTTTAATTCATTACTCATTATTTCTGACACTGACATTTATCTGTCAGTTACAAATAATTTAAATTATCAACTATTTTTCATGGCATTCTTTCGGCTGTCAAATTTATTACAACAGATTATTTTATATATTATACTTCTTTTATCTCTAAATCTATGGAATATATAATAAAATATTTAAATGTATCAGATAGAGAATTTAATTTTCTTTAATATTACCACGAAAAATTTTCAAAAAATAATATTTAGAAGATTTTTTTTCAAGAATCTTCTACTTCCGGTTGTCCAATTATTACCAAAACCTTTTCAGATCTTCCCATGAATGTCCGATTGGGAAATACGTTGTTAAACAAATTTTAAGTCTTATAGTTTTTGAGTAACCGTCCTTCCAACATCCCACACACACACATCCACACACACACACACACACACACACACACAGACATCATCGTAAAAATGTTGAAATCGGATTGTAGGGACCTTAAAACGTGCTTATTCAATAAAATCTGGATATGCGATTTTTAGCATGAATCCAATACCTCTCTTAGCGAGAGGTAAAAAATTAATATTATGAAAGAAGTAATAACTTGCAACAAATAGCAATAAAAATGGTGGTTTATTGAACCGAATCAATTAATATCATTAAACTTCTTACAATACATATTGTTCAAAAACAAATTAAAATATTAGATTTTTTCTTGAAAAATAAAGAAATATTAGTTACATTTCTATTGCAGATATACAAAAAAAATGTTCACTTCAAATAAACTGCATACATTTTAGTAAATTTTATTACGTGTAACCTATTGATAACGGAAGGTGGAAATATATAAAAACCTAGGCTATGGACAAAGAAATGTATGTATAATTTAAAAATATTTAATTAAATATTGTCATAGATATTTATACGTCGAGTTAATGTTCATTCATGAAAAGAAAATCTTTAATTAAATAAACATTCTTAACTCACATGGCTTATAGAATATTTTGTTCAATTTTGACAAAATAATATTTTATTTTGTACCTGATGTTTTCGATATTAAAACGACAAGCCGCAACTTTGTTCCTTAACTTACTATCACTAACTTTACGCGGGTTTGTCAAAATTATAAATTACAACTTTTCTTTACATAATACATTACTATTATTTTTTTTATAAAGTGTAGATAAAAATTCATAGTGTAGAAAAAAAGTCAAAGTATATATAAAAAAATAATTTATCTACTGTTGATGTTAAATTGTTACTTTATCAACAAAAATGAACGCACAACGCCTACTTTCAACATCAGGTACAAAATAAAAACTATTATAATATTTATTTTGACAGAATAAAAAACTAATCAATTAGTGGGTTATGCACGACAATCGTCGATGATAGACGTAAGTCGTTTATTTCCAAATTATAAACAAACCTTATTTTCTGTTATTTGTAACGTACAAAATAATAAAAATGGCTGATCTGTCTGATAAAGACTGTGATGAAAGTGTTATTTTCGTCCCTGTAAATGCATTATTTGTTGCAGAGTTAAAATTATGTGAGACTAATTTTTTGTTTAATTCACCAGCAAATAAACAGTTGTTATGGACTTAATAATGACAGTTTAAAATGTCAAAATTGAATAATAAATGTAACCTAAAGAAATTAAGGCTTTTCTTCTTGAATTTCTTTTAGAAATGGAAATAAATTAGAAAACGGCGAATGAGAATATTCTTTTGCTGCCTCTTATAATGAATTCCATGATAATTACATTTCAAGATCAATTTTGATGGCTTTGAATTCATAGCCTACTCCGAGTTAGGTTTTTTTAACACACTGTATATACCGGGTGTAACACAAAAACAGGGCCATAGACATTTAACATAGAAGCATAGTTTTTCATTTCTTAATAATTTGTTACTTTTCTTCGTGCGAATAAGTCTACATTTTCAATAATTATAATTCAAACAATGCGTTTGTGACAGATAATATGTCACAACGTGACAGATGCGCTTTAGGCAGGTAAAATGTCATTACATTTGAAAGAATGGAAAATAATCGGACACGCAGTCTGATATAAATTATTTATTTCCTGGCCGACGTTTCGACAGTACAATAGTCTTCTTTAGGGATCTAAAACGTTTTTACATGGAGTTTGGACAAACATTAAAACTACACATATTATACAAAACACAATGTTTAACATGAAACATAAAAAATTTTTTTTTACTTACGGCAGTGGTCAATTATAAAACGGTTTAACATAGAACCCTAAAGAAGACTTATACAGTCGAAAAGTCGGCCAAGAAATAAATAATTTATGTAAAACTGTGTGTCCAATCATATTCTATTCTTCCATTCTGTAACCAGTCGATCATCGTTTTTTTACCTTCCGTCACCTTTAGGTAAGGAAGGTATTGTCTTTCGTCAAAAAATTCAATGATGAGTTTTTAATGAATAAGCATGTTTTAGGGTCCCTATAATACGATTTTACCATTTTTACGATGATGTCTGTATGTATGTGTGTCTTTGTGTCTGTGTGTGTGTGTGTCTGTGTGTGTGTGACAAAAGTTCCGGATCCCATAACTTCAATACCACGATTCCAAAAATTATAATTTTTTCGTATTCCTCAAGTTTACATCCAGAAGAACAAGTGATTAGATTTTAGTTATAATTGGTGAACCGGAAGTAGCCTCATTTGAAGATTTAACAGTTAAATTTGATTTATTAACATTTAACGTTATTATAACTTAAAGAATATATTATTCTCTATACGATTTGATTACATTTTATACTTCATATTCAATAGATACAGAGTTAAAGAATTTTAAAGAAATTAAATTTTATAATTTAGCCAGCTATGCTAATCATGGCAACTACTAATATATTCATATAATTCAAATTGACAGATGTCAGTATCAATAAAAAGTAAATTAATGTGGCAGAGATGAGAATGTTGAAGTAGATGTTGGGGAAACACGGAAAGATACGGTAAGAAAATAACTCTAGTGTTACAAGTTTCTAGGAAGATACAAGAAAGACGATTACATTGGTTTAAACATGTCATGAGGAGAAATGAATAATTATATTTGAACAAGAGTGAGTAGTTTATTAATAGGAGGTTGAAGAAACAGAGGAAGACCAAAGGTAAGACGGAAGGACTGTATTGCGGAAGACTTGAGAGAAAATGAACTGAATGAGAACGACACGTAAAAATAGGGACCCCTAACGAATGGGAAAAGCTAAAGAGGAAGAAGATGTCAGTGTCAAGTGCAATTTGAATAGTTTGTTTATGAAATAATTTTACTGGAAATTTAGAATCTTTTGCAAGAAAAATTATGTATGGAATTTATACATTATACACAGGATTGACGGAAGGTATTGTGCTGGCCACAACAGATTTTTAATCGTTACATTATTTGTTTGTGATTTTCAGCACCATGGCTAATACTATTAAGAAATAACTTTTTAAAAAATTTAATTAAATTTGCTCGGTTACGAAACATGCAAAATAAATTATAATTACTGAATTAGATGCATAATTTAATTCTCTACAACATTTATTTGAAACTTTATTGTCTAAAATTAATAGGCCACTTTTGCGCAAGGAAAAACGGTTTTCCCATTATTATAAATGTATATGACAAATTATTTTTATGTTACGTCTCCAATAAAAGAATTTATAACCTTTAAAATGTATGTATTTACTGTAAAAAGTGTAAATTATAATTGTAAATCACCCTGTTATTTGTGTCCTCAATCATTTTATGCTGCCCAGACTTGTCATTATATCTTAAAATGTAAACATAAATTTTCTCATATCTCTAATAAATCATATATGTACTGTTCATTTAATATTACTTTATTATTTGGTCAATTACCTTTCACAATTTCTCGTACGTGTAAAATATATATTGGAATTGCCGTTAAAATTTTATATTTGCACTTAAAAGACCGAACAAACGACAAAGTGCATCAATAACACAGTAGCATATGCATAGTCTAATCGGCAGCATATTACGATGTTACATAATCATTATCATAAATTAAATTACGACAATTATGTTGCAAAATTGCATCCATTCATGTACCGTAAAACGAAATTTGGAACAAAACATATAGAGCTGTAATTAACAATGACATTTTAATTTCATATCTGTCAAATGGAAATAACATAGGTACAGCATTAACGGTTAATAATCAATGTCGCAAACATCTTGAATGAATTTAACAAGTGACATAAAACGCACAATTCTATGTCCCCGAAGTCATAAAGCACAAAAACAATGCGAACCGTACATTCATGACTACGAATAAAAGGTTATAATTAAATTTGTGACTTCTAACGTTACATGCTATTATTCTTTCATTAAATAGACAATAAAATTCTATTTATAAAACAAAGTTTAAAACTCATTTAGAACACGAAAATAATCTCAAACGGTACACTTTAATTTCAGTATAACTAACCTAGTCTCTCAAGATAACACAACTTCATGAATTCAGACAGCAGAATTGCAAATTTGTTTTTTTGTTAACCAGAATAACTAAACCAGGGGATCCCAAATTATTTCAAGTGTATTCTTCATTTCAACATTAACAGGAAGAGATTTTTAGTTTCTGGCAACAATTAAACAACAGGATGTAATGGTTAACTTTAAGCAATAAACAGTCTTTAAAAAAATCTAAATATTAGTTTTTAATAATATTTTTCTCGGTTACAAAATGTGCAGAATAAAATGTGATTATTGAATTGAATATACAGGATGTTTATTAAACATAGGGCAAAAATTGAAGGAATTATTCCCTGGACCATTCTAAGATGATTTTGTCCTTTGATGATTTTTGAAAAGCCGCTTTGTTTCGAAGATACAGGGCGAAAAAATTTTTCGACGATAACAACATTTAATACCAAAAATTACATGTAAAGTTTCTTAATCTACAAGTACTGTTGAAAATGACTACTTCCAGCTACGATGCAAGAATCCGCCTAGCTTGTAATGAATTGTCATCAGCAAGTCCATAAATGAAATGCATGTCAGTCATCTCGGCGTTCGTATAGCTATTCATGATAAGAGGACTTCACTAACAAAAGTTTAAGTATTATAGACAGAAAATACACGTCAAACAGCCAAACGTCTCAACAAATTTGACACATAACTTGCCTGCTGTTACTAGATTAATAATTTGAAAAATATCAAAATTGCTTTTGTCGAATTTTTTTTTCGCCCTGTATCTTCGAAACAAAGCGGTTTTTCAAAAATCATCAAAGGACAAAATCATCTTAGAATGGTCCAGGGAATAATCCCTTCAATTTTTGCCCTATGTTTAATAAACACCCTGTATATAACATTTATCTGAATCAAGATTGTCTAAAATGAATGGGGTACTTTTGCTCAAGGATAAACTGTTTTTCCAGGTTAAACACATTTGGCCCGTTCACATAGCATATTAAAGAACGAGTTTTATAAGATTTTTTTTTTTTCGCACGCGTCAAAATTTAGAAAACAAGTTCTGGCGAAAAAAGTCATAAAATGAGTCATTCATAGGTATTATTTTTTATATTTTTCGTCTTATACAGGATGCAAAAAAAGTAAAAAAAGAGGGTATATACATTTCGATGTGTTTATTCTCAATCAAAAAGATTTTTCCAAAATTCGGAAATTTATTTCTTATTTTTCATTTAATTCTTTTTTACTGCGCCACTGCCAACATTTTTATTAAAAATATTAAATTTTCTAATCACGTAACAGACGTTGAATAGGAAATAATTACAAATTAATTAATAATTCATGATTGTTGGCACACTAAAAAATAATTAAATGAAAAATAAGAAATAATTTTCCGATTTTGAAATATTTTTTTTGATTGAGAATCAGCACATCGAAATGTATATATCCTCGTTTTTTTATCCGTTTTTTAACACCGTGTATACTAAAATGTCTTTTATGTAGGGAAATTTGTAGCTATGTGTAATGTAGTAGTTAAGAACGCAAAATATAAAAATAAGAATTTTTATTCGTTTCTAAAATATAATAAAAAGTTTTGATACCTCTGATCTAAACGGAATGAGAAGTGAGATGAAATGGTCGAGTTCCCTGTCATCTTATATCACAATTAAGAAATATGCAAATGTCTTATGCAAAAACGCCCAGCCGGTCAGGAAGATGGTCTTTAAAGGTCAATAAACCATCTCGGGCAACAGCCGATGGTTAACCGCTTGTTACCATTGATGAGTCTTAAGTATATTTTTAACTGGCTAAATATTTAAGATAACGAGTTCCAAACCTGCCCCATGCAGTTGCAGCAAGTATTTTATTACCATTTTTGGCCGGACCACCAGTTTGAACAACGGTGAACTTATTCTTTCACTTTGTTTTTGATGTATTTCGAGGAAGAAGATTAAAAAATAATCTCTTCGCAGGACGAAAATTCCCATGTAGCTTCAATATAATTACATCTCTTAAGAGAGATTTCATTGGGGAATTATCTTGTTAGTGCAGTCGTATTACTTTTATTGGAGTATTACCTATAAGAATCGAAATTTAATGTTTTCTATTAATAACAAAATAAACTACTAAGAAATAAATTAAGAAAGTGTGAAAAGATAATGTCAGCCACATGGATTTGAACCATGGACCACTACTTTGCCTAAGTAACGCTCTACCAACTGAGCTATGGCCAACCTATCCAATGGCTGATATTATCTTCCACTTTAGCCGCTAATGTATCTCTCTATGGAGAATACAGTTTGTGTCACGTTGTATGATGTGGGGTTGGACAGTTGGTAGAGCGTTACTCCGGCAAAGTAGTGGTCCATGGTTCAAATCCATGTGGCTGACATTATCTTTTCACACTTTCTTAATTTATTTCGAAAATATAGACTGTTAACTCTACGTTAATTTCAAACTACTCAGAATTGTATAGGAGTATTAAAAAAGGGAAAATATACAGAATTTTCATTTTAAATTGCCCATCATTACTATCTCGAGAAATATAAGAGCTACAAAGATAGCTAAATGGGCTATTCACAAGACAAATTTAAATAAAGGATTTTTTTCCTCTCGCTAAAAGAGGTATTGGATTCATGCTAAAAATCGCATATCTGAATTTTATTGAATAAGCACGTTTTAAAATCGCTAGAATACGATTTTAACATTTATACGATTATATCTGTGTGTGTGTGTGTTAGGATGTTGGAGGTACGATTTCTCAAATTCTGTACAACTAAAGACCTGTTTAACTACGGAGTCCTCAATCAAACGTTAATAGGAAGAGTTGAATAGGTTTTGGTAACAATTGGACAACCGAAAGTAGCAGATTCTTGAAAAAATTCTTCTAAATATTATTTTTTGAAAATTTATATTAATACAATAATAAAGATCTTTAAATTCTCAATATCATACATTTATAAATTTTATTATATCTTCTATAGATTTAGAGGTATATTATATAATAATATAGAATAATTGTTGTAATAAATCTCGCTGCCCAAACAACTCCTTGTAAACCAGTTGAGATATTTAAATGTTTATAATTGACAGATAAATGCAAAATGTCAGTGTCAAGAATCAACAGTTTTATTAACATCACACACAGTTTTTTTCTGGTAAATAATTACATTTAAAATTTCTTATTGTATTGTTAATTAAATATTTAAAATTATAGGTATATTACACATACCCCTCAGAAATACTGTTAATTCCGACAATGAATATAAAGAATTTTGAATATATTAGAAGAGTAGGAGAAAATTCCTCATAGAACAGAAGAATAGATACAATTTGAATTATTTGTATGTACAAGAAATGTTAAATTCGTTAATTATGGCCCGGGTTCGATCCCGACCGACGCCATAAATTACTTCGAATTTTAATAGCAAAAAATTGACCCTTGTGCTGCACTTTCGACGACAGCACTGAATGTCCGTAAGGTGACGCCCACATGGTACAAATATTTCATCATTTACCGATATCTGCATACAAAGCAAATTGGCACACCCAGCAATGGGTAATATGCCGTGATGATATATTTATTTATGTAACTTAAAATGGAAATGGCGAGAGGTCATGTGTTGGCCACATCAGATTTTTGATTTTAAATGAGAACATATATTTTTAATTTGCTCATTCGTTAGAGAATTTAAAAAAATTAAAATGAGAAAAATAAATTCAAAAACCTGCAATAGTTGTTTCGAAGAGATATATCTTTTCATTTGTATCATTTTCGGAGTCGTTAGATTGCATAAGATTCTGAATCATTTCTCTGTCTTCATTTTTGGATTCCTCTCGTATATTCTTTTTCTGCTTCTCTTACTTCTCCTGCTTGTTTCTTGTTGGTTTAACTAAAAAAAAAAATGCTAAAAAAATAGAGATTTCGAAAAAAAGTTAATAAGAAATATTGTTGTTATCGACGAGTTCCATCACTGATTAAATTTAATGTATTTATTTCTGTTACATCCTATATTTTGGTACTGGGATATGACATACTCCACAACAATAACGGAGGAATAATTAGTGAAGTATAAAATAAATGAAAAGACTACAACTATCATGACACAACCTCACGTACGAGACGTAATCCAAAAGATACAAAGAAAACTAGTACCTCAAACAGTTATTACACTTTTGCTAACCTCATTGTTCGAATTTTTTTGCAATTCCTGAAAATTACTTTCATATCGATTCCGTTCTTTTGGAATTCCTCTTTTCTTGTAGACGCAGTCCTCTAATTGTTTCACTTTGCGTAGTAATTGATGGCAATTATTCCAGTAGGTTAGAGTGATAAGAATGTCCTCCAAGTGTTTTCTAACGCGGGACAACAACTACTTGTCGACAGGTTTTTAAGCGCTTACACGCGGGTTAATTAATGAATATTGCGAGGTATTTGAAGAATTCCTTTACTTCGTGTTGATATTTATCCCTCATAATAGGTGGTCTTGCATCTACTGTACTTAATTACAGTATAATAATTAGTGAGTCTATTATTTCAAAACAAAGTGGTTCACTCGGCTCAAGATGGATTGGGCTACTAGTGAAACACGGCGTAATGAATACGGAAAAGTGTACATAAATGTTATCATTATTTTCTGATTATTAAGGTAGTTAATTTCTTAAGTAGTTGGAGTTAATTACAGATTTTTTATGTGAACTTCATCAACATTAACGCTGGGTAATAAAATAATATTTTTGATTTACATGCGAAGTTACATTGCATAATTAAAACAGTATTCTAAATTACGTCTTATCAGCTTATCACTATCACATCATGGGAAAATTATATTAAAAGTAAACATATAATCATTAAATCTCGAAAAAATATATGTTCGTACTGTTATACTATTTATAAGTTTTATTAGAGGCGTAGTCAAGATTAGTATATAAAAACGCAGCGTGTAATGAAAAATAAAATTTTTGTTCGATCGTTATTTTACCTCTCGCTAAGAGAGGTATTGGATTCATGCTAAAAATCGCATATCCAGATTTTAGTGAATAAGCACGATCTATGGTCCCTAGAATCCAATTATAACATTTTTACGATTATGTCCGTGTGTGTGTGTGTGTGTTTGTGTGTGTGTGTGTTTGTGTGTGTATGCGTATATTTGTTGGAAATATGGTTTCTCAAATACTATAAGACTTACGACATAATTCACTACTGATTCCTCAATCTAACATTAATGGGAAGTAGACCTGTGCGCCGCCGCCGCCGACATATTTTTCACGCCGCCGCCGCCGGCGTTCAACTACCGGCGCGCCGCCTATCTGTTGTACGACGCGCCGTCGTTGTTCTCGTGATTATAATATTATAAATGATTATATTTTCGGTATATAAATTCATATTAATCGTAAATATTAATGTACCGAAATCTTTTTACCTCTCGCTAAGAGAGGTATTGCATTCATGCTAAAAATCGCATATCCAGATTTTACTGAATAAGCACGTTTTAAGGTCCCTACAATCCGATTTTATCATTTTTACGATGATGTCTGTGTGTGTGTGTGTGTGTGTGTGTGTGTGTGTGTGTGGATGTGTGTGTGTATGTGTGTGTGTGTGTGTGTGGGATGTTGGAAGGACGGTTACTCAAAAACTATAAGACTTTAAATTTTTTTAACTACGTATTTCCCAATCGGACATTCATGGGAAGATCTGAAAAGGTTTTGGTAACAATTGGACAACCGGAAGTAGAAGATTCTTGAAAAAAAATCTTTTAAATAATATTTTTTGAAATTTTTTCTTGATAATATTAAAGAAAAATAAATTCTCTTTCTGATACATTTAAATATTTTACAATATATTCTATAGATTTAGAGATAGAAGAAATATAGTATGTAAAATAATCTGTTATAATAAATTTTACAGCCGAAAGAATGGCCATGGAAAATAGTTGAAAATTTAATTTGTTTGTAACTGACAGATAATGTCAGTGTCAGAAATCCGAAGACATTACTGAAGACTTTTTCTGGGAAGTACATACATTATATTATTTCTTAATGTATTAATAGAATTGGAAACATTTCGAAAAATTAGAAGAGGACAAAATTTCTTCATCAAAAATGAATTTAAAATTAAACAATCTAAATATATATGGAATAGATATATGCGTAAGTATTTTTGGTGTTGAGTGTAGGTATACAAGAAATGTTAAATACAATAGGGAGCGAGCAGTCATATGATTTTGTTGGCCTTGACAAGCAGATATGGGGGCCCATGTCAGAATGATAGCTAGTAATTATGTATATAGATGTCAAATATCATAATTTCTCATTCTAAATTTAGTGATTTTCCAATTCCATGTGGAGCAGAATTAAATGTTAAATATCTAAGGCATACAAGTAAACTTTAAACTCCTGGTGATAAATTAACTACGTAAATTTAGAAAATCTTGAAATTTTTAATGAAAAATTCTAACATTTGACATCTATGTACATAATTACTAATTATCATTCTGAAACGGGCCCACACATTTGCTTGTCAAGCCCAAAAATGTAACATTACCGTTCGCGCCCTATACTTATGTAACCAAAAAAAGGAAGTGGCGAGAGGTATTGTGCTGGCCACAACAGATTTTTTTATGTGATTTCCAAGACTGCTTACTGCTTTTCTGATCTGTCATCTGTACTGTGCACAGTGTTCCCAAATCGTAGGATTTTAAAGTATTACCAGGGATTGAGGGATTTTTTTCAATTTTGTGGTAATTTTCTTATATATAAAATTTGGAAAATATTTAAACATTCGCCATGCAAAAATCGTTCTGGTATAATATAGTAATCTCCTATACCGACGTAGTGAATTTAACTGTTGCATATTTAGGCCCCGATCACATTCAAAAACATGCTAAAAGTATGTATTCACTTATAAATAAGTAGTAGATGAAGACCAGAGACTAAAAAATTGTTTTTTTAAGAATTACTATTTGTTTTTTATTTGCTAGAATTATTGTTTATGTATTTGTTATATGTAAGCAATTAATAGTGCAAATATTTTAATTTCCCGCTATATTATTAGATAGGGATTTACTGTCTGCAATTGGAATTTTCTTAGAGTGTTTGGAGGGATAAATCACTTTTAAAGTTTGGGAGGGAACACTGACTGCACATATACAATGACAACTTAATTAACAGATCAACAAATTTGTGCCAAACATCTTCAGTAGTTCATAAAATGGAAAACTGTGTAAAGGAATATATCAAAAAATTCATTATTTTACCAAACCAAAATCAGAAGGACATTTCAAGTTAATATAAAAGTATAATTTGAGAACACTTTGTTTATTGACATTTAAATAAAAATAATAACGAAGTTCCCATTGCCATTAATATGGAACGAGTGTATTGTAAAAATGTTTAGAAACGAAGTTCATTATCGCCACTCTCCGTAAACTAAATTATATTCATACACGACAATTGATATTTGTAAAGAAAAAATGTGGTATGTGATATAATTTACACTAGTGCCATAAATTATTAACACAATTCTCACCTATTTCATTTTAAGTTTACGTATGTATGATTGAGTAAATCACTCCAGTTTTTGTATTAAAAAGCCGGCATACGCCGGCGCGCCGCCGACATATCAAATACGCCGCCGCCGTCAAAAACTAAAGCACATACGCCGGCGCGCCGCCGCCGCCGCTATTTTTTTAACAATTCGCCGCCGCCGCCTTGACCCTCGTCGGCGCACAGGTCTAATGGGAAGAGTTGAATAGGTTTTGGTAACAAATAAATAACCGGAAGAGGTAGTAGGTAGAATAGATACAATTTGAATTTGTGTGTACAAGAAAAGTTAAATTCGTTAATTATGATTAATGAAATAGAAATGGCGAGAGGTATTGTGCTATCCACAACAGAAGTGCAGTGCAATTGACAAAGTATGTTTGTGTTATAATTTTACCCGAATTAATAGAATCTTTTGCTAGAAACTTTCTGTATGAAATTTGTACAAAATACATAGAACTGACGGAAGGTAGTGTGCTGGGCCAGCCCCATCAATTTTTTTCTATTTTATACGTCGATCGACCAAAAAACGTAAAAAGCACTTATTGCCCTAAATACTTAAATAACTATAAAATCACCACAGTTGTTTTAATTACTTCATGTATTGAACATTTTCACTGTTTACATAAGAAAAATCCAGTACAATAAAATACAATTATTATTGCATTAAATAAAGTTGTATTCTAAAAAGGAAAGACACGAGAAGACAAATTTCCCCGATAAAAATCTTATAAGCTACCGAGATAACCCGAAACTGATTTGTTTTTAACATCACTTGTCATGTCTACGATAACGACCTCATTTATCTTACTCTGATAAAACATTTTCGATAAAACAACACGAAATTTACATTCACCAATAGCTGATACATCGCATAATAAGCACATAACAATTTATTGTTCGTACAAAACCATCAATACTTCCAAGAGACAAACAAGTTTAATATTTGCCGGGACATTTAGCAAGATAGATGTCGGTAAATAAATAAGGAGAAATATTGAAAATGAAATTGCGAATACCGTGGCATGATTACTCCATCGATGCTTAAATTTAAAACAGAACCGCTGTGAAGCGACACTAGAAAACATGGAACAAAGCGAAATGAGAAAGAATTTATTAAAACCTTTCGTTCGGAGCAGCTCGTCTTCATAACGGCCAAATGATCAAGAGTATGAGAAAACACTTTGCTAAATTGAAAATGGTAATTCTGATGAAGCAGTGCTAATAAATCTACAGGATATCGCTGCGAAAAGAATATGAAATATCTATAAAAAGCGCACGATCGTAATGAGGTCAATGGCTGTATTATACCCCAAGAAAAAACGATCCTTTTTCAGTAATATCATAATATCGATACATAAATTAACGTAGAAAATATCGAACAGAACTACATCTGCGGGATATTGGAAAATTAAAATTTATTTACAAAATTTACAAGATTAATTAAAGTTTTGAAATTGTAAAATAAATGATCTGTATTGAATTATATACCGTTGCCGTCAAAGGCAGAAGTCATTAATGCTGGCGTGGAGAGTGCACCACAGGGGTCAATTTAGTGCCATTAAAATTCGAAGTAATTTTTGGCATCGATCGGTATCGAACCCGGGTCCCCAGAATCGCGACCAGACACTGAGGCACACGGACACGAGACCCCATAATGTACTTAATTATTTTATTTTGTTAGTAAATGTGGACTTAAGGTAGTTGGTTAAGATAATAAAAAATATGCCATTAACATAATTTCTTATTGAAAAACTCGTGAAAACAAAAATGCAACAAAATTATTAAGTCCAATATCCGCTTTACTTAGTTTATGAAATATATCACTGAGTTCATATAATGACTTTTGTCTGACAGATAAACCCTCAGAAGTGACATAGTGAATAATACCGTCATCCATAACTTGTCTTCTATATGACTTTGGACTTAAATGCGTTAAAAATAAAAAAATGAAAATTTTGGACTTAGTGGCCTCTGCCTTAACTGCTCGATACGATGTTGAATGTAAAAATATAGTCAATAACATTTAGAAATAAATTTAAAAATAATGTGTTGCACAAGTAATGAACTTCGTAAATCCATTAAAAATACTGTTGATTTACATTCTACGTCATCAATTGCAATTACAATTCTTGTTCCGTGAACTACAAAAGAGTGAAGGGAACCTAAAAGAAATTAATTTGTTTGTGTATCTAACAGAACTGCTGTTGTTCATTTGGTTGTAGCATGTCATAGACACGAAGTAAACAATTTGGGTCTTCCACATAATTTCTTCAATAAATGTCTTCACCACTCCATTGTTGTAACTAAAACCATACAGATATATACAGTGAAAATCCGTTTATCTGAATCAAACCCTGTAGGTACGTGTAATCTAAAAAAAAAATATGTATTTTTTTTTAGTACATGACATCTACGGCAATTAAATTAACATAATCAATTCTTTTATATTTTAAGCATCAAATTACATTAATACACAAAAAGACTGAACTAGAGTTAAAAGTGAAGATATATTTTAAAATCTAAGTGAATATGAACACCAAGGAGAATATAGAGTGCATCTTTCCTCTAAAAGCAATTGACGAGCCTGTGGCAACAACCGTATTCCAAATATTGTAAATATGAGTTACATACAACGATATGTACTTTCAAAAATGCCAAACAGTTTAGTGAAACTGTTTCTTGTAAAAAGTACATATTATAGTCACAAAGTTTGAGCGTTTCTACAAAAACATCAAATATTATGTAATTCCTCATCCTTAACACCAAGTAAATAATTTTCCAATATTTAAACATAATCCTGACAAAAAATAATTTTCAGAAATCTATAAAAGTAAGGAAGCTAGAAAGTTTATTCTTTGATTATCTCAAATTCAAAAAAAATTACTAGGTTTTTGTGCTAAGAGCTATTTAATTAAAATTCATTTTTGTTATTCCTATACACCAACTTTAGTAAATATTTTTCACTGTAATTTAACCTTTTCTGAAGCGAAGGCATCAACATCAAATCAATGTTCTAATTATTTTCCAAAAATTTTGATAAAACGTTCGGAAAATAAGAAATGCGATGAACACAAGTTGAGCACTTCAGGTTCCCAGTATATCACTGTTGAATTAAGAGCTCCAAGGCGACGTATTAGCATGATCCTTTTCATTAGGTACCTTAATCTTTTTAAAAAGCAAACTTTATTATAGTAAAATTTTGATTTTATAATTTTAATTTCCTTCCTTACGAAAGGCAAGTGTACAGCATTCAGCATTCTGGTGTATTTTCGGTTTGCGTACTACTATATGCTTCTCAGCTTTTCTTCATTTATATGAGCTGTTTTCTCATTGGCGTGGAAAATATTTTCATATATTTAGGCATTACTTCGGATTACTAATGTATAGTAATATGCTTCTCAATTTTAAATAATAAAAAATAATAAAACATTGAAAGTATGTAGGTATCTATTTTCGTAAAACATAGATTGAAATACATGAATAAATATTTTCAACAACTAGTTTCTCCTAATATAGGAAAACTTAATGTATGCAAAAAGTTTTTCTAAATGTAAATAATTATGCATTTAACATATAATATCTAGAGCTTAAACATCCTTATTGCTTAACTGTTCCATCTATTACATTACAATGTTGCTAATACGTATGTAAGTAAGTAAGTAAGTAAGTAAGTACATATATTGCCGGAATTCACAGTACGTTAATCTTGTGTAGGTGTGTCAATTTTTTCTATACAACTGATCTGGTTGTTTCGGTAGCTAAGTATGAGGATAAAATGAAATTAGCGTAAGTGAGCAGCCACGAATGAACACTAATTGTAATGTGAATGCACCTTGCCGGTGAGTGTTGAGCCGGAGCGAGCCTTTGAAGCAGAACACGTCGTGTTGTTCGTAACAGCACCGACATATTACTACAACAAATGGTTATTTAACGCCAACCTTGTCACACTCACTCGTTAAATTATCATTAAACGCAGTCATTCAATTAATAAATCTGTCAGAACACTCCTTTAACTTGCAGGGGCTAAGTAATAGTACAAGCAAAACAAGAGTGCAATTATAATAAAAATTAAAATACATAGTGTGGCTATAAAGTTTTAGGACTTTCCTTATAAATAAGACAAAAGCCCTTATATCAGCAAAACCACAATTTCCAGTCCATTCACGGCCTTATGAAAGACTAAAATTACGATGGTATTCAATACCTGCGACACGATGGTTTAAGTGTGTGTTATATCGTTGTAACGGTTCCCTTTTAGCTTCAATTTTAGTTCGGGGAAGAAGAATAGGCAGCAGAGGCCAAATCAAAAGCATACGGAGGATAATGCAACACAGTGACATTTTTGGAGGACAAAAATGACGCACAACTTTTGTTTATCTTCGCCGATAGTCAATCCAGCTGTTTCTTTGTCGATGTTCAACTGCACTGTTTGGATCAGGGACTAGAAACGAAATGAGAACGAAATAACGAAATAACGAAATAAATGAAATTTTTGTAAGAATGGAAACGGAAAAGAAAACGCAATATACTTTTTTCGTTCATGATTGAAAACAAAATAATTAATATCGTTTACCGGTTTTAACCGTTATTTTATTTAATATTTAATTTTATTTACAGCAAATATTTTACACGCAAATATTATTGAATTTTCAGATATTTGAGTTGCAAACAAGCAAACTTTCAAAGTAACTCTCCCGTAGCTAACCCTGTTACGTGTTAGGTTAAACGGTATACTCGTAGTTTCATCTATTGAACACTGACTGCGGTAATCTTCATTTGCACACACTGTCGGTATTCGTCTTATTAGTTATGTTAAGTAGTTATATAAGAGAACTAACATAAAGGAAGATTTACTTGAAAACGTACTATTAGTTAGGTGAAATAAAATGTAATTAATGTTTTATTCTTTATTGTAAAAAAAATCAGGCCATAGCATAAGCTTTTCTTATTATTTTTATATATGTATTATCTTTCCTTTATATGTATGTTTTATTTTCATGTTTAATAAAAAAAAAACTTATTATATTTCTATATTTTCATCAGTTGTTACTCATTAATAGTTATAACCGGTATTAACCGGTATTTAACTACTGTGAACGAAAACGAAATAATTTAGGTGGGAACATTAAGAACGGAAACGAATTTTTTCGGTTTCGTTCGGATAAGAACTGAATGAAATATTTTTCGTTTTTAGTCTCTGGTTTGGATTTTTTTTTCATCTCGCCCACCGCAAAATCGCTCTTGCCAGCCAAAAACTCAAAATTTGATTGTGTACCGCCTGTCGACGGATGCGTCCATGACGAGGCAGATTTAAGAGGTCAACAAACTACGCCCATACGAGAATTGCACTAAATCAATATTTATAAAACTTGAGGGGGATGGTGATGAAGGTTAGTCAAAGTAGATTGGGTGTTAATTCGTAGATGGCGCTACAGAAAATCAATCCTAAATCTTTGATCAACTTGAAACTTCGTACACCTAAATAGTCCCAATAACAATATAATAGTTTAATGAAAAGTTAAAGTTTCTTTGTTTTTGTGGTTGATAAAATGAAAGAAACGGTCTATCTGATTTTCAGGATCTATCAGAAATATACAGGTGGCACTGAAAAACTGGCCACTCCAAATAATTTTTTTATTTATGATTATTTTTTAATTTTGTTGACATATTTGTAAACTAGGTTCATGGGCTCACGAATCATGGTATTTGGAATGATAGTAGCGATTCCGGTTTAACCGGAAGTGACATTAACTTACATATTTCAAATGGGACACTCTATATATTTTATATATTTGAATCTGCGTAAAATTACGAATTCAACGATATGGTTAAGTGAATTTTGTAACAAAATATTGAATCTTACAAAAATAACTTACTATTTAAACAATTAACTTAAATATTACTCAATATTATCTCAACTGTTTTTACAACCATCATGGCTTAGCGGGTAAATTATTCATAATTTTCCCTTACGTTTTGCATTATATAACAATATGTAGAATTTTCCATTTGAAATATGAAAGTTAATGTCACTTCCAGTTAAATCGGAAATGCTATCATCATGCCAAATACCACTATTTGTAAGCCCCTAAGCGTAATTTACAAATATATCAAGAAAATTAACAAAAAATTAAAAATAAAAGTTATTTTGAGTGGCCAGTTTTTCAGTGTCACCCTGTATGCATATATACTTACTGTCAATTTTATATTAGATACTATTGAATGGCCCCCAGATAACCAATGATATATTAGACAATATATTTACTTGAATCAATCATGTCGTTTTATAGATTTTGTAATAAATTTAAATCTTTATTCGTATATTTCACAATCATTATCCGTTGTAGGTAATAATGTATAAACACATATTTCACAGTTATACTTCTATCAAAATATTAGCTCTAAGGCTCGAAGAACTTATAACTTCCTGGCAAGAAAGCCATAAAATCGAGAACGTATGTCGAAAGCAAGGAATGTATGTTCGTAAACTGATGGCACTGGCTCGTCAGTGTTGTCAGTGACTACTTATCCTTACACCAAAAAGATAATATCGTAATTTACCGTATGACGTTTACGGCAAACTTATTGCAGATAACTTTGCGCTGACGTTAATATGACAAGTTATATTTGACAGTTGTGGTTCAGTTGTCGAGAGGGAATTATGCGACTATATCACGCAATAGGCAAACGAAGACGGAGATAAGATTCAGGCTCTCAGCGCTGTAATCTCTGACATTAATCCTTTACATTCATTTATTACACATAGTAAAATTGCTTAGTATTTTCCTGAAGAATTCTTTAACGATACGTTATGAAATATCTCATGCAAAATAAATAAAATCAATCTCGAAATTCAGATTTAAAATATTTGGAGATTTAGCATCCAGTGTAATTTTTTTCTCGTACGACGTGTTCGGCGATTTTATAATGCCGGACATTAAAAATTAATATGTTAACATCAAGTTCTGTTTCCTGTACGGTAAATCAGCAATAGTTTACAAAATATCCGGGTCGATTTTAAACTGTTTTTTCAAAATCTGGCACACACTCATATGGTTGGCTCCCTGGTCGTTGAAATAGTGATGCACGACGAAGCGTCCCTGAAAACATAGGGATGTTAAGCGTCGATGGGAGCCAACACGGAGTGAATCGGAGTGATTCCGGCGGATTCCCAGTTTAGCTGTTTTTTACCTCCCGCTACCCTTGGTAAGAGAGGTATAGGGATCGTGCTAAAAATCGCATATCGAGTTTTTGGTAAATGACCACGTTTTAAAGTCCCTAGAATCCAATTTTAACATTTTCACGATGATGTGTATGTGTGTGTGTGGGTATGAATCCTCTTTACACTCTAACTCAAATACTCATTCAGAAAGTTTTGAAACCATGTATTTCTTCTACCTTATTCTAATATGGAAATATCTGATTAGATTTTGGTGGCAATCGGATAACCGGAAATGGCAGTTTACTTGAAGCTCAAGATAGTTTTTCTTCAAAAAATACCTTTAAATGTATTTTTTTCGCAATTTGTTATTATAAAAATTCAAGACTATTCCATTTTCTATAGGTTTGCTTTAATAATTTTTCTGTATATTCTATGGATATATTTATAAAGTAATATAAAAATTATACCCCATAGGTAAATGGCGGGAAGTATTGTGTTGGTCACATCAGATTTTTAGTTTTAGTTATGTTTATTTTTAGGGTTGTTTGTACCAGGGCCGTAGCCAGAGGGTGGCCAGGAAGGGCGCGGCCCTTCCTATAAAAACTTTCGCCCTTCCTGGGGCTGATGTCTACATACTTTCAACTTTCATCATTTTATTTTACAAATAAAAATATTGAAAATAGTTATATTTTTTTGAAAAATAATATCGATGTTAGTTAGATACAGTAGCCGTGGTTAAATAATAATGACATTTGACAATAACGCCATCGAGCGTCACACTGTCGCGTCATCGGTTGAGCATTTTAATTCAAATTCTGTTTATAGGGGCAGTGCAAACCCGGTAACACGGTATTATATTCAACAGGCGTAATAAAATGTTGCAACTATTTTAATATTCATATTATTTGTATTATGCCTAGTTGCACCGCTGACCCTTAAATTTAAAGATAGACTTAAACAAATAAATGCAAATCGAAATTTTGACAGCAATATTCAATTACTAATTTGACGTTTCGTTTCAGTACGATATTGTAAATTTAAGAAACACTAAAAATTTAAGTGTCAGCGGTGCAACCGGACATTACTCGTATTTATATAAATTAAAACCTCAAACTATCAAAAAAAAAAAATGTTTGCCCTTTCAATAAATTTTGCAACAAACTTACTTTTAATTTTACCATAGAATATCTTCTGTTCAGATAATGATTCCATTTAACCCAGTTCTAGGATGTAAATTGTTCATGATCTCGGCTTTACCGGTTGGCAATGTCGCGCACGACAGTTATCATGAACTTGAACGCAACTCCATATGGGTTGCGAGGTATATGGATCGACCGTAACTCTCGATACTGTTACGTGGCATTAGAACTTTTAACAAGGCCATGCAGACTTGTTTATATTGGTGACGTAAACAACGGAATGCATGAATGAATATTGCACAGGAAGATGATAAACATATCGTGACCCATTTCACCTATTTGGGAAATGCAACTCTTGTAAGGCGATATCTTTACAAGAAAATATCTTCAATAATAAATAATAGGAATTTCAACATTCAGCTGTTTCTAACGTAACACCACCATAGGAAGAAAGGTATAAGAATCATACTATAAAACACATCAATATTTTTAAAATAAGCTCGTTTTAACTATTTTAAACTAACATTCTCTACTAAATCATCTTCATTTAAGTTCGTTACAATTTTTGACAAACAGAATCAGACTTGACAAATTACATATTGATATTTATTTCAGTGTCAACTTCTTTCACTGGGTAAAAATTATAACTAAACATTTAAAATTTTACATGTGTTTATGAAAATGGGCATTAATGTCTTATCAACATGTTATTTAAATTTATAAATAGGTAGGTAAATAATTTTATTTGAAATCGTCATTAATATGCACAAAATCGTCATTAAAAGTTCAGAAATGGGCACTAAAGTAAAACATTATAATATAACGTTTTCATACAAATTCAGTATTGCCAACCTTATGATAATTATTGCACATGTAAGATAATTTGGGCAGGTGTACGATATACACTAGTAAATGTGTACGTAAAATGACAAATAATATGTGCAAGAAGAACAAACTATGTAATTCCGATGAAGAAATTTGAGATAAAACTTAATTTTGAGTGTTATTTACGATAACCTCAAGGTTCGGAAGTTAGCAACATTAATTGTCAGACTGACAAATGTAATGTAACTATAACCTATAAATATACATATTCCTTTCGTTACCATTTATCAATTTCAAATAAAATTTAATATGCACCTCGGCCCTGAAGTTCGTTTTCATCACTCATATGGTTTATTTTCCTCGGCCTTACGGCCTCGGCAAATAAATTCCACATTCGTGATGAAAAATCCAACTTCAGTGCCTTGATACATAAATAACTATTCCACATATGCCAATTTTAATGATTCGTTCATTTTTAAATCTATAACCGAAACTTTAAACTATAATAGTTTTGCAAGCAGGCAAAGCAATTATGGTTTTCCAGTATCAATTTTAATCATCACAATATAAATTCAATTCAATGAAAATAAATGTGTATTAATTACGTTCGCTGAAATGAATTTCGGAAGGACATCTTCCATGTTACTTCGGAATAGATTTTTAGCATGAATCCAATACCTCTCTTAGCGAGAGGTAAAAATAAGTAATTCGTTCTGATTTGAAAGATATCTATATCGATGAATACTGAATAAGTTACATAAGGAACTACGGTAGCCGACATGGCTCATTGGACTGTCATTGAACATAACACAACGATCATTAAAGAGAATTAATAGAATTAAAACTGGTCGTGTTTCCAGTAGATAAATTCAATTATATCCAACGCGTGCCATTTAAATCACAATGAAATGGATTGCTGAATGTTGTGGCGTGTTTAATCAATCGATGTTTCTCTATGCTTTACGCTTATTTTAAATAAAATAAATTTGTTTATTATGTTATCTATTAAATAGAAAAATACAGTCTACAAAATTTACTAATTTAACAGCTGAATAAAAATAATTTGCGATTCATATGATAAAAGAAAATTATAACGATAGCAAGCAAACTGATTAGATATACCGACAATATTTAGAAATATATGATAATATAAAGGGAATGCTGAGCACTTCAGACAAATATTTTTTCAGCTGTAACTGTATTGTATCCTTCTAACTTAATTACATTTACTAGTCCCGTACTTCTAAAATATACTACATGCATTTTTATGGCTCACTGGTTCTTGGCTATTTTTGGCGTTTCATCATCTTTATGAATCCATGCATGACTCGCTTGGCATGTGAATACGTCAAAAAAGAAATAATCACCTGGCACAATTTATCAAAAAAATTGGTATTCGGTACTTTTTAATAGAGTTAAAGTTTATTAACAAGTTATTAGACGTTCTGTTTTTTGAAAATCAGCAGCTGCGTATTCACGTAATTTGCCGCCAGAATCCCTTGAATTTGTGCGCCCCCCTGGGTACGTCTCAGCTCTAGTTTTTCTTTTAGCTCCTCGCGACTATAACTTAGTTACGTATTTTAGGCTCCTAGGGTTTTTGCGCCAGATGCTCGGGCTTCTCCAGTTTTTGTGATAATACGCCGCTGACTTTTTTTTAAAGCAGGTGATCTTGTATGATTCTATTAATAGCTGAGGATCCAATTTTCATTTGAAGTTCTATTACCGCATAAATCACTCTATTGTTTTCTTCGATTATTTTCTCCACAGTAGCAATGTTATTTTAGGTAACAGAGTTTAGGTTCTTTTTTGATGCTCAAAAGAATTCCGTTTTTGTTCGAATTCTTTATACTAGCGTTAAATGTGTTTATACTCATAAGCTCTTAAACTTTAAATTAATAAATTCTGATTCTAATATGCTTTCTAGTTAATACCATATATCATTCATAACGATACTTTGAAAAATTGGTTAACTTAGTTCTAACTTAATTTTCGCAATTTGTTTTCAAATGCCAGAGCCCGTATTCTTGAGCGTTCGTTATTTCGTTCGTATTCGTATTCGCGTTCGTTTTTATGTTAGTAGTCACAATAGTCTGTGTTTCAAAAACAATATATATGTCATTGTCAGTGTCTGGTATTGCAAAATTTATTCACATCATTTACAAGTTAAAAAATTATTTATTAATCGTTAATAAATATATGATAAAAGTGAACTCTTAACTTGTAAGTGATCTGAAGAAATGTGACAATACAATTGACACTGACACTGACATATATAATATTATTTTTGAAACACAGACTACTACCACTACTAACATGAAAACGAAAGCGAATACGAATACGAATGTAATTACGAACGCTCAAGAATAAGGGCTCAGATAAATAACTGTTTAAAACGATAGTAAGAATTTTGTTTCTCATGGCGTACTGATTTTTTAATTCTCAGTAGCGCCGATCCTTCAAAATTGGTTAAATCAGCCTCACCTCAAATCATAACAAAATATACAGTCAGAGTCTTAGCACATTCTTGCGCAGGGCAAAATAACTAGTAAAATTACTTCAAAACTGAGAATGATTGGTATACCATATGATGAATTACATACATTACGCATTGAACAAGGTTGAAAAACATTGAATATCAGTATATTTAATCTATTAATGCAAATTATGTTGTAATAACTGTAACAACGTATATCTAGCGGGCTGTGAAAAGTAAAAATAAGTTAACCTTTAATCTTCCCTCACTGTACATAACCTTCTCGGATGCGCTTGGGGCAGTAACGTTCCCAATCTATGGCATCGCATTCTTGATCCTCAATCCGCGACACGGATCGATAGCTGGGAAGTGGCGCAAGTAAACAATACGTGGGCGGAAAGTAGGCGACAGAGGATAAACATAACTGTAACTAATTTCCTATGTGGGGAATAATGAGTAAGACTGCACCTGACACCGGCTAAGGACATTCGTAGGCATAGGCATAGGCTTCAATGAGTGGAACGAATCGATTGATTGGGACTTACACGCGCATTGTCGTAATAACTAACGGATTGTTGGTTTCAATTATTGTTTATATGGCAAGTAACAACATAAACATACTTTGTTTAATTCTACAATTATTTTGCCCGCAGTACATGCTGTACAAGCAATCATTTTTTGTAGGTAAAAACTGTAAATAAGTATTTTTGTATTCTGGAAACTACATGTTCAATTAACAGTAGTTGGTAATTAAATGTAAGTCAATCTCATCGGTGAAATAAGATGAATGCTTCATATTACAGTGGAATACTAAGGTAAACTAAAATCTATAAAAAAAATCCAAATACCTGCTCTAAAAATAAAACTGCAGCATTTGTAAATTTTATATTAGTTAGTTATATATTATATATTAATGTGAGCCTTTAGGTTTGCAGAAAATATTACATATAAATTTGAATTATATAGTTGAACTAATTAAATTGTACTAAAAGGTTGTCTCAAAAGAAAAAGAACATTTGAAACTTAGTTTATAGGTAAATAACTTGACACTCTGACCGAGCTGGCTACACCGTAGTACTGAATTCTGGATACGCCAAGCTTACCCAGCCGGAGGTTTTTTACACACTTACTAGCAGGCGGCCATGCTCATTGCTCAGGGCATTACGCGGACTAGAGAAGGGCACACTAGTCAATAAACACATACATAAAACAAAAAAATGTTAACTTCCCAACTTTTTAAATGGAAATCTTTGTTGGGTGACTTTTTTAACTTGGGATTCTACCACATACATGTATTTAAATTCTGTGAAGATGTCATTAATATTACTCTTCATATAGTATTCTAACTATTGTCCATAAAAACGGATGCGAATTTATAAGATATCTAGTTGAATTCCATATTCCAGATGACCTTAGACATCTACACGAAGCCTGGTTACCAGTTTTATTTTAGAGTTGTTCTCATTCCTTCTTGCATTTTTTGTGTACTTGGACTTTGCATTATTGCTGATTTCTTTCCGTATTATTGTTGCTGTTACAAATGGATAGTACATCTGAAAAGAAAATTCATATCCGAAAGCGAAAAGTCCGTAAAAGGATTGTAGATAAAATGTACCTACGATACTAAATTTAATGTTGTCTTTAATTATTACTTAGTTGAATTTAATGCCAATCATTTCAATTATCTTATGTTAAGATGAAGTGCCTATTATCCAATTTCGATTTAGCGTCTGGAAATGAATCATATCCTGTCCTATGTTATGTCCGAGAATCTTCATCTAAAATCCTTATTTCGGCCAGGACCTTAATAATTCCTTGATATATTTTTTATTAGTTATTACCAGGGACCTGAACCGAAACATGTTTATGGTTCAGTTTCGGTTCAAGATATTAAAAATTATAACGAGTCATTGCTTTTGAGTTCGGGTTCAAATTTTGGTTCAGAGCTATAAATGATTACAAACACAAGAAGATGATCATATTTATTAATTTTAAAATTACAATAAAAATTTATTTTTAATTTTATGTTTAATTGACCTCTGAACTGAATCTGAATTTCAAACGGTTTAAATTCTGTTGAGGTTTATTGCTATTGAAGGTTAGATTCTGGTACAGGTTCATCAAAAATTCGGGTTAATTCGGGTTTTCGGTTCAGGTTCGGGTTCAGTTTCAGGTCCCTGGTTATTACACATTTTCACTTCACCTCATATTATTATTATAATTATATTACAACAAAACTCTTATATAGGTAAATAATGACCTAACAATATTATGTGGCTATTATACCAAATAGGCTTCAGGAATTCCCAAATCGGTTATTTTCCATAAGTTTATTGCTATTACACCATTACAGCTTTTCTATAAATTAACCTACTTCTTTGCTAATTCGAGTCCACCTGTTTTATACCTAAGATTTTTTTTTAATCTGCAGTTCCAGTTAATACCTTTTTATTAGTCGGTACATTTGGTACAACGTTAATTTTTGCTAGGTTAGTGCTATCCCGAATGATCGCGAGAAATGTTAATTTTATTAAAGACTGTTTTGCTACAAATTTATATTTGAGAAATATGTATACGTTGATAAACGATCAAATAAATAGCAATTGCAGTTCATACTCGGTAATGCATCGACCTTAAATTTTATTTAAATCTGACTTAAAAGAAAACAAAAGTATACGATAAACAGATATGTTCTTCTTGAAATTATAAATAGGTTACACTTTATAAAAATTATTAAATGGCTAATTTGTATTTTTCTGTTTCAGGTCAGTTGAACTGTGTGTCCCTGCCGCTTGTAGGTAAGCCTCTATAATGTACAATATATCCGAAGCCATTGAATTAATTTTGCTCGTGCACAGAGTGCAGTATTAGTATCGCATAGCATTAACCCGGAACAATACCTAACCTAAGTGTCAACATTTTTTGAGTCAGCGCACTGGCAGTTCCAACCATAAATGTAAACTCGCGAGTACAATGAAGAAAACAAATAAGAAAATGCCAGTAAAACTTTATTTGAATACATTAAAAAGTACAGTTAGCTAACAATAGATAGTTAACATCGCAAATCCCTTTTATCGGAAGTATCGTTGACAATCCACACTTGGTGCTGCTACATTGTACAATTTCTAATTACGGACGGTTGTAAATCAGACGGATAAAAAGTTGCGTTTCCGCACTAGCATGGCTGCATAGCTAGCCCTTTCTGTAATCAATTACTCTTACTTTATCCACCAATCAAGAACCAGAAATCAGTCTTAGTGTGATGGTCATTTCTCATTAAACTAGGGAAACTGCAACAACTGGTCACTATACACAAAATGTTATGAATTTAAAATTTATGTAACCACATCCAACGCAATGAGATATGCATGTCGCACAGAATGGGCCCAGCGATTTATTACGTAGAAACTATTAAGTTTTGCATGAAAAATCGATTGCATTTATGCGAACCATGCTTTCATTAGCGTGGTGTTTGTTTTCATGCCCTTTGGGTTATAAATTTCCAACTCGTGAAATAAAAGTTTTCATGGAGTTTGAGCGTGGGAAAACTACTATACACTTTTTCAACTCTGGTTTTACAATAATAATATCTATAGTGTTCAATTATTAGGGCATTTTTAAATATCAGTGAATAAATAAGCTCCTGGTCAAAATTATCGAAACACTTTTAAATTTTCGTTTATTTTACAAACTTAGCTTATTTTCGACATATTTTATGGTTTTTTAAATTAGTCTGTTACAGGTAATTAAAAATTTGTGGAAATAACGCAACATAATGTACCTTTAAATTAATAACTACAATATTATGCAAAATGAACAAAATTTGATTATTACCGTATTGCCGTACGGTGATATGGAGCAAAGGAGCAATCGCTCCAGACGCCTTTTGCTAAAAGGCGCACACAGAATTAAAATGATAGATATATTCTGATTGATACGCTTGATAATCACCCAGTTAAGCAGCTAGATCCAGTTCGTTCTATATTCTTCTGTATTAAACCAAAAGAATGAAAAATTCACTCTTTTATAAATAAATATGGTTCATAGGACCAGTACCGCTCAGTGGGTAAAAAGCGCTTTTGTGCAAAGTTATATTTCAGCGCCCCCCATAATATATGATTTTCAAATTAACACACTTGTTAAATTTTACATTATATTTTTGATTCTTCGAAATATAATAGATTTAAAATATTGACGAAATATCCTTTGTTAGATTCATTCTTGTAATCAAATTTGTTTGTTGTAATCAACAATTTTACAGTTTATTCGTTTAGCAGGATATTCATTTTATTTTTTATTTCTACTAAATACATTGTTAGATTCATTCATGTCAAGATTAATGAGCTATAACTAAAATATTCATTGTTGTAATCAACAGCTTCACAATTATTATTTTAATTTAACAATGCTAGAAAAATATCCGTTTAGCAGGATAATTATTTTACTTAAACCTAATTAGAGCTCTAATGCAAAAATGGGATGATTCAGAATTTGTAGATAAAATTAAAGACTAAATATTGTTAATATCTATTAGGTAAGTTTAAAGAAAGCATAAAGCATAATTTGAGAAATAAACACTTATTTGTCTATATTTGTTTTTTTGAATTACGAATCACGCTGTACCTTCGATTTGCCAGTTGATAGCTATACGAGTTTATGCGACAGGGTGTATATGACACACCATGACGGATACTGGCCAGAACTAAAACTAAAATAATTTTCTAATTGATTCCAGATGATGTATTTTTACTTTCCAAGGGACGGAATCTGTCTTCCTGGACTCAATTATATTTTTATATTTGTCGTTTAATTTAATTAAATTTCTTCTAAACGCTAAAACTGTGGTTTAAACTACAACTGCAACAAAACTTAAACAAGCGAAAAAGTAACCAAATTTCTATTAAAATTGTGACAGCCAAGTTGCCAACTTTTCATAAATAGCTCTACCCTAACACAATTTTAATATTTCTGATAGCAATCTGCCAGTTAGCTATCCGAAGAATAAATAATCATGGAGCAACCCAAAGATCTTATTCTCTAGTTAAGACTGTAGAATAAATTTATCTAACAGATAGTAAACTGCTACTTTATCTGAACTTGGAACAACCGGGCCTAAGTGATAAATAGTTGTTAGTACAATAATTCTTCAACTCGTTTAAATCATTTTGTAACTTCAAGGAATATGTTAGCGTCAAGGATTTTTCATATCGATCCTAAATAACAAAATGTCAGCAATAATCGTTTAAGATTAAGAATGATGCTCATTCTAACATCAATAAGGATGCTACAAAATGACATTATTATTTCTAAACAGAAAAAAAAATTACAATGGTTCATCCTAAAAAATGTCTACATCATCTAATAAACTGGTACTCTCCAGAATATAGTATTGTACGAACCGTGAATGTTTTCACTTTCATGAACCTTGGTCGTTTCAGTTTAGTCGATCAGTGACCTCTGATCTTTCAAATATTGTCCGTGCAACATCCACTTAAGCACAAGGAAATAACCCTAAATTGTAGAGTTGTTGGTCCGAGTTTTACGATAAATTAATAACATAATCCGATAGTGACCGTGAACTTGATGGAAAGTGATCTAAACGACCGCTAAACGCCGGCAAGCAGTCGTTACTGATCAGACACACTGTCAAGGCTGACGTAAATCATACACTTTCACCTGCACTTAGCAAAAACTCAGCCTCGTAATAAATCTCCGCATAATCGAGAAGATTTCAATAATAGCGCGGGAATGATAGCAGAGATTATACACGTGTCGGTGGGGTGCTATTTATCATGCTGCATTCGGTATGAGTATGAGGTAGAGGTACCCAGAGCTGCACTCTGCATTTCCTGGTTGCAAGATGCAAGCCTGGTTTACAGAACAGAGTTACAACAGTATCGATGTTGATTCGGCCCCTGCTGACTCAACTCCAGGAGGTGTTCAACCACACGTTTTTACCTCCCGCTTACTTATAAGTTTGCTTATATTTTGTTCACAACAAATAGTTTCCGAAATGTAAAGGCAGTGAAAAATGAGTTTTTACTCATTGATTTTGACTAATGACTTCAATTAAATTTATCTTTAAGAGCTCATTTTAGATGCGCTTTTACTTTTCAAGAAAAATCAAATAATTGTACTAAGTAAAATGTGGCAACCTTGGACAATATTTATTGTCAAATAACTTCATAACTATAAGAATATGAGAAAAATGTTTCATAAAATTTTTATGTATTTTTATAGTCTATTTACTGGCATAAAGAAATTTTGCCAATTTTTCTTCGATTTTAATACAAAATTACCTCTTTCTTGGAACAGTTGAAGATCAGACAAACTAAGCTTTTTTACTTATTTTGGTAAGTATTATATTATTTTAAAGTTTGTGCACGAAGTTGTGAAAAACTTTCAATAACTTAGTAACGATGTTAAAATATTTGATAAAAGATTTGAGACTTAAGTGGCTGTGTTTTTAAAACTATTTTAAAAATGTTTAATTGAAAATCAACAGCCTACTCAATCGAATTAAAAAACTTTAGTGATTATATAAAAACCAAATGTAATATTACCACAAGAGTTTCAACTCTATCGGCATCTTTCATGTCGTAGTTCGAGTTTCACTGCCTTGAACACGCCAGCCCTTTAAAATTTTTATACAACAATATTACGGTTTCATTAAAATATTGACAGATTAATTTAAGTAAGCGTACAACGTTTAACCGGTGGTAAGACTAACTACATAGATAGTATATCTGAAAATATTTTTTTACATTTTTACCTCTCGCTAAGAGAGGTATTGGATTCATGCTAAAAATCGCATATCCAGATTTTATTGAATAAGCACGTTTTAAGGTCCCTACAATCCGATTTTATCATTTTTACGATGATGTCTGTGTGTGTGTGTGTGTGTGTGTGTGGATGTGTGTGTGTGGGATGTTGGAAGGACGGTTACTCAAAAACTATAAGACTTAAAATTTGTTTAACAACGTATTTCCCAATCGGACATTCATGGGAAGATCTGAAAAGGTTTTGGTAACAATTGGACAACCGGAAGTAGAAGATTCTTGAAAAAAAATCTTCTAAATATTATTTTTTGAAAATTTTTCTTGATAATATTAAAGAAAAATAAATTCTCTTTCTCATACATTTAAATATTTTTATACATATTTTATAGATTTAGAGATAAAAGGAATATAATATATAAAATAATGTTGTAATTAATTTTACAACCGAAAGGATGCCATGAAAAATAGTTGCAAATTTAAATTATTTGTAACTGACAGATAAATGTCAGTGTCAGAAATAATGAGTAATGAAAGAAAAATGAATTTGGAGAATCCCTTAATTCTTGATCTGTGACTATTATGGAGATGACAAGTCTAGGTTGAAGGACTTAAATTTGTTTCAAACATTATGGGACAATGTACACCAGTACTGTAGACTAGAGTAACTTTGAATTGCGAAAAAGCTATCAAATTCTTCTCAAGTAAGTTGTAAATATTGACAAAATTACACATCGATATAAGAATAATCGGAGTGCAATCTATCCGTCACTTTATTAAAGGGAATTAAGGTTATTTAGATATAACAAGTATGAAAAAATAAAATGTAAAAGAAGATATATAAGAATAGATGCACAATCCAGATATATACATTTTAGACCGCCCAAAATTAATGTTTTTACTAGAAGAATATGAAAAGAAAGTAAACAAAGTTGTTCAAATTGAAAATTGCTGTTACCAGCCTAATATTTATATATGGTAAACTCTACTTTGTAATTTATTGTAACATAATTTATGGTAAATATCTTTATGTTGAGACATGCTATTATTGAATAATAAAGAAGTTTATACGTCATAGATTTATATGAATATATTATTTGTATTTATAAAAATAATCTTTGCTTTATGCATACAGCCAGGTAAAATATACGGCGAGAGGTTATGTGCTGGCCACATCAGATTTTTTTACTATAAGAACCGGAGTCCTTAAAACTAACCAATTACGTCATAGTTCAAAATTTTGTAAGTAAATAAAAATCAATGTGTTCTCTGGAAGAAAAAGTAGATTGTCAAAACTGACGTGAAATGCTTTTTTATATTGGCGTGCAATATATTCCGTATATTGAATATCAAAACACCAATTATCACAATGATAAACATGTACAGTAATTATTTCGAAAGATCGATCAAAGTCATCTACGAATTGTATGAATTCAGGTTTTTGCCGTTAGTGTCGTTTGCTTAGTTTTTGTGGGGGTACATAAGATACTACTGTTATTTTATTAGTATAAAAATATGTGTTACAATAAAAGCATTCAAAATTCAAAAATAAGTCAACTGGTACGTTTATTAGCAAATGTAAAACCAAATATGTAAAAAATAAGATACTGACACAATGTCAGTGCCAGTGATACTGACAGAA
This sequence comes from Harpalus rufipes, assembly GCA_951394225.1. Classification (NCBI taxonomy): domain Eukaryota; kingdom Metazoa; phylum Arthropoda; class Insecta; order Coleoptera; family Carabidae; genus Harpalus; species Harpalus rufipes. The sequence continues at coordinate 41,929,738 of OX596283.1, forward strand.
AATATCGTTATTCGTAAGGCTATGAATCAAGGTAATGTATCTGAATTAATAAATGTTAGAGCGAAAGTATTATCAACAACGAGCAGCGTTTTAAAGTGGAATGTCTTAACTTAGTCGAAACAATATGAATTTTTGAAAGACAAGCGTGTTGTATCCATCCTTATTGCACACGCTTATAGCCTTTGCAAAAGAAAGAGATAAATATATGCCAATTTGTTAATTCGTTCATGATACAGATGACCTTGATCGGACATCTTTAATACCGAGGTTCTTTCATAAGAAATGTTATTAATTTGTGCCGCAATTGTTATTTTGCAATAGAAGCGAATATTTGTTGGTTCGGTGCAAAACAGCACAAACCAACTTCGCTCGATTAGCCTAGGGCCAAGAGCTCGTTGTACGAATGTTTCAGTGATTCATATCCTACTTCTGATTGTTACCCTCGTGTTTGGCTACGATGTGTGTATAGTGTTTACTGGATGATAACGAAAATTATTATTCTAGTACAGTTATGCGCGAGGCACTATGAGCATCGTGGCAGAGTTACTGCAAGGAACGTTATAGATCAAATTGATTTTGAAAAGATTAATTATATACAAGTACAGAACTTCCTTACAAGCTGAATGGATGCATCGAAGAATTAACATTTCAATACTAGGAAAATAAAACAATTTACACATAAGTGATTCCATATGTCGTAAAATTATCTAATGCTGGATTTATGACTAGTAATTGTACGTTGAAAGATGATAATGTATTTATAGATTGCTACTACATTTAATAAACAGTTTTTCATTTGAAAATTTCTTATGTACAGGATCATTTTATTACATGTTTCATTATTACTACTTTAGATTAACATCTTTATGTTGTTATTCTTACTGTTCTTTTAATGCAATGTACTTTTAATGTAAACAAATTTATTCCAATATGAAAACTATCTCTTTTAAGTTATTTTCATTCTTGCGTGAAAAAATAAATAACATATCTTTTTGAAAAAAAACCTTGAAACATGAATACTAATGAAATAAATATAAACATTGTGATATATTTCTTTCAGTTCAACTATGCAAATTATACGCTTAGTTATGGAATTATTACCATACGAGTAGAATTTTGCATAATCGGTTAAGAAAACAAATAAAAAATAACAATTATTTCTATAATATAAACATATAACTATAAGATGTATAAATATAAACTTTGTTGTACACCGCGCATCGCAAATATGTACCTATGTATATTAATACATTATTTGCGAATATTTGAATAATAGTTCGACCGGTTTACATTTTCAACTAAATATAAAACCTATGCACATGGTGAGAAATTTCTACAATTTTCTCTGGACTACTTTAAATATAGGCTTGAAACTTACAAAGACTGTGGGCCAAATCTTCTACAGAGACCCTTTATTTTTGGCACAATATGAAAAACAACTTCGTAAAAATTCAGTGCAATTACTAATTCCTAACCTACCTTCCAAAACATATAGGAAAATACTCTAACACAGTGTTTCTCCATCTTTTTTGAATCGCGGCACACGTTCGTTATGCAGAAAAAAATATATTAAGTTAAGTAAATAAACGAAAAATAATTCCAACAAAACTTGTAATTATAGTGTTAACATGAAAAAAACAGCTTTTTTCAAATATGTATTACAGTATCTGTCCGTAAAACGTTATGGGAAGATTTACACACACCATTTTACAAAAAAAAAATGTTGACAATACCACGTCTAAATTAATCTTAGTCTGGCAGCAAAACTATAAATTTAAAATTTTTGGTATTCAACAATCTCTATACAGGGTGTTCAAAAAATAGAGGTCCCGGATTTAAAGGTGTATAATACATCTCAAAAAAAATAATATAGTTCATATAAACATTTATCCGGAAATGCCTAGAACAGCCCCGATCTGGCACCGTCTGATTTTCATCTCTTACTTCATTTACATAAGAATCTCACAGGAAAAATTTAAAAACGAATATACGATTAAACAAGAAGTGGACCTTGATCAACACTAGCATCAAAAATGTCATAGCTTGCTTACAGAAAGTGAATGAAATTAACGGGGATTATACATAAAAATAATTAATATGTACACCTACACCCTCCTGTAAAAATTTTGAAAATAATTTCTTTTTCGATTAGTAGTAAAGTATCACGGCTTGACTTCGTATTCAAGTTACTTGACTTGAAATCAAGCCAAGCTCAAGTCAAGTAATACTAGCCGAAAGTCAAGTCAAGTCAAGTAGTTACAATTTCAAGTATTTTCTAAAAATCAAGTTGTTATTATTCAATTACTTGAAAAAATCAAGTAGTTATTTTTTTAATTACCAGAAAAAGTTCTTTAAGACTACATTTTACTTTTACATAGTTCCTTATGTTTTATAGCAATATCAATAATATACCTCAAATATAGACAATAAATCATACATTCAAATTTAAAAATTAAAAAAAAATTATTTAAAAGGATAATATATGAATTAACAATTTATAGTATATGTATTATGGTGGACTTTAATGGGGCCAAGTCGAATTTTAATCGGGCCGCTCCCTAAAGTAGTTCCAAATAAATAAAAAAAATATATACTGGCAATGATTCCGCTCAATTTTAATATTTGACCGTGCCTAAATATATACTAGAATGACCCGAGAATATGTGGAAAAAATCTGAAGTCCCAATTATTACTCTTAATTCGAATGGAGTTAGCTTTTTGGGCTTTTGTGCGATAGTTTAACCATTTGCAGTTAACTTACTAATAATGATTAAGACTTTAAATTTTGTCGACATATTCTCGGGTCATTCTAGTATATATTCCAATATTGAGTGATTTTTTTAAATCTCTGCACAGATTTTAACTTGCAGTAGTGAATCAGCACAGCATATGGCGCGCCACGTCGTACCACACAAAACTAGGTTATGATTCTACTGATTCGCGTATTTTCGTACGTTATCGGTTCATTATCAAGTACCTTGAATTTGCTTAAAATTGCTTGATCAAGTCAAATAGTAACGATAGAAAATCAAGTCGTCAAGTAATGAATTTTTGCGAAGGTTGATTGTCAAGTCAAGTAATTTACAAAAATCTATTTGACTTGATGAAACCCTAATTAGTAGCCTATGTATCTTCAATTTTTGGACGGCCGTCATACATAATATTAAGCAGAGAAATTGTGTTAATGTAAAATATTGTTCAATTTAAAATTTCCTTTTATACTACACTGTTTGTATGTAATAAATCTTATTCACTATATAATGTAAAACACGCTTAATATGTATTATGTAGATGGTGTTTAAGATACCGCTTATTATTAAATTTTTGTTGGAATCTCACACTTTCATATAATTACAGAGTACTCTCGATTAGTTTTGGTCGAATGTAAACTGGTTTATATGTAGGATTGGAATATATAATAGTGAAAAATCTCCTCTGTCGTCACGGAAAATCGATCCCGCGCTTGAATTTTTCCCGCACACTTTCTCGTGCAATAATCGCCCTCATTGGAGCATTGCAATAACGCAAGCGTAAGTGATGAAAATTGGAGAAAAAGGAGAAAAATCCCCCAGAATGTAGAACGTGGGAGAGCACAAATGGTGATTATGTTAATTTTCATTAACATATGCATAATGCAAGGTCTGCGACTTGCCAGGACAGGCCTAATAAAACCCCGATACTGTTATGTGGGAATTACATCGCCATTGCGGATAAGGCACACAAAGCTCAATTAACTTGTTTTACATACACTTGAACGGTAGCGAGTAAGATTATATAAACATGAGTAATAATTTCTACTACGACTGATATACGCTGTGTGTTATCGTAATCTATTTAAATGGGCATATAAGTAATATGCTGCTTTATTTTGATTCAAAGCAGTGTAACCAATGTTTTATTGGATTAAGTAAGGAAATTAACTAACGGAACATTGTTTTAATTGAAATGAATTGTTTACCTTTTATATCAAAGTTCATGTTACCTTTATTCAAATGTGGAAGTAGTTTTATTACCAATTTTAATACAAATTTTATTACGTTAATACAGCTATGTACGTATATACTAGTATTGTGCAAACACAAAACAATTCTGGAATGTTATTTTATATAGTGATTTATAAGGAGTATAATTATTAACATTAGCAGTTAGATATTGTTCAAGTGGTCATTTTGAGTGCAAAATGCCATATGAACATGTGTCCTATTCCTTTTAGTTGCCAAAATACAACAAAAAGAATACGTTTATCCTCTTTTTTACCTTCCATCACCTTTGGATAAGGAAGGTACTGTCTGCTCAAAAAGTTCGATGGTTATTTTTTAATAATTGCACACGTTTTAGAATCTCTAGAATACGATTTTACTATTTTTACGATGATGTCTATATGTGTGTGTGTTTGTGTGTATGTAAGTGTGTGTGTGTGCCTATATGTATTGTGTGTGCGTGTGTGTGTGCATCTGTGTATACAATTCTAAAAATTATATTTTTTTTATATTCCTTGAGTTTACATCCAAACGAAGACGTGATTAGATTTTGGGTATAATTGTCCAACCGGAAGTGCCCTCATTTGCAATTTTTATCAGTTTTTCTTAAAAAAAAACCTAGGTAAATATATTTTTTTGACATTTTAAAGTTATTATAAATATTAAATAATATTCTATTATCTATACGATTTGATTGCATTTTATACTTCATATTCAATGAATATAGAGTTAAAAAATTACAAAGAAATTAAATTTCATAAGTCAGCCAGCTATGCTATAATCATAGAAACATATTATGTTAAAATAATTCAAATTGACAGATGTCAGGGACAATGAAAAGAAAATGAATGTGGCAGAAATAAGGAAGTTGAGATGGATGTTGGGAAAGACACGGAAAGATAGGACAAGGAACAAGAGGATAAGGAAAATGGCTCGAGTAATAGTAGCTTACAAGAGAGACGATTACATTTGTTCGGACATGAAGAGATATGAATAATTTATTGGAAGAAGAATGAAGGACTTGATTGCGGAAGACTTGAAGAAAAGGAACTGAAAGAGGACAACACGCAAAACAGAATAGCGACTCCTAACGAATGGTAAAAGCTAAATAAGAAGAAGAAGATGTCAGTGCTAAGTGCAATTTACATAGTTTATATATTAAATAATTTTACTGGGAAAATAGAATTTTTCACAAGAAAGTTTAATGGAATTTGTACGTAATACACAGAATTGACGGAAGATATTGTGCTGGCCACATCGGATTTTTTTAATTAACATTGTAAATCTTTATTGTTTCATTAAATTTGCGATCGAAGCAGATTGGTAAACCCAGAAAATCCGTATTAACCAACAGACAAAAAAGACAAAAGTTTAGGGTCCGTAAATCAAAAGGGCCCAATTTGACCCCTTTATTCACCACAGTATACAGTTCTGCGATGTTCTTTTTTTACCGTATAATCATAGTTTTTCATTGGCTAGAATTCAGTTACGTTCACACCCATTCAGAAATAAATTTTCCGTTTTGACATAATTTATTTTGACATGAACTCTTAATAAATTATTCACATTTGCCGTGGACTTCCTGCAAGAGTTATCGTGCTGGTATAATTTTAATGAATTTTTTTGGGAATGAAAATGAATGACCCTCTTGTCACGTTTATTAGTTAAATATGAAATGTAATAAAGAATGTTATGCCTCTTGACAGTGACCCAGTGATGTTTCAAGAGTAAGATGCTATCACTCGTGATTGCGAAATGTTATGTCTACGGAACCGTGCGTGTCTGTAGCGTTCCTTGTCAGCTGTCGTGCTCTACCAAGACCAATGGCTATTTTTGCATTCACGACTGGATAGTGTCGGCTTGTTTTGTCGCTGTCCGAAATCAGTTGTTCTGTTAAACGCTAACGGGATTGGTTTCACGCCCAGACCGTGTTTCTACTTGTATTCAGACAGAAAAATGTGAGTTTGATTCGACATTCGTGCAAACATCACTACATTAGAAAGGCTTACAAATGAAGTGAAATGCCCTTGTATTTCGTTTGGCATTTGACAGGACTTCGTGTACAGATAAAAAGTATGCATTCCTAATAGATACCATTACATGGACGTAGGTTAAAAGAGCATACGCAACTTTCATGTACTCGGGACACTATAATATTTCGTAACGGATACCTTACAAAAAAAAAAACATGATGCAGCTTAAAACAGGAATAATATTTACATTTTATTTTGTAATTTCTAACCGGACAAATAGAATTTTGTAAAAATCATTTGTTTATAGCGTTGCCATGGTGTTGAATCAAAAACATACACAAAAAATCTGATGTGACCAATGCAATACCTTCCGTCAATCCGTGTATTATGTACAAATTCCATACATAAATTTTCTTGCAAAAGATTCAAAAATTTTGGTATTTTATGATTCTTTTTCTCGGCAACTGAATTCCATACTCCTGATAACAAACAAACCACATGAAATAAGAAAATATGAAATTTAGAATGAAAAATTATGACACTTGTCAGTTATGGACATAATTAATTGCTGTCATTTTGACACGAGTTCCCATATCTGCTTGCCAAAGTCAGCAAAGTCACGTCACTGCACGCGCCCTATACATAAATTTTCTTGCAAAACATCTTATATTTCCAGTAAAATTATTTCATAAACAAACTATGCAATTAGTTTTTCCCATTTGTTAGGGGTCGCTATTTTTATTTTCTTCTACTCATTTTTGTTTTGCGTGTCGTCCTCATTCAGTTCCTTTTCTCTCAAGTTTACTGAAATAAGTTCTTCCATGTTATATTTGGCCTTCCTATGTTTCGTCCACCTTCTATTATTAAACTATTCATTTTTCTTCCAATATATTCATCCTCATGACATGTTCAAACCAATGTAATCGTCTCTGTTATATCTTTCTAGAAATAGTAGAGTTATTTCCCTTATTCTTTCATTCATTTACTTTTTATTGATACTGACATCTGTCAATTTGAATTACCTGAATATATTAGCAGTTTCCATGGTTAAGTTAGCATAGCTGGCTGAGGTGACGGAAGGTAAAAATCTGATGTGGCCTCCACAATACCTCTCGCCATTTAATTTTTGTTAACTGACATACCTACGTAGGAATTTATTACTGCTAGCTACTGTTACTGCATTAAGTTCCTTTGCATGATAGTAAAGGGTTTTCCAATAAGAGGTGTTATTTTGATATTCAAAGAAAAATGCCATTTTTTAATATAAATGATCGGATGTTTATTTCATTATAAAGAGGAAGGTATGCCGTTAATAGTGGAAAATAACATCAGGCAAATGACCACCACGACCACGCTGACAGGACAATATCCTTTTCATGAAATTTTCCATAAACAAATCGCAAAGTGGCTGTCCTATGTCCTCGATAGCCTCACGAATTCCATCTTTGAGGTCTTGAGTCGACGCTGGGCAGTTGGCGTAGACCTTCTCTTTCACGTGGCCCCAAAGAAAGAAGTCGCAAGGTGTTAAATCACAAGATCTCGGTGGCCAATTGTGATCACCTCTTCGAGAGATAACACGGTCCGGAAACTTTTCCAGTAAAAGATCAATGGTTTCGTTGCTTGTGTGGCACGTAGCGCCGTCTTGTTGAAAGTAAACGTTGTCCAGATCAATACCATCCAATTCCGGCCATAAAAAATCGTTAATCATCTCTCGATAGCGCAATCCATTCACCGTAACTGTTGCTCCAGCCTCATTTTCGAAAAAGTAAGGTCCAATGACTCCGCCGGACCATAAACCGCACCAAACAGTCACACGTTGAGGATAGAGAGGCTTTTCAACAATAACTCTTGGGTTTTCTGAGCCCCAGATGCGACAATTTTGTTTGTTGACGAAGCCACCGAGGTGGAAATGGGCCTCATCACTCAAGATGATTTTTCGATGAAATTCCGGATCATTTTCACGCATTTCAACGACCCAATCAGCAAAGACACGACGTTGATGATCGGCCGGCTTGAGTTCTTGTGTTAACTGGACTTTATAAGCCTTAAGACCCAAATCTTTATGCAAAATACGGTGTAATGACGTTTGTGGAATGCCTAATTCCAAAGAACGACGAGGAATGGACAAACCTGGGTTTTCTTCAACACTTTCGGCTACAGCAGCAATATTCTCGGCTGTTCTTGAGCGACGTGCACGGGTTTTATTCTTCACATCACCAACTTGTCCCAACAGCTCGAATTTTTCCACCAATTTCTGTATTGCGGTCCGACAAGGTGCTTCACGACGACCCAAAAATTGTCGAGTTTTACGAACCGTCTCTGCCAAATTTTCACCATTTTTATAGTGAATTTTAATAATTTCAATGCGTTGTTGAAGCGTGTATCGTTCCATTTTTATTAATGGCGTAGTTTCTACTTGTCAAATGTCAAAAAATGACAGCTTCAAAAGCGACATCTACCGAAATAGCGGGCTATTCAAAATAACACCTCTTATTGGAAAACCCTTTACTATAACTATTGTTCCGATTTATTATGTATTTTCCGAATTTTCTTCTCCAGATTCTTACCACAATTTTATTTTGTGATAGTTACGTTAATTTCTTTTCAAGTACCAACATATTAAAATTAATTTGATATTTTATAAAATCCTATTTTAATATTTTCTTTTTAAAAAATTTAAGTACTAATTTGAAATGATTAATTCATACGTGACATTTATCTGTCAGTTACATAAATTGAGATTTGAACTGTGAAACAATGAGATATGTTTATATTTATAGCATAGTCTCCGGAATTTATAAAATAAATATATAGCAAAATTATTAATTCATATCGCGGAAAAATGTAATTCAAATGTATTTTCGGAGAAAAACTGTTTTGAGCGTCAAGTAAAGTGCCATTTCTGGTTATCTGATTTACACTAAAAACTAATGGCTTCTTTCCATATTAAAGTACACGATTTCAAAATTTTGATAATTATAGTATTTGAGTTAAAGCGTAAAGAGGATCCACACACACACACACTCACAGACATCATCGTGAAAATGTTAAAATCTGATTTTAGGGACCTATATATAATTTCTATAAATTTTAAATACCGTTTGCCCAGTTGCAAAACCTGCAAAATAAAATGTGATTATTGAATTGGATGAATAATTTAATTCACTATAACATTTATTTAAAGCCGTATTATTTTAAAAAATAAGCACAAAACTCATAGAAGAACAAATATTTTGGTTTGGACATGTTGACTGAATGAAGCAAAACAACAAAAATGGGAGCAGAAGGAATGCCATGAAAAACATGTACACTAGAATGAAAGAAGCAGCAGAAAAAGTATATAAAAGGGAAAGAGACAAAATTGGCACAAAATTAATATAAATGGAGGAAGTTATTGATAAAAAAAAAACCAAAAACTTAAAACTACTACGCCTTACACCCGAAAGGGTAAAAAAGAAGATATTAAACAAGTTTAAAAGCACATAATGAAGTAGGTAGTGTTTGAAAAACACTCTCTGAAGAGAAAAGAACTAGGGAATGTAAAAAAGTCTCCATCTAGAACAAGAGCTGTGAGCCTTTTAAGGATTGTATAATTTCTTGTAGTTGGCTACTTCCTGAATATATAACAAATGTAGCAATTAGAGCAGTAAAAAGGCCGCAATATCCACTTAGAGAAATATTTGCTCCTCGAGAACATTATGATGTTCTACTGGGAACGAAACGAAACGAGACGAGAGCGAGTTGATGACCGCACAGCACCACTTGCCAACTCACTTTCTGAACTAGACGAGTGATGCTGGTGATGCTCGACTGTCTGGTTAATAATTAGACGCTATTCAACCGTTCATTACACCCACTACATTTAACTACACTTTAATTTTAATCTTCTCTTCAATATGCAAATTAGTTTCAATGTGCATTTTAAATTTTGCTATTGTGGAGGATGTCCGTTGTATTACGAATAGTTTTTATTTTTGGACCAGGAAGTATAGTGAATATGTAATCAAACATGAATTAATAGTAATAATTATATTGATGACAAATGAAGTATTCAGTATATTTGATTATATTGACATTTTTGTAGTACATGTCACAATTTATTATAGTAGTCATAGTTATTTTTTTTTTGTTTTAATAAGAACGCAACACTATTTTAGATCTACATTTAAATTAAGTAGAATAAATTTTTTTTTCTTCGTAACTATAATTAACTTCTTCACTTTCATATTACAGTCATAGCTGACAACTACATGGTACAGTAAAATTTTTGAAAGATGTCCGATCAAGGTTATCTACGAATTGTATGAATTCAGATTTTTGCTCCGCCCATTCTGACAAATTTAGTAATGTCGTTTGCTTAGTTTTTGTGAGGGTACATAAGATACTACTGTTATTTTATTATTATAAAAATATATGTTACAATAACAGCATTAAAAATTCAAAAATAAAGCAACTGGTAAGTTTATTATCAAATGTAAAGCCAAATATGTGAAAATTAAGATACTGACACAGTGTCAGTGACACTGACAGGAAATAACATTATTCGCACAGCTATGAATTAAGGTAATGTATCTGAATTAATAAATAAACTTACGTTACAGCGAAAGTATTATCAACAACAAGCATCGTTTTAAAATGGAATGTTCTAACTTAGTCGAAACATTATGAATTTTTGAAAGGCAAGCGTGTTATATCCATCCTTATCGCACACGCTTAAAGCCTTTGTAAAGGAGGGAGATAAATGTATGCCAATTCGTTAATTCGTTCATGATACAGATGACCTTAATCGGACATCTTTCAAAAATTGTACTATACATGTATTCCCTTCCAAATATGAACCATGCTTACCTTTGCTTGACTTTATTTAATTTTCATTGTTTTTAAATTAATTTAACTTAAAAAATTCTAGATGAAATATGAAATAAATAACATGTTTTATAGTACATGGTCTGAAGTATGAGGATATCTTCATGCTTATGTCTGTATGTATACTACATAATTTTAAATTTCAGTTACATCTATACCGTTGAGGGTGTTTTACAGGTGTTACTATACGGAGGACCACATGAACCACTTTTGCGCTATTTCAAAATTGGAAATAATTTTCACGATTGAAATCAGTCGGAATTGAATTTGGTCAATTCGAATCACCACCGGCCATCTAACAATTAAAAATTAGTTTATTTAATGTTTTTTGTTTATTATACAAGGCATTCAAAAACCGTTCCAAAAATCTAGATACAACAAGTACAGACTAAAGTGACTAAAAATTCCTTAATCAATATGACTTCGAAAATTTACCATTTCGGAGGTATGAGCCAATTTCAGTATCTGCAAGTATATTTCTTTAGAATTTATTGACGGTTTATCAAGTTTGCTATGTTAAACAGAAAAAAAAACAAACTACGATCTTCTAAACAAGTTGAGTGTTAACTGGCAGGCAACTTATGTATTCCAACGCGGAAAGGACCGATATGCCTAGTTTTCTAATATCAGAAACCACTTAGTGGGCTTTGGTTTTTCATTACTTTTGTTTCTTTTTCTGCAGAAGTAGTGCCACGAATAGGTATTTTACTGAAGTAAATAAATAGCTCATATTTCTGAAATGGTTAACTTGTTATTTTATGATTTTATCTTTTTGGAACGAGTTATTTACCCTGTATTTTAACATCTTTGTGCAAAGTAAAATAAAAGATACTTTAATTATTTACTTATTCGTACATTTAGATAATCTGGTGTATCAGTTTTTTTTTATTTTAAATTGTTTTTACAGTTTACGAAGATAGAACTTTGATTTCAATGTTGTTTAATGTAATATAATATAATTGGCATTTTCTCGTCCACTGCACAAATGCACATATTTAACTCACAAATAGCCTTGTTAGCATTTCTCAATATCATTATAATTAAAACGTGTAATAATTTAGTTTCATAGACACTAAAAAAGCGATAGAATACTCAATTTATTTCAAACCATATTTTAAATTAATCATCTTTTACTATACTCGTACCCTCGCACGATCGCAATCGCATGCTTTTATGCATTCTAGTTGACAGTGCGATGAAAAATGAGTATTTAAAAGGACTCTATCGTCTGGTATTTAGTCAAATGAACTAGCTGCAAAATGAAGAACAAACTAGTTAAGATGATGTATGTCGTTACATGTAGATATAAAAGAGGTGTAAATGAACTTGATATGCTTGCTTGAATAGTTTATGAATATTTATGAAGACGTAGAACAACCTTCGACAACAACGTATCGTAAACATAAGGAAGCGTTTACTGCTTCGGAGAACGATGATGAGTGCTTTATCGAATTCTGAAGAACCTGTAACTACTATCGGCGACAATGATACAGAAGGATATGGTACCTTACTAAGTAAACAATTCAAGTACATAATATATTGTTATAAGTACTTTCAATGCACCTGTTAATTATTATTCGAATAACTAACTGCCTATAATATCGAATTTTGACTAGGATTTATTCACAACACATTTTGGAATAAACGAATGCGCAGTCAGGTTAGATTACCCTCGAATTATGACTCCAACAACATTATAGACTCTTGCACACAATAAAGACTAGCATGAAAGTTTATCTTTTTGTATTAGAATTTAAAAAATTGTATTTTTGATGACTTTATGTTAGAATTTTCGCATAATTTAAGAGAGAAACTGGCCATTTTTTAAAACAAATCGTTATTTTTATACAAAAAGGGTAAATGTGATCTTTCTTAGGTAGGTAAGTGGAATGCCGGTGGCGGGTAGTAGAGGAAGGGGGAGGCCAAAAAGAAGGTGGAAGAACTATGCCGCAGAAGACTTGAGAGAGAAATAACTGTGTGAAGAAGATGAGCTTGACAGTAATGAGCAAAAAAGGAGAATGAGGAACAGCAACCCGTAATAAAATAGAGAAAAGTTGAAGAATAATAAAACAATTGTAATTTTGCAATTATATCATCACATCTATGAAAGCGAAAATTTTGAATGTAAAACAATACATTTAGCTGAGAAGTAGCTACTTTGTAGACTGTTACTATTAGCCACGATCTGTAAAGTTGGTCTACAAAAGCCTACTTTTCTATCGATCATAAAAAAGTACGTTTAAACCGAGATACACATTTTTAGGCAACTATTACAAAAGTTATAAATTTTTGTAATATTTAGTCACCAAAATAAAAAAAAAAATCTGATGTGGCCAGCACATAACCTCTCGCCGTATATTTTACCTGGCTGTATGCATAAAGCAAAGAATATTTTTATAAATACAAATAATATATTCATATAAATCTATGACGTATAAACTTCTTTATTATTCAATAATAGCATGTCTCAACATGAAGATATTTTACCATAAATTATGTTACAATAAATTACAAAGTAGAGTTTACCATATATAAATATTAGGCTGGTAACTGCAATTTTCAATTCGAACAACGTTGTTTACTTTCTCTTCATATTCTTCTAGTAAAACCATTAATTTTGGGCGGTCTAAAATGTATATATGGATTGTGCATCTATTCTTACATATCTTCTTTTACATTTTATTTTTTCATACATGTTATATCTAAATAACACTAATTCCCTTTAATAAAGTGACGGATAGATTGCACTCCGATTATTCTTATATCGATGTGTAATTTTGTCAATATTTACAACTTACTTGAGAAGAATTTGATAGCTTTTTCGCAATTCAAAGTTACTCTAGTCTAGTGTACTGGTGTACATTGTCCCATAATGTTTGAAACAAATTTAAGTCCTTCAACTTAGACTTGTCATCTCCATAATAGTCACAGATCAAGAACTAAGGGATTCTCCAAGTACATTTTTCTTTCATTACTCATTATTTCTGACACTGACATTTATCTGTCAGTTACAAATAATTTAAATTATCAACTATTTTTCATGGCATTCTTTCGGCTGTCAAATTTATTACAACAGATTATTTTATATATTATACTTCTTTTATCTCTAAATCTATGGAATATATAATAAAATATTTAAATGTATCAGATAGAGAATTTAATTTTCTTTAATATTACCACGAAAAATTTTCAAAAAATAATATTTAGAAGATTTTTTTTCAAGAATCTTCTACTTCCGGTTGTCCAATTGTTACCAAAACCTTTTCAGATCTTCCCATGAATGTCCGATTGGGAAATACGTTGTTAAACAAATTTTAAGTCTTATAGTTTTTGAGTAACCGTCCTTCCAACATCCCACACACACACATCCACACACACACACACACACACACACACACACACACACAGACATCATCGTAAAAATGTTAAAATCGGATTGTAGGGACCTTAAAACGTGCTTATTCAATAAAATCTGGATATGCGATTTTTAGCATGAATCCAATACCTCTCTTAGCGAGAGGTAAAAACAATTGGAACTGAAATGACATTTGCTCATTAGAAGAACATTAAATATTGTAGTGTTTAATTTGTAACAGAGAAAAATTCACTACAATTGAGTAAAACAAAATATATCATCACTGCATATAACCCATTGCTCGGTGTGCCAATTTGCTTTGTATACAGATTTCGGTAATGATGATGACATATTGTACCATGCGGGCGTTTGGAGAGTGTAACAGGGGTCAATTTTGTGCTGAAATTCGAAGTATTTGGCGTCGGTCGGGATCGAACCCGGTTACCCACATTCGCGATTAGACACTCAGGCATGCGGCCACGAGACCCCATAAAAAAATCACTACAATCATCTAGCTGTCTTGTCGACATATGGGCACCGCATTTATAAATATGATCCTTTTTACTAGGAACAAATGGATATGCAACAATATTTAGCCACATTTAAAACATATGGTTCTATTATTGAATCTTATAATGCGACAACTGCAACCTACCAATAACACAAGATTTTCCCAAGCAAAATACTATCAAATCGTTCTCTCTTGCTTAAAACTCTTGCAGATCACATTCGAGTCTACAAACCTAGGGTGACAAAGGCATTACTGAACATATGGTTACTTTTGTAAAAAGTCGTTCAACTTACACATTGTATATCGGAACACTAATGATAGAGCAGTGGTTTGGCCTGATACGGCTATTGGCCTTTACTGACGTGACGTGAGGATCGTAAACAACACTTCTATGCCCTCTGGGCTGATAATGCATTTCACGCCTTCATTAGAGCTGCATTCATTCAATTCATGCACATTTTAATACTTTATATATGACGTACGGCGTGGTTGGCACCGCACTCGACAATACAGCGCAGGCGCGTTATTTATACCCGCTACGTGGAGCCTGCAGCCCGGCTCTCGCGTCGGTCCGAGAAATTAACGGCTGTAAATCTTACGCCGGTCGCGCACCGATTTCATTTCGGCGATTATCGGACGTTTATGGCGAAAGTTTCGCCTGCTTCGGCGCCGAAATTGTAAACAAATATACAATGTGTTAGGGAAAAAGTTTAAATGTGATTCGTAGACCCTCACTCCTCGCGCAAACTTCTCTAACTAATGGATTTTTTGTCAAAATGAATTTCACTTTAAATGTTTTATTTACACCTTAATTTTCAAATCACACCACGATTTCCATTTGCTATTGGTATATAAATTGTAAATTGAAAACAAAATTTGGCGATACATTTGAGACCTTATAATAGCGAAATGAAACAATTTTTCTAGAATTCAGCCACTTTCATTATTTCAATCTAGACCGTTTAGACCCCACAAGGAATGGTTTAGAATTAGGAGAGTGTTTTTTTGCAAAATTTCCCGGTCACTTGTCTGGTGAACACCTGGGAAATAGACGTTTCAGACGTTGCTTAGGCGACGCGAAACAACACGTTTCAATACATGAGTGGTATTTGATAGATAATTCGACGCTCAGTTTTTGGATTTTCTTTGCTTGCCTAAATTAAATGTACTTGGTTGGTACAGGTGTAACTTTAAAAGTATTGGCAAAAAATGCCTCACTTGTTACTGTCCGCGTCAGTGGGCGTATGATGGTATGCAGGAAAAGAAACAGTTAATTCTTGTTACCAAAATTCAGATAATTACTGCTACTCATATATTCATGTATATCTACAGTGTAGGTTGGTAAAACCAAGCCTTCAATCTTTATTAATAACCCGTTTAAAATATGAAAATTACATATATGTATGTAAGTACTGCAATGATAATTACAGTTTCAAAAATCATTTTTCCCAGAAATACCAAATTGTGATGTTCTCTTTCCAGTGCACTTTTTTAAAAAGGAGGGTATTGTAATTGCAGTAAATTATACATTTTTAAATTTTGTTAAGCCAGTGCAGATAACCGTGCGTCATTATAACAAGTTTTAATCAGATCTGAGGTACTTTGAATCAAGTTTACCAGCTGGTTAAGTATGTAGCAAAAATGTTCATCATTTCTGGATGCATTCATGACTCAATTTAGGCTAGGCCTTAGTTGCCGTTCCACAATTGGCGCCAGTAATTCAAAAAGGATGTAAACGCAAAACATGGAATGACGAAGTCAGAGAAAGGGCGATAAGAAGACATTTAAAGTGGCTGGAAGCAAAACAAATAACGCAAGACAGAAAAGATGGAAAGAGGTATGGACAAGAACAACGACTAAATAACCCCCCCCCCATATAAATAATTTGTGTGGCACGATAAAACACGACTATGTAAACGTTATTGTTTGGGGTGGTATGCTTGCTGGCGGGTTTTATAAGAAAATTTGCTACCTTATGCGGATAAACTTGGACTCGGAGAGGTAATAATCCCAAATATTGTTAAGGAATGGCTGTTCTACAACAAACCTATAGAAATTATACACCTCCCCAATCGCCTGATTTCAATCCTATTGAGAATTTATGGTCAAGACTGAATAGGCGACCCCGCAAAAAATATTTTCCATTATTTAACAATTCTGGGCGAATCTGACTGAATAATAAGCAAAAATTCCACCTTACATATCATTTAATTTAATAAAATCAATGCCTAGGTTACTGGAAGTTGTAATTAAAGCCAATGAGTAGTACCCCATTGAATATTAAAATATAGTATTATGAATTAAATAATTTTCTAACTATAGGCGTAGAATTTTTTTTGTGTCTCAATCATTGTATATAATTTGTTTTCAGCACTATTACATAAAGTAATTTAAAGAACTTTTAAATTTGATGACTCATTTGATTCTGAAATATCGAAAGAAAATTATGATTATTTTTTTACCCTTTTTACCTACCTATATTAAGAAAATTCTAATTGACAGATGTCAGTTTCAATGAAAAGTAAATGAATGTGGCAGAGAGATGAGAATGTTGAGATGGATGTTGGGGAAGATACAAGAGAGGCGATTATATTGGTTTGAACATGTCATGAGAAGAGATGGAAAATATATTGGAAGAAGAATGAACAGCTTTAATGATAAAATTAAAGTGTACGAATAATTTTGTGAGCCACTGTATTTCATATCTTCCAATTTTTCTCTTTTATTTTCGAGTTCAGCTATTCGCTCTTCCCATGTATTCCTCTGTCTTCCTCCCATCTTTTCTATTTCGTCCTTCCAGATTTTTTGTATATGTGTTCGGTGTTAGTACTATATCGTCTTGGTACATTTGGGTCCAATCGAATGTAATGAGCAATACAGAATGTGTTAATTTGCCAAAGTTGCTTGAAAGTTTTTTCAGTTATGCGCTTAGCACATCCAAATTTATTTTAAAATTATTGTTGAAACTTGAGGAAGTCTTCAAAAGAGTACGCATTACAGTTTAGTTATTCTTTTTAGAATCCGCAACATTGTTAGTACGACAAAGCGGTATTCCCAACAACAATCTCAATTCGTGTTGCTGAATGTACACAAAGCTCATCCCATCCCGAGCCGTAGCAACAGTAGCAAGTAACTGTAGCCTCAGCTGTGGACGCTGCACAATGCAGTTATTCCCACTACACCACGTATGAGATCACCTTACAGATATACCTATCGGGAATCGTACAAACATAAATCCCACTGCGACCAACAACGTAATTATTAGGAGAACTTAATAATTGCATTGCAAGTGTAAATACTTGTAGATGTAATTATTTTACTCTTCTGGCTGTAGATAACTATAGCTTAAAAACCCAACAACAGTTAAATTTATGTTGTGGTGTTGGTATTCGTAGAATTGGAGATAAATCACTTACGATGGGAATGTTTATGTTTTGTTTAACAATAAAACCAAACTATATGTTGTTATTGACACATTACAACTGTAGTTTTTTATTACAATTCCAAACAGTTAAGGATGGTTTATGCAATTTTTCATGCGGAATAAATAATTAATCATAAAAGATAAATAGGCATAGATATACCTAACTGTTTATGCAGTTTTGGAATAAAATATACGCATAAGGTACATAAACATAACTAACAACAAATTACCAAATTTTATTTTTTATGAAATTAACATAAATGTTAACAGTCTATATGTTCGAAATAAAGTATGAAAGTGTAAAAAGATAATGTCAGCCACCTGAATACGGATTGCCGGAGTAACGATCTACCAACTGAGCTATGGCCAACCTATCCAATGGCTGACATTAACTTCCACTTTAACCGCTAATGTATCTCTCTTTGGAGAATTCAGTTTTGTATCACGTCGTATAATGTGGGGTGGGATTACCACTACATTTAAACATCATTGTAGATATGTCAGAAATTACTCTTGGCCCTATCGGTCCAGTTTTGGAAATTAATATAGAGTTAACAGTTTATGTTCAAAAAAAATTATGAGAAAATGTGAAAAGATGTCAGCTACCTGGATTTCAACCAAGGACCATTACTTTGTCGGAGTAACGCTCTACCAAGTGAGCTATGGCGGATCTATCCAATGGCCGCCATTATCTTCCACTATTGGTACATTTCTCTGGTTTTGTATTGTAATTACATTTAGATCCAAAGATTTATTGGTAATTGCAGCAAAAAGTAACCAATAAAGTATGCTTTCTTCATGGCGACAGAAGAAACTCCTTTATATTTTATAAATTGTGGCGTAAAATATTAATTTGAAAATTATACGAAAATAATTACTTCAAATTGCATATAGAAAATATATATCCAATAGTTTTAGTGCAAGATATATTTTAAATGATGATATTTCTGGTTAAGTGGTGTCTAATATGAATATCTTTTATGCCATTAATTGAAATTTGTTTTTTCCTTCACTCCCGTTACTAAATTCAACTTAATATACTGGTTTCCAAGGCGTTTAACTAAATCTTAATCACAACTTGATAAACTGTAGCTTGGATCGAATTGGACATCGACGATTTTAAATTTAATGCACGAATGTGTTGCTTGGTTAATATATTTTTATCTGCCAAAGGCATGAATATGTTATAAGTAAGGTGACCCTTAAAATTTATTAAACCTAAACCACGAAGGTATGTAGTTCAAAAATGTAATTATACCAAAAACATGAATTTACAACATTCGCGTTCTTGTGAAATAATACTATAGCAAATTAATTCACTGTGATGCAGGAATGTGGCCAAATTAATTTTATACAACTACATACGTAACTCATAAACAGATTTGTTACAACCGTCTGAATGTTAAAACGCATTTATCTCAAAACTAATAAAATACACATTCGTGCCTTTAGCATATACCTGACGACATGACATGAAGCTAGTTTTCACTAAAAAAATATTCATTAAGCACGGGCTGAAAGTAGCTGCTGAAGCTGATAGCTGTCATTCAGTGAAAATCACTAGCAAAAAAAAAAAACTTTATTGTTGCTGCCTTAAAGTATAGTATGACTCGTTTTATAAATTCTAATAATACGGGACCAAAACGACTTTTATAAAACTCGTTACATAATATACTATTATCACTGTTATGTATTACACTATATTTAGTCCTATTCCTTAGATAAATATGCATAAACCAACATTTATAAAGCTCAGTGTTCTTTTAATGGTCACAAAATAGGATGTTTCATTTTCTTCTTCTATCTTCTTTATTATATAAGAAAAATGTTTCAACTTTTAAACGTCTCTTCCTACTATACACCCTTGTTTCATTAAAAAAATTATCTTTAAGATATTGGTGCTCTCTCAATACTATCTCCAAAAATGTTTCTTTTCTACAAGCAAATTTTGAAGTACACCAGGAAATATTTTTCTGAATTTAATTTATTCAATACATGAACATAAAGTTCATTGTAGTTTGCAACTATTTATTAACAATTTTTCAAACTATTACTTCAAACTCGTTCGCCGGTACATAATAGATTTTTCAGTTTTATTCCGCATACTTAATCCTCTTCGTAAGAATTTATTTTGGAGTTATAGTCTGAGAAGATGAAACTCAAATGATACCAAGTTTGCGAACTAATAATGTTGTCATATAAGTAATAGTCGTTTCACGGAGACTATTAGTTGAAGTTCATTTGGCTTGAACTGGTTAAACTGGAAGCGATTCTACAACTGGTTAAGCTGAGTTAGTTTTTGCTACTAGGAGTAGAAACGAATATATTTCTGTCATTTATTTATTTCAACACTGTGTGCATGAGCAGATGCAACTTTCAATTTGTTAAATTAATATTTATGGTGGAATTCTGTACAATGTTGTATTTACTGTAAAATATAAAATTATTCTAATTGGTAATTTTTATACATTGGCTGATACAAAAATATGATGAAATATAAATATTACAGTGCTTTTTTTAACCGCCTATCTATAGGTTTTTCGAAAACAGTAAGTGCTACTACTTTGGTACTCGTATAATTGGACATTTATTATTATTATTTATATATTATCAATCTGATCTAAAGGATATCATATCCCAATTACAGATAGATTATACAAAAACGGAAAAAATACCTTAATTAGCACAAGTAATTTAACAACAAAATAAATAAACTTAGAAGATAATATCGCTATTCATAGTATATATATATAACAAAATAATTGAAGCATTATATCTCGTAGTAACAATATATTGCGTTCTTAAACTTCACGAACGAGCCAAAAAAGATGTCGACGTGATGTGGCAGGGTATTAAAATTTTCACGTAACATTCTAACGGGCGATTTTAATTCATAGTTAGTACGCGCTGTTCTGAAACGAAAGGTGCTCTTAATACGCGAATAATGTCTAGGAACAAATATTGGTATTTTCTCAAGAATATCTAGATCATTTACGATGCAATGTAAAACCTTATACAAGAAAAGACATGAATGAATTTTTCTCCGCTTATTCAGAGACACTATGTTAATTTCTTCAAGTAATATGTAATCAGTGTCAAACTGGGCTACTGTCTATGAAGTTTTTAATAACAAAATTTCACAAATTTTTGTTGAACGGACTCAATTATACATAGGTCTTTATTATAGATTGGATTCCAAACTTGTAGACAATATATTCCAGCTTTGTTCTCACAAACGAGAAATATAGACAACAAAATAGTACATACAAGTAAGACATGGACAGATAAGATAGAAGATATTACAAATCATTTACACAATATTCTACAACAGAGTAAATCAGAAAATAGCCAGAGATATCTTATGGAAGGATTATTTGGTGTAGTATTACTGTAGAAATTTAAATATAATGTAAAGAATTTAACTCTTCATTTGAGTTTTTTTGGATTTTTTCCAAAACACCAAAGTATACGTTATTTAATCCTTGTATATCAGTTCTTGCATTGATGTTGTTGCAATCATCCCTGATATGTAACATTTCAAGAAACACGATTGAAATAAATACGTTCAAACAATAATCAAATGCTTGATATTTTAAAGAATGTCAGCCTGAAAGTAAATTTAAACCGAAAAATCTTATATTCGATCAGTGGCTAACTCGCTCTAAAGTAACCATTTTTTATAGAAAAAATCTGTTGTGGCCAGCACAATACCTTCCGTCAATCCTGTGTATTATGTACAAATTCCATACATAAATTTTCTTGCAAAAGATTATAAATTTTGGGTATTATGTGATTCCCTTTCTCGGCAACTGAATTCCAAACTCCTGATAACAAACAAACCACATGAAATAAGAAAATTATGAAATTTTGATTGAAAAATTATAACACTTGTCAGTTATGGACATAATTAATTGCTGTCATTTTAACACGGGTCAAAGTCATGTTACTGCACGCGCCCCATACATAAATTTTCTTGCAAAAGATCCTATATTTCCAGTAAAGTTATTTCATTAACAAACTATGCAAATTGCACTTGACACTGACATCTTCTTCTTCTTCTTCTTTAGTTTTTCCCATTCGTTAGGTGGTCGCTATTTTTTATTTTCTTCTTCCACTCATTTTTGTTTTGCGTGTCGTCCTCATTCAGTTCCTTTTCTCTCAAGTCTTCTGTAATACAGTCTTTTCATCTTATATTTGGTATTCCTATGTTTCTTCCACCTTCTATTAATATATTCATCTCTCCCCATGGCATGTTCAAACCAATATGTAATCGTCTCTCTTATATCTAGAAACTTCTAACACTAGAGTTACTTCCCTTATTCTTTCATTGATTTCATTTTATTGATACCGACATCTGTCAATTTGAATTACCTGAATATATTAGCAGTTTCCATGGTTAAGTTAGCATAGCTGGCTGAATTATGAAATTTATATAAAATTTATTATCGTTATTCTTCTTTAACTATATATCTGTTGAATATCAAATATAAAATGCAATCAAATCGTATAGACAATAATATATTCTTTAAGTTATAATAACATTTAACTGAGTTTTTCAAGAAAAACTGTTAAAATCTTCAAATGAGGGTACTTCCGGTTGACTAATTATAACCAAAATCTAAACAGGTCTGCATATGGTTGTAAGGAAGAGGAATACGCAATAATTGTAATTTTTGTAATTCTAGTATTGGAGATATCGTGCACAAAACGACGTCCACACACACACACACATACATACACACACACACACACACACACACACACGCACACACGAACACACAGACACACATACAGACATCATCGTAAAAATAGTAAAATCGTATTTTAAAGACCCTAAAACGTGCTTATTCAATGAAAACTCACCACCGAATTTTTTGACCAAAGACAATACCTTCCTTACCTAGAGGTGACGGAAGGTAAAAACAATATATCATTGGCATGATGCCCCACAGATGTGACACTTGTAGCAGTGTGTACACAGTTACTTCCCAAACATACTTATCATTCAAGATGTTGCGGCTTTGAGTTGATAAATATTTCACAAATATTTGTTATAGAACAGACTCTCCTATTGTATTGCAGACAAAAACTAACTCATAAAACCGTAATGCAAGCATTAGCTTCATTTGAATAACCGTGGTTCATCTACAAAGAAAGAAAGACTAAAAATAATTACCAAGAACTCCTCTCACTAATTATAAAGCCATCAACAGTATTAATAATCTTATAATGCATTCCCTGCAGAACTTGCAGCTAGCTCGTGTTGCGCCCATCCCAAGACAACTTTATCGCAAATCTGAGTCCGTCTGCCCACCTCAACACATTTACATTAACAGTTCCTGCGACTCCCAGGAAGAACTGTTAGTTGC
This sequence comes from Harpalus rufipes, assembly GCA_951394225.1. Taxonomy (NCBI): domain Eukaryota; kingdom Metazoa; phylum Arthropoda; class Insecta; order Coleoptera; family Carabidae; genus Harpalus; species Harpalus rufipes. Next base: position 41,953,216 of record OX596283.1, read on the forward strand.
AATCTAGAAAAAATAACCGAGGCCTGAGGGTCTTAAATAACGAAGACGTATTGATTGATTAATTTACTAGACTTGTTGCTCTTGTTGGAGATCTGTTTTCAACACTCTTGATATTGTCGTAATCATCGGCCCTCATAGGGTCGAGAGTTGAAATACCGTAGAAGCGTAGATGATTGTTCAAAGTATTATTATCCTTGTATCATTCTTAGCGAGTATATAATATTACAATAAGTGAATGAACAACAAACATTATTCTCTGTATCTGGGTAGTTTAGAATCATCTATCAATTTGGGTTGAAAATAAAACAAAAGTAAAGTGTTAGTTTGCTTCGTTAGGGACACTTCCATTTGGCATTTCTTCATAGAAACTGTGACATGATGTCAGTTGGACATGTTCCATTGATATCTACACCAAGAGCAAGAGTGCGAATCTGGCTGTCCAACATTTTTCTTTTTATATGAATATTTAGGTTTATGGGGCATTTTTTTAGCTGATACTTTATTTGCTGTGACAACTTGATCAGTATTTCTTAATGATTCTTGTTGTTTGTTAAGATCGGAATAACGGGCGATATGTCAAATGTACTTGAATTTCTAAATATATCTATTAACACTAAAGCGTTGTTTTGAACTATCTAATAGATCTCTACCCCCCCCCCCCATTGTGGTATATATAAGTATTGTATTTAACATTTCTTGTACAAACAAAAAAAAAAATTACATCTTTATATTTACGTATTTTCTATAATTTTCAATTCATTCTATGAGCACGTTTACTCCATTTTTTCTAAATGTTCGAGGTTTTTCCAATTCATTAACGGGATTGGCGTTATTTCTGAAGGGTTCATGTAATATACCTATAATTAACAATACAATAATAAATATTAAATATCGTTCCCAGAAAAAGCCTTCAGTACTATCTCTGAATTTTTGATACTGACATTAGTGACATTTATCTGTCAATTACAGACATTTTAATTTCTCAAGTAGTTACCATGGATATGTTTGCGCTGTAAGATTTACTACAACAGATTATTTTGTAGATTATAATATCTATATCTTTAAATCTATAGAAGGTATAATATATTTTTTTAAATGTGTCGAATAGAGAATTTTAATTTAATATATTATATATGAAAAATAACCATTTTCCAGGCAAATTTTTGACGAGAAAGTACGAGGGTCATTCAATAAGTAAAGAGACAAATGGCTATAGCTCAAAAACGGTTTATTTCAATCTTTCAAAATTAAGGCTATTTTTCAACATAATCACCCCCCACAGTTATGCACTTGTCCCATCTTTCTTGCAGCTTCCTAATTTCCTTGGCGAAGAATTCTTTCGATTTACCTCGAAGCCACTTTTGCACCGCTTCCTTAACTTCCTCATTGTTAGCAAATCATTTTCCACGTAGGGCGTCTTTGAGTGGTCCAAACAGGTAAAAATCAGATGGGGCGAGGTCGGTACTGTAGGCAGGATGAGGTAAGACCTCCCAACCCAATTCTTGAAGCTTATCACGGGTCAGCTGGGCTGTATGAGGGCGGGCGTTATCGTGCTGAAGAATGACTCCTTTTGACAAGAGTTCACGGGGTTTGCTCCTGATAGCTGGTCTAACTTTGTGTTCTAGCATCTCAGAGTAGTATTGGCTATTGATAGTTCGCTGATCTTCAAGGAAATCGCAATGACTGGATCCTGTGGACGAGGGACCAGAAACTTTCACTGGGCGTCCATATCGGGGTTTATCACCTACACTTGTTCGGCCACTTTTAAACCGATCAACCCACTTGTAAAAATTCGCACGGTTCATACAACTTTTACCGTACTGTATTAACATTCTAGAAAAAAAAATCACTTGGTTTTACACCTTCTGCGACTAAAAATCTAATGACTGAGCGCTGCTCTTCTAAGGTGCAATCTTCTAGTGGACTTGCCATGGTGAACTGAAAATTTTAAGGTTATGTTGACATAAAATGATGAAACAGCTGCTCAGAGCATATCCCAAGGTTGCCAACTAACACCCCTGAAAAGATTGTACACATTCAATGAATAGTTTTAAAATTATAGAATTTGTCTCTTTACTTATTGAATGACCCTCGTAATACTTTACCACTCTAGATTTAAAAGTTCTACTTTTCATATGAAGCTTTTCTTAACATTATTTCTTGGACTGTCTCTAGTAAATAAAATACACAGATTTTTACAATTTCTGTTGTTGGAGTACTATGTTTCTATAAGTCATTTTACTGGATTCGGAAGCGTTCAGGATTCATCTGTCAACTGTAGTCTAGTATCATATCTGCTTGATAAAAGCAAAAAATACATCTTACAATTAATTTGAATGATTCGGAGGTTACTAGAAACCGGTGGAATTCCGGGCCCATATGCTCTACATAAATAGTACTAGCCTCTGAAATGTAAGAGAATTAATAATGATCAAACAACTAATCAGGTTATCATGTGTGATCAAATACTTTTAGTATTTTTACAACTTTCAAAATAAGTAGCAGATAAATTAAAATTTTTGGTGGTATGTTTCCCTTATGATGTTTTCGTAATATCCGTGGTGTTGTGCAAGTCTCGGTGCGTGTGTCTGGAACTAGTGATAGTGAGCATGTCTCAATCCCATACACACCGTTAGAGCGCAGGGTTCGTGTACCGACTACAGCCAACATGTGCAAGGATAGTGGTAAACTAACATACCTTGTACTGGATGGGTTCTAACAAAGTCTACGTTGCTGTAGATCAAGAAATAATAGTTATTATTGATTTATCTGCTGAAATATAAGTAGACAATTATTATTATCCGGATATAAACCGTTTCACATTGAAAAACTCTTTTGTTTGATATTTTTATTTTAGTATGTTATTTTATATTATGTTACCCTTACAATTGCCAAAATTCTCACAGAGTCCGGTCAATGGACACAAACATTTTTCTGCCTGGTTGTCTTTGATTTCTTTAGGTTGCATTATAAAATCTCAAACTGTCTATTATCAAAACATTTAGTTAGCTTAAAGATGTATTGAATATTTTTTGAATCCGTTGATGATTGTATGCCTGTATAGTTTGTAATCTCCCATCCGGGGTAAACCACGTTGTCCACGCCTGTAGTTATGCACTTGTCACATTGTTCCCCTTGGCGTCGTCGCCCGCGTGTTCAGGAATCTCTGTGACCGTGTTGTTCGCTAACATCGACGCCTGGGGCAATACAATGCACAATAATCGAGCTACACTACACACGCAACAGACGCAATCTCACAGCCTGACAGCTCACCGTTACTGCACTCATATACAAATTCTTCACGCATAAGTATCATTGCAATATTAGAACGATAGAGATTGTAATTTCTTTTGTAATAATTGATAAACTAACATTTACAGGTAGAGATTCGATGGCCAAATTAACTAAATAACCATTCTGAGGGTTCATCTAAATGTTGTTTCAATGAACCACACACTATTCACTGTTCATATCATTTGAGTTACATGTGTCAGTTAGTGCCAATAAAACCGAGAGTACAAGAGCGTACTCAAAAATAACCCGAATTATTTTCTGACGGGTGGTAGGGCTTTAGTTGTCTTTATTTGACACTCTTCTGGATCTATTGCCCAAGCATTATCCTTGAAGATATATCTGAGCGGTCAGTATGTTTTTTTTTTAATAAGCGCTGTTTGCCGTGTTCAGCGATTTTGCAATGGTAGACATTAAAGTTTTATTTGCAATTAAGGAAATCAGACTGTCGCAATGCTTCAGAGGTCTCACAGGGATGAAGCTATATGTGAATGAAGGCTTTACTAGTGGTTTTCTCGTTTTAAAAGCGGTCGAATATCGACAGATTGACCTTCAATCAGGACGTCCTTCGACTTTCAGAATGTCTGAAATCACTGAAAAATCTGTGATGCAATCATGTCTGATCGTCGTACAACGATCGATGAATTGGAGGAACTCACTGAAATATCCTTGAGTATATGTCAACGAATTTTGACTGAAAAATTGAAAATGAAACGCAGCGTAGCGAAATTCGTTCCATATGTGCTTCCGACAACCAGAGAGGCAACCATTTGAGTGTGTGCTAGGAATTAAAAGAATAGTCAGATTTTTTTGTAATTTCTCCTAAGCTGCTGCTTTCCCTAACAGAAAACAGACCTTGATGTTAACATGTTGCTTTTTAATGTTCACCATTGCAAAATCGTCGAACACGTCAACAAAGATTATGAAAAATATCCCTAAAGATGACGCTTGGACAACGGATCCAAAAGAGTGCCTAGTAAAGAAACCTAGCGGGTAAAGTCGAAACTAGAGCCCTACCACACGCCAGAAAACTATTCTCCTTATTTTTGGATACCCCCCCCTTACTATTTCTGTGATTTATATATTCTGTAACACTAGAACCCTTTTAAATTTTACTGACATGTCTGCATTAAGCAAATTGCGGATTTCTATTTTGAAGCAAATACAAAGTCATGACAGCTTCAATAGTATACGAACATGAGTCAGCAACCAGGCCGTCGTCAGAAGTCGGTCAGCACAGCCAGTAACCACAGACGCGTTTCGCACTTATTGGTGCTCATCAGTGTGGTGTAACCTGTAGAGGTCTCCGAGGGTACTAACATACCTCTACATGCCTTTTAACTATATAGATGATCATAAGATCACCGCCAGCACAACGAGTCATTGTCTCTGTCCAAGGGTCCACTTATTATGGACCGGACAGAGACCACAGGATACACCACACTGATGAGCACCAATAAGTGCGAAACGCGTCTGTGGTTACTTGTTGTCCTGACCGACTTCTGACGATGGCCTGGTTGCTGACTCAGATGTTCGTATACTATTGAAGCTAAACATAACTTTGTAAGTATGTTTATATTTTAAAATCTAAATTATAAATTGTAAATTCGTAAATTAAATTCATCTAAACCAGTCTTAAGTAATTTCTTTTACTTTTTAAAGGCTCCCAATAAATCTTCTTTTGGAATTCGGAATGATTTCAAAATAACTTCTCCAATATTTAAAAACTTTCAAAATTGTCAAATTCGTTGCGGTTTACATTAAAACTGCCAAATATATCAAACTAATTACTGTGAGATTTGAAAACTGTCAAAATAATTTCAGGTTGACTTAAAAACAGTATAATTATGAATAGTTTCAACCATGCGATAATTTAAAAAAAAAAGATTTTTAGTTTTAGTTAACTTTTGCAATTCAATTTCAATAATAGAAACTGTATAAAATATATGAAAATTTCAATAAATTGCATCAGCATATTGAATTAATTTTCATTATTTATAAACAAACCATATGTACATAGGTACTTCAATTCTGCAATAAAATAATATGACGATGCATTTTCAATTAATGTCAGGTATAAATATAAACAGTTATAGAGACAACGCAAAGTGCAAATGCAGTTTAAAAAATAAACCGTCTAGACAAGTCTGGTACTTCATTTTAAAATAATATAGGAAGTATCAAGGTACCATTATCGACAGAAGAAAGATATAAATGTATCAAAATTACAAGACATCATCTACTATTAAAACCAGATAGAATTTTCAAAGTATAATTTCTTGATCCATTACCATAATGCAATGTATTAATATCTTACAATTATTTCATTGAGTAATACTCATCTTGCAACTAAACGTGGTTAAGTACCACGTATAGTTGTAAAATTGATATCAATTATGCAAAACAGAAGTAAAATTCATCCATGCCCTGATATTGTGTAATGACAATGATCGAACAGCGAACAGTTGAACTCTACCTGTTGGAACGAACCGGTATATCAGATGCAGGCCTCGAAAACAAAAAACGGTGTTATTTTTAGCCGACTTCGATGAAGTTTACGCCCGGGGAAAGAGATACCGTTAGGTTTTTTGCAGGTGATTCACCAATCACGAAGTTGCATCAGAACGAATAAAAAATGCACATCACGCAACAGATGCAGCCGGGCAGTTTTTGCCGGTAAATGAGTTCCGAGGAAATGGATTGTGGTGGACGAAAAATTCCGCAAACAAAACTGCCATTTGTATGGAACAATGTAAACAAAGAAAAAAGATTGAATGCCTGATCCATTTAAATAAATTAAATGAGCTTGTTACACTGAACCATTATATGTTTATTTAAAAGTGTAATTAAACAAAATAAAATATATTTTTTATTTATAGTTTCTAAACATAGCACTGGTTTAAAACATATTGAAAATATATAAACCGAAAAATGTTTCTATATAAAGAAAACAACTTTCATATTTGTACATTTTTGGCAGAACACTCGTACGAGTATATGCGCATTTTCCAAGCGACAACTATGATGCATTTGTTTGCTTATAAATCACATACGTATTTTGTTTCCCGATATTTGCTTCTTGAACAAACACTGCATCGTTCTTGACTTTTAATTTCTTTTCAGCAGTTTTTCAAGCGATTATTAATTAATTTTTTGGACTAAGTTTTCTCGATATCTTCAGACTGTTTTTCCTGTTTCATCGTCGCTGATCAATTCATAGCCTCGTTGAATTACAAATCTTATAAACTAATAAAAATTTAAAAATAATGTTGAAAACTGTTGCTAACAAAAGTAGCACAGAAATTCAAACTTCTAAGGTGGGGTTTATTACACCCCAAATTATTTTAAACAGATCTGTTTCTTTCTATCTATTCTCAATTAAAACTAAACTATTGCTCACTTTAAAGTAAAATATTTTATAGGAAGGTAGTTGTTGCAATTCAGCAGAATTAAAATATATCATATCAGTTTTTTCAAACTCAGTCACCACCTTGCTAATAACGGGTAAAAAAAATCATGAAGCTGAAACAAATTCTATGAAATATTTAAAAAGTTATATGAAATATATAGTTTAAGCCCTATTGGAAACTTATGAGATGATATGAACAAATTATGAAAAATAAATAGCTCAAGATTTAAAGAAAACTTTAGAAGAAGAATATTGAAACATCAAAGAATGGTGAGAAAATTTGTAGTCAATATGAATACAAGTAGTGTTCATGTTCATGTTAACTGAGTGCGTACATTCTTGCACTTACTACGATCGTCAATTTTTGCAAGTGTAGTCCACCAATTTAATTTATTTTGAGTTGCAAAAAGTGTCTGTGTAAATACATTGGAAAAAATTAAGTTTGTTAACCATAGAAGAATTATTGGAAACGTAAGTTTGTAAATATATACTAATAAAAAGTTACTGTTGTACAAAACACTCTATTTGACAGTGAGACCTATAAAACTTGCACTAGATTTTTGTAACATGTTTCGTTTAAAATACTCTATGCATGTGTTGTAAAAACAACTAGTGCCGGGCATGATAAATGAAAAACGCTATTAGTTTGTTCAAAATATACTTCTATTCTAAATGAACAACACTACACATATTTTATATGTACTGTGGAGTTAATAAAGTCTATTTGTATTCTGCGAACGCTTTACCAATTTATCTTTTTCGTGTATGGAAATAATCTCAAGAACATAAATCATTAAATTTAAAATGCACATGAACAGCATTGATGAAGTGCTTGTATAATTTATAAAATAATTTGTATTATAAAAAATCTGATGTGACCAACACAATACCTCCCGCCATTTAATTTTTATTAATTTAAATACATATCTATGGGGTCTCGTTATCGTGAGCCTGATGTTTGGTTGCGAATCTGGGGAACCCGATTCGATCCCGATCAACGCTAAATATTTCGAATTTTAAATGGCACAAAATTGTACCGTGTGTTGCACTCGCCACGCCATTAATGAGGCGACGCTTGGTAAACGCCCGCACGATATAAATATGTCACTATCATTACCGAAATCTGTGTACAAAGCAGAGGAGCACACCCAGCAATGGGTAATATGCTGCGATGATATATTTATTTATTTTTGTATTTAAATACATACCTGCATATTTACTAATGCTGGAAATTTTGTATATTAAATTCCTTTCCATATAATTATTGTTCTCTTTACAATTTTCGTTTTAAAACGTTATTATTATTAATTTGAAATTATGTATATTAAGTTCCTTTCCATATTATATTTACAATTTTCTTTTTAAAACGTTACTGTTATTAATTTGAAATTATTATTTTTTCGACAGTGACATTTATCTGTCAGTTACAAACATTTGTGCTGAAATGTGTAACCGTGGAGTTGTGTTTATAGCATAAGTTCCGAGATATAATTTTTATAGTACTTTCTTTATAAATTTATCCATAAAATATATAGAAAAAAGTATTAATGCAAACCTGTAGAAAATGGAATAATATTTAAATAAATAAATAAATGAAATATTTCATCACGGCATATTACCCATTGCTGGGTGTGCCAATCTGCTGCATACACAGATGTCGGTAATGATTGAATATTTGTACCGTGCGGGCGCTTACTAGGCGTCACCTCACGGGCACTCATTGCTGGCGTGGAGAGTGGGCCACAGGGCTCAATTTTGTGCCATTAAAATGCGATGTAATTTTTGGCGTCGGTCGGGATCGAACCCGGGTCCCCTAGATTCGCGACCAGACACTCAGGCACACAGCCCCGAGACCCCATAATAATAATAATAATATTTAATTTTTATAATAACAAATTGCGAAAAAATAACATTTAAATGTATTTTTTGAAGAAAAACTAATTTGAGCTTCAAGTAAACTGCCATTTCCGGTTATCCGATTGACACCAAAATTTAATGACTTCTTTGCATATTAGAATAAGGTAGAAATACATGGTTTCAAAAGTTTCTGAATGATAGTATTTGAGTTAGAGTGCCCATAAGATCCACACACACACACATACACACACACATATATACACACCCACAGACATCATCGTGAAAATGTTAAAAATGGATTCTTAAAACGTGGTCATTTACCAAAATCTCGATATGCGATTTTTAGAACGATTCCTATACCTCCCTTACAAAGGGTAGCGGGAGATAAAAAAAAACTGTTAGAATTATATTTATTTAATTACCAATTTTACTTCTATAGACTTGTGATTAAGAACAGACAAGAAACTTACAACTGATTCTTCTTCATCATTTTAGAACAATTCTTAGATCAAAAGAAGAAGCAATTTTCTTAAATGAGTCGTACTAGATAAAATAATAATTATACGTACAGTACTAATATGAGCATGTTTCTATGTGGTATAAATTTATGAAAAAAAACTTAATTCTATGCTGGGAAAAAAGTGTCAGAAGCAATTATGGTAAAAGAGATAAACATCCCGACGTTTTTCCGTTGTTTATTCTGTTACATGCAGCAAAAACGAATCGAGAGACTGACCAACATCCAACACATACACATGCACATCCACCGTACCGTATTTCTTATGAATGGGTCGCAGTCCGTTATATTGGTATTCGCGTAGTGTTTTCCACACGCCGTGCGATATTTCATGTATATGCCGCGTATTTTGTATTCCGATCTCGCGAATGCCAGCTCAACTTGGAAAGCCAAACGAAATGTACTAATTTATATACTTGATGTTTCAACTTAGCAGAACTAGGTTTTATAATTTTATGTGAGCTTTAAATTATCTATTGATTTGATAAAGATGTTAGGAATGAAAATGAAGACTTTGTCGGTGCTTCATATAAAGCCAGGAGATATATGTGACGTTGATAGCCTGGTCGTGAGAGAGTCGGGCTTTGGTTCACACAACTTGGGTTCGAATCTGTATAAAGGTCAAATCGCTGCTAATAGAACAAAAATGTCGTGATGCTAAGGAAACGTTACATAATAAACAATAAACGTGCAACATTCCTAAGTTATATAAGGACTTTTAAGAGGCACTACAAGTGCAACAGTTAGCATCCTAGACAAAATGTAATTTTCCTCTTTTCTTTTCCATGGATATTTACTACGTTTTCTGTTTTGTTCAGTTTACAATTTGAGACTACGCTGTAAAGATGTAAAATACTCACATACCGGGACGGGGTGTTCAATTTATTGTGCAATCATTGCTATTTTGAGAACTTTAAGAGACATAAGGTTAAACTAACAAAGAAATACTATTTTGCAATACTACTACAAAAATATTAATTTTTATTTTGACCAGAGGTATGTATGTAAGTCACTAATATAATATTTTCTTATTCTCAATGTTAACAAATTTGGTAATAAATTTGGTACCAAATTTTTTCATAGGCAACGAATACAAAGGTACACTCATCCACAAATTTAATTCCAATTCTGTTTGACACGATCACAATTTTTTTTACCAATTTTGTAAATAAAATTATAATCGTGTCAAACGCGCTTAAGACAAATGAATTATATTTTTTAAATAAAGATCCACGATTTCTACCGCCTAATGAAGTTTCGTAGCTGCGTGCCTGAGTGTCTGGTCACAAATTTGAATAACCGGTTCGGTCCCAACCGACGCCAAATAATTTCGAATTTTAAATGGCATAAAATTGACCCCTGTAGTGCACTCTCCACGCCATCAATGAGTGCCCGTGAGGTGATGCCCGGTAAATGCTCGCACGGTACAAATATGTCATCATCATTACCGAAATCTGTGTACAAAGCAGATTGGCACACCCAGCAATGGGTAATATGCCGTGATGATATATTTATTTATTTACTTAATAAAGTTTCTAATAATATTTACTGATTTCACTCCTTAATTGTTATTACATGTAGTTTCTAAATACGTTTATTTGGCACAGAAAATATTAGCTAGTTGCTTATTTGCAAAATTGCTATTACCTAATTTATTATGAGATGGAAATCACAGGCTTTAAGTATTTTAGGACTCTAATCGACATTAAAAAATATATTATTAATTAGTGAAACAAAATAAGTTCAAGATATCGTTATTAAATTAAAATACAAAAGTAACATTACGTCTTTTTACATTTTTATGCTCCAGTTATTTATTTTACTTTGTTTTTATTTAAAAAAAACAGATTGGTTTGCTTAATGAACTCAATGAACATCAATACAGGATGTTTTCTTTAAAACAACCTGTGCTTTGTTTGGGCGAATTAATGATTTTATAGAAAAATGTTGTACGTTGTACACATAATTTAGTTGAATATTCGGTGCACTGTTATTATTGATAAATTAGCCCCATATTCTTCATCATTTTTTGATTATAACATTTTTCCCTAAAGGCATTAGAAACACCGTGTATGTATAATAATTACAAACTGCCTCCTAAATTATTCATCATATACTTATCAAAGTTTGAAGGTTGGACTAATTTAAAGTTTTATACAAGATTAGAAACTAATTTGTTATTTCTACAGAGAAATTAACCCACATAATAATTAAAAGCACTTACATTGCCGTCTTCCTCATCATTTCAGAATCATCCCGTCATCTTATCTTACCTGAAACAAAAACAAGCATGTTAAAACCTACAAACTGCGCGTAGTGACATGTTAGGTGGTGCAAAGTTATGTATCAGGCGTTATTTGCTCTACCGTGAAAGAAACGAATAATGTAGGTGGATAGGGCCAACTGAAGCATGAACTGTACATATCTCTTGTGTAATACACTGACAGTTTCATTGTAAGTGCATCGAGTGCAATGTTTGAATTAGGATGATTAATGGAAGCTAGTGAAATAGTATGTTAGATGGGAACTGATTTGAGATTTATGCTGTGCTAATGAAATATTCTGGGAGAAACATACACTGATGGATATTTCATACAATAATCATAAATTAATTAAACATATTGATTTTTAATCTATCAATAAATATTTAAAATTGAAAAATGGTTATTTTTACCATTACGATTGCGCAACTAATGTGATCATATTATGAAGCTGACCAATGATACAATAATGTTCCTATCCAACCCATTCACATAATCCAAATAACAGTCGTTCTTGTTTAACATCTATAAATTGCATACGAATTAATTAGAATAAATTTGAAAAATCAACTGTGTTCGCCGGCAACCTCCCACTTACCGGATGGGAACAAATTGGAGGTTACCGGGTTCGAGTACCGGCGAGGTCATTTATTCTAAATTATATACTTCATTGACGTCAGTCGCTATACTCATTTCTTAATACGAATCAAGTGACAAACGTTGTTTCAGATAAAGGTTTTTCATTTATCACAAGATTTAGTTTACCTGGAACGGCCCCGATTTTACCGGCCAAGTATATAAGACTATGTAATATGTAACGTCTTGTAATTACCATTGGTGCCATATTGTGCCATATTTAAATAGTTAATATAAATATCTGGTAAATATAAGACTTTCTGTCTATGTCAGTTTAAATTGATTAAAAAAAATTGATTACAGCAAAAAAATGCTTAATAAAGAAAATTTTATTTTAATAAGGAAAATGATTAATATAAAAAAGATTAACTTAATTATTAATATAAGCTTCTACATTAATCCGAGTATATGTATATGTTGCAATAAAACCAGCAAATTGAGTGATTGTAACATTCACAAGTAGATGTTGGCAATTACTAATATAGACTAGACTAGACAAACATAACATAACCTAAAACATAATGTAAATATTTACTTAACTGTTTTGGAGCAGTGGTTTTGGCATTAATCATTAACTAGTTATTGTTGGTATTAACTGATTTCCAACTGTAACAAATGCAAGGCAGCCAGTTACCTAGCGAGAATATAACCCTCTGATTATAAACTTTCATTTAAAAAATATCTTTGATTACCACAAAAAAATAACAATAATGAAAATGATTGGGCACACAAAAAAAGTTTATTGTAATAATTGTTACTGTATCTGTACGGTGTAAAAATATAAATGTTAGGATTGCTTGAGCTGTGTGTTTACAACCGATAAAACAAATGATTAAAAACAGCACAGAAGACCGACGTGGGCTGTAGTATATATTTAATTTGCAATTATTACGGCTTTTTGAACTTGCCGCCCCGCAGTGTCAGAGTTATCTAATGAGCTGCGGCAGTCCTGTTCATTAATACCAGTAGAAGACTATAGAACTATAATAATAAAAGGCAAACTGTTTTGTCTAATTACTGTAGGTTAAAAGCTTCAAATGAAAGTTGTGAAACTTAAAAACCCTGCATCTGAATAAATATGAAAAATTATTGTGTTTTGTAAAGGCAGAGGCAGAAACTACTGGTAGAAATCAAAATATCGAAAATCACCCCAAAAATAGTGACAGTCGAGTAAATAAATTAACAAATGATTAACGGTTATATGTTAAGTTAGGTTAGTTTATTGTTATTATTACTTATGGGGTCTCGTGGCCGCGTACCAGAGAGTGTCTGGTCGCCAATGTGGGAAACCGGGTTCGATCCCGACCGACGCCAAATATTTCGAATTTTAAATGGCACAAAATTGACCCCTGTGGTGCACTTTCTACGCCAGCAATGAATGCCCGTGCGGTGACGCCTGGTAAACGCTTGCACGGTACAAATATATGTCATCATCATTACCGAAATCTGTATACAAAGCAGATTGGTACACCCAGTAATTGGTAATAAGCCGTGATTATATATATATATATATATATATATATATATATATATATATATATATATCATTCCATCTTATCTTTGGTCTTCCTCTGTTTCTTCAACCTTCTATTAGTAAGCTATTCATTCTTCTTCCAATATATTCTTCGTCTTTCCTCATAACATGTTCAAACCAATGTAATCGTCTCTCTTGTATCTTTCTGGAAACTTGTAATACTAGAGTCATTTCCTTACCGTGTCTTTCCGCGTCTTCACCAACATCTACTTCAACATCCTCATTTCTGCCACATTCATTTGCTTTTCATTGATACTGACATCTATCAATTTGAATTATCTGAGCAGTTTCCATGATTAGCATAGCTGGCTATGATTTATGAAATTTACTATCTTTATAATTATTTAACTCTATATCTATTGAATATGAAGTATAAAATGTAATCAAATCGTATAGAGAATAATATATTCTTAAAGTTATAATAACGCTAAATGTCAATAAATCATATTTAACTGTTAAAATCTTCAAATGAGGGTACTTCCGGTTGACAAATTATAACCAAAATCTAATCACTAAAATATAATTTTTGGAATCGTGGTATTGAAGTTATGCGATCCGAACTTTCGTCACACACGCACAGACACACAGACACACATACATACAGACATCATCGTAAAAATGATAAAATCGTATTATAGGGACTCTAAAACATGCTTATTCACTAAAAACTCATCATTGAATTTTTTGACCAAAGACAATACCTTCCTTACCTAAAGGTGACGGAAGGTAAAAATAAACCCAACTTGACAGATAAATCGTTAACATTTCTTAATTTTTGTTCCAATTCTATGGCTATTGGGGTAATTTTCAATATTTTCATACCTGATTTCTGAAATATGCAATATTAATTTTGCTTACTGAGGTGTAGAATTTTAAGTTTTACTTAAAATAATTATGGAAGTTACGTTATCCTATTTTCGGCAAGGCTAGTCACCACCTTATATATTTTTACAAAAAATTCTGAAAATACACAAAGCATTTTTACTTCATTTTTAATTAATCATAAATAAATCTTCATTATCTTATGCAAATTATTACAAAAGAAAATAAATATTAATTCATGTGAAAGAACAATATAAAATAAAATTTATTCTCCATATGAGTTAACGCACCTAACGGTTTCCTTCGCTTTGCAGCAGAAAATACCGTTCTAATATTCCCGGAGTTCCATCAATCACATCAAATTTGTAGTTCATTTATTTACCATCCAATAACAAACATACGATGCCGTAATCCTCTAAACTCATTACTGCCGAATTCGCCGGTGGATCCAACGGTGCCTTCCATCCTGAGTCAATAAATCAAAGCTATGATTATTTCATGTTTGTTCCAAGGCGGCCTTGAATCAGCTAGCCAAGCCACACATGGAGAGGAATATAAACAATAATTTGGTGAAGCAATAGAATCAGATGATAAGGTGAAGCCGAATTAGATTACATGTTCGGCTAATGGGCGTGGACTTTTATTGTTACTTTTATGCTTTTTCCCATCTTTCATTCGGCTGCTCCAATTGTCGATTGCCCAACAAGATGCTTGTGTTTAATTAAGAAATTAAGTTGAATTAACGTCCAAGATGATTTAATAAATTAGAGAAAGCAACAGTCATTACGCTAATTAAAGACCGCGGTCTTTTTCATGATTTATTGCTAACATGTCTAAAAAATACCCAAAAAAATAGTGTATCCTATCTATTTTTTAAACACATGTTATGGACAGAAGTTCCTTGTTTTTTTTTTCAAATAAACTCCAACACTATTTTCCATTTAAGTTTAATATTTTAACATTAAGGGGAAGAGCTGATTAGAATAGGTTACAATTGAGCAATCGGAAATATTAGTTTACTTGAACTAGTAAATAAAAAATTGCACGATCGGGGTATTTTTTTTTTAAATTGTTACTGATTGGGTTTCCAATGCAATATGAATGTTATCTTTACATATTACTGATCGGTAAGTGATTGCGATTACTTACCGAACAGGAGGCAAGGCGGTAAGTAAATAAACAACTATCAAAGCTTTTTTTAAAAATAACTATTTTTTTTAATCTGTCAAAATAATTTTCATATCTTATTTATTGTTAATTTTGTGTCATTATTGCCCTTAATACTTAAATAACTATTTTTGACAAATTATATTATTACAAATATTAAATACTACTCCAATAAAATTCAAATTTATGTAAATTAACATATTAATGTCAGTATCAAAAATCAAGAACAGTTTGTATATAATTATAAAGTTTGTGATACAACATTGACTTCAGAGGGATTTCATAGCTCAGGTGGTTCGGTATGTACTTTACTAGAAATAAAAAATATACTCTATACAATCAGAAAATATGTTTAATGAAATTATAAATTAATTTATTTACAATAAAAAATGTTATACGTATATCCAATAAGAAAGGAAAAGAGCACGGAAAAACATGTTTCAATTGTCAAGTTCCCGATCTCTGCTTCAGATATATTGCCTACCATTGGAATTAATGTAAAATAAAATGATATGGAGGGTTGTATTGTGCTAGGCACAACAGATTTGTTAAACATAGGAAACTAGTTAGATAAATTATTTTCATGTATCAACTGATTAGTGAAAATGTCATATTTAACTTGGATGAAAACTAATTCGTATGTCTTCTAACAAAAAGGTTTATTAGTACAGTAAATTTTTTTAAAGATGTCCCATCAAGGTTACCTATCTGTATCATGAACGAATTAACAAATTGGCATACATTTATCTCTTTCCTTTGCAAAGGCTGTAAGCGTGTGTGAAAAGGATGGATATAACACGCTTGTCTTTCAAAAATTCATATTGGTTCAACTAAGTTACGACATTCCACTTTAAAACGATGCTCGTTGTTGATAATACTTTCGCTGTAACGTAAGTTTATTTATTAATTATGATACATTACCTTCATTCATAGCCGTCCGACTAACGATATTGTGTCAGTATCTTATTTTTTACATATTTGGTTTTACATTTACTAATAAACTTACCAGTTGACTTATTTTTGAATTTTGAATGCTTTTACTGTTACATATATTTTTACAATAATAAAATAATAGTAGTATCTTAAGTACCCTCATAAAAACTAAGCAAACGACACTACTGTAATTTGTTAATAAAGCCTTGAGAACCCTATCGGTAAACATTAAAAGAACCCGATAGTGTAAAAAGTATATTTCAAACAGTGTTTACTGAATATCGGTTTTTGCGATTAATACAATTTGCAGGAAATGTATTCGTATAGATGGCTTGTAAAATTATATTGGTACCGGATACTAAACATCGTAGTGTTAACACATCTTATAGAACTTGTAGTTCACTAATATGAATTGTAAAAATACGTGCATTTATATTATAAGGATGGCATTAGCAATAAATTGTCGTTTTAGATGAATCAACTCGTAGTATGCAAATCTTGTCTATGCAACTAATTTTAAATAGACTCTTCAAGTTGTAATTGCGTTTGAAAGTGTTTGTATCCTCAATTATATAGCTGAAACTAATTCCTAATTGCTCAAGGAAGCATTCTCAACTTCAGTAAATAATAATCAACGCATCTTGAATGCTTCTAATTTCTAATTATTTCAGAGAAGAAAAGTGAATTAGATTTATATTCTTAATATTTTAACATACCTATATTAACTCTTCATAAAGATTCAAGGAAATTTTACATACCAATGTTAACTTCATAAGGAATCAAGGCATTTAAAGTAAATAACGAAACGGGAACTGGTGATCATCTCTTTGAAGACGCCGCTGAGAGCAGCAAGCACTATGCAGATTATGAGAAAACCGGTAACTTCTTATAAAACGGAAATGACTATACAGCCAGCTCTGTTATTAAACTGATTGAGTTAGAAAGAATATTACGAGTACGATTTATTGGTTACTTCAAACGGTAGCAAGCAACGATTTCTGTTCATAATAAGTGCACTAATTAAATAAAAGATATTTTTTGGATTGTAGTTCATTTTATTGAAAAATAACAGAATGTAGACGATTTTATCTTCTGGCCAGACCTTGCGTCCTGTCACCATGCAAGGCAAACTCAAAATTGACTAACAGGCCTAAAGGTACTATTTGTTCCGCATTCCGCGAAACGACAATCCTCCTAACTTGCCCAGACTCGTCTTATAAAAGATTTTAGGCTATTTTATCTCGAAGAGTAAACGATGCAGGATGGGAAGCCCAAAATGAAGACTAACTTAACGCAGAATATACTGGAATCAGGAATGACCGAGAAATTAATGTAAATGTCATCCAAAACTTAATGCTAGGTGTCTGCGGAAAGTTACGCCTTGTGGAAGAAAACGGACCTTTTTATTTAGTTTAAGTTCATAATTTTGTAACTTATGAAACAGTTCATTTTTTATTATAGAAAAAAATGTCGAAATTTGTGCCAAAACTTATGTTAATATATAACATTTTAACAGAGTGTTTGAACTAGATATTGCTCAAATTAATGATAACCCATAATATAATTTTCCCTTCCACTGAATAAATTTCAATTTCTTGTGAAAATTGTAAGATTAGAATCTTTAAAACTTTCAGTACCACAGACATTTTAATGAACAATTTCCTAATGCACTGTATAATGCTCAGCTGCTCCTTCGTTCCTGATTCCCATGACTGTCTTCGATCGCCTAGCTAACTACACAGGAAAATTGAAATTGAAATGGGATACTTCGCGAAAAGAGGAAATTATAATTGTAATTACGCATCGATAACTAGGTTACGAAGAGCGGTAAAGAAAGAATCGATGGAATTTTTGCAAGGAAGTATGAGCAGCTACTTATTACATGATTCCGTAACACATTAGAAGAAAAATTATACTTAAACAGTGTTTCCCATTTAAAACTTGCACCATTGGAATCCAAAAAAGTAAAAGAGCAATGATTTCAAATGGTACTTTTACTGATTTTGGTAGATTATTAATTTTTTGAATTACTTCTAAATTGCATACAATTCAAAAAAATCTGTTGGGGCTCGTTTCAGAATGATAATTAGTAATTATGTACATAGATGTCAAATGATTTTCTAAATTCACGTAGTTAATTTGTCACCAGGAGTGTGGAATTTACTTGCCAAGGAAAATAAACCACATGGAATCACTAAATTTAGAATGAGAAATTATGATATTTGACATCTACATATATAATTACTAGCTAGCATTCTGACATGGGCCCCCATATCTGCTTGTCAAGGCCAACGAAGTCACATGACTGCTCGCACCCTAATGTATTTAACATTTCTTTTACACCAAAAATTCTACTCACATCTATTCCTTATATTTGGATTTTTTAAATTTAAATTCATTCTATGAAGAAATTTTGTCCTACTCTTCTAATTTTTCGAGATGTTTCCAATTCATTGTCAAGAGTAACTATTTCTGAAGGGTATGTGTAATATACCTATAATATTAGATATTTAACTATTAATACATTAAGAAATAATATAATCTATGTACTTCCCAGAAAAATTCTTCAGTAATGTCTCCGGATTTCTGACACTGACATTTATCTGTCAGTTACAAACAATTTAAATTTTCAACTATTTTCCATGGCATTCTTTCGCCTGTAAAATTTATTACAACAGATTATTTTATATATTATATTTCTTTTATCTCTAAATCTATAGAATATATAATAAAATATTTAAATGTATTAGATAGAGAATTTAATTTTCTTTAATATTACCAAGAAAAAATTTCAAAGAATAATATTTAGAAGTTTTTTTTTCAAGAATCTTCTACTTCCAGTTGTCCAATTGTTACCAAAACCTTTTCAGATCTTCCCATGAATGTCCGATTGGGAAATACGTAGTTAAACACACACACACACACACAGACATCATCGTAAAAATGTTAAAATCGGATTGTAGGGACCTTAAAACGTGCTTATTCAATAAAATATAGATATGCGATTTTTAGCATGAATCCAATACCTCTCTTAGCGAGAGGTAAAAATGTTTTGTTATCATATTATCTTAATTTCATTTTTTAGGTATTATACATTTATTTCAACTCATCTTTAAAAACCAACAACCACGAGTAATATTCGAATAACTAGTTGAAATCCGTTTTAATAAAAAGATTACAATTTTTTTCTATTAAGTATTACTATTACTCAAGTATTTCACACTTTATAAAACGCATGGATGATTGCGGTTTCTTCAACCGCATGTGACTGCGTGGGTTACAAAAATGCTCTGCGGTTTCGCGATTCCACATAATATTATTATTTTCATGTTGTAGTAAATTATAGTATGAGTCAGAAAAAGTATTTTTCGTATAACATTCCTACTTGGGTGTTACTCTGTTATTTCACATATAAAAAACTGGAATGTGTTTTTTAATACTTTTAACATAAAATTTGATACGATCATTCAAAAAACCAAAGTTGTTTACACCTGTCAGCACTGTCATCCAACCACGTGTTAGAAGTGTAAAATTTGTTGTGACATAAAATTATATTCATCTTGTTTAGTACTACAATAATCACTTTAAAGTAGTGACGTTATAATATCATAAAATTTGTCATATTTTGATAATTTTTACAAAATATATGCAATTTTTGTACCGGACTTAACAACCGTTATGTTCAGACAAAATATTTTACCGTTTATAGCTATACAATACTGTACAAATACATTAATATTATTTTGCGGTAAAATATTGTTTTCTTTTAATCTAAAAATAAAGTGCAAAGTAATAGCTTATACATAGCTTGAAATTGATTAAATTTTCTTTTATATCTTTTATATCTTAATATAGCCTTTTAATTTTACGCTTATTGTATACAAAATCCGAATTTTTCTATAATACCAATGCTTGGTCTGTTCCTTCGGTTTACTTTCCCTCGCCATTAGGTAAGGAAGGTATTATCTTTGGTAAAAAAACTCGGTGGTGAGTTTTCAATGACTAAATACGTTTTCGGATCCCTACAATACGATTTTACTATTTACGATGATGACTGTATGTCTGTGTGTGTGTGTGTGTGTGTGTGTGTGTGTGTGTGTGTGTGTTTGTGTGTGTGTGTGTGCTTGCATGTGTGTATTACAATAATTTTGGCCGCGATAACTCCAATACTAAAATTCCAAAAATTACTATTCCTCTTCCTTACATCCATACGCAGACTTGATTAGAAGTTGATTATAACTGACCAGCCAGAAATACCTTCATTTGAAGTATTTTTTCACATTTAATATTATAAAAATTAAAGAATTAATTACATTTTATACTTATATTTGATATGGATATAGAGTTAAAAAATTATAAAGGAATTAAATTTCATAAAGCAGCCAGCTATGCTATAACCATGGAAACAGCTACTATATTAAGAAATTTCTAATTGAAAGATGTCAGTGTCAAGTGCAATTAGGTAGTATGTTTGTGTAAAATTAAATTCTCTATCTGATACATTTAAATATTTTATTATATATTCTATAGAATTAGAGATAAAAGAAATATAATATATAAAATAATCTGTTGTAATAAATTTTACAGCCGAAAGAATGCCATGAAAAATAGTTGAAAATTTAAATTGTCAAAAAATGTCAGTGTCAGAAATCCAGAGACATTACTGAAGATTTTTTCTGGGAAGTACATACATTATATTATTTCTTATTGCATTAATAGTTTAATATTATAGGTATATTACACATACCCTTCAGAAATACTGTTACTTCCGCCAATAAATTGGAAACATCTCGAAAAATTAAAAGAGTAGGACAAAATTTCTTCATGGAATGAATTTAAATTAAAAAAATCTAAATATATGGAATAGATATAAGTAGAATTTTTGGTGTAGAGTGTAAGTATACAAGAAATGTTAAATACATTAAGGTGTGAGCAGTCATGTGTCAGAATTATAGGTAGTAATTATGTATATAGATGTCATATATCATAATTTCTCATTCTAAATTTAGTGATTTTCCAATTCCATGTGATTTATTTTCGTCGACAAGTCAATTCCACACTCCTGGTGACAAATTAACTACATAATTTAGAAAATCTTGAAATTTTTAATGAAAAATTCTGACATTTATGTACATAATTACTAATTATCATTCTGAAACGGGCCTCCACATCTGCTTGTCAAGACCAACAATGTAACATGACTGTTCGCGCCCTTTACTTAACCAAAAAAAAAGGAAGTGGCGAGAGGTATTGTGCTGGCCACAACAGATTTTTTTTAATAAAACTCATTTATTAAACATTTTAAGCAGCAAAAAAAAAACTTTTAGGGTTATTTCTTTCGGTTTTATTAGGAATTTTCGTCATTGATCGACACTTCGGTTTGGGCATACTGCAATCACATGACAAGAGTTAGAAACTTATTCATGGGATTATGATACATTAACGGAATACGATATGAAATTATATGGATGTAACTCATTTTCCTCGAACTGCTCTACTTTACATGTATTTTATACAAGAAAAATACCGACTTTGCTTAATTTTTATTTACTATTTAGGATTTATCTCTCACTTGAAAACCATATTCTGCATCTAACAATTTTTCCGAAAAGTAGATTTACCTATACAGTTTTGCATAATTGTTCGTGGTTTTGTGGTTTACGGTATAAAATTGAAAAATGAATGTATTATCGTTAATCAATGATTTAATATATCACATATCGCGAAAATCGCCCAAAAAACAATCTCCCCGCAAATTGTTTAATATCATCGCGTCTCAGTTCATCGGCATCACCCAAGCATCCGTTACCCAACCACATAAAAATTAAATTATACTTAAACTCTGTTTTTATTTGTTACAGGTGAGCGCTTCCTTCCATCTTCTGCCACCACTCTCCAAGGTCATTGGCCCGCGAATTTTTGACAAGGACATCGCGAATAAGACATTAAGGTTATTAAAATTTTGATATGGGGTATTATTAAGTTTTAACACAGCAATTTTAAAGCTTTTATACAGAGAAAAAAGTTGATACAGATTTTCTTTTTAATTAAAGAACAAGAATATAATATTTTAAATATAATTTTTTATTGGTTCTAAAATATCAAAAAACAAA
Source organism: Harpalus rufipes (assembly GCA_951394225.1). Classification (NCBI taxonomy): domain Eukaryota; kingdom Metazoa; phylum Arthropoda; class Insecta; order Coleoptera; family Carabidae; genus Harpalus; species Harpalus rufipes. The sequence continues at coordinate 41,975,756 of OX596283.1, forward strand.
AATGTTATTTTTGAAGCCGGATGTAGTTTTTATTTATAATAATTATAATATAAAATTTCATGCCTTTTTGTCCATTCTTGGATATGCCTATAATTTGGTATTTTTATACCAAACGTATTCTTACATATTCTTGATTAGGAATATAAATTATTTTTTATGCAAGCGGACGCGAACTAAACATATCGTAGACATAATACATGCCGCAAAATTAGATGTAATCCAAAATCACTTTGACAAATTGAGAATTAACATGTCGGATAAGACGAAGCCAATCACGATTCTAAAATATGACAACAACAAGTTTCTTGGAATGTTTTTTTAAAATAAATACAATAAATATTATGCAATAGTTATTTTAGAAATAACTTTTTCTTCTTTCCAATTATTTTTATAAAACTAACTGTTTTGTTTATCATATGTCAATCCCATCAAAGCTGTCTGTCTATTTTAATAAATTAAACTGTTTAAATTCAATAATGTCCGATATTATAAACGTCAGTTAAATTTAGTTCCATATACTCCATTCGCTGAAACGAGGGAATGTGGAACTAATTCTTGAACAGAAACTAGTCATTATATTGGTCAAATTTTAGAGCCGAACCAATAGAATGACTTGTTTCTGTTCAAGAATTAGTTCCCGATTCTCTCGTTTCAGCGAACGGAGTATAATAACTAATATATTAAACTGTCATTAACTCCATAGTAACAACTATAAGTAACTGTTTATTTACTAAGGAATTTTTTTTTTTTAAGTCACAGAATTTTTACTCAATCACCACAGTCTTTATTAGACAGAACCGCCATTTTCATTATATCACGAAACAAATGACAGAAAATAAAGTTTTTTTTTTATAATTTATAAATAAGCGACGGTTATGACAACCGTCGCATGACGCACAGCTTACTAATTCATTAGATTTTTATTTTGTTAAAATTAATTATTATAATGGTTTTTCTTAATATTTTGTCAAAAATGAATAAAATATTGTATAAACCACGTAAGTTAAGAATGTTTATTCATTCAAAAGGATTTAACCCCTAAGGTTTAAACTTTCTTTTAGTAAATAAACAGTATCTTCAATCACTTTTTTTTTTAGTAGAATTTGTTCATTTAAATAAATTTTTCTATGACAGTAAATGTATTATGTTCTTTATATCACCGGGCATAAAAAAAAATTACATATTTTTTACGGTTGCACAAAAAAAGTGTGTAAATTCTTTAGCGCCCTCGAAAATGTCCTGTCACTGCCACAAATGGCCTCGGCGACAATTTCTCTCTCGGAATGCTAAAAAATGATTTCGCCGCCTTGATGTAGAAATAACTATTTATTGGTAAATCGAAACTCAACAGTGAATAAATTGAGCATTTATGTTAAAATGAGGATTACAAGTTTCAAAGCACGTTTTAGTTTTAGTCTTACAGTAATTGAAAAATTATCCTGGTAACTATCATAGTTAGAGCGTAAAGAGGATCCACACATATTTTGGTGAAAATGTTAAAATTGGATTGTAAAAACGTGATCATTTACCAAAATCTCGATATGCGATTTTTAGTACGATCCCTATACCTCCCTTACCAAGGGTAGTGGGAGGCAAAAATGGTTTTATAATAAATTTCATAAGTAAAGTCACTAGATGAAGTTTCAACGAGTATATTATCGAGTAAAAAGTAAACAAAATAAAGTAGCTAATAATTCGATAATCATTTAACAACTTTAGCAAACCTTTCTCATCATCTTCATTCCGGAAGCTTTTAACCTAGCTTTTATCCCACAACACAAACAAACTTGCAAGAGCAGTGTTTAGAAATAGGATCTGGTCTGAGATACAATATCTGGAGATGTATCAGTATCATAATTATACGGCAATTATATGGGGTACGTACTGGTTACAGCCGTTCATCAATTAAAGCAAGCCCCTTTCCAACCCGCGGTACGCCCGTCCTTGTGCAATTACGAGAAGATTACCTGGGAACCTAGTTTATCATCTGGACGCGGCTTCCGTGTTCAGCAGATCATCTAGAGCCATTTTTATGCACGTTATTATACAGATCGATGAAGTAATTATGATTGTTGGAAGCAGATACGGTGTTTATGAACATCACTACCGTATTAACTACTTGATTAAAATTCTTCAATAATGCTACTCTGCTACTTATAAATTTGTTTTGCAAATGCTAATACAAAGATGTTAGACACAAATAAGACAAAAAATTGATTATGTGAACTGCAATAACATGCTGCGATTATAATGAAAGTTTTTAATACTCTTACTATACAAGGTGTGTTTCAGGCCTAGTGTAATAAAATTTAATAGCTTATTCTTGAGGTTATTTGGAGTAAAAAAAAAACCTCGCCTGATCTCGTTTTTAACAAATTACTAACCTCTTTAACCCTAGAGGTGTATATTTTGGTCCCTAATTTGAAAACGGTTACTGATATAATTATTAAGCATGGTATATTTGCTACATCATATAAGAACATTATTTTTAGCAGTTTTTTCGCACCGAGCTTAGAGTGGTTACTGTGGGCAGTGGTGGTAAAAACAAAAAAAAGGTTATTTTGGGGTTTAATGATATTTTGCCGCCATTTAATTTTTACCTCTCGCTAAGAGAGGTATTGGAATTATACTAAAAATCGCATATTCAGATTTTAAGCACGTTTTAAGGTCCCTAGGATCCGATAATAACATTTTTACGATGTCTGTGTGTATGTGTATGTGTGGATATGTGTGTGTGTGAGGTTGTTGGAGGTACGATTTCCAATTTCTATAAGACTAAAGGCCTGTGTAACTACGGATTCCTCAATCTAACAATAATGGAAAGAGTTGAATAGATTCTGGTAACAATTGGACAACCGGAAGTAGTAGTATTTTAACAAAAATCTTTTAAATATTTTTTTTGAAATTTTATGTTACAATATTGAAAAACAAAATTCTCTATCCGACACATTTAAATTTTTTATTATACCTTCTATAGATTTAATGTTTTAGATATATAATCTATAAAATAATCTGTTGTAGTAAATCTCACAGCCTGCTCACAGCCCAAACATCTCCATGGTAACTACTTGAGATATTAAAATGTCTGTAATTGACAGATAAATGTCACTAATGTCAGTGTCAAAAATTCAGAGATAGTACTGAAGGTTTTTTTTGGGAACAATATTTAATATTTATTATTGTATTATTAATTATATATTCAAAATTATAGGTATATTACATGAACCCTTCAGAAATACCGCCAATTCGGTTAATGAATTAGAAAAAGATCGAACATTTAGAAGAAATGAAGACAACTTGCTCATAGAATGAATTTAAAATTATAGAAAATACGTAAATATAAAGATATAATTAGATTTTTTGTGTGTACAAGAAATCCTTTCCATATAACTATTATTCTATTTACTATTTTTTTTAAATGTTACTATTATTTGAAATGATTAGTTTTTGACAGTGACATTTATCTGTGAGTTACATACATTTGAGATCTGAACTGTGTAACCAAGGAGTTGTGTTTAACTTTTATAACAAATCCCGATAGAATAACATTTGAAGGTATTTTTTGAAGAAAAACCTGAAAAACTATTTTGAGCTTGAGGTAAAATGCAATTTCCGGTTATCTTATTACACCAAAATCTAATGGCTTCTTTCCATGATATTAGACTATGTTATAAAATACAAGGTTTAAAAATTTCTTCTATAATTTAAGAAAAATATATATATTTTATATTTGTGTAGAGGCTTTTGAACATTAAGGGAATATTAAAATCTGAGTCTATTATTTTATTCCACAAAATGTGCTGTTTGGAATAGTTATCATACTTCCCTTACAAAGACGCAAAACAATAAGTTTGCTCTATAGCTTCTAGATTTACATCTTAACATTTCATTCTATGAATTAAATAAATTTGTTTTGCGCAGTTCAGGTCATCTAAAATGGTAAAATCGTGTTGTTGAGTTAAAATCTGGTAAATAAACATTTAGCCTGTACTAGAAACCACAACTTCCTTATTACTGTATACTGAAAAGGAAAATAAACTTACATTTGTGCAGTTTGCTTTAGAAACGATAATATGCATGCTAATCAGATAAAGAACAGCAATAGCAATCGTCGTAGGTGACACAAACACAACTGCAAATTTAATTAGCGAATAAAACAAACAGTCGAATCTAAAGCCAGTTTTACATTGTGCGGACAAATGTCTCAAGCAACTAATCGCGTAGTGTAATTGGAAGTTTGGAACATTTAGGTTGACAGCTACTTGCTTAAAGTACGAACACGGCATATTAACGTATGCAATTCTTTGTAATTTTGTTTCATTTCCATGGCTATCACTATAAAGAAGCAATATTTATATAATTTCAAATTCGATTTTAGTGGCCACAAAACGTTCAAAATAACATATGTTTAATGTAGGTAGGTGTTTAATTAATTATCTGCATGTTTATTTCAAACATTTTTGTCCCATGTTAAACAGTTAATTACAATTGGTTAATTTTAAAATTACCATCAACGTAAAATCAAATAACTGCATATCTTTGTATTAAAATAAAATTTAACTGTAGTAATTTTGAATGAGCAATAACAACAAAATTGATAGATATCTGTTTACCAGTTATAGCGTTTTCCATTAATATATTTAGTTTTACACTTAATGGTTATGATGTCATGCCCGGCACTAGTTGTTTTTACAACACATGTATAGTGCATTTTACATGAAGCATGTTACAAAAGTCCAGTGCAAGTTTATTAGTATGCACTGTCAAATAGAGAGATTACTTCGCAATGCTTATCACTACACAAGATTCGGGCTGTGAAGACTTAATTTTTTATATACATTGTACTTACACAGATATATTTTACAACTGAAAATATATGAATTTAACGTATTGTAATGGCAAGAGCTGAATATCATAGTAATTACAAGAAAGTGCGTACTCAATAATGTTTAATTCACTTGAAAAGCTAGTGTGCACTGATTATATAAATGGAAAATTCTGTAAAACCAAGTTACCAACTACACAAATAAAAAAATCCCTGAAAACACGTACAAAGTTGACTAAAGCGTCCATTGCACGATGAAGTTTTTCTTAAAGTTACTAGACAGTCAAAACTTATAGGGATATAAAAAAAAGCGCATGTTCCAGTTTTTCGTTAAAAGTATTCATCTCTCTCTCTCTCTCTCTCTCTGTCTCTCTCCCTTGGCCCACATCATTATACGAGAAAGATAACTTTTCAAGTCACTTGAAAAGGAAAACTTCGTATAATGCACGCTTAAGATAATGTCAGCGTCACAAAATATTTCGGTGTTCTTATAAGTATAAAAGCACTGTAAACATGTCGTTTAGAAGGTCTATAAGCGCACTGTTTGATACAATGTATTAATGTATACAATCAGACAAAATTCACAATACACAATACACGAACTGTCAAAATGAGAAATTTCAATTGTTTAGCGTGAAGCGCTACCAACATAGCTGAGAAAAAAATACCAAGTCAAATTTTGATAAGTCGCATTTTTTTAAAATTAATGTAAAATTATCTCAATAGAAAAATTACTATAAAAAAAATGTTTCATACAGGCTGTTAACGCACTCGTCCTTTGCAAAACTCGCCTTGCGGCTCATTTTTGAAACTTGGACTCGTAAGTTAACAGATTGCCTTATGATACTTGTTTTTAATGTACTATTGTAGACCTGAAATAGGAAAAACTATATTATTTCAAGTAGATATAAACGCATCACTTTTTATTATTGTTGTGAATATCATTACAAATATAGTATATGCCTACAATAATTTCAGGGATTAGTCTATAGATTAAATATGTGTTGCCTGCAACGCTTGCTAACGTTTCTTGTAGAATGCTAAACGGGCTTTATTCAAAACAAATTTTGATTGCACGATATCCCATTTAAATAAGTCAACAGTGAATAATCCTCGTGTAGCTTAGAACAGCCCCATTAGAATTGCAAAGAGCAACACTTTTCTCATCGTGCAATAAATTGGAAAACAAGTAAGTCACAAGATCGCGTTCGCGCAGACTTGGAATTCGATGGCATCGCGATGTTTTGTTTCCGTAGGTGTGCAAGTCTGTACATGTCGTTATGACGGTGTAGGCGATGGACACACTATACTGTTCTACTCTCCCCCGCAAATGCTGCTTATGCAAATATTACCTACATCTTGATCGTGATGTTCTCCTCTCTCCGTCATTCTCTCGGAATACTTTGTAATAATAATGCTCTCCACTCGTCCATTCCCGTGGGAGTCGCAGCCACGCTGCTGATTTGTTTTCTGATGATCGCATTTCGAACCGCGTTTCACAATCCGCTCTTATCAAAGCAATTACCAATTCCGGAATTAAGCTTGCACAAAAATATTTATTCATCGAGGAAATTGAACACGTTTGTCTTAAGAATCTAGAAGTATTTCTAATGCGGAGGATCTCGTTAAGGTTCACTGGATTCTGATTAACTCTAGATTGTTTTGTAAATAGAGATCTTCATTATCTTTAGTTTCTAGGAATCAATACCTATTTCAACGCATAATGTAACGGCAAAGAAAAGATTTTTTTAAATGATTTTGAGATGTCTATATTTAAAGATAATTGGGTATTTTATAAAAAAAAATCTGATGTGGCCAGCACAATACCTTCCGTCAATCCTGTGTATTATCCCTGATCACATAACTATGTGATCAGGGGTATTATGTACAAATTCCATTCATAAAATGTCTTGCAAAAGATTATAAATTTCCAGTAATATTATTTCAAGCAAATGGCACTTGACACTAACATTTTCTTCTTCTTTAGCTTTTCCCATTCGTTAGGGGTCGCTATTTTTTATTTTTTTCTTCCATTCATTTCTATTTTGCGGGTGATCCTCATGTCAAAATTTTTCATTCAAAATTTATTTTTTTGGTATTTTATGATTCCTTTTCTCGGCAACTGAATTCCACACCCCTGATAATAAATGTACTACATGAAATAAGAAAATCATGAAATTTTGAATGAAAAATTACGACATTTGTCAGTTATGGACGTAATTTATAGCTGTCATTTTGACACGGGTCCACATATCTGCTTATCAAAGTCAGCAAAGTAACGTCACTGCACTCGCCCTACACATAATTTTTTTGCAAAAGATCCTATATTTCCAGTTAAATTATTTCATAAACAAACTATTCGCATTACACTTGACACTAACATCTTCTTCTTTAGTTTTTCCCATTCGTTAGGGGGTCGCTATTTTTTATTTTCTTCTTCCACTAATTTTTGTTTTGTATGTCGTCCTCATTCAGTTCCTTTTCTCTCTTTTCATATTATATTTGGTCTTCCAACTTCTGTTATAAGCTATTCATTCTTCCAGTATACTCATCTCTCCTCATGACATGTTCAAACCAATGTAATCGCCTCTCTTATATCTTTCTAGAAACGCCCAATACTAGAGTTATTTCCCTTATTCTTTCGTCATTTACTTTTTATTGATATTGACATCTGTCAATTTGAATTACCTGAATATATTAGCAGTCTCCATGGTTAAGTTAGCACAGCTGGCTGATTTATGAAATTTTATAATTTTTATAACCTTTATAATTCTTTAACTCATATCTGTTGAATATGAAATATAAAATGCAATCAAATCGAATGGAGAATAATATATTCTTTAAGTTATAATAAAATTTAACTGAGTTTTTCAAGATAAACTGTTAAAATCTTCAAATGAGGAGGATACTTCTGGTTGACCAATTATAACCAAAATCTAATCAAGTCTGCATATGGTTGTAAGGAAGAGGAATATGCAAGAATTGTAATTTTTGGAATTCTAGTATTTGAGTTATCGTTGACGACCCGGCGGTCACATAGAGACACACAAACACACACACACACACACACACACACACACACACACACACACACACACACACACACACACACACACACACACACACACACACACACACATAAAGACCGTAAAAATAGTAAAATAGTATTGTAAAGACCCTCACAAGAAACTCACCACCGAAATTTTTGATCAAAGACTAGCTTCCTTACCTAGAGGTGACGGAAGGTTAAAATTAACATTCGCGAAATAGCACAAATAGCAATTTTATATTTCAGTTGTTAAATTTAGCCAACCGGGAAATAATGTGTTACAGAAGGTCTGTTCGATGAATTGTGGTTATAGTGTAACTTTTTAGCACAAGCGTTTTACGGAAAACATGCAATTCAATAATGTCTCGACGATTTTGACGGCTAGAAACGTACATATTACTAGCCAATTGTAAATAAATATAGTTTACAGAACATATTTCTAATTCATTCTATTTTGTAAATATCGCTCGAGTTTTAGTTTTTTACCTCTCGCTAAGAGAGGTATTGCATTCATGCTAAAAATCGCATATCCAGATTTTATTGAATAAGCACGTTTTAAGGTCCCTACAATCCGATTTTAACATTTTTACGATGATGTCTGTGTGTGTGTGTGTGTGTGTGTGTGTGTGTGTGTGTGTGTGTGTGTGGATGTGTGTGTGTGTGTGTGTGTGTGTGTGTGGGATGTTGGAAGGACGGTTACTCAAAAACTATAAGACTTAAAATTTGTTTAACAACGTATTTCCCAATCGGACATTCATGGGAAGATCTGAAAAGGTTTTGGTAATAATTGGACAACCGGAAGTAGAAGATTCTTGAAAAAAAATCTTCTAAATATTATTTTTTGAAAATTTTTCGTGGTAATATTAAAGAAAATTAAATTCTCTATCTGATACATTTAAATATTTTATTATATATTCCATAGATTTAGAGATAAAAGAAGTATAATATATAAAATAATCTGTTGTAATAAATTTGACAGCCGAAAGAATGCCATGAAAAATAGTTGATAATTTAAATTATTTGTAACTGACAGATAAATGTCAGTGTCAGAAATAATGAGTAATGAAAGAAAAATGTACTTGGAGAATCCCTTAATGCTTGATCTGTGACTATTATGGAGATGATAAGTCTAGGTTGAAGGACTTAAATTTGTTTCAAACATTATGGGACAATGTACACCAGTACTATAGACTAGAGTAACTTTGAATTGCGAAAAAGCTATCAAATTCTTCTCAAGTAAGTTGTAAATATTGACAAAATTACACATCGATATAAGAATAATCGGAGTGCAATCTATCCGTCACTTTATTAAAGGGAATTAGTGTTATTTAGATATAACATGTATGAAAAAATAAAATGTAAAAGAAGATATGTAAGAATAGATGCACAATCCATATATACATTTTAGACCGCCCAAAATTAATGTTTTTACTAGAAGAATATGAAGAGAAAGTAAACAACGTTGTTCGAATTGAAAATTGCAGTTACCAGCCTAATATTTATATATGGTAAACTCTACTTTGTAATTTATTGTAACATAATTTATGGTAAAATATCTTCATGTTGAGACATGCTATTATTGAATAATAAAGAAGTTTATACGTCATAGATTTATATGAATATATTATTTGTATTTATAAAAATATTCTTTGCTTTATGCATACAGCCAGGTAAAATATACGGCGAGAGGTTATGTGCTGGCCACATCAGATTTTTTATCTTTATTTTTGAGCTATAAACATCCGGTCGTTGAATTTGTATTTGAGAGAAGAAACTTTTAGTTTTTTCTGGCAAAAGAAAAATGTGACACCCGGGAAAAGATAAAGCTTATAGAACAATATGTTCAATTCCGGTATGACTATTTTGAAACTGAAAAATTAATTGCCTGGCTAGAAGCCAGCTGTTAAAAAAACAAAATCCATATTTATAAAACTCCGCTGCAGTTATTAATCACAAAAAATATTTGAAATCGAAATGATTCCATATCGAATCCGAATCCGCAGCATTCAGACTGTTGCGAAAGAAAATATCGCCGGTCTAGTGGTAGCGTATCTATCAATTCATCAACGTCATCCTAGACAAACAGCGCGTGTTTATGCAGCAGGCTTTGGCTCTGCCAACCGCCTTTTGTCTGCGGGTCGTGCCCGACTGTTTTCGATCTCGTTTCCCCGGCAGATAAATCGTAATTCCTGAAACTAATCTGACACTTCGGAAACACTAATTCAAGCTATTTAGCTTCGTTCTCAGGACTTATATGGTCAAAAGGGGAAACTAGCAGATCACTTATCTATCTGGCTTAATTCATCTTGTTTTACTTTCGGTTCAAACACGACTCACTCACACTCGTACTGGCAAATCTGCGAGCCGTTACTCTCATTCTGTTCTGACGGATGCTATTTTTAACTTCACTCTTACTTTTACTCGACGTCAGAACTGCGAATTGTTTTTGTATCACGAATTAGACAAAAACACAAACTTTCACGAGTATAAATCAATCCTTTATAATTTCAAGAGGCAATTCATGAATTATTTTGTTCAAATTCTGTAAAAGCTAGTTTGGTGATTGAATGCATTCAGATTGGCTTAGATTTGTAATCTCGTTGTTGTCTTAGTTTGAATTACAATGAATAGGCATGCGCTATAAACATTTAACTAGAAATTAAATGAAAATAAAATGAAAATAAAAGTTTTTAAAATAATGAAGATATGAATTATTGCCGCAATCAGCAATGAATTATTTTATTAAACAGTTTTCATGGTTCGCAAGCGCTACTCTACCGTGAAATACAGAATAATTAATTTACCAGATGTCGTCTCTAAATTAACAACTATAAAAACGTACAAAACTAACGGAATTTACAAACCAGTCTGGTAGTTCCTGTTGGGTATATGAGTTGAGTATATAGATATGTAGAAAAATGTGAAATAATATTATATTCCATATCAATATCAAGTTCCGAAAATACAATTTTACTGGATATTAAATGAGGTGCAGGCGAGTGCTATAAGTCGGAAGCTATTATGACTGCTACTGCCACTCAAAAGTAAAAGTGCTACGAATATTTTATTACTCAAAAATTCAACTGAAAACATTTTTTTTATGTGAGAAATTTGAGAGATTATATTATTCATTCCTAAATTGATATAAAAAAATAATTGTTCCTGATAGTTATGTTAATACGAGATACTGTGCTTTGAAGTAAATGCAAAATAAACAAAAATTTGTGATAGTTCTACAGCAAGATTATGATTATGTTTGTCATTCATTGTTGTAGGTCCATGACAATACAAGCATTTTTGAAAATTTATTAAAAAATTTCTAGTTTATTAATAATTTGTTTAATAAAAATAAAAGTCTAATATTTTTCATCCAATTTTGACGGTTTAAACTGTCATTATTAACTCCATAGAAATAATTATAAGTAACTCTTTATTTGCTAGTGCTCACACAATTTTAACTCACTCTGCAACAAATAATGTACTTAAAATAACATCATGCACGAAAATGCCACTTTCACCACAGTTTTTATAAGGTAGATAAGCCATTTTCGTTATTTTTTACGATACAAATGACAAATAATAAAGTTTGTTTACAATTTATAAATAAACGACTTGACGCCTATCTTGACGATTTTCATCCACAGCGTACTAATTTATTGTTTTAATTTGGCAATATTAAATATTATAATGGCTTTTATTATTATTCCACCAAAATTAAATAAAATATTGTATAAACCACGTGAATTAAGATTGTTAATTCACCTGGTGTATAAATATCTATCATGACGATTTTCATCCACAGCGTACTAATTTATTGTTTTAATTTGGCAATATTAAATATTATAATGGCTTTTATTATTATTCCACCAAAATTAAATAAAATATTGTATAAACCACGTGAATTAAGATTGTTAATTCACCTGGTGTATAAATATCTATTACAAGATTACTATACCAAAAATTTAGAAATCGTGTACATCTCTTCAAGTTCAAAATTTAGTATTTATTTGAACAATCTAGTTTTTTTACCATCATTATTTGGTAAAGTAATAAATTCCCAATTTTCTTTTTTAACACCAAGCGGCACTTCCTCGAACTGTTCCTACTTTAAAAATGTATCTATTCTTTCGTTCTATTAGGAATTTTACCCTACTCTTCTAATATATTCAAAATTCTTTATATTCACTGAAGGTATTAGCAGTATTTCTTAAGTTTACATGTAATATTAATATACCTATAATTTTAAATATTTAAATAATGATACAATAAGATATTTTAAATGTACTTACTTCCCAGAAAAAGCTTTCTGTAATGTTAATAAAACTGTTGATTCTTGACACTGACATTTTGCATTCTGTCAATTATAAACTTTTAAATATCTCAACTGATTTCCCTGGAGTTGTTTGGCCAGTGAGATTTATAACAACAGATTATTCGTATATTATTATATATAATATATCTCTAAATATATAGACGATATAATAAAAAAATTAAATACACACACACATCCAAACACACACACTAAAAATCGTATTTTAGGGACCTTAAAACATGCTTATTCATTAAAATGCGGATATACGATTTTTAGCATATCCAAGCAATAGGCAAAAAAATATAACCTATTTAATTTCATTTTTATCAAGTGAAACATTTAACTATTAGTAGTTACAAATTCATAATGCGAACCACGACTCCTGCTTCCGTTATTTCTAGTTAGCCGCATCTTTTGTTTGACCTTATTTACGTCATACAAATGAAGTGCATGATGTATTTTCTAAAATTAACAGAAAGTATTTTCAGTTATTAAATCAATTAGTTTTAAATTGCTTAAACTATACTTATACACTAAATTGCAATACGGAAAAGTAGATACAAATATTGCTGTAAAAAGGAAGAAAGTAAAGTAGTACATTAGTGGTTTGTTTATCGTAAGAACAGTAGTGCATTTCGCTCGTCGAGATTAGTAAAGGTGCAATACAGATAACCATCAATCTCTTTAATTGTATGCAACGCCGTAGGGCAGTCATTGTGCTTCCGAGAACTGTCAACTTAACAAACACGAGTTACAGCCGGCGAGAACACAGCAGACATTATTGTATTCAAATAGCGGAGCTGTTCTTTCGCGCTGCTGCACATTGCGCTACACTGCAATCGGACGTCAAATCGTTAGCGCGGAGATCTAGGGCACTGCTTTTCAATCTTTTAATAACGAGCAACCCTTACATGGAGCACAGTCAGCCAACCTGTGATCCCCAACGCCAAATGGACGTACGAGGGACATAAATACTATTTGCTACGCGGACACACAAGCACAGCGCTTTAATGTTTCCTGCTTGATTTCAATGGAAGCCGGGAGGAATCGCAATCGCTACTGCTACTCTGCAACTATATATTTCTCAAAGAAAATATACTAAATTATTACTATATGTAAACCTGACTCCTTCTAGTTTCAAGCTTGAAAACTTTTGCATTATTTATCATATCATCAACGAGTAGTAAAGCCTTAATAATTAATGCATTTTCGTAGCGAATAAAATTTAGCTAATTTTATTCATTTTTTTTTTCACAAAACATCAATTTATTTAGATTATGATAAATCTAAAAATTATAGCATGTTCATTTTCTATATTTTATTTATGGTATCTCGGGATCGGGCAATATTTATTCATTTATTTATTTAGCCCAACAGTTTACACCAATAACTGGACAATATAAAAATACAAATCTAGTCAATAAATATTAATCTTAAACAATATATACAGGGTGCCCACTATGTATGGCATATAGTATATATCTCGGTAAATAACAATAGTATACAAATTTTTTCTATATAAAAGTTGTTTAACATTTTATTTCCCATAATAAGCCAACATTCAGTTGTTTTTATTTAAGAAAACAAATGAGTAACGAAAAACAATTGATTTTTACCTTCCGTCACCTCTAGGTAAGGAAGGAATTGTCTTTGGTCAAAAAATTCGGTGGCTAGTTTTCATTGAATAAGCACGTTTTAGGGTCTTTACAATACGATTTTACTATTTTTACGATGATGTCTGTATGTGTGTGTGTGTTCGTGTGTGCGTGTGTGTGTGTGTATGTGTGTGTATGTGTGTGTGTGTGTGTGTGTCCCCGCCTTTTCGGACACGATATCTCCAATACTAGAATTCCAAAAATTACAATTCTTGCGTATTCCTCTTCCTTACAACCATATGCAGACCTGTTTAGATTTTGGTTATAATTGGTCAACCGGAAGTACCCTCATTTGAAGATTTTAATAGTTTTTCTTGGAAAACTCAGTTAAATGTTATTATAACATAAAGAATATATTATTATCTATACGATTTGATTGCATTTTATATTTGTTATTCAACAGATATAGAGTTAAAGAAGAATAAAGATAATAAATTTGATATAAATTTCATAATTCAGCCAGCTATGCTAACTTAACCATGGAAACTGCTAATATATTCAGGTAATTTAAATTGACAGATGTCAGTATCAATAAAATGTAAATCAATGAAAGAAAAAGGGAAGTAACTCTAGTGTTAGAAGTGTCTAGATATAAGAGAGATGATTACATTGGTTTGAACATGTTATGAGGAGAGATGAATACATTAATAGAAGGTGGAAGAAACATAGGAAGACCAAATATAAGATGAAAAGACTGTATTGCAGAAGACTTGAGAGAAAAGGAACTGATTGAGGACGACACGGAAAACAAAAATGAGTGGAAGAAGAAAATAAAAAATAGCGACCCCCTAACGAATGGGAAAAACTAAAGAAGAAGATGTCAGTGTCTAGTGCAATTTGCATAGTTTGTTTATGAAATAACTTTACTGGAAATATAGGATCTTTTGTAAGAAAATTTATGTATGGGGCCGCGTGCAGTAACATAATTTTGCTGACTTTGGCAAGCAGATATGGGGACCTGTGTCAAAATGTCAGCAATTAATTATGTCCATAACTGACAAGTGTTATAATTTTTCATTCAAAATTTCATAATTTTCTTATTTCATGTGGTCTGTTTGTTATCATGAGTATGGAATTCAGTTGCCGAGAAAGAGAATCACATAATACCAAAAATTTAGAATCTTTCGCAAGAAAATTTATGTATGGAATTTGTACATAATACACAGGATTGACGGAAGGTATTGTGCTGGCCACATCAGATTTTCTTAAATAACAATGTACCCTTTCATTAGTCTCATTTGATAGAGATTTTTTTCTCTTTTCGTTACAATAATACAATTCTCACTATTAGTTTTTTTTACCAACGGCGACATGTCAAGTCAAGTAGTGCACTTTATTCTATAATTTTTCCATTTCTCTCTAAACAAATTCACCAATATTTATATATCTAACAGTACAAAATACTCTAATCTCTGAATATCTAATTTGTATTATAATATAATTCTCACTATCATTTCTTTCTGTATCTGTATCGACAGAACATATTAGTATTCTTGATATTGTTCCTGACGCACCTGGCTTGCAAGCACAGCCTCACCGATCAGGACTGACACTGACAACTGTCCGTGCAGCGTCGTTCTGTTCTCGGAACCGTCTTGTCCGTCTCATTTCCATTCCGCTGAATGCCACCTTGGGCACTCGGGACTTTTTACTCGCTGGTCGCTGCTGAATTGTTGATGCGAATGCCACAATGCCACAGTCCACAATCGCAATCCAGAATAGAGAAAGAAATTCCTGAAGAATGCGCAGTTTTTTGGTGATATTAAGGTTTTGTTAGCACGTGGAATAAAAACTTATTGAATGTTTCGGATGCCATTCTCATCATCAAGATTGCAAAAAATTACAGATTTTTTTTATGTACAGTATTGTCCAAAAATATGCACACAGCACACACCTGATAATTACGGGAAAAACAATAAAATGGAAGCTAATATATAGTATATACGAAACGAATACCTATGTCTATTTTTACAAAAAATCTGATGTGGACACCACACGACTTCCTTGTACGATTATTAAACTATACATAATTCTTTTAATAAATAAATTACAAAATATTAATTTTAACTTCAAAACAGTACGATATATAGCGACCATAAAAGGAGTTTTTAAAGAGAGTATTGATTACAACAAAGAAATATTTGATTACAACAATGAATATGACTAATTTCACAATAAAAATATAATATTTGTTATTGTACGAATCATAAAATTGCACGTATTTAACGTAATTTGACATGAACATTTTTTTTTATTTTTTTGTCCTAATCCATAGCAAGCTTTATTACAAAAACAAAAAAGTATATAATTTTTAAATTTACATATCTCGCTTATACAAAGGGCTAATTTAATAATACTTGATGTAATAATTAATTCTCTAAAACTTTTATTTGAAGCATTTATTTCTAAAATCAAAATAAAATAATTTTATTTAAGAAAAACTGGTAACAACTTCAAGTAATGTACCACTTCCGGTTAGCCTATTTTAACCAAAATCTATTATGTTATTCCGATTGACATAAAAGTCTTGTATACTAAATTTGAAAAGTTTTGGATTATATTTTAAAACAGTTTTTCATTAAAATCTATTATAGGCTTCATGTAAAGTGCCACTTCTGGAAATTATGTAATAACCAGAAAGGGAGGTGCGCAGCTAGATGTTATAGCAGTCCTAAATACAAAGTTTCAACTTTCTACGGCTTACCGTTTTGAGTTATGCGAGATACGTACGAACGTACGAACGTACAGACGTCACGACGAAATTAGTCTAAATGGATTCAGGGATGATCAAAATGGATATTTCCGCTTAAATCTGAAAATCGAAATTTTTCGCGATTACAATACTTCCTTTACTTACGTACAAGGAAGTAAAAAAGCACTTATAAAAATATAAACTAGTAATAATACTATTTTTTTAATTTCTTATCTTTTACTTAAAGTAACTAACCACATTGTCGCATCGAATAATGCGTAGAATATTTGCATTTTTACTACACACTTAGCAATCAGGTAGTTTCAAATCGAAGTAGGTACTTCAGATTCCATTAGAATATTCCAGGGCTTAATTCACATGGTTGTTCGCACCGACATTTGTATGTATTAACTAGAATAGCATTTACGATAAGTTCACAGTCGCCAGTATATGTAAATAAGTAGGGAAGGACAGGGAATTTTATTTTTACCACGCATCTAGCTGATTGAATCCAATCTTACCTGCTACGTATAATAGTCATTATATTCAAAGTTAAGTAGATAGTATAACAAATTTAAAGATTTAATGTAAAAATCTGCTGAATATGTCATTATGTCCACATTTCTTGATTTAAGAAAAAATAAGACTGATTACAAGAAAGAAAATATGATTACAACAATAATGAAAATAGCTAATCAAACAAGAAAGTGATTATAACTATGAATACATATTTGTTTTTACTCTAATCTGGGCTTATTCTCATATTTGTATCAAAATGTGAGTGTAGAGGTGCCTGTGAGTTTCCTCATTATTGGTAACTATTTTATTTGATGAGGTACGAGGTTCGTTAAATGAACAAAATTGTGCCATTTGAATAATAAAATTGGTGATTTCAGCAAAAAAAATTGTATCACCGGTTCTCAAAATATGGGACAAAATACATATTTTTTAAATGAAACGATATATTTTTTATTGGAAAGAGTATTTTTTCTCTTTTCAATAAGGTAATGTTTATTATATACAATTTTTCACATAAACGAGTTATGTACCATTTTTCTCATTATTATTATTAGCTTATGGCATTACATACACAATAAATATTATAATAAAATTGGCACAAATTTACTCTTTTAACCAACATCGTACCTCTTCAAATAAAGAAGTTACCAATAGTGAGTAAGCTTATAGAAACACCCTGTATAATATGATACATAAGAGCAACACAAATTACCTGTCTCTTTATTTAAAAAATCGACTACAACAATAAAATGCGTAATTACAATAATAAATATTTATGTAACGAGTGTGTAAACTAGTACTTTCTGGTCGAGTGCAATGTTATATTCAAATTATAGCACGAGATAAAAACAGTTTTTTACACACCTGTTGTATACAATATTTTTACTATAGCCAAATGTTAGTGCTGTTTCTCATAATATTGAGTGCACAGTGATCTTCAAATGCTGGTGCTCTTTCTCATAATACTGTACAAAATGTAACATTCAAAAGAATCTCAGACATGTGGATTAGTCTTCTAGACTTGTACAAAGTGTTCATTTAATATTAAAAATTAGGTAAGGTAAGAACTCGTTATGCCAAAAAAAATTAAATATTCTTAAGAATTAGGTTCGCACCAATGCCGGATTAAACCATGTGGAGGCCCTTAGGCAATCGAAATCTCGCCCCCCCCCCCTCCTAATAAGTTTACGATTTTACCACCAACAATTTTAATAAAAAAAAATTATTATAAAAAAAATAACATACTTTTAAATTTAAACAAATTAATATAAAATATAAATAAACGAATATATGTATATAAACATTCACTTTTCTCAATTTTAAAGTATATAGTGATATCTTTGATGGTTTTTTTGATAAATTTATTTTGAAATAAGTATTTTTTCAAAGGTTTTTCGTAGTTTTTCTGCCTCTACTAAAGTATACGTGTTAGTAATCTACCTACAACACTTTTTAAAAATGGTTTTAAGTTGAAAAAATTTAAACTCTATTACCTACTACGAATTTTTCGTTTTGTGGCATATTACATTATTACAATAAGTCCTTCATTTATTGTAAATACAAAAAATTTATAGCATCGTTAATCGTTTTGCAAAAGAATTACTACGAAAATCAACATAAAATGGTAAACACTGGTATTTGGTATTGATATTATAAAAATCGAGTTGTAACAGTAAAGTCTTGTAATATTGACATTTTTTATTATTGTAATCAAGATTCCATTATTGTAAATAAGCATTTCTTTGTTGTAATCAAAATTTCTTTATTTAAGGATTTCTTTGTTTGTAATAAAAAAAAATTATCTCAAAATCAAATCAATATTAGGTATTTTAATCTAATGTAGCGGGGCGCGGGGCCCTTAAAAGGCGCGGGGCCTCTAAAAGGCGCGGGGCCCATAGGCAATTGTCTAGTCTGCCTATTGGGTAATCCGGTACTGGTTCGCACTGAATCTAATAATAATAGCATTTTCTGTATCTAGGACGAAAAGTGAGTATTTAAGGTATGAGCAAGTTGTTAACGGCCGAGGCGGGTAGCCGAGGCTGTAATTACTTGTGAGTACCTTAAAGACACTTTTCGTATGAGGTGCATACAAATTTTTATGTCTAATTACTAAATTATTAAAAGAAATATGCAGCAATTTGTAGCAGTATGAATTTTGTATGAATAGGCCAAGTTGCAATTGTTCGAAAATCCTAGCAAAATTTTGACAAATTGACAGTTTGAAATTGATTTTTTCTGGTTCCATGAACATTCTTATTCGCTATAATTAATGAAAAATACATTTCTCGAGGTATTTTGGATGAAGCTACTAAGGCGAAGAACAATTTAATGTCGCAGAAATAAAGGATTCAGTGTGGTGAAGGTAAAATTTTAAAGTCCTAGAATTTAAAATGACATTTTAAAGTTCTAGGACTTTAATGTTTCACTTTTTGTTTTATAAATCGTTCAAATAACGTTGCTTTAGAAACCAGTATGACAAAAATAATTACACTTGTTTTGTATACAGTGTACATTAATATTTCTTACTAAATAATATTACTTTCATTATTATTTACTTTCTAATTGTATTTTAACTAAATAGTAAAATATTTCCTATCTAAAAAAGTTTATAAAATAAATCCAAGTATTACAAACATTGCATGAATTCCTTAGATGGATTTTATATTTATGAGAAACAAATAATCTTTCCCAATTGGTTTTCCTGCTCCTTTTTCTCAATTCCCCATCTCCTCCTACTTCATTACCATTCCACTGATATATCCGATTGGTAACATAATCACCCTTCACTAACCACGGATGCTAAACAAGATCAACATAAGTGCAGAGCAGAGTACAGCGTACCTACACTGTAGCTGGATTTATTCCCCATGGTAGAGTGGATAAATTACAGGTGCATTGTTTGCGTGAGACCGCAGATTGCAACAATGCGTACCTCGTCACTTACTCGTCGATCTACACTGCTCTTGATGGAATCGTGATGGAATTAAGTTATTAGCTAAATCAGCTAAGTGTACTTTAGCTATTTGGGGATTGATGAAACAGGAGTGATTATTAACGGAGAGCCTTCATAGTAACTAACAATATATTTCGATATTTTCAGACGTTTAGAGATATCGATTTGTGGGGCAAATAGCCGTACGCTACGAATTAAAACGTTACGATTAAGCATGTTCTGATTGAATCTAAGGTACCTACTTCAATTCGAATTCACCGCACGGCTAAGGCAATGCCTTTATAGAAATACCAAGTGTCCAATTAAAAACGAATTCTTTTTGAAACTTCGTAACTCCGGAGTACATTGAGATATCTATTTAAATTTTTTATCTCTTCCAAACAAAGGATTGAACAGTATTTCTAGCAATTTTCAAACATTTACACAGTTTTAAATATGGTAATTTTTTTTTGAAGGTATATAATACTGACCAAAATGAGTAAAAAAGGTTAATCAACTGTTCCCGAGAAAAACGAAAAATCGAAGAAAAACTGACAAAAATAGTGATCGAACAAAATTTTGTCTGTCATTAAATAGACTATAAAAAACAATAAAATTTTATTTGAAACATTTATCTCAATTTCTAATAATTAAATATTGGCCAAGGTCGCCAAATTTCTTCAATAATGGCACCTTACTTAAGAAAATCTAGCTTATCAAAAAAAAAATAATTATCAAGAAAAAAAATAGCATGACAAAAAATTGCGGACGAATAACCAGGGAAAAGATGGCTACTTTCTAGCATAAATCGTACTATTAGACGACTGATAGACACTGTATCAATTTTCAGAAAACCTAGGACAGTTTATGTAGGTACCAATTCTGAATTTTCGTTATTGAATAGAAAGACGTGTTATTGCTTTTAATACCTACATAGTATTTCATTAAATTTGTGGGAAAACAATGTTTATTATATAAAATGAACATAATATACATTAATTAATATATCAGTTATAATGAATGTAACAAAGAACGAATGCGGAACAAACTTTCATAAAATACATATTAATATGAAATTAAAATTCACCTACAATATGAATTGTTACATAATTTAAATCTTATACAGGAATATGCTAAAAATCTGTTAATTATATCATAATTACTCCTTTCCTTTATAATTAGATATAATACAAAATTACGGACTTATGGTTAAAAAATACAAATTTTCATATTAAGTTAATAAAATTATATTATATTTTTTTATCCTTTTATTAAAACATTTCATTGTTTTCATTTGTAATAGGTACTTTTTGTTAGTAAGGCATATTTTATCAGATTTTTTTATTTGATAATAGATGTTAATTTTTGATATGAAACATATTAGAAGACTTTACAATTAATATCAGTCGTATTTATTTGATTAATGGCCGATTGCACCAATATTTAATTGGGAATTAAAATAAATTAAATTATAATCCACATTTATATACATATAAATATATTACGTAAGTGTTGATTTTAATTTAATTATTGTTTAATTCCCAATTAAAATATTGGTGCAACCGGCCATAAGAGTAAAATTTTTATTTCACGCAACACATTTTATACATACAAAATGCATAATTGAATATGTGGCGTTAATTACAATATCTTCCGGCAATCCTGGGTATTATGTATAAATTCCATACATAAATTTTCTTTCAAAAGATTCTAAATTTCCAGTAAAATTATTTCATAAACAAACTATGCAAATTGCTTTTCCCATTCGTTAGGGGTCGCTATTTTTTATTTTCTTCTTCCACTCATTTCTGTTTTGCGTGTCGTTCTCATTTAGTTCCTTTTCTCTCAAATCTTCCACAATACAGTCCTTCCATCTTTTCTTTGGTCTTCCTCTGTTTCTTCAACCTTATATTACTAAGCTATTCATTCTTCTTCCAATATATTCTTCATCTCTTCTTATGACATGTTCAAACCAATATAATCGTCTTTCGTGGATCTTTCTAAAAACTTCTTACACTAGAGTTATTTTCCTTATTATTTCATTCCTTAACGTATCTTTCCGTGTCTCCTCCACCATCTATCTTAACATTCTCGTCTCTGCCACATTCATTTAATTTTCATTGATACTGACATCTGTCAATTTGAATTATCTGAATATATTAAGAGCTTCCATGGTTAGCATAGCTGGCTGATTTATGAAATTTAATATCTTTATAATTCTTTAACTCTATATATATATATATATATATATATATATATATATATATATATATATATATATATATATATATATATTGTTGACCAATTATAACCAAAATTTAATCACCTCTTCTTCTGGATGTAAACTTGGGGAATACGAAAAAAATATAATTTTTGGAATCGTGGTATTGAAGTTATGCGATCCGAAATTTTCGTCACACACATACACATACACACACAAACACATACACACACAAACACATACACACACACACACACACACACACACAAACACATACACACACAAACACATACACACACACACACACACACACACAGACACACATACATACCAAAAACAATACCTTCCTTACCTAAAGGTGACGGAAGGTAAAAATGATATGCAGTGTACAAAATGTATAGCAAATTAAGCTATTGTGTATAGATAAGAAAACTTTCTTACAACTGGAAATAAAAAATGTACAATGTTTTGATTGAAATTTCATTAAGGGATGTTGTAGTAATGAAGTTGCAGCTGATTGTTCGATAAATAACAAATAAGCCGGAGTGCAGCGGGTGAAAATTAAGGGTAATTAATTACATCTATCTTCATTTAGTCGGTTAGAGCCGGGCAGTAGCTGAACTACTTCAGTAGCAGTAGCAACAGCAGCTCATCCACTGCAGTAATTACACCGGCTCCTCCGCCAAACGACACACGCAAACACTTGCCATTGCCGTTCTATATTCCCTAGCCAGTGGCGCACAAGAAACAAGTATAGCATACAATATACAGATTATTTAACAAAGTTAAACCAACACAATTTGCAGAAAATACAAATTGTGTAGTAGAAAATAATAAATTGTATAATTCTTGAACAAATTTTTATATTGTTATGTTTCTCTTTTGTTGTATTTATTGATGTAAAACAGGTTATGAAATTCAATTATTCCGAAATATTAACAGCAATCTACGAGTATGACATTTATATTTTAACATCTTACATTAATTTAGTATAATCATTTAATGCTAACAGCACAGTAGATGCACTTGGATTCGACACATGCTGAAATTAGAATGCTAAATTATTAGAAAAATATGACACACTTACTGATTAATCAAAATTAATGTACTGAAATTGTTTCTGTCATAATTTTTATTGAAAGTTACAAATTTAATATTTTATTTTACTTGAACTGCTGTTGATAATATATCTGAATGACTAAGACAAGTTATTAATTATTCATTTGTAAAACATTTGGAAATCAATTTCTAGATTTTTTTACAAAAACTAATATATATATATAGTAGATCTAGGTTTCCAAAGTGTGTTTTGCGGAACTTAGGGGTTCCGCAGCACACCCATATAGGTTTTTTACGATGATGTCTGTGTATGTAGAGTATGTATGTGTGTGTGTGTGTGTGTGTGTGTGTGTGTGTGTGTGTGTGTGTGTGTGGGTGTGTGTGGATGTTGCAAGGATGATTTCTCAAAAACTAATACTTGATATCTTTTTAACTACGTATTTCTTAATCGGACCATTACTGGGAAGAGTTGAAAAGGTTTTGATAATATTTGGACAACCGGAAGTAGCAGATTCTTAAAAATATTCTGCTAAATATTATTTGTTGAAAATTTTTGTTCTTGCAAGTATTAAAGAAGATTAAATTCTCTATCTGTACATATTTTTTTATATCTTTTATAGATTTAGAGATAAAGAAATATAATATAAAATAATATGTTGTAATAAATCTCATTACCCAAATAATGCCATGGAAACCAATTGAAAAATTAAAATGTCTGTAACTTACATTACTGAAGACTTTCTGGGAAGTACATACATATATTATTTCTTATTTTAATAGTTAAATATTGAAAATTATAGGTATATTACATGTCGAAAAATTAGAAGAGTAGGACAAAATTTCTTCATAGAATGAATTTAAATTTAAAAAAATCTAAATAGATCCTTCAGTACATGTACAAAACATTATGTTATGGACTCTAGACTTCGGTGATTTAGTTGCAGCAAGTACTTTGCTAATTATCCTTCTTCTTCCTGTTTACATGGAAGAATATGTTAGTTAAAAATCTGCGTGGATCGTGGTGTATGTTTGATTGGCAATTTAAAGTGAGTGTTGATCTCTCCGCCACTGCCGGCCTAATGTGATTTTCCTTTCACTGCGAAAGAAACCGGTGATAAATGAGAGGCGAGATAAGTATGAAAACACTAATGAACTCCGTGCCATATGGTAATTGCCGCACAGATACGGAAATACATAAATATGGTGTTAAACTAAACTCACGGAGGTAACGACGGCAATGATGAATGTGAGAATTCTTTTGCTGCTAACACTTTCCTTCATGCGCTAATACGTGGTAATTGAGGGGTCGCGAGAACACTCCACTCGAATTACTCTACTGGACTGTTATGGTCATAACCTAACCTGTCATTATCAGTAGTTGGATTTGTGTAATGCCAGAATCTTCATATAAATGTCAGGCAATTTGTATCAGCCGTCAAGATACCGGAGTAATGTCTTTCAAATTGTTTTATCCTACCGAGCATTCCATTGCGGAATTAGCAATTTTGCGTGTCATTTTATTTTGTCTAGCACTGTTATTTAAATATTTGTGCAAATGAAGAACTCATTTTCTAAAGGCATTGAACGGAATGTGAAATAATCGTTAAAATCTTTGTTAGGACATGATGTTATTGTATATATTATGAAGATCCCAAATTAGATTCTTGGCTGTGGTAAAAAGATTTGAGTTTTTTTTTTTATTTCTTTATTTCCAGCGAAAAAAATCTGTTGTGGCCAGCACAATACCTCTCGCCACTTCCTTTTTTTGGTTACATAAGTATAGGGCGCGAACAGTAATGTTACATTTTTGGGCTTCACAAGCAGATGTGTGGGCCCGTTTCACAATGATAATTAGTAATTATGTACATAGATGTCAAATGTTAGAATTTTTCATTAAAATTTTTAAGATTTTCTAAATTTCGTCAATTTATCACCAGGAGTTTAAAATTTACTTGTATGCCTTAGATATTTAACATTTAATTCTGCTCCACATGGAATTGGAAAATCACTAAATTTAGAATGAGAAATTTATACATAATTACTAGCTATCATTCTGACATGGGCCTCCATATCTGCTTGTCAAGGCCAACAAAATCATATGACTGCTCGCTCCCTATTGTATTTAACATTTCTTGTATACTCTACACCAAAAATTCTACTTACGCATATATCTATTCCATATATATTTAGATTGTTTAATTTTAAATTCATTTTTGATGAAGAATATTGTCCTCTTCTAATTTTTCGAAATGTTTCCAATTCTATTAATACATTAAGAAATAATATAATGTATGTACTTCCCAGAAAAACTCTTCAGTAATGTCTTCGGATTTCTGACACTGACATTTATCTGTCAGTTACAAAAAAATTAAATTTTCAACTATTTTCCATGGCCATTCTTTCGGCTGTAAAATTTATTATAACAGATTATTTTACATATTATATTTCTTTTATCTCTAAATCTATAGAATATATTATAAAATATTTAAATGTATCAGAAAGAAAATTTATTTTTCTTTAATATTATCAAGAAAAAATTTCAAAAAATATTATTTAGAAGATTTTTTTTCAAGAATCTTCTACTTCCGGTTGTTCAATTGTTACCAAAACCTTTTCAGATCTTCTCATGAATGTCCGATTGGGAAATACGTAGTTAAACAAATTTAAAGTCTTATAGTTTTTGAGTAATCGTCCTTCCAACATCCTACATACATACACACACACATACATCCACACACACACACACACACACACACACAGACATCATCGTAAAAATGTTAAAATCGGATTGTAGGGACCTTAAAACGTGCTTATTCAATAAAATCTGGATATGCGATTTTTAGCATGAATCCAATACCTCTCTTAGCGAGAGGTAAAAAACCATTGAATGAAATTTTATTTTATTTAGAAAGAAAACAACTTTATTCATAATCTGATCTTGAGAGACGGAGCACATTTCCACCCAATGGATCTGTGAATAAGCAGAATACGAGAAACAGAGAATATGCAGGTTGTACATTAATATGAATTGCACCGCCTAAAGATCAGAATTTGGTACGGTATGACAAAAAAAATAATCGGGCCTTATTGTTTTAAGGGTTATAATGACAATATAGTAAGGGCAACTACTGCTCACAGGCTCATACGGCCTGAGTCACAATATGGCCACTAAAGCAAATTTTTAAAGGCCGAATCATTTCGCGAAATTATTATTTAAATTAGACTCCACGGTCGCCTGATTTACATCACCCATTGTGTTAACAAATTAGGTATAAAAATCTGATGTGTCCAACAAAATACCTCCCGCCTTTTAATTTTTATTAATTTAAATACATATACCTATGGGGTCTCGTGGCCACGTGCCTGAGTGTCTGGTCGTGAATCTGGGGAACCGGATTCAATCCCCACCAACGCCAAATATTTCGAATTTTAAATGGCACCACGTTAGAAATGAGTTCACGTGAGGCGACGCTTGGTAAATGCCCGCACGATACAAATATGTAATCATCGTTACCGAAATCTGTGTACAAAGCATATTAACATTCCTAGCAATGGGTAATGTGCCGTGATGATGTTTTTTTTATTATTTAAATACAAACCTGTATATTTACTAATGCTGGAAACTATGTATATAAAGTTCCTTTCCATATAACTATTGTCCTATTTACAATTTTCTTTGTAAAACGTTACTATTATTAATTTGAAATGATTATTTTTTTGACAGTGACATTTATCTGTCAGTGACATACATTTGAAATATGAACTGTGTAACTAAGAAATTGTGTTTATCTTTAAAACATAGACTCCGAAATTTATCTATAAAATATATAGAAAAAGTATTAATGCATGCCTGTAGAAAATTCAATAATCTTTAATTTTTATATTAACATAATCGCGAAAAAATGACATTTAAAGGTATTATTGGACGAAAAACTATTTTGAGCTTCAAGAAAGTACGATTTCCGGTTATCCGATTTATACAAAAATCTAATGGCTTATTTTCATATTAGAATAGGTCGGAATACAAGGTTTCAAAATTTTCCGAATGACAGTATTTGAGTTAGAAAATCCACATTCACATACATACATACACACCCACAGACATCATTGTGAAAATGTTAAAATCGGATTCTATGGACCTTGAAATGTGATCATTTATCAAAATCTTGATATGCGATTTTTGGCATGATCCCTATACCTCCCTTACCAAGGGTAGAGGGATGTAAATATGATAAAAATCAACCCAAAAATAGCGATAGTCATGGAATTGAAATTAAAAATTAACAAATGTTAGCGTATTATCTGTCAAGATACAAGATAGGTTAATTTATTTTTATTATTATTATTACTATTATTTGTAATTTCTGTTAAAATGAAAAATTATTTGTTTATATTAATTGATAATTGTTTACTTGAACAGGTATTACAAATAATACCTAATAAAATATATTAACCTAATTTGACCAGTAAAACGTCAAACATTTGTTAAATTATCTATTTCAATTCCATGGTTATCGCTATTTTCGGGGTGATTTTCGACATTTTCATACCTAATTTATTAGTATAGGTATAGAGCATGTTAAATTATTTTCGTTTATTGATTCAGATGCAGAATTCTAAGCTTTACAACTTTTATTTGAGCATTTTTACTGAACATAATTAGGGAAGTAGGAAATTATGAAAATATGATTTTACATACTAAAGTTCTATGTTCCGGTGTCGCGGTCAACACCCTGTAAAATTTAAAAAAATCCCATTATCATTATTTTTTATTGAAATATTAACTAGTCAAGGGACTTATGAGGCAAGCTAATTTAAGCTAATCGTGATAGAACCAGTGATATACCTTACCCAAATTCATTCGAACGAAATATATAAGTACCTACGTTTCATAAACAATTTCTTAAAGAAATTTTCTTAAATAAAAGAGCCACACCCTTATGGCTTAGAAGCGTTAAAATATATTAATCTTATCAAAAACTGATATTGTGTAGTAGATAAAGTCTAATTTGCATCAAATAACAGCAGTAAAGAAATTAATTATTACTTACAAAAACGCCAAACATCTAATATGACGTTAATTGCAGCAGGACAATAAAAATTCCTCACATTGAGGCCTAAATTCCTAGAATAACAAATGACCATCGCACGAACAATTAGCTAACATCGCTACTAATCACAGATCGAAGCGAAGATAATGCAACTCATCGTAAGTTCTTTCTCGGCGCCAAACCAGTAAGTCTTGCTCACATAAGGTTTCTAATTACGTGGTTGAGACAGGCAATTAATTATACTAGTTTTATGATGGGCAGATCTCTATCTAGGTCCGGTCCCTGCATCTTGAGTTATGGATCATGTGAGCTATGATGTAAAAACAAGTTGAATGTGAATGAAATACTCGATGCGACTTGAGGTCGTACGTTGCCTGGATTATGGGTTTTTACCAAGTGATTGATTGTGGCGGGTTTACTCTATAGTCGTTGTTAGTAAATGGAACATTGCTGTATTTTGATTTGTATACTAGTTTCTATTAAATGGAAGAATTTGTAAATAGCATAGGAATTAAAGCTCGTTAATGGTCCGTATATGAACTGGAATTTTCGATACAAGTATTAAAATTAAGGTTAATATTTAAAGGGAAATAAATTACCAACATGAAAAATAAAAGAAAATGAGAAAATGGGATTTAAAATGAATATATAAAAGAATTTTAGAGCTTG
This sequence comes from Harpalus rufipes, assembly GCA_951394225.1. Classification (NCBI taxonomy): domain Eukaryota; kingdom Metazoa; phylum Arthropoda; class Insecta; order Coleoptera; family Carabidae; genus Harpalus; species Harpalus rufipes. Next base: position 42,004,740 of record OX596283.1, read on the forward strand.
TTACACTTTCCAAACGTGAATGGTTTTTGGAATATAATTTTTTTAACTTTTAATGAATTTTAAATTTGTATGACACGTCAGATCTTTAATTATATCTGTCAGCAGCCATCCGTTTATGTGTTACCAGTGTGAGTTGTCATCGTAAGAGATATATTGTTTACAGTGTGTTTTTTAAATAATTTCATAATTTATAAAACATGGAAGATGCTTTTTAGCGAGCAGATTCAAATAATCTGCCAAAAATTAATGTCGAGGTGGTTAACTATCAGTTTCAGAAAACTACAGCTCTAACTTGTCGAAGTACACTAGTAAAACAAACGAAGGTATGTCTTAATTGAAAGTTAATTTAATTAAATGTCGACAGGAGATATTGTCAAAAATGTTATCCAAACAAATCATAGCTTTTCTTCTTGAATCTTATTTAAAAAATGGAAATAAATTAGGAAACAAAATAAATTTCCTGAAATTACATTTCATGACCAATTTTGACAAATTGACTTTTGAATTGCATAATTAGGTTTTTTAACACACTGTACCATAACTACATTGAAGTTGTGACGTCATAACGTCAAAGCGCTAATAGTTTTTTTCTTCAAACGTCATAAAAGTAGCATCTTTTGTGACTTGATTCACAAGGTAGAAGTTTAATTTCTACGCCGCCGGCGTAGAAATAAAATAAATAAATATCCATAGAAACTATACAGATCAACGAATAAGAAGTAACTTTAATAAAAAAAACCTATAATATCGCCCTAAATATCACTATAACACGCTAGGTAACCTATGAATAAAGTTACTAAATACAATCAATAGCTGTCATATTTAAATATATAACCTGTGAATTGAAATATAAACAGAGTTTGCTTTTGAGGAAATAACATTATTAAAGAATAGCAGACTTACAGATTACAAATACAGGGACGGTAATGAGCATAAGAATACTTAGAATTAAAGTGAAAAGAAACGTTTATATTGTTTTGCAGTGATTCTTGGACATATCTTTCAGCCACACTGTTAGATTTCCATCCAATTGAACAACTTCAGGGGGCGTACATTATAATACTTCAAATTCCGACATAATTGCACACAAGGAGGATATAAAATTGCACAAAAAGTGAACAAATAAGTATCCATAGCTACAGGGCAATTGAAATCGCAAATGTAATTTACGTAAAATGTAGCAGATATTTTTCTTTAAATATCTATGTTTGAAGAAAAAATATAATGTATCATTCGGAGTAAAAGTGTCTTTGTGTGCCTCGTGTGCATTTATCCGACTCGCTTCGCTCGTCGTTTAAACTTCCACGCTCGCCACACAAAATATGGCTTTTACTCTTAATAACACAATATACTATTATTAAAATTATGAATAAAAAATATTTTGGTATCGGACCGTTACGAAAAGCTGTGCAACGACAGGATTGACTAATAATATTGATGACGATGAAGAAATAATTAATGTAATACTAGAAGCTCTTATTTTAAACATACTAATAATCAAATTATTTAGACTATCACTATTATTGAAAGGCCAAGTCATACGATATCCTCTCATAGTAAAGCATTTATTGCGTGATGGTAATTTATAAGAAAACTTTAATGTTAAATTGCAAAGGAAGTGCAGTGTTGAATCTAATCTAGTGTCTCTGCAAAAACAATGAACATGCGAGACTTTTTCAGTTTTAATTGTAACTGTTAATTGACCCATCCTCGCAATTACTGGCGATGTTATCACACATGAGAAGTGTCACCGTTAATTTACTCCCAGCGTGGATTCTCCCGTGCCATTTGCGCTCAATCCTCGCTATATTTATTCCTGAAATTCAGAGCAGTTGCAACGAGCAAGAGCAGGACAGCATGATGATTAAACAGAGATGCCACGTACGACTTTCGCTTTGTCGGGTTTGTCAGCAGACCGAGACATTTCTTTCAATGTTATTACACGACATAATTTTGTTTTCATTGCTACTGTGATCTTGCCGCGATTTGTGACTAGCTAGAGCTTGTTTTCCTACAGTAAAAACAGTGGTCTTGCAAATTTGAATTGTTTTTCACTGATATCGTAAATCAGGGAGGTTAGTTTGCGAGGCATCGCATGCTGGACTATAAAAACTGTTTGGTTGGTCGTTTGATACAGATCTATGACGCATTTATTCACAATAGGTGATGTATTGAAATGTTTACTATTGATTTATCTAACGATATCGTACTAGTCAATAATTCTAGTGCGATGACAATACCAAAAAAAAAGATAAAAGTAGATAGGAATAATTTCTGGATAGCTCAATATCTACAGCGGCGTCGTTATAATTTCAAAAAGATCATCTTCGTTTATTAATATGGTATAATTATACTGGGTGAATACTTTAAACCCGAACATTGTCCGTTAACACGGGAAAATCGGTTTTCGCAGTGTTGCTCCCCGTTTCAACTAGCAACAATGGTTGTGATATCAATAGAAAGATAACAAAATTCTGCATCGAATGTCACCAAATACAGAGTGTTTACGGTAAACACCTTGGTAAAATATTTATAATAAAAGAGAAATATATTTTTTTAGTTTTTATAAAGGGGAGGTAAATTAATGTTGAAAAAAGTTGTATTGTGCACCGTCAGTATCTAATTGATTATTGTTATTAATTGTGTAAAAGGTGAACAATGTACCATCGGTATTCTAATACGGAATTAGTTGACATGATGCTCATTTATGGGGAAGTGCATCAAAATTCAGCTGCAGCAAGTCGTCTTTACAGAGAGCGATTTCCAAATACGCAATGTCCTGTACCCCATCAATTCACTAATTTAGTAATACGTGCTCAAGATAATGGTGATCTGCGCAATAATCAAGGGCGTGATGGAGATCCTGGTCGGTTCCGATGAATTTTAGATGCGGATGTACAAATTCGGGACGGTCCTGTTTCTTGGCCTCCGCGGTCACCTGACTTAAGACCATTGGACTTTTATTTGTGGGGGCATATGAAAAACATGGTATACACCACCGAAATTATCGACGCTGAAGACCTCCGTAACCGGGTGGATGCAGCAGCGGCGGAAATTCGACAAGGCATGGGCCTTGCAACGTACATTAATTCATGGATACGCCGAGCAAGACTTTGCATACAGCAGCAGGGTGATAACTTTGAACATCTGTTATAAAAACGCTTATCGTTATGTTTTAATTCCATAAAAGTAAAAACTAAAAAAATTCACATCTCTTTTATTATAAATATTTTACTAAGGTGTTTTAATGTTTTTCGCCTTCTTTTGACCTGTAGTATCACCAATTAAAAAAAGACCGTAAATACGTACACGTAAATTAAGTATTATTTTAGTCTCATAAGTTAATTATTAAATTTATTCAATTTCTAAAAATATCGATAGCACGATAGCCATAATGGCATTTGATCAAATAGGCAAACAAATGTTCGACATTTTATCAGTCAGAATTCATTATAACCTATAACTTGTTCCAATTTTATTATGTAATATTTTATTAATTTATTTTTAAGCAATTTCTAATCTATTACAAAATATTAAAAAGAAATTAAAACAAAAATCAATACTAACGAATTCTGAAAGATAAAATGTCAAATATTTTTTTTTGTTCAAATGCCATGGCTATCGGTATTAATAAAGAAACTGAATATATACAGGTGAGAATATAATTCATTAGTCACGTGATATGTTTTCCGCCAATCAACATTCAGAATCTCCCTAGTTACATGTCTATCACAGCGATGATAAAAAACAAAGAAATTATCACTTAGGGATTTGTTTTCTTTATTTACATTGACAATTAATTTTGAGTATAAAATAAGTAATAACAATAATTCAAACTCCGATATATAAAACTCGTAAGTACCATGTTTTAATACATTATGAATATGTACATAAAAAGTTAGGTTAACATAATGTGTTACAAAAATTCATTATATTCTCTCATTAAATATAAGCTCGTGATATGATTAATAATCGAAGATATTGTGAAACCGAAGCAGCACATTTAACTCGTCCTTCGGATTCGTGAAATCTGCAGCTCGGCTTCACTCGAGAATATCGTCGATGATAATCATATCACTTGTTATATTACGTATGACAATGAAAAACGGGCCACTCAAAATAACTTTCTTATTTATAATTATTATCGTTTAATTTTCTTTATATATTTGTAATCTAGGCTTATGGGCTCACAAGTTATCATATTTGGCATGATGGTAGCGCTTCCGGTTTAACCCTTTCGTCCCGGAATATCAAAAAAGATTTTTTTTAAAAAAATTAATACTTATTTATATAAACTGGCAACAAAATAAGAATTATTTAATATAAAAATAAAAAAAATCGTTTTGGGGTGGTGAAATAATTGAGATGAGGGTGTGGTACATATATGTACCACCAGGTAGTTAATGTGGTACACATACGTACCACCCGGTATGACCAAATACTGTAATCAAAAAAGTTTTATTATAATCAGAGCTTATATAACATCAAATATAGATCTGTCTTTTATTTTGTATGGTACAGCATGAAACAGTCTTTGCATAATGGGATACTGCATTCTTGGCACACCGTTTTTGTTCTTTTTTGTTGCTTACTTTGTGCACAACGGACGCACCTTCTTCTAGTAGAGCCTTCTACTGGAAGGTGTAACGCAGCTCCAAACCGTTTTTGCTTTTTTGAAGAAGGACCCCTTTTCGGCAATGGCAAATTTGTGATTTTTGTACCTTCTGCAGCTAATTCTTCGGCAAGATCTATCAAGAATGTTAAAAAGGGAACTTTTTCGTTTTCTCGTTTCAAGTCTTTATATATAATCCAAGCGTTTGCGGCACACATGCTAATACAGGTATAAAATACCTTCTTCCACCATTTAGTGGATTTTCGGTCGTAATCGTATAAACTTTGAAATTGATCTGCTCTGTCTACACCGCCCATTTTTTTTCTGTAGAAAGAAATGGCTTCCGGACAGTTAACAGACTCTTGTTCACCTGTTTTAGTTTTCTTGAGAACTGTAGTTATGTCGGGTTTGTGGCAATTGCTCAGAAGCAGGACTTCTTTTGTGTCCTGCCATTTTACAAATAAAAGTCCCGTATCATTGCTTCTAAATACAGATTCTCCTCGTTTGAGTTTTTCTTGTAAGACAGGTAAGTTTTTTCTATTACGTATACAGGTACCTAGTGCTGGGTAATTGATTGTTTCTAATAAATTTACACTGGTAAAAAAACGATCAAAGCATAAACAAACGTCCGGTTCTTTTATTGTAGCCGCAAGTGTTTTCACAACTCGCTCTCCAAGAGTAAGAGCATCATCTATTATGGGTTGAGATTCCTTTCCAGAGTATACGTTTAGATCGTACGTATAGCCTGAATCTGCGTCACAACGGTACCATAATTTGATCCCCCGTTTTATTGGCTTTAGGGGCATATATTGTTTGAGGGACGAACGTCCCTTGAATTTTGTCATAGATTCATCTATGCTTTGAAACGGACTGTCTTGGCGACACTTGCTAAATGTATGTTTCAAACAAGATATTAATTCATCGACATAGTATGTCTTCGTGGCATCTGCTGGCTTTTCCGGTGGGGCAAAATAAAGTTTCGATGTTACAATCATAAACCTATCACGAGATATTATTCTCTCAACCAATCGATTTCCCATAGATTCTTTTTGACTCCCAATAGTTTTTCAGAGCCGGAAGACGATTGTATGACATTATAAACATAATTGCTATTATTTTTTGTATTTCACCTTTATCAGTGAGTTTATTTTTTTGATTTTTCTTTTCATTTAGAATCATGAGGCGTTGATTTGTACAATTAACAATTAGAAGATATAATGAATGCGGAAACATTTTATGGAAAACGTCAATTGGGCGTGAATTTCTTCCAATATCTTCTAAAAGTTTGCAAGATCTTGGAGGAGGAACGGCTTTTGCAGGTTGGAAATTATTGCATGGAACTTTCCAATCAAGAAGTAGATTTGTAGGCTCTTCAATGCAAATTTCATCCTCATGTTCTTCTTCAATATTTGATTCTTCATCGTCAGTATCTGCCTTATATGTAGACTCTGTACAAGGCCTTGAAAGTTTTTTACGCATTGAAGACGTTTTAGGACTTTTTTCATATAAGTCTGAAGAATCACTTTCAGATTTGCTGTCACTCGGTTCGTAATAGTCTGAAGATCCAGCAGAAAAGTCAGACATATTATCAATCAAATCTTCCAACTCTGTCTGGCTTAAGCTCCGCTTCTTCATTTTGCACCTAAATAATAATATTCTAAAAATCAAATCTGATGGTACATATATGTACCAGTGAAAAAACCGACTGGTACACATATGTACCACACGAGAAAACCGACAAAAACAAAACAAATTGCAAAATATTAATCATATACCTGTATGTATTCACTGCCTAGTAGTTCACAATTGTCCGAAAGTAGTATAATATTTATTGTAATACAATGTATGACCACAAAAATTGCACAATATCTGTCAGCACTAACTAACTCATATGGTAAACATCACTATACTAGCTACAAGCATGCGCGAAAACATCTGATATGCACCTAAACTTGTAGTAAAATGTATAAATACCGGTACGGTACATATTCCTAACGTAAGTAAGGTATATTTTTGACTTTCAGGTGTTTTTAAACATTTGTGGTACATATATGTACCACTCGGGACGAAAGGGTTAACCTAAAGTGACATTTACTTTCATATTTACAATGGGACAACCTATATATTTTTATATATTTGGAATCTACGGAAAAATTACAAATTTAACGACATGCTTAAAATTAATGTTTGTTGATGAAAAAAAATACATGGCAAAATGTAGAATTTAAACAATTAACTTAAATATTACCGAATATTATCTCAACAGTTTTCACAGCCTGCTTGATACGGTATAGCAGGTTAATTATTCATAATTTTCTTTTATGTTTTTATAATTTATTTCAATAAAAATGCACTTCCAGCATTTCGTTAAATTCGTCTTTTTAAATAGATTCCAAATATATAATGATATATAGGTATTCTATTTGAAATATGAAAGTTACTGTCACTTCCGGTGAAACTGGAAGCGATACCACCTTGCCAAATACCATGATTTGTGAGCCCCTAAGCCTTGTTTACAAATATATCAAGAAAATTAAAAATATTTATAAATAAAAAAAGTTATTTTGAGTGGGTCTAAAATATTATGTAATTTACATGTTTTTGATGTCATTTGATGCAGAAATTATTTATTTTTCTCTTGACACCACAAACATTGTTGTTATTTGAAACGGTGAGCAACAGTCTGTGAAAAACGATTTCCCAGTGTTCGGGTTTAAAGCAGGTATTATTCTCCCGGTATAGAAACACCAGAATATAATGGCAGAATTATTTTCCTCGGAAAAAGATTATTTGTAAAGTTAGTAGCACTTCTATTCCCCGTAACATTCAGTGTGTTTTGAGATACTTGAGATTAATTTTATACAATTTAGATCCATTAAAGTCCTCGTTGTAAATATCATAAAAATCTTGAGTTTTACGATCATTACTGCACTTGTGACTTAACGCGAAACGACCGGTTTGCTCGTTAACCGACGATTACACCGATTTCTGATTCAGTTGCAATAGACATCAATTTAATTTGTTCACGGTGTTACGTCATCAAATTGGTGTTCCTTGCAACACGACATCATAAAAGGATGAGACCGCCGATTTGTCGTTTTCCCAGGCTTCATTTACATTAGCGACACGAAATCGAATTGATCACGATAGGGTTTAGCTTCGATAATATTTGTTCACATTTCCATTAAACGATGCGATATTAAAACACACATCCACACACACACACACACACACACACACACACACACACACACACACACACACACACACACAGACATCATCGTAAAAATGTTAAAATCGGATTGTAGGGACCTTAAAACGTGCTTATTCAATAAAATCTGGATATGCGATTTTTAGCATGAATGCAATACCTCTCTTAGCGAGAGGTAAAAAGAGTATTGTTGGTCTGTAAGCTGCAAGTTCGCGGCCACGCAATGATTTTGGAGGTATTGCAATAAATTGCACACAGAAATTTATTTCCCGCGCACCTAAAATCAGGTACTGTAAATATGAAATTATTATAAATTCAGGAAACAATTTTGATTTCCTAAAGCAAAATATAATACGACTATCCAAAAAATATTCAGGATTTATGGCAAATAAAAACGTTGATATAGATAAAATATGGAACGAATATCCAGAATTGAAATTTACAATTCTAAAGAAAACCTAAACTAGGATTTTTTTTGAGTAACGATGATCTACTGGGAGTTGATGAAGGATAGGTAAAATAGTCGGAACGCAGTCTTAAGATCTTTATTTGATTTAGTTTAAAAACAAATAAATATCTTAAGACTGTGTTCCGACTATTTAAACTAGGATTGTTCAAGACTATTAGCGATACATTAACCTTTATTTGCACAGTCTGCAAACGTGGGTTTTATGTTATGAATTCCATAAGAATAAAATACTCGAAAGTGAACACTTGAATGACCTTACATTTAACCGATGGTCATGAAGTAAATACAATTGAAATTTAGAAAGAATGGATTTCTATGAATATGAAAGACAAGGCAGAAAGTTAAAAAAAATACATTAATAATAACTATGCATACATATATGATTGTATTGTATAATTGATACATATGTATACCGGGTGAATACTTGAAACCCGAACATAGCCGGTTAACACGGGAAAATGATTGTCGTATCAATAGAAAGAAAGATAAAGAAATTCTGCATCAACTGTAAATAAATGTAAATAAATTATGAAATTTATTCAATTTCTTATTAATATCGATAGCCATGATAGCATTTGAACAAAATGACAAATAAATGTTTAACATTTTATCTGTCACAATTTCTTATATTTAGATTTTTTAAATTTAAATTCATTCTATGGAGAAATTTTGTCCTACTCTTCTAATTTTTCGAGATGTTTCCAATTCATTGTCGGGAGTAACAGTATTTCTGAAGGGTATGAGTAATATACCTATAATATTAAATATTTAACTATTAATACATTAAGAAATAATATAATGTATGTACTTCCTAGAAAAAGTCTTCAGTAATATCTCTGGATTTTTGACATTGACATTTATCTGTCAGTTACAAACATTTTAAATTTTCAGCTATTTTCCATGGCATTCTTTCGGCTGTAAAATTTATTACAACAGATTATTTTATATTATATTTCTTATATCTCTAAATCTATAGAATATATAATAAAATATTTAAATGTATCAGATAGAGAATTTAATAATGCCAAGAAAAATTTTCAAAAAATAATATTTAGAAGATTTTTTTCAAGAATCTTCTACTTCCGGTTATTCATTTGTTACCAAAACCTTTTCAGATCTTCCCATGGATGTCCGATTGGGAAATACGTAGTTAAACATATATAAAGTCTTATAGTTTTTGAGTAATCGTCCTTCCAATATCCCACATACACACATACATACACACAGATACACACACACACATACAGACATCATCGTAAAAATGGTAAAATCGGATTGTAGGGACCCTAAAACGTACTTATTCACTAAAAACTCATCATTGAATTTTTGACCAAAGACAATACCTTCCTTACCTAAAGATGACGGAAGGTAAAAAAAATTATTTAAAAAAAGAACAAATAGAAACAAAACGATTGATATCGTATTTGAATTAAACCTTACTGTAAAAAAATGTCGCAAGAAAAACATCGTCTCAATGATTGGAAATACACAAACGATAGCCTATTCCAAACCTCGCACTTAGCAGTTAAAGAAATTGAGTATAACTCTGCATAATGCAAAAGGAAATTGAATTTGCTAGTTCCATGCAGGAGAGAACAATTTTATCGTTGCTTCTTCTGCGAGCTCGCATTAAAGAAAATAATTTTATAATTTGCATTTCTTCAACAGAAGTCAAACGACGAGAATTCTGCTGTATATGCATTTAATCCGCATTTAATTTCATTCGGTCTTAAATTCAAATGCCCATTAGCAGCGTTAATTCACATTCACAGTCAGTTTCTCTTCTTTCTCACACGATGATAACTTTTTTGTGTTTGTTTAATGAAATCAGGTTTTTGTAAATTGTAATGCAGATCATGGAAAAAAATCAGTATTCAACATCTTTTATAAGGTCAAAAATATCGTCGTGTTCAATTGGTTAGGTAATTAGTATAGTTTGGTTCACGAAATATGACTATTCAAGGTCATTTATTGGCAGTATGGTATAATTTTACTTGCAGATAACTTCACTGTATTTCGTATTCAGAGACGTGCAACATGAAATATTTATGGATTCATTTGAACTGAAAAAATAAGTGTAATTTATTTGAAAATTATGTTTCTTTTTAAATAATGCCTTTCTCAAATATTTATGCTCTTCATCTATGTTTTTGCAAAAGACAAAAACGTAGACTTAACATAAACTATGGAATAATAATTTGATTTAAATGTCAACGTCACTGGGTAAATATTAGCACAGAGGGCAGTAGATAATTAGATATCTGTAACTCTACGACATGCGTCATTATTATTTCTAATGTGTTAGAAAATAATGTCACCATTTACGGATATCTCTCACACAACATAAATTAAATAGACATACGTCAAATAATCTTTCTCTTTCTAACATGAAATGCTGCTAAGCTACTACTGTATAAAGTGCTGTGTGTTCTTTCCTCGGACAAGTGACCTTGAATAGTCATCTTTCGTGAACCAAAGTATACCAGGGTTATTAATAAAAATGTGTCTGATGAGGTGCAAGCGATTATTTATCGACCCAATAAATTTGATAAATCAAATGACCTCGCCGAAACTCGAACCCGGGATGTCCCACTTGCCGGGCGGGAACTCTACCGCAACTGGCCATCGACGATGTCAGTTTACTTTTCGTTCACTAATTTGTCATGAATTGTATATTGGCAAAGGCCACGACAATTCCAGTTAGACTGTAAAACGATTATAGGCGAAATTTTTGCTTTATCAGTCGAGTTACTAAAAAAGAACAGACCAATGATTCACCCTGTATAGTCCCATCCTATTTTTTGTATCTTTGAATTTCATCTTAAAATAATGTTAATATGAACAAGATATTAATCTTTTTTATTTTGTTTCAGGTACAACTCCAAACATCTTCAAATATCATTATTGGTATGGTATGATAAAAATATATACAGTAGAGACCCTTTAATCCGAATTGCTAAATGTAAGGGAGTTTTCGGACTAACGGTTTGTTCTGATGTGATGATAAGTGTAAATAACGCAATTTAGAAAGTTTTGCTATATTCATTACTGTATTTCACAGAACAACTAACAATGAAATTAAGATATTGAAACAAAAACCATAATTATTATTTTATCTTTAAGTTTAATTTTTACCTGTTCATATTTCTATTAAGGCCCAGTTTTTCACCTTTTGATAAAGTTCCAGTTAGCTTATCTGCCAGATAAAAGAAAAATATCGCATCAGATAATTGACGTATGTAAAATTTTGTTAATTTACGCTGTAATATCGATGCGATATTTTTATTCTGTCAGTTAAGTTTACTGAGACTTTATCCATAGTAAAGACAATCTTGATATTTAAAAATAAAATCAAATGTAGAATATTTGGTTATGACTTTGTAAACATAAACAATGTAAATATGTACGGTGAAAAGTATTCCGGATTTCGAAATGCTTTTACTTTTATTTGTAAGGTCAGAGCGCGAACTTCCTGGTAGTTTATGGGTTCAAGCGATAGTGTTCTTGCATTTAAACACGCGCGGCCACCACGTCTTCTGATGCACAAAGTAGTATATGCTTCTTGAAAAGAAAAACTAATTACATATTTGCGTAGTGGAGTTTATCCTCATACCCACATCTTACAAACATTCTTCCGGTAAACTACTAACTCAGTAGTTGAAATTCCTGTGCTGAGTTTTCCAGGTGAGCTGGCATAACCTCACTATTTGTATCTCAATTACTCAGTTTCAGTTGAGTTGTGTTCACCCTACAATCTCCATTGTAGCGTGGTGCGTCACGCTAGCCGTCATAGCCTACTGCGTTGCTATGGCTGTTGCTGGCGCGGCACTCACAATCAGCTGTTCGGAGCCGCGTGCGATACTGTTATGTTTTAATAAAGATCGCGAATCGCTTCGTGACCAATCGGCTCATCGCGGAAATGGACACCGAGCCACGGAAATCATTTGCGGGATCCGAGGAATTGAGGAGCGTCTTCGGATTACGTCATTATTTAACCGTGGAAACGCACTCCGAGAGGATCTCACGGAATCGTGCGGGGGAGATTATTTTATACTAAATTATTTGTATTTGCAGTTATGTTATAGAGATGGCTTTCAACCATTCCTTTTATACAACAAAATAATAGATATACTCGATGACTTTTACTTCAAAATAAAATTGTATATGAATTTCCTTATTCATTTTAGTCACATTTGAATTGTGAGATCTTCATTTATACATCAACACTTTTCATGCTATTTTTTCTGTCCCTTGATGCATAATATTATTATACACCAAGGGACAGAAAAATAACATTCTCGTTTGAGGTGTATACAGGTTTTTACGGTCTTTTTGTTTTATTTTTAATGGCGAAAAACATTAAAACACCTTGGTAAAATATTTATAATAAAAGAGATATGATTTTTTTTTACTTTTTATAAAGGCGAGGTAAATTAATGTTGAAAAAAGTTGTATTAACCTGTGCAATGACAAATTTCTCTCTTTTGTTTTTCAATTTGTTTATCTGTCAGTTGCAGTTTGTTACTATTTAATTGTGCACCGTCAGTTTCTAATTGATTATTGTTATTGTGTAAAAGGTGAACAATGTACCATCGGTAATCTAATACGGAATTAGTTGATATGATGCTCATTTATGGGGAAGTGCATCAAAATTCAGCTGCAGCAAGTCGTCTTTACAGAGAGTGATTTCCAAATAGGCAATGTCCTGTACCTCATCAGTTCACTAATTTAGTAATACGTGCTCGAGATAATGGTGATCTGCGAAATAATCAAGGGCGTGATGGAGGTCCTGGTCGGTTTCGACGAATTTTAGATGCGGATGTACAAAATTTAAACCTCGTTGACGAAAATCCTTCAACCAGTACACGGCAAATTGCTCGGCAAATAGGTGTCTCAAATCGCATTGTATGGCGAACACTACGCGAGTATCAACTACATCCGTTTCATGTACAGCGAGTACAAGCTTTACAACCTCAAGTGCACCCTAAGTGCGTACGATTCTGTAGATGGTTTTTGCGCAAAAATGAAGTCCATAATTTTTCGTTGAGTGTTGGCGACTGACGAAGTTACGTTTACTCGTAACGGCATAAACAATTGCCACAATAAGCATATCTGTTTTATGTTATAAAAGCGCTTATCGTTATGTTTTAATTCCATAAAAATAAAAACTAAAAATATTCATATCTCTTTTAATATAAATATTTTGCTAAGGTGTTTTAATGTTTTTCACCTTCTTTTGACCTATAGTATCACCCATTCAAAAAACAAAAAGACCGTAAACACCATGTATAGTTATCCGTTTTTTTATTGAATTTGAAATAATCAGAGAAAAAACTTTCTAGCTTCCTTCCTGTTAAAGATTTCTGTAACTTTATACCTTAAAATCATGTTTAGATATTAGAAAATTATTTAATGGGCGTAAACAATAATGAACAATTACATAATTTTTAGGGCATTTTTGTAGAAACGCTAAAACTTCAAAATGTAATAATAATGTAACTAAGGTACTTTTTGAAAGAAACAGTTTTATCAAACTATCTGGCATCCTTTAAAGTACATGTCGCTATATGTATCTCTTATTTACAATATTTGGACTATGCTTGTTGTTACCAAAAACTCTTCAATTTAATATATCAAATTTCTTGTTAGTGTAGGCGTCATTTATAAAATAACAAATAGATAATTGTATTATTTGTTCTTTGTCAAAAAAATTAAGTGTAAATTGTATAGAGTCACTTAGATGAATGTGGTTATTGGATGTGGTTTAGATGGACCTTTATAAAGATGGGGCATCGCTCAAACAACATTATTTGAATTCAAGAAGACATACATAACCCTGTTCGCGAATTGAAGAAAATATAACAATATGTTTTGTACCTAGAATCTCTAAAAGCAATCACAGATATTCTTTTCCAAATACAGTTTTCTTCCGCGAAAGGTTTGGAAACCCTGCAGTAGACTACTTGAGTTGGTAACAGATCAGCGAGTAGTGCGTTGTGGTTATGATGGTGATTGCTGGCGTATGAAATCATGGCTGGAATGTTCGGTACTTAGTTTAAAGAGCTCTAATTATGTACTACAATACAGAGGCTGTTTCCAGCTGATGGAGTTAATATCGTGTTGCACGAGGAAATGTTAGATTCTAGTATGATTCATTTGACAGTATGGAAGCCATTTCGACTTTTATCACAAAGACTGGAAAATATAATGCAGAACACGACAAAAATGCTTTTAATAATACATTTAAACTGCATAAATCGTACAGAAAAAGGAAAGTGATAGAGCGAGAGTTTGATCATTTTATTTAAGATTCGCGAGAGCAATGGACGTTAATATAAATGGAAAGTTGCTGACTTAAAACAATAAGTCGTACTATAAACGATTGTGAAGAATCTTTAAAAATGGTTGACCTCGGGTTTTGGATTATTTTCCATTTTTCTATTTTGTAATAAGTTGATCATCGTTTCATCAATTTTTATTTTATTATCCACAAAAGTAAACGACAAAAAGAACTGATTTCTACTTGACTTAATTTTACAGTTTACGTTTTACCGTATTTCACTTTGTACGATATCACTAACTTCTGTTTTGCAGTAAAAACTTTGTTACCGAAACGAACAAACCGATTAATCCTTGTACATTTAGCAATTAAATAATCTAATTATAGAAGAGAATAAAAAATATATTATTCACAAAACAGGATAAATTCAATTTGAATTAACTCCTGTATAATTACCGGTTTTAAGAAAAATAGAATAACACAAGTTCTCATTTCTGTTTTGCTATACCGTGAACTAATACCACGTTTTGTTTTTGCTGGTTTATAATGAAGGCAGTGTAAGCGAGATGTTCGGCAGCTTTGCGGGTGTGCTACGATTACGTTGTGTGCGGTAACCAACCTCCAACATCATCGTAACGTAGCGTTAGCGTTAGAGTTAACGCAAGCGAAGCAACGTACTAATTATTGCCTATTTGCTCATCTCCTATTATGAGGAACGATTGTACAGATAGCTGGATTGTGCATTATGAGCATTAATACATTATCACACTGCTAATACACTTGCAACCCAATGCATCTGCAATTTGCTCCTTAATAGATTTTACTATTTTTATTACAGGGAGCTAATTGTGATTATGGACATTTATATTCACGGTTAAAAAGAAAACAAAGAGAGCATGGTTAACACGTTATACATCCCGTAATTGCTGTAATACAGGAAATTAATTTTTCTGGACAATTTTTTATAATCACTACTTCAGTCAACAAGTAGGTTACAATACAATGCATATCAAAATCTTAAGAATATACTTACATAACAATTCTCCAACACCTACATTTAAAATGACACTTTATCTTTTGAAATTTTGTTACTAAAACAACATTTTTTTAATCATTTGAGTGTTTTTTTTTTCAATAGCAGATTTCAAAGTGTGTTTTTTGTTTATTCATAATAACCGATCATCTATCACTTAAACTGCAAGGGTAGATAATATAATTCTTTAACAGCAAGAGTAAATTAAATACATTATAAACTTTGACGGTTTGTGTAAGTAACAACTTCAGTTATGCAATTAACGGTATAAGAAAAATCTATTCTTAAAATAGAACTACAACTTATATCAAATCTTGAAATAGTACTTAAAAATAAAAATTGTATTTTTACCTTCCGTCACCTTTAGATAAGGAAGGTATTGTCTTTGGTCAAAAAAAAACAAATGGTGAGGTTTTAGTGAATAAGCCGTTTTCGGGTCCCAAGAATACGAATTTACCATTTTTACGATGATGTCTGTATGTGTGTGTATGTCAGTTTGTGTGTGTGTGTGTGTGTGTGTGTATGTGTGCGTATGACAATTTTTTCATAGACGATAACTCAAACACTAGGTATAGTTCCAAAAATTCTTTCGTATTCATTTTCTTTACATCCATATGAAGAGTTAGTTAGATTTTGGTTATAAATGGTCAACCAGAAGTACCCTCATTTGAAGATTTTAATCGTTTTTCTTGAAAAAACGCTGTTAAATATCATTTTTTGACATAATATTATAATTATTAAAGAATATTCTATTATCTATTCGATTTAATTTATCCTTTATATTCATTGGATATAGAGTTAAATATTTAAAAGAAATAAATCAGTCAGCTATGCTGTAACCATGGAAACAGTTAGTATATTGAGAAAATTGACAGATGTTAGTGTCAATGTAAAGAAAATGAATGTGGCAGAGAGATGAGAATGTTGAAATGGATGTTGGGGAAGACACGGAAAAATATTGTAAGAAATGGGAGGATAAGGGAAATGGCTCCAGTGTTAGAAGTTTCTAGAAAGATATAAGAGAGAGGATTACGCTGGTTTGAATATGTCATGAGGAGAGATGAAGAATATATTGGAAGAATGAGACCAAAGATAAGATGGAAGGACTGTATTGCGGAAGACTTGAGAAAAAAGGAACTGAATGAGATCGACACGCAAAACAGAAATGAGTGGAAGAAGAAAATAAAAAATAGCGACCTATAACGAATGGGAACCTGACCTCATGTCATAAAGCTTGTGTTTACACTCTTGTTACATAAATAACTATTATTTAAAACCTAATCTCCTATGCTACACAGAAAAGAATACAGATATTTGTATATTGGCAAATAAATATCAGTGTGTAGAAATAAAGCATATAGTTTGTTTAAAAACTTTTATGTAATATTTTCAAATACCTACACAGAGTGTCCCAAATAGCTTTTTAGTGGTATATTTGTTTTTCCAGAAAAACTGCATAGATTAAAAGTTAAAACCTAGTTGACAATATATTTTTTCCAGATATTTATTTTTCTCATCCGTTAACGACTACAATTAAAAATTGCACGATAAATCTAATCATATGGTGTTAAATTACTAAATATAGTGTGAACCGCAACAGCATTGCTTGTAATAGATGCTATTAAGGAATAAAGGTGATGTTAATTGAAAATTAAATATTTTCATAATTGCTGAAACTGCTAAGATATTTTGTATAACAGGTTTAAGAACATAAAATCCTTATTTTATTACATCAATAAATTATCAAATTAAAACTTTATAATTAATTTTCCTTTTCATCGTAAATTTCGCGATTTATAAGTTCAGCGACCCTAAAGAATCATAACTGGTATTCTTTTATTCATAGTCATCATTACACCTTGAGCTGATCCGCAAATAAAGATATAAACCCACTTTACCAAACCAAATATAATTAAAAGCTCCACATTATGCAACATCAAACAGTGAGCTCTTTGTTTGCATAACAATCCACCGTAAAAACACCGAAAACAAACGAAAAAAGCCGCAAGGTTGCGCACAAAAAGAAAACAAACGATTATCGTTATGATATCCGTAAACAGAGCATTAACCGCGCGCGTTCGGTTCAGGTCCGCACCTGCCCAACAAGAGCAACCACGAGAACTTGAAATTCACACTCCAAACATTCCATTTATAGATGAAATACTTCTTTTAAAAATGCAATCTACTTTGACATTTCTTGTTCATTATAATAGTATATTATTTAACGAGTGTATTAATAGTCATTACACATGAGTTGCACACACTATCTTTTCAGCGACTATTCATAATAATTTTAAAAAAAATGTTGTGGCCGGCACAATACCTTCCGTCAATGCTGTATATAATGTATAAATTCCATACATAAATTTTCTTGCAAAAGATTCTAAATTTCCAGTAAAATTATTTCATAATCAAACTATTCAAATTGCACTTGACACTGACATCTTCTTCTTCTTTAGCTTTTCCCATTCGTTAGGGGTCGCTATTTTTGCGTGTCCTTCTCATTCAGTTCCTTTTCTCTCAAGTCTTCCGCAATTCAGTCCTTCCAACTTATCTTTGGTCTTGCTCTGTTTCTTCAACCTCCTATTACTAAGGTTCTTCCAATATAATCCTTCATTTCTCCTCATGACATGTTCTTGTATCTTTCTAGAAACTTGTAACACTAGAGTTATTTTTTTATCGTATCTTTTCGTGTTTTCCCCAACATCCTCATCTCTGCCACATTAATTTATTTTTTATTGATACTGACATATATATTTGAATATATGAATATTAGTAGTTTCCATGTTTAGCATAGCTGTCTGAATTATAAAATTTAATTTCTTTAAAATTCTTTAACTCTGTATATATTGAATATGAAGTACAAAATGTAATCAAATCGTATAGAGAATAATATATTCTTTAAGTTATAATAACGTTAAATGTGAATAAATCAAATTTAACTGTTAAATCTTCAAATGAGGCTACTTCCGGTTCACCAATTATAACCAAAATTTAATCACTTGTTCTTCTGGATGTAAACTTGAGGAATACGAAAAAATTATAATTTTTGGAATCGTGCTATTGAAGTTATGGGATCCGGAACTTTTGTCACACACACACAGACACACACACAGGCACACACACAGACACACACACACACACACACACACACACACACACACACACACACACACACACACACACACATACATACATACAGACATCATCGTAAAAATAGTAAAATCGTATTATAGGGACCCTAAAACATGCTTACTGACTAAAACTTTCGTGCACACACACACACACACACACACATATGTATACCAACGTATTAAAAACCAAAACATATATGATGTGTGTGTGTTGTTGTGTTAAAATAATAAGAGACCTGGTTAGTTTAGTAGACTTTACTACTGTCCCCAAACCAGACACTAATAATCCAGCAGTGAGTGGAGTCTCGTCTAAATAACAAGACGATCTCCTAAGGGCTTGTCTCCAATAGATAACATCGTGGCAAATGCTCTACCGAGTACAACACCCTGTCTAGGTACGTTAAGTTAGTCGACAGACAATCCGAGCCCCAACATCGAAATATAAATTGTGTAACCCATGTTTGACTGGTTGTAGAACGGTTAAATAAAATCAGATTAAAATCAGTTCGTCAACCGCGTGTTCCTATATCCAATAAACAGGGCTCGTGTGACTAACGATACGAATATCGCTAGCCTAATATTGCAAATAAATTTGCTACATTATTTTGAGTCTTTCGACTCTAGGGGCTCCAAGAAATATAATTGCCAAACTTGTGACTACTATCGGAACAACAGTCATCAGTAGGTGTAAAACTAACCTATCACACGACGGCACAGACCAGCTCAAGTGAAGACGGGGTGGGGTGGTTCAAACTGCACTTATGGGCAGTCAAAGCGGAAAGAGCACCACCGGTGTCATTTTTATTTTAATTTAAGTAGATCCACGTGACCTTGCGCGTAATTACTTACGGGTCATGGAGCGTGACCCACGTTGTCAGTGACACATGTGAGCGTAGCAAACCAATGTATGCTAACGTTCTCACTAAAGTGACAATTAAATTGAATGGAAATGGGGTTTGTTTGCCGGGAAACAAGTTTTTTTTGGCTGACGCACACAAAAGTTTCCAAATAAAACTTTTTTAAAGAGTAATAGTTTTTAACGATGTTATTAAATTGTAGCGTAACGGAAGTATAAATATTGTAAAGTTTTAAATTAATTTTAGATAGCGATCTGACAAATCATCGCTTTGAACGACTAACACGACCAACTAATAAATTAGGATAAAAACTTCGGCAGTTTTTGTGTGATTGTTTTAGAGCTTGTTAATTTATTATTGTTTCGCTTTTTTAATGAGCATGATTCACATTATGCCGGTTGTGGCCCACTGGTTATCACGGTTGCTAAACACAACTTCGCTAATTTGAATTTAAAAACAAATATACCTTATGACTCAAAAGAAAAAGCGCAAAAAACTACTCAGATATACAAACGTTCTAGTTTTAATTTTGATAACGTCTGTTAATTTGCCACAATCACAATGATGATAATAATAATAAGAAGAGAACTACAATCACAAAAAAGATTGAAAAAGTTAACATCTTTAATTAAATTTAGTCAGTTATTTAACGTACAAAGTTAATAAAATTTACATTTTTATAATAGTATTTTATACATCACGAAATGTAGCACAATATAAATTTTGAAATATTTATAAGATAACAGAATTATAATTATACAAAAGCAATACGAACTAATACTGATTAACCAGTGGACTATATCAACCAAATTAAAAACAAAGAAATAAATATTTAAAATTAAACAATGTAAAACAATAAAAATCGCGATTAAACGTAGCACGTTTACTGTCAGCTTTGGACTTTAGGGAAAGTAACATGAAATATGTAGTATTCATACATTACCTATCAATTCTAGTAAAATAACTCTTAAACAGTGGTTCGTACTCTCTGCTACAATATATTCATATTAAGAATAATTACTGAAACGTCACATTCAAATAAGCGCACACCTATATTAACTAGACCATTTTACGGGTACCGGCATTTTTATATTGATTATATTGATACTAAACATATCTCTATTAAGACGACACGCTATTAAACAGACACGTACACTAATTCTGGGTCCCATTTTTAAGATATAACTTCTCATATACGGACGTTAGTTAAAATCACCGAGGATTCCACTGTTTACGATATATTTCGGCTTGAGTCATTAACAGTCGTTCTTATTTGCTCTTATTGCAATACTTCAATACGCACGACTACGTATTGGGTTATGTGTTAAATTCACATATTAAAAATGAGTACATGTACTCGTAAAAGTATGTTAATATTGCGAGAAAAGTTAAAAGTTATTGCAGTTTTCAATGAAATCTCAGTGTATATAAGCTAGCAACCCGGATTAATATCGGGAAATCTCAAGCAGATCAAATTATAAAAAAGAGGATAGTACTGAATATTTTTTATTAACATATTAATCCACAACAGAAGAGGAACTTTTTTCAAACAGATGGCCTCAACATAGACAAACTTACATATGAATAATTTATTAAAGCACGAAATAAAAACATTCCTTTGTCCGGAGCTCTTAAAGCAAAAGCTAAGAAAATTTCGGAACATTTAGGCTACGAAAAATTTACCGCTTAAATTGCATTTTCCCTTTATTCGATTAAGAGAGATTGCTCTATACAATTGAGAAATTTTTCATAGTAACCGAACATTTCCAAAAAAATTGATTTCAACTTGATGTTCTGTTTTTCCATCACGTATTAAATAAAGCTGATGTGACCAGCACATTACCTTCCGATCCGAAACGATCGTTACACACACACACACACACACACACACACACACACACACACACACACACACGCACACATACACACGCGCACGCACACATACACACGCGCACGCACACGTACACACATATATACATACAGACATCATCGTAAAAATAGTAAATTCGTATTCTAGGGACTCAAAACATGCTTATTCATAAGAAACTCACTATCGAAGTTTTTGACCGAAGACAATACCTTCCTTACCTAAAGTTAACGGAATGTAAAAATAAACTCAATCTCATTATATAGGTTTCATTTTAAGCCATTTTCTATTCTGACAATAATTAGACCCGAGATGCAACACTTTAATTCTTTAAAACATTTTCACTTTCGCAATTAATTGTTCCACGAAATTACTTCTTCCACAATTTAATGTAAAATTACGCAAATAAATATCTTTTCACACCAGGTCTACCGAGAAGTCAGTAAATGTCTTCTCCTTCTTAATTAGGCGCTACAAGCTAAAATGTTTATCACACATCAAAAAAGCCACTGTCACGTGTCGGATGCAGAAGAGCAGATTCTCCAACCTGCAAGATATATTAGCAATTAACACTGAAGATGGATCGCGTTACGCTGTATATTTAATTAATATTTTGCTCTTGGGTCCAGTTGTGTCGTTTTTTTTTTATTTTTAATCTAACAAGCTCGTTCTAAATGTCAAGCCCTGCGGTGAACAAAAATTAGATGTAACTAGGCATACGCACGGTGTGTAATTCAACAGAATCACAAGGTTGTGTTCAAAATTATTGCATAATGTGTTACTCGTTTACACGGCAGAGCCTCGAGGAAAGCATTATTTCATATTTAGTTTTTTGTTTACAACAGCAGGACTTTGTTGTTGAACCGCAAATAAGTTGAAAATAGAGATTTAAACTCACCATTCTTATAAAAAGTAACGTCTATATAGCATAATGGATTGTTAACCTCACTTTTAGTTTCAATTTATAATATAAAGGGTTTTTCAATAAGGGCGGGTCGATGTTGAAATGGCATAAAACAAGCTGTGTGTGACGTATTAACGAAGTTATTTTTTTATTTGCAAGGCCCATGTATGCCATTATGTATGGAATATAACATCGTTCAAATGTCCGCCGCGGCTTCTCACGGCAGCACAGATCCCAGTGGTCAAATTTTCAATGACCCTGCCGCATAGATCCGGCTGAATTATGTTGGTTATGTTGACTTTAAGGGCATCGGTCGATTGCGGCTAATTGGCATAGACCTGCGACTTCAGGATACCCCACAAGAAAAAGTCTAGCGGGGTCAAATCGCACAATCTTGGTGGCCAATTCACGTCATCTCTGTGAGAGATAACCATACCCTTAAATCGTGCATGCAGAATGTCCATCGTGGCGTCCGTTGTGTGGCACGTAGCGCCGTCCTGCTGGAACCACATCGTTCAACTTGGGTCAAAAGAAATCGGTTGTCATCGTTCTGTAGCGTTCGCCGTTGACGGTGATGGCCTCACCAACGTCGTTTTCAAAAAAGTACGGACCAATGACGCCGCCGGTCCAAAATCCGCACCAAACAGTAACTTTTTGTGGATGCATTACCACCTGTTGAACCTCGTGTGGGTTGGCGTCGTCCCATATACGGCAATTGTGTTTGTTAACATAGCCATTCATCCAAAAATGCGCCTCGTCGCTGAAGATGATTTTTCGGCCAAAATTGGGGTCCTCTTCCAAACGCTCCGAAGCCCAGACAGCGAACAAACGGCGTTGTCTATGGTCATTAACTTTGAGCTCCTGGGTCAGTTGGATCTTGTGCGGGTGTAGGCCCAAGTCCCGACGCAAAATTCGCCAAGTTGAAGTCTGTGAAAGGCGAGGAATTGACTGCCTCGGGTTGTCCTGCACACTTTCACGGACCGCGGCAATGTTCTCGCCCGATCTGGTATTTCTTTTACATACGGGTGTTGGCTGATTGTTTACCGAACCGGTCGTCTCGAATTTGGTCACACCAAACGTTAGAGAAGCGACTTTGAAGGGACACCGCGTCTGCCGTAAAATGAGCGCAACGCGCGCAATGTTTGCACTAACGAACACTCATTTTGATAATAAAGTTTTATCATTTGGACGTGCTGCTCAATCATGTAACTTACCATGGTGATTTGCCATCTGTGACAGAATAATAAACAACGCCACCAAAACAACATGGCCGCCATAGGCTGGCAACATCGACCCGCCCAATTGGAAAACCCTTTACTTTACATAATACACAAGTGCAGTAGTTTAAAACTTTCAACAACATAATATGGTGTCTTCTACAAAATTTACCTCAACAGCGTTAAGATGCCAGTGGCGAAATGTTAAAAAATTTCATCCAATATTAAAATAATTTATTTATCATAATTTCAAAACATATTGTGCAATGATTCATTCCTATCCTTAACTTACCAAAAACTTATAATTCCGATGAAAATAGTGATGCTCCATAAAGCGGAATAATTTCATAGTTTGATTAAACCTAATTTTAAAAATACCATTTTACTTTTTTCTTTGTTTTTTCATTTTAAAGTGTAATCTCTCTAAGCATCAATCAGTTATACTAGCTTTAGAAACGGAAACCAATATTGTTTCATTTTCTACGCCAACTTCAACTTAACAGTGAATCTACTCATTCGTTAGAAGTCATGGTAGGCCTTGAGCTGAAAAACATTTGCGTGCGTGAACACGCGTGCCGCGCAGTTAATGTTGCATGTCTTAGAACATGGTTAGGATGAGCCGAACCAGAAATCTTCAGGAAGTACTGCAACAGGTTTGCAATAGAAAGTGTACAAAATTGATGAATGCAGGGAAGAAAGAAGATATGGAGTTAAAGAGATAATCTCCGAACAGGCAATAAGGCAGAAAATAAGAAAGTATAGTAATTTCTAAAATATTTGCCTTAGTGCAGTAGTAAGACAGCGATGATTAAGAATCTAATGCATTAGTACGAGCCTCTGGACAGTAAAGTTCATACACATTAATGCATTTCAAATTTAATGGTATATAATCTGCAATATATTTCCAGAAGTATCCATGTAAAATGATACAGCTTTTTCAAAATATGTAGGCAGTAAAGTTCATATGAATTTCAAACTTAAGTGCTTATAATTATAAGCTAATATAACTTTTGCAGAAAATAAATTAACTTTTAGATATGCAGTATGTATTTGAAACTAAAGATATATTTATAGCCTATAATTAATAATTTGTAACTGTAGTATCTAAAATTTGTCTAAAAAAATGGAATATTCAAAAATATGCAATAAAGATTTTAGTTTTATGATACTCTCCTATACATTATCTGGGAAACCGGGTTCGATCCTTAACGACGCCGAAGGTACTTACTTCGATTTTTAAATAGCATGTAAGTGACCTCTGTGGTACACTCTCCACGCCACCAATGAGTGCCCGTGAAATAAGTAAAAAAGTTCATGTAAACTTTGGGACAACTCTTATCCGTTTTAGAGACGTCAACAGAAACACGCAAAATCTTTAATAATCAAAAAGTCTGTTCTAACAAGAAGCCTATTGTTTCATGTGACGCATCAGTAGCACGAACTGTCAAAATTCTACAAACTTCGATTAACATCGGATATTCTACATATTCTTGTAAATGAACTTCGTTCAACTGCAAATAACACAAGATCATATTGTTGGTGATAATCACGTTCCCTTTTAAGAATACAGATATGGATAAAATTTTGAAAATGTTATATAATGTTTAGGTACCTACGCGATTTGGATATCGTTAACGGTATCGTACTTTGACAGTTCGTGCTATTGATACGTCAAATAAAACAAAAGGTGAACAATAGCTACCTACCTAGCATTCTTATTAGAATAGACTGTTTGATTTTTAAAGATTTTGCGTGATTCTGTCAATATCTCTAAAACGAAGAAGGCGACCCATACTTTATAACACACCCTGTATTTATTTTATTCATTTCTTATCTATTTTATTAGGCAAAAACAAAGCGTTAACTTCGTGAGAGGATTATCTTAGGGGCGCAGGATGAAGTCTTATCATATGGCACCCATGGTGTCCTGTGTCTCGCTCACATATGCTTAATAATTTAAAGACTTAATTGTCAACAAATAACTGTCAAAGGTCTCTGACAACTAGACTAAACAGTCAGTTAATAGAAGATGATAGCTATTTCTAAACAGAATTTTGACTAACAGAGATAAGTTAGAAAAAATCATAAAAAGTTATTTATTTTGTACTCGCCTTATTACAGTATCAATGAAATCAATAAACATAATAGTGAAACATTCTACTGACTTTGGTATTTTATCATATTGCTCATAGGCGTTACATCTAATTTCAGGAAGAATAAAAAGTGATTGTAAATGGCATAAATTTATAAGCAGCACTAAACTATTAATCAAACAGCAGTGTCTTGTTAAGAAATGCATATGTTATATAGAATGTCAAGCGGAAAAGTATTTGTTTATAAATGTATTGAAAAATAAATACAAATAACTCTGTAGGAATAGTCCTTTAAAAATGAGAATTTGAAGATATCATTGATCACGTCGAACCAAAGATCTTAAAGAAGACGACAATACATTTCCTGGAAAGCCAGACCTATTAACTGATGTCCTGTGTAAAAATACGTCAAAGACATCCCCGCCTTGAACGAACAACGATCTCCTTTGCTGTGTGCATTTGTAGTAACCATGACGACCGGTTAAAGCGACAAAAACCTCTCACTTCCATTTGAGAACGAAGCGTTCCCGGAATTACATTAGAAGCCGTTTTGATCTTTGACAAAAACTAAAAAAGCATCGCAGTCCACCGTCAACTTGCTCATCACAATACGTGCGTGCACAAACACGAACGCAGCAAATGAAATCCGAGCCCGAGCGGAAATGCCCAGCACTCGCGTGAACCGGAAGGAGCGCTGTTCTTCCTCTGCAGCGCAAATTGCACGTTTTTGCGCTTTGCAAATACGCAGTTTTTCAATTAAATCCTGTTGCACCGCAGAAAAAAACAGGATACTTTTGACGGTAAACAGGTATCAATCTCGAGCGAATTATATTCAACTATTCCAACAATTTTCCAACCAATTTACAGTTATGTGATGGATTTTACACGACTTTACTTTTTCAACAACACCAATAAGCTATTAATTTTGGATCCCCCATCAAAAACGTTGTATGGAATTGTCAACAACAAAAATTTGCTTCCCGCAAAAGTCAAATTATTAATAATTGTCTCATAAAGTCGGTTCAATAATTGAAATTTTCAAAGTTTAATAAAAACACATGAATTACAATTGAAACATAATACATACTTGAGTTTAATGTTTATTTTTACACTAATAATTCGGCAAAAAAATGATAATCGCATTTTATCGCTAGAGGACAATGTTTACATAACTGAGATGTATTACGAGCGCATTTTTATAATAAAAGCGCTTTTATGGATCACCCTTCTCAACAATATAATATAAAAGCGCGCTCATTAAAAGCGCTTCTATTATAAAAGTGCGCTTGTAATACGGATATATATATATATATATATATATATATATATATATATATATATATTATATTTCTTTATTTCTAAATCTATAAAAGATATAATAAAATATTTATATCTATCAGATAGAAAATTAACGCTTCTTTAATAAGCAAGAACAAAAATTTTCAAAAAATAATATTTAGAAGATTTTTTAAGAATATGTTATTTCCAGTTGCCCAATTATTACCAAAACCTTTTCAGCTCTTCCCATTAATGCCCGATTGGGAAATACGTAGTTAAACAGATATTAAGTATTCTAGTTTTTGAGATATCGTCCTTCCAACCGACCTACATACACACAGGCATACACACACACACACACACACACACACACACACACACACACACACACACACACAGACATCATCGTAAAAATATTAAAATCGGATTGTATGGACCTTAAAACGTGCTTAATCATTAAAATCTGGATATGCGAATTTTAGCATGAATCCAATACCTCTCTTAGCGAGAGGTAAAAATTAAATTAAACGGGAGGTATTGTGTTGGCCATATCAGATTTTTTGTTATTGTTTTTCCCGTAGTTATCAGATGTACTCATGTTTTTGGATAACATTCCTCCAAGAATTAATTCCAAAAGATTTTTTTATTTAATTTAATAAGATATTTAATTAATTTTAATTTCTTGAAAAGAATATTCTTTCCTCATAAATTTTACAATTAAAAATACTTTATGGCAGTCAAGGTTATATGTTGTAGTCACGTATAAAACTTGTCTGCGGAAAATGATATACAGATTAGCTTTTCATTTACACCATACACCATATAATTTTTCAATGACTGAATCCTCTAATTTATTATAGCTTATAACTTTAACTAAACTTTATCCTTTAATAGTAACAGTAATTTTATTATACGACACGTGATGAAGCTTCATTCGTTCATCGCCTCACACCATAAACTCCTTTACTCGCAAATTAAAATGTCATTTTAACACTTTGATCGTAAATTACTATTATTAGTTGAAGTTTTTATATACAAAATTGAAAAGAACTGGCTATTTTATATTATATAAATATAATATTAATTTTTTTCTTAAACTCGAAGAAAATAAAACTAAATATAGCAAGTAATTATTGTACGTTGACTTGGTTTTTTAGTAACTTCCTCAATAAAGAAAATAGCATGTATAATTTCCAAAAAACAAGCTATTAAAACATAAATTGCTCCACGCCTTTACAATAAACCCTGTAAATAATTTTAAGTAAGCTGTATAATTACGAGACATTTTAAATAAAATTTTAAACGAATACAAAAAACAATCATTTATAAGACAAAAGAAAATACAATGCTCCACAAATCAGAGTGAAAAAAATTCCGGAAATCAAAAAACTAATTCTGTCACGGTTCTAAAATTATCATCGGACGATAATCGATTAAATTCCAAAGTATGTTTTTGTCTCTTCAACAATACGTGAAAAACAGATGAAATAAATTCGAGACTGTATGAAGCACGTTGGTATCAATTAAATAATTACAGACTATTATATTGGATCGAATGAATACAATGGATTTCATGGCCCACTGATTCCATCGCTTAGGTGGCATCATCTCGTTTGCCTTTATGTATTCCGGATGTCCAAAAAAATATACGTGATAATTTTTATATAACACACAAGCATCAAATTAGATATTATTTATACACATTTTTAATTAAAAACAACTTATAAATTTATAGTGCCGTAAACAAGTTTTTGCAATGAGTGTAGTATATTTCAATTCTGAAGGAAATATGTATTCTCTTAAGGGCATTTACCTTTCCTTTATTGTACCTATATACAAGCTACCAGTAATTATGAATAATTAATTTTTAATTACGTCATGAAACCTGGATTATATTTCCTTTCCGTTTACAATTGCTTCATTGTTTGATATAGTTTCGAAATACCACACACGGAGAAAAACAATTTTTTCTCACATTTTTAAAACGATATATAAGTTCATATTAATCATGAGCATACATAATATTTAAATTATCAAGAAATCAATAAATTTTATAAATATTTGAGAGTACATACAAAATAAAATTAATAATAATAATAATAATAGACTTTATTGACGTCAGTCAAGGGCGGGGTTCAGCCAAAGGCTGCTTTTCAACCCAACCAATACATACATAATACAAATAAACAATAATGAACGCCGATATGATTATAACTTAAAGACATTATACAAAGAAAAAAAAAGGATTAATGTAGAATAGATAACAAATATTTTAAACCACTAGCAAATCTTCGCAGATAATATCACAGGACAATACTTAATTATTAATGCACACATAAATCTTCACATTTCCTTAAGTAATATTTAAAAGAATTTACAGAAAGAGATTTTATACTGTCTGATAAAGTGTTATATAATGTAGGGGCTAAATAGGAAAATGAGCACTTGAATTTTTGTTTTTTAAATGATGGCACAATATATAAATTCCTAATACGTAGACTATAATTATAAAATTTTGGAACAAGTTTATCGTACAGATCACTGTTTATAAGTATTATAGGTTACAAAGTAGGGTTGCGTCACCTCACGGGAACTCATAGCTGGCGTGGAGAGTGCACCACAGGGGTCAATTTTGTGCCATTAAAATTCGAAGTGACGCCTGGTAACAAATATTCCATCATTACCGATATCTGTACAAACCAGATTAGCACACCCAGCAATGGGTAATATGCCGTGATGAAATATATTTTTTATATTAAGTAGGGTTGCCAGACCTTTTATATTTAATAGAAGTATTCTATATTCAACGAATATCTTATATCTTCTATATTATTATAATAATAATCATATATATTTTGATTTTTGGCACACCGAGGCAAAAGGGCAACACTGTGCTTGTTATGGCGTATAATTTTTCAAAAGACAGGTTTGCCGAATATATTTGAAATACTGTCTCTTATTTTAACCATGCCGGCTACTTCCGCGTTTGTAGAACGGGTATTTTCTATTATGGAGAACAAGTGGAACGATTCCAGGAATCGATTTTCTACAGAATTAATTAGAGCAGAACTACTAATAACAATTAATTTTGAAAGGAACTGCTTAATTTTTTTTTTTATTGTGTCAAAGAAAATAAAATAGTTTTGGCAGCCTTGCGGAGAAGTTCAAAGTATGGTTTTTAAAGTTCTTTATTTTACTATATTTTTCGAGTTATTTTTATAGTTACAGGTATAGGAAGAAAATGGAGTTCGAATATTCAGTTTAAAGCGATATTTCATGTTTTATTTGTTGAATTGTATATAAAATAATGTTTAATCGCTATTATTTTTGTTCCTTTTATTTTCATTTATCTGAATATGTTTAATATGTGTTTATTTTTAATATATTAGTAATTACACCTAATATAATGACAGTAGTAAATGATTTATTTGAATCTTCTATATATTTTTTGAAACTTCTATATTTTCAAGTTAATTTTTCTATTTTTAAAGTCATTTCTTTTCTTCGATCCCGACCGACGCCAAAAATTACATCGAATTTTAATGGCACCCAGCAATGGGTAATATGCCGTGATGAAATATTTATTTATTTATTTATTTATTTCTTTTTCTTTCTTGTAATTAAAATTTGTATTTTATACTCTTTATCTATTACAGAAAATAGTTATTCTAGAAATGTAACTTCTTCATAGGTACAATACAAAGTCATTCGAGCATATGTACATATTTACATCAAGACTGTACATAATCTTTTCATTTAAAGAATTATATTTGATTACAACAAAAAAAGTTTAATTACAATAAAGAAAATTTGATTACAATAATTCGATATAGGTAATTAAAATAACTAGTAACATAAAAAATTGATTCTAATCTAATAATTGTTTCTGTATCTATATATTGTAAAAAATATAAATGCTAGGATTGGCTAAGCTGACATGTGTAATCACACCCGATAAAAAAAGATGAGTTAGATCAGCACAGAAGACGGAATTGTCTACATCTTAATCCATTGCGACGATCTTGATCATTTCCCTATGTGTTTTTCTTTATTGCTTACATATTATTGTCTATTTTGTTATTTGTTACAAATTATTCTGTCGATCGATTCTACACGATCTCATGTTCATTTCGCCCTTGTTCAGGAATTAAATAAGAGTCTAGCTATTCACCTAATTAAATAGTATTTATTAAAGAAAAGTAAAATTTCCTAAAATTACTATTTGAATTTAACATTGCTATTACATAAAATATTACAAAATGCAAAACTAAAACTATAAAATGAAATAATGTAACCACGCTGAAGTTTATACTTCATAAAAAAGCTCTCAGTATTTACCATCTGCCTCAGCTTATTTGCTTCTATTTCAGTGGGGTAATACACAAAGCAAAACCAATATGGCGTTCAAGCGAACGATAGCAAATTGCTTCATCGAAAAAACGCCTAGAGGCCATGGCTTTAAAAATCAAATTTTATAACGCGGTTTCAAATTTTCCATCACGTATGTACGCGTATACAGATTAGTGGTTTTATTTTGTAAATGTTTCTCAGAATATGGAAAGGAAGTTAGGAATTTCTGTTATTGATATGTTGTTTTTGTGATAACTGTTACATATAAGAAATTACTACACTTGTTAACATGAAGGCAGTGTTAGTGTAATTACATACATATATTGTAGTATGGTTGTTTTTGTTAGATGTATCGTTATCGTTATCGACTCTAATTTAAATTCAATTTTTGCATATTTTGCAGCAATTTACTGTGCGTTTACTACAATATTAACACACTTATACATTCATAAAAACTAATACATTGCATCTAGAAAGAAAAATAAACTTACTGATATTATCTTCTTATTAATATAATGTATTTAATATACAAGAAAATAATTTTGAACGATGTTTTTCATTTTTATGCGTCATTCAAATTACGTACCGAAAAGATCAAACGAGAATGTTTAAATTTATTTTTTTTACCTCCCGCTACCCGTGGTAAGGGAGGTATAGGGATCTTGCTAAAAATCGCATATCGATATTTTGGTAAATGACCACGTTTTAAGGTCCCTAGAAACTTCAATACCACGTTTCCAAAAGTTATCATTTTTTCATATTTCTCAAGTTTACATCCAGAACAACAAGTGATTAGATTTTGGTTAGAAATGGTCAACCGGAAGTACACTCATTTGAAGATTTTAACAGTTTTTCTTGAAAAATCGCAGTTAAATATCATTTATTGACATTTAAAGTTATTATAACTTGAAGAATATATTATTCTCTATACGATTTCATCGCATTTTGTACTTCATATTGAATACATATAGAGTTAAAGAATTATAAAGATATTAAATTTCATAAATTACGCAGATGTGCTAACCATGAAATCTGCTAATATATTCAGATAATTCAAATTGACAGATGTCATTATCAATAGGTGCGTTTAATGAAGTAAGCAGTTCAAGCAAATGCTAGCTATATGACGAACTGATATTCACAAATATCATCGAGAAAGTTATACAGTTGTCAAATATAACATGTGTATATCTCATATCCCTTTTATTGGTCTGGAAAGTTATACAAAATGAATTTATAGATAGGTACAGTTATTTGCAGATAGTGGAATTAATTTTGAACATTTTTTAGGTCGAAGAAAATATTTCAAATTTAACAATGTTATGGACATTCATCACAAAACTTTGAAAGCCTTTTTGACATGTAATTGATATAAACACACCATAAAATGAGATAGAACAGTACAAGTTAAATTCATGTATGTATAATTTACATTTCCCGCCATTATATTTCATAAGTTAGCAAGACAAGCGAGAAATTTGGCGCTTGGATTGATTGCGAGCAAATCAAGCAAATGCTAGGCTAGAAAAGTCGTTCAATAAATTTTACTTCCGATTGCTTGTTTTCCTGGGGCTTATTGAACGCACCTAATGAAAAGGAAATGAATGTGGCAGAGATGAGGATGTTGAGATAGATGTTGGGGAAAACACGGAAAGATTCGGTAAGGAATGAAGGAATAAGGGAAATTACTCTAGTGTGAGAAGTTTCTAGAAAGATAGCTTAGAAATAGAAGGTTGAAGAAACAGAGGAAAACCAAAAGATAAGAACGACACGCAAAACGGAAATGAGTGGAAGAATAAGAAGAAGATGTCAGTGTCAAGTGCAATTAGCATAGTTTGTTTATGAAATCATTTTACTGGAAATTTAGAATCTTTTGCAAGAAAATTTATGTATGGAATTTAAACATAATACACAGGATTGACGGAAGGTATTGTGCTGGCCACATCAGATTTTTTTATGATAAAATAAATAAGTCGTTTTCCTAAATTGTTCTGTTGTGTTTAGATATTTAATTTGTAGAATTTAATTACGATAGCTATTCTTACATAAGTATCCTTCCTAGGATGGTGAACTCACTCATTAACGATATACGAGGACATGTATACCGTTGATTTTTAATGTGACTACCGTGAGTGTTGCTTCTTATTGTGAGTGGATAAAGATAAAGAAAATTCAGGAAGTAATATATATAGCTGTGTCAAAAATGGTGTTAATTCTGAAACTCAGCCTTGTCCTAATTCAAAAAATGAGTTTCCTCTTGTTGAGAGCCGAGAGAATAAAGAGCAAGTTGATTGAATTGTATGAGGGGAAAAAGACAATTGAAAAGTTTCCCGGCAACTTTGGCAAGATAGTGAGGATTTATAACGCATTTTTATATCCTACGTGTTATGTGTTCTCTGTTTGAAGTTGCTTGCAGGAGTTGGAAGTTGAGACAGCGTCTGTTTTCTTCCTGTCGCTTTGCCGCGTTTCTTCAGCTCTTTTCACTTGGTAAACAGGATGACGTAGACCCACTCCCACTCTTAAACCGCAGTAAACAAATGCTGCTTTATTCTTCGTCTCTACTCGCAAGATTGAATTGCTCAAATAAAAGTAAAATTTTACTGATATGGCTAGTTATGAAGACGGAAAAGCTACACAATTGAATACTCATTTGAAATTAAAATTATTTCCTATTCCTTCTTACATTATACGAGTACATACTATTTTATTCATTAATGCTTATCGTTTCCTTGAAAAAACATACTCATTCAATTCATTGAGTAAATTATATCCTTTTTATACAAGGTGCATAATAGTACCATAGCATTAATTTAATTTGTTTCATTACATAAATGAAGAATACGAGTACTTACAAGAAATTCATTAATACAATGAAATGATTCATTCTCATTAAATTGTACAAGCAGTCGTATGAAACATATAATAAATCATAAAAAAATATTAAAAATATATATATCATCACGGCATATAACCCATTGCTGGATGTGCCAATCTGTTTTGTACATAGATATCGGTAATGATGAAATATTTGTACCGAGCGGGCGCTTACCAGGCGTCACCTCACGGGTACTTAATGCTATGAGTAGTTTAAATAATTGAGTGATCATTTTACATATCACTAGTGGCGGCTTGTCAGGGTAGGCACGTGAGGCAGTGCCTCACCAGAAAAGAAATAAAACTGCAAGTAAAGTAGTATGTAAATTAAATTTTAACTTATTCCGTTAATGCTTGTCTTTATAAATATCAAAAGAATAATTTAATGTAATGCAGTTCACCTAATTTACACCCTATAAAGTGCTTCTCGAAATGAATATGAGTATAACTGCCTAATGTTTTTGATAAAGCATTCATTCCGGTAAAAAATACGTGCGCAAAGACAAAGACAAAGAGCTGTTTGAGGCACTGCTTCAAATGCTAAATGTAATGAGTGCGTAAAGGATAAAAGATAGTCGCTTTACCTTCCACGCGCCCCTATAGAGGCCGTTACCATACATGAATACAATCAACGCCACGTACTGATAAATTTTGTAAGTAGGGTCCGACATTACTGCATATTGTTGGAAGCAAGATTAAATAATATTAGCTGCAAATTGCATTCGACAATAAACAAACATAACATAACCTGTCTTGTCTAGCATTTTTATTAAAATAGGGTCTGGTTTGAGACTGATACGTATTGCACGTAGTGTTCTTGTAATTTGAATATTAGTTGAAAACAAATAATGGCTTCGACTTCAACTTTATAAGAATTGAGTGACAATATAAAGAATTCTGAAGTTATTGTTAATTTTGTAATTAACAAAAATCCATTTAATCAACTGTCTTTTGAAGATAAACTATTTGTCAAAGAATTTCCTAAAATTTTCTGTGATCTGGCAATTTATTTTTGTAAATGAAAGGGGAAAAATAAGCATTTGACCTTGAATGAAAAAAAATCTCTTGCGGCGCATTTTTTTTTCTGGATATCTTGCCTCGCCAAAGTTTTAGTGCACGAGCCGCCACTGCATATCACTATAAATATTTGCGTACAATTTCCAATTCAGTGTAATGTTACAATTGGAGTAAAATCTTCTTGTTGTAGTAAAATAGTTCTGTGGCCGGATTAATTACTGTGATTCCCATTAAAATATTCAGTTATTCCGCGAAATGATTCCCGATTAACGAACGCTGCGGAACATCGCTGGCATGTAAAACTTGCGCAGCAAATGGTGATTGCGTTTGGAACAGCGTAACAACGTGATTCAATTTCACGGCCGGTTGTTTGGTCATCATCAATATGAATAATGATTGATGTTCGTGGCTTCCGCAGATTATTTCAATATTCGCTCAAATTAGTTTCGTGTTTTCCAACCCTATACGGAAGCCAAATTTTCAGCATGGAATTAAAGAAAGAATAACTGTTTGTTGAGCATTGTGAATTGTAATTTGTATTGCAGTTCTCTACACAATAGTAAATGAGTATATTACTAACCGAAGTGGAAAGTGTTTCATTACTGTCGAGATTAGCATAGCACGAGACATAATGATACTTTTCACCGAGGTTTGTATACCATTTTATTCAATGATATTTAAATAATAATACTAACCTAACATAAATAAACGAATGGTCTGAGCTTGCGCATTTGTTCCATTAACTGTCAGTTTGATTTCTAACCTTACATTTTGATTTCACATTTATTTATATTATTTAAAATTGCATTCGTTTCTTTATATATAAAATGTAAAGAAGCTTTCTTTGCATGTATTCGTAAATACCTATCACTGATCTCTCAGGGTGGAAATGGAAAATAGCCCTGACCCTGAAGTTGGAATGTAACATATTCCCGCCTTGGATAGTATAGCGTGAGCATAGCTGAAGTTGGAACCTCTGCTATACTCACGCTATAATTTCCAACATCTTGGAAAATGAGGTTAACAATAACTAACTTCTCAACTTTTTAAAAGTCAGAAATGGTTATATTACTAACCGATGTGCATAATAGTTATTTGTATCACTAATCAAGAAGCATTCGTTCAAAGCAGTTTCTGGATGTATAAATAGTTATTTACATACCAAGTGCGGGAACGCTTAGTTCCTGGATGAGTGTTTGGCGGAGCGAGCTTGCGAGCGCTGCTATAGAACGACTCCGAGAACCAAGTTCACGCACGCGGTTTGTATAATATTTTTTGTACTGCTTGGTTGCTAATTTCAGAGTGATGTATCAAATTTAAATTTCAATTATTTTAATGTAATGTAGTGTTAATCATGGTATGTAAATAACTATTTATTACTTACTGAGTATTTAACTTGTAGTATATATAGCAAATTTAAACTTTAGAAATTTGTTAAATTTCTTATTGTTTTATTACAGTCGAATATCGTTTTTCAATTAAATACTAGGGTTTTTATGTCAATAATATCAAAAAAATCGAATTCCAAACATAACCTGATAAATCAACACACTTTTTTTTACCAATTTTACATTTCAAGTTCAAATATAATTACTTAAAATGTGATCATTTAATTTTAAGTTTAAATTTGTAAACATTTTGCTAATTCTTGTGTTGAAAGTAGTCAGATATTGATATTTCATCAATACAGTATTCCAAGTAATAACAATAAAAATCTACTATTTACCAGCCTAAAGAGGTAATAGTCAAGACCGACGACGACTGCTAATGATAACTAAACACTAATTCATTTCGTATGTAACATTTCAATTATACTAATGATCATTATAAACGTAATTTCAACTGTAATGATCATTAAGTCGCGATGATCTTTTAAGAAAATGGTTGTAAGTATTCAATAATCGCCACACTGTCAAAATCTTGCTATGACTTTAAATTGTAATTGTAACCTCTATAATGTCACAAATTAACAATGTTCTGAATTTGATGACTATTAAACCAAATAAATTTGTTTTTATTTCAACAGGTAAAATTGAATTTAACAAATAATTTATGTAGTAATGGTAAAATGACAGAAAACAGGAAAATTGTAAAATTACAAAACTTATCAACTGACATTTGACGTCAATCTGTACATGCGCATCAAATTAATTTTGTATATGAGGAAATATTTTTCAAAAGTACATCTCACATTACAAATATGTAACTAACAAATATACATACAGTAAAAATTTTGAAAGATGTCCGATCAAGGTTATCTGTATCACGAACGAATTTACAAATAGGCATACATTTATCTCTTTCTTTTGCAAAGTCTATAAGAGTGTGCGATAAGCATGGATATAACACGCTTGTCTTTCAAAAATTCACATTGTTTCGACTAAGTTAGGACATTCCACTTTAAAACGATGCTCGTTGTTGATAATACTTTCGCTGTAACATAAGTTTATTTATTAAGATACATTACCTTGATTCATAGCCGTACGAATAACGTTATTTTCTGTCAGAGTCACTGACAATGACATTGTGTCATATTTGGTTTTACATTTCTTATAAACTTACCAGTTGACTTATTTTTGAATTTTGAATGTTTTTACTGTAATATATATTTTTATAATAATAAAATAACAGTAGTATCTTATGTACCCTCATAAAACTAAGCAAACGACATTACTGAATTTGTCAGTATGGGCGGAGCAAAAATCTGAATTTATACAATTCGTAGACGACCTTGATCGGACATCTTTCAAAATTTTTACTGTATTTGTATAGATTTTATATTGTCTATCTAAACGTCATTCTTCGATTACCGGTTATTGTTAGTTGGAAAAAATAATGTCTTCCATACTACTTATCCTCCCGTTTGTTCCACTAGTTGAAGTAGACAATTAATTATAAAATACCTACGTATTATACTAGTACAGTTATATTCCATACTGCAGATTGTGACATGTCCCCGTATCATTACGAGTGTTTACCTTGGCAAAAACGTCACATGTCTTTCGTGAGAGTTCATCTTCTATCGCGAGAAAAAAACCTCACTTAGAAATTAGGAACGGTTAGAGAACTCGCAACATATGGTCAAATTGAAAAAGAACAATTACTATGTAATTTTCTTTTGTACTAGAGCGATGCCTCTGCGTTTATGGTTCAATGTTTCGTCTTTTTGATAATTACAGAAGTAATGGACCACTAAATGCGGCATATATAGTGTCCCAGGAATTCTCGAGATGCAAAGTCGATTTTACAAAACATTTAAAAAAATCTGATGTGACCAACACAATACCTCCCTCCATTTACATATGGGGTCTCGTTGCCGCGTGCCTGATGTCGGGTCGCGAATCTGGGGAATCCGATTCGATCCCGATCAACGCCAAATAATTAGAATTTTAAATGGCATAAAATTAACCCTTATGGTAAACGCCCGCACAATACAAATATGTCATCATCATTACCGAAATGTGTGTACAAATCAGATTAGCACACCCAGCAATGAATAATATGCCATGATAATATATTTATTTAATTCTTTATTTAAAATACATACCTGCATATTTACTAATTCTAGAAATTATGTATTTTAAGTTCCTTTTCAAAAAACTATTGATCTATTTACAATTTTCCATTTAGAACGTTACTATTATTAATTTGAAAAGATTTTTTTGACAGTTACATTTATCTGTCAGTTACATACATTTGAGATGAACTATGTAATCATGGAGATGTGTTTAAAGCATAAGCTCCGAGATATAATTTTTATATTACTTTATAAATTTATTCATAAAATATATAGAAAAAGTATTAAAGCAAAGCTGTTGAAAATGGAATAATTTTTAAATTTATGATAACAATTTGCGAAAAAAATACATTTAAAGGTATTTTTTGAAGAAAAACTATCTTGAGCTTGTAAACTACCATTTCCGGTTCTCCGATTGCCACCAAAATCTAATGGCTTCTTTCCATATTAGAATGGTTTCAAAACTTTCTGAATGATAGTATTTGAGTTAGAGCGTAAAGAGGATCCACACACACACACACATACATATATACATACACACAGACATCATCGTGAAAATGTTAAAATTGGATTCTAGGGTTCTTAAAACGTGGTCATTTACCAAACTCTCGATATAGCACGATCCCTATACCTCCCTTACGAAGTGAAGCGGGAGGGAAAAATAGACCCATCGTGTCTTTAATTTTAAAGTTAAAGTTAAATTGTTACGCAATTTCTCTTCCTAACTAAACCTACATTAAAAACCCAGAATAGGTGTTTCACAATTTTTTTTTAAATGTAATATAAATAAATATATCATCACGGCATATTACCCATTGCTGGGTGTGCCAATCTGCTTTGTACACAGATATCGGTAATGATAATGACATGTGCGGGCGTTTTCCATAAATCACATATTTTCGTCAATAATGAAGAAAAGAATAAATAAAATAAAACAACAAATAAATAAATTAAATAACGTACAAATGGTTAAAAAATAATTAAAACAAATCTTTACAATTTTGTTTATCGTATTCAGCAAAATTTACGTTTTCGCTTATATCTACTGACTAGTTTATTTTATGGAAAACCAAACACGCCACTAAAATAATCTCTAAATGTCTAAATGGAGCAACTTTTGTCGAAGTTATCTGACATCTGGGATACATCGTTTAATGTTCTAATATATGTGAGAATAATTATTTATGTTAAGGTTGTGTTGTGATATGAAAAGCATTTGATTACACATTAATGTTATTATCGATAAAGCGTATTTATAGATACTCTCTGTTGATCGTTTAAATTCTAGTAGAAAGCCTGTTATATGGACGTATTTTAATTCACTTTTAGATAGTTTATTTCGTTGTTTTACTGTTAATAAAATACAAAGTATATTGGTATCTAATCGAAGATATTTATTTAAGAGCAATTTTGCCTTATAAAGAATGATATCCCTACGCATTAAATTTATAGGTATTAGTCAAGTGTCAAGTTTGTTTCCTGTTAAGCAATCAAAATGACTTGTTTTTAAATTTACATCCAAAGTTCAACATACTCAATATTAGCTGCATCCTAAAGAAATAACTAATTTCACACCAATATTTATCCCATTTTACAGTTAATTAAACATAAAAAGTATTTTTAACTATTTTCATTCTAAACTGAGATTACGAACGTAATAGTTATTACAGCAAAATGACGTGAGTTTCATATGGCAATTCTAGGAATGATTTACCGTATGAGAAAATTGCAACTAGAAAAAAATGTAAACAATGTACGGGAAAGAATCGATTGGGACTGTACGCCCTTATGGAAAGGATAGTGAATAAAAGATTACAAAAGGGTTAGAATCCGACCGAATTCAAATTTAAATTCTACTTCTAATTTTCAAAACGCCCAAAAGTTACCGATATGGTGCTTTCAGGCGAAGAAAAAAATTGGACTTTCATTTTAAACAATTATTCACCTGTCATTTGAAATAAGTTTCAGAAACTTAAGTACTAGTTAATCAACTTTTTAATATATCGTTGTGAGTAAAAATATTGAATTAACCAGAGAGCATTTTTAGGGTTTCATCAAGTCAAAAGTAGCTTGATGTTTTTGTAAATTATTTGACTTGACTTGAAAATCAAGCTTTTCAAAAATTCATTACTTGACTTGACTTGATTTTCTATCGTTACTACTTGACTTGATCAATCAGTAGAATCATAACATAGCTGTGTATGGTACGGCGTGGCGCGCCATATGCTGTGCTGATTCACTACTGCAAGTTAAAATCTGTGCAGAGAATATGTCGACAAATCATTATTATTAAGTTAACTATAAATGGTTAAACTATCGCACAAAAGCCTAAAAAGCTAACTCCATTCGAATTAAGAATAATAATTGGGACTTCAGATTTTGTCCACATATTCTCGGGTCATTCTAGTATATATTTAGGCACGGTCAAATATTAAAATTAAGCGGAATCATTGCCAGTATATTTTTATTTATTTGGAACCACTTTAGGGGGCAGCCCGGTTAAAATTCGACTTGTCCCCTCTTAAGGTCCACCATAATACATATACTATAAATAGTTTGTTAATTCATATATTTTTTTAATTTTTAAATTTGAATGTATGATTTATTTTTATGAATAAAAGTCTATATTTCAAGGTATA
The DNA here is from genome assembly GCA_951394225.1 of Harpalus rufipes. Taxonomy (NCBI): domain Eukaryota; kingdom Metazoa; phylum Arthropoda; class Insecta; order Coleoptera; family Carabidae; genus Harpalus; species Harpalus rufipes. The sequence continues at coordinate 42,046,092 of OX596283.1, forward strand.
TTATTGATATTGTTATAAAAAATAAGGAACTATATGAAAATGAAATGTAGTCTTGAAGAACTTTTTCTGGTAATTAAAAAAATAACTACTTGATTTTTTCAAGTAATTGAACAATAACTACTTGATTTTTCAAGTACAATTGTAACTACTTGACTTGACTTGACTTTCGGCTACTATTACTTGAGTTGAGTTTGGCTTGATTTCAAGTCAAGTCAAGTGAAGTAATAGTAGCCGAAAGTCAAGCCGTGAAACTCTAAGCATTTTTACCACCCGTCAACCTACATCCAAAGGTAAGCGAGATAATATTTTCCGTCCATAAATTCGATAGGGAGTTTTCAGTGAATAAGCACGAATTAGGGTCCTTACAACACGTTTTTACTATTTTTACAATTATGTCTGTATGACTGTGTGTATGTAACGATTTTTTCTTCCGCGATAACTCGTATCAAATATCCAACAATTTCGGTATTTAAGCTGTCTGCATTAATATAAAAAGTTGATTACATTTTGGGTAAAATTGGACAACCGGAAGTAGTACTTTACCTGAAGCACATAACAGTATTTAATGAAAAACTATATTAAAATATAATCCAAAACTTCTAAAATTTGGTATTTAAAATTTGTATATGATTGGAAATAACATTATATTTTGGCTACATATAATACATGGGAATGGTACTTCACTTGGAATTCAACAGATTTTCGAGGAAAAACAAAATATATTATTACAGACTTTTCTATTTTTTGGAACGACAAATTTTTGGGCAGTACTTAATTCCCTTAAACTTTGTACCTGAAGTTGTGAAACACCCTGCACATTGTAGCTGCTTGAGGAATAAAAACGGATATCTGCGTATGCTTTTCATCACTAAAATGAAATATTGTAAATAACAAAAATAGAAGCAACAGCTTTGATTCCACGAACCAATTAATAGTCTACATTACTTTCATCTTGTCTACATTCTGAAGTACAATCAAGTATACCTACTCTCTTCTATTGCTCATGTCGTACTTTCGCTCTCGTATCACATTCCTCTCCTTCATAAACAAGGGAAATAGTTCTAGGAAAGTGTTTCAGTCTCCTTTATGTTCCACCTATAACGACCAGCGGTATTTTTGTCAATGTTGCATAGCAAACAGTTAGACGTAAGAAAGATGCGAGCATATGCTGTTTGCGTGGCATATTAGCGTTTAATTATGTTCTTTATGTAGCTTGGCACGCTATATTTTACCTGCCTTGACCGCAGAGGACTACGTGCATACCTTAGAATACACATATGGCAACTTCCTTATTATGGTAAATATGTAATTTTAGACTTTTTACAACAACCGGAAGAATGTATGAATATGTAAATTATGTAGTGACTTAGAACATTATTTAATTTGTAATTGTGCAAGAGTGACAAGTACAAGTAGCAATCAGTACAGTACAGAAATAGAATCTAAGACCAAGAATAGTATATTATGTTATTAGGAGTAGAAAGCGGTCTTTTTGTGTTGAACCCAGCTATTGCGCAAACTGGGTAAAATACAAAAAGGGCATTCTGCTCCGACTCCGAATAACATATACTATTTTTTCTGGGTTTTTTTATATATTTTTTCGGAATTGTTTTAATTATAGAATTTGCAATTTCAGCCAAGGATGGCTGTGTACACTACAAAACACAAACGATACAACTGTCAAATAACAATTTTCAATATGGTCTATGTTGCTGTGACGAATACTGCCGCCAGCGGTGAACTAAGAAAATGAATATCTTCTACAGTGTGTGTACAGTAGCATAATATGAATATTATAATACACTTGAAGAAAAATATTTATTTAAAGTGTTAATACTTTAAATTTTTATTTTTCAGCTGTAGACACAATTTGATCACCATGCTGGTAACCAACTAAAAATTTGTTGTGGCCGGCACAATACCTCCTGCCATTTTCGTTTTATGTTGCATAGGGCGCGAGCAGTTATGTGACTTTGTTGGCCTTGGCAAGCAGATATGGGGGCCCGTGTCAAAATGACAGCTAGTAATAATGTACATAGGTGTCAAGTATCATAAGTTTTCATTCAAAACATTATGATTTCCCAAATCCACGTGAATTATTTTCCTCGGCAAGTATATTCCATAGTATTGATGACAAATAAACAGAATATTCTGAAATTTTTAATGAAAAATTATGACAATTGTGACATCTATGAGAAATTTTGTCCTACTATTCTAATATTTTCAAAATTCTTCTAATTCATTGACAGTATTAGCGGCATTTCTTAAGGATATATCTAAATTAACATACCTATAATTTAAATACGTATTTAATTAATAATAGTTTTCATATCATCTGCCTAGAGAAGATGAAATATATATTTATTAAAATTAGGTTATTAGAAAAGTATAAAACATATTTCATAATTTACTTTTCAGATTATCCAGCTTGTATGCAACAAATACTCACTTTGGTACTGTCATTGTCTCATACAGCGCTCCAACACTTAGGTGTTTCAAACTTGTCACTAACTATTTATGTACATGCATGCGTATTAATTACAAAAAAGAAAAAAATGAATCGTTAGTTGGTAAATCTAATGCACAAATATCCAAATAACTATTAGACATGGGTACAAAAACGATTCACCAAAAAACAACCTAATCAGAATTATGAACTTTATAAGGAAATTTTGAATTTACTCATGCTAGTTGCCAAACAGGCTGTAGTTTTACTTTATAAGTATTTGCATACCAAATTTGTTATTTCCTGTAAAATTTTCTTGAACGGAGTGAAAATAATATTATTCTAAGTATGTGAATTTTAAACAAGATGCGCTAAACAAACTATTCTTTTAAAATTACAAAAATATGATAGGTGCTTTACTGTTTGCGCTAGTTTAATATGTATATTGGTATACTTAAAAACAAATTATTAGCCAGTGTATTAAAAAAAAACTTAATTCGAAGTAGGCTATGCAAAAGTCAAGTTGTCAAAATTGATCTTCAAATGTTATTTTAAGGAGAAATGGTAATAAAGAAGGATACAGTATATTTCCATTCGCCGTTTTCTAATTTATTTCCATTTCTAAAATAAGATTTAAGAAGAAAAGCTTTGATTTCTTTAAATAACATTTTTGAAAATATCTTAACATTTAATTTTTTTTAAATTGACATATGTTTCATTGTACACCAATAATAATACAACCTTTTTAGTTTATGTTCTGTAATATTTTATTATAAACACATTTAATATAGGAAGTCATAATATGCTCGACTAAATTCTAACCGTCACAATGATTGAGATTATTATTCCTATTAAGGTGTGTAGGTCTTGCAAGAATTTTTGTTTCATCGAATTTTATTTGCTGGAATTCTTCCAGACGATTTTCCAGGCTGATTCAATCTGAACGATCGGTGGTGTTTATTCAATCTTGTAGAAATAGTTCTACCAGTTTAGCTAATGTAAACTTTCCCGCAGATACATGGAATCTGGTAAAACCTTGATGACTGAAGAGGGATGACGTCTTTTCCTTTGACATTAGGAAGCAAAGAATATATTATGTTTCTTTGTTTAGTATTGTTGGTATTTTCGGTTACAAACATATTTCGGTTGAAGAAATAGAAAATCCATTCTTCATAAAAATATTGTTACTTTCTTTTATTTCTTCTTCTAAAATGTTAGAATAACAAATATCTGCAGCTCTTCTCATTACGGATTTAACAGTGCCATATTTCTGAGAAGGCCCTGGGCGACTTTCGTTTTTTTTTTAAATTTAGTCTGAGGAAGAGACTGATGCAGCAATAGTGCAATTCATGATAATTTTGAAGGCATTCCAAAAGAAGATTGGTGGGAAGTTTTTAGGAAGTAGAAGTAAAGAATTGCGAAGGGTATTATTGTAAACCATAACTGCTTTCATTGTATTTGAAACAAAATTCTAAAAAATATGAACCTAAGATTTGGTCAATATTAATAGTATATCCCAAATTTAAATTCAAAATATACTTCGAATAATCTACAGTCAGCTTAAGCTATTGCTTCACACAGTAATGTCCCATCTATTCCATTTATGTATGAAACATATGAGAACCTTTATGCCGTATCTAACTGCACCTGACACCCACAACCAATAAATCGTATTGGTAAGCAAGTACACACCAATAAAATATGTAATCTGATGCCGGGTAAGTTATTAGTGGCCACCCAGATGGTGTTTGTTATCTCGCGATGTCCGCGAACTCGTGACATAACCTTGTGAGACTGAGCCAAGATATAGGAGGTTCTGAGAGACATACTTTATAGGAAACTAATTACAAGACGAACAGAGAAATTCCATATTTGAGAAAGACTTTTACTTGCTGCCCATATTCGAAGGATTTACTAATTAAATTGAGACAAGCAAACTTGTAAAAGGTATGACGGAATGCAATAAAATCACCTCAAGAAATATATGGTGACAGAACATAAAATATCACAAAAGAATCTTCTTAATTATTTCCTATAATAAAATTAAACACAAAGGCCTATGCAATAAAACTAGTAACCTTTAAATGTATGTACAACAACACAATAATCAAAATTATAGATATATTTCTAGATTATAGTCAATCTCAACTAGAGTCAATTTACATCACTAAAGATTCGATACACCTCGTCTCTAGATTAAATATTTTATGAAACCGGTCCTTAATTTGTAATATTTAGGACCATAATTATAATAATATATTCGGTAAAATAAATATTGAAAATTCGAATTGCTGAGGTTCTAACTTCTAAATTTAATAATCATTGTTGAAGTTATTTTTCCCGTATGAAACAAATTAACAAGTTATCTACCGTACACTGTTGGAAAGTAAAAAAGTATTTTCTTTTAAGTGTTATAATTACCTATCTAATAGGACGCCCACAGAAAAATTATAATTGACATCAAAAATCAAATTCCAACAGAACAAGTAAGCATCCTCATTTGAAACAATTACTAAGTTCACATGCAGTATTGAAACCGTTTTCAAAACGTTTTTAATGTGAATTATCTCAAACCAAAACTAAAATTCATAGGTTTGACTTGAATAGTATATTAACACATAAGCTACAGAGGGCAACGTATTCCAGCACGCGTTACAAATTCGAGCGCACAGCGGCTATTGGGCGAACGAACGAGTGCTTGAATTGCCTTCTGTAACGTGTGTTTTATACTGTTTTCCTTGTTGAGGCTTTGTTTTATATAAAAATATTTGACAATTTCCATTAAAGGAAATTTTTGATAGAATTATTAGGCTGGTGACAGTGATTTGTGTTTTTTATTCTGTCCGTGGTACGAAGTAAAAAAAATAATTGGAATAATTACAAAACGAAGTATTTATAGTGAAGAGGATCTCTCACTTACCTACATCAACCAAATACGCTTGCAATTCTAAAAGTGCATGTAAACATAGTATATATAAAAAAATACAAATCAAGATCCACTATTATTTTTAACTTGGAAATAAACTGCAAAATGTATATTTTCATCTATATCTAGTAACCTATATACTGTTTTTGATCGGATAAATAACACATCGCTAATATAATATATCAAAACTGGCCTCTCAAAATAACTTTTTTATTTATAATTATTTTTTTTAATTTTCTTTATTTTGTAACAGGCTTAGGAGCTCACAAATCATGATATTTGGCATGAAAGTAGCGCTTCCGGTTTAACAGAAAGTGACATTCTTTTTCATATTTCAAATGGGACATACTATATATTTTTATATATTTGGAATCTACGTAAAATTCAACGATATGATTGAAGTACATTTATACTGAAGAAATAATTTACCAAAAGTCAGAGAACATTGTGAATAATTAACGTTGCGCATGTCATATTAGGTACCATGTGATAACAAATTGATCATTTTTTTGTTAATGTCACTTCCGGTTAAACCGGAAGCACTATCATCATACAAAATAGCCTGAGTTTTGAGCCCCTACGCCTAGTTTACAAATATATCAAAAAAATAAAAAAATTAAGTAATAATAAAAAATGTATTTTGAGTTGCCCGTTTTTCAGTGTCGCCTGCATAATACCCGAAAATATAATGACACACATACGAGCAGTATTGGTTTTATTTATAAAATTTGTTTTTCAATAAATCCTGGCATTCTCTGGACACCAATTTATGCGTATTTCTAAAAATAATAATCCCTATATGTACATATGTCGCAAAGTATACGAAAAAACATGTTTCCAAATCCACATAAAAACTGACACCATTAAACCTTATTTATGGACGAACTCTTGGAAAAAATGTCTGCAACACGTTGAATACATTCAAAAAACCAGTGAGCAAATAAGTAATTTGTAATCATAAACACGTACGTCGATCTAGTCTGTTCTCTATCCATTTTCCTTGTCTTTATGATCGATATTCGCATAAAAACCCCGAATCACAAATCAGTGTATCGAGTATCAAAATAATAAAGAACCCTTGACTGGCGACATTTTTCACCGCAGACATAACACAACACATGCGACGCCCGACATATTGACGAATAGACTACATGATGTTGGAGGAAGATCGTCGATTGTCACTTTCGCACACTCATTACGTCAGCCGCCCTCGACAGTGACGTCGATATATCAGCAGTGTCACGAGCAACGTAACGTAACAGAAGATACTTGGTGAAAGTAGCAGTAGTCAAGGTTTTCAGGTCATGACTTGAAAATGAAATGAAGAGAGTGTGGTAATGATCATAATCATGAATCAAAAGTTGACTTATATGGTATAATTAAAATTTGTCCTAAATGAAGTTATTAATGAACTTTTAATCAAAATTTCATAACTGTAACCAAAAATGGTAAAGGGAACAGGAAGCTAAATTGGGATTTGATGACAGGCAAATTGTTGATGGTTTTGTAAGAGGATCAAATTTGAACAGCCATTGTGGTCAAATGAAATCATTAAAGCACCATCTAAAAAATATTATGTAATGAGTAAGTTTGTGTTATATGAGAAAAATGTAGTAACGAATCGAATATTTGTGTAATTAAAATATACTTAAATTCATATTTATGGCTTAATACAAAAACAACCGAAGTCAATTGTTGACCAATAAAGCCTGAACCTAAAGAAATCGGCATACAATGAACCAATGTAATGTCATAAAAATCTGTTGTGGCCAGCACAATACCTTCCATCAATCCTGTATATAATGTATATATTCCATACATAATTTTTCTTGCAAAAGATTCTAAATTTCCAGTAAAATTATTTCATAAACAAACTATTCAAATAGCACTTGACACTGACATCTTCTTCTTTAGCTTTTCCCATTCGTTAGGGGTCGCTATTTTCGCGTGTCGTTCTCATTCAGTTCCTTTTCTCTCAAATTTTCCGCAATACAGTCCTTCCATCTTATCTTTGATTTTCCTCTATTTCCTCAACTTCCTATTACTAAACTATTCATTCTTGTTCCAATATAATTCTTCATTTCTCCTCATGACATGTTCAAACCAATGTAATCGTCTTTCTTGTATCTTTCTAGAAACTTATAACACTGGAGTTATTTTCTTACCGTATCTTTCCGTGTCTTCCCCAACATCTACTTCAACATCCTCATCTCTGCCACATTAATTTACTTTTTATTGATACTGACATCTGTCAATATGAATTATATGAATATATTAGTAGTTTCCATGTTTAGCATAGCTGGCTGAATTATAAAATTTAATTTCTTTAAAATTCTTTAACTCTGTATCTATTGAATATGAAGTATAAAATGTAATCAAATCGCATAGAGAATAATATATTCTTTAAGTTATAATAACGTTAAATGTGAATAAATCAAATTTAATTGTTAAATCTTCAAATGAAGCTACTTCCGGTTCACCAATTATAACCAAAATCTAATCACTTGTTCTTCTGGATGTAAACTTGAGGAATACGAATTTTTTTTAATTTTTTGAATCGTGGTATTGAAGTTATGCGATCAGGAACTTTTGTCACACACACACAGACACACAGACACATACACACACACACACACACACACACACACACACACACACACACACACACACACACACACACACACACACACATACATACATACATACATACATACATACATACAGACATCATCGTAAAAATGGTAAAATCGTATTATAGGGACTCTAAAACATGCTTATTCACTAAAAACTCATCATTGAATTTTTTAACCAAAGACAATACCTTCCTTATCTAAAGGTGATGGAAGGTAAAAAAGAAAATACTTATTGAAACAATATCCAATATAGATATGTCAATAAAATCTCAACATTTGTTATCAACATTAATAGTATAGAATCTCAAATTTCATAGAAGATTTTTTTGGTATTTGATATCAACACCGACAATTTCTTATTGATTTTTTTTTTTTTTTTAATTTTGAAAAGCAAACTATACTTTTCTTGTTTTAAGGCAATTTCATAAATTCTCAACATTTGTTTAATGAACAATCTATTTTTACCTTCCGTTACCTTTAGGTAAGGAAGGTATTGCCTTTGGTAAAAGGTCGAATTGATCGAGAGATAGAAAGGAGAGTAAGTGCGGGATGTAAGGTACGAAACGTTAACGTATCAAGGGATGCTCGGTTAAGTGTATATAATGGAGCGCTAGCGCCTGCTTTGATGTATGGAAGCGAATATTGGGCATGGACGGGAAAGCATAAAAAGAGAGTGACTGCCGTGGAAATGAGCTATTTACGTGGTGTATATGAGTATGTAAGACGGGATCACGTGAGGAATTATTTGGTGTATGAAGAATGTATGGTTAGGAACAATGTTATTAAGTGAGTTGGTGTGTCAGTGGAGATGGTTTGGGTAAGTGGAGAGAATGGCGAGTGGACGGCTTGTTAAGCATATATATCTTGGTGAAGTTGCGGGTTTTTGATTTCGTAGCCGACCAGTGTGTAAGTGGATGGATGTGGTTGGTAGGGTATTTAAAAGAGAGAAAGTTTCCAAGCAAGAAGAGAAGAAGAGCATGTATGAATACGATTATGAGTGTGGCCGAGGCGAAAGAAGTGTGCTTAGACAAGAATGTGTGGCGAAGGATGATTATTTCGTAACTATTATTGTGATCCGAATGCGGTATTTCGCTATCGAAAATCGGTCACTTTAATATGTTTAAGGGTAATGATTTGTTGTATGATGTTGATGTTGTTCTTATTGGTTTCGGGTTTGTGCGAACCCACTAAGTGGGACACGTGTATGTATGTATTTAAAAATATCCTTAATTAAGAACGCGCGACATCTCCAGAAATTGCGTTAATATTCGTAATTTTCAGTACAGTATCTGTTTGAAGTACCGCAGCAATTTTCATTTGACTTCTGTCCTGAATTCGCTGGTTTTCATTTATAAATTTATTTTGAAATGAACATGCAAATTGTTGTGAAACAAACTTGCAGCTTACCACCAACTAAGCATTTATAGCTGAAAATATGTTTGTCCCTAAAAAAACTGTCCTTTTTTACTCCATCCGTCAGGAGATGTAAGCAGTGTTTTATTGAAACCTTGGAAGATTTCTGACATACCAAAAAGATTCAATTGTACATGTTTTTCAGTACGAAGCATTTTGCATAAAATACCACTTCAAACAAAATAAAAAATAAAGCAAACTGGTGGTCAAATGTATTTAAATTTCACTGCTTGGAATTTGAAATGCTGGATTCAAGATACTTTCGTAGCAACAGAATCCCATTTTGCTCTCATTCTGAGAACCACACTAGGAAGTATATCTGCGCTGAAAATAGCTTGACTGGTTTCTGCGCACATTTGAAGAATTTAGTGTTATTTACCGATTCTAATCATGTCCATGTATGGTGCACAAGCGAAAGCAAATACCTACTTCGTTCCGAACCCGCGAACTGGAGAAACAGAACCATACGGCATCGCTAAGCATAATGCAGTATTCCATGGCTCGCACGCAAGTTCAAATGTCAAAACTTCAGTAAACACACAAATTATACCAGTATACTAACAGCTCGCAAATACTCACTCACAGACGAGGAAAGTGTTAAGAAGAATGCGGGTCTTTGACATTGCAGTGAAGAAATGTAACCATACACGAGGAAGAGGTTACACATTAAAGTAGGAATAGGAACATTTCAACAAAGACAAATGGTTTGTCCACTTCAAGAAATACTAAAATTGGGTATATATGATAATAATTGAAGAGCTTTTAGCAACAATAACCGTAATAATTAATAATAGAAGGAGTCTAAAGTTAAATTATAACCAAAATTAATAAAATTACCCCTTAACAACTCCAATTGAGAGTTAGGACCTCTGGCATGGTTAACATGTTGAGTAATCTTGGCTACTTTGTTTAATTTAACTAATTTTGAACTACTGATAAACTGATAATGAGAAATTAGTTCTCGAAATACGTATTTAGTTTTTATAAAAATTAATTTTAAGGTTAAGCGGTAGGTAATTTTATTAATTTTAGTTAACAATAACTTTACCTCCATTTTTACCTCTCGCTAAGAGAGGTATTGGATTCATGCTAAAAATCGCATATCCAGATTTTATTGAATAAGCAGGATTTAAGATCCATAGAATCTGATTTTAATATTTTTACAATGATGTCTCCGTGCGTGTGTGTTTGTGGATGTGTGTGTGTGTGTTTGTGAGGTTGTTGGAGGCACGATTTCTCAAATTCTATAAGACTAAAGACCTGTTTGACTACGGATTCCTCAATCTTACAATAATAGGGAGAGTTGAATAGGTTTTGGTATCAATTGAAAAACCGGAAGTAGTAGTATCTTAAAAAAAATCTAAATATTATTTTTTTGAAAATTTTTATTATTAGTATTAAAGAACGTAAAATTCTCTATTCGATACATTTTAAAATTTTATTATATCTTCTATATGTTGAAATAAAAAAGTAATATATAAAATAATCTGTTATAATAAATTTCAGACCCTAACCAACTCCAAAGTAACCACCAGATGTTTGTAAATGACAGAAAAATGTCTGTGCCAAAAACCAACAGTAGTTCATGAACCTATTTGGGCGGTATTGGCAGTTCAATTCTAAAACTTGACCTTAAGTGTATTTTTAATTAAACACATGACAGTGGAAAAGAATCGATTCAAAATTTGTCATAGTACGAATATGGTTTTATGTAGATTTTAGCTGAAACTGAATTTTAGAAAAAAAAAATTGGCAACATAGTAGTAAAACGTCAAGTTACACTTTTACGTTAAATAAAGAAGTTTAACTGACATAATTGAAGAATTTTTCTGTGATTTTGGTAAGTTTAGAATTTCTTGTTGTATAACATAATAACAATTAAATATTTAAAATTATAGCTATAACATATACCCATCAGAAATCCCGTTAAGAAATTGGAAGAAATTCGAACATTTAGAAGTGTAGGAGAAAACTTCCTCAAAAAATAAATTTAAAATTATAAAAATAATCTAAATATAAAGAAAAGACATGAGAAATTTATTGGACTTGACAAGCAGATATGGGTTCCCGAGTTAGAATGACAGCTAGTAATTATGTACATAGATATCAAATTTCCATCCCAAATTTCAAAATTTTCCAATTCCATGTGGTTTATTTTCCTCGACAAGTAAGTTCCACATTGCTAATGACAAATTAACCACGTAAATTTAGAAAATCTTGAAATTTTACAAAGTTCTTGGTTTGTTTCACAAAATGTTATTGAACGACGACCGTATCGTCCTTGCGGACTTCATCATACTGTTAGACTGCACAAAACTGCACAAACTCCAGATTGGTTGAACGTGTACTTTAATAATTAATACTTAGTCAGAAACTTTATAGAACTCTTATAATGTCTACAGACATATATACGAGTAGCAATAAAATTCAAGAAAATTGTTATTGAAACATGTTCAGTATTTAATAAACGCGAATATATCATCAACATTGTATGTAGGTATACATTTGTACACAACACTTACGCTGTGGGATTACAGTGAAGACTAGTAGGAGTCGAGCCATAATAATAAATTCTTGATGAAATCATAGCTGTCCACATTACCATGCGAAATTATACCAGTACAAATAATCGCCTCGACCACACAGCAGAAGTGTCAACAAACCTGTAAATTAACATAGTCCAAGTGTTTATTAATAATAATCTAACCTCACATCATACTTATTTGGTCAGCTAAATTATACAGTCAACAATAAATGTAATATACATGTTGAGTAAATCTTAGGAATCGCGGAAACTCTTCATCATATCAATTATCCGACGTTTAGAAACAGAGATCCGAAATTAAATATGCAAACATTAATTCTCCGCTCGTCATAAACTTCTCGTTCACGGGTAGAGTGCATGTGTGTTATGTAGCCGTGGGTCTCGCCATCACCATTATGAATAAATGTGTATGTAATGATAATCCTAATGACGCGAGACAAGCAGGAGAACTTTAGCCAGTTCCTCTCATTATTATCTCATCTGCGTGCGTTTTGGCTTAGCTCTTCCTGGTTGTCGCGAAACACGAGAAATCATCTTTCTATGATATGTGATGAACAGCCCCAAAGTAGAACCACGAATTGCATAGCGATTGATTAACAAGATCCCTATAAATTCCGGCACATTATATTTGTCTTAGGACCGGTATTTTCACTAACGAATAAAGCTTTAAATAAATTTAACCGTCGGATAAATATTTTTGTTGTCTTTTCACTTGCAAATAAATTTATTCATAAGTAGGTACATTACATTTCTACCAAGTGCAGATTTATTAGCAAAGTGGATATATTAAATACTTTTAATGATTCTGATGATTGTTTGAACTCTGAATGAATAAATAATGCGAGAAATCGAAAACGCAGGATCAGATAGCGACCTAACAACACACATCAAGGAATTTTTTGACAGATTCCGATTATGAAAACAAACTATTCTTATTTTATTATTACGAATTGGGGTTCCCTATTCTTTCAAGAAAATAAATAAATTAGAAAATGTGAAATGACCTCATTCACGTCAGGAGCGATCACTGCTTTTCGAGCAGTATAGACACGCAACACATCACGTCTGAGAGTGATAAGTATGTAGTTTGGTTGTGAAGAGTACATTGTACTTGTATATTGTACAGGGTGGGGCAGAAAAACCTATCCGATTTCAAAACGTTATAAAATTAAAACCACTCAACTTGTCAAAAAAAATTTTTATTAACATATCGCAAATTTTATGCCATTTTTAAATTTAAGTTTTGAAAAGCACATCACTCAAATGTCGTCCTTGGGAGCGGATACACTGATTTAGGCGCTCGCGGTAGCTTTCCATGACTTTCACCGTCATTTCCACAGGAATTTCTTCAATTGCCCGAGCAATTTCCCTTCGTAAAGCAAGAAGGGTCCTTGGTCGATGCTGGTAAACCTTCGATTTGAGGTAACCCCAAAGGAAGAAGTCACATGGAGTGAGATCCGGTGAGCGCGGCGGCCAGCCAAGATCACCTCTCAGGGAAATGAGGCGACCGGGAAACAGTTCCCTGAGAATGTCCATTGATCGTCGCGATGTGTGGGCGGTTGCCCCATCCTGTTGAAACCACACATTTTCCACGCCATTTTCTTCCATTTTGGGTCTAAGAAAATTTTCCAGCATGAAACAATAGCGCTCGCTGTTGACCGTTACGGTTTGCCCATTTTCTTCAAAAAAGTAAGGCCCCCAGACGCCTAGGCGGGAAAGAGCACACCACACAGTCACTTTTGGGCTATGGAGGGGTTCCTGATGGATTTCTCGAGGATTTTCGTCACTCCAATATCGAAAATTCTGCCTGTTAACGGCACCACAAAGGTGAAAATGGGCTTCGTCCGTGAAGAGCACAACATCGTCGTTTGGGAGTTCTCGGAGATCGCGACACAGGTTCGTACGGGTTTCAAAATCCCTTTCACTTAATTCCTGTGCAACAACCATTTTGTAGGGATGCATTTTGAGGTCCCGGTGCAAAATGCGCCGAATACTGCGGTTGGAAATCGCCAAAGCGAGCGAATGTTTTCGCGCCGAACGACGCGGGGAACGTTCAATCGCGGCTCTCACATTGGCCACGTTTTCAGGTCCTGTTGCTGTCCTGGGACGTCCAGGCGACTTCTTTTTCAATGCTGAACTCGTCTGTCTAAAATTTGACACCCACACTTTAATCGTAGCGTGATGTGGAACAGGATCATGACGCCCGAGTCCGAAATGAATTCGAAAAGCACGTTGTGTAGCAATTATCGAACCGCCGCATTCGATAAACCGCTCAATAACAAAAGCACGATGTTCACCAGACCAAGGCATGTTGACTACTGACAAATGGCATAAAACCGGCTTTCTAACGGTTTTTACCCCATTACTCTACCTGCTCCCTCTTTTGAGAAAAAGGGATTTGAAATCGGATAGGTTTTTCTGCCCCACCCTGTATAAGCAACATGGCACGAATTGAGAAAGAAGATGAAATTAGTTGACAAAATTCCGCTGCATTTATGACATGAAATGCAATGCATTCTGTACATGTAATGCTGTTTTTTTTTCGGATAGAATATCCTAAACTCATAAGTTAATAGTTGAATGTCTTCAATTTCATGTAGCAAATACATAGTTGCTAACTTCCTTTTCTTGTTACTTATCATTGACCGAAGAGTGTACTGGGCTTTGTAATTTTAAATTTTACTAGATTTCAAATTCTAGTAGAATTGAAATCTCCACTCTTTCTCAAAATAGATTTTTAATACTACTGGCCAGGAGCAGCAGAAATGTCTTTGAATTTCTTTATTTGATCGAAATGTCTAGAGAAAATGAGAGGCAAACCCAATTCTAGTAGAATTTGAAATCCAGTAGATTTAAAGATACAAAATCAAGGCCTTCATTGAATATTTTATGCTTCTCTAGCATTTGAAGAAAACAGAATATTCGTATCAAAAGCGTGCGTTCAATAGGACGTATTTGACGCGAACTAGCAAAATTTTCTTCTAGCCTCTTAAATCAAATTCCAACATAACACGAACTCGCTTGAAAAAAATCTGATGTGACCAACACAGTACCTCCCACCATTTACCTAAGTATATAATTTTTATATTACCTTATAAATTTATCCATACAATATATAGAAAAAGTATTAAAGCAAACTTGTAGAAAATGGAATAATCTTTAATTTTTATAATAACAAATTGAGAAAAAAATACATTTAAAGGTATTTTTTGAAGAAAAACTATCTTGAGCTTCAAGTAAACGGCCATTTCCGGTTATCCGATTGCCACCAAAATCTAATCAGATATTTCCATATTAGATTAAGGTAGAAATACATGGTTTCAAAACTTTCTGAATGAAGTATTTGAGTTAGAGCGTATACAGGATTCACACACACATACATACATACACACAGACATCATCGTGAAAATGTTAAAAATGGATTCTAGGGACCTTAAAATGTGGTCATTTACCAAAATCTCGATATGCGATTTTTAGCACGATCCCTATACCTCTCTTACCAAGGGTAGCGGGAGGTAAAAATTGCTAATACTAATATTAAACAGCATTATCATTAATTAATCAGCAATTTGAATAAATGCTTAACCTAATAATCCGAAAAAAAATGTCCTAATGTGACTAGTGTAAGACAAAGGTATTAATTGAATATTTTCAAAAAATAAATTTGCCAATTCTTTATTTTCGAAATTAACTGCCAAGTATGATATGTTGAATTGCATTTATTTAGGCCTACACTCCTCAACAACAGAATAATTGGAGAAGCACAAAGATTTTTAAATACAAGAGTTATAATTGTGACGGTTTAGAACTTATTCGAGCATGGCTTCCTATATTAAACATGTTATAAAATATTAGTTGTTTGTTGATCTTTTTTGTTATTATTTATTTATGTGTTTACCTGAAGAAGGCAGCAGTGTAAGTAGCCGAAATGTTGGTCTTAAATTAATATAAACACAACATAAACAAAATGTATTAATGTTTATTTTTCTAGACCGGCGATGTTCATTTTCTTGTTTACTGTTAGATTTCGAGGTTTGAGGTCATATTAAGAAATGATACTAATGAAAAGATTTTTTTGCTTTCCAATGAACAATGTATAATTTATTTATATTCATCTGTAATGAACTGAAACAATACATAAATTATTACATTCATATTTCATCAATCAAAGCTATTATTTTTTTATGAATTCTTCCCATTATTAGCTCATCTTCTTGCGTTACATTCCAAGCAATTCATTTAAATATTGTATCACTTCAGGGTATCTCACTCTTCCCGATCGGCAGATGTTTGCGGAACTAATCGCTGATTTATTTTTGATTATTGTCGTGCGTTATGACTTTTACTTCTTCTTTATTACTATTGTGTGGAATTCAAAATAACGGTGTTCATAAGTCAAGAACATGTGGTTGAAGAATTAATTGCATGAATACACCATACAAATCACCAGTTTTTATAGTATGAATTTTTTAACAGTAATTATGGAAAAAAACAACTGTACCTTGAAATAGACAGTATTAAGAAACTGTTATTTATATTGAAAACTATGAATGAGAATAGAAATTAAGTTTTACTTTCATGATTCATAAAGTCTGTAATGAGAAATTGTAATTATTAACGAGCAAAAATATATTTCATTTCATAAAACCGTTATTTTTTTCTAAGAAAGTCTATGAATATTTTACGAGTCCCGCTAGAATTATTGTTCATATATTTTAGATTTATTTTAAATTCTAGTACTTACAATAGACTTACGAAAAGTATAGGCGAAATGACTTTACTTTTGGCACTATATGAAAAATAACTTCGTAAAATTCAGTGCATACAATAAAATCTAGTTTGCAAAACATACATAAGAACTTATGGATACTATAATTAAAGCTGTTATTACTAATAAAGGCGGTGTAATCTCATAATAATTTGCGGAATACTTGAATAACATATTCAGTTTTTGTAAGGTACAATCTATATTTTAAATTAGTCGAAATTTGTCAGTAGTTGCGTTGGTTTTATAACATATGTGTCAAAATGTATACCGGCTGAATTATTTTTTCCAAATAAATTAAAAATTGTGGCCAACACAACACCTCCCGTTTAATTTTTTTTTTTATTCAAGTAAATACTTAAAATAAAATTAAATTTAAATACCAGGTTTGACCCCGACCGACGCCAAATATTTCGAATTTTAAATGGCTCAAAAAATACCCCTGTGGTGCACTCTCCACGCGCCAGCAATAAGTGGTCGTGTGATGACACCTGGTAAACGCCCGCACGGTATTAATATATCATCATCATTACCGAAATATGTTTACAAAGTAGATTGGCAGACCCAGCATGGGTAATATGCCGTGATGATATATTTATTTTATTTATTTATATACTTATCTATATTCATTTCTGGCGTGGAGAGTGCACCACACCGGTCAATTTTGTTAAAATTGTAAAATATTTGGTCGAAATCGAACCCAGTTCCCCAAATTTGCGTGAAGTGACGCCTGGTAATCGCCCGCACGGTACAAATATGTCATCATTATTACCGATATCTCTGTACAAAGCAGATTGGTTCATCCAGCAATGGGTAATATGCCGTGATGATATATTATATATTTTTATTATCTTACATATATTCCTAGATATTTACTTATGCTGGACACTGTATTAAGTTCCTTTTCATATGATTATTGTTCCATTTACTATTTTCTTTTTAAAACGTTTCTATTATTATTTGAAATGATTAGTTTGTTGACAGTGGCATATATCTGTCAGTTACATACATTTGAGATCTGAACTGTGTAACCATGGAGTTGTGTTGTGCTTAAAGCGTAGGCTCCGGGATTAAAATTATAAATAATTTATCCATAAAATATGTTCAAAAAGTATTAACGCAAACCTGTAGAAAATTTAAAAAACCTTAATTTTTATAATAACAAATCTCGAAAAAATAACATTTAAAAGTATTTTTCGAAGAAAAACTAGTTTGAGCTTCCAGTAAAGTGCCATTTCCGATTATCTGATTTACTCCAAAATCTAATGGCATCTTTCCATATAATAGTAAGGTAAAAATATAAGGTTTCAAAATTTTCTGAACCATAGTATTTGAGTTAGAGCGTAAAGGGGATCCACACACACACACATACACACACAAACACACACACAGACACACTCACACACACATACACACAGACATCATCTTGAAAATGTTATGATTGGATTCTAGGGACCCTAAAATGTGGTCATTTACCAAAATCTCGATATGCGGTTTTTAGCACGATTTCTATACCTCCCTTACGAAGGGTAGTGGGAGGTAAAAATGCGCAATACCCATTATGGCTTCAGTGGCTATGTTCGTAAAATAGTTTTTTATTTTATTTTTAAAACTCTGTTTTTAAAAACTAGTTTTGCCAAAATCGCATCATATTGGTGATAATGAGCCGCATGGAAAACAAACTTCCGAACGGTTCCCTGAGGACCGGACCAATCAGTTCGGGAGGCAGGAAGAGGAAATGCGTTGCACCACCTTGTTCCAGTGAACCAACACGAACACGCGTACAAACCTATTTCCATATATGCAAATGTGCCACAAATCATTTCAGAGCGCGCTTCGCAAATCAGTGATGTAGTCATCACGACACGACCAGTTAGCTGCCCGCACACCACACCGACATAATTTATGTCCATCGCTGGTGTTTGTTTCAGGAGCTAATCACTCCGGCAACAGATAAAAGTGTAACCGAAATAGATCTGACAATACGGAAAAGCAGAAAGTAATGACTTATTGCCACGGGAAAAGTAGTGGTTATTTAATATAATCACACAGACCTGATTCTAATTCATTTCTCTTAACCGACAAAATACTAACATACTGAATTAGAGACGACGTTCTACAAGCACCTAGTCAACACATACATACATAAAATCACGCGTGTTCCACTTAGTGGGTTCGCACAAATCCGAAAATAATAACAACATCAACATCATACAACAAATCCTTATTCTTAAACATATTAAAGTGACCGATTTTCTGTAGCGAAATACCGCAACCGGATCACAATAATAGTTACTAAACAATCATCCTTCGCCACACATTCCTGTCTAAGTACACTTCTTTCGCCTCGGCCACACTCATAATCGCATTTATGCATGCTCTTCTTCTCTTCTCACTTGGAAATTTTCTCTCTTTAAGCGCCCTACCAACCACATCCATCCACCCTCAACTTCACCAAGATATATACGCTTAACAAGCCGTTCACTCGCCATTCTCTCCACATGCCCAAACTATCTCAACTGACTCACACCAACTCTCTTAATAACATTGTTCCTAACCATACATTCTTTATACACCAAATTATTCCTCACGCGATCCGTTTTAAATACTCACATATATGGACGGCAGTCACAGAAATATAAAATATAAAAATCTGATGTGGCCAACACATGACCTCTCGCCATTTCAATTTTTTTAAAATAAATAATATATCATCACGGCATATTACCCATTGCTGGGTGTGCCAATCTGCTTTGTACGCAAATATCGGTAAATAATGAAATATTTGTACCACATGGGCGCTTATCAGGCGTCACCTCACAGGCACTCAGTGCTGTTGTGGAAAGTGCACCACGGGCGTCAATTTTGTACCATTAAAATTCGAATTATTTTAGTAGAATTTTTTTAAGAAACTACCACTTCCCGTTGTCCAATTGATACCAATTCAACTCTTCCCATTAATGTTAGATTGAGGAATCCGTAGTTAAACAGGTCTTTAGTTGTATAGAATTTGAGAAATCGTACCTCTAACGTTCTAACACACTCACACATACAGAAATCATCGTAAAATGTCAAAATCATATTCTACGGACTGTCAAGCCTGCTTATTCAATAAAATGCGGATATGCGATTTTTAGCATGAATCCAATACCTCTCTTAGCGAGAGGTAACAAAATCTCCAGAAAACACCCAAACTTTTCAAACGGAAATGATTGTTGGATTATTTTTAAAATTGGTATAGTACCACAAGTATTTATTTGAATTTTGTGCAGATGTTAGTATTACTCTTCATAGAGTATTGCAATTGTCCTTAAATGTGATTCGAGTTCTACCTATAGTTCTATCAGTGTTCCTTATCTCAGATGGTTTTCCGAATGACTTTTATTTGTGACGTTTTCCTTTGTTGTGATTAAGTGCGTAAGTGGTTCCAGCAGTATTCATACCAAAATGCTTTAAATTGATGTAGGATAAGTATATGCATATTACGGTATCGAAGCTTGATATTAAAATGTACAAATGCGAGCATTCATCTGGAATTTAATCAGTGAATAAAATCTGTAGTAACTGGTTTTTTTTATCATTGTTCAGTGACAAGTAGTGGAGAAAATGAATATTTAATTTGACGTTATAAGAGTCACAAAAAATGTTCTGGTTAACAGATACAGTTACATATTAAAAAAAAATACAGCATTATATTTGTCGACTTGAAATACAATATTTTTATTTTATTTTACTGTAGTACCTACTTATTAATTTTAGAGGAAAGTGGCAAATAATTTTTTTTAAAGGAAAAGAGCAAAATAAAATTCGCAACTACGGCATATTTCAGAGTACCTTAAAACTAGTGTTGTTTGTTATTGGATCTGTCAGACACAAGTAGATAACATTACTAGGTCTATGACACTGAAATATACGTTAAATAAAAAATTTGAAAAAACATTCGCCATGTTTCACAAGATTTCCGCATCTGAATCAACCTCTCGGTCATTTTTCAGATGCTGGCCGAGCCCAATTAGTAACCACAGACGCGTTTCGTTCTTATTGGAACTCATCAATGTAGTGTAACTCCCGTCTCTTTGAACAAGCAATGACAACTGAGGTATATACTTAGTATATTTCAAGCTGAGTCTATAGTTAGTCATTGTCTCTGCAAAGAGACGGTAGTTACACCACACTGATCCATAAAAGTGAAACGCATTTGTGATAACTAACTGGGAAATGGGTTCAACCAGCATCTGAAAAATGACCGAAACGTTGATTTAGATGCTGAAATCTTGTAAAACATGACGTGTTTTTTTCTAATTCGTTATTAGATATTGATTCACCGAGACTACGCTACTGTACAATTGTTAGGCCTTAAATAGATACAACACAAGTTTTATAATTGATTTTTGTCTCATGTTATATACACTGACAGGCAAAAAAATAGGACACTTAAAAATATCCATTTATTTTCAGATTTGAGATATTAGATATGTAGAAACTATATTAAACTACGAACAACGACCTGTCTGATTTGTTAACAATCTAAATTGGAATCTCATATATTTTATTTAACTATAGACACTCTAAATATAACTACCTAAAAAAATATGATGTGACCAACACAATACCTCCCGCCAATTAATTTTTATTAATTTAAACCCCTATGGGGTCTTGTGGCCGCGTGCCTGAGTGTCTGGTCGCGAATCTGGGGAACCGGATTCAATTCCTACTATCAAATATTTCGAATTTTAAATGGCACAAAACTGACCCCTGTGATGCACTCTCCACGCCAAAAATGAGTACCCGTGAGGTGACGCATGGTAAACGCCCGCACGATACAAATAATTATGTCATCATCATTACCGAAATCTGTGTACAAAGCAGATTAGCAACCCAGCAATGGGTAATATGCCCTGATAATGTATTTATTCATTTTCTTATTTAAATACATACCTGCATTTTTACTAACACTAGAAAAAAAACTATTTTGAGCTTCAAGTAAACTGCCATTTCCGGTTATCCGATTGACACCAAAATCTAATGGATTCTTTCCATGTTAGAATAAAGTAAAAATACATGATTTCAAAATTTTCTGAACGATAGTATTTGAGTTAAAGCGTAAAGAGGATCCACACAGACATCATCGTGAAATTGTTAAAAATAGATTCTAAGAACCTTAAAACGTGGTCATTTACCAAAATCTCGATATGCCATTTTTAGCATGATCCCTATACCTTCCTTACCAAGGGTGGCGGGAGGTAAAAATTAATGTTTCTTATACATAATAACGCAACCCAAATGATACCATCACTTTCTTCTACATAAGATAACAAATAAAAATTGTTTACGAGGTATTTTCAAAATAACAAAAATAAGTCTCAGCCTGTAACTCAAAAACAAAAGACAATTGAAAATTTCTATGGCTAGTAATATTGTCTCAAACAATTTACTAAGGAATGTATCAACGGTTTTACTCTATGGAACAAATTCGACGCATTACGTTTGATAATATTGAAGGTGTCCCGTTTTTTTGCCGGTCAATGTGGTTTTTAATACTATTCAAATTTTGTATTTGCAAATTTCTCCTAAAATTAATTGGCAACGAACTACAGCAAAATAAAAATAAATTTGATGCCCTATAAGGTGTAACAGATTTTAACTAGACGCCCAGTGTAAACAATACAGAACTTTATACTGAAATCTCACTCCAAATTTGGTATTCGTAGATTACTGAACTATCATATAGTTCAGTGTCGATAAAAATTTTGATCTCTAAATTTAATTAAAGATAAATATTCCGCTAAATTCGAGCTATCTTATAAAGCAAAAGATAAAATGTCATTACACTTGCAATCCTTATAAGTGCAAGTACATATTTACAAGTACTCCACTTAATACAAATAATATTAGTAAAATTTACTTGATGTTGGTCACATACTTCTAATCTTTTCCTTAATCTATTGATAAGAAATCAAAATAAACCTCGTAAACGATAACATAAACGCTACACCAACAAACGATAAAACGATTAAAATTCCACCTCCAGTAATTTTCACACACTAATTCCTCTTTTATCTTTCAGATCACCATGCGGCTGTTACATTTACTGCCCTTATTCTACTTCTTCACCATCATTACCGCTCAAGAACCCGCCTCAGAAGACACAGCCTCCGCTTCTCCATCGCGCGATTCATCGGAGTCCTCCGAATCCGAGGTGGTGTCAGCGCCTGAGATGCCTCCATCAGGAGGTGAAGCATTGGAGGAATGTGATCCGGAGATGGTGAGCTTCGAACTCGCGGCGGGGTATGTGTTTTCCGCGCCTGGACACGTTCTGGATTCCATTCCCGGGACGTTGATGCTGACGGAGTGTCTGGAGACATGCCAGGGGAATGATAGCTGCCAGTCGGTGAATTATGAAACGGGGTTGTGTGTCCTGTTGAGCTCGAATGCTGATATGCTGCCTGGTAAGTCGAGATTAATGTTTTGTTGGTGCGAGTATGGTGGTGGTATACAACTTTCATTGAAGGTAGTTATATCGTGAAACCATTTTACCCAGAATTAATTGAAATTTTAAGTACATCTCAACTGAAGTATAATCTACCTGCTCTCCAAGTTTTAAAACAATTGACCACGCGGTACCTGAGATATTTGCAATTAAATTTGGCCTTTTTAACACGTGAAGAATAGGAAATGGCAAAATAAACACAACATTTGAAATTAAAACTTTTATATCCATACTGACATTTAATCGAAAAAATAGTATGTTATAGAAAACTAATTAACGTGTAAAAATTTCCAGATTTAATTTTATTGCCTCTAGAAAATTATAATCTGAAGATACGATAAATAGGTAGAATTATACTTGACAACCATGTACAAGCGTTCCATGGAGTATCAGTTAAGTTAACAACGCCCGCTTGGTATTAGTGAATAAGAGGTGATCTTTGGTTAAAGGAATTTCAGACGTACATTCGAAGGAAATATTTTTTAAATTGGTATTTTACGTGAAAAACTTTAAACAGTATAATAATACTTTTGTAATTTTAAGAAAGAAATATATAAATTTATTTTGCAGTTTCCATTTGTAGTTTAAAATTAGTATTGTATCTCAAAATATCTTATTACTTTTATACCCGAATGTACCAATAAATGTCTAGGTGCGACGTTGCCACAGTTATTCTTCAACATTCATACTGTAGTGTGAGTATATTGAAATGACACTTGTGTATGTGTTAGTGCAAATGGTACAGTTAAAAAAAAAAAAACTTCTACAAAAAAATTAAGAAAATTCATCTGTTACAGTGTTTGATATTAGCTTTTAACTATTTTGATGCAATCTGTGTATATAATATAATGTTAAAAAATATAAGTTATTGCAAATATAAACTACATTAGCTTAATTTTTATTTTGAACATAGAACAAGTTTTTGAATAGGTACATTCGAGTGAAAAACTACCTTAAAGTATAGAGATTAAGGATGCGGGGAATAAATGATTAATTCCGACGCAACTTTTCAAGATAACATTATTTTTAATTTTGCAGTATTTCTGTAAATGCTATATTTGGATTAGAGATCAAATACCTTCCAAATTCAGTGCATTATGTAAATTAGACAAACCCTTCTAGGATGTTGGACTTAACGGGCAAAAAACACGATTTTCAGAATAGGCAACAAAAAATATTCCTAAAATAGATAAAATACTCGTAAATATAGAAAATGTATTAATAGTCAAATTTTTCTTAGAATGACATTCCAATGTGATCACGTAATTTCAGAGTATGAATAAATATATTGCATATGTTTTTAAAAATCGTGTTTATGTTGATTGTTTTATTTTTATGCATCGTTTGTTTCCTGTGTGACAATCAAAAATTGAGCGGTAAAAAAGTATCTAAAAGGTGTAAAGATATTATTTTGTATGCATCTGCTTACTTTGAAGAAGAGAAACGTATAAATGTTCCCCTATTTCCATTCTCATTTGCAGAAGATGTATTATATTTTGATGTTATCAAATGACAGTTCTCAGTTCTGTATTTCCTATGTATTTATTTCTGAATATTATTACATTTTAGAGAGTTTGTACTACTTTGGATATGTTACGTGTGACGATAAATAATACCAAAAATGAATGAATCTATTTCGTCGCCGCAAACATTAGTAATCCATCAAAATTCAATGCGAAATATTGGCAGTTTTACTTACCTTTAGTTACAATTATTATTAAAAATTAATATGAATTAATTAAAAAGAATACCTAAAATAAATAAATAAATATTTCATCACGGCATATTACCCATTGCTGGGTGTGCCTATCTGCTTCGTACACAGATATCGGTAATGATGGAATATTTGTACCGTACGGGCGCTTACCAGGCGTCACCACGGGCACTCATTGCTAGCGTGGAGAGTGCACCACAGGGGTCAATTTTGTGCCATTAAAATTCGATGTAATTTTTTGCGTCGGTCGGGATCGAAGGGTCCCCAGATTTGCGACCAGACACTCAGGCACACGACCTTCTATAATTATAAATTGTATTTCATTTTATTTTACAAGTTAAAATTCTTGCTGGAAAGTTCATAATTTTACCTATAGATATCAGATCTATCGACTAAAGCAATTGGCTTCACTACTTGTCTCATATAAATTAACCAATGACGTCATCATATTGGAATAACATGTTTAGAGAAATTTGACTTCAGTTTAATTACTACAGCTTCCAAAGTGAATATGTTACATTATTAATAGGTAAAAGTCAATGAAAAATAAATTCAATAAAAATTCCTCATCAATATAGGAAAATTATTCATTGAATTCCCTTATAAATAATATTTTACATTAATTATAGAGGGAATATTTAATTTTATAGAAATTTATTGAAACTATGTAAATATATAATATATTAATAACATTTTCATAAAAATTCCAAAAAAAGTTAATGAAAACCTGTAAATTATTATTTTTATAATAAATTAAATGAATAAAAAAATATGTTCTTCGTAAAGACGAAACATAAATGATGCGAGGAGATTCATGATGAAGCAAATTTAAAAGCAGATTACTACAAAAACCAATCAAGATTTTTTACTATTATAAAACTTATTCAGAAATTTTAATGTGTTTTTTATTAGCGAAACAGTTTTTGATCTTCTTATAGCATACTGTTAGTAAACGTGATTTAATAACTATTTAATAACTTAATTCACTATGACATTCTGTGTGATTATTATTACATTCTTTGTTTCAAGGTTTTTTTACGGGGATACAGTTAGCCACTTACATGCATTTTATTTGTCGTCACTCATTTAAATTGGATTTTAATCTACCTTTATAATTTACAAAATAGATTTATTATATGCTATAAATACATAATAAATGTGATTATATGATATGTGTTACATCACATTTATTACGAAATTGATTTTATAGCCCAGTAAAAGAAATATTTAACTGAAATGAAGTGCTGTCACATTTCGTATTTAAACGCCTTTATTACCTACATAAAATATTATCATAGTTTAAAATTTTAAATTCGTTATGTACGAAATAAAGACTACAAGACATATTATATTACGATTTTGAGAACCTAATTTAAGGAATGATAATGGGACCTGTCAAATATGTATACATCGTAAAACACCGTTCGTTTAACATCAAAAAAAATCTGATGTGGACACCACACGACTTCCTTGTACGATTATTAAACTATACATATTTTTTTAATAAATAAATTACAAAATATTAATTTTAACTTCAAAACAGTAAGATATATAGCGACCATAATCTAACCCGGTTCTTTTTAAAGAGAGTTTTGATTACAACAAAGAAATATTTGATTACAACAATGAATATGACTAATTTCACAATAAAAATATAATATTTGTTATTGTACGAATCATTGCACGTATTTAACGTAATTTGCCATGAACATTTTTTTTTTGTTTTTGTCCTAATTCATAGCAAGCTTTAATACAAAAACAAAAATCTGTTGTGGCCAGCACAATACCTCTCGCCACTTCCTTTTTTGGTTACATAAGTATAGGGCGCGAACAGTCATGTTACATTGTTGGCCTTGACAAGCAGATGTGGGGGCCCGTTTCAGAATGATAATTAGTCAGTATGTTTCATTCAGAATTTCAAGATTTTCTAAATACACGTAGTTAATTTGTCACCAGGAGTGTGGAATTTACTTGTCGGGGAAATTAACCATATGGAATTGGAAAATCACTAAATTTAGAATGAGAAATTATGATACATCTATATACATAATTACTAGCTATCATTCTGACATGAGTCCCCATATCTGCTTGTCAAGGCGCCCTATTGTATTTAACATTTCTTGTATACCTACATTCTACACCAAAAATTGTACTTACATATATCTATTCCTTATATTTAGATTGTTTAATTTTAAATTCATTATATGAAGAAATTTTGTCCTCTTCTAATTTTTCGAAATGTTTCCAATTCATTGTCAGGATTGACTGTATTTTTGAAGGATATATGTAATAGACCTATAATCTTAAATATTTAACTACTAATACATTAAGAAATAATATAATGTATATGTACTTCCCAGAAAAACTCTTTAGTAATATCTATGAATTTCTGACACTGACATTTATCTGTCAGTTACAAACAGTTCAACTGGTCAACTATTTTCCATGGCATCCTTTCGGCTGTAAAATTTATTATAACGTAATTTTATTTATTATATTTCTTTTATCTCTAAATCCATAGAATATATAATAAAATATTTAAATGTATCAGATAGAGAATTTAATTTTCTTTAATATTACCAAGAAAAAATTTCAAAAAATATTATTTAGAAGATTTTTTTTCAAGAATCTTCTACTTCCGGTTGTCCACTTGTTACCAAAACCTTTTCAGATCTTCCCATGAATGTCCGATTGGAAAATACGTAATTAAACAATTTTTAAGTCTTATAGTTTTTGAGTAATCGTCCTTCCAACATCCTACATACATACACACATACATCCACACACACACACACACACACACACACAAACATCATCGTAAAAATGTTAAAATCGAATTGTAGGGACCTTAAAACGTGCTTATTCAATAAAATATGGATATGTGATTTTTAGCATGAATGCAATACCTCTCTTAGCGAGAGGTAAAAAAGTATATAATTTTTAAATTTACATATCTCGCTTATACAAAGGGCTAATTTAATAATACTTGATGTGCTAGACGCAGAAATTAATTCTCTAAAACTTTTATTTGAAGCATTTATTTCTAAAATCAAAATAAAATCATTTTATTCAAGAAAAACTGTTAACAACTTCAAGTAATGTACCACTTCCGGTTAGCCTATTTTAACCAAAATCTATTATGTTATTTCGATTGACATAAAAGTCTTGTATACCAAATTTGAAAAGTTTTGGATTATATTTTAAAACAGTTTTTCATTAAAATCTATTATAGGCTTGATGTAAAGTGCCACTTCTGGAAATTGTGTAATAACCAGAAAGGGAGGTGCACAACTAGATGTTATAAGAGTCCTAAATACAAAATTTCAACTTTCTACGGCTTACCGTTTTTGAGTTATGCGAGATACGTACGTACGTACGTACGTACGTACAGATGTCACGACGAAATTAGTCAAAATGGATTCAGGGATGATCAAAATGGATATTTCCGCTGAAATCTGAAAACCGAAATTTTTCGCGATTACAATACTTCCTTTACTTACGTACAAGGAAGTAAAAAGTTGTCGTGCTTTAATTTTATAATTTCATTTTGGATATGTATGAAATATGAAAAAATTAAAGAAAATTGAACGTAATGTTCTCGTACACCAAAATGTGTGCCAATAAGTGTACAAGTACAACAAAATATCGAGAAATGTCTTTCTATAACTTTCGCAAGAAAGAATGTATGGAAAAGGAAACTAAATACATCCCAAAATTCTAATACTACTGTGATCAATAAATATTTCTACTCTTTGCATTTCACAAATAATGATTCTAATATTGTAGGCTTGTTCTTTAAATGTAATTATTATTGATAATTAAAATTTATAATTCCATTGATTTTGCTATTAATATTGCAAAGAATATACATGGATGAAACGAAACAGTTATTAAAACAGATTATAATAGTACATTAAAAAAAATAATTATCATAAGGCAATCTGTTAACACATGAGTTCAAGTTTTACAAAGAACGAGTGTGTTAACAGGCCCTACATGTTTTGATACTAGTTTTTCTGTTGATGTAATTTTACAATGATTTTTTTTTAAATATAACATCAAAAATAGGACTTGTGTTCTTTTTGTCAGGCATGTTGGTAGCACTTCACGCTAAACAATTGAAATCTCACATTTTCTCAGTTCGTATATTGTGTGTTGTGAATTTTGTCTAATTGTATACATTAATACATTGTATCAAACAGTGCGCTTATAGATCTTCTAAACGACGTTATTGCAGTGCTTTTATAGACCTACAAGAACATCGAAATAGAAAATAATTAATTAAGAAACTAGGTATCTTGACAAAGGAGGAAACTGATCAAAAATTTCTGATTATTTTGTCTCAAATTCTACAAAATACAATGGTTTTCTATAAAAATTTCAATAATATGTTAAAATTCTTTTTTTTCTATTTCGGTGTCTTTATGAGTCTATAAAAACACTGAAAACACTTCGTAAATAAAATGTATTAACGCACTGTTTTTTGGTACTTTTCGTTTCCTAGAGGTGGAATGACAGATGAATGACATATAACCTCAAATTGCTGTCAGTCAACAATAAATTTTCGTCTGTAAAGTTAGTGGGAGCGCTACCCACAACTGATAAAAACACCAAGTCGCATTTTACAAAAATTATAAAATTACTTCAAAAGAGGAAATAGTATAAAAAACATGTTTCATAAGGCCTTTCGTCCTTTGTAAAACTGGGACTTGTGCATTAACAGGTTGCCTTATGAAATTATTAAATACTTGATATTTTGGCTTGCCCCTTAATTTTGTCACAATAAAAGAGTTTCTAATGTATTAACCGTACTATAATCTGTTCTATAAAAAACAAGCGGTAAATTTCAAATTTTCTCTTAGGTGCTTTTTACTAACTAATGATTAATCGTTTTTACACCAATGTTCTTCAATTTTAAAAGTTTATTGAGTAAAATAAAACCTGTTCTCGTTATTAATTTCTTTTTGTTATGTTTTCAAAGTAAACAAAACCGTTTTTGTAAGAATTAATTGAATGGCTATCATCTAGTTGAGAAGTTCCGAAACTGAAAATTGCTGTAAATAAATTCCTACTCGTAGAGAAACGTATACTATTTTTTAAAATTCGTTGGTTGGAATCGAACCCAAATCACAATCGGCCATTTAATGCAAACAGCCACACGAGCCTATTTAAATGCTTCAATTATTCTAAGGAAACAATATATTTTGATCTAGTTCGTGCACAAAATAAATCAAGTTAAAATTATTTAGTGATACTTTGAATTAATTGTAGATTAATTACATTTCATATCTGATGAGTATTACATAATGAATCATACTTAAGCTAGTAAATTGTATAAGACTAACAACAAAATAGTTTCCATCAAGTTGTAATAGCATAAATTCTTGCAGATTTATCACGGGAAGCAATCATTTACTCCACAATTCCGTAAAACAATAAAACGTTATCCATTTATAATCCCGGCATTAAGACGAACAAACAGTGGTACACGCATTCCAGAACACACATCATGTTGATTAGATATGAAACCAACACGCACACGCACACAGACGAGCGCAGCACAACTAGCCTGATTATCGGCTCGCTGACAGATAGCCGCACTGATTAAATGTTAATTGCAATTCGACCGAATCTCATTACTCGGCAAGCACAACGGTACACGGGATTCAATTTTCGCATTTGTAAGATAGAAATTGATATGAGTTATATACGACGACATCTGGGTGATGGCTGTCGAACTACAACATGTGGTGTTTATTTAAATGGAGTAAACGAGGAATTCATGTCATCGTTACGCTAACACCTACGTAATCTAAAGCAGAGATGAGAGTTCAAAGCTACTACAGTAATGTCGTGATCATTAATCAAATATGTAACTGTATCTTGCTACATCAAAATTGGATTCAATTACAACCGTGTAATCCGTATAAATCTGCGAAGATATTTTTACAATTAGGATTTATTTTGTGCAGACATAGTGTAAAATTGTCAATACTATGCATGATTGGACTTTCAGTTAAATGACCCAAGTTTAAACCTAGTATAGTAGTATCAGTTTCTTAGGTATAAGATTGAATGCACCACAACGATTTAAAGTATTTTTTAAAATTTTTTTCGCATCCAAACCTGGATTGCGTCAATTTGAAAGTGAAAATAGATTTGAATCTTCCTATAAGAGTGAAGAATTAATTTCAGGTAGCCGTTCGGTAGGGATCAAACCCTACTGCTTAAAGAGTTTACTAAGGATAACCGAAAATTAAAACAAGAAATGCAGTAGAAATAATTGTCCAAAATATTGTTCTTGATCTTACAAAAACTGTCACTTTGTGATGTTTTTAGACATTTCATAAAACAGGGCTACAGTATAACAATTAATACTAAGGCACTTCAAGCTTTTAATTTTAACACTATATCATGTTTAAAATCTATATACATATTTTTGTAGCAGCTCATTTTGCTTTTCTTCTTACCCCGAATGCGACCGCCGCCCTGGTAGAATGTTCTCGAGCGATGACGTAATCCTCGACATGGTAAACACATCCGTCTATACATGCATAATTACATTCGGTGGTCTGATTCTTTGTATTCGATGTTATTGTCGCGTCGGAGTTCCAAAAAGACATCGCGCTATATAAACCCGTCGCCAAAACCAACCAACTCATTCTGTTGTATAGAAGCAACGAGCAATGAACCGTTGGTGATATAAATAAATACTCTAAGAGTTATGTTAAGATATGTTGTTACAGTTGCATTTCTGAGCGCTACTTTTTCGTCTCGTATTCTTACTGGTCTCTATTTACTTACTCTCTTTCTCTAAATCTAATCATTCGTAGTATTATTCTGTTCTGCCAATCCTTATATCTTTTTATTTCTCAACAGTATGCCTTCTTTTGCTTGTATTCCTGTCCAATAAATTACTTCTATTAAACTTTCCCATTTTATTGCTTATGTATTGTGTTTGGCAATTCCTATATTATTACTGCATGTACTATGTGTTTTATTTTTTATCCTGGAGCGTACCTGTATACTTCTATTGGCTACTGTAGTCATGTCTTATTTAGTATTCTTCAACATTGTATTTTCTGCCGACCTCGTGTATTTGTTTACATACGTTTGATAAAATTTAACCGGTTTGGGTTTTTCACATGTAGTTATATTGAACGTTTCTAAATATTGAATAGAATTATAGTATTTTCGAGTGGTTTTATTACAAAATAATAGTGTAATAATTTGCTCACGTAGTGATCCGCGCTATGTTCTTTTTTTATTGTTACTCTTCTGTTGGTGAGTGGTTCACTAGAACAGTTATTTTTTCTATTTATATCATTGTATTTTATTATTAAGCGTCTTCTTCTTTCGACAAAAACTCCAGGGTTCCGGAAAAAAATTTAAACCTGGAGTATTCTTGCACAAACCAAATTACGGGGTAGTCGCTTTTAATTAGCGTATCGGCGAATGCGAATAGTCGATTGTTGGCGTGATTTAGATTTGATGTAAAGTAGAGTACCCGTTGATGTATTGGTCGCGCTATTGTTACGGGTCTGTAACATTGGGGATGCCCAATGAAAATCCTGTATTGCGAATTATACGTGTTGTGTCACAAATATATTTTTGGGCGCCATTCAAGCTTTACCAAAAATTAAACTCATACTTGCCAAAGCCAAAGAGAGTGCACCATTACGATCATTTTTATGCAAAAAATAATTTTTAAATAATTAACTTCGACCAGGATTAGAATACAGGTCATCAAAGTCACATTTTTCATTTTATGTATGCATTGGTCATATACTCCGCAGAAAACTTATTTAGTATTGACAATTAAATAGATTGAATAGATATCTGTTTTTCAATAGTGTTGATTTATGTAACTGAAAATTGTTTTTCGTTGATCATAGTAGTCGTTATCATCATCATTAGCACTTGCGTGCCTCGAGTTCCATTGATAAATACATACATGATCGAATTGTATAATCTTTTGTGTAAAAATGTTTTACTACAACTGTTAAATAAACATGTACAACTTTTTATCTATTGGAATCTCTGTTTTTACTATAAACAAGACTATCACATCAAACGTATATGGAAATTGTTATTACAGTGCCTGTTTCTTCTAGCAATATACACGTTTCCTTATTGTATAACAAAATAATTTCTCTTTCTTATCTCGGTCTATTTGCTTCTAAGAGACACTTATTAATCGTGTACCGTTGTTGCAACTCAATTTACAAATCCTTGAATTTGAATAGCGTCTTATCTAGAACATTTGGCTGTAACAGGCTGTAAATGTCCGGCGTACATCGCTACATTGCACGCAATCCTCGCGAACGTCCAAGTTTCACTCCATTTCACACCAATCTGATCGGAATGTCTCGGACTCGGACTCTCTAACAGTTTCCACCTGCCGCAACACCGAACGATAGAGTTAATGTTCACACCCAGCCAGAGAGCAATTTCAACTCGAATTACATGCTATAGCAACGAAAATTGTTTACTGGAAGGGTTTTGCGAGAAATCATGAATTTACATATTTAATATAGAAAATCAGTTTCTGTTATTTTTTCTTTATATCGAAATCAATTGAGGAGTGATGCAGATTTCTTCAGGCAATGGATACCACAGCAGAATCATTTCTTCCAAAGTAATAATGCTACATAATTTATTTAAGTTTCAGTCTAGAAAGAATTGGGAACACTGACAGCGGTAATAATAAACCAGGGTTAAGTTCAAAATAGCTTCTTTTTAACACAGGAATAGCTATTCCTCGTTTATCACGAACTTAACCCACCGCTGTGAAAGTACCAAAAGTATTTCAAATTAGGTTTTCTATATTTTCGGGCATTTACAAAAATGTATCTCAGCCATACTGCGACATACGTGAACGTAGTTTAGATAGACTATGTTTATTCATTTGTACTGAAAGAGATAAACACAAATGTGCATTCCATTTAAAAGCTTGTTTTCATTGAAAGTTTTGGCGTTTACCTTTTCCAGCTACTTTGTTTAGTGATTAATTCGACGAAGAATCTCTGCTGTCATTAACAGACTGCGAAACAAATATCCCTGATGTCATTGCATTTTTAATATGACATTTAATTAATTACTATATATCAGCGGTACGTAGAAAATATTTGTTATTTGCTGGAGAAATAGTTGGTTTTTTATTTTTTTAATAAATTATTACCTTTTTACCTTCCGTCACCTTTAGGTAAGGAAGGTATTGTCTTTGGTCAATAAATTCAATGATGAGTTTTTACTGAATAAGCACGTTTTAGGGTTCATATAATACGATTTTACCATTTTTACGATGATGTCTGTATGTATGTGTATCTGTGTGTCTGTGTGTCTGTGTGTCCGTGTGTCTGTGTGTCTGTGTGTGTGTAACAAATCTTCCGGATTCCATAACTTCAATACCACGATTCCAAAAATTATATTTTTTTCGTATTTCTCAAGTTTATATCCAGAAGAACAACTGATTAGATTTTGGTTATAATTGGTCAACCGGAAGTAGTCTCATTTGAAGATTTAACAGTTAAATTTGATTTATTGACATTTAACGTTATTATAACTTAAAGAATATATTATTCTCTATACGATTTGATTACAATTTATACTTCATATTCAATAGATACAGAGTTAAAGAATTTTAAAGAAATTAAATTTTATAATTCAGTCAGCTATGCCAAACTTGGGAACTAGTAATATATTCATATAATTCAAATTGACAGATGTCAGTATCAATAAAAAGTAAATTAATGTGGCAGATATGAGGATGTTGAAGTAGATATTGGGGAATACACGGAAAGATACGGTAAGAAAATAACTCTAGTGTTACAAGTTTTTAGAAAGATACAAGAAAGACGATTACATTGGTTTGAACATGTCATGAGGAGAAATGAAGAATTATATTGGAACAGAATGAATAGTTTAGTAATAGGATGTTAAAGAAACAGAGGAAGACCAAAGATAAGATGGAAGGACTGTATTGCGGAAGATTTGAGAGAAAAGGAACTGAATGAGAACGACATGCAAAAATAGCGACCCCTAACGAATGGGAAAAGCTAAAGAAGAAGAAGATGCCAGGGTCAAGTGCAATTTGAATAGTTTGTTTATGAAATAATTTTACTGGAAATTTAGAATCTTTTGTTAGAAAAATTATGGAATTTATACATTATACGAGTACACGAGAATGACGGAAGGTATTGTACTGGCCACAACAGATTTTTTAAATAATGAATTAATAACATATGTAAAATTATGTTTTATTCTTTATTAAAATTCATCTCCACACAATTAGAAATGTTTTTCACCTCCCACTACCCTTGGTAAGGGAGGTATAGGTATCGTGGTAAAAATCGCATATTGAGATTTTGATAAATGACTACGTTTTAATGTCCTTAGAATACGATTTTAATATTTTTACGATGATGTCTGTGGGTGTGTGTGAGTGTGTGTGTGCGTGTGTATGGATACTCCGGACGCTCTAACTCAAATACTATCATTTAGAAAATTTTGAATCCATATATTGCTACCTTAGTCTAATATAGAAAGAAGTCATTAAATTTTGAACAAATGTCAATTTAAATTACAACAGATAATTGGTAAAATAAATAACGCTAACATGACGGATAAACCGTTAGACTTTTGTTATTTATTTAGTCTAAATTCCATGGATATTGTTATTTTTGAGGTGATTTTCGACATTTTCATACCTAATTTCTGCCGTTACAAGGCATACAAAATTAACTTTGCTTATTGATTCATTTATGCTCTACAACATTTATTTGAAGCTTTTTTACCTAAAATAATTAGGGAAGCAGAAAATTAGGAAGGTCTGATTTTACATGTTAAACAGCCTTATTCTCGTGACACTTGTATTGAAAACAATATTGTTTCGTATACAATATTGAAAACAATGTAGTTTAAGATATTGTATGAAATTCGTATTCCCGTGACTCCTTGTAAACTGTATCTATACAATTTATTGTATTGTAATGTATACAAGTATGAAGTTAGTTCATTTCCATATTTGACATTTATTTACTTGATTTTTTGACATAAGTGACATTTCCTAAACCCAAAAGAATTATCGTATTTGTTATTAATAGTGTTGTGGAAGGAAAAAAGTATTATGGAAGGCTCAATAACAGATATAAGTACAAGAACATTTAAAAACTGGAAGAAAAAAGCGAAATTGATATTCTTAAATATCTTAGGTATGACAAGAAATGGTTTTAAATTTAGATTCTTGTTGAAATGGGTCATTTAGAGACGAAGAAAATTTGAAAAACAAAAATATAAACAGTTAATATCATATTACAATTTAATCAAATTAACTAGGACTCTATCTATCATAAAATTCTAGTAATAATCTGCTGAAAAATTTATTTACGTTGTACAATAGTACAAATTTGTTGAAATTAATCATAATAATTATTAATTACATTTGGTACCAGAAATAAGCATCCACCAACTGATATAAAAATAACACTATTTAACATCAATAGAAAACTTCTTTCATTAAATAAATGTAATATGTATTTATAAATAAATAAAGAATAAACAGTCCAATAAGATACATAGTTTTATTGTCATAAAATAGAAATTTTATCTCGATCTGGATGTGGATAATTTAGCAGAGATGATACTTAAATTTATTCAATAGCATTCATACTCTTAATCTCTTAAAAGTTTTTTTTTTAATTGAGCACAATATTCTAAATTATTTAATTCATAAATGTAAATTACATATATGTAAGTATATTGGCTATATTCCTCTGACATATCATATTTCCTCTTTTCGAAGTCAATAATAGCACTAATTAATGTAATAAAAATTGTATTTATCATTATTCACAATTTAGATAGTATTTTAAAAATTATTGTTTCCGTAACAAGTAGCTCAGTATCTTGTTCAGAATACATTTTAAAACAATTATTGTTTTCCACACAATACAATTTTGATCATCTGAATACCAAAAATTGTATAGTTTACGATAAATTTTTGACATTTCAATTTATTGTTTTGTATACAATATTGTTTCAGAAACAATGTTCACGTGAATTTCAAAATTACAATTTATTGTATACGAAACAATAATTGTTTTCATTACAATATCGTTTTCTAAACAAGTGTCACGAGAATCAGGCTGAAAGTCCTATGTTCGGTTGTGCCGGTCACCAACCATATACAGGGTGTTTATTAAACATAGGGCAAAAATTGAAGGGATTATTCCCTTGACCATTCTAAGATGATTTTGTCCTGTGATGATTTTTGAAAAGCCGCTTTGTTTTGAAGATACAAGGCCAAAAAAATTTTCGACAATAACAACATTTAATAGCAAAAATTACATGTAAAGTTTCTTAATCTACAAGAACTGTTGAAAATGACTACCTCCAGCTACGATGCAAGAATCCAATCTTCTTCTCATTGATTGCCGAACTCTTTCAAAAACACCAGGGTCGTTTCTTATGGAGTTACAGCCAGCAATTATCCGATGTCTGAAATCTTCCAAATTTGCCATACTAATGATTTTAGATGGCCCCATAGGAAAAAATCGTTCAATGTACAACCGCCTAGCTTGTAATGAATTGCCTTCAGCAAGTCCATAAATGAAATGCATGTCAGTCATCTCGGCGTTCGTATAGATTCATGATAAGAGGACTTCACTAACAAAAGTTTAAGTATTATAGACATAAATACACGTCAAACAGCCAAACGTCTCAACAAATTTGACACAGAAATTGCCTGCTGTTACTAGATTAATAATTTGAAAAATATCAAAATTGGTTTTGTCGATTTTTTTGCCCTGTATCTTCGAAACAAAGCGGCTTTTCAAAAATCATCAAAGGACAAAATCATCTTAGAATGGTCCAGGGAATAATCCCTTCAATTTTTGCCCTATGTTTAATAAACATCCTGTATATATAAACTCCTTAGTTACATATTTCAGTTCTCCTATATAAATAACTGACAGATAAATGTCACTGTGTAAGAAATAATCATTTGAAATTAATAATAGGAACGTTTAAAAAAAAAGTAAATAGAACTATAGTTATATGTAAAGGAATTTAATATAGTTTGTAGCACTAGTAAATATGTAAATTAGCACGCGGACATAAAAAGAATTGCCGTCCCTGATCTATATTTTCACCGAAAGTTAAATATTTTAAATAATTATGAAATAGACTGAAAGTTAACAAGCCAGATTACAAAATTAAGGCAGAAAGATGACAGATACGCTTGATGTTTGCAAACTTTTGTTACACATTGCTTTTAATAGTTACGTATATTAGTTGTTTGATTAAGCTACATTTTTTATACATGAAAAATGTAGGTATGAATTCTGCAAAAACATTACCAATTTTCCGTAATACTTTTGCGAATAATCTGACGAATGCACATTTTTCATTCAATTAATTAAATGTTTATGAATTTCAGTGACATGGAATTTATAGCTGTTTCAAAGTACTGTTGGTTTTTGTACATTCTTTCTAAATAAATATTTCATGTCTTCGCTGGAAATATGGTTCATTTTATCATTTTAAATCGAATATTGCCGCATTCTTCAGTAACGTTTAACAAGAAAACTATGATCAGCTGCTTAGTGTTCACATTGTAGCATAAATTACAATACTGAAGCACTCATTTTAAATGCAGTATATTCTTGTCTTCTCCTGCATCTTACATTTCGTTTATAAAGCAAACAATTCTGTAAGTGTCAGGCATCGCCGTAATTCCAATTCATTTCTCGTGTGATTGAATCACGTCCACGAGGAGTAACGGTGGCATTGTGCCGGTAGCGACTGAGTGTCGACATCGCAAGGCACTACAAGGCTGCGGAATCAATGTGTTTCATGTCACCCAGACACAAATGCAAGGGTTTTGTTGTTTGTTATCGCCTAAACACTAGTTGTGTGCAGGTTACCGCTACCCGTACTGTTGCTTATTACTTAATCCATGGTTTCTTCACAAGTATCGTGCAATGAGTACAGTTAACATTCATTCACTATGAAGAGATGTGTGTCATTATGCAAGTTTTTTTAATTATAAAAACAATATGCTACATAAAATAAACGATATAAAACCTGCATCATCATCAATATTATCCATTGCTCGAAGGGCCAATTTACGTGATAAAAAGTTATGTTATTATTCACATATTTTACAAAGAAGACGTTGTACATACACCATATGGGGCTGTAATTCAGAGTATACTCTATAGATTTGTTCTTAGGCAGTTACTTTATATTGGTTAGAATTTATTCTAAAATAGCTGAACCCGTGGCCTCACCCTAGGTGTCTAGAAAAAAAGATTATTTATTTTGATGTCAATATTAGTATTATAAAACTTTAACAAAAATATGTTTCGATTGCATATGTCAAAGCCATGAAGGTTTCAAAATGATAAATAGAAATACAAACCGTTTTTCATGGTGGATTTATATAGACATTAAATGTATGGTGAGAACACGACCGACTGTCCGCCTCATTTTATTGAAATAAAATTATAAATTCCTCATACCTAATTTCTTTAAAATCACTTTTGGTTGGCTTATATTTATAAAACTGTTAATATATCCCGAATAACCTGAAAAGTAATTAATTCTTTCAATTTAAAAAAAAATATATTAAATATATTAATATTTAAAAGTTATTTTTTAAATAGCATTCGTTAAAATCTTTTCAGGTTCAAAGTAAAATGTAAACATACAGAATATAACTAAAAACTAATTTAAATTTCAAAATCCATTTGATAAAATAATAATTGTCCTAAAATAATAAAACTCCATAAAAATTACATATAAAATTTAGTGTAACCATATACAGGGTGGTGACCGCGACCCCGGAACATACGACTTTAACATGTAAAATCATACTTTCTTAATTTCCTGCTTCCCTAATTATTTTATGTAAAAATGCTTCAAATAACAACTGTAGAGCATTCTGCATCTGAATCAATTTACAAAATTAATTTAATATGAAAATGTCAAAAAAACAAAATAAATAACAAATGTCTAACGGTTTATCTGTCACGTTAGGGTAATTTATTTTTATTAGATATTATTTCTA
The DNA here is from genome assembly GCA_951394225.1 of Harpalus rufipes. NCBI lineage: Eukaryota > Metazoa > Arthropoda > Insecta > Coleoptera > Carabidae > Harpalus > Harpalus rufipes. Next base: position 42,086,094 of record OX596283.1, read on the forward strand.
ATTTCTGTTTCAATTAACAATTATCTGTTATTTTAAATTGATATTTATTCACTTGAACAGATTTTACAAATAATAATGAAATTAAATTAACCTAGCTTCACAGATAAATCGTTAACATTTGTTAATTTTTTGTTTCAATTCCATGGCTATAGCTATTTTTGCGGTGATTTTCGACATTTTCATACCTAATTTTTGACGTTACAAGGCATACAAAATTAATTTTGCTTAATGGTTCAGATGAAGAATTTTATGCCCTACAACTTTTATTTGAAACTTTTTTACCTAAAATAATTAGGGAAGCAGGAAATTACAAAATCTAATTTTACATGTTAAAGTCCTATGTTCCGGGGTCGCGGTCACCAGCCTGTATAATGAGGCGGTCGAAAAAAATAAAATAATAATCTTCTGTTTTTTTCTATATTATTATTTGGACAACCTTTTACACAACAATATACATATACCACCCGGCATTATGGCTTGTCTGGTAGTACGCCGTCACATGCACAGCTAGGCATTCCTGGGTATGCCCAATCCCTAGTCTAAATTCACGCACACATAACCATGAGCACACGGACGGCAATCCATACAAGGTGTCCCTTTTGTGGACGTTGTTATGTATATATTCTGTGCCCACATAGCTCAAAATATACACAGTAGAAACGTTAAAACTGCATTAGATTTTAATGTTTTGAATGGTATCTTATTGATTTTAATAACCAGTAACTACAATAAACAGTACTTACTGTATAATATTTAAATATTAATGTAATGCTTGAGTACCCACTTGATACCGTTTTCCTAACAATTATTAAAACAGTAAAATTTAATTAAGCGTACGTACGCAGACAGTTAAAGTTGTTTTATTTTAACAAATATATTGATAAGAACAGATGGCGCTGGGCAACTGTCGGCACCGACTCTGAGATTTACTATATGAAAATGGAGAGTTCTTGAACGAAAGTATATACATATAACAAAGTTTACAGCTAAACTAACGTAACATTATAAGAAAATTAATATTGCGCCTATATTTTAAGTTATATACTAAGATATCTTTTCGTAAAAGTCCTATCCAAATTCGTTTACTAGTTTTAAGTTATTTGGGGCAAACAGATAAACGATTTTTTACCTCCCGCTACCCTTGGTAAGGGAGGTATAGGGATCGTGCTAAAAATCGCATATCGAGATTTTGGTAAATGACCACGTTTTAAGGTCCCTACAATCCATTTTTAACATTTTCACGATGATGTCTGTGTATGTATGTATGTATGTGTGGATCCTGTATAGTGTATACGCTCTAACTCAAATACTATCATTCAGAAGGTTTTGAAACCATGTATTTCTACCTTATTCTAATAATCGGATAACCGGAAATGGTAGTAAAAAATACCTTTAAATGTATTTTTTTCTCAATTTGTTACTATAAAGATTTTCTGCAAGTTTGCTTTAATACTTTTTCTATATATTGTATGGATAAATTTATAAAGTAATATAAAAATTATATACATAGATAAATGGCGGAAGGTACTGTGTTGATCACATCAGATTTTTTTTAAATTGTTGTCTTTTACTCGTTACACATGACACATAAAACTCTCGTAGACATGAATATTAATAAAAAATCTTCAAACAACGTGCTTTACAATTTTACATATCATTTTATACGTTACGTATACATATAGATATAGTTAAACTAAAATAATAACCAAAAGACACATCAGCAATAATAATTCTTAACTTTTTAATTAATTTCACTTATAATTTTGCCTAATGTATGGTTTATACGAAAAATAAATAATGATATGTATTTGACTTTAATGTTACATCTACGAAGGATAGTAGCCGACAGTTCGGCTTCACTAAAGTGAAAACATGAATGCTTGTGATTTTGTAACATCTCATCTCCATATTCAAAGATTAAGAAAGCAATAAGAAAAACTATACCATCTCCATCTATTTAAGCCAGCTTTGAGTAAACATAAAAATGTAAATCTGCTTCTTCTTAACGAAAAAAGTACATAAAAGTTTTTAAAAGATTAATGGTAGGTACCTATTTCCACAAAGTACCTAAACAACTTATAAATACCTAACTGTTAAGTTTTAATAAATGTCAAAATAAAATAAATTTCATATGTTCATTTATACTGTCAATATAAGGCACCTTGATATTTTAATTTTTTTTAATAATAATTTTGAAATACACAAAAATTATTGCAAAATATTACAATTTCCAGATATCAACAGTGTTAAAATAAGCATCATTGTACCAGTTTTGTCTTTAACGTAGTTGGAGCATGAAGTGAAAATCCATAAAAATCTTAATAATCTTTGGCGTATTAAGTATTGCTCGATGTAAATCCAAAATTTTAGTCAACTACCCATTTCCGATCGGAGTTAGTGAACTCCAAAGTTGGAAGATTTAACATGGCGAGTATAGACACGCTCAAGAAATCATCCACATAATTGCGTCTAGAATCGCGAAAACCCATACACTTTTGACTAAAAACTAGGTGAATATAAATAAAGTCTAGAAAAAAAACAAGTTTGGTTTCAAAGATAAATAACAAATTTAATTGGAAATTCATCAGATATTTTCAATATCTGAAATTTTCACGCGCATTGTTGGTAACACTGCGATGATTTCTAACTTTCGGCATTTTCTTTATTTTGTTAGCCTCACTATTACAACCATTAGCTGTTGTTCCCTAAATCCAACTAGGGTACCTCTATATACTCAGGGTATGGCCATGACGTGGCTCGCGTTTCGTCCGCCATTTGCGGGCCACTATCATATTCGTTGTTATTGCGCAAATTATTATGTATTTTCGTGACTATTTGTTTTATTTTAATGCAAAACACATTTAAATATACTTCTAATATTTATTTAAAGTGTAAGTAATATTTTATTGTATTTATTTGTGTATTTTCTTGAGATACTGACTACGACGACTGGAAATATTGGAAACACAAAAATTACCAATATTAATCACAAACATTTAAATTTTTAAAAGGTAAATTTAGAATATATACTTACTTATTATGTAAATAATAATTACAATTATTAAATTAGATGTGATAATAACAACCAATATCCTATGCTCTACATAACCTCTAAATGTATGTCGTAATAATAATTGTGTATCTCTTAAATAAATGAATTTTTATTACCTTTGTAGATTCATAGTGTGATTATTTAATATTCCTTTATAATATATCAAATTTCTTACAAATAAATAGGGAAATGAATACTCAGTATGTTTGATATTGGCCCGCAAATGGCGGCGATCTTGGCCCATGGTCATACCCTGTATATAGAGGTACCCTAGATCCTACTACCTTAATATATATTATATTAATAAACATAAATAGAATTCGGTATGTCCCACTTAAAAACTAATGTAAATATTTTATACTAGATTTATAGTACAGTTCAAAATTTTATTTGTGATTATTTGCCAACCAGGATATCATAAAAACAACGGCTCCGGGTTCGAATCCCGCTCAGGCAATATTGTTATTATTCGCAACCATCAAAATACTTCTACTTCATGTGACTGTTAGCAGTTGAAGGATGTAAAACATTAATTAAAATAAAAAAATAATAAATTGTGGTTATTTTGTAAAATAGAATAACATTTTAATTTGATGTTGAAAATTATGATTGTTGAGTTATGTTTTAATAACCATTTCAAATGATTAAATACGTGTATGTAGGATTAATGCGCCAATTAAATTTTCAGTATTTCAAAACAAAACCACTATAAAAACGTTCATAACATTTGCTTTCTCTCATCTACCTTTTATAGCAGCGGAAGAGTATAAAAGTAACATATGTACGACAAGTCCATAAAATATTTAATATTACATCATTTCACTAATTGCCAACACTACGGAAGAAGATCTCCGTGATAAAATATACTGTAGTAAAGTCACATATGAGTCTAGAAGAAGAAAATTGTCAGTGACATTCTAGGAGCCGTATTAATCATATAAGATGGCGCCGACGATTTCCGGTCACTCTGCCTTTTACTGTTCACACGGATATTTACAGTGACGATAATTTGCTTGGACATGTGTGGTCATAAGGATCGCAATGGCCACTTACCGTTATCGGCTCCGCAAATTGCCAAAGAAAGACTCACCTGCAACAAATCAGACAAATTAATAACAAATTGATTCATGAGTGCTATGAAGAAACAAAAATGAATAGATTTATTCTACGTTAACTGTAAGTGAATGTTACAGGAAGAAGTTGACGGGTGACATAATTTTATGATAAATTTCTTGAGAATATTTCAATTTCATGGTAATCTGTTCACCGTTGAAGTAACGTTAACTCACAAACAATACTGGAAATTATGTTAGTCTCTCTCCGGGGCAAAATAATTAAAAGTACATTTCAGGTTTTCAATTGAATTACATAACTGCAGAATTAAATATAGCTTTAATGCAAAAAAAATGGATATAAGAAAAGCATAAATGTTAATATTAAATTCACAGGCTCATAATAATTCGGCCGGTTAACATTTTCAACAAACAAATTATACAGTCTATGCATATGTTAAGAAATTTCTACAAATTTCTTTCGACTAGTTTCGCCTGCCTGAGGGTCTGGTCGTGAATCTGGGGAAGCGGGTTCGATCCCGACCGACGCCAAATTTTTAGAATTTTAACGGCCGAATTCATCATTAACCCACTGATTAATAATCAGTTGATTAAGGAATCAAGCTAATCTGTAGATCAACGTATGTTCTAATTCATCAACTTGATTTCTGAATCAAGGAATCATGATCAACTGATTCACAGATTTGTTTTAGTTTTTGACAGTTAATGTATCTGTCTTGTAATTTTAGTCGTGGATTACTTACCGTTAAAAAGGTATTAATATGTAAGTTTTTCATTTATTTATAAAATATATTATATAATTTTCCTATATTATATTTTTATTTTGATATAGTTGGAAATTACATTGATTCCAATAATGGAGTGTTTTTAAATATAGTGAAAATGAAAGTTTTAAAGTATAGTTGAAAATAATAAAGCCAATGCGATTCTAAATAAAGATAAAGAAGAAGGACGAGGCAAAGTTACAAATGGGTACATCAGCTAGAATCCTAACAGCTATAATTGTCAAAATTAGGATTCAAAGATGTGATCAGTCCTTGATTCCTGGAATATGACGAATCAGTTGATCATTGATTTTGATTAGTAGATTAGCTTAATTTTTAATGGTGAATTGAATTGATTTAGGATCAGCGTTGATCTGTTAAGCAACTCATGATTAAGGAATGGTGAATTCGGCCGTAAATGGCATAAAATTGACCCCTGTAGTGCTCTCTCCACGCACGTAATGACAGCCCGTGAGGTGACGCATAGTAAACGCCCGAACAGTACAAATATGTCAGTATCACACCGTAATCTCTGTATAAAGCAGATTGGCACACCCAGCAATGGGTAATATGCCGTAATGATATATTTTTATTTTTTATTTTTATAAACTGAATATGATATTCAAGTATAGCACCATTTAATATTGGATTACATCGTCTTTATTATTACAAACCTTGTACTTTCGGCTGTTAGAGTATTGTCTCATATATCTTGCAAGTTTTTTTATATTGTGCCAAAATAAAGGATCTTGATAGAAGATAAATCTGAATTAGAATGACCCTTTAAATGCCAGTCGAAGTATTATCACCCGTCATTTCGCCCTAAAATTTTATAAATTTTAAATCTATCTAAGTATTCGAAAGAATTTTGTAGAAATTTCTTACCATTTGTGTAGATTTTATGTTTTGTTGACCATGTTAGCTGACCGAATTGGGCTCGTATATAATCAAACTAAACAGCCAATAGTACTTAAACATCAGAAATGATGTGGTCCGAGATTTTATCTCATATTGACAAAGAATGCTATTATAAAATGCTAACACAGCTTTGAGTGCTTGGTAACTAAAATCTAAGTGTAAAGGAATCTACATGCATTGGAGAAAGTCACGTAATAACACAAAAAATAATCTAAATAATGTGACTTTACTCTTTTAAAACCTTCGTATTGGACATGTTAATTATTCCTTGACTTTACTTGCTTGTCCTTGTTTTTAAATATTTTTTACATCATTGAGCTACACGTTTTTCAAAATTTTGAAAGTTTGTAATTATTAGAAAAGTTGTTGAGTTTTTTCTGCGTTCCATCTAAAATAATTTAATTCACATGATATATATATACAAATATATTTATTAAATACACCTTGTTATCTCCAATCGATCGTATAGGGGTTCCCTATGGTACCTTTAATAAAAGTATTTATATAATTTCTTGTTGTAAATTTTCTTTAAATAAGTGTACCTTGTTTATGGTTGTAATATTCATGTTTGTAATTACTCCATGTATACATTTTAGAGCCCTGAAGAAGACTGTAGTTACAGTCAGGAAATAAATAATTTTCGCTAGACTGCGTATCCGAATATTTTCGAATTTTCCACAAAAAATAATAATTGCAAACATAACCAATGTATTAAAACTATGATGGATTTTAATGTTATGGGTTATGGGCACACAAATAACTTTGTTTAACCTAACCTAACTAATCGCGGTATATTGCTTATCTCTCACTTTCAAGATCCAATCAATATAATTCAATTTTGTCGTTTTCCTTTTTACCTTCCGTCACCTTTTGGTACGGAAGGTATTGTCTTTGGTCAAAAAATTCAGTGGTGAGTTTTTTATGAATAAGCACGTTTTAGGGTCCCTAGAATTCGATTTTATTAGTTTTACGATGATGTCTGTATGTGTGTGTATGTAACTTGTGACAAAAATTTCTCGGACGATAACTCCTACACTACAATTCTAAAAATTATAATTCTTTCGTATTCCTCTTCTTTACATCCATATGAAGAGCTGATTTGATTTTGGTTATAATTGGTCAACCGGAAGTATCCCAATTTGAAGTTCTTAACAGTTTTTCTTGAAAAACACAGTTAAATATCACTTTTAAACATTTTATGTTATTATAACGATGAAAGAAAACTTTATTGTCTATGGTTTGATTACATATTTTCCTTCATATACAATAGATATAGAGTTAAAGAAATAAAGAGATTATCTTTCATAAATCAGCTAGCTATAACCATGGAAACTGCTGATATATTCCAATAATTCTAATCAAATAATACAATTTACATAGTTATATTTTCGTGTTTTAATTTTAATAGATATTTATTTATTTTAAAGGAACTTTCGTTTATATTTATATTTTCACCTAAATTTAGTGACTCATGATTTTTTCTGTTAAAAATACTCCATTAAAATTGCCTCATAATGGGGCAACTTTTATCTAAATTAATTATATCTGCCACATTTTGCGAGATTCCCATATTGCACACGACTAGCCTGAACACCTTTATACAAGATGTTCAATTTAAATTTGCAATCATTGCTATCTTGGGAACTAGAGGAGCTACAAAATAGGTTAAATTAGCACAGAAATACTATTTTACAAAATTATTGCAAATATTGATATGGAATTTAACTTTTTATTTTAAATGGGAGCACATTTTTTTTCTTTGCTTATTCATTAGAGTATTTAATTCTAAATTCAATGATATCTCCACACAACGATTTTAAGAAAAATGTATATAAACTTGTAATCTGATTTTGTGTGTTATCCAAACAAAAGGGTGTTTTTGCGGTACAATGTGAGTATTCAAATCTCCTTGTAGGAGAGTGTACCTATTCATCTATGTCTGTGAAAAAATCATTGACTTCTGTCAGATTCCGCAGCTCAGTTGATGGAGCTTCCTACTAGAAAAGGGAGTGTCCTCGGCTCAAGTTCAAAACTCACTGGGATCAATATATTTTTCACAAAGCCTTCTCAATATCTCAATTATTAATAAATATTATTGTTTGGATTAATAATGGTGCCAATAGCCCTTATTATTATTGGCGTAAATACATATACATGCGATCGTATAGATGGGTAATCGCCTAAGAGCTTCGTATAAAATTAGTCAGTTACGTAAGACCAAAAACAGTTATACAGTTGTAATAACTGCAAAAAAAAAATGCCTTTTACAAACGTTATAAGCCAATAACGTGTATCACACACTCGTAAATGCAAGTGAAAATTGCTCTGTAACAAGCGTAATTCCTGTCTTATACTCGGATTCAGTAAATGGGAAAAGGGAAACTGCATATACGAGTACAGACTAAATTACAGTAGTAATTAGTAATAAATATTCTCATACGATGACAATTTACAAGAGTTTAATTACGCTAAGATGTTTAATTATAAGTCACTTAAACGCTACATATGTCATGAGAACACAAAACGACGACGAATGATAAATTTTATTTCATTTATAAAACAAACTGTAAATTCATACCCATTTCAAACTTCAATAAATTGTTATTGCCTAACTGTACCACAAATCCAATTTGTCGATATAATTTACACTTTTTCGTTCATTATTATATTTTTATATAGCATTAGCTTCGCAAATGCTAATCTGCTGTCACCAAATGTTAAAATAATCATGAAAGACTATAATTATCCAAGCGTGGTAAAAACAACAAAACAATATTCTATTTATACATCGGTGACAAAAAAAGAAGAGACCGAATATGTCTTACGATCTCAAGGTCAGATCGTTAATTTATCCTGAAGATGATTTTTTGTTGATAAAAACTTAACATTTCACAGTTAATTAAAGTTAACACTGGATTCCGAGTCGCCACAAATGTACCTGCCAATTTTTTACCGAGTAGTCGAGGTATAAATCGTCCATTTGTTTTTATTGCATTTCCTTGGAAGTTTGCTGGCGATGATATTGGTTTTATAACTGTCAATAATTTTATAAATAATGTAATTTGGCGTTTTTGCTGATTCTGCGGTTGATATAACTGTCATGATATGCAAATGTCTAAATAACAACATGTTATTGCTTCATCGAAGATTGAGATTATAGTTTTTTGCTATATGTATATTAATGTACAGCAAAATTTTTGAAAGATGTCCGATCAAGGGCACCTGTATCACGAACGAATTAACAAATAGGCATACATTTATCTCTTTCTTTTGCAAAGGCTGTAAGAGTGTGTGATAAGGATGAATATAACACGCTTGTCTTTAAAAAAATCATATTGTTTCGACTAAGTTAGGACATTCCATTTATAAACGATGCTCGTTGTTGATAATACTTTCGCTGTATCGTAAGTTTATTTATTAATTCAGATACATTACCTGGATTTATAGCCGTACGTATAACGTTATATTCTGTCAGTCACTGACACTGACATTGTGTCACCTTATTTTTAACATATTTGGTTTTACATTTACTTATAAACTTACTAGATGACTTATTTTTGAATTTTGAATGCTTTTCCTGTAATATATATTTTTATAATAATAAAATAACAGTAGTATCTTACGTACCCTCATAAAAACTAAGCAAACGACACTACTGAATTTGTCATGATGGGCGGAGCAAAAATCTGAATTCATACACTTCGTAGACAATCTTGATCGGACATCTTTCAAAAATTTTACTGTATTTGTATTATGCATGTAGAAAGACAAGAACATTATACTAATACTTTTAGATTATTAATGAAAAAAAATCCTGAACCAAATTAATATTAGAAGTATGTATTTTTAAGTTTTTATAAATATGAAAAGAATAAAAAATAAATATATTCATTCGTTGTTTGATATGTCAATAGGGTCATGCCAAAATAAGAATTGACTTTTTTCATAAACTCGCTGGTCTAGGTGTGTGAAGATATAGTTTCATAGATACGTACAATTCTTAGAGGTAATCGAGCATGTACTTTTAACTCTAACATAAATATAACCTAAAATTTTAAAAGTGACCCTAAGCTTGCAACAGATTGTTTTTGATTTAAAACTATGTACAAATACAAGCCCACACTCATATTAAATCGACTAGTTTATATTTTCAACAAATTATAAAATCTACACATATATAGTTACAAATTTCTACAAAATTCTTTCGGTTACCTTACACATAGGCTGAAACTTAAAAAAAAACTGTGGCCAAAAGACTGGTGATTATATTTCGATTGGTATTTTAAGGGTCATCTTCTAGTCCTTTCTAAATTACAAATAATAAATCTGTATATTATGGCCCATGTCCCGAAAATCACATTTATATTGTGTGGTGTGGTTTTCTACATACTCGTAGCGAAACTGAAATATAAAGATAAATGTCGTAGCTTCGAATTTGTTGTGAAAATTTATTTTATTTTTTTAAAATTTTCTATGTTGTTTATGTGCTTCAATTACTCTTTGAACCTTGTAATTTGTGAAACAAAATCATTTATATTGTTTTGGAAAGGGAATATTTAATAATCAGTTTTATTATCCTAATACCCCGGAGCAAATAAGGCCCAGTAAATTTGGTGCCAAAAATATTAATTAAACTAAAAACATAATAACGATCTGGAAAGAATATCGGAGAAATGGTTTTGCCATAGCTTTAATTCAGTACACAAGGTGCCTCAAATGGCACCAGAAAAAGTGTGTTGAGGCTTGCTAAAAATAATATATACGTCCAGATGGCACAGTTTAAGCTAAAATTATGATAAAAGTTTAGTTATAAAAAATATATAAAAGATTATTAACAATTGTCGATTTTTCTCAAAATGTTTAATTTTCTTCAGGGCCTTATTATACTACTACATTTTAATAAGGCCCAAATTTCTTTTTAAAAAAAATGTATTTTTAAATAAAAATTAATTGAAAAATGGTAATTTCTGAGCTTTTCTAGATTTATAATGAAGTTTAACATTATTTATGTGAATACGAGTTTATAATACTTTAATATGATAATACAGGTTGCGAAATACAGACTAACTTAACTTAGGAGTTACATATGTTTTTCTACTACTGTACTATGATAATGTTACGTTCTGTCACATCAACACTTGTTAATTTATATACCTATATATAAAATACGGAAAAAAAATAATTTTATGCATCAGAAATGTTTTCAAAGTTGCTAGGTAATTGCAGTATCTAGGCGTAAAGTAAAGTGCGCTAAATAAAATGTTAGTAATTTTAAAACTAATAAAAGCATCGTAAACGTACCATGCGAAATTTTATGCTAATAGTCACGTAATTATGATAATTTCCATGGAAATAACATGGCATTTGATGAGGCGTTGATATTTCCGTATACACTGATAAATACATCCAGTTTCTAACAAATTCATCCACGTTGTAATACATCAAGCAATGCGTTTGAAATATCTTATAACGGAATGAAAAATACATGCTTATGGTAATCGCTTACATGTAGTTACACATTTAAATACGTACTCAACAACTTTATTCTTTAATCTCACAGCTTAGATGTTGTTGGTATTTCTTAACACTTTCATCATTTACATTTCAATGCACTGAACGTGCACATGTGAGCAAGCTATGCGGTAACAGGGAAGTGAAAATTAAAAAACCGGTAAACGTGAATTCAAAAGGATCAATGTAGTATTGTAAAGAAACGGATAATACCGTCAGCATAACGGACAAGATGACCGGACAATTAAGGATAACGGGGAGCACTGGACAAATAGAATATAATATTAGAGAGATTGATTTCTCTATCAAAAATTTGTATATGTTTTTATAGCTTTCGGCCAGACGATTTTATGTTACAATTTCAAGAAGACTTTAATTATTATAGTTTCAAAAATGCTGCTTCTTGTTGGATTAACCTTTTAAATATCTGTATGCCTAAGAGATGCCATTTGGAAAAACAAATATATAAAAATCGGATGTGGACACCACACGACTTCCTTGTACGATTATTAAACTATACATATTTTTTTAATAAATAAATTACAAAATATTAATTTTAACTTCAAAACAGTAAGATATATAGCGACCATAATCTAACCCGGTTCTTTTTAAAGAGAGTTTTGATTACAACAAAAGAAATATTTGATTACAACAATGAATATGACTAATTTCACAATAAAAATATAATATTTGTTATTTTACAAATCATAAAATTGTACGTATTTAACGTAATTTGACATGAACATTTTTTTTATGTTTTTGTCCTAATCCATAGCAAGCTTTATTACAAAAACAAAAAAGTATATAATTTTTAAATTTACATATCTCGCTTATACAAAGGTCTAATTTAATAATACTTGATGTGCTAGACGCAGAAATTAATTCTCTAAAACTTTTATTTGAAGCATTTATTTCTAAAATCAAAATAAAATCATTTTATTCAAGAAAAACTGTTAACAACTTCAAGTAATGTACCACTTCCGGTTAGCCTATCTATTATGTTATTTCGATTGACATAAAAGTCTTGTATACCAAATTTGAAAAGTTTTGGATTATATTTTAAAACAGTTTTTCATTAAAATCTATTATAGGCTTCATGTAAAGTGCCACTTCTGGAAATTGTATAATAACCAGAAAGGGAGGTGCACAACTAGATGTTATAGGAGTCCTAAATACAAAATTTCAACTTTCTACGGCTTACCGTTTTTGAGTTATGCGAGATACGTTCGTACGAACGTACGTACGTACAGACGTCACGACGAAATTAGTCAAAATAGATTCAGGGATGATCAAAATGGATATTTCCGCTGAAATCTGAAAACCGAATTTTTTCGCGATTACAATACTTCCTTTATTTACGTACAAGGAAGTAACAACAGAGAGCAAAGAAAGGATCTACAAAACTTGCGTGAGGGCGATCTTCACGTACGCAGCGGAAACCCATGCACAAACACGTAAAACAAAAAAAATGAAAACATTAAGAGAAATAAAAGAGTAACGCTGCGAGTACGACGTAATACCATAAGAGACAAACTATAAATATATGGTTAGATCTAGAAGACGCCAATGGAGAAACCATGTAGATAAGATGGACCCAGACTCCTAGACAGAATCGCGAGTTGGGCAAAAACTCAAACTATGGAGCAGAAGACCACCAGGTAGACCCCCTAAAAGATGGATGGAGAGCTGGACGTCGAAATCAAAAGAGACTTCCTAAATAGGAAGACAAAAAACTAAAGCAATTAGAACAGGACGAAGTCCTAGAAAAAGAGGAAGAAGAAGAAGCTTTTAAACAAATAATCAGTATTATATGGTAAACAATACAAATATAACTTATCCTTTAAAAAATAATGTAACCTACCTAACCTCACCAAAACTAATCGAACCATAACTTAACCTAACTTAAACTAAAACAAAATATTCATAGTTACTGACCATTCATGTCACAAAATACTGACCATTAACGTATAAAAAATACTGGCGAAATAAATAGAAATGTTTTAAAGTATGTTTTCTTCTAAATACTCGTACTATAAGTAACAGAGAGAAATGCTTGATTTTTCCAGATGTGTAAATTATAGCCTGTGGGCGAAGCCTGAAGACTACAAAGCACCAAAGGAAAATAGAGTTCTCTCCTAAAGTGTATACAGAATAAACACAAGAAACCGTGACATGGGAAAACAATTTTTCTCAAATATTATCTGTCCCGAAGAACATTATATGGTGCTTTATATAATTTAGAGAATAATGTTCAGAATTTTTGGATGCTGAAATTTTTAAATTTACATTTCTGGTGCCCAAGTAAACTTAATTCAAAGACGTGGTAAAAATTGATTTAGTTTGCGAGTATTTCAAAAAATTAAAGTCAAGTATCGCGTGCTAAATCTGTTTTTACTACGTCTTTAAATTAAATTTATTCCGGCATCAAAAGTGTAAACGTAAACATTTTAACACCCAAAAGTTCATAATATGTATTATTCTCTAAATTTATATTTTTAAATCCCTATATAAGGTTTTACAGAAAAGATTTGCGAAAAACTGTTTTCCATATTAAATGCCTATGTCAAAATTTCTAGTATTCACCTGTATACATTTTTTCCATACCGCAGGTGGTAAACGTTACTTTTATTAGAATGAAAAATTTCTAAATTTTATTGTCATATTTAGTAGTCCTTCACACAAGACAACAAAATTTGTTGACAGTTGAATCGCTACAAATGACAGCAGAATTTGATTAAACTTGTAAACTGGAAATTCAGGGAGTTGTTGGATAAAACATTATGTCGTAATTTATAAAAATCATAAAATTTCCCCTAATGGAAAAATGCAAAATGGTGTACATTTCTTTGATTTTTAATATAAAAAATTACTTTCACACTTGGCCAAAGAAAAACATGCCTAGAATACTTTGTTTCCGGATTTGGGTATTTTGTTTTTTATTTTCTTTCTTAGGAAGGGCTGATATGTTCGCTGAACATTGCCCCCTATTTTACGAACACCATGTAAACTCATTCCAAGCTAATTTTTACAAACAAAATGAACAAGAATATAACTCAATTTACTTGCTCTTCATAATTGGAAAATTAAATGCTCAAAACCAATTTCTATTTTACTACCAAGAGTAAAGTAACAAACTTCTTAAAACTTGTGAAATGAACACTTCCCAAACTTTTCCATTTCCAGTGCAATATCCATAGCACGTAAGCTGCACTAGCCACATCACATATCCTATCCACTGCAATGGAAGCCATTACAATATCTTAGTCCATGCATCGAAACACCAACCAAGCTCGGGTTCGGCTCAACCTAACGGATGGGATCTGCTAGTAACACATTAGGAGAGACAACTATAAATGTCCCGATGTGGTATCCGAATGGTCTTGATTTGCCGGTATAGCCAGAGCGGTATTGGAATTATTTAGCGAGCTACAAACTTGGATGAAGTTAACAACTCTTTCCAAGAGGTTTATGCATCCTTGGAATTGAGGCAATTATACTAGCTGATCAATTCGTTACTCAGTTGCAGACACTACTGCTTTTATATAAATACAAAGTAGTAGTTCTCTTTCTAATAATTCTTAGAAACGTTATTTATATATTCATGTAGACAGGGTGATTTATAACGAGTTTAAATACATAGGTTCTATTCCTTGGTTCTATTCCTTTTGCGGCAGATTTCTCCAACGATTCCTAAACCATTGCCTAAATAGGAATTTTCTAGATTCAATATCTGCTTAAATTGATACGTATGCATTTTAAATTATACTTAATTAAGTAATTAAATTGTGTCTACCTAAGAATTACTTATGTAGGCATTGAAATAATTGTTATTGTTATCTTATATTTGCTCAGTGAAAAAAATAAAGAAAACTATTTCTCATTATTCATTTCGGAGTCATGTTTCTCTCTTTTCAAACTTGTGCAAGTCTATTTTTTTCATCATAACTATCACAAAGTTCAACATCCTTGAACAATTTTCATTTTGAAGTATCAACTATCAAACGTTAGGAAATGCTTAGTGATTTGGGCATTGAAAAACAGAGCTAACTAAATATTTCCTAAACCAAGATACGCAATACTAGTCGTTAGTGAAAACAAAATTTTGCTAGGTAATTCCCATGTCGTACTCAATTGGAATATAGGCATTACTTAAATTTTAGGAATCGTTATTGAAATTGTTCATTAGTAACCAAAATACAAAAAGCCAAATTTTATAAGTAATAATTTTCAAAGTAATATCAAGTTGTAATTGATTAAAACACGATATTGGCAATACAACATGAAATAACTAAATAAAACACAAAGGTAACTAAATTTGACGAGCAAACAAGGACCACGGTCTCCGGGTTGTAGTTTTTACCTCCCACTTCCCTTGGTAAGAGAGGTATAGGGATCGTACTAAAAATCGCATATCGAGATTTTAGGAAATGACCACGTTTTAAGGTGCGTGATGTGTGTGATTGTGGATTCCCTGGGCGCTCTAACTCAAATACTATTATTCAGAAAAATTTGAAACCATGTATTTCTACAGTCTTAACCGATTCCTGCCGACTGAGAGGACTTGACCATGATGGCGCCGCCACCAACTGGGCCAGCGTCAAATAGTTGCCATTAAATTTTAGTATAAATCGGATAACCCGTAATGGCATTTTATTTGAAGCTCAAAATATTTTTCAAAAAATACCTTTAAATGTTATTTTGTCGCAATTTATGTTATTATTTCTATATGTATATTCTATGGATACATTTATAAAATAATCTATAATTTAAATCTCGGAGCTTACGCTTTAAACACAACTCGTTGGTTACTCAGTTCTGCGCAAATGTATGTAACTGACAATAAATGTCACTGTCAAAAAAATAATCATTTCAAATTAATAATAGTAAGGTTTTAAAAAGAAAATTGTAAATAGAACAATAGTTATAAGGAAAGGAACTTAATATCGTTTCCAGTATTAGTAAATTACGCAGTATGTATTTAAATTAGTAAAAATTAAATGGTGAGAGGTATTGTGTTGGCCACATCAGATTTTTGTGCTGGCATTACCATTACAAAATTCATAAATAAAACCATATTTACATTTGAACATCATTAAACACCATTGAAGTGAAATAAGAAATTAATTATTTTACTGCAAAAATGTCAATTTGAAAAATGTATAGATAAACGTGTTGTTTTTCAAATTAGATAATAGAGAAAACAAAATCGAAATCCAGACAAATTTGTCCTTATCTAATTGCAGACCGTAGGTTTGGTCCTAAATGCTATTTGACGGAACTACAAAAATATTCTTGTTAAATGTGAAATTATTTTAAATTAAAAATAACTGTTTTCAATACGCGGAAGTACCACCTATCACCTAAAACTTGCAGGAAGAACTAGAAGAAACATTCCCTCAATAAAATAAAGTACTTAGTTGATATTTAAAAACAGTTAAGACTAATTTAAAAATATTTTAGAAATGGCTAAATTAATAGTTGTTTTGAAAAATACTTAAACAAAACTAAAAAAAAACAATATCTCACTATACAGCTTAAAAATTACTTAACTATATATTCGAGTAAAACTAAAGGAATCAATCATCTAGAACGTGTTTGAAGATTGAAGGTCGGTGTCAGAAAAAAAAATTTAACAGCTTTTAATTTTCTTTTATGATCTATAACGTGTTGTAAATAAAAATCCCGTTTGTAACATACGATTAATGTTGAAAAATAACTTGAAATAATCTCTTGTTTCTAATTCCAAGGCTAATACTATTAAATTGTAATTCCATTAATTGTAAAATCTTATTTTTGCAGTTATGATATAGCCAAAATGATTTTTTTTATTTATTCGGATGTAGATTCTTTTTCTTTACAATATCCATTTGAAACTTTTTGTCTAAAATAATTAGGGGAGCAATGCGCACGGAAAATTCTGATTTCCCATGTTAAACGCATATATTTCACTTTCCGTGATAGACCCTGTACATTAATATATTACAAAAAAAAATCTGATGTGGCCAGCACATAACCTCTCGCCGTATATTTTACCTGGCTGTATGCATAAAGCAAAGAATATTTTTATAAATACAAATAATATATTCATATAAATCTATGACGTATAAACTTCTTTATTATTCAATAATAGCATGTCTCAACATGAAGATATTTTACCATAAATTATGTTACAATAAATTACAAAGTAGAGTTTACCATATATAAATATTAGGCTGGTAACAGCAATTTTCAATTCGAACAACTTTGTTTACTTTCTCTTCATATTCTTCTAGTAAAAACATTAATTTTGGGCGGTCTAAAATGTATATATCTGGATTGTGCATCTATTCTTATATATCTTCTTTTACATTTTATTTTTTCATACTTGTTATATCTAAATAACCTTAATTCCCTTTAATAAAGTAACGGATAGATTGCACTCCGATTTTGTCAATATTTACAACTTACTTGAGAAGAATTTGATAGCTTTTTCGCAATTCAAAGTTACTCTAGTCTACAGTACTGGTGTTCATTGTCCCATAATGTTTGAAACAAATTTAAGTCCTTCAACCTAGACTTGTCATCTCCATAATAGTCACAGTTCAAGAACTAAGGGATTCTCCAAGTACATTTTTAATTCATTACTCATTATTTCTGACACTGACATTTATCTGTCAGTTACAAATAATTTAAATTATCAACTATTTTTCATGGCATTCTTTCGGCTGTCAAATTTATTACAACAGATTATTTTATATATTATACTTCTTTTATCTCTAAATCTATGGAATATATAATAAAATATTTAAATGTATCAGATAGAGAATTTAATTTTCTTTAATATTACCACGAAAAATTTTCAAAAAATAATATTTACAAGATTTTTTTTCAAGAATCTTCTACTTCCGGTTGTCCAATTATTACCAAAACCTTTTCAGATCTTCCCATGAATGTCCGATTGGGAAATACGTTGTTAAACAAATTTTAAGTCTTATAGTTTTTGAGTAACCGTCCTTCCAACATCCCACACACACACACACATCCACACACACACACACACACACACACACACACACACACACACACACACACACAGACATCATCGTAAAAATGTTAAAATCGGATTGTAGGGACCTTAAAACGTGCTTATTCAATAAAATCTGGATATGCGATTTTTAGCATGAATCCAATACCTCTCTTAGCGAGAGGTAAAAAAAAATAAGTTGTAATCTAATTTTTAGTTTTCGAGGTACAGTGTTTAAATTCATTGAAGTAGGCTATCATATTTTAAATGTCAAAGAATAACCTGTCGTTCAGTATTGATAGCCTAAAATTGTATCTATAAATAAGCGAAGTTTAACAGTGATGATAAATGGACGAGAACGTCGAGACAAGGAGTGTCACTTTCGGAAGTAATTAAATAAAATCTGTTCTCTCATTTATTTTTCGATTGTTCCATCTATAGTTAAACATTCGGTTAAAATTTATTCTATTGATAACTTCAGTTTGCGTTATTTCACTTACGGTTAAAAGTTACCAATAAGATAAATTTTCGTTAACGGCAAGATAACTAACAGTCTGTCAAACTACAATTAAGAGTTTTATCTAAAGAATATCGTATCGAGTGCACACGAATGGAAACACGAAAAGAGAGAAACGGAACATATGATATGGAACGTTTGTGTTGTTTTGATGATATAAGCTGCTTATTAATATTAATAATTATTATAATAAATCAGTACAATAAAGATGATGAAATATTGGATTTCGAAAACAGTAAACAGTACGAGAAAGATGTAATAATTTTGAAAAATGAGATGATTAATATTTTTTTGAGATTTCGAATGTCAAATAATAGAGCTCTTTATTCGTTAAATAAAATTTGAAGACCAAATATTGTTCTTATCTATTAGGTAAGATTAAAAAAAGCATAATTTGAGAAATAAACACTTATTTGTCTACATATGCCAGTTGTTTATAGCTTTACGATCTTATGCAACACAGTGAATATTGGTCACAACTAAAACTAAAAGAATTTTTTAATTGATTCCAGATGATATCTTTTTTTCTTTTCAAGAGACGGAATCTGTCTTCCTGGGTTCAATTATATTTTTATATTTGTCGTCTAATTTAATTAAATTAGTTATTCCCGCGGTAGTAAAATAAACTACTCTTTCTCTTTATTTATAATTTTCACCACTCATTTTTGCAAGTCGAATTTATCATTTTTTCTATACGTTCAAACTGTGGTTTAAACTACAACTGCACCAAAACATAGACAAGCAAACAAATAACCAAATTTCTATTAAAACTGTGACAGCCAAGTCGCCAATTTTTCAAAACTAACCCTACCCTAACACAATTTCTGGTAGAAATCTGCCAGTTAGCTATCCGGAGAATAAAACATCATGGAGCAACCCAAAAATCTTATTCTAAGTTGGTAGAATAAATTTATCTAATAGATAGTAAACTGCTACTTTATCTGAACTTGGAACAACCGGACCATTTCTAATTATTCTAATATTACCCTATGCGAGATCGTAAATAAAAAAAATTAAAGCAATTAAAAAATATATGAAATATTAATCCCTATATTAATTACACTTCCCAATAAATATCTCTGTTGATTTCCCCCTGGGTCCGTTCCTGCCTGCACCCTAAGCGTAACAGATGCACTAACCCTCTCTGCCATTACACAAGCCCTAGACGATGTCCAGGGAGGCTTGGCCGGTCGGACAGCAAACGGCAAGCGATTTCCGAGCCATTAGACAACCACATGAAATCACTTCACATTGCGGGATTAACTAGCGATCACTACCGCTCTACTTGATGGATACAGTATAACGTGGGCGTAAAGGAGATGTCACGGTGGTGATGATCATTTTAGGAGTTGACAAGTAAAGAAAAAAGTCTTCAACAGTGACTTATTACAAGAGAGTAAAAGTGTTGGAGTTTTGTGTTAAAATTTTGTAGCTGTTTCGGTTTAATTCATGAATAGAAAAGATATATTAAATAAATAAATATGTCATCAAGGCATATTATCCATTGCTGGGTGTGCCAATCTTTAATGATAATGACATATTCATACCATGCGAGCAATTACCAGGCGTTACCTCAGATGCAATCATTTTGTATTATTAATTAAATATGTTTTTAAAATTATAGATATGTTAATATTACATATATCCTTAAGAAATGCCCCTAATACTGTCAATGAATTTGAAGAATTTTGAACATATTAGAAGAGTAGGACAAAATTCCTCATAAAACGAAAGAAGAGATACAATCTCAATTATTTGTGTGTACATGATATGTTAAATTCATTACTTATAGGGCGCAAGCAGTCATGTGACCTTGTTGGCCTTGGCAAGTAGATATGAGGATCCGTGTCAGAATGGAGGCTAGTAGTTATTTACATCCACATGGATTTCGAAAATCATGATGTTTTGAATGAAAAATTATGATACTTGACACCTATATACATTATTACTAGCTGTCATTCTGACACGGGATCCCATATCTGCTTGCCAAGTCACAGGACTGCTCGCGCCTATGCAACATGAAATGAAAATGGCGAGAGGTATTGTGCTGGCCACAACAGATTTTTTTGTTTCGATTTCAGTAGACGGTTGATTAAATTTGGAATAAGCAGCAGAAAAAATGTGTCAAATAAAACTGATTATCTCGTAGTAAGATAAACACTAAGATTCTAATACTACGCTATAATTTGGATGTCTCCAACGTCAGTAGCAGTACTAACAGTAATACATTTTACAGTAGGTATTTAACATTACGGTTCTCTATAACCAATGGGGACGTTATCTGTCTTAGAACTAATTTAAATCGATATGCAGATCAATTATAAAACTATGTGGTCGTTACGTTGTATTGCTTCTGTTCTATGAAGTTATAGCAGATAATGTATACCTCCTCGAAGATGGCTATATTTGGTAGCAAATTTTATGAAAATGAATCTTAAAACAGTTGATTATTTAGAACAAGTTGCTAATTATGGCAAATAATAACGACTTCCGATGCATAATCTCAAGAGTCCCACGCTTATAAGGAAGACCTCCTAGCGTGCCCCTTTTTACCTCTCGCTAAGAGAGGTATTGGATTCATGCTAAAAATCGCATATCGAGATTTTATTGAATAAGCACTTTTTAAGGTCCCTACAATCCGATTTTAACATTTTTACGATGATGTCTGTGTGTGTGTGTGTGTGTGTGTGTGTGTGTGTGGATGTATGTGTGTGTGTGTGTGTATCTATGTAGGATGTTGGAAGCACGATTACTCAAAAACTATAAGACTTTAAATTTGTTTAACTACGTATTTCCCAATCGGACATTCATGGGAAGATCTGAAAAGGTTTTGGTAACAATTGGACAACCGGAAGTAGAAGATTCTTGAAAAAAAAATTTCTAAATAATATTTTTTGAAAATTGTTCTTGGTAATATAAAAGAAAATTAAATTCTTTATCTGATACATTTAAATATTTTATTATATATTGTATAGATTTAGAGATAAAAGAAATATAATATATAAAATAATCTGTTATAATAAATTTTACAGCCGAAAGAATGCCGTGGAAAATAGTTGAAAATTTAAATTATTTGTGACAGATAAATGTCAGTGTCAGAAATAATGAGTAATGAAAGAAAAATGTACTTGGAGAATCCCTTAATTCTTGATCTGTGACTATTATGGAGATGACAAGTCTAGGTTGAAGGACTTAAATTTGTTTCAAACATTATGGGACAATGTACACCAGCACTGTAGACTAGAGTAACTTTGAATTGCGAAAAAGCTATCAAATTCTTCTCAAGTAAGTTGTAAATATTGACAAAATTACACATCGATATAAGAATAATCGGAGTGCAATCTATCCGTCACTTTATTAAAGGGAATTAGTGTTATTTATATATAACAAGTATGAAAAAATAAAATGTAAAAGAAGATATGTAAGAATAGATGCACAATCCAGATATATACATTTTAGACCGCCCAAAATTAATGTTTTTACTAGAAGAATATGAAGAGAAAGTAAACAAGGTTGTTCGAATTGAAAATTGCTGTTACCAGCCTAATATTTATATATGGTAAACTCTACTTTGTAATTTATTGTAACATAATTTATGGTAAAATATCTTTATGTTGAGACATGCTACTATTGAATAATAAAGAAGTTTATTATTTATAAAAATATTCTTTGCTTTATGCATACAGAGGTAAAATATACGGCGAGAGGTTATGTGCTGGCCACATCAGATTTTTCTTTAGGCATTCGCCGTCACTGGAGCATGAGCATGTAACCCTGCCTTCTTCCACATGTCGCGCGATAAATACACCGATTTATTTTTCTATCTCGCATAAATCTCGTGTAAATCTAGAGTTTACGCGTTTAGCGTGGATTAAAAATGCCGACTTCAAAGCTGAACCTCGCTGAGATATCGTCGTTCGGTCGTCGGCGTAAAACGTAACGGAAAAACTGTAATACCTCTCCGTAGACGATTATCTATGCATTGCTGTTGCTGTGCGTTTCAAGTCTGCGTGTTTGTGAGGATCATACACCTGGCAAGACTTTTAAATGTGAGAAACGCTCATGGCACTACTGCGTTATTTATGTATGTATGATGTGTGCTAAGAAGTAGTATGTGATGCCCAACGAATATGGAAATCAGGAGAGAAGATGTTTTTAACTTACATTTGGTTGTGCGAAACTTATTTTTTATATTTGTTAACACGAATATGAAAATTACTTTAACGAAGTAAACGAGTAATTGATAGAAATTACATCGTTGTTAAGGTTCAACACGCAAACCATCTTTTAAAGTTATTTTTAGAAGTCTTGTAATAAAAATATTTTTGTGTCTCTGTCCGGAATAAGTTACATAATTACATATCTCCAAACACTTTGCATGGTTATAAGTTCTGGTAAAAACTGAATTTTTAACTATTTTCGAAAGAAGTAGTGAGATATTTACAATTACAATTAAATCGTTAACTGTAACTTAAATAAATATATTTTTGTGCCTCCGTCCGGCATAAGTAGTATTAAATAACTCCAAATCGTTCGGAAACACTTATTTATAAGGTCTAGGCTGGCAAAAGAAGTTGGCAATACTGTTCTGGTGCTATATCAATTTAGAACTATTTTCAACACAAAAAAAATACCACTTTCAATACTAAATTGTTAATTATAACTTAAGCTAAATGCAATCTATTTGAAATTGCAATTCAAAATCGATAAAAAAAATGTTTGTTGATTTTTCAGGTTATGTTTGTAAATATCAACATGTAATTTGAAATTAAAATCTACTGATGTTACCAGCATGAAAAATCCCTAGTATTTCATATTTGGACAATAAATCCAACTCATTTAATAAATTTAGAGAGAACTCGGCACATTTCATTCGTGGCACTCTAATTAATATCATATTTAAGGGGAAGTAATTCAAAACTTTATTAATTTTTTTTTCGAAAATTTTGTTATGTAAGGGTATGAAAATTTTATATCGTTGGATTCAGAATAAAGAGCTCTATAGAATGAGAAAATAAAAAATATATGTTTCTATTTAAAATAAAAAAGTTGGTATCTATATTTTGAGAACCACTGGTTGAATTTCATTTTTTAGTTTATCATTGAAATACCTATGTGAAATAGAGATTCTTTGCTACTTTAACCAACTTCGTATCTCTTCTAGTTCTCGAGATCGCAATGATAGCCACTTAAAAATGAACACCCTGTATCTACTATTTTTTTCACTACTAGCACGTAATTTTAATAATTATTTATGAAATTAATCCCACCATAACGTCATTTTACTTTTAAATGTGATGGCACAATTGATGCATAGTTGGCCTAGTAAAAGTCATTATTAATAGAAAAGATTAAATTTTCGTTTACTTACTGTAGTGTTCGGGACAGGTTTAGATTAAAAAGCATCACATGATTTAACAAACTTTATTCGACTCTGGGCTCGTCACTCTCCGAATGCTATGCTTACACATATGTGCTCATTGACAGGTTGTATCATCTGATTGTGATTGCACAGTTTTTGGTTGCACGGTTCATGCATTTGTATTATTTATTGTTAAATCACAAATATTATTTAAAATATTATTTTTAAATACTGTTTTTCTTACATTGAATAAGCGAAATTGACATGAAAGAAATGTCAAGTATTTCATATGTTCTCGGCGCGAAAAACAAATATTCAAATTAATCCGAATTTTTAATATTGAATTAAGCTGTTTAAACAACCATTTAAATGCATAAAATATTAATAAATAAAGTCTCTTGGTTATACTTAAACTTACTATAAACATTTCCGATTTAAAACTGTCACAGAATTATCAAAAAATGTAAATTTATTCATTATTAACTTATTATCGGTTAATAATGAAAAATTATATACCGGTAACCATGGACGGGTTGAGAAATTCAATTTCACGGCACTCTATTCGGTCAATAAAGTACCTCTGTGTAGCTAGTAGTGAAAATTTTTTTTTTTTAATAAAAGCGTTTTATTCAGTTATTTTTTTTGTTTGGTTGTCCATATCGTATTCTGTTTTCCCATGTTTTGTTTAATTATAATTTAATATTAATTTGAAAATGAACTGTTATTGACCTTAGAAATAAGATGCAGTTTGTTACACTCGTTATAAATCACCCTGTATGTAATTAAACGATCATAAAAGTGAGTAAAATGATCATTAAGTGTCATAAATTACCATAGACATCTTAGTCTTTAAGGTTATGTCATTGCAAATGACAAATATTTCTTTCAAACTGTTTTATGGTCGACTGTAAACAATTTAAGTAAGAAATGTATTATTTGAACTATAGTAGTAAGTGACAGTGACAGACTTACTTAAAGCTTGTGTCTCAAACCTCAAACTTTCCGATTCATGGTATAAAAAATTGCTTTTTATTCTTGTTGAATAAATATTTATTACATCATCGGTAATTTTCACATAGGTACCTTAAAAATCTAAAGAAATACCCTTATTCATTTCTTCAGTTGAGTACGCACGTACCTCCTAGCATGGGAACCCCAGAATAACATTCTCATACAGATCTTCATATCGATGCCATTGTTTGATCTAGTAGGCCGGCATCGTTTTTGTTTCGCGAACCGAGCTTCAGGGTGTGATCAGTCACAGATACTCGGGTATTAATGAGCAAGTTATTGTTCTTCTAACGGTATAGCGGGGAGTCATTTGTTTAAATGACACTCTCTGGGAAAAAACTAATAATATCAGGGCTTATCGCACGATAGAGATGCATGTATTCACACCGGGTAATTATATATTCTAGAATTGTCGGTCGTTCACATTCAAGACGCGGACTTGTTCGATAGATTCTTAGCAAGATTTTTTGCTGTGTTTAGAATTTGAAATAACACACGTAGTATATCAAAGGAATTTCTATTACATGTTCATATTGATACAATTGGAATTAATGCTGGAACCTTGTATCTAGATAATAGTAGTCCATTAGCAACGATTTTGCAAATCATTATTTCTATTTTGGTCAAAAAAAAATGTTTATCTTTTATAAATTCGGTACGCTGTTTAGACAAGATTTATAATGATATTCACAAACAAAAGAAAAAAAAATGGACACACCTCATTTGAATATAATGGAAATTATATACCCAAAACTAGATCCATTAGTTCTGGAAAATGTTTTCTTAAAACGACAAAGTTTAATTATTTATAGAGTTTTTACTGTTTCATTCACGGCGCTCTGATTCCTATTCTATTTGAATTAACGTAACTTAATGTAATTTTTTTAGGAGTATTTTTATCAAAAAAAATCATATTGTTTATGAAGAATTTAATTTATAAATTTAGATTTATAAATTTATATTTAAAAAATTTAAATTTAGAAATATAAAATATACATAAATGCATTTGCTGTTTTTGCATTTAGACATGTAATTTAGATGTACAAATTTTTATATTTGAAATTTTATTTAATTTTTTTTAAATCACACCAATCAGAATACAATTTACTTTCAAATTCATAGTAACAAGCTAACAAGTAACTAAATAAACAAAATGATGTGAGTTGTTGACGGTATCAAAAATACGTCAAAAACAAGAATATATATTATAAATGTGTAATGGTTTAATTTATAAATCTAAATTAATCATAGACCAGTACGATATATCAAAATAATAAATCTAAATTTATAAATTAAATTCATTATAAACAAGCCTAGACTCCTCCTATTATTAATCATAAATTAATTATTAATCTTGAACAAGCCTTTATAGTTCTGACGATACTACTGGTAATAAAATTAAATTGAACATCTCTATAATCCAAATGAGGCGGTTCCACATTTTCCAAAAAGTATTTTAAGTGAATATTTATGCAATATTTACCATATAAATAAAAAAAAAAATATTTTCATAAATAATTATATAAAATAAATTGGCGCCAGAAATAGTTATGAAAAACAAACCCCCCACTCCTATGACGTTAATTTACATACAGCACGTCATTCTGTTTCAGATCATATGACTTTTTCCAAATATTACACAAATTTCAATATTTCAATAATTAATTATAAAATATCTAATTGATATTTCGCGATACTTTCGAATTTGAATCTATTTAAACATTTTTTTTTTAATTTATTACCTAGAATAGAGGCATATAAAATTTCTTGCAGCCATCTTATTTTAGACGCATCATATTACCCCAATGGGTATGTGATCATAATGAACTTTCAATGTAAGGAATAAAAAATATTAATATTAATCGCTATAGCTACTCATTATAACAATATAGTTATATTCGTAACAAAATATGAAAAATACCAAATATCATGCGACTGTATGGCATAAATAAATTTTACTTTATTTACAAATCTGAAATTTAGGTTCAAACGTACGGACAGCTTACAAATGAATAACGTATACATATTTATCTATTACAAATGTTTATTTTAATTTTTTTATTACATATTATTCAATATTTACCAACTGAACACATTTTACCTTGTTTAGCTAGAAAATAATGACATAGTAACCTAGCAATGTTACGATATAAAAGATATCGTAACACTAATGTCATAAATTCAACTTTCAGTGTTAGGATACTACGTTGATATGTCATACTTATCACAATGGTCGTATAACAAAAAAATAAACATAATTTCGTATTAATATACCTTAATTCAGGGATGGCCTATATTATAAATAATTTATTTATCGAAGGCCGGATGAAATAATAAAATAAATAAAAATGAATCATAAAACAATTAATTTCAATATGGAATGTTTAAAGATCTTAAGAGAAACTAAAGATAGTATATTTCAAATATTATAATAAAGAATATTTTTGAAAAATTGGCGGTTAAATACGTAATATTATTTTTTTTAAATCTGGCTGTGGGCCGCTTGTAATTGAATATAATAATTTATAATTGAGAAGGGATATGATGACGTCATTATAACCTGATTTAAAATTTCTACCGCTATGGTATGTCTGTCTTTGTCTACCACGCTCAAGCTATAATGACATCATTATATCTCTTCTCCAAATTTATATAATTTTTTCTTGTATAATTAATCGATTAAAAAAAAAATCGTATGTAGGTGTTTTACATAATTTTACACAGTATCATATACCTTTATGTAAAAATGAAAATTTATTCACATACCCCATTTTCTCCACACAATTTATAATACTCATATTTTTAATTTAAATTACGAAAAAAAAAATCGGGCAAAACTAATACATTATTTAATCGTTACTATCATATACAAAATAGTAGGAAAAAATAGTCTTTCCATACCTTTAGTCAAATTTCAAGTTTTCAAAGCCTTCAGTTCAGGAGTAAATTATGCTAATCCTATCGCTATACCGTGTGAGAGTCCAATAAGTTAAGAGACTGTCCAACTGCCCAGTGTCTAGCGTCCAACGAAAAGTGAGTCCGCATCCACACACTGATTTGCATGTGGACTGAGTGAGGTGCGATCTGGAGTTATATAATGTTACACCTGTCTTGGGGAACATATGTTAATGTCCTGCGATGCCGTTAAATTATCGGCTGGCCATTATTAATCTTACACCGAGACATTTGCAGGAAGAGAAGACACCGAAGGCGAGTAAATTATTTTGCTTTTGTCTGCAATGAGATTCTATCCGACAATTCGCGTGTGAATGTGAACGAATCATTAACAACAAGAACGTAAACACTAGTTTATCAAGAGATAGATAATATATAAGTGGAATGACAATTTCTAACAAGATATGATCCGTCTTCACCTTTTTTATTTTCCAGAAAAAATCACGCTATTAAATTTGACAAAGACTGTGTCCCAATGCAGTTTTGATACAGAGTTGTAAATTCGTTCGTGAAACGTTTCTGTAATTTTCATTCCTGCGCACACGAGTTTAAAAAACCTTGGGGCCAATTTTGTAACTAGAAAGCGACAGCGAATACGAATGCAATATGGCGGGTCACTGAATAAGCGCCATCTTATTTTGTATTCATATGATTGATTTCTATTGTATTGTGTACCTATACATATTCAGTACTAGTCTGCATTTGTTCAAAATTCCCGCGCTGGGAAATCTTTAGTTCATTTGAAAAGTAGCGTTATTTGAAATTGTGTCATACTTATTTTGTGGTTATATTTGCATCAAACACATGTTTTTAGATAAGGTATTTTAATTAATTTCCAATAGAAGAAAATTAAAAAAAAACAATAATTACAAGGCACTAAAAAATTAAATAATAATACAATCAATAACAATCTACACATTAGGAAAAATAAACGAGCCGATAACTTATGCTTATTCGTAAACGAATACCGTATTCATGAGGTCCGGAGCAGATGAATAAGTATTCAGTCGGAATAAGGCATCATGGCTGACAAAAAGTATGAATTGTATTCGCTAACGCTTTTTATTTACAAAATTGGCTCCTTGGTCTATGAATGTAAAACAATATTAAAATGTGTTACAATTTATATCATATTAGGTTACAAGTTATATGAAACTAATACAATACAATGTTTCTATTGGTCTACTTTTTATATCTTTTCCGTTAAACAAAGTCAGATCAATTACATAATAATTGCACAATTGTCAACATATTGGAAGCGTGTGCTTCTGAATAAAAATAGCAATGTATTATTTCGTTTGTAACAGTATTATATACGTGTTGCAATGTATACAATTTTATTTATTGATATTGATACACTTGATTAGATCCGTGTCGATATAGATTGCTATATTTATTACAATAACTGGAACAGGTATACTGTTTAATTATACTTGCTCTACAAAGTATTAAGATGGCAATGCGAAAGCTTTAACATATATGGTCGATTTTACCAGCAAATCTTAAATTGTTGCGAATATTTTCCAAGATTTAAGAAATGCCTAAACTGACACGTATGTTTTTACCTCCCGCTACCCTTGGTAAGGACAGTGGATCGTTCTAAAAATCGCATGTCGAGATTTTGGTAAATGACCACGTTTTAAGGTCTCTAAAATCCGATTTTAACATTTTCATAATGATGTCTCTGGGTGTGTATATGTGCGTGTGTGTATGTGCGTGTGTGTATGTGTGTGAGTGTGTAACCTTGTATTTCGGCCCTACTCTAATATGGAAAAAAAGCCATTATATTTTCGTGTAAATCGGGCAGAGCATCGAACCTGCCAAAAACTGGGTGCGGTTCAGGTTCAGGTTAATTTGTTTTTTGAAAAATAGGTTCGCGTGCGGTTCTGGTTCAAACATTAATAAAATTTGCGGTTTTGTTCCGGGTTCAAGTTCGGTTCGACCTAATGAAAATTGAATTAATATTTTTTGAATAATAAATATTTAAAATCCTAACAAGAACACAATTTTCACGAACAATCAACACAGGCAGCAACGCGGATGCCGAAGGCTTCGACATTCGGCTGTATCACGATTATGTTTACGTTTCAAAGTAAAAATGAACCTAAACTGGAGCTGAACCCTGAACCCGAATTTTAATATCCGATTCGGTTCCGACTCGGATTCAACAGAAAAATATATCTGAGGTTCGGTTCTGGGTTTGGGTTCATTAAAGTGATACGGTTTGGTTCCGGTTTTGGTTCGGTTCAGGTTCGGGTTCGATGCCTTGAAATCGGATACCTGGAAATGGCACTTTACTTTTTTCTATATATTTTATAGATAAATGTAAAAAATAATCTATTTTATAAATCCCGAAACTTATGTTTTAAGAATATATACAATTACTTACTTACAAAGTTCAGATTTCAAATGTATGTAACTGACAGGTGAATGTCACTGTAAACAAACTAATCATTTGAAATTAATAATAGTGACGTTTCTAAAAAAACGGTAAATATAACAATAATTATAGTATATGCAAAGGAAAGTAATAAAGTTTGCAGCATTAGTAAATGTTGGTATGCAATTAAATTAATAAAATTTAAATGGCGGGAGGTATTGTGTTGGCCTCATCTGATTTTTTTTTATTATTTCACTAAAAATTAAGTATAGAAGGAATTTCTTACATTTTATGAATCGTTGGTGAAATCAGCCAAAGATATTTTAAAAATCGTTAAAATAAGAAAATTTCAAAAAATGTTTTAAGTTCCCATTTTCGTTGCTAAGTATATCCACTCTTTGTATTGTGGAATTTAGGTGTATAATGTAAGGTTCCATAGCACAGAAGTTATTCCAAAGTTAATGAATTGTCGTGTATGGTTTCCTCAACTTCAAAAGGGATTATTAATAATTTTAGTTGTGTATACGCTGTTCAAGTCACTAATCTACATTTGTGAAGTTTCTACTGGATAATTGTAATTTAGTGGCTTTGAGAATCACAACGGCAGAGATTCGAAATTTAATTGGATTCAGTTGGAAACTTAGATACAAATTTACTGCCATATTATAATGAGTATTAATCGCAAAAACTGACAAAAAACCATTACAAGATAAAATTTTATAAATTGATTCAATAATCGAAGCAATCTGTTATGCTTAAACACCATTTGTTTTTTCTGACACCAACGATTAACTTTATAATAATTTTTAATTGGTTTGGAATTGTCCAGATTAGACTTTAATGGTGCCTGTCTGTCATTATTTGTTTAATATTTCATCGTTCAAGTTTTTATTACTTATATTAACGCACATGTATTGCTTTTATGAATAATTTTTAACATAATTATATGTTACAGCCTTTTATGTCATATATACGACACATGATATTTCTATACATATAAAATGTGTTTGTTGAACTTAAATTGAGTTATTATTCAAATAAGAAAGATGATATATGAAATTGCTATCTTCGTGATAATAACAGTCTTTATAGGAACATAAATTATATACATTTCAATGAAGATTTACTTGAAAAATTTGCTTGGTAGTCTTAAATGTAAAATCCCTTACGATGGATCTATAGATATTAATATTTTGCATGATATATGCAAAGTATATATTGCATAAATTAATGAAAAATTTCTGTATTTACATAAAATTAAAGTTTATCGATTGTTTTTTAAAAACGGGAATAATTCCATAATTTCGTATTTCTACGATTTGTCTACCATATAGAATTTTTATAAACACTGTATTGACGTAACGAGAGATACAGAACATCTTGATAGAAACAAACCCCCTCCCGTTGTCTTTTCAATCAGTTAGGTACTGTGAATGGCTGACAGTTCTTTCTTAGTATTGCCGTAACCTTAGCAACCATTACTTCTAAGCTTCGACGCTAGTTAATTGAGTCAATACAAAAAAGTTTCTCAAATTTTTATATTTGAAAATACATAAAATTTATCCTGGTCATGACGTCTCATATGAATCTCTACTCATTATGTTCCATATGGAAAGTCTTATGGAACGCCGTGACATTAATTTGGCGTTGCACTTGGCAAATTAATTAACAATGATGTTGATGATCCCAAGTGCCTGTCCCTTCTTAATTTCCATACTCCTAGAACTGTCTCCAGATCTACTACTACAACCTTTTATTTACCATTTTCCCGTACTAACCTATCAATATCTTCTCCACTTTATCGAATATGCCATATTTATCAAACTTCATTTTTTAATATTGACATCTTCTGTTTAGCCTTTAAATCGTTTTAAAAAAACCTTATTAGTTATTAATAGTTTTTATATCCATTGTAATTTACCCGATTTTGTTTCGTATTTATAAAAATATATATATTATAAAATCTTTCAGAACTCATATTTCAATTAAAATGATTTTTTTTTTTGAGATTGTCAAAACCAAGAGTATAAAATCTCAATCATTGTGACGGTCTAGATCTTAGTCGTGCATGGCTTCCTATATTAAATATGTTGTAATTGTCACCTTGGTTACCTGTTGCTAATGTTTTTGTATTTACTTATTTATATATTTGTTGATTTGTTGTTCATTCCTGAAGAAGGCAGTAGTTAATACTGCCGAAACGTCGGTATTTTAATAAATAAACAGAAATAAAACTAAAAAAGGTTGTGTCATTTTAATTAAAAATAATATAGTTTTACAAACGGAAGCAATGATAAAAATATGAAATAAAATATATCATCACGACTAATTACTCATTTTTGGGTGTTTCTAGTCGCAAATTTCGGTAATTATGATATATCTGTATCATTGAACGTATTTACCAGGCCTCATGTCACTGAATCTCAAGGCTGTTGTGGAGATAGCACCAGAAGAATCAGTTTTCTACTATTTGCAAATTGAAATCGAACCTAGGCCGTTCGAATTAGAAGCGATCGAGAATTGTACACAGACTACGTGAAAGTGAAAATAATACATATAAAATACGATTTCATACCTGGTACTTGAAAACTTTTATAGTCGGTATTTCTCATTTATGACCACGGTTTACGAAAGTAAAACAAATTTTATTTCAACATAAAACACATAAAAATAAAGTAATAAACTTCGTGTGACATCATGGTAGAGATCATTCACTCCGAAATTATTTAATGTATTTTAATTTAAAGCTAATTCGGCAATTACTTCTCCTAAATTCCAATTCCATTCTTCGAATTTTCGATAAATGGTCGCATTAAATCTTTCATCTCCTCACATTAAAATACTCCGGAGCTTCCAAACGCAAGTGGAGAATTTTTCCACGTAAGTTTCGCTCCTGCACGTCCGCACTACAGTTGCTCTGATTCTTAATTTGTTTTGACAACAAAATCATTGGCGTGATAGAATGAAAATCGATGCAGCTTGAGATTACAACTGTTTTTACAGCACCGTTTCTACAAAACCGTTCGAGGTGCAACAGACTGTGCAGCTCTGCATAAGATGCATTGTAGTTTTTTGCTATTGATTAGTAATTACTGAACAATAAAAGAGAAAAACAGGAACAGCATTTTTCCTGGCACAAAAATTCTTGAAACAGTAAATTACATTACAGTCTTAAGATAGTCTACGTTTTTAATGACTTTTTGTTTGGCATTTCATTAGCATGTGCTGTGTATTTATAAAGTTTGTAAATCTATTTGATTTTAAACTGTTTCTTATTTAACTCTTTACTGCAGGATGCTACTTTAATGTTTATTTTATACTTTATTTAATTTGGTTGATACTACAATTTTTTACCTGTCGCTAAGATAGGTATTGGATTCATGCTAAAAATCTCATATCCAGATTTTAATGAATTAGCACGTTTTAAGGTCCTTGGAATCCGATTATAACATTTTTACGATGATGTCTGTGTATGTGTGTGTGTGTGTGTGTGTGTGTGTGTATGTGTGTGTGTGTGTGTGTGCGTGTGTGTGTGTGTGTGTGTGTGTGTGTGTGTGTGTGTGGATGTGTGTGAGGTTATCGGAGGTACGATTTCTCAAATTCTAACTAAAGACCTGTGTAACTACGGATTCCTCAATCTAACAGTAATGGGAAGAGATGAATAGGTTCTGGTAACAATTAGACAACCGGAAGTGGTAGTTTCTAAAAGAAAATTCTATATATTATTTTTTGAAAATTTGTTACTAGAAATAATAAAGATAATTAAATTCTCAATTTGACACATTTAATTTTTTTATTATATCTCGTATAGGCTTGGAGACATAGTATATAATAATATAGATTAATCTGGTCTAACAAATCTCGTTTCCCAAAAACCAGTTGAGATATTTAAATGTTTGTAATTAACAGATAAACGCAAAATGTCAGTGTCCAAAATCAGAATCTTTACTAACATTACTGGAAGATTATTGTGAGAGGTACGAGAACATTTAATATATATTATTGTATTATTAATTAAATATATATTTAAATTATAGGTATGGTAATATTAAATATATCATTAAGAAATACCGCTTATACCGTCAATGAATTTGACGAATTTTGAACATATTAGAATAGTAGGACAAAATTTCTCATAGACCGAAAGAAAAGATACAATTTCAATTATTTGTGTGTACAAGAAATGTTAAATTCGTTACTTATAGGGCGCGAGCAGTTATGTGACTTTGTTGGCCTTGGCAAGCACATATAAGGATCCGTGTCAGAATAATGGCTAGTAGTTATTTACATACATGTCACAATTGTCATAATTTTTCATTCAAAATTTCAAAATATTCTGATGTTTATTTGTCATCAATAGTATGGCAAATACTTGTCGAGGAAAATAATACATATGTATTTGAAAAATCATACTGTTTTGAATGAAAACTTATGATACTTGACACCTATGTACATTATTACTAGCTGTCATTCTGAAACGGGCCCCCATATCTGCTTGCCAAGGCCACAAAGTCACACCCTATGCAACATAAAATGAAAATTGCGAGAGGTATTGTGCTGGCCACAACAGATTTTTCTATGTTGGATTAGAAGTACAGTAAAAAAGTCTCAATACGACAAAATTTTCAATTTATTTTAAGAAAGATAATAGTCTAAAATGTAATATATTTATTTATTTTTAATACATAATAAAAAGATTTGTTTTGTATAGGTATTATTTTTACATAAAAATAAAAAAAATCGGCAATAGCAAAATGACAAAACCATCTTTATCACATGATTGACAGAATGACACGAATATTCGAATAATTCAAATATTTGAAAATTACCGCGGTTACAATACAGTTTCTTTTCCATTTTTTGCCGTCGGTTGGACGGAGATGGCGTATACCCTTCTGAAATACAGACGATAATGAGATATCAAATAAAAGTTTCATCAACTCGGAGATATAGAGTGTATATCAATACAGTTGTTAGTAAATTTAAATTTTGTGTAGCTATTTACATTATAATTTTAAAGTTTATTGTACTAGCATTCTTCTTAAATTGGAATTTAAAAGTCTCCCGTAAACTTTAGTTTTCAAATAAGACGTATTGCCAGATCACCTGCGATATATTAAACTTCCGACGCCGGAAAACCTAATATAGAATTAAAAATAAATTAAATAAATATACATCACGGCATATTACCCATTACTGGGTGTGCCAATATACTTTTGTATGCAGATATCGGTAATGATGAAATATTTGTACCGTACGGGCGCTTACCAGGCGTCACCTCACGGGCACTCATTGCTGGCGTGGAGAGTGCACCACAGGGGTCAATTTTGTGCCATTAATATTCGAAGTAATATTTGGCGTCGGTCGGAATCGGACCCGGGTCCCCAGATTCGCGACCAGTCACTCAGGCACACGGCCACAGAATTAATAGTAGAAAATTTAAAAACAAGTGTTAAATATAGTAATAGTAATAGAAATTGGTGCTGTCCGTAAGAAAAGTATGGCTGTGTATGTAAATTTAGTTTATAATTCACTGTAAACTGTAGTATTATTTCAAAGTAATACCCAGCACCATTAAAATAAAAGAGAAAGTAACTTAAATGGCTGATTTACTTCTGAGACTCTTGACAAAAACCGAAAATAATTAATGAATATCTTGTAGAATGGTGTACTATACAATATTGTGCAGTGAAATGTGAAATGGAGCCACTTGTCAAATAGCCTGACACTAATTACTCAAATAATGTCTTTGAAATCCCTAAAACGGCAAAAAATGTGATAGGAATCAGAGAAGAAACGTTGAGCATCCAACGTCGGGTGACAAAAAGCAAGACAATAATTTTCCGCACAATTGCCTAGCATCATGAGCGATAATTTCGTAATTTAAACACTAGTCTCACATTAATTTAACAGCAAATAGTTGTTTCCGGTTCCGAAAGACAACGCTGACAGCGGCGCGCTGCGGCTTCAGCAAAAACTAAACGAATTTGGCAAAACAATTGAAATAAGGGACAAAAAGACGGCCAAAATGAAACTCAATGAGAATGGAACGTTTTTGTCGGTGAGGGTTTATAATTTATAACGGATTTTATGTAACAACGGAACAGATGTTAGGCGAAAACTCACGCCAAATAATGACGTGGGGGAACAATTACAACGAATTTCATAAATCGATCTTCATATGCGCAAACAATTAAGGTAATCATTTTAGACCGCGCTTAATTTGAACTTGAAATGGAAATTCCACCGCTTATAAATTTATGCCATTTACAACCACTCTTTATTTGTGCCTAAAATTTAAATGATACTTAAGTAGACAAAATGTTTGGCAGTTATATTGGTTTCATTCGCTCATGTTGCATTTATTAAAGTAAACTTGTATTAAATGACCCAACGAAAACAAATGTGATTTTACTCCAGACTTGTAATGTAGTGAACACATTCACAATCATATTAGACCCTACTTAAATTGCACTAGAAGTGGAAAATGTTCCCGAAATTTAAGTAAGACATATACGAGGTGGCGTCAAAAAGTATCAGAAATCGTTGTACAGATACCACTACAGGTTGTTTTTTACAATGCTTTTTTTTTCGTTCGCCGGATTTTGTATTGTCGTCATCACAGCAGCGCGTAAACATCAAATTCTGCGTTCTGCTGGAGAAATTATTACCTGAAGACTGTCAGATGCTAAACAAGACATACGGAAAGGAGACGATGGAAACTCCCTGAAATTTGGGTAGAAAACGATTGGACTTTGCTGCATGACAACGTCCGATACATCGCTCCCTGATAGTGAAAAATTACCTTGCTAATAACAATATCATCACTCTGAAACACCCCTCTAATTCTTCCAACCTTACTCCTATCGCAAAATATGAAATTGAATGAACAACGTTTTGCTAATCCAACAGAGGTAATATAAAATGCGACGGCAGGCACTTTATGAAAATGGTTTCTAGAAGTATTTTTAACTGTTGTGAAAATGCAGGAAGGGTGTACTTTAAAGGAAATTATTGTAAAAAAATTACCTTTTAATAAAATTTTATTGACCAATTCCGGGAACATTCTGACGCTACCTCCTATATGAACAACATGATGAAACACTATAGACGTTAGAATTTTTGACGATTATATTGGTTTCATTTACTCACGTTATACATACTAAATTATTAAACTGGTAGTAAACTACCTCAAATATAACCCAACAAAAACAAAAAAAATGAGTCAAATTCAAAGTAATGTTTACAGCGCATCTGTTGAGAAAAAATATGGCCAGCACGTTACCCTCCGTTAATTCAGTGTATTATGTACAAATTCCATATATAAATTTTCTTGTAAAAGATTATATATTTTCAGTAAAATTATTTCATAGACAAACTGGTTAAGTGGTCGCTGTTCATAAATTTCTTCATTCACTCATTTCTATTTTGCTTGTCGTACTCATTCAGTTCCTTTTCTCTTAAGTACTTCGCAGTACAGCATTTCCATATTATCTTTGGTCTTCCTCTGTTTCTTATATCATCTACCACTAAGCTGTTCATTCTTCTTCCAATATATTGTTCATTTCTCCTTACGACATGTTCAAACCAATATAATCGTCTCTCTTGTATCTTTTAGAAACTACTATCACTCGAACAATTTCCCTTATCGTTCTCATTCCGTATCCTACTTTTCCGTGTCTTCCCCAACATCCATCTCAACATTCTCATCTCTCTGTCACATTCATTTTATTTTCATTGACACTGACATCTGTTAATTAGAAGTTTCTTAATATAGTAGCTGTTTCCATAATTATAGCATAGCTGGCTGACTTATGAAACTTAATATCTTTATAATTCTTTAACCTATATCCATTAAATATGAAGTATAAAATGCAATTAAATCGTGTAGATAATAATATTTTCTTTAGTTTTTATAAGTAACATTAAGTGTCAAAAAATGATTTAATAGGGTTTTTTTCAAGAAAAACTGTTAAAATCTTCAAATGAGAGTACTTCTGGTTGACCAATTATAATCTATATATATCTATTGATTATGAAGTATAAAATGCAATCAAATCGTATAGAGAATAATATATTCTTTAAGTTATAATAACGTTAAATGTCAATAAATCAAATTTAACTATTGAAATCTTCAAATGAGAGTACTTCCGGTTGACCAATTATAACCAAAATCTAATCACCTCTTCTTTTGGATGTAAACTTGAGGAATACGAAAAAATTATAATATATAATTATATACATACAGACATCATCGTAAAAATGGTAAAATCGTATTATAGGAACCCTAAAACGTGTTTATTCACTAAAAACTCATCATTGAATTTTTTGACCAAACACAATACCTTCCTTACCTAAAGGTGACGGAAGGTAAAAACGGCTTGACGTGCACCGGGTTAAAATTCTCATTGTAAATGACTATCTAGAAATGCTTACAATTTTAAGCCAGCGTGAAATTGTGCT
Organism: Harpalus rufipes; assembly: GCA_951394225.1. Taxonomy (NCBI): domain Eukaryota; kingdom Metazoa; phylum Arthropoda; class Insecta; order Coleoptera; family Carabidae; genus Harpalus; species Harpalus rufipes. Next base: position 42,125,103 of record OX596283.1, read on the forward strand.
GGGTTCAAATTTGTTTATAAATGTACCTTCAAGCTTTCCTCTTAGTAAATTGATAATAAATTATTATTTGAATACTTGTTCATTTTATTAATATAATTAAGATTTATAAGTGAAATGTGTGTTTAATATCGTATGTTTTTGTGATTGATTATAAATACCTATTGTAACAAGTGAAATAATCATACACCTAAATAATTAACCTAATTTGCCACAGTACACATACAACATTAATAAATGTCGGAACAAATTGTTGATGCTGACCTGGATATTAAAACATTTCGAATTTATTATAATAATAAATTATTAGTCAATATACATTTATTACCCCTAATCAAATATAAATTCCAATATATACAATTATTAATTAAGTCCAAAATAATCTGTGTTATTAAACGTATCATTTATCAATTAAATACGTAGGGGCAACTTTAGTAAATAAAAAAATAAAAATATTTAGGTAAATTTGAAACACTGTCGTCATTTTATTCTGGTTTGAGCAAAAATAAAAATGTTATAAATTAGCAAGAACTTCGGTGTACGCATATTATTAATTTTGGTATTTCTTAATTTAATAATATTATATTGTGTGACTTGATAAAATGAGCTCATAAACATTTCATTTTTATTTGGTAATTTCCTTTTACCTCATAATATTTTAAAAAATATAAAAATTTATACCGATATATACATATAAATATGTTATTGATAAGATCATTAATTTTTATTGAATAAATTAGTTTTTGATTTATTTATGTGATGAAAGCGAAATATGATACGAAGACAAAAGACATAAGAAAATAATTAAATTCTGTGCAATATTTATTATTTAAACAAAACTTTTAATTTTTTGTAATTGCTCTAAATAACATTTCTTTGCATTTTTAATTTCTAAGTACTTTTATATAAGTAAATATTCAAATTTTAAAATAAACAAATAACAATAAGCACATTTTTTTAAAAAATTGAGCTTATATTTTAATTCCTTTTTCCATTTTTTTTTCTGTAACAAAGCTATTACAGCACGTAAAAGAGTTCGTTAATGCTCATTCGAGTGCTGAAATAGACTAGTATAATTTATATTTTAGGGGTCTCGTGGCCGTGTGCCTGAGTGTATGGTCGCGAATCTAGGGGACTCGAGTTCGATCCCGACCGACGCCAAAAATTACATCGCATTTTAAGTGCCCGTGAGGTGACGCCTGGTAAGCGCCCGCACGGTACAAATATTCCATCATTACCGACATCTGTGTATAAAGCAGATTGGCACACCCAGCAATGGGTAATATGCCGTGATGAAATATTTATTTATTTATTTAGGTTGTTGGCTATCAATGTCAAAAAATATTAAATGTCAAATATCGCTAAATAGAATAACACGAACGATTAAGAATATTATTTTTTATATAATTATGAATTTAAAAATAGTAATAATAAGAATTGAAGAAAGAGAGTAGTAAAGTTAGAAATAAATAGAATATCGTACATGGTTGATGGTACAAAAGATTGCTTGATGTCAAACGTCACTAGTATCACAGTGAGTAACTGACACAAAATTCCCTAAATTTTTTAACTATGATTTATTATTTAAAAATACATGAAAGGCGCAAAATAAAAAAAAAATAGTATAAAAAAATCATTTCATAATTGTCGATTATTTTGTTTGAAGGTTTCCTCACAAAATAAAATGACAATTATGACATTAGTTCTTTACTGATTTGAAACTGAAAATAGAAACATCGACACGTTAACCATCTGTATATCAGAAATTATATCTGCGCATATTTAGTAGTTTGAAAATATCCATAAAATGTTATAAGTAGTCAATTTTGTATTCTAGATGCCAGAAGCTTTTATTCAAGCCTAGTACATTAACAACTAAACATTATTCATTATATTGCTAAACATAAATTTCGAAGAATGCATTAAAGTCACAATTTATAATAATATAACGATCATCTTCTCCATAAATATGCTAATCGTCACTAAACATCGATTAGGTCCAATCAATCAATATCACGCATAATAAAATTAAATTGCTTTCATTAGAAGATATCTGTAAAAATAATAAATCCAATTAACGCATTGCAGCCCACACAAGGATAAATGCAAAGCAGAAAATAAATTACTGGGAAAATATAAACCATAATTAAATTTAATTAATCCTTCCAACACCTCTGCAGCAATCTTGATCCACAAATTCCTCGCTGGACGATGCAGTGCTGTTCCATATGTAAGAGGTAGTGTGCTTTTGCAATGGGAGGGTAGGGTACACGTAGACCAAGTAGAGCAGCTGATGCCAGATAAGCTAATACATATTTTTAACAACGTGAGATTACGAAGGTGGACGATACTTTACTTTCAAAGCGGTGGGATATCTAATGAGCGAATTTATAGTCTAGGAACATTGTAAAGTTAATTGAGTACACCTTGTACGCAACGCAAAAATTGAGATTTTTGAATTATACGCAAATACATAATACGAGGGTCATTCAATAAGTAAAGAGACAAATGGCTATAGCTCAAAAACGGTTTATTTCAATCTTTCAAAATTAAGTCTATTTTTCAAAATAATCACCCCCCACAGTTATGCACTTGTCCCATCTTTCTTGCAGCTTCCTAATTCCCTTGGCGAAGAATTCTTTCGATTTACCCCGAAGCCACTTTTGCACCGCTTCCTTAACTTCCTCATTGTTAGCAAATCTTTTTCCACGTACGGCGTCTTTGAGTGGTCCAAACAGGTAAAAATCAGATGAGGCGAGGTCGGGACTGTAGGCAGGATGAGGTAAGACCTCCCAACCCAATTCTTGAAGCTTATCACGAGTCAGCTGGGCTGTATGAGGGCGGACGTTATCGTGCTGAAGAATGACTCCTTTTGACAAGAGTCCACGGCGTTTGCTCCTGATAGCTGGTCTAACTTTGTGTTCTAGCATCTCAGAGTAGTATTGGCTATTGATAGTTCGCTGATCTTCAAGGAAATCGCAATAGACTGGACCCTGTGAGTCCCAAAAGATGGACGTCCACATCGGGGTTCATCACCTACACTTGTTCGGCCACTTTTAAACCGATCAACCCACTTGTAAAAATTCGCACGGTTCATACAACTTTTACCGTACTGTATTAACATTCTAAAAAAAAATTCACTTGGTTTTACACCTTCTGCGACTAAAAATCTAATGACTGAGCGCTGCTTTTCTAAGGTGCAATCTTCTAGTGGACTTGCCATGGTGAACTGAAAATTTTGAGGTTATGTTGACATAAAATGATGAAACAGCTAATCAAGGCATATCCCAAGGTTGCCAACTAACACCCTTGAAAAGATTGTACACATTCATTGAATAGTTTTAAAATTATAGAATTTGTCTCTTTACTTTTTGAATGACCCTCGTATATCATCGAGGCTTCTTACCTATTGCTTGGTGTACGAAGTACGAGTACCATTTTACTTTCATTTGCAGATTTTAATAATAAAGGTATATCTGTATTGTTATGAACGTTTACAAGTTGTCACTTCAAGTATCTCTATGTTATATTGGAGAAAGCACCACGGGGATCACTTTTTACCTTTCGCTAAGAGAGGTATTGGATTCATCCTAAAAACCGCATATCCAGATTTTAATGATTAAGCACGATTTAGGGACTCTACAATCCGATTTTAATATTTTTACGATGATGTCTGTGTGTGTGTGTGTGTGTGTGTGTGTGTGTGTGTGTGTGTGTGTGTGTGTGTGTGTGGATGTGTGTGTGTGTGTATGTGTGTGTGTGTGTGTGTGTGTGTGTGTGTATGTATATGAGTCGGTTGGAATGACGATTTCTCAAAAACTATAATACTTAATATCTATTCAACTACGTATTTCTCAATCGGACATTACTGGGAAGAACTGAAAAGGTTTTGGTAATAATTGGACAACCAATAGTAGCAGATTCTTAAAAAAAAATCTAAATATTATTTTTTGATAAATTTTGTTCTTGCTAGTAAAAGAAAAGTAATTTTTCTATCTGATATACATAAATATTTTATATCTTTTACAGATTTAGAGAAAAAAATATGTTATATAATAATCTGTTGTAATAAATCTCACAGCACAAATAATGTCATGGAAACCAATTGTCAGTGTAAAAAATCCAGAGACATTACTAAAGATTTTTTTGTAGGAAGTAATATACATTCTTATTGATTTAATAGTTAAATATTTAAAATTATAGGTATAGTACATAGACCCTTCAAAAATACTGTTAAATCCGACAATGAATTGGAAACATTTCGAAAATTAGAAGAGTAGGACAAAATTTCTTTTTTTCCAATATTTCCCGTTATCAGTAGTAATTCCTGGGAGAGCTTATAAAAAATCCGGATCAATTTCTGACTGTTCTTTTAAATTCTGGCACACACTTTAATTATTGGCTCCCTGATCGTTGGAGAGCATACGTGTAACGAATTCCGTTACTACAATTTTCATCTTCAAACTTTCAGTCAAAATTCTTTGGCATAAAATCTAAGATATTTCAGTGAGATCCTCCATTTCATTGATTGTTCTACAATGATCAGACATGATCGAATTACAAGACTTTTCAATGCTTTCGGCCGTTCTGAAAGCAATTGAAAATCTGGACTGTCCTGGTATTCGACCACTTTAGCACAAGAAAACCACTCGTAAGCCCTTGCTAGGCTCAAAACTTCTTCCCCATGCGACAGTTTCCACTTCTGATTTCCCTTACAAGAAACTAAACTTTAAAGTCTGCCATGGAAAAATCGCCAAACATGTTAAACAACGCGTACGACCGCTAAGATGATACTTGGGCAACAGATCCAAAGACACCTAGCGGGAAAAATCGGACCGATCGCCCTGCCACCCGCCAGGACCAATACTCGAATATTTTGGATAGATACTAGAGTAGGTAATACCTCGTCAGATATTGGAAATAATTAATCGAATTCAAAGCCTGAATGTCAGAACGATAGTTTTATTTTACTTGTGTTCGCGTATAATTAGATAAATGAATGCAAATTTATAAATTCGTTTTGGAAATGTAAAATAGAAAAATTAAAGTGGTAAAATTACCTCTACGCTAACTATTCTTAAAATGAATTCAAGACAAGTGTAACATATCTGATTACAATTACCATAGGTAGGTACTGTAAAATATATAGTATGTATGTAAATTTGTGGATACCAAAAGAGTGTCTTCTGGCTAGAAAAAAATTGGAAAAAAATATTCTTTCCTGAATTATCGCACATATAGTGATCAAATTCACATAATATGTAATATTTGTGTGAGTAGTGGTATGTTGTTTTCGTATTTATGTTCAGTGTGTATACTTAAAATTATTGGAAAAAATCTCAATCGTGATAGGTGGAGTTAGCAATACATTCCACAATTGAATACAATTGGTTTAGGCGACCTACATTTTCTATTTTAAATCTAATACATAAACAACAATAAACAAAATTACGGAAATATTTCACATATTGAAAAACAATTCGATTATATATATTATTATATATTATATTACAGAATAGAGTCAAATAAATCATGGTTTATATTAAGAAGAATATATAGTAAAATATAATCACTAGAATTGAAATATTTAGTCGAAGGTATCACGATGTTAGACAAAATAAAGTACAGAAGATTTGAACAGCCAAAATAATATAAAAATAGGGATGAGGAAGACCAAGACATTAATAAAAACAGTGCTTCAGAACTGATTTATTCGATTTTTTTTACCCTTTTAATGAGTAAAATAGATCCTTAGAGAAACAGCCATGTATTTCATGAAACCTTGTAAATAAGAGTACATATTTTCATAAAATTAAAATAAATTTTTACCGTTTTCATTTTCAGCTTGTAAAAGTCAACCCTAAATTAAATTTCAAATCCATAAATAAAATATGATATATAGCTTTCATTTCACAAATTTCAACTTTTAACATATTTTAATTAAATTAAAACTTGAGCCAATGAGCGAATACCCTACATTGACAAGTTATTCATTGCTCCCTTGTATGTTTTCATTCCCCACGCACGTCCGTGTATGAAGCCAATAACCCTCGCCCTAGCTGCGGTGGCGTGAAATTATGTCAAAAATGTTCCGGGGATGATAAGTGGTCCATGTCACGAAATTGACAAAACCGCACGTCAAATTCTGTTACAAATATTTGCAAACAAATTGGAAAGTTATAGGGAAACATATAGCTGCAGGCGGGTGATTCCTTCTGGTTATTCTAAATGTAAATCTGAGCCTAATGTAATATTTATAATTTTTTATTAGACGAAATATTGGTTCGGTATTGGATAGAAGAAATCAAGCAATAAATTATTTTAGAACTAAATAAATTATAGGTTATAACATCGTTTCTCAACCGAGGAGTCGCAATCAGTCAGAAAAAATAAAACACGTAAGAAAAAAAAACCTTTTATTAATTAATAATAATAATAATAATGTATTTATTCTTTTAGAGGTCCTTTGACCTATACAAATTTCAATTTCAATTATTAAAAGTTTACATTACATACGTATACAATTTTACAGAGACATTTTTAGTGCCCTCTCGTTACATGAATAGTAGCTTATAGTGACCTCTGTTGCCACTCGGACTCATCTGCATGTGTCGGTTTTTATTAAAAACTGACTCGTATGGGATTCAATCGCTGTCCCACACGAGCAACCAGGCGAGCACTTTAACCACACGAACACATATGACCGTACCTTTTATTAATTAATAAGTTATACTATAGTTTGGTGTCAGATATAACATATATTAATGAATTAATGCGTCACTTAGATTTGTATTACATTTAAAAGTTTTTCTTTACGTGGAACGACATTGGAAACAAACAGAATTAAATTATTTTCAGGTGATAATAGACGATTTCTGTGTTTAGATTTAATTGCCACCATAATCGAAAGCCTCTTTCGCACATATAAGAAGAGCCAAATGGAATCAATGTTTTCAAAACATCCGTTACTAAGCTTCCATATTCATTTCGTCGTGCTAGCGGAAACTTATTTAAACCTTGAGAGGAAAATTCTAGTTTTAAAGTTTTATCAGCTGATATTTTAATCGGTTGATTGTGTCAATTTTGTAATTTGGCAGCTTTAACAATATTTTCTTCAAACGGAATGAGAATCTATCTTTTCGACAAATTATCATTATCACCTGGAAAATATTCCCGTAACTGAATTTTCAATTCGTGAAATGCGTTTTCATGCTCTCCAACACGCGATGACCAATAAGATTTTTTGCGTCAAAATATCGTTTTTCAAAGCGGATAATCCAAATACCAAGTTTCTTGATAAAAGCATTGATTTTGTCTACCATTAGTAAAATGTAAAAAAACGGTAAAATATATAATTAGTCTCTGATTATTAGAGGGGTCGTGAGGTTATTTACTTAATTTTTGAGCTTTTTAGGGGTCGCGACACTTAAAAGGGTGAGAAACGATGGGTTATAAGAAACATTATAGTTTTATTATTGCTGCTACCAACTGTGAACAATGTTTTTATTGCTATACTTTTAAATTTATATCCAAAAGTTATTACTATAATCATTTGGTTTTGTTGTTTTTTAATTCCTTGCAAAATTTATAAATTACATTTTTAAAATTGATTTCGTAAAAAAAACACACTGTTTCATGTAATTTAAATACCAGTTTGTAGTTTTCATATTTTAGTAAATTGAATACATTACATAGTATTTTGTATAATATATTAAAAAAAATCAAAGCAAATTATCAAAAATAATGCGTGGAAATACATTCGCGGAATTTAGACAGTGTTTATTTACATTTTAACATTAAAAAGTCTATCGTAAAATTGACGATTTACTATAAATACATCAACTGTGAAAGTTATTCTTAAAAACGAACAAGATGAAAATTTGTTGCTGATATGCAGAACATAACGCAAATATATTTAGATTGAAACCTTACATTCTAATATGGAAAGAACTCATTAGATTTTGGTGTAAATTAGATAACCGGAAATGGCACTTTACTTGAAGCTCAAAATAGTTTGCTTCGAAAAATACCCTTTAAGTTATTTTTTCGAGGTTTATATTATTATTAAATTTTCTACAGGTTTGCATTAATAATTTTTCTATATATTGTCTGGATAAATTTATAAAATTATCTATAATTTAAATCCCGGAGTCGGCACTTTAAACACAACTCCAGTTCAGATCTCAAATGTAAAACAGATAAATGTCACTGTCAACAAACTAATCATTTCAAATTAATAATAGTAACGTTTTAAAAAGAAAATATTAAATAGAACAATAATTATATGGAAATGAATTTATTACAGTTTCCAGCATAAATAAATATCTAGGAATGTACGTATGTTTTTAAATTAATAAAAATTAAATGGCGGGAGGTGTTGTGTTATCCACATTTTTTTCTCATAAATGCTGACTTGATCTTTAAAAACCCAAATTCTTTTGAAAATTCTCCTTGCTAGAAAAATTGAAGCTGAGGGCAGGGTGCATATTGATAAATGTATTTAATTCGCACCTCGTGACCTGTGTGGTACACTCCCTTCGCCACCATTGAGTGTCCGTGTGGTGACTCCCTATCAACACCCGCACGGTACGAATATGTCATCATCATTACCAATATCAGCATATAAAGCAGATTGACACACCCAACAATGACTGAAATGCCGTGATGATATATCTATTCAATTTTCTGTTTTAATTGACAAAAACAATGATAACTGTTTTTTTTTTTCAAAAAACAGAGGATTTATACTTGTAAAAGAGGACAAGGGCAAAATATCAAAAATTATCCATAAAAGATGAATTCAATAGGGCTAGCAATCGATTTTGGTTGTCCCAAATTGCGAAAGGCCTATGAAAACAAGAACGAAAGAAAACGTCAAAAATACTGAAAAGCAAGTACTGCACTTGGGATATAAAAAAGAATTTAATAAGAACCGAGTGACTTAGTAAATCCTTGTGCATATTGGAGTTCTTGAGAAAATCTTGGTTTATCTAAAGTAAAATAAAAGAACAACAGCAACCACTTTGTAGCGAAACGAAGTGTCGAGCAATGAACAAACACTGAATAATTTATTAGCAAAATCAGCAGCATCTCTGTCTCCTTGACATGACCTTCAGGAATCACCAATCACGCCCCCGCTTGCGTTAACATTCAAAACAGAACAAAAATCTAATGCAAATTCCATCGGGCTGAAGCTGTGGCCTCTGCTGTGCTCTGTTCCCATTAACGCCCTACGTTGTTACCTTAGCTTCTCGCATCTGCATATAAAACGCTCTCGTGCCAAACACGTGCAAATGCCACGTTCCATTACACGGAGATGTCGACACGTCCATCCGCCAAATAAATTCAGTCAGGAATTAACTTGTCATATTGGAAATTCAACAAAAATCACAAAGCGAGACTAGATGTCAGATGAAGTGATAAATAAACAATAAGGAAGACCATTTCACTTTCTTCATATCGTCACTTGATCTCAAATAGTACAAGCAAATATAAGAAACTTTATTTACATATCAAATACATCCAATTAATTTGAAACGGTGAAAGATATCGCTAAATGCTTTAAATATTTTAAATAAATACAGTGGAAACCAAACTACTTTAATACCAGGGAGTCGAACCGAACCCGAACCCCAAAATGAAACTAAGACTCCCTTATTTCGATGAGATACAATTTTTCTGTATTTTACGTTGCAGAGTGGAGACCATCTTCATTTTCATCTTGTGTTTATAATATTTAAATATCGTCTTCCTTCGAGCTGTATTCTCGCTTATTATCTATTTATTTATATTTAGATTTTTTAAATGTCCTACTTTTCTAATTTTTCGAGATGTTTCCAATTCATTGTCGGGATTAACAGTACTTCTGAAGGGTATGTGTAATATACCTATAATTTTAAATATTTAACTATTAATCTAATAAGAAATAATATAATGTATGTACCTAGCAAAAATCTTCAGTAATGTCTCTGGATTTTTGACACTGGCATTTATCGGTCAGTTACAAACATATTTTTATTTTCAATTGGTTTCCATGACATTATTTATTATAACAGATTATTATATACCTTATATTTTTTACCTCTCGCTAAAAGAGGTATTGGATTCATGCTAAAAATCGCATATCCAGATTTTATTGAATAAGCACGTTTTAAGGTCCCTACAATCCGATTTTAACATTTTTACGATGATGTCTGTGTGTGTGTGTGTGTGTGTGTGTGTGTGTGTGTGTGTGTGTGTGTGTGTGTGTGTGTGTGGATGTGTGTGTGTGGGATGTTGGAAGGACGGTTACTCAAAAACTATAAGACTTAAAATTTGTTTAACAACGTATTTCCCAATCGGACATTCATGGGAAGATCTGAAAAGGTTTTGGAAACAATTGGACAACCGGAAGTAGAAGATTCTTGAAAAAAAATCTTCTAAATATTATTTTTTGAAAATTTTTCTTGATAATATTAAAGAAAAATAAATTCTCTTTCTGATACATTTAAATATTTTTATACATATTTTATAGATTTAGAGATAAAAGGAATATAATATATAAAATAATGTTGTAATTAATTTTACAACCGAAAGGATGCCATGAAAAATAGTTGCAAATTTAAATTATTTGTAACTGACAGATAAATGTCAGTGTCAGAAATAATGAGTAATGAAAGAAAAATGTATTTGGAGAATCCCTTAATTCTTGATCTATGACTATTATGGAGATGACAAGTCTAGGTTGAAGGACTTAAATTTGTTTCAAACATTATGGGACAATGTACACCAGTACTGTAGACTAGAGTAACTTTGAATTGCGAAAAAGCTATCAAATTCTTCTCAAGTAAGTTGTAAATATTGACAAAATTACACATCGATATAAGAATAATCGGAGTGCAATCTATCCGTCACTTTATTAAAGGGAATTAAGGTTATTTAGATATAACAAGTATGAAAAAATAAAATGTAAAAGAAGATATATAAGAATAGATGCACAATCCAGATATATACATTTTAGACCGCCCAAAATTAATGTTTTTACTAGAAGAATATGAAGAGAAAGTAAACAAGGTTGTTCGAATTGAAAATTGCTGTTACCAGCCTAATATTTATATATGGTAAACTCTACTTTGTAATTTATTGTAACATAATTTATGGTAAAATATCTTTATGTTGAGACATGCTATTATTGAATAATAAAGAAGTTTATACGTCATAGATTTATATGAATATATTATTTGTATTTATAAAAATAATCTTTGCTTTATGCATACAGCCAGGTAAAATATACGGCGAGAGGTTATGTGCTGGCCACATCAGATTTTTTTATTTCTAAATCTATAAAAGATATAATAAAATATTTATATGTTCCAGATAAAGAATTTACTCTTCTTTAATAAGCAAGAACAAAAAGTTAAAAAAAAAATTTAGAATCTGCTACTTCCAGTTGTCTAATTATTACCAAAACCTTTTCAGCTCTTCCCAGTAATGTCCGATTGAGAAAAACGTAGTTAAACAGATATTAAGTATTATAGTTTTTGAGATATCATCCTTCCAACCGACCTACATACACACATACATACACACATACATCCACACACACTCAGACATCATCGTAAAAATATTAAAATCAGATTGTAGGGACCTTAAAACGTGCTTAATCATTAAAATTTGGATATGCGATTTTTAGCATGAATCTAATACCTCTCTTAGCGAGAGGTAAAAATAATTCAGAAAACTTCATAATCACGTGTTCTTTTAGTACTCGTCTATAAAAACGAAACATAGTGTACTTGTAATTTCGGTCCAAAATAAAAATCATACTTGTGTTTTTCTCAAGTGGTGCAATTCTTTGATGTATGCATGTCTTGTCTCTAGTTCATTTGCGATTTCATCTTGAGTTGTCTCGTCTTCGTTCACTTTCCCGCGGAGCGTCATGGCGTCACGCGTCAGCCGTTGATCGAATTTAAATTTATTATCGCATTGCGTGCATTGCACGCCCGCTTGCACTTATTCCATCACGTTTAACACGCATTTCTTCACTTTTGTTTTGTACTTGCTGCCAACATTTTATTGACGGCTGCAATTCAATAACTAATGTAACCAGACCACATAAAAGCACAATGATTTTTACTGCAGCTTCGTTTCAAATTTAAATTAACAGCTAATTGAAAAACGACGGACTCAGAGTAAAATGTGTTCCATTAAAGTCAAGGTTGAAAAATGGATTGTTTTATTTCATTTTGTCTGCTTTACGAAACATGAATCTAATCAATACACAATCACTCGGAAATAATGCTTCTTTCCATTTGAAATTTTTATTCGAATCCAATAAAATTAAATCTGCATTCGTTGCCGTTTTCTCAACAAAATAAATCCATATTTGAAAATAAAAGGAATATTTTGTATTAACTATATTTCTCCTTCAGAAATATGCGCTCCCTGATGGTAAATATATTTTATTAAAGCGTTTTTAAAGGTAACATTTTATACAATAACAATACAGGGTTTTCGAAAAAGGTTGCTTAAGTTTTGAATAAGCCCTGTTTGCTTAATTTTTAATCTAGTAGTTTGATTGTAACTTTAAATTAAACATTTATTATTATTCTGTGTATATATTTTTTAATCTATGGTTTAAAGTTACACTACATTGAATATTTGTGTCCAATAGAAGACCGTGTGCGTTTTATGATTGTGGAATCCATGGTTCAAGTGAAAAAGAGGTTTAGATTAGAGTACCAAGCACAGTTTTAAAAAATCTGTTGTGGCCAGCACAATACCTTCCGTCAATCCTGTGTATAATGTATAAATTCCATACATAATTTTTCTTGCAAAAGATTCTAAATTTCCAGTAAAATTATTTCATAAACGAACTATTTAAATTGCACTTGACACTGACATCTTCTTCCTCTTTAGCTTTTCCCATTCGTTAGGGGGTCCCTATTTTTGCGTGTCGTTCTCATTCAGTTAATTTTCTCTCAACTCTTCCGCAATACCGTCCTTCCATCTTATCTTTGGTCTTCCTCTGTTTCTTCAACCTCCTATTAATAAACTACTCATTCTTGTTCAAATATAATTCTTCATTTCTCCTCATGACATGTAATCGTCTTTCTTGTATCTTTCTAGATACTTGTAACACCAGAGTTATTTTCTTACCGTATCTTTCCCTGTTTCCCCAACATCGACTTCAACATCCTCATCTCTGCCACATTAATTTACTTTTTATTGATACTGACATCTGTCAATTTGAATTATATGAATATATTAGTAGTTTCCATGTTTAGCATAACTGGCTGAATTATAAAATTTAATTTCTTTAAAATTCGTTTACTCTGTATCTATTGAATATGAAGTATAAAATGTAATCAAATCGTATAGAGAATAATATATTCTTTAAGTTATAATAACTTTAAAAGTCAATAAATCAAATTTAACTGTTAAATCTTCAAATGAGGTTACTTCCGGTTCACCAATTATAACCAAAATCTAATCACTTGTTCTTCTGGATGTAAACCTGAGGAATACGAAAAAAATATAATTTTTGGAATCCGTGGTATTGAAGTTATGGGATCCGGAACTTTTGTCACACACACACAGACACACAGACACACACACACACACACACACACACACACACACACACACACACACACATACATACATACATACATACATACATACATACATACATACATACATACATACATACATACATACATACATACATACATACATACATACATACATCATCGTAAAAATGATAAAATCGTATTATAGGGACCCTAAAACATGCTTATTCAGTAAAAACTCATCATTGAATTTTTTGACCAAAGACAATACCTTCCTTACCTAAAGGTGACGGAAGGTAAAAAGAGTTTCTGTGGAAAGAAAAAAAACATTGGCATGACCCAAAGTAACTAATGGGACAACAAATAATTTATCAATTATTTATACGCAGCCCAAAGAAATTCATTATTCATCGTACTCCACCATTTTTTTTTTATAACTTCATCTGAAAGTATAAGTAAAACTAAGACTTCGTTATTTCCAAGGTATTTCAATTATATCATTTTATTTCTGTATTAATATTCATTATTAAGTATATACTTTCACTATTTTTTTACTAATTTCTTTTAATTCGATTGAATTGTAATTAGGGCTATCGAAAACAACTGACTGGATGTCATGCGAAAGAGGTTAAAGCGTTATGCTCAAAAATTAAAATTTAAATATAATACAATAATGCCTGAATTGAAAAACCTAAGCTATTTTTTTGGAAACCTTGTTTAATGTAATAGTGCAATTTTATTCACTACTTTTATTACAAAAGCGATTTCAGAATACAGGTCAAAATCTCTGCAATTATCATCATCTATAATACATTTAGCAAATTGTAATTACAAGTAATTTAATTTGAGAAACAAATTTCTCTAATTCATTTGTGCTTTTATACACAAATAAAATTCATTTCTATGAAGTGCAAGCTAAATCTGGAACATGTTTTTGTGCTATTTTCCAGTAAATGAATTGAATTAAGAGACTGGACTAACTGTGCATATTCATGTTATTTTGTTATTTCATTAGTTTGCCATCAACCAACCTGTTTGTTTCTACCTCAAAAATTAATTTGCCTGCTATCTTTTTAACCGTTAATATATTAATCACTAAGATAGAACAAAATTAATTAGATCTATTAATTAAATAAATTATATCAGATATATTAAAGCTACTGAATAGACAGCTTATACATTAATTATATGAATACGGAACTTCCAAATCGTCAAATTTATTCATTTTCTTCTTTAACTTAATCGTGATACGACTGAAAACTATTTTACAGGTGTATCGCTTCACTAACATAGACGCTGACATATCTTCAATCACTCTCATAATGTGGTATTGCAAAAAAAGTAACATAATGTTTATTACTATACAGATTGTCCATAATTAATACATACGAGTATAGGTACACCATATCTATAATTCTAAAATATTGGCATCAAATCTGATATCTCACTATTTTTAAGAATACATTCAGAAGACTATGACGAAATAAGTTTTATGTCGATGTTATAGTGTTGTGTGGAAAAGGTAATCTAAAATTGTTTTTTCAACAGAAAGCATGAAATTTTATATTTAAATCATTAATAAAATACTACGTATCTATGGCGAAACGACTATTAACATTAAAATTATTATCTTTTGTAATTTATTTAACAACTAAGTAAATCAAATAGATAAATAATTAGACATTTATGTTATTTAAACTGATTACAGCAAAATATCAAAAGATACAATTATCATTATTGTAAGAAAAATATCATATGATCAGTTATAATAAATGGCATTAGCGGAAACTATATTTTCTCTTGAATTATATATCCAGTACTGTTAATTACAATATAATTTCAAATTAAATAATAAATTCAGCAACTTTGTATTTCCCATATGTTAATAGCCATAATGACATCTTTATACTTACAATTTATCTGACACATATATTCATTACTTCTCCAAATACGGATTCAATTAAGTTATCCAGGATTACAACGTTACGTAAAATGTTTCAACTGAAAATCACCTATTACTACACAAATACAAGAGGCAGTAAAAGATGACATTAATGTCATAATATAATATAGCGCTCGCCGCTTAATAGGCAAATGAAAAATTTTATGAGGTGATGTGGAAACAGTGTAAGGAAACCATAAAATTTGTTTCTAAAAAATAATTACTTCTCCTTGACCAAACTTTCATGTAGATGCACATGCTGAGTAATATATCACATTTATAAAATCTCGGCGTCATTCATGAGAAACTGGTTTCTGGAAGATTATTTACAAAGATTATTAAATGAACTACTCATTAAACTAAAGTTTGTTTATTTTTAGTACAAATAAGGAAGAGCTACCAAAATCATTAGGAAACATTAAGAAATTTTTAATCTATTATGAAGATCATAAATAACATCGTTTATAATTCTCATTAATTTTCACAGGTTAAACAGAAAATTAACATTTACTTAACATTATTATCAAATTTAACATACTATTATTTACCTAAATGTTCTTTCAAGGATGCCAAACAGTTTGATAAAAGTGTTTTTCACAGAAATCGCATGATCCTGAGGAATATAAAACGTAATCAAACCGTATAGAGAATAATATATTCTTTAAGTTATAATAACGATAAATGTCAATAAATCAAATTTAACTGTTTAATCTTCAAATGAGGCAACTTCCGCTTTACCAATTATAACGAAAATCTAATCACTTGTTCTTCTGGATGTAAACTTGAGGAATACGAAAAAAATATAATTTTTGGAATCGTGGTATTGAAGTTATGGAATCCGGAACTTTTGTCACACACACAGATATACACACACACGTACACACACACCCCAGACACACACACACACACACACATACTTACATACAGACGTCATCGTAAAAATGGTAAAATCGTATTATAGGGACCCTAAAACATGCTTATTCACTAAAAACTCATCATTGAATTTTTTGACCAAAGACAATACCTTACTTCCCTAAAGGTGACGGAAGGTAAAAACCGATCGTATAAAAATAATTATATCTATGTGCATCGAATTTTAACTCATTTAATGAAACCTATCATTTTCTTGTCTCACTATTGTAAATAAATTTTTATTGACCAAATAAATTCATTCTTCACATTCAAAAATTTATACTTTGTAAATGGTATATTTTTACAATACAATAATACTAAATTATAATGTTAACATCAGAATATCGCACAATATATCGTTTTAAAATTGCGTTAAATCGTAGTCAAACCTAATGGTTTCTATAATTATATTTCAAAATATCGATTTGATGTCTGGAAGGCTATCTATCATTTTGCTTGCATTGTATATTGTATTAGTTGCCTATACATCAATGCCAAAATGCACAGACCTTCGCATCATGTTCACTATATTCATACGTCAAGAATTTTATTTCTTTTTTGAATTTTCATTGATTTCTTGTATTATGAATAAAATTACATCCACACAAACATATATTCTCGCCATAAGATACGATTTTTGTGAAAGAAGACATACCATGTTTTTTGTTCGATAGTTTTGTGCTGGCAATTCAAATACAAATTTGAAAACATTTTGTTAATTCTTGTTTTGAAAATAATACAAAATGACAGGTCACCAAAAACAGTAATGCCAACTTTTGTAATTCATATCAGTATCAATAGTTACCAATGTAAACGTATTTTTCTCGTACTTCATACGTAATTAAATCATATTTAAAAACCTGCTACTTTCGGTTGTTCAAATGTTACCAAAACCTTTTCAGCTGTTCCCATTAATGCCCGATTGAGAAATACGTAGTTAAACAGATATTAAGTATTAAGTTTTTCAGAAATCGTCCTTCCAACATCCACACACACACGCATACGCACACACACACATATATACATCATTGTAAAAATGTTAAAATCGGATTGTACGGACCTTAAAACGTGCTTATTCAGTAAAATCTGGATATGCCATTTTTAGCATAAATAGCGACAAATAAAAAGTGTTTTGAGAATTGTTAATATTAATATAAATGCAACTGACATTATATACATTATTTTTATGATTCACATACCTGTTAAGAATTTCTCACACTAGCAAAATGTATGCAAAAATTGTCAAAGAAGTGGAATGTTTTATGCTTATACAAGAAAAAAAGAAGCAACTATTAAAAGGAAGACGCAAGAAATATAAAGAATACACGCAGTAAGGAAACTTCCGTGTTAAAGCACAATAGTAATTTTTATCTCTTTAAGAACGAAACGGCAAAGTAAAACATCTCAATTTTCTCCGTCTGAAGATCGAAATCACGGCTCAAGTCTTTATTCCTTCCTTTAGTTGTGAGCAAATCAAGTGATCACGTTGATTTAGTATTGCTTGTAGTAAATGAATATCAAGCAAACATTAAATATTCCCATCGCATTGGCAACAAGTAAGGAATTCGTGTCCGCATAACAATTTATTCCGAACGCGATTCGATATCTCACGCTCTAGCTCGACGCACCACAATCATTGTTAGACAAGTCGTGAATTAGAAAATACGATTCTCCCGGCATTTTTCACATATTTAACCGCTGATATCTAGTCCCGTTATTCCATTACTCAAAAATATCACTTCGCAAGTATGGATAGAATATAAATTTTACATAACCAGCGAAATGCTGGAAATGAAATCGAAGGTACTGCAAGTACATACTCTCTTAACTAGTCCCCTTTGGACAATGTGGTATGTGACCATAATCGAATTTATATATATATATATATATATATATATATATATATATATATATATATATATATATATATATATATATAAAAACTAACCATTATAGTTTCTCATTATAATATTAATGATTAAAAATAGGAGTAGTCTAAGGTTAAATTATAACTAAAATTTATTTGGATATAAACTGTGTTCTGCTTTAAACATAAGGGTAAAATTAAATATTGAAATTTAGCATTTTCAAAACAGCGTTTTCAATACAAGGCTTGAGGTACCAGCCAATTTTTCCTGCTATACTTTGGTTCACGAAAGATGACTATTCAAGGTCACTGTTCAAAGAAATAATTCGCAATACTTTATACAGTAGTAGCTTAGCAACATTTTATGTTAAAAAGAGAAAGATTATTTGACGTATATCTACGTAGTTCATGTTCTGACAGATTTACGTAAATGGTGACATTACTTTCTAACATATTATAAATAATAATGACGTATGTCGTAGAGTTACAGATATCTAATTATCTACCGCCCTCTGTCCTAATATTTACCCAGTGACGACATTTAAATCAAATTATTATTGCATAGTTTTTGTCAAGTCTCAGTCTTTGTGTTTTGCAAAAACATAGATAAAAAGCATAAATATTTGAGAAAGGCATTATTTAAAAAGAAACATAATTTTCAAATAAATTACACTTATATTTTTCAGTTAAAATGTATCCATAAATATTTCATGTTGCACGTCTATGTATACGACATTCAGTGAAGTTATCTGCTTGTAATATTACACCATACGGTTAATAAATGTCCTTGAATACTCATCTTTTATGAATCAAACTATATAAATACATACATACATACATAAAATCACGCATGCCCCACTTAGTGGCTTAACTCAAACCCGAAAACAATATCAAAAACAACATCATCATCATACAACAAATCCTCACTCTTAACATATTAAAAGTGACCGATTTTCGGTAGCGAAATACCGCATCCGGACCACAATAATAGTTACGAAACAATCATCCTTCACCACACTTTCCTGTCTAAGCACACTTCTTTCGCCTCGGCCACACTCATAATCGCATTCATACATGCTCTTCTTCTCTTCCCACTTAGAAACTTTCTCTCTTTAAGCACCCTACCAACCACATCCATCCACTTACACACTGGTCGGTCACACAATTGAAAACCCTTAACTTCACCAAGATAAATTAATACTGTAATTCTTTTAGGCATTCTATTTAAAAAACCTAAGATCCTAACAACTTAAATTCGTTTATTTTTTTCAGTTTTTCTTGAACTATTGGTAAAACTTAGTATTATTTCATTTTAAATTAAAAAACTAAAATATTTTAGAAAATAATATCTTGCTATGTGTTATTAGAACGAGAAAATGTCAGCAATATAAAAAAAAATGGCGACAATTTATTATTTGTACCATAAATGAACTAAATAAAATTAAATTGAAACGGCTGGGCCAACTAATGTGGGACAGGATTCGTAAAAATCAAATTTTGGTCACATACGCCCACTCGACCGTTAGAACGACTACATTTCAGTATCCAAATATTATCCTCTAGCGGTAAACTACACTTACAGCCCTTTATACTGACTATAAAATGGGCACAAACCCCTTTATCTACAATAAACTTAAATTTTATACTTTAATTTCCATGTTACCAATACTCGCTCTTCTCTAATTCCCTGTTCTTCTCTTTTAGGCGCTTTGACGAAATCTCAGCTACCCGTGTTCACGAACTACGCGCAGAAGAACTGCCTGGGCGTGAAGCCATGCGAGAAGGCGTGGTGCATCGACCGTGTACAGGGATACAAACTTCAGGGCTACACCAAGTCCAAACAACAGGTCGCCTCCAGGCTCGAGTGCTTCGAGATGTGCCTTGGCGAAAATGAATTCACGTGCAGGTAGGAGCAGATATATTTTAAACCCCAGTCGATTCATTTATGTTAAACGCCACAAATAAGGCGAAGAAAAATTGCAATTCTTCCAATGAATTGTTCAAATTATTGTGGAAAAATGTTTTTATATTACTAGCTGATATCTCGCGAGCTTCGCAGCCGCGAGCATATGGTGTGCTTGATATTCCGTATGCAGCTGTTTAATTAAATGATATATCGTACCTTAACGATATATAATTATATATTATCAATCCTGATTATATAAGAACCTGCTTTAGTACTTCTTGTATGTATGTACGAAATTTGGCATTAATCGGAATAATGGATTTTATTTTTAGCACTTTCAACGATAAGTAAACAAACTTGATTTTATAGATATAGATAGCTGTACTCGCGTTTTTATTTTATGAACGCACTTACGAGTGCTTGCAAAATAAACAAGACAATGAGAACTATATCATTTTTTACAAAATTGATAAAATTCTTATAAAAGCAAAGTTCAATCACAAAACATTTTAAGATGTTTTTTAAAAATTGTAATATTGTTAACGTTTTTAATATTAGGAGGTATGCAATCCAAGTATACAGTGTTTCCTTTTGATCAGCCAAAATAACATCACACCACAATACCAAACACACGAAGTCGTAAGAAAATAAGAAATGCTCTTCGCATATACAGTATATTCGTTCGTACGAGTAGTTGGTTTATTTGTAAGGGTGATATGCAATACCAGAAGTTAGTATTTAAATGCGTCGGATAGAGAATTTTATTTTTTAATATTTGTAATAACATAAATTTTTAAAAAATAATATTTAGAAGATTTTTGTTAAAATACTACTACTTCCGGTTATCCAATTGTTACCAGAATCTATTCAACTCTTCCCATTACTGTGAGATTGAGGAATCCGTAGTTACACAGGTCTTTAATCTTATATAATTTGAGAAATTGTGTCTCCAACAATCCCACACATACAGTCCATACGATTTAACTTGGCGACCCAAAAGAATGTAATTCAGTTCACTATTCCTAAGTTGCGTTTTGTCAAATATTTACTTTTACTTCGATGCCGCACAGCTTCAGAAGTGAAATAGTGATTTTACAATGTTTTATTGCCTTATACAAAGCAAATTTCATCCTAATACACTCAAAGTCGGAGTGTCAGGTACTTTTCAACCCAAGAAGTTATATTCATACATAAACGTTGGTGCATTTTTTTCTCAATAGCAATAGAAATTTTATTTTCTTAACTTTATTAATTTAAAATATAATTAATTATAATATGATTTATATAATAAATAATTCATTCCAATATTTGTAATATATTTTTTTGTATAAATAATTATTTTTTTTGTAATATTCGTAATTTTATTGAACTTCATTTTTTTTCGGTACGCCTATGGATTTTATAACTTTCCCATTACCGCAGTGATAATGTGAATTGCCCCAACTCGCCAAGTTACATCGTATGGACTGTACATACACACACACACACACACACACACACACACACACACACAGAGAGAGAGAGAGAGAAATCATCGTAAAAATGTTATTATCGGATTCTAGGGACCTTAAAACGTGCTTATTCACTAAAATCGGGATATGCGATTTTTAGCATGATTCCAATACCTCTCTTAGCGAGAGGTAAAAAACTAAACAATTTTTTAACTCTAACTACTTCTGAACATGTACGGAAGCTGAAAGAAAATCACTACAAAATTTGGCATCGTTTTGTTTAGATTTGAATAGGCGTCAAGTTTTAACTTTCATAAGAAGATGTACCGTTACTTTTAATTGAAGACCATATTCTAGAGATTGAATAAAAAAATTGTTCGGAAACTTACAACTGCCACTGTATACGACAAAGTAATTTGTAAAAGTCAAATGTTAGTTATGCGATACGGGTAGAGAAACAAAACTAATAAAAGTTATATGATCCCAACATTACTCAACAAATTGTGCTATCTTGTAAGTCAGATAAAAATGAATTTTTATCCATATGATGCGCAAATGAAAAAAATATGTTACAATAAGTAATCCCTTGAAGTTGATTATCGGAAGGATAATAGACAATAGATATTGTAGCTCATTTTTCAAGGGTAATTTCTTCAAGACAGGTGCAATTGAAACCATGAGTAATGTTCGCATAGACGAATAAAGCTATCAAAAACAATTACACTATACTGTTCGGTAAACACTTAAACATCCAAATTACTCATCTGGCAACAGCCATACATTATAATCTCGAGAGAAAAATCTCAGCTCCTTGCGATATGAAAGATATCGGCAACTATTCATTATCATTTCTTTTCAATCTCCCTTCGCATGATGAGCAAATATTACTCTCCACTGTATTCTTTGAAAAGCTTCATCGACGGCAAAAAGAGAAGGCGCAGATATAGCAGAAGGAGCAAATAAAGCAAAATTACATCGGAACGCTAGCAATATGCTAACAGCAGTCATATTGCATCTCCGCGAAATGGACACTGAAATTAGCGGCAACGAACGGCGCAGCACTTATCAAATCTAGAGACATTGGAATGAAACAAAACTATGCTAATTAGCAGGATAAACTACTACATCAATTCAAAGCCTTCTGTCGCCATTCGTTTTAATTATAAATTAATTAATAAACGACGACAACTCCTTCAGGCTACACGTACGGCATTCGGAGTATGTTTTACACATGGTTTTTGTTTTCTTTTATTTTTCCATGTATCCAAATGGTTTTTCTTTTATTTTAGCGGGAGTATCGATGTACTAATTGAAATAAAAACATACTTGATCATGTCGAACGTTGCCAAGCCTTCAACATGAATTTGGATTGTATTGTAATTTGCGAATTTCAAGAAATTTGTTTTGTTTGTCAACATTAAGATGAATGAGAAATTCTGTAGGTTTTGTAATTGTAGATACATTGCAAAAAAATCGCGTACACCTTAAAAATCAAGTAACCGAGTTTTTACCTTTTTACTTCCTTGTACGTAAGTACGTAGGAAGTATTGTAATCGCGAAAAATTTCGGTTTTCAGATTTCAGCGAAAATATCCATTTTGATGATCCCTGAATCCATTTTGACTAATTTCGTCGTGACGTCTGTACGTTCGTACGTACGTCCGTACGTACGTATCTCGCATAACTCAAAAACGGTAAGCCGTAGAAAGTTGAAATTTTGTATTTAGGACTCTTATAACATCTAGTTGTGCACCTCCCTTTCTGGTTATTACACAATTTTCAGAAGTGGCACTTTACTTGAAGCCTATAATAGATTTTAATGAAAAACTGTTTTAAAATATAATCCAAAACTTTTCAAATTTGGTATAAAAGACTTTTATGTCAATCGAAATAACATAATAGATTTTGGTTAAAATAGGCTAACCGGAAGTGGTACATTACTTGAAGTTGTTAACAGTTTTTCTTGAATAAAATGATTTTATTTTGATTTTAGAAATAAATGCTTCAAATAAATGTTTTAGAGAATTAATTTCTGCGTCTAGTACATCAAGTATTATTAAATTAGCCCTTTGTATAAGAGAGATATGTAAATTTAAAAATTATTTTTTGTAATAAAGCTTGCTATGGATTAGGACAAAAAAATAAAATGTTCATGTCAAATTACGTTAAATACGTGCAATTTTATGATTCGTACAATAACAAATATTATATTTTTATTGTGAAATTAGTCATATTCATTATTGTAATCAAATATTTCTTTGTTGTAATCAAAACTCTCTTTAAAAACTACCTTTATGGTCGCTATATATCTTACTGTTTTGAAGTTAAAATTAATATTTTGTAATTTATTTATTAAAAAAATATGTATAGTTTAATAATCGTACAAGGAAGTCGTGTGGTGTCCACATCAGATTTTTTTAGCTATGTAAATACGATTTTTTTAAAATAGGTTAATATCAACTGTCAATGAAGTTGTCACCGTTGTCACTGTCATGTCATTATTTTAGGTATCGTGGAGCAAGTTCTTCATTGTGCTAAGTTACTACTAAATTACAAATATATTCTAGAAAAATTAAAGAACCAAGTATTTATTTTAAATGGATTATGAATAAGTAAAAATTATGACTGAAACAAATTATGGACGAAATAACATTAGTAATTTGTCATCGCTCCATCAGCGTCCAGTACTTTATTTAATCATAATGTTCTGCTATTGATCTGATTGACCACCCCCGCTTCTAACATAGAAAGTATTACAACTTTCTCGTTTTCTGACAATTTTGGCATCTTAATTGACACTAATGAGACTGACTTGTGACATTGACAAGTTAACAATCGAGACCGACTCAATACAGCAAAAAACAGGTGTACGCGATTTTTTTGCAAGCCAGTGTATGTACAAAACAATATCGGACAAAAATAGAGCGACTCCGTAAAAACTAATAAAAAGTGCTTCCCCGTATTTTAATAAGTAAATATATTTTCAAACTTCTTATATAATGGACGTTAAATAAGTAATTCAAAAGTATCGTACTAAATTTCACAAGTACTTATATACTGGAATACAGACGTGATGTGCGACAAAAATAGAGCGACTGTATAAAAATCTTATATATACTTAAAAAAAATCTGTTGTGGCCAGCACAATACCTCTCGCCATTTTCATTTTATGTTGCATAGGGCGCGAGCAGTCCTGTGACTTTGTTGGCCTTGGCAAGCAGATATGGAGGCCTGTGTCAGAATGACAGCTCTCTTACCGAGAGGTAAAAATAACCAGTATAACAATTTATGAAAGAAACTTAAATTAGACAAAAAATAGACAGTGTTACCTAACTCGTACTTCATAATTATTTACAATACATTGCATTCGTCGTGGCATCGAATTAAATAAATTATCGATGATTTTACGGTTTATAGGTTTCCATGCATCCGTTATAATTTTAAATAATTACTTGCCATACTTTTGTCAATGGTTTCCAACAAAGTTATTCACACATATTCAAATCGGCTTATTACTCTTTTTTCATTCACCACTCTCACACGATTAAAAATAGGACAATGCGGTTTCAAAATATGAATTCAGCACGAGATTCTCTTTTTTATTATGTTTAAATGAATTTAACGAACAGTTTACGTACCATCTACAATTGAAAAAGCATTATTAATCTCAAGAAATTTATAAATGTTCTTATTTCGAAGGCCATTATTGGAAACTCGGAAACTATATTAGATACAATAATTTCGCTTAACAGGGACATCTTGTGCACCTTGGAAAAACGACCACATATGTTTTTGCTTTGTCAAAAACTCTCATAGACTACTAGATAATGTCTGAAAACTGATTTTGGTCGAAATTTTGATTTTAAAATAACTCTAATTTAACAGCTTATTCCCCAGTTTATTCTGAATAAAAAAAAGTTTTTCAATCACAGATCCCATTCCTTTTAGTTAGCTACTAAAATACAAGTAATTTTTTTTATAAATAACAAAATTTAGAAAACTCTGGTCTTAATTGATGGCAAAAAAAATTAGAATATATGGTCGACACTCTTTTTCCTATAACCGTTGTATTTTTAAATATTTGTTGACCATGATGAGATGATAAATATGACACAATCTTCTAAATCATATTCTGGGTTTGAAGTGAGTATTCGCAGCGGAAATAGTACTATTTGACACCCTCTTGGTCGATAATAACAGTAACAAACATTTAAATAAATTATTTCACTACTCTTGACAACATAACCGTGAGCGTGTAGTATTTAAGGTGGTAGTGAAAAGTCCATCGACTTGTTGTATCACCGTCAAATTTATTATTACTTGTGTGAGGAAATCGCAACAAAGAAGTATGATAGTGGTTATGCGAGGGTGGGCGAACAAGCAGCTCTTGCAAGCCATTGTTTGCTCACCTCATTTGCATGTGGCGGACTTGTAACTCTTGCACTTATCGGCCGTGCTCGGTTCAAACCCAGCGACCCATTCTGTTTTCAACACGCGCTCAATTACAGCAGTAAATTCAGAAGTTGGTTCTGTCGGGATACAAAGTGCACATTTGTTCACAAGTGCCAACCCACGAGTAGAGAAGAATAGAGAGATACATTCCACAGTGAGAGCGACAAGGATGAAGGTGTAATGAGTGTGTTTACTTGGTGCACTGGTCGCGATGTGTCGCCAGCCCGTTGCTCCGTCTCTATTTTTCACTTGTTGACGAATGGAGACTAAGTTATACGCTCCCGGAACTTGCAAGAGTTGCAGCGTAAGCGCACTTTCGAAGAATGGGGGACTTGTTTGTAATCACTGAACGAACTATTGTGGATTTATGACCGTTTTATAGATTTTTCTTTCCGGAGAGAAAATTCATCAATAATTTTTCCCATTACCCGCAGTTCGCCGCCAAGGTGAACTTTACAAAGAAACAAATAGAAACTTTGTAGTTCTTCTAGACGCATTGAACCAAAAGGTTGTTAACACTTTTGCAGACACAAACAAAACATAGGACGTCAAAATTTTAAAACGAGAAAATCGGTCACTTTAATATGTTTAAGAGTAAGGATTATGAGTGTGGCCGAGGCGAAAGAAGTCTGCTTAGATAGGAATATATGGCGAAGGATGATTGTTTCCTAACTATTATCGTGATCCGGATGCGGTATTTCGCTACCGAAAATCGGTCACTTTGATATGTTTAAGACTAAGGATTTGTTGTATGATGTTGATGTTGTTCTTATTGTTATCGGGTTTGTGCGAACCCACTAAGTGGGACACGCGTGATTTTATGTATGTATGTAATAACAACACCACTAATTTTAAAAGACAATAATAAAGTATTAAAAAAGAAGGGTTTTCATCACCGAGTAGAACTCAATATCTTTGATCAAAATTATGATAAAAGTAAAACATTTTGCTTCTAGGGAGAAACTACGAGTATATTAAAAATAAACACTAAGAAGTTTACCATTATTTTGACAGTTCAGTTAACTAATAGCAAGAGGCTGCACCGTACAACGTTATAGTTTCGTTGGCTTCAACAATATCTTGTGGTTCTTCCAAGGGTTCTTGGAATCTATCCCAGAAAAAACGACGTAGAACTGAGAAAACTCCAATTTGTTTATAAAAAAAAAGTCTGTTATCAAAATACGAATCTCCAAGACTACTAATTTCTTAAATTCATTTGTCAAAAATGATCGAACTTGTCACATGCTTTTAATTCTTAAAAATTTAAATTTTCATGTTTCCACACCCGCTGGCGAAAAACAAATTATACAGGTTGTTAAAAAAGGGCAAAATTTTTTGAGGGTATATATATATTTCGATGTGCTGATTCTCAATCAAAAAAGATTTTTTTCAAAATTCGAAAAAAAAATATTTTTCGTTTAATTCATTTTTAGTGCGTCACTGCCGACATGTTATATTTTTTAAAAATAAAGAATTATTTAATCACTTTCATACTTTAAATAGGACATAAATTAATTTGTAATAATTTCGATATCGATTGAGTTTAAATTGTTCAATTGTTTCTTATGTACGATTTAGAAGCAAAAGAAAATATATGATTTAAGGCAATTATCACAGTGACATGAAAAATATAACAATAAGTTATGTTTGTTGTTTCTGACATCTAACGAATTTGTGATTAATATTTTTCTTCTAGATTAATATTCTTATTATTATAATATTTTTTTAATAATAATAAAGTTTATTTTGAATTTTTTGATTATTATAAAAAAAACTTTACCCAAGAAGTGATATTTTTTGTTTGTCTATTTATTTTTGTTCCGTTTTTCTTTTTCCTAATAACTATTATGTTCAAATAGTATTCCGGCTACAACAAAAACTGTATTTAAAATTGAAAACATTCAGTAATGCACTCAGTGCTCCGCGCGACCACTTACGTTAGAAAAATAGGTGCAATCAGTTAAGGGTTAAATTTTGAAAGTTACATACATATATGTTACATGAATGTTACATAAATGTTTGTTGGCATAACACTGAAAGTTTCTTGATGATTTTTAATCATTTATTCTCAAAATTGCGAAATGTTGATATTAGTTATATTTACTTAAACTGGAGATTATAAACATACAAATTGAATTTTTCTTTTTAGATTAATATCTTGATAATTATTCGAATATTTTCATTAATATAAGGACGATATAATTCCACCATCATCAATAACTGGTGTAATATTTGCTATGAAAGGTATTGTCGGTCTCTAGATAATTTATTGTGAGTAGTAAGGAAATATCAATATTCCTCGGGTGAAAAATTGAGAAAGCATCAGTCAACGCCAAAGCGGGCACTAATTAAACCTAGCTCCATCCAGTATTATAATTGACACGTAACATTATGCCGGACAGCAGTTGTGATTGACTGATTGAACGCGTAGATATATGCAAGTCAAGTGCAATTACACGACTGATCGTCCATCCAGCACTTGCAGCGTTGTGTAGGAAGATAGGAACGCAAAGAAACTAAATCTCACCACTTACACGTTTCAACGGCGAAACTAGAGTAAATATATCATCCGCAAGTAGCTGGAGATCTTGACGGACAATTCGATTTTGCATTCATCATGTCAGAGAAGCAATGAAGCGTTATAACAACAGATACAAATGCTCACATGAGAGTTTTATCTGGATTGGATCTTGTGGAAGACAAAATTCATTACGCAGGAATACTCTATTTAGCTTGGTCTTGAATCGATACATCATTTTTACCTCCCGCTACCCTTGGTAAGGGAGGTATAGGGATCGTGCTAAAAATCGCATATCGAGATTTTGGTAAATGACCACGTTTTAAGGTCCCTAGAATCCATTTTTAACATTTTCACGATGATGTCTGTGTGTATGTATGTATGTGTGAATCCTGTATAGTGTATACGCTCTAACTCAAATACTCTCATTAAGAAAGTTTTGAAACCATGTATTTCTACCTTATTCTAATATGGAAATATCTGATTAGATTTTGTTGGCAATCGGATAAACGGAAATGGCAGTTTACTTGAAGCTCAAGATAGTTTTTCTTCAAAAAATACCTTTAAATGTATTTTTTTCTCAATTTGTTATTATAAAAATTGAAGATTATTCCATTTTCTACAAGTTTGCATTAATACTTTTTCTATATATTGTATGGATAAATTTATAAAGTAATATAAAAATTATATACATAGGTAAATGGCGGGAGGTACTGTGTTGGTCACATCAGATTTTTTTCAAAATATGATCTCTGAACTAGATTAGTTTCAGTAATAATTTTACTATTTCTAATCTCAAAGATAATAGTTCTTTTCCATTATTTTTATTGCCTTCCCTTCTCAAGATTTCTTCAATTTGATTGGATCATCAGATTTATTTTCCTGAGAACATCCCAAAATATTTACGGTACTTCTACCAAAATTAATGAAATACTATAATTTTTATTCATCCATCTACGATAGACTAAAATTTAACTTTCATTTATAAAATTGAAAAAAATTGTAAAACTTAACTACAACTTTTGGCTTTATTTCCATTTGTTTACTTAATTTAAATATTGCATTGAAGCTACCTCTGGGTGTTAAAAAAGAGTAAAAAAATTTGACACCCTGTATTTCTTGAAGTCGCCTTCTTATAGAGTAACAGTAGATATATTCTTACCAATTAAAAATAAAGTCTACTCTCTACTGTACCGACCTTTAAGTTTAATGGTGGTTTTGATGAAATTAGAATAATTGAGCTAGTCAAAATAGAAGTGAGATGGGCAGTAAGTGCTCCCTACCGGTCGACGATGATTTTGGAGATCTCGACTTTGTCTCGATCTCCAATACATCCAATAGCGATAGAAGAGCACTTACTGACGGCAATACTTATTACGTTTTTTTGACATATTAAAAACATTTAGATGTCATTTTTAAAGTAAGCTTGGATCGTTGTTTTTTATTTACTTACCGCCTCGCTTCCTGATCGGTAAGTAATCACAATTACCGATCAGTAATTTTTAAATAATACCTACTACATACCTTGGAAACCCTATAGGTAAATATTTAAAAAAAACGACCATGCAAAATAAAATTGGATCAGAATGCAAATCCTGGATGTAAAATATGGCATAACAATTGTAGAAGATGATAATGATCCTAAACATTCATGTAAGCTGTAAACATTTCTTCGAATAACATATTCAACAAAAACAGGAAAATGAAAATTCAAATGGAAAAATAATTTTGAGTGATAGTGTTTGTGTATATGTGTAACCAGAGGTGATTATGCTTTATGTTTTAAGTTTATTCAAGACTGGAAATCCGCCAGTCCATGAAATTTTCTATTCAGTTTTATCATATTTCATCATTTTCTGATTGCATATAAACACAAAAATCATAAATAGAATATGATTTTCCACATTTTAAAATATAAAATAATAACGTACTTTGTCTAGAAATTTGTTCATATCCTAGCAATGTTTTGTATACATCAGCGACTATAGTAACTAGTATCAATTGATGATATTACAATATAATATCCCGCATGTGAAGTCGGGATAGCATGCAAAACCAACATTATAATTGTATATTTCTATGTCACACCATTAACTCAAGATTTGCGTGTAAGAATGTACGTCATTACTACCAGCAAAGCAGCAAACATACGACGGAATGCGAAATTCATTCATAAATAAGAAACAAACATAGGCGTAGTTAGAGGGAGCACCTTAAGATATTGATATTTCTATTTTGTGTCAAGATGTAATTTTCATAGCATTTACAACTTTTTACCTTTCGTCACTTTAGGTAAGGAAGGTATTGTCTTTGGTCAAAAATTTGAATCATGAGTTTTTAGTGAATAAGCATGTTTTAGGGTCCCTATAATACGATTTTACCATTTTTACAATGATGTCTGTATGTATGTATGTATGTATGTATGTGTGTCTGTATGTGTGTATATGTTTGACGAAAGTATCGGATCGCATAACTTCAATACCAATATTCCAAAAATTATAATTGTTTTGTATTCCTCAAGTTTACATCCAGAAGAACAAGTGATTAGATTTTGGTTATAATTGGTCAACCGGAAGTACCCTCATTTGAAGATTTTAACATTAACATTTAACGTTATTATAACTTAAATAATATATTATTCTCTATACGATTTGATTGCATTTTATACTTCATATTCAATAGATATTGAGTTAAAGAATTATAAAGATATTAACTTTCATAAATCAGCCAGTTATGCTAACCATGAAAACTGCTAATATATTCAGATAATTCAAAATGACAGATGTCAGTATTAATGAAAAATAAATTAATGTGGCAGGGATGAGGATGTTGAAGTAGATGTTGTAAGGAAATATCTTTAGTTTCTAGAAAGATACAAGTGAGACGATTACATTGGTTTGATGGTTTGAACATGTCATGAGGAGATATGAAGAATATATTGGAAAAATTGTGAATAGCTTAGTAATAGAAGGTTGAAGAAAAATAGGAAGACCAAAGATGAGATGGAAGGACTGTATTGCGGAAGACTTGAGAGAAAAGGAAATGAATGAGAACGACACGCAAAACAGAAATGAGTGGAAGAAGAAAATAAAAAAAAAACCACTAACGAATGGGAAAAGGTAGAGAAGAAGATGTCTTTTGCAAGGAAATTTATGTATGGGGTTTATACATAATACACAGGATTGACGAAAGGTATTGTGCTGGCCACATCAGATTTTTTTTCTGTAAATTCATAAGTAGAGTGCGATTCAGTTTGCATACATAGTTATATAATAGTTTTCAGAAATATTTTGGCAATAGGTATTGTATCACATGGTTAGAAGAATTAAGTTTTTACCTCTTCCCACCGTAGGTAAAAGAAATATAAGAATCATGTAAATATCGTTTAATTAATAAACACGTTTTAAAGGTCATGAAATACGATTTTAATATTTATACTAGGATGACAATATCTAAAATTATATAAAACGTATGAAACTTCACATTTCTTATTTTAATATTAATGAGAAGATCCCATTAGTTTTTCGTAACAATAAGTAGCCAACAGGAAGTTGATGCAAGAGACAGTTTTTGTTTAAAAAAAAGTCGAAATATTATTTTAACAATTTGTGTTACTTTTTACAAATATTAAATAGCATTACATTCTCTACTGTTACATTTGCATTCTCCATTATATATATTCTACAAATTTAGAAATGTATATTATATCTATAAACAATCTACTGTAATAAACTACAGCCAATACTTTAAGGAAGCAATTGATAAATTCAAATGTTTGTAATTGACAGCAAAAGATTTTGTGTTGACTACAAAAGATTTTTGTTTTCAAAATTAGGACTGAAAAAATCTGTTGTGGCCAGCACAATACCTTCCGTCATTCTCGTGTATAATGTATAAATTCCATAATTTTTTTTACAAAAGATTCTAAATTTCCAGTAAAATTATCTCATAAACAAACTATTGAAATTGCACTTGACACTGGCATCTTCTTCTTCTTTAGCTTTTCCCATTCGTTAGGGGTCGCTATTTTTGCATGTCGTTCTCATTCAGTTCCTTTTCTCTCAAATCTTCCGCAATACAGTCGTTCCATCTTATCTTTGGTCTTCCACTGTTTCTTTAACATCCTATTACTAAACTATTCATTCTTGTTCCAATATAATTCTTCATTTTTCCTCATGACATGTTCAAACCAATGTAATCGTCTTTCTTGTATCTTTCTAGAATCCCTAACACTAGAGTTATTTTCTTACCGTATCTTTCCGTGTATTCCCCAATATCTACTTCAACATCCTCATATCTGCCACATTAATTTACTTTTTATTGATACTGACATCTGTCAATTTGAATTATATGAATATATT
Source organism: Harpalus rufipes (assembly GCA_951394225.1). Lineage (NCBI taxonomy): Eukaryota > Metazoa > Arthropoda > Insecta > Coleoptera > Carabidae > Harpalus > Harpalus rufipes. The sequence goes on from OX596283.1 coordinate 42,158,058, forward strand.
ACTAGTTCCCAAGTTTGGCATAGCTGACTGAATTATAAAATTTAATTTCTTTAAAATTCTTTAACTCTGTATCTATTGAATATGAAGTATAAATTGTAATCAAATCGTATAGAGAATAATATATTCATTAAGTTATAATAACGTCAAATGTCAATAAATCAAATTTAACTGTTAAATCTTCAAATGAGACTACTTCCGGTTGACCAATTATAAGCAAAATCTAATCAGTTGTTCTTCTGGATGTAAACTTGAGGAATACGAAAAAAATATAATTTTTGGAATCGTGGTATTGAAGTTATGGAATCCGGAACTTTTGTTACACACACACAGACACACGGACACACAGACACACAGACACACAGACACACAGACACACAGACACACATACATACAGACATCATCGTAAAAATGGTAAAATCGTATTATATGGACCCTAAAACGTGCTTATTCAGTAAAAACTCATCATTGAATTTTTTGACAAAAGACAATACCTTCCTTACGGAAGGTAAAAAGAAGCAGACACTGAAACAAATCAAATAAACAAAATTATTAATAAAAGATGGAAAAGTTAAAATTATGACATTCCGAAACATAATTAGTCAACCGGAAATGGCAGTTTACTTTGAAAAATGACAGATGTCAGTGTCAATTGCAATTTACATAGTATGTCCGTCAAATTAATTTTACTGGAAATATAAATCTGTTGTAACAAATTTTATGGAATTTATATAAAATATGTACACATTAATTTTTTTTATTTTCTTGAAGGCTCCATAAATTTCAAAATGTAACTACGCTTATGGGAACTAACTCTTAATGAAATGGGAAAGATTTTTTATAGTGAATTATAAATTGATATGTTAAGCTAGTATGTAAAACTTAGTAAGATAAATCAAGAAAATGAGAGTATTACGCATTTAAGTATCTACTTTGCAACATATTAAACAAGATACGACCAAATAGAAAGTAAAAGTTTGATTGTACTATGTTAGCAATATGCGTATTAAAATGTGTTGATTTATAGTGATAATTATATTATTAACATTCTAACATATTTTAGTTTATTGCAGTAATATTAGCATTAAGTTTAATTTTTTTGCATATTTCCACCATGTTTAGTCTTATATGTTTATCCTTTTGTGTTTAAGTATGTATATTTATAATTACTCCAATTTATAGGTAGAATTAATAAAATTTATGTGCATGCATAATAATATATGCGTCTCGTGAAATTACAGATAACAAGGTATTAGTAAAAAGTACAAGGTAAACACACAGGTTTAGTGGCAATAAACACGGTTTACAACCTAAAAATAATTTCCGATCGCCCGCAGTCGAGCTACAAGTATCATGTATACACAACCAAGTTAATGATCACCTTTTTATGTGCTCTATCGAGTTTTTCACTGAAATTAGTTCAGATTTTTTGTTTACACAAGCGAACTCGGCCTGTAATTTTAATTAACTTTGTTAGTTATCGAATATATTTTTCGCTCTTCTCACTGGAGTTGCTGGTACACAAGGCCGGCTAGCTTCATCAAGTTTTTGCATTGGAAAATCTTGGACAATACCAAATAGTGTAAATTTAATTTATTTTTAGGCCTTTGTTGGGTTCATCACCTTTTGTGCCTTCCTCAACAGCTACAATTTTTTAACAAACAAAACAAAATTTATTTCAGAAATTATACATTGCGTTCAGGAATCACTTTGTACTAAAACAAAATTTTGCGGTAACTAATTTTAGTAATTTCTGTAGGATATAATAGAAAAAAATGTGTTGTGGCCAGCACAATACCTCTCGCCACTTCCTTTTTTTGATTACATAAGTATAGGGCGCGAACAGTCATGTTACATTGTTGGCCTTGACAAGCAGATGTAGGGGCCCGTTTCAGACTGATAATTAGTAATTATGTACATAGATGTCAAATGTCAATTTTTCATTAAAAATTACATGATTTTCTAAATTCACGTAGTTAATTTGTCACCAGGAGTGTGGAATTTACTTGTCATGCAATTGAAAAATCACTAAATTTAGAATGAGAATTTTTGATATTTGACATCTATATACACATGACTGCTCGCGCCCTAATGTATTTAACATTTCTTGTATACCTACACTCTACACCAAAAATTATACTTATATCTATTCCTTATATTTAGATTTTTTAAATTTAAATTCATTCTATGAAGAAATTTTGTCCTACTCTCCTAATTTTTCGAGATGTTTCATAGTCGGGAGTAACAGTATTACTGAAGGGTATGCGTAATATACCTATAATATTAAATATTTAACTATTAATACATTAATAAATAATATAATATATGTACTTCCCAAAAAAGTCTTCAGTAATGTCTCCGGATTTCTGACACTGACATTTATCTGTCAGTTACAAACAATTTAAATTTTCAACTATTTTCCATGGCATTCTTTCGGCTGTAAAATTAATTACAACAGATTATTTTATATTTTCAGATATTCCCATGAATGTCCGATTGGGAAATACGTAGTTAATCAAATATAAAGTCTTATAGTTTTTGTGTAATCGTCCTTCCAACATCCCATATATACAGGGTGTTAATAAAAAAACTTTACACACTTTAGCAGGTGATAGTAGAGATGAAAACAAGAAAAAAATTCTAATACACTTAGGTCCAATACTCATTGGTTTTTAGAAAATTTATGTATGGAATTTGTACATAATACACAGGATTGACGGAAGGTATTGTGCTGGCCACATCAGATTTAACAACTAAGGACTCTAGGTGTTTACGATCAATTGTAAATAAAGTTGCAGCCGTCGTCGAAGAGACTCACGCACTTGATCGTAAACACCTAGAGTCCTTAGTTGTTAAATCTGATGTGGCCAGCACAATACCTTCCTTCAATCCTGTGTATTATGTACAAATTCCATACATAAATTTTCTAAAAACCAATGAGTATTGGACCTAAGTGTATTAGAATTTTTTTCTTGTTTTCATCTCTACTATCACCTGCTAAAGTGTGTAAAGTTTTTTTATTAACACCCTGTATACACACACACATACATACACATACACACACATCCACACAAACACACAGACATCATCGTAAAAATGTTAAAATCGGATTGTAGGGACCTTAAAACGTGCTTATTCAATAAAATCTGGATATGCGATTTTTAGCATGAATCCAATACCTCTCTTAGCGAGAGGTAAAAAACAATATTTTCAAGTTTATTAAAGAAAGAACATATTTTCTAGTTCACTTTGTTTGATGTTCATATTATCATAAGAATTATTTGTGATCAAACCTACAGTATTTTTTTAAAGATGTCCGATCAAGGTCATCTACGAATTGTATGAATTAAGATTTTAGTTCCGCCCATTTTGTCAAATTGTGTAGTGTAGTTTACTTTGTTTTTATGAGGGTACATAAGATACTACTGGTATTTTATTATTATAAAAATATATGTTACAATAAAAGCATTAAAAATTCAAAACTAATTCAACTGGTAAGTGTATTAGCAAATGTAAAACCAAATATGTGAAAAATAAGATTCAGTATAATAAGATACTAATACAGTGTCAGGTCAGCGACACTGACAGAAAATGTCGTTATTCGTACTGCAAGAATTATTAAATAAACTTACGTTACAGGGAAAGTATTGTCAACAACGAGCATCATTTTAAAATGGAATGTCCTAACATAGTCGAAACAATATAAAATTTTGAAAGACAAACGTGTTACATCCATCCTTATTGAACACACTTCTAGACTTTACAAATGAGAGAGATAAATGTATGCCAATTTGTTAATTCATTCATGATATAAATGACCTTGATCGAACATGTTTATTTATTTTTACTGTATATGTTTAAATCGTAGAAATAGGCGTTAATGATCGAGGAAATTTTAAATTAACAAAGGAAGAATTTGTGAAAAAATAAATCAGCAGGGATTTGAACCCTGGACCTTCTCATATCTAGTGAGGCGCTCTAACCAACTGAGCCACAAGATCATATCCTATTGAATGAATCTTTCACAAATCTTTTTTACAATTTTCATAAGCGAGTACACTCCCCTAATCGGAGTAGTTGAATACTCAGCGCAAACAATGAGCTATAATTATAGGTGTGAATATTTTCACAATTTTTTTCCTCGTTGATTTAAAATTTCCTCGTTCATTAAAGCCTATTTCTACGATTTAAACATATAGGTATGGTCACAAATAATTCTTATGAACGTTTCAGTGAATGCGAAAATTTTACAGATTCGTTGACTTCAATAGGATAGGATTTTGTGGCTCAGTTGGCTAGAGCATCTCACTAGATACGAGAAGATCCAGGGTTCAAATCCCTGCAGGATCCATGATTTTTTCACAAATTCTTTCTTCGTTAATTTAAAATTTCTTTGGTCATTAAGGCCTATTTCTACGATTTAAATATCATTATTATTATCATTATTGTTCTGAAAGTATGTTGCGAATTATAATTCGTGCAGAATTTTGCGATCCCAAAAAATTATATGCACCCAGCCTTCTTTATGGAAAGTGCCAGCATGTTGCTAGGTTTCAGTGCTCCTCAATGTTGCCGTAGCTGTTATGAAATGTAAATATTATGTGTTACTTGTTAGTCGAATGAGTGTAGTGAACTTCTATGGTTGTACTTTCGGTTTAATTAACGATCTAATGAGGCTGTAAAGTGAGATGAAATGCGCTTTTGTATATTTTGGGAGATCGTTTCAGCTTTACCTTCCTCGACTTACATCTTGCTACATGCACAAAGTAATTGGAATTTGAAAAGACGAGATTATTACATGACGAAATTTGTTGATGATGTGGAGGTTTCATAAAACTTGTTCTGATTATGCTTCATTACTTTAACAAATCATTTTACTACCGGCAGACGCCAGGTAATTGGAAAATGATATGGTTTCAACACCTTTACTTAGTTCATTTTTTACCTCCCGCTACCCTTGGTAAGGGAGGTATAGGGATCGTACTAGAATCCAATTTTAACATTTTCACGATGATGTCTGTGTGTGTGTGTGTGGGTGTGGATCCTCTTTACGCTCTAACTCAAATACTATCACTCAGAAAGTTTTGAAACCATGTATTTCTACCTTATTCTAATATGGAAAGAAGCCATTATATTTTGGTGGCAATCGGATAACCGCAAATGGCAGTTTACTTGAAGCTCAAGATAGTTTTTCTTCAAAAAATACCTTTAAATATATTTTTTTCGCAATTTGTTATTATAAAAATTAAAGATTATTCCATTTTCTACAGGTTTGCTTTAATACTTTTTCTGTATATTCTATGGATAAATTTATAAAGTAATATAAAAATTATACCCCATAGGTAAATGGCGGGAGGTATTGTGTTGGTCACATCAGATTTTTTCTTTTTCAAACTTTATCAAATGATAAGTGCGAATAATATCTGAATTTTTCTTGAATGTAATGACAACAATTTAATAAGTTTATGCTTAACCCAGGTAATTATTTACCAAAACATCAACTTCTGTAACATTTTACTGTTATTATCGTGAAAATAAAGGTATTTTATAAAGGAAGAAAAAGGTGCTATTCCTTGCTATAAACGATTACAAGATAATATTTCTAAACATCACAATTTATAGTTTTTAATTTTATGAAATAGTCTACTGCCACTTACTAGCCAATTACAATATTAGCTAAAGATTACCACAAAGAATAAAACAGTATAAAAACGAAGTAATTGCAATTATTATAATGAACAAATTCGCAACAAATGATAACTACTATGAAGATATAACTATACGTATACTAAATTACTTGATTACATGAAATGGATGGCACATTTTTTTTGTATTTACAATTTTGTTAGAAATTATAACCATATGAAAATTTTACCATTATAATATCCTATGGTTCAAAAAAAGTAAACACCCGATATATGTATGGTTACTATGTAGAAATTACAGTTTCATTCGTTTTTGAAATAAAAAAGTCAAGTATTGTGAACAAAAGAGTCCTGCTGTTTCGTAACATACATATACTCGTTATACCCCACTTTTGTTGTTTAAATTTCTGGCAAATTCGTATAATTTTTCTTTTATTTTAATCTAATAATTATAATTTATTCTCGAAATACACGTAAAAGTTTATTGGCGATCTCATCAACATTTTCTAATTTTAAAACATTTTTTTTTATGTCAATATCAAATTAAAATAAGATGTAAAATGAGTTCTTGACAATTCTATCAAAAATATGGGCTTCATTTTTTTAGCTAAACAATGTTATACAAATTTAGGACACTTTGCTGAAATCGATAATATACCGGGTGAATATTTGAAAGCCGAAGAAGGAAAATTCGTTTTTCGCAGACCATTGCTCTCCGTTTCAACTGACAATTCTGCATCAAATGACATCTAAATTTCGTAATATTTTAGTCCCATAAATGTATTATTAATTTTATTCAAATTCTTATTAATACCGATAGCCAGTCATTTGAACAAAACGACGAAAAAATGTTTGACATTTTATCCGTCGTTCTAACCTATAGCTTGTGCAAATTTTATTATTTAAAATAAAAAATAAAATAAATATATCATCACGGCATATTACCCATTGCTAGGTGTGCCAAACTGATTTGTACACAGATAGCGGTAATGATGAAATATTTGTGCCGTGCAGATGCTTACCAGACGTCACTTCACGGGCACTCAATGCTGGCTGGGAGAGTACACCACAGGGAGTAATTTCTCGCGTCGGTCGGGATCGAACCCGGGTCCTCAGACTCATAACCAGACACACAGGCACATGGCTACGAGACCTTATTTTATTATTTAATATTTTATTAATTTATTTCGTTTTTCCAGCAATTTCTAATATGTTATAAAATATGAAAAAGAATTTAAAGCAAAAAAAAACACAGCTAATGAATTATGGGACTAAAATATTATCTAATTTTCGTATATTTCGTGTCATTTATTGCAGAAATTTTCAAAATTTAATATAGTAATTAATTGAATATATTGTTAATTTTCTTTTACCTTCAGTTTTATAAATAATAATAACATAAATATTGTATTATTTACTGTAGGAACTAAAAAAATAGCGCGTGTCTGTTGTCATATATTTTCCCGTAGATTATTGTTAAAATGATAAATTTAGGTAATAACATTATATTTCAATCCAGTACACTTTATTACTACTTAAAATAAAAAAATTGCCAAATATAGTCTTAACTATTCTTGCTGTTAATATGTTTTTCAGAGAGTACGAGTACATTTGGGGTTGGGCTCGTATAAGAAATTTTATGCTTAACATTGTTTCCTGAATGTATGTTACACCATCATCAAGCATCATATTAAGAATTCCTCCCGCTTGCGGTGAAGAAAACTAGATCACCCATCAGCAATTTATTCATGACATATTTGTAGAAGTAAATTGTTAATTTAGCAGAATGTCTTTGAGCCCACGCTTCTGTACGTCTGCAACTTGCCACGCATGATTTATTTATGAAGCCCTTGTCGACACTTTGAACGATTCCATATCTCATCTCTGTGCTCTGTCACGCTCTTCATGCGCTCATACGTTCACGCTCGGGCCTGTTTTAATTATACCTCAGCACACTTGATTGATATTTAGGAATTAGTTAGCCTTTGAAGTCGGATATGTTACGAAAAATGACAGAAGCTTTTTCACGCTCTTGTCAAAGGAGACAAAATGGTGTATTGCAAATTTCGCGCCAGCACATTGCGAGATTGTAGATATTGTATCAGGTTCATCGGAATATTTGCCTCCTCAGATATTTTATTCCAGTCTGTTTCGATTAACTGTATTTTTAGATGAATTTAGCGTGCTGTATCAAATTACATTATAATGATCTGCAGATCGCGTTACCAGTTTGTACATATAGTGATAACCCGTTACCAATTGTGTTTTTTTGGAATTCCGTAATAAAAATATTTGTACTCGTGTAGACACCGTGTCAAAACGGTTTTCGATTCTAAATTTCAAATTAAAACTTGAAAATAAACAAATGGATTTTTTCCTCTGCTTCAGGTAGGAGTTGTGGGATCTCTCATACATATTTTAATAATAATAATATACCGAATGAAAGTAACGCGTCATAATTTTTACCTTCCGTCACCTTTAGGTAAGGAAGGTATTGTCTTTAGTCAAAAAATTTAATGATGAGTTTTTAGAGAATAAGTATGTTTTAAGGTCCCTATAATACGATTTTACCATCTTACGATGATGTCTGTATGTATGTTTGTGTGTTTGTGTGTGTGACGAAAGTTTCGGATCGCATAACTTCAAATACCACGATTCCAAAAATTATATTTTTTCGTATTCCCAAGTTTACATCCAGAAGAACAAGTGATTAGATTTTGGTTATAATTGGTCAACCGGAAGTAGCCTCATTTGAAGATGTTTACAGTTAAATATGATTTATTGACATTTAACGTTATTATAACTTAAAGAATATATTATTCTCTATACGATTTGTTGCATTTTATACTTCATATTCAATAGATATAGAGTTAAATAATTACAAAGATATCAAATTTCATAAATCAGCCAGCTATTCTAACCATGGAAACTGCTAATATATTCAGATAATTCATACTGGCAAATGTCAGTACCAATGAAAAGTAAATGAATGTGGCAGAGATAAGGATGTTGAAGTAGAAGACACGGAAAGATACGATAAGGAAATAACTCTGTGTTATAAATTTCTAGAAAGATACAAGAGAGACGATTACACTGGTTTGAACATGTCATGAGGAAAGATGAAGAATATAGTGGAAGAAGAATGAATAGCTTAGTAATAGAAGGTTGAAGAAACAGAGGAAGACCAAAGATAAGATGGAAGGAATGTATTGCGGAAGACGTGACAGAAAAGAAACTGAATGAGAACGACACGCAAAACAGAAATGAGTGGAAGAAAATAAAAAACAGCCACCCCTAACGAATGGGAAAAGCTAGAGAAGAAGAAGAAGATGTCAGTGGCAAGTACAATTTGCATAGTTTGTTTATGAAATAATTTTACTGGAAATTTAGAATATTTTGCAAGAAAATTTATGTATGGAATTTATACAAAATGCTCGACATAATACACAGGAGTGACGGAAGGTAAAAAAAATCTATTAGTAATATGCTAAAAACAGCACGAGAATTATCTGAAGATTTACCCAAGAAATGAAAAACATAAAGGGAACCATGAATGGACACCGTTTTGTTGTTATGAAGAAGATAAAAGCAAAACCGCTGAATGAACTGAAGGCTATACCAAAAATTGTAAAATACCTGACCCTACGGAGACTATTTGGAAGAAGGCCATATCAATATTTATGAATAAATATAAAAATTTGAAGTACGTAAAAAAATCAAAATTACGTAAAAAAATCTGATGTGGCCAGCACAATACCTTCCGTCAATCCTGTGTATTATATACAAATTCCATACATAAATTTTCTTGCAAAAGATAAATTTATGGTATTATGTGATTCCCTTTCTCGGCAACTGAATTCCATACTCCTGATAACAAACAAACCACATGAAATAAGAAAATTATGAAATTTTGATTGAAAAATTATAACACTTATCAGTTATGGACATAATTAATTGCTGTCATTTTGACACGGGTCAAAGTCATGTTACTGCACGCCCCCCATACATAAATTTTCTTGCAAAAGATCCTATATTATTTCCAGTAAAGTTATTTCATTAACAAACTATGCAAATTGCACTTGACACTGACATCTTCTTCTTTAGTTTTTCCCATTCGTTAGGGGGTCGCTATTTTTTATTTTCTTCTTCCACTCATTTTTGTTTTGCGTGTCGACCTCATTCAGTTCTTTTCTCTCAAGTCTTCTACAATACAGTCTTTTCATCTTATATTTGGTCTTCGTATGTTTCTTCCACCTTCTATTAATATATCTCTCCTCATGACATGTTCAAACCAATATGTAATCGTCTCTCTTATATCTAGAAACTTCTAACTCTAGAGTTACTTCCCTTATTCTTTCATTGATTTCATTTTATTGATACTGACATCTGTCAATTTGAATTACCTGAATATATTAGCAGTTTCCATGGTTAAGTTAGCATAGCTGGCTGAATTATGAAATTTATATAAAATTTATTATCGTTATTCTTCTTTAAGTCTATATCCTTTGAATATCAAATATAAAATGCAATCAAATCGTATAGGCAATAATATATTCTTTAAGTTATAATAACATTTAACTGATTTTTTCAAGAAAAACTGTTAAAATCTTCAAATGAGGGTACTTCCGGTTGACCAATTATAACCAAAATCTAAACAGGTCTGCATATAGTTGTAAGGAAGAGGAATACGCAAGAATTGTAATTTGTGGAATTCTAGTATTGGAGATATCGTGCCCGAAAACGCGGTCACACACACACATACACACACACACATACACACACACATACACACACACACACGCACACACGAACACACACACACACATACAGACATCATCGTAAAAATAGTAAAATCGTATTGTAAAGACCCTAAAACGTGCTTATTCAATGAAAACTCACCACCGAATTTTTTGACCAAAGACAATACCTTCCTTACGGTGACGGAAGGTAAAAAGGTTTGCCCGGGAACTCGTGACCACCATTATATGCCAAATATTTTGTGCCTAATAGCAAACATAAATAACATTTTTTCGGTCATCATCATTAGAAATTAAATAACTATTATTTTTTAAACCATAAAGGAACACTCTTACTCGTTGTATGCGAGAGAAAAATTGAAAGTATTTAGAAATTTAAACAATGTGTATATAAGTCGCGAATTTAATGAGTTTCCTGTAACTATTAGTGATTTTATGTAAATGTGAGTAAAGGCTGAATGTACATTCCAAACAGAGACATTCGCATGAATGAATGTATAGAATTCCAGCAAGACTCGTTTGATTACTACATGATTTCCTCATTGGTTTCGTATGACTATTGGCTATAATCTCCAGTTTCTCAATTCCACAAAGTTGTATAAAGTCGCTGGCGAACAGTAAATTATGTTTCATTTGATATTTACTGCGACATTATTGGAAGTTAAAGATCTTGTCATTTTTATTCCCTGGGCTGCGATTGCGATAGCCAGCTAGCTTAGCGCCAGTAATAATTGTTATGTCGCTGGTTTGTGTTACGTTTAATGCCTCGCACCCGTTCTATTCGCCAGTGCAGTGAGTGTGGGACTCAGACTGGGAAAATAACTTTATTGTTCATTTATGTCGCATGCCTTTAAAATGCTATTTGAAACTTTTATTGAGGAGATTTCTGTTTCGGAATGAATAGCGAAAATGTTTCATTTTCTTTTATAGTTGCTATGTGGGAATTTCATTTTACGAGCCCTTTTATTTAATTATTATTTTTATACTGCACTTCAAATGAAACAGGAAGTACCATTACTAATTTTTGTTCATATTTTCAATGACAATATATTGAGAATCTGAATCATCTTAGCTTAAATTTACCAGCTAACTATAAAACGAGGATTACGCCAGAATTACTTCTTAACCCTACAGTAGTAGTCGCACACGAGCCATGAATATTATTCTGAATAATTCCAAACATCTCGCCCTAAAATAACCTATCTTTTTAAGTACCTTCCTAACTATTATACCCAACTTTCCAGTGCTTGTATTCATTTGTTTGTGTTCAGTAGTATCTTACATATGGTACATTCCACTCTGACACAACGGCGTGACTACTAGGGTACCATGTTTAACTCAGATCCTTTGACATATTTGCCTAAAAATCGAAATACCGTTTGCAAGTAATATGTAAAATAAATGCTACTGTACCACATTTAGAGAATTTTGAAAGAGAACAGAATTATTTTGTTTACAGTCTACATAGAAAGTAGCCATTTGCGCTCTCTTTTGTCAACGCAAAATGTCACTTTGCCGCTCTAGCGCGACAAACTAGAAAAAACGCTCGCTGTCCAAATTTATAATTATACAATGTTGAGAAATGTCACTTGTCTACATTATTAATGAAAACGTTTAGTCAGGAACTAATGGCACTGTAGTGACACATTTACCACCTTTACAAATCAATCTGACATATAACTGCTCTGTCGGTATATTACATAACCAAAAAAAATCTGTTCCTTTTTTTGGTTACATAAGTATAGGACGCGAACAGTCATATTACATTGTTGGCCTTGACAAGCAGATGTGGGGGTCCGTTTCAGAATGATAATTAGTAATTATGTACATAAATTTCAGAATTTTTCATTAAAAATTTCAAGATTTTTCACGTAGTTAATTTGTCACCAGGAGTGTGGAATTTACTTGTCGAGGAAAATAAACTACATGGAATTGGAAAATCACTAAATTTAGAATGAAAAATTATATTTGACATCTATGTACATAATTACTAGCTATCATTCTGACACGGGCCCCCATATCTGCTGGTCAAGGCCAACAAAGTCACATGACTGCTCGCGCCCTAATGTATTTAACATTTCTTGTATACCTACACTCTACACCAAAAATTCTACTTACATCTATTCCATATATTTTGATGTTTTAAATTTAAATTAATTCTATGAAGAAATTTTGTCCTACTCTTCTAATTTTTCGAGATGTTTCCAATTCATTGTCGAAAGTAACAGTATTTCTGAAGGGTTAATAATACATAATTAATATATTAAGAAATAATATAATGTATGTACTTCCCAGAAAAAGTCTTCAGTAATGTCTCCGGATTTACATTTATCTGTTACAAGCAATTTAAATTTTCAACTATTTTCCATGGCATTCTTTCGGCTGTAAAATTAAAATATTGTAACATATGGATTATTTTACATGATTGCAAAGCAAATTTGATGTACTTTTCAAATTTGTAAAAAAAATATAGTATGTTCCATTTGAAATTTCAAAGTTGATATTAATTACTAATAAACCAGAAGTGGTATCATGAATGTACATCAGTCATCAAGTAGCTTACATGTTGCTGTATAAATCATTTTATATGAAAGAAATTACTAACTTAATAAATAAGCGAGATATTTGCTGAGTCCACTAAAATATGACAGCCTGTATAAATGGCATTCATGTTCGTAGTAAAATGAATCTTTTAACACAAATCAGGAATATTAGCGAAGCAAAATATAAACAATTTATGGTGAACCACACCCATATTTCAACCGAATAAACAAACACGATGAAATAATAGAAGCAGGGATGAATGATCTCGTCTATAAAGGCGCAATCGTAAATAAGCTACATGTGTTAGTCGATCAGAACAGAACGCAGAGGAAATCTCAATGTTCGCAATGCAAACCGCGCTCGTAAACTCTCATATTATTTTATCACGCCAGTCAGCCATAACACTAAAAGCTGATTCAATCGAAGCCGACATTACTAGCTCGCGTACTTTAAACCGATTTAAAATAATGCACTCGAGAACTTTACGAATCGATGTGAAAAAGGAGAAAGAGAAACTTATGGAATAAATTGAAAACTTTCAAAGGAATATCAGGTTATATAAAGTTTACTTATGGGATCTGTTAGAAGTAAGTCAGTTCTAGTGTTTTACTTATGATGCTACACAACTCATATTCAATCTAAACGATACCTTTAAAACGTTAGGCTTCGCTCATAATATAATAGACTTCTCTACTCATATATCCACATTCCTATGTCTAATACATATGTAGCGGAATTCTATTTACAATATATTTCCAAGTTAGAATCATAGAATATACGGTTGTTGTTATGTCTGGAGCTGAAATTCCTTGATTTCAGTTCACCTGACGACTAGAGTATAAATCAAATAAATTCTAGAATAATATAAATTACAAAGTAACCACAGACGCGTTTCGCATTTATTGGTGCTTTTCAGTGTGGTGTAACCCGTGGTCTCTGTCCGGTCCTCAGTGAGTGGACTCCTAGAGCAGAGACAATGACTCGTTGTGCTGGCGGTGATCATATGACCATCTATAATAGTAAAAGGCCTGTAGAGGTATGTTAATACCAGCAGAGCCCTCTACCGAGAAATATTTTGACTACAGTCAAACTGAAAAAAGCAGGTTACACCACACTGAAGAGCACCAATAAGTGCGAAACGCGTCTGTAGTTACTTGTTGTGCTGGCCGACTTCTGACGATGGCTCTATGAAGAGTTGACTCAGATGTTCGTAAACTAGTGAAACTAGACGTAACTTTGTAATTTATATTATTATATTTGTTTCGAAGAGAAATTCGCAAATTCTAGAATATCTAATAATATATGACAGTGTGACTACTTGTAAAAATAAAAATATATAAATCTATTTATATAAATACTGGTGTCCTGAGAAATTTTGTTTTCACAAATAATCCTTCCGTAAGATATTTCCGGCTATTCTGTTAGTGAAGTGCTGTTAGTTTTATACCTAGGAACCAGGTTCCAATGAATACAACACACTTTTGTTCTGGATAATTTCAATATTTAGGAAAAACAGAATTACTCCAAACGTATGTTTCTTGAAATGCTACATATAAGGTGTGATTGCAACAACATCAATACAATAACTAATATACAAGGACTTAACAGCGTATATTTTGGTGTATTGGAAAAGTTCAAAAAGGAAAAAGCAAATTTCAAGCCAAATTGAGATTCAATTAAATTCCTTACATTTTATTTTAATTCCTACAACAAGCTTTACAATCATTGGTATACAGACGACCAATAGGAGTGCGTATCGATGATGTCACCAACAATTTTTCCGCAAGATATTTCCGGCTATTTTCCGAATTATTCTTGTTAGTAAAGTGCTGTTAGTTTTATACCTAGGAACCAGGTTCCAATGAATACAACACACTTTTGTTCTGGATAATTTCAATATTTAGGAAAAACAGAATTACTCCAAACGTATGTTTCTTGAAATGCTACATATAAGGTGTGATTGCAACAACATCAATACAATAACTAATATACAAGGACTTAACAGCGTATATTTTGGTGTATTGGAAAAGTTCAAAAAGGAAAAAACAAATTTCAAGCCAAATTGAGATTCAATTAAATTCCTTACATTTTATTTAAATTCCTACAACAATGCTTTACAATCATTGGTGTACAGACGACCAATAGGAGTGCGTATCGATGATGTCACCAACAATTTTTCCGCAAGATATTTCCGTATATTTTCAAAATTATTCTGTTGCCGATTTTAAGAGCAAATGGATGTGTATGTATGTGCTCTTTGAATTTTTTGTATGATGTGTAAAACCCTAATATTTAGTTTGAATGTATTTTGTGTACATGGTATGTAACAATCTATAAGATTTTACTGGAAGTATTTTGTATGTATTCTTTTGTTTTATTACTTGTTACAGACCCTGAAGAAGGTGCAAGTATACACCGAAACGTCGGTGTTATAAGAATATATGCTGTTTGACTGAAATTTCGAGTAATTGTTAACACTTTATAAATATTGTTCATCTGTAGTGATACCCATTGAATTGAAACTACATACTCGTATGACAATTAAATTCTACACTCAAATCACTATAAAGATTTTAATTTTAATTTTTACACTAATTCTGATAGTAACAAACTCAAACTCAGGTATTGCACAAAATTGTCTAAGAAATAAACGAGTTTCCTATTTGCTAATATGTACTTAATTTGAAATAAAATACATTGTATTGTATTGGATTTCAATATAGTTATATACTATTTTAAAAATATGTTTTATAATTGATATGATTTCTGTACATGACATGTGATGACAATTATGTATGTGTTCATACAAGCATAAAATAATATGCCATCATAATTATTCGAATTAATGATGCATCAACCAACAAATTTCAAACAATTCGCTTGAATTCACCCACAAAACATTACACTGCCCAAAGGCGTTACCATTATCCTTTGTCCAATAATGTTCACATTAAGAGCTATAATTTCGAAAATTTACTGCCAACCCAAAAATCTTAACAAGAACCTTGTAGTGGACATAGTAAATTTCCGCGGATGTAGGGGTTAAATTTTCTTACGGACGCATTGATGTCGTCGATAAACACTGGGGTCAGTTAGGGTAGGGGTAATATTCGGGAGGGAGTGAGACTATAACCAAACTTTAGTAATTATCGCGACAGTCTGTCTTGGTAGGTTGACTAGCAAACTCGGGTAGGGATATTTAAAGCATGAAAGTCACCAGTATTAAAAGCATGTGCCACGAAGGGATCCTATATTAAAAATATGGTGTAGCCAAAACAATACCTCCCGCCATTTAATTTGTGCCTGCCTCCAACACATGTATTTAAAAGGTTTTTTTTCAAAATTTTGTATCAATTTGTAGCTCCTGAAGAAGGCATAAGAGATGCCAAAATCGGTTGAGGCCGAAAATTAAGTAAAATAATTTTTGACTGCAATCCAGATATTTACTTATTTCCATACATCCATTCAGTCAAGAAGCTTCATCATCCATTTAATTTTTTTAATAACATAAATCTCAAAAAAAAATTAAGGGTATTTTTTGAAGAGAAACTATTTTGAGCTTCAAGTAAAGTGTCATTTCCGGTTATCCGATTAACACCAAAATCTAACGGCTTCTTCCCGTATTTGAATAAGTTAGACATACAAGGTTTCAAAATTATCTGAATGATAGTATTAGAGTTAGAGTGTTCAGAGGATCCATCCAACATCCCACATACACACACACACACACACACACATACACACACACATACACACACACATCCACACACACACACAGACATCATCGTAAAAATGTTAAAATCGGATTGTAGGGACCTTAAAACGTGCTTATTCAATAAAATCTGGATATGCGATTTTTAGCATGAATCCAATACCTCTCTTAGCGAGAGGTAAAAAATTCAGTCGATAACCGTGATAATTATCTGATAAAAAAAATTGTTACCGAAATCTACGTAAAGTAGAAAAGTCCTCGCATCAATGGATTAAAAAGAACCTGATGATACGTGTACTTCTTTATAATTTAAACATTTTATAGCCTTTAGATATGCCTCCTCCCGCCTTTGATTTTACATCTTGATGGTATCTCGTAAAGAAT
Organism: Harpalus rufipes; assembly: GCA_951394225.1. Taxonomy (NCBI): domain Eukaryota; kingdom Metazoa; phylum Arthropoda; class Insecta; order Coleoptera; family Carabidae; genus Harpalus; species Harpalus rufipes. The sequence continues at coordinate 42,175,097 of OX596283.1, forward strand.
TCCTTTCGATGCGTAGAGAAAGGAAAAGTAGAAAAGTACGTGGAGAAATGTTCTCCGCTGTTCCGTGGGCGTAAATAGTTGTTTGAGAATTTAAATCACGGATAAAGGAAACAGAGACACTCGGAATGCTACAAGTCATATCGATAAAGGATTGATGAGTTAGTATGCACGCGCATTCGACCATTTCATAGATTTTAAACTATGCAAGTGTAGCAAAATTATTCAAAATGAAATATCGGACTGGTGATATTTCCGCTGATATTGGATGGAGGAATTCTAAACAGATCATAAAGTATATTAAGCTTACAGCAGGAGTATAGAATTATAGTCACTTTAAATACCGAGAAATTATCGAAGAAGTTTTTTTTTTAAGAAATTATTAACTAATATCACAACTAAGTTAATAAAATATCATTAATAGCTATTTGTGTATTAAGAGCGCAAAATAGGACATTGTCGATTGATAGGTTGTTGCCGCGCGACGCAGCAGCGACAATGTCCATTTGCGCTCGAAACACACACAAGATTTTTTCTACAGTCGCCACAGTGGGGTCCGCCACCATAACAAAAAATAATAAAATGTACACTTTATACTTACACTACTACTCAATTAATAAGGATTAATATAAAGAAAAAACGTCTTTTATATTTAATTTTAATTTATCGTTATTTCCCATTCTTCTTGACCTATTGCTTCAATCTAATCTAAACATTTTATACTTTCGTTTTTGTAAACGAATGCCCTATTTTATTTTCACAATAGTGCGGCATTTTTTTAGTTATGTAATATACCGACAGAGCAGTTATATGTCAGATTGATTTGTAAAGGTGGTAAATGTGTCACTACAGTGCCATCAGTTCCTGACTAAACGTTTCCATTAAGAATGTAGACAAGTGACATTCCTCAACATTGTATAGTTAGAAATTTGGACAGCGAGTGTTTTCTCTACTTTGTCGCGCTAGAGCGGCAAAGTGACATTTTGCGTTGACAAAAGAGAGCGCAAATGGCTACTTTCTATGTAGACTGTAGAAAAACATGTTTGTAAATTTGTTACTTTCTCATCAGGTATTAAAATAAATTTAATTACGTAGATTTTATATGTCGGGAATTATTATTGGCTCCAGTTCTGCAAGATGAAATTCAACTTGACACATTTTAATATTCTCGGCCCGTGAACAGGTAACCGGTAAAAATTCCGGTGAAATGAGCACGCAAACACGTCGGATTAATAATAAAATGTCAAAATTCTCTTAGCAACGGAAAATGGTATATTTCATTACTTTGTCTTCCGGTTCGAACCGATGTTAAATTAAATTCCTTCTCCAACTTGTTGATAAAAGTTTTTAAGTTGGCTGCAGTGGGTGCGGTGTTCGCCAATGAAAAATGCGAACTTCAGGTGATGTAGCAAAGTTTCCCTCCAAGCGTATTGATTGCGAAGGAGATGTTTTTGTTGCCATAGACGAGTTAAAGCACTTTACAATAGCTACAAACTGCCAAATACAAATAGAATTATAATACGAGAATATAAAAGTTTTCCAGTATTTAAAACCTTTAAAACCACAAAATAAAAAAAATGTATTTATAATTTTATTCAGATGTGATAACACTGTCATGAGAAGAAATACGGTTTTATAAAATCATTTCCTACAACAGATTTTTCCTATCCAATCCCTCAAATTTTCATGTCTATAATAATTTTTATATTACGAAGCAAGAAATATTATACAGATTTTTTTTTATAAACATAACACTTTAGCATGGTCACAAATTTCTATATTACTACATAATTTTACATATCTATAAATCGTCCAAAAACACTTTGTTATGCCGGTAAAAAGTAGGGGTTTAAGTTGGCATTACTGTTCTGTAAACTGTCAAATTTGAGTATTTGTATTTGCAAAATGTTTAAAAAATAGAACTAAATTATTCATGATACCTAACTTAAACGTAAATGAACACATTTTAAGCTAAATATAAATAACTATATTTAAACAATGTAAAACCTATATGAAAATGTTTTTACCTCCTGCTACCCTTGGTACCTTAATCTAATATGGAAAGAAGCCATTAGATTTTGGTGTAAATCGAATAACCAGAAATGGTACTTTACTTCAAGCTCAAAATAGTTTTTCTACAAAAAAATACGTTTAAAAGTTGTTTTTTTTTGCAATTCAGCCACGTAGCCAGGGGAGGGGCTCGAGGGGCTGAAGCCCCCCCCGAAATTCTTATAAATTTCGTTTACATCTATCCATCTATCATACTATCTAAATTTGAAAAAGTGAAATTTCACTTTTCCGTAGTACACGACTTATAACTGTTTGAAACAGTGAATATTCACTACGAGAAAGTGAATATTAGCTTTTTGAAAACGTGAATTTTCACTTTGGAAAAAAGTCAATTTTCTTAACACGCGCGGGATAAAGCCCACTTTTCCAGCCCTTCGGGCTGCAAAAATGGCCTTCTCCCGCGTTTGTCACGAAAAATTACGTTCGTTACACGACGGAAAAGTCGATTCCTCACGAGTGTCATTTAGAACTCAGCTTCGCCTCGCTCCGAAAGTACACTCGTTTCGGAATACGAACTTTGCCGTCCTAGTAACGAAAATACCTATTCAAATTATTTGAATCACGCGCGAAAAGAATTTTCGCAATTACTTTAAAGAGATATGATATAAGGTCTGTTCGTTTGTCTTACTCTAAACATGTAGGAGTATTCTGATATTTTTCTCTTATTCGCTTAGATCAGATTTGAGCAATTACTCGGAGCGTATACAAACGAACACAAATTTTGTATAATGCAAGGAACTTGTCAAAACTTTAGTTATTATAAAAAAATAAATATTTGAAAAACATGAGTCTTTTGATAGAAAACGAAATAATAAAAGATGTCGGACAGTTGCAATAAAGATGAAAATGTTCCAAAAATTTAAATAAATTCATTAGCATTTAAATATAACCTGAATTGGAAAAAATATAAGTAAAAATAAAAATATTTTATTCATTAATAAAATTTTCGTGCTATACATATTTTGCACTTTATGTTAATGTACGTTAACTACTTGATTGAGATTAATCTAAACACAACCCAACTGGGAAAATCAACAATACTTGCTTGCTCTTTCTTACTCCTCCTTTCTGCATGGAGTAAGAAAATCATGATCTAAGCAGAGATGAGCAACTGCTCGATTGAAACCGAACAAAATTCAAACAATGATCTGCGACAAACGAACGCGGATTTCCGCATGGAGTACAAAGAGTAAGACAAACGAACAGACCTATAGCGTTCCCATATGAGAAAGTACTACAAGAAAGTGTCAGTTGCTATTATAGTTATGTGCCTAACTTCACTGTCTAAAGCGTACTGTACTCGAGCCGCTTTTGAACGCCTGTGTTAATCGTATTTGAAGAGGTTGAAATAAAGCGATCTTAAACGAGTCAATTAAGCATCGCTTCTTTTTTCATTTTCTACGATGAAGAGTAAAAACTTTACCACGTAGTGTGATGAGCGATAACAGACTGAGTGCACTGGCTATGATTTCTGTTCACTGGGATATCACCGTGGAGCCAGACAAAGTGATCGACATTATGGCTGGGAGAAAGATCAGAAGATTACTTTTGTAGTTGCGGCTTTTTAAAACTTAAATTTTTTGTTTGTTCTAAAAACGGTAAAAATCTGTGTTTCTGAAATACTGTTTCATGTTATAAGAGCTCCTTCTCCAATAAAGTTCTCGATACAAATTTTATAGAGGAAAATTAATTAATCCCTCCCCACCATTTCCTAAAATCTCGAAGCCCCCCCCGAGAAAAAATCCTGGCTACGGGCCTGTTGCAATTTATGTTATTATAAAAATTAAATATTATTTCAATTTCCACATGCTTCCATTAATACCTTCTCTATATATACACATTTAATTTTTTATTATACCTTCTATAGATTTATAGATATAGATGTTACAGTTAAAGTATGCATTTCAGTCAGTGCATACACTGTCTAGTTGATGTATGCTTCCACTAGCTGTTTTAGTGAAAGTATAAATTATTGCGTTGCCCACGCAACATGCCCACCCAAACTGCCCACCCAACAATCTAGGCGTATAAATTTTATTTAAAAAAAAAACAATACCTAACGCACAGAACTCGGATTTAGGTAGACAGTGACAAAAGAAGGTGTATACACTAACTAGACAATGAATACATTAACTAGATAAAGTATGCACTATATAAAATAATGTATACTTTCACTAAAACAGCTAGTGGAAGCATACATCAACTAGACAGTGTATGCACTGACTAAGTTGATACTTTAACTGTAACATAGATATATAATCTATAAAATAATCTGTTGTAGTAAATCTCACAGACTGCTCACACAGCCCAAACATCTCCATGGTAACTACTTGAGAAATTAAAATATCTGTAATTGACAGATAAATGTCACTAATGTCAGTGTCAAAAATTCAGAGATAGAGTACTGAAGGCTTTTTTGGGAACAATATTTAATATTTCTTATTGTATTATTAATTATATATTTAAAATTATAGGTATATTACATGAACCCTTCAGAAATAACGCCAATTCCATTAATGAATTGGAAAAACCTAGAACATTTAGAAAAAATGGAGAAAACTAACTCATAGAATGAATTTAAAATTATTGAAAATACGTTAATATAAAGATTAGGTGTAATTTAATTATTATTCTAGGAAGGCGATGTATTGAGATCATTTTTAAATTTGTAATAGAATTTTTATGACGTAACAGTATAAAAACTGTATCAACATATTTTCATTAAAAGAAACATCTTATTTATTAATGCCTATCAAAATAACGCTTTTCTCGGAGCGTGCTCTAATCACCACTACCGACAATAAAATTAAGTCCCGCTCATCATTGCGATTGCTTCTAATCAAAACACTATTTATGTCATTAAAAGCAATCCCGCGTGATAATAAAACCACGAAAGTGTACTAAAAGCATCATATAACAATTTCTTAAGCAGCTCCACTAAAACAAACAAAAGTCATAATAACACGTTTGGCCGGATGTAAAAAGACAAGAGTTTAATTGAAGGCAGTAGCTCATAGATGTCACTAGCAGAGCACTGTAGCACAAATTGGATCGTTACAGATCTGAATGTCTTCTTGTTATGTTAACCGGGATATGATAATGATTCAAGGCTGAGTGAAAATAAAACTGTTCTCCTGGCCTTGGAGGAAATTGTATTCGTTGCGTGTAAACAGCAAGAATTGCCTTTATCTGAATAATTGCAACGAGTTATAAATTATTGTGTCTATTCTGGCTATTAATTTCTACGTGTCTTTTTTATACCTCCCGCCATATGCGGTATAAGACGAGAAACATTGCTTGTTAGATGTATAGTGGTATCTTATCTACAGATAACCAACTTTGTATAGTAAATTTTATATTGTTTTGCAAACAAAGACTAATACGTCCAATGCTCAGTTTGCTTAAAATTTTAAATCCTATAAACCAACATCCACCTATTTATTGGCTGTTTTATTTTAGTAGGTATTAACTAGTATTTTTTAAACAAAAGAAGTTTTAGCAAAGTAATAGTTATTTGTCAAAACAATTAAGTAGGTTCTGTTTACATAACTGTCAATCTGACATTGAATGTTGCTAATGGTAGACATTGAAGTTATCGTCAAGAACACTCAAAATTAATGTATTTGTCTCAAAATTCTTCACCGAAATTACTTATTTAGTTCGTTCTTCTACCAAATATTTTTTGTCATTTTACGTAATAATTCACTATTGTACATCATACACCTGCCCAAATTATCTTGCGTGTAAAATTATTATCACACTGCATTTACATTTTAATGGCGATTTCTGAACTTTCCATGACGATTTGTGTGCACTTTAGTGACGATTTCAAATAAAACTTATTTTATTAGCACAATACTACGTTGTTAAGAATTTAATTATCTTTATTATTTGTAGAAACATAAATTTTCAAAAATAATATTTAGAAAATTTCTTTTTAGAAACTACCACTTTCGGTTGTCCAGTTGTTACCAGAACCTATTCAACTCTTCCCATTACTGTTAGATTGAGGAATCCGTTGTTACACAGGTCTTTAGTCTTATAGAATTTGAAAAATCGTATATACAACATCCTAACACATACACACACACTCTCTCTCTCACACACACAGACATCATCGTAAAAATGTTAAAATCGGATTGTAGGGACCTTAAAACGTGCTTATTCCTTAAAATTTGGATATGCGATTTTTAGCATGAATCAAATAACTCTCTTAGCGAGGGGTAAAAATGAAGAAAAAATGATATTTAAAAACAAAGTTATATGTACAAGTTACGCTCTTGTTTTTGTGTTTGTTTATTTTTTTGCTGAAACTTCTTTACTCACAAAATGATAAAACTTCAATAAATGGACCAATTCTATTCTTATGGTGAACCCCTTCAATGATTTTCTTCAAAATACTCCACAAATTCTCAAAATGCCATAAATTATTGCAATTTTTATATGACAATTTGTAATTTTTATTCAGAACTATTATTTTTAGACTTTTATATCTATATTTAAAAGGTAGGTACTTCATTGACGAATGAATTTGTTGGTATTTTTTTTAATAATTGAATTGAATAAACTAACAATTACATTTTCACTGACAACATTCCCGTTAACACAATTTCATTAACGAAAATACTGGAATATTCATTTTTTGCTTAACCACATCATTTTTTTCATAGATGATAATTCAAAGTTATTAGATTACCGTTAAAATAATGAAAATGCTTGAAAGCCTCTGGCATTGAATCGTTTGGCACCAACCAATTTTTTGTTCATTTAGTGGTAATTGAATGAAAATGAATAAATTACATTCGTTTAACAAAGAATTTAACTCGTTCAACATAAATCACAACATTGCATGCGATAAGCTTTGGCCTGTAATAAACACAAATTCAACTTTAATACTTCCAAATCACGAAAAGTGAAGGTACTAAACAGCCGGATACATTAATCATAACAAACCGAAATTACAGTAATTAAAACTTTCAAATTAGTAACGAACACCATCACTTAAATCAATTAACAACGTTAGCTTCATAATGCTTCGCAGTTCAAACAAAACAAAGTAAAAAAATGGCATATCTAATCCGAAACAAACGCATGGAAAAACAAAAACAACCGCGATCTGATATAAGGGGAACAGCCTCCGACGTACTTGGAAGGAAAACGAGAAGACAGCGGCGCCAAACAGTTTCAGCGAGAACTATTTGCTTTATTACTCATCAACAAACAAGCACTCTACTACATGAACTAATATGAATACACTGAAGGCTGATATCTTTGAAGATAAATTAAATGAATCCTATCCTGTTACTTCTAAGAAGAAGAAAAAGATATATCTACTAGTTAAGAATCAGGATAAAAATAGCACATCATTGTAGTGTCTAAAATAATTATGACGATGATTGAAGAACAATTATATAGACAAACGTTTCTTAACCTTTTCTAAACACTTGTAAAGTATGGAAGTTTTTTACCTCGTGCTAAAAATCGTATATCCAGACTTTAATGAATAAGCACTTTTTAAGATCCCTAAATCCGATTTTAATATTTTTACGATGATGTCTGTGTATATATGTGTGTGTGTTTGTGTGTGTGTGTGTGTGTGTGTGTGTGTGTGGATATATGTGTGTATGTGTGTGTGTGAGGATGTTGGAAGGACGATTTCTCAAAAAATATAGAACTTAATATCTATTTAACTACGTATTTCTCAATCGGGCATTACTACGAAGAGCTGAAAAGATTTTGGAAATAATTGGACAACGGGAAGTAGCAGATTCTTAAAAAAATCTTCTAAATATTATTTTTTGAAAATTTTTGTTCTTGCTAGTATTAAAGAATAGTAAATTCTCTATCTGATACATATAAATATTTTATTATCTTTTATAGATTTAGTGATAAATATAGGGGGGGGCAACCTGCGGCTCGCGAGCCACATGCGGCTCTTTGAAGGTTTATTTGTGGCTCTCGATAAATGTATCTGAGTTCCCTTTCCATTTTTGTGCTATTATATTTTAAAAAATTATTATTTTTTACTGAATTTTGGAGATTTGTACCAGAATCGAAGTATCCTGAATTAAAAAAGGTTGCTTGTCGAATTATTTCAATATTCGGAACAACGTACTTATGTGAATCATTTTATTCCACTTTAAAATTCGTGAAATCCAAACACCGATCAGTTATTAACTAACCAGCATCTCACAGAATTACTGAGAAGTGCTGTCACCAATTATTCACCAAATTTTAAAGAATTATCAAGAGAAGTAAAATAAATGTGTTTAATTTTTAATATTTAAATTCAATACACATATTTTGTACTTTTATTTATATGTTTTCAGTAAATATAATTTCTGTAAAAATAATTTTTTTAATACCTTTTTTGCATACCTTCTAAATACATATTTCATTGCGGCTCGCGAAAAATTTCAAATTTTGAAAAATGGCTCGGACTATCAAGGAGCTTGGCCACCCCTGGTATATAATAATCTGCTGTAATAAATCTCACAGCTCAAATGTCATGAAATCAATTGAAAAATTAAAATGTTTCTAACTGACAGATAAATGTCAGTGTCAAAAATCCTGAGACATTATTGAAGATTTTTTCTGGGAAGGAAATTTTTAATGAAACATGGAAACTTTCGTTGAATCAATTTTTAATTTCCATATCCCTTATACTCGTACATAGTCGGGTGTAAAAGTGGATCCATGCAATATGTATTTTAATTTTATTATCATTTAATTTACATTACATTTTAATTTCATTTTCACTAAAAAAAATAGGGTGTTCATACAAATTCACTAAATAATTTTATATATGAGTACATGGTAAATGGTTCTTGCAAATTTTGTTTTTATACTTTTTTGTATTTTTTTATTTATTAACTCTATCAGTTCGCGCGTTTCTGTGCGTTTTTAATTTATATCTCAATTAATTTTAATACATTATTATTTTTACAAATGTCATTCGATCATTCAAGCCAAAATGCCATTCTGTCAGTAAAAATTAAATAAATTAGTATGTAATTTTCTTTGGTCTTCTTGGTTTCATTTAATTTCAAAAACGATGTTATAAACTTTTCTGGTGATTATGGTGTTCTTTCCATTGTTTGACGACGGCTGACAGGCTGCCCATGACATTGGCGGCTCTTCCGCTATGACTGGCCGCGACCTTCGCGTTCTCCACATCGCGCGTGGCCTTGATCCTTGCTGCTGCACTTGTTTCTGCTCACTGCTCACTGCACGTGATATCAACAGCTTACTATTTATAACAAACTACTCATGCATTCACTCAGTGCTTGTTTACAACCGCAGGATAAGGTCAGAGCACTCGGGAAATTTTCTTTTCTTTATGAGAAACAAACTAGGAACAGGAAGATATTCAATAACAGAAATGGGTGTCAAATTTTCGCGCTAAGAATATGCAGATAAAAGTAGTCTATCCAAAAATGTTGGGTATCCCTGATAATTTTTCTGACATCTTTCAATAAAACACTAAGCTTTCTTGCTATTTGTCACAAGCTATTGTCCTCTTAAAGCAGTAATTTTTTCACGAATATTGTGAGAAACGTCTTTTCTTAGTTCCACATTTCTTATTTGTATAGATTTCTACCTTCTGTACGGAGGATCTTTGGTCAAAAAATTCGATGATGAATTTTTAATGAATAAGCATGATTTCTGTATGTGTGTGTATGTGTGTGTGTGTGTGTGTGTGTGTGTGTGTTCGGATTCCTCTTCGTTACATCCATATGAGGAGTTGATTAGATTTTGGTTGTAAGTAGTTAACCGGAAGTACCCTCATTTGCAGTTCTTAACAGTGTTTCTTGAAAAAACGCAGTTAAATATCATTTTTTCGCATTTTATATTTTATAAATATTAAGGAATATTTTATATTCTTTATACGATTTCATTATACTTTTTCCAATATATTCAATAGATATAAACTTAAAAAATTATAAATAAATTCAATTTCATAAATCACCCAGTTATGCTATAACCATGGAAACTGCTAATATATTCAAATAACTATAATTGACAGATGTCAGTGTCAAGTGCAATTTACATAGTAAGTTCGTGTTATCATTTTACTGGAAGTATTGAATCTTTTTGTATTGAATTTGTATAATGAATTGACGGAAGGTATTGTGCTGGCCACATCAGATTCTTTTACCTCTCGGTAAGAGAGGTATTGGATTCATGCTAAGAATCGCATATCCAAATTTTAGTGAATATGCACGTTTTAAGATCCCTAGAATCCAATTATAATATTTTTGCAATGATGTCCGTGTGTGTATGTGTGTGTGCGTGTGTGGATGTTGGAAGTACAATTTTTCAAAAACTATAAAACTTGAGATATGTTTAAGTATGGATTCCTCAATTCAACATTAATGGGAAGAGCCGATATTGTAACAATTGGACCAGAATTAGTAGTTTCTTAAAAAAAATATTCTAAATATTATTTTTTAATTTATATTATTACAAATAATAAAGATCATTAAATTCTCATTCTGATACATTTAAAAAATATATTAGGTATATCTTCTATAGATTTAGAGATATAATATATAATAACACAGAATAATCGGTTGTAATAAATCTTGCTACCCAAACATCTCCACAGATCAGTTGAGATATTTAAATGTTTGTAATTGACAGATAAATGCAAAATGTGAGTGTCAAAAATCAACAGTTTTACTGACATTACTGAAAGCTTTTTCTGGAAAGTACATTTAATATTTCTTATTGTATTATTAATTAAATACTAAAAATTATTATAGTTATACTAATATTAAATATGTATATCCTTAAGAAATACCGCCGTCAACGACTTTAAGGAATTTTGAATATAGAAGAGTAGAAAAAATTCCTCATAGAACAAGAAATGTAAAATTTGTTACTTACGTATAAAATATAATGTAATGACGAGATGTATTGTGCTGGCCACAACAGATTTTTTTAGTTTAGTTTTCTTAGTTCCATTTTTCTTATTTTTAATTTGCACTATTTTCAATAAAATCGTGCCTTTTTTCATGTATATTATGTATTTATTGATATACAAATTGCGTCGCTAAAAAGTTAAATACCAAAAGAAAATCACATAAAAATCCAGATTGAATACATCGATACACTATAGCTGAAAACTTCATACATAGATGATATCTGATTATTCATATCTTCATTTAAGTAATAATACCCCTCGTTACAATTAATATTTTGTTTAACGACCTAAAACCAGTACTTAATAAGTCATAAAACCGTATCAAGAAAGTCAACCCACTGTTTGATTGCCGCTTGTAAAACAATAAGAAGATTGAATTATATACTCATAACTCGAATGAACACCTTTTTAATGGTAACTCAGAACGCGATATTACAGTTCTTATTCTCTTAATTGGACAACGTAATCAACTCAATGCTTAATCAGATTTGTGATTATTTTATTGTACCACTTATCGCTGCTGAAGAGCACTGGGAAAATCCAGTGAGCTAAATAATTGCAAACTACATATTGGCCAGGGTATTATTATTAAGCAATTAAATGTTAGTAATTACAGATTTGTTATTGTGTATTGTAGAAGGATGGATATATGCAAATTTTTGACTTTTTTCGCCTAAATTAGTTGATTAAGTTACTCCACCTGGTTGTTCGGTTGGGAAGCCGCCAGCTTTTAAACAGTGGAGACGGGCAGGGTTGAAACCACAGGAATGGTTAAAAAAGGGATAAAGGGCGCCACGTAATTTTTGATCAAGGACGATACAAACGAGATATAAAGTTTCTTTACACCACAGGAGCAGAGATACTGTGGGTAATTCTAGTTTTTCTTACACTTAAATATTAACATGATATGATTTGTTGAACTTTTCATCTCAGATAACTTTTAATTCTGAAATTTTCCTTCGATATTAATAAGTGTATGTATACATAAAGCATGGTCTCCAGTTTTAATTCAAAATTGTTGTTCTCACTTTTTGTGCATTTTTGATGTGGTTTTAAAAAATTATTGATTTCTTTCCAAATGTTAATGCTATTATAATTTGTAATTTTTGTATTTATTTCAATCGAAAAGTCCAAGAGCAGTTTAGCAAATTTTATAAAACTTTTGGATTAATAAAAATTGAACAAAGTAAAAAGAAACTAATAATTTAAAATGCCTAAATTATAAATCACAATTAAATGATAAACCTGAAATGAAAATTAATATCTAAAACCAGAGAAAATTCTTAAAAGACTATATAAATGTTATTTGAGATATTAAATTTAGTGTTACCTTTATTTTTTATGCAGTTGAATTTAATGCCGATCATATCAATCCTCAAATCTTAAATTGATGTACAATATTCCATTATCCAATTTCCAACTACCAGCTGTACGTGAATCATATCCTCTCGTACGTTATTTGCCTGAATTCATCTAATATTCCTTATTTTTGCCAGGTCTATAATATTTCTTTTATAAATTTATTGTACATTTTGTTACATGTTCCATTTAATAATTTTCACTTTCCGCCACCTTTAGATAAGGAAGATATTGCCGCATGGGTAAAATAATTCGACGGCCAGGTTTTAATTAATAAGCGCGTTTTAGATTTCGCAAAATAAAATTTTACAATTTTTTACGATGATGTTTGTTTGTGTGTGTGTGTGTGTGCATGTGTGTGTGTGTGTGGGTGTAATCGGTGAACCAGAAATACCCTTATTTCAATTTCTTATCAGTTTTTCTTAAAAAAAAAACTCAGTTAAATATATTTTTTTTGACATTTTACGTTATTATCAATATTAAAGAATATTTTATTCTCTATCTAATTTGACTGCATTTTTTTCTTCATATTCAATGTAATTATAAAGAAATTAATTTTCATAAATCTTGTAAACTTTGCTGCTACAAGCTCACCATGAAAACGGCAAATACTATTAATTGACAGATTTCAGTGTCAAGTACAATTTCGTAGTTTGTAAAATAATTTTATTGAAAATAAATATATCATTACGGCATATTACTCAATGCCGGATGTGCCAATCTGCTTTTGTACACAGATATTGATAATGATGAAATATTTGTACCGTGCGGGCGCTTACCAGGCGTCACCTCATTGGCACTCAATGCTGGCGTGAAGAGTGCCCCACAGGGGTCAATTTTGTGCCATTAAAATTCGAAGTAATTTTTGGCGTCGGTCGGGATCGAACCCGGGTCCCCAAATTTGCGATCAGACACTCAAGCACACGGCCACGAGACCCCATAGAATGTCTTACAAGAAACTATCTGTAAGGAATTTGTACAAAATGCATAGAATTGACAGAAGGTAATGTGTTGGTCACATCAGATTTTTCTTTAATAAAATGCTAAAAGAAAAATCATTAAACTATAAATAAATAAAAATAAACAAATAAAGCATCACGGCATATTACCCATTGCTGGGTGTGCCAATCGGTAATGATAATTAAACTGGATTAAAAGTTTTCCAACTTCAATCATTAAAATGACGATTTCCTACGGTGTATATCTGTAAATAAATTTAAGTTTACGCCTTCTAGATTGTGGGAATTATGTCAATGATCATAAGAAAACCATGTATTCTTGCTTAATATATGCAAAATTACTCATCGATATGCGACGTGATAACAGTTTTTCTTTTAATTTATTTACTAATAATCCTTCATTTTCTTAAATACCTCAGTTATGTCTACATCCTGTATTACTTTACAAAGCATAGATCTCGAGCAATAAAGAGTTCAAGATCATTCATTATATATTTACGCTCTGGAAATGAAGACCAAAACATATACTCAGCAACAGTTATTAGAGCTATGTTATGTAGGTAAGTATGGTCGCAATAAAGATCTCATATAATTTTCCCGTCTTTGTAACTAGCAATAATGCTACTGTAAACAAATAATTAAATCCTCTATTCTAAAAAGAAAAAGAAGAATCATGGCGCTCTTGATCAGCAACTATATACTCGGTCATTATCAACTTATCGGAATAACCTGATTTCCTCCTAACTGATATTCATACTTTTTAACATCCTCTGCCTGTGAGATCAAGTTATTAAGATCATATCAGTGATGCACCTGAAGACAGAAATTGAAGATCGTAAATATTTATATGTATTGGTGGATCAATTGACTTGAAAATGTAGTGGAGTGTGAAACTGATGACAACTGAGGCGTTAAATGCCGGAAACTCTAGGGCAGTTATATTGGTAAGAATCGAAGACAGCTGTGGCAAACTAGCGAATAATTGGTGTAGAATTGCAGAGGAAGCCGATATTGTCATAGTCTACAATAGCATTTACTTTACAGCTTTCATATTTGTTTAAAAATTATAAAACCCATTTTACAATATGCACTAAGCGTTTTCGTAAAGTCAATCGGATTGATCCAATGCAATCAGAAGCGTTCGTATAGTCAATCCGATCAGTCAAACCAAGCAATCCGATCAAAAATTTTCAACCCTGATCCATGTGCAGGGTTAATACAGATTGCGCGCGCAAATTTAAAATTGTAAACATTTGTGTTTGAGAATAGTCATTTACATACCAAGTGTAAGCTCGCGCCGCCAAACACTCATCCGGGAACCAAGTTCACGCACACGGTTTGTACGAAAAGTATAAAACTAATAATTAGTAATTTTTGTACAAATAATTTTATTTATTAAAGATTTATTACATAATATTATACATATACACTGCTTTGTTGCTAATTTCAGAGTGATATGTCAAATTTAAATTCCAATGATTTTAATGTTTATTTTTATGTAATGTAGTGTTAATCATGGTATGTAAATAACTATTTATTACTTACGAAATGTATAGGAAATTTAAACTTAATAAACTTGTTAAATTTCTTTTTGTTTTGTTACAATTTACATTACGTTTGTTGGTTATGTGTTACCGCCTTCCCGAGTGCCCTGTTTTACTGACTCCCGCCGAGCAGAAATTGTTGCCAACATTGTGAACCAAATGCACTAAATTCATTATTTTAAAATTAAATTTCATTCAATATTGCACCATTTTCTCTTATTATTATTAAGCGAACGAGTGTTTGAGAAACTATAGTTTTTATTATAAATATAGTTCTTTAAAAATTCCTTTGGAAATAGGAGTATTTTTTCCAAAATTTCCCGATCACTTATCTGTTGGAGACTTGGGAAATTGACGTTTCGGACGTTGCTGAGACGACGCGAAACAAACACATTTCAATTCATGAGTACAAAAAATGTATTTAAATATTACTGATTATAAACATTGCAGCACTATAGCAAGTTTTGAAGTAAATGTGGCAGTTCGCCATTTGTGATTTATGAGTTATTTCGAACAAATAAATGACCACATGATAATAATCTAAACAAATGATTCAAGACGCCCTTCAGTCTCACTTGAGCCGTCGTATATAAAATTACAACTACAGAAACAAGCGATATTTCCTTATCCATTTAACAAGTTAAACTTCTCAGATTTAAACATTAAAATCATATACAGACGCGGTCATAAAAGCTTCGATAATCGGATGGATCTGATATATCTGTGACGTCATCAAACATATCCGTCGGATAGCTGCAACTGACTTCACCAAAATACCTATTAATGTGAATGAAATTTCTGAATATAATGATGCAAATGGTGTAGTTTTCATTGTTAAACATTAAAAATTACAAAACCATATTACAAAATAATAAATATAAAATAACCGTTTCTTATCTCATTATGATATAGCGTTTGTTGAAGGCAAAAATTAGTAACGATCGTTGGTATTGCGGGCTTTGTTGGGTGCATTACAATTCGGTAGCGAAGTGCGTAATAGGCCGGTTTCGAGATAAAATCGCGCCATCTAGTGTAGTGTAGTGCCCCGCAGTAGAATAGGCACGATCTGCCGACGTCGTGGAACAGTACCCGCTGGAATTTTAAGTAGTCATTCCAGCAAATGATGTTTTGTTCCTTTATACATCTGCAGCAGTAATTGAGAATTTTATGCATTTTTCTGCTTTTAATGTTGTTCAAGTGGGCTTCTTTGCCGGATATTACTTCCTGCTTCGGGAGGATTATGACAAAGCAATATTAAATGCTTAGGAAAGATGAAATCAGCTATGTTTAAAAAATGAATAAGCAGTAACAACATGTATAAAGATAGTTTTTTTTTTTTTTTTTAGAAACACTAGCTGGAAGACATAATAGTTTTCATCGAAGTTAAATAAGCAGTTGTTTGACATAAAGTATGCGTTTAGAATGTCAATTTTTTAAATTTGTTTTAGCCAGAATAGTATATTAAAACATAAGTTACAGAAATCAACTATTCAAGCACGAGTTTGAAATTCGGACACGAGCGCGTAGCAGCTAGTGCGGGAACGAACGAGTGCGTCAATAGCCTTCTATAACGATTGTTTGGTTTTGTACTATTTTCTCTGTTTCTGCTTTTGTTTACAATATATCTTTATAAAAATAGTTAACAATTCCTATTAAGGAAATTTTTTGACATAATAATTAGATGGTAACAGTAATTTGTGTTTTTATTTTGCCCATTGTCAAAATATTTTGCATTATGTAGTGCATTCATACAAAACCAATCTCAAATAATAAAATGTCACCAAAATTTATTTAAGAATGAAGCTCCTTCTAGTATGGCATTCTAATTCAGAAACAGAGAAACAGTATTATATTTTTTATTTCTGGAGTTGGTGCATTAGTCTCTGTAAAGCACTTTTTAATAAATTTTAACTCTAACCTAACTTCTAAATAACTACATATCGGGTGTCCTATTTAAATGTACCACTATGAACTCGAGAAATATACCTCGGCTCAAAAAATGTCCCGAATCAACAGTTTGATGGTTCGAGAGGAACATCCGATGCAGTCAAAATACTCCCGATCCTCAGGGAGCGGGGAAGGGGGGCAACTTTGTATTCTGAAATGGGAACCCTCATTTTTTATTGTAGAGTCGGATAGATTGACAAAAAATAAGCAGGGTTTACCCGGGTAACTTTTTTTATTCCTGGCAGATGGCGCTAGAATAGTTTAAGGCGTAGAAATTAGTCTATACGCCTTTGCACCCAACAAAACACAAGCATTTCGCGGATGAATTTTGTTTTGTTATGTTTTGTTTAGTACATTTCGGCCGAATTCACCATTAATCCGTTGATTAATAATCAGTTGATTAAGGAATCAAGCTGATCTGTAGATCAACGTATGTTCTAATTCATCAACTTGATTTCCGAATCAAGGAATCATGATCAACTGATACACAATTTTGTTTTGGTTTTTGACAGTTAATGTAACTGTCATTGAATTTTATTCGTGCTAATTGTACTTTCCGTTAAAGTGTTTTTAATTACAGTGAAAATGAAAGATGTAAAAGTATAATTAAAAATAATAAAACCAATGCGGTTCTAAATAAAGATAAAGAAGAAGGATGAGGCAAAGTTACACATGGGTACAACAGCCAGAATCCTAACATACCTATAAATGTCAAAATTAGGATTCAAAGATGTGATCAGGCCTTGATTCATGGAATATGACGAATCAGTTGATCATTGATTTTGATTAGTAGATTAGCTTGATTTTTAATGGTGAATTGGAATGATTTAGGATCAGCGTTAATCTGTAAATTAACCCATGATTAAGGCATGGTGAATTCGGCCGAAGTCGCATCAATCAGTGATCATGGCTAATTACACTCCCAGTGAAATTGTCGAGAATTTCGAGAAAAGGGTCAGGTCAAATTTTTCAAATTTCTTTTTTTGTTTTACAAAGTTTTTTTTTTCGAATCTGCAATAAAAAAATGGGGGTTCCAATTTAAGATTTCAATGTTCTCCCCCTTCCCCGCCCCCTGGGGGTTCGGGGGAGGGTATTTTGACTGAATCGGATGTCCCCTTCCAAACCATCAAACTTTTGATTCAAAACATTTTTTGATAAAATACATATTTCTCGAGTTATTAGTGGTGGTACATTTAAATGGGACATCCTGTATGTCAAGTACCAACGTAAATTAAATTTCAAATGTTTATTGAAACTGTTAGCGTTACCAACCTTGATTACATAAACTGTAATATTACAATAAAAGTCATTGTAACACTACTTATCTTTCAATATTATTAGTGACGTTTTTACCTATGTTGGCATTATTTTATTTCATGTAGTTCTAGTATGAAAAATGGATGGAAAAAAGGGCCGAAGCTAGTTTTAAAATAGATCAAGTTTATTGTAGTAAAAAACTTACATGTATTTCAGATTTATTTTTTTTTACTAAAATATGGTTTCAATATTGCAACGGTATAAGTGTAATTTAGCTTCTCGTATTTTGTTTTAAAATTGTTACGTTATTTCCATTTAGACTGTTATAAATTTTGTTTGTTTTACAATCAGGAAAACCAAGTCTTATGCACGTCTATTTGTAGTATGTATATACATCAAGAACAACTATACAAATATTATCGTTCTCTGGCAGTTTCGATTATGAGCAAAGTAACATGAAGTAACATTTACAGAAGGAGAAACAGTCAAACAGGTTCTGACATCAAATGTGCACCTGCACTCAGAAAATGAATTCTCTGGAAATATGTAATAGAGTACAGACAACTCCGTCAGGTTAATATTCGTTTCAATTAAGCGACTCCACCAAATGGCGAACGTAATTAAATGAATATATTAGAAACTAGTTTTTCAATTTATTATTTAAATTGCAGATGGTTCATTTTTACTCGTTTTAAAATAAGTGTCAATTGTAATTGAAATTTATGATCCCCTTAATCAATTGGATTATATATTGCAATTACTTACTATTCAATTAACTCTGATAATAATGATTAATTTCATTCAATGACCAATAATAATAGCCTAGTAATTTAAAATGACAATCACGAATTATATTCCAGAATACAATTGGATACATTAATTCGTTTATGAATTATTGACGAGAAATGCATAAAAACAGAAACTTACCCACATAATATCCAGTGTAAACAGATGAATAGAATAAATCCCTTACCTGTAACAAAGAAAAATACATTAATTTTTCACAAACAACTACTCGTATATATTTAAAAATAATAAAAATAAAATCGATTTTTTTTTTTACCACCGGGAGTAGAATTTGATATTTCTGATGTCAAAATCCCTAGGGCAGCGTAAACCGCGGAACCATTTGTATTAACATTTTAGATAGCGGACCCCTTAGAAATTAAAACTTTAAAAACACTAATAAACTATGAAAATAAAACTTTTTTTAAGTAAGTTTTATAGTAGGAGAAATGAAGAGGATTTTTTTTTCGTATGAACTAGTGCAGAAAACGCCTTTTTACACAAGTAGCTAGTTACAAGTGGGGTTAATACTTTAAATAGAACGGCTACATCGCTAAACGGACTCTGTGCAGCTGTGTTGCTGCCGTGTATAAAAATTTGTTCAATTTTACTCGGGAACTAAAGAAGCCTAAAAATTCGCAAGACTTTGTTCCTTCAACATTTATTTTATAGCTTCATCTGTTTATTTATTCGGTGGTACTCTCGGTATATTATTTCTCGGTGCTGTAGCGGACCCCTTAAAAATGCCTCACGTACCCCTTTCGATAGTAATAAGTTTAGAACAGCTGCATCAACAATTTCTTGGGGTTCTTCTGGAGGATCTTCGCTGTATTCTTGATATTCCACTTTAAGACAGAACTGAACATTCTCAAAATGAAATTTAAGAAAATTCAAAATGTAATAACTTCAACATAGCCTAAAGATGGATCACTTAATCCGAAACGTCGATTATAGTCTAAAGATTTTTCTTTAAATAAACAAGATAACTAGGTCTGCTTCTCCACTCTTTGCAGTTCCTTTATTTCATATTCACAATCGATTAATTGATATTATTAAATGCTTGTTCTGACTAATATTTGTACATATTTTTTATATCAGGTAGAGTAATATTTGCTAAATGTCATGTTGGAGAATAAACGATTTTCTACATTTTTCAAATACTTTGTTAACAGCTCCCTGTCAAAAAACAAGCAAACTTTTCAAACCTACTAACTCCCTCCATCTATCAAACTAGTCAGAACTAGTAGCTAGTCCTGGTATAATTTGCTCGCACCTCTAAGTGAGTGGTAGCTATTTATCAGCACCTCAGCGTCAACCGAATAATTAATTACTTGGCAGGTAGCATTTGTTTCGGGGCTGAAACAGTAGCTCCAGCAGCCCGTAATGAGCTGGACACGCTGCCTTCTACACGTAGTAAGATGAAAGAAGATGAACACGAGGAATGGTAATGAGACAAGCGTGATTGGAATGAAAATTGATGTAGTGACATCTATAATGAGGAAGGTTAAATTGACGTGACCAGATGAGTAGTTCCAAGTTATGAGCTGGAGTTATGTGGAGCTAATTATTAAGTATTAATACTCAAATCTCCCACTAATATAACGACAGGCATAAATTTTATTCCTTTATAAGGTTATATAAATATCAAATGATATAAAAATTTTCAAACTGCTAGTGACATCTGTTAATACATAAAACTTATCGACCTCATCAGCTATTAAAATGAGTACGTGAAACATATTTACTTATTATGCATAGTTTACTTCGAATTTTAATGGCACTAAATTGACTCCTGTGGTGCACTCTCCACGCCAGCTATGAGTGCCCGTGAGGTGACGCCTGGTAAGCGCCCGCACGGTACAAATATTTCATCATTACCGATACCTGCGTAAAAAGCAGATTGGCACACCCAGCAATGGGTAATATGCCGTGATGATATATTTATTTATTTATTTATTTACTGCGATTCGGAATGCTGGCACCACAAATGAGAATAATTCTAAGGTTGTGTCAACTCAGAGTCAGTCTGAAGGAATACAAAGATACATGAACGTTTTCTTGGATTTAAACTCGGAAGAATTAATTAGAGAATTTTGCTATAATTAATTTAATAAAAATATTTTTCTATTTCGGTGTATTTATGAGTATAAACGCACTGAAAATACGTCGTTAAGAAAGTCTATAAACGCACTGTTTTCGGCGCTTTTCTAGAGATAGTATGACTGCTTTCATAACTGACATATGAATGACATATAACCTCAAATTGCTGTCATTCAACAACGAATTTTCATCCGTGAAATAAAAATTGTTAGCAAGAAGCCACTACCAATGTAACTGATAAAAACACCAAGTCACAATTTTGTCAAATCGCATTTTTTAATAGAAAAGATAGTATAAAAATATGTTTCATAAGGTCTGTTGTCTCACTTGTCCTTTGTAAAACTCGCGGCCGAGCGGCTCGATTTCTAAACCTGGGCTCGCGCGTTAACAGATTCCCTTATGAAACTTCAATTCTCAACATACTCGTAGGTACCTATTTTTTACCTCCCGCTACCCTTGGTAAGGGAGGTATAGGGATCGTGCTAAAAATCGCATATCGAGATTTTGGTAAATGACCACATTTTAAGGTTCCTACAATCCAATTTTAACATTTTCACGATGATGTCTGTGTGTATGTATGTAGGTATGTATGTGTGTGTGTGTGGATCCTGTATACGCTCTAACTCAAATACTATCATTCAGAAAGTTTTGAAACCATGTATTTCTACCGTATTCTAATATGGAAGTATCTGATTAGATTTTGGTGGCAATCGGATAACCGGAAATGGCAGTTTACTTGAAGCTCAATTAAAGATTATTCCATTTTCTACAAGTTTGCTTTAATACTTTTTATATATATTGTATGGATAAATTTATAAAGTAATATAAAAATTATATACATAGGTAAATGGCGGGAGGTACTGTGTTGGTCACATCAGATTTTTTTACTTTATTTATCAGCAAAAATGTCTTGTAATAAGGGCGGCAAAATTCGGTTGTGCACAAAAATGCCTAGGACCAGCCATGGTTCCCCCCCCCTATGAACCCTGGGCCACCATCGCTCCCTTGGTTCTATCCAACGCCCAAAAAGGGGCAGCATTGTCACCCTGGAGCCTTACGAGCACATCCTCTACACTCGCCATTGCCTGTCATTGTCATGAAATTATCTAATTATCGCACAGATTATAAACGATAGATGCATCAATACTAATCAGCTAAGAAAAACGAGTAATTATATTTATAAATTTTCAATCAATATGATAATAGTTCAGATTTGTAAAAGTACGCGACCTTCATCAAATATAGACATCTCTGTTCCAAAGAATTCATTCCAAGAAAAACTAACGTATCTCAATTTGATTGCAAAGCGGAAAAAAATGTTTTGCAGCATCATTGTTCTAGGTACAATAGTCTTCGTAAACGGCAAGGAAAATAGCAGTACACCAATGAAAAAAAATCACAATAAGATGTGACTGAATAAAACACAATTCAAGAAAAAAATAACAGAAGAAGCGGACACACAAATTGATATCGTAAAACGCGCAGTGAAAACAATAGAAGAAGCAAATTGAAAGAAATACTCCGAACGTGACGAAAATAATTAACACTGACAATTTCTGTTTAAAATTTTCAAGAATGAGGAGATTGCAAACCACGAAGAATTGAGAAAGGTGTTGTTGGAAATTTATGAGAAGTTAAAATGAGTAAATACCAAATTGAATGCGGTTGTGGATAAATAAGAAGAGATATAATTGGTAATTGGATTAGGATGAGGAAATGAAGCCAGCTTTATTACACGTTTCTAATATAACTTTAACAGAAAAAAAAAGAAAAGCAATTTTACCATTTGTGGTAGTGAAGTGTGTTTTCTTGATGGATAAAAAGTAAAATGACCGTTTTAATGTTAGGTGTAATTGTTCAGCCTGTTACAAAGGAATATAAAATAAACAATAATTAAGGAAATAAAAAAAGTTAAATGGTTGATGTATCAAAGATCTTGAATACAAATGCTTTCTAGCTACTTTGTTTATTGTTGAAGTGACTAATTTTTTTTTTCGTCTTTACTTGTAATACTTATGTTATACAGGGTGTTAATACTAAGTTGTAACACCCGAAAACGTCAGTTAGAACTCATTGAAACAAACAACTTTTCTTAGTTCAAATTTTTTATTTGGAGCCCCAGTTTTTTTTTCTGTTTTTCGAAAAATCGTCATTACTCCCTTATTTTAAGGAATATTTAAAAAATACAAAAACCTTCAGCATTTGCTTTCGGTTTTCTAAAACATTTATATTTACAATTATTTTCTATTTTATCAAATAACAAAATGGCGACCGATTAAAAATTTCAAAACAAGATATTTTGAAAACCACTCGATCAATTTTTGAAAATAAAACATTCTTTTATTTTTAAACTATCGACAATAACATTTGTCTGAAACATTTTTTACTATCTGTCCAAAAAAAGTTTTTATTTAAATTGAATTACAAGATAAATTTTAACAAACTGCAACAATCATTTAAAACAAAGCAGGCTTGCTGCCATTAAACAAGAAAACAAACAAACAAGAAAAATAAAACAAAGAACAACTAAATGTCAATTCACGAAAGAGAATATAGAAATAAATTCCCTAGATTAATACGAGCAAGTGAAACTTAGTAAAGTGGAATTCGTGTAAAAGATACTATTATGAGTGTTACTTATTTTTAAGCGCTACTTACTTAAGTGTAATTTTCGCAGTGTAACGGTGCAAACGGGCATAAGACAGTTAGTAAAAATGATACTTAAGTTTCATACGTTTTAATCTTACAGTATTTGAGGAATCGTCTGACTAAATCCACACAATTCTAGGGATCTTAAAACTGGATTATTTATTAAAATCTTCACATGCAATACTTTTAGCATATTCTTGTCGAGTGTAATGAGATCTAAATTTTTCGAGAACCTAAGGCATCTCGACTCTTATTTGCCTGACTGTCAAATAAATTGAAGTTAAATGCTACAATATGAAGAATTTTATCGCTCTTCGATGCTTATTTCACATCGAAGAGTAAAAAAGTATCTAATTGTAATAGAATACATTTCTAATAGGACGTTAATAGAAAAGACAGAAGCAGTCTTACCATTTGTGGTTTAAATGGTGAGTAGATCTGCTACTGCTTGAGGAGCAAAACGAGTGTTTTAATGTATATTACAGTAGGAATCTAAAACGAATGATGATTAGAGAAATAAACGCTAGTAAGAATAAAAAGCCGGTGGCATCTTCTCCAGATGTTCTGAATTTAAAGCATGTGTCCCGCCTCCATCCCGCCTCTACATAACGCGCAAACAGGCAATCGGCAGCCGCGCAATCCTTTATAATTATAATCAAGAGTGCGTACCCCGGCCGATTGTAATTTACGTTTCCCGCGGAAAAAATTCGAATATCTGAAGCGCAATCCAAGGTGGCGCCGCAGAAAAAGTGAAAAAAGCACGCATCGCGCACGCGGTCTTATAAAGCCATTACAATATAATTGCCTGGTTGCAGAGTCCATTTAAAACAGTGCCATTAAAGTCTTTATATATAATCCGTTAATTATAGTGGTGGAAACTCATCATTCATAGCGGGTGTCTCGGCGAGAAAAACTCCAGCATTAACATATATAATTTATCAAAGGAAGGTAAAAATAGCGATCACGTGTCATAGCCGGCAAGGAAATTGCTTTATTACTAACGTTCATACGAAACACCGCGGGAGCGACGAGGCAACTTGTGCTTGACTTTATCGAGGGACTCATATCCAATTCACCAAAGCCATTCCATTGTCCAGTTAAGGTAATCATCCAGACGTATGCTAATCATTTATCAATTTAAATATTAATTCTGTCGGCAAAATGCAACACCCGATAAAAACTTTGATTAAACACGATTCCGATGCCAATGTATTAGGGAAAAGTTTTTATTCAGTCATCGGCGCTTTCTGTTTGGACAAGTGACATGATTAACTACCATTGGTAGCACAGCCTGCTATTCTAGCTACAAGACGTGTCTAAGTGAAACATGGTTATTGGTTATTATGCTGTATATTTGAACCACGAGACGAGACTAACGTCGATAAAATTTGTATAAATAAACAAAAAATAGAAAAGTAATCCATCAATCAGAAGAAAAATATTATAATTTAAACAAACCATTTAAATATCTTTTAGATTTTTAATTGATTAAATTTTCAATTTTTGGACAAAAGAATAATATTAACACCTTCACAGAATTTAAAGGTAATTTTGTACCTTTTTCCACGATCAAGTTTTTTTTAAACTTTACCGATAGGGTTTCCAAGGCAGTAAGTTTTGTTTACAAATTACTGATCAGTAAGTGATGTGGTACCGATCAGTAAGTGATATGACTGACCGGTAAGTGTGACTACCTACCGATCTGGAGGCGGTGAAAATTACATAAATAAAAAATAAATGTACAATTTTTAAAGCTTTAACTATAACAAAACAACGATCATAGCTTACTTATAAATGACAACTAACTTTTTTAAAATGTCAAAATAATTTTTAAATAATTCTAAACTTTAATTTGTTATTATTGGGACGATCGTGCAAAAAATATAATAAGCGTTGCGGGCATTAAGTGCTTCTTACCGGTATCGGATGTAACTAATCCTCAACCGGTAAGGTGCACTTACTGCCCTTAATACTTAAATAACTATTTTATACATCCCAATAGTGCTGCAAAATTTAATTCGCATTATGTTTTACAAAAACTGTAATTTTAATAATTTTTGTTAAAATTAATAGCAAAAGGTAGAATTTTGAAGCGTATGAAAGGGAAAACAGATTTTTAAAGTGCACTTTGTTTGTGGCATATTATGAAAAATAAATAAGGTACCTGAGCCAAATAAGGCCTGCTCGAAAATAAGGCCCACTAATATTATTTTAATTATTACAGAAATCTATAATCATGTAGCCTCATAAGATTTTAGTTAAGCACAAGTGCATATAAGTTCCATAGATGGCAGTACTGGATAAGTTCACGTTTCGCGGTAAAATCACAGTGTAACATTCAATGACGTGTGTTGTTAAAATCGGTTAGAGGTAAGTGTAAGGTTTTACAGTACTTACTACAAATTTATCTTTGAGAATAGCATTGATCTTTTCCCTGATGTTTTCTTTTTCAATGCATGTATTAATTTTATTCCAATCTTTGCTTATTTTCATATCACAACTCATAACCTAAAATGTATACTGGTTTTAATAAGGCCCGGCATATGGGTTCAAATAAGGCCCTGTAGCGGGCCTTATTAAATCCATAGTGGGCCTTATTTCTGAATTAATATTTTCATGTAGGTTTTGCAGCATGGCTGAAGCAAAGCAAAAACGAGCCCTTTGGGGAGAAGAGTCTTTAAAACGTGCTATGGACGCCTTGAAGAATGGAATGTCTCAGAGAAAGGTTTCCGAACAGTTTGGTATACCAAGACGCACCTTGCGTAATCACATTAAGAGCGGAAATACTAAACGTCAGCTAGGAAGAAAAAGCATTCTTTCGGCTGCAGAGGAAATAGAATTAGTGAATCGCATCGTCCGATTTTGCAAAATTGGTATGCCACTTACTCCCAGAATGCTGAAACATCAAGTTTATCGTTTTATTGAAATTAATAGAGAACAGCATTTATTTAACAATAATATACAATCTGCTGGAAGAACGTGGTTTAGACTTTTCATGAAGCGACATCCCGAATTATCGCAAAGAAAAGCACAGGCGATGAATCCAGGACGTGCCCAAAAAATGAATAAAAATATTGTAAAGGACTACTTCACTAAACTTAGCAGTATACTTACAGAAATGGACTTAAAAAATGAACCTCATCGAATATATAACATGGATGAGAAGGGGTGTAGACTAACTTTGCACTCTCAACCCAAGGTTCTTGCTGAGCGAGGTGCAAAACGGGTCCATTTAGTAGCACCAGAACACGGTGAAAACGTGACAATAGTCGGCTGCGTAAATGCAGTGGGGAATTCAGTACCACCAATGATAATTTTTAAGGGAAAGCGCATGAAGCCAGAATTTCTGGATGATCTCCCTGCTGGGAGTATAGTGAAGCTTGCACCGAAAGGATCAATGAATACAGAATTGTTCATCGTGTTCATTGAACATTTAGCTAAATTCAAACCACCAGGGCCAATTCTGTTAATTTTTGATGGAGCACGTTGTCATCTTGACTACCGAATAGTTGAAGCAGCAGAGCCACATGAAATAACATTATTTTGCCTGCCGAGTAATTGTACCCATGAACTTCAGCCGTTAGACAAGGCTGTCTATCGTTCTTTTGAACATAATTGGGATTTAGAGGTCCTTAAGTTCTGGGACTTGTACCCCGATCGTGCAATAACGAAGCCTAGGTTCAACAAAATCTTTTCCAAAGTGTGGCCTATGTGTACAAGTCCCGCTAACATTCAGAGTGGTTTTCGCGCAACCGGCATCTATCCGTTGGACCCGGAGGCTATACCCGAAGAAGCTTTCGATCCCAGTACTTTAACCAGACGATCCCAGGACATTGGAGAAACAAATGGAGAGCAAAATGATATAATTCATGCAAATACTTCCGTCAGTGAGAACGACAGCAGTAGTGAAGACGATATTCCACTACAAGTCATTGCAGATAGAAATAAAATGGGTGTTACAGGAAAAACTGAAAATTTGAATCCGGATGATCAGATGAATACTTCATTTCATGAGCTAATGCCTACTCCTGAGATTAAGATTAAGCAAACACACACAAACCGCAAAAAGGCTATTAACTATCAGGCACAAAAGGTGACCAAGGATTTGTTTAACGATAACTCGAAACCGTCCACATCTAGAGACACGCAATCAGAGTCCTTTGCTGTCTTAAAAAATAAAAGGCACTCAGAATCCAATAAGGAAAGTTGGTATTGCCCCTTATGTGACACATGTGAAATGATTAGCATGCGTAGGTGTAAGAATTGCTCAGTTTGGTTCCACGAAGATTGTATAGGCCTCACTGAAGATGATTATTTAGATTATTTGTGTAGTTCGTGTGAGTAAAAGTAGATTTTGTTTGAGAATTTTTTTTTAAATTTAGTTTTGTTCACTTTTCTAGTGTAGTTTTTTGGTGGGCCTTATTAAGCACATTGCACACAATAAGGCCCAAAAGCAATTTTTATTTGAAGAACAAATAACTTTTTTGTAATACTTTTCTGATATACATATGTATGTACGATATGTTAAATTAAGAATAAACTTTCATTTGAAATCCCCTACGTTTTTATTTTTGTTTTTTTCTAACCGCAATTTAAAAGCATAAATTAGGTGGGCCTTATTTGGCTCAGGTACCTTACATACACAATTAGCCTTTAGAACAAATTTAAGTCGCAATATGCTCTTATCAACATTAAAAGTGTGTTTCGTATATATTTTGTTGTCAATTCAAACCCGTTTTTATATGAGATTGGTAAACATATTAAAAAGATTCTGCGTTTAGCAGAAGAACCTTTAAATATAAAAAACTGTATTAAAACATTATGTCTAGGAAATTAAAGGTTTTACAACAGTTAATTTTTGTTACCCAAATACTAGTTAATAGTAATTAACTATCAAGTGTGTTAATAAAAACGAAAAATTGTTGATATCGTTAATCACTAATTAACACAAATATTAGTAAAAATATTTTTCCTTTGACTGTATCTTACTGAACTCGAAAATCTAATTTTATTCCGTGTTAAAATTTTTGGGCTATCAGGCACTAAAATCGTTTAATAATAAAAAATCATGCAGTAATAAGGGTCACTAATGTATTATTTTCTACATATTAATAAACAGCCAACGATAAACTAATCTTAAATATCAATATCGAAGAAATTGTAAAAAAATCATGGACCTCACTGGAATTTGAATCCAGAACCGTCGTATAATAAAATGTACTACTGACTGCAATGGGAATTTGTAGTTTCATTGGTACATCCTACAAGATGTAAGAGGATTCTAGGTTCAAATCCCAATGAGGTCTCCCGGCGACACTAAAGTAAAACAGATCTGAACTTGTATAATAGATCTCAACCTTCAAACCATTCCTCAAGTCATTTTTCAAATCATTAGACGGATATTTTTTTTTAAGTATACAAAAAAGTAGCTACACCCATAATATCCTTTGGTTCAGAAACTTGGACAACAACAGAAAGACAACGTAGTAATCTAAACAGTACAGAAATGAGATTTTTAAGAAAAATAGAAGGAAAAACAATCATGGACAAAGTAAGAAACAAAGATATCAGAAATGCACTACATATACAACCTAAGATGGTGGGGTCACATACAAAGAATGGGGGAAGAAAGAACAGGAAGAAAAATCTACAAAGCAAGAACAACGAAAGCGAGAAATAGAGAAAGACCAAGAAAAACCTGGATTGAAGAAGTGAAAAACGCTCTGGAAAAGAGGGGCGTTAAGTGGGAAGAAGCTAGACCTTTAACCAGAGTCAGAGAAGAATGGAAGAAGATATGGAGAAAAAAACCAGAAGAATAGCCAAGTGCCTAACACCCAGCCTTACACCCAAAAGGGTAAAAAGGCATTAGGATTAAGTAAGTAAGTAGACGGAAATATTTGCTCCTTGCAAAATTGGACTTGTACATTAGGCTCCAATCGGAGATATGTTGTAGTACAACAAAACTCGACAAAATTTCTGCGTAGTGAACGTGGTACGCGTTAAGAATTGATTATAACTATGAATCAACGTTTATAAGCAGTAATCATATCTAAATATGATACGAGTATATTTTTTTTGAAAGATCCCGAATTTATGTAAATATTTAGTTATGTGTCCGGCCCAAATCTTTGCCTTTCAGAATCATTATAATTGCACTAAACAGGGAAACAGTAAAATGATACTTCCTGGTGATTGGACGGATGCTTCTATAAATCTAATTACATAAAATATACCTAGATACAATCATACAACAAAGTAATATGGAAATTCTGTCACTTTTTCACATTTTCTATATCCTTTAAGGTCTTTATTATTATTTATTGCATGTTAGTAACAAAACTTTCAAAGCAACATAAATTCTAAATCAAAGAAATCCGATTCATTGACAAATACTCGGAACAAAACTTCGTTGACAGTTTCTAGGTGCTGCAGGAAACAAATAAATTTACAAATTCAGTTGGTAAACATCAGAAACAAATCAGCTGACGACATCACCGTGAAGGAAATCAGTCAAAGACATTCACCGACAACAATCAAAGTGTGGATCTGTCAACAGTTTGGCGCACGGAACCGCCTAGCGCCAGCAAGCCCTGTGCGACGACACGAAACTAAACAACCGAAACAGAACACGTCGATGACTTCCGCTTGTCACTGAATTCTAACAGCAATTTCCTACTACAGAGATAAAGAAATCGATGTACGAATAAAATTTCATTGGAATAGTGACAAATATAAATATTAGACAAAATTTATAAATAAATATATCATAACTTTTTATTGTGCGGAATCTGCTCGTTTACTTTATTTTTGCGAGATAAAACATTATATAAATAAAATTAAATTTCAATTAATTATTCAACAATGACATTGCTACAATCGATCATTGTTTTTAGGTATATAAAAATCTGTTATAGTTAATTTGATTGATTATTTGTTGTTATTGATGTTTACTGGTCTATCAAATTAAGTTTTCTTTTTGTAGCTATTTCCCTCGTCATCAATATAATTTATTTTACATAGAAACTGAATATACCTGCGATTTTTTTCATAGATTTAACAATAAATAAATACCTAAATTAACATTTCGCATTGTAAATATAATGTGAACGCATGAAAAATTTGATAAGAAATAAGATCATAGAATATTAAGATTTTTAATCTGAAATTTAACTATTGCCAACTTGAAATTAGGCGGCAAATTTAAATATAATGTTTCCTTTGCGTTTAATAAGTTAAATAAATTCAGAAGCTTGAATTTCTTTAAAAAGTGACAGTTCGCATAATTAACCATGGTCAATAATAATTCATTATTAACCGTTGTTAAGCGTTGCTAAGGAAGCGGTAGAGAAAAACAATTTCACAACTCAATAACAAGTCAATAATCGTATGTTTGTAGGCTAGTAGTGAAAAAAATGTATTATTAAATAAATTATGAAATTAACGTATCAAGTAGACTTCCGGTATATTCAAACAATTGCTGTTTTAATATTTATGGTTGGCATTCTAACTGAGAAGATAATTCAAACCCAGCAAGATCTGAGCATTTTATAAAAATAAATATCTTAGAACTTAGAAGATGCAGGGAATTTGGAAAAATAGAAACAGACTGGAAACATAAATAGAAAGAAGCAACTTGTCAGTGGCTGGAAAATATTTAAAATATCTATCCAAATATGCGCATGGCATTTATTGTGCGTTTGCTATCTGCGATCTGGATGTGACCGCTGAATAGGCGACTGTCATTGGCATTTTTAATTCTTTAATTTCCCGTTTATGCAAATCCTTAGCCGCCACCGTCGCCATTTTATTTCAATTGAAGTCTCCGTTTCCGTCGTCGGGCGAAAACCGATCAATCGGCCGACAGCGACACGTATCAATGCTAGAATAAACAACAATTTGTAATTTAAATATAAAACGTGTGGCTCGATCTCCGTCCATGGCATTCTAGGATTAATGGCCGCTTCGGTGTAATTGATGTCACAGTCAAATGTTACAATCGGCCTGCCAATAAACAATCGCGAATCGCATTCCGGGGTTGTCAGCGCGACGCCACAACCGCACGTAAACATAATGCAACACAACACACAAAAGTAATGTTACTTTATGCGTACGCAACGCATGTTGGAGATGGGTTAGCTTATGTTCCTGCGTGTTGACATGGGTACCTGACGGGAGCATGACAATACGAATGGATGTGGTCGAAGAACTACAAACATCGCAACAACAACAAGAATTATTGTCTCCATAAACCTCCGTTTCACATGCAAATTAACAACAACCAGTTCCGCATTTAATACACTATTTATCCGCTTTTACTTTCATCCAATTAATTTAACTAATCCCAGCTAACATCGTGCTACGTCCAACGCAGTGCACTTCACGACATCATGTTGGTTTTGAGGTTCGTCGGTTTCAATCTACTGTTTTGTTAATGGTTAATGTGCCACTTGTAATAATTCTAAAATATTAAGTAATTAAGCATTTAAATATTACTAGGAGTATTTGGTGTGAAAGGTTCCGAATTTTACTTCTGGTTTCGCCAGAAACAATACCATTGTTCATTACTTTCCGTCACCTTTAGGTAAAGAAAGGTATTGTCTTTAATCAAACAATTCGATGGAGAGAAATATGTTTCAACATTTTTCTAATCACAGAGACAGCTACGTATTGTTATATAAATAAAACAATAAAAAATATATTAACATAGATTTCCGTGTAAAATAAAAGAAAAAATAATTTTTATGTTCCAAATTTTAAAATCCTAAAATATTCTACAATTGTTTCGTGACATATAAGATCTAAGGTACCTGAGGCAAATAAGGCCCATGTACCGAAAATCACATTCGTAGATATCGGTAATATAAAGATAAATCAGAAATGTCATCTCGTTTGCACTGCCATATTGGCGTAGCTTCTAGTTTGTTGTGGGAAGTTGTTGCGAATATTTCATTTTATAAAAACTTCAGAAAAACAATAGTATATTTTATTATTTAAAAAATAATTTTCTGTGTTGTTTATGTTGAACATTATAGGTAATTTGTGAAACAAGATCATTTTTATTGTTTTGAAAAGAAAATATTTAATAAACAAACGTTATTTACCCTACTACCCCGGGGCAAATAAGGCCCAGTAAATTTGGTGCCAAAAAATATGAATTAAACTAAAAAAAATACAATCTGAAAAGAACATCGGAGACATGATTTAGCCATAGCGGTATTACATTGCACTGTATGCAAACATGGCTCAGTTTAGGCTAAAATTGTGCCAAATTTTTATCTAAATCTAATCCTATGTAAAAGAATAATAATACTTGTTTTTTCTCAAAATGTTTATTTTTCTTCTGTGGCCTTATTACACTACCACAATTTAATAGGTCCCAAATTTTTTTTGTAAAAATGTATTTTTATATGAAAATTATTTTAAAAAATGTGATGTGACCAACACAATACCTCGCGCCATTTAATTTTAATTTAAATACATACCTATGGGATCTCGCGGCCGTATGCCGGGTTCGATCTTGACCGACGCCAAATCTTTCGAATTTTAAATCGCACAAAATTGATCCCTGGGATACACTCTCTACGCCAGCAATGAGTGCCCGTAAGGTGACGCCTGATACCCGCACGGTACAAATGGCATCAGCATTACCGAAATCTGTATACAAAGCAGATTGGCACGCCCAGCAATGATTAATATGCCATGATGATATTTTTTTTTTTAAAAATACATAGGTACCTACCTATTTATTAATGCTGAAAACTGTATTATGTTCCTTTCCGTATAACTATTGTTCTATTCACAATTTTCTTTTTAAAACGTTACTATTAATAATTTGGCAGTGACGTTTATCTGTCAGTTACATACATTTGAGCTGAACTGTTTAACCATGGAGTTGTGTTTAAAGCATAGGCTCCGGAATATAATTCCTATATTATTATATAAATTTATCCATAAAATATAGAGAAAAAGTAAATAATCTTCAGCTTCTATAATAATATAAATTGCGAAAAAATAACATCTAAAGGTATTTTTTAAAGAAAAACTATTATGAGATTCAAGTAAAGTGCCATTTCTGGTTATCCGATTTACACTAAAATCGAATGGCTTCTTTCCATATTAGAATGAGGCAGAAATATATGCTTTCAAAATTTTCTGAATGCTAGTATTTGAGTTAAAGCGCCCAGAGGATCCACACTCACACACATACACACACACACATACACATCCACACATGCATACCCACAGACATCATCCTGAAAATGTTAAAATCGGATTGTAGGGACCTTAAAACGTGGTCATTTACCAAACTCTCGATATGTAATTTTTCACACGATCCCTTGTTAAGGGTAGCGGGAGGTATAAATGGTGATTTTTGATTTTTTTTAGCTTTACAATAAAACAACGAATGAATTGAATTAAGCTTTTCAGAAATATTACTAATTATTCAAAATTATTCATTTTTAATTAAGATTTACCTCCATGATATTATTATAAGACACCTCGATCCCAAAATAGCTATCACATTATTGGTGATGGTGAATCCTACGTTGTACATGTTAGAGAAATAAACGTTGTCACTCGGTAATCCACTTTGGAAAGTATATGATATAGAAGGACAATATTTCTTTCTTGTTAAGCGAAATACCGGTCATGTAACGGACAAACAAACGTTTTATATCAACCGAGCACTATAAACAGTTGTACTAAAACGTATGTACAAGAAGAAATACACTAATGTAGAAATTAAACAGTAATTTCCAACATTTCTTCACAGGTGTGACATTAATTAAAAGTCGTAAACTTGTCACACTAAACTACATTAATTCTAAATGACAGTTCAGAACACACTATGATAAGGATGTCAAAGATATTGACCCAATATTCAAGTCATCACTTGCATCTTAATCTTAGCTAATAAAATAAAAGTAGTTCACTTAACTCCTTTGTGAAGCATATATTAGAAATTCCACTTGTTTTATTAACAGTTTTTATTTGCATTTTGGAGGTGTCTATGGGTTGTCAACATATTTCGAAGTATCCTAAAAACTAGTTCAATATTCGTTTGTTCGGCGTAAGAGACAGGGTAATAGAATATACGAATAGTAATAATTTATGTATTAGATTTATTTCCTTACTCTATATTTCCGTGTCTTCCCCAACATCTACTTCAACATCCTCATTTCTGCCACATTAATTTATTTTTTATTTACACTGACATCTGTCAATTTGAATTATATGAATATATTAGTAGTTTCCATGTTTAGCATAGATGACTGATTTATAAAATTTAATTTCTTTAAAATTCTTTAACTCTATATCTATTGAATATGAAGTATAAAATGCAATAAAATCGTATAGAGAATAATATAATCTTTAAGTTATAATAACGTTAAATCAAATTTAACTGTTAAATCTTCAAATGAGGATACTTCCGGTTCACCAATTATAAACAAAATCTAATCAGTTGTTCTTCTGGATGTAAACAGGAGGAATACGATATATAATTTTTGGAATCGTGGTATTGAAGTTATGCGATCCGAAGCTTTCGTCACACACACACACAGACACACAGACACACACACACACACACACACACACACACACACACACATACATACTTATTCGCTAAAAACTCATCATTGAATTTTTTGACCAAAGACAATATCTTCCTTACCTAAAGGTGACGGAAGGTAAAAATAGTACTTTGCAGTTGTGCAACCGGTCAACAGACATCAGACTACTTGGCTCATGAAGTTTGAGTTATCGAAATTATATATGGCATTCTGCAAATGAGCACTTTTAGTTTTAGGACTAAGTAGTAGATGATATATTCTCTTTTTGATGTTTCTGGCAACAGTGACACAAATGTATGTGGCGTACCACATTTTGACTGGCACTGATCCAAGTCAATTAAAGAACAACCACAATGTAATCCAGCATTTTATGTGTGGAGTCGTAGCACGAGATATTTACAAACACTCTTTTAATCGAGGATCGAATCTCGTAATCTTTATTACCACATCGACGAGCCTACACAGCAGTCACCGCGCACGTAACCGACACAAAGAAATCACAATAAAAACGAAATCGCTTTATCAACTTCCAATTTCATTCGCACATTTAAACGAGCGCGACTTTCTCGTAAAACTTTATTCGGCATTGGCGCTGGTAAGCAAGCACACGACCTGGATGTGGGAGGCTAATCTCTCGGCCTGTCGCGGCACACTCCACTAACAATATTGAGATTTATAGACGAGATTATCCGGATGAATGCGCCCGATGATTTCTGTAAGAACACTTACACGGCGAATTGATCTAATGACCCACATTTCATTTGGCACTCCAATTGGATTTCAAATACTCTCTTTACTCATTTTTCATAGTCACTCAACATTTACGACACCGTACAAATACTTAATTCTTACTAGAACTATTATGGTTGTTATCAGTGTAAATTATTCAATAATTTCAAACGTTCAAGGTCCCAAGAATTAAATTTTAACATTTTCACGATTATGTTTGTGTGTATGTATGTATGTGTGTGTGTATGTGTATGTCTATGTGTGTGTGTGTGTGTGTGTGTGTGTGTGTGTGTGTGTGTATGTGTGTGTGTGAGTGTGTGTGTGTGTATGGATTCTCTTTATGCTCTATTGTGCAGAAAATTTTGAAACCTTGTATTTGTACCTTATTCTAATATGGAAAAAAGCTATTAGATTTTGGTGTAAATTGGATAACCGGAAATGGCACTTTACTTGAAGGTCAAAATAGTTTTTCTTCGAAAAATGCCTTTAAATGTTATTTTTCGAGATTTATGTTATAAAAATTACAGATTATTAATTTTTCTACTGGTTTACATTAATACTTTTTCATTATATTTTATGAATAAATTTATAAAATTATCTACAATTTAAATCCAGGAGCCTACGCTGTATGTAACTGACAGATAAATGTCACTGTCAAAAAATCATTTTAATTAAAAATATTAGTAACGTTTTAAAAATAAAATAGTAAATAGAGCAACAGTTATATGGAAAGGAACTTGGCACTGTTTCCAGCATAAGTAAATATGTAGGTATGTATAAATATTAAATGGCGGGAGATTTTGTTATGGTCACATCAGATTTTTATTGTTGATATGTTGTAAACACATTTTTACCTTCCGTCACCTTTAGGTAAGAAAGGTATTGTCTTTGGTCAAAAAATACAATAGTGAGTTTTTAGTGAACCAGCACGTTTTAGGGACTCTAGAGTAAGATTTTAGTATTTTTACGATTATGTATGTATGTGTGTGTATGTGTGACAATTATTTCATAAGTCAGCCAGCTATGCTATAACCATGGAAACTGCTAATAATTCAGATAATTCTAATTGTCATATGTCAGTGTCAATTGCAATTTACATAGTTTATGAAATAATTTTATTGGAAATAAGGAACCTTTTGCCAGAAAATTTTCGTATGGAATTTGTACAAAGTACACAGAATTGACGGAAGATAATGTGCTGGTACTGCTGGCACATCAGATTTTTTTATAATGTGCCTATTTACCTTTGCATATATCTATAATTAATGTTTTCATTTTTACCGTAGAAATCGTTTAACTACATAATTTTGTAAGCTCTAAAATTGTTGCAGAGACTAGCCACTTTTCGGCGTTAATTAAAAAGTGACTGATCAGGTTAAAAACCAATTTGTCCGAACTGAAGGGTAATTATCTCGAACGAGTTGACTGACAAAATTGTAATAAAGAATTTATCGGTCATGAAAGTGATCACTTAAAATTATAGTTAGCTTACAAATTTAGACGTTATTTCATTTATCGTCTCATTTTAACTTATCGAAAGGTTGGTGACTAAATTCAACTAACTGGTAAAACCAGAGTCAGACTAGAAATATTGAGTATAAATCCATGATTCATGTTTTATACAATTTTATTTAAAATATATTTAAAGTAGTTGCACAATAAAAAAATTCTCCATTCTTTCTGTCCACTAAAAAATTTCCAACCTTTAGATATTGATTCTATTCCAAAAGGATAATTTTAACGAAAGCTATACCTTGTAAATTTTTTTAAGTCCCAAAAATAGCCAAAAATCAACCTTATATTCTCAACAATTTTGAGTGGAAATTATACGACAATATCAAATATACAGGGTGATTTAGGACTAATGTTACAAACTTTAACAGCTTATTCCTGAGGTCATTTTAAGCAAAAATGCTATATGAACATAGGTCCTATCTCTTCTAGTTACCAAATTACAAGAGGTTAAAATTTTATAAAAAAAGCTCAAAATTTTCAAATTTTTGTAATCAAGATACTTCTGAAAAAGAAGAGTTTTATACAAAAATCAAACTTTATTTGTCATAATTATTTTTATTTTATTTAAATAAAGGTGTATTACTAAATAGTATGAAAAAAAGAACATAATTAGGACAACAAAACACAAGATGACACAATTAAACAGACAGATAAACAAATTCTAAATACAGAACAACATAACACTTACAGCGATAATAATAAATAATTTCCTATTTCCAGATTAGGCATTCCGAGAATATCTCTTAACCCTGTGTTAAAATGACGTTTATGGAGAGTTAAGTCTTATTCCATGTTTATTATTATACATTTGTGGGTTAAGCTCGTGATAAACTAGGAATAGCTATTCCTGGTTAAAAGGAAGTTATTTTGAATTTAATCCTTATTTATTATTACCTCAGATTGATAGACACGATCAATTACATTACGATCGTTACGAATGGCAACAGATACATTCATTATTCGCTGAAATAACAACTCACGCGTGTTTATTTCTACCCTATAAACTTATTCTTTTAAGATTCCTCATAGATAATAAATAAATAAGCTATGACTTTTCAATAAAATTCTTGTTTTCCAAAATGTGTATATTAAAACAGAAGAGATCAAATTAATTAAACATTAAAAACCTCCAAGCTGGCGTGCAAACAACCATATAAATTGACTAGGATTAAATCAAAACCCCTAATAACAGAAATCAAATATCCAGTAATTAACATAAAAAATTCAGGTAGTAAAGCAATTTATTAATGGGCCGATAATCATCACTCAGGCTCATTACCCGCCATCAACATCAGTCTGCATTATCCAGTGACCAAATCACCGCATTAAGCATTAACTCAACATAATCGCATCGGTCAATCACGCTGCATCATATTTAGCGGCGCTACGCTGACGATGGGTGCATAGTTGTTTACGTTGAGTGCGTCAGCAAGCACCACAAACAGACATATCGAGACGCAGAAAAAATCGCGACACGTGGATAAACATGTGAGATGTGAAATGTTCATGCCTCACTGCAGATGACAAGCGGTAAAAGTGTGACAGAAAAAGAATAGATTTGCAATGAGCAAATGAAAAGAGCAAACGAAGAAATGCTCGTTTCACAAAAACAACACGTTTTAGACGTTTCTGACGTAATAACATCGAACAAAAGAAATACACATTTTTATCTGAAAAAATAGGAAAAAATATTTTCATTTGTATTTCAGAGAAATAGTCAAATTTAAATGACAAAGCGTTACTATAATTCAGAATATTCATTTCGTTAATTAGTTCATAATTATCATATACAGAGTGGTGACCGCGACCCCGGAACATAGTACTTTAACATGTAAAATCAGTTTTCGTAATTTCCTGCTTCCCTAATTATTTTAGGTAAAAACGCTTCAAATAAAACTTGTAGGGCATAAAATTCTTCACTTAAATCATTATCAAAATTATTTTGTATGCCTTGTAACGTCAAAATAGCTATAGCCATGGAATTGAAACAAAAAAATTAACAAATGTTAACGATTTATCTGTCAAGCTAGGTTAATTTAATTTCATTCTTATTTGTAAAATCTGTTCAAGTGAACAAATATCAATTTAAATTAACAGATAATTGTTAATTGAAACAGAAATTACAAAAAATGTCTAATAAAAATAAATTACCCTAACGTGGCAGATAAACCGTTAGACATTTGTTATTTATTTTGTCTCATTGCTATTTTTGAGGTGATTTTCAACATTTTCATACCTAATTTCTGCCGTTACAAGGCATACAAAATTAATACTGCTTATTGACTCAGACGCAGAACAATAAGAAGCATTTTTTTATATAATATATAATTTATATAATAATTAAGGAAGCAGGAAATTAAGAAAGAATGATGTTACATGTTAAAGTCCTACGTTCCGGGGTCGCGGTCACCACCCTATATAATACTACTAGTGACTAGAATATTACGAGTAATTTTTGCTGTCATGATCACGACAGAAAATCGTCACTCGGCTGTCGCACTCATTTCGACTATCGGCACAACAAGCAGGAGTGAGCTAGGCATAAATTACCGTAAAATTCTAGAATGGTATCCGGCATGACAATTCCTCGTAATATATATTTATTCAATTGATTTTACTGAAATATTGTCACAAAAAAAATTGACAGATGTGTCTAAGCAACGCACAGATTATGAGTGGAATTGTTAATTTTATTTCAGAAAGTGTCCAATGTAATGCAGATTAATTATTACTTCCAACACATAAAACACGTATGTACCACGTTCGTAAATGTTATTTGGATATAACAGAATACAGTAACGGATATAAATAGAGCGACTCCATAGGAACCAATAAAAATACTCCCCCATATTTTAAATATTCAGTATATTTTCAAACTTCTTATATAATGTAAAAGTGACATTCATAAAGCCTTATGAACGCTAAATAAGTAAATCAAAAGTATCGTACTAAATTTCACAAGTACTTATGTATTACAATACAGATTTGAGGTACGACAAAAGTAGAGCGATTGAATAAAAATCTTATATTTACTTTAAAAAAATTAACAAGAATAACAATTTATGAAATAAACTTAAATTAGACAAAAAATAAACAACGTTACATATTTAAAACTTTAATAATTGTTTATAATAGATTGCACCGTTATAATTTTAAATAACTGCTTAGAA
This sequence comes from Harpalus rufipes, assembly GCA_951394225.1. NCBI lineage: Eukaryota > Metazoa > Arthropoda > Insecta > Coleoptera > Carabidae > Harpalus > Harpalus rufipes. The sequence continues at coordinate 42,215,678 of OX596283.1, forward strand.
TTATTATCATTCCTTGCAATATTTTTGTCAATGGTTTCCAACAGAATTTCAATTTTAACTGTATTAAACATTCAAATCGGTTTATTATTTTTTTTATTCATCACTCTCCGACGGTTAAAAATAAGACAACGCGGTTTCAAAATTTGAACTCAGCATTAAATTCTCTTTCTTATTATGTATTATATACGATTTCAGCGAATTAGTGGTTCACGAATAAAACACAATGCAATTAAATAAATTCCTGTAAAATATTGAACATCTTCAAATCTACTAACTACTCCTCAGCAACAGTCGTGCAAATACATGATAGGAAAGAAAAATTCTTGTCGAATTCAAACCGCGTTACAAATGTCTTTAACGGCGTGGAAGTTGTGGATAAAATATGAAAAATTTTCAAAATATTATAGAACGTCCATAAGATTTTACGAATTTGTCGCCTTTACATTATATAATAATTTTGAAAATATATTGAATATTTAAAATATAGAGGAGCATTTTATATCAGGGAGTCACTATTTATGTCCGATACTGTACACGACCGAAGATTTCAATGTTTAGCCTTATTTTAGTTTTGCATTTCTTGGCAGTTTTAGAAAACATACCTTTCAAATTAATTATGGAGCTTTATACAGTACAAGAGTACGTATGCAACATTAAAACTTTATGTGAAAATGACTATAATCCTACTCAAGTTACGTCGTTTGCAGGAAATAAAGTTATGTCGTTCGCAGGAAATGAACATTCGTCGCACATCTTTACGGACTTTTTTGAAAAAAGGATTTACATTTGTGGTCATACTAAACTTAACATACACAAGAAATACAGTTGAAAGACTATAAACACTGCTAACAGTACAGTAATTTGATATTGAAGCATAGTACTCAACATAAAATCGTTTCATAATGTACATGTACCCGGTACACAGCTTTGAAATTAAATTTCGAGATGTGCTCTTTAAAATGCCAGAGTACAAACTTAGACATATGCATTCTTAAATTCCTCTGCCGACCAAGCCAAAAAACTGCTAAATATTTTGCTATTAAGCAGTATTTTATTACTTTTAATTTGTTTCGGTACATCTTACAATTACAAAATATATCGTCATCTGTGTAATACAGAATTTCTCACAATTTCATTTATTGAAAATTAATCGGGTATTTATACAAATTATGAATGCAATAAAATAAAATTTCAAACTGAACAGCTTTTTATTTGAATTTGGTTATATGTTTAAAAAAAAAATAAACAAGAAAAATGAAATTGTATTCTTACTATATTAATATCGTAGTAATATAGTGGTGTTCAAAAAAAACCTAACTCGGAGTAAACTATGAACAAAGAAACATGTCTTAATTAAAAGGTATTTAATAAAATGTCAATTTGTCACGAAATATTATCAAAAATATTATCTAAAGAAATCAACACTTTTCTTTTTGAATCTAATTTTAGAAATGGAAATAAATTAGAAAACGACGAATTGCCATTAAGCACGTTTTAAGGTCCCTACAATCCGATTTTAACATGTTTACGATGATGTATGTGTGTGTGGGTGGATGTGTGTATAAGGACGATTTCTCATAAACAATAAGACTTAATATCGGTCTAACGTATTTCTCATTCGGACATTAATATAAGAGTTAAAAAGGTTTTTTGTAGCTATTAGACAACTGGAAGTAGCAGATTCTTAAAAAAAGTATTCTAAATATTATTTTTGAAAATTTTTGTTCCCGCAAATATTAAATAAAGATTAAAATCTCTATCTGATACATTTAAATATTTTATTATATCTTTTATTGATTTAGAGATAAATGTCAATATCAGAAAACCAGAGACATTACTAAAGACTTTTTCTGGGAAGTACCTACCTACATTCCTACATATATTATTTCTTATATTAATAGTTAAATATTTAAAATTATAGGTATATTAAATATAGCCTTCAGAAATACTGTCAATTCCGACAATGTGGAAACATCTCCAACAATTAGAAGAGTAGGACAATTTTTTTTTTGGTGTATGGTGTAGGTAAATAAGAAATGTTAAATACAACTGGCGCGAGCAATCATGTGACTTTGTTGGCCTTGACAAGCAGATATGGGGGGCCAGTGTCAGAATTATAGCTAGTAATTATGTACAAAGATATCAAATATTATAATTTTTCGGGCTGAATACGATGATCGACTGGTAGTAGAATGGAAAATTGGAAAATAATCGGACACACAGTCTGTGAAAAATTATTTATTTCCTGACCTACGTTTCGTTCTTCAGGGCAAGAAATGGTCAATTATTGATGGTAACATGGGGAACACCTTTTTATCTCCAATGGGTCGTATGGGGGTTCCTCATTTTACCATCAATAATTAACCATTTCTAGCCCTGAAAAAGACTGTAGTTACAGTCGAAACGTAGGCCAGACTGCGTGTCCGATTATTTTCCAATTTTCCATTATAATTTTTCATTCTAAATTTCGTGATTTTCCAATTCCATGTGGTTTATTTTCCTCGATACTACCGGCGACAAAATTACCACATAAATTTAGAAAATTTCTGCTTGTCCAGGCCAACAAAGTCACATGACTGCTCGCGCTCTATACTTACGTAACCAAAAACGGAAGTGGCGATAGGTATTGTGATGGCCACAACAGATTTTTTTCAGGTTTATAACGTGCGTCTTCTGCAAGCCTAGTTTATTAAAAAAAAGTCATATTAGTGAGGGGACTCAAAAGTACTCAGCCCCCCAAAGTTAGCGCCTATGTGTACATCCACTACAACCTCCGGGGACTATGATCCTCGTTTAGAATTTTTTGTTTCATTGAGTTATTTTCTATTTGTGTTTTGTCCAATTAGAACTTATTTATAAAATTTTGACTTCTTGTGTTTGGCAGCAGAAAGAAATAAGACATGTGTTTATAAGTAATTTTTTACTCAAAATAACCTGAGAAATAAGCTGTTAAAATTTATTCCACGTATAATACATATTGTTGATCAAATTAGAAGTACATTTTTTTTACCAAAATTTGGTCTTCTGGAATAATAAAAGCTTCACCAATGATATCTTAGTCAGTAATCCCTTCCTATCTTTGAAATAAAATTTATGCGTGCTAGAGATGCACTGGTTTAATTTCTTCACTGAGTATTTGATCTTTTTCACACAAAGCTTGAAAGCCACGCCATCCTATGTAGATGTGTAAAAATGTTTGTTAGCACGTGAACGCTCTGCATCTTCTCCGTGCAAATTACTGAGTGTGGTACAATTCGCATTGCGCCTCGCCTGCTGCTGTATGTGCGTTCCGTGTCCGTGCTTTACATTCTGGCCCCGGGAATGCAATGAAACTGCGGTTACAAATTGCTACATGCTTTTCCCATTTTATTCAAGGATCGAATGTATTACGCCAGTGCCAGTGACGGTGAAATGCTTGTACTTGTGCAAATTCGCGCTTTGTTTGGAGAGGAATTCAAATATTGCTCTTCTTTTGAAGACGCAGCGATTATTTAAAAATGCACTCGACGGTAAACTGAATAAAGGATTTTACCTTTAATTCCATCCTCAACGCATTTTGTCGAACACTTCAAGCGAAAAGTTTTTAAAAGTTAAGCGCTTTTTCCAAGCTTTGTTAACTTTCTATATCAAATTGTATTTATTTTAACCTTCTAGTTTTGAATCCTCGAGAAATTAACACATGTTATGTTTGGATAATTATTGCAATGTTGGATTATAGATATTGTTGCAATATGATCTAATGTAATGTTTTAAATCGTAGAAAAAGTCCTCAGGATCAATAAAAATATAATTGGATGAATGGAAAACAATCGGACACACAGTCTTACATAAATTATTTATTTAATAGCAGATGTTTCGACTGCACAACAGTCTTCTTCAGGGCTATAAATGTTTCATAATAAAAAAGTTTAACATAGGGAAACCCCATCCAAACGTATAGTCGAAACGTCGGCCAGAAAATAAAAAAAATATATAAGGTTGCGTACCCGATTATTTTCCATTCTTCCAATTCTGTAAACAGTCGATCATCGTTTCAAGAAAAAAATAATTAACGAAGAATAAATTTGTGAAAAATTCTCAGACATCAATGGAATTTGAAACCAAGACCCTCCTTTGTCTATTAAGATACTCTACCAACTGAGCTACAAAATACCACTGAAGTCAGTGAATCTGGCACAAGTCTGTTTACAAGTCATAGATTAGTATTTCTTAGTTCTTTAAATTTCCATTGGTCCTAAGCGCATATAATTAAAAAAAATATATTGTGTTATATACGCAATGGTGCATCATAAGACGCACCATAGGGATTTCAATATTAATTTTGAAATGTTCAAGTATTGTCGCCCCTAATTATATTTCAGCAAAATGTTTAGTTTATTAAAAAAATCTGAATTTTTGGGAACCAAAATTTTTAAATTTACGCTTTTGGTGTCTGAGTAAAATAATTTAAAGACGCGATAAAAAGTATTAATGCAGAAAAGTGAAATAAAGAAAAATGTTCCTACTAAGTTTGTTCAATTGTTTTTATCTACGAATTTGGAAGTAAAAGAAAATACACGATTTAAGGCAATTATCAGAGTGCCATGACAAATACAACATTATTTTATGTTTGTTGTGTCTGACATATTTGATAGATTTGGCATTTCTTCTATTTTATTATTATTATTATTAGAATCTGAGATTGAATTATTTCTCTAAGATTGTCTTCCCATAGTTCAAAGCACATATTCTCGTAATACTAATAAACTCAAAAGAAATGGCAAATATGTCAGAAACAACAAACATAAATTGTTTTATCTGTCATGGCACTGATAATTAACTTAAATTGTGTATTTTCTTTTGATTCTAACTATAGCCTCCTTGTCCCTTGCCCTGCGGTGTTGTCACTTCTTCAAAACTTAGTATTTTCAATATGTCCAGTGAATCGGCAACAGTGTAGAAATCCCCAGTCTGTAATTATTTGGCGGCAAGTATAGCATATAAGAAACAATTGAACAAACTGAGTAACACTTTTGCTCTAAAATTAGGTAATAGGTAAAGAGATATCGCGAAAACAAAATTTTACAATGCTAATATAGGAATAAAATCTTAACTTAAAAATATTTCAAACAAAGGATTCGTATCTATATTTTTCACTCTCTTATAAGTGGCCATTTATCTTTTAAAAACATAAGATCAAAATGTTGGTGTTATCCATATTCGTACACGATTCTTGTTAAAAATAATTATGCCCCTAATAACGGAAATATAATGCTCTACAATGCCTCCATTTTCTCTGAACTTTCTTGCTCGGACGCCCAAAAAACTTTTGTAAAAAACCCATTGAATTAAAATTATTGACACATCAAGAGAAAGAAACTTCGCCGTAACGCTATAAACAGGCACAATTCCTCGTGTGGCCTACCATTATCATTCATATTCTTTCCGATCACGTGACTGATGTCCAAGTTTAGAGCCGCGAAGAAGTAAAAACCTCTGTGATTGATCAAGACAGTCATGATGCGACGTTCAACTGGTTTCCAGCTCCACGAAAACCGCAAATGGAAGCCATAATGAAGCGGCTGTCAGATATGAGACGGATTTGCTAAATGCAGAGAAGTGACAGCGCATAGAAATGGAGAGTAAACAGAAACGCTTATTAATTAATTAGAGTTCTTCACATTCGTTTCATACGTGAAACTTTTCTTGGAAATGTTAGTAGGGTAGAAGAATGCGAAAACTCTGGGTTTTTGTGGTTATGAGGTGACTAAATAGGTAAAGCAAATTACATACTGATACCATCTTTTTATTAACAAACTTCTGCATATATAGAACTGGCCTTATTTTATATATGGATACATCAGATTCTTTCTTTCAAAAGTTCCGAATGATAACATCTTAAATTCCACTTCGTTAATTAACGGTTTTTTTCTAATACATGAAGCAACATTGGTTTTAAGTCCTGTAAATAATTATCTGCAGCCGGTTTAAAAATAGACTAGCAAAATGTTTTGAGATAAGTAGAAATAGATTTTTATTATTTTCTGAATAAATTATATTCTATCTAACGTTTAAGTAACTTGTTTTTTTCTAAAACAAATACTTGTCCTAAAATTACTTAATTAATCCAGTAAAAGAACCCTTTCTAGACCTGGTACGAAATATACAATTTACAACAGACAAAAGCGGAACACCGCACAAAATATTAAAGTTACAAAAAATATTTGCTTCTACCTTCGAACCATGCATACTTGAAAGAATCTATCAGTCAAGTAATTTTTACACCATTCTACTGCTAAATCAGAAAAATTGTAGTATTTAAATTTTGCGAGGAGCATGCTGTGTCAACCATATCAAAAGCCTTGGAAAGGCAATCTGAATGGGCTACTTGCATGATACTAAGAATTTTTTTTTTTTTGGAATATATAGATAAAATAAAAGACCCCCTATTTTTTCTTTTTTCAAAATTTTGTCAAAATCACGGATGACATACGTCCTAGTTCTGTAGTTTGGGAAGACAAAGACGGAGATAGTAGAACGTTGTCTGATCCTCGATCGTCCCTTCACCTCTCCCATTCGCATTAACGAATCAAATGCTAGTGATTGTGTCGTCATCAAGATAGGAGGGATACATTTATGTTAAATTTATTAAATAATAACATAATGTATTTGAAAAATTTGTAATGTAAATAATGTAGTTGAGTAAACTAAACTTGAAAAATATAATAGTTTTCAAAATCCTCTTGTATGCAAGTAGCCCATTGATAGTGAGATGATAGAGTTATCATAGTTCTCTAGTAAATTATCTACAATATTTAAAAGGCATGTGTTCGTGGAATGTCCAGCTCTGAATCCAGATTGATTAGTTGGCAAAATGTTGTTCTGCACCGCATATAACATAATTTGATCACAATATACTCTATCAAGAATACCTCCTTGCATTTAAAAATTTGGATTAAAGGGTCTCTACTGTATAACAGAACATGTTATAAATCTGTAACATTCACAGGATCTAATATTTATAATAGTTTATGAATCTTAATCAAAGCGGTATTTCTTGGTTATTATAATTACTTGTCTGTAGGATATATCCATTCTGGTACCCAGTAACAGTATAATTTGTCTTAATTGGATTATCTAGGAATTTTTCCGCAATCATTTACTTTCTTTGTAATGTACCAAAAGCACTTTACCAAATATGGTTGCCATAAAGCCATTTAACAGTAAGTAGAAACATTTTTTCCCTTTTTTAGAATTCCCATACTGTGTGGGAACTTTTTTTTTCTAGTAGAATACATTCCCCATTCTACCGATATCAATTGGTACTGGTGCTCGCCCATGCAATGTGCAAATCCGCGTTTGGGAGATTTGAGATAGTATTTTTGTGCGTGTTGCACCATCCACTTGCTCCTTGTGTCGTGCATTATTCATGCAAGACGCTATAGCTTGTATCGTGCAGGAGAAATCTTACACGATGTTGAATGTTGTCTCTTGTGGTGTAAGTCTATTATCTTGTATCAATAGCTACTAGATTTACTTACTCGTGTAGCTAGCCAAGCTGCATTGTATTACAACCTGTGTATATTATCAAATTCCGTGAACATCCAGGAAGATTTTTGCAGGAGTTTACCAACAGCACGAAGAGATTAAATATAGAAAATAGCAAAGTTGAACGACTTCTCTCATTATTATTTAATATATTTTTACCTCTCGCTAAGGGAGGTATTGGAATCATGCTAAAAATTGCATATCTAGATTTTAGAGAATAAGCACGTTTCAAGGTTCCTAGAATCCGATAATAACATTTTTACGATGGTGTCTGCGTGTGTGTGTATGTGGATGTGGGTGTAAGAGGTTGTTGGAGGTACGATTTCTCAAATTCTATAAGACTAAAGACCTGTGTAACTACGAATTCCTCAATCTAACAGCAATGGGAAGAGTTGAATAGATTCTGCTAACAATTGGACAACCGGAAGTACTAGTATTTTAATAAAAATCTTCTAAATATTATTTTTTGAATATTTATGTTATTACAAATATTAAAAAACAAAATTCTCTATCCGACACATATAAAAAAATTATTATACCTTCTATAGATTTAAAGATATAGATATATAATCTATAAAATAATCTATCGTAGTAAATCTCACAGCCTACTCACAGCCCAAACATCTCCATGGTAACTACTTGAGAAATTTAAATGTCTGTAAATGACAGATAAATTTCACTAATGTCAATGTCAAAAATTCAGAGATAGTACTGAAGTCTTTTTCTGGGAACGATATTTAATATTTCTTATTGTATTATTAATTATATATTTATAATTATACGTATATTACATGAACCCTTCAGAAATAACGCTAATCCGGTTAATGAATTGGAAAAACTTCGAACAAGAAATGGAGAAAACTTGCTCATAGAATTAATTTAAAATTATAGAAAATACGTAAATATATAGAATATCGTGTAATTAGAATTTTTTGTGTGTGCAAGAAATGTATCGTGATGGCCACAACAGATTTTTTATATATATTATTATATTCTTTCCTGTAAACTTATTAAAAAATTATTGGCAACTACACTACCGTCCCAAAAGTCAAAATATGAGCGCACCTGCTGATTTGTAAAAATTATATACTCAAATTGTTCCCCTCAAAATTCTTGATAAAAGAAACAAAACACAATAAAACTGAACATTTTATCAACAACTTGTATACTTAACATTCATTTATTTAATCCTTCCTAGATATGTCGATTACGAAACTATCACTTTAGTTACAATTATCGTATATCCAATTGCATTAAAAATTATTGTAACCCAAAATTAATTTAAATGTAGTTGGTGTTACATTGTTGCATCCTCTATTAAATTTGCGATCGTTGGATTAAATCACATCCTGGGATATTTTTCACTTATAAAAATGTCGCCTTTGTTCTCGGGGTTCTTTAGCCTGCCGCCAATGATGGAAATCCTCGCACCGTGCGTAAAGTTTGATCGTGCGATCAGGATCAGGATCTAGAGTGCGGTGTTTTTTCTCTAAACAGGAACGTGCCGCGTTCGATCGTTCTTGCCGCACTTCCTGGTAATTTGGGAGATTATCTCCCCTAATATCTGGTATTATGCCGGCGTGAAACACCGGACGACAGCGATAAAAGTCCGCAGGAAATATATGCGTTAATGTTTCAATCTTTCTTCATTCCATCAAAATAAAATAACGCATTGATATACATACACAAATTGTACCTTTTCGAAACTCTTATGCGCTGCTAGGAATGCAAAGGAAATAATTCGATCCACCCCTGGTTACACATTTGTATTTATAAAATCTGTTTTAGTAATGTTTAACCATCGTTTAGAAGTATTTATCCAGCTGTATTACCCACATAAAACTCGTCAATGCAATAATAATATAATTTACTAGACATGATGCATTGCCTGGCTTTAACTATATCGACAATACGACGAGGACAAATCTCCGGAATTTTCTCGTTCAGTCCGTATATTTCCAGAAATAGTTCAGTTTAGAACTGCTGGTGTTGCTTAATCTTCTCTCATGCATTCCTCTTCTAAGTTGCCAATTGAGCAAATTGGCAATTGTTTCTACTTGACTACAATGGCATAAAATGGGTTCTATTTGGCACCCGCAATTGTTTACCCTTACCTACTGTAGTTAGTAGTTTTCCAAATGGGCCATTTTTAGTCAGTTTTCTGACTTCGACGTTACATCCTACATAAAGCGTCTTCTTGTAAGCTTGAATAAATCCCAGGGGGCGATGGCATCGTCAGGGTTAACAGGGGGTCATTGAAGAGCAGTTAGTGGGCGATGCGAGCTAAAAACAGCATAAGAAAACACTCAAAAAAATCTGTTGTGGCCAGCACAATACCTCTCGCCACTGTCTTTTTTTGATTACATAAGTATAGGTCGCGAACAGTCATGTTTCATTGTTGGCCTTGACAAGCAGACGTGGGGGCCCGTTTCAGAATGATAATTATTAATTATGTACATAAATGTCAGAACATTTTATTAAAAATTTCAAGATTTTCTAAATTCACGTAGTTAATTTGTCACCAGGAGTGTGGAATTTACTTGTCGAGGAAAATAAACCACATGGAATTGGAAAATCATTAAATTTAGAATGAGAAATTATAATATATGACATCTATGTACATAATTACTAGCTATAATTCTGACATGGGCTCCCATATCTGCTTGTCAAGGCCAACAAAGTCACATGACTGCTCGCGCCCTAATGTATTTAACATTTCTTGTATACTTACAGTCTACACCAAAAATTCTACTTATATGTATTCCATATATTTAGATATTTTAAATTATTCCATATATTTAGATTTTTTAAATTTAAAGTCATTCTATGAAGAAATTTTGTCCAACCTTTCTTTCTCGAGATGATTCCAAATCATTGTCAGAAATAACAGTATATATGAAGGGTATGTGTAATATACCTATAAATATTTAACTATTAATGCATTTAGAAATAATATAATGTATGTACTTACCAGAAAAAGTGTTTAGTAATGTCTTCGGATTTCTGACACTGACATTTATCTGTCAGTTACAAACAATTTCTTTTCATGGCATTCTTTCGGCTGTCAAATTTATTACAACAGATTATTTTATATATTATACTTCTTTTATCTCTAAATCTATGGAATATATAATAAAATATTTAAATGTATCAGATAGAGAATTTAATTTTCTTTAATATTACCACGAAAAATTTTCAACAAATAATATTTAGAAGATTTTTTTTCAAGAATCTTCTACTTCCGGTTGTCCAATTATTACCAAAACCTTTTCAGATCTTCCCATGAATGTCCGATTGGGAAATACGTTGTTAAACAAATTTTAAGTCTTATAGTTTTTGAGTAACCGTCCTTCCAACATCCCACACACACACATACACACACACACACACACATCCACACACACACACACACACACAGACATCATCGTAAAAATGTTAAAATCGGATTGTAGGGACCTTAAAACGTGCTTATTCAATAAAATCTGGATATGCGATTTTTAGCATGAATCCAATACCTCTCTTAGCGAGAGGTAAAAATTAACCTACTATAATATTTTTTGGGGTCTCCTGGCCGTGTGCCTAAGTGTCTGGTAGCGAATCTGGGGATCCGGGTTCGATCCCGATCGACGCCAAAATTTTCTTCGAATTTTAATGGCGCTAAATTGACCCCTGTGGTGCACTCTCCACGCCAGCATTGGGTGCCCGTGAGGTGACGCCTGGTAAGCGCTCATACAGTACAAATATTTCATCATTACCGATATCTGTGTACAAAGCAGATTGGCACACCCAGGAATAGGTAATATGCCGTGATGATATATTTATTTATTTGTATTTTTCTTCTTGATAGTACAAATATACAACAATGCATCGTCGCATTTGTTTAAAATTTTCAGTCCCAAAGCAATTTATTTCGAAACAAGATTTTAGGAATTAAAATATAACACATATGCCCTGTTTCACCAACAAATATATCAGCTGGAATAAATACTGTTACTTGTGTTATGGTTTCCATGCGATATTTTTCTCTTATTCGACGAATAAGCTATTTAGAGATTTATTTGGTGTTGCTCTCTCAACTCTTCTCATTTACAAATACAAACACAAAATTATAACCACCATACTTCAAAATTAAAACCACTGTCTCTGGTTTCATGAGTGCTGCACATAGTTGGACTTCCTTATTAACTCCTTATGAACCTTATGAACACAAACAAATATTAATATATTTTCAGCGAACATAAAATCAAAAATTCTTTTGTCTGTCGGACAATACTAATTTATCTATATTTACGATTTATCAATTCCTTTTTTATAACTATCAAAATCTGATTTCGTTTAAGCTGATAAATTTATAAATTTGAAGTCTTAAGTTATTTACGAAGTATCGTACGTATATGTATGTTGTTGCCAAAGTACAACATTATTTTATGCCGATTCTTTGTGATTATGTAAATTAGAGTAAATTTTCTGAGGGGACAATGAAAAAATAAATTCACGCAAAGGGAGCGATGAGTCCAATAAATTTGAGAATCACTGTTTTGGAGGATGCACTGAATTGAAGAAATAGTATCTTGAGTCGAAATTGAAAATATTCTTGGCCAAACATTAATTTAAACTAATGTAACTTAACTATCTATTGAAACTCTGACTAAATAGCCATTTGTTTGTATATATCGTAAGTGAAAATAGCTAATATCTATGAATGAAACTTTTAATGCATGCGATATAAACCCTACAAGGAGAAATATATCATTTTCTTTTATATCCCTTATGGTTATCTTAGTAGAAATCGTAGAATCATTACATTTGCAAAAAACGATAATGTGAGTCGGCGAATACCTTGTGTCACCATAAATGTATTGATGTTCATTAAATCATCAGAATACACAAGAGAAAAAGCAGATACATTGTAGTTTATTGTTAAACCAGAAACCAACACAAGTAGTTATTACAAACTTAACCGGAGAATTTATTGACTGTTGTTGATATTATCTCGCATATCCTTGTGGCACTTAATTTAGAATAAATTATAGACGTTTTTAGGTGTATAATATACTCTACTGGCAATTTATGTTACTACAAATTTTTTTTTTTGTCTATTACATTTGAAGAGCTAATGAGAAAAAATATGAATGTCACAAAATGTGTACCTATGCGAATTTTAAGTTTAAACCCCCATGGAATGTTTTTGAAGTAACGTAGTGTATTCATAGTCCAAAACTCAGATTGGTCATTTTTACCTTCCGTCACCTTTAGGTAAGGAAGGTATTGTCTTTGGTCAAAAAATTCAATGATGAGTTTTTAGTGAATAAGCATGTTTTATGGTCCCTATAATACGATTTTACCATTTTTACGATGATGTCTGTATGTATGTATGTATGTGTGTGTTTGTGTGTGTGTGTGTGTGTGTGTCTAATTCCAAAAATTATATTTTTTTCGTGTTCCTCAAGTTTACATGCAGAAGAACAACTGATTAGATTTTGGTTATAATTGGTGATCCGGAAGATTTAACAGTTAAATTTGATTTATTGACATTTAACTTAAAGAATATATTATTCTCTATAAGATTTGATTGCATTTTATACTTCATATTCAATAGATATAGAGTTAAAGCATTTTAAAGAAATTAAATTTTATAAATCAGCCAACTATGCTAAACATGGAAACTACTAATATATTCATATATCGATGTACGAATTGATATTCATCATTTCATACCTTGACGCTTGGACCCACATCCTTTTTATTTCTTGTAATGCAATTTTTAAAGCTTATGTCGTAGGACTGTTACCGTTTTTCATCACTTTTCCAAATAGCTCTTTTCATTTGCATTTTTCATTAAATCTTCTATAGAAATACAAAAAGAATATGTTTATGTATCAAGGCACTTAAGTTTTATTTTTTATCACGAATATGGAATTTAGTTGTCGAGGCCGTATAGCCGAGGAAAATAAACCATGTGAGTGATAAAAAGGAACTTGAGTGCCGAGGTGCATATTAAATTTTATTTGAAATCGAAATTTTGTGAAAATGAAAGATATATATTTATATTTATAGGTTATCTGTCAATTGCTGTCAGTCAAACAAACGAACTTATGTTCAGAGTTGCAAACCTCCGGACATTGAAATTTTTGTAATGAATACTAAAAATTATGCGTGTTATCTCAAATTTCTTCATCGGAATTATTTAATTCGTTCTTCTTGCAGATATTTTTTGTCATTTTACATACAAATTTGCTACTGTACAACGTATGTCTGCCCAAATTATCTTATATGTACAATAATTATCATAATATTGGCAACACTACATTTCATGAAATCGTCCTCTAATGAATTACTTTAGTGCCGATTTCTGAAGTTTTAACGACGATTTTTGTGCACTTTAGTGACGACAAATAAAAATATATGTTTAATGAATTTAGCAGTCCATACTTAATCCAAGAAAGCCAGAAAGATTAGAGATCATGAAAGGGTTTTGCGTCTAAAGTACATTGCCGTGTCCATGACTTATATTATTACTTAAAACAATTTGACAATTAATCCAATGAGAAAGGAAGTAAGTTACCACGTGACTTTCTCTGCCCCAATTGATTTCAGTATAATTTTAATAGCGCCCGCTTCCGTCACATTAATTAAATGTAAATTTTGTAGACTTTAATTGTATCTCCTAATCTCATTCCTCCTCCCGCTGATTGAAATCGTTCTTTGCATAACCTTCTGCAGATAATTAAGCCAATTTCTCGTCTTTAATCAGAGGGACTCTGAGACAATTTCATAATTTGCGTGGCCACTCGTGTGTGTCTTAACACTCGGGTCTGCCCTGCCGCGGTTTCGTGTTCGTGCCTTCGTTACGTGCCCGAGGATTTTAAATTTTTATCTCGGGGCAGCTACTCCAACGGCATATTTAAGAGGCTAAATGCTTGCGCCACGGAATTTTCGATTCCGGAAATATCTTTAGCTAAATTTAAAATTTGCCGTGGTTACGATTATGTGTACTCGGTGCAGTGCTTCTCAACACTCAAGTGCCTTGCTACAGCAATGACTCTTCATAGTTATTTAGAAGAAAGTACGAAATATTAATTATAATAAGTAACCCCATCTGTTAATTAGAATTTGAAGGGCCTCGTTAAAATCAAGGATAGCGTTTTATTAAAGTAGGTCTCAAGTTGCAAAGGACCAAATCACAAATTGAAATTTGAGTATTTAATTTTAGAATATCAAATAAGAATCAAGATTTTATTATTTGCTCTGCAATTATAAATATCGTTTTGGTAGGAATCCTCTTGTAATTTTGCAAACATTTGCAATGTCGAATTCATACATCAGTGATCACAATACACGAATTTACATACCTTTGTATTTTCATTTGTCAATAAACCAAAATAAAACTACAAAATATGCAACAATAATCTGATTTTTGTCAAAGGAGAACACAATATTTGATCATACCATAACTTTTTACCTCTCGCTAAGAGAGGTATTGGATTCATGCTAAAAATCTCATATCCAGATTTTAGTGGATAAGCACGTTTTAAGGTCTCTAGAATCCGATTATAACATTTATACGATGATATCTGTGTGTGTGCGTGTGTGTGTGAATATGTGTGTGTGAGAATTTGGAGGTACGATTTCTCAAATTCTATACTATGTTAAATACAACTTACACTTAATTTTACTTTGACATAAAGTTTTTCATTTTATTTAACGACTCCAGTAACAAAGAAAACACCCTTTTACTGATTATCTATGACCACATAATTCACAAACTAAACAAAATTCTTCTTCTTTTCAGATCTGTGAACTACAACAACAACACCGGCGATTGCGAGCTATCAGACATGGACCGCATGACCGTTGCAGGATCCACCGCCTTTGTCATTGCTGAGGGCTTCGACTATATGGAAAACAACTGCGTGGAAGAGCCCACCAAGCTTTGCGAATTCAAGAAACTGAACGGACGCATCCTCAAGACAGTGGACTCTGTATACCAAGACGTTGGCTCCTTGGATGAATGCAGAGAATTGTGCTTGAACAGTCCCTACAGGTGCCATTCCTACGATTATGGTGATACTGGCGATATGGTCTGCAGGTTGAGCCATCATTCCAGAGCTACTTTGAGCGACATCCAGGTAAGGAGAAATTTTAATGTTTAATTAAGTAACACATCCTATTTTTTATCGCCTTCCAATAAGTAAGGAAGGTATTTGGTCAAAAAAATTGTAGTGAATTTCTAGATTAGGAATTTACTATTAGGTATTTACGATTAGAATAACGCTGATGTACGTGACTCACGAAATTATTCGTACACTTTACTTTTATTAGTAAAATGTAAAATTAACACTTTCGCGACTGGAAGTATTTTAGAAGATTTTTTACAAAAAATTAGGTAAAAATTCAAAAGGAAATTCATTTTATTTATGTGAAAATACAATATAACTGCACAAAAATATATTAGACCAAAAGAAAGGATAAAAAAGCGAGTGTCAATATTTGGTACACATAGTTTCTAAGTAAAAAAATTCTAATTCTTTGGTTTAAACTGTGTGTACCATTTGATTTAGTGTTTCTTTTGTGTCATTATTCACTTTCAATCTCTTGTCGTGTAGATTTACCATATCAGATGATAAAGAACATTGAATCATCCGAACCAAATTCATACTCAATATCACTTATATTGTCAGCCAAATGCCGAAGTTCAGCTTCACTGAGGTATTTGCTAGTCATTTTACATAAAACTATGCTTGCACTAACCTGTCGGATTATAATTACAAAAGGGTGATTCACTGGAGATACGAAAGAACCTACTCGGGCCATCTATGAATTTTTTTTCGAACTGTTCCACCAGACTACTCACAAATTGAGGCTATCGAAATCCTCATTTAAACCTATACAAATCGTGTCCGTTGAACGTACACAGTGAGTATAAAGAGCCCGCGATCTGTGATCAAATGTGGCCACACAGTTTCCTGGTAAATCATAGTTGTGTACCAATTATTGTACACACAGTCGTCAAAGTGTTAAAAGGGTTTCCAAAAAAGAAATTCATTAAAAAAAAATAAAAAGATACAAATAATTTGTGTACCACGATAAAAGACGACAATGTAAACGTTAGTGTTTGGGGCTGTATGTCTGCTGACGAGTTGGGGAATTTACGTTTTATTAATAAAACTATGAATAAATATAATTATTTATCAATGTTAAACGAAAATTTGCAATCTTCTGTGGATATACTTGGACTGGGAGATACATTCCAGCAAAATAATGATCCGAAATAGCGGGAGTTTATTTTATCAATAAACATAGGGTATGTCATTGCCATAGTTACAGTAGAAAATGATTGACAGCAATGTATTAAAGCGTTTATTACCTCCCGCTACCCTTGGTAAGGGAGGTATAGGGATCGTGCCAAAAATCGCATATCGAGATTTTGGTAAATGACCACGTTTTAAGGTCCCTAGAATCCATTTTTAACATTTTCACGATGATGTCTGTGTGTATGTATGTGTGTGTGGATCCTGTATACGCTCTAACTCAAATCCTATCACTCAGAAAGTTTTGAAACCATGTATTCTACCTTATTCGAATATGGAAAGAACTGATTAGATTTTGGTGGCAATCGGATAACCAGAAACGGCAGTTTACTTGAAGCTCAAGATAGTTTTTCTTCAAAAAATACCTTTAAATGTAATTTTTTCTCAATTTGTTACTATAAAAATTAAAGATTATTTTATTTTCTACAAGTTTGCTTTAATACTTTTTCTATATATTGTATGGATAAATTTATAAAGTAATATAAATATTATATACATAGGTAAATGGTGGGAGGTACTGTGTTGGTCACATCAGATTTTTTTATAAGTAAACATAGGGTAATTAACATAGACTAAAATAAATATTAAATTATGAATTAAAGAAACGAGAAATTATTCATTTATGTTTATATACTTAAGAACTACATTAAACTAGTGAGGAATTTTTTATTTTAACTTATCAAATACTCAAATTTGGCACCACTAACTTCCAAATCCTAAGCGATTATAAAAAGAATTAATAGCATTCGTTTTTTGATGGGGAGTAATATTTTGTCAAGCTGCACTAATTCTATTTTTTAATTGTTCAATATTCATTCTCTCACCATTGTACACATTTTTTAAGTGTCCTCAAAGAAAAAAAAACCATTTGGTGCAAGCTATAATTATTATAGATTTTTCGAATTGGTGCTGGGTAGGGTCTGAATCGATTATTAAATGTAGCAGCAGATGCATCTGAAACTTATATTTGAATTATACCATGTTATAATCTGCACTTTTTCTGCAATTTTATAAAAAACCATTTTGAAATGTGACAGTTTGGCGAGTCTGACAAATATTCCCTATGTTTACTCATAAAATAAACGCTTAAATACATTGCTGTCATTTTGTAACTATGGTAATGAAACTACTCTTTGTTCACTGATAAAATAAACTCTCTGTATACAGCACTTATTGTTAAGGAATGGCTGTTCTACAACATACCAAAACAACTTAAAAACAAACTAACTTATTTTATTTTATAAAGAATCTACAGTTAAATGTTATAGTCAGCATTAAAAATGGATCATATAGAAGTAAAAAAAATCTGTTGTGGCCAGCACAATACCTTCCGTCATTCTCGTGTATAATGTATAAATTCCATAATTTTTCTTACAAAAGATTCTAAATTTCCAGTAAAATTATTTCATAAACAAACTATTCAAATTGCACTTGACACTGGCATCTTCTTCTTCTTTAGCTTTTCCCATTCGTTAGGGGTCGCTATTTTTGCATGTCGTTCTCATTCAGTTCCTTTTCTCTCAAATCTTCCGCAATACAGTCCATCTTATCTTTGGTCTTCCTCTGTGTATTCCCCAATATCTACTTCAACATTCTCATATCTGCCACATTAATTTACTTTTTATTGATACTGACATCTGTCAATTCGAATTATATGAATATATTACTAGTTCCCAAGTTTGGCATAGCTGGCTGAATTATAAAATTAAATTTCTTTAAAATTCTTTAACTCCGTATCTATTGAATATGAAGTATAAAATGTAATCAAATCGTATAGAGAATAATATATTCTTTAAGTTATAATAACGTTAAATGTCAATAAATCAAATTTAACTGTTAAATCTTCAAATGAGGGTACTTCCGGTTCACAAATTATAACCAAAATCTAATCAGTTGTTCTTCTGGATGTAAACTTGAGGAATACGAAAAAATTATAATTTTTGGAATCGTGGTATTGAAGTTATGGAATCCGGAACTTTTGTCACACACACACACACACACAGACACACAGACACACATACATACAGACATCATCGTAAAAATGGTAAAATCGTATTATATGGACCCTAAAACGTGCTTATTCTGTAAAAACTCATCATTGAATTTTTTGACCAAAGACAATACCTTCCTTACCTAAAGGTGACGGAAGGTAAAAATGATCTTGATAAGGATTATGATGTTTACTTAAAACAATTTTCTGTTTTCAAAAGTATGATACTTCATGCTTTTGTAGGAAAATCATATTTCTTTTGATGCAACAAACCCCACATTGATAAATTTCTACGCTTAAAAACCTATTGCTGTCAGCCATTTCTTGATCTGAAATGATTCCGTGTGATCACTCAAAAAGGATGATTCTGAAGGGTAAGAGGAAGGTTGTCTATCACAAAATGAGAAAGTGGAGATAACGAATAGGAATCAAAAAAACATACTTCTTTGTAATCATGATCAATTTGATCATTTAGATTGCGAATTATAACCCGAAAGAATATGGTTTATAATGACTCTTCTGATTTGTTTTTCGTCACTTCCTAGAATTCTAAACAGTAGCACTTGTAAATAATTATACACCTTATGTTAGCAAAAAGAGGAAGTATATTTGAAGTGTAAATTATTATTTTTTCCAAATAATTATTCTCTTAATATACTTAGAAACCTCATCTAAAACATGTTAATAGTAGCAAATAATTCTAATATAATAATACCAGAGTGGCACGTATTTCTAGTTTTGTGTTTTTGTATATGCACTTACTAGAATGCTGTTTTTACATCCTACAAGAAGTCAAGTATTCATCATACCTATAGACTACAACTGACAAAAACGTTTCTAGTTCTTTTCCGCATTCTAACACTTTGTTTTCGTTTTCTCGCGTTTTCCATTGATTTGCACGCGAGGTAAATTAAAAGCCAGAAAGCGCCGGTGATTCCACACAAGATAATAGATTTTTTTTTCCGGTGGTAAGACAGTTACCTTACAGCCACACGGCCAAGACCTGTAGTAGACATATAGTACCATAATATAAAAATGGTCCTAATTTATCTAACAGTACGGTGTGGTTTGCTCCCCGTTATAGGTCAAATGAACATCACTACTTGAGAGAAATACTATTAGAGAATCTTCGTGAAAACCTTATCTTTAAATAGACTGTCAAGTTTTGAATTTCATTGCAGATATTAAGATTAAAGGAGCTCCGAGGCATTTCATTTTATTTACTCATAATGAAAATTATGACTTAAATTATAAGCATTTTTATCAATATCACAGATAGTTTATCATTCTAGTACTACGTCACAAAATATTCTATTGATTTAATATAAAACGAAATAATTATTTATAAATTTTAAATTAATGGATAAACTAAATTAATAAATTAAATAATTAATACCTGAAATATCTAAATAGATTCATGAATTATCAGAAAGGTATTCCAACATCTTTTGCTGTAACTTTCCAAATTTCATCACTTTTCATTATAAATTTGTCTCTAATTTTTCTTTAGCTTTTAATACACCCAGCTGCAAAGAAAACAGGCCACTTTTTATTTTCATTTTTGTTAACATTATTGTTTTTGAAATATTTTAAATAAAACTTTCAATTTTGTCCATTGAAAGACAGACTATTGCAGTGTACAAAAAAGGAACAGATAGTACTTATCGGTCTATTTAGTGGACATTAATAATTATCAAACATGAAATTGTAAGGTTAGTTTGGTATTGTAGCTTGAAATCCAATAATGATAAAAAAATGAGTATCGCCATTCGAAAGAACTTAAAAAAGTCTCCTAGAGAAGTGCAAATCAAAATTTAAAATTATTTCATACTTAGAAGTTTTGCAAAAACAAAAAAACTATAAAATTTACATATTTTCTAGTGACCTACGTATTTCTACTGGATAAACACAATACTAAAATGGTATCCTAATATAGGACAACTTTTGTTTAATTAACCGACTTCGCCCCCCCCCCCCACAATTTCCAAAATAGAGCAAAAATTATTAAGACCATTTTTTTATATAATTCTGTGGTCTTGGGAAATAAGTAAGTCGAAATTTAGTCAACATAATTTCAATGTACTAACATTATTTTTCAAGAATTTAAATAAGAAATGAAAAAAATTCTATTAAATCATTACTTCTACTCAGTGCAAGAATATTTGAATCTGAACTATTATCATATATGTATATGACCAATAAAATTATTATTGTTAATAGTATGCTGGTTTTTAGATATCTTGTAAAATTATAGGTATCTTTCATGTTAATTTAAAATCCTAGAACGGGATTTTTTAAATTTTATTTTATTCAATGTACTGAGTTTGAAAGCTATTTGATTAGTAATGATGTCAATAAAATATATTCTAAAAACAGGCTTTACCAAATATGACATTATGAAAAAGATTGTCCTCAAAAGTTGACTTTTCGGATTAAATTAATTCTTCGTCACACAGAATTTAATTTCTACTACACTTCACGTATGTTGACTAAAAAACAAATAATTGAATATATTTAAAAGTGCCAAAGTAAGATAGGAAAACAATTTTTATAATTGAGGATAAGTTAGACGGATGATTTAAGCTCATAACTCTTTGACTCAAATGAAATGTATAAACTTTTTAAGGTCCTTCGATATTTTCATATAAATTTAATCGTCAGTAATGAAATCATCTAACATTTGACTTTGTTTCTTTTTCAGGACCCCTACCTGGAAGTCCCCGAAGCCGCTACCTACGAACTGAGCTCTTGCTACAACGTCTCCATCGACTGCCGCTCGGGTGATATGGTCGCTCGCATCCAAACCAGCAAACTATTCAACGGCAAAATCTACGCTAAAGGAAGTCCCAACTCTTGCGTTCAAGACGTACAAAACAGCCTAGACTTCGAACTCCATATGCCATATGACAACCTTGAATGCAATGTTAGGAAGAACGGTCTCGGAAGATATGTCAACGATGTCGTCATTCAGCACCACGATAAGATTGTTACTAGCTCCGATCTGGGTCTAGCTGTTACCTGTCAATACGACCTGACTAACAAGAGTGTGACGAACGAAGTTGATTTAGGTGTACATGGAGATATCCAACCAGCCTTATCAGAAGAAGTTACAGTTGATTCTCCGAATGTAGCCATGAAGATTACAGACAGAAGCGGTGGAGATGTTATGCCAAGCGCTGAAGTCGGCGATCCTCTTGCCCTCAGATTCGAAATTCTCGACCCTAACAGCCCTTACGAAATCTTCGTCAGAGAACTCGTCGCGATGGATGGTGTTGATTCTAGTGAGATTGTCCTGATTGATTCCGACGGCTGCCCTACTGATCACTTCATCATGGGTCCACTGTACAAGTCTGCAAACTCTGGCAAGGTATGTTCACAATGAAATCACGTACGTAACGAACTCATTACTGGACTTTATGGCCTCCAAGCCGTATACGTCGCGAGCCATCAGTATAAATTCGCGATTGAGGAATTATAAAGATCGTAATCACGGGGCAGCGGTCGGTACTGTTACAGCTACCCGGAACTGATTACGTACCCGGTTTTGGTGCATTTCTGTGTGGCAAATAATCAAAGCGCATCATAAATTACTCTAATGATGCTAACAATCTTTTCTTTGTAATTTTACGCATTCCGTACAAGGAGTTTTCATTCAAATTTTTGTTTGAAATTCAATTAGACATTATCGTAACGGTTGTTGTCGATACGTTCACACAAATACAACGAAACCTGAACAGTAATGAAATTTTCAATCAACTGACAACTACATAATAAAGTTTCATACAAATCATAGAGCTTTTACAAAACACATAAATATCAGACTAAATTTCAATTAAAATCCATGTAACGCGATATTGTGCTTTTATGTGTTAGTGATTATGAAGTATTATAATCAGTAAATAGGTTTGGATTTTGTTTTTAATCATGAACTTTTTGCATTCAAAATATGACTATACAGTACTATAATTGAATTAAAAACATTTCAATATATGTAAGCAAAATTTAAACATGGAATGCCAAATTTTAAACATTTTTCATTCAATAATTAATAGTTTCATCCGGTAAACACAAAATAATGAGTTCGTATTATGTATATAGCATGGTAATAGGATTTCCAAAATATTTTTTAAATTAATATTGATTAAAAAAGGAAATATTACACTCCTACTTTACTATTTTTTCAACAAATAAATAATACCCAAGAATAAAATTAATAAATGTGGAAATAAATTTACTGGATAGCACTCAAACAAATTTTATTTTTCGGCCTCTACTAGTTTCGGCACCGCATGTGCCTTCTTCAGGAGGTGAAAATTTTTTTACTTAGTTTAAAAACAACATTAACCCATTTTGCCCCGTTGTACTCATATGAGTACACATAATTCAGAATTGTTTATTTTGTAAATTATTGTTGTAATACCTTATTTGTTAATATACATCATCTTGCCTTAATGCCACGAAGCTATTTTGATAAGTATTTATATAAAAAAATATTTGTGAATTTTATTTTGAGTTTTGTTCCTGAATTTTTCTTGTCTGAACTTGTTCGTATATATAAATATATGGGAACAAATGGGTTAAGAAAGAACAACACAAAAATAAATAAACCACATCTATGATCGCCAACAATAAAACAATAAATAAATAAATAAATAAATGCATTAAAACACTCTAAACGTCGTCAGAAATTAAACTTGTACGACTTTTACAGTGTTTTAATGTATTTATTTATTGTTTTATTGTTGACGATCACAGATGTGTAGTTTATTTATTTTTGTGTTGTTCTTTTTTAATGTTGTTTTTAAACTAAGTAAAAAAAAATTCACCTCCTGAAGAAGGCACATGCGGCGCCGAAATTAGTAGAGGCCGGAAAATAAAATTTGTTTGACTGCAATCCTGTAAATTTATTTCCACATCATCCCCATCCAGTCAAGAAGTTTTCCAGCCAAAATTAATAAAGTTTTTGAGAACTGTTGTAACGTAATTGTTTTAAACGAAAAAAAATTGTTTCTGACAAAAAAAATCGAATAAAGAAATAGAAATGAGGTATAACTATTTTTATTAATTTAACTTTATTTCCAAAAATTATTATTTCATTGATAATACACAATTTTTTTTAAAGCGTTGCTTTAAAAATCCTCGTTCAAGAAAAACGGTCACTGAATTTAAAAAAATATTATGTATTTGTATTGATTTATTTGACATATGTTATGCATATATTTTATCGCATAAATGGTCGACATGAATATTATATTCCTTAATATTTTTTTTTTCAGAAGTAGTTTAATAAATAAATTATTTTAATATCTCAAAAAAATGGCAAATTTGCAGACACGTATTGAATAAGCATTTTTTATACATTTATTGCCATTAATTTTTGGAACGGTTTTTTAACACCTGTACCTAGCTAAACATTCCTTTAAATTTTATGAACAAAATAAAGGCATACTATGAAGTCTTTTCAGTATTAGGGACATTACATATTCTGTAAGGGACGATAAATATATATATGCTCTATATTTTGACCATTCGAACATTAATTCTAAAATTT
This sequence comes from Harpalus rufipes, assembly GCA_951394225.1. NCBI lineage: Eukaryota > Metazoa > Arthropoda > Insecta > Coleoptera > Carabidae > Harpalus > Harpalus rufipes. The sequence continues at coordinate 42,240,057 of OX596283.1, forward strand.
ATAATTTTTGCAAACAAATATTTTTTAGCTTTGTGATATTTTATTCTTTTAAAAGTCAGTACGATCTTGAGAGAATGACATTGTTGGTGACGTAGCCGCATTTTTGTATCATTTTATTTATTTTTTCATTTGTCTTTTCAGATTCTGCTATCCCACTTCGACGCCTTCAAATTTCCTTCATCTGAGGTCGTCCAATTCCGCGCTTTGGTCACCCCTTGCATGCCAACTTGCGAACCAGTCCAGTGCGACCAAGAAGAATCCTCTGGAGAACTTCGCTCCGTCATCTCTTACGGCAAGCGTCGTCGTCGTCGTGCCACCAGCTCCCAAGCACCTCACGACGATTTACTTCTCGTCCAATCAATCCAAATTACCGATAAATTTGGCTTCGAACACTCCAAAGCCAACAAGACTTCCCTGGCCACAGAAACCATCTTCATGCAGAATGATCCAGCCAATATTGTCTGCGCTACGACGGAGAAGCTCATTTTGATTATTTCAATTCTTGGAGTGATTGTCTTGATGGTTGTTGCTGGATTTGTTTGCTTCTTCCAAAGAAGAAAGACTTACATTCACAACCCGGATAGTATTTCAGTGAATACTATGTTGTCGACTATGCAGTCAAATCGTACTGACAGTATGAGCAAACTCTACGAAGCTGGATACGGTCGTAGATTTTAAATGAGTTAGGTTAGTTAGGATATATCACAAACAATTATTTTGGAATGTCTTCAAAATTGTGCAATTGTGATATATAGTTCGTAACAGTTGGTGAAGACGTGGGGTTTCTAATAGAAGCTGCACGGCTCTATCACGGGTCACCGAATGTGCAAACGCCGTCTGGCTGCCGATGTAATTAAATCAGTGGCTTGAAACTTATTCGCCCGCTCCGAATCGTAGCAACATCCTTAGTTTTTATTGCAACAGACTCTTCACTAATATACATTTAGATAAATCTACCGTCAGTTTTAATTAGAGAAGCCGCTCTCTTCTCGCAGACGGTTGCAGAATTTGAGTGTACAATTCTACAAGTCGTACAGACAAATTCTGAAGTAAAGTAGAATAGAAAATGATTGAATTGAAGCGCAGTATCAGCATCACCTGAGTAAAGACAATCTAACTGTATTTATCGTAGCATCACTAATCATTTATTACTTCGAGACTAATTTGCGCTTTCTGGTGTTAGGGTAGTCCAGACAGTATTTAAATTTGTGTTGCGCTTGCGCGGCGCGTTAGGATAGGTAGGCAACAGAGGACTCGAGGCCGACCGAGCGAATATGCCGTGTGAATGCTATTAACAATGTGTGAGTGGTTCCATATAGTCCGAGCGAATGGTTTATATTTAAAGAGCTTGACCTAGCGTCCTTTGATGGGGGTAATTTTGCTGAACTGACAACTCTGCGGGCAAATCCTGGTAAAAATACTCGTCGCCATTACGGTGATTTTACGATGACAATAGTCAGGCGTTTTATACTGCCATAAAGTGTAGTGTAAGCAGGTGTTGCGAAGTGTCATGCATTCGTATGTAATGTAACGAGGATTCGTGACATTTCCTTCAGCAGAATAGCCTCAATTGTATTATTATTATTTTTTAAATACCGTAATATCCATACATTCAACCTATTAATTAATAAAATAATACTACAGTTAAGTTAGTGATATGAAATGTACTAGAATTATCTTCAAATAAATAATTTTATACCGATTACTTTGCTCTTTTATTCACAACAATCCTTTCCTTATACAGTAAAATCCAATAAGCGGACACCTCCATTAACTGGATCACTGATCGCCAAACTCAATCAACACGAGAGTTATTTTCGAAATCTATATTAATTTGGCGAGCTACTTAAGTACCGGCACATCCGAACATAGGACTTTAACATGTAAAATCAGACTTTGGTAATTTCCTGCTTCCCTAATTATTTTAATTAAAAAAGCTTCAAATAAAAGTTATAAAGCATAAAATTCTGCATCTGAATCAATAAACAATTTTTTTTGTGCCTTGTAACGTCAGAAATTAGGTATGAAAATGTCGAAAATCACAACAAAAATAGCTGTAGCCATGGAATTAAAACAAAAAATAAACAAATGTTGACGATTTATTTGTCAAGCTAGGTTAATGTATTTTTATTATTATTTGTAATTTCTATTCAAGTGAACAAATATCAATTTAAACTAACAGATAATTGTTAACTGCAACAGAAATTTGAAAGAATACCTAATAAAAATAAATGACCCTAACATTACAGATAAACCGTTAGACATTTGTTATTTATATTGTTTCAGTGCCATGGCTATTGCTATTTTTGAGGTGATTTTCGAAATTTCCATATCTAATTTCTGCGGTTACAAGGCATACAAGATAAATTCTGCTTATTTATTCAGATGCAGAAATTATAAAATTATAAAAAGGACAGAACTATTGAAAATTTTTGATTCACATGTTAATCCACAACGTAAGAAGAGCTATTTAAAACTGAAGGCCGCAATATAGACAAACTTACTTTTTACTGGTTTATCAAGGCGCGAAATAAAATCATTCCTTTGCCCGGATTTATAATTACAGTGGAACATGTACACTACAAAAATTTCACTACTTGATGAATAGTTCTTTTTACCTTCCGTCACCTTTAGGTAAGGAAGGTATTGTCTTTGGTCAAAAAATTCAATGATGAGTTTTTAGTGTATAAGCATGTTTTAGGGTCCCTATAATACGATTTTACCATTTTTACGATGATGTCTGTATGTATGTGTGTCTGTGTGTCCGTGTTTCTGTGTGTCTGTATGTCTGTGTGTCTGTGTGTGTGTCTGTGTGTCTGTGTGTCCGTGTGTCTGTGTGTCTGTGTGTGTGTGACAAAAGTTCCGGATCCCATAACTTCAATACCACGATTCCAAAAATTATAATTTTTTCGTATTCCTCAAGTTTACATCCAGAAGAACAAGTGATTAGATTTTGGTTATAATTTGTGAACCGGAAGTACCCTCATTTGAAGATTTAACAGTTAAATTTGATTTATTGACATTTAACGTTATTATAACTTAAAGAATATATTATTCTCTATACGATTTGATTACATTTTATACTTCATATTTAATAGATACAGAGTTAAAGAATTTTAAAGAAATTAAATTTTATAATTCAGCCAGCTATGCTAAACATGAAAACTACTAATATATTCATATAATTCAAATTGACAGATGTCAGTATCAATAAAAAATAAATTAATGTGGCAGATATTAGGATGCTGAAGTTGATGTTGGGGAAGACACGGAAAGATACGGTAAGAAAATAACAAGTTTCTAGAAATATACAAGAAAGACGATTACATTGGTTTGAATATGTCATGAGGAGAAATGAAGAATTATATTGGAAGAAGAATGAATAGTTTAGTAATAGGATGTTGAAGAAACAGAGGAAGACCAAAGATAAGATGGAAGGACTGTATTGCGGAAGAATTGAGAGAAAAGGAACTGAATGATAACGACACGCAAAAATAGCGACCCCTAACGAATGGGAAAAGTTAAAGAAGAAGATGTCAGTGTCAAGTGCAATTTCCTTTTAAACGGATAAATAATCGGCAACCAGTGCTGCCTGCTAAAGAAATATTCCACTGTACTCGTATTTTGTATTACAAAATGTCCAAGGTAAGTATGTTGTTATTACAAGTATTTAATATTCTATTTTATCAATTTATTGATTGCTTTATTTTCATTAATAAATCTGTCGATTTTTTGTTTACATTGAAGGCCATTTGTTGATTATTAAATCGATAAATTTACCGGTAAGTCTATAAATGTCTTAAGAACATAATTAAGAAGTGAAGAGCAATATATTGATAAATAATAAAGGCGAATAACTAATAACTCCATTTTACCATCTTGCAATCCTGTAAACACTGTAATTACTTTGCCATAAAATAAGAGAATTCCGAGGAGAATTCTACATGCATAGTAATAATTGTTATCAAAATTTGCATAACTAATTTCCCTTGCCCTTGATTCTACATTTATGCAAGGTAAGCACTGTTTAATATAGATTCATTAGGGTGAAGGTGTGTTGTGTCATATCTGCGACAAAATAACGACTATTGGGTGACAACAGCGCCATAACATAGAATACGGTTTGGTAAAACTTGATGTCCGCTCAATTTTATTTTTAATTCTTTAAACAAATTTACTGGTACTATTTTGAAAATGTCAAATTTCAATCCTTTGTTTAAAAACAAAAATATTATTTTAAAGAAGAACATAGTTTGTATCAAATAAATATTTTGAAAAAAATCGTTCAGCATTTTCAAGACAATGCTTGTAGTACCAGCCATTTTGTTTCTTAGTACAAATTTCATTTTCATTCAATTTTTATTTCAAGCCATAGTCATGGCCACTATTCTCTTTTCGACTAGGTGTATAAAAAAGTGCCCGCCATTTTACTTTTTAATTGTGTAACATATGGATTATTTTACATGATTGTAAAGCAAATTTGTAAAAAAATATAGTATGTTCTATTTGAAATTAATATTAATTACTAATAAACCGGAAATGGCATCATAAATGTACATCCGTCATCAAGTAGCTTACATGTTTCTGTATAAATCATGTATGAAAGAAATTATATATATATATATATATATATATATATATATATATATATATATATATATATATATATATATATATATATATATATATATATAATTTTCCATCCCAGTAATAGTTAATGAAACAATACTCAACTAAACATACTCGTACGCTGTATAAATTTACCAACACATTATCCGTGTAATCTATTTGTAAACGCAGGCAGGCACAGTGCAAATATGTGAGTCCATGTTTATAACGCGGCGGGAACTGGGATGTTAAACACATTTAATACACATTCCCGTCAAACGCAAACACAAGAACACGTGTTAATTGAATCAGATTATTTTTAAGGGCTACTCGCATGTCGCATGGCATTCGTAGCTTACACCGGAATGCTAATGTAATTGCACAGGAGTAACTTACAACCCATAATCACATGTAATCAAACTACTTACAACTTTATTGTAAGAATATCACTCAAGAAAAGGTAAATTATGTTTTTTTACCTTCCGTCACCTTTAGGTAAGGAAGATATTGTCTTTGATAACTCTAATACCACGATTCCAAAAATTATATTTTTTTCGTATTCTTCGAGTTTAGATCCATATGCAGACGTGATTAGATTTTGGTTATAAATGGCAGAGATGAGGATGTTGGGGAAAACACGGAAAGACAGGATAAGTAATGAAAGGATAAGGGAAATGGCTTGAGTGGTAGAAGTTTCTAGAAAAATACAAGAGAGACGATTACATTGGTTTGAACATGTCGTGAAGAGCAATGAAGATTATATTGGAATAAGAATGAGTAGCTTAGTAATAGAATGCAGAAGAAACAGAGGAAGACCAAAGATAATATGTTAGGACTGTATTGAGTAAGACTTGAGAGAAAAGGAACTGAATGAGGGCGAAACGCAAAACAGAAATGAGTGGAAGAAGACACCTAAGGAATGGGAAAACCTGAAGAAGAAGATGTCGGTGTCAAGTGCAATTTGCATATTTTTTTTATGAAATAATTGTACTGGAAATAGAATATACAGGATTGACGGAAGGTAATGTGCTGGTCACATCAGATTTTTTTTTAAGTAATGAAACTGCACAAAGTTTTCGTCTGCCCGAGTTTTGCGAGCATAAGTTTTCTGCGTTAGGTTAGGTTATGTTGAAATATGTTTAGAAAATTCAGAACGCAACTTATAACTATTTTTCCCGTTAACTATGTCAAAATACGTATATTGTTACAGATCTCTTTTGACGGTCAGTAAATACTAAAGTTTATTATCATCATCAATGAATTGTATTTGGACAGGACTCAGCGAAAATATTACCGGCATACCAGTCTGTCCTCTCCCTTCAGCCGTAATTCACTCAGTCCTTAATATTTGTTAACATTCCAAATTTTTTCTTCCTCTTTCTCTTCCCCTTCTCCTGTGTATTATCCGTTCAATTATAATTTTCTGAATACAATCCCTCTTTAAAATATGTCCATTGAAGTTGGACTTCCGCATTCTTATTTCTCTTAAAATGATTCTTCTTTAATATTTCTGAACATCCTATTCCTGGCTCTCTCTCTTCATACAACCTTATCCAACCGTGGCCGCAAGCACATCTAAATATATTCCAAGTACTTTTTATATTTCGTCCTCAAGGTCCATGTTTCACATCCATACAGAACAACACAGGCGCCGACTGGAGTTCAAGCACCCACAGAAAAAAATATGTGAGTGCTCAGTAATGCTGTGAGGATCCGACAAAACTTGGATCCGAGAACCCGGATTTCAAACTATCCGGATCCTCGGATATCCGACGTTCGAATATTGAAGCGGATATCCGAAAATTTAACTCGATTTTGGATTCGGATCCTGATTTGGAAGTGAAAACTAATAACTGGCATTCAAACTTCAAACCGGTAAAGTGGGCCTGTTTATTTTTACAGCGATCTGTAAACACTAGTAAACAAACAGTAATACATTTTATAATACCCCTTTAAAATAGCCAGGTAGTTTGTACATACAAATGTAAATAATTAAGGAATTTATACTTTCACAGAGTCCTAAACATATTAATATGATATGAATTTCATTAATTTATTATGTGCTTTTGATGAGACCCGATGCTAATATTTGAATGTAAGGTTCAATACTGAGAATACTCGAATTCGAGAACCGATCCGGATACTGAAATTCCATACCTAAAATCCGATACTCATACTCATATTCGAATCTAAGATCCGATACTCAAATCTGTTTCCAAGATTCGATATACGGATCCGGATTCAAGATATTCAGATTCGGATCCAAATTCCAATACTCAGATTCGGATCCAAAATCCGATACTCAGATCCGGATCCCAAATCTCATACTTCGATACTGAGATTTGGATCCGAGATCCGGATAGTTCAACATTCAATTATCCGGATATTTTTGGATCCGAAACCGAAACTATCCGGATCCGGATCCCACCACTAGTGCTCAGCCTTCCCCGGGCAATTCTGCTCCTAATTTCTTCCTTATACTTGGCTTTCCTAGTTACTATGCTTTCTAGATATTTACTTATTCTATCCTCTGTCTCCTTTCAACCATATGTGTACGAGTCCCTCTTCCTTAGCATTCCTTATTACTTTGAGTTTCTTTATACATATTTTCATTCCGTACTCTACTTCTTAAAGGTAGAGTGACAATTTCGACTATTTTTCTTGTGCATTGTACAGTTTCACCGAAATTATTTAAGTTATACACTAGTTGCTAGTGTGCACTTTTTTGTTGCTTCTAAAAAATAATTAAAATTCGATTTGAAATTTCCAGCACTAGTCTCGCATTTTAATTAATTCAAGTAAAGTCGTGTGCAATTCAAAGTTTTGCAACATATTTTCCCCTTTTGATAAAACCACCAACACTCAACATAAGCGATTCTCACTATCCGGCGCGTCTGCCAGTGCGTCCGCATCGAAAATGAAAATTTATTCCAGAGAGTTACACTCGGCGTCAGTGGAAAGTTGCAGGGGTCAAAGCACATAGTGTTTTTATACGACAGACGACAGTGCACTGAACCAGCGAAATTTCAGACATTCGCGTTCTGGACTACGATTTAAATTATAATATTGAACAAGTGATAAGAAGAATAATTAGAAGGAAGATGTTTAAATTTTAGAAAAGGACAAAGATGTAATACATTCTTATATTTTGGACCTATTTTAATTGACTAAATTATGAACAGATAATAATGTATTTGTTCGATAGTACCAGCAAGAATTTAGAGGATAAAATTAAAAATCACATATCAAATTCGACAAATATGTCTTTATCAGTCTATTACAGAAAAGCATTTGTCCTTTTTCTTAGAGCACCTTGCACGTATGTTGTATGACTATTTTATATCAAGATAGATGTCAAGTGAATTTACGAGACAGAACAGATTCTTTTTTTGGCAAATTTCAAAATTATGGAACAAAAAAAAATCCTTTTTAAATGATTGTCACAACACTAAAAGTACAGTAAAATTTTTAAAAGATGTCCGGTCAAGGTCATCTACGAATTGTATGAATTCAGATTTTTGCTCCGCCCATTCTAACAAATTCAGTAGTGTCGTTTGTTTAGTTTTTATAATAAGTCAACTGGTAAATTTATTAGCAAATGTAAAACCAAATATGTGCAAAATAAGATACTGACACAAAGTCAGTGTCGTACGGCTATGAATCAAGGTAATGTATCTGAATTAATATATAAACTTACGTTACAGCGAAAGTATTATCAACAACGACCATCGTTTTAAAGTGGAATGTCTTAACTTAGTCGAAATAATATGAATTTTTGAAAGACAAGCGTGTTATATCCATCCTTAGCGCACACTCTTATAGCCTTTGCAAAGGAAAGAGATACATGTATGCCAATTTGTTAAGTCGTTCATGATACAGATGACCTTGATCGGACATCTTTAAAAAAAATTACTGTATCTATATATTGATTTAAGTATCGCAAAATTTAAAAAAAAAATCAGGCTTTTTTAAATTCTTTACATTTTAATTCCTAAAACAATACTACAAAATCTTTCAGTCCATTTTCTTAACACTACTCATTTAGACAACCTGGCCGACGTTCCAGTAATTTTGGTTATGGTGCATTTGTCCTACTGCCCTATTACTCTTCAAGGTTGAGATAAATGACCTTGTGACGTCATTGCGTCGAGATTAAACTGGATTTCTTCAGTTTAGCAGTTTTTTTTATAAAAGTTCGTTCTTCTGTGCCGAAATGTGAGACCCGGACGTAGCATTTTTCGTGCCGTTTTCTAGTTTTTATCCTCTTTGGAGGGATTTGGTCCGCGACCAGTTTCCTTAGAAATGTTGTTCCGTCGGAGGTTACGGGATTTAAGCACAATATTTCTGCAGCGAAGGCATTTTCACTATAAAAGCCATCCAATTACTCAGGTGAGACCACCAAGTGTAACTTACAAATGGTTGTAATTCCCCCAGAACTAATTCTGGTCGTTTTTTTTTAGACCAATGAGAATCCGTAACGATGATATCACCAAAGAAAACCTTCAACAAAATATTTCTGGATATTTTCCCAATTATTCTGCTGTAATAAATGAACCAATAACGAAATTCATACAAAATGCCCTTCAATTGTGTCTTTTCAAAACGGACCACGTCAATTTGAGAGAATATCCCTGTGAAGTCGCTAGCCACAGTTTTAATAGTCAGAGCAGCGCAGAGTATTTTAACCTGACGTTATAATTAAATTAAACACGACTGCATTTCACCACCGCCTCTCGTTGCACTCTATAATTTTAATTTTGTTAACACTGAACTAACTTACTCTACTCGGATTCACGATTATTATACAACGCCAACTCGGTTAATTAAATAATGCGTATTAACTTAATGTAAACTTTACAGAAAAAATTAACCGAACCCCTCCGGACATCAAAGTTTCAGAAATAACAAAGAAGCTATTTAAAATCGTTATTCAATGGCGGTGCAAAGTTTGAAAATTTTGGAGAGATAAAGAAAATTGTTTAAAATATTAAATTTCAGTTTGTAATTAACAGCAGCACTAATAACAAAATAAATACATACAATGACACGATAGTCAAACAACAAGGAGTAATTACGATTATTTTTGAAACCGGTCATTATTTTTTTATGCTTTTCTTTTCAAAATTTAAACTAACAGCTCATTCTTTATTAAAGTAAAAATCATTATAAGTTCTGAACTTGAAGAATATCGTAAAAGAATCTGATGTGGCCAGCACAATACCTTCCGTCAATCCTGTGTATTATGTATAAATTCCATACATAAATTTTCTTGCAAAAGATTCAAAATTTCCAGTATAATACAAACTATGCAAATTGTACTTCACACTGACATCTTCTTCTTCTGTAGCTTTTCCCATTCGTTAGGGGTCGCTATTTTTTATTTTCTTCTTTCACTCATTTCTGTTTTGCGTGTCGGTCTCATTCAGTGCCTTTTCTCTCAGGTCTTCCGCAATACAGTCCTTCCATCTTATCTTCGGTCTTCCTCCCTATATATATATATATATATATATATATATATATATATATATATATATATATATATATATATATATATATATATATAAAATAGCTGTTATTATTATTAGCTTATGGCATTACATACACAATAAATATTATAATAAAATTAATAAAAATTTGAAATAAATATTATAGGTCCAAGTCAAGGTTGTTTAACCAAACAATAGCTTCTGGTGTAACTTGAAAGAAATCTTCCATTGTTCCCTGGAATGCTCGAAGTGGACATTCATTTACAATGTGGTTGATTATTTGTTGTTCAGCGCCGCAATCACATTTTGGATCTGACCGCAAACCCCATTTGTAAAATGAAGATCCACACCTACCATGCCCAGTTCTAACCCTGTTTAATGAAACCCAAATTTTGCGTGGAAGATCAAAGCCATCCGGACGTTTTCGTGTATTTAATATTGAATACCCAGTAGAATCAGTTTGATTCTGCCATTCAATACGCCACGCATCTGACCCATTGAAGTTTTCATTAACCAAATGTTTAGCAGTTTTTATTGGAGGATTTCTGGATTTCAATCTTTTAAATTCAATTACATCCCGATGAATGATTTGAATACGATAAACATTAATATTCTACTTATTTGACAAGAAAAAAGTCTAGGGAAACAAAGTTTAGAGAATTCAATCGCAGAATGAAGCACAAGTAAGTCAGAAAGTATTAAGTACTGTTTTTAGACCGTCATTTTAGCCATAAATACATAATAATATTGTACCAAGTAAATTGGATATGAAACAGTCTAATTTACACGTCTGAAATTGCTGGTTGGCGCCAGACAGAATGCTAATTTGCACAGCCAACTGCAAACGGACGGAATGCGAAATCGACCGTTTATTTTTAATAATTTGTTGTTGTGATAGTCGATATTTTATGAGGTTAAGTATACGCCGACTGAATGGGATTATAACTTGTCATCATATTTAAAGATTCACCATTTAAGGATGTACGGTTTAGCACACTGTTTGGATTCTCTACTTTACGATATATATTTATGTATCGTCTATTATATTATATTGATATTAAGGTAATCTAAAAAAAAATTTGAACATAAAAGCTAAAATATTTATATGAATATTAGAGGTATTTACCATATAAGCACATAGATTAAAATTTTATTATATTAACTCTTCATATAAGCTATAAGCTAAATTCATATGAAGGTATTTTAAGTCAATTACTTTTATAAGTCTGGATATCCCTAATTTATGAATTTTCTAAATACCACTATACATACTCTTATATACTAGTATGATAATAATAATAACAAACATTGAGATATCGAGAATCGCAAAAATGTACGATATGCGTCAAACAAAACTTTAAACCCAGCAGAAGGAAAAATATGAAATTTTTATTAAATTTTCTATTTTTATTCTTTAATTTAATAGACTCATTTTGAAAGTTTCCATAATTTCAAAGATTGAAGTTACTTTATTTTTATGTGAATACTAAAACCATTTACTATTTTCAAAGTTTAACTTCATAAGTTCAACTTCCATACACATAAAATGCCTCAACATCTTACATACATTTCACTCGATATTTGCCATCTAGGTAGAGGAAACGCAAGATATAAAAATACGACACCGATAAAGGAAAACTACTCTGAATTATGCCGAGTGTATTAGAACTGGTGCAAACTTCACTCGACTTATGCAAATTTCTTCAACTTGTGCTACTTTATCCTAATATCCAACAGAATACACTATTTCCTGAATAAGCAAGACAATTTATTCATTGAACTATCTCGTTTAGTTTTCAAACAGAAATTATCAAATTATTAAATACGGTAGAGACCCTTTACTCCGAAATTTATTTATTTATTTAATTTAAAGATCAAAGACCCAATAACAGATCAAAACATATACAAAAATATAACAAAGATAAATAATAAACATTACCGCAAAGAATGAAAAAAGTACAAATTAAACAAAAGAGTCAGCCAAAAATTTGGACATTGATTCTTGAAAGCAGAAATTGAAGTATTAAGAATATCAACCTGATTATGAATTGAATTAAAAAGCGTGCACAAAAAAAATAACGGAGATTTTAAAAGCATATTTGTAGAAGCTCTAAGCAGGTAATAGTATATTATACACCAAGGTTGTTAAGAGTATGATTATTGACCGAGCGAAGATTATAATCCCTCGGCTCCCTCGGGATTATAATTCGCGAGGGCAATAATGCTCTTCATAACCGTGGTATATATACTATTTTTTTCACTACTAGCACGTAATTTTAATAATTATTTATGAAATTAATCCTACCATAACGTCATTTTACTTTTAAATTTGATGGCACAATTGATGCATAGTTGGCCTAGTAAAAGTCATTAATAGAAAAGATTAAATTTTCGTTTACTTACTGTAGTGTTCGGGACAGGTTTAGATTAAAAAGCATCACATGATTTAACAAACTTTATTCGACTCTGGGCTCGTCACTCTTCGAATGCTATGCTTACACATATGTGCTCAAAGACAGGTTGTATCATCTGATTGTGTTTGCACAGTTTTTGGTTGCACGGTTCAAGCATTTGTATTATTTATTGTTAAATCACAAATATTATTTAAAAGTATTATTTTTAAATACTGTTTTTCTTACATTGAATAAGCGAAATTGACATGAAAGAAATGTCAAGTATTTAATATGTTCTCGGCGCGAAAAACAAATATTCAAATTAATCCGGATTTTTAATATTGAATTAAGCTGTTTAAACAACCATTTAAATGCATAAAATATTAATAAATAAAGTCTCTTGGTTATACTTAAACTTGATATAAACATTTCCGATTTAAAACTGTCACAGAATTATCAAAAAATGTAAATTTATTCATTATTAACTTATTATCGGTTAATAATGAAAAATTATATACCGGTAACCATGGACGGGTTGAGAAATTCAATTTCACGGCACTCTATTCGGTCAATAAAGTACCTCTGTGTAGCTAGTAGTGAAAAAAAGCATTTATTGTGTCTAGTTGTGTTTGAAGGAGCGTGGAAGGGAAGGAAAGAAAGGGATTCAGGGTCATCAACTAAATTATGAATAATTTTGTATAAATATATTAAATAGGCACATTGGCGTCGAAGGAATAGTTTAACAAAGTTGAAAGACTGAAGTAAAGAAGTATAGGAATAAGCTATGGAAGGATACTGTCGGTGTTGCTTGAAGTATTTTTTTTTTTTAATTTACGTTGCACAGATTCAATCATTATCATATTTGTCGTAAAATGGATTCCAAATAGTACTACAATATTCAAGTTTAGTTCTAACAAAAGCACTGTAAAGAGCAATAATGGAATCAAGGTTAGTGAAGGATCTTGTGTTTCTTTTTATGAACCCCAACATTTTTAAAGAAGAAGAGACATTGTTAGTTATATGGGGATAAAATGTAAATTTTACATCGAATGTTACACCCAAATCTTTAACCGTAATAATACATTCTAGACTAGTGTTGACTATTGAAATGTTAAATGTAAGTGGTTGTTCGGACTAACGATTTGTTCGGATATAAAATCCATACATAAATTTTCCTGCAAAAGATTCTAAATTTCCAGTAATATTATTTCATGCAAATGGCACTTGACAATGACATCTTCTTCTTTAGCTTTTCCCATTCGTTAGGGCCTGCTATTTTTTATTTTCTTCTTCCATTCATTTCTGTTTTGCGGGTCATCCTCATGTCAAAATTTTTCATTCAAAACTTCATTTTTTGGTATTTTATGATACCTTTTCTCGGCAACTGAATTCCACACCCCTGATAATAAATAAGCCACATGAAATAAGAAAATCATGAAATTTTGAAGAAAAAATTATGACATTTGTCAGTTATGGACGTAATTAATAGCTGTCATTTTGACACGGGTCCACATATCTGCTTGCCAAAGTCAGCAATGTCACGTCACTGCACGCGCCCTACACATACATTTTCTTGCAAAAAATCCTATATTTCCAGTTAAATTATTATATAAACAAACTATGCAAATTGCACTTGACTTCTTCTTCTTTAGTTTTTCCCATTCGTTAGGGGGTCGCTATTTTTAATTTTCTTCTTCCACTAATTTTTGTTTTGCGTGTCGTCCTCATTCAATTCCTTTTCTCTCCTTTCATCTTATATTTGGTCTTCCTATGTTTCTTCCACATTCTGTTATAAGCTATTCATTCTTTCAATATACTCATCTCTCCTCATGACATATTCAAACCAATGTAATCGTCTCTCTTATATCTTTCTAGAAACGTCCACACTAGAGTTATTTCCCTCATTCTTTCATTCATTTACTTTTTATTGATACTGACATCTATCAATTTGAATTACCTGAATATATTAAGTTTCCGTGGTTAAGTTAGCATAGCTGGCTGATTTATGAAATTTTATATCTTTATAATTCTTTAACTCTATATCTGTTGAATATGAAATATAAAATGCAATCAAATCGTATAGGCAATAATATATTCTTTAAGTTATAATAAAATTTAACTGAGTTTTTCAAGAAAAACTGTTAAAATCTTCAAATGGGGGTACTTCTGGTTATCCAATTATAACCAAAATCTAATCAAGTCTGCAAATGGTTGTAAGGAAGAGGAATACGCAAGAATTGTAATTTTTAGAATTCTAGTATTGGAGATATCGTGGCCGAAACCGCGGTCACATACACACACACACCACACGCATACACACACACACACACACACACACACACACACACGCACACACACATACAGACATCATCGTAAAAATAGTAAAATCGTATTGTAAAGACCCTAAAACTTGCTTATTCAATGAAAACTCACCACCGAAATTTTGACCAAAGACAATACCTTCCTTACCTTAGGTGACGGAAGGTAAAAAAAAGAATTTAACACACACACATTATATATATATAGAAGTAAATATCTATATTAGGGTGAGTATGAGTGAACGAGTATGAAACGAAGTAACGCAAATTAGAAATTGACTATTTAGCAAGGGACGAGTCAGAAAGATACCATCACCATCCTCTCATCCTGTGCCTGTGCTTGCACGAACGAGTGCACTACAAAAGGATGACATTTTCGATATTACATCGCGGCTCTTTGAAATCCTTTATCGTTGTTAATTAACTGGAATTAACGCAAGATGGAGTTCCGACCCGATCCGCGGGTTAAAGAAGCGCCTTGTGGAAGTCTTTTTGCCCTCCAACTCCAACGATGAAAACTTCAATCTCTACATTAGCGTTTTTGTTTTTTTCTGATTCCGAGGGTCTTTGTCGCTGTTCAGCTTTTATTTCTTTATGTTATACAATAAATTTAGGATTTTACTACACAAATTTCTGCAAAGAATAGAAGATGATTTTATTCAATAGTGAGAAAGAGAAAAAAAGAATTGGTCGTCTGGAAAAATTTGTAATTATTGTCTAATGCCAGTGGAATAAAATATGAAAATTATGGTTACATCAAAGAAATGAGAAATTATGAAATCTAGTTTTTATTATAGACATTACCAGGGTTGGAATTAGACCATCTGAAGGGTTCTCTCCACAACTTTTGGAACCCAAAATATGCGAACAAAAGCAAATTTCTGCAATGCGTTATAAACTATGATAATATACGAATGTTAACAATTTTTTATACAGAATTTATTAGAAATATATATATATATATATATATATATATATATATATATATATAATAATAATATAAAATGTAATTCGACGTAGATACTATGAACTAATGGTTTTTTTTTTACTTCTTTATGACCGCGCAACTACTAATGATCACTTACTACTGTTAATGGGTTCTGGTAATTTTATATTAATGGAATGATAAAGGCCAACGCTAAAAAAGTTGTTCAAAAAAAGGTATAACAGAAAGATATCTTAGTTCTGAATGAAACAAAATTGTAATACAAATAAATTTGTTACTATGAATTCACCTGTACCTATAGTATCGGACATAGGGCGTTTCCATAGGAACTAATAAAACATATTTTTGTACTACGTCTCCACTAGATAAGCGACCGGTAAATTTTGGAAAAAACACTCTTATTTCTTAAAGAACTATATTTATAATAAAAAAGTATAGTTTCTCAAACACTCGTTCGCTTAATAATAGTAAGAGAAAATGGTGGAATATTGAATGAAATTTAAATTTTAAAATAATGAATTTAGTGCATTTGGTTCACAATGTTGGCAACAAATTCTGCACGGCGGAAGTCGGCAAAACAGAGCACTTCATAAAAAAATACAAATCATTCATGACAATTTTCAGAAACATTCATAGGTCTGTTTTTGTAAAGAAAATCCTTCATAATGAGGCCCATAATATTTAGGGGTCCGAAATTACCGCTTCTTTAGGTAAACCCGACTTTGTAATGTGAATACCACTTTAGATTTTCTTAAATAAATCTTAAACTCTTGAAGCAATTTTTATTTTTTTGTTTTACTATTAATCTTCCCGGGTAGGCCTTATTATGTTGTAACATGATTTTTCCTGCATGTGCATCATTTTCCAATTTGAATCTGTGTTCGCGACACACCTACGATTAATAAATAACAGGTTGGGGGCCGAGTCGTCACTGGCAGATCGTTCTAGAGATAAGCTCCGACTCCAGCCTACCTTGAAGGATGATACGCGTTCAAGTGAACAGGGAAAACAAGAAAGTGATATGATAATTCCATTTAATCACAGGGGAGGGTTTGTTGATTAAAAGAAAATGTACGTACGAAGACTAATAGGTTAATTGAGGAGGAATTAATATTAATTATAATGTGGCAAACATTACACAGGATACATGCATGATATCACGCTATGCTACGGACGTGATTTCATGTAAATTGTAAAAGTCTCTATCTAATTTTATTGGAACTTAAAACTAATAGAAAGAGATAGTATACAAGCTAAAATTATTTTTTTATGAGCTCTTTATATCTAGTTATACAGTTATTTGAATCACTAGTCTATAAATCGTTCAACGAGAGAACGAATATATTTCGCTCAAGTAACTATAAAATTTGGGCGGGAAAAGTCATACCGAAGTTGTATTCTTATTATTTTTAGATTCATATAATTAAAGTACTGCAAATATAATAGATATAAGGAATATAAGCCGCCTCGGTGCCCGAGCGAGTTAAGGCAGCGTGTTTAGGCAGCGCTCAAAGCGACCATTACCACTCGGATCCTGGGGTCGTGGGTTCGATTCCCACCAGGGGCTTGGATGTTTGTGACTGTCCTTTCATCATCTCATCTCCATCAACGCAACGAAACTAGGTATAAAAATATAATGACAAATTGACTCATCCCCATAATTGTAATAACTTGTAATAACTTCTTGTATTATTTCATATTAGATATTAAATTAGTGTTTTTATTTTATTTTAAAATAGAGGTATAACATCAAGAGAATTTAAAATAAAAATAAAAAGAAACTTGTAATAAGTTTATATACAATAAAGATTATTATTATTATTATTATTATTATAAGGAATATAATAATAGTAAGGTCCGTTCTCTGGTTGAACAAGGTATAGAAACTGTACTTTTGAAGCAAGGCCTGTAAATATGAGTACCCGCCAAACAGTTTCTGAACTTCTGATACACAAGAATTTTTGTGCAGACTTAGCCATAATTTTTTTAAGTTGGTAACATTAGAAGATTTAAATGTAAATTTTATTTTAATTTTTTTTATTTTCTATGTTTTTTATGTGCTTCAATTACTCTTTGAACCTTTTAATTTGTGAAACAAGATCATTTTTATTGTTTTGAAGAAAATATATTTAACAAATAAAGCTTTATTTATCTTACTACCCCGGGGAAAATAAGACCCAGAAAATTTAGTACCAAAAAATATGAATTCAAATAAAAAAATCTGATCTGGTCAACACAATACCTCCCGTTTAATTTAATTTTTATTCATGTAAATACTTTAAATTAAATTTTAAAAACCGGGTTCAATCCCGACCGACGCCAAATATTTCGAATTTTAAATGGCACAAAAATGAACCCTGTGATTTAAGATCTGAACTCTGTGTAACCATGTGTATGAATTGTGTTTAAAACGTAGGCTCCGGAATTAAAACTATAAATAATTTTATAAATTTATCCATAAAATATATACAAAAATTATTAATGCAAACCTGTAGAAAATTTAAAAAACTTTAATTATTATAATAACAAATCTCGAAAAAATAACATTTGAAGGTATTTTTCGAAGAAAAACAATTTTGAGCTTCCAGTAAAGTGCCATTTGTGGTTATCTGATTTACTCCAAAATCTAATATTTCCATGTAAGAGTAAGGAAGAAATACAAGGTTTCAAAAATTTCTGAACGTTAGTATTTGAGTTAAGAGTGTAAAGAGGATCAACACATACGCACAGACATTATAGTAAAAATGTTAAAAGGGCCTTAAAACGTGGTCTTTTACCAAAATCTCGATATGCGATTTTTAGCACGATCCCTATACCTCCCTTACCAAGGGTACATATACACATACACACAGACATCATGGTGAAAATGTTAAAGTAGAATTCTAGGGACCTTAAAACGTACTCATTTACCAAAATATCGATATGCGATTTTTAGCACGATCCTTATACCTCCCTTACCAAGGGTAGCGGGAGGTAAAAATAAACTGGAAAGAACATCGAAGACATGGTTTTGACATAGCTGTAATAAAATGCACAAGGTGCCTCAAATGGTACCATAGTGTGTTGGGGCTTATTAGAAAAAAAATTGTATGTCTAGATGGGTTAAAGTTATGATAAAAAATTATCTAAATCTAGCTCCTATGCAAAAGAGTATTAAATAATTCTTGTTGATTTTTCTCAAAATGTTTAATTTTCTTCTGTGGCCTTATACTACCACAGGTATCGATGTAGTCCTAAAATAATAATAGAAAACTGTACAATGTACAATTTGCGACACTTGGTGAAGTTGTTCTAAATATTTAAATATTTTGTGAACACTTGGCACACTTCACAAGATTTCAGTCTTTGAATCAACCTCTCGGTCATTTATCAGAGACTGGCCCACTCAACCAGAACCACAGACGCGTTTCGCTCTTATTGGAGCTCTTCAGTACACCACACTGAAGAGCCAGTCTCTGATAAATGACCAAGAGGTTGATTCAAAGACTGAAATCTTGTGAAGTGTGCCAAGTGTTCACAAAATATTTAAATAAGTAGTCCTAAAATATGTAACCATTTTGCTAATTATTGTGTTTTGTGTCGAAAATAGTCATAAATTGACATTTAACCAGAACAGTACCAACTTATAACCATAAAAGTCTCTAATTTTTATCGGCCTATGCCGATATATATATACATATATAAAAATAAATTTAATCGACTGTATTATTAAAGTTCTTGCTTGCTATCACATGTTTAGGTTTCACACATACCACCGAAATGCAAGTAAAAATTATTAATAAATTTCATAGGAATAATGAGACTCTTGAAGAATAAATGGCGTGCAAATATAAACAGCTGTGAATCCTTTTGTAGCCCATCTTCCGTTCTCATACCACATGTAAACATATTCATCAATTTGAAAACTAAGCTCGCTTTTGTTCATTCAACTGATACAAGTGTACGTGGTGGAGCGTTATTATTTAGGTATGAAATGAACAGATATTCAAATGTTTATTCCGTTGGGGTTAAAACATATAATAACTTCCGGGATGCATGCGCCGGCTACATTAAAGGCCGAAGGCAATCATCCAATTGTAACTCGCGCGGAAATTTATCTACCAAAAATATCTACATGCCCGCAATTTACAACAATGATTGCATTGTTAGCAACAGATCATTTTTTAAACCAAACAACAAACAATATAATAAGTATATAGATTTTATTTTAAATAACGTATAGATACTATGACTACGTTTACGCCGTGCGTACTATTCTGATACCCGGACCCAGTGTACACTAAAATTTATCTTAGTATAGTATATTTACACCGGTATCTAAAAAAGCATACTAAATATCATGATTCCCAAGTTTCATACACTAGTAATTCGTTAACAATAACAAATCCCATTTTAAAATATTAACCCTACCTTATGGATTGGCATACCAAATTTCATTCGAATATAGGTTTTAATCGTCTTATTTTGGACCCAGCAATCTGTGGTTAAGCCATGTCCCCCTATTTTAAAAACACTTGTATACATATTAATAATAAAGACCCACGTCATCAACCTGAAAAAAACCTTATAAAAAGAAATATAACTTGAAGAAATTAATAGTTATTTATTTTTTTAAAAAAGAAGAAAAAATCTGATGTGGTCAGCACAATACCTTCCTGTGTGTACGTATAAATTCCATACATAAATTTTCTTGCAAAAGGGTTCTAAATTTCCAGTATAATTATTTTATAAACAAACTATGCAAATTTTACTTCACACTGACATCTTCTTCTCTAGCTTTTCGCATTCGTTAAGGGTCGCTATTTTTTTTTTCTTCCACTCATTTCTGTTTTGCGTGTAGTTCTGATTCAGTTCCTTTTCTCTCAAGTCTTCCGCAATACAGTCCTTCCATCTTATCTTTGGTCTTCCTCTGTTTCAACCTTCTATTACTAAGCTATTCATTCTTCTTCCAATCTCTCCACATGACATGTTCAAACCAATGTAATCGTCTCTCTTGTATCTTTCTAGAAACTTGTAACATTAGAGTATCTTTCCGTGTCTTCCCCAACATCTACTTCAACATTCTCATCTGCCACATTCATTTACTTTTCAGGGATACTCACATCTGTCAATTTGAATTATCTGAATATATATTAGCAGTTTCCATGGTTAGCATAGCTGGCTGATTTATGAAATTTAATATCTTTATAATTCCTTAACTCTATATCTATTGAATATGAAGTATAAAATGCAATCAAATCGTATAGAGAATAATACATTCTTTAAGTTATAATAACTTTAAATGACAATAAATCATATTTAACTGTTAAAATCATCTAATCACTTGTTCTTCTGGATGTAAACTTGAACAATGTGAAAAAATATGGTTTTTGGAATCGTGGTATTGAAGTTATGCGATCCGAAACTTTCGTCACACACACAGACACACACACATACATACATACAGACATCATCGTAAAAATGGTAAAATCGTATTATAGGGACCCTAAAACATGCTTATTCGCTAAATACTCATCATTGAATTTTTTGACCAAAGACAATACCTTCCCTACCTAAAGGTGACGAAAGGTAAAAATATACTAATATTACAGAAAAGTATATATTAATCCGTATTCCTTTAACGGAGTATAAAATTATTTGGCACATGGTCATTTTCAGTAGTGTCACCGTGTGGTACGAAAACAAACTGAAATTATTTCAAATAATTTTATAAAAGCAAAAACAATTGACTTTGAAATAATTGTAAAAATCATTAATATATACATTACTTAATACTACTACTTTTTTTCTTCTTTTAAAAATAAATAACACCCAATAATTTCAACAAGTTATATTTCATTTTAAAGGTTATTTTCGTGAGTCTTCTGCCAAATCATTTTCACTATATTTAAACTTTAATATAAAGAAAAAATATTTTCATAATATCCAAAGTGTCAATAAATTTTGCGAAACTTTATAACTGTAATTAACAAATGCTAACAAGACCTAAATTGCAGGTTTTCATTAATGTATGCCGTTTGCCATCCCCTCATTTGCACCGAAATAATAAAAACATTACCAGTTCATTTTTTCCCAAAGCCCCCTTCGATATAAACAACCACAAACAGAAAAAAAGCCTCGTTTTGACCCGAACGAGTAATTAAAATCAAGTTAGCCACTCCAGTGTTGGCACTGCACTAGTTGGCGAACGCAAATTTGCTTCAGCCATCTGCATTGCAACATGAAAGCGTGGAAGTGATCATGAACTACAAAAAAAAACTGATTGCTCTCGAATTGCCATCATAACATCGACAGGCGGAGCGCTTCATGCAGACGAACCCACCAAGAATAATTAATTAACTTTATGCTGATTGGACAAGTGTTTTCTGCAATTATGATTATTGCAAGGGAATTCAGAAACGAATTTATCGTGCGTTTGCCGTCTAGACTGAAAGACATTCTGAAATAATTTAATTAGGATTCGTAGAAAATATTATACAGTACAGTTCAAGAATTTTGGGTTAAACAAATTTACTTTAATACTTTTAAACATAAATAAATGTGGGAAATTTATCGATCGAATTATCAATCATACAGCATTTATTTTCTTATAGTTTTCCATTTATACAGGGTGATTCAGGACTAATGTTACAAACTTTAAAAGCTTATCCCTGAGGTCATTTTAAGCAAAAAATTCTATATGAATATAGGTCCTATCTCTTTTAGTTACCAAAATACAAGAGGTTAAAATTTTATAAAAAAAGCTCAAAATATTCAAATTTTTATAATCAAGATACTTCTGAAAAACAAGAGTTTTATAGAAAAGTCTAACTTTATTTGTCATAATTATTTTTTTCTTCAAACGTCATAAAAGTAGCATCTTTTGTGACTTGATTCACAAGGTAGAAGTTTAATTTCTACGCCGCCGGAGTAGAAATATCTAATTTCTACGCCGCCGGCGTAGAAATAAAATAAATAAATATCCATAGAAAATATACAGAATCAACGAATAAGAAGTTGTCTCAATAAAATAAACCTGTAATATCGCCCTAAATGTCACTATAACACGCTTGGTAACCTAAGAATAAAGTTACTAAATACGATTCATAGCTGTCAAATTTAAATATATAACCTGTGAATTGAAATATAAACAGAGTTTACTTTTGAGGAAATAACATTATTATAGAATAGCAGACTTACAGATTACAATTACAGGGACGGTAATCAGCATAAGAATACTTAGAATTAAAGTGATAAGAAAAGATTATATTGATTTGCAGTGATTCGTGGACATATCTTTCAGCCACATATTAAATTTCCATCCAATTGTACTTCAGGCGACTTACATTACATTATTATCCTTCAAATTCCGACATAATTGCACACAAGGAGGATATAAAATTGCACAGATTTTATGTAAACGTCAAAACGTGAAAAAATTCATTTCAATGTTTATAACCAAAAGGGAACAAATAAGTATCCATAGCTACAGAGCAATTGAAATCGCAAACGTGTCGCAAACGTAATTTACGTAAAATGTAACGTCAGTAGTAGATATTTTTCTTTAAATATTTACGTTTGAAGAAAAAATATAATGTGTCATTCGGAGTAAAAGTGTCTTTGTGTGCCTCGCGTGCATTTATCCGACTCGCTTCGCTCGTCGTTTAAACTACCACGCTCGTCACACAAAATCTCACTTCTACTCCTAATAACACAATATACTATTATTTTATTTAAATAAACGTGTATTGCTAAAAAGTATAGAAAGAAAGAACATAATTAGTACAACAAAAAACAAGATGGCGCAATTAAATTGAGCATTTTCTATAAAATATTTCTAATTTGTTGTCTTATTTCATATTGTGTTTGGTATCTATTCTAAGTGTTGTTATGTTGTTCTGTATTTAGAATTTGTTTATAGTTTGGTTCACGAAAGATGACAATTCAAGGCCATTTGTTCGAAGAAAGAATAAACAACATTTTATATAGCGGTAGTATAGCAACATTATGTATTAGAAAGAGATAGATTATTTAACGTATGTCTACGTGATTTATGCTATATGACAGATATACGTTCCATATTCACATTGCTCTCTAACACACTAAAAATAATAGGAACGTATGTCGATGATTTGCTGGTATGCAATTATCTATTGAACTGCCCTCTGACGCACGATTTGACGTTTAATCAAAATCACGAATAAGTGTCTAATTTTGTTCCGCGATTTAATTGAACATAATCATGGGAGAAAAAGGAAAAACTTTGCGAAGGCAAGCTATTCAATTTGTGCATAATGAACACGAATATTTTCAACGGGAAACAGAAAATAATAGATCATTATTAGATCTTCATCAGGTGCAGCAGGTAATATGTGAATATATTTTTTTAATTTCTTTGAAAATTGAAATTGTTAGACAAAAAAGGTTTCATGATTAATAAATGAAATTTAGCAAGTATTTTATTTTAGCGTACAGCAGATGCGCTACAAATATCTGAAACCAAAGTAAACAGGGTATTAAAACGTGTTAATAATATCGAAAATGAAGAACAATTAACTTCTTCTCGAAAAAAAACGACCCAGAAAATCAACTGCAACAGCTGATCTTGATACTTTTAACACCGATGCAATTAGAAGAATAATATATGAAATGTATGCTAACAGTAAGTAGTTTATTACTTATTTTCAAAATATTTATTTATATCATTGGTTTCAGTATTTTTGTACTATACATAGGTGTTGTATCTTTATGTTCATTACTATATCAAAATAAAATATATCTTTGAAAATGTGTAGACGTTTAATATTTAATTTTGAATGATTAAAATATATCCACATATATTATACCTGGTGCACGCCTATGTGTATAGAATGTAGTGAAGTTATTTGCAAGTAAAATTATATCAGATGGTTTGAAAATGACCTTGAATTGTCATCTTTCGTGAACCAAACTATATCTGTCTGTTTATCTCATTTCAGTGAAAATTCTACTTTTGAATACATTGTCGGTAGCAGATAAAACAGGATAGTCATTTTACAATATTTGCAACTTTTCAAGAGTAGCTTACGGCTAAAAATTGCTCATCTCCATCTCATTCACTAAATTGGTGTTATCCGGACTTAGTACGTAACATACTATTAATACGTCATAAACTATCATTTGTAATATTTAATTATTAAAAATTCATTTGAAATATAACGTATGCAAAAATACCGAGTAAAATAATTTCGTGGAATTTCTACAATGTATTTATATTTACATTATGAATCCCCTTAAGTGTCTTCGTACACAATTATGTAGTTGCGTGATGTAAAACATTCAAAAAAGAAAATGCATCTCATAAAATTACCACTTTATTATCAAGTAGTCTACGAAAATTATAACAAATTTAAACTTTTATTATTCATAAAATTATTGGTTTTAAATATTGAAGCTGTGAAAAGATAATACCTATATAGTTATTATGTCGGCCAGCTTATAAAAAAAGTTATATTTTTTACAAGTAGCATTTTTTTTAAATCTAGTATAATTATAAAATTACCTCAATAGAAAAACTAGTATAGTGTTTCATAAAGCTTGTTATCGAACTCATCCTTTGTAAAACTTGGACTCATACGTTCGTTAACAAATTGCCTTTTGGAACCTGTTTTTTTATGTACTATTAATATTTGTAGTAAACTGTCAAAAAAAAAAAAATTTAACGGCATTTTTCAATGAAAAGTGTGAAGAGCTTTAAATAAGAGTACTTCTGTTAACCAATAATAACCAAAATATAATCAGCTCTCCATAATATACGTAGATGGATGTAAACACGAGGTATATGAAAAAATTGTTATTTTTGGAATTGTACTATTGAAACATTTCCAGTTTTTTCGGTCAGCTGTGAGTTTCTTGACACATTTCCAGTTTCCTCCCCAATTTTCTACTGCTTTTTAATATCTTGGTCCCAACTCCAATTCTACAATTATTCAAAAAATTATAATTCTTTCATATTCCTCTTTTATACGTCCATATGAAGAGTTGATTAGATTTTAATTATGATTAGTCAACCGGAAGTATCCTAATTTAAAGATTTTAACAATTAAACGCTGTTAAATATCATTTTTTGACATTTTTTGTTATTATAAGTATTAAAGAATATTTTATTCTCCATGCAATTTAGTAATTACATTTTTTTCTTCATATTCAATGTATTTAGAGTAATAAAAATTATAAAGAAAAATCTTGCAAGCTATGCTGTTAAAACATGCAGCATGGAAAAATAATATTCAAATATTTCTAATTGACAGATGTCAGTGCCACATTTTTTTTCGACAAAAAAATTGATGTATAATTTAATAACTTGCAATAACTTAACAAGCTCGCTATTGAAATCGTCGTCGCACGCACACTAAATGCGAGTTTTTCTAGATGATGTTCTGGAAGAATTTATTGAAAAAGGAAATCGAAAACTGTTGCTTTAATACACCCGTACTATCGGATGCGCGAAATAATAACAAACTAGCTCAATCAACAATTTTCGTATCAATAACTTTTATATGTTGTTATTAATTTTGAATAAAAACATGTTTTTATTTCCTTATTTCTTTTAATTTTAATGTTCATGAATTGATTGTACGGTAAAAAATGTTCTTACCTTACCTTGACATACACTTAAAAACGAAAAATATGTACGTCTTTTCATATTAGCATTTGCAGTAAATTCCTTGTTTAGTATATTCATGTTGTGTTGTATGTCTTTTTTCCAAAACAGATATTATCATTAGCCTACGCCAGTTTTGATAATTTGATTCTATTCATTTTCCAGTTATGTTATATTTCCTAAAAAATTTCCGACATCTTTTTATAACGTCGTCTAAGATAATTAAGAATAGTATACAGGGACGTAGTCAGGATATTTTTGTACGGTGGACCAGCGGTGGGCCAAAATTTTTTTAGGTTGGCCACTAAGAAAGATTTGTACTGCTACTTACCTTTTTCATTAGAACACAAGTAACAAAAATTTGATTATTAATCATACAATTTGTGAAGCATATAATTACGTATTTAAACAGATATTAATTTGTAGGATTAAGTTTATTTAACATAATTAAACATACACCATATGTAATGAGGGATGTTTTGTAAAAAATATGGACGGATAGTTACTTACACTACCCTACCCACAATAAAAAGTTATAAAACAGACATAAGTCAGTTTCAAATATCCTTAAAATTAATGCCAACTCGTCCATTCTGTTGAAAGGATGAAATGCATTGAATACAGATATTCTATCTTATGTCTATTATCAGAGGCAAAGTCTCGAGGTGAGAGGTGAGATACAGCGCAAGGCTGTGATGAAACTCCCACCGAGGTATCTATACTATTTTATTCACAATCATCCAATTTTTAAATTAATAATTTTCAAATCACATTTTTTGACAGCTCTATTAAAATTTGTTTAGCCTACTTTATTATGCGGACCTATGATAATGTTGCTAGGCATCCCCTACATCAAGGATGGGGAACATTTTACCTGACGAGGGCCATTTAGATACTTATAATATCATTCGCGGGCCATACAAAATCATCTTAAAAATTTAGCCTCTTATGTTTGGTCAAACATTTAATTATTTAGCCACTAATGTAATGATTGCAACTACTTCTCTGTAGTAAGGCGTGTTAAGTTAGCTGGTATTGATAACATTACTACTCGCAACTGTTTCTCCTATATTTATTGAACTTTGAGTTTACCCTGCGGGCCACATGAAATGGTTTAGCGGGCCTTATAAGGCCCGCGGGCCGGAGGTTCCCCACCCCTGCCCTACATAAACATTTCTAACTCGCGGGGTGGAAGTGAAATCTATTATTTCCCACCCAAGAGATTGTCATTGCAGTTAGGAATAACGTATTTCCCAACCTCTAAAAGGCTAGGAATCGATATATAACTATAATGATTGTGAATAACATAATGTTACTGTTTCTTTACCATAAATGCCATTATTGTTTTCGAATGCAGTGCGTGAACTGTTTTCTCTCATTTGACTTTTAAACGGGTGGGCCAATGGGTGGGTCAGAGTTTTTGCAGGGTGGCCCACCCCTGGCTACGTCCCTGATAGTAGGAGGCTTAAAGTACAGCCTTGTCTGAGTCCTATTTTTTATTCGAATGAATTAGAGTACTCATTTCTTACTCTTACATAATTCTGATTTGTAATTGGTTTATAGTTTTTTGGTTTATTCCTCTTTCCTTCAGGCATACCCATACATCTTCTCTATTCACTATGTCAAATGCTTTTCCATATCTATATATGACAAAAGAAAAAAAAAATATTGATACTTTTGAGATCCGCACTCTCATATTTTTAGTGTTTGGATGACAAATTCGAATCCACAACTTTTCGGTTTCTAATCGTACGTGTTTTTATTGATCCTCGATTCGCTATTCCATATCCATACAATTGTCCAACAAAATACAATATATTCGCAAGGTTGTATATATATACAGCCTTGCGAACAATTTTAAAAGCAATTGTTTCCTATTTTCCCAGTGTACGGTAGCGGTAGCAGTACGCGTAGCATTCCTACAGATTAGAACTAATATTGTTCGTTGTCGTGGCCATGCCTTTATATGCAGAAGCGTGAATAGTATCTAGTATCTCTCATCGATATGAGACATAAAGTAGTGTAAAAGACAGTAAAAGGACGTTATCACCTACAGCTACAGGTGTAGATTCCTGAGAATTGTTGGAAATAATCCAGATATATCCCCACATAACTCTTCATACAGCATCCATTAGCCCGTGTGGTGCGCAGCGCACTCGCATGGCACAATAAAAAGGCCGCGGTCGTGGCCGCGCGCGGGTAATTGTATTTCCATGCTTTATTCGGGTGGCGTGAACAAACGAATAATTCGTTTAGAGCTGGCTGGGTCGCGCTGGCTGCGTTTATTCTGCCGACCAAGTAAAGTGGCTTATCTTTTAGCGCACGTACGCCTCGTAAGTTCGCATGTAATACACTTGAGCACGATTTGTGTGAAGGCTGGACTGGACGACGCAAGAACCGCACCAGACAATTTACAAGCTGATAAATGTCACTATATTTGTTTAAAAGTGGACAATGGTTTGTTTTACAATAGGGTATTCCAGTAATTTTTTTTTCTGAAACTTCCATAAATTTGAAATACAAATGTGAAAAATTGAGTTTTTTATTGTGTCATTTCCGCGAGATATGAATTTTTGAATTATGCTTAAAAATTTGAATTATATGGTATGACGTCTATTCGCTTCATCACGTGATCTTTGGAAAGACTACAGCTGTTAGTCGCTTGGCTTGGAGCGAGTAAGGGGAGGGGAATTGGTTTGTTCACAGTGTCAGATGCTATTTTGTTTTGGATAACTTTCATTTGTTTTATTATCCGTGGATTTTAGTTGTAACTATATTAAAGTATTATTAGTTAAGAATTTAGTTGCTGTCATATCAAAACTAGCAAGAAACACAAACAAAGATCAGCTGAGAAACGAGAAAGCATCAATGGTGAACGCACTGCTTTTTCTTTTTCCACAAGCAGACAAGTACGTCATTACATACGTTATAGAGCGAATGAACGTCATACATCACGTGAATCTTTTCCGCGCTAAAATGAAACACATGGAAAATCATATTAAATAAAACAATTTTGAGTTTATTTTTCAGAATTCTGTCGTTTTTCAACCTAATTAATAACATTATAATGTTTTTTCTTTTAAATTTTACTACACTGGAATACCCCATTATAACTTGTATAAAGATAAGTGATGCACGCGAGATGAGACGAGAAATATATCGATCTCGTCTCGTTTTCGGATCTGTAATATCGATCTCGCTCTCGTTCTCGTATATTTTTTTGGGCCTCGTCTCGTTCTCGACCGAGAGTCTCGCTATAATATAATATCTGCTAAGAATAAAAAAGTTTTGATAGAGTATACTTGAATATTATTTTCTTTAAAATATAGCTCCTTCCAAAATTCCTCTTTTATGCTCATCCTAAATTTGTAAATTTTAAATCGGCTAGTATACCTCGGCATATGTGTAAAATGCGTGAATAATTATTATTCAAATATACTGCAGAACTCCACAAATTCATCTCTGCATCTCTCGGAAAAATTTTCATCGAATAATTTTCGTGCTGATCTTTTTTTTTTGTATAACATCGACATCTCTTCCTTCCTTCTTTTCATACAGGAATGCCATCCAATTTAAATTCCTCGTCCCTTTAAGAGCATGGTAGGTCAGGAACTCGCATGGTCACCGTCTACTGGCCATGTGAATAACTAGCGCTTCCTCCGGCCGTGGGTTCTGTATGTGTCTGTGGTTAGTGCCGGTGCCGGTTATCGCCGTACATATCATACACTCGTGGGGCCGGCCGTAACTTCTACTAAATCTAACCTCATACGAGGAGTTCACTTTCAAACAAGTTAGGATTTTCATTTTGCGTTAAAACCAAGAATACGAATATTTTTTTGAAAAATGATATACTAGTAAGCTAAAATTATTAAGAAAAGGTAAATCGGGTAAGCCCTATTAATTTAAATAAGCAATTACTTATTTGTCATTTGAAATTAAGTTACGAAAGTTAAGTTAGTAAAACTTAGTTAATCATTTTTTTTAAAATATCGTGAATGAAAAGATGAAATTACCCAGAGCAAATTTCGAATCATGATTTATGATTTTAAATAGATTTAAATGCTTATGAATGCAAAGTTAAGATTCAGTTTTTAATGAACAAGCACCTTCTTTGCAGTGGTAGCTCGTGTCTTTTTAATCGGAGGGGCACAGTAGTTTAAAAAAATAAAAAGATGCTTTATTTTAGCAGGAGAGTGGTATACATCTTTTGTACCTTGCCGCCCCAAATTTGGATCCGTTCCTGTTTGTGCATGGTTTTACGACAAATAATATGCACGAAAAAACAATACAAGGTCTATACTTCACACACACATATTCAATTATTTCGATTAGAGAGTAAATTTTTGGGCTTTTCTCTTACTAATTTGTGGTAATTTTAAATCAGGCATTGGCCTACCTAATTCCTTAATTTTCAATTTATCCACTAAAGGAAGCCTGTCAAAGTTCTTTTTTATCAAAACATTAACACTCTCCACTGCCATATTAATTTATTTGTGATTTGTCGTACCGCGAAACAACCACTACAAGGTATTCGTTGAAAACTGAGCTGAAGCCGCAAAATAAATGCGGCCACACGGCGCTTACAAATCATGGCTAGTCCACACTAGTCACACAAACAATACGTCACGTTGTCATAGCAACGTGGGCCGCGCAGTACCCTGAGCGGCCAAGGCTTCAGCACCGCACATCTCGTGTCTATTTTAAATGTTTTTTACTATATTATTAAATTATATTGTTCATTTATATACCAAATAAAGGTATTTTTACCGTTTTCTGGTAGGGCGCACGGCCATGCTTCTTTGGCTACAATTTATCGCTGGTATAAAGAATTTGAACCAAAATGAAATTATGTGCAACACCGAAAAGAATATGGCTGTCTTCCTACAGCTATTACCGAAAATAACATTGCTCATATTAAAAGAAGACAATAGAGCCACTTACCATACATCATTTTGTGCCACAACAGGTTTCTGATATTTCGCCAAGAAATTTTAATACTAGTAGTGGCGAATTCACCTGATTTGGCAAAGTGCATAACTTATTTAATGACAAAAAGAAAATATTCTTTACTAAGAACAACTTCAATCTTAATTTTCCAGATAGACAAATCAATGACACTTGAGCAATTCCCATAAAATGAATTCCGAGATAAATCACTTCTAACACATTAAGTGACAAAAAACGTAATTATCCGGATCAGTTCATTTATGATTTAATGTGAGGTCAGCCCTGCTAACTCATATTTTCTCCAGACGTCGTAAGAAGTAACGAGCTATCGACAACGGCCAAGACTACGCGACAATAATAGTTCTAGTTAGCCAATATAATATACCACAGTTCACCTCACAAAAAAAAGAAGATTTATTAACACAGTGGACATCATTGAAATATCAATGTATAGTAAAAAATATGTACAGTAAAATTTTTTAAAGATGTCCGATCAAGGTCATTTGTATCATGAACGAATTAAAAAATTGGCATATATTTATCTCTCTCCTTTGGAAAGGCTATAAGCGTGTGCGATAAGGATGGATATAACACGCTTGTCTTTCAAAAATTCATATTGTTTCGACTAAGTTATGACATTCCACTTTAAAACGATGCTCGTTGTTGATAATATTTTCGCTGTAACGTAAGTTTATTTATTAATTCAGATACATTACCTTGATTCATAGCCGTATGTATAACGTTATTGTCTGTCCGTGTCACTGACACTGACATTGTGTCAGTATCTTATTTTTCACATATTTGGTTTTACATCTGCTAATAAACTTACCAGTTGACTTATTTTTGAATTTTGAATGCTTTTATTGTAACATATATTTTTATAATAAAATAACAGTAATATCTTATTTACCCTCATAAAAACTAAGCAAACGACACTACTGAATTTGTCAGAATGGGCGGAGCAAAAATCTGAATTCATACAATTTGTAGATGACCTTGATCGGACATCTTTCAAAATTTTTACTGTATACAAGCTAATTGTTTGATTATTAAAATTAGTATACTTTCAAAATTTCAAGAATATAACTGAAAATAAGAAAAGTGGCACCATGAAAATAAATCCTTGCAATATTCATATAAAAATTAATGTTACGAGAAAAAAGCAAAAGCTTGCGACAAATATTAAGAAAAATTACATTCAACTGAATAGTTACCAGGTGTACCTATATTTTTAGACGGTAGGTACTAGGGTTGCCACCCGTCGTCTTTGTCCTCCGTCCTCTTTTCCGATGAAAATATCCTCCATAACATAATATTTAATATTTTATGTTTTTCAAAAATAGATCGACAGTATAACCTCCGTTATCGGAAATACTTTTAACCGAAATACCGTTTAACCGAAACGACCGAAGACTTTTTCCAAAAAAAAAAAAATCTGTTGTGGCCAGCACAATACCTTCCGTCAATCCTGTGTATTTCAAGTAAAATTATTTCATAAACAAACTATGCAAATGACACTAGACACTGACATCTTCTTCTTTAGCTTTTCCCATTCGTTCTGTTTTGCGGGTCGTCCTCATTCGGTTGCTTTTATCTCAAGTCTTCCGCAATACAGTCCTTCCATCTTATCTTTGGTCTTCCTCTGTTTCTTCTACCTTCTATTAGTAAGCTTTTCATAAAATAATTTTACTGAAAATATAGGATATTTTGCAAGAAATTTATGTATAGGGCGCGAGCAGTCACGTGACTTGCTGACCTTGGCAAGCAGATATGGGGGACCGTATCAGAATGACAGCTATTAATTATGTCCATAACTGACAAATGTCATACTTTTTCATTCAAAATTTAATTTTTTGGTATTTTATGATTCCTTTTCTCGGCAACTGAATTCCATACTCCTGATAACAAATACACCACATGAAATAAGAAAATCATGAAATTTTGAATGAAAAATTATGACACTTGTCAGTTATGGACGTAGATAATTGCTGTCATTTTGACATGGGTCCCCATATCTGCTTGCCAAAGTCAGCAAAGTCACGTCACTGCACGCGCCCTATACATAAATTTTCTTGAAAAAGATCTTATATTTCCAGTAAAATTGTTTCACAAACAAACTATGCAAATTGCACTTGACGCACGGATCGGCATTTAATATTTTACATGATTAGTTAGGCATGAGAAAGCTGTCGGCCCGGTGGGTGCCGCGATTGCTTACGGTAGACAACAAGCAGATACGGAAGACAATGTCGAAGCAGAGTTTGGACCTCTTTAAGCGAAATCCGCAGGAGTTTATGCGTCGAGTCGTCACCGTCGATGAAACCTGGATCCATCACTACACACCAGAGACCAATCAACAGTCAAAACAATGGACTTTCCCCGGTGAACCTGCCCCGAAAAAGGCAAGGACGGTCCCATCGGCTAGAAAGGTCATGGCCACAATTTTTTGGGATTCGAAGGGAATAATCCTCATGGACTTTTTGGAGAAAGGACGCACGATCACGAGAAAGTATTACGAGAAATTAAAGGAGACACGGCCCCATTTGGCAAAGAAAAAAGTTCTGTTCCACCACGACAATGCTCCTGCTCACTTATCCGGAATCGTCGCGGCCAAACTGCATGAATTGCGATACGAACTGTTGCCGCACCCACCGTGGCTCCCTGCAATTTTTTTCTGTTCCCCAACATGAAAACGTGGCTCGCGGGAAAAAAAATCAGCTCAAATGAGGTCATCGCCGCGACAGAAGCCTATTTTGCGGGGTTTGAAAAATCATATTTTTTGGAGGGGTTAAATAAATGGCAGGGACGTTGGGAAAAGTGTATCGCCCTGAAAGGAGATTATGTCGAAAAAAAAAATGTGAAAAAACTTGCGTCTTCATTTCAAACACAGGTATTTATTGACCCATCCTCGTATAATACATTTAGAATCAAATAATTATATGTATAAATCCATTGGTTTACTAATGCAGTAAATTTGTATAATATCCCCCCTTGAAGTAGAAAATGAGAAAATCTCTTGTTAACAAAAAAGAACTGACTTGCCAAGTTACATCCTTGCACCAACTTTTCCACAGTTCACCTTTTATAATATACATATAACATCAATTTCAACTTTAAAACAAAGTTCTCCTACGTACACCCTGAAGTAGAAAACTATTACACCTAAACATCATATGCAAAATACGTAGGGACGTACGAAAAAAGACCATACCATAACCGAATCGATTTGACCTTCCCCGAAC
Source organism: Harpalus rufipes (assembly GCA_951394225.1). NCBI lineage: Eukaryota > Metazoa > Arthropoda > Insecta > Coleoptera > Carabidae > Harpalus > Harpalus rufipes. The sequence goes on from OX596283.1 coordinate 42,274,618, forward strand.
GAAACAATGCGGAATGTAGCATAGGTTGGCTGAGGTAAGGCACTGGCACGAAGTACAAGGCTGGGTACAGTGGTGCGTTGTCAACGCTCGCGGCTAGCGCAAGTGATTTATCTCAAACAGAGGCACTTTATTATAAATTCCCTTGTAGGAGCACGGGATCGTGTTGTAAGCCAGTGCAGGTGGTAGTGGAGTCTGATAAGGGTTGCCATTTTTACCAAAGAAACAGGAAACTATACAAAGGTTCTCCATAGAGAATAATAGATCAAGGAAGTAGTTATGAAGAGGGTTACTACTTAGGTTTTATATTTAAATATACCTGCAATATCCTTTGGTTCAGCAAATATGAATTTACTTCCTTTTAACTGTTGCTAAAGTAAAAAATCTGTTGTGGCCAGCACAATACCTTCCGTCAAATCCAGTGTATAATGTATAAATTCCATACATAATTTTTCTTGCAAAAGATTCCAAATTTCCAGTAAAATTATTTCATAAGCAAACTATGCAAATTGCACTTGACACTGACATCTTCTTCTTTAGATTTTCCCATTCTTTAGGGGTCGCTATTTTTGTGTGTCGTTCCTTTTCTCTCAAGTCTTCCGCAATACAGTCCTTCCATTTTATCTTTAGTCTTACTCTGTTTCTTCAACCTCCTATTATTAAGCTATTCATTCTTTTTCCAATATAATTCTTCATTTCTCCTCATTATGTTCAAACCAATGTAATCGTCTTTCTTGTATCTTTCTAGAACCTTGTAACACTAGAGTTATTTTCTTACCGTATCTTCCCCAACATCAACTTCAGCATCCTAATCTCTGCCACATTAATTTACTTTTTATTGATACAGACATCTGTCAATTTGAATTATATGAATATATTAGTAGTTTCCATGTTTAACATAGCTGGCTGAATTATAAAATTTAATTTCGTTAAAATTCTTTAACTATATCTATTGAATATGAAGTATAAAATGCAATCAAATCGTATAGAGCATAAGTTATTCTTTAAGTTATAATAATGTTAAATGTCAATAAATCAAATTTAACTGTTAAATCTTCAAATGAGGCTACTTCCGGTTCACCAATTATAACCAAAAACTAATCAGTTGTTCTTCTAGATGTAAACTTGAGGAATACGAAAAAAATATAATTTTTGGAATCGTGGTATTGAAGTTATGCGATCCGAAACTTTCGTCACACACAACACAAACACACACACACACACACATACATATATACAGACATCATCGTAAAAATGGTAAAAATCGTATTATAGGGCCCTTAAAACATGCTTATTCACTAAAAACTCATCATTGAAATTTTTGACCAAAGACAATACCTTCCTTACCTAAAGGTGACGGAAGGTAAAAATCTGTTGTGGCCAGCACAATACCTCTCGCCATTTTCATTTTATGTTGCATAGGACGCGAACAGTTATGTGACTTTGTTGGCCTTGCCAAACAGATATGGGGGCCCGTGTCAGAATGACAGCTAGTAATGTACATAGGTGTCAAGTATCATAAATTTTCATTCAAAACATTATGATTTTCCAAATCCATGTGGATTATTTTCCTCGACAAGTATATTCCATACTATGGATGAATAATTAATCATCAGCATATTTTGAAATTTTGAATGAAAAATTATGACATATAACAATTGTGACATCTATGTAAATAACTACTATAGTCAAATTTTTTGACTCTGTCGGGTACAGGAATAAAACTATAAATGAACTATAAATATCGTAATTATGATAAAGCGGCATATCCTTTACTTTCTGTAGTATAATACTGTTTGGCATCGGCCCATATTTTTGAGCCGCTCTATTCATGCATTGAATCAAACGTCTACCAGGTATGTATAGGAAAATAGCCTTACAGTTTTCATTCCCATAAGATATTATTAAAACAAAAATAGACTTTATGTTAAAGGACTGTAAGGCTATTTTATTACACATACCTGGTAGACGTTTGATTCAATGCATGAATATATATAGCTGTCATTCTGACACGAACCCACAAATCTGCTTGCCTAGGCCAACAAAGTCACATGACTGCTCGCGCCCTATAAGTAACGAATTTAACATTTCTTGTACACACAAATAATTGAAATTGTATCTCTTCTTTCGTTCTATGAGAAATTTTGTCCTACTATTTTAATATGTTCAATATTATTCAAATTCATTGACGGTATTAGTGATATTTCTTAAGGATACATGTAATATTAACATACCTATAGTTTAAATACATATTTAATTAATAATATAATAATATATATTAAATATACTCGTACCTCCCAGAAAAATCCTCCAGTAATGTTATTAAAACTGCTGATTTTTGACACTGACATTTTGCATTTATCTGTCAATTAAAAACATTTAAATATCTCAACTGTTTTTTGGGCAACGAGATTAATTACAACAGATTATTCTATATTATTATATCCTATATCTCCAAACCTATACGATATAATAAAAAAATTAAATATGTCAGATTTAGAATTTAATTATCTTTATTATTTGTAGTAATAAATTTTCAAAAAATAATATTTAGAATTTTTTTTTAGAAACTACCACTTCCGGTTGTCCAATTGTTACCAGAACCTATTCAACTCTTCCCATTTCTGTTATATTGAGGAATCCGTAGTTATACAGGTCTTTAGTCTTATAGAATTTGAGAAATCATACCTCCAACAACCTAACACACACATCCACACACACAAACACACACACACACACACACACACACACACACACACACACACAGACATCATCGTAAAGATGTTATAATCGGATTCAAGGGACTTTAAAACGAGCTAATTCACTAAAATCTGGATATGAGATTTTTAGCATGAATCCAATACCTCTCTTAGCGAGAGGTAAAAGTTACCAGTTGTCGCAAATGATTCATCAAAATTAAATATCTACGAACGAACACTTTTAGAACTTACAACAAAAGTCATACAATGTAATGATACAAAAAATTGAAGTTACATATCGTTAAGAACCAATAGACACAAATGAAGCACGTACGCTATAATTGCTAGATGAACTTTAGATCAAAGCACTCTCTGACAATATATGATAATCGTGAACTTACACATTGGCTATAATAACACAGAGATGACAGGAAAAAGAAGATTGTAAGACATGTTAACTAATCTTCAGGTACCTTTATTATTAAACTTACGGTACTTGCAATGTTGAGCCTTTTAACCTTTACGATATTATTTAATTTACATTAATCATTGCAAACAAGCCTCATTAACTCCTACAATAATAATTACCCTTTGGCCGCATTAATCACATGACAAAAATCCTGCGCAGACAAAAATCCTGCAACGACAACAAGGAACAATTAGTCTGTAATCAGGCTGAAACAATGAAGCCCTCCGCTCATCACAGCGCAATCCGTGCAGAAAGATCTAGCCAGTAATGAATGAGTACAATTTATCGAATGTTAATTTCCTGAACGACAACACAGACACTGATGCTAGCTTTAAACAATGAAGAACAAGCATTCGATCAATCGCCGGCGTGATGACTTGGCCAATTTTTCACCTCAAATATAACGAGACCGCTGGGAGAAATAATATGTGTACGAGGACGGTTTGAAAAGTCCGTGCAAAAATAAAAATTACTTAATTTTTCGGAAAAAAAAATTATTATTTTTCAACGTAGTCTCCTTTTAGACTTATACACTTCGTCCAACGCTGCTCCAGTTTGTTGATCCCTTCCAAATAATAAGATTGGTCCAACTCTGCAAAATAGGCTTTCGTTTCTGCAATCACCTCCTCATTTGAATAAATTCTTTTTCCCGCCAACCATTTCTTCATATTGGGGAACAAGTAGTAGTCCGAAGGAACCAAAACTGGAGAAAAGGAGGATGTGGAACGAGTTGGAAATTTAATTCCATCAATTTTGCGGCTACTATCACAGATGAGTGAGCTGGTGCGTTGTTATGATGGAAAAGGACTTTTTTGTGGACCAATCGTGGACGTTCAAACGGTCCAATAACGATGAATAGTATGCACCTGTTATAGTTTTACCCTTTTCCAAATAGTCGATGATGATTATTCTGGACGGACGCCCTATCGAGGTCACACTACGACGTTCAGCATCACTTGTGCTCATATGCCCACTCCGAAAAATTTTAAACCACTTATAAACTGTTCTAATCGAAGGTGCAGATTCACCATAATGTTTATCAACCTTCTCCTTAGTCTTCTGAGGCGAATTGCCTTTCATAAAATAATGTTTGATCAACACACGAAATTCTTTTTCTTCCATTTTTTGAAAATCACTCAACTTTCTCTATTTAAACGAACGTCAAATACAGAGAAATAGACCGATCTGGTTGAAACTTGGTGAGCGTTCTTCCAAGACATGTCACTAACTAAACATAGCCTCGATACGTACCAGTGTTGCCATCTCTCGAACTTTGCACGGACTTTTCAAACCACCCTCGTATTATACCAAGGAAGCTACTTTGAAGGAGTTCCAGACCTCAAAATGTATATTTGTATTTTTGCTGACCAAAATTTCGATACTTTTTGAACAGACGTCATATAGTTTTTGGAAATAAATACTTCAGTGAAAAATTATGTATTTAAGCTGTGCTTTTCTATAATAAGGGTGGGTTAAGCCGCGAAGAAAGTTTTTATGAACTGAAGAAAGATCGTGTTTGGATTTAAGTCATGTTTATTACTACCATAATACGTTGATACAATAAATTTTGATTCGACCGTGAATATGAGGATGAGTTTCGTGAATGACATCTAAAAACAGTTGTTACTGACGAAAATATTGGGACTGTGTGACATGAGAGAAGAAAATTAAAAATCTAAAAAAAAAACATAGTAGTCAGATTCTCAGTAACAAAATAACTTCGCAGTTATTGTTTTTTTGTACCTAACAACCTCCAAACAAATTAATTTTTTGTAGATCGAATTGCAAAATGATGGATCTAGAATCTAGATGATGCTTCTTCAAGTCTACTTCCTGTAAAGTCCAAGGAAAGATACGAAAAAGTGGACAATATGTTTCGTAAATGGAGAAATACCAAGAAAATTAAAGGACTTCTAAAACGTCAAAACGACTATTATGAACGGAAAAAAGTTTTGACAATGGAAAATTTTTGAACGGGGCTCCAGACGACACATTTTTATTAATGAAAGTGGTACTAATTTTTGGGCTAAATGGTGCATGTCGGCGTGGAGAATTACGTAATTTAACTGTAAAAGATATAGAAGACACCGGTACAATGTTGGTTATAATATTAAACGGTACAGAAACAAAAAAACGTGTATTTACCATTGGAACAGACTATAATGGGTATGAAATTTATCATTTGCGACCAACACCCAGTTCCCTAATCATATGGAAGTTTCCTTTAAAGCGAAAAGGAGCCTGTTTGTGGTAAAATCTTTTCTATAATCGTTTTTTAAAGAGCACTTTACAAAAAAGTCTCCTTTATTGTGAAGTCCCGAATTTTGTCCTTTATGCGTGTAAAAGTCGGCTTTTTTGAAAACGTAGCCTAAAATTTCGTTGACAGATTCGAAATAAAAGTGAAATATATATCTTGTCTAGTTTTGTGCTTCCTTTAACTGATCTCAAAAATTTCATTTCTGATGATTCTATTTTCCTGAGATCATTTTTTCTAGGTGCCCAGCATTCTGCTCCGTACAGTAAGGTAGGTATGGCCATTACCTTGTAAAATTTTATTTGCGTTTCTTTAGTAGTTTTACCATTTAGTGTTCTTTTTATTGTGCCACATATTCGTTGGTAGGTGTTAACTTTAATAAATTGAATACTGCAAAACACTCTAAAACGATGTATTTTGCGAAGAAAACGCCAAAACGGTTTGGAGACATGTTTTGAAGAACAAGATTGCTAAATTTAGTGAAGGAATGTTTATTTACATTTGGAATTCCTTTGAAATTATTTGCCCATTTCCTATATCATTGTCGTAGGTACATTTTCAATCAAACGATGTTTAAAAATGCTCCCGCATACAAACAATGCAGCCCTGCGCTAATCACGTAGCAATCCGTGCAGAAAGATCTGGCCACGGCTAGTAATGAATGAGAACAATTTATCGAATGTTAATTTCCTGTACGACAATCGAGGAACTGAGGCTAACCTTAAACGTTGGAGAACAGAGCTTAGATAACCCGCGGTGATATATTCACAACAAACGTAAACAAAATGAATAATTCATGTTACGTTATTGCCATACATTACAATACAAGTATTCAGAGATTACCTGACATCGCACGCGATAAACAAGCAATATCTACCGGGCGAGTCGATAATGCGCACGCGCGGTACAGTTATGCGCTACGTGGGAGAAGCGAGAACCATATAGGATACGGCCCTTACCCGGACACTCACGATAAATAATTACGATTATTGCTTACAGATATTTTTCGCATTATTGAAATTGCAAAGACTATTGCGAGAGATATATGGTGGATTCCTGATTATATTCAAAACGGCAAACTTATTAAATCAGGCAATGCCGTTTCTATTTTTCAAAATAATATATTCCTGACTTGCTATCTACAATTACCGTATAATATTCACATATATTGTTTATTCCAATAAATGATATTACCTGCTATCTTATTAGTTTAAAGAAAAATTACAATAATAATTATAATTCATTTATTAAAAACACGACTTTTACTTTATACTGTGTATCTGTTCCAAAAGAAAAATATAAGATAAAAGCACCGGTAGTTTAGTTAACATAGCACTAGTAATTGATACTTTACATATAAATTACAATAATAAAATAAACAAATTTGACTGTTTTAATATTGTTTTTGTTGTTAATATACTATTAACGATCTGTATTGTGGCCATTAAATGTACTAGTACCGCCCAGAAAAATCTGATTTTTGACACTGACATTTTGCATTTATCTGTCAATTACAAACATTTAAATATCTCAACTGTTTTTTGGGCAACGAGATTTATTACAACAGATTATTCTACATTATTATTTATTATATCTCCAAACCCATACGAGATATAATAAAAAAATTAAATGTGTCAGATAGGGAATTTAATTTTCTTTAATATTACCAAGAAAAAAAATTCAAAAAATAATATTTAGAAGATTTTTTTTTCAAGAATCTGCTACTTCCGGTTGTCCAATTGTTACCAAAACATTTTCATCTCTTCTCATTAATGTCCGATTGGGAAATACGTAGTTAAATATTAAATCTTATAGTTTTTGAGTAATCGTCCTTCCAACGTCCCACACACATACATCATCGTAAAAATATTACAATCGGATTATAGGGACCGTAAAACGTGCTTATTCATTAAAATCTGGATATGCGATTTTTAGCATAAATCCAATACATCTCTTAGCGAGAGGTAAAAATGGAACAATGACGAATATAAAGCTGAAATCTCCATTTTAAAAAAATTACTGCTTAGGATTTTAAGATACAAATCGCTGTTAAAGTTAATATTTTTGATTTCTCCAGAACCTAGCCATTTTAAATTGACTGTCCAAAGTTGCAATTTTATCGCTGACTACGTTTATCTCGCAGACATAACTCGCTTAAAAATCTAGTGACTTAAAACTAACTCTTAACTCCAGCTCGTTATATCGCGTTTTAAAGTGACTACAGAATAATTACCGTTTATCCACTGGTGTTGAACAAGGAGAGATAGAAAATTTTGCTTATAACTTACTGTAATAATAATAACAAAACGCTCACGATCTTGAAGCAAACCTCGAAACAAACAGTTTTTAGAAGTTTTGAGTGTAGTAATATATATTTTTGATAATTATTTATAAGTAATTAAAAAAAATTGAGGTTAATCCATAGCCTTAACCGTTTATCTCGCAAAATTTCAAGTAGGTTAGTTAACTCAACCCATTATTTAAGTTACTTCACTTAGCACTAAACGAACATGTTTATCTCGCACGTTTAACCCGCTTAACTCAGCCGAGTTAGCATTTAAGTGGATAAACTAGTGCGAGATAAACGTAGTCACTATTGTGTACCAAATATTTAATTTGTACGCACTGAATAATAAATTTAGGATGTTGGATATTATATTCTAGGATTTGTTTTGTAGAACAATGTTTTCTCCAAAAATACTTTATTACGATCTTAAATCGCCTAGTAAAATCTGTAAATGCCTAACTTTTAAAATAATATGTTGTCTCTTGTTTATTATTTGGTTGTTTGTGTTTGCGGCACTATTATGATATGTATGCAGAGCAAAGCTTTGCGTCTGATGACAATCAGAGTCAGCGTGGCGTCGGTAAACATCAGCAGCGTCGACGTCGTCAACAGGTGGCGTTCGTGCACGTCCACAGCCTGCTCAGTTATTTATAGAACCAGCAAGCTTCATTAGTGCAAACACAAACGCAAAACGGTAAGGATACAGACATTACAACAAGCTGGTCGATCATTACAATGGGCAGGGAATTAATCCTTTCATTACACAAATTTAATAATAAATATTAAAGAAAAATATATCAACAAGCACTTTATCTATATTAAGAATGTCGCAACACTATTTTACTTTACTTATAAAAGGTAAAATATCTTGCATTATAAGTAGATGTCACTAAGTAGAATATACAATGACATTATGATAATATTATGGAGCAAGGAAAAACATAAAATACTTGTATGCGAATAGTTAGAAATTAAAGTGATACATAATTCCCAAAATGTGTGATATCGCCTCCATGGAGGGGCAGCATAGATACAGTCCATAAGATGTAACTTGGCGAGTTAGGGCAATTCACATTATCACTGCGGTAATGGGAAAGTTATAAAATCCATAGGCGTACCGAAGAAAAATGAAGTTCAATAAAATTACGAATATTACAAAGAAAAAAGAAATTATTTATACAAAAAAATATATTACAAATATTGGAATGAATTATTTATTATATAAACCATATTATAATTAATTATTTTTTAAATTAATAAAGTTAAAAAATAAAATTTCTATTGCTATTGAGAAAAAAATGCACCAACGTTTATGTATGAATATAACTTCTTGGGTTGAAAAGTACCTGACACCCCGAGTTTGAGTGTATTAGGATGAAATTTGCTTTGTGTAAGGCAATAAAACATTGTAAAATCACTATTTTACTTCTGAAGTTGTGCGGCATCGAAGTAAAAGTAAATATTTGACAAAACGCAACTTAGGAATAGTGAACTGAATTACATTCTTTTGAGTCGCCAAGTTAAATCGTATGGACTGTACAAGGGGGGCAGTAGTGACCCCAGGGACAATAAGGGGGCACTGAAGGGTATTTATTATAATAATAATAATAATAGGGCTATTCTGTAAGCATCGTTATGACATAACGATTCGTTAAAACGTTACATCGTTAAAATAATAACAAAAACCGTTTAATGGGCTTATTCTATAAACGTTCGTTATGACATTATGCATTCTTATATCATTATAATGATACTCGTTAAAGTGGTATTCTGTAAACAATAATTTGATTCTACATAATGAAAAAATCTGATGTGGCCAGCACAATACCTTCCGTCAATCCTGTGTATTATGTATAAATTCCATACATAAATTTTTTTGCAAAAGATTCTAAATTTCCAGTAAAATTATTTCATAAACAAACTATGCAAATTTCACTTGACACTGACATTTTCTTCTCTAGCTTTTCCCATTCGTTAGGGGTCGCTGTTTTTTATTTTCTTCTTCCACTCATTTCTGTTTTGCGTGTCGTTCTCATTCAGTTCCTTTTCTTGCAAGTCTTCCGCAATACAGTCCTTCCATCTTATCTTTGGTCTTCCTCTGTTTCTTCAACCTTCTATTACTAAGCAATTCATTCTTCTTCCAATATATTTTTCATATCTCCTCATGACATGTTCAAACCAATGTAATCGTCTCTCTTGTATCTTTCTAAAAACTTCTAACACTAGAGTTATTTCCCTTATTCTTCATTCCTTACCGTATCTTTCCGTGTCTTCCCCAACATCTATCTCAACATCCTCATCACTGCCACATTCTTTTACTTTTCATTAGGTGCTTTCAATAAGCCCCAGGAAAACAAGCAATCGGAAGTAAAATTTGTTGTACGACTTTGCTAGCCTAGCATTTGCTTGATTTGCTCGCAAGCAATTCAAGCGCCCAAATTTCTCGCTTGTCTTGCTAACTTATGAAATATAATGGCGGGAAATGTAAATTATACATACATGAATATAACTTGTAATACGACCTAATACAAAAAAAAGGATCATTCAATTGAAATATGTTTTTTTTACTGCTAAATCTAATTTGTATGTTAACAATATCTGCTACACATTGCTCAATTGTAATTTTATTTCCCACCATCAAATTTAATTTGATAAAATAACTGTGCAGCTAATTGCCCAATAAATAATGCGCTGAATACGCCCCTGCCCATACTTCACTAGTCCATTCCGATTCAGCGATCTCCGATAAACTAAATGGGAACATCGTTAAAATCTTTTTACAAGTGTAGCCGCTACAGTCCAGGGATAGTTCTTGTTATACGGCAGCCACATATAGGTGCAAATGTGCAGCCAGCAACTCCCATCTGAGTAAAACAAGTAGTCGTGCCGCCCTCAAAGATATCGAAGATACAATAATTTCGTATCAGTTCCTGGCTCGTAAACATCAAGTAAATAGTAAACCAAAAGACGTAGGATGCGAAAATGGGATTTGGTTTATGCAATAGCTATGAATTCACACTTACACATAACGTGTATTGGCATCAGAATGCTTAAACTATCGTGCGGCCTACACAAATTTTTAAAAAGCTTCTGTAATCATATTAAAGTTGACGTTTTATATAAATTATATGTGTAGCCATAATAAGACAATAAATTGTCTTATATGGAAAATTTAGAGTACTCTTACACTTGGGAAAAATATGCGTCAGCTAATTTTATCCAAATTTGTACCAAGTTTTAGAAAATAATAGGCTTCAGTGCTTTTTAGGATTCTAATATTTTTACCGTCTACAGCTTTTGTAAAACAATTTTTATTTACTAATTTATTGAGCATCAACAAAATAAAAATAAATGTTGCCAAATGTACATTAGTTAACCATGCACAGACCGAAAAACACAAATTCAATTTTAGAAACACAAAAATATTAAAGTATGAAAATAATTTAAATAAAAGACTTACACTACAGATGTTAGAAATACACAAACATAAAAACTCAGTTAACTCGCAGACAGACATACAAAATCTAAGTATCATTTACAAAGGCATACTGATGAAATACTAGAAAAATCTAATAAAATAAATACGTGTTGTACCTTGCTACTTTCCAATACAAGAACCAACCCTTCGTCAGTTTTATAATGATCTGTGAAAAAAATGTACGTGTTATTTATATTTTTATAGTTTGACGACATCTAAAACCTTTTTATTTTATTTATTATTTATTCTTTTAATTATGTACAATTTACTATTTTTCAAAAAATCTAAAAACATTTTAAACATGTAAGTGACCATTTTCTTAAAATTTGTAAAACATGATATTTGTACCTCCGTGATGATTTTTCTAAAACCCTGAGGATGGTCTAATCGAGACCGAAACGTCGGTATTGTTTTTAAATAAATATATTTTAACCAAGGACTGAATCTCCGTTATTTTACCTCTCCAATCATTATTAACAGTCGATTAAAACTTATTGCAAAATAAAAACTGTTGAATATTGCAAAATTTTAAAAAATATATTAGTATTAGTACTTAGACAATTTAAAAAAACTTAAATTAAAACATTTTTCTCGATTAGTGATGGTGTAGAAGTAATTTCAAAATGAAGAAATCGATCCAAATTCCGATTTCCGCCATTATCTAGTAACCTATGAGAATTTTTGGGAAAACAAAAGCACATCTAAGATGGCCTCCAAAGGCGCACCACATATCCCATTTAACCGAAGTCGTATCTCTTATAGTTTCCGAGATCCCAATGGTGGCCTTCGAAATACGGACACCTGCATTTGACCTCTACAATTCGAAAACTATTGACGATTCAAATGAACTTTTCCCGCCGTTATATAGCCGTATTTTGACGTCAGAACTGAGTGAGTATATGAACTGTCAATCTATCACTGATATTCATTATATGTTCGTCGTCACTATCAGAACTTGAATCGTACATCAACATTTTTACTCTAGAATATAAAAAGCATATAATTTAAATGAATTATAAAATATATGCTAATGTACTTAACTTACCAAAATATTAATTAAGTATATCAATATACTTTCTTAAAATATTATTAACAACGTTGACAATTATAATTATGAATAATATTCAGCGTTATTCAGAATATAAAAACGTCAGTTATTATTTAAACTCAATTTGAACGGATGAAATTGGCCGCTCAAGTTAAACGTAGTTTAAACTAAAGTCAAAAGCTAATTTTGTTTTTATACTATAGAAATTTTACTTGAACCTAGTTCAATATCAGTTAAATTGAGTTCAAAATTGAACTATGTTTATACTATCGGGCATTACAGAAATTTAAAAACATTAAACTTGAGTTAAAGGATATTGTCAATTATTTAAATGTCCTGCAAACTCCAGAAAAATTCTATGAAAGGAAAGAAACAATGTAGTAGACCTTTTACATTTTTATTGCACCGTGACGTCATTTTCCAATGCGCTACGTAGTGAAATTTTTATGAACTAGAGATGGGGAGATACTAATGCTGTAAAATGATTAGAAGGACAAGCATTTATTTTCGATAAAACAACACAAAAACTTAAATTATTTTAACTGATTATAAAAAATTATTAATAAAGACAAAACAATTTATTTAAAAATAAAAACAATAGTTTTATTCTTGTTTGTAACTTTCTTTAATAAACTGACAACTACGAAATTATCTGTCACTTTATATGATATTTATCTCGCGTCTTTAGAACATATAACCGCGTTTCTGACTCCCATCTACCCGTCCTCTTGTCTTGGAATATTCATCATCACAAACGCTTTGTGTGAATCTGTGAATTTATTTCTGCGCACTACATATGTGTCATTTTTGTATCTCTCACTTTTGACGTAAAGGTCCATTCTGGGCATATTTAGCCACTAGATACAGTTTACTTGAGTCGCGAATAAATCAAAACCTCAATATTTCGAAGTAATTTTGTTTTCCATCCAGATTCAAATTAAGAGATGTTTTATTTTATTGATAAGTTTGATCAAAATTTGTTTCCTACTGTTCACCTTCATCTATAATGTGTACTTACAAAAACCAATAATACCTTTTACGAATTGAAGGCAGAAAAATATAATTAGTATTCAAGACATATGGCATTCCTTAAGATAGCGAGAAAGACATTACAATTACCTGAAAACATTGATCACTTCGAACAAGGAAATACCAAGTATATAATAAAATATCCTAGATAATACAGATTATAATCACCACCAAACCAAAGAAAGCAGAGAAGATGCTTCCTCAAGATTCAACTTAGTCCTAATCTAAATGAAACCATCTCTAGTCTACCATTGCGGGCAGCGATTCTTTTCTTCGGCGGGTCAGGTGAATGCGATCAGTTTCCTCCGTGATAGAACGAACCCCAAAGGCTTTATACAACGCAGACGCAGATATCGTATATTGCGTCACCTGATTGACTTGGAACAATAGACGATAAATAAGGCCTACTTATCGCGAGCTACGTCAATGATTTTCTCTGCAACGGTTCGTTAAATAAATGTATTTATGTACGTTTTTAGAGATTGGGTTTCCAGTGTGAACTCTACTGGATTGGATTACCAAGTACCTAGTGGATTCTCTTACAAGGAGATATTTTTTTTGCTTTTATTTAATGGTGTGCATTAAGAAAATACGACTACGGAACTAGTAGTAGTAAATTAGAAAGCGTTTTATTGAACGATGTTATGTTCTGTTATAATAAATAGATAAATTCGACACCTTAACATAAAACAATGAATATAATAATCATTAAATGATATAATTATAATTATTAATATTTTATGCGGCCCTTAGAATTTAGGCGTTACGCGCTAAATTATATTTAGAAAAAAATGTATTAAATAAAAGAATTATTAACATATTTTTTCTCTTTTTTATTTGTGGAGTAGTACATAATGTAACGTTTATTTATTTGGATGCAGTGTAAAATTATTAATAATTAAAATAAAAGTTTATTAAACGATAAATAGATAAGAAAAAGATAATATAAATAACACTAATTAAAGACTAAGAATATTATTAAACACTTAAACACAAAGATTATTTAACACCACGCACTATTTATTTACACAATATTTAGTTCACAATTTATTTATAACACTATCTATTTCACTATATTTATATCACTGGCTATTTATTTCACCATACGTGTAGACTCGACTGACTAGGCTGAACTGCCTCCTATACTAACTGACCTCCACTGACTGCACTGGACTCACTCCTAATACTTATTTATTTATTTGCTCTAGGAGTTGTTACCATTCTTTCCTACGTTCTTCAGTGATGAAACAGCTTGGTGGTAGCAGAATTCTATGGGTCGCGACAAATACGCTTCTGCAGTAACTCGCGGGGATTATATACAGGATGTTTCAGGACTAGTGGTAACAAACTTTAACAGCTTATTCCTGAGGTCATTTTGAGCCAAAAATGTCATATGAACATAGATCCTATTCCTTCTAGTTACCAAAATACAAGAGGTTGAAGTTCTATAAATATGTAACACGAAATTTTCTAATTTTTGTTATCAAGGTACTTTCGGAAAACAAGAGTTATTATAGAGTTGAGGAAATTTGAAATAGAAAGTACGTCTTGGTGAAATGTCCAACAACGTCGGAATTTTTTACAATTTTCATTACAAGTTGTTTAAAGTAAAATTTTGACATTAAACTGTAGTTTTAATTCAAAAGTTACTAAAAATAGTAAAAAATGGTGTTAGTGTAAAGCAGTGATACCAAAAATGTGTTAAAAGTTTGAAATATTTCTGCTGTAAATAGAACAAGTTTAGAGTGTAAAATTCATTGTAATATTAATAAATGTACATAATTTAATGTATTTGATATAAATTTTGAATCGTATGTTTTGTTGTCCAAACCGTATTCGTTAATATTAATAAATAAAATTAATTAATACAAATAAAATATGACTTTTCAATAATAACTCTTGTTTTCCGGAAGTATCTTGATTACAAAAATTAGAAAATTCCGTGTTATTTATAGAACTTCAACCTCTTGTATTTTGGTAACTAGAAGGAATAAGACCTATGTTCATATGACATTTTTGGCTCAAAATGACCTCAGGAATAAGCTGTTAAAGTTTGTTACACTAGTCCTGAAACACCCTGTATTTTAAGTATATCATTCCGACTTCCGATGTAATGAGTCTTATTATAAAATAATATTAATGAGGCGTTTAAGGTAGTTGGGTTATAACAGCAATACCATCTATTGATTCCATGCCGAACAATGTAGACAAACTCAAGAGTTGCCTGCCTGCTTCAGCTCACATGGCTATTTGCATATTATGTTTATTTTGCTAGGTATTGCAACAGCTAATGGTTGTAATCGTGAGGTTCACAAAATAAAGAAAAATGCCGAAAGTTAGAAATCATCGCGGATGTTTCTCAAAACGCGGACGGCAGTGTTACCAATAATGCGCGTGAAAATTTGAGAGATTGAAAATATCAGATGAATTTTCAATTAAATTTGTTATATATTTGAAACCAGATGGGCATGCATGTTTTTTTAACTAGTTTTCCCCCGGCCCTTAATTTATATTCACCTAGTTTTTAATCAAAAGTTTATGGGATCTTGCGATTCTAGAGGCAATTATGTCGATATATATACTCGCCATGATAAATCTTCCTACATTTATTTGAGATATATAAGTGGCCAACTTATAGCACCCGAGTGTAATAAATACAAATAACTGTATTTATTTTTTACGGCAAATCACACATCAGCAACTTTTTTCATATTGAAATATACGTATATAATTCAGTGAAATAAATTGTGTAATCCTACCTTTAATCGCTGATCCGAAACCGTCCAAACTCGGCTCGCGAAATCGTTGGAGGCACCAAGACACAAAGTTCCCGTTGAATCAAAGTCCACTGACATCACACCCGCGTTACTGCCCACTAACACTCCACGATTTTTCGCGGTTCCTATAATCAAAACATTCACACATCAGACTCGTGCGAGTACGGTAATATATTGCAAACACATGCATTTATAAAAGTTTAAAATATACACAAAAGCTAGTAAAAATAAACCTATTTTACAGAATTTCACATTGGTGTAAGAATGTTTACTTAGATCGTAGGCCAAAATCAAATGCATGACCCGGGTCATTAATTAGAGCACAAGAACAACTTTGAAATTACGCCAAGTTAAAGTTTATGATCTGAATCACGCTCAAGATCATCATCTAGTAAAATTATATCAATTTTTACGCGAATAATTTCCATCACATTAATAGTTTCATTCTTAATTATAATTTTTACACAATTTTATACGAATCACAAAAATTTAAATAAAATAAGAAAGTATACAACACACAATGACACGTCTGATGTACTAATCACTGAATAAACGCTGAGTTTTAAAAACAATTCAAAGATTGAACTTGCATAAATCAGTTTGTACCGCGTAAAAAGGTTTTTCTTCTTAAATATAAAATAATATTTATTCCAGGTATTATTAAAATGTTTATTTGTGTTCTGTTTTAACAATGTGTCTATTGATTCCATTTAATTTGTTACTATTAGAAATAATTATAAATGGGATCATTAACCATTTTTTATTTTATTTTTTTTAAAGTTGTTTTATTAGTTGTGGCAACAGAAATATATTTTTGAAAATTAAAAAACTTCTTTTATTTTCTGATGACGTATGACGTTATGACGGAATTATTCGACCAAAGCCGAACTTTTGTACTATATTGATCGAAATCGGTTGAAATTGAACATCAAAAGTATTTAAAAAAAGGAACAGAACAACGATGTATTACGGACATAAATAAACAACTAATTATATTAACCGTTCTACGTCATTGATCGCAAAAGGCGCGCAAAAATAACAGTTACGGAAATTAATTAAAAATATTAGAATCGATTTTAGGTATTTTCTAATATTATTTAGATGTGATGTAATGAATTTTACAATTGCAAATAGTAAATTCGTGTATGGTTAATGCCCCCATTATACAGTGTGTTAAAAAAAATTCTAACTCGGGGTAGGCTATGAACAGAGAAAGGTATGTCTTAATTTGAAAGTATTTAATTGTCAATTTGAGAGGAGATATGGTCAAAATGTTATCTAAAAAAATCAAAACTTTTCTTGAATTTTATTTTAGAAATGAGAATAAATAAGAAAACGGCGAATGGCAATATTCTTTTGCTGCCAGTTACAATGAATTTCAGGAAAATTATATTTCAACATCAATTTTGACAACTTGACTTTTGATTTGAATATTGATTAGACATACGTTTTTCTGTTCATTGCCTACTCCGAATTAGGTTTTTTTTAACACAGTGTAGTAATTTTTGTTATACCTACTAAACTATACTAACTGGCAAAAAACCGGTCACTTATAATATCCATATATTTTCAGATTTGAGCTATTAGATACAAATTACAGTTTTTATTTAACAATAAAAATTCTTAAAACTAACTAAAAAAAATGTTTCATGTACCTATAAACGCAACCCAAATGATATCAAGGCAACCTTCTACATGAAACACCGAATAAAAATTGTTTTTTTCCGTATCTCTCATAATAAGCGAGTTTTTCAAAATTAACAAAAAACAAGCTTTAGCCTGTAACTCGAAAACAAAATTTCTACGGCGACTATCAATTTTGTCTAAAAAAATTGACTAAGAAGTATGCAACCGTACAAATTCAACGCATTACCTTTGATAATATTGAAGGTGACCGTTTTTTTTTTTGCCGGTCAGAGTATACGAGTGACACTGAAAAACGGAACACTCAAAATAACTTTTATTTATAATTATTTTTTAATTTACTTTATGTATTTATAAGGTAGACTTAGGGACTCACAAATCATGCTATTTTGCACGATGGTAGCGTTTCCGGTATAATCGGAAATGACATTAACTTTCATATAATTTCATAATTTTCTCGTATATTTTTGTAAATTATTTCTTCAATAAAAATGCACTTCAAACATCATTGAATTCGTCATTTTACGTAGATTCGAAATACATATATAGTTTGGCATACGATGTATAACTATTCAAGGTCATTTACTTGCTGTATGATATAATATTACTGACAGATAACTTCACTGCATTTTGTATGCATAGGCGTGCAACATGAAATATTTATGGATACATTTAACTGAATAGGTGTAATTTATTTTAAAATAATGTTTCTTTTTAAATAATGCCTTTCGCAAAGATTTGTGTTCTTCACCTATATTTCTGCAAAACACAAACACATAGACTTCATATAAACCATGGATTAATAATTTGATTTAAACGTCAAAATCACAGGGTGAACATTAGCACAGAGGGCACTGTTATACATAATTAGATATCTGTAACTCTACGACATACGTCCTTATTATTATAGACATACGTCAAATAATCTTTCTCATTCTAACATGAAATGTTGCTAAGCTACTGCTGTATAAAGTACTGTACATTCTTTCTTCGAACAAGTGACCTTGAATAGACATCTGTCGTGAACAAACTATACCTATAAAATTATGTAGAGTTTCCATTTGTTATGAAAGTTGTAATTTCTGGTCAAACCGGAAGCGCTACCATCGTGCCAAATACCATGGGATTTGAATCCCTTAGCCTAGTTTACAAATATATCAAGAAAATTAAAATATAATTATAAATAAAAAAGTTATTTTGAAAGGCTCGTTTTTCAGTGTTACCTATATAGGTTTACGTACATATGAAAGTTTAGTTATTCACAGTATGGACGGTCTATAACATTATAGTAGTTAAAGTCCCTAAATCACTAGAGAAGCGCGATTCATTAGGCTTGTGTCTTAGATTAGATCATATAGCTAAGTTCGTAAGCTATATGATAGGCTTGTGTATTAGCAATTTGAAGCCAAAATGGTGGGTCTTGTCCTTGTACAATTTATTGAAAAATGCCTTCTTGCTGTATATGTTGCAAGAATTATCTGAAAAGGGTTTTCAAGTATTTAGAATACTACGTGAAAGAAAAATAAAATAAATGTCGTGTAACTTTATAAGAAGAACTGATTTGTTGAATCTGTCAGTTATTTATGAGGTTAGTTTGTTTTCGTATTTATTGTTCGGTAAAGTTAATAATTTTGTATTTTGTAATTACAACACATAATAAAAAATTTACGTTGAAATTTTTCATTTTTATTAAGATAAATCTATTTTTCTTCGTATTGGCGCTGAAATTTTGAGCCAAAATGGCGGCAAATCGCGATACTTTAGTAATTTAGGGACTTTAATAGGACTATTAAATAACTATAGTCTGTTTTTTTTTTAATTAATACGAATAAATTATAAAGGCAAAGTTATACGATACAAACATCGATATTTTCTGAATATTTCAATACCATTAACTTCAAAATTTAATATTTTTTCTTAATGATAGTCTTGAAATATTTTTTTACAAATTTTAAGACTCTAATTTACAGAGTCGTGGTTGCAAAGAGACTTTTTTATATACTAACAGAATTTTTTGGATCTACCTTTATGCCTGTGGTTTAAAAACAGACTACAGCTAAAAAAATATAAAACACAGTTTCATTTAAATAAATGATTCGATTGACTATTTCATTTGTTTGTGAAAATGCATTTTAATTAATTTGAATTTAAAAAATACGAATAAATATACAACAAGCACATATAAGACAAATATTACTGACCTTTCGACACATCCCACAATTTAACTTTTCTATCAGCACCGCCGGTAGCAACAATGCGATCAATGGGGCTCCATTTTATGGCATTTACTTCCCCATCATGAGCATCCTAGTTATTTAATTCACTTTAAAATCACATTGTTTTCATTAAATATTATACATATATGATATATAAATATAGGTATCTACTGAAATAAATGAAATACCAAATAACTACTTTAGATAATAGAACTGAATGATTATAAAAATATATTTTATTTTTACATTTGTGTAACATAAAAATAAAACAAATGTAAATTACTTGTCAACAAATAAAATTAGCACCTATATAACAGAAATCGATGAAAATGATTTAAAAGTGCTTCGGCAAATAAATGATGTGCATTACTGCAAAAGAGGAAATCAATTTTAAAATATTACAAATGAGGTCGGTTCCATCATCAATAAAAATTAAAAACATTTAACGATCAAATTTAACCAATTTTTTAAACGGTTCCAAATTTTGAAATTTAATTTCATATGCGTATCTATTTTCGAACAAACATATTTGATGTTGCAACCGATTGTATAAATGAAATAAAATTGAATAATAGAACGGAAACTTACAAATTTTATTGTAGCACTAGTAGGCAATGTAGACGAAAGAAAACTAGCGCCATCTTTTAATTTTTCAGGTGACAACCCCCTCGTGTCTTTCGCTGCTTCTTCAAGCTCCTTCTGCATTTTGGCTTGTCGTTTTCTATAAAAAATAAATTAAAATATATATTATTACATAACAATTGAATCATACTACTTCTACTTTATGCAAGCCAAGCGTGTTAATTTTACTGAAAGCATAATTAAATTTGCGAACATCCTTGCAGCTAGTGTTACGGTAAGTAAGCCATTGAAAATATATACAAACTTACCCAATACTACCAAATTTCTGCTTGAAAAAACGTGTTGGACTTGTGGCACCCACACTGGAAAAAGTGCCATCGCTTGCATAGAAACTCAACGAAATAAAAACAGAAGAAAGAAAGAATTTAAAAAGCAGATTGCACTACAAGCCCAACTATACACTAACTACAAAGTTTCCAAATTCTATAACTCGTATGTTATTTATAAGTACCGTACTTTAAATGAAAATAAATTAAATATTTTCTTTAAATCTTTGACAATCAAATGATAAATGCAAACCTGAATATCCTAAGAAACAAATAATTCTTGCGGAACCGAAAAGATTTATAATTAAAGATGAGACTATATCTAAAGATTATATCAAATTATTATTAAATTAAATATAAGATACAAGAAAATTAAATTATAATGAGGTATTCTACGACTTTTTTCTGAAACTACCTGTTGCTTGAATCGCAAACTTTTAAAAAATACCATACTTTAAAACAATTTTATACAACAAAAAATGTAAATTAAAAAGACTTTAATCATACAGTTCGATAAATTAGACTATGCTTGTTCGATTAAATTTTTTTTTTTGCATGACCTCATTAAAGTGACATACGAATTTTTACCTTCCGTCACCTTTATGTAAAGAAGGTATTGTCTGTGGTCAAATAATTCGATGGTGAGTTTTTAATGAAAGAATACGAATTTACTATTTTTACAAATGATGTCTGTATGTATGTATTTGTGTGTGTGCGTGTGTGTCTATGTGTGTGACAAAATTTCTCCTTCGGTAACTCTACTGCAATTGCAAAAATTATAATTCTTTCATATTCCCCTTTTGTTCGTCTCTATGAAGAGTTGATTATATTTTGGCTATAATTGGTAAACCGGAAGAACCCTTATTTGAAGTTCTTAACAGTTTTTGTCGAAAAAACGCAGTTTAATACAATTTTTTGGCATTTTACGTTATAAATATTAAAGAAAATTGTATACTTTTTACGATTTCATTGCCATTTTTTTCTTTAAATTCAATGTATTTAGAGATAAAAAATTATATAGACATTAATTTTCATAAATCTTGCAACCTATGCTGCTACAAGCTCACCTTGGAAATGGTAAATATTATTAATTGACAGACGTCAAAGTCAAGTACAATTATGCATAATTTTCTTTGTGTTGTTGTAATTTATTTCTTCAATAAAAATGCACTTCAAGGACATCGTTGAATTCGTAATTCCAAATATATAAAAATATATGTGTCCCATATGAAATATGAAAGTTAATGTGACTTCCAGTCAAACAAGATACTACCTTATGAGTAATTTATATAAAATACATTGGATCGACGGAAGGTCTTGCTGTTGGCTACATCAATGTTTTTTTTAAATTACTGTAAATTTTGAAATTAGCGAGTGCGACGTACGTCCCCAATAAGGGTTTCCAAGTTTACGGCTTTCAAGAAAATACTTATTGAATATCAATGTTCATTATATATGTTATATTAAGATGAGAATATAATTCATTAGTCACGTGACATGTTTTCCGCCAATCAACATTCAGAATCTCCCTAATTACAGGTATCACAGCGATGATAAAAAAACAAAGAAATTATCGCCTTATTTATAATCGTTACTAAGGGATTTGTTTTCTTTATTTACGACAATGACAGTTAATTTTGAGTATAAAAATAAGTAATAACAATAATTCAAACTCCGAAATATTAAATAAAACTAGTAAATACCATGTTTAAATACAATATGAATGTGTATATCAAAAGTTAGGTTAGCAGCACACACAATGGGTTACAAAAACGACGTACCCAGCACATTTGTCATATATCCGTCTCACTTAGATCTAGAAACGCATGTTCTCGGAGTAAATGACGTCACACAAACTTGGAAACCCCTATTACATTAGTAATTATTACAATGCTATATATGAATTAGAAAGGAAACAAGGTTTTTAAACCGGTTAACCAATTTTTAATTTTAAACGTGATTTTTACAGAAATCCATATTTAAAGTTAAACCGGTAAAAATTAATCGAACAAAATTAACATCAATATTTAAAAGATCATCTCTGGACCCCGATTCTAATTCAACTTTTCGACGTGAAATAATTTTAATCGTCGAAAAGCTACACGCAGCCATCTATGAGTTGAGTCAGATACTAAAACTAATTTACCGACATGGAATCGTTTGCGTCGAATTCTTTTCGACGCCAAATTTCGCGTCGAATTCTTTTTTCACGTCGAATAGTTTGACATTTCACATTTCAAGTTAGTTTTGTTCATGATTTTGATGCAGATTTGGAGGTTAATATTATTTTCAATAGCACTGTAGACAATTTGTAAATAAAATACTTTATTTTTTATGTATGATTTAGCTATAGCGTGGTTTTATATGCATCATTTATTAATTAGAACTAGAAGAAGAAGAGTGGCGAAATGCAGGCAGAATTTTTGCCACTTATATGTAGATTTTGTAGCACCGTCCAAATTATTTAAAATATTTGTTAATTCTTCCCACAAAATTTTGGCCATTTTGCGCTCATTTGCCCCCAAAAAATTCAATAATTGTATTTTTTTGTTGTTTTGTGACCCTTTCCAAATATGTTCGATCCATTATAAAAAATTAAAAACGCTTACACAAACAACACAACTTGTCTAGCTAAAGGCTGAAGGGAAAATGATTTCATCTTTAAGATTTCATGGCCATCTAAGGGTGAAGGGTGACCATAAAACTCGCTTTCGGTTCATCCAGGCTATTTCTAAGTAAGGATGGTTGGGATTTTCTGAGGAAATTTTAATGTGTAGACAACCGTTTCTCATTTTCGTCATATGAAACATTTTTACCTTTTTTACTGCATTTTAATGGTATTCAAAATAAATTTTCTCCCGTTAATTTGCAATTTTTTATTGAATCGAAGAATGCAACTTGATTTCAAACTTAATACTTACCCGGCAAAAGTAAATTTTATTGATACCAACAATAAATGACAAAAAATCCCTACAGTGAAGGTGATGAGAGCGTTAATTTCCCTAGATATATTTAATCGTCGAAAAGTTTAAAATTGGCGCTATGATTTTAGTTTCACTATGCGCCACTAGACTTCGTTCAGCGCCACTATCTTTTTCGACATGAGTTCGCGTCGAAAACAATTAGAATCGAGGCCCGATCACGAGTCTGCTTCCGTTTTACGCTACACATACCACATTTATGAGAAACATTAGAAACGCACCAAACTATAGTAAACAAAATAACATGTTAAATAAAATAATTTTGAGAATTTTGCATTATTCTGTTATTTTTTAATATCTTTAATTTCATTGTAGTAGAATACCCCATTAATTGGAATTGGGAATATTTGGTTTTCTCAAGTTTAGTTAGGTTTCGCCATGTTTAGTTAGTGACAGTTTTGTGTTAGTTTTAGTTAAATACAAATGTTAATCAAAAAATGCATGATATTTGTTAAGTAAAAATGAGTTATTGACGGTATGATTTATCCTTAACCTTATTATATAATTTTTATCTATAAGTACGATAAAAATGAATGTCAAATTCACAGCGGTGTTCAACAAGTCGAGTGCGATGTGATTTCTAGTCGATTTCAATTACGGTCAAAATAACAAGCCTCAAAATATTAATACAAAATTTTAATATAATTTTCTAAATTCGAAATAATTCATAATTGCCAAAATTGAGCAGTGCGAAGTAAGTTAAAAAAAATAGCTCGCATAGTGCTAAAGGTTAAACACCACTGTCATATATAAAACAATTATTTCACATAAATCTGAATAGTACAAAATGAAATTAATAAGTATTTTTTGATGAAATTAGATAGTTTAACTATGAAAAAGTATAATCAGTTTGAAGAATTATATTTGGATAGAAAACATGTTTGGGATTTTTTAGTTTCTTTAAGTTTGATGAAAGAAATAGAGTTACGGTGACATGAAATTCTTTTAGACAATGTTAATTATAGATACAATTTAAATTAGTGACATATGTGACTATATAATTTAAAACAAAATATAGATAATTTATTTTAGATATTAGATATGTTTAGTGTTTAATGCAAATGACAAATTAAATTTAATTCTGATTACGGAAACTTTTCGGGTATTGGCAAATAAAGTTCGATTAAATTAAGTGCAGTTTAAAACTAATTTAAGTTAGGAATGATAAAAAATGGTGAAATATGAGCGATATTTATAGAAGTTATAAAAGTGATGGTAAGATTTAATATTAATTAATTAATTAAGTTTCATTTAGTTCAAATATGGTTCAACTATTTTAAAGTAGTAACAAAAATTAGTGAAAATGTGTATAAAAATAAAGATAAACTTTATCATAAATTTAATAGAATATGCATTCCGCTAGTAAGTAATAACATTTATAGAATTTGAATCGTAATTTCATTATTTTAGTTTGCCGTCAGTGTATATACATAAGAAAATGTTTTTTTATGAATTTATATGTACAATATTTACTTTTTTTAATTTAATTAGGTTATTATACTCAGTTAAAGTTTATGTAAAATTGTTTACAAAACACGACAATTAAAACTTCATTATTCTTTAACCATTTAGTAAAAACTCAAAACTCATTAAACAAAACCACTACCTACAATTCAATAATTAATTCAAAATAACTTCAACCGAGTTACGTAAAAATGAAAAACACATATTACTTACTTTAAGAAGTTTTCGTTCTCTTCATTCATTTTGTCTGCGTCTTTTGACTTATATTTTATTAGCCTTTCCACTAACTGTCTATTTTCATCCTGTAACATCAAAAATACATAAAATCACCTTTTTACTTTGTCTGTTTGCACGCAAGTGTGTGTAAATGTGATAGTTCTAATTTTAATATTCAGAAATACTCAGTCATTGCAAAATATTTTCTGGACTGGTTTCACTACAATTTGTAATAACATGTCAACGCGCGTTATAAAAAAATATTGATTTGTAGCTTCACACATTCATATTACATTATAAGTATCAATATAATATAAAAGATTAGATACGTGTAAATATGGATACATGCACAAAATTAATTAAAAAATGATTTATGATATCTCGACTTTATTATAGCGAAAAATGTTTAGTTCTTCATAAACAAGTATCTACAGCCTACAGCAAATAATTGTACGAGTGATCGGTAAATATTTAACACTCCAGAATACACACTAAATTTTAATACACAAGCGCAAAGTAATCTTTGGGATCATTCGGCTAAAAAACGAGATATATGGCCTTATCGAAAAAATAAGCCTAGGGACTGTAAATAAACGTAAATTGTTTTAATTTTTATAGATTATTAATACATTCGTTTTAATTCACACATAGGTTTATAGGATATCTTATTAGTTTTTTTATTATTTATTTTTTCTGAAACTATATCTTGCTTGAATCGCAAATATTAATTTTTAGGTGTTTTAACTTTATTTTAGTGATATAGTTTGGTTCACGAAAGATGGCAATTCAAGGTCATTTTCAAACCATCTGGTATAATATTACTTGCAAATAACTTCACTACATTCCATACACATAGGCGTGCACCAGGTATAATATTTGTGGATACATTTTAATAATTCAAAATCCCGTTGAAAATATTCGTGTTCATTATGCACAAATTGAATAGCTTGCCTTCGCAAAGTTTTTCCTTTCTCTCCCATGATTATGTTCAATAAAATCGCGGAACAAAATTAGAAACTTATTCGTTGATTTTGATTAAACGTCAAATCGTGCGTCAAATTCAAAAAACAAACTCCGCCACTGGATTTGCTTTAACGTAGAGGGCAGGTCAATAGATAATTGCATACCAGCAACTCATCGACATACGTTCCTATTACTTTTAGTGTGTTAGAGAGCAATATGAATATGGAACGTATATCTGTCATATAGCATAAATCACGTAGACATACGTCAAATAATCTATCTCTTTCTAATACATAATGTTGCTATACTGCCGCTATATAAAATATTGTTTATTCTTTCTTCGAACAAATGGCCTTGAATTGTCATCTTTCGTGACATGTATTTTTTACAACAAAATTCAACTTTCGCGGATATGACCTAAGTAGATCTCTCTCATATTTATAATACAATAAAGTCCCTAGATTACCAAAGTAGCGCAATTCATTAGGCCATTGCATTAAGAATTTGGAGCCAAAATGGCGACATATCGCGGTACTTTAATAATCTAGGGACTTTATAATACAAATGCTTACAGAGCAATCTGTGAGTTAAACAGGGAACTAAGGGTTATGCAATTATTAAAAATAGGCTGATAGCATAAAAAAACAGCTGATTAATAATAATGAACGAGCAGTTGACTACTACTATTTTATCTCTGTCAATCGTTTATGGATTATTTTGGAGAAAAATACTTCAAGTAAAAGATGCGTGCAATTAATTTTTCTATAATTGCTATTTGAAGTATTTTTCTCCAAAATAATCCAGAAACGATTAACAGAAATAAAGCAGTGATATATAGTTAACTGCTCGCTAATCACCCTTCAGTTGCACATAGTGGGTGCGTTCGGTATTTAAATCTGTCGAGCACTCTGAACAATCTGATCACGTGACAGATTCATCTGCGATTTCCTATCTGTAGCTTGAATAACCGAACGGATAGAGCATTTAGCTGTCATTTTGACACTTATTAATTTGCGCCAGAATTAAAACGGAAAATAATAAAGAACTGTTAACATGTATACTGTGCACGAATTATAATAGTATATTATGTTATTAGGAGTAGAAAGCGGTCTTTTTGTGTTGAACCCAGCTATTGCACCCGAGGCGTCAGCCGAGGCCAGGCAAGCTGGGTAAAACACAAAAAGGGCGTTCTACTCCGAATGACATATACTATTTTTTCTTCAAGTGTTTTAAAGAAAACTTTGTGGTTTTATTTTTGTTTCTTTCGAAATGTTTTAATTGTAGTGTTCGCAATTTCAGCCAAAGCTGGATGTTTTCACAAAAAAACACAAACGATACAACTGTCAAATAACAATTTTCAATATAGTCTGTGTCGCTGTGACGACTGCTGCCGCCAGCGGTGAACTAAGAAGCTAACATTTTTTTACTAGTACAACAATGAACAACATTATTGTACTAGTAAGAAAATGAATATCTTCTATAGTGTGTGTACAGTAGCATACTATGAATATTATAATACGCTTGAAGAAAAACGTTTTTTTGATGATATTGATTAAGAATGTGGAAATGATTATGGACAATTTAAAGCTGAAAATTATGTAGAAAAATGTTTCCTAAAATTACTAATTTATACATTTCAAACATTTTTGATTGATCTACGAAAACGGCAACATTCATTCATACAAGACACTGTTTGCATTTCCGGCGATAAACATTTTAAATTTGCGCTTAAATACGCATGCGCCAGGCAACTGCTCAAGATGCTCCATGGTTAGAGAAAGAGCAAACAGATGGAGCTCTGTGCGCTTCGTGTGCTGATGTAATTACCGAACGGCATTGAGCGCTCAGACCGCTCAGAACATAAAACCAAACGCAAGCCTATGTGTAGGTCCCATTGCGCATATTTCTATCTCTTTTAATCGAAAGGCCTATTTACTATATCCTTTAATTGAAAAGGTCTATTTGCTACCAAATTTGTAAAAAAACACCAACAAATAAGGTTAAATTTATATAAAAATCAGCTGACATATCTTATGACCGCCATACTACGTTTGTTATGTACAAAACAAATGAAAAACGTCAGAGGGGAAACCTACGTCACAAGTTTTATGCGCTAAACTCAAATTAGACAAAATTTCATATTTTTTTTTGGTCGCGTGGCCGTGTGCCGCTGTGTCTGGGCGTGAATCTGGGGACCCGGGTTTGATCCCGCCGATGCCAAATATTATTTCGAATTTTAAATGATATAAAATTGATCCTCGTGGTGTACACTACACGTCAACCATGAGTACCCATGAGGTGCAAATATTTCATTATTACCGATAACTGTGTACAAAGCAGATTAGCACACCCAACAATGGGTAATATGCCGAGATGATATATTTTTGAGTACTTTTTTTCAATATTCTATTATTTTTTAATGTTATATATAATAATAAATTAGGAGTACATATTTCGTTTGATGATGAATATTCATAAACGTAATATAATATCTAATAGGGTTCTCCCGAGGGTTCTCTTAGTATTTCATTATTATAATGAAAATTCTTTTAATTTTGAAGCAATTCGTAGTATTAAAAATTTATAACACGTATTGTTACGTTTGTCGCACCATTTTTTGTAGAAGGCTACGCGAGAAAGATAAAAATAGTGTGACGTCACAGTGACTGAACAAAAATTTCAAATATCTCGCAAAGTAATTATTAAAAAAATATTATTTTATTAATCATTATTTATTGAGTAACACTTTAAGCATAAGTGTACATTGAAACTAATATGTGATATCGTAAATTATGAAGAATGAAATATAATAAGCGTTGTTGAATATATGACGAACATATAACTGAAATAAATGGAAAAATTATTAAAATATGTATGTTATAATGAATAAAAATATAACCCTAGTGTATTTATTATCTGTAATCGAACTCAATGCATCTAATATCTCCAAAATTATTGGTTGCATGCGTTTCGTTCGTGAGCGAACAACAAAAAATAAATTTTAGCTATTTAGATTGTGCCATGAGAAATAAAACAAAAACGTTAAACAGTTGACATCTGTCATAAAATTTTAGTAATTATAGATTTCGTTAAATTATTTATCAAAAATCCTGAATACATTTTCCATCTCAGAAAAAATTCAATGGAATAATTTTCAAGCTAAAACATTTCGAACAAAACTTTTATCTGCCAAACTCAAACAAAAGACTGTTTGAATTGTATGTTTCTGTTTTGTTTTCCATGGCACTCTGTAAACAGCTTACGGAAATTTTATTTTACGATTATTTCATGACGGGAACATATTATATCAATAAATTTAGGCTCATTTGATGCAGTAGAAAACTTAAAAATTAATTCGTACCTGTGCTTTCCGTAACTTTTCTTCCAAAGATGCAAAAGCGAGCTGTAGCGCCTGATGCTCATCTCGCAAAACTTGATTTAAATTTTCTAATTCACGAATACTATTTTGAAACATACGAATTTCAGCCCGCAAACTATTATTTACAGCCACACTATCTGCTAAGCTGAAATAACTCCAAATAAAATACACAGAAATTTGTTTTTAACATATTTTCTACCTAATATCAAGGGCAGCGTATTGTTTCTCTTTTTCCTGTAATTTATTGTTCAAGTCTATAATTTGTTGGGCATTTTCTCCTTTTCTTCTGTGGAGTTCTGTTAACTCTTCTTGTTGCGTTAACAGTTTTTGCTCTAGAGTTTTCAGCTGTTTTTCGTGAACCTTACAATCTGTAGACGAACTAATAACTGCTGTAACATCCCCAACAGGTGTGCCGTTTTGTATTGTGTTCTCCGCTCTTAAAGCATTGGCATTATCGAACAATCTGTTGTCTAAAAAATACAATAATAACAACAATGTTCGTTCCGAAACACAAGTGAACATACGAAACGTTATTAAGTCCATAAAACATTGTGTTTGGGTCTTGTTACGTTCTTGAAGCTGAGATATTATGCTATTTCGCCAACTGGAATCTTCGCTATGCATTGCCATCGTGCTGATCTTATAATTTTGGAAAGAATCACAACATAACCTTAAAACCAAACTCAAATGTTATTTGTTGTGGTATTGGTATCATAAAAAATAATTCAGTGAATCGCGTATTTTCATAACTTATAGAGCAATTTATTGTGCAATTGGTATTTGCTGCTTATAAATATTATATTTTAATGTCAAAGGATGAAAGATTAAATGTCAATTATTGTTGATAACTTCACATGACATTTTGGATTTTCAAGGTTATGTTTACCTGATTACTTTTTGGCGGGAAAGAAGTACGAACGGTAAAATTTGAAATAAGAAAATTTTATTTTTTTCTATTTCCAGCAAAATTGTATCACTAATTTATACAGCTGGTGCAACGGAAGGCACACGAAAGCAATTTCAATGTTAAAATATTGTCTCCCCTAATTATTTTTCAAGAATTAAATAGCAATTTTTTGTAAAAAAAATTAGCATCTAATGATATCCACCGGTTCCACCTAGATAGCGTTTAGATCGGCGGCAGTTTTAAACAGCCGAAATTAAAAAATGGTGGTGTTCAACTGTTATCTGATATTTTATTAAAATTCTAAAAAGGTATCATATCTACCTGCTTTCCAAATCGAATGAAGATGGTACTTGACATTGCACATAAAAATGACACGAGATGTCACATGTCATGTATACTGACACTAATCTGAAATTGCACTGCATAAACTTGGTTCTAATTTCAGCCAATCAGAGAATTTAAACCTATGCCCTATTCTCAATAATTATGATTGAGGTCATGCACGATTTTTCATTTTTAACTCGATACAGTAATAAAAAATAATTATTTTTCCTTTAATCGATCATTAATAATGAGAAAATTGCAATTAAAAATGACATTGCGGCTGATTTTTCCCGCCTCACCCCTCGCCAAGTGACGTCACATGTCAATATCAACAGCCATTTTAATTTTCACACTAGGTTTTAAACATCAAATTTACATTTAAAGCTAGCATATAGCTGCCATCTTGACTTTTATTCTGACATCACGTTTAAGCGAAACATTTGTTACATTTTTTATAGCTTTTATAATTACCTACGGAGTTATTTGACATTTTTTAAATCGCGATTTTCAGTTTTTTATTAACCTTCAAATTGTTCGGAATTTTTCTCGGCTGAATCTTATGAGCACTCAAAACTGCACAACATGCCCATTTAGCCTGGTAGTTCTTATAGTTTCCGAGATCCCAATGGTATACCACTAAATTTGGGACACTTTGTATAGTTTTTCTTACTTGAAATTAGATATTCATAGTCCTACACTTCTGAGCTAGTGAAAAAAAAAAATGCCGGAATACGCCATTGTTTCCAAAAACAAATCAGCTCTTTCCATTAATTTTAATATGAGGAATACAAAGTTTAATGTTTTAATTTTATTGAAGAATCGTCCTGACAAAAACCACACTTAAACATTATCATAAAAATGTTAAAATCGGCTTCTAGATATAGTACACTAAAATCTCTATCCTATTTATGATGGCGAGCGGTAAAAATGAACATTAACTAAATAAAAATCGTTCGTTTAATATAGAAATATTGATACATAAAATTCAAAAGCATTAGAAAATAAAACATTATTTATTAACGCAAATTAATGTAAAATATAGAGAGATATTACATAAATATTAAAAATATACTTCACGCACATAAAACCAAACAAATATAATACATAAATTATAAACATAACTATTATGATTTACATGTGCTTATTAATGTTTATTAATAAATATTTTAAATGATTACAAAACATCAAATTGTAGCTCTTACATTTACAATTTAATTGTCAAAATTAAATTCTAGTACAGATTTTGTAGACACGACGGTTTTATAGTTTACAAAATATTCGAAATTGGAAGGAAACATTTAAGGACATAGGTGTAAAAACATTCATAGTCGTTTGGCACAAAACGAATACGTATGTAAAGATTTTATTGCTAAAACAGATCTAAGTAGAAAAAAAATTATATCTTGAATAGGACATACAACTGTAGATGAAAAATATTCATAGTCGTTTGGCACAAACGAATACGTATACAAAGATTTTATTGCTACAACATATCTAAGTAGAAAAAAAATGTATTTTGAGTATAATGACAAAAAAATTCTAAAAATATTGTTACTCTATTCTACAATACTTCAGATCTATATTTTTAATACTGTTAAAATGTGATGTAAATGATCAACCATGTAACAATATTTGCAGAATTTTTAAAAAGTGCCTACTATAGTTTGGCAAATCTTATGAAAATTGTGTCATATTTTATGAAAACCGCCTACTAGTTACTACATGGTGATTATAATATCGAATATGAATAGAAACAAACACTAATTCTAATGCTGCCAATAAATGATTTTAAATCTAAACAGTCATTAAAGCCTGTTGACATTTCTAAATATACCACATATATTTTGAATAACTTATAGCTATTTTCGAACAGCTTTATATAACTCTCCGTTAATGAGTAGGTTTAACTTTACTTATTTTATTTCATTATTATATTTTTGTTAAGATGTAATTTTCATCCTTGTCAGTATAGGGTTCGCGTTGCAAGCCAAATATAGGACTTTGTGTAAAATCATACTTTCGTAATTTCCTGCTTCCCTAATTATTTTAAATAAACAAGTTCTGATTGTAATATAAGAACGGACAATAGCGTTTTATAATATTTATTTTACGATCTCTGTTTGATATCAACGGTTATCAAATTTTCATGTCATGTCAAGTAGAGTGAAACGTATTAAAATACATAATTATATAGATAAAAAACTGTTTACGATATAATTATTGTTGCAATTATAATATTGCAGATTTTAAATCCCACTTCTGATATTTTCTGATGTCGCTTGAAGAGTCCCGAAGCGTTCCTCTCCGAGGGGTACGAGATAAAAAACGAACACAGGTAGGTACGCTCTGAGACAATAAACGAAAGCTTACGATCCTAGTTTTCCAAGAAAATAAACGAAAACGTTTAAATTTTAAATAAAAGTTGTAGAGGTTTGAAAACGGCTGAAATTAAGTATAAAAATGTCCAAAATTACACCAAAAATAGCGATAACCATGGAATTTAAACAAATTTACAAAATATGCTTAAGGGTTCAGCTATCAAATTAGGTCATTAGGTTAATTTATTTGTATTAAGCATTATTTGTAATTTCTGTTCAAGTGAAAAATTATTTATTAATTTAAATACTTAGATAATTGGTCACTTGAACAGAAATTACAAATAATAATAAAATATACTAACCCAACTTTACAGATATAGCATTAATGCCTGGTTTCATCATCAAATAATTCTTCAAATAGCTTATTCGGCGAATAAGTGAAAAATATTGTTGTTGAAACCGGCCATTAAACAATTATTAATTTTGTTTCAATTCCATGGCTATTGCTATTTTTATGGTGATTTTCGAAATTTTCATACATATTTTTTGCCGTTACAAAGAATGTAAAATTAATTTTGCTTATTGAATTAGATGTAGAATTTTAATTTCTAAAAATTTTATTTGAAGCATTTTTACTTAAAATAATTACGAAAGTAGGAAATTACGAAATTTACATGTTAAGTCCTTTTAAGGTAGACTATATTATAATAAAGATATAACGT
Source organism: Harpalus rufipes (assembly GCA_951394225.1). NCBI lineage: Eukaryota > Metazoa > Arthropoda > Insecta > Coleoptera > Carabidae > Harpalus > Harpalus rufipes. The sequence goes on from OX596283.1 coordinate 42,308,698, forward strand.
CTATTTTTTTGTGAAGTAATAACTTTTATGGGAAGGTAAACCTCTAAGGAATTTAAGAATTTTCCCCCACTCTAGCGCCCAAACTAGTGCGCGCGCACCTCTGCGATACACATAACCTTTCGTTTGATATTTTACGTACACGAAAATCTACAAACGTCTGATTTTAGTTTCTTTATAAGTTGTTTTGATAATTTTTAAAAACAAAAACATAAAGAAGGGCAGTGACAGTGAATTTCCAGATACACCAATTACAAGGTAAGTGCAAGAATATTAAAAGTTATAACTTCTGTCGGGCGTCCTGAGGCGCACACTTTTTTTTTAGATAATGAAATAAAATGAGTAAAGTATTTTTATATTACAACTTACATGGTTCCTCTCCAGCTACAAGTAAATTATCTCTAAAATTCTTAACTGTAATTATTGTTACTATTAAACTTTAGTAGAGCAAAAAACATTTTAATAGCAGATCATAGTACGAAGCAGACATTTTAAATAGTACTGTATTCGAATGAAACATCAGATATGTATTGTTAATGATATACAATCTACTGTTAACCTTAATCTAACAAACCGACAATTTGAAATTTGTACGTGGTTAACTCCGAAAGTGCAACATTGTTAATTATCAAAGCGACTAACATTACAATATATAATCTAACATCTATCTTTACAAGTTATGGCACAAATATATAGGTATATGTGAATATAGAGATCTTTTTGTACAAATAAACTTCCAAAATATATATTTTTGTCTGTTATATACTTTAAGCAATTTTATATATTAAATTATATTAGCAAAAATAGTTTATTCAACAAAAGTTATGGTGAAATTATCGATGTACTACTTCACCTAAAAATTGAAATTTGAACGCGCAAAAAAGTTTGTTTATATAAACAAAGGAAAATTAATTACGCGTTCTAATATTTTTGACCTTGAAATATAAACAAACATGTTTATAAGTGCTCTCTGATTCCAACTTCATTTGTTCTTTCAGCTTCCGAACGTGTCGTAGTAGTAGTTAAAGTTAAAATTTTTGCAGTTTTATTATAATAAATTTTCAATATTTACATGAGAATAGCATTAGCATTGGTTTCGAGAGCGGCTTTAGTCAAAATTTCAGAACATAGTTTGAGAAATTTCGCGCTGTAAACCCAACCGAATGTTTGAGACCAATCAAATATTTTCATTAAAAAATTAACATTTTCGACAAATTTTAAGTATAAATTAATCATTTTCAATTTCTTTTGTGTTTCTTGTAAATTTTACCCGAATTCAAAAATAAAAGTTTTTAATGTTTTTGAAGAATTGCGAAAAAATCGCAACGGACGTCATCTTAGAAATATTTAATTAAAACTGTCCAGACGGTTTTAAGATTTTGAAATAAGTTAATTTATATTATAAACTTCGTAGAACACGAATTTTGTGTTAATTTGAAAATAATTCAAACCGTTGAGGAGTTGTGAGCAAAATAAAATGCATGTTTTTGGGGCAATTTTTTTCCAAAATTTCGACCCTATTATCCGCAATCCTTTACGCCTTTTTGACACTTTTAAAATATTAATATTTCAAATCGACCCTTCAGAGTTCGTTTTTGCAAGAATGGACACTATTTTTAACCGAAATCGAGATTTTTAACCAAAAATGTACAATTTTTAACTCGGGTTTGAGGAGTTTTTAACCAGAAATTAAACCACTTTAATATCGGAAATATAAACAGCTGGACTTCGAATTCCAAGCACACTAATGCTCGGGTCTGCGTAGCCCGCGGGGTATCAGCAACAATAACTTAACCTAACGCATAAAACGATCCGAGTTTTTCAAGCGTGACTTTTGTGCGGTAGGTTATTTTGCTGTTTGTCGTCTTATAAAACGCCTAGACGAGTATATTCAGCCATTTTAGAGTATGTTTATACAATGTGTATACAAGTTTGTTTATATTTCAAGGTCTGTAATTACAATATTTTCCTTTTTGCATTTCCAAACTTCATTTTTGAGGTAGTACATCGACAGTTTCACCAAAGTTGTTACGTAAAAAAGTGCGTTGTTGATTCGAAATGTGCTGTTTACTTTTTGAGATTTCCAAATGAGAACTAAAGTCGTAAAACTGTTAAGTAACATTAAATCTGTAGAATTGTGCAAATTGTAGAAGAATTTCAGGTACTACACATTTAATACTTTGCTAACATTGGGATCTGCTATAATACTTATTTGTTGAATAATGTTACTTAACGCTGTCATGTTTTGAATAAAACCATTTAACACCAGTACCACCATACTATGTTAGCATGTTTGTGCTAATAAATTCAATACACAAAGTGTAAAATTGGTCATCATAAAATAGCCCTCCATACTTTTGTTTCCTACGTATATCTCATATATAACATTTCAAAATATACAAATCTTTGGTAATCAATTCCAAGTTTATAAAAAAGAAGGCACAGTAATAACACAAAGAACGCAAAACATTCGCCACAGTATGATCGTACTGCAAATCGAGCCTACTTTAAAGGTAATCGGAAAACGTTTCGAACGACTTTTAAGATAATTGCTGTTCGACAAGTTTCCCGCGCACCCACTTGAAATTAGTCTGGAATATGGAATGTGTTCCAGATGTCGTGAACGGGTGAGGGGATGTGGTAGGCTGTGGGCTTGTTTGATGGTTTAAGCCTTGTATCTGTCGGAGCGGTTGATGGCGAAGCACAGTACAAGGGAGAAGATTATTCCTATTACCTCAATAGCGATCACGCCGATGGTAAGACCAGTTACGATGTTCATGTGGGATTTGATTACGTCGATCAGTTTATCCACGCAGCCCTAGACATTAAATATTTATTATCTCTTAAATAAACAACACACCCTTCTGTACATAAAAAGTTACTTGTTAGTGTTTAAAGTTTTGCAATTTTAAGTAACTTTACAAATTTACACAATGATAATTTTTTTGCTTATTTCCTAGGAGTGGGTTATTTAATTATTTCATAGGTTAAATATAGTAAGAATCATTAGTGATACTTTGTGCAAAGCAGACTGGCGTACCAATAATGGGTAATATCACGTTATGATATATAGGATGTTTCAAAATTAAACAACGAAACTTAAAATTTACATAAAGAACCTAATAATATGTGGACAAGTTCATGTAAAAACATACAAACAGATGCTTTGTTTTAGAAATATTAGCATTTGTGTGTAATAAGGAAGTTATTGTATTTTTCCACGAATTTCTATTTTTAATAACTAAATATACATAAATTTAAAAAGTTTATTTTTAAAAATGATAAATTACAAATATTTTATCATATTTTGTACCCAATGATGATAAAATAGTGTTCAAATAAAAACCTAACTCGGAGGCTACGAACAAAGAAACGTATGTCAATTTAAAAGTATTTAATTAAATGTCATTTTGACACGAGAAATTGTCAAAAATGTTATCTAAAGAAATCAGAGTTTTTATTCTTGAATCTTATTTTAGAAATGGAATTAAAATAAAAAACGGCGAATGGCAATATTCAGTTTCTTTCTTTTCACCTTAAAATTAGAATTCAAGATCAATTTTGACAATTTGAATTTCGAATTGAAGAATGATACTTTTTTTTAACACATAAATCTAAACCACAAGCGAGACAGTGGTGCCGTCGGCGGACTAAAGTGAAACGAACGGCGCAATGTAGACATGTAATATCTATATTCAAAGAATGAGAGCCTTAGCACAATATTTCACCCGATAGGTTCGCCAGTGAGCTATACTTATTTTTTTTTAAGAATTCATTGTCCTCACCCTCCTACCGTGAAACTCAATTGAAAAACACTAGTGCCATCTGCCGCCGTAGTATATATCACAATATTATCAAAAATGGTCACAGTTTCAATGTTCTATAATTTATTAGGAAAACATACATTTTAAATATTTTTGCTATGCGAAATGAAACATTTGTACTCTCTAGAACTAACAGTTTGTCGACCACTGGTAAAGACCTGCTACGTCACGAACCAAATTCTTAATTTTAAAAATTCTCCCAGTATTTTTTTAAAAAAAATTGGTATAGGACTCCATTGATGTTCTACTAAAACAATTTCTAAATCTGTACATTTGACTTGTTGTTTGTTGTGCGTTTTACGTGTATCTCAAACAAAAAACAAATTCGCGGTAAATTAAATTAATTAACATAGAATGCGAGCGACCTTGAAATAATCAGCTGATTTTTGTGTGCTTGTTCAATATATTGAACTATTTTAATTTTAAATTTTCATGCAATAAAATACATGAAATTAAAAAAATAATAGATTACATGCTTAAAAAATTAAGCATGTAATCTTTTAAATTTCCCTCCTACCTATTGGAATCTTACTCATTTTACTCATCATGAACAAAAAACATTTTATTGGCTCAGATCAGAACAAAATGAAATAACTTTCAATTTCTCTTTTTTACTAAAGTACTTTATAATTAGACTACTTTAGTTTCATTGCATCATAATTTGATCTTATTTAATACTGACATCTATCTCGTGCATTTAATTTGGTAATTATCCAATTAAACTTTTACTTTCATATTTATATAACAAAATAACTCATTTCAAATTTAGTTTTTGTTTTGTAAAATAATTTCAAAACTAAAATTCTCATATATGACCACCGGAAACTTGCATATTTGGTTAATTTTTTAAGTGAATATGTTTACATCGATTTGCCAAAAATAGATATTTATATTCTTAACAAAATGTAATAGTTAATTTTAATACAATACTGCATTTAAATTCAAATCCCAGCAATAAAATTCCATTAAATTTGAATACTGTTTTTATTTATCTGTGATTATATAAATATAATAATAAATTTTGAATATATAATTTTCCGCCGTAAAATTTATATATTACAAGCTATATTACCTTGACTGTTATAACAAGTACTATATAATAAACAATAATTTATAACACAAACACATCATATTTCCATAGCATGATTTTATTTTTAATTAGGTTTTCACGGTCAGTAAATAAAATTGAATCATACTTTGCGTGATGAATATAAATTTTTATAATAAAAGCCTGGCCCAAATTAAATTTTCTTCATTTAACATTGTGATAAAAATAATTTACACTAATTAAAAACAAACTAATGGAGCAATTACTTTTAATTTTCATTTACTGGAAATATTAATTTTGTTAAATAAACAAATTAATATAATAACAGAATATTCTACAATTTACTGAGATTTGAATGGAGGAGTTAGATAAAAATAGCTACTTTATTTATAGCTTAGGCGTTTTATAATCTACTGACTCACTAGGTAATTGATCGCACAATTATAGAATCCGGAATTTGTAAATAAGGAAAATACAATAAAGATTTTCTAAAACTAAAAATCGCTTTCAATTTAGATGAAGTTTCATAAAAAAATAATGGAGGATCCCATTCCAAATATAAAAATCTACAGTGCCAAGATATTTGGCGAAACTTCTTTTCTGCCTGAATTTAAACTCTAGACCAACTCTGTGAATACGAAGTTTAAGAAATCATCTTCCTTACCTTTGAATAAATGACTTGCGTGATAGTGGCTCCAAACCCAAGTTGAGTAGCCTGAATGCACACCTGAGTGTCAGTTCCTTCACGGCAACAACTGTGAGGAATATTGTAGATCTGAGTAACGGTGGATACACCCAGCATAAAACCAGATTTGTCTTTCTTGTTGTAGACACTGCCTGCCCAGTCGCGTGGTCCGTTTGCTCCACAACATTGCAACTAAGAAAATAATACTCGATAACAGGGCAAAGTTTAATTAAAACAAATCTAATATATGTTAATTTAAATAATGAATTTAATAGACCAATGAAGTTTGAAAATAAGAAAAAAAATACACATAAATATAAATAGGCTGTGAATAATGGTTGTAACGACATGCGTACATATTCGTTGAAAACTCTAAAATTATTTTTCTATCACCTTACAGCCTGTTCCTAAGTTGAAACTAGATTTTTTTAAAAAATGGGTTTTCTAAGTCTACGGCTTTTAAAAAAATACTTATTGATTATCAATTTTCATCATGTATAAGTCACTTTAATGCATTTAAATCGAGCCCTCGGGCGATAAAACCTAAATTACGACCGTATTGACGGCGAATAAACAACTTTGATTCCAAAATAAAATAAAGTGAATAATTGCAGACCAAAGTTCTTACAGACTGTTGTTAATAATAACGACCTACCAAATAAGTTTTGCAAAACAGACATTCAGAATTTTCGATGTAAGGGAAAATTACATATTTTTTAATTACAAAAATCGATTAATCTTTATGATGGTAGAAAAAATGTGAGTATACCTCTGGTTGAAAGTATCTATGCAGACCTCACCCAGTTGCAACCCTTGCTGCCCTCGGGCGACAATCTGGCCTCGGTCTGCAAAAAGCTACTTTCAACTCGGGGTATACAAATAACTATTGTATGAAAACTAGTATGATTTCTAATCAAAATAATATTTCCCGAAACTAGTATCGAATTGAGTTGAGCTAAAAAAGTATAATCTACAGCCGGTGACACGAAAGAAAGTTGGTGCGGTAAGGGAGAGTATTCGACGTAATCGTGTTGTTATGTAGTAAACCATGGGTGTTGCTTCGGTGCAATCTACTACTCTTGGTAGTGCCGCTTTATAGAAATCCTGCTAGTATTTGTATTTAACATACCTCAGACCGATTTTTCTCTCGTGTCACCAACTATAAATTAGGCTTTTGCCACTGTGAAGCCTTTTTTTCAACACAAATTTGAAATTTTTATAAACCACAAATAATTTTAATTTAAATCTAGTAATCAAATTATAAATGGAGAATGATTCTATTAATGATGTCATCTAAAATAATGAACTATATGCGTATGCTTCAAAATATGTACCATAAGAAGAGATATATGTATAGGTAATTTATACAAATAAAAACAGAAAATGATTTCATTTTATATTACACTATTATGACGTTACTATCAATATTAACTTGGAGAGCACGTATTCATTATTATTTGGATTTTTCAATCTACAATTCATTATAAATTAATAAAGTAAATCGAAAAGAATTAAAAATACATTAAGATATTGCCTTATATCGCTGTTATTTTTTGATAACCTGGGTCGTAAAAACGGCCCTTAGATAATAAAAACACCATTGCTGTTAAACGAGACAATTACAATGACAAATACATTAAAAAAATATTACGTTCTAACAAAATTAAACGTTCTTATTATGTTTTACCACAAAACGGTAATTCCCTGGTTAAATTAAATAATCAATAGATATCATTAGTTAAAAGCCAATATTCGTAATGGATCTAAAATATTCATTTTGGTGAATAATCATGACATATGAGTTTCTAAATAATTACTGGTAAAACAAAATTTTATAAAAATTTTATGATATCGCGTACGAGTATTTACAGATCAAGAGCAACATTGACATAAATAAATAAACAGATCATAAAACATATGCAATATAACATTATAAACAAGATAAAAATGATGATGACTTAATAAACAAAACCTCGTAACCGCATTTGGCTGATTATAAGTTTCTATTAATTATTAGTCAGATTGTCACCTACTTGCTTCTGTATGACGTCGAAGGTCTGGGTTCGCGATTCAACCACGCTGTACTCTTCTTGCACCGTGTCCTTGACTGCGTTTCGAATCTTAATTTCCAGCTCGTCTGAATTGGTGTACGCCCATACACCGGCTGCTACCTCGGCCACCAAAATCACGAGCAGGAAGCTGAAGAACTGCATACGGCTTATTAGCATATCCCATTCCGCGTGATGACATAATAGACGGTCTTTGGGTTACTGTGCCTCTACTTTTTAAGGCATAGTAAATATTTTCTCAAAGCAAAATATTTTAAATTATCTGTCGTGTTGTGTATGTAAAAAATGTTTATAAACACAAAGTAACAAATATTATAAAAGATAAATTAATCTAAATAAAATTATTCTCTTTCAATCAGGATTCAAAGATTTAAATCAACAATAATTATATTAAAAATAAAAAATATATTTTTATACATAATATATATTTTACTAAAAAAAAAAAATAACATTCTAGAATTTTAAGCTCTACAACTTTTATTTGTAGCATTTTTATCTAAAATAATTAGAGAAGCAGGAAAATACGAAAATATAATTTAACATGTTAAAGGCCTATGTTCCGGTGTCGCAGTCAACACCCTGTATGTTAATATCGGAAAAGTTAATATAACAAAAAAAAAACAAATAAATAAATAATGGAGTCATTCCATTTTTATTTGTAAGACTACCGGTTGCAATGTATGTAAATAATATTTTCTACAATCGTACTGGAAATAAATATTCTGACACTCAAAATGAGGACGGGAAATAGCCAAACCCCGTACTAGGACGAGAAATACGTAATTAAAACATAAGATGTTTTTTGTTATTATGATCGCTTAAAAACAGGGATGGGATAACGTTAACGAATTGTTACGTTATTTCATAACGTTATAAATAACTTAATAAAAAACAAAATAACGTTATGTAAAGTTATTTTTGTTTCGTTATTATATCGTTACAATAACAGTATTTTTCTCAAGTTTGTAATAAAAATTCATTAAAAATTAAAAACAATGTATTAAAAAAACTTACACACATCTTTTTCTAGAAATGAAATAAAGTGTTCAACATTTGTACTTGAGCACTAGTGACATTGATTTATTATAAAACATGAAATAAAATGGTAAATATCTTTTAAAATTTGTAATTATAACGTTATTAAAAATAATAATTGACACGTTATTATAACGTTATCGGGTATCGTTACGTTACGTTTTCCATCCCTGCTTAAAAATACCTTGCATAGCTGCCCAAGTATTGGATGATATGTGCAAAATTTAGAAAACATTGCGTAATTTTTCGATTTGTGAACGATTGTAGAATCACCATTTTCCCGCACTTGTTACAAAAATAACTAGTTCACACCATGTGTGTATATTATTTTGTAGATATACATATAAAGATTTTTTCAATTGGGGCGGGTTGATGTTGGCAGCCTGTGGCGGCCATGTTGTTTGGTGGCGTCTGTCTAATTTGTTGTTTATTATTCAAATCACCATGGCAAGTTACATGATTGAGCAGCACGTCCAAATGATAAAACTTTATTATCAAAATGAGTGTTCGTTAGTGCAAACGTAGCGCGCGTTGCGCCCATTTTACGGCAGACGCGGTGTGGCCCTTCAAAGTCGACTCTTCAACGTTTGGTGGCCAAATTCGAGACGACCGGTTCGGTAAACAATCAGCCAACACCCGTACGTCAAAGGAACGCCAGATCGGCCGAGAACATTGCCGCGGTCCGTGAAAGTGTGCAGGAGAACCCGAGGCAGTCAATTCCTCGCCGTGCACAAGAACTCGGCCTTTCGCAGACTTCAACTTGGCGAATTTTGTGTCGGGACTTGGGCCTACACTCGTACAAGATCCAACTGACCCAGGAGCTCAAAGTTAATGACCATAGACAACGCTGTTTGTTCTCTGACTGGGTTTCGGAGCGTTTGGAAGAGGACCCCAATTTTGGCCGAAAAATCATCTTTAGCGACGAGGCACATTTTTGGATGAATGGCTATGTTAACAAGCACAATTGCCGTATATTGGACGACGCCAACCCACACGAGGATCACCAGGTGGTAATGCATCCACAAAAAGTTCCTGTTTGGTGCGGATTTTGGGCCGGCGGCGTCATTGGTCCGTACTTTTTTTAAAACGACGTTGGTGAGGCCATCACCATTAACGGCGAGCGCTACAGAACGATGATAACCGATTTCTTTTGGCAAAAATTGAACGATATGGAGGTAAACAACATGTGGTACCAGCAGGACGGCGCTGCGTGCCACACAGCGGACGCCACGATGGACATTCTGCATGAACGATTTGAGGGTATGGTTACCTCTCGCAGAGGTGACGTGAATTGGCCACCAAGATCGTGCGATTTGACCTCCACTAGATATTTTCTTGTGGAGTCTCCTGAAGTCGCAGATCTATGCCAATAAGCTGCAATCGATCGATACCCTTAAAGTCAATATAACCAGTGCCATCGCTCAAATTCAGCCGGATCTATGCGGGAGAGTCATTGAAAATTGGACCACTCGGATCCGTATCACCGTGAGAAGCCGCGGCGGACATTTGAACGATGTTATATTCCATACATAATGGCATACATGGGCCTTTCAAATAAAAAAAAGATTTTCGTTAATACCTCACACACAGCTTGTCTTATTCCATTTCAACATCGACCAGCCCTTATTGAAAAACTCTTTATAATTGTTAACTCATAAGTCACTCATTAAAACGATTCAATTCACTCTAGCTTAATTAATAACTTTATTGTTATTTATCCGTTACAATTATTAAATAGCAAAATTGGTGTATCTAAATTTAATTGTTATATTAATAGCTGTATTTGTCTTTGAAAAAAAACTAATGTTTTTTTTTAAATTTATTGATATTGTTTTTATGATAAGTAGAGTTGAAAGACAGTTAAATAACAGTAATGTTTCATGACGACAAGTAATGCTAAATAAAAATGTTTTATAGAATATATACGGTTATAAATATACTTGTAATAATTAGAACTGCAGTAAAAATCTGTTATATATTGATTTTTAATAGTTATGTTTAAACTGGCAGATTTATAACAATTATTGTGTTATGAATTCTATTCAGAATATGAAAAATATTCACTGTACTAAAGATTCTTATCTTTGCATTAAATTATGTTTACCATGTACATTTTATATTTCCGGTAAATACAAGATTAACAGATATCTGTAAAATACTGTGGCATCCGGTGATTTTTATATAAATATAATTTTTTTGAAACCATTGCAGTTATGATATCACAATTCCTTTAAATTTATGGTAAATATATACCCAAAATAAATATTTAACCGCATATATCTTATCATTTATTCGATTATACAAACATATTCAACTAATATGTTATAGACCTTGATAACTTGAATGTTAAATATATTTAATAATGCAATAACAAATGCAAATTTTATTTATAAAAACTTACCGAGATCAGCATACATTGCGATTCCTTAAATGCACCACAGCAACCGAGGAACGCTACAATAATCATGAGGGCTCCAGCAGCCAGGAAAATGTAAACACTGATTTTGTAGTTGTTCTCATCTTCAGTCATGGAGATGTAGAAGGTTGGATCAAGGATCATCCATGCTGCAAATGCAACGACGGCGGCTCCAACGAGCTGAAATTATATAACCATTCTCATCCTATTATACAACTGTCTTGCAATAGATCATTAATATTTTGTAAACAGTCGTAAAATTAGACAGCAGCACATCATTGAAAATGATAGTACGAATAATATTTCTTTAAAAACTTTGCGTTATTTATAAACCATTTTAGAAAATTAAGTATTCAAGTAAAAATTTGGACATTTAATAGATTTTTAATTTTTAGAAATGAGTCATGTATCTTTTTTATGAGCATGATGCAGATTGTATAGAATGCATGCACTTTATTAACTGTTTTATTGAAACCATAAATTATGCGGGAAAAAATTGCGACAATAAAAATGTTAAATGAACATTTGTTTATTTAAATTGATAAAACAAAGCAATGTTTGACTTAATATAGTTTCATACTAGTTTTAACGATATGTTTCTCTATAAATTACATAAAATAATAGCAGTTATACAACAGTAAAACTATAACAATCTCATAAGCAGAATATTATTAAACCAGATGCCATTTAAAATAAAAATATTGTTTACACATACCCAGAATATGAAATTAATTAGTACCATAAGGTACTTGATTATTCCATAACATCCTGATAATCCCATTGTGGTGCTAGTTATGGCTTGTCACAAATTAAACACAGTTAAATTATTCTTTCAAATAATTTGACAGACTGAACTACCACTCCAAACACAAACGTTGAGAAAAACTAAAGCCGCAGATACACATCGTAGGATACTTATATACACGCATGCGCAATAACGGACGTTTTAATTATTTTTCAGAATTGATGAATATCTCCGTGAGCAGATTATGAATAAAATGTTAATAAATAATTAATAGTACTGGTACAGAACAATTTTACATATTAAAATTTATTTTTTCTCATAAAATTTAACATATTAAAAGAAAATACATAATTTATACATTTCAATAAAATCATTTCTTTAATCCTACTTAGACAATAATGAAAATTTGCTTTTACGTCTGCAACAATCCTTTCGTGGAAGAAAGAGCAGTTTATTGACTAAGCAGGCGTCGATGGTAAATGCTAAAAATCTATGCGCATGATTCATGATACACGCCCAGGGCCGTCTCGAGCTACAGGCGAACTATACACTATACCATAGAAAACACAAACTAACGTATACTATACTTCATTTCGCATAAGAAAGTGAAAATAGCGTTGGTTTAGATATAGGGATATAAAATCTGCCCTTTAATTGATTAGAAAAACCTAGTTTACAAAAACAAAAAAATATATCACCTGTCAGTTGTCTAATAAAACCTACATTCATTTGAAAATATTAAGTAAAACTAAGGACTATTATATGTGAGATTGAAAATCACTTTTAACAAAAAATACCTAACCAAATAACATTGTTGACAATAATTAACAGGTATAATAATAATTAATTATTAATAAACTTTCTTTGATAAATGTAAAACAAATGAATTTTAATGTGTACTACATTTAATAAAAACGTTATATTTTAAGTATTCGCCATTGTATTTCTTTGTAATTTGTCGTATTCATAGTCACTTTAATGAAATTTTAAATTTCGTTCTAGTCAAACTTCATTGTTGTAATTAACTATTAGATTGTGTCATCAACTACTATAAAGGTGTTTTCATTTTCCTCGTTTTGAACATAAGTTTAAACGACAAGAATCTATAACAGATATTTGCTCTTTTGTTTAAATTTTTGTTCCATGGCATCAATGATTTTTGCAAAAATATAGTTTTCGATTATTTTTGCGGTTACGGGAATTGAAAAATTGTAAACAATAGCGTATTCGGATGCAGTATTACCTATACGTTTATCTCGAAAAAAGCTCGTAAAATAAAAATTTAAATAAGAATCAATTCTTTGTTGAACAGACCATCAAAATGAACAAATTCGAACCAGTTTCCTTGTTATTATGACATTTATATCATTACTTTAAAAAAAAAAAAAACATTGCATTTGTTTGTTTTAATGATCCTTTAATTAAACGAGTTGATGAAGGTTTCTACAACCGGACATTATTGCTTTCTTGTGATTTCAGTTATAGATATATTGTTTTTGAAATTTATAATTAAAAACTTTTAGCGTACTTTTTATTTTGTTTCTTCTATTGGGGCGTCAAGATTTAAATTTGCCTAGGCGCCAAAATCTTTTAGGCCAGCCCTGTACATACACTAAAGATACCACGCTCCGCCATTTTAGTTTACGGGTTCGTTCTAAAACTTGCAAGTTCAGACGCGAATTTCCTGAACGCATCTGTGTTGACAAAATGGACGTGCAGAGCGATGTGATTTCGTTTCAAACAAAATATGTGAATTTTTGTCCGTTCGAATTAATAAGTGTACCCCATATATTATGCATAATCGGCAGGACCATGTGCAGTGTAAAAAAAAACTTATAATAAAAAAAAACTGTTGGTGTATATATTAAAGCAGTGAAAAGTTATAAGTGAAAGGTTATTGATACAAACATTAATAAAAACAATGTCAAACAGAAACTATAATAAAGCACACGTTCAAAGAATATTACGAACACTTAATCAGTGGGTTAAAAAGCCATCGTTAGATCATGACTTAAGTGGTGTAAGTAAACAAATCTGAAATGAGGACATTGTTATCAAACATTTGTAAAATTATGGTTTTACAGATTTTAGACGAATATCATACAATTTTAGATAAAGGAGGGATGAATTTTACAGATGTAGCATTGTTTATTCAAGCGTTTACATCTATTTTAGAAAAAAAAGTTGATATTTTGTCACAAGAGTTTTTTGCATTATCGTTTCGACTTTGTGACGCTCTTAGGTAAGTTAAATATTATAAAAAAAGCATGAATTAAAGTATACATTTAGGCGCCCAGAGGAGGAAAAAGAGCAAGAGGAAGAACAAAATATCGAAAACGGCGAAGCATCAGGTGCTCAACAACTGAATGTGCAAAACAGCCCAGTGTTCGTTGCTCAGCAACAGACTGTGCAAAACAATCCTGATCTTAGTGATCCTCAGAGAAATGAAGTTGAGGAGAAACCTCCCGAAAAAAAGAAAAAGAGGCGTAGTAAAAAAAATCAAGCTGAAGAAGACAAAAAAATAATTCCAGGATTACCGAAAGAATTGTTTTCGGAAATATTACAATCGCTTAATTTAAGCGATTGTAATATTAACGACATTGTTCAAGAATGTCTGAACAAGTTAACCCCCACTCATCCCCTTTATTCCGTTTTTGCCAAAATCGGCGATGAGATTTCCCGTACTAAAAATTTAATAACAATTGAAGATATTAGTCTGTCTGGAAAATCATGGAACATTTTATATTTATTAGAAAATTTGTTAAATAAGTACAAACCAATAAGTATTGAAAATAACGAGACAAATGCCGAAAACCAGAATGCGGAAAACGGAGAACAAGTTAACAAAAATGTAGATGAAATCCAGAATGCGGAAAATGGAGAACAAGTTAACAAAAATGTAGATGAAATACAGAATGCGGAAAATGGAGAACAACAAGTTAACAAAAATGTAGATGAGAACGGAAATACGGAAAAGATTTCTGCCACAGAAAATGAAAATACGAATATTGTTGTTCAAAATCAAGTAACCACTGCCACATGTTTAACGGATAGCGCTATTGGACCGTCTGTGAATACCGAATTAGAAATATCCACCGAAAATATTACTGCCATATGTTCTAACACAATAACCGAACCACAAATAGTAGACGAAGGATATCACGATAAATGCGACGTACTCTCGAATATTGACGACTCAGATAGTCAAATAGAAACGAGTTTGCAAGCTAGCTCAAAAACAAAAAGAGATATTAGAATTAATCTTTTGCGATTACCCTCTGATTTGTCGAGTCCAATTAACTATTTAAAAATTCCTTCGCAATATTTAAAACGTTCCGAACGAAAATATTTCTCTGATGCTGAATTACGTACAATGGCCACAAATAATTGTAAAAAAGATATTAAAAATGTTGAGATAAATTTATTTCGTTTTCATCAAAATCTACTATTAAAAGTGGAATATTTTAAATTATCGGCAGAGTTCTACGAAGAGGTAATAATTGTCTAAATTCTTAATATAACGTAATTCATATTATTTTTATAGATGAAAAAATATCAGACTCATGTTAGGTCCAGAAAGAGACAAATAAATGAAGAAACAGTTTGCAAAAACTTAGTGAAAAGATTAAAATCGTATGATTTACAAGCTTTTGAAAGTTTCTGCGAGTCTCAAAGCTCCACTGGTGGTAAGATTTTATTTGTCTACTTGTTGTCTCATACACGATTTTTTCCTTGACTACATTTCCCGCCAAAATAAATCTATTTTTTTCCGCAGTACAACAAAACCTCGACATTTATGTAAGAATATGGAATGATACTTTCACCCATATCTCCTTGAAATCCTGAAATCTTTTTTTATTTAGTTAATAGGAAAATCATTTTAATATGCTGTTACCAAATTTTAAAGATAATAAACTATATGTACTGCTTTTTTGATTTAATTCTGTAATAATAAATATTTTTATTAATACGTTGATCAAAATTATTACCAAATAAGTAAGATTTCTGATTTGGCTATTCATCATCTTCCGCTAGTTATATTTTTCTTTTATAGAAGTAAAAGTATAACACGTAAATATCACTCTTTGGAATAACAGAAGCTGCAAAATTTATTTTAATTTTAGCACTAATTCAATAAATTAAAAAAGTGCAATAAAACACCATTTTTAATATTTATAATAATTCAATTTTTTAAACCAAAATTAATACTCCTCTTCAGTCCAGGCTCATAATTTTTGTTTTGTATTTAATTATGAGTAAACTAATTTTTTAAACATTTTACAGAATATTCTAAATTTAAACGACCAAAATTAAATCATGAATTAAGCGCCTTACTCCATTTCAGGGATATTCGTATGTTTATTATTCGATATATTATTCAAATATGGGGGCCTGTGCCAGAATGACAGCTATTAATGGACCTTTTACATCAAAAGAGAGAGATATACAAAAATGTTTTTGTGTTGTTTAAATATTTTTTTATCGTAAATAAATGCTTGTGCTTTTAATCATTTTACTTGACAACATGGTACCTCCCCATCTCTAGTTCATAAAAATTTCACTACGTGGCGCATTAAAAAATGACGTCATGCAATAAAAATGTAAAAGGTCCATTATGGACATAACTGACAAATGTCATAATTTTTCATTCTAAATTTCATGATTTTTTGCTGTTGTATGATTTATTTTCCTCGGCAACTGAATTCCACACACCTGATAACAAATAAACCATATGAAACAAGAAAATAATACAATTTTGAATGCAAAATTATAACATTTGTCAATTATGGACTTAATTAATACCTGTCATTCTGACATGGGGCCCCATATCTACTTGCCAAGGTTAGCAAAATCATGTGACTGCTCGCGCTCTATAGCAACAAACAGGCGAATATTTTTGAAATGGAGCATTTGTAGGCCTTCGCTCAAATTAACTTTTTCTCTTATTTTAAGGTGCTTAAGTCATCATTTAATTTTTCCTATTTAAATTTAAGGTGGAACATCACGCATTTCATCTTCTCTGTAATAGTGCATAAAGCCTATAAAGATAATGGCCACTAACGAAGAAGTGATTAAGTGTGATTAGCGAGCATTTAGCTAGCATTGTTTTATCCCTGTCAATAGTTTATTTATTATTTTAAAGAAAATACTTCTAATAAAAGTTATAGAAAAATTAATTGCACACATCTTTTATTTGTTATATTTTTCTCTAAAATAATCTATAAACGATTGACAGAGATAAAACAATGCTAGTCAAATGTTCGCTAATCACCCTTAATCAAAAAAATTCTTTGTCGAATGGTCCACATTAAAGAATTGAAGGTATTTAACTATCGTATTATTTCAATGGTACTCTACTTTTTAAAAAATTGTTTTAATACTTCGTCATTTTGTGTACAAACCATCAAAAAAAAATTGTACATTTTTTTGTTTAAATCGAACAAGCATGGTCAAATTTACCATACTGTATGATTAAATTATTTTTTATTTACATTATTGTTCTATAATTTTTTTTTAAATATATTTTTGAAAAGTTACAATAACCAGCCTTGTTGTGACGTCACGTTTCAGAACTGCAAGTTCAGACTCATGTCATAGAGACATCATATGAACACAGAATTTTTAAAAGAAAAAAATATATGTACGTTTAGAATCTAGTGTGAAAATCAAAATGGCCGTTGATATTGAAATGTGCCACTCGGCGAGGGGCGAGGCGGGGAAAATCAGCCGCATTTTGAACAATGTCATTTTTAATTGCAATTTTCACAATATTAAAGATCGATTTGAGGAAAAATAAAAAATATTGGTCTATTATTTTTCGTTACTCTATCGATTAAAGGTAAAAATGAAAAATCGTGCATGACCTCATTAAATACACTTTGAAATTGATTGTATAAAATGCATATATTTAAATCCGTGTATAAATAAATCAAAAATATAAATATATCATCGCGGTGCATCTTTACCGTTGAAGGCGCGTACCAGGCGTCATCCCACGGGCCCTCAAACTTGTCATCATGAAGAGTTCCAAGAATTCCTTTCGTGCTATTTGAAAATTGGAAATTTTATCACGACGGATTAGAACTCTATCCGTCAAAACCACCAAGAAAAATAAATATAGGTCCCATTTTTAGTTTAATTTAGAGAAAGTAATTGTATGAAATATGTTCGTATAGGTTCAAATCCGGCTCCCGTACCCGAAACTGCAGTCCCAGTGTCAGAAACTGGAGCCCCAGTGCCCGAAACTGGAGTCCCAGTGTC
This sequence comes from Harpalus rufipes, assembly GCA_951394225.1. Lineage (NCBI taxonomy): Eukaryota > Metazoa > Arthropoda > Insecta > Coleoptera > Carabidae > Harpalus > Harpalus rufipes. Next base: position 42,326,778 of record OX596283.1, read on the forward strand.
CGAAACTGCCGACGCTGTGTCCGAAACAACACTCCCTGTTTCCGAAACCGAAGTTCCTGTTTCTGAAATTACAATCCCCATTTCTGAAACTGGTGCTCCTGTTTCGGAAACGAATGAAAAATCCTCTGAAAATACATCCGCCGATAAGGTGTATTTAGATCGAAAGTCTATCGATCAACGCAGCGAGATGAGTTATGGATATCCGGTTACACCGGATTCTGGCCATTTTTCTCTGTCGCACTTAGATTCTGAAAATGAACACACGGATTTTGACTTGGAAAATGATGAACTTAGGAGGAACTCTAGTCGAGCCACTTCAGTGATGATGAGTCCTCAGCATGATAATGTGGATTCTGGATTCTCGGAACCATCAAACTCAGAACCCGATCCGCCAAGCTCAGAACCGGAAGATCTGACTTTAAAAAAGTTGAAAGAGATGTTTCCAAACTCGTTTTCGGATCCAACGAGGGCGGAATTTCTGAAAACCCTAGTTAAGCCACCAGAAAAGGTAATTTTTTTATACTACTTTTGTATGTGATTTTATATGGTTTCATTATTTACATGATAACCTTTATACATATACAGAGTCTGTCTGGGAAGACGCCCCTCCCCCTTTAACTTTTTTTACTTATAAGTAATAGAAAAAAATGGCTCATATAATATAATTTTAAATGTATTATTTGATGGCAGATGTAGATAGCAACCTATAATTATTTTACTAAAATACAAACCGCCATTTTTTGTCTTTTCAGAGATGTATTAGGCAGTGGTCACACTGGACAAGTGGGATCGACTAACGCCGATTGATTGCGATCGAGTAAAAATTAAACTAACACTAGCTTATGGGAATGGTCACACTGCATGCATCCACTATGGTCGAACGATATCGAACGTCGACGAGCGGTTTGAAATATCAAACATGTTTGATTTTCTAGTCGGTCGACAGCGATTGATGTGTTTACGCATGCTCAGTGTTGTCATATTTTCATACCAACTTAACTGTTTTGACATTTGTGTACAGGTTAAAAAGAATATTGTTAGAATATTACAGCCATATTACTAGTAGCATGAGGGAAATGTGGAGAGTTAATGAAATACACCATAGTTGAAAAACTGTATAAGAAATAATGTACAATTTTATGATCAAAGCACACCAGGATACAGTAATAATTGTAAGAAAATGGAAAAATTATGGATGCAAATTTCTCTAATTTTAAAAACAAAAACTCATAAGGTTTGTCATTTATTTAAATATTCCTGAAAACATATTTGCGGCGTTTCAGTGCAAGAAAAAAATAATTTTCTTTCAATTTAAGTTGGTATCATTTTTGTGGAAATATTTAAGTCGATTCATGCAGTGTGACATATCTCCTAAAATTTCGGTCGGTCGCTATTGATCTACGACAGTTGATCTTGGTTGATCGATTGCATTCTACTCAATGTGACCACTGCCTTAGTTTTTATTCATGCATTTGAAAAAATTCAAGAAAAATAAGATAATTGAGATATATGAGAAATAACTTTTATTCAAATATTCTAGGTCGCTATGTGAAAATAAATAACAAATAAATAAATAAGTAAAAAATAAATAACAAATAGATATACAGTGTGTACCATGTCGGTTAAATGGAACTTTAGTGCACCTATAGGGAGCCATGTTAGATGTGTTTTTGTTTTTCCAAAAATTCTCACAGGGCACTAGATAACGGCGAAAAACTGAATTTTGTCGATTTTTTTCTTTTTCGAATAATTTTTAAACTATTAGTAATCGAGAAAACTGTTTCAAATAAAGTGGTTAGATATTTTTATTGTTTAACCAGTGATGTGCGAAATAAATTTTAATATCCGTAAATTGCCGAGAAACACAAAGTTATTTTTTTAAATGGAACTCATATCTGATTTTAGTCCCAAAAAATACTTATTTTTTTTTCTCTTTTCAATGATGTAAGGGGTAATTGTGTTTCATATTGATTTAACGTTTTTTCCCGAATTTTTTAATTATTCATGACTTGCTCAATATTTTTAATTTAAACTCGCTACTTACAATTTACACTATAACATGTAACGAGCGACCTGATAAAAAATATTTTTTGATTTTAATTTGATTCATTTTTGTGTAAATTTTTCTAACGAAATAAATTATTTAAATAAATTCAATATTTCTCAATAGAATTCTTACCAATATTTCCAAAATAACACTAAATTTGGTATAAAACAAGGAAAAAAATAAATACAAAACACAATGGCCCGTACTACGATCACGGTTTTAACTAAAACGCTGTTTTAAAAAATGTCAAATTCAAATTTCAACATTTAATTTTGCACGTATGTTTGAAGATCGATTTTTTAAAAAATATTTGTTTGAATACAAACTATGTTCTGCTTTTAAAACATATTTTGATAAATTCGATATTATTTATTATTGTTATTAAATAATGATATCTGACACTTCTTAAAACAGCGTTTTAATTAAAACCGGGATCGTAGTACGGGCCAATAAGATTTATATCATCGAAAAGAGAAAACAATAGATATTTGTTTTGAGACTAAAATCACATATGGGTTCCATTAAAAAATATATACCTGTGATATATCTCGGAAATTTATGCATATTAAAATTTATTTCGCACGCCAATGGTTAGACAATAAATATATCTGACCTCTTTATTTGAAACATTTTTCTCGATTACTAATAGTTTAGAAGTTATTTAAAAAAGAAAAAAATTAACAAAATTCAGCACATCTAAGATGGCCTCCAATAGGTGCACAAAAAGTTCCATTTAACCGACATTGTATGCAGTGTTGCCAATTTAGTGATTTTATCACTAAATCTAGTGAATTTATTGATTCAATAACGATTTATTTTATAAATTTGCGACTTATCTGAATTCTAGTGATTTTAATGTATATCTAGCGACATTTATGGTGATTTTTCTAAAATATATTCAGTTTTAATATCAGGTTTGTAATTCATATTTTTCAAAAGAAAATCTTGTTACTTACTTCGCTCTCTTCATAACGAATTGCGTTGCGCATGCTCCATGCGATGCTAGGCTGCCATTGCCATTGCATTTATTTGCTATTTTATTTTGTTTAGAGTTTAGTGTAGATAGTCTGTGGTCAAGAGTTTAGTTTAAGCGTCTTGTAGAGCTGCATAAGTTTCCTATTGATACGTGTATTGTGTATAGTTTACAATCAAGTTATTCATATAATGATGCTGTGCTCATAAAATACCTAATGATCTATTCGTGATTAATATATCATGTAGTATCTAGCATTTAATTATTTTCATAAATTATTGATATACGCTGTATAGGTTCGATAGCATTTTTATATAGTTTTATAAATTTGTTCTACATATTTTTTGTGTAATAAAATGTGATAAGTATTATAAATACCATGTAATAAGACTGCGTAATTATAACAACATATTTTTGTAAATTTCCAAGTGAATAAATACGTATGGAAACTGAATTATTTATTTGGTGATTTCTGGTGACTTTTGATTAGGAAATTAGCGACTTTTCTTTCAACATAGTTGGCAACACTGATTGTATGTCTTATAGTTCTCAAGATCCCATTGGTGGGAGCTCTATGACACACTGTATCCTTTGTTGATATTATTTTAACTGTTTAACAGTGTTACATTTCGTTTATTTTGATATAGCCAGCTATAATATTTGAATAAAAATTATTTCTCATATTTGTCAATTATCTTATTTTTCTCGATTTTTTTCAAATATATTAATAAAAACTAATACATCGTTAAAAAATGAAAGTTGTTAGTTGTATCTTGTAAACCTGACTTTACAAAAAATATCTGCATCTGCCATCAAATAATATATTTAAAATAATAAAATATATGAGCCATTTTTTTGTATTATAATAAAAAAAATAGGGTCTTCCCAGACTCACCCTATATAGCGTTTTCAATATTTGCGAAATCCTTCATACCTCGTCATTTATTTAAAGTGCACAATGGGATCATTTCATATTTTCTGAATTATTTTTTCTTGAAAGAATAGGTTAAATTAAACTATTATTATTTTAATTTCTTCTATGTATTTGAAAATTTATGAAGTTAAATATATTGCAAAGTCATAAATGAATAATTAATATTGGTTTTGTTATTATTGTTCATTGTTATCGTTGTTATTCTATAATGAATTCAAAATATAAAATGACCTGCTACTGCTACCTTTACGATTTTAAACAATATTTTTCTCATAACAATTCTGAGTAATCAGATATAATGGAATGTATAATAGGCTCATAAACCTATAACAAGTGTGCGAGTATATTGAAATCGTAAAATATATATCTGAATGCTGAACTATACAATACAAAAAATTAAAAATACATATTCAATACAGACAACATTTTCAAGATCTGCAGGATGTAACAACTAAATGAGCTACCTCAAATAATTTCTATATTATTAAAGACACAATAAAACATTATTAGACAATCTTATAGAAGACCTAGGGGGACATCCGATTACAGAAGAAAATATTTTTTAAACCAGTTACAATACGTTATATATATATTTTTAGGCCCACTCGGTAAAGTATTTTTTTTTTAATTCAACTATGTAATCATTTTATTTTTACGCAACAAAAATATTGAGAAATATTCTAATGAAATTTAAATAAATTGATTTTTATAGCCATTTTTCAGTAAGCTACATACGGAAAACAAAAACTACCATTTGTCATTTTCAATTATTTAGGATGGAAATCAAATAGAACGCTGTTTATAAAGTTATTATACTCGCCGTCAAATAAGTATGGACTGATGCTCAATTTTTCCCTTCTTCACATCCTGACTCTTGCCCTGCAGTATTTCCACTTCTTCATTCCTTAGCATTTTCAACATGGCCATTAAATTGGCAACAGTGTACAAATCTCTAGTCTATACTTATTTGACGGTATGTATAACAAATATTTGTTTAATTTAAGCTCAATTGTTTTTCATACATAGCCTAGTATACAAAATCAAATTTATTTAAATATCAATTGATTTTTTCTTAATATTTTGTTATGTAAGACTATAAAACAATAACATGATTGAATTCAGCAAAAAATGCTCAATCGAATGGTCCTAAAAAATATTTATCATCTCATTTCAAAAAATATAAATGAATTAAGAACCACTGGTTTAAAAAAAATCTTCTCTAATTGAATGTCTCCCTTGGCCTTATATCTAACTATCCTATTATTTCAGCACCGGACTTAGGACTAAATTTGGTTCTGGCGGAGAGCAAAAACCGGCTTCGGTAAGCATCGGTCCCTCTGGCATTTGCCAGATAGCCAGTCCGGCCCTGTATTATTTATACTTTGCCCGGGAGCAATTTTTAATTTACCGCCAAAAGTTTTGTTTATTCCGGTACTTATATAAGATCTCGTTATAAATATTAGTCTTCTGTAATTTATGCGCTTTCTATTAAATATTAAATGGCGATATTTGCTAAACTATAAATTACAAATTATATGCTAAATAGATTGTATTAAGGAATTAAGGACAATATTAATAATATTTACTCCTATATCTTTAATAACTTTCATTAAGAAAAAAATAATTTAAAAAGACATGGGTGTTGGATTGTTCTGCCTTACAATCAGAAAAAAGCCACAAAAAAATATTCAAAATTTGTTGTGGTTAACACCATACCATCCGCCAATTAGAGTTTAAAAGTTTTTTATTTTTTTTAATATGTTAATCTACATATAAATATTAGACCCGTATTTTGAATTTTCGCCGAAAAGTTTCTAATAGAGATATATTTAGTCTAGTTTGAGCATTCAATGTAAAATATTTATTAATTATGTATTATAATTACAAAATACAAAATTATTGACTTTACCGAACCCTCTGAACAATCACAGAACACAATTATTAAATTTAATTTTAGATATTTATTTTAAAATTAAAATATACCACGAAACGAAAGTTATTGTAAACAAATGTAACAAGAATGAAAAGTTTTTTTTTTATTCCGGTATCTTTTCACATTTTCTGATTTATTTTTTCTTGAAAGAAACTTTTATTATTTTAATTTCTTATATGTATTTGAAAATTTATGAAGTCTAAGGTAGATAGGTACTGAATTAATCGACTTAAAATATGTCGTTTGTTGGTTTTAATCATAATTTAGTAGTTTTATTTTTTTATTTCCAAAGAATATATTATTATGAACACTTGCGCCTCTAGTGAGCAATGCTCAAACTAGACTAAACATATCTTTATCTCTAGTTGTCTTTGTCTGGCCAGCATCAAAACAACCCAAATTAAGTTTTGACTAGATATATTTCATCATTGGCTGGCACTGAATTTTAAGCGCTCGATTTAAATTCATTAAAGTTTCATTTTGATATTAGGTTAATAAAAATCAGAAAATTAACGATTATATTCAGCTTAATGATATCCAATAAGTATTTTTTTTAAAAGCAGTAGACTTGGAAACCCTTATTTATTTTCACAAGTTTTGTATATAAGATTTGATTCTAATTCCGTTAAAAATTAGTTGTGATCGTGGTATACTTTATATTTTCAGAAAAATTATATCACAAGCTTAATATTTTTTTTGACACTGACATTTTTTGCTTCATCTGAAGTTCAAAATTATCCCCTGAATCCTTCATATATTTTTAATTGTTTAGGCAGCGTAAACCAAGAAAGTGTTCGCACGACAGTCGACTTGCTTCACTAAAATCGCCATTACTCGACTGCTTTTTATTATAAATTAATATGTCATACACCTAAACATTCCTCGAAAACATGCTACTTCGTAGAACAGTGAAAACCGTATCAAAATCCATCCATTAGTTCTCAAGATTTTAATTCATTTCAGGAAAAAGAAACGGAAGAGTACCGCGGCTGGAAAACCTTCATCGACAACAAAACTGCAAGAGATGCAGAATTCAACATCCATGAATATGGAACTCAAATTTTAAATTCGTTTCCAAATAAAACGAAAGAAGAGAAAATAGGATTTTCTTCCATCGTTAGAGGGAAATCAGTTGGAGATGTTTCAAAATTTTTCGTTTCCGCCTTACAACTGGTTGGTTTTATGGTACAACGAATAAATATTTGGCATATATGGATTTTTTTAAGGCGAACACATACAATGTTGAAATATGTGATGAACGAGTTGAGGGTGAAGTTAACACGGAAGGTTTTAATTTGAAGTTTTTGTCAGATGAGCGACCTGAACCCGATCTAGAAAACACACCCGATCTACAAAACACGCCCGTTCCTTCAGAAAGGTAGGTCATTTATATTGTTTGCATTTAAAATATAATAATGTGTCTTTTCGATAGTATGTTCATCAACAGCATGCCGTCTACATCATTTGCTCATTCAACGCCGTTTAGACCACATAATAGCTATCGATTTTATAGTAATAAAACTAAAAGAAGAAGAATAGATTTTGTATAAAAATGTCTATTCAAATAATTAGTACAAATTTATTCTGAATTCGATCATAAATCGTATATTCAAAATTGATTATTTTTAAGAAATAAAATGTAACACTGTGATTGTATAGTATCTGGGATACTATATACTAGTTACGAATGTTTATGCGAAAATGATTGTTTTGAATTGTTTTTAAAACTTTTATTTATTTAGTTTTTAAAATTGCAATGCGATGAATTGTTCTAAATTCGAATAGTTTTAAAGTAATTTTTTTATTGAATTTTTTTCCAATATAAAATTATAATTTTAATTGATTTCAGATTAATTTATTTTTATTTCTAGACTAATTTAAAGGCTTGTAGTTACCTTTCATAGAAAGCTACATAAGTTTTTGCAAATATTGAATAAAGTGCCTTATGTATAATACGAGTAATTGCATTAATATTAGTGTTTTAATTAAATGTGCAATCTGTACATAATATATTGTATAAAATGAATAAAATTTCGTCTAAGAATTCTTGTATTTGCAAAAACTTGTATTATAAATATTTTTTATAAAATGACTAGTTGTACATAATTTTGTACCTGAAATGGTAAATTGTAATAAAATATTTTCTAATGAGTAATAGTATAAAATGTTATTACATATTTTCACTGAATGGAAAAATTTAGAAATATGTGTTTTTTATTTTTGGTTACAATACAAAACAAATTTAGATAATTATGCGTATAAAAAAGTGTGTGAGTTGGAAATATAATATTATTTTAGATATAACTGTATCGGTTACGAAATTGGAAACCATGCTCATAATAATTCGGCCGGCTCACGTTTTCAAATAAAAACATTAACAAATTATAAAATATACACAAATGGGTAATATTTCTATATTTTTTTTTTGGCTACTCAAAACCGTCGCCTGGCATTGCGACATCGATGGGCGTTGGTACCATTCGTCGATTCCCGATGAGTAGTTTTGAGAATAGGATATTCCGGCGTTTTTTTTTTTTTCATTAGTTCAGCCCAGTAGGACTATGAATATACAGGGTGGTTACCGACACTGCCAAACATAGGACATGTAAAATCAGACTTTTATAATTTCCTGCTTTCCTAATTCTTTTAGGTAAAAAAGCTTCAAATAAAAGTTGTAGGACATAAAATTCTGTATCTAAATTAATAAACAAAATTAATTTTGTGTGCTTTGTAACGGCAGAAATTAGATATGAAAATGTCGAAAATCACCCCAAAAATAGCTATAGCTATGGAATTGAACCAAAAAATTAACAAATGATAACGATTTATCTGTCAAGCTAGGTTAATTTATTTTTAGTATTATTTGTAATTTCTGTTCAAGTGAACAAATATCAATTTAAATTAACAGATAATTGTTAACTGGAACAGAAATTAGTAATAGTACCTAATAAAAATAAATTACCCTAACATGACAGGTAAACCGTTTTTGTTATTTATTTTGTCTCAATTCCATGGCTATTGCTATTTTTGAGGTGATTTTCGACATTTCCATTTTCTGCCGTTACAAGGCATACAAAATAATTTTGCTTATTGATTCAGATGTAGAATTTTATGCTCTATAACTTTTATTTCAAGCTTTTTTTACCTAAAATAATTAGGGAAGCAGGAAATTAGTAAAGTCTGATTTTACATGTTAAAGTTCTATGTTCGGCTGTGCCGGTCACCAGCCTGTATGTATAATTTTGAATAAGAAAATACATATATCAAGTAAAATATGAATTTTTAAAAAAATCATTAAAATCAAATTTTCAATCATGGCGTGCTTATGACGAGCATCCGATATTAACATCTGCAGAGAACTTCAGCGCCTAAATACATGTGTTCATAAACAGCTATTTGCCTGTATATAACTTTTGAACAAGAAAACGTAGGTAAACAAATAAATATCAGAGGTACACGTATTAACACAAAGTGAATAAAATATCAAATACAAAATTCACGTGCGTAGTAACTATTAGCGCCATCTGTGTTTCTAACGGCATATATTCTATCTGAAATGAGCAAAATTATATCGAAAGACGTCACAGTTTTCAAGGATGTTTATAGATATGTAAAGAATTTCAATTTAAGACTAATACTGGAAATAAATTGTATTACTGAACATTTGATTTAAATACTGAACACATAAATTTACCGAACATTCATTATTTATACTGAATAAGTATTATTTTACTAAACATTTATGACAAATACTGAACATAAAATTTGTTCATTTGAAATAAAACACTGAACAAATAAATTATACCACGCAGACTGTAGGATTCTGTAAAAAAAAACAGTTAAATCGTATAACATTTATTTATAAATAATCTTTGGTAATATAATTTAATACAATGCAATAACGAAATATACTTTATACATTAAATAACGAAATCTTACAACAATGACGAGATTATACAACTTTTTCCAATAAAATACATGATTACAGTAAATATTTTAAATTGGAACACAAATTAGATTTACGGAATAGTAGCAGCCAATTTTTCCCGCAAGTTTTGAGCATTATATTCGTTCCATTGAACCGGTGTCAACTCATCTATGCGTCTACTCAAAAATGATACCCGGGATTCCAAAGTATTAGTAGTGCGTTCAAGCAATGACTGCCGACGCATTTTTAATTGTGGAACGAAAGATTCAACGCGGTTAACTCGGCTTTCCATATTTTTTAAGCGGTTTTGTACAGCCTCAATATACACGGAATGTAAAGATGAATTGCACTCTATAGCTGGAACTAGCATTATAAAATAATGAGTGTAATTAATTACAATTTATAATTAATTAATATTGCTAACCTTCATGATGAACATTCGTAACGTCAATTATGAAAAGCCTGAAAAATATTTAAGAGAATTTAATACAAAAATAAACATTAAGCGTTTTCGTAAAATCAGTTGGATTGCTCGAGAGTTATCAAAAAAATAAAGTTAACAAACAACTGGAAAGATGAGATTTTGTTTTGTAATATATTTTTGATGTCATAATTTGATATCGATGCCCCACGATGGGCGCCAGTATAACGATACATTGCTATCAAAATTATGACATATCAAACATATTAAACAAAAGCTCATCTTTCCCGACTTAAAAATAAGTAAACAAGTTCATGTAAGCAAATTTTCCAGATGATTCGTTTTAGAGATATTTGCAATTGAGTGTTGTTACTGTATTGTTCCAATTTCTAGTTTTAACAATAAAATTTTCAATAGTTTATTTCAAAAAATGATAAATTAGATACCATTTACTAAATTTGTTCAAAATAATGACCTTGAACACGTAAACAAGCTTGGCATTAATTCGCTAATGATGTATTTGATGCGCAACATTGTTCCGGTGTTACTGATGCACATGCGTTAATAATTTTTCTTTGCAATGCAAATATATCATGTAATAATTCCCTTGTATTTCTAGCGTAATGTGCTGGGCAATCATCTAATTTAAACCAATCATTTTGAAAAAGTTCATAAACCTTTCATTCCATCACAGGTGCTAATATTTGAATATAGATTTAATTTTTATTTATTTAACGCCGGCCGTTAAGGATTATAACGTACGAACGAACGAAAAACAAAAGTGAAAAAACGTCTATAGCGGCCGGTGGCTGTTATCATAACGGCCACCGGCCGTTCAGGTTTATAACAAATTATAAATATTTCACTTCATTTCAATAATAAATTACTCCCCTATCCTTTAATTAATACCTATTAAATGTTTATCGTAATTGCGGTTGACTATGAAGAAATTTGAAAGAAAGCATTAATTTATTTTTTGCACGATCAGGTTTTTTTAAAACTTTACCGATAGGGTTTCCAAGGCAGTAAGTTTTGTTTGCAAATTACTGATCAGTAAGTGATGTGGTACTGATATTTTTAAAATAATTCTAAACTTTAATTTGTTATTATTGGGACGATCGCGCAAAAAATATAATAAGCATTGCGGGCATTAAGTGCTTCTTACCGGTATCGGATGTATTGGAGATCTCGACTTCGTCTTGATCTTCAAACTAATCCTCAACCGGTAAGGTGCACTTACTGCCCTTAATACTTAAATAACTATTTAAATTTGGTTGTGTTGTTTACAGCTCCATTTGACTTTACGAAAACGCCTTCGAATAATGACTTACTTATCAGACGAATCTTGTTCCAATACTTCTGTAAGTGGAACCAAATATCCATCGCTATTTCTGATTTTAAATACTTTATTATCAGTATCTTTGATATCCAATAAATCTAAGAACTTTTGTTTTAAATTTTGATAGTTTAAATCTGGATCTAACTCTAATGTAACATCCCGATCTAGTTCTAAATAAAAAATAAGTTAATATTTGTTAAAAATACACTTAATTATACTGACCATTGGAATCAATTCTCCTAACTTTAATATGAACTGTTTTGATATTCATTTTTAACGATAAAACTTAGAAGTAAACACTAAAATTATGCTCAATGGCTTAATGACAGTTGACGGTCGGCCGGTAAAGTAGGATGCGTTGATAACGACAAACAAATGAATGATACGTTTACTTGATCGTATTTTGTTTTTGTGTTCTTTGATATTAATGCGGAGTTCAGTACAATTTTGTCAATTATATTATTGATAAGATGTTTTTAATTTAATAGTTAAAAATAAATAATATGTGGGTAGATGTTTTATTTAAAATACTTGTGAAATATATTTAAGTTTTTAAAAAAGAACATAGTGTGTCAGCGTCAGGCGAAAATTTCAAAACAGTGCTGTCCAGAGCTGTCACTTTTGTCCGTTACAGAATTAGTACAGTGTATGCTTTAATTTTCATTTCAAATACAAGATAACCAAGAAAATATATGATTTGAAAAAGATTACAAGGTAGGGGCGGTATTCAGATTATAGTAAAGCTTTAAAATGCATTTTTTTTAATGGACTCTATTCTTTTATGTAAAATATCATATAAATACATGTAATTAGAGCGCGGGAACATGTTTTAATATGTTTTTAACAAAATTGAGTTTTTGACAAGTTAACCTCTACGTATGTGTCATGCAAATTTCAATCGGAGATTCGCAAATTAAATAAACTTGAATCTGTCACTCATCTTATGTGTAATATGATAAATCGGTGGTGACACTACTAGTTCTTACAAATATTGACATTTGTTGTAAAAATATGTGTATACACCTACTATTACTTCAAATTACGGGAAAAAGGTGAAAAAATACTTGTAATTATGAATATATTTTAAATTTATTGATGCTTATAGAAGTCTATATAATCACAAATTCCTTGCACTATTCGTTAATTTGTCAGTGTGACATGCGTGACAACCGACACATTTTACTATAAAAACCAAATCATCATAACTCCTTTCTTCCGCGCCCTAATTGTGGTTTATTTTATTGAATAGAAGGCTATTGTACGGATATATAGTCATTTAAACGCATTTTAAAGCATTACTGTAATCTATATATTAACCTATAATTTTTATACAGGGTGTATCAACATAATTTATCCTTTTAGAATAAAATGGATGACGACGATTATGATTCCTATATTGTTAAAGGAAAAATAAATGAAGTTACGAAGCGTCTTGCTTCGGCCAATTGGGCCAAAATCAATTCCAAAAAAGCCTTACGTTTTTTAATTACATTGTCTAGGGAAGTAGTAAAAAATGACAATTTTGAGCAAGCGCAAGCCATATTTCAGTTAACAAACTACTGCTGTAATAATTTATCTGATTTGAAAGATACAGAAAAAGATCAGTTTTTACTTTCGTTATACCATGTCGTTAAATATTTCTGCAAAAATGGATTACTTGAAAATGCTCATACATTACTTGAGTTTGGGGAAAAATACTGTGTTGAAACAAATTTTAAAAGTGACATGTATATCTATTATATTTCTCTATTTCATAATCATGTTTTACAAAAGGCCCAAAATCTTGAAGGAGACGTATTATTTACTGTTATTACTTATTCAATTAAGATGCATATGTTGTTGAAAAAATTAGATTTAACGCAATTCATTTCACGATTAAAATTATATACTCAACTATTTTCTTGCGGTAATTTATTAGAATCACACCGTAAATCGCTTATGACTCAAATATTAACAGTGTTAGAAAATATTCCTGCAGAATTAAATGAAAAAGATATGTTTGAAATGTACAAAATATTTTTATACATGTTTATTCATAGTATTCTACATGTATCTACATCTAAAGATGAAAATTTTGTTAATAATGTGCAAAAACGGTACATACAAATATGCAAATTACTGAGAAAACGTTTTTCCGATACAGCGTATTTAGAATGTACAGAAATCTTCGAATTAGTTACACAATCCATAATAAAAAGTTTGAATAAACGAGACAAAAAAGATGTAGATATTTTAATAGAATGCAATAAAAAATTACAATCAATTATTCAAAAACGCGGCACAAACCCAATAGTTATGTTTTCTTTCGGCATGCTTTCAAAAATATTGAGAACAATTTTCGAATACTTCCAAATCAATAAAAACGTATGGAATGAATTTTTTTCGGTTTCAATTCAAACAGAATTAATGAAAATGATAAGTATTCTGTGCCCCTTTTTGCTGAAAAATACTGAAAGTGTCGAAAAATGTTGTAAAGGTTGCAATTTCGAAACTGATATTAGTAATGCTGGTGCAATTTCGAGTTGTGGAATAGTTTTCTTAAATGTATCTTTAAAATTAAACATTCCGTATACGGAAGAAATGAAAATTTTAACTTATAAAGTCATGGAAATGAATTTGAAAATATTTAACCAACTACGAGAAAAGGGATGTGAGAGATATCTAATATTTTGGAGACAGATAGGAGTAGGAATATATAATTCGGCAGTTGTTTTTTATAAAAACAAAGATTATAAATATTCAAAATTGTTTTCCGGGTTGTTTATCAAAAATGTTATACTTTTGGAAGGAGTAGATAATCCTGAATTATGTTTTTCAAATTCTTTGGGGTGCACTTTACATTTATACGCAATTAGTTGCGAAGAAGACAAAAACGAATATTTGTTGTATTTATGTTTGAATATTTTACTGTGCCCTAACTACAAGAAAAAAGCTTTTCAAAGTTGGATTAAGCTAAAAACTTGTGTATCTGAAGATGAAGAGAATATTAAAACTAAAACTTTATACCAGATATTATACAATGAACAAGATGCTATTAAAGAAATTTACCCGACTTATGAATATAACGCAGAACTCTGTGAAAATCTATTAATGGAAGAATTGCAGGCTTATTGTGATTATTGGAAAAGTAAAGTGCCCCTTAGGGTCTTATGCAAAGATTTGTGCGAAATATCCACAAATGTTATTACTCGAACAAAATGTTTAAGTTTGACTTGGGAAAAATTATATACGATAGACTCAATTTTTTTGGGCTACGTTGAAGACACAATAAAAATGATAGATAATCCCGATCGAAATCCCGATGATACAAACATGAAAATGTGTCTAGCTATATTATATTTCATACAATATCGCTGTAAAATGAACGAAATTTACGAGAAAAATATAAAAGATATGAATGAAGCATATATACCATTGAAAAGTTCTCCTTTACAGCCGTATGAAGAACCGCCGAATCCTAATGATAAATGTGATATTGTTCCATCTTTTTATAACATGAAAATAGACAATTTGGTAAATATATATGAAATACTAGACCAATGCCTTGATATTTGGAAAAATATATCAAATTGTAATGAGCAAATAGATGAAAATATAGCTTCAGACTTAAATGTTCTTCATTTTATGAAACAAGTAGCCTTTGAATTCAGGCTGCAGCAATTCGGCATTAAAATGATCAACATGTGGTATTTCTATTACCTTATTTGTCACAAATTAAACAATAAACTAGAAATAATCACCAGTATTGGTTTTATAATTGAATATACTGATACTCAAGTAAAATTAATTAAAGGTTTCATGTCAGAAGCTGAAAGTCTAATCAAAGATTTAGACCTAACAGATCCAGTACAACTTGAAATCTATCTCACGTATTATATCAACCAAAGTAGCGGATATTTTAAGAACGATATGATGGAAGAAGGATTTGCTGCATTAAAGAAGGCGCAGAATTATTTGGAAGAAGCAAAAAATGCGAATTTAAAGATTTGTGAAGCAAGAATACTGAGTTTGAAGATCGGATATCTGCTACTGCCTTGTCGAAATCAGATTGTGAAACATGATGAAAATGTTCTCATCACAGCGCAGAATGCTTATTCGATTATTGGAGAGCACTATCTCAGTAAGTTTTTGCATTTTTATATATTTTATTTGAAGAGATTTTGGGGTATTAAACCATTTTGAGATAGTTAAAATTTGAAATTCATAGGTCTTTATTTATTTATTTTCATATTATTTGAAAATTGAATCACAGTAGGTAATTTATTTTAATTAAAAAATTTAATTGTACGAGGATGAATAAACGGGGCTCATTTTTTTTTAAATTCTGGGTTTATTTTAAAAAGTCTTTCCTATTCGTTTTCTCCATTTTTTTATTTTGTAATCACTAGACAACCTTCCCCTTTCCCTTTTGAATCATCCTTTTTTGAGTGATCATACGGATGCATTTCAGAGCAAATTAAAAAAATTATCAATGTGGGGTTTGTTGCATCAAAGGAAATATGATTTTCCTACAAAATCATGTAATGACCCACCATGATTTTGAAAACAGAAAATATGTTACATAAAAGATTTATTTTAAGTAAACATATATTATCAAGAACATTTTATTACTTCTATATGATCTATTTTTAATGTGTTGACTATAACACTTGACAGTAGATTATAAAATAACAAATTAGTTTGCATTGGTCTGCATATGATATTTAACGCTAGATGGTGCTTATATTATTCAAGTTGTTTTCTTGATATAATTTTTAAATCATGATACAAAAGGATCACGATTAAATTAATCAGGATTCACAAAATCCTTTTACATTTCTGGAATTACAATTTTTTTTTTTTAAATATTATATTTTTAGATTCTTTGAAGACCCCGTATTTAACGGCAGTCCTCTTCGAAATTTCGCTGTCCAACGGATGGATGTACAAATGGATGTGCCTTCCACGCGAAGCACGTTGTTACACCAAAGACTGCATCTTGTTGGCCCAAAAATTAGTTATTCCACTTCAAACCGGCAATTTTCTATGTTTACTAGCTTTCACCGACCTCTTAGATTTACAATACGCTGACTGTGAAGTTAAACTTAACGGCCTTACAAAGATGCTGTGTTATACTTCCAACATTGCTTACCAGAAAATGCCAGTTCCGAAAGACCAAATCGTAAAAGAAGAAGAAGAAGAAATTTCGAAAAGTTCGTCTTCCGAAATAGAAGATTTTGAATCTGTTCTTGTTATTCAAACACCCTTGGATATTCCTAACTCTCAAAGGAGTGATAACTTTATGATGAATTCTCCAGACTTCAAGAAAAAAAAATTTCAGCTTCCTCAATTTATGAAACATCCCGATAATTGTGAATGTTTTATGTGTACGAATTGTGAATACCAAAATTTAATTTTAGACACAATACATTTAGAAGCGTTACTCACTTTATATCAAAATATAGGCGATTTGGGGGCTAAATGTTTTCAAGGTGGTTACAACGTTTGGAAGAAAATAATGCGAAAATGTGAACGATATTTTTACGTAATTATACAATTTAATAAAGAAAAAGTACCAGCTTGTTTATATGTACAAGTATTTCAGAATAATTTTTCATTTTTGTTAAACTACTCCTATTTTTTGGCAAGAGTAAAAAAATTTGAACTCGCTAACAGAATTTTGCTTAAAACAACTAATATGCTTTCAATTGGAAAACAACGTAATATTTATTTATGGAAAGAATTAATAATACAAAAATTAAATTTATTGGAAATAGAACAGGAAGACATGGAAGAAAAATCAAATAAAGAAAATAAATTACAAGTTCCAGTAAATACAATTCAAATTAATACTCCTGAAAATAAAGTTTCAAAAATGAATGTTCATCTATCAGATAGTCCTATAGGACCTTTAAAACCTATAAAAACTTTCAAAAAATTAAAATTCGATTTATCTGAAGATGAGCGTGATGATAAACCAAAAACCCCAGAAACTAACAAAAACTTCCAGTTCAAATTCCAATCAGAAACTTCAAAAACTCCAGCTCCAAATGCAGCTAAAATAAAAATCTACACTCCAAAATCGGTTAAACCAAAAAGGACTACCACAAAAGTTACCAAACCTGAAACTACATCGACCCAATCAGAAATTAAAAAAGGTTTCAGTAAACAATTAGAAGAACGAACTAAATTATTAACGGAAAAACTAAAAGCTGAAAATAAAACTACTAAAATTGAAAATGAAAAACCAGTTAGGAACATTAGAAAAAATCTTCTAGATGATCTGGAGGATGTAACGCAATCTGTAGATAAATTATCTCTAAAAGACGGTGCACCGAAAAAAGAAATACCGAAACCAATTCTAGCCTCATCTTCAAATAAAAATAACAAAAAAATATCAACAGCGTCATCTTCATCAGATATTTCAACTATAAGCTCTCCTTCAAAATCTGGCGAAGATAAGAAGAAGTATAGGAGGATTAAAATGTTTTCTTCATCTTCATCAGACAGTTCAGACAGTTTGAGGAAAAGTACAAGAATTAGAAATCAAGAAAAAAAGACCTAGTTTAATTTAGTTTTAATATTTTAATATACTGCACTTTGCTCAATAGGTTTTATTTCAATAAAACTTTTGTATATTTATAGTAATTTTATTTTTGAGTGTAGTTTAATATTTTTATTATTCTTTCATGGTTTCGTGTTCATTCCTTTAAATCAGAACATGTTCGTTAAAAATATTTACCAAAAATTTTAATATATGTATTCATGTGTTCTAAATGTGCCATTTTTTATGTGAAACAACATTTTTGATAAAATATAAATAGTTCAATAAATAAGTTTTTTATCAATTACGATTAGATTATTACAAAAAATCCTAATTTATATTTTTTTTGTACTATAAAAAATATATTCTCTCTTCTCGGTCAATCACAGAACCAGAAATCAATTATTCAGGGTTATTTTAATTTTGCCTTGACCACCCTTCCTGCGGCCATTTGACAGTTTTGTCGTCACTCATTTTGTATTTACGTTTTCAACCAAATTCTATCGTTTTGAAAAGTTAAAATGGATTCTGAGAACCACGAGAACTGCATCCCGTCAGAAATACTTCAGTGAGAATTTAATAATGGTTTTTACCACCCCGTCTCATATTTTTACTACTTGCACAAATTTTAAAATATATATTCCCGTCAATCGCCAGTAAGTAGGTAGTTCCCTTAATAAATAGTAAACAAAAATCTATTTAATGTTTTGTTTGATCAATATTGTTCAATTAAATTACGAATTTGTAAAGTTGTTTCTAAAATATTTATCAAGTTATTTCCGAATTTACAGGAGTAGAGAAACAAAATAAGATAACGGAGGTATTGGGATATTTCACTACGTAGAGATGGCGTTGTGTATTATTAAGTGTATTGCTGTATTGTTGTTGTCAGTAGTTTTTCTTTGAATCTTCTTGTATTTTGACTTTTATTATTATTTTAGGTAGAGTATATTGCCTTGTTCCCTGTTTTATTAATTGTAGCAGTAGATTAATTATTATTTTTCATTTTAAATACTTTAGTTAGTAGTTGTTAGGTTATCTTCACTATTTTATTTTTTATTAGGGATAGTGTTACAATAACTATTAGATAATAATAGTTTAATTAACAACTTAACAAAAATAATACGCTTAATTTTAAAACAGATTTCAATAACAATGCTCAATATATTGACAATTTAAATCTTTAATTTCAATTGTTTTTGGTAATAAATAATTTTAAAAATAATAATTAATTTCCCCTCCTTTTGCATTTTGCTCTCCCACTACATGCGCTAACTTTTTTTAAATATTGCTGTTTTTTACTTTTGAGTCAGAGTTCAACCTGCCGCCCTGCAGTGAATATGTTTTTGTTTCATGGCTCTGCCGTGATTCTCGACAAAATTTGGGCTTTAAACTACTACTGGTTGAGTAGTATTTCAAAATGTATTACATTAATTTTTAAGAGCTTTTCAATGTAACATTTAAATACTTCTGTCTCTACTTCTGTTCACATGTTTAATGGTAAGTCGAAGTTTATTTTGTACAAATATTTTTTATTGTAACCATGTATTATTCTTATTAGCTGATGATGGACAAATATATCGTCCGAAACGTCCACATGTATCAATAAATTGATTTATATGTATAGTCAAATTTTATTTGGAACCTACGGCCTCCTACCAATTTCAACTACAAAATTTATGTTCCCAAAACCTTCAAATATAGTTTAATTAATTGTAAATATTAGTTCTATTAACAATTTTCACTATAAAAACTGCACGCGCCTATGTAAAAACATACGAATGAAATAAAATTGATCCCTTGTTTTTAGTTTCAAATTTTACTATCCGATTCGCATTCATAATGAAATATCCCAATTATCTTAAGTGTACAAATGAAGATAAATGTTTTAATTAGTCATTGGGAACCGGTTTCGGAGCAACGTCTGTCAGCCCTCGTTAAATTATAAAAGGGAAAAAAAGATATGCATCTACGAAATAAAATAGTAAAATTTTAAAATATCAAAAGTTAATTGAAAACAAAAAAATTGCAGATACATGTTTCAAGATGTTGAAACAACGGTTTCAAAATTGTTGTCTTGGTCGTAACTATTTATTTTCGTAAAAAAATTATAACTTCGTCAATTTAAATATCAAATTATTATTATAAAATTTAACTGTGTATTTAATTAATTTTTATGCACTCACCGTTGCACAAAAAGAAATAAATGTACTCACTATACCCTGATGTTGCCGCTTCAGCCACTGTAGCATAACTGACCGATGCCTAAATAAACAATCATTTAATATATACGATCATGTAATTCAATATAAAGCTGAAATTAAAAGATTAAAGAGTGAAATAAATAAACTTAATACTTGCATAATTCAAAATGGCGCTAACATCATTTATTTTTATTTTGTATGATGAAGATAAAATATATTTTTTGCTAGCTTGTAATTTGTAAGAAAATTACAATTTAATATCCCAAAAGAAACAATTTAAGTAAAATTATTTGAGTGCTTTAATTACAATTTATAACACAGTCGTAGAAAGCTGAAAATAAACGACCTATTTTAAGGGAAATTGAAATTTCCGGTTGCCGGAAAAGGGAAAATAAATGCCTTTAAATGTTTTAAAACGAGTAATGTCATTTCTTCATCTTTCCTATTTTACTGGATAATAATTAAGTATACTTATTAATGTAATTTTACATATTTTTAAATTTGAATCAGAAATAATTTCATTTTTCTTATTAATAATACGGCTCTGTATAAATATTAAATATAAAATGTATAATGCGAATGATTTCTCTATCTAGCAAACTTAATTAAACCTGTTAAAACAAAAGTATACGGTGAGCACTATCGCGCAATATTAGTTTAAACTTTAGTCTTACGTTGATGTTTGTATATGAAAGTTGTGTTATTAAGAACTCTATTTTTTTGCAGTTTGGCTAATATTTAGTGAATTATGTATTGTATTTATTTAAATGTTTGTTAGTGGACTGAAATAAGGAACAGTAGCATTCATAGTGCAGCAAATGTGGATCATCTGGTGTTCGTAGAGACGACAGCAATAAGGTAGGAATACTTTTTTGTTTTCTATGTTCCTGAGCCTGAGCTCCTGAATATTATTAATAAATAAATGAACAATACCTTTCAATGCAATAATGATAATCAGACTCAGTTTTACATCAATTGCGTCAAATGAAATTATTAGCAACAAGAAATAAAGTTTTATTAATATCGATTTTTCAAAAATAAGTATAACAAAAATATATGTGGATTATAACAAAATAATATAATATCTGTATAAAGTGTGGTCAATTGCAATACCTAGAATTAATTTTTTTCGGGGCATATTGATATAATATAGCTCTTAATCTTAAATAAATTTTACTTTATTTCATATGATTAAATAATTTATCATAGTAGGTATTACTTATTTATATAGGTGAGTCTGGGAAGTAATAAAAAAAATCTGTTGTGGCCATCACAATACCTGTCGCCCTTTCCATGGGGTATATATAAGTATTGTATTCAACATTTTTTGTACACACAAAAATTGTAATTACTCCTAATCTTTCTATTTTCGTATTTTCTGTAATTCTTAATTAATTCTATGAGCAAGTTTTCTCCATTTCTTCTAAATGTTCGAGGTTTTTCCATTTCATTAACGGGATTGGCGGTATTTCTGAAGGGTTCATGTAATATACCTAAAATTTTAAATATATAATTAATAATACAATAAGAAATAGTAAATGTCGTTCCTAGAAAAAGCCTTCAGTACTATCTCCGAATTTTTTACACTGACATTAATGACATTTATCTGTCAACTACAGACATTTTAATTTCTCAAGTAGTTACCATGAAGATGTTTGGTCTGTGAGCAGGCTGTGAGATTTACTACAACAGATTATTTTATAGATTATATATCTTTAAATCTATAGAAGGTATAATAATTTTTTTAAATGTGTCGGATAGAGAATTTTGTTTTTTAATATTTCTAGTAACATAAATTTTCAAAAAATAATATTTAGAAGGTTTTTGTTAAAATACTACTGCTTCTGGTTGTCCTATTGTTACCAGAATCTATTCAACTCTTCCCATTACCGTTAGATTGAGGAATCCGTAGTTACACAGGTCTTTAGACTTATAGAATTTGAGAAATCGTACATACAACAATCTCTTTCTCTCTCACACACACAGACATTATTGTAAAAATGTTATTATCGGATTCTAGGGACCTTAAAATGTGCTTATTCGCTAAAATCTGGATATGCGATTTTTAGCATGATTCCAATACCTCTCTTAGCTAGAGATAAAAATGGCAGATATAGATATTTTTTCATAAAATCATG
Source organism: Harpalus rufipes (assembly GCA_951394225.1). Lineage (NCBI taxonomy): Eukaryota > Metazoa > Arthropoda > Insecta > Coleoptera > Carabidae > Harpalus > Harpalus rufipes. The sequence goes on from OX596283.1 coordinate 42,349,218, forward strand.
TTTACAAGATACAACTATCAACTTTTATTTTTTAAATAGCAACCTATAATTATTTTAATAAAATATAAACTGATATTCTTTTGTCTTTTCAACGATTTATTAGTTTGTATTAATGCATTTGAAAAAATTCGAGAAAAATAAGACAATTGAGATATACGAGAAATGATTTTTATTCAAATATTATAGGTGGCAATGTGAAAATAAATAATAAATTGATAAATAAGTAAATAATAAGTATTAATAAATAAGTAACAAACAAATGTATACTTTGTTGCTATTAAATATTGTTACATTTTGTTTATTTTCATATAGCCATCTATAATACTTGAAAAGACATTATTTCCAATATATCTCAATTATCTTATTTTTTTCGAATTTTTTCAAAAACATTAGTAAAAACTAATAGGTCATTGAAAACAGAGAAATGGTGGTTTATATTTTAATCCAATAATTATAGGTTGTTATTTAAAAAATAAAATTTGGTAGTCGTATCTTGTAAACCTGACTTTATGAAAATATCTACATCTGCCATAAAATAGTATATTTGAAATAATAAAACTCTTATATGAGCTATTTTTTCTATTACTTCTCAGACAGCCTGTATGCGTATGTAAAAATCAAAATTGAAGAGTTTTTCGAATTATAGGGGTATGATTTAACAAGGTTCGGCTATAAAAAAATCTATACACGGGGCCTTAAAAATCTAGTGGCCGGAAGCAGCCCCATACTCTTATTAATTCGCTTCTTGATACAACCAACCAGTCGATAATAGTTATTTATGTTATATATATATTCATTATTTATAATTTTTTTTATATACGATATATACAAGTTAAGTATTTTTGTAATTCAAAGCTTCCTGCTTGATTGTACAACCGAAAAAAATCAATCATTCTAATCGGATTACGGATTAATACGTTTACCTTCAATATGATTGTTTCTTGTTCCAGTTGGGTAAATATTGAGTTATTGTTATTGTTATGGTTCTCACGTATCGCATTACGCCACAAATGGACTGAACGAATGAAATACGAATACAAACACATATTTACCGTTTCGCAAAACCGACTAGGCAGTTCCTAAATCAGATATTTCATTCCTCAAGAATCAGACAGCCATGGAAATAAAACAAATAATAAAGTATCACTACTTATAATTATTGTTGCAGTCATAAAATTATAGTAGTGTTTATTTCGGTTTTATTTATCTATTAAAAGATAGTACCTACAAAGAAAATGATAAAATTGAGCTATTGTTTATTTAAATAAATAAAAAGTTTATTAAAATTTTATTAAACTGTCAAATTGACGTGTTTTATTTTCAATGCCGTTTGAATCTTGACGAAAATATATTTTATTTCTGAAATATTTCGTGCTGTGCTGTCCCTTCGAATTTTAAACCAACAATTTAACTTTAAACAACTTTTTATTCTCGTTGCTTGGTTCTAAAAATTACAATAGAGTCACGTATTTTTATTTATATTTCAAAAAAACTCCTACATTAACATAGGCAACTGTCTATTTCATATTTCAAGAAAAATTATAGAATAATTCCATTTTATATTACATTATATATGAACATACCACACACGACGAAGAGCTTGTATTTTAAATATTGAAAATTAGTATTTCATATAAATGCTAGTATTTTAATGTATTAAAATCAAAAATACTTTTGAAGAGTATTTGAATTAAAATTCCAAAATACTTTTATTATTTAATCTATTTCAAATACTATACAACGGAACAGTACAAATTATTTAGTAAATAGTAATACATTTGATTTTGATTTTGTTTCAATTCCATGACTAACATTATAAAGAAGTATTTTTTTTAAGTGAAAATTTAATTTCGATTTACACGAGCCGTGTTCTTTCGACTTATGATTCCCAATCGAAGTGAACGTGAATCATGTTTTCTCGTTTTCTGAATTGAATGCAGAATTTAATTATGTAACATTTATTTGAAGCTTATTTTTTCAAATCAATAGGCTTCGCGTTATCATAATAGAATAGTCGGAATAGAGGATGCCGAGCGAAGCGAGGCCAAAACCGCTGAAGTTGAAACGGTTTTCGAAAAAATGGGCGTGTTTGAATTTTATACAATTTTATTAACATAAATACTATAGATGTATAGAATAGAAATATAAATACTTAGATAGGTGCAGTTACAAAACAAATCTAGGAAGAAAAGAAAACTACTGATTAAATAAATAAAATACAGAAATCATATTTTGATTAAAAATACTACAATTGATTAACACCACAAAAAAATAAAAAAATCTGATGTGGCCAACACAATACCTCCCGTTTAATTTAATTTTTATTCATGTAAATACTTAAAATTAAATTAAATTTAAATACCGGGTTCGATCCCGACCGACGCCAAATATTTCGAATTTTAAATGACACAAAAATGACCCCTGCGGTGCTCTCTCCACGCCAGCAATAAGTGCTCGTGAGATGACACCTGGTAAACGCCCGCACGGTATACATATATGTGATCACCGTTACCGAAATCTGTGTATAAAGCAGATTGGCAGACCCAATGGGTAATATGCCGTGATGGTAAATTATTATTTATATACTTACCTATATTCATTGCTGGCGTGGAGAGTGCATCACAGGGGTCAATTTTGTGCCGTTTCAAATTGTAAAATATTTGGCGTCGGTCGAAATCGAACCCGTTCCCAAGATACGCGTGAAGTGACGCCTGGTAAACGCCTGCACGGTACAAATATCATCATTATTACCGACATCTGTGTACAAAGCAGATTGCCTCACCCAGAAATGAGTAATATGCCGTGATGATATATTATGTGTTTTTATTATCTTATCTATATTCCTACATATTTACTTATGCTGGAAACTGTATTAAGTTCCTTTTCATATAATTATTGTTCCATTTACTATTTCTCTCTAGAACGTTAATGTTATTTGAAATGATTAGTTTGTTGATAGTGACATATATCTGTCAGTTACATACATTTGAGATCTTAACTGTGTAACAATGGAGTTGTGTTTAAAGCGTAGCCTCCGGATTAAAATTATATATAATTTTATAATTTATCCATAAAATATATACAAAAAGTATTAACGCAAACTTGTAAAAAATTTAAAAAAACTTCAATTTTTATAATAACAAACCTCGAAAAAATAACATTTAAAACTATTTTTCGAAGAAAAATTATTTTGAGATTCCAGTAAAGTGCCATTTCTGGTTATCTGATTTACACCAAAATCTAATGGCATCTTTCGATATAAGAGTAAGGTAGAAATACAAGTCAGTCAACCACGTGCAATACTTTTTGTTAAAAAATTCTTTATTTTATATCTTTAACTACAAAAAGTTTTTACATACATTCATAATTATTATTTTACAATCATTGACTGTTACGTTTTAAATGTTATTTATTTATTTATGTTTTTATCATTTGACGATCAACTCTGTGAATATTTTATTACTACTGTTCCTCATGGGTGGTTGCCATACACACCATTGTTTTTAAACCATTTCTTGCCCTGAAGAAGACTACTGTAGTAGTCGAAACGTTGGCTTCGAAATAATTTTTTTTACATCAGTGACTGCTAGTCCGATCATTTTTTCCCTTGGGACCCTCATAGAAATACAAGGTTTCAAAATTTTCTGAACGATAATATTTGAGTTAGAGCGTAAAGAGGATCCGCACATACACACAGACATCATCGTGAAAATGTTAAAATTGGATTGTAGGGACCGTAAAACGTGGTCATTTACCAAAATCTCGATATGCGATTTTTAGCACGATCCCTATACCTCCCTTACCAAGGGTAGCGGGAGGTAAAAAAGAGGACATGTCCGGTAAAAAGAGGACATCTGGTATCCTTAAATATGTAATTTTTGCGCAAGAGTAAACTATTTTCCCATGTTAATTGCATACGGCGCGCGTATATATCCTCTTCAATGGTCATTTTTTTACCACTATTCAAAGCTAAAATTAAAATTTTATATATTCATCAGAAACTAAAGGGAAATGAGTAAATTTTATTTTTACATCGATTTGTTGAAACATGTTAATTAACTTTTCTGTGTAGGCGGAATGAATAAAATGTAAAATTTTTAGAAGCTAGAGAAAAACAAAAGTTTATTATTAACTATACTCATTTAAAATTTTTCGTTTATCGGTCTAGTTATCAGAATGTGTAATCTGTGTAAAATTCACGTATGCATGATTTATATTTCGATTCATTGCAAGAAGAATGAATAATGCAGATACATTTTTCAATCATATTTTGCTATTAAAAATTGAAATTGGTATTTTGCAGTTTGTCGCAAATTGAAATGCCACCGCTGGGACATAAAAAAGTAATTGCTTCTTGATTTTCACTTCGTCAATAACAAAGTAGGTAGGTAACTTGTTTGGCAATTTTAAAACGAATATCTAAATGTTTTATATTTATAATATTGCGATTAATCGAAAGCTGGTACAAAATTCAATTTTCAAATTGAATTTAATTCCATCTTTAAAAATATGAATCTGCGACGTGTGTTTTTATCGATGGAAAATGAAATTCTCCTGCGCCATCGAAAATGAAATTATAAAAGTCGTGAAACTTAATTTTCTACGTTGCACTCGCTCATTTATAGGGCAAGAAGTGGGTCAAGAAGAAATATAATAATTCAATTTAATTATTTTTATTTCAGCTTAATATAGCATACACATTTTCAATATTACACCACAATAACATCTTTATTTGTTTCTTGTCTCCAAAGGGAGAGATAATTTTTTACCTCTCGCTAAGAGAGGTATTGGATTCATGCTAAAAATCGCATATCCAGATTTTATTGAATAAGCCCGTTTTAAGGTCCCTACAATCCGTTTTTAACATTTTTACGATGATGTCTGTGTGTGTGTGTGTGTGTGGATGTATGTGTGTGTGTGTGTGTGTGTGTGTGTGTGTGTGTGTGTGTGTATGTATGTATGTATGTAGGATGTTGAAAGGACGATTACTCAAAAACTATAAGACTTTAAATTTGTTTAACTACGTATTTCCCAATCGGACATTCATGGGAAGATCTGAAAAGGTTTTGGTAACAATTGAACAACCGGAAGTAGAAGATTCTTGAAAAAAAATCTTCTAAATATTATTTTTTGAAAATTTTTCTTGGTAATATTAAAGAAAATTAAATTCTCTATCTGATACATTTAAATATTTTATTATATATTCTATAAATTTAGAGATAAAAGAAATATAATATATAAAATAATCTTGTAATAAATTTTACAGTCGAAAGAATGCCATGGAAAATAGTTGAAAATTTAAATTGTTTGTAACTGACAGATAAATGTCAGTGTCAGAAATCCGGAGACATTACTGAAGACTTTTTCTGGGAAGTATATACATTATACTATTTCTTATTGTATTAATAGTTAAATATTTAATATTATAGGTATATTACATATACCCTTCAGAAATACTGTTACTCCCGACAAGGAATTGGAAACATCTCGAATAATTAGAAGAGTAGGACAAAATTTCTTCATAGAATGAATTTAAATTTAAAAAATCTAAACATAAGGAATAGATATAAGTAGAATTTTTGGTGTAGAGTGTAGGTATATAAGAAATGTTATATACATTAGGGCGCGAGCAAGCATGTGACTTTGTTGGCCTTGACAAGCAGATATGGGGGCCCATGTCAGAATGATAGCTAGTAATTATGTATATAGATGTCAAATATCATAATTTCTCATTCTAAATTTAGTGATTTTCCAATTCCATGTAGTTTATTTTCTTCGACAAGTAAATTCCACACTCCTGGTGACAAATTAACTACGTGAATTTAGAAAATCTTGAAATTTTTAATGAAAAATTCTGACATTTGACATCTATGTACATAATTACTAATTATCATTCTGAAATGGGCCCCCACAACTGCTTATTGTCAAGGCCAACAATGTAACATTTCATAAGCACGAATGTTTTCATCGTGCATGTTGTCTTTTACGCAACCTATATTTAGTGCTGTGAGGATCCGACAAAACTTGGTCCGAGAACCCGGATTTCACAATAACCGGATCCTCGGATAGCCACCTAAAATATACGAATAAAAATTATTTTCCATATATCTCAATTATCTTATTTATCGCGATTTTTTTCAAATACATTAATAAAAACTAATACATCGTTGAAAAGAGAAAAAAATGGCGGTTTATATTTTAGTAAAATAATTATAGGTTGCTATTTAAAAAATAAAAGTTGATAATTGTGTCTTGTAAACCTGACTTTATAAAAAATATCTACATCTACCGTCAAATAGTATATTTAAAATAATAAAACTTTTATATGAGCCATTTTTTTCTTTTACTTATAATAAAAAAGTTAAAGGGGGGGGTCTTCTCAGACTCACCCGTACACTAATATAATCTTTGACAAAAAAATCTTTACAAAATAGATAATTCATTTTGGACGAGATGCTATTGATACTGATTACTTAATTGTTAAAATTCATTGTTGCAATCTCAATATTTTATCATTTATATTCATTTATTCACAATATTCACAGCTTGCCTGATATCATGGCTTAGCAGATTAATTATAATTATACATAATTTTTTCTTACGTTTTTGTAATTTATTTCTGCAATACACTTCAAGTATTCGTAATTTTACGTAGATTCCAAATATATAAAAATATATAGGGTGTCCCGTCTGAAATATGATCCGGTCAAACCGGAAGCGTTTAATGCGATATAATGCTTTCTTGACAGTTCATATGAAGAGTTAAACAAAACAACGACATAAGATTGTTTTCAAAAAAACCAAGGCCTTCTTAATGATTCCGGAAACTTTTCAATCCACTCTCGTATACACATAACACATAATAAATATGTTTACATATTAATAAGAAAGTATACAAAGAGAGAGTAAATTATTGCTGCAATAGAATCCTTCCGACCAAATGATACACAAAGAATAGCTAATAATGAAGTGTATACTTTGCCAAATGAGCACTTAGTTGTCCGTGTATATTTGATTGCTAGTGATTTAATATTAATTTAACACGAGTGGCCGTTTTAAGTGTTATTTTCGTAGACTTTCATCTGAAATTTATCTCCATCTCAAACTTCTTTTCTTATAGAATAATTCATCAAGTTGAAATGAATCCCAGTAAAATGAAATTCCTTCGGGGAGAAAACAAGTTTGATTTAATTAAAAGAATGGAAGACGTACAATTTTTCCCATCATTTTCCTCCCCGTAATATTTAATTAATTTTCGAGTATTAAAAGCTTCGTTAGGTTTTTTTTCAGTTTAAAATTAATAAATGAACGAATCATTATTTTCTCATTAATGAATCCAGACTTTGATTTATTAATTTTATTTGAACTTTACTGAAAAGTATCGGAAAACAAATAAAAAGCATTTTTTTGCAATTATAATTCTTCTTTACAAAGTTTCAATTTAATGTATGTACAAAGCGAAGATGTTTGTTTATACTTCCTGACTGAATCAAATTATCAATAACATGCTTTTTAACAACTAAATACGAGTATTTATTTTATTCGCTCATATTTTACGAATTTTTAAATATTGAACAGGATACTTTTTTCTCTCAAATATTTAGTTCAAAATTTAGTCGAAAAATAACTTCAAAGTTTAAAGTTTTTACAATTTCTAATGACCTGTGTAATAAAATTTTGAAAATCATACCGCCTATAATCTTTTTGACTTTTTGAGAGCCAAAATTTTTAATACGCTTTTGGCACTCGAGTAAACTTATTTTAAAGACTCGACGTGAATTAACTTCCGTCACCATTAGGTAAGGAAGGTAATGTCTTTATTAAAAACAAATCGGTGGTGGGTTTTTAATGAATAGCGTCCCCAGAATACGATATTACTATTTTTACGATGATGTCTGTATGTGTGTATGAGTGACGATTTTTCGGATCCGGTAACTCCAATACTACAATTCAAAAATTACAATTTTTTCGCATTCATCTTCCTTACATCCATATGCAGACGTGATTAGATTTTGATTATAATTGATCAACCGGAAGTACCCTCATTTCAAGATTTTTTGTTGAAAAAATGCTGTTAAATATTATTTTTTCACATTTAATGTTATTATAAATAATAATTTAAAAGAAAAAATGTATTTTGTATACATGAGATGTAATATAATATATAACGTCGGTGGTGTAAGAAAATAAATAATGCTCTTGACTAAGATTTCGAGTAATTGTTAACACCTGAACTATATCGAACTTTAACAGTTTGTTGGTAGGTAATTTTTAGTGAAAAATGTCTTAAGCGAAGGTCCTGGCGTACTTCCTTTAGTTACCAGAATAAAACAAATATAAGTTTTAAAAATAATACATAATTTTTAAATTTTGTTAACCATACATTTGAACATTTGATAAATAAAATGTTTATACCTTATATTTCTTAAATTAACATTGTTCTATTTTAATTATGCTATTATTTCACATGGTTTTATTGCTGCTAAATATGCATAGTAGTATATTGGGTTATTTGGAGTAAAAGTAATACTTTCTGCGGCGAGCGTGGAAGTCTGCACGACGAGCGAAGCGAGTCGGACAATTGCGCGCTAGTAATAAAACAAATATATAAATAACTATTATCTTTTTGTTTAATTGAGTTATTTTGTGTTTTGTTTCTCATGTTATTTTTTTTGTTTTTCGATGTTTTGTTTAATTACATAATATTAATTAGAAAACTAACTGCTAAAATTTTGACTTCTTCTATTTTGGTAACTAAAAGAAATACGACCTTTGTTTATATTACCCTGTATTTATATTATAATTAAATGTAATACTTAAGAAATTATTTTATTTTACTCTAGATAAAAATCTTTTTACTAAGTCCTCTCAGCATCCCGGCTTCTGCTTGACTTATTCAGCTATGAGATAGCGTGATTCGCCGAGGATTAGCGCCAACACTAACACACCCTACATGGTGTTGTTGTGTTCTGTATCTTGCGACTCTTGCATGTTGTAAGTTCTGCATTAGTGGAAAATAATTCCTGCTCCAGCTGCAGTCTCTAACAGGAGATTGAATATTTTATGCGAGACGAGATACGAGACACGACAACCCAGTAACTGATTTGATGGCTTAATGAAATTTGATCGAGCTGAATAATGTAGAAAACCCAGATGTGTGTTGCTAATTCTGTGAGAAATAATTTCATGAAAAATAAATTATTATATACGACAAGTTCATCCAAAAACAAAGAAAACATCGACAATCATCAAACATCAAACCACTTATACAGGTTGGTGACCGCCACAGCCGAACATAGGACTTTAACATGTAAAATCAGACATTCGTAATTTCCTTCTTCCCTAATTATTTTAGGTAAAAAAGCTTCAAAGTTGTAGGGTATCTGCATCAATACGCAAAATTAATTTTGTATGCCTTGTAATGGCAGAAATTAGGTATGAAATTGTCGAAAATCACCTCAAAAACAGCAATAGCCATGGAATTGAGACAATATAAATAACAAATGTCTAATCGTTTATCAGTCATGTTAGGGTAATTTATTTTTATTAGATATTATTCCTAATTTCTGTTCCAGTTAACAATTATTTGTTAATTTAAATTACAAGTAATTATAAAAATTAACCTAGTTTAACAGATAAATCGTTAACATTTGTTATTTATTTTGTTTCAATTCCATGCCTATTGCTATTTTTTGGAAAGATTTTCGACATTTCCATACCTAATTTCTGCCGTTACAAAGCACACAAAATTAATTTTGTTTATTTATTCAGATGCCCTACAACTTTTATTTGAAGCTTTTTTATCTAAAATAATTAGGGAAGCAGGAAATTAGGAAAGTCTGATTTTACATGTTAAAGTCCTAGGTTCGGCTGTGCCGGTCACCATATCCTGTATATTATAAAAAAATCGTACAATCGAGATCTCGAATTTCTACTCTCGTCTCGATCAAATCTCGAGGGCATTACACTGGTCTTGTATTACTAAACCTGACTCGTCGGCCATATAATGGATTCATTGTTGGTCCGAAATCGATAGCCACATAAATAAAATATTTTTAACATTCTGCATCTTCTTTCTTCAACTCCAATATACTCGTATACAATGCAGAACTGTCTGGCGTCCTTGTGCCAATTTATTAAGCTTTAATATTTATATTTAATAAAGAGTTAGTGACCTGTTTACTCATTTACGACGAATGTTTAGTAGTTCTGCCTTGAGTCTTTGGCGGGTTTTAAAATTTATTTTGCATACTTTCTGACAGGGTATTGAACCCGCTAAAAACTGGGTTCGGTTCAGGTTCCGGTTAATTTCTTTTTTGAGAGATGGGTCCGGGTGCGGTTTTGGTTCAAACAATAAAATTTGTGGTTTTGTTCCGGGTTCAGTTTCGGTTCGACCTAATGAAAACTGTATTAATGTTTTTGGAATAACAATCTTTATATAGAAATAATTTAAAATGCGAGTCGAAATTTACGCAAGACAAGAACGCGAACACAATTTTAACGAACAGACAACACAAGCGTCTATTATCAGCTGTATTACGATTGCGCGTATGTTTCGAACTCAAAATTAATCTGAACCGGAGCTGAACCCTGAACCCGAATTTTAACACTCGGTTCGGTTCCCACTCGGGTTCAATAGAAAAATATATTTGAGGTTCGGTTCTGGGTTTGTGTTCACTAAAATGTTATGGTTTGGTTCCGGTTTTGGTTCGGTTCAGGTTTGGGTTCGATGCCCTCCTTTTTGAAAAACCCTGCGTCTTAATTGTTTTCATTTTGAGGCTCCTGCGCATTGTCGTACACCTTTCTTGTACACTGGGCTGCAAAGTACGTACTTTCTAGATCGTTACTGTTAGCAACGGTCTGCAAAAAGCTTTGGTTTGCAATGGGGTATATGACCAAATTTTTATTTATATGATACTAGACAAAAAAAAATACATGTATCTTTTTTAATCGATTAATTATTCCTACTTTACGAGAAAATAATTATTAAAAATTTGGGGAAGGGATACGTGACGTGAGTATGGTAGAATCGTGGAAGAAGACGAATAGAATGGGAGGGAAAGAGATAGATATAGGCAGCTGTCGTCATGCCACATCTACTGCAACATAATCGCGACGCTGATAGGCTGATCTATATAACCATCTCTTTCTCTCCCAGTTCATCTGTCTTCTTCCACGATTCTACCATACTCACGTCATATACCCCTTCTCCTAAACATTAAATTGCTAATAACAATATGAATAAAAACTAATATTTAGTTTTTATTATTATAATAAGAAGCTGTAGTAATTAGTTTTTATATTTTATGACTTTTATATTGAAATTAGAATATGGTCACCCCATTAATCACTTTGTGTAGCTAATGATATTCAAAAAGCCTCATTTTTTTCTCAATGTGTCCCACTTTTGTTGTGATTGTGGCGGGCATTGAACTTGTTTTCTTTATTTCGTTTTGTTGCAATTTCTAGAATCAGTGAAAATTTAATTATTCACTGTACTAAACTTCAATTTTTAGAATTGGATCTAAGGAATTAAATTGAAAGAATAGAGTTAATTAATTTATTTTTTTATAAAAAAAATAATTGAAGGTTCTCTCTCATTTCAATTCGGAATATCTAAGTCGTTAATTCTACGTTATTTAAAGATCAGGGTAGATATTTAATTTTAGTTTGAGAGTAGTTTGCTTTGACTGTTGATTAAAAAAGTTTATTTAACCAAAAACTTTACAGACTCATTCATTTCTAAAGAACTTCACTAACTTGAATTTCTCTTCCATTAAAATCTAAATCTTCTGCTCCGATTCACTAATTTCGTTTTAAATTTCATTTCTCACCTGAAAATTGAAAAGAAATATTATTGAAAATGATATAGCAATATTTCGGCAAACACAAGCTGGTTTCCTCAGGGGTGTGATTCGCAATTTAAATGCTCAAATGATCATGATTAAGAAAAAGTATGGGGTCTCGTGGCCGTGTGCCTGAGTGTCTGGCCGCGAATCTTTAGACCCGGGTTCAATTCCGACCGACGCCAAAAATTTTAATGGCACTAAATTGACCCCTCTGCTGCATTTTCCACGCCAGCATTGAGTGCCCGTGAGGTGACACATGGTAAGCGCTCGCACGGTACAATTATTTCAACATTATCGATATCTGTGTACAAAGCAGATTAGCACACCCATCAATGGGTAATATACCGTGATGATATATAGTTTTTTTTTTGTTTTTTCGTTTCTTATTCGTAATTCCCTCTTTTTCATTTAGTGATCACTAGACAACCTTCCCCTTTCCCTTCTGAATCATCAATTTTTAGTGATCACACGGATTCATTTCAGAGCAAATTTAGAAATGGCTGACAACAATAGCTTTTTGAGCGACGAAAATTTATCAATGTGAGGTTTGTTGCATCTAAAATATTACTCTATATTATCTCAACTGTTTTCATAGCCTGCCTGATATCATGGCTTAGCCTTAGCAAGGTAATTATTCATAATTTTCTCTTAAGTTTTTGTAATTTATTTCTTCAACAAAAATGCACTTCGTAATTTTATATAGATTTCAAATACATAAAAATATATAGGGAGTCCTATTTGAAATATGAAAGTTGTCACTTCCGGTCAAACCGGAAGCACTACTATCATGTGAAAAACCATGATTTGTGAGCCCCTAAGCCTAGTTTACAAATACATCAAGAAAATTAAAAAATAATTATAAATAAAAATGTTATTTTGAGTGGCCCGTTTTTCATGTCAGATACTGTACATAGTTCTCGAGAAGTCAAGATCTCATGCGGGATGCCCAGCGATTTTTTTTTTCATGAATACCTGTATATTCTAATACGTATTTAATACATTATGCACATTTATCTTACCTGCATTACTATTTTCACAACTATATTGACGGAAAAGTAGATTATTTAAATCAATTAATTTATTTTCAATTAATATATCAAAAATAAAACATTGATAAATGATTTTGTATCTCGCAATTGACCCATCTTACTTGTACTAATGATAAAAAGTCTAATAAATCATGGATATGTAAAAAAGCGATAAATATCCTTTTTCACACGGTGATTTCCGATGCAGAAGAAGCGTCGTTCGGGCGTCGGACAGGGTTGTCAGTGCAGATGAAAATGAATGTGTTGAGGTCATCGCGACGTCTCTGATTGCCCTGCCCGTCGCTGGAAGAATTTATGTGCGCGACTCACCTCAAGGTCCGCGCCTAAAGATTAGATTTATGTCGCACCTACTAATGAAATTGTCCATTTCATGAGAACTTAATCCATTATGAGAAATACATGCGGATTACCATTGCTCGTGTATGAGTAGCACAATTGTGAGATTCGAATTTGTAACTCCTTCGGATTGGCTGCAAATTATTAATGATTTATATGTGCCAGATTCTCGCTACAATCAAAATTAAATTATTGCTGTTCTGTATTACTTCTTTTAGTTAGTTGACTATGGGGCCGGTATTATAAACGTCCAGTTAAATTTAGTTCTATAGTAAATTTAATAAAATGAATAATTTCACTGTTCTTGTAACATTTAAATCATCTCTCTAAATCCCCAACCAGTTACATCGGATTCTTATTTAAGGGATAAAAATTTGTTACACACATCGCCATTGTAAAAGCTATTACCAAAGTTACCTAGTCTTCTGTATGTTAATAATTTTAATGTCCAACTAGTTTATTATTATGTTAATAATAACTCCGTTCCTATGGAAATTACATAACAAATAACGCCCTAGGGCATTATTTTTCAAAAATAACGCCCTAGGGCAATATAAATTTGATGTAATTAAAGTTCCTAGATTTTCAAATTTCGCGGTTTTTATTGGTGGACGTTCGCGCTATAGTAATCTAGGGACTTTAGATGTTATGAAAAAGACACAAAATAGTTCACTGTTTAAGAAGAATAATCTTTATTTTCAATATAATCATACAGATAGAATACTTATTTAAAATGAAAAACACAATTGTCAAATTTACCCGATAACACAATGCCTTCGTGTTCTTTTGTACTCAAAGTTTCTGAGGTATTTATGTTAGACATAACCTGAATCGTAGATTCTTTTACTATTGTGTTAGTGGTACTTGCTTTTATTCCAGCTACTAAGCAAGAATTTGTCTGTTTGGAACATTCGCTATTATCTACGTAGCTTCGGGCTACCGATGTACTTTTCCATCCACCTAGTCTCATTAGGCTTTCTGTATTGCCACCAGCATCAGAATGAAGAGTTGCTGATGTGCGTCTCAGGCAGTGCCCTGTGTATAATTTTGCATCTGCCAAACCTAAATATGTTGCTATTGAACATGGGATGTTTCCAAAAGTATTTTTACCGACAGGTATTGTACTCACTTCGTTTTCTGTCATCCATTTTTCAAATCGGCTGTATTCCTTTTCATAAACTTCTCGAGTTTTTTGAGGAACAAGAGTTTCAATCGCTTTTGCAGCTTTCAACAATACCTTTTCTGGTAATTCTTCGGTCATTTTGACAAAGGTGTTATGCAGTGTAGCGTCGTTTTGATAAATAAACAAACTGTATTTATTGAGAAAAAGTACATCGCGTTACTTAGTTACAGTGTTCAAAACAATTATATTGTTGTCGAACAATCTGATAAGCAACAAAAAAATGCAAAATACATTAAAAAATTGTGAAAAAACAATAAATTAGTTGGACATTAAACGTTGAAGGCACCTCTGGAGTTAAAGGAACAATAACGCCCACGGTCGACGAACAACCCTCGGGCCAGAGGCCCTCGGGAAGTTCACTGTCGACCTTAAGCGTTATTGTTCTTATAACACCCTTGGTACCTTAATAACTATAAGTATAGCTGTAATACAAATACAATATATCTTGTCAATATATGCTAGTGATTAGTATTCTACCAACCTTAGCAAAAGTTTTAGTTTTTAAAGAGACTTTTGATTACAACAAAGAAATATTTGATTACAACAATGAATATGACTAATTTTACAATAAAAATATAATGTTTGTTATTGTACGAATCATAAAATTGCACGTATTTAACGTAATTTGACATGAACATTTTTTTTATTTTTTTGTCCTAATCCATAGCAAGCTTTATTACAAAAACAAAAAAGTATATAATTTTTAAATTTATATATCTCGCTTATACAAAGGGCTAATTTAATAATACTTGATGTGCTAGACGCAGAAATTAATTCTCTAAAACTTATTTGAAGCATTTATTTCTAAAATCAAAATAAAATCATTTTATTCAAGAAAAACTGTTAACAACTTCAAGTAATGTACCACTTCCGGTTAGCCTATTTTAACCAAAATCTATTATGTTATTTCGATTGACATAAAAGTCTTGTATACCAAATTTGAAAAGTTTTGGATTATATTTTAAAACAGTTTTTAATTAAAATCTATTATAGGCTTCATGTAAAGTGCCACTTCTGAAAATTATGTAATAACCAGAAAGGGAGGTGCACAACTAGATGTTATAGGAGTCGTAAATACAAAATTTCAACTTTCTACGGCTTACCGTTTTTGAGTTATGCGAGATACGTACGTACGTACGTACAGACGTCACGACGAAATTAGTCAAAATGGATATTTCCGCTGAAATCTGAAAACCGAAATTTTTCGCAATTAAAATACTTCCTTTACTTACGTACAAGCAAGTAAAAACAATTATGAATCTAAAATCTTTATTCTTATTCAAATATACTTCTCTTTGATATGATTGACCATTCATTACTTTTAGCTATACTAAAATATTATAAATTTTCAGTAAATCCATTAAAGTGGTATGAGGATTATTTTAGTAATAAGGAATTTCGAATTTGTATACCCTTTAGCCCGGGGCGTACCTCAAGGATCCATCCTGGGACCATTATTTCTTTTACTCTATGTGACATATTTACCTGTTGAATTAAAACACTTATGATGTTCATTTATATGCTGGTGTTATATATCACTAAACAAATGTATATAATAAAACTTACAAATATTGATAATTCGTTTAGTTTTCTCAAGCTGTTTTTATCATTTATAAAACAAAAATATGCCGACGGGGTATATTTTTGTAGATTTTTTTTATTCCGTAATAAATATATTTAAAACAATATCTATTAAAATAAATATGCCAATATTGATTGTATTGCTTTATATAAATAGTTTACAGTGTTATTTTTAAACTACCAAGCCAATTTATGATTTCAATAATGTATATGAATTTATTTGTCTTTGGAACTGTTCTTTCTGAAATTAGGAATATGAGTAAAACAGACGTAAGTCTAAGTTTTATTCTGGGTCATAAATCACATTTTCAAAACTTGCATTACAATGTTATATTAAACTAAACAGCTTTAATGATACAAATGGCTATTATTTCTAAAATTTATTTGTTCTTATTTACAAGCATGGTATTGATATTTTCTTATTCGACTCCAACATAAACCAATATCCTGAAACGTCATTGGCAGACCAGCGGTAGAGAGCAATAAAAAGTATTTCTTCGGTTGCGACTTCGACAAAGTAAACAAAGAATATAGACGTTTTAATTAAAATATGTCTGTCAATTGAATTATGATGTAGGAAGAAAATTATAAGCGAAATATACAGGGTACTTCCTTTAAAACAACCAGCGCTTTTTTGGGCGAACTAATGAGATTAGAAAAAAAATATCAAGAATAAGGCGCTAAGTTATCAGCAATAACAAACCTAAAATTCAACCAATGGTTCTCAAACGGTAGAAAAAAAATATATTTTTTGAAATAGTACCCTATATATTTTTTTAGCTTATAACATAGAGATTCGTCTGTTCCAGTTTTTACCTCTCGCTAAGAGAGGTTTGGATTTGGATTCATGCTAAAAATCGCATATCCAGATTTTAATGATTAAGTACGTTTTAAGGTCCCTACAACCCGATTTTATAATTTTTACGATGATGTGTGTGTGTGTGTGTGTGTGTGTGTGTGTGTGTGTGTGTGTGTGGATCTATGTGTGTATGTGTGTGGGACTTTGTAAGGGCGATTACTCAAAAACTATAAGACTTAATATTTGTTTAACTACGTATTTCCCAATGGGACAGTAACAATTGGACTACCGGAAGTAGCAGATTCTTGAAAAAAATCTTCTAAATATTATTTTTTGAAAACTTTTCTTGGTAATATATTAAAGAAAATTAAATTTCTCAATCTGACACATTTAATTATTTTATTATATCTCGTATAGGTTAGGAAATATAGTATAGAATAATATAGAATAATCTGTCGTAATAAATCTCGTTGCCCAAAAAACAGTTGAGATATTCAAATGTTTGTAATTGACAGATAAATGCAAAATGTTAGATTTTTCTGGCAGGTACGAATGCATTTAACATATATTATTGTTTTATTAATTAAATATGTATTTAAATTATAGGTATGTTAATATTACATATATTCTTAAGAAATACCGCTAATACTGTTAATGAATTTGAAGAATTTTGAACATATTAGAATAGGACAAAATTCCTCATAGAACGAAAGAAGAGATACAATTTCAATTATTTGTATGTACAAGAAATGTTAAATTTGTTACTTATAGGGCGCGAGAAGTCATGTGACTTTGTTGGCCTTGGCAAGTAGATATGAGGATCCGTGTCAGAATGACGGCTAGTAGTTATTTACATAGATATCACAATTGCCTTATGTCATAATTTTTTATTAAAAATTTGAAAATATTCTGATATCATGTTTAGTCATCATATCGAGGAAAATAACCCACATGGATTTGGAAAAACATGATGTTTTGAATGAAAAATTATGATACTTGACACCTATGTACATTATTAATAGTATGCATGTAAAAACAGTTGGCTTTCAAACGTCATCTACAATTTTCTTACGTGAAACAATATACACTATTATTCAGCTGGAAAATGAAATCCATTCATATTAACATGTCCCAAAACATTAAGACATTCCTCTTACTTGAATCGCAACAAACAATCCTCCCTTTGAAATCCGGTTAATATATCAATCCCGTAATTACATCCCTGTTGCTGAGTGCTAACTGGAGGGCTTTGTACCGCTCCGTGTAATTAGTTCTTTTCACGAGACAAAGCTGGGAATTACCCACTCTGAGAGACGTGGACAAGAAGGTGGACGTGCCCTAGCTGCACTCCAAGTTAAAGCTGTACTGCAATGGACGCGACGAGAACGAGAACGAGAAAGGAAACGGGAAATTGATTTAGCGCGTGTACGAGGAAAACCACAATTGTGGAAGTTTTCTTCTTCACATGAAAGGTAATTAAGAGCCTGGTAAACAATTGTACAATTGTGGGTACATGGAGGAAAATTGTTTGCGTAGGACTTTGTATTGGAAACCTGCAATTGACGTTTTGCAATAATATGTATTATTCTACTTTTGCGTAATCGAGGAAAGTTACGACGTATTCACCATTGCATCGTAAAGTTTAAAGTACATTGTTGGGTTTGTTTGTTTCGGTACTAAGGTTTTTATTTGGATTTTTTTTGTACGCGTTATACTTGAAAATATGTTTACCTTCCGTCACCTTTAGGTAAGGCTGGACCTAGGAGTCAGGCCGCCCCATAAAGTGGATCCAACGATCCAAATAAATAAAATTTCAAATATGGTGCCGAAAACAAACATATTCTCGGGTCATTCTATTATATATTTAAATATTGAGTGTATTTTTTGAACCTCTTATTGCCTCGGAAAAAAATTAAGTTCCAAAATATGTCAATATTTAAATGAGAAAAATCAAGTGCATTTAGGCACGGTTAAATATTAATATTAAACGGAATCATTGACAGCACAATTTTTTTTTTATTTGTTTCGAACCATTTTAGGGGGCAGGCCAGTTAAAATTCGACTTGACCCCTTTTAATACATACAATAACATTTTCACATTTACAGTAAGATCAAGATCTTACAAAATATTATATATTATCATGTATATAAAATACACACACCGGCAATATACGGCGAACGCCAAAAAAAGCTATAATATTTCAAAAAGTATGAACCCTCTGTCTTTCATATTTGTGTTTGTAATTCTACATCTGCAACAAATAACAAATGACGATATAACACCTGAATATAGCCAAAGATTGATTATCATTTATCGAGGTGTTAAAAATTGCTCGTTCTTTAGTTTTATTAAATATGGGTGTTTAATTGGTGTTCATTCGTTTTTAACATTCAGTTTTACACATCATACAAAAAATTCATAAAGAGCATGTACTCATCAATTTGCTCTCAAAATCGATAAAAGAATAACACGGAAAATAACCGGAAATAACTTGTGAAAGGATTCTTTGATGACATCATCGATACGGACTCCTATTGGTCGTACATCAATTATTATATATCAGTTCGTGGATTTATGTTGTTGCATTCCAATAAACATTAACACTATTAAATAGTGGGGACACCATTACGCCAAAAAAATAGTGTGTATAAATTCAAAGTTTACTTTAGTGCGATAAATAATTGCTTTCGAACTCTTGAGTTATAAAGCTACAATTAAAACCTGAAACACATCAGTACATCTTATGAAGAATATGCTTATATATTCTTATCATAACCGAATACACAATTATTCGGAAACAAAAGTAAAATTATACTTCTTTGGTGAACAGCATTAAGTACTTTAGAAAATTATACAGTATTCATTATATTATAATAAATAATAACCCCTTTTTGGAAGCGTTTAAAACGCTGTTACGTAGTATAGTTTAAATACCGGACGTGATAAATTTTCCAAAAATATTTACGCACTCATTTGCATCTGCTGTAGGGTTTAGCAAACTTTGCCGCCTGTTGTGTACAAATTACCACGCACGGTTTCGTTCTATGGCTAATTTCCTCACGCACCACACAGCACACCAAACGTTCAGTTCAACCTTCAGCGTCTTCTTTCTCTGCTTCTGACGTTCAGTACACTTTTCTTTGTTTTAAAATTAACAAGTCTGTTGCGGAACGCTTCAAAGTAAATATTTTACTGCTACTGAAGTTTCAAATTGCGGACATCATTTTTTGTTAATTAGAAGAATTTACTTGAGGCAACAAAAAGTTATTTAGGTTAGGTTAGTTAGCTTCTTTTTACAATTTTATTGTAGTCCTTTGTACATGTAAAAGAGTAAAAGTAAATTGTGTTTTATTTTACCTGTCAGGTAATTACAAACTTCAGCTACATTAAAGAAGTGGTTTGCAGCTCTTTTTCTTTTTCCCTTTGTTTGAAATTCAATGAAGAAAGAAACGGTGAATGAAATACAAAGCAACGTAACGTACTTTTTGTAAAGTGTGTTAATAAATAGTTGGTCTCTATTTAAAGGTCTTTTCTACACATCTAATGCATATGTTTATGAGATACGGCTGAAAAGCATCTTTGATGGAATTATAGAAATTGTCTTTATTGAAACTAGAGATTTCTTGCATCATTTTTTTTATAACTCGTTTTAAATTTTTTGTATACGCTCATTTAAAAGTTTCCTCTATTTTTAATACTGAATATGTCAAAGCTATCTATTGCACAGAATATATACATGACTAACGACAACAGAAGCCACTCCATGGCTATGTGTGTGTGTACTTAGACCAGGGAGGGGTAACGCAAGGACATTGGGCATACCGTTTGGCGTACGTGTGCTCGAATGCTCGGCGGTTCAGCGCAAAAATAACTACCAGACTAGACATGTTGGATGGTTTATATTGTTGTCTAAGAATAGAGAAAAAACAAATGTAAAAAGATTTGTTAGATTACCTACTGAACCAGAAAAGTATTATATTTATCTTATTTTACATTCTATCGACCGCCTCATTATATTATGGTCACACTAAATTGTATATGTAATTTTTAAGGAGTTTTATTATTTTAGAACAATTATTATATTTATGGACTTTGAAATTTCAATTTGAATTAGTCTTTAGGTATTTTCTATATTAGAAGAACGACTTTTTTCAGCCTTTTGGGGAGATGTTCTTGTTCATCGTTTTGTTTAACAGAAAAATTATGAAAATTGAGCAAATTTAAGAAAATAAACATAATATAATACTTACATCAAACAAATAGTATTGTGTTAAAATGCATACTGTAACGTAACCCCCGCGACCGCCGCCGCCGCGCTACTAGGCGCCATAGAGTCGCGCCCGACACTGACACGTTCGAACTTGTTAGGATAAGGTCACGGTGAGGTAATCTATTGTTCACGCTGTTTACCTCTAGAAGTTCTCCAGGAGGTTCTAGAAATAATCTGCCAGGTATATAACCCGCCGCCAAAGCCAGCGAACACAGTCTGTAATGTAGTAGCAACGAGTAAAGAAGTCTGATATAAATAAGCGTCGTGAATAGTTGGTGATATAAACAACAGTCGACAAGTGACCATAAATAAATGTAATTAGTGACATAAAGAGTAGTGTTAATTGTTTAAATAAATAATCTTAGTGTTTAAGTGTCTTCTAATATTCTTAGTCTTTAAATTAGTGTTAATATTTGATTATCTTAGTGTTAGTTGTTTTTATTATCTTTTAATATTTAATCCTTAATTAATTATCGTTTAATAAACGTATTCTTTTAGTTAATAATATTTGTCTGTGTTTTACACTACACCCATATAAATAAAAACGTTACAATACGATTAGAACAAGAATTCAAGAAGTCATTCCATAATTTTTGACAAAGAAGGAAATGTTGAATATTACAAAGATTAAATCTACAATTAGTAGTAAAATTAAAAATTATTTCTAACTTTAAAATAAAGTGAAAATAAAACAATACATGTACGTATTCGAGAACATTGAAACGAACATTGTTTGTTAACATATGTTAGTAGATGTAGAATGTTGTACGTTCGTACTAAAGTTTTACGAACTAATAACAATGTTCGCTAACAAAAATTGATATACCATGAATATGCGGTAAACTTCAAAGAAATAAATGTTATTACGATATTAAAACTGGTAGATGTAGGTATTATGAGCATAAAAGTGTTTACAATTACATAAATACTTTTTCTGGAAATTAGTGTCCTGGCGAGGAAGTCTGGATCTAATTAAATTTATTAAATATTGAAAATTTGAATCATTCTCATAAAAACTTTAAAGCTACTGCTGTCTTCCATTTGTTGCAAATCTAACGAATAAAAAACTTATCTTCCTTTCCTTAAAACTGTTGCGAACGTATTTTGTAAGTGTAGTGTGGACATCATATGTTGTTAACTAAACATTCTTACCAACATTTTAATTTTTCAATTGGTTTCCATTGCATTATTTGGGGCTGTGAGATTTATTACAACAGATTATTTATATATTATATTCTTTTATCTCTACATCAATAAAATATATAATAAAACATTTAAATGTATCAGTTAGAGAATTTAATCTTCTTTAATATTTGCGAGAATAAAAATTTTCAAAAAATAATATTTAGAAGATATTTTTTAAGAATCTGCTACTTCCGGTTGTCTAATTGTTTTCAATACCTTTTCAACTCTTCCCATTAATGTTCGATTGAGAAATACGTAGTTAAACATAAATTAAGTCTTATAGTTTTTGTGAAATCGTCCTTCCAACATCCCCACACACACATACATCCACACACACACACACACACACACACACACACACACACACACACACACACACACACACACAAACATCATCGTGAAAATGTTAAAATCGGATTGTAGGGACAATTGTTACCAAAACCTGTTCAGATCTTCCCATGAATGTCCTATTGGGAAATACGTAGTTAAACAAATATAAAGTCTTATAGTTTTTGAGTAACCGTCCTTTCAACATCCCACACACATACATACACACATACATACATACATACACACACACATCCACACACACACACACACATCATCGTAAAAATGTTAAAATCAAATTGTAGGGACATTAAAACGTGCTTATTCATTAAAATCTGGATATGCGATTTTTAGCATGAATCCAATACCTCTCTTAGCGAGAGAAGTAAAAAACTGTTTCCCAATGTTAAATACTTGTCACAAATTCTCGTGTTTATCCCATATAGTATTGAAGGAGTTAATATACGAGAAATGTGTGTTGTTTGAAATGAATTTTGTATGTCAAGTCCTTATTGTATCTTCCGTGTATAAAGTCGCTGAAATGTTGAAAAATCGTGTAAAATCAGCATGAGTAGATCTAGCAATAAAGCCTGTCATGTTGTCAAGACGGTTGTGATGTGTGTTGTGTAGAGTGCTGGTATTAGCTGTGCTGTACACATCTTAAAAGTTGAGGGAAGCTGACGTATTGTATCTGCGCGTAACACATAACCTTCCACCCACCATGCAATGTTTCTCTCACTCAACACTCAATGGTGCCAATGCCAATCGCTTTGTCAACTCCTGTCTCGGAAAACGAGATATGGTGGTTTAGTTGACGGATATATTTTTGGTTTAGAAGTACTCGTAACTGTAAGAAAATATAAAAACAAGAGTTTCACATTTATTATTTTTAGGGCCGGTTGTTCCATCTATAGTTAAACATTCGGTTAAAAATTATTCTATTGATAACTTTAGTTTGCGTTGTTCCACTTATGGTTAAAAGTTACCAGTAAGATAAATTTTCATTAACAGCAAGATAACTAAGTCAGTCAAACAACCAGTTAAGAATATCGAACCGAGTGCACACGAATGGAAACACGAAGTGAAGAGAAACGGAACATATAGTATGGAATGTTTGTGTTGTTTTGATGATAAAGTTGTTTGTTAATATTAATAATTATTACAATAAATCAGTACAACGACAACGGTGATGATGAAGTATTGGATTTCATTTTTGATAATATTAATTTTCGAAAACAATATATACCTACTACGAGAAAGATGTAATAATTTTGAAAAATGGGATGATTCAGATGTTTTTGAGGTTTCGAATGTTAAAGAATACAGAACTTTATTTGTTAGATAAAATTAAAGACCAAATATTGTTCTTATATATTAAGGTAAATTTCGATATGCCAGTTGTTGATAGCTATACGATTTTATGCAACAGGGTGTATATCGTGGATACTGGCCACAACTAAAACTAAAATAATTTTGTAATTGATTCCACATGATGTCTTTTTTCTTTCCAAGGGACGGAATGTATCTTGACTCAATTATATTTTTATTTTTGTCGACTAATTTAATTAAATTACTTATTTCCGTGGTAGTAAAATAAACTGCTCTTTCTCTTTATCTATAATTTTCACCACTCATTTTTGCAAATTTCTATTAAAATTGTGACAGCCAAGTTGCCAACTTTTCAAAAATAACTCTACCCTAACACAATTTTAATCTTCGTGATAGCAATCTGCCAGTTAGCTATCCGGAGAATAAATAATCATGGAGCAACCCAAAAATCTTAGTCTCTAGTTATGACGGTAGAATAAATTTATCTAATAGATAGTAAACTGCTACTTTATCTGAACTTGGAACAACCGGGCCTTAATCACAGATTTCGGTAATGACGGCAATTTAAAATGTGGAGGGTGTCACCATGCGTTTATTTTACGCACAATGCATAAAGCTCGCTATAGATATACAGCCTATGCTAGTATTCGCGATTCGTGATACGCGCAATCACTTCGTATAAAAAATAACATATTCTTTAAAATTATATGTCAATAAATGTTATTTAACAGCGTTTTTTCAAGAAAAACTGTTAAAAGTTGCAAATAAGGGTACTTCCGGTGGACCAATTATAACCAAAATCTAATCACGTCTGCATATGCATCTAAACTCGAGGAATACGAAAAAAATATAATTTTTGGAATCGTGGTATAGGAGTTATGCGATCCGAAACGTCGTCACATACACACACACAGACGCGCGCGCACACACATACATACACACAGACATCATCGTAAAAATAGTAAATTCGTGTTCTAGGGACTCCAAAACGTGCTTATTCATTAGAAACTCACTATCGAATTTCTTGACCAATACCTTCCTTACCTAAAGGTGATGGAAGGTAAAAATTGCTTAATGTGATAATTATTATAGGGCTGAGAGCAGAGATACTAAATAAATGTGGCACATATACGAGTACTTTTAACCGTCTACAAGGAACTAATTTTAAATTCTTTATGGCTTATTGCTTAATTTGGGGTTATAGTCCTTAACGCGATGCATTTTCGTGTCCTCTCAAATCTAAAATTGCGTGTACTGTTCATTCACGGTTAGAAACCGTGTAGTTAACGTATATTATCGCCTTGTAGCCAACCCTACAATTATATTTATAGCGGGTCTTCATTATCTAGTCACAGTTAAATTGTTAACCACATTAGGGTACGATTTGCACATGATGTCTTCATTAATTTTCTAATAATTTTACCCAAAATGTAAATTAGTTTTAAATTTTTAACACTTATCTTAATTTATTTATTTATACTACCATCTTCAGACAGGCGAAACATCAAAAATAACAATTTAGATATAAATACTATGTATATAGGGTGTAACATAGTTGTAGCAGACCAAGGGGGACATCCTATTAGAGAAAAAAATATATTTTTAAACCAGTGGTTCTCAAGTTACAATACAAAGTTATATTTTTTTAAATGGGATGTTATATATATTTTAAGCCCATTCGATAGAGTATTTTTTTCTGAATTCAACAATGTGAATATTTTATATTTTTATATAACAAAAATATTGAGAAAAATTCAATTGAAATTTAAATAAATTTTATTTTTATAGTTATTTTTCAGTAGGCTATAAATGAAAAACAATTGAGCTGAACTTAAAACAAATATTTGTTAATAACGTTATGAATGGATTTGTATCCTAAATAATTCAAATTGACAAATAGCAGTTTTTGTTTTTCATACATAGCCTATCGAAAAATGCCTACATAAATCAAATTTATTTAAATTTCAATCGTATTTTTTCAATATTATGTAAGGATATAAAAGGAATACATGGTTGAATTCAGAAATAAATACACATCATCATAAAATTAATTAAATTTAAAGTTAAGGAATCATCTATGAAATTGTTTAGTAGTTTAAATAAATGTATTAATTGACAATTATTTCTGCGGTATGATAATTTTGCAAAATTAAAATATTGTGATAAATATTCATATAGATTCTAATAAATTAATATTCGTAGCGTACAACGGATTCCAAACTATTGAACGTACGAAAGGATAATAAAGTGTGAGTATTGGATAAATGGTGGTACAATGTTTTGAGTTCCATGTAATAAATCCGAGTATTTTATAAGCACTGGAAGTAATACTTTTTATACTACACCCAGATCTTTACATTCAAGGCAATGAACTAACGAAATACCTGATATATTACAGGAATAATTAATTGTTGAACGTTTTCTTGTAAATGATGTAGTTTTACATTTTATAATATTCAGTTGCAATTTATTTTTGTCACACCATTCAAGTAGTTTATCCAGATTATTTCGAAGTGAATCACAGTCTGTGGTATTTGAAACAGAGCGGATAATCTTAGTTATAATCACGACAAGAAATTGGAAATAATGACGTAAGAAGTCGAAAAAATATTTTCCGCGTGTATATTTGGAATCCATCTATTTGGTTTTGTAAATAATGTGATGTGCAACTGTGGGCTGATGTGATGTATTTCTCATATCCGCTGTGTCCGTAAATCTCTCCTTCGCCTGTCAGATTTCCTCAAAACAAGAGATTTTTCGATAAACGGAAATAGAAAAAGAATTTTGTTTATATTTTTCTCCGAAATATGGTGTCCCTCGCAAATTGAATTTTTATAAAAATATAATTCTCCGGGGAACGCAGCAAATTTAGGTAATTTATTATGCTTTTCTGAGCAATTTACCATTAGGTTGTGTTTTTACCTCTAGCTAAGAGAGGTATTGGATTCATTAAGCACGTTTTAATGTCCCTATAACACGATTTTAATATTTTTACGATGATGTCTGTTGTGTGTGTGTGTATGTGTGTATGTGTGTATGTGTGTGTGTATGTGTGTGTGTGTGTGTGTGTGTATGTGTGTGGGAAGGTTGGAAGGACAATTATTCAAAAACTATAATACTTAATATCTGTTTACCTACGTATTTCTCAATCGGACATTACTGGGAAGAGCTGAAAAGGTTTTGGGTAATAATTGGACAATCGGAAGTAGCAGATTCTTAAAAAAATTCTTCTAAATATTATTTTTTGAAAATTTTTGTTCTCTATTTGATACATATAAATATTTTATTATATCTTTTATAGATTTAGAGATAAAGAAATATAGGGTATATAATAATCCGTTGTAATAAATCTCACAGCCCAAATGATGTCATGGAAACCAATTAAAAAATGAAAATGTTTGTAACTGACAGATAAATGTCAGTGTCAGAAATCCGGAGACATTACTGAAGATTTTTTCTGGGAAATACATACACTATATTATTTTTTATTGTATTAATAGTTAAATATTTAAAATTATAGGTACATTATATATACCCTTCAAAAATACTGACAATCCCGATAATGAATTGGAAACATTTCGAAAAATTTCTTCATAGAATGAATTTAATATTTAAAAATCAATCAATAAAAATATATTGCTAGATGTTCAATCATGATTGCTAGATTATAACTGTAACAGATAGAAGTAGAATTTTTGGTGTAGAGTGTAGGTATACAAAAACTGTTAAATACAATAGGGCGCGAGCAGTCATGTGACTTTGTTGGCCTTGACAAGCAAATATGGGGGCCAGTGTCAGAATGATAACAAGTAATTATGTACATAGATGTCAAATATCATAATTTTTCATTCTAAATTTAGTGACTTTCCAATTCCATGTGTTTTTTTTTCTCGACAAGTAAATTCCACACTCCTGGTAACAAATTAACTACGTGAAATCTTGAAAATTTTAATGAAAAATTCTGATATTTGACATCTATGTACATAATACTAATTGTCATTCTAACACGGGCCCCCATATCTGCTTGTCAAGGCCAACAATATCACATGACTGCTCGCGCCCTATACTTATGTAACCAAAAACGGAAATGGCGAGAGGCATTGTGCTGGCCACAACAGATTTTTTTCTCGTGTTCGTGTCTAGAATTTATACTCCGAAACCTTGTATTGTTTGTGAAACACTCTGTAATGCATTGTAGGTACCAATTACTTGTTATTAATTTGTTGATTTGTCTGTATAAAATTTAAATGATTTTGTTATCTAATGCCTAACTATTACATAGGCTAATTTTGTCAGTTTTATTGTCGTAGTCGTAGTGTACGGACGTGTGTGAGGTGTGCTAGTGTACTGTAGCTTTGAGGATATCTTCCAGGTGTTTGGACACGATTTCTGGACACCTACAGGTCTTGCAGTTTACCTGAATAGTTCTTTTATTCATAGTAAGATTGTATTTTATTATTTTTATACTACATTGTAGGCTATAGGTTATAGTATTCATTATTGGGCGTATCAAACAATATAATCCGAAATATTTATTATGATTAAATAATCGTTCAAGTGTGATCTAAATATACGTGTATCGACAAGTACAAGTATTTCCAATTACAATATATTTATATAATTTCGTATGTTTATGATATTACATTATTTCTCTTGTACACCATGGTTTTATAGAAAAGTCAATCCTCTTAAAAATCTGTTTTTATTTCATAAAAATCTGTTGTGGCACAATACCTCTCGCTCTTCCAATTGTGGAATACATAAGTATTGTATTTAACATTTCTTGTACACATAAAAAAAATCTAATAACATCTATTCTTTATTTTTAGATATTTTTATAATTTTAAATTCATTCTATGAACAAGATTTCTCCAACTCTTCTAAATGTTCGAGGTTCTTCCCATTAATTGACAGGATTGGCGGTATTTCTGAAGAGTGTATGAAATATACCTATAATTTTATATATTTAATTAATAATACAATAAGAAATATTAAATGTCTTTCACAGAAAAAGACTTCAGTACTATCTCTGAATTTTTAACACTGACATTAGTGACATTTATCTGTCATTTACAAACATTTTACCATGGAGTTGCTTGGGTTATAGGATTTGCTACAACAGATTATTTTATAAATATTTCTATATCTCTAAAGCTATAGAAGATATAACATTTTTTTTAAATGTATTGGATAGAGAATTTTATATTCTATTAATAATTGTAATAGCATAAATTTTCAAAAAATAATTTTTAGAAGATTTATATTAAAATACTACTACTTCTGGGTGCTCAATTGTTACCAGAGCCTATTCAACTCTTCCCATTACTATTAGATTGAGGAATCTGTAGTTACACAGATCTTTAGTTTTTAGTATTTTGCATAAAAAAGTGCTGCTTTCATGTTCAGTAATTTAAATAGGTTGTTCCTATTACAGAGAATCAGGATAAGCTGTAAAAGGTCTAGAACGAGTTGGTGAAGGATCTGGACGAATGTATTTTGTATTCTGAAAATGTAGTGCCGAGATTCTGGCAGTTCGGAGCGAGTGCCATGGACATGGAGAGGATTTCACTAGAGAAATAATACCCTGGTCATATCTGAAATATACCCAATATGTATTTTTAACCCTATTGCACCTTTAGCTATAAGATTTACCCTAATAAATAAATAAATAAATATCTAAATCCTTTCCAAACATATAACATTTATTTCATTTCCCGATTTATATATTTCGTTATGAAAAAAACATTTTTGTACTCACGCATTGAAATGTGTTGTTTCACGTCGCCTAAGCAACGTCCGAAACGTCAATATCCCAGGTCTCCACCAGATAAGTGAATGGGAAATTTTGGAAAAACACTCCTATTTCTAAAGCATTTCTTAAAGAACTATATAATAAAAAATCATATTTACTAATGCTAGAAATTATGTATATTAAGTTCCTTTCCATAAAACTATTGTTCTATTTACAATTTTCCTTTTAAAACGTTACTATTTTTATTTTGAAATGATTATTTTTTTGACAGTGACATTTATCTGTCAGTTACATACATTTGAGCTGAACTATGGAAATGTGTTTAAAGCATAAGCTCCGAGATATAATATTTATATTACTTTATAAATTTATCCATAAAAGATACAGAAAAGGTATTAAAGCAAACCTGTAGAAAATGGAATAATTTTTATTTTTTATTATAACAAATTGAGAAAAAAATACATTTAAAGGTATTTTTTGAAGAAAAACTATCTTGAGCTTCAAGTAAACTGTCATTTCCGATTATCCGATCGCCACCAAAATCTACTGGCTTCTTTCCATATTACAATAAGGTAGAAATTCATGGTTTCAAAACTTTCTGAATGATAGTATTTGAGTTAGAGCGTAAAGGGGATCCACACACACATACATACATACATACACACAGACATCATTGTGAAAATGTTAAAATTAGATTCTAGGAACCTTAAAACGTGGTCATTTACCAAAATCTCGGTATGCGATTTATAGCATGATCCCTATACCTCCCTTACCAAGGGTAGCGGGAGGTAAAAAGTATAGTTTCTCAAACACACTCGCTTAATAACAATAAGAGGAAATGGTGGAATATTGATTGGAATTTAATTTTAAAATAATGAATTTAGTGCATTTGGTTCACAATGTTGACAACAATTTGTGTTTGGCGGGAGTCGGTAAAACAGAGCACTCGGGATGTCAGTAACACATAACCAATGAACGTAATGTAAATTGTAAACACTCATCCGGGAATCAGGCGTTCCCGCACTTGCTATGTAAATAACTATCACAATATAGGATATGCAAGAATACTTTATGCTTCATATTGTTATATTCATAGTACGGACGTATTTTTTATTAAAGAGAGATATGCATAAAATACATGTATCAGTATCATGAAAACATTTCAAACTGTATTTGATGTCTGCTTGTTTGTAAGGTTTATAAGTATGCTTATTTACTAATTTCACTCATTTTTAAATTGATCAATTTATCCGTCAATAAATTGAACGATTATTGCTAATAGCTAAATTTTATAAATAAAAGTATCATCTGATGAAGTTCAAAAAAAAATCTGTTGTGGCCATCACAATACCTCTCGCCCTTTCCATTGTGGTATATATAAGTAATGTATTTAACATTCCTTGTACACACAAAAAATTCTAATTACACCTAATCTTTATATTTACGTATTTTCTATAATTTTAAATTCATTCTATGAGCAAGTTTTCTCAATTTCTTCTAAATGTTCGAGGTTTTTCCAATTCATTAACGGGATTGGCGGTATTTCTGAAGGGTTCATGTAATATACCTATAATTTTAAATATATAATTAATAATACAATAAGAAATATTAAATATGGTTCCCAGAAAAAAACCTTCAGTACTATCCCTGAATTTTTGATACTGACATTAGTGACATTTATCTGTCAATTACACACATTTAAATTTCTCAAGTAGTTACTATGGAAATGTTCGGGCTGTGAGCAGGCTGTGAGATTTACTACACCAGATTATTTTATAGTTTATATTTCTATATCTTTAAATCTGTCGAAGATATAATAAAAAATTTAAATGTGTCGGATAGAGAATTTTGTTTTTTAATATTTGTAATAAAATATGTTTTCAAAAAATAATATTTAGAAGATATAGAGCAGACATGTGACATTGTTGGCCTTGACAAGAAGATATGGAGGTTGGGCTACTTGCATACAAGAGGATTTTGAAAACTATTATATTTTTCAAGTTTAGTTTACTCAACTACATTATTTACATTATAAATTTTTCAAATACATTGTGTTATTATTTAATAAATTTAACATAAATGTATCCCTCCTATCTTGATGACGACACAATCACTAGCATTTGATTCGTTAATGTGAATGGGAGAGGTGAAGGGAAGATCGAGGATCAGACAACGTTCTACTATCTCCGTCTCTGTCTTCCCAAACTACAGAACTAGGACGTATGTCATCCGTGATTGTGACGTCATAAAAAGAAAATATTTATTTTTAGCCGTAAGTGACAAAATTTTGAAAAAGGAAAAAATAGGGGGTCTTTTATTATATATATATATATTCCAAAAAAATATATTTTCTTAATATCATGCAAGTAGCCCATTATGTACCTACATAGATGTCAAATGTCAGAATTTTTCATAAAAAAAATCTAGATTGTCTATTACGCAGTTAATTTGTCACCAAGAGTGTGAAAAATTATGATATTTGACGTCTATGTACATAATTACTAGCTATCATTCTGACACGGGCCCCCATATCTGCTATTCAAGACCAATAAAGTCACATGACTGCTTGCGCCCTATTGTATTTAACATTTCCTGTATACCTACACTCTACACCAAAAATTCTACTTATATCTATTCCATATAATTAGATTTTTTAATTTTAAATTCATTCTATGAAGAAATTTTGTCCTCTTCTAATTTTTCGAAATGTTTCCAATTCATTGTCGGGATTGACAGTATTTTTGAAGGGTATATGTAATATATAATTTTAAATATTTAACTTTTAATACGATAAGAAATAATATAATGCATGTACTTCCCAGAAAAAATCTTTTTGACACTGACATTTATCTGACAGTTACAAACATTTTCATATTTCAATTGGTTTCCGTCATTTGAGCTGTGAGATTTATTACAACAGATTATTATATACCTTATATATCTTCATATTATATATGTATCAGATAGAGAATTTACTATTCTTTAATAAGCAAGAACAAAATTTTTCAAAAATTAATATTTTTTTTAAGAATCAGCTACTTTCGGTTGTCCAATTATTACTAAAACCTTTTCAGCTCTTCCCAGTAATGTGCGATTGAGAAATACGTAGTTAAATAGATATTAAGTATTAGTTTTTGAGATACACACACACACACACATACACACAGACAGACATCATCGTAAAATATTAAAATTAGATTATAAGGACCTTAAAACATACTTAATCATTAAAATCTGGATATGCGATTTTTAGGATGAATCCAATACCTCTCTTAGCGAGTGGTAAAACTCAGAAAATTAACGATTATATTCACCTTAATATTACTTATACATGATGAACAATGATATCTAATATAATATTATTTAAAGGCCTTCGACTTGAAACCCTTATTATCATGTCTACTTCTATTGAAAAACGAATCTTGCAATATACTTTTATTCTAATTAAATCTTACAAAATGATTATTTTTATTTATGAACATATGTCAAAACGCAAAAATCTTCTCTCTTCAAAAAACAATCTCCTGTCTCCGCCTTCTCAAAAACTAACTGCCACAATTATTTATTTCCATCTGTTAGCAACCTTCTTGACTCACTTGAAATTACACCTGTTATTTCAATATCAACAACTTCAAATAAATGTACAGTAAATTTTTTGAAAGATGTCTGATCAAGGTCATCTGTATCATGAACGAATTAACAAATTGGCATACATTTATCCCCCTCCTTTACAAAGGCTTAAGCGTGTGCGATAAGGATGGAACACGCTTGTCTTTCAAAAATTCATATTGTTTCGACTAAGTTAGGACCTTCCATTTTAAAACGATGCTCGTTGTTGATAATACTTTCGCTGTAACGTAAGTTTATATATTAATTCAGATACATTACCTTGATTCATAGTCGTACGAATAATGTTATTTCCTGTCAGTGTCACGGATACTGACATTGTGTCAGTATCTTAATTTTCACATATTTGGTTTTACATTTGCTAATAAACTTACCAGTTGATTTATTTTTGAATTTTGAATGCTTTTATTGTAACATATATTTTTATAATAATAAAGTAACAGTAGTATCTTATGTACCCTCACAAAAACTAAGCAAACGACACTACTGAATTTATGAGAATGGGCGGAGCAAAAATCTGAATTCAAACAATTCGTAGATAACCTTGATCGGACATCTTTCAATTTTTTTACAGTAGTTAACTAGTACCTTTAATTGCAAATAAATTATTTTATGAAGATTTTAATGAGGAAATAGAAGAAATTATTTTGAAAAAAATTATAGATGAATTTACTAAAAGAAATAGAGTGAAATGTATTGAAATACACAATTATGTAGAAAAATGTGTTGTAAATTATGTGTTATAAATATTAAATGTCTGTTTACGATTTAATTACTGTTGCAAATATAAAATTGTATATTTTAAAACCCATTTTCGATATCTTAGATGCCCGCACATTTTATACACTATTCTTACAGATTTGTCAGACAGCTTGAAGGCTCTCAAAACGTTCCTCTCCGAGAGGTATGAGATAAAAAGGAACGTAGATAGATGCGCTCTGAAACATTAAACGAACGTTTACGATCATTAGGAATTCTCCGAGACAATAAACGAAAACGCCTAATAACGATCTATTTTATTTAAATATATGTTAAATACTTACGACTTTCGACGTATCAGTCAAAATACGTTGGTACTTGTACTTGTTCATTAAGCCAAAGATGTAAAAAGTGTAATTAGATGAAATATACAACTTAATAGATGAAAGTGATAGTGCACATACATTTATTTATTTATAGTTAATCTTGAACTACATATTAATGTATTATGTATTTACTCTACTTTATTTCCTGTCGAAATGATAGTTTTTTTCTAAGATATTAGCAGTTTACATTTTAATATTGCTACAGATTTGTTTAAATTTTTTTGTGTAAAGTACTGATCCATTTTTAATTGTATCTCTGTCTATAAATCCTTTCATAACTATTATTTATTTGAAAGTACATATTCTTATTATAAATCTATAACTCTTAAGTCTTAGAAAAAAATTGTTATATATTACATTCGCAGAAATCTTCTGTATTATGTAACAACTTGTAAAATGCAATTTAATATATATTTGACGATATAGTTTTCATTATTTATTTATTTCCAGGTCTTCATAGAATAATATTATAATATGTAACACAAATAAAATGTATTATATAAATGACCAATAAATACAGTAAAATGAATACAATTTATCAATTCAAAAACCTATTTTCCTTTCCTCAAATTTGTATTCCAGCAACCAGCAATTCACCAAAATACGAACTAGAACTAGATCATCAAAATGCGATCAGCAGGATATGGAACGATTTACAACCTATGGGTAAGCAACCAGTAAAATTCCAGCCGAGAGCACTACAAAGCGATCCAGAGCACGATCGCCAATCTATAGCCTGCAAAAATTATTTTAGCGCCAAAATTCCAACCTAGTGCACAGCAGATTATATAAGCATGTAGCCTACGACAAAATTTCTAGCTAGCAAAATCCGAGCCGCGAGCACTAGCAAGGCTTCTGACCACCTAAATTCAAAAATCGTGTAAAATCGACGATTTACAGCGTGAGCGTCCGAAAAGTAGCATTTTACGGCCGGTACGAGCATTTTTGAGCTCTCCGGCAGATATTCAGCCGATTCCAAGGCATATACCCACCAAAATTCAATAATTCAATCGCCGAAAGGCTATAGCACGGCTTCTGGCCATCAAAACTAAAAAATCTTGTAGAATCGGCGATTTACAGCCTATAGCAAGGCTACTAGTCAAGAAATCCAGCATTTTTGAATTCTCGGGCAGATATTCAGCCGAACGGAAGGTATACATCCACAAAAATTCAAATTTATGATTATTCAGAAGGCTATAGCAAGGCCTGGTGGTTAAAATACGAATCTCAGATCTCCCACCACAGATTTCTAGCTGTGTATAATACTGGCTGTCTGATGATTTTACAGTCATTCGTGCAGCGTGAGCGATGGAGTCGAACCGGACACTCTGTTTCGTGAACCTCGGTTATAACGAACTATATGCTTGCTTTTGCTTGATTTCTAGCTGGTCGACCACCAGGACCCCTAGGCTAGGCTAGGGGTCCTGGTGGCTCGCGGATCGCTGGCTGGGATGCTCGGCTGGTTGCTGGCTACTGGTACCTGGTAGGCGGGAATCGAACCTGAATCTTTAGTTAACAAGCTCGTCGTTCTGGTTTCAGATTGACGGACTGCAGGATCATTGCTAGCTAGCTGGATATGAACCTAGAACTTTGGAATGCGATTTGTGACATTTTTTATTGTAATGAAATAGTTTGCTATTTTAATAAGGATTTATTAGTCAGACATATATTACATAATAATGACATAGTACATGACATACATTATTTTACAGAGTTTTAATATGTCGATCTGTGTGTATTGATACATTACATGACGTTCGCAGTTTCACAAATACGAAGATGATGGTATGTGCTCTAAATACGTCAAATTTGACTTTGAAAAAGCAATTATGCGGAATTACCTATACATATATACATGAGGGATAATAGTTTATTTTAATAGGGAGATGTAGTCCAATTTTTAATAAGAATAATTTATTTCTACGTGTACATAATTCGTAAGATACATATGTAAATATAACATTTTTATGCGTGTGTGTATACAACTTAATACATTTTCTGCCATATAAATATAAATACATATATGCCCATTTGTGTATGATTTTATTCTATTATGCCTAATAGCGTAAAAGTATATCAAATTTTCGTAATATGTCAGATGAATTTCCTTTTAGATATATGATTATATGTAAGATTACCTGCAGTGGAAAGTTCGTATAAATGTTTTATAAGGTATATGCATATGTTTTACTGTATTTAAATTAATGAAAAATTTTTCAGACTTCCTTATTTTGAGTCATGCACATTTGTATATAAAAAAATTATGAATGAGTACCATGAAAATTGAATTAGATAGGAGCTCGTTTTGTTCAAAATTGAATTCAGTATGCATTTTTCTATAAGGAAACTAATTTTCAAAATATTGAAATTACTGAAAACTTTTTCATACTTCTTGTTTCGAGTGAGGTACATTTGTAAAGGAAATTTCCACTTTAAAAATGATTACGCGAAAACTGTCTGAGATAGAAATTCGTGCTGTTCAAATTTGAATTCAGCATGCATTTTTCTATAAGGAAACTAATTTTCAGAGTACTGAAATTACTGAAAACTTTTTCATACTTGCTTGTTTCGAGTCAGGTACATTTGTAAAGGAAATATCGACTTTAAAAATGATTATGCGAAAACTGTGTGAGATAGGAATTCGTGCTGTTCAAATTTGAATTCAGCATGCATTTTTCTGTAAGGAAACTAATTTTCAGAGTACTGAAATTACTGAAACTATATCATCATACTTGCTTGTTTCGAGTGAGGTACATATGTAAAGGAAATTTTGACTTTAAAAATGATTACGCGAAAACTGTCTGAGATAGAAATTCGTGCTGTTCAAATTTGAATTCAGCATGCATTTTTCTATAAGGAAACTAATTTTCAGAGTACTGAAATTACTGAAAACTTTTTCATACTTTCTTGTTTCGAGTGAGGTACATTTGAAAAGGAAATTTCGACTTTAAAAATGATTACGCGAAAACTGAGTGAGATAGGAACTTGTGTTGTTCAAATTTGAATTCAGCATGCATTTTTGTATAAGGAAACTAATTTTCAGAATATTGAAATTACTAAAAACTTTTTCATTCTTGCTTGTTTCGAGTCAGGTACATTTGTAAAGGAAATTTCGACTTTAAAAATGATTACGCGAAAACTGAGTGAGAAAGGAACTCGTGCTGTTCAAATTTGAATTCAGCATGCATTTTTGTATAAGGAAACTAATTTTCAGAGATTGAAATTACTGAAAACTTTTCATACTTGCTTGTTTCAAGTCAGGTACATTTGCAAAGGACTTTAAAATGATTATTGTTTAAACTATGTTAAGTATCTTCGACAGCTCTTTTATTTGATATACCCTACAGATAATATGAGGTATGTTGTATGGATTTGTAATAAAATGTACATGCACCTACGCTTTGAAAAAAAAAAAAATGTATGAACATATATGTGTACGATGTATCTATTATTTAAATAGGACTTGTATATGTATGTATATGAATCATCAGAATTGATAATTTTTCAAGTTATAATATTTATATTTATATACTATGTATATAGGAAATGAAGTTTTATTTATACATATATTTTACATATAAGATATTGGGGGTTACAAATACAAGTAGGGGGTGTTTTGAGGGAGTTCCACGGCGCATTCTTTTCCGGAGTTTATTGCTCGTAATTTGGGAAGTCCTTATGACCGTCTGTAACTCCCAGGTCCTTCTGCAACTCGTCCAAGTCCACAGCTCGTTTCCCAGCTATAGAGTTCTGTAACAATTAAAAATATACGTATTAGAAATGCATGAACTTGTTTTACGGGTCATAGAAAATAAATTATTTTCAGTTTATTTTAAATAGCTATCCGTTCAATGGCACGAAAAATGTATGACTGGGAAACGTGAAAATTGATTTTTTCAGTTTTTGAATAATTCTTTTTAATCTGCAATCAGCATATCAAATAATATATACCCCTATATAATAACTGGGATACTACTCGTATACGCAATTGTAAGGTATACGATAGTAACTCTAAATATTATCAATTAATTATAACATTATAATAATGGCCGATATACCCAATGATGGGTACAACTACAACCCTTGCCTTCTCAAAATAGGGTCAAAATTGACCCGATTTTCGGTGTTTTGTTCATAACTCTAATGATAGAAATATTACAAACAATTCCTCTTGAGAATTCTAAAATATGTTAATAATTTGTTAACATGTAATGTTCGTTAATAGAAGTTTAAGATGTATTGAGTTTTTATGACCCGATTTTGGTTTTCAATGTTCTGATTTAATAACCATAGAAAAATAAAGTAATAAAGGAAATAATTTATTAAATTGATCAAGTTGTAGACGGAGAGTAAATTTTGAAATATTGTTTACTTGATTGCATTGTATTTAAGATATTGTTTATTTATATATAATATAAAGTTTATTTATTAAACAAATATAAATTTCTAATATCATTATCAATAAAGGATGTTTATTAAATATAATAAAAGTAAAACATTAATAAATATTCTCAAATTAATAACAAATGATGCAAAAAAATCGGATCACAGATGACCCTATTTTGAACACTCGTACTGTAAAATTATTGTTATGAGACAAGGATTATATAAATAAAATAAATAAATATTTCATCACGGCATATTACCCATTGCTGGGTGTGCCAATCTGCTTCATACACAGATGTCGGTAATGATGGAATATTTGTACCGTGCGGGCGCTTACCAGGCGTCACCTCACGGGCACTCATTTATTCAAAATAATAAATCTTGAACTTACTATGAATAAATGAAGTAGCTAGATGTAACTCAAAATTCTGCAGATGTCCAAAAGTACAATTTAAGCACCAGGAAGTCATCCTCGAAGCCACACTACACGAGCACACGATACACACGTCTGTTCACTAGCGCTGCAACAAAAAAAAATGACTAAATTAATCCATGTAATTGTTGGACATTAGGTAACAATCAAAAAAACCACTAGTCAATAATTAATATAATGACTAAAGAGCAAAACAAAATATAATTGATGTGTACGTATTATATAACTTGTATTTGTAAACAAGGTCTAAGGATTACCCGCGGAATATAATTATTAAAGGTTGATAATAAGAGGCGTTAGTTTCCAAAATAGAAATTTTTATTCTTAATGGAAACACAAGATTTTTATTTTTATTTTGATGGACTATGGACTTTTCTGCATATACTCGTATATACCAAATTTTTGTGTCCATCTTTTTAACTACGTATGTCTCAATCGGACATTACTGGGACGAAAAAGTTTTGGTAATAATTTGACAACCGGAAGTAGCAGATTCTTAAAAAAATCTTCTAAATATTTTTTATTGAAAATTTTTGTTCTTGCTTGTATTAAAGAAGAGTAAATTCTCTATCTGATACATATAAATATTTTATTATATCTTTTATAGATTTAGAGATAAAGAAATATAAGGTATATAATAATCTGTTGTAATAAATCTCACAGCCCAAATAAGGTCATGGAAACCAATTGAAAAATTAAAATGTTTGTAACTGACAGATAAATGACAGTATCAAAAATCCAGAAACATAACTGAAGATTTTTTTCTAGGAAGTACATACGTTTTATTATTTCTTATTGTATTAATAGTTAAATATTTAAAATTATAGGTAGGTATATTATATATACCCTTCAAAAATACTGTCAATTCCGATAATGAATTGGAAACATTTCGAAAAATTAGAACAGTAGGACAAAATTTCTTCATAGAATGAATTTAAAATTAAACAATCTAAATATAAGAAATAGATATAAGTAGAATTTTTTGTGTATTGTGTAGGTATACAAGAAATGTTAAATACAATAGGGCGCGAGCAGTCATGTGACTTTGTTGGTCTTGACAAGCAGATATGGTAGCCCGTGTCAGAATGATAGCTAGTAATTGTGTACATAGATGTCAAATATCATAATTTTTCATTCTAAATTTAGTGATTTTCCAATTTCATATGTGGTTTATTTTCCTCGACAAGTAAATTTCACGCCCTTGGTGAAAAATTAACTACATGAATTTAGAAAAATTTTAATGAAAAATTCTCACATTTGACATCTATGTACATAATTACCGTCATTCTGACACGGGCCCCCATATCTGCTTGTCAAGGCAAACAATGCCACATGACTGCTCGCGCCCTTTACTTATTTAACCAAAATCGGAAGTGGCGAGAGGTATTGTGCTGGTCACAACAGATTTTTAATCAGGGCATCAATTTCATTTTTTATTTACTTACATATTGTAACTGGTTTATTTAGGCATGGTGGTTTAAACAGTTGCAAG
Source organism: Harpalus rufipes (assembly GCA_951394225.1). Lineage (NCBI taxonomy): Eukaryota > Metazoa > Arthropoda > Insecta > Coleoptera > Carabidae > Harpalus > Harpalus rufipes. The sequence goes on from OX596283.1 coordinate 42,389,902, forward strand.
TGGACGCGTTATATGTATACTACGTATAAGCAAAAATTCATAGGCATTCTTTGGGGTTTCATTGTACAGATTTTATTTTCATTTGATATAAAATATTTACATTGCTTTTAAAATAATTTAAAACGTGCAGTCAACCAACAGATCATTAAAATTTAAAAAAATATGATTTATTTTATTTTAATAAAAATCGATGATTTTTGATTTTTTAAAATAAATCATGGTTTTTGCCAACCCTGAATATGCCTATTGAATACAGCACCTTTAAAAATTACTATTTCGTAAACTAAGAGAAATAACGATCTGTACTTTTCAAATTTGGCTTAAGGGTTTGCTTTATATATATATATATATATATATATATATATATATGTATGTACCATGTAATGAAAATAAATATGAATGTCTGAAAACGAGTCTGACTTAGCCCTTCCGTTTTTGTACTATTGAAATAATATATGTCTAACGTGCGTTCGTGGTGTATATGAACGTAAATATAACACACTTTGAAAAGATCTTAAGAATAGACAAATAAGAAAATGTATGTGTTGTATGTTTTATGAATTTAACGTTATAATGGTTATAGTTATATTATGTACTTTATACACATAGTTGAGGTGAATTTTTATTTATTTACATAAATCATATAAATAAAAACGCGATGTGCACCATAACATGTTGGGGTTGTTTTATGTTGCGATGCTCTGCAGTAATGCGACCATTTCCAACGCTAAAATCAGGATTCATATGAGATGCAACTTGCTGAGGGGTCTGATTTTGTAACTTTGAGATCTATTGTAGATTGAAATCTATCAGATTTCTCTCCACTTTTCTGCCGTACCGTCGAAATTTACTCTCTTAAAGCGATTTTGTAAATACTACCGCCATCGGTGCTTCTAATTTCAGGTTATTGAAATAACCTATGTTCAATGTATTATTTAATTGTTGGCGCGATTGTTTTTAATGACGCAATTCGGTGTATTTCGGTTTATTATTGTAATATTTTATCTTTTTATTTATTTTTATTTCTTGTAAATCAATAATATAGCTATTTTAAAATTTTCATTCACAAATTAATTTAATTTATTTAAATTTTGAATTTTGATTGTCTCTTATTAAATAAAAAAATATTTTAAAAAATGTACTTATAAATCATTAGTTCTTCATATTTATACACTAATTAATTACTACAAATAATAAAAATAAGGTAACAAAAAAAAAACACTACGAGTCAACCAAAATTTCCTATTATATCAATTTAATAATCGTAAGTACTAAATATAAATTCAATAATGAAAAAATATATAGGTACAGGTGTTCAATGAAATGCAAACAAATGAAAACTTTAAAATTAAAAATTGATTATAAACAACATTTCATTCTTGTACTTTTGCTCTAAAATGGTTCTGTAACAATAAAAATATACTCAAAATTAACATTTGAATTAGTAGTTATAGATAATAATAAGAACTTTGAAATTTTTTAATCGTTTGAAATTATTAAAAAAAATCGGATGTGGCCAGCACATTACCTTCCGGCAATTCTACGTATTTTGTACAAATTCCATACAGATTTTTTATTTTTAGGGGAGAAATCAACTGATCTTACCTCGTACTGAACTGAACAGGACTACTCCTAAAAAGAACAGTTGTCTTTAAAATAAGAAGTAGAAAATAAAAACATAAGTATATAGCATTATTCATAATAATAATAATCTGTTGTATTACCGTATGTGATTTGTTTTTCCCACATTAAATTATTTTATTCGTACATTTTTATATTTGCAGTAAAATCATTTATATATAAAATTATAACCAATGTCTAAGTATTATATAACTTGTTGATCACCCCATAAGATTTTTGGAATTTATTTGTAATGTAAACAAGAATCATGAACTACCCGCGAAATATAATTTGTACATTTTAGGATTGACTGAAAAGGGATATTCAATGCCGAGAAATTTATCATATAAGATAAATGCTTTCATATAGGAAATTTCAATTTTAGAGTTCAATATCTCTGAAACTAAGCAAGATAGGAACTTTTGTGTTTCAAATTTGAAATCAGCATACATTTCTCTATAAATAAATTTTCAGAGTTGGTGAAAAGATAAAAAAAAAAACATTTGTAATTTTCTATATAAAATTTCAATAGGAAATTTTAACTTTAGATATTAATATAAGGAAGCCATATTATTGTTACCGACAGATAAAAATATAAATAATTGTAGATTCAATAAATAAGTTATTACATTTATAATTTTATTGACAAATTTTATTTTTTTACAGATGATCACATTTCCGACGTTTCATTGGTAAGACACGTAGACATCTCGACTTGGAGAACGGGTTGTTCGTGAGTCTACAGCATCTTGGGGCTCCTCTCCCGACCTGGTTGAAAACTTCATTTCGTTGTCTGGATGAAGAAACCTCCAGCAGTATTATGAAATCGTGAACCGGTTCGCCTGATCTCCAGAGTTTAAATTTAATAAAAATATTCGTTGTAAGTTACATTTTTCACCTATAAACACACTATATAATATTGTAATTTTTACTGAACTTTGTCTTGAGTTCTTATTTCATATTTTTATTTACCACTCCCACAGTTAAAAATAGCAACTTTTAAATAAGAGATAGACCTGCCGTTTGAAAAAAAAACTATAAGTACCCATAGTTACAGATATTTCAGCCGTCTGAAACAGATTTCAGCAAACGCGATTTTTAACGATTACAAACAATATTATATACCTATCTCAATCATTGAGATGCATTAATGGGGTACAAGTTACATAACGGATATGCAATTATAATTTAACAATAAAAAATGGGAATATCACCATTTATTTTCATATATATTCATAATTACGTAAATATATGTTATAGGCATTTTCAAAGAATTCAATATAGCTATACATCCAGTGGCACAAAAAATGTATGACTGGGAAACGTGAAAATTTATTTTTCAAGTTTTTGAAAATTCTTTTTGATCCATAATCAGCATACAATAACTATATAATACACGCATTGGAATACAAGTTTATATGATAGTAGTAACTCTAAATATTCTCACTAAATGCAAACTATTTTCGATAGAAAATCAATAATAATGGCTGAAATACCCAATGATAGGTACAACTACAAATTTTTACAAAAATAATCTGAACTTACTATGAATAAATGATGTAGATAGATGTAACCCTATGTCTTGCAGGTATCCAAAAGTCCTCTTTAAGCACTAGGAAGTCGTCCTCGAAGCCACACTACACAAGTACACCACATACACGTCTGTTCACTAGCACTGTAACAATATAACTGACTAAATTAATCCATATAATCGTTACATTAGATAACAATTAAAAAAATGCCAGTCAATAAATACTATGAGTAAATTATAATAATTAATGTATGTGCATTATATAACTTATACTTGTAAACAATGTCTATGGACTATTCGCGGAATATTATTAAGGGTTGATAATAAGGGTGATATGAATTTCAATGGAAACTCAAGATTTTTGATTTTGGCGGACTAATGTACGGTAAATGAGCACGGGTGTTGCGCCATTCGATTCTATGGACTTTTCTACATATATACACTAATTTTGAATTGTCGTATCCCTGTATCCCAATAAGACAAAGCTAAAAACCAAAAAATGGTACCTCAAATAACTGACTGAGATAGAAACATGTGCTGTTCAAATTTGAATTCAGCATGCATTTTTCTAAAGGGAAATTAATTTTTAGAGTATTGAAATTACTGGTATAGGGTCGAGTACATTTGTAAAGAAAATTTCAATTTTAAAAATCAATATCACGAATACTGAGTAAGAGAGAAATCCGTGCTGTTAGAATAGAAATTCAGCATGCGTTACTCTAGTCGGAAATTAATTTTCAGTAGTAATGAAAATTTTTTCGGGTTATTTTGGGTTGTTTCGAGTCAAGTACATTTGTAAATATTGCGAAAACTAAGTTAAATAAGAACTCGCTTGGTGTTCAAATATGAATTCAGCATACATTTTGCAATAAAGAAACTCATTTTCAGAGTACATATTAAGATTAATGAACTTTTTTCATACTTGCTAATTTTTAATTCGGTTCATTTTTCATACGTTCATGCACCATTCCTACATTGTTAAAGATAGAATAACGGGCGATAAAAATTTAAGCATGTAATTTTCTTTCTTTTCATATTACACATAGTTATAGATATTTCAGTCGGCAAACAATATTTTTAATTTTAGTACTTACTTGCAATGCAATGGTAGGCGAATTTTCTTAACATATCGTCCGCTAGCACTTCATCACTGAACTGTATTGTCGAACCAATTAAATTTAAAATTACAGCATTTAATAAAACAAAGTTTAAAATATGCTCTGAAATAATCAATAAATATAGTTTCAGCGTAAATTTTAATACTTTTATTTATATCGCGAACTATAAATTTAATAAGAGAATGATTGTAATAAAAACTACTAAGTTTTTCGGTTCCTATCAACACTACACGATTATTCACAAGCAGCCCATGTTCACTTCACCAAAGTTAGAAAGGAACTGAAGTCTTTATTATAAAAATATAATATTAATATTATAACGTAACAACTAACACTAATTAAATATTAATTGATTACATTTTTTTATATTTTGGCGCACAAAATAAACATTGTTTATGTTTATTTTCAGGTTCCGCGAAGGGCCTTACTACACCCAGCGACAGAATACGGCAACTACAACACTGGACGTAGATAATAGATGATTTTTATAACAACAAATAAACAAAAGAGTTTTTTATTTACCTTTCTAATAATAAAAGAGACAGGGAAATATCCTAATATTTAAGCATTTTTCCGAATTTTCCTATCCTATCCTTTAGTATTAAGTTCTCTAGGTACAAAAGCAACCATCCGACAGGAGTCCGCCCTTTTACAAAGGGCTTAAGGCTTATTTGAGCCCTTCGGGAAAATCTGACCACGGATTTCAATTATGTAGGTCCAAGTAAGTTTAAAAAAACTTGTCCGGCCCTTCTAGCCCTTTTAGTTCCGGAATTAGCGCATGCCCTTCGCCATGAACTTGAAGGGTAAATATGTTATTATGCATGTCCAAAGAAACCTAATGAAACTTGTCCGGCCCTTCTAGCCCTTTTAGTTCCGGAGTTAGTGCAAGCCCTTCGCCATAAACTTGAAGGGTCAATATATGATTATGCAGGCCCAAATAAACCTAATAAAACTTATCCGGCCCTTCTAGCCCTTTTAGTTCCGGAGTTAACGTAGGCCCTTCGCCACGTACTTGAAGGGCAAATATATTGTAAACCAAAGGGTCTTCGTCAATTTAGCGCAAGCCAATGGAAAGGGCGGGTTCAAATCCTCCCGATAAACTATTTTCCGGCCTTTTAGCCCTTTTAATTAACGTATTTAAGTATTAAACCCTTTGAAAACTTCAAGGGCTCGTATCTCGGAAACGGTTGGGTTTTCAGCGATTTCCTTGAAATTTCGCGTTCCCTTAGCAACCCTTGAAATGTCGGGGTCGTAGAACAACATATTTAAGTTTCAAGGGCGTAGGGCCAAGGGTTTAAAAATGCGCTAATTAAAATTTGACAGCTTCGTTTTTAAAAAAGTTGAACAAATTCTCATTTTTTTATATATCACATGTTTTAGTTGTACAGAATAGAACTCGTAGATGTTATTTCTAATAAAATTAGCTATGTTTTAATGGTAGTTTGCAAATCGTTTGAGCTGTTTTTTTTTGTAATATTTCTTTAGTTTTAAAATGGCATTTTACAACATTTATTAATATACATAATAGAATTCTCATGCTACCCTGTTGTCCTAATTAAGCAGAATTAACTATATACATACTTCCCTGTCTCTTTATTGTGTTATTTTCCTCTGGAAAGGGGTTGTTAAATAAAAACTTGTATTAGTTTAAGTAATTTTTATTGTTTATTTGTAATACATTGTTGCTTTATATTTTATATATAAATATACTTACCCTTGTCCTGAAAAATTAGAAATAGGGATGTTTAAATAATAGTTTGTATAAATTTTACTTGTATTTATTGTTTATTTGTATCTTACATACTTGTATTTCATGTAAACCATCCTAATCTACAATATTTTATACAATAAAATATAAATTAAAATATAATTTGTCTATTTTCTTTATTTCTTTTACTTAGGGGATGAATTCTGCAAGATTTTGTTCCTATACGTATATAGTTCTCAAAATGACCGCTAGAGGGCAGCACCTGTCGGAAATCATTGCGCCTAAAATATAGGCAACCACAAATAACACTGTGTTTATGAATAGTTCTGAAAATAGTTGTTAGGGGGCAGCACATGGGACGTATACCTATTGGGAATTTGTACTTAGTGAATATGGGACGTATACCTATTGGGAATTTGTACTTATGGATGGGACGTATACCTATTGGGAATTTATACTTTGTGAACATGAAACGTATACCTATTGGGAATTTGTACTTTGTGAAAATGGGACGAATACCTATTGGGAATTTATACTTTGTGAACATGAAACGCATACCTATTGGGAATTTATACTTTGTGAATATGAAACGTATACCTATTGGGAATTTGTATTTTGTGAAAATGGGACGTATACCTATTGGGAATTTATACTTTGTGAACATGAAACGTATACCTATTGGGAATTTGTACTTTGTGAAAATGGGACGTATACCTATTGGGAATTTATACTTTGTGAACATGAAACGTATACCTATTGGGAATTTGTGCTTAGTGAATATGGGACGTATACCTATTGGGAATTTAGACTTCGTGAAAATGGGAAGTATACCTTATGGGAATTTGTACTTAGTGAAAATGAAACGTATACCTATTGGGAATTTTAGTCTTTGCAAATGGGATGAAATTTTTTAAAAAAATACATACGTGTATGTACGTACGTATGTACAAAAAAGATAATATTTTAATTGCTTATATTCGTAAGTTGAATTCTTTATCGACATGTGCTGCCCCCTGGCGGACGTTTTAAAAACTACATACGTATACGGACTTGGAAAAAAATCAAATTTTTAACATAAAAATATATTTGTATTATAAGAATAATTACAAAAATTTTAACATAAAAATATATTTGTATTATAAGAACAAGAAATTACAACAATTCAACTTATAAAAATTAAAGTTTATTGTCATTATTATTACAAAAGACTATTTGACAGTCATACATTGTTAATAGATTTGTTATCAAATTTAGTAACAAATATGAACAGAAATATAACAAATGAATCGTAAAATATTTTAAGTTTAAAAATTCTGTTCATAATTATTTCCTACTAAATTTATTAACAATTCTATTAACAATTTATAACAAGGTCACACAGGGTTGTTATAAAACTAAAACATTTGTTACCGTATAAATTGTCATTATTATGGTTATTTTATTTGTTGTAAATTATTTTGCATCTTTATTCTGCAAATAAAAGTTTATCTGTAGATTTAACTTTTATTTACAGAATAAAGATGCAAAATAATTTACAACAAATAAAATAATCATAAATGACAATTTATACGGTAACAAATGTTTTAGTTTTATAACTGATACGAAACTCTAAATAAATATTATATATTTTTAGACTAAAACCGCCCAAATATATATTAGAGTTACGTTTACAATACTTATGGACTAATTCAACAAATTATAACTTGGGATCTTCAAATAAGATTCCTTGTTCCCATTGTTAAAGGTACAAGGTTTCTTATTCAGTTTAAGACCGTTTGCGAACCTTTATATTAACTATATTATATATTTTTGGTGTTACCACCTCAACCGCCCACTCACCAAAATATATAATATTTATTAATATAAAGCTTCGTTTACAATAAATACTTAAAATGTAACTATGCCCTGATCGCGTCAATATACTTAATAATAATTACAATTTTTACTAAAACTACCTAACTTTAAAACTAATGTGATGGGTTTAAATAAAAATAAACATAATTAAAAGATTGTTTTATTGTACAAACATTTTAAAGAAGTCTTTATGCAGAGGAAGCCATGGAGACGCATTGCAATCGGCACTGCAATTTCGGCAACAGCGGCGGTGGGGAATTCTTTTAACTTATAACTATCTTAAACCTATAAATGAAACGTTTTATTTAATAAATGATGTATACAGGGTGTCCCTTAACTTGGTGCACAAACTTTAAGGGCATATAATACTGATCAAAATGAGTAAAAAAAGCTCAGTCAAAATGTGTCCGATCTTTAATAGTTTCCCAGATATAACGCAGTGAAAAATGAGTTTTTACGAGATTTACCTTTGCTATCTCGAAAACTATAAGAATTACGATTTTGATTGAGACTTTTTGTTTACCTTTGAGAGGTAATCTTAGATGGCCTTTTGTTATTTTATAAAAATCAAAAGTGAAATGTTGTGGCGACCTTGGTCAATATTTAATTTTCATATAACTACGTAACTATAAGAAATTGAGAAAAATGTTTCATATAAAAATATTGTTTTTTATAGTCTTTTTACTGACATAGACAAAATTTTATTCGATCGCTATCTTTGTCAGTTTTTCTTAGATTTTTCGCTTTTCTCGGAAACTGTTGAAGATCATTCCTATGTTGATGAAGCTTTTTTATTCATTTTGGTCAGTACTATATGCCCTTAAAGTTTTTGCTCGAAGTTAAGGGACACCCTGTATATAGGAAGACACTACCCTCAATGCCACCCACGCTCCCTATATATACCATTTATTAAATAAATACAATTCCGTATACAATAATACCTTACAATCTAACTTAAACTATTGTAGTTCCCCCCAAATTAAGTTTATGAAGTGCGCAAAAAAACCTATCTTACGTTAATATCTTTTTCAAACAAAAACAAATCTAAAAATGGTAAGTTACGTTAATTTTCTCTCTCTCAAAAAGCAAAAACAACCCTTGCCTATCTTATATCTAAGCTATCTTATGTCTACGCAAGCTATTTTAAATTTAGACTATGCTAAGCTACGATGAAGTGAGAGAGAGATATACGATCTAAGACAAAAAGTGAAAACATCGGGGGTAGTTTTCACGTGGTTTACGTGGGGGCTTTGCCGACCCCAGTCGCGACCCCTAGGGTTTACGGCCTACAACGCGAGCTAATTAAGGACAAGGGAAGCAATTAAGTGATATTCCACGGCTTGGATGCAATAAAGAGCTACTCCCGATGGCATCGCCCGGCCATTCCCGATACACCTAACACCGAACGCGGCCAACCCGTGTGCTCAAACAAAGTTAAATCAAAGAAAAACTTTATTTTGTCTTTAATTATTCGTTGCCATTAAAATTAAACGATGATTACGTTGCCTCCGGATGAGGAGAGCACATAACGCCATAAGAATGATTCCTGTGTAAGCATTCAGGTTCGTTTAAAACTTTTCTCATTTGAGTCTAGCGGTTAAAACGTCCAATCTAGAGCAGGGGCCGATACGAACGACGGTCAGCAATGGCACAAAAGAATTAAACTGTCCCTAGAAACATTCACATAAGTGTGAAGCGATCCACCAGAATATAGGTTTCACATGGCGTTGTGAATGCTATACATATCAGTCCACTCAATTATGGAAATCGCGCACGAACCCTACCTAACCATCCCACTAACCGTGATATTATTAACAATAAAAAAATAAGGAAACCCGAACCCACAAACAAGTTTCGAATCTCACACCCCCTACTTCCTGATTCTCTCACCATTCGACAGCAAGCATGCCCCGACACACCAATTTATACAATTTTTTTTTTCACATTCACTCTCCCTAGATGCCGTCTGGGCAATCAAAACGCACGATTTTATGATGAATCTTCGTAAGGGAATGCACTTCAAGTTAAATAAATTTATTTTTATTTTTAAAGAAAACGCGTGTTTGCTCAACGGCGCGATGAGCCAAAGTTTAATTAAGAGCTGAAAATACATTTCAAAGAACTTAAAACTAACTTATATTCTATATTATTCTTCACGTAAGAATGGCATTGTTCAATAATGTTTCGTTTATAAGTAGTTCAATTCGCTCTATAATCTGTGCTGACACCGACTAGAAAACTTATCTTTTTCTACAGTGCACAATGTTAATTCTTACGTAAAGATTCCTATACTATATTAATCTAGTCTTCTTGATGTCCGATTCCTGAAAGATATATACTAATCATATGTTTCCAGATATTGATTTTATTGATAAACAGTCGAAATTTCAATTTTAAATTGTTTGAATATTATACAGACATTCATGAAAGTTATATTTCTTTCAATGTAGTATTCAAAATCAAATTTGAGTACAAGATAATATTTAGACATTTATAATAGTCATATTTCATTGACAAAGTTCTCATGGTTAAAAAATAGTACAGAGGAGGCCATTCATTTTGCACCACCCTGTCCGTCGGGTGCGATTATACAAGTGGAGAGTGCACCACTTTTCCAATGCTTAGTTACTCTAGTGCAAATATTTCACACACAATACAGATAAAACTATTTCAAGTAGTTTTATTGACTAGTAACTAGATTTGACATAGTTCATTTCTATTCCAAGTTTCGACTCTTGGATTATAAAGTATTGTTGCATTACCAACAATATTAGCCAACCAAATAAATACATTTAATAAAAAGAATAAAAGTTTAATGACTTTTGCCATAAAGCCACAAATTGTAAATAGTATGGAATCTAGTAAGATTCTTACCTTATACATGTCTCCTGTTTCTTGTAAAGGTGCTCTGCCCTCTTCTGCTCCCACTTCCATGTTTCCGAAACCCTCATGGTCATGCATGCAATCTGAAATAGAAAGAGAAATGAGTTTTGAGAATCTTTTGCAAGAAAATTTAGGTATATAATGTGTACGAAACACAGATTTGACGGGAGGTATTGTGCTGGCTACATCAGATTGCTTAATATGTGTACATCACATAATTAATTAACGGGAGGTATTGTTGCTTTAGTGTTTGTATGTATATTTATGTACGTGTGTGAATTATCACTATTTGTGATCAGCGGGAGGTATTGTTGATGAAAAAAATACGGTCACCTTTAAACTGTATTAGTTGGCGGGGGTACTGTTGCTTTAGTTAGTGTATGTATATATGTGTTTTATCGCCATTTGTAATTAGCGAGAGGTATTGTTGAAAAATATATCTACTGTCACCTTTACATTTTACCTAAAAGTGTTCCCTCACGTGAATTACTGAACGGCGGGTGCTTGATCTAGATATTGATTTTTGTGAGAGAGATAAATATATTGTAAGACAGAGACAACACGACATAGAATAACAAAGACAGGATGGAACACTCCCTCGCAAATATTTATTTTTTGTAAGACAGAGAGCGAAATATATAACTATTTCATTCTAATGGAATCTTCTTTTTACTGTAATTTTTGTGGGGAAACATGATGTTAAGTCCGCAGCATATCTCGGTGAAACTTGTAGTCGTTATAGTGTAAGGTACGTAATGTTTTCGATCAAAAATTTTACTTGAAGCCCATAACAGTAGTTTTTAATGAAGAATTTTATTAAAATATAATCCAAAACTTTTCAATTTTAGTATTTAAGACTTTTATATGAAGGGGAACAACATATTATACAGGGTGTTAATAAAAAACTTTACACACTTTAGCAGGTGATAGTAGAGATGAAAACAAGAAAAAAATTCTAATACACTTAGGTCCAATACTCATTGGTTTTTAGAAAATTTATGTATGGAATTTGTACATAATACACAGGATTGACGGAAGGTATTGTGCTGGCCACATCAGATTTAACAACTAAGGACTCTAGGTGTTTACGATCAATTGTAAACAAAGTTGCAGCCGTCGTCGAAGAGACTCACGCACCTAGAGTCCTTAGTTGTTAAATCTGATGTGGCCAGCACAATACCTTCCGTCAATCCTGTGTATTATGTACAAATTCCATACATAAATTTTCTAAAAACCAATGAGTATTGGACCTAAGTGTATTAGAATTTTTTTCTTGTTTTCATCTCTAGTATCACCTGCTAAAGTGTGTAAAGTTTTTTTATTAACACCCTGTATTTTGAGTAAAATTGGTAAACCGGAAGTGGTACTCTACTTGAAGTCCATAATAGTTTTTAATGAAGAACTATATTAAAATATAATCCAAAACTTTTCAATTTTAGTACTTAAGACTTTTATATGAAGGGGAACAACATATTATATTTTAACTAAACTTGATAAACCGGAAGTGGTACTTTACTTAAAGTCCATAATAGTTTTTAATGAAGAACTATATTAAAATATAATCCAAAAATATTTAGACATTTATAATAGTCATATTTCATTGACTAAGTTCTCATGGTTGAATATGAGAACGAGTTAATAATTAGGCATATAGTCATAATCCTTATAAACTATAACTTCTCATGGTTGAGTATGAGAACAAACTATTTTATAAAAAATTAAAGTTCCTACCAGTTCATCCATCGATGATCGTCTACGCCGTAGAAGATTTATCTGGAGCTCAGCTATCCGTCAGAAAAGCTGCTTTAGAAGATTTGCAGTGTTGAAATCGAAAGCTGCATCCAAATACCCCAAGTTTCTTGATATCTCAGACCAGCCAAAGGTGAGCCTATTAAATAATACTTATTACTTTGTGGTGTTCTTTAAACCATTTCAAAAACTGTTGGACAAAATTTCGTACGGAAAACGTATTTTCATTACACAAGACACTAGATTAACATGATGAATATATCATGTGATATTTTATCCAACAGTTTTTAAATGGTTTCAAAGTATTTGAAAATTGCTTAAATTTGATATTTCGAAAGCACATTTGATGGTGGTTATACAAGTGGAAAGTGCACCACTTTTCAAATGCTTAGTTATTCTAGTGCAAATATTTCTCGCACAATACAGATAAAACTGTTTCAGGTAGTCATTATTGACTAGTAACTAGATTTGAACTAGTTCATTTTTATTGCAAGTTTCGACTCTTGGATTATAAAGTATTGTTGCATTACCAACAATATTAGTGGTTCCTATCACATAAATACATTTAAAATGATAAAAAGAATAAAAGTTAAATGAAACACAGACAGAATTGTAAAGCAAATAGTATTAAATCGAGTAAGATTCTTACCTTATAAATGCTGACAGCACGATTGAATTTTTGAATTGTGGGGTCCCAATGCAGTAACTCTGTTGTCTCCTGTTTCTCCTAAAGGTGCTCTGCCCTCTTCTGCTCCCACTTCCATGTTTCCGAAGCCCTCATGGTCATGCATGCAATCTGGAATAGAAAGAGAAAAGAGTTATTTTAGTTATGTTTTTGCGGCTTTCATTTTGTTCGTGAATTACATATTATTGTTGGTACATCTTCAAAAACGTTACAAATAACACAAAGTTGTTAACAATTAAAAATATATAACAAAATTGATGTTTGACTTACATTTTCCACATGATTTCAGCTGAGAAAACCACCGCCACGTTGTTGCTTCAGTTTACCTACGCCGCCGTATTGTCCTTGGAGATGGAGCAACATCTATGCGAATACGTGGAACAATTTTCTAAATGTCGCCAATCTACGCCGCCGTATTGTCTGTGGGATGCAGCAACATCTATGCGAACACGTGGAACAATTTTCTAAATATCGCCGACCTACGCCGCCGTATTGTCTTTGGCGATGGACCAACATCTATGCGAATACGTGGAACAATTTTCTAAATATCGTCGACCTAAGCCGCCGTATTGTCTTTGGAGATGGACCAACATCTATGCGAATACGTGGAACAATTTTCTAAATATCGCCAACCTAAGCCGCCGTATTGTCTTTGGAGATGGAGCAACATCTATGCGAACTTCAAACATGATTTTTTGTGAATTCTGCTGAACTTTAACGGACAATGTTGCTCGGTTTATTATTCCACAATATTTGATTTCTACGTTAAATACTGCGTCTGTATGTGTTATATTTTTATTTAGGAAGATATCAGCGACAAAAACTTTAATTCGATTTGTTGTATCTTGTAATTAGCTTAAATCGAATTTCTTTCGTATTCTTTGGCGGTGGACGTTTGCTGTTCATTTAGCGTTAACCAGGGGGCACGTGTGGTATTCTACCACGGACGCGAACAGCTTTACCCCCCATTCAAATTAAATTGGTTGTATTCTAGCACTACCAATTTTGCATTTCTTCTTAAAGCTGTGAAAAATGTATCCGTGTTCTGTATATAAAATGTTCAATTCTCAAACACAGTAATTATAATTTACCGGTTGGACAAATATGGATGACGAACGTGGTAAAAAAAAAATACCGAGGAAGACCTAAATACAACTGGGATAAGGTAATACTGAAGGTCCTAGATATGAAAAACATGTCGGTTCAAGACACTAGGAAGATGGCAAGGAATAAAAGGCAATGCGTAAAATTCGTACATGATCTCACATTCTCTCGTCTCAGCGAATCAACTACCCAAGTAACACTGACCGACGGTCGACCAAAAAGTGACGTCGATTTCAGGTCGAATTTAAGTCATATTCTGCCGTCTAATCCGACGTCTATACGACGACATTGTGACGTTGATTTTTGGTCTGAAATAGGACTATTTAGACGTCTAATCAGACGTCTATACGACGACATTGTGACGTTGATTTTTGGTCTGAAATAGGACTATTTAGACGTCAGATTTGTGGTCGCTATGACGTCTATATGACGACTTTATATGGTCATAATTAGGTCTATTTAAACCTTTTTTCCACGTCTAATTTGATGTCTTTATGACGATTATTTTTACTTTATTATTAATATTATTAAAAATTCATATTTTAAATTTATTTAATTTGGCAATTAATAACACACGAAGGGATATATTATTTTTATTTATATATCAATTCATTATGACAATATATTGTTTATTATAATGATTTTTAAAATTAGAATAAATGTAATATAAAACTTAGTTTATATTTACATATATGTGTAATATATATATTTTTATTTAATTATTGTCATTACCAAAATCTACGAATAGAAGCAGATTGGCACACCCAAATATAGGTATGCCGTGGTGATATTTATATTTTATTTATTTAAAACATATTACATTTTTACATAATTATTAATGCGAAACGGAAACAATTTATATCTGTTATATTTTTTGGTATAAAAATCATGGACATATTAATTTTCAACAATTTAAACAAAAGCTAGTAGTGCTTTAAAAAAACCATTTTAAGAAATGTTGCTAATACAAAAGCAAATGTATAAATAAAGGGAAATATATTATATAAAAACAAAGATTTATCTATATAGTTTTACGGTTTTACCTGAGCATTTCCTATAACTCCAAAAATCCCACTTTCCTAAGTTTTCCAAGAATCTTTACATCTTCCCTTTCAAGCTATTCTTGAACGATTGGATTCAAGTAAACCATCGACAAAGAGACATCATAGTGATTTTTAATACATATTTCGATTCTGGTGATCTTGACCAAGTTGCATTTTTTTTTTTTTAATGGAAACTTAATTTCTAATTTCTCTTGTATAGATTGGCATTAGCTGTAATAGAATTTGTTGGTACAAATTCTATTCAAACTGCCGAAATGCTGGCTGCGTAATAAAAATAATAAAATTTATCGCGCTTGGCCCGAAAATTTGAAATATAAAAAAAAATTGGTTCGGGCAATTAACAATTATTCCCAGCAGCCCAATTCTGAATATAAATTATTCAAGGTGGATATTTTAGAATAATTTGGTAAGTTGAAAGAATTATATTTTCATTTTTGTATTTACAACTCTTTTCTAAAATTAAAAGAAATTACAGCAAAATAAAAATAAATCAAATAAAAATTGACATATGCTCAGACTACTGTATATGTATGAACGCACCCTCCGCCATCTTTGTGTTGTGTCATGTCCAGCATTTTAATTACCACGGGAGAATACTGAAAATGCTGAAATTTCTTAATACGAACATTGAAAATTTAGTATATTGTAAGTAGATAAAATTGTGCTTATATTGCTTATGACAATTACTTTTTTATAGATATGGTAAGACACGAAGCGAAGTGCCATTATGAAGAATATAACAAGCAATCATAACCAAGAGATGGTGAACTAGTTGAAATATGCACCACACAACAACGGGCAAATAAATATGTACATAACTTTTTTGTAGATATAAGATGCATTATTTATTTTATTAATTTGTATTTTTCGTAATATTTTTTTTAAATACTTTTTATGTGTAATATTTATTGTTCATATATTGTTGTGCATTAATATTTTTTAATAATTTTTTTTATATTATATAGTATAAATAAAACTAGAATTAAATTATTTATTTTTCCTACCACCATTTATGTTTATACCATAAAAATTACGTCGAAACAATGCCTTAAAATGAAGTCGAAACAACGCCTTAAAAGACGTCGATACAACGTCTTAAAAGACGTCGATACAACGTCTTAAATAGACGTCGATACAACGTCTTAAAAAGACGTCGATACAACGTCTTACAATGACGTCGAAACAACGTCTTATAATGACGTCGATACAACGTCTTATAATGACGTCTAAACAACGTTTTAAAATGACGTCGTACAGCTCCACGCTGAGACGTCTTCTAGACGTCTATGTGACGTAAATTAGGACGTCACAGTGACGTCGATTTTAGGTCATTTGTGTTACTTGGGTATAGTACACAACAAAATTGTTCCAAGCTTGACTAACTAAACTGATGTTAAATAACATCAAATATAATAAAAGAATTTATTAATGAATAGGATAAAGGACAACACAATAAATCCGTATCTCTATTACTTCTTGCCCTCATCACTCCGACTACCGAATAATTCACATTTGACTTACAATGCTACCTTGAATAGACCCTACTGTTGTTCAGAGTGTCGAGGTTTAATATTTCACCTATACCATACCCGTGAATTATATTACACTAGACGTCTTTAAAATAGGGGGACATGGTTTAACCAGATTCCTGGGCCCAAAATAAAACGATGTAACTAAACTTACCTACATCCGAAAATGCACCGTTTAGCCTGTATACTACTTGAAAGTCCTTATAATAATGAAACGCCTTGTTCGATTAGAATGAAATTTGGTATGATAATCCATATGGGCACAGTTCATCTTTTAAGATGGTATTTGTTATTGTTAGTGAACCACTAGTATATGAAACTTGGGTGTCACGACTATGATTAGACCATAACTTTTTAATGGCAACGTCAATAACGTGAGGTTATTGTTTATCAGAAAGATACATTCAATAGTAAACTTTTCTGTCTCTGAGTTATAAATATATACAGTATTTTTTTAAAGATGTCCGATCAAGGTCATCTGTATCATGAACGAATTAACAAATTGGCATACATTTATTTCTCTCCTTTGCAAAGGCTATAAGCGTGTGCGATAAAGATGGATATAACACGCTTGTCTTTTAAAAATTCATATTGTTTCGACTAAGTTAGGACATTCCCCTTTAAAACGATCCTCGTTGTTGATAATACTTTCGCTGTAACGTAAGTTTATTTATTAATTTAGATACATTACCTTGATCCATAGCCGTACGAATAACGTTATTTTCTGCCACTGTCACTGACACTGACATTGTGTTAGTATCTTATTTTTCATATATTTGGTTTTACACTTGCTAATAAACTTATCAGTTGACTTGTTTTTGAATTTTGAATGCTTTTATTGTCATATATTTTTATAATAATAAAATAACAGTAGTATCTTATGTACCCTCATAAAAACTAAGCAAACGACACTACTGAATTTGTCAGAATGGGCGGAGCATAAATATGAATTCATACAATTCGTAGATAACTTTGATCAAAATCTTTCAAAAAATTTACTGAAATTAATAATGTTATATGTACATGTGTACAATGTAGGAAATAAATAAAGGAATAGGTAACAACGTTCCTCTAACTATTTCCTGCATTGTACATGTGTACAGTATAAGAAATAAATAAAAGAATGGATAATAATGTTCTTCAAACCATTTCCTGGATTGTACACGTGTACAATACAGGAAATAAATGAAGGAATGGATAACATACCTCTAGTCTAACCATTTCCCGCATTGTACTTTAAAATTATTGTTGATTACATTTGAAAATTTTAATATTAAAAATGCCAAGAGGATGGTATAGTTTGGTTCAGGAAGTCATTCAGGTCATTTATAAGCCGTCTGATAAACCGAAAGTGGTACTTTCCTAGACGCTCTAAACACAATAAATATATATATTAAAATATGATCCAAAACTTCTCAAATTTGGTATTTATAACTCGTATTAATTTAAAACAGCATATTCGATTTGGACTATATATGATAAACCGGAAGTGGTACATAATTTGGAACTCCTCAACAGATTTATAATAAAATATAATACAAAATTTCGTATTACATACTTTTCTATTTATTGGAACAACAAATTAGATTTTGTTTACAAACGATCAACCGGCAGGATATTTTACTTAGGGCCGGTATTTTCACTTGCGAGTAAAGCTATGTATAAATATTTTTGTTGTCTTTTCACTTGCAAATAAATTTATTCGAAAGAATAACATCTATTATTCGCGGAATAAGTTATTCGCTAGTTGGGTAGCGAATAAAGGGTTTATTCGTATGTACATTACATTTCTACATAGACCAGATTTTTAAACAAAGCGGATGTATTAAATATTTTTAATGATTTTGATGATTGTTTAAACTATGAATGAATAAAGAATGCGAGAAATCGAAAACGCACCATCTGAAAGCGACCTAACCACACACATCAAGGAATTTTTTGACAGATTCCGATTATGAAAACAAACTGTTCTTATTTTATTATTACAAATTGGGGTTCCTACTTGATCTCAAACAGTGTATACATAGGTAAATCCCTCCTTGGGTAAATCATTATAAAGATCCTCACATTTGATGCTAGTAAAATATTTTCGGATTTTGAATACTTTTATACAATATTCATTCACTTCGAACTGAAAGGAATATATAAAAATTATGAGGACAATTTTACAATATACATATATTTCGTTTACCGCGTGATTACTGCAATAGATTACTTGTTAAACTACACTCTCCCGTGGCTAAAAATTCAGAAGGATATAGATGACATTAAAGATGTCAAATACAATTTTGACAAGTACGGATTCAAAAGAAGTTGACAAATTTCATCCTTGTCTGCTTAACGTGACTAAGAAAAACTCTATCCTCCACTAACACAAATTCACTCTGCAAGGTTACCAATTAACGAATGTTAAAATTATTCGACAGATAGCTATTTGTTTTTGTCAAATGTGTGAAAAGACTCAATGGAGTTATTCGTTGAATAAATATATAGAATGAATTTATTTAACGAATACTTATTCGAAACTTTATTCGGAAGTGAAAATATCGGGCCTAAAAGTTCGTTGCTATTTTAAACATGAAATTGGCGGGAGATCATGTGCTGGCCACATCAGATTTTTTTAAATAAGATGGTATACGAGTAAATTTATTAGATCCATTCGATAGAGTATTTTTTCTGAATTCAACCATGTAATCATTTTATATTATACATAACAAAAATATTAAAATAAAATTCAATTGAAATTTAAACAAATTTTATATTTAGTTTTCGGTGTAAGAAAAAAATTTAAATTAAAACGAAATATAAATATTTGTTAATAATTTCATAAATAGCAATAATAGGAATTATGCACTAAATAATTCAAATTGACAGATAGCAGAGTTTTTGTTTTTCATACATATTAGCCTGCTGAAAAATTACTATTATCATAAAATTTATTTGAATTTCAATTGAATTATTCTCAAATTTTTTGTTATGTAAGGATATAATGTGAATACATGGTTGAATTAAAAAAAAATACTGTATCAAATGAGCCTAAATAATATATACCATCCCATTAGTTAAAAAAATACTTTTCTTCAAGAAGTTAATGTGCCCTTTGATCAACTACAACTTTTATTTGAATAATTTTCTTCTATATCCAATAATAAATAAAATAAACGAGATGTCCCGTATACGAGAAACATCCTGTATAATTTTGAGTAAGAAAATATATACAGGATTGGAAATGTAGAATCTTTTGCAAGAAACTTAAGGTATGGAATGTGTACAAAATACACGGAATTGACGCAAGGTATTGAGCTGGCCACATCAGATTTCTTAATATGTGTACATCACACAATTTCAAATACGGTATACCAGTTTGCCCTATTCTTAAAGTAATATTGCATTTTCTTTGAAATAATCACGCTAAAAGTTTTGCTAAAACATTCGATAATATCAGCTATTTGGCAACTATTCGAATTCAACCTCGGTAACCTGAGAGGAATGTACATTATTTTTTCCAAGTTTATGTGAAATTTTCAACCTTTTCGACGCAGCTAAGAAATACACATAAATACATACATATAAAACACAAATAAATAAATAAATAAATGATGATGTGGGCCTCCTGATAAAACTTAACTAAACATATATACATACATAAATATATAATGGGGGAACCTAAGAGTGTCGGTGTTGAGTTTGTACAAAGCGTGTACGCCCTAGGATCTTCCACCGCGCCGGATGCAAGGGGTAAGGCTTGATTTACATTAGCGGTACAATGACGGTATGTCAATTATAAGAGGCATTTACATTAGACGGTACCACGACGGTACGAACATAATAAAATACCACGACAATATAATTTTGTCTTTTATGTATTATGACAGTTTGCTGTGCATATGTCATGTGTCTATCAAAAGTAGAAAATGTGTAATATTAAAAAAAAAATTCAAATACCGACTTGTCTATAATGAGGTGTTGCACGAATTTTTTTTCTTTGCTTTAATCGAAAGAATAAGAAAAAATATTTTACCCGTATTTTTTTATTTTGTTCATATTACTCTCTATTCATGAGAAAAATGTCGATGAAAATATAATGTTTAAATTTCCCGCTATCCTTCCGCTGATGACGAAACTAAGTCACTAACCAATGAGGGTGTGGCTTAAATTTGCCGCTAACGGAATTTAAACGAGTGACAGTCGTGACAGCTGTCAATTATTATAACTGATTTTTGTATTTGGAAATAATCATAGTTGTAAAAAAGTGTTTTGTGCTCAAATAAAACTGATAATAGTGAAAACATATTTCTAGTAGTGCCTCAAAGCGAAGAAAGAAGAATGTAATGGTTGTCACAAGTAAAGACAAAAATATTTTCAAAATTCTTTGTTATGAAAATCATTTTGATGTAAGTATAAATATTTTTATAATTAAATAAGAACTAACGAATATTTCTTTAATTTTTAGCTGGAAAATGATGCCGGGGGAGCTAGAAAAGGCCTTTGATCGTATGCCTGACCAATTGATTTGGTATTCGCTTCGTGATTATAGCGTCGCTGAACAACTAATTATCTGGGTCAGAATGTTATACTGATTGAGACGAAGTTACGGGTGTGGCAACTTCGTTGGTACAGTCACGTTTGGCGTGTAACGCCAAACAGTGTCCCTAAAATCGCCTTCAGTTTTCAAGTTGATGGCTAATTGTCCACGTGGAAGATCTAAGCATCGTTGGCAAGACGCACCATCAGCACACAGACATCAGACTTCTGCATTTGCTTGTGGATGATGCCGTGTGAAATGGCATGCATATATCAAAACAGCGGATGCTGCACCAGAGGGACAACGCTAAGAAGATATTGAAAAATATTTTGTTTTATTTTTAATCTTACATAACTAAAAAATATTTACAAAGCGAATAGTGAAAAACTTTTATTCTTTATATATATATTGTCAGAAACCCTTCTACCATAAAGTGTATTACACATATTTTAAAAGTACAAATTTCGTCCATTGCTTCTTATTCGATGCTATCTTTCTAGCGTCTTGAATAGTCATATTTTTCGTCTTCAAGATCTTCATTATTACCTTATCCCAGTTGTCTTTAGGTCTTCGTCGGTCTCTTTTTTTGTACCACGTTCGTCATCCATATTTATCTCATCGGTCTATCTTCGTTCATTCTAATCATGTGTCCCTACCAAGTTAGCCTTCTCTCCTCGATGAAGTCCAGTACATATTTATATAGCAGTTCTCTAATCATTTCATTTCTGATTCTATCTCGTAGTGGTACTCCCAGTACTCTTCTTAAATATTTCATTTCAAATGCTTGAATTTTACTTTTCATTGTCGCTGTCTTCTGAATTGACGTTTATGTTAGCCTCTTGTAATCCATTATTTTCAATTTGGACTCCTAAATATTGGAACTTGTGTACTTGCTCTATTTTTGTGAATTTATCGTCAAATTTATTGTTTCAAGCTCTAAGGGTACTGTGACCTTAGTCTTTCTTGTGTTAATTTTTAAACCGTACTTTGATAGGTTTCATTCTAGACATTTATATTATATTGCATTTTATTTTCAGTGCTTGCCACAATTACTACGTCGTCTGCGAATGCGCACATTAATATTTTTGTTATTTGTAAGTTTCTGTATCCTAAATGTAATTTTGTGAATCGGATATCGCAATCCTTCATAATTTTATTCATGATCATTGTAAACAGGACTGGGCTTATCGGAAGAAGCCTGAACGAATGGTTTATCCATGATATTTTGACATTATTTAATATATTTATCTTCAGAGTACTACATAAAACAAACATAACATTAATAAATATGTTAATTTATCTAAACTAAAGTTAACGTACCTTAAACTATGAAATAACACCTAATAAATAACTAAGAACTTCGGTAAAGAACTAAAAATCACGCAACACTTTGTCAGACCATATGTCACACAGTTGTCATTAAAGCAATCATTGACGTTGATATTTTTGTTTTTTTTTTCATCTTATCAGTTCTATCATTGGTTAGTAACTTTTAAACCTCACAGGCAGAGTAATTTGGCGCCAATTCAAAAAGTATACTTTTAAATTGCTACTGCACTTAATATATAGAGAAATATGAACAGAAAATCATATTTAATAATACTGTAGAAGGTACTTATTTGAATTTCAGAAGAAAAAAGATATGTTAATTTTTTTTGCAACACCTCATTGTCCTTACTCTTGACGAAGAAGAAAATGAAGAAAATCCAGAAAATTTTACAAACCGATACTGTTTTGTACTTACTGTGATAACCTATGATGTATATTTTACGTTTATGTCATAAGCAGAGAACTTTTGTTCTCATCAGTGAATATCAATGTGCCGTCATCGTACCGAGGACGTAGATATAAATGGGTCCATTAAAATACATTGGAGCAAGAAGTACCGTACCGTCATTGTACTGCTAATGTAAATCAAGCCTAAGAGGTTCACCCCGAACTTACAAATACATAATATACATACATAAAAATATAAGAAATCAACAATATATACTGACGAAATCGCTGCGACGAACGGATAAAATGATTCAAAGGTAACGTGAATACAAAAAACACATTTTGTGCATTATCTATTAACTTTGATATATGATTTCGTGGGTGTGTTTGCAAAATTAATGCAAAAGCAAGTGTGTGTAACTACAATTTAATAAGTTAAAACTGCAAACTAATAATTTGCAAGTAAACACAATTTAATAAGTTAAAAGCACAAATTGAAACTGTTAAATGCAAGTGAATTAATTGTAACTATTTAAAACTGTAAATTAAAACTTTAAAACGCAAATAAATAAATAAATTGTTTATGAGGTTAAAATATTAGAGGGGCTCTACTTAAAAAAAATGTTCATTTTAAATGGGCCACCATTGCTATCTTGAGAACTATAAGAGCTCAAAGAAGGTTAAATGGGCAAACAATTTCTATTTTAAGCCGGATCCACACTGAAACGAACGTTGTTATCTAAAAGTGTTTGCTAACATGTTCGCTAACAAATTTCTGAAGCAGTTGTAGAATGTTCGTACTAACATTGTGCGACGTAATAACAATGCTCGCTAACAAAAATTGATGTTCTTGGAATAGGTGGTAAACTTCAAAGAATTAAATGTTAATGCAGGTCTTGTGAACATAAAATGTATATTATGTATATAAAAGTAAGTACAGTCAAATTTTTGAAAGATGTCCGATCAAGGTCGTCTACGAATTGTATGAATTTAGATTTTTGCTCCACCCATTCTGACAAATTCAGTAGTGGCGTTTGCTTAGTTTTTATGAGGGAAGATAAGATACTACTGTTATTTAATTATTATAAAAATATATGTTACAATAAAAGCATACAAAATTCAAAAATAAATCGACTGGTAAGTTTATTAGCAAATGTAAAAAACCAAATATGTGAAAAATAAGATGACACAATGTCAGTGTCAGTGATACTCACAGAAAATAACATTATTCGTACGGCAATGAATTAAGGTAACGTATCTGAATTAATATCTAAACTTACGTTACAGCGAAAGTATTATCAACAACGAGCATCGTTTTAAAATGGAATGTCCTAACTTAGTCGAAACAATATGAATTTTTTAAAGACAAGCGTGTTATATGTCCATCCTTATCGCACACGCTTAAAGCCTTTGTGCCAATTTGTTAATTCGTTCATGATACAGATAACCTTGATCGGACATCTTTCAAACTTTTTACTGTAGTTAATAATTTTTCCGGAAATTAATTTCCTGGTAAGGAAGTTTGGATAGAATTAAATTTATTAAATATTAGAAATTTGATGGTGACATTCATATATTATTTAGGTAAAAATGCTTCAAATAAAATTGTAGGGCATAAAATTTTGCATCTTAATCAATAAACAAAATTCATTTTTTGTGCTTTTTAACGGTAGAAAATTAAGTATGAAAATATCGAAAATCACCACATAAATATCATAGCCATGGAATTGAGGCGAAATTTTATGCTCTACAACTTTTATTTGTAACTTTTTTACCTAAAATAATTACTAAAGCAGGAAAATATGAGTTTGATTTTATATGCTAAAGTATCAATCTAGCGGCTGATTGGATTTAAAGAAAGTCCTGACGCTAAATGTACTACATCAAAAGTATTGTTATTTCATAAAAAACAAGAAATTAACACAAGAATAATTATTTTCTGGTTGTCTGTAATATATTCATATATATATTATCAAAAGATAATGACAAATTAATTTGAAGGGGTAGCATATCATGTACTTATTGGGTGGGGTGGTTATCATAACTCTAATGAGTAATATAATGTACATTTTGTTTAAATATTCAGAAGAGCTTAGTGTTAGAATATTATTTGAACATGTAAAAGGTGTTGTTTTACAGAGAAAAGAAAACATAAAATTTTAATACTCTCAAAAATTTATATCCCATCCCCTGAATATTTAAAAAAAAAAACGCCATTATATTACTCAGGGGAGTTATCTTAAGTAATCTACCAAATATTGTTGTAATACAGCTTTTCATTAAATTGACAGGGGTTGTTATATGTTCCCATATTATTTTAACACTCTGATCTCAAAAAATTATATCTCATCCCCGGGATATTTAAACAAAATGTTATTGCTAAGGGGAGTAGTGTTAACTACACTACCACACATGGTTGTGATGCGGGTTCTCCTTAAATTTATAGGGGATGTTACATGTTCAATTAATATTTGAACACTCTAAACTTTCAAAAAAATATATCTCATCCCCTGAATAAAATGTAAATTATATTACTCAGGGTAAGTTGTCTTAAATAATCTACCAAATATGGTTGTGATACGGCTTCTCGTTAATTTGACACGGGTTGTTATATGTTCCAATATTATTTTAACACTCTAAACTCTCAAAAAATTATATCTCATCCCCTGAATATTTAAACAAACTGTACATTATATTACTCAGGAGAGCTGTGTTAACTACCCTACCAAAGGTCGAAATACAAGGTTTCAAAATTCTGCGGTTGATAGTATTTGAGCTAGACTAATCAGAAAAACCCCACTCATGAACATACGCACAACACACACACATACACACCCACAGACAGAAAAATCGAATTCTATGGACTTTGAAACGTGGTCATTTACCAAAATCTCGCGATTTTTAGCACGATCCCTATACCTCCTTTACCAAAGGTAGCGGAAGGTAAAAATGGCTTTATTACTAGTGTAACCTAGGCAACAGACGTATCAACACTTGCGTATTGCATAGCCTATTATTATTTTTAATTTTTAATCCCATTTTATGCTCTACAATTTTTACTTGAAGCTTTTTTATCTAAAATAATTAGGGAAGCAAGAAATTAGGAAAGTCTGATTTTACATGTTAAAGTCCTATATTCAGGTGTGCCGGTCACCACCCTGTATATTATTTTCAATAAAAGAAAATATTCTTTGATTTCCGTCTGCAAATTATCTGTTTCTTACAAAAACAATCAATGTCCACACTAATAAATACGTAATTGCTCATCAATGTTTTTGATTTTCTAATATTTAATCATGACCTTGAGTTAAATAAATTACATAAAACTTTGACGAGAAGAAAAATAAAAGTTATCCTACCTTATTCACGAGCTGATCCTCCAAGTCGGGATGTCTGTCCTTTCTTTCACCTGCTCTGATTCCTTCGTTTGTAGGGCCCCATTTTTAAACATCACCGTCTCGATCTATAAAAAATACAGAGAAATAGTACTAAATAATACCTATGACAAATTACTCTTTCAGTCTCACACATATTTGCTTTTTAAAACAATTTGTAACACATTTTAATATTATTTACACTTAAAATACTCCAAAAACTAAAAAATAACTACCAATATATGTTGTAATTTGCTTCTACTCTTGAAAACGTTTAAAATAATTTTAATTTTTATATAAATTGCACGCTTTGAAAATGATTTAAATTAATGCCATCCGTGTTAATTATTCTTATAATATAAAGCACTGTTAGATCCAATAATTACAAAAATAAATATTTTCCAACAAAGTATTTTATGTACATTGCAAATCATGACGAAAATGGACAAAATTCATGCAAGTATATTGAAATAAATGTTATCGGCTAAACATAAAAATTGTATATGTGCTTACATTTCGACAAAAAACTCTTTCGTCAGTATTCTACAGTGTTTTTGGCAACAATGCTTTCCTCTGTTCATAATAATCTAGAGCTGTTTGTTGTAAATGTCTCAGCTAAAATATTTAAAATCAATGCACACCAATTTCACCACTGATAATACTAAATGTTATAAAACACCACAATATACTATCAAACAAATATTTCCTTCATTATTTTCACTATAAAACTACCATAAAATATCAAAAACGCTGTTAAACTATTTGTTATTGAGAAATGAAATGGCTACGCATGTTCATGTTCTTGAAAGAAGCGAACATGCCGTGCTGTAAGTGGACGCTTGGTCTCACCGCATTGGCTATAATAACGAAGCCTGTGATTGGTCAAAAATGCCAGAGTTAGAATGCAACTGAATTTTCTATCAATTTTACGCTATTTGTGTGCAGTTATTTGGAATTTATTTATAAATTTAAACCTCTAAATGATAATTTCTGACTTAAATTTATAATACAACAGTATGTACTAATAATAAAAGAGGGTATTCATTATTTAAAGCAAATAAACTTGTATGTGGACCAAATATGCAACAAAAAATGAAAATATAAACGAATATTTTACGTATTTTATGATTTTATCCGTGTCTACAATAATTACCGCAAGAAAATTGATATGTACATATTGTTTACGATATTTGTACAATAAAATTAATAAATTAAACAATTTTATAACAAAACTAAGGACGAATTTTAAAATATTTGTATGTATACTGTTGACTGTTGTCGAATTTGAGAGCAAACTGATGTACACTGCTGTCCAAAAGTATTGCATCGCTTCCCGATATTTGGTGTTCACTCTTCCAATTATTATTTCTAAAGCTTTTTTATTGCAATAATGAGTATGTATATAATAAGTTTAAACATTTAGCTATTATTTTCATCACTCAATTTATCTCCCAATCGTGCAGTGTGCACAAAAATACAAAAAAAAATACGCAACATAATTTTCAATAAAATTTGTTTGGCAAACTTATGCAAGTTTATGGCTAAATTTTCCCATTGTTACATTTTTTTGATTAATCAGATTAACATGGGTTGATTAGTTACCAATATATATACAGGTAAGATCGAAATATTGAGTAGCAGTCAGTAGTACTTACAGAGCGAATTCACAGTGCAATTTCTTTTAATTAATGGCTCCTAAAAGATGAAATACTGAAATTAGTATAGCAACTTGGTCTGCAATTATTACATTTCAGAATGAATGTTATTCAACCAGAGAAATATCGGCAAAAATCTGCGTGTCAGTCTACAGTTGCGATGTCAAAGATTTACGACAACGGGACAGTTATCTTCACGTAAGCGATCGGGATGACCTCGAATAATATCGCAACAAAAAGATAAATTTATTAGAGTCGTGTGGCAGCAAGGAAGCCTTTATTAAGGAAACAGAAAAAGATTAGCTTGGGCTAGAAAACACAGAATTTGGGGAATAAATGATTGGAAGGTCTTATTTACAGACGAATCGAAGTTCGAATTGTTTGGCGCAAAACGGAGGCAAAATGTTTCGTCGTTTAAAAGGTGAAAGAATGTTAGCACAATGTGTTGTGGTTGTGCCTACAGTGAAGCATGGTGGAGGGTTAGTAATAAATTCTTCTTGTTGCGACGTTATTCGAGGTCATCCCGATCGCTTACGTGAAGATAACTGCCCCGTTGTCGTAAATCTTTGACACGTGCGCGCAACTGTAGACTGACTTACGCAGATTTTTGCCGATATTTCTCTGGTTGAATAACATTCATTCTGAAATGTAATAATTGCAGACCAAGTTGCTATACTAATTTCAGTATTTCATCTTTTAGGAGCCATTAATTAAAAGAAATTGCACTGTGAATTCGCTCTGTAAGTACTACTGACTACTGCTCAATATTTCGATATTACCTGTACCTATATTGGTAACTAATCAACCCATGTTAATCTGATTAATCAAAAAAATGTAACAATGGGAAAATTTAGCCATAAACGCATAAGTTTGCCAAACAAATTTTATTGAAAATTATGTTGCGTATTTTTGTGCACACTGCACGATTGGGAGATAAATTGAGTGATGAAAATAATAGCTAAATGTTTAAACATCTTATATACATACTCATTATTGCAATAAAAAAGCTTTAGAAATAATAATTGGAAGAGTGAACACCAAATATCAGGAAGCGATGCAATACTTTTGGACGGCAGTGTACATCAGTTTGCTCTCAAATTCGACAACAGTCAACAGTATACATACAAATATTTTAAAATTCGTCCTTAGTTTTGTTATAAAATTGTTTAATTTATTAAACAAAAAAATGTAATAATGGGAAAATTTAGCAATGAACTTGCATAAGTTTGCCAAACAAATTTTATTGAAAATTATGTTGCGTATTTTATTTTTGTTTTTTAAATGTATCAAATAAAGAATTTGATGTTCTTTAATATTTGTAATAAAATTGTCAAAAAAATAATATTCAGATTTTTTTAAAGATACTACTACTTCCGGTTGTCTAACTGTTACCAAAATGTGGTTAAACAGGTCTTAATTCTTATAGTTTTTGAGGTTGAGGTATGTCCAACGCGTGCACACACGCGCGCACACCCACACACACAAACACAAACACACACACACACAAACACACACACACACAAACACACATACAGACATTATCGCAAAAATGTTAAAATCGGATACTAGGGACTTTAAAGTGCTTATTAACTAAATTCTCGGTATGCGATTTTTAGCATGAATCCAATACCTTTCTCAGCGAGAGGTAAAATGTGAAAAATACGCTGTGCAAAATAAAATGTGTGCTTACCGAATTCAGGTCGTTTATTCAAATCATACTAGTGCTGTAAAACTTTGCTGCATGCTTCGGTATCCTAGCAATGAATTGTACTTATAAATGTTGTACACAATATTTGTTGTTGTCATAGATATGTATCACATATACAAAAATTGATAATAAATGTCAAATTATTTAAAACAAAAAACAAAAAAACAATTCTTTATTCCCTTATTTTTCTTTTTTTATGTTGAAGGAGTAGAAAAAATAGTGTATAACCAGGGTCATAGAGGCGTAGCCAGGATTAATGTTAGGGGGGGGGGGCAATGTAGTCTGACGACGGGAGGGAGTGAAAAATGGTACGTAGTAAGGCTGTTTGATCTTCAAAATTTATGATAGTTACTAAAATATAAACTGCCATTTTTTTTCTCTTTGCAATGATAAAATTTTATATATTAAAAATTCGAGAAAGATAAGATAATTGAAAAATAACAAATTATTTATATTGAAATATAGATGGCTATGTAAAAATAAACAAAATATAACAATGGTAAACAACAAAATTGACATTTAATTGTTATTTATTTGGGTTCTTTTAAATGAATAAATTAACTGTAGAATAAAATTTTTACATAGCCACCTAGAATATTTGAATAAAAATAATTTCTATTTTTCAATTATCTTATTTTTCTCGAATTTTTTCATATTTTTGATATACAAATTTTTATATCGTTGAAAAAAATAGCGATTTATATTTTAGTAAAAATATTTATTACAGTACTTCAGAAAACAAAAAACATAATTGTTATTTTACCTTTTGTTTTAATTTTTTATATATGTATTTACATTATCTCTTCATATTGCTATATAATATCATCATGTAATTGAATTAAAAATAATAAATAAATATTAATACTAGAATAGGTGGTAAACTTCAAAGAATTAAATGTTAATGCTGGTCTTGTGAACATAAATGTATATTTTGTATATAAAAGTAAGTACAGTCAAATTTTTGAAAGATGTCCGATCAAGGTCGTCTACGAATTGTATGAATTCAGATTTTTGCTCCGCCCATTCTGACAAATTCAGTAGTATCGTTTGCTTAGTTTTTATGAGGGAACATTAGATACTACTGTTATTTAATTATTATAAAAATATATGTTACAATAAAAGTATTCAAAATTCAAAAATAAATCAACTGGTGAGTTTATTAGCAAATGTAAAACCAAATATGTGAAAAATAAGATACTAACACAATGTCAGTGTCAGTGACAGTGGCAGAAAATAACGTTATTCGTACGGCTATGGATCAAGGTAATGTATCTGAATTAATAAATAAACTTACGTTACAGCGAAAGTATTATCAACAACGAGGATCGTTTTAAAGGGGAATGTCCTAACTTAGTCGAAACAATATGAATTTTTGAAAGACAAGCGTGTTATATCCATCTTTATCGCACACGCTTAAAGCCTTTGTAAAGGAGAGGAATAAATGTATGCCAATTTGTTAATTCGTTCATGATACAGATGACCTTGACATCTTTCAAATTTTTTACTGTAGATAATAATTTTTCCGCAAATTAGTTTCCTGGCAAGGAAGTTTGGATCCAATTAAATTTATTAAATATTAGAAATTTGATGGTGACATTCATATAAAAACTTTAAAGCCACTGTCGTCTTCGATTTACAAATTTATCAAAAGGCAAACGTCTCTTTCTTTTCTGAAAACTGTGGTGAACGTATTTTGTTATTGTAGTATGGACATTATACAGGGTAGCAACTGACAGCCAAACATAGGACTTTGACATATAAAATCAGACTTTCATAATTTCCTGCTTCCCTAATTATTTAGGTAAAAATGCTTCAAATAAAATTGTAGGGCATAAAATTTTGCATCTTAATCAATAAACAATATTCATTTTTTGTGCTTTTTAACGGTAGAAAATTAGGTATGAAGATATCGAAAATCACCACAAAAATATCATAGCCATGGAATTGGAATTGAGGCAAAAGTATATGCTGTACAACTTTTATTTGTAACTTTTTTACCTAAAATAATTACTAAAGCAGGAAATTATGAAAATTTTATTTTATATGCTAAAGTATCAGAGTGAATCTAGCGGCTGATTGGATTTAAAGCAAATGTTGCACAGTCCTGACGGTAAATGTACTACATTAAAAGTATTGTTATTTCATGAAAAACAAGAAATTAACAAAAGATTAATTATTTTCTGGTTGTCTGTAACATATTCATATATATTATCAAAAGATAATGAGAAATGAATTTGAAGGGGTAGCATATCATGTACTTATTGGAGGGGGGGCGGTTATCATAACTCTAATGAGTAATATAATGTACATTTTGTTTAAATATTCAGAAGAGCTTAGTGTTAGAATATTATTTGAACATGTAAAAGGTGTTGTTTTACAGAGAAAAGAACACATAAAATTTTAACACTCTAAACTCTCAAAAATTTATATCCCATCCCCTGAATATTAAAAAAAAAATGCCATTATATTACTCAGGGGAGTTATCTTAAGTAATCTACCAAATATTGTTGTAATACAGCTTTTCATTAAATTGACAGGGGTTGTTATATGTTCCCATATTATTTTAACACTCTAATCTCAAAAAATCTGATGTGACCAACACAGTACCTCCCGCCATTTACCTATGTATATAATTTTTATATTACTTTATAAATTTATCCATACAATATACAGAAAAAGTATTAAAGCAAACTTGTAGAAAATGAAATAATCTTTAATTTTTATAGTAACAAATTGAGAAAAAATTACATTTAAAGGGATTTTTTGAAGAAAAACTATCTTGAGCTTCAAGTAAACTGCCATTTCCGGTTATCCGTTTGCCACCAAAATCTAATCAGATATTTCCATATTAGAATAAGGTAGAAACATGGTTTCAAAACTTTCTGAATGATAGTATTTGAGTTAGAGCGTATACACTATATAGGATCCACACAGACATCATCGTGAAAATGTTAAAAATGGATTCTAGAGACCTTAAAACGTGGTCATTTACCAAAATCTTGATATGCGATTTTTAGCACGATCCCTATACCTCCCTTACCAAGGATAGCGGGAGGTAAAAAATATATCTCATCCCCTAGATATTTAAACAAAATGTACATTATATTGCTAAGGGGAGTAGTGTTAACTACACTACCACATATGGTTGTGATACGGGTTCTCCTTAAATTTATAGGGGATGTTATATGTTCAAATAATATTTGAACATTCTAAACTTTCAAAAAATTATATCTCATCCCCTGAATAAAATGTAAATTATATTACTCAGAGAAGTTGCCGTAAGTAATCTACCAAATATGGTTGTGATGCGGCTTCTCGTTAAATTGACATGGGTTGTTATATGTTCCAATATTATTTTAACACTCTATAAACTCTCTAAAATTTGTATCTCATCCCCTGAATATTTAAACAAACTGTACATTATATTACTCAGGATTTTAACCACACTCATAAACATACACACAACACACACACATATACACACCCACAAGACATAAAAATCGAATTCTATGGACCTTGAAACGTGATCATTTATCAAAATCTCGATATGCGATTTTTAGCACGATCCCTATACCTCCCTTACCAAGGGTAGCGGGAGGTAAAAATGGCTTTATTACTAGTGTAACCTAGGCAACAGACGTATCAACACTTGCGTATTGCATAGCCTATTATTATTTTTAATTTTTAATCCCATTTTATGCTCTAGAATTTTTATTTGAAGCTTTTTTATCTAAAATAATTAGGGAAGCAAGAAATTAGGAAAGTCTGATTTTACATGTTAAAGTCCTATATTCAGCTGTGCCGGTCACCACCGTGTATATTATTTTCAATAAAAGAAATTCTTTGATTTCCGTCTGCAAATTATCTGTTTCTTACAAAAACAATGAATGTCCACACTAATAAATACGTAATTGCTCATCAATGTTTTTGATTTTCTAATATTTAATCATGACCTTGAGTTAAATAAATTACATAAAACTTTGACGAGAAGAAAAATAAAAGTTATCCTACCTTATTCACGAGCTGATCCTCCAAGTCGGGATGTCTGTCCTTTCTTTCACCTGCTCTGATTCCTTCGTTTGTAGGGCCCCATTTTTAAACATCACCGTCTTGATCTATAAAAAATACAGAGAAATAGTACTAAATAATACCTATGACAAATTACTCCTCGAATTACTCTTTCAGTCTCACACATATTTGCTTTTTAAAACAATTTGTAACACTTTTTAATATTATTTACACTTAAAATACTCCAAAAACTAAAAAATAACTAACATATTATGTTGTAATTTGCTTCTACTCTTGGAAACGTTTAAAACAATTTTAATTTTTATATAAATTGCACGCTTTGAAAATGATTTAAACTAATGCCATCCGTGTTAATTATTCTTATAATATAAAGCAGTAGATCCAATAATTACAAAAATAAATATTTTCCAACAAAGTATTTTATGTATATTGCAAATCATGACGAAAATGGACAAAATTCATGCAAGTATATTGAAATAAATGTTATCGGCTAAACATAAAAATTGTATAATATGTGCTTACATTTCGGCAAAAAACTCTTTCGTCAGTATTCTACAGTGTTTTTAGCAACAATGCTTTCCTCTGTTCATAATAATCTAGAGCTGTTTGTTGTATATGTCTCAGCTAAAATATTTAAAATCAATGCACACCAATTTCACCACTGATAATACCAAATGTTACAAAACACCACAATATACTATCAAACAAACATTTCCTTCACTATTTTCACTATAAAACTACCATAAAATATCAAAAACGCTGTTAAAATATTTGTTATTGAGAAATGAAATGGCTACGAGGCTACGCATGTTTTACAAAGAAGCGAACATGCCATGCTGTAAGTGGACGCTTGGTCTCACCGGATTGGCTATAATAACGACGCCTGTGATTGGTCAAAAATGCCAGAGTTAGAATGCAACTGAATTTTCTATCAATTTTATGCTATTTATGTGCAGTTATTTGGAATTTATTTATAAATTTAAACTTCTAAATGATAATTTCTGACTTAAATTCGTTAAATTTATAATACAACAGTTATGTACTAATAATAAAAGAGGGTATTCATTATTTAAAGCAAATAAACTTGTATGTGGATCAAATATGCAACAAAAAATGAAAATATAAACGAATATTTTACGTATTTTATGATTTTATCCGTGTCTACAATATTTACCGCAAGAAAATTGATATGTACATATTGTTTACGATATTTATACAATAAAATTAATAAATTAAACAATTTTATAACAAAACTAAGGACGAATTTTAAAATATTTGAATGTATACTGTTGACTGTTGTCGAATTTGAGAGCAAACTGATGTATATGTGCTTTTTTACGAATTTTTGTACAATGTTGAAAAACTGAATGTAAAAACGAATGTACATATAGTCCCATGCAACAGATTGTTAGTTGATTTACAAAACATATATTCAAACGTATTATACGTATATCCTCAATTTTTATTTGTTGCTGTCAAGTTAATGAACTGGACTTGTAAGATTGCACTTTAGTTCAGAAGAAAAAATATGAAAGATCTGAAAAAAACAAATCTGTTGTGGCCAACACAATACCTCTCGTCATTTCCATTTTATCGTATCGTATTTAATATTACTTATACACTCATTGACGGGATTGCAGGTATTTGTTAAGGATAATGTAATATTAATATATCTATAATTTTAAAAATTTAATTAATGATACAATAAGAATATTAAATGTATTTCCCAGAAAAAGCTTTCAGTAATGTCAGTAAAACTGTCGATTTTTGACACTGTCATTTAGTATCTATCAAATACAAACATTTGAATTTGTCATTTAGTTTCTTTGGTCTAGTTTGCAATAAAGTTTATTATAACAGATTATTTTATATATTATAATATTCTTTAATCTCTAAATCTATAGAAGATAGAATTTTAAATGTATCAAGTAAAGAATTTGATGTTCTTTAATATTTGTAATAAAATTGTCAAAAAAATAATTTTCAGATTCTTTTAAAGATACTACTACTTCCGGTTGTCTAATTGTTACCAAACTGTGGTTAAACAGGTCTTAATTCTTATAGATTTTGAGGTTGAGGTATGTCCAACGCACACACACACACACAAACACACACACACAAATCCACACACACACACACACACACACAAACACACATCCATAAACACACACACACACACACACATACAGACATTATCGCAAAAATGTTAAAATCGGATACTAGGGATCTTAAAAAGTGCTTATTAACTAAAAACTCGGTATGCGATTTTTAGCATGAATCCAATAACTTTTTCAGCGAGAGGTAAAATGTGAAAAATACGCTGTGCAAAATAATATGTGTGCTTACCGAATTCAGATCGTTTATTCAAATCATACTAGTGCTGTAATACTTCGGTACCCTAGCAATGAATTTTACTTATAAATGTTGTACACAATATTTGTTGTTGTCATAGATATGTATCACAAATACAAAAATTGATAATAAATGTCAAATTATTTAAAACAAAAAAAACAAAAAAAAACAATTCTTTATTCCCTTATTTTTCTTTTTTTATGTTGAAGGAGTAGAAAAAATAGTGTATAACCAGGGTCATAGAGGCGTAGCCAGGATTAATGTTAGGGGGGGGGGGGAGTCGCAATGTAGTCTGACGACGGGAGGGGGTGAAAAATGGTACGTAGTAAGGCTGTTTGATAAAATTTATGATAGTTTTTAATCCTTGATTTTTATTGATTTTATCGATTGATCGATCAAAATCGAACAACTGTGTTCCATAACAATCAGATATATGATAGTAATAGAAGTAATAGAAAAAAATAGCTCATATATGTTTTATTAATTTAAATATACTATTTGATGGCAGCTGTAGATATTTTATATAAAGTCAGGTTTACAAGACATGACTATCAACTTTTATTTTTTAAATAGCAAACTATAATTATTTTACTAAAATATAAACTGCCATTTTTTCTCTTTTCAATGATATAAAAGTTTCTATATTAAAAATATGAAAAATAATTGAAAAATAACAAATTATTTTTATTGAAATATTCTAGGTGGCTATGTAAAAATAAACAAAATATAACAATGGTAAACAACAAAATAAAATTGATATTTAATTGTTATTTATTTGGGTTCTTTTAAATTAATAAATTAATTGTAGGATAAAAATTTTACATGGCCACCTAGAATATTTGAATAAAAATAATTTCTGATATTTTCAATTATCTTATTTTTTTCGAATTTTTTCATATTTGATACACAAATTTTTATATCGTTGAAAAAAAATCTGATGTGGACACCACACGACTTCCTTGTACGATTATTAAACTATACATATTTTTTTAATAAATAAATTACAAAATATTAATTTTAACTTCAAAACAGTATAAGATATATAGCGACCATAATCCAACGCGGTTCTTTTTAAAGAGAGTTTTGATTACAACAAAGAAATATTTGATTACAACAATGAATATGACTAATTTCACAATAAAAATATAATATTTGTTATTGTACGAATCACAAAATTGCACGTATTTAACGTAATTTGACATGAACATTTTTTTTATTTTTTTGTCCTAATCTTGCATGCTTTATTACAAAAACAAAAAAAGTATACAATTTTTAAATTTACATACATATCTCTCTTATACAAAGGGCTAATTTAATAATACTTGATGTGCTAGACGCAGAAATTAATTCTCTAAAAATCTATTATGTTATTTCAATTGACATAAAAGTCTTGTATACCAAATTTGAAACGTTTTGGATTATATTTTAAAACAGTTTTTCATTAAAATCTATTATAGGCTTCATATAAAGTGCCACTTCTGTAAATTGTGTAATAACCAGAAAGGGAGGTGCACAACTAGAACTAGATGTTATAGGAGTCCGAAATACAAAATTTCAACTTTCTACGTCTTACCGTTTTTGAGTTATGCGAGATACGTACGAACGTACGTACGTACGTACAGACGTCACGACGAAATTAGTCAAAATAGATTCAGGGATGATCAAAATGGATATTTCCGCTGAAATCTGAAAACCGAATTTTTTCGCGATTACAATACTTCCTTTACTTACGTACAAGGAAGTAAAAAATAGCGATTTATATTTTAGTAAATATTTATTACAGTACTTCAGAAAACAAAAAACGCTGAAATTTAGAAACAGAAACAAAAAACATAATTATTAATTGTTTTAATTTTTTTATATGTATTTGCATTATCTCTTCATATTGCTATATAATATTATTATGTAATTGGGATCTAAGCGTCATGTTGAATTAAAAAATAATAAATAAATATTAATTCTGAAAAAAAAAAACAAATTTTTGTTTGGTTTTGAGCGCTCATTACGGCTTTGATCGCCAGTCGCCGAAATATTATTATTTATTAAATGATGTATATACCTTTTGCAATCTCTGACTGAAATAGTTATCACATCCTGTCACTTCAGGGGTGCAAACTAAAGCAAAATTTGATAGATTTTTCCAAGAATCACACATCTAATTGATCTAATGCCCAGTTACACCGTTGACACTTAATTTGTCATTTGTCAGCTATATTCAATTACTTATTTGACGTTTCGTTATTGTCAATTTAAGGAACACTTAAAATTTAAGCATCAGCAGTACAACCGGGCATTAGTTGTTGCGTTCGGAGAAATTATATCCTACAATTTGCATAAAGGGTCTTCAAATTCAATTACTGTAACATGAAACAAGCTTATTCTACGTTAAAATAACCTATATTGTATTTATAAAATTTATTTAATTTGTATAACATTGATTTTTGTATGGACATAAAGAAAGCAACAATTTGCATTTATTTGTTTATATTTTGAACGTGTATATCACGAGATTGTTTCAAAAATATGAATTTGTATTGATAAATCAACTGTATCCAATAAGATTCGAAAACTAATAATCCGATCGTATGATAATGATATTTTATAAAGTGAAATTTCGAAAACATTTATTTTACATAAGTCTAAAGAATCGTGGATAATAAACCGTTTTCGAAGTAAAGGTACTATTGCGCCTTCTGCAATACCTGCTTGACTAAAAAACCTCAAAATAGACATTCAAAATTATTTTAAAAAAATTGTTTTTGTCGCTCGAAATTTTGTTTAGGATTTTTCGTACTCAAATCAAAGGCCAAAAAAATAATGAACATCATATAAGGTGATTCTATGATTTGTTTATGACTATGGTATTGTTTAAATAAAAAAAGCTGGCCTCCAGGTATGTCAAAAATTATTATCATTATGGCGGATATATCATAGATTCATAGATACGCGATAGATTTATAAATAATATCACCAAGGAGTACACAATATAATTGAAAGAATATTTGAGTATATGGAACAAATCTCTATTTATTTTTATTTTGTTTCCTGTGTAAATGGAGAGATTTATGCTCGGATTTCTGTTTTTAGTTTTTGAAATACATAATTATTATGCTTACCATTTATTGAAGGTCTCAGTTATGAATTCCACAGTGTAATTAGGGCCCCAATGCAGGATCTGCTGTCTTTCAACATTCTCCAGAGGTATTTCTGCTTACATTTTCACGAACAATATCATCTATAATGAAACAAAAGTAAACATTAGAAATTTTGTTACTTTGAAGGTTAGTTCATAATAACTCAATTTTAAATATCACTTTATAATTTAATTATGATTGAATACAATGAAAAATGTACATATTAACATATTCTAGTATGGTTCTTTCTCCACTTTTTAAGCGAAAAACACAAAACAACGCTGTTCAAAACCAACGCTTAGGCGTTGAACATATCTATTACATTGCTTCGTGCCTACTACACTAGCAGGTAGCAAGGCTTGCTTGCCCGTAAACGTTGGCGAACGATTACATACGTGTTCGATGCAATTAATTATTTTCATTTTACTTTTTTAAAATGTTACAAACAAAATATAAAAACGCAAATTATAATTTTTACAATTTATATTTATAAAAATTGTAATAAAATATACTTTTAGTGAATATAATTTTTTTCATCATACTAAACCAAAGTCACTTTAAAATATGTAAAATATTACCTATTTTTGTGTTTCAAAGCAAAACAATATTTGTTTATATTGTGTTTCAATATCATGACAAAATAATATATGTATGTCGAAAGAAATGTACAAATAAATTTGAAATAAACAACGCAAATTTCAATATTGTTTAATAAAAGTATGTATTTAATCAGTTTTTTTGCAAATAAATTATACCAACTGAGGGAACTAATAATTTTAGAAAAAAAAGGAAATATACAATAGTTGGTTGAGAATAAGGAGCTAATTTAAGAAATATGGTTATCAAAAATACATTCAAAATTAGTTTTATAAGATATTATTCTTAATAATTAAATTAAATAGAATTTTTAACGAAAATAATTGTGTAATAGATAAATTAATGCAAATGCGTTGCCAGTGATCCAGTGGTACCAAAAATGTTAGTTTCATGAAAACTAACCTTATAAATATGCAAATTTTTAAAAAATTCTTTCTGTTTCGTAATCTACACATGTCATACTACTTACCCTTAAATTTATTATATTAATTCATAACCACCCTGTACATTTTTTCAAAGAAAACAAATTATTTGTATAGTGCATATTTTACCTACAAACATATTTTCAAAAATAATAATGAAATGTTCAGTTCAAGAATAAATATTAGTTTTGTTTAGTATAAATAAGTAATCATAGTAATTTAATAAATGTTTTAAAGTAAAATTTAATTTCCATTATCAATTAAATTGTCTTTAAAAATATCACTTTCAGAAATTTATTTTATTTAGTAAATATTTACTAACACTATAACAGTTTAAACTTTCATTTGAAAATGGAAGATATATTCACTTCCCTATCTCCTATGTATTATATGCTAAAGATTGGTGGTTCAATTAATTACTTCCCAGTAAAGACTATTAAAAATTGCACATTTAAGAAGGACTATATATCAATATTATTCGGATCAATTCTTTTCTCATCGTATATTGTATCAGAATACTATTTATTTCTCCGTCATTACGACAGATTTAGTGTTCTACGATTATGTTCTACATTTTTCGAAGAAATAATAAAAGTATTTTTTTTGATTTATTCTATAATTTATCTATTTCAAAAGGATCAAATAGTATATCTAAATAACTTAAGTATAATTGACGATACATTAAAAAAATATGGAATTTTTATAGACTATCGATACACTAAAAAATATATGGTGAAATTATTCTTAATGGATTATACGCTTCAAATATTATTAACTCTTGTTTATTTTGTGAATATTGATAGACTGAATGTTGATTTTGAAGATAGAATAAATTATTACTGT
This sequence comes from Harpalus rufipes, assembly GCA_951394225.1. Classification (NCBI taxonomy): domain Eukaryota; kingdom Metazoa; phylum Arthropoda; class Insecta; order Coleoptera; family Carabidae; genus Harpalus; species Harpalus rufipes. The sequence goes on from OX596283.1 coordinate 42,431,102, forward strand.
CACATTTTTAATTCAGTTGGAGGCATTTGGTTAATAATGGCTATATTAACTAATTTACAAATAAATTTAATATTATTAAATGACCGAATTGAAGAAATTAATAAATATTTTAGAACTTGTGAAACTGATGTGGAAATTATGGCAATAATCAAAATAAACTGTAAAATAAGGAATATTTTTAAATATATTAATAAGATTATATCTCCATTCTTATTTATATATACAATATATGTTTATTATCACATGTGCAATACTGTTTATACTGTTATTAACATAGTACATGATCATTCGTTTCTATATAGTTTAAAACAGGTGCATTGGACTTCTGTAATCTACTATTCTTTCAAATTTGTTTCCCTAATATCAACGTATTCTAAACTCTCTAGAAATGTAAGTACTATATTATATTTTTTAACGAGAATGAGTAAATTAAAAATAGCATAAATTTGCATAAAACTAATATTGAGATTTGGACGTCTCACATTCGATTCCAATCGTCATCAAATTTGAACTTGAAATTATTTCCACTTTTTAATTAGCACAAAAATGATCCCTGTTTTCCAAAAATGTCTCCGTACGAGAATAATAATCAATTCGGGCCGATGATGTTGCGTTTACAATAATTAAGCTTTTTTATTAAAACCAAGGGCCGGCGGGTTTTGATTTTTCCTGTGGGTGTACAATAAAAAAATCTGTTGTGGCCAGCACAATACCATCCGTCAATCCTGTGCATTATGTATAAATTCCATACATAAATTTTATTGCAAAAGATTCTAAATTTCCAGTAAAATTATTTCATAAACAAACTATGCAAATTGCACTTGACACTAACATCTTCTTCTTTAGCTTTCCCCATTCGTTAGGGGTCGCTATTTTTGATTTTCTTCTTCCACTCATTTCTGTTTTACGTGTCGTTCTCATTCAGTTCCTTTTCTCTCAAGTCTTCCGCAATACAGTCCTTCCATCTAATCTTTGGTCTTCCTCTGTTTCTTCAACCTTCTATTACTAAGCTATTCATTCTTCCAATATATTCTTCATTCCTCCTCATGACATTTTCAAACCAATGTAATCATCTCGCTTGTATATTTCTAGAAACATGTAACACTTATTTCCTTACCTATCTTTCCGTGTCTTCCCCAACATCTACTTCAACATCCTCATCTCTGCCACATTAATTTACTTTTTATTTATACTGACATCTGTCAATTTGAATTATATGAATATATTAGTAGTTTCCATATTTAGCATAGCTGGCTGATTTATAAAATTTAATTTCTTTAAAATTCTTTACCATTATGGGGGGCGCTGAAATAGTGGAAATAGTTAATAAACTGTCACATTGATATTGTATTTAATAGTCATGGCCGCCTGATTCTTGTAACATTTTATACCGGAAATATCTCGTGCTGCAAATGTGCTGTTGCTGATACATCAAATTAAGACATTTTTTAAAAATATTTTAAGCAACAAATACAAAAACTTAAGATTGGTCTCGTAAAAAATAATTATATTATAATGGAATAAATCAAACAAAAGAAAGTTATTGTTAACCGTGGGTGCATTGCACCCTCATTTGTTTGCCCGTGGGTGCACGTACTCGCCACCTATGATTACAACAAAGTAATTTTTAATTCTTTTTATTAAAACTCTTACTTTTAAGTATGCTATCTTACAATTATTGAAGTTTACTATTTCTTTGCAATGTTGGAATACTCCATTGATTCGACAAACAACAAATAAACATCTCGTTGCTTTTCATTATACCTACATATATCTGGAAATCAGCACCCTCCACTCTTCCAAGAATACAGCATCACTCACATTCATTTAAATTATTAATTTCTTTAAAATATTTTTAGATACATTTTATTAAAAATATCTTATATGAAATAAATTGTAACAATTTGAAGATGAAGCAACTTGTAAGTAACTTCTATTCATTTAATTAACATACAAAATTTAACCACCCTTTAGATTTCAGTGATTTCTGCAGAATTATTGAATCAGGATTTTAATATTTATGTAATGGGATTTTTTAAATTTGATTACTCTTTTTTACCTAAGGTAAGTACCTACATATTAAGTATTGTCGACAATGTGAATGATATTATTAAGTATATGTACAAACTTGATTATATTTCAGATGATAAATGCTATTTGCTCTCAAATAATTCTTTTTATGATGACAGAGAGTGTAGTACATTTATGGGCATTAGACAAATTTATGATGAAAAAATTTATTGATTATATGGACAAAAATAAATAAAATTATTGATAAGATTATTTTAATTCTTCGCATAATATAATTTATAGAAACAAATCTTAAATATATGATGCTATTATTATTTCAATAAAATATAACTGACAAAACTTCATAAGCTGTATTAATATAAAATATTATGTTTATCTTTGCATTAATATTAGGATTAAATAATTGCAAATTGTCCCAAAAACCTAAAAATAACAATTATAGAACAAGAATAATAATCAATTTCAGTAAAAATACTTACAGCAAATAATGTTTCTAAATTAAAATTAAATAATCTGAATGCGGTTAAATTTACATCATAGTGCAAAAATTCCAGAGATAGTTGAGATATCTAAAAAAGAGTTTATTTAAATAAGTGAATCGTTATACCAAATTTGGATATTATGTTCATTTATAAAACTTATAGTGAAATACTTACAATTTGTTTACTTTTATGACTATCGCCATTTATGTGGTATAATAGTTTTTTAATTACGTTTGCCTGTAAATAACATAGTAAAGTTTTCAAGGAAGCTTGACTTCAAATATATTCATTCTACAGGTGTTACCCTTAAAACAACCAGGTCTATGTCACAATTTCGACTTTCATTTTTTCGACTTATGAAATAATTACAACAATATCATGGGGGTCTCTTGGCCGCGCGTTTGAGTGTCTGGTCGCGAAATTGGAGAACCGGGTTCGATCCCGACCGATGCCAAATAATTTAAATTTTAAATGACACAAATTGAACCCTGTGGTTGTTGGAAATAATGTATTAAATATATTAAATTTACAAAAACTGAATATGTTATTCAAGTATTCCGCCATTTAATATTAAGCTACGTTGCCTTTATCACTAATAGCAGCTTTAATTATTCTATTAGACGTTGTGTCTGTAAGCCCTACAATTTTTTCTGTGATTATAATCACATATATCTTGCAAGGTAGGTTTTACTGTATGCACTGGATTTTTACGAAGTTGTTTTTCAGTGTAAAGCAAAGAGTCTCGGTAGAAGCCAAGCCAGGACTAGTGCTGTGATAATCCCACAAAACTTGGATCCGAGAACCCGGATTTCAAAATATCCGGATCCTCGGATATCCGACATTCGGATATTGGTGGATATCCGAAAATTTAATTCGAATTCGGATTTGGAACCGGATGTGAACTTGGATCCAGATTCGATGTTTTGTTTACGGATCCGGATCCAAATTAATATGACATGAATTTCATTTATTTATTATGTGCTTTGGATGAGACCCGATGCTAATATTTAAATGTAAGGTTCTATACTGAGAATATTCGAATCTGAGAATCGATTCGGATACTGAAATTCTATATCCAAAATCCGATACTGATACTCATATTTGAATCTATGTTCCGATACTCAAATCCGTTTCCAAGATTCGATATTCGGATCCGGATTCATGATCCGATACTCAGATTCGGATCTAAAATCCGATGCACAGATCTAAATCCAAAATCCGATACTGAGATTTGGATTCGAGATCCGGATAGTTTCACATTCAAATATCTGGATATCCGGATATTTTTGGATCCGAAACCGAAACTATCCAGATCCGGATCCCATCACTAATTATCACTCGTCATTTGATCCACAGGTTTTTTACAATTTTAAGTCTTTATTGAAAGTAGCTGAAATAATTTTGTAGATATTTCTAACCATTTATAATTTTTTGAAAATAAACTAGTGTGACGGGCGCCCCTAACTTAAGAGTATACGAGCGCCGCTACTGGTAGAATATTCCGAGCGATGACGTAATTCCCGGCGGCGGAATAACCTATACGCTTTGAGACGTGTTAATTACACAATTCGAGAGACATGACGCCGCGTATACAGGGTGTTTATTAAGCATAGGGCAAAAATTGAAGGGATTATTCTCTGGACCATTCTAAGATGTTTTTGTCCTTTGATGATTTTTGAAAAGCTGCTTTGTTTCGAACATACAGGGCGCAAAAAAAAATTTGACAATAACAACATTTAATACCAAAAATTACATGTAAAGTTTCTTAATCTGCAATAGTACTGTTGAAAATGACTACCTTCAGCTACGATGCAAGAATCCGCCTAGCTTGTAATGAATTGCCATCAGCAAGGCTATAAATGAAATGCATGTCAGTCATCTCGGCGTTCGTATAGCTATTCATGATGAGGACTTCACTAACAAAAGTTTAAGTATTATAGACAGAATTACACGTCAAACAGCCAAACGTCTCAACAAATATAACACATAACTTGCCTGCTGTTACTAGATTAATAATTTGAAAAATATCAAAATTGGTTTTGTCGATTTCTTTTTCGCCCTGTATCTTCGAAACAAAGCGGCTTTTCAAAAATCATCAAAGGACAAAATGATCTTAGAATGGTCCAGGCAATAATCCCTTCAATTTTTGCCCTATGTTTAATAAACACCCTGTATAAGCACGTCAGAGAAGCCAGCAAAAATAGTCTAATATATAGAAGCAACGAGCAATGAACAGTGGGTGATATAAATAAATATAGTGATATAAATTGTTTAACTAAATAATGTTAGTGTTTAAGCATTTAATAATTTCTTAGTCATAAATTAGTGTTTGTAATTATTTAATCATAGTGTTAGTTATTTTTATTATCTTTTTAAAATTAATTCTAATTATTTATCGTTTAATAAACGTATTATTTTAATTAATATTATTTCTCTTATTTTTACACCACCCAAATAAATAAACGTTACACTATTATGAGTTTGGGCTCGTAATGGTAGAAAAAATATAAAACTTACCTCAGTAACAACTTTGTCACATTTTGAAATAACTAGCGATAATTTTATAGTAAAATATACCATTATAGTCCATGGAACTATACTTAAAATTTCTAACCAAGACAAGTTTGTTTCCATCAACTTGATAAAATTAAAGATATACACTGAGTTATAAAAAATACTCTCTACTATAAAAGCGAGTAATTGTAACGATATAATTTTATTTAAAATGTATAAAATTTGTTTTAACTCTTTATGTAGAGTCATTACAGTAGATATATCTTGAATATCATTTGTAATATTTGTAAAGTGCTTATTTATTTCATTATATCTTTCATGAAGAATTTTTAAATATATTTCTATATTTGTAAAAATTAACATTTTGAAATATATATCCCCTGTGATATTATAAACATATAATATTTTTTCAAAATATCCCCTTACACGATATAAATTATAATGCATCAATGTACTATTTAAATTAAGTATTGTAAGAACTATTAATATTAAATTCTCAATAATAATTTTTTTTATTATATATTTCCTAGTTCTTCTATAATCTATAAAAATACCTATTTTTATTAATTTGTCATCAAAATCTATTATCTTATTTAAAAATTTGATATGATATTTATGATAATCAATCAGTGAGACGAGGCAGCTTCCGAAAAATATTAATTTAAAATATATTTCGATAGTTAATATTTCCATTGCAGTATTAGTCTCTAACTGAAGTCTAGGGTACCACCACGTACTGCTAATCATGTATTCTACTCTCATATAAATTATTACAAGTATTGATCCATATAACATAGATAAATAATCCCTTGTAAAAATGCATTTTCCTCCTCTTCGTATAGGATAATAATTAATAGTGCCCAAAATTTTTGCAATATAATATATTGGAGATATAGCAGTAAATATATTATCCATGTTATTGAAAATAATTTGTATTTTGTACTAATCCAAATTGTGATAAATATTTTGTTTATTTTAACTAAACTAATTAGAGTAATGCATTGTAATATCGACATAATTGTTAAAAATATATAGGTACAGTTTAATTTTTTAAAAATGACTAATAAAGGTCATTTTCGAATTGTATTATTTAAGATTTTTAGCTCAGCCTATTTTGTCAAATTCAGTTATGTCGTTTAGTTTTTATGGGGAACATAAGATTCAAAATTGATGAGTCCACGGTCAGGGTGAAGGTGAATGAATTAATATTGAATATTTATATCATAATTTTTATTACGCCTTTCTTTGATTGTAAATATAAACTCAATTAAGATCGTGGATGAAAAATAATATAAAATATACAGGATAATATTTTGTAATATTAGTTATTATGGTGGATTTTATATTTATTTATGAAATTTTCTGTCATAAATAACAGAATAGTGTAGTTGGCTACTGTTGAAATCATCTACGAAAAATGAATAATATTACATATTATGCTTTGGTGATTATACAGGTGTTTTTTTACTTCTCGCTAAGAGAGGTATTGGATTCATGTTAAAAATCGCATATCCAGATTTAATGAATAAGCACGTTTTAAGGTCCCTACAATCCGATGTTTACGATGATGTCTGTGTGTGTATTTTTTGAATATTTATGTTATTATAAATATTATAAAACAAAATTCTCTATCTGACACATTTCAATTTTTTATTATACCTTCTATAAAGTTAAAGATATGGATATACAGAGTGTTTATTAAAAATTGAAGGGATTATTCCCTGCACCATTCTAAGATCATTTTGTCCTTTGATGATTTTTGAAAAGCCGCTTTGTTTCGAAGATACAGGGTGAAAAAAAATTTCGACAAAACCAATTTTGATATTTTTCAAATTATTAATCTAATAACAGCAGGCAAGTTATGTTGTTGAGACGTTTCTGGAGGATGTACCATTGGCAACAAGAAATGCAATGTGGTTTATGCACGATGGTGCACCAGCGCATTTTAGTGTGGTTGCTCGTGATTTTTTAACAATAACATACGGAGATCGCTCGATTGGACCTCACTTATGGCCTGCTCGATCCCCGGACTTAAACTCTCTGGATTTTTTCCTATGGAGCCATCTAAAATCATTAGTATATGCTACTCCATTGGCAAATTTGGAAGATTTAAGACATCGGATAATTGCTGGCTGTAACTCCATAAGAAACGACCCTGGTGTTTTTGAAAGAGTTCGGCAATCAATGAGAAGAAGATTGGATTCTTGCATCGTAGCTGGAGGTAGTCATTTTCAACAGTACTTGTAGATTAAGAAACTTTACATGTAATTTTTGGTATTAAATGTTGTTATTGTCGAAATTTTTTTTCGCCCTGTATCTTCGAAACAAAGCGGCTTTTCAAAAATCATCAAAGGACAAAATCATCTTAGAATGGTCCAGGGAATAATCCCTTCAATTTTTGCCCTATGTTTAATAAACACCCTGTATAATCTATAAAATACTCTGTTGTAGTAAATCTCACAGCCCAAACATCTTCATGGTAACTACTTGAGAAATTAAAATGTCTGTAATTGACAGACAAATGTCACTAATGTCAGTGTCAAAAATTTAGAGATAGTACTGAAGGCTTTTTCTGAGAACGATATTTAATATTTCTTATTGTGTTATAAATTATATGTTTAAAATTATACGTATATTAAATGATCCCTTCAGAAATAACGCCAATTCCGTTTGATTTGGAAAAACCTCGAACAGTTAGAAGAAATGGAGAAAACTTGCTCATAAAATAAATTTAAAATTATAGAAAATATGTAAATATAAAGATTAGGTGTAATTAGAATTTTCTGTGTGTACATGAAATGTTAAATACAATACTTATTTATATATACCACAATGAATAGGTGAGGTATTGTGATGGCCACAACAGATTTTTTTTTTCAAGGTGTACATAGGAGATTAACATTGGAAATTAGTTATTTCGCAGCCTGTTGCCCCCCGTTTTCACTGACAAGAATGGGTTTGGTAATATGGTATCAATATAAACACAAAGATACAATGGCCGTTAGTATGAACAAGTGATTAAGGGTGATTAGCGAGCATTTGACTAGCATTGTTTTATCCCTTTCACTCATTTATTTATTATTTTAGAAAAAAATACTTGAAATAAAAATTGTAGAAAAATTAATTGCACACATGTTTTATTTGAAGTATTTTTCTCTAAAATATTCTATAAACGATTGACAGAGATAAAACAATGCTAGTCAAATGCTTCGCTAATCAACCTTAATCACTGTTAATACTAGCGGCCATAATTTCTGCACCAATAAATGACATGAAATACATTATGTTATATTTTGGTCCCATACAGAATTATTAAATTTAATTAATTTTGACATTTTATCTGTCAGAATTTGTTAGCTTTGAGTTTTTGTATTACTCTCATTTTAATGTTTTATAATAGATTAGAAAACACTTAACAAAAATTAAATTAATAAAATTATAACGTAATAAAAGTTTTTCGCAATCGCCCAGAAAATGAGCTGATAAATTTTTATTTATTTTTTATTTTCTAGTCTGCAGAGTTTTTATTAGGTTTACACTCACCTTCGTCTCGCACTGAAATATGCTTACTTCACCCAGTAAAGTATCACTTTTAGGTCTTGTTACGTAAATTACTACTAATTGAACAAGTTATATGTTATAGCGAATATTGACACATAAAATGACAAACTTTTGTTTATCTTTTTGTTCAAATGCCATGGCTATCTCTATTATTACAAAATGGGCTACTTTCATGATATTAAGAAATTTTTTTTTTTGGAATATAGATATAAAATAAAAGACTCCCTATTTTTTCTTTTTTCAAAATTTTGTCACTTATGGCTAAAAATAAATATTTGCTTTTTATGACGTCACAATCACGGATGACATACGTACTAGTTCTATAGTTTAGGAAGACAGAGAAATAATAACACAATGTATTTGAATAATTTATAATGTAAATAATATAGTTGAGTAAACTAAACTTGAAAAATATAATAGTTTTCAAAATCCTCTTATATGCAAGTAGCCCATTGAATAAATTTATTAATTCACTTATGGGAGTAAAATATTATAAAATTTATATATATTTGAAGTCATTTGATGCAGAATTTTTTTATCTTTCTACAAATACCATGACAATCGTTGGCGGTCACAACTCTGGAGAAACAGTCTCATATTAGTCTCATTGAAAAAAAATACACCCATTGCACATACGAATATGTAATAAAATATGCATGTACTTACTTCAAAGAAAAGTGCTTTATCTAATTTATAAAAACTAAGTAATGTTATGAAGTTCTTGTCGTGTAATAATTCTAAAGAAAACAAGGAAATCTGTAACAAATTTTAATTTAATTTATATTTACAAAAATGCTCTAAAATATTACATACTTCTTGTTTTATTTCTTGATTTTCACAATTAATCTCGTTCAATATTTTAACAATTGACATAGCCTAAAACAAATAATTCAATATCTGACATAAAATACTATATAATTTTACATACAGATTCAGTAATTTTAGAACATTTTTTTAAAACAACTAATATTTTTAAGCTAAAATATATTACCATACCCCACGGTATATAAATTAATATTTCATACAAAGTTTCAAATTTATGAAATGTTATAAAGGCTCCAAAATTATAAGCATTGCAGGTGATGTGGAAAAATGTTTGAATTATAAATGCATTTAATGGAAAATTAAATATTTTGTTTATATTTCTGGAAATAGTTCTTAGTTCACGATGAAGAACTGTGATAGTTGATAAATATTTATAATCCTTGTTGTATTTAATAAAAATATACAATTCCTCAAATCGATCACATATCATTTTTAAATAAATTTCCATACTTGAAAATATAATAAATTTCAGCAAAATATCAAAACCAAATTCAGTATGGAAAAGTATAACCTTAATTTTTGTTGTAATATTTGTTAAGAATAACAAGTATAGCCTAGCTTTTACGTTGATAATGCAGAAAACAATAATTGAAACATTTTCTATTAGTATTTTTTTCATGACATAATATTTAGTCCTTTTGTAGTCTATAAAAATACCTAGTTGTAATAATTTAACATCGAAAGATTGTAAATCATTTAAAAATTTAATATGATTTTGATATATGTCGACTAGATATGTAAAACAAGATAATAAAAATAATATTTTGGAAACGTCTTCCAACAAAAACGTGATATGTTTTAATTCGAATGTATTCTCCGTATAGTAAGTACGTTGAATATGAAAATAATACTTTGCAAATATAAAACATGATAATAATATTAAACCGTATGTCATGCAATAGTAATTTCTTTTAAAATAACATTTTCCTGAATTTAATGATGGATAATAATTTACCGTTCCTATCAATATTGAAATATAATAGATAGGTGATAAAGAAATAAAAATATTATCCATTCTTATACACTAATAAGTAGCAGAACAATGTAAGAAATTTTATTTGATAAATACATTTCTTAATTAAGCAAAGTAATGTTTATGAAAAAAATTATACTTTTCAAGTAATTTTATTATTGTTCAGAACATAAATAAAAGATACTCCTGTTATTAAATAATTACTTTAATTATTGGAAACGAATTACATGTGCCATTTATAATAAAAATGAATATTAAATTAAAATTAAATTAATTAATTTATAATTTTAATCTACACTTACAAAAAAATCATTTTCGTCGTAAGAAAATATGTCATTATGTTATTGTTGTGATGTTTTGTCATTTGAAATTTTCATGTTGAAATAAATGTGTTATTTGGTTGTTAAGGATATCTAAAGAAAGTACCGCTACCTTTATTAATTATTTAAATGAAAGATGTATAAAAAATGAAATATACTTAATTTTATTTCTTGTATACCAAATATACATCAGACACACAATATGCAAAATGAAGTATAGAATATCCATTTTGTACTGTTTCAAAAAATGTAGATATATTGGAAAAGAGCAACAAGAAGATCAACACCTCCATACCTGTAGACAGGAAGGAAATAAAAATAAATGAACGAACAATTAAGTATTTCTGAGTATTAAAATATACATACACATTATATCTACAGGAAGTTTAAAAAGGATAATTTTTTTAAGAGTAATATATATTTTGATATTCTGATTCTTGTTAATATATTGTATATTTTACGAGTTGTTGTTAGTGTAAATAGTTACGTAGTTATTTTGTTGCTGTCCTCATTTCCCCTTCCCAACATTAAGGTCCATTGTCAAATACACGTAAAACATCCCTTACAGACTCCTAAGAGAAGGATCGGAATCATGCTAAATATCGCATATCCAGATATTATTGCATAAGCACGATTTAAGGTCCATAGAATCCGATTTTAACATTTTTACAATGATGTCTGTCTGTCTCTGTGTGTGTGTGAGTGGATGTGTGTGAGGTTGTTGGAGGCACGATTTCTCAAATTCTATAAGACTAAAGACCTGTTTGACTACGGATTCCTCAATCTAACATTAATAGGGAGAGTTGAATAGTTTTTGTACCAATTGGAAAACCGGAAGTAGTAGTATCTTAAAAAAAATCTAAATATTATTTTTTTGAATTTTTTGATTATTGGTATTAAAGAACGTAAAATTCTCTATTCGATACATTTTAAAATTTTATTATATCTTCTATATATTGAGATAAAAAATCTGTTGTGGCCAGCACAATACCTCTTGCCATTTTCATTTTATCTTGCATAGGGCGCGAGCAGTTACGTGACTTTGTTGGCCTTAGCAAGCAGATATGGGGGCCCGTGTCTGAATGACAGCTGGTAATATACATAAGTGTCAAGTATCATAAGTTTTCATTCGAAACATAATGATTTTCCAAATCCATGTGGATTATTTTCCTTAACAAGTATATTCCATACTAATGGATGACAAATAAACAGAATATTATGAAATTTTGAATAAAAAATTATGACATATGACAATTGTGACATCTATGTAAATAACTACTAGCCGTCATTCTGACACGGATCCTCATATCTGCTAGCCAAGGCCAACAAAGTCACATGGCTGCTCGCGCCCTATAAGTAACGAAATTAACATTTCTTGTACACACAAATAATTGAAATTGCTTCTCTTCTTTCGTTCTATGTGAAATTTTATCCTACTATTCTAATATGTTCAAAATACTTCAAATTCATTGACGGTATTAGCGGTATTTCTTAAGGATATATGTAATATTGACATACCTGCAATTTAAATAAATATTTAATTAATAATACAATAATATATAATAAATGTACTCATACCTCGCAGAACTGACACTGACATTTTGCATTTATTTGTCAATTACAAAAATTTTAATATCGCAACTGTTTTTCTAGCAACGAGATTTATTACAACAGATTATTCTATATTATTATATACTATATCTCCAAACCTATACGAGATATAATAAAAAAATTAAATGTGTCAGATTGAGAATTTAATTATCTTTAATATTTGTAGTAACAAATTTTCAAAAAATAATATTTAGAAATATTTTTTTTAGAAACTACCACTTCCGGTTGTCCAATTGTTACCAGAACCTATTCAACTCTTCCCATTACTGTTAGATTGAGGAATCTGTAGTCAAACAGGTCTTTAGTCTTATAGAATTTGAGAAATCGTGTCTCCAACAACCTCACACACACAAACACATCCACACACACACACACACACACACACACACACAAACACACACATACAGACATCATTGTAAAAATGTTAAAATCGGATTCTATGGACCTTAAATCGTGTTTATTCAATAAAATCTATGGATATGCTATTTTTAGCATGAATCTAATACCTCTCTTAGCGAGAGGTAAAAAGTAATAGATAAAACATTTGTTGCAATAAATTTCAGAGCTTAAACAATTCTATAGTAACCATCAGATGTTTGTAAATGACAGAAAAATGTCAGTGTGAAAAACCAACAATAGTTCATAAAACTTTTTTGGGCGGTATTGGCAACTCAATTCTAAAACGTGACCTTAAGTCTATTTTAACTAAACACATGACAGAGGATAAGAACCGATTCAAAATTTGTCATAGTACGAATATGGCTTTAGGTAGATTTTAGCTGAAACTAAATCTCAGAAATTGTTTTGGCAACATAGTAGTAAAACGTCAAATTACGCTTTTACGTTAAATGAAGAAGTTTAACTGACATTATTGAAGAATTTTTCTGTGATAGGTATTGGTAAGTTTAATATTTTTTGTTGTATAACAATAATAACAATTAAATATTTAAAATTATAGTTATATTCATATACCCATCAGAAATCCCGTCAAGAAATTGGAAGAAATACGAACATTTGAAGTGTAGGAGAACACTTCCTCGACAAATAAATTTAAAATTGAAGAAAAAATAGTATATGTCATTCGGAGTAGAACGCCCTTTTTTGTTTTACAAATGTTTTGAATTTGACGCACCGTCATTATAATAAACTACGTAAGTTTTTTACTGCCTCAACAAACAAATTGTGGGTCATAATTAATAGAATAATGTAGTTAGATACTGTTGCAATCATCTACAAAAATAAATAATATTATATAATAGTTCATTTATATAAAGAGTTATATTTGTAAATACTTACTTCAAAGAAAAGTGCTGTATCAAATTTATATGAACGGAAGAATGTTACGTATATATTATCGTGTAATAATTCTAAAGAAAACAGTGAAATCTACAATCAGACTTAATTTAATTTAAGTTGTATTTACAAAATTATTTTCAAATATTACGTACTTCTTGTTTCACTTTTTGATTTTCACAATTAATATTGTATAATATTTTACTGACTGACTTTGCCTAAAACTCATTTTTTTTATAAATATCTCTTATACAATAGCAAATAATTTTTCATACAGCTTGAGTAATTTTGGAACATTTCCTTAAAACAGCTAATATTTTGAAGCAAAAATAAATTATCATACCCAGTGGTATCCGAGTTAATAGTTCATATAAAATTATATATCCGTTCGGGTCGTATACTTTATATAATACTAAATTATACATAGTACGTGTCATTTGCAAACAAGTTTGAATTACAAATACAAACAAAGTAAGACTATATATATTGTTTATATTTTTGGAAATAGTTCTTAAATCTCTATGAAGAATAATAATAGTTGACAAATATTTATAAATTTTTGAATTGCTGTTAAGAAAAATATTTAATTCTTTAAATCGTTCAAATAATAATTTTAAATATATTTCCATAGTCGTGAAAATGATGAATTTTAAGATAGCATCAAAACAATAATCAATAATAAAAAATGTAGCTTCTAAATAAGATTCAAAAAATATATATAATTTGTATACATCAGATTTTAATACGAAGACACAAAACACTATGATTAATATACTTTCTATTAGCAATTTCTTTATGGCATAAAATCTATTTCGTCTGTAGTCCACAAATATACCTAATTTTAGTAATTTAATATCGAAAGATTGTAAATTATTTAAAAATTTAATATGATATTGGAATATGTCCACTTGGTAAGACAGACAACTCAGTAAAAAAAAGAAACTGAAATATTCTTGCAACACAAACACATGATCTAAGATGTCAAACATATCGCTAAAGTAAGAATGACGAATATGAAAATAGTAATTTATAATTATAAAAAACGTTAATAATACTGAACTGTATGTCATACAATAGTAATTTCTTTTAAAATCACATTTTTCTGAACTTAATGATGGATAATAACTTATTGTTCCTATCAATTTTGAAATATAATAAACTGGCGATATAGAAGTAAATATATTGTCCATTTCTCTAAATAGAGCAAGTGCAATTTGCACATAGCACCTCTAGCGATTCTGTATAGAACTAATGGTTGCTAGGTTACGGCAATACAAACAAACTACCATCAGTCACAGTATAAATTCAAAGATGTAAATATCGTAAATGTCATTTAATATTTATATATAATTATAATAGCTGCTCCATGCACATCCACTGGTTTTAGATATTTTTTTATGCAATAAAATAATTTGGGGGAAAGTTAGGTTATTATAACCTGAATGACAGGCAATGAGAGGCAGTTTGTTTTTATCGAGATGTTCTATATATCTCTTTTGCGTGTGACGACAATTCTGTGAGTGTCGTTTAATTAAGCAAATGAATGTTTATGAAACAAAGAAAATGTGTAATGTTAATATTGTTAAAATCATTAAAAAAATTGTTATATGAAGAAAAATAAATAAATTTAATAATTAAAAACAAATAACACTGTGATATAATTTAACTATATTGTACTGAATAAGCACGGTTTAAGGTGCCTAGAATTTGTTATAACATTTTTACGATGATGTCTGTGTGTGTGTGGGGGGGAGTGTTGGTGGTACGATTTCTCAAATTCTATAAAATTAAAGACCTATGTAACTACGGGTTCTTCAATCTAACAGTAATGGGAAGAGTTGAATTGGTTCTGGTAACAATTGGATAATCGGAAGTAGTAATATTTTAACAAAAATCCTCTAAATATTATTTTTTGAAAATTTATGTTATTACAAATATAAAAAAACAAAATTCTCTATCCGACACATTTAATTTTTTTATTATATCTTCTATAGATTTAAAGATATAGAAATATAATCTATAAAATAATCTGTTGTAATAAATCTAAACAGCCATCTCTACTTGAGAAATTTAAATGTGTGTAATTGACAGATAAATGTCACTAATGTCAGTGTCAAAAATTCAGAGATAGTACTGCAGACTTTATCTGGGAACGATATTTAATATTTCTTATTATATTATTAATTATATATTTAAAATTATAGGTCTATTACATGAACCCTTCGGAAATACCGCCAATTCCGTTACTGAATTGGAAAAACCTCGACCATTTAGAAGAAATGGAGAAAACTTGCTCATAGAATGAATTAAAAATTATAGAAAATACGTAAATATAAAGATTAGGTGTAATTATAATTTTTTGTGTGTACAAGAAATGTTAAATACAATACTTATTTATATATACTACAATGGAAAGGGTGAGAGGTATTGTGATGGCCACAACAGATTTTTTTGGATGTAAACTTAAGGTATACGAAAAAATTATATTTTTTGGAATCGTGGTATTGAAGTTATGCGATCCGAACGGATCAACACACACATACACACACACACACACACACACACACACACACACAGACACATACATTATTGTTAAAATAGTAAAAACGTGTTGTGGGGACCCTAATTCGTGTTTAATAAAACACTAAATAAAACCTAATAAAATACTGAGCAAAATTAAATAAAAATAATAACGTTCAAATACGTGCCAATTGTAATATTGTGAATTCATGAAATTTAAATAGAATATATTATAATATTAGTTTTAATGAATTATTTTATATTTATACAGTAAATTGTCTGTCATAATTAATAGAATAGTGTAGTTAGATACTGTTGCAATCATCTACAAAAAATAAATACAATTATATATGGTTCATTTATATAATTAAATAGTAATATTTGTGCATGTGTCAAAAATATATACTTACTTCAAAGAAAAGTAGTTTATCAAAATTATATAAACGAAATAGTGTTATGTATATATTATCGTGAAATAATTCTAAAGAAAATAGGGAAATCTACAACCAATTTTAATTTAATTAAAATTTCCAAATTAATGTAAAATATTACTTACTTCTTGTTTTACTTTTCGATTCTCACAATTAATCTCATTTAATATTTTACCGACTGACTTTGCCTGAAATTTAAATATTTAATATTTGATATAAAATAGTAGTTATTTTTTTACATACAGCTTCAGTAATTTTTGAACAATTCCTTAAAACAGTTAATATTTTGAAGATAAAATAAGTTACTATACCCATTGGTACATGAGTTAACAGATTATACTTAGTTATGTTTCTGTTCTGTTCTGCTATGTAAGCAGTAAAATTATACAAATTACATGTGATTTGGAAAAATGTTTGAATTATAAATACATGCAATGGAAGAGTAAATATTTTGTTTATATCTTTGGAAATAGTTCTTAATTCTCTATGAAGAACAATAATCGTTGATAAATATTTATAATTTTTATAATTGCTTTTGATGCAATTATTTAATTCTTCAAATCGTTCATATAATAATTTGAAATAAATTTCCATAGTTGTAAAAATGATAAATTTTAAGACAGCATCAAAACAATAATCAATAAAATAAAGTGCAGCTTCAAATTCGGAAAGCATCATTTTTATGAATATATTGAATATATCAGATTTTATGTAGATGACACAGGACACTATGATTAATACACTTTCTATTAGCAGTTTCTTTATAACAAAATATCTATTTCTTCTGTAGTCTATAAAAATACCTATTTTTACCAATTTAACATCGAAGGATTGTAAATCATTTAAAAATTTAATATGATATTGAAATATGTCGACTTGGTATATAAAGAAACTCAGTAAAAATAATATTTTGGAATTCTCTTCCAACACAAACATATTAATTGTCAAGTCCAATGCACTGTAAAATTTATAATTACGAATATGAATAAAGTAGCTTGTAAATATAAAAAATGTCAATAACATTAAACCGTATGTTGTACAATAGTAATCCCTCTTAAAATAACATTTTTGTGCATTTACTGATGGATAATAATTTATTGTTCCTACCAATTTTGAAACATAATAAACAGGTGATATAGAATTAAATATACTGTCCATTTTTATAGAACACCATTCATAGGAAAATATTTAAAAAATATAATTCATAAATATATCGTTAATTAGCAAATGAATGTTTATAAAAAAATAGTAATTTTGTAATGATAATATTATTGAAACATTTGTTCTATAGAAGAAAAATAAATTACTCTAATTACGTGAAAAAGAAATAACACTTTTTGTGATTAAATTTTAACTATAATTAGAAGTACTTATTTTTCATTATTTTTATAAATTAAATTCTGTAACGTATTGCAAGAACAATCAATAACAACATTCGTTTTTGGGAATAAGAGATTTAAAATGGTTTTCTTACAAAAAAAAAATTAGATATGTAGACACATAAATTATTAGTACAAAAAAATTGAATTTGTCTATAAAGGTGATTCATCGGTCTGATCTTTTTAATTCCGTCACCTTTAGGTAAGGATGGTATTGTCTTTGGTCAAAAAATTCAATGATGAGTTTTTAGTGAATAAGCATGTTTAAGGGTTCCTATAATACGATTTTACCATTTTTACGATGATGTATGTATGTATGTATGTATGTATGTATGTGTGTGTGTGTGTATGTATGTGTGTGTGTGTGTGTGTGTGTGTGTGTGTGTGTGTGTGTGTGTGTGAGAGTGGGTGTGTGTGTGTGTCTGTGTGTGTGTGACGAAAGTTTCGGATCGCATAACTTCAATAACACCATTCCAAAAATTATAATTTTTTCGTATTCTTCAAGTTTGCATCCAGAAAAACAAGTGATTAGATTTTAGTTATAATTGGTCAACCGGAAGTAGCCTCATTTGAAGATTTTAACAGTTAAATATGATTTATTGACATTTAACGTTATTATAATTTAAAAAATATAGTATTCTGTATACGATTTGATTGCATTGTATATTGTATACTTCATATTTTTTGTAAAATAGATTTAAACTATAATCGTACGGAGATTTTTTTTATATAATTGTATACATCTATAAACATTTTGTAAAGATATTTTAGGACTAATGTGTTTTCCAGAAATTGGAAGTGCGCATAAAACATAAAAAAATAAAACACCACAAATTTTAGGTTAGGAATCATATCATTGAGAAAATTGAGAATGAAAATTCATTAAATAAAATTTGTTATAAACCAATTTTCTCAATTTTTTTTTAACACTGTAGACTTGACTATTGAATCTACTCAGCCTACTACAAAAGGTAAATTAAAGAAAACTACTTAGTTACAATATTATAATTGAAACAAAATTTAATAAATGACAATAGAATACAGAATTATTACTAATATCTTTGAATATATAATACATATAAGAACGGCAACGCATATGGCCTAGCAAGATACTATATCAGTCTCTCTTTATTCACAAAATTATTATAGATAGCTAGTGACTCCTACCACAAAACTATGAACTACGATAAATCGTGCTGACAGCATTGCCAACTAGTATTTGTTAGAGGTATTCAATAATCAATAATTCAAAAATATTGTTTCATAATAACCAGATAATATATTTTGAATCTTCAATGTACATGTATACTTGTTTTACAGTAGCAAACTTAAAAACCTGTTTAAATTTTATCTTGTAGTTCTAGCTATGTGGCAACACTGTGCAACATCCACCTATTATGTATTTTTTGAACTAACTCAGAAATAATTCGTATACGGAGGAATAGATGGCACCTTCTCTCGAAATATTTAATCTAAATACATTACGTTGCCGTTCTTGTATTGTATTATATATTCAAAGCTAATATATAAAATAATCAATTAGGCATACGTATGTAAAGTTAAAGTTTTCATAATATTATTATAATCAAGTGCCTATTTTATATAATTTATCACTGGTGGATACTAAAATAATAATAAAATTATATATTGCTGCAATTATCTACGAAAAAGTAAATTAAAATATTAATATGAATATAGCACATTTTAAATCTTACATCGAATAAAAATTTGTTATCAAAATTGAACAATTGAAATGGAGTCATATGAAAGTTATCATGCAACAATTCCAAAGAAAAAAGGGCAATCTGCAAAATAAATGTTTAGTAATAACCTAAAAATGATCATTAATGTAAGTCCATACTTCTTGTTTTAATATAGGATGATGGCATTTTATTTCATATAATATTGATTTAATCGATTTTTCCTAAAATATATTATAATACATAAGATTGCATAAAATAAAAATTCAAACAAAATAATAAAGCTTACATATAAAGTAATTTGAGAACATTTTTGAATAACAAATATCATTTTTATTATATGATACAGTATTTGATTCAAAGGTATTTCCCAAATTATTTCAAAAATATATGTATGTTGTGTAATAGTAATCCATAATAAGGTGAATATATTCCATGCAATAGTCAAATACCCTTTTATTATAAACACTAACAATTGTAAACAAAATATTTCATTTAGAATTTTCGATAAACTTCTTAATTTTCTATGTAAAATAAAAACATTAATTATTGATTTGTAATTTCGAGAATTATTTTTAAGAAAATTGTTCATTTCTTCATATCTATTACAAACACATATGACATATACTTCAAACATTGTAAAAATTGAGAATTTTATAACTTGTTCTCCAATAATATCAGAAATATAAATTAACGTTTGAAAATATGTACGATTCATTGAGATGCACCATTCGACTGTGTAGTAGACATTGCGAACACAAAGTATAAGAGCAAATAATCCTTCTAAAATAACTTTTTTCAAAACATATTTTTTTGTTTTTTTGTAATCTATAAAAAAACCCAATTTTGCTAATTTTCTGTCAAATAAATTTAGTTCATTTAAAAATTTGATGTGAGTTTTGTGAATATCAATTTGATAAATAAGACAGCATAAAAAAAAAATTATTTTGAAGTAGAATGTGAAAATAAATGTGTCAAAAATAATGTCACGTATTAATGTAGTAGATAATAATGAGTCAATAAAAATATTTTTTGTAATATATATTAATAATAACATTGAACCGTAAAATGTTGCGAAGTAATCAGTTTTAAAATTGCAGTTAGCTTGATTTATAACTGGGTAATAATTGATTGTACCTAAGAATTTTGTTACATAATATATAGGAGATATAGAAGTAAATAAATTATACATTTGGGAAAATTTTGTTCAAATAGGTAAAATACTTGATACAATATAAAAAATTATTTTGATGATTTAGTTTAATCACATTCAAACGTATTTTGTGATAAAATAGACACGTGGAAAAGTAACTTACCGTTTCGTAAGTTTTTTAATCATATTAGTAATGAATTAGAATTTAACTTGATAATTTGATTAATTGATTAATATTTTAGTTATAATTAAATTCTACTTAGTGAACCGTAAATTGTTGATAATAATTATTAGAAATACGTAATATACATAATAAATACAAAATATATTAATATAAAAACCTGATGTGACCAACACAATACACCCCCCCCGCTATTTAAATTTTATTAATTTAAATACATATACCTATGGGGTCTCGTGGCCGTGAATCTGGGGACCGAATTTAATTCCTACCAACAACAAATATTTCGAATTTTAAATGCGCTCTCCACGCCAGAAATGAGTGAGGCGACGTTTGGTAAACACATGCACGATACAAATATGTCATCATTATTACCGAAATCTATATATAAAGTAGATTAGCAGACCCAGCAATGGGTAGTATGCCGTGCTGATATATTTATTATTTTTCAATTTAAATACATAACTGTATATTTACTAATGCTGGAAACTATATATATTAAGTTCCTTTCCAAATAACTATTGTTCTATTTACAATTTTCTTTTTAAAATGTTACTATTATTAATTTGAAATTATTATTTTTGACAGTGACATTTATCTGTCAGTTACATACGTATGAAATATGTGTAACTAAGAAATTATGTTTATCTTTAAACATAAACTCCGGGATTTATAAAATTGATTATTTTATTAATTTATCTATAAAAAAATATAAAAAAATATTAATGCATGCCAGTAGAAAAATAAATAATCTTTAATTTTTATAATAACTTAATCGGAAAAAATAACATTTATGGCCGTTTGCACCACTTCGGATTAACGCTAACCTTTGGTTAAAATACTGGTTATCTCAAAGGTATTTTTAGAAGAAAAACTACTCGTATTTTGAGCTTCTGGTAAATTGCGATTTCTAGTTATCCAGTTACACCAAAATCTAATGGCTTCTTTCCATATTAGAGCCTATATAAATATAAGGTTTCAAAATTCTACGGTTGGTAGTATTTGAGCTAGAGTGACCAGAAGATCCACACTCTACACTCATGTCTTTGTGTGTGGATGTGTGTGTGTGTGTGGATGTGTGTGTGTGAGGATATGTGTGTGTGTGCGTGTTTGTGTTTGTTAGGAATGTGTAGCTACGATTTCTCAAATTCTATACGAACGAAAAATCTATTTAACTACAGATTCTTCAATCTTATAGATTTTATTAACAATTGGATAATCGGAAGTGCTAGTTTCTTAAAAAAAACCTTCTAAATACTACTTTTTTAAAATTTATGTTATTACATTAATACAGATCTTTAAATTCTCAATCTGATACATTTAATTTTTTTGTTATATCGTGTATAGATTTAGAGATATATTGTATAATAATATAGAATAATTTGTTGTAATAAATCTCGCTGCCCAAACAACTCCTTGAAAACAAGTTGAGATATTTAAATGTGCGCTCATAAAATAGTTTGTGAAAATATATTGTATGGAATTTGTACATTTTTTTTAAATGTTCTCGAAATTTAGTTTGTATATTCCATTAATTTAATATCTTTTATAAAATATTAATATTTACAATCTGAAAGAATTTAACAATGAATTATTTCATTTTAATTTTCATATTAGTTTGCACACTTTAAGTAAACTAAGTTATCAAGATAATTTTTAATATAAATTCAAATTCATTACTAATATGAATAAGTCTTTCACAAAATGGATAATTTGTTTAGTTCTATATCTCCTGTATATTATGTGACAAAATTCTTTGGAACAATAAATTATTATCCATTTTTAAATCAAGCCAACTGTAATTTTAAAACTGATTATTTCGCAACTTTTTATGGCTTAATGTTATTATTTCTATACATTATTCAAAATATTTATGTTAACTATAATTTATTTATTCACTTTGTACCTGACTTGTTTGAAATATTTGTTTTTTCATTATATTTCAATGTAATATTTATTATAAGCTGTATTATATACCAAATTGATATTCGCAAAACTCATATTAAATTCCTAAATGAACTAAGCTCATTTGACAAAAAATTAACAAAATTGGGTATTACCATTAATTACAAAAAAACAAGAAAATATGCTATGAGAAAAGTTGTTTTTGAAGGTTTATTTCTTGTTATACTATGTCTTCTTAATGTATATCACGAAATCAAATTAATGTATGGTACATTGCTTTATAAAATAATTTGTAGTATAGATTGTATTGCGGATGATATTTTAATATTCTCAATTTTCACAA
Source organism: Harpalus rufipes (assembly GCA_951394225.1). NCBI lineage: Eukaryota > Metazoa > Arthropoda > Insecta > Coleoptera > Carabidae > Harpalus > Harpalus rufipes. The sequence goes on from OX596283.1 coordinate 42,454,324, forward strand.
TTTTAGAAGTATATGTAATTAGTATTTGCGATAGATATGAAGAAATAAATATTTTCATTAAAAATAATTGTAGACTTTATAAATCAATTGTTAATGTTTGCATTTTACATAGAAAATTAAGAAGTATATCAAAAATTTTGAACAAAATATTTTGTTTACAATTGTTAGTATTTATAATAAAATGTTATTTGCAAATTACGTGCAATGTTTTCGACTTATTCTGGTATTATTATATAGAATATAATAATAACATAACTATTTATCAAATAATTGTGGCATTACGTTGGAGTTCAGTACTATATGATCTCTTAAAAGTAATTTCCGTAGTACAAAAATGTTCTCAAATTACTTCACGTGTAAGATGTATTATTTGATTTGATTGTAGTATTGTTTATTAATACATGTGCTTAATTTCAGGAAAAGATTAAATCAATATTACATGAAATGAATTGTTATCATCCAATATTAAAAAAAGAAGTATGGAGTAGCATTAAATATAAAAAAAAAATGGATAAATGTCCGCTGGTGGTATTATTATACAGAAACTGGAAAATCCGCCGGACGGCGGAATTTATAGGATTGTAATAGCAAATTCACCGAAATACTGATAAAATTGTGGTTTTACGGCGGATATGCCGTTAAAATCGTGATCATTCCGCCGGATACGACCGGTTTAGATTTTCAACAAATTATAAAACCTACTATAAAATTGTTTCGACTCAGGTAAAAGCCGGTAGTTGACACTTCACGCACAGTGTATATTTACTTCACGCACAGTGTACAAAAAATCAAGCTTCGCACATAAAAATTGATACGTGAAGTACTCACTTCACGCATGGGAGTAGAAAAAAATATTTTCAAATGTCTTCCGTAGCACAATGGTTAGCATAGCTGCTTTTGGAATATTCAATTTTATTGATTTGGGTTCGAATCTCCAGCAGATAATTTTTTTATTTTTTACAAAAAATTATTGAACTTTTAAAAATCTGTCTTTTATTTCCTATCACAATCATTATAAACAATAATAACTTTATAATAAATAAAGGGAAAATAATTAACAAAAATTGATTACACAATCAAAAGTGTGATATAATAACAATGCATTATATTTTTTTTGATGTCCATGAAAAATAACTTTGATTTTTATAAATAGAGTAAAAATGCAAATCTATCACAGTTCTTTTTTATTAAGAAGAAAATAAAATATAATGTTTTTTTATTATATCACTGTTTTCATTGTTGTAATCAATTTTTGTTAATTATTTTCTCTTACAAAAGTATTTATTTCTAAATGCTAGTAATTGGAAATAAAAGATAGATTTTTAGAAGTTTAATATTTTTGCATAAAAATAAAAAAATCATTGTACTGCTGAAGAATCGAACCTAAATTTATAAAATTTAATATTCCAAAGGCAGCTACATTAACCATTGTGCCACGGAAGACATTTGAAAATCTTAATCATTAATCATTAAATATTGAAACAATTATTTGTTTATATTTTTTTCTAATTTGTACAATAATAATAAAGTAATTAATAATAAATAACGTACAGGCGGTAATGTACTATTAACATGTCCAATATCATGGCTTAATTATCTGCCGGATACTTTTTATTTACAAAAAAAAAACGTTTTCCCATGTTAAACGCCTATATCAAGGATTTCTTGGGACACCCGGTATATAACTGCATTTACGGGATATCAAATAATGGAAATGGGTGTCTACTAATAAAAAATATCAAAAATGTGTATCAGTATTTTGACACCCCACTGCAGCATGACCTAAAATCACTAATATTTTATATAATTTTATAAATTCACTTTCTATTAAATCCTTTATCATAACAGTAAAATTTGAAAAACAGTAGGTACTATTAATGATTTATAACAACATTTATAAACTTATCTTCTTAAGGATTTATACAACAATTCAGATAGTAGGATACAAACAGGGCCGAATTAAGCCATCTGGGCGCCCTAGGCTGACAAAAATTTGACGCGTACGCTATAATTTGTAGGTACAGTATTTTTTTTTTAAAGATTTCCAATCAAAGTTATCCGCGAACTGTAAGAATTAAGAGTTTAGCTCCGCCCATTCTGCCAAATTCAGTAGTGTCGTTTACTTAGTTTTTGAGTGTACATAAGTATTAAAAAATTAAAAATAAGTCAACTGATAAGTTAAGTAGCAAATGTAAAACCAAGTATGTGAAAAATAAGATACTGACACAATGTCAGTGTTAGTGAAATAACGTTATTCGTACGGCTATGAATCAAGGTAGTATATCTGAATTAATAAATAAACTTACGTAACTGCGAAAGTATTGCCAACAACGAGCATCGTTTTAAAATGGAATGTCCTAACTTAACCGAAACAATATGAATTTTTGAAAGACAAGCGTGTTATATCCATCCTTATCGCACACGCTTGTAATATTTGCAAATGACAGAGATAAATGTATGCCAATTTGTTAATTCGTTCATGATACAGATGACCTTGATCGGACATCTTTCAAAAAATTACTTTACTTAAAATTAAACATGTCTTAATAATTTGTATGTTTTATGAAAACACTATTGGTTAGATAATTTTTCTATTTAACGTTTGAAACTTCTGATTTTATATTTTTTTGAAGAATTTCGTAAATTTTACTCATTTTGTTGTAAAAATAATATCCATATTTGGAAAAGTACAAATTAAATTTTTGCTTTTGGTCGTTTAGAATTTATCATAAAAATGCAAGAGAAATGATTTTGATTATTATATTTGTGAAGTTGGGAGTGCTCAGTGGCTGTGCAAGGCGATATGATTTTAAATGTGCCCATTGTGATATTGTTTTGTTTTCTTTATTTTACTTGCCCTACATAAAACGATTAAGGAAACAATATTTACTTTATATGAATAAAGATGACATACATAAGCGTAAAATGAATTACAATAAAATAAAACTAGATTGGGTTCGGGGCCTATGTCCCTTACGGCGCCATGTCAGCCTATTGGATAAATGGCCCTGGATACAAACATTCTCACTGTTCAATTAAACTCTACTTTTGTACAATGTGAAGGTTTTGGTATTAACCAATGTTATACATTTTCAACACAGATGGTTATACAAGTATATTAACAGCAAAATAATATTAAAAAGTCAAATTTGTTTATATTATTGTAATTTAAACTCAAAGTGTCAACTACTAGTGCTATGTCAACTACCGGTCTTAACTTAACAAAAATTGTGGACCAAATGACTAGTGATAATGGTTCGATCCATGGGCCCTATTAACCTGAAATGCATAGGGAGATGGCATGAAATTTTTTTAAAAAATCCAGAAGAAATACATACTCGTGTCCAAACCAGAACTGTTTACTTGTGCACTTGCATTTTGCATACTAATAAATATTAAATTATGAAATCATATACCCCCTTTAATGACACGCAAAATATAGAAGAAATTAGAATTCATATACTGTAAGACAGTCGACTTTGGGGTGTTACAACGTAAATCTAAAATTGTTTCTAAATAAAAAATAATATAAAAAATAGTGGTATTTCTTAAAATCTAGTGTCGAAATAAATTACTTTCGAACTGAAAATTTAAAACTATTGCGACGATGCATTTCTGTAATTTGTACATTGAAGAGAAAAAATATTAAAAAATATTTTAGTCGGTCATTTTTTTTGAGCGTTTTCTTATTGCCCTTTTTAGCAATCATCGCCCACTTACTGCCTTTCAATCCCCCTTGTTAACCCTAAAGTCACCATCGCCCTCCTGGATCTATCCAGTGCTCAGAATGGGTTGATGTCGCACACTTTGAGAATCACTGTTTTAAACTAGTCAAATGCCGAAAGAAATTGTGGAGATTTCTCACCATTTGCGTAGGTTTTATAATTTATTTGTTGAAAATATAAATCAATGGATCTCTCGGCCGAATAATAATACCGCCTATGAACATTTGGCCACTTCGTTAGAGATATATTTAATTTAATACCAGAATTTTATTTTGAAGATAACCCTTTTGTCTTTGGAATTATTGCATGATAACTTTTGTATGACACTATTTCAATTATTCAAGTTCGATAATAAATTTTTATTCGATGTAAGGTTTAATTCTTAATACTCATATTTATATTGTAATTTATTTTTTTGTAGATGATTACATCAGTATGTAATTTTATTATTGTTTTAATAATGACAAGGACAGAATGGATACAAGTTTATGAAATCCATATAAATAATATATCAACAATCGAATATCTTCAAGAAGATTCTATAGTCACGACGTCAACCACAACGATTACATTAGAGAACTATGTGGCGTTCTAAAAATCGCTAGAAGTGATATGAAGTAATAGAGATAATATTAGGTTTGATAACATGTTTTTAGCACAAAACTATTATGAAAGTTCTGCAAATATTGTACCTAAATGATATTATTGTATAACACACATGGTGCAAAAATAATAAACTCACTCTGAATATCCAAAAATGCTGTGTTGTTTCTTACACTAAGAAAATAAATAGCATTACCTTCCCAGACAATATACATGGTTCAGTTCTTGATAATGTTAAATCATTTAAGGAATTGGGCATAACATTTTCTTCAAACTTCAATTTTTTCGAACACATAAACATTGCTTCTAAAGAAGCTAATAAAATGCTTGGTTTCATTATTTGATCAACAAACATGTTTCACGATATTATTGCCATGAAGTCGCTGTACTTTGCTGACGTCATGAGTAAACTTGAATATGCTCAACTAATCTGGACCCCTCTTTATGAATATCAATAACTAATACTTGATCGCGTTCATCGCAAGTTCTTAAAATTTCTCTCCTACAAACTAGATAGGATCTATCCGCCTAGGCCTACGGGTACATATCAGCAGTCCCTTCTCGAGCGCCACAATATGCCGTCCCTGAAGTCTAGGAGAGAGCTGAGCAGTGCCAGATTTCTGTGGCTCCTACTACGAGGCGAGAAGGATGCACCAGACCTCCTTTCGTGTGTCCAGATCAACGTTCCACGTCAGGCCTCCAGGTTTCCCATGACATTTTATCTTCCCCAATTCCATACGGATGTTCTACAACGGGATCCTATTACTGTCATGTGTCGATGTGCCAACTTGCATTATAATGACATATTTATGTAATTCATCTTCATTTGTAATTGTTAATATTTATGTATCTTTTATTGTTCTAGTAATTTGTCCTGTAATTGGTTTGTAAAACTGTTGGGCAATACAGAAATTATTATTATTATTATTATTATTATATTTAATAAATTGTGATTATTTTGCACTAATTGGGATATTTAAAGTAGTTCTTTTTAATTAATTAAAATAGAATATGTATTTACGTTTGGTTTAAATTTATTCTATTGATAACCTCAATTTGCGTTGTTCCACTTGCAGTTAAAAGTTTCCAGTAAGATACACAAGAGTTAACAGTTAGTCAAAAGTAAAAGATTTACCCAAAAAAATATCGTACCAAGTGGACAAGAATGAAAACACGAAGTAAAAAGAAACAGGGAACGTTTGTGTTGTTTTGATGATATAACCTATTTCCTATTATTAATTATTATTATAATGAATCAATACAACAAAAATGGCATTCAAAATGCTTGGCTTTCTCATTAGAATGAGTTCTAATTTTAAACATCCATCAACATTGCTGTCCTTATATTACAGCTTAGTAAGAAGTCATTTAAAGTTTGCTTCTGTATGTTGGAATCCATGGTATTCAATTTATATTACCAGAATTGAAAGCATACAAAACAAATTCATAAAATATCTGAAATACAGATTTCCAACATACAGAGCAAACTTACTAAGTTTAGAAAACAGGAGAAAACTCAAAGATTTTATATTTCTGTATAAATTATTTAATAATATGATCGATTCACCGTATCTGTTATCAAGGTTTAGTCTTAGGGTTCGTAACCATGATTCTAAATATATGAACTTATTTAGCATTCCACGTTGTAGAACAAACTCAGCTCTTAATTCAGCTCTAACTCGACTTAGCAATATGCAAAACGAAATACAAACAACAATTCATTTACCAGACATGTTTTCGTCACCTTTGCTTACTTTTAAACGTATTTTATCATTATACGTGCAATAAATTTATACTCCACTTGTATATATTTCGGTAATATTCAATACGTTCAATTAAGTATCACTATTTTTCTATTTAGTATTGTAGCTTTTGTACTCATTCAATGTATGTACACATATATAGAGATTCTCTTTTATTGGGATATTTTGTTCTGTTGAGAATCCAAAATGTAAAAAAATAAATAAACAGTTATGATGAAAAATTGGATTTCATTTTTGATAATATTAATTTTCGAAAACAGTATTCAATACGAGAAAGATGTAATAATTTTGAAAGTGGGATGATTAAGATTTTTTTATGAGATTTCGAATGTCAAAGTATACAGTTCTTTATTTGTTAGATAAAATTGAAGACCAATTATTGTTTTTGTCTGTTAAGTTTAAATAAAGCATAATTTGAGAAATAACACTTGTTTATCTGCATTTGTTTTTATAAATCATGTTATATCTCCGATATGCCAAATGTTGACAGCTTTACGATTTTATACAACAGGGTGTATAATAATATATGTAGGTCATTTTGGAGGTATTCATAAATCAACTTCATGCAGAATAATATGTTTCTTTTTACCTCTCGCTAAGAGAGGTATTGGATTCATGCTAAAAATCGCATATCCAGATTTTATTGAATAAGCACGTTTTAAGGTCCCTACAATCCGATTTTAACATTTTTACGATGATGTCTGTGTGTGTGTGTGTGTGTGTGTGTGTGTGTGTGTGTGTGTGTGTGGATGTGTGTGTGTATGTGTGTGTGTATGTGTGTGTGTGTGTGTGTATGTGGGATGTTGGAAGGACGATTAGTCAAAAACTATAAGACTTTAAATTTGTTTAACTACGTATTTCCCAATCGGTCATTCATGGCAAGATCTGAAAAGGTTTTGGTAACAATTGGACAACCGGATGTAGCAGATTCTTGAAAAAAAATCTTTTAAATATTATTTTTTGAAATTTTTTTTTTGGTAAAATTAAAGAAAATTAAATTCTCTATCTGATACATTTAAATATTTTATTATATATTCTATAGATTAAATAAGATAAAAGAAATATAATATATAAAATAATCTGTTGTAATAAATTTTACAGCCGAAAGAATGCCATGAAAAATAGTTGAAAATTTAAATTGTTTGTAACTGACAGATAAGCGACAGTGTCAGAAATCCGAAGACATTACTAAAGACTTTTTCTGGGAAGTACATACATTATTTTATTTCTTAAGGTATTAATAGTTAAATATTTAATATTATAGGTATATTACACATGCCCTTCAGAAATACTGTTACTCCCGACAAAGAATTGGAAACATCTCGAAAAATTAGAAAAATAGGATAAAATTTCTTCATAGAATGAATTTAAAATTAAACAATCTAAATATAAGGAATATATATATAAGTAGAATTTTTGGTGTAGAGTGTAGATATACAAGAAATGTTAAATACATTAGGCGCGAGCACTCATGTGACTTTGTTGGCCTTGACAGGCAAATATGGGGGCCCATGTCAGAATGATAGCTAGTAATTTTTTAACACTGTAGACTTGACTATTTTAATTACTCAGCCTACGAAAGGTAAATTAAAGAAAACTATATAGTTACAATATTATAATTTAAACAAAATTTAATAAATGATAATAGAATACAGAATTATTACTAATATATAAAATAATCAATTAGGTATACGTATGTAAAGTTAAAGTTTTCATAATATTTATTATTATAATCAATTACCTATCTAGTGGATACTAAAATAATAATAAAATTATATATTGCTGCAATCATCTACGAAAAAGTATATTAAAATATTAATATTAATATAGCACATTTTAAATCTTACATCGAATAAAAATTTGTTATCAAAGTTGAACAATCGAAATGGTGTCATATGAAAGTTATCATGTAACATAGCCAAAGAAAAAAGAGCAATCTGAAAAATAAATGTTTAGTAATAACCTAAAAATGATCAATAATGTAAATCCATACTTCTTGTCTTAATATTGGATGATGGCATTTTATTTCATATAATATTGATTTAATCGATTTTTCCTGAAATATATAATACATAAGATTGCATAAAATAAAAATTCAAACAAAATAATAAAGCTTACATATAAATTAATTTGAGAACATTTTTGTATAACAAAAATCATTTTAATTATATCATACAATATTAGATGCAATGGTATTTCCCAAATTATTTCAAAAATATATATATGTTGTGTAATAGTAATCCATAATAAGGTGAATATATTCCATGCAATACTCAAATACCCTATTATTATGAACACTAACAATTGTAAACAAAATATATCATTCAGAATTTTCGATAAACTTCTTAATTTTCTATGTAAAATAAAAACATTAATTATTGATTTATAATTTAGAGAATTATTTTTAAGCAAATTGTTTATTTCTTCATATCTATTACAAACATATATAACATACACTTCAAAAATTGTAAAAATTGAGAATTTTAAAACTTGTTCTTCAATAATATCACAAATAGAAATTAACGTTTGAAAACAATTACGCTGTATTGAAATACTCCATTCTACTGTGTGGTAGACATTGCGAAGACAAAGTATAAGAGCAAATAATCCTTCTAAAATAACTTTTTTCAAAACATATTTTCTTGTTTTTTTGTAATCTATAAAAATACCCAATTTTGCTAATTTTCTGTCAAATAAATTTAGTTCATTTAAAAATTTGATGTGAGTTTTGTGAATATCAATTTGATAAATAAGACAACATATAAAAAAAAATATTTTGAAGTACAATATGAAAATATATGTGTCTAAAATAAAGTCAGGTGTTAATGTAATAGATAATAATGAGTCAATAAAAATATTTTTTATAATATATATTAATAATAACATTGAACCGTAAAATGTTGCGAAGTAATCAATTTTAAAATTGCAGTTAGCTTGATTTATAACTGGGTAATAATTGATTGTTCCTAAGAATTTTGTCACATAATATATAGGGGATATAGAAGTAAATAAATTATACATTTGGGAAATTTTTGTTCAAATAGGTAAAATACTTGATACAATATAAAAAAAATATTTTGATGATTTAGTTTAATCACATTCAAATGTATTTTGTTATAAAATAGACACATGGAAAAGTAAATAAGTTCCCGTTTCGTAAGTTTTTTAATCATATTAGTAATGAATTAGAATTTAACTTGATAATTTGATTAATTGATTAATATTTTAGTTATAATAAAAATTCTACTTAGTGAACCGTAAATTGTTGACAGAAAATTAATTACAAAATATTTTTTTCTTATTATTATTATTATTAGTCGTATCAAAACCGTACATGCATAATAGTTATTAGAAATACGTAATATACATAATAAATACAAAATATATTAATATAAAAATCTGATGTGACCAACACAATACCCCCCCGGTATTTAAATTTTATTAATTTAAATACATATACCTGTGGAGTCTCGTGGCCGCGAATCTGGGGAACCGGATTTAATTCCTACCAACACCAAATATTTCGAATTTTAAATGCACTCTCCACGCCAGAAATGAGTGAGGCACGATACAAATATATGCCATCATTAATACCGAAATCTGTATACAAAGTAGATTAGCACACCCAGCAATGGGTAGTATGCCGTGCTGATATATTTATTATTTTTTCTATTTAAATATATATTAAGTTCCTTTCCATATAACTATTGTTCTATTTACAATTTTCTTTTTAAAATGTTACTATTATTAATTTGAAATTATTATTTTTTTGACAGTGACATTTATCTGTCAGTTACATACATTTGAAATATGAACTGTCTAATTAAGAAATTGTGTTTATCTTTAAACATAAACTCCGGGATTTATAAAATTGATTATTTTATTAATATAACATATAGTCTTATGTAATACCGCTAATACCGTCAGTGAATATAAAGAATTTTGAATATATTAGAGGTTGTAGGAGAAACTTCCTCATAGAACGAAAGAATAGATACAATTTCAATTATTTATATGTACAAGAAATGTTAAATTCGTTAATTATAACCCGGGTTCGATCCCGACTGGCTCCAAAAATTACTTCGAATTTTAATAGCACAAAATTGACCTCTGTGGTGCACTTTCCATTATAGCAGTGAGTGCCCGTGAGGTGATGCCTGGTAAGCGCCAACACGGCACAAATATTTCATCATTTGCCGACATCTGCGTACAAAGCAAATTGGCACATTCAGCAATGGGTAATACGCCGTGATGATATATGTATTTATTATTTATTGATGTAACAAAATGGAAATGGCGAGAGGTCATGTGTTGGCCACATCAATTTTTTTTTTATATCACCAATTTTCTCATTCAAAATGGCACAATTTTGCTCATTTAACCAACCTCATACCTCTTCAAATACAAAAATTGCCAATAGTGAGTAAGCTTATGGAGACATCCTGTATGTTTATATTTTCTACTTCTTATTTTAAAAAAACATATGTACTGTTCTTTTTAGGAGTAATTCAGTTCAGTTAGCGAAAATATTTTGTGTGGTATTTGTACTATTTTTACCTTCCGTCACCTATAGGTAAGGAAGGTATTGTCTTTGGTCAAAAAATTCGGTGGTGAGTTTTCATTGAATAAGCACGTTTTAGGGTTCCTATAATACGATTTTACTATTTTTATGATGATGTCTGTATTTGTGTGTGTTCGTGTGTGTGTGTGTGTGTGTGTGTGTGTGTGTGTGTGTGTGTGTGTGTGTGTGTGTGTGTGTGTGTGTGTGTGTGTGTGTGTGTGTGTGTGTGTGTGTGTGTGTGTGTGTGTGTGTGTGTGTGTGTGTGTGTGTGTGTGTGTGTGTGTGTGTGTGTGTGTGTGTGTGTGTGTGTGTGTGTGTGTGTGTGTGTGTGTGTGTGTGTGTGTGTGTGTGTGTGTGTGTGTGTGTGTGTGTGTGTGTGTGTGTGTGTGTGTGTGTGTGTGTGTGTGTGTGTGTGTGTGTGTGTGTGTGTGTGTGTGTGTGTGTGTGTGTGTGTGTGTGTGTGTGTGTGTGTGTGTGTGTGTGTGTGTGTGTGTGTGTGTGTGTGTGTGTGTGTGTGTGTGTGTGTGTGTGTGTGTGTGTGTGTGTGTGTGTGTGTGTGTGTGTGTGTGTGTGTGTGTGTGTGTGTGTGTGTGTGTGTGTGTGTGTGTGTGTGTGTGTGTGTGTGTGTGTGTGTGTGTGTGTGTGTGTGTGTGTGTGTGTGTGTGTGTGTGTGTGTGTGTGTGTGTGTGTGTGTGTGTGTGTGTGTGTGTGTGTGTGTGTGTGTGTGTGTGTGTGTGTGTGTGTGTGTGTGTGTGTGTGTGTGTGTGTGTGTGTGTGTGTGTGTGTGTGTGTGTGTGTGTGTGTGTGTGTGTGTGTGTGTGTGTGTGTGTGTGTGTGTGTGTGTGTGTGTGTGTGTGTGTGTGTGTGTGTGTGTGTGTGTGTGTGTGTGTGTGTGTGTGTGTGTGTGTGTGTGTGTGTGTGTGTGTGTGTGTGTGTGTGTGTGTGTGTGTGTGTGTGTGTGTGTGTGTGTGTGTGCGTGCGTGTGCGTGTGCGTGTGTGTGTGTGTGTGTGTGTGTGTGTGTGTGTGTGTGTGTGTGTGTGTGTGTGTGTGTGTGTGTGTGTGTGTGTGTGTGTGTGTGTGTGTGTGTGTGTGTGTGTGTGTGTGTGTGTGTGTGTGTGTGTGTGTGTGTGTGTGTGTGTGTGTGTGTGTGTGTGTGTGTGTGTGTGTGTGTGTGTGTGTGTGTGTGTGTGTGTGTGTGTGTGTGTGTGTGTGTGTGTGTGTGTGTGTGTGTGTTTATATTTGATATTCAACAGATATAGAGTTAAAGAAGAATAAAGATAATAAATTTCATATAAATTTCAAAATTCAGCCAGCTATGCTAACTTAACCATGGAAACTGCTAATATATTCAGGTAATTCAAATTGACAGATGTCAGTATCAATAAAATGTAAATCAATGAAAGAATAACGGAAGTAACTCTAGTGTTAGAAGTTTCTAGATATGAGAGACGATTACATTGGTTTGAACATGTCATGAGGAGAGATGAATATATTAATAGAAGGTGGAAGAAACATAGGAAGACCAAATATAAGATTCAAAGACTGTATTGCAGAAGACTTGAGAGAAAAGGAACTGAATGAGGACGACACGCAAAACAAAAATGAGTGGAAGAAGAAAATAAAAAATAGCGACCCCCTAACGAATAGGAAAAACTAAAGAAGAAGAAGATGTCAGTGTCAAGTGCAATTTGTATAGTTTGTTTATGAAATAACTTTACTGGAAATACAGGATCTTTTGCAAGAAAATTTATATATAGGGCGCGTGCAGTGACATGACTTTGACTTTGGCAAACAGATATGGGGACCCGTCTCAAAATGACAGCAATTAATTATGTCCATAACTGACAAGTGTTATAATTTTTCATTCAAAATTTCATAATTTTCTTATTTCATGTGGTTTGTTTGTTATCAGGAGTATGGAATTCAGTTGCCGAGAAAGGGAATCACATAATACCAAAAATTTAGAATCTTTTGCAAGAAAAATTATGTATGGAATTTGTACATAATACACAGGATTGACGGAAGGTATTGTGCTGGCCACATCAGATTTTTTTAAATGTTCTGAAAATTTAGTTTGTATATTCCATTAATTTAATTTCTTTTATAAAATATTAATATTTACAATCTGAAAGAATTTAACAATGAATTATTTCATTTTAATTTTCATATTAGTTTGCACACTTTAAGTAAACTAAGTTATCAAGATAATTTTTAATATAAATTCAAATTCATTACTAATATGAATAAGTCTTTCACAAAATGGATAATTTGTTTAGTTCTATATCTCCTGTATATTATGTGACAAAATTCTTTGGAACAATAAATTATTATCCATTTTTAAATCAAGCCAACTGTAATTTTAAAACTGATTATTTCGCAACTTTTTATGGCTTAATGTTATTATTTCTATACATTATTCAAAATATTTATGTTAAGTATAATTTATTTATTCACTTTGTACCTGACTTGTTTGAAATATTTGTTATTTCATTATATTTCAATGTAATATTTATTATAAGCTGTATTATATACCAAATTGATATTCGCAAAACTCATATTAAATTCCTAAATGAACTAAGCTCATTTGACAAAAAATTAACAAAATTGGGTATTACCATTGAATAAATAATCTACTACAAGAACGGCAATGCAAGCTACCTAATCGTCACGTCTCCTTTTAACCATAACATGCTGCCACTAGCGGTGACTTATTAACTATCATTGAAGAAGAGAGAGCAGGCAATATAATGTGTTAGGAAGGGGAAGCATGCTATGTCTGTTTTGTATAAACAGTAAGAACGGTGTGTTTTAAACTGAGAGGAATATTGGAGAAGGAAATAAGTTTTGTGACCTCATTTATGAAAGACAGTATTTTTATTTTATTTTTTTCATTACAAATAAGTGAATAAAATTAATAGTAATTTGAAATGCAGGTACAAACACCGGCAAAATTAGGGGAACGCCAAAAAAGCAATATATTTAAAAAAATATGACAATGTCATTCATATTTGTGTTGGTATTTCTACATCTACAACAAATAACAAATTACGATATAACACCTAAATATAGCCACCTAATAAAAATTAATTATAATTTATCGAGATGTTAAATATTGATCGGTCTTTAGTTTTATTAAATATGGGTGTTTAATCCGTGTTCATTGGAGATAAAGGATTAACAATGATTTCTGCTTTTGTTTCCTTTTCAATTCTTAGCATTTAAAGTAAAAAAATAAAATTTAAAAAGTAGAAAATTATTATTTATTAGTAATAATTCATAATATATAAATAATGAAAAAAATATTTTAATTAAAAAACTGAATTTTCCATTATGCACAAATTATTACTTAAAAATAATATTTTTTCATTTTTTTAAAGAAATATTTTCTACTTCGAATTGAAGACAAAATCAGGAATTATTGTTAACACTTGATCTACAGTGAACATGAATTAAACATCCATATTTAATAAAACTAGAGACCGATAAATCAATCTTTATTAAGTGGCTATATTTAGGTGTTATATCGTCATTTTTTATTTGTTGTAGATGTAGAATTACCAATACAAATATGAAAGACAGAGGGTTCATACTTTTTTAAATACATAGCTTTTTTGCCATGCCGATTTGTGCAAATATAATATTCGGTATAGTTGCGTCAAAAATCAATTATTACTTTAACAAAAAAAATTTACTCTTCATAGAAATTTTTACCTGCCTCGGAATAATTAAAAAATATGTACATTGTATCATTTTTATAATATAGAAGATGGCGCAATTCGATGAAAGCGCTGCAGGATGTTTTTGAACTACGTATGTTCCAAACAAAGGTAAAGAGAATACTATAATAAGAATTTATTTATCAACATTACAATAATACCGGGATCGATAATATATGAAAGTATCGACACCTATGAAATATCGATTAAAATGTATCGATGCCAAAATATCGAAACAAAAGTATCGATACCTCGATACTACCAACTAACTAGATTGGGTTCGGCGCCTATGTCCCTTACAGCGCCCGGTCAGCCTATTGGATAATAAGGCCCTGGATACAAATATTCTCACTGTTTAATGAAACTCTACTTTTGTATAATGTGAAGGTTTTGGCATTAACCCATAACAACCAATAACCAATGTTATACATTTTCAACACAGATGGTTATACAAGTTTATTAACAGCAAACTAATATTAAAAAGTCAAATTTGTTTATATTATTGTAATTTAAAGTGTCAACTACTAGTGCTATGTCAACTACCGGTGCTTTTACCATACCTTAAATATACTATTGACAATTGACAAGCTGCGACATGACATCTGGTGGGAAAAATATGAACTTTCCGATTTGGTACTATATTGTAACTGTATGCTTGAGTTACATGTGGTTTGATCATTTGATGTGAATAAAAATGGGAAAAAGTCGTACAAATTGTTGTGTATTCTGATATCACTCAAGATCTGGCCGAGACACATGCATTGGGTTGTATAATTCTCCGAAACATGGCCAAAATAAAGTTAAAATTACGACAAGAGCAGGTGTTGAAATGGACATGGATCGACGAAAAGCATGGGAATATGCAATTCGTGGTGCAAAACATATGAAAGTTTGTTCTCGTCATTTTAAATCGGTTAATTATACATATTTCCTGGTCATTGCCCAGCTTTACACGTGCATTCTGCAATAATAATTTTTAAATCTTCTCTAAATGTATTTTGATTTTATGTGGCTTTGCAGAAATTGCACTGGTTTGCAGACAAAGTGCAAATATTACCCACATTATACCGTCATTTTTTAATACTCCACATGATATTATGTGGTTAGCGTTTATAATTCGCTCACCTGCGATCATCAATTTCGATTGATTAAATATATGTATATAAATATATAAAATTATAAATACATTTTAACATATCTTCTATAATACATCTAGAAGTAGCTGTTGCTTCCAGAAATCTAAAATGTTCTGTGATACCAAGCCCCATTTTAAGTGAAAAAATTGCTTTTGTTGTTTGTTTTCATATGTCATAACACTGCGAGTGCGAGTACCAATTCAGAAGCAGCTGATCAGTCCGATGGTGCTGCCGCCATCGGACATGTCAGTTCTCAATAGTCTTAACTTACAAAAATTGTGGGCCAATGACTAATGATAATGGTTCGATCCATGGGCCCTATTAACCTGAAAGGCAGGGGGGGGGGGGATGACATGAAATATTTTTAAAAAATTCAGAAGAAATACATAGTCGTGTCCAAACCAGAACTGTTTACTTGTGCACTTACATTTTGCATACTGAAATTATATACCCCCTTTAATGACATGCAAAATATAGAAGAAATTAGAATTCATATACTGTAAGACAGTCGACTTTGGGGGTGTTACAACGTAAATCTAAAATTGTTTCTAAATAAAAAATAATATAAAAAATAGTGGTATTTCTTAAAATCTAGTGTCGAAATAAATTACTTTCGAACTGAAAATTTAAAACTATTGCGACGATGCATTTCTGTAATCTGTACATTGAAGAGAAAAAATATTAAAAAATATTTTAGTCGGTCATTTTTTTTGAGCGTTTTCTTATTGCCCTTTTTAGCAATCATCGCCTACTGCCTTTCAATCCCCCTTGTTAACCCTAAAGTCACCATCGCCCTCCTGGATCTATCCAGTGCTCAGAATGGGTTGATGTCACCCACTTTGAGAATCACTGTTTTAAACTAGTCGAATGCCGAAAGAAATTGTGGAGATTTCTCACCATTTGCGTAGGTTTTATAATTTATTTGTTGAAAATATAAATCAATGGAACTCTCGGCCGAATAATAATACCGCCTATGAACATTTGGCCACTTCGTTAGAGATATATTTAATTTAATACCAGAATTTTATTTTGAAGATAACCCTTTTGTCTTTGGAATTATTGCATGATAACTTTTGTATGACACTATTTCAATTATTCAAGTTCGATAATAAGTTTTTATTCGATGTAAGGTTTAATTCTTAATACTCATATTTATATTGTAATTTATTTTTTTGTAGATGATTGCATCAGTATGTAATTTTATTATTGTTTTAATAATGACAAGGACAGAATGGATACAAGTTTATGAAATCCATTTAAATAATATATCAACAATCGAATATCTTCAAGAAGATTCTATAGTCACGACGTCAACCACAACGATTACATTAGAGAACTATGTGGCGTTCTAAAAATCGCTAGAAGTGATATGAAGTAATAGAGATAATATTAGATTTGATAACATGTTTTTAGCACAAAACTATTATGAAAGTTCTGCAAATATTGTACCTAAATAATATTAGTGTATAATACACATGGTGCAAAAATAATAAACTCACCCTGAATATCCAAAAACGCTCTGTTGTTTCCTACACTAAGAAAATAAATAGCATTACCTTCCCAGACAATATACATGGTGCAGTTCTTGATAATGTTAAATCATTTAAGGATTTGGGCGTAACATTTTCTTCAAACTTCAATTTTTCCGAACAAATAAACATTGCTTCTAAAGAAGCTTATAAAATGCTTGATTTCATTATTCGATCAACAAACATGTTTCACAATATTCATGCCATTAAGTCGCTGTACTTTGTTTACGTCATGATTGTACATTATTTCTTTCACAGTTTTTCAACTATGGTCTGTTTTCTAATTGCAAAGCAATAGTTCATCCCTGCGATACCAGTCCGCAGAAAAGCGCTAGTATCTGTGCTAGTATCGTAACCAGGCAACTGGGGCGGTTCGTTTGTCACGTTTAAATTTGATCTGAAAGTTGCCAGAATCTTCTGATTTAAGTCCATGCTTTTCAAACCATTTTGTGCAATTTAGTTGTGCAGTTACTAGCAGCGAATTGTGTTCTGTTAAGTGGGTTTAGTGGTAATTATACATATTGTGAAAAATGACGAGATCTGTAAGTATAAACAATTCAAATTTGATTACATTCTTAGCCTTGATCATAAGTTTATGTGTTTTATTGTTATATTAAAATAAAATAATGTTATTTTTTTCAGGAACCAACATGTGGCCATCATAAATGTATTACAAACAGTCTCCCTGTCGAAGAACAAGGGCATATGTTTTGTTTTCCAAGATTGGAAAGCCTACGGCGGGAATGGATCATCCGGATGGGTTGTCTTGATCTACTCGAATTGTCGTACCAGCAAATATTAGATCGAGGATTCCGGGTCTGCCGACTTCATTTTACTGATAAGCAATTTCGGAAAAAAAGAATTTGAATCGTCATGAAATACCTGTGGACGTTTTTAATTCTGGTAAGATTTACTTTTATACTAAAATTGCTTTGAAATTATAGGTTAAGTAATGCATAACCGCCGAAATACGAAATATTTCTTTACGTAAGATTATTAAACTTTGCTGTTTTCGTATTTCCATGAAGGCTTTATTTCTTTATTAAAACTGTTTCAGAAATAACTAATAATTTATTATTATTTGTTAGTTGCTGCTTCAAAAATGATGGAGGAAGAGGAACCAGTATTTGAAGTTCTTGCTAATAATATGCCTGCTATCGAAGGGACACCGAAAACACGTAAATGTTCTGCTGGTGATGCTACTGCTTCTGTTTCTGGTATGCTTTTATTTTAAATTATTTTTACTTTTATATTGCACTTAACTTACGGTTAATTATGAGTTTTGAAAGTTATTTTAAATTGTCAACTAATATTTTTTTGTCTTTTCAGTTGCTGATCCAGAAACACCGAAGACAGGCGTATCATTTATTGAACTTCCTTCCGATAATACGGGAAATATTGCACCGGTTACACCGAAGAGACGAAAACGTTTTGCTGCATGAAGTTTGCGATACGAGCCATACGTGGAGTTGCATACATTAGTTTTTCTAAACCAATATTTTTTTAATAAAATTCATTGTATCATAATGATAATCTATGACGAAATGATAACAAAATCTATCACAATGATTATCTGTATCGAAATAATAAGTAAATCTGTATCATAATGATAATCTGTATCGAAATTAAAATTTGTATCATAATGAGTGTCATTCAAGTACGTATGACATAATTTAATAAGTATATTAAAGCATAGAAGTAGAAAAATGTTTTTTTTATTAATTACTTTCAGATTTTCTATATTTAAGTATTAATATATTCTGTAACACAAAAGTTTAATTTTTATATATCGATAATTTTTATATAATAAAAAATACCTGACAAAACTATTTTAAAATTTCACTTGTCAAAAGTATTATCGATATATAAAAATTAAATATTGTGTTACAGAATGACAGAATTTTAAATTTGAATTATTTGAAGCTATCATTCAATTTTCCCGCCTTTTTAGTTTAGTTCATCCCTGCAAGGCCAGAGGTGCTGCGAACTGCGTTTTTATATTTACTATAGAGTTGGCAAGTCTGATAGTGTAGATGGTCTGTGCTGTCGACCGACTAGAAAATCAAACATGTTTGATATATCAAACCGCTCGTCGACGTTCGATATCGCCTTAGTCAAAAGTAAAAGATTTACCCAAAAAATATGATACCAAGTGGACAAGAATGAAAACACGAAGTAAAAAGAAACAGGGAACGTGTTTCTTTTTTATTTCGTAAATACAAGCCACAACTAAAATTAAAATAATTTTCTAATTGACTCCAGATGTAGTGTTTTTCTTTCCAAGAGACGGAATCTGTCTTATTGGACTCATTTATATTTTTGTATTTGTCGTCTAATTGAATTAGGTTAGTTATTTCTATGGTGGTAAAAACAGAAAAGCGAAAACATAACCAAATTTCTATTAAAATTGTTACAGCCAAGTTACCAACTTTTCAAAATTAACTCTACCCTAACACAAGCTATCAAGAGAATAAAATATCATGGAGCAACCAAAAAGTCTTATTTTCTTGTTAAGACGATAGAATACATTTATCTAATAGATAGTAAACTGTTACTTTATTTGATCTTGGAACAACCGGGCCTCAATCCACCTCTAAGCAACACCAAATAGTGTAGTTTCATTTTGTAATGGCACAAAATTGACCCCGCCAGCAATGAGTGCCCGTGAGGCGATGCCTGGTAAGCGCCCGCATGGTACAAATATTTCATCATTGCCGATATCTGTGTACAAAGCAGATTGGCATATCCAGCAATAGATAATATGCCGTGATGATATATTTATTGATTTATTTATTTTAGATATATGTATGCCTTATAAATAAAGAACAATACGTTCCACGATAAATTTGAAGACATGACCTCATAATTGTCTCATCAATAGAATGCCCTTTAGATGAAGAAAACGATGGTACTTACGGTTTAGTAGAAATTCTTCATCCCTGGTGCCTTCGTCTAAAAACATCCACCTTTATAAATGTTTATATTTATCTTTAAATATCAATTTAAACACTGTAACTTATTACACAGATACATTATATACGTCCATCCACTGCTACGCATCACAAACAACTGGCCACTTTGAACTTGTTCCAATCGGCACAAGTCACTCCTGAACTGATAATTGAAATACAAATTTTAGGACACTGTGTATAAATAAAATAATTTTTAAGTTTATTTTACCAATTCCGATGTGATTCAAACATTGATATTGTTTTTATATTTATTATGGTCATATCTATAGTATAAAATTATACCTTTTTAAAAATGTACACTATGTACTAGTAAATAGTATATTTTTATAAATAAAATTATTTAACACTGTATATGTGTTTCATTATTTATCAAATTAGATTTACAAGTTCTGTACGACTAAAATATCTTAAGAGTGTGTGGTCATTGAACGTATCTACCTTGGTACCTATATTTTTTTATTTATTTTATTGTTAACCATTCAACAGGATAAATCCCATTTTCAGAGGAAGTTTGCAATAAGTTATATAACAACAATAATGAAGATATAGAGTGCCATGAGAAAAACAAAAAAAAATAAAAAATTCAAAAGTATTACAAAATTTACATAAGAAAATATGTTGAATAGATTCTAATAATGTTCGTAGCATACAACGGATTCCAAACTATTGAGCAATACTCAAGTTTAGAACGTACGAAAGCATAATAAAGTGTGAGTATTGGATCAATGGTGGTAAAATTCTTTGAGTTCCGTGTAATAAATCCGAGCATTTTATAAGCACTGGAAGTAATACTTTTTATGTGAGCATTGAAACTTAATTTTGTATCGAATACTACACCCAGATCGTTAAATTCAAGGCAACGTGCTAACGACATACCCGACATATAATAGTAATAATTAATTGTTGAAAGTTTTCTTGTAAAAAACATAGTTTTACATTTTGTAATATTCAATTGCAGTTTATTTTTATCACACCATTCCAGTAGTTTATCAAGATCATTTTGAAGTGAATTACAATCTGCGGTATTTGAAACAGAATGGAATATCTTAAGATCATCTGCATATAAAAGTTTGTGATTTGAAATAGAAGCCGGTAAATCATTAATAAATAGGAGAAAAAAGAGTGGGCCAAGATTGGAGCCTTGAAGTACACCTGAAGAAGTAATAAAAGGGAATGAATCATAACCGAGATAGTGAACAAAGAGACGGCGATTACTTATATATGAGGAAATTAAATTAATTAATGAATATGGTAAACCGAATGAATGTAATTTCTGGATAATGATATTGTGATCAATTCGATCAAATGCTTTTGTAAAGTCAGTGTAAATAACATCGACTTGTAAATTGTTATCTAGAGATTCGGAGATAGACTGAGTTAAATAACATAAATTTGTAGCAGCTGATCGACGTTCTACAAAACCGTTCTGAGAAAATGATAAATTATTATGGATTTGTTTATATATTGTTCGGTAAATAATATTCTCATAAACTTTACTGAAGTGTGATAAAATTGCGATTGGCCTATAATTTGTTATTTCAGAACGATTACCTGACTTATGAATAGGAACTATTGTAGACTGCTTCCAGATTTCAGGGAAAGTGTTAGTTTTTAAGGATATATTTATTATTTTAGAAAGACAACGGTTTTGGTTCAATGAAGTTTATAGCTTCCTCTGGGGTGCCTCAAGGATCCAATTTAGGTCCGCATTTATTTTATTATATATAAATGAGCTTCTGTCTTTATTTACTTGTCATGCCGACGATATAAAATTATTTACTACAATTAACTCAATTAAGGATGCGAAATTCCTACAAAGTAATATAAACACGATGATTATTTGGTGCGAAAGTAATAAACTTAGTAGATAAATGTCGTGTAATTTCTTATACACGCAAAATTAATAACATCCTATATTCATATGAAATGTGTGGTTCAACACTTGATAAAGTAACATCAGTCAAAGATTTAGGTGTAACTTTTTGCTCTACATTCATTTTCACTGACCATAATGTAGTACATAATGCAAATAAAATGCTCAATTTTATTATCAGAATTACTCACTTGTCTCAAGATGTTACTGTGATTAAATCTCTTTACTTTGCTTACGTACTAAGAAGAAGAATACGCAAACCTAATCTGGTTTCCCTACTATGCGTATCAACCTATCAACAGAGCACTAGATCGTGTCCATAGTAGATTTTTAAAAAATTTATCTTACTGTAACGTTTTTATTTATATGGGTGAAGTGTAAAACATAGACAATTATTATTAACAAAAGAATACGTTTATTAAACGATATATAATTAAGGATTAAATATTAAAAGATAATAAAAACAACTAACACTATGATTAAATAATTATAAACACTAAGAATATTATCGAATGCTTAAACACTACGATTATTTATCTATCAATATTTATATCACAACACTTATTTATATAACTACATTTATTTATGTCAACAACTGTTAAACTGTTTATTTATATCACCGAGTTCATATCTGGTTGCTGGTATATATGAGACTATCCTCCCGCTGTTCTCCCGACGGTATTTATACAGTCCCTATCATTCTAGAACTCTTCTAAAGCAACAATGACCCGTATACAAAGGAATGAGGTCACGGCGCAATTAACCTGTCTCAGCGCGTCGGGGATTGTATTATCGCTCTGGTACGTTCTTTCGAAGGGATTACGTCATTGTTCGCAAACATGCTATCAGTAGCGGCGCATGCATACTTTTCTCTCAGGGGCACACGTCACATTACAAATTAGATCCTGTGTATAAATTCCATACATCAATTTTCTTGCAAAAGATTCTAAATTTCCAGTAAAATTATTTCATACAAGCTATGCAAATTGTACTTGACACTAACATCTTCTTCTTCTTTAGCTTTCCCCATTCGTTAGGGGTCGCTATTTTTTTATTTTCTTCTTCCACTCATTTCTGTTTTACGTGTCGTTCTCATTCAGTTCCTTTTCTCTCAAGTATTCCGCAATACAGTCCTTTCATCTTATCTTTGGTCTTCCTCTGTTTCTTCAACCTTCTATTACTAAGCTATTCATTCTTCATCCAATATTCATTTCTCCTCATGACATGTTCAAACCAATGTAATCGTCTCTTTAATCTTTCTAGAAACTTTTAACACTAGAGTTATTTCTTTACCTATCATTCCGTGTCTTCCCCAACATCTACTTCAACATCCTCATCTCTACCACATTAATTTACTTTTTATTTATACTGACATCTGTTAATTTGAATTATATGAATATATTAGTAGTTTCCATGTTTAGCATAGCTGGCTGATTTATATATTTTTTTTTTAATTCTTTAACTCTATAGCTATTGAATATAAAGTATAAAATGCAATCAAATCGTATAGAGAATAATATATTCTTTAAGTTATAATAACGTTAAATGTCAATAAATCAAATTTAACTGTTAAATCTTCAAATGAGGTACTTCCGGTTCACCAATTATAACCAAAATCTAATCAGTTGTACTTCTGGATGTAAACTTGAGGAATACGACACACACACACACACACACACACACACACACACACACACACACACACACACACACACACACACACACACACACACACATACATACATACATACATACATACATACATACATACAGACATCATCGTAAAAATAGTAAAATCGTATTATAGGAACCCTAAAACATGCTTATTCACTAAAAACTCATCATTGAATTTTTTGACCAAAGACAATACCTTCCTTACCTAAAGGTGACGGAAGGTAAAAAACTGAATATAGTATAAAGTATTAATAAAAATGAACCGTAAAATGTTGCAAAATAATCAGTTTTAAAATTGCAGTTGACTTGATTTATAACTGGATAATAATTTATTATTCCCACGAATTTTGCCACATAATATACTGGAGATATAGAAGTAAATATGTTATCCATTTTACAAAAGAATTATTCATATTGATAATGAAGTAGAATTTATAGTGAAAATTATCTTGATAACATCGTTTATTTAAACTATGTAAACTAAAATTGTTATGCTTTGAAGTTTGTTATTTTCCACTTGTAAATATTAATATTTTATAACATAATTTGAACTATTTATAAAGTTAAGAAATTAATTGAAAAAGATAATATTTTTAAAATTTAAATGGAATAATTTGAATAAATTTTGAGAATTATAACGTTTAATTTGTTTACCAATAAATATTTTGAACTTTATTTACATATGAAAATGTTACATTTAAAAGAAATGATTAAAACACGCAGCATTGTACGTGAAAGTAAGTAGAATTTTGAATAATATAAAACGTCCAACAATTTTCGTGATAATCACATAAAGATGTAAAATACCGGCCACTGGATTATCATGGTATCCAAGTATCTAAAAATTACATTAACGAAGAACAAAGCAAACGTACATGGTTAGTTTCTCATCGTCTACATTTTCTGCAAGAATAAATGGAGTGTAAGAAAAACTGAGTAATTTAGTAATTAGTGCTTGGCACGTGCACAGAAATGACCGGATTGGGAAGTCCGGGAATTCCGGGCTAGGTTGAGTCCGGAGTTGTGAAAAGCTTCGGCGTAATTAGAGACATTTCTGTAGATCAATGCAGTGGAACTTTTCACATACGGATTTCACGCCATTTCGAAAATTGTTTCTTTTTCAAGTTAGGGCGATATATCTTCTTTTACAAACTAACTATAAAATTTTCATATAATTTATTCTCACTGAGATATTTTTTAAAATATATCAATTGAGAAACTGAAATGTATTTTTGAAATGAAACATCTAAACAATAAAATATCTAGTAAATTTCAATAGTCGTCTTTTCTTGTTTAACGTTTCTGAGACGGATATACTGCTTTCGAATAAAACTACATAAAGAAGGGAAGTTCGACATTGAACAAATGATAGATGTATTGGAATTATAGTATAGAACTCGGATGTGAGTTTAAAGCAATTTATTTCTTTTTTCCCGAACCGAGCGGAAGCAGCGATAAATTAGTTCCTGGATATAAAGACAAACTTCACGACCTATATTTTTATTATGTTGCTAAATGCTATGAAATCGTCTACAGTTGCAAAATGAAAACATCTAAAAGAAATTATTAATAAACTTACGAGTGACAACGAAGAACATTTTTACCTCTCGCTAAGAGAGGTATTGGATTCATGCTAAAAATTGCATATCCAGATTTTATTGAATAAGCACGATTTAAAGTCCATAGAATCCGATTTTACATTTTACAATGTGTGTGTGTGTGTGTGTGGATGTGTGTGTGTGTGTGTGTGTGTGTGTGTGAGGATGTTGGAGACACGATTTCTCAAATTATATAAGACTAAAGACCTGTTTGACTACGGATTCCTCAATCTAACAGTAATGGGAAGAGTTGAATAGGTTTTGGTAACAATATGACAACTGGAAGTGATTTTTACCTTCTGTCACCTAGGTAAGGGAGGTATTGTCTTTGGTCAAAAAATTCGAAGATGAGTTTTTAGTGAATAAGCACGTTTTAGGGTTCCTAGGATAAGATTTTACCATTTTTACGACGATGTATGTAAGACACGGTAAGGAAATAACTCTAGTGTTACAAGTTTCTAGAAAGATACAAGAGTGATAATTACATTGGTTTGGAAATGTCATGAGAAGAAATGAAGAATATATTGAATAGCTTAGTACTAGAGGGTTGAAGTAACAGAGGAAGACCAAAGATAAGATGGAAGGACTGTATTGCGATGACTTGAGAGAAAAGGAACTGAATGAGAACGACACGTGTGTCGTGGAAGAAGAAAATAAAAAATAGCGACCCCTAACGAATGGGAAAAGCTAAAGAAGAAGAAGATTTTAGTGTTAAGTGCAATTTGCATAGTTTGTTTATGAAATAATTTTACTGGAAATTTAGAATTTTTTGCAAGAAAATTTATGTATGGAATTTACACATATAACACAGGAATGACGGAAGGTATTGTGCTGGCCACAACAGATTTTTTTAATAGAATTACATATATGTCAACGCAAGCTAGCTAGCCGGAAAAGACTTTTCCAACTAGCTGAGAAGTGAAGTAAACAATAAGTCACTTATTTATTGGCTACATTGTTTATTTATTTTTACCTCGTAGCTTTTGTAGTTTCCCCCAATTAATTTGGGACAATCTGTATATATTTATAAAACAAAGGCGGCATGTATCCTTATTGCGTCCCTGTCAACAATGGTTTCAATTTGGGTGTGTTAACTCTTCAAGCGTGTTTCTTCCATGACTGGTATCTTGTTGGTTTATTCTCATTCCTCACATCCTGTCAGAATAACACAAGCTGTGCGTCTCAAGGCGTTATTAAAGTCTTAAGTAAAGAACAGCCCGAGGGAAGTAAAGTTCCCAACTCACGGGCACTGAGCGTATTACAAGCCAAAACACCAGCGATGCAAATATTGATTTAATAATTCATAATAAGTTTAACACTATTAATTAATGCTTGGATGAGTTAAAACTTTTATTCCTATGTACTCGCATTTTGAAACAATATTGTTTGTACTAATTGTTTGAAGGGCTTACAAAAAATAATTTTCCTGACAAGCATTAGGAGGCTGCTGCTCGAAATGTAAATTTTTCTGGATAGTTCTGTGAGTTTATTATAAATAATAAATTATTGAAATTTGGCATGATAAATAATGAAGGTTGTCTTTAGTGCGCGACATACGCTTTTTACTTCCCGTCACCTTCAGGTAAGGAAGATATTGTCTTTGGTCAAAAAATTCGATAGTGAGTGTCAATTCAATAAGCAAATTTTGGGGTCCTCAGAATACGAATTTAATATTTTTACGATGATGTCTGTATGTATGTGTGTGCGTGAGTATGTGTATATATGACGATCGTTTTGGATCGCATAACTCCAATTCCACGATTCCTGTATTTTTTTCGTGTTCCTCGGGTTAGATTCATATGCAGACGTGATTAGATTTTGGTTATAATTAGTCCACCGGAAGTACTCTCATTTGCAATTTTTAACAGTTTTTCTTGAAAAAACGCAGTTAAATATCATTTATTGGCATTTTATACATCATATTCAATAGATATAGAGTTAAAGAATTATAAAGTTATTAAATTTTATAAATCAGCCAGCTATGCTAACAATGGAAACTGTTAATATATTTGAATAATTCAAATTGACAGATGTCAGTATCAGTGAAAAGATGGTGAATGTGGCAGAGATGTGAATATTGAGATGGATGTTGGGGAAGTCACGGAAAGATTGGGCAAGGAATGAAAGATAAGGGAAATGGGTCCAGTGATAAAGTTTCGAGAAAGATACAAGAGAGACAATTACATTGGTTTGAACATGTCATGAAGAAAGATGAAGAATATATTGGAAGAAGAATGAATAGCTTAATAATACAAGGTAGCAGAAACTGAGAAAGACCAACGATAAGATGGAAGGACTGTATGGCGGAAGACTTGAGAGAAAAGGAACTGAATGAGGACGACAGGCAAAACAGAAATGAATGGAAGAAGAAAACAACGACCCCTAACGAATGGAAAGAGCTAAAGAAGAAGTCAGTGTTAAGTGCAATTTGCATAGTTTATTTATGAAGTAGTTTTACTGGAAATATAGGATCTTTTGCAAGAAAATTTATGTATGGAATTTATTCATAATACACAGGATTGACGGAAGGTAATACACTGGCCACATCAGATTTTTATGAATTTTTTTAAAATAAATGAGTAATGTGATATTAAAATTTAAAATAGGCCAATTTGACGATATTTACTAATTTAGAAAGAGTGTGTAGATTGTATTATTCGAGCTTAAAGAGGAGATACTTCAGAACAGTTCTTTCAAAGTAGAATTTTAAGATGTTTTATCTTGGGAGAGGAAATTTGATATCTGTTTGTGCGATAAGCCGAGGCACGCATATAATGCAATAACAGGTTTATTTGTTTGGCTACGGAGATGGTTATAGTAATACGCGTTAGTTACCTCCTCCTTTGAAGATAAAGTGTTTACATAATTCCAACTACCCTCTTGACGAAATGAGTCTGGTTTTGAGTTTTGGTCTGCGTTTATTAACGTGAGAATTCGCCTTAAAGATGTGGTATCGCAATCTTATTTTTGTAATCATTAATTAGTATAAATGTAAATAAAATAATTTTATTTGATGTAAATAAAGTTTTTTTTAGGTATTTGTGTCCGTAGCAGTGTCTTAAAATTAGATGTGTTTATCCCCAACATTTAGCACGAAGAATAGTAATTGCATTGTCAACTCTCATGATTGTTACAGTGATACAAGTTTTGATTTATCAAAATTTTATTCTCTTTGTGGAATTGCTATTTTTTTTCTTTTTGTTTTGGATATATTCCAAATAAACAAACTACGAATGACGTCCAAATATTAACGACCTTTTTATTCAACAAATCAAGCAAGAAAATTTAATATCACTGAAAGAGTTTTTATAAAGCAGGAGATTTCTAAATGATTATAACTGCGCAAAGTTCTTTTCAATCAATGGAAAACATTCTACGAAGTCGGTATTAAAAATTTGATGATCTCACCAGAAAATGTTTAATTAAAATAATGTAAGTAAAAATCATACAAAAAAATTGGTAACAATAATTATTGTGATTGTTTTTGTATTTTAATATGTACCTAATTATTTACATACGCGTCACAAGGCTATATATAATTTAATGCTAATGAATATAAGTTTGCTCTTCTTTTTACATCCCTTTAATCTAAATCTATTATGACTTAAGATTACATAAGTATTGTTTTTAACATTTCTTGTATACCTAAATTCTACACCAAAAATTCAATGTCCATTTTGACAGTATGTTTTTGAAGGGTATATGTAACCTATAATTTAAATTGTGGGTAATTTCTCGACTGTGATGTGGATTAGGTGTTAACAATTACTCGAAAGTTCAGTCAAAAAAATTTATTCTTACTATACCAACGTTTCGGTGCACTCTAGCACCTTCTTCAGGGTCTACAACAATTATACAACAAAAATGTAATATATACAAAATAACATGGACATTATCACACTTACAGTAAAATGTTCCAGATTGTTACAATTCATGTACACAAAATACATTCATACAAAACATTCAGTCAATTTATTAAACATCGTACAAAAAATTCAAAGAGCATACACAAATCCATTTGCTCTAAAGAACGACGACCGAATAATAAGGAAAATAGCCAGAAATATCCTGTCTAAGGATTCTGGTGACATCATTGATATGTACTCCTATTGGTCGTCTGTACACTAATAATAATGTAGCAAGTTGTAGGAATTTAAATAAATTAATGAAACTCATTTTGGCCTGAAATTTGCCTTTTCTTGTTTGAACTTTTTTCATACACTAAAATATATGCTGTTAAGTCCTTGAATATCAGTTCTTGCATTGATGTTATTGCAATCATCCCTGTTATATAACATTTCAAGAAACATACGTTTGGAGTAATTCTGTTCTTCCTCCAAAATCTTGAAAGAATTCAAATCAAAAGTGTGTTTTAGTGCATTGGAATGTTCAGCCAGAGCATATTTGTTTGCCGTACTGAGAGAATTTGATCTTCTTTAATATTTGCAAGAACAACAATTTTCAAAATATATTATTTATAAGATTTTTTTAAGAATCTGCTATTTTCGGTTGTCCAATTGTTACTAAAACCTTTTCAGCTATTCCCATTAATGCCCTTTTGAGAAATACGTAGTTAGACAGATATTAAGTCTTATAGTGTTTGAGAAATCGTTCTTCCAATATCTAAACACACACACACACACACATACATCCATACACATACATCCACACACATCATCGTACAAATGTTAAAATCGGATTGAAGGGACCTTAAAACGTGTTTATTCAGTAATATCTGAATATGCGATTTATAGCATGAATCCAATACCTCTTTTTGCGAGAGGTACGAAAAGATATTATTAATTTTAATAAAGACTATATCATTCATTAAGTTGTAAACCGATAAGAATGCGTGATTTTCCTTAGTTACCACGTATTACAGCGGTTATTATTAAGTAACCATGGTGACCGAATATACGAACCTTTGTATTTTCGAATATACCTACCTTCGTATATTCACTTATAGGTGCAATTGGTTATTTTGTTCTATGTACTCAGAACTGGCAATGTCATTTTTAATTACATTTGCGGACATGATCTTTTTCCTTCAAACACAATATCGAGTATATAAATGAATCTGTAGTTAGACTTTGATGAGGAAAATCGTGCTTTGTATGCCTTAAGTAGACATCTAAAATCACACTGACAGCTCCAAGTGTGCCGGAACAAATAATTGAACGCATCTATTATTTGACAGCAAGGCATTATTGAAGTACAAATTTGACAAATAAACAAATAATTATTTGGATCATACTGCACTGTTGCTAGTTTATTTGAAATACAAGAATTTCTTTTGAAATACGAGCATTTCAATGTAATATTACATACTACTCCAACTATATTTAAAAAGATAGGTTATATAAGCATACAGTTTGGCATTTCTGTCAAAATAAAATAGACCACAAGTCTACGTTAAATTTACTATTTTTTTTTATTCATGATATAGTGTACCTGTATACAACTCGACAATAGAAAATTCTCGATTATACTCAACGAGTTGCCTATTGGAATTACCACTCGACCTTCGGTCTCGTGGTGTTTCCACGCAACACGTTTCGTATAATCGAGAATTTTCAATCGTCTTGTTGTATAATATATGAAAATATTACAATAATGAGCATGTTTTCTTAAATTTTGATGATAATGCATATTAATTACTATCTACAGTGTTGCTACATACAGCACGTGTAGCACACACGTGAATCCTATCCTATTCTTTGACAATATGACGCTAATGGTGTGTGTAATGCAAATTTGACACATTAGATATGAATGCAAATCTGGTTGGGCTTAACTGGTAATAACGCCTGGTTGACACAGAGGGAAAATTTAATCAAAGTATAATTGGAGTGGCGGCCACAATGCCGGATATATCCGCATTCGGGGAGTCAATTAACGAACAGTAGCGTTGTAAATTAGTTTATTTACCATTCATCCCACCTGCATTGTAAACGGTAGATGTACGTATCCCTGGACCACTCATCAACCGCTGATGGATGTATCGAATATTAATTAGCCGAACGTTGTGGTTCATTCCGGAGGAAATATATCCTGTATTATAGGGTGTTATGATAACTTTTATCATCAGAAAATATGTTAGAATATTGTATTTATTTATTCTGATTTCACTGTTTACATATTTTTCCATACCCATTTCAAAATTTTGATCTGATCTAGATATAAGATAAGAATACGAAACGTAAATAAAAACGGCAAGAAAACAAAAAAAAAAAATACTTTCGCCGTTCCAATCGGCCTAATTCAAGAAATAAGCTATAGTGAAAATGATTAAGCAGAGGACTCACGTCATCGACCTGAAACCTTATAAAATGAAATATAACTGGTAGAAATTATTGGGTGTTATTTATTTTTTAAAAGAAGAAAAAATCTGATGTGACCAACACAATACCTCCCGCCATTTACCTATGGGGTCTCGTTGCCGCGTGCCTGATGCCTGGTCGCGAATCTGGGGAATCCGATTCGATCCCGATCAACGCCAAATAATTCTAATTTTAAATGGCATAAAATTAACCCTTGTGGTAAACGCCCGCACAATACAAATATGTCATCGTCATTACCGAAATGTGTGTATAAATCAGATTAGCACACCCAGCAATGGATAATATGCCATGATAATATATTTATTTGTTTCTTTATTTAAATACATACCTGCATATTTACTAATGCTGGAAATTATGTATTTTAAGTTCCTTTCCATAAAACTATTGTTCTATTTACAATTTTCCTTTTAAAAAGGTTACTGTTATTAATTTGAAATGATTATTTTTTTGACAGTGACATTTATCTGTCAGTTACATACATTTGAGCTGAACTACGTAACCACGGAGATGTGTTTAAAGCATAAGCTCCGAGATATAATTTTTATATTATTTTATAAATTTATCTATAAAATATATAGAAAAAGTATTAAGGCAAACTTGTAGAAAATGGAATAATCTTTAATTTTCATAATAACAAATTGAGAAAAAAATGCATTTAAATGTTTTTTTGAAGAAAAACTATCTTGAGCTTCAAGTAAACTGCCACTTCCGGTTATCCGATTGCCACCAAAATCTATTGGGCTTCTTTTCATATTAGAATAAGGTAGAAATACATAGTTTCAAAACTTTCTGAATGATAGTATTTGAGTTAGAGCGTAAAGAGGATACACACACACACACATACATACATACATACATACATACATACATACATACATACATACATACACACAGACATCATCATTAAATGGATTGTATGGACCTTAAAACGTGGTCATTTACCAAAATCTCCATATGCGATTTTTAGCACGATCCCTATACCTCCCTTACCAAGGGGAGCGGGAGGTAAAAATTAATTTTAAGATCAATTTAAACTGTCGTAGATAAAATATTGGAAGGATATACATTTGATATAGCCTCATAATGAAACTTATGTGATTAAAACACTCGGCTCATCGCCTCGTAATTTAACATTACACGCGTTTCCTTATGAACGCCATATCAAACTTGTATCCTTAATATCTATAATATGTTATATGTTAATATCAAATTAAATTATAATTTATTAATTCATAAAAGATTATTTATTTTTGTACATAATATTGAATATATGAATGCGGTTTACTTATTATCTCCTAATACCTCTGACGATATTATTCCTAAAAAAATATTTATTGTTAAAATAAAATTTATTGCGGAAGTTAAACTTAAGGATAATGTAGGGCTGGACCTATCGAGTGTAATATGAAATTTTCAAAAAGCCGTATAATTACTTGGATTCCACGATCTAGTTTAATGTTTATTTAAAGATTTGGGAAATTCAAAATGCCGTGTCTAACGGGAATCTTTTAATGAACGAACAAATCGATTTATACAATCCCCTCTAATGTATCTGTCTTAGTCATTGTTGCCGGTATGTATATAAACTTGCTTTGTACTGTCTTGTAAAACATTCTGAAGATGACGCAATGTCGAAATGTACATTAATGTTTTATTATAATTATTTTTGAAACTTACCGAGTGTTTTAATAAAATTCTTATTTATATTAAAGATTTTTAAAAATATATACATTACATATCAGTTTATTATAATTATTTTTTATTTTCTCTTCAAGTAAGCTCTGCATTTGTGTGATAGGATGATGCTAACCAACTTGATGTTTGCTTTTTCAGTGTATCGAAGCCGTTGAGAGGTTTGTGATCAATATTTCCGTATCGGAATCAATCTGCCCCGTTCCGGATATTATACGGCTGTTGGCTGTTGGTTCATGTATTACCCATATGCTGTGCTCTATTTCTATGTGTGTGTTGATGTGTATATGAAGAGGAGAGGAAAGAGAAAACTTAAATATGGTTTTCGTTTCACCTGCATTTAATCGGAGAAACCCACTGGAGAAACCTATTAGAATACAGTTTTCATAATATGGAACAAAAATGTGCGAAAAAATAAGAAAAAATAATTCCATTTCTTCATCAATAATATTGCATATTTAATAGAAATAAATTATAATTCATTTTAGACTCAGCAATGGGTAATGGCGTGATGATATATTTATTTATTTATTTGATTCATAAATTATTTCCTGTTGTTGACAGTGACATTTGAAAATTAAAATTTGAGTATATTCATTTTTTTATTTTTTATTTATTAAAATAATCTTTTGATTGGAATATGCCACTTTTATATTTTAATATCCTTTTATTTCTTAACATTACACACCAAGCAAGAATGTAGAGTATTACTATCACTCAAAATCCTATTAACTGTTATGCCCCTAACTCACCCTAACCTATTTATATTTATTCTAAAAATGACATGTCAAATAGCGTTTTCTTATTTCGCGTTGACAAAGTGAATTTTGTGCAACTGTTTTTACCTTCCGCTACCATTAGTAAGGGAGGTATAGAGCTCGTGCTAAAAATCGCATATCGAGATTAAAGTAAATGACCACGTTTTAAGGTCCTTAGAATCCAATTTTAACATTTTAACGATGTCTGTGTGTATATGTGTATGCCTGTATGTGTGTGAGTGTGTGTTCAGAAAATTTTGAAACCTTGTATTTCTACCTTAAGAAATCAGATAACCGGAAATGACACTTGATGAAGACCTAAAGTTTAGAGACCATTTTAACAAGAAGCCAATGTCTGCTAGATTGATTCTTCGGCATTTATATCAATTTCGCCGAGATCTTAATATTGAGAAAAAATTAAAATTAATTTCTGAAACCCTGAAGTCTCTACCGTTAATCGCTTTCATATTCTAAGTGAAAAATTTATATATCGTGTCTCGCGTTTGATAATTCTCGTAGTTGTCATATATTTTTGTACTGTATTAGGTTAGGTGGAAGAACAGCCTTAAGCTGAACCTCGCCATTTATTTAAATGATAATAAAGATTATTATTATTATTATTATTATTATTATTAATAATATTATTATTAATACTCGTACTTTGCGAAACTGTATTCGTATTACAATAAGGAACATTGTAATACTTGTCTTTCAATATATTGTATTGCCAATTGAAACAGTTACCTATTTTTGATAACTCGGTATTAAAGTACTCGTATTCATTTTTACCTCTCGCTAAGAGAGGTATTGGATTCATGCTAAAAATCACATATCCAGATTTCAATGAATAAGTACGTTTTAAGGTCCCTACAATCCGATTTTAACATTTTTACGATGATGTCTGTGTGTGTGTGTGTGTGTGTGTGTGTGTGTGTGTGTGTGTGTGTGTGTGTGTGTATGTGTGTATGTATGTCACAACAGATTTTTTTTTGTCCTAATATCCATATTTGATTTTATCCATTTTGTCTCCGCATATAATAATTACTTCATTAACTTGTTTTATAATTATTAATCAAATTATAAAGTCCTGAAATTACTTTCCGTATTTTCTTTTACGAAGTTATTTATTTCATACTTTATTAACTATATTCCAGTTGGCAGGAGTTCCTAGCGAAAAACTTATAATGATCCCGAAATGGCAAAATTCTTCTGGGTGCTGTAAATCAGCTTTTTATGGGTACTAAAACATAATGGATAGCAAATACAGCCACCGCGTTTTGCGTTTACGCTCCGTCGCAGAGCAGGCCAAAATCAAATCGCTGCTACTGCTACCAATCCAGCAGTGATATATTCTAATAGGTGTACATGAATATCCTTTCATATAGCTACATCGAGAATAAATTTTAATTATTGGTTATATGGACTTTTACAGTGACAATATGATCATATTTTATGTAGAAAATGTAAAATACTTGTATGAAAATAATGCCTATGACAGGCTTCCTATGTACACATACAGTAGAACCCCGGTTAACCGAACTCGGGTTAACCGAAACAATTCCACGAATAATTATCAGTTCCACGAATGATTATGTAGCACCACTTACTGTCCGGCTCCTTCATTCCACAGGCGGGCTGTAGCGACGATCGAGTAGTTGGAAATATAGGAAAACGGAGAAGAAGAAGTGCTTGAAATTACCACACCATGCACACGACGTAAATGGTCACATTTTTTTTGTGACAGTTGTCGAAGATTTCAAATAATGGGGTAATTTAAAAAAAAAACCTCTCACACAAAGACATTCCTCTCTCACACACAACGGTCCACGTGGTATCCGTTTGCTGCTGTAAACAAGCTAACCTAAAATTGTGACAGGTGACAGCAGAGTTAAGAGTAAATGTATGTAAATAACACATTTATTAAAATAAATACCAAAAGTTGTATGAAATATGTTTTTCATTAACAATATGTTGCTGTCACAAAATCAAACTGACAAGTGATAACTCAAACAATCATAATTCCAAAATTTAATACAACCGGTAGAGAGCTACTGCTGCATCCGACAAGCCGTGACGTCAGCGTCCAAATATTTGAAATTAAAGACAACTTTTAAAAAATCATATCTCTGATTCTAAAGACTTGTGTGTAAAACATACACCTACATATTTAATTTGACCTATTCTTTCAAGAAAGAAAAAAATTAGAAAATGTGAAATGAATGTGGAACTAATTCTTGGACAGAAACAAATTAGTCTATTTGTCAAAAGAGTATATTTTTGGAGCCGAATCAATAGAATAACTTGTTTCTGTTCAAAAATTAGTTCCACATTCTCTCGTTTCAGCGAACGTTAGATACTAAATTAATTTCCTTATTGATTCAGATGTAGAATTTTATGCTGAAACTTTTTTACCTGAAATAATTAGGGAAGCAGGAAATTACGAAAGTCTGATATTACATGTTAGTCCTATGTTCGGCTGTACCGGTCACCATCCTGTGTATTGAGAGGGGGGGGCGCAATCATGAACTTTGGCCCAGGGTGTAAAGAAGTGCTAATCGGGCCTGATTACTATAATGATTGTGAATAAAAACTTTTCCATTGTAATTCCAATAAAAGAAAGTATACTCCATACGATGTAACTTGGCGAGTTGGGGCAATTCACATTATCACTGCGGTAATGGGAAAGTTATAAAATCCATAGGCGTACCGAAGAAAAATGAAGTTCAATAAAATTACGAATATTACAAAAAAAAGAAATTGTTTATACAAAAAAATTTATTACAAATATTGGAATGAATTATTTATTATATAAATCATATTATAATTAATTATTTTTTAAATTAATAAAGTTAAGAAAATAAAATTTCTATTGCTATTGAGAAAAAAATGCACCAACGCTTATGTATGAATATAACTTCTTGGGTTGAAAAGTACCTGACACCCCGAGTTTGAGTGTATTAGGATGAAATTTGCTTTGTATAAGGCAATAAAACATTGTAAAATCACTATTTCACTTCTGAAGCCGTGCGGCATCGAAGTAAAAGTAAATATTTGACAAAACGCAACTTAGGAATAGTGAACTGAATTACATTCTTTTATTCGCCAAGTTAAATCGTATGGACTGTACTTTTAAGTTCGTCAGCAGTCATGTCTAAATTTATACAAATATTTTAGACATTCTGTATTTAGCTCAGTCTGAACTAGATTATCCTTTAAATTATTGCATTTTGCATTACAGCGCTTAAAAGTAAAACTGAAAAATAATAGGTAAGTAATATTTTCATAACAATTTATTTGAATTCCTTTATATGATCAGTAAACACAAAATTTATAACTTAAATTAATCATCAAAATGTAATAATATTTTGATGTAAAATAAATTAAATTGTAATTTAATTTTGTAAATATGTTGACTTAAATCATTTTAATTAATTTAGAACAAATGTAACATGCTAATGTAGAAGCATGGACGACGACTTATTTATTTCTATAGCACCGATGTATTACGTTTTAAAATTTTTGGGTATAATTAATTATTATCCATGTAGAGAAACAGGAAAGTGTATTTTTAAAAAAAATTATCTCTTCATACTGTACGGCTCGTTAATAATGATGACTTTTATAAAATCTGATATTCATTTCGAAATTAAACATTTAGTATACATATATATATCCTATAATATCAGAATAATGATTGCTGAAATGTATTTTAGAAATTTATTCGTACTATCGATATTAATATATTTAATTGATTTTGGAAATAATCATATAAAATTCTTAAATAACTTGATTGCATTTGATGAAAAATTAAAAGAAATTCAAATATTTATAAATTATAGACACACAAGAAAACGAGTATTAAAAAAGATTATTACCGAAAATTTGGTATTACTTTTAATTGTTATTATAAATTTAAATGCTGGTTTCTTTTATACTAATAATTTTGGAGAAATTATTTTATATTTGTACGGATATATATGTATTAGAGTGCTACTGTTTCTAAACATTGAAATTTATTTACTAGTAATAAGCGAGAGATTTACAAAATTAAACGAAAAACTTCAAACAGTTTCAAATGAAAATTTCAATAATTGTAAGTTACTTTTGAAAATAATCATTCTTCATAAAGAATTAAGATGTATTTTAAAATCTTTGAACAAATTAATTTCATTACAATTATTAATATATGTTATATATGCATTCCTATATTTTGTTGAAAATTTATATTTATATAATATGGTATTTCTAAATTTTAAAGATGGTATTAATCTTCATAATATCACATTGTACTTATGTGGAAGAATAATAATTTTCATAATATACGCTTCTAATACCATCTCAAAAGTAAGTAATTTTTAACGTTATTATGTTCATCAATCACATATGTATATCTAAATTTGGAATTTTAGGCTACGTCAATAAAGAATGTACTAAATTATATTAACTGCGGTCATCCACTAATACAAAAGCAGGTAATTTCGGTATTTGATCAAATAATTAGTTTTGACGACTTAGTTATAAAAGTATATTAAAACATAAGTAACAGAATACAACCTATTAAAACACGAGAAATTCGGAAACGAGCGCGTAGTAGCGAGTGCTTGAATTCTTTTGTAAAGCACGCTATAGACTATGCGTGTTTTCGGTATTCGTGATGCGCGATGCGTGATATGTCCAGTTTGTTGTAGTTCGGAGTAATTCGTACATCAAAGTCTGCAGAGCGTGTATTCGCGATTCGTCGTCTTCGTATAAATTCGCTGGAGTTTGTGAACAATGCGATATATTGTAAATTCACGTTCAGTACAGTTTTCTGCTCTGAAAAAATGGAGAGCGACGACGATCTGACAATAGTTAGTGCTATTTTCGTTGTCATGGCGCAAAAGAAGAAGAATTCAAAACCAAAACGAAAACAATGCAGATTTTGGACAGACCACTCGTATTCTTGTTGGGACTTGGGCCATTGTGATTAAATTATTACACAAATAATACCTCCTACATGCAATTCTAGAGACGCTCTAGAATTAATAAAATAAACAACAACTTCACGAACTAGCGGGCACTAAAGAACTGGCATGCATCAAACGCGAACTTTGTTGAATCAGCGATTCGTGTTAACACACGAACACGTTGTTTTAAAACAACAATTTGTAAATATGTCCAAAATTACCAACTGGAACAAAATTAATCACATGCTCCACCACGCTTTTTTTTACCTCTCGCTAAGAGAGGTATTGGATTCATGCTAAAAATCGCATATCCAGATTATATTGAATAAGCACGTTTTAAGGTCCCTACAATCCGATTTTAACACTTTTACGATGATGTCTGTGTGTATGTATGTGTGTGTGTGTGTGGGGGGGGGGTGGATGTGTGTATGTGTGTGTGTGTACTAAGATTAAAGACCTGTGTAACTACGGATTCCATAAATCTAACAGAAATGGGAAAAGTTGAATAGATTCTGGTAACAATTAGACAACCGAAAGTAGTAGTATTTTAACAAAAATCTTCTAAATATTATTTTTTGAATATTGATGTTATTACAAATATTAAAAAACAAAATCCTATATCCGACACATAATTTTTTTATTATACCTTCTATAGATTTAAAGATAAAGATATATATTCTATAAAATAATCTGTTGTAGTAAATCTCACAGCCTGCTCACAGCACAAACATCTCCATGGTAACTACTTGAGAAATTAAAATGTCTGTAATTGACAGATAAATGTCACTAATGTCAGTGTCAAAAATTTAGAGATAGTACTGAAGGCTTTTTCTGGGAACGATATTTAATCTATCTTATTGTATTATTAATTAAATATTTAAAATTATAGGAATCTTACTTGAACCCTTCAGAAATAACGCAAATCCTGTTAATGAATTGGAAAAACCTGGAACATTTAGAAAGAATGGAGAAAACTTGCTCATAGAATGAATTTAAAATTATAGAAAATACGTAAATATAAAAATTAGGTGTACCTAATTAGATTTTTTGTATATACAAGAAATGTTAAATACAATACTTATATATACAACAATGGAAAGAGCGCGAGAGGTATTGTGATGGCCACAACAGATTTTTTTATATCAAGTGTCGAAAAAAACAACAGTTTTCCTACAAGTGATAATTTAGAAACATAATTAAATCAATAATACATATGATAGTTATTAAAGATAATAACAATAAATTATTAAATTTTATTTGCAGATAATCCTTTTCTGTTTGGAATTATTCCACGACGATGTGAATATATCAGTATATGGACTATTTAATTTTAATTTTCAATTTCTATACGACGTAAGTATAAAATTATAGAAATATAAAATTTATTTATATATTTGTAATAATAATTTCAGTTGATTGGAGCCATATGTAGTTATACCATTTTGAGTCTTATGAGTGATGAAATATTTAAACAAAACCTACATAAATATTAAGCATTGACATTTTTTGAATAAAATTACTGTATTCACTGGCCAAATTCGACTTTATTATTTCATTGGCTATTGTCAAAAATCACATGTTATAAATCTGTGTGTTCACTCCAAAAAGCTACCACCTGGTATATTATATTATTATTATTATTATCACCTTCAGGTAATAAAGGTATTGTCTTTGGTCAAAAAATTCGATAGTGAGTTTCTAATGAATAAGCACGTTTTGGGGTTCCTACAATACGAATTTACTATTTTTACGATGATGTCTGTATGTATGTGTGTGCGTGTGTGTGTGTGAGTATGTGTGCCTATGTGAAGATCGTTTTGGATCGCATAACTCCAATACCACGATTCCAAAAATTATAATTATTTCGTATTCCTCGAGTTTACATCCAGAAGATGTGATTAGATCTTGGTTATAATTGGTCAACCGGAAGTACCCTCATTTACAACTTTTAACAGTTTTTCTTAAAAATTGCCCCCCCCCCCCCGTGGGTTATAGAAAAGTCGGCGCCTATGCAGAGTATATTTAAATATTAAAGACAATCTGTATTTAGCTCCGTCTAAATTAGATTATCCCTTAGAGTGCGCTTAGGAGTAAAAATAATAAGTAATATTTTCAAACAATTTATTTGAATTTTCTTTATGTGACGCAGTACACATAATTTTTGTTTTTTTTATTGTATGTATTTTTGGGGCCCTTCAACAACTGGGTTATTAGAACCCTGTTACGGTACATTAATATAATACAATTGCAACACTATACTCATATATACATAGTTTTGATCTTATATATTTATATACATACATACATTATATTTTATGCATAAGTTTGATATCAATAAGATATTGTATTACATTTCTCATGGTTTCAGTGTCGTTTCTTAGTGTTTCGGGTACTGTGTTTGGTATTTTATATTTTTGTCTCTGATTGTTATACAGAGTACATTCAACTAATACATGTTTTACCGTTAAATTTACATTACATGTTTCACAAATTGGGGGTTGTGTCTTCTGGAGTATATTGTGACGTGCGCCCCTGGGAGAAGAGTATACAACGCCGCCACTGACAGAACGTTCCAGAGCGATGACGCAATCCCCGGCGCCGCAGCGGCTAGAGGCTAATTACGCCGTGACCTCATTCCTTTGTATACAGTTCATTGTCGCTTCCGAGTGTTCGAGAACGATATAAGCGGTATAAATACTTGCCGAAAGAAAGCGGAGGGATAGTCTGATATATATAAGCAACGAGCAATGAACTTGGTGATATAAATATACAGTTTACCAGTGGTTAACATAAATAAATGTAGTTATATAAATAAATGTAGTGATATAAATATTGGTTAAATAAATAATATTAGTGTTTAAGCATTTAATAATATTTCTCCGATTATTTACACTTCACCCATATAAACAAAAACGTTACAATATGTTGATGTGTTAGGGCTGTATGTCCAATACGTAATCGTGTGATGACTGCTTTATGTTTCCGGTTGTCGGGGGTTCTCCAGGACGATGTTGTGTGTTTGATTTCCCTGAGTTTGTTGGTCATTATGTTCGTCCATTCTGTGTTCCATAAGTCTTGGATTTTGTCTTTCAATAAGCTAATTATATCTGAGCTAATAGTTGTGATGTTGGTGATTTCTTTTTGGTACGCTTCTTTCGCATCCATGTCTGCTTTTTCATTTCCTTCTATGCCGACATGAGAAGGGGTTCAAAGAAAAAGGTTTATGTTTAGGGAATTTTTAATATAGTGTATGGATTCCAAGATTTTTGTGAGATGGGGCGTCGGATTCTTTAGGTTTTTTAGGTTTTGGAGGAAACTTAAGGAGTCGGTGCAGATTATGTAGTTATTTTAACTGTTTTAATTCTTAATGAATTTTAAAGCTTCCATGATACTAAATACTTCGGCTGTGTATGAGCTGGCTGAGTGTGGGAGATGGTAGAATTCTATTGTGTCGTCGTCAGTGAGTATTGCTGCTCGTGACGTTGTTTTTCTTCGACCCGTCAGTGTATATGGAGGAATGGTTTACGTACTTTGTTCATTTGTTGATTACATAAAATTTATAACTTAAATTAATTATCATAATGAAATAATATTTTCATGTGAAATAAATTATAATTGCAATTTAATTTTGTAAATACGTTGACAAAACAATTTTAAATAATTGCGTACAAATGTAACATGCTAATATAGAAGCATGGACGACGATTTATTCATTTCTATAGCACCGATGTATTACATTTTAAAAATTTTGGGAATAATTAATTATTATCCATATAGAAAAACAGGAAAATGTATTTTTAAAAAAAATTATCTGTTCATATTGTACGGCTCTCTAATAATGATGAGTTTTATAAAATATGATTTTCGTTTTAAAATTAAACATTTTGTGTACGTGTATATATCTTGCAATATGAGAATAATGATTGCTGAAATGTATTTTAGAAATTTATTTGTATTATCGATGTTAATATATTTAGTTGATTTTGGAAATAATCATGTAAATTTCTTAAACAACTTGATTGAATTTGATGAAAAATTAAAAGAAATTCAAATATTTATAAATTATAGACACATAAGAAAAAGAATATTGAAAAAAATTATTACCGAAAATTTGGTTTTACTTTTAATTATTTTTATAAATTTTAATGCTGGTATATTTTATAGTAATAACTTTGGAGAAATTACTTTATATTTCTACGGATATATATTTATTAGAGTGATACTATTTTTAAACATTGAAATTTATTTAATAATAATAAGCGAAAGATTTACAAAACTAAATGAAAAACTTCAAACAGTTTCAAATGAAAATTTTAATAATTGTAAGTTACTTTTGAAAGTAATCATTCTTCATAAAGAATTAAGATATATTTTAAAATCTTTGAATAAATTAATTTCCTTGCAATTACTAATACTTGTTATATATGCATTCGTATATTTTGTTGAATATTTATATTTGTATAATACGCTATTTCTAAAATATACTAAAAATACTGCTTATAATATCACATTTTATTTAAATGGAAGAATAATAATTTTCATAATATACGTTTCAAATGTCATC
This sequence comes from Harpalus rufipes, assembly GCA_951394225.1. Taxonomy (NCBI): domain Eukaryota; kingdom Metazoa; phylum Arthropoda; class Insecta; order Coleoptera; family Carabidae; genus Harpalus; species Harpalus rufipes. Next base: position 42,497,776 of record OX596283.1, read on the forward strand.
TCAGAAGTAAGTACTTATTAACGTTATTATGTATATCACTAGAGCTCGAAATTATAATCATTTATTTTTAAAATATAGGCGTCTATAAAAATCACGAAAAAGCGAATAAAAACACCTAAAATGAAGAAAAAAGCACGAAAAAGTGAAAAAATCTCGAAAAAAACAAAAAGCCAAAAAAACAATAAAAGGTGCAAAAATTGAAAAGCACTCACTAGAATATAGTATTTAATTTATATCTTTCAAAAAATAATCAATCATATAATCAATAATTTATAACAATTTACAATTACATATTTTTCAAGGTTTTCTATTGTAAATTATTGACTCATATGTGTTACTCTTGTTTTGTAAATGGAGAAGGTCCTTTCTACGTCTGCTGACGTAATTGGAGCATATTTATAAATGTACAAAGGGACATTTATTTTGAAATCATTCATATGATATCCTTGTAACAAGGTGGAAATTTTGTAGAGGGTTTCAAACCCTTCATTCTTTCTTAAAACATCATCGAACTTTTTATTCATTATGTCTCAAACTCCTCTTCTTACATCTTTTAATTTTTTTTGTGGAAATATAAAATTATTTCGGTAGAATCTATAATCATTATATTTTGTTGTTCCAATTTTTCTATGCAGTGATTGACAAAGGTATAATTTGATTTGGAGATAAGCTAAATCTTGTTCTAGAGTATTAATAATAACCTTAAGTCTGCAAAAAGCAAACTAACCAAAAAAAAAATAAAGTTGAGATCTCAGAGAATTTTTTTTCAGCTTATAGTGCTGTCAATAAGCAAAATACTTAAAACCCGCGTTCTATTAATATCACATATGAATATGTAAATTTTGTAATTTTAGGCTACATCAATAAAGAATGTACTAAATAATATTAACTGCACTCATCCACTAATAAAAAAGAAGGTAAGTTCGGTATTTGATTAAATAATTAGTTTTGTCAAACAAGACAAGAAATTTCAATAACTCTTGTCTTGCGTTACTCCTGCAAACAGAAATCTTCTCTTGCTTGCATGTTTCTTGCAAATTTCTTGTCTTGCTTGTTTTTACGTAGGGTTATAGTTAGAGTGCGTACACGATAAGAACAAGCCGGCTTCGTCATCACTCGGTTCTGCTGACCACGTCTCCAAGGAAATGTTCAGAGGCGTGCACAATTTTTTTTTCTCTGTTCATATTGTTTTGGTAACACAAATAATTATTTTTAATTAAAATATGATTTTTTCATTGAATCCCCCAATTTTAAACAAAACGGAAACGCCTAGAATTCGAACCATAGCTAATCATCTTCATCGGCACTCTTTTTCCTCCTTCCGCGGCATCTGACAATTTATGGCGCAGTTGGCTTGTTCTTATCGTGTACGCTCTCTACCTAATCATTTGGTATAAAATTAAATGTACATTGAAAAGTATTTTATAATTTTCTCTAAAATCCATTATAAAAATTATAATAAAATATTGATTTATTTGAATTTTAATATAATATTGCAAGAGTGCAAGATAAGATAATATTAAAAAAATCTTGCTATTCTTGCATTTTTCTTATCTTGCATTTTCTGCAAGAACAATACAAGAATAAGAAAAATACAAGACTCTCGTGACACACTATTCAAGCACGAGTTAGAAATTCGGACACGAGCACGTAGCAACGAGTGTTTTATATTATTTTCTCTGTTTTGACTGTCATTAACCTTATTTCTTTATAAAAATTGTCATTAACGGAAATTTTTACAGAACGGTTAGCTTGATAACAATGATCTGTGTTTTTATTCTATCGGTTGCCAAGATATTTTGTGTATTTAGTGCAGTTGGCAGTTATACTTAACCCAAATAACAAAATGTCACCAAAAATCATCCTACTAGCATCAATATGCATGCTACAGTCCTACAAGCCACTCGTGAGCTGTGAGGATGAGTTGTGCGCAGAGAGAGAACGCATTAGCCACAAAAGTACAAAGGCGTTGAAAGGACAGGAAAGAAAAATATTTATAACTGCAAGTTTTATTTTGTAATTAGACTTATTTTCAACTAGTATCCTGCAATTAGGCTTAATTGCAACTTGTATCTTGCAATTAGGCATAATTGCAACTTTTATCTTGCAATTAGCCTAACCAAACCTAACCTAATTGCAAGATTTATTTTACAATTAGGTTAGGTTTGGTTAGGTTAGCCTAATTCAGGGGTCGGCAACCTTTTTGTGCTAAGAGCCATTTTTCCTTAAATATTTAACTCAAATTTCTCAAAAGAGCCACAGTGAGTATAGGTATAAAAAGTGTGGTAAAAACATAACTCTAAATACGATAATGTCACATGTATGTTGGCAAAATAAAAAATCTGTTGTGGCCAGCACAATACCTCTCGCCACTTCCTCTTTTTTTGGTTACATGAGTATATGGCGCGAACAGTAATGTTACATTGTTGGCCTTGACAAGCTGATGTGGGGGCCCGTTTCAGAATGATAATTAGTAATTATGTACATAGATGTCAAATGTCAGAATTTTTCATTAAAAAATTCAAGATTTTCAAAATTCACGCAGTTAATTTGTCACCAGGAGTGCGAAATTTATTTGTCGAGGAAAATAAAACATATGAAATTGGAAAATCACTAAATTTAGAATGAGAAATTATGATATTTGACATCTATATACATAATTACTAGCTATCATTCTGATAAATGGGTCCCATATCTGTTTGTGAAGGCCAACAAAGTCACATGACTGCTCGCGCCCTAATGTATTTAACATTTCTTGTATACCTACACTCTACATTTAAAGGTATTTTTCGAAGAAAAACCATTTTGAGCTTCCAGTAAAGTGCCATGACTGGTTATCTGATTAACTCCAAAAGCTAATGGCATTACATTTCCATGTAAGAGTAACGAAGAAGGTTTCAAAATTTTCTGAACGATAGTATTTGAGTTAGAGCGGAAAGAGGATCCACACATACACACATTTATCATCGTGTAAATTTTAAAAATGGATTCTAGGGACCTTAAAACGTGGTCATTTACCAAAATCTCGATATGCGATTTTTAGTACGATCCCTATACCTCCCTTTCCAAGGGTAGCGGGAGGTAAAAATCAAAAATTTGGATTTGTTATTCATGTTCAAGAGCCGCAGGCATGTTATGAAAGAGCCACATGCGGCTCGCGAGCCGCGGGTTGCCGACCCCTGACCTAATTGCTAGATAAAAGTTGCAATTATGCCTAATAGCAAGATACAAGTGGCAATTAAGCTTAATTGCAAGATACAAGTTGCAATTATGCCTAATTGCAAGATACAAGTTGCAATTAAGCCTAATTGCAAGATAAAACTTGCAATTATAAATATTTTTCGTTCATGTCCTTTCTACGCCTTCCCGACTTTAGTTTGAAATTGCTCATCCACCTAGACTCCATGCTTCTGCCTCAGAATGTACTTTCTCGATGTTAACTCTAAGGCTGCTAGCAAGCGATTGTAATATTGAAATTCCCACCGCAATTTTAGGGCCACGTTACTGCGCCTCCAAGCTAATCGTTTACGGGTCGCTGGTCAGACTGTAGAAAATGTTATTCTACTCGTAATTCCGAAACAGAGGAGAATATTACATTGTTTCTGTTTCTGTCTTTTCAAAATCAGGGTGAACACGAGAGTCCGACATAGTTTCTATTTCGAATATTATAATAAGTCCCGTAAAATTGTATGTAGAGCGTTATACGAGTACATAAAGATTTAAACAAAAAAAAAAAATGAATTTTTGATTGCAACCTGTTTAAGTAGGTACGCTTTTGGTGTCCGAATCAACTTAATGTAGTTGTTATGATATATATGAAAGGTAAATTATTAAATTTTATTTTCAGATAATCCTATTTTGTTTGGATTTATTCCACGACGATGTGAATATATCAATATATGGACTATTTAATTTTAATCTTCAATTTCTATATGACGTAACTATAAAATAATTATAGAAATATAAAATGTAATTTATATATTTATCAAATTAATTTCAGTTGATTGGAGCGATATGTAGTTATACCATTTTGAGTATTATGAGTGATGAAATATTTGAGCAAAGAAACCTTTAACAAGCATTAACATAATTTGAATTAAAATACTGGAGTCACCAGTCAAGATACTCGCTTTTATTATTTCATTAGCTACTGCTACTAAATAGTAGCAGATAACTTCACTGCTTTCATGTACATAAACATGCAACATGAAATATTTATGGATACATTTTAACTGAAACAAATAAGTGTAATTTATTTGAAAATTATGTTGCTTTTTAAATAATGCCTTTCTCAAAGATTTATGCTCTTCATCTATGTTTTTGGGAAACACAAAAATATAGACTAGACAAAAACCATGGAATAATAATTTGATTTAAATGTCAACGTCACTGGATAAATATTAGGACAGAGGACAGTGCAGTAGAGAATTAAATATCTGTAATTCTACGACATACGTCATTATTATTTATAATGTGTTAGAAAGTAATGTCACCATTTACGTATATCTGTCATATAACATAAACTACATAGACATACGTCAAATAATCTATCTCTTTCTACCATGAAATGATGATAAGCTATTACTGGATAAAGTGCTGTTATTTCTTTCCTCAAACAAGTGACCTTGAATTGTCATCTTTCGTGAACCAAACTATAACAGCCACCACACGATATATTCTTATTATTTTTCTATGCATGATATTATTTAAGTAATATAATTTTATTGCAAATATGATGTAATATATTATACAGTCGAGAAAATATCGAGTAATATTAATGTTAATTGTTTAAATAGTAAGTTATTTTTGTAAGATTTTATATTTTGTTAGAAAAATGATAAATTTGTTATCGCAGCCTACTTAATGTAGCTTACCAGGTTAATTATTCATAATTTTCTTTTACGTTTTTGTAATTTATTTCTGCTATAAAAATTCGAACATATCGTTTAATTCGTAATTTTACGTAAATGTGGTTACTTAACATGTACATCATTTTTCTGCTGAATCCACTGTTCACTAGAGACTGTTCAGTGAACGGTCACCTACCAACTGACCGTAAATAAAAGTAAGGTCACTTGTTTACGCGCGCAATATTTAATTCAGTGGATTTTGTTCTGCTAGTAGAAATTATCTAATATTGTCATCCATTATTATCTGTGCAGTAAAACAAAATAAGAATTTATTCACATGTAAAGCACTGAATATATATTATTTATGATATTTGTTAACACAAATGCAATACAAGAAAATTTTAAGAATGCTACTTTCGGTTGTCCAATTATTACCAAAACTTTTTCAGCTCTTCCCAGTAATGTCTGATTGAGAAATACGTAGTTAAACACATATTAAGTATTATAGTTTTTGAGAAATCGTCCTTCCAATCGACCCACACACACACATACATACATACACACACACACACACACACACACACACACACACACACACACACACACACACACACACACCGACATCATCATAAAAATATTAAAATCGGATTGTAGGGACCTTAAAACGTGCTTAATCATTAAAATCTGAATATGCGATTTTTAGCATGAATCCAATACCTCCAGTCGCGGTTCGTCAGAGGAGGCAAGGGAGGCTAAGCCTCATCATAACAGGATAAAAACTTTTTCAAAACATTTCCGTTCATGATTATTTTTCTTTCAGTTTTCAATAATTTTATATTAGTAATGTAGGTGTAAAATGGTCTTAAGGCATAATTCTTCTGTATTAATCATGTCACACCTATTTTTTAGTCCGCGGTGCACAGAACGGAGGCTAAGCTCCTTTGCGCTTAAAAACATAGTTCTTAAATGTACACTCCACACTCGTGCTGCATACACAATACGTATATCAAGCCACATTTATACCAGCGTATAAGTTAACATAGGAGGCTGTCTTCCCTTGTCCTTCGTGAAAGATCAGTATGATTCGTGACCGCCACTGCTAAACCACAGACCATCTGTATATACTATCGATAGGTAACTGCGGTGGCGGCCACGGCGTGCGCGAATTATAGGTATTGCACATGTAACGTACAATAATAGGTTATTGTTATTTTTTAAAGGTATTTTTATAACAATTTCAACACTTCCTCTCCCCTTTCCCTGAGGTAAGCCTCCTTTCCGACAAATGTCACGAGCCGCCACTGTATATACTTTATATATTTTAGCGAACGGCAAAAATATGCACATTTCGTCTGTAGAAGTAAAATTATATAGAGTGCTCGTCATCTAAGAAAAAGCCATTTACGTCATCAATAGATGCGCGAAGCAATGACGTAGTGATGACGTAGGCTCACACATTTTGTAGGCAGTGGCGTGCCATACATTTTCATTAGAACTAAACGTCGGAATAAGACACTAACGACACTGGCGTATCACGTGAACAAGCTATTTAACCCGTAGCTATGACAACCAAGGGCAATGACAAAAATTGGTTTCTGCGCTGATGACGTAAATGGTTTTTTCTTCTCGTTCAATTTTGATACCGTAGAAATTGACTTTTACTCTCGGTCATGGACAAATATGTATATGCACTTCTCAACAATTATTATTAACTCATAGTTTATACAAGTTATTACAATATATCTTTCCCAAATAAATTTTATATAAATAAAAGTATTAATATGTTAACATTTTTTTTTTGTACAACTACCTTATTACCTATAAAATTACTTTATATTTTTTTCTTTTATTATTGTTATCAAGTAATTAATTTAGAAAAAGTATGTTATTTTCGTAGAATATGTTATTTTGAGTTCATTATGTTAATTTGTTTACATCGGTCTATTTTATTTATGAGTTAACTTGAAACCATAGTAATACAGTTTTCAATGGAAAACGTTTTTATTTCTATTGCGCCTGTATATTATATATCAAAAATTTTAGGAACAATAAATTATTATCCTTCAACACAAAATGGAAAACTTAAATTCAAAACTGATTATTTATCAATGTTTTACGGAATTGTTCTAATAGTGACTTACATTGTTTCATCATTTTGTTTTAAGTATTTATTAATATACAATACTGATTTTTCTAATATGTTGGATATTGGAGAGAAATACTTTAGATTATTATTTGTTATTTATTCTGCATTTATTTTAATTGATATTAATAAGAGACACATTACTTTATTAAATAAAATATGCTGTTTTGATGAGGACCTGAAAATTATTGGTATTTTTATAAATTATAGAAAAATAAGAAATAATGCTATTAAAAAACTTGCTCTAGAGTGTATTTCACTAATAATAATTGTTATTATTAATAGAAAAACTGAAGATTACTTACGTTATACGTATAACTATGGTGAAACTACTTTTCCAAAATCATTTTTCTACATGTTTAGTTTCTTTGGTGATTTATTTTTTGCAATGGGAATATTTTCTACGTTTGAAATATATTTGTTATTATTAAATGACAGATTTGAAGAATTAAATAATATTATTATAAAATTTAAAGACGATAATACAAATACAAAAGATTTTAATCGTCTTTTGGATAAAATGATATATTTTCATACAGAATTAAGAAATTTTTTGAGAATATTAAATGATATAATCTGTATTCCGTTACTGATTTTCCTTATTCAAAGTTTTCTTTATATTACAATGAGCATTTATAAGGAAATTGACAATGCAATGTATTATTTGGATTTCGTGGACACATTTTTCCGATTTTCATTGAATATGATGTTGTATCCCATTATAAAAGTACCAGTTATTATATATAATTGTTCAAAGTTAATTACAAAAGTAAGTAACACTATTTTATATTTGTGGGTAATTTCTCGTCTGTGATGTGGATAAGGTGTTGTGACAAGGCGAGCAATAACAAATAAATTACTTTTATAATCTTTTCTAAATTATAGTTTTAGGAATAATATTTGAACTTGTTATCTTTGTTAGTCAAAATTCTGTTTAGAAATAGTTATCATCTTTTATTAACTGACTGTTTAGTCTAGCTGTCAGAAACATTGGACAATTATTTGTTGACAATTAAGTTTAGAAGTTATTGCAAGCCTACGTGCAGGGCTGATATTTTGATATGGATGCCATATAATACCCTCTTCAACCCCCAGAGATAAGCCTCTCACGAAAGTAACGTTTTGTTTGATAGTCGGTCTTAGATACTCGTGTCGACGAGATGTAGTCTCGGGTTTTAGTTTGAGCGCGTAGTAGACGCTACTACGCAGAGTTACAATGTAAAACGTAACTATTTAGTTTATTTGTTTGATGATGTCTGGTGTAATACATTAATAATAAGTTAGTTTAAATGTAAATAATATGTGTAAATAAAGAAATTAGTTAGTAATATTAAGAATGTCTGTGTCGATATTAATAATAATTGTGTTCATCGGCCATCATAGTTAAGTGTATGTGTGTTCGTCCTTCAGTTAAAGTCATGGTCATCGTTGGTAAAAGAAGTGCAATCATCAGAGCTTCTGTAACACCCTCCTCGTGTTACAGTGTTAACAATTACTCGAAAGTTCAGTCAAATAGCATTTATTCTTACTATACCAACGTTTCGGTGCACCCTTGCACCTTCTTCAGGATCTACAACAATTATACAACAAAAATGTAATACATACAAAATAACACGGACATTATCACACTTACAGTAACATCTTACAGATTGTTACAATTCATGTACACAAATTACATTCGTATACAGCATTCAGTTAATTTATTAAACATCGTACAAAAAATTCAAAGAGCATACACACATCCATTTGCTCTAAAAAATGACAACCGAATAATATGGAAAATAGCCGGAAATATCCTGTGTAAGGATTCTGGTGACATCATTGATACGGACTCCTATTGGTCGTCTGTACACTAATAATAATGTAGCAAGTTGCAGGAATTTAAATACAATGTAAGGAATTTAATGGAACTTAGTTTGGCCTGAAATTTGCCTTTTCCTTTTTGAACTTTTCCAATACATCAAAATATACGCTGTTAAGTCTTTGAATATCATTCTCACATTTCAAGAAACATGCGTTTGGAGTAATTCTGTTCTTCCTCCAAAATCTTCAAATTATCTAGATCAAAAGTGTGTTTTAATGTATTGGACTGTTCAGGCGGAGCACATTTGTTCGTCATGTTGTTCTGTGTTGATCTGCGATCTTCGCTCATCCGGATCTTCCAGTAACGTTTGGCCGTTCCAACATATGTGGTTTTACAGTTGTCAGTGGAACAGTGAACTATCAATCAAACGTGGTTTAAAATTCCCGTTTTTACTTACGAGTGATAGAAAATTTGTAAAAGTCATTATGGCGAATTTTTTGATTCATATCAATATTTTTAGGCAAAATATATTAAAAATTTGTTGTGTGAAATAAACTGCGAAGATTCAAGTGTCAAACAAAGAGTACGTGTATGTTACAGTAACGTATATTTCAACAAAAGTCGAAGGTTTTGTATAAAACGATTAAACGTCCCGGTAGGCGGTATTATAAAATTTCAAAGAAACATCTTACTACGCTTCACACAAATTTTGAGGAATAAATTCAGCATTGAGAAATACATAGACAAAAATTATGCCATTTTTCTTAGTGACAATTTTGTCGTTTTATGTTGAACCTTTGACCATAAGATATTTTGTACTACTTTTAAATTATATTCTGTTTTACAGATTGCCTTATTTTCGTATGAACTTTTACACATAAAAGATGTAAAATTAACGATGAATAACTATTTCAATTTTAATGGAGAATTCCTTTTTGATGTAGGTTTATGCTCATTATTCAGGGAAAATAGTTATTATTAGTATTATTTGTTTGTAGATGTTTGCAGTTATTTGTGAATATACATTCCTATTGATCATGTGGAATAATATAATTAATACACATAAACATTACCATACAAAATTAGAATTGTGAAAAATGAAAATTCAGTATGCCCAATTATAGTTATTTAAGTATTAAGGGCAGTAAGTGCACCTTACCGATTGAGGATTACAAGAAGCACTTAATGCCCGCAATGCTTATTATATTTTTTGCACGATCGGCCCAATAATAACAAATTAAAGTTTAGAATTATTTAAAAATTATTTTGACATTTAAAAAAAAAAAGTTGTCATTTTTAAGTAAGCTATGATCGTTGTTTTGTTATCGTTAAAGCTTTAAAAATTGTATTTTTTATTTATGTAATTTTCACTGCCTCCAGATCGTTAGGTAGTCACATCACTTACTGATCAGTAATTTGTAAACAAAACTTACTGCCTTGGAAACCCTATCGGTAAAGTTTAAAAAAAAACTGATCGTGCAAAAAAAATAGTTTTTGTTGCCCAAAATAGACGACAAGAAAATGACGAATGATTTTGGGCATTTTTCCGGTTTTCAGGCAGATAATTCAAAAATTCTTTCTACTTCATCTCGAAATCATGTGCGACTAATAAAACAAAAATTATGATCAAAATTTTATGTATATATTATTTAAAGTTTCAATGGAGCATTTTCATTTAGAATGAGACATCTATTGCAAATTTTTGAAAAATTAAATTGTATTCTCTACAAAGCGATTTCAACATGACCTCTACTGAACTGTCAACAGTGTCAGCTGTCACCATCCGCAGGAAGCAAATGCCAAGACATTTTTGTTTTCATTTGATTTGTTTTTGCACCCCCGGACACAATAATGTATTTCAACCATGATTTTAATAGACAAAAACACTTTAGGTGGCACTGAGAGACATAAACAACTATAAAGTTGGCTGACCATCAGGCCTAATCCAGTTTTTTGTTATATATCAATATACTTGATTGGTTAACTTTTTTAACCAGTTGTTAAAAATTTACCACTGAGTTAAAGAATAGGCTCTTCAGTACAGTCTATTTCAGTTCATCAATAATACTTTTTCTTCAAGTGTCATAAAAGTAGTATCTTTTGTAACTTGATTCACAAGGTAGAAGTTGAATTTCTACGCCGCCGGAGTAGAAGTAGCTAATATCTACGCCGCCGGTAAAGAAATAAAATAAATAAATATCCATAGAAACTATACAGAATCAACGAATAAGAAGTAACTTGTATAAAAGAAACCTGTAATATCGCCCTAAATGCCACTATAACACACTAGGTAACCTAAGAATAAAATAATAAAATAATATCTGTCAAATTTAAATAAATAACCTATGAATCGAAATATAAACAGAGTTTACTTTTGAGGAAATAACATATTAACGAATAGCAGACTTACAGATTACAATTACAGGGACGGTAATGAATATAAGAATATTTTGAATTAAACTGATAAGAAAATTTATATTGTTTTGCAGTGATTCCTGGACCTGGACATATTTTTCAGCCACACTGTTAGATTTCCAACCGATTGAACAACTTCAGGGGGCGTACATTATAATACTTCAAATTCCGACATAATTGCACACAAGCAGGATACAAAAATTGCACATTTTTTTTTTTAAACGTCAAAACGTGAAATTTTTCACTTCAATGTTTATAGCAAAAAGTGAACACATAAGTATCCATAGCTAAAGGGCAATTGAAATCGAAAACGTAATTTACGTAAAATGTAACGTCAGTAGTAGATATTTTTCTTTAAATATCTACGTTTGATGAAAAAATATAATGTGTCATTGGAGTAAGTGTCTTTAGTTTTCAAACAGCAAAAAATGATCCCCGTGATGCACTTTTCAAAGTTTTACGTGACTCCCTGATAAACTACTAAAACCTTTATAATGCATAAATATTATAGAAAAGAATTTATATAAAAATATTTAGTTTCACACGGATATTTTTGCTTTCGCGGGTCGGAACATTATCTGGGTAATATAATGTTTTCAGGGTGAAGTTTATAGCATCTAGGTTGTTTTTAGTGTAACAAGAAGCTCTAGTGAATTTCGTCACGTCAGCAGCCTTTTTCACGGCAGTTAATTGCATGTAAGTGCGGCCGGCAAAGCTGCTGTAATCCTTCGGGCTTGTTAATGTTGAATGAAGGTTTCGGTAGGACCAGACCTAGCGGATGTGATAAAAGATTAAAAAAATATACGGGTTCATTTCTAACAAGAATTTGTTAGTTTATTGATTTCAAGAAGAAATTAGTTTTAGATAACTCAAAATTAAATTGAATGTACTTGCTCGCTTATGCAGTTGGATACAAAGGTTACAGAAGCGTGCAATTAGAAAATAAAATTTGCAGAGACAATAATAACAAATTAAAGTTTAGAATTATTTAAACATTATTTTGACATTTTAAAAAAATTAGTTGTCATTTTTAAGTAAGCTATGATCGTACCACATCACGTACTGATCAGTAATTTGTAAACAAAACTTACTGCCTTGGAAACCCTATCGGTAAAGTTAAAAAAAATCCTGATCGTGGAAAAATATTAATTTTTATTGTCAATATATTTTTCTTTTTGCTAATTAAAAATTAAATCCCTCATTATATTCAACTTATAATACTAAATTTACATGACAGTGAATCCCATTACTAATGAATAAGTTACACTAATGGCGTTATAACGACGTCATTTCAATCTAACTTAGTGCAATCTCTAATGCATCTGATCTTAGCGGCAAGCTCGCTGTTCCCAGCTGTATTCAGTGCTGAATAATAGACCGACGTGAAGTGAGGGTCAAATGGCCTTGTGCCGAGCTCGAGCTGATGGCGTGCCGGACAACCAATTAATATTACACCATGTAAAACAGAAATGAGCCAGAGCTACAAAGGATTAGATGCCGCATTGACATCTATTGATCAAGTGAAATATGTTTTGTGAGGTTTAATATATTGGATATTACACTCACACTCACTTTATGCTGCGTGGAGTTAATGCAATATGGGTTGTGCATATTAAAACGATAATATCATTGTCCAATGTTTAGTAATCACAAAGAACAAAAGAAGCTATACTAAAATCTGTTCCAAACATATTACAGGATCTTTATTCTTTGGTTTAATTATAGTGTGTCAATTAATAAGCAGTCACCACTTTAATGATATAATCTGTAGTACAAACGATAACAAAGTTCGTAAAAGCAACAGATTTTGCTATAAGAAGTCTTGTCGTATTCGTATGTTAATACAGGTGTATTTTAGTCTTTCTCTGAGGTAAAAATTATTTATAGTAAAAGAGAAATATATAATTCTTAAAATTATTTCTATATTTTAATAATTTATTTATAACGTATTGCCTACTAACGTATGTAACAAAAGTTTTCGGAATTTTTTTTTGGTGATATTTAAAAATATATAAATCATGTATTCAAATTATTTATTTTCAACTTTTTTAGAATAAATGATTAACAGAATGTATAATTTAAATAATACTTATAGGTCCATTGTTTTCAATAGCACGCACTTTTTGATTAACATGTCGCATCATGTTCTGGACGGTGATATTGTCTATTTCGCGAATTTTTTGAAATATTCGACGTCGTAGCTGTTCTTCATTTTGGGCTTCCCAACCATTATCGTAAACCTTTCTACTTAATATTGACCAAAATTCTTCAATGGGCTTTGCCTGGGGAATATTGGGGGGATTGTAATTTTTAGGCACAAATGGAATGTTGTGAGCATCTAACCAATCTCTGGTTATTCTAGCGTAATGGCAATATGCTAGATTCGGCCAAAATATAATATTATCATTACGATGATGTGTATTAATAAAATCAACCAGTTTCGGGAGGCATCTCTCGGTATAAAATTTATATCGGGTGAGGCGGTTGATGCTAACATTTATACTATAAATGTTAGCATCAACCGCCTCACCCCTCACATGTCCAACATAAGGGCGTGAAATACCTGTTGCTGATATGGCGCACCAGACCAAAATCTTGTCTTCAAATTTCTTTTTTGTTTTATATTTCACATTATTTGGACAATTTTCTATATCATCCGTATAAAATCCATCCTTACCTTTAATTTTCGAATTAGAAAACGTCAAATATTTTTCATCATCCATGATCAAAATTGTTAGCTGTAAAGTGATATATTCTTAATGCATGGCAACATATCGGAATTCTACGTAACTGATCTTCTGTATATTTTGGACACTTCTTCCTCTTCCGATGTTTAAGTCCATTTCTGCTGAGTTCTCGGCAGATTTTCATGTTTGAAACCCGAAGTCGGCGATCCAATTTTCGAGTCGAAGTTCCCAACCGGTCTTTTGCACTTTCCACCAACCTATTTAACTGGTCATTAGTCAAAGCTTTAGGCCGTCCACTTTTTGGATGGTTTACACATGGTATGCCTTCCTCACATTCACTTATAGTTTTATAAATGGTCGAAACAGCAATATTTTAACAAAGAAAATCCAACTTTTTTTTACCTCTCGCTAAGAGAGGTATTGGAATCATGCTAAAAATCGCATATCCAAATTTTAGTAAATAAGCACGTTTTAAGGTTCCTAGAATCCGATAATAACATGTTTACGATGATGTCTGTTCTGTATGAGTATGTATGTGTGTGTGTGAGGTTGTTGGAAGCACAATTTTTCAAATTCTATAAAATTAAAGACCTGTGTAACTACGGATTCCTCAATCTAACAGTAATGAGAAGAGTTGAATAGATTCTAATATCAATGGGACAACCGGAAGTAGTAGTATTTTAACAAGAATCCTCTAAATGTTATTTTTTGAAAATTTATGTTATTACAAATATTAAAAAACAAAATTCTTTATCCCACATATTTACTTTTTTTGTTATACCTTCTATAGATTTAAAGATATACATATATATAATCTATAAAATAATCTGTTGTAGTAAATCTCACAGCCCAAACATCTCCATGATAACTACATGAGAAATTAAAATGTCTGTAATTGACAGACAAATGTCACTAATATCAGTGACAAAAATTCAGAGATAGTACTAAAGGCTTTTTCTGAGAAAGATATTTAATATATTTTATTGTATTATTACTTATATATTTAAAATTATAGGTATATTACATTAACCCTTCAGAAATAACGCCAATCGCGTTAATGAATCGGAAGAGCCTCGAACATTTAGAAGAAATGGAGAAAACTTGCTCATAGAATGAATTTAAAATTATTGATAATATGTAAATAGAAAAATTAGGTGTAATTAATTTTTTTTGTGTGTACAAGAAATGTTAAATACAATATTTATATATACCACAATGGAAAGGGGGAGAGGTATTGTGAAGGCCAAAACAGATTATTTTAAAAATATATATCCCATTATCATAAAGTTGACAACACTGCATTTGCATGAAACCGTCGTATAATGTATTACTTTAGTGCTGATTTCTGAACTTTTAATGACGATTTTTTGTGCACTTTTGTGACGATTTCAAATAAAAGTTTTTAAAAACAATTTTATACAAGATTATGGAAGTAATAAAAGCAAAAATAAGATAAATATATTATAATCTTTTAAAAATGAACTGAAACATAATCTTGTTGTAATTTATTTATAAATTTTGTACAGCACGATTAAGTATTATTCCATTTAATCTTTCTCCTTTTATTATCCTTCTTCGTATTATCAGTGTCTTATTGGTTGTCCCCATTCTCGTTGATTAATTATTTCTACGCGGCCATCTAACTTCCCGATTGGGGATTAGGGTATTAAGGTCTTAACCATCAACTCACAGACACTTGCTATCCGGCGAGCGACATAATGTATTTCGTGGCTGCTTAATCGTGGATTTACGACGCTGATTTAAATTTTGTAATTAAAGTGTTTTGTAAAGAAAATGAGAGATTTACCAGCGAACAATTACGTTAGTTTTAGGAAACGGGTTAAGATGAACTGGGACTTGGAGGTTTTAGGTTTATGGGGGAAATAAATTAAACTAATGACCCATTTGCACTTAAATTAACATCAGATTAATTACGCTCAATTTTGTGATCTGATCGATAGACTTGGTTTGCATATATTTTGATAATTTATGGGTACCATAGGAAAATAACAAATCCTTTATACGAGAACCCTAATAGAAAAGTTTGTATGTCTAACAAATTTAATGATAATTTGAATATATATTTTAAATTATTTTTTAGTTTAGTTTAAAGTGTATATTTAAAGTAGCTGATAATTTTTTGTTGAAATTTCTTACTATTTGTGTAAGTCTTATGATTTGTTGAAAATGTAAACCGGCTGAACTATTATGAGTTTGGGATCGTATCACATTTTATAGTCATAGTACTTACACGATTCATTCCTAATCGACATCGTGCAGGCTATTAAATTTGTTAGTTTTTAATTCATAATTTTAATTATCCTTTTTCATTCATATTCGGTATCATTGTGGTTGTGTGTTTAATTTAAAATTAATAAAATGTATACTTTCCCACTGCTTCTCTTTGTTCATACTTATTTGAACTGTACAATGATTAATTTGTACTTCAAAGTGAAACCTCAAAGAAATTGTAATTTGGAATCAATTACAAATTGAACGAAAAAAATGAAATACTCTTCAAAATCAACAAAGAACGTTATGGCTGAATACTTTGAATATTCCATTTCTCAAAAGACTTAAAATAAATATTTAAAAATTAATACATCCACCTACCTAATGAGAGTTGATCGAAGTTATTCAAGAAGTATCTGAAAAAAGAAATAAATATTAAGAAATAATTAAAATTGTACATTATACAAAAAAGACATGTTCAATTATTGTGGGAAATTTTTCAATTATAATCTCAAATTAATATTACATAAGAATCTAAATCTAAAATATCAAAATAAAATATAAGTAAATATTATATCTTTACGGTTTTGTACTTCACAAGCTTTCGTTACCTCAGTTATTTATCTGATATGTCGTTGAAATTAAATTGCGAATGTTAAGTTAGTTAGAACTTAATTAATCCAGTCAAGACGCTTCATCATCCACTTAATTAATCAATTTTTTAGAGTATTATCGTGAGTGAAAATATGGAATTAACAAAGAGCAAAGAGCATTTTGGAATCATGATTTATTATGGTTTCAAAAAAGGGTTACAAGCTTATGAGTAGAAAGAAAGCTACAGTATTTTTTTTAAAATGTCCGATCAAGGTCATCTGTATCATGCACGAATTAACAAATTGGCTTACATTTATCTTTGTCATTTGCTAAGACTACAAGCATGTGCGATAAAGATGGATATAACACGCTTGTGTTAATAATATTTTTTTGACGAAGTATATTCATTTTTAAAATGATGCTCGTTGTTGACAATATCTATTAATTATTACAGTAGAGCGTCAATAGTCCGGACGTCAAAAATCCGGACGATCGATAATTCGGATTCGATTCTGGCGAAAAAAAAAATTGCTTGTAAAGAAACAATGTTTGTGTACAGCAAGAAAAACGACTAAAACATGTAATTTTTTATTAATAATGAATAGTTTCATTTATTCGCTCCTCTTCTCTAAACATCACAGTAATTTATGACCGATTGCAGCTAATATTTTGCGTTGAAGACACCCAAAAAGTATTTTATTGGTTCATTTCGAAAATCCGGACACGTCAAAAATCCGGATGGGGTCCGGTCCCAATTAATCCGGATTATTGACGCTCTACTGTACCTTGATTCATACCCGTACGAATAACATAACGAATTTTACATTATATTCTTATGAGGAGTGTGCTCCATAAAAGCGCTTTTATTATAAAAGTGCGCTCTGACTCGGAATATGGGCCATTATTTTCTGTCAGTGTCTTCGGTTTCAAATATTTGGTTTTACATACATACATACATACATAAAATCACGCATGTCCCACTTGATGGGTTAGCACACACCCGAAAATAATAATAACATCAACATTATACAACAAATTCGCACTCTCAACATATTAAAATGACCGATTTTCGGAAGCGAAACACCGCATTTGGAGCACAATAATAGTTACGAAACAATCATCCTCCCCTGCCTAAGCACACTTCTTTCGCCTCAGCCCCACTCATAATCGCATTAATACATGCTCATCTTCTCTTCCCACTTGCAAACTTCACCAAGATATATACGCTTAACAACTAACAAGCCGTTCACTCGCCATTCACTCCACATGACCAAACCGTCTCAACTGACTCACCAACTCTCTTAATAACATTTACTACTAAACTTGCCAGTTGACTTAGTTTTGAATTTTGAATGCTTTTACTGTAAAATATATTTTATGGGGTATTGTGGCCGCGTGCCTGAGTGCCTGATCGCGAATCTGGGGAACTGGGTTCGATCCCGACCGACGCCAATAATTTCGAATTTTAAATGGCACAAAATTAACCTCTGTGGTGCACTCTCCACGCCAGAAATGAGTGCCAGTGAGGTGACGCCTGGTAACCATTCCACGTAACAAATATGTCATCATCATTACCGAAATTTGTATATTCAAAGCAGATTGGCACACCCAGCAATGGGTAATATACCATGATGATATATTTATTCATTTTATTTATATTTTTATAATAATAAAATAACAATAGTATGTTAGGTTCTTATGTACCCTCTTAAAAAGTAAGTAAACGACATTACTGAATTTGACAGAATGGACGGAGCTAAAATCTTGATTCATACAATTTGTAGATGACCTTGATCGGACGTCTTTAATTTTTTTTTACTATAGATGAACAAGCGCCTTCTTTTGCTACAATTTACCGATGGTATAAAAAGTTTGAACGAAAATGGAAATCTATTTAGCATCAAAAATTATGTTACAAGATATATCTTCCCATAAGGCAGCTTCAACACATCAGTTTTTGGCGAAAAAAATATAAAAGTAATAGAACACCCGCTATACTCTTCTGATTTGGCAACTCCACCAAAAAGAGCCCAACGCGATTAAAAAAATTACGGAGTAAAAGGTTTTTGTCTAGAGAAGTGATAAATGCTGTAATTCATGATTATTTTGAAAGCATGCCAAACGAAAAGTGATTTGGAACTTTTAAGGATTGGAAGGAAAGAATTATGAAATGTATTATTGTTGAAGGGAACTACTTTGATCATTTTTACCTCTCGCTAAGAGAGGTATTGCATTCATGCTAAAAATCGCATATCCAGATTTTATTGAATAAGCACGTTTTAAGGTCCTTACAATCCGATTTTAACATTTTTACGATGATGTCTGTGTGTGTGTGTGTGGATGTGTGTGTGTGTATGTGTGTGTGTGTGTGGGATGTTGGAAGGACGGTTACTCAAAAACTATAAGACTTAAAATTTGTTTAACAACGTATTTCCCAATCGGACATTCATGGGAAGATCTGAAAAGGTTTTGGTAATAATTGGACGACCGGAAGTAGAAGATTCTTGAAAAAAAATATTCTAAATATTATTTTTTGAAAATTTTTCGTGGTAATATTAAAGAAAATTAAATTCTCTATCTGATACATTTAAATATTTTATTATATATTCCATAGATTTAGAGATAAAAGAAGTATAATATATAAAATAATCTGTTGTAATAAATTTGACAGCCGAAAGAATGCCATGAAAAATAGTTGATAATTTAAATTATTTGTAACTGACAGATAAATGTCAGTGTCAGAAATCCGGAGACATTACTGAACACTTTTTCTGGTAAGTACATACATTATATTATTTCTAAATGCATTATTAGTTAAATATTTATAGGTATATTACACATACCCTTCATATATACTGTTATTTCTGACAATGAATTGGAATCATCTCGAGAAACAAGGGTAGGACAAAACTTCTTCATAGAATCTAATTATGTGGAATAATTTAAAAAATCTAAATATATGGAATAGATATAAGTAGAATTTTTGGTGTAGAGTGTAAGTATACAAGAAATGTTAAATACATTAGGGCGCGAGCAGTCATGTGACTTTGTTGGCCTTGACAAGCAGATATGGGAGCCCATGTCAGAATGATAGCTAGTAATTATATATATAGATGTCATATATCATAATTTCTCATTCTAAATTTAATGATTTTCCAATTCCATGTGGTTTATTTTCCTCGACAAGTAAATTCCACACTCCTGATGACAAATTAACTACGTGAATTTAGAAAATCTTGAAATTTTTAATGAAAAGTTCTGACATTTATGTACATAATTAATAATTATCATTCTGAAACGGGCTCCCACGTCTGCTTGTCAAGGCCAACAATGAAACATGACTGTTCGCGCCCTATACTTATGTAATCAAAAAAAGACAGTGGCGAGAGGTATTGTGCTGGCCACAACAGATTTTTCAAATTAAATTACATTAATATTCTAAAAAATATGGATCATGCACCTTATTTTCAATTTCAATTTTAGCGAGATTTATTAAAAAAAAAATTCCACTAAATCTGATAATATTTCTATCACATGATCCATACAAATCTTAATGTAATTGTAATTCTACTTAAAAATTACCTCTGCAAATGAATGCAGTACGTTTAGCTTTCATATCATTTTCATCTTCATCCTAGCATACTAATTCATCCATATTGTTTACATAACAACAATGAACTCATCTCCAGATGCAGAATTATCCGTTCTCATCTGCTATGCATCTTACATCTTGCATTTCTGGCATTTAACAAGTATGTTCGCATTGCTCTGTCATTCGCCTGAAATATCGATTATTAAATGGAAATCTCAGAGACTGTTATTCAGGTAGATGTACCATTTATAATGCGCGAATGCAAAAGACAGGTTTATTATCTTTGAATATCCATCATCTGCTGGAATATATTAGGAATTCGTGGAAACGAATGACAAGAGAGTGTTTTCTTGTCGACGAGTAGGGATGTCATTAATTATAATAAAGGATTGAGAGAAATGAGAATTATGGACTGTCAATTGTTGGATTTAACCGGATTCATTTACCAAGTCAGAAAATATGTATTGGATTTATTTCGGGGAAGATATATTGTTTGGCATTTTGTGAATGAGAACTTAATGAAGTTTATGCCTCTATAGCTCTCGTTTTTATAAAATTTTCTCTTTCTGTTATTAAAAGACATACAAAAATATTGTGTACCTATACTCTATAATCGCACTGCACTGGAAATAATATTTCCAAAAAAATTAATAATTTGCAACATACAATAATCCTACTGCAAATTTTAGGTTGGGGTAGTATTAAGGGCAAACGAATAACAAAATATTTTACTAATAGCGTTTTCCATTTATACAGGATGTCTCAAAATACATGCTCACTATTGGTAACTTTTTACCTCTCGCTAAGAGAGGTATTGGATTCATGCTAAAAATCGCATATCCAGATTTATTGAATAAGCACGTTTTAAGGTCCCTACAATCCGATTTTAACATTTTTACGATGATGTCTCTCTCTCTCTCTCTCTCTCTGTGTGTGTGTGTGTGTGTGTATGTATGTGTGTGTGTG
Source organism: Harpalus rufipes (assembly GCA_951394225.1). Lineage (NCBI taxonomy): Eukaryota > Metazoa > Arthropoda > Insecta > Coleoptera > Carabidae > Harpalus > Harpalus rufipes. The sequence goes on from OX596283.1 coordinate 42,519,059, forward strand.
TGTGTGTGGATGTATGTGTGTGTATGTATGTGTGTATGTGGGATGTTGGAAGGATGATTACTCAAAAACTGTAAGACTTTATATTTGTTTAACTACGTATTTCCCAATCGGACATTCATGTCAAGATCTGAAAAGGTTTCGGTAACAATTGGGCCCCCACATCTGCTTGTCAAGGCCAACAATGTAACATGACTGTTCGCGCCCTATACTTACTCGTATGTAACCAAAAATAGGAAGTGGCGAGAGGTATTGTGCTGGCCACAACAGATTTTTTTTTCAAGTAATTGAAAAATAGCTACTTTTTTTCAAGTATTTGAAATTGTAACTACTTGACTTGACTTTCGGCTACTGTTACTTGACATGACCTTGGCTTGATTTCAAGTCAAGTAACTTGAATATCAAGTCAAGCCGTGAAACTCTAGTTACACTATTATTCTTGCAATTCTAAATTAGCTTTTGCAATTAGAACGTGTAAAAACTACTTTATATTGAAATTGAATGTAGACAATTCATTTGTGCTGACTACACAATTTTCATCTGAACAGTAACTTTACATTTAATTAAATTGCTACTAATTCGACACCCACGTTTCAAACAAACTAGTAGTAATGTGTGTTAAACTTCCCCATTCTCTATTTTCCATCGAATTTCCAATAACAATTAATACTCATTTAGTGCTTTAGCTTAAAGTTGTGTTATGTACTTGTATGTGTTTTGGGTCGGCAGGTAGTGTTCTATAGGATAAACATTCGCTAATTAATGTTGGTTACTACAAGCTACAGCTACTGACAGTGTAAGATTAGACTTGCAATTACTTAGCAAGTGTAGTTATATGTAGGCAAGGCAACAGTCACATGAGGTAACATGTGTCGTCAGGAACAAACACATGTAGGAGGAAGGTAACAGGATGTGTGGTTGTGGTGCGGTGTTCTAGGGCATGTAAACGGATTAAATTGTTAAGTCTTGTATTACTTTAAATAACGGCTGCGTATTTATTAGTAATTAATTCTCTCACATCTTCTATTTTGAAAAGCAAATTTTATAGATTTCTATTAATTAAATAATATATATGAACGTATAGCGAACACGAACCTAATATAATTATTATAAAGCTTAAAAGAATAACTAACTTGTCATATTTACATAATTTTTTTACCTCCCGCTACCCTTAGTAAGGGAGGTATAGGGATCGCGCTAAAAATCGCATATCGAGATTTTGGTAAATGTCCACGTTTTAAGGTCCCTATAATCCAATTTTAACATTTTCAAGATGATGTCTGTGTGTATGTGTGCGTGTGTATTTTGTATTTGTGTGTGTGTGTGTGTGTGTGAATCTTCTGGGCACTCTAACTCAAATACTATCATTCAGAAACTTTTGAAACCATGTATTTATTTCTAAATAAATAAATATTTCATCACGGCATATTACCCATTGCTGGGTTTGCCAATCTGCTTCGTACACAGATATCGGTAATGATGGAATATTTGTACCGTGTGGGCGCTTACCAGGCGTCACCTCACGGGCACTCATTGCTGGCGTGGAGAGTGCGCCACAGGGATCAATTTTGTGCCATTAAAATGCGATGTAATTTTTGGCGTCGGTCGGAAAAAAGCCATTAGATTTTGGTGTCAATCGAATAACCGGAAATGGCAGTTTACTTGAAGCTCAAGATAGTTTTTCTTTACAAACTATCTTTAAATGTTATTGTTTTGCAATTTGTTTTTAAAAAAATTAAAGATTATTCCATTTTCTACAGGTTTGCATTAATACTTTTTCTATATATTTTATGGATAAATTTTATAAAGTAATATAAAAATTATATCTCGGAACTTATGCTTTAAACACAACTTCATGGTTATACAGTTCAGCTCAAATGTATGTAACTGACAGATAAATGTCTCTATCAAAAAATAATGATTTTAAATTAATAACAGTAACGTTTTAAAAAGAAAATTCTAAATAGAATAATAGTTATATGGAAAGGAGCTTAATAATACATAATTTCGAATTAATAATAATAACGTTTTAAAACGAAAATAGTAAAGAGAACAATAGTTATATGGAAAGGAATTAATATACATAATTTCTAGCATTAGTAAAATATGCAGGTATGTATTTAAATAAAAAAAAATATATATATTTTTACACGGCATATTACCCATTGCTAGGTGTGCTAATCTGCTTTGTACACATATTTCGGTAATGATGATGACATATTTATATCGTGCGGGCGTTTATCAAGCGTCACCTCATTACTGGCGTGCAGAGTGCAACACAGGGGATCATTTTGTTCCATTTAAAATTCGAAATATTTAGCGTTGATCGGGATCGAATCGGGTTCCCCAGATTCGCAACCAGACATCAGGCACGCAGCAACGAGATCCCCTAGGTATGTATTTAAAATAATAAATATTAAATGGCGGGAGGTATTGTGTTGGTCACATCAGATTTTTTCATTTGTCATATTTAAGTTAATCATTATCTCTGTATTTAACTTCTGATTCCTGACTTCATTCTTTGAATATCATTCGCCCTCCAGTAGAATAGTTCTAGAATTATAATTATTTTCTAATTTTTTTTATATATTTGTAAACTAGGCTTACGGGTTCACAAATCATGGTATTTAGCCTGCTTTTGTTGTCGTTTCAATTTTAAGTATTTAAAGTAACAAATATTTAAAAAATCTGTTGTGGCCAGCACAATACCTTCCGTCATTCTCGTGTATAATGTATAAATTCCATAATTTTTCTTTCAAAAGATTCTAAATTTCCAGTAAAATTATTTCATAAACAAACTATTCAAATTGCACTTGACACTGGCATCTTCTTCTTCTTTAGCTTTTCCCATTCGTTAGGGGCCGCTATTTTTGCATGTCGTTCTCATTCAGTTCCTTTTCTCTCAAATTTTCTGCAATACAGTCCTTCCATCTTATCTTTGGTCTTCCTCTGTTTCTTTAACGTCCTATTAATAAACTATTCATTCTTGTTCCAATATAATTCTTCATTTCTCCTCATGACATGTTCAAACCAATGTAATCGTCTTTCTTGTATCTTTCTAAAAACTTGTAACACTAGAGTTATTTTCTTACCGTATCTTTCCGTGTATTCCCCAATATCTACTTCAACATCCTCATATCTGCCACATTAATTTAATTTTATTGATACTGACATCTGTCAATTTGAATTATATGAATATATTACTAGGTCCCAAGTTTGGCATAGCTGGCTGAATTATAAAATTTAATTTCTTTAAAATTCTTTAACTCTGTATCTATTGAATATGAAGTATAAATTGTAATCAAATCGTATAGAGAATAATATATTCTTTAAGTTATAATAACGTTAATTGTCAATAAATCAATCTAACTGTTAAATCTTCAAATGAGACTACTTCCGGTTGACCAATTATAACCAAAATCTAATCAGTTGTTCTTCTGGATGTAAACTTGAGGAATACGAAAAAATTATAATTTTTGGAACCGTGGTATTGAAGCTATGGAGTCCGGAACTTTTGTCACACACACACACACAGACACACATAAATACAGACATCATCGTAAAAATGGTAAAATCGTATTATATGGACCCTAAAACGTGCTTATTCAGTAAAAACTCATCATTGAATTTTTTGACCAAAGACAATACCTTCCTTACCTAAAGGTGACGGAAGGTAAAAATGGAAAATCATTATTTTTAATTATTGATTAATAATTTACACACGATAGAAAATTTAGTTTTTTAATTTAACTAAATTTTCCATTATTTTGCAGGTGTGTCTAAGGCTAGCACATAAATTATTATTACTTTTGCATTACACTATATTATTTCACAATTTCACTATGTAAATGAGCAAATACAGGTAAGGCACAAGTTTACATTAACTTAGTTAACTTGCTCAGAATTACCGTAATAATTCATAGGCCTCTAGATGTGATATACGATGTATGATCAAGATTCGTCGTTCCTGGCCAAATATTGGCTTAACCTACATCTCTGGCTTATCAAATTTTCTATGCAGGTAATAAACGCAGCCTGCGGTAATAAAAAACTCAGCCCATAAAATCCCAAATCGAATATGCAAATTGTAGAATCGACTTTTAGTACTTTTAATAAACTAGTAGCGTATCTAGAGGCGGTCATGTGCTGAATTCCAAATTTCTCATAAAATTTTATCAAACTGATGTTGCCCCAGATAATAGACGATATTTTACAGTTCTTGTTCCCTACCTGCTGTGAGCTGAAAGCATTTTTATTGAAACTAAATGACATTGCTCCTGAAAAGATGCACACAATTTTATGAGTTGGAAAATTAATTTAGGCGTAAACTATTATGGGATAAGGGTTGTTTTTTGGCTGGGTAGTTGGTGAAATGAAAAAGTTTCTGGGATTCAGCCACATTCATGCTCGACAGTTTTGACCCCACATGGGTATTCTTCAGGAGATGAAAGTTGATAAAAATATACTGCACATAATATTTATGTGTATTTATATTTAATTATTTGTCGTACTTGTTCACTTAATTACTATATTGTGAAAACCAATATAAAACTGATGAAAAATATGTAAAAATAAATGGTATGTAAATATAAAATCGTGAAGTGTAATTTACTAAAAATTATGCTATTTTTGAAACCATAACGTTCGGTTAACAGTACTTTTAGATAATTTCGTTTAATGTTTACTCTACTTTCAAATATGGAAATGTCTTTGTTACAAAATTCTTTCCTTTTAAATATATTTCAATATTCAATAAAATTTGTAAGGGTTATAATAATTTTCTACAAATCTACTGAAAGTAGGATTTTTAATGTTTGTTTTTAGGATTTATTTTTTGGGAATTAATTCCCAGTAAAAAATCTGTTGTAACCAGCACAATACCTCTCGCCATTTTTATTTTATGTTGCATAGGGCGCGAGCAGTTATATGACTTTGTTGGCCTTGGCAAGCAGATATGGGGACCCGTGTCAGAATGATAGCTAGTAATAATGTACATAGGTGTCAAGTATCATAAGTTTTCATTCAAAATATTATGATTTTCCAAATCCATATGGATGTAAACAACTACTAGCCGTCATTCTGACACTGATCGCCATATCTACTTGCCATGGCCGACTGCACGCGCCCTATACAACATTTCTTGTACACACAAATAATTGAAATTGTATCTCTTCTTTCGTTCTATGAGGAATTTTATCCTACTCTTCTAATATGTTCAAAATTCTTCAATTTCTTAAGGATATATGTAATATTAACAAACCTATAATTTTAAAAACATATTTAATTAATAATACAATAATATATATATTAAATGTAAGTAATCGTACCTCCCAGAAAAATCTTCCAGTAATGCTGATTTTTGACACTGACATTTTGAATTTATCTGTCAATTACAAACATTAAATATTTCAACTGGTTTCCATGGAGTTTTTTGGGCAACGAGATTTATTACAACAGATTATTCTATATTATTATATACTATATCTCCAAACCTATAGGAGATATAATAAAATTTTAAAATGTATCGAATAGAGAATTTTACGTTCTTTAATACTAATAATAAAAAAAATCAAAAAAATAATATTTAGATTTTTTTTAAGATACTACTACTTCCGGTTTTCCAATTGATACCAAAACCTATTCGACTCTCCCCATTAATGTTAGATTGAGGAATCCGTAGTCAGACAGGTCTTTAGTCTAATAGAATTTGAGAAATCGTGCGTCCAACTACCTCACACACATCCACATACACACACACACACACACAAACACACACACAGACATCATTGTAAAATGTTAAAATCGGATTCTATGGACTTAAATTGTGCTTATTCAATAAAACTGAATTTGCGATTTTTATCCAATACCTCTCTTAGCGGTAAAAAGTTAGGTTCCGTATTTGGAGATCCACTGGTGGACAAAAATAATTTTTCCTTTCTTTAAATTTGTCTTGTGAAATAGAAATTGTTTGCCCTTATAGTCCTCGAGATAGCAATGATGGCCCATTTAAAATGAACAGCCTGTATATACCTTGGTAATGACAAATGGAACAACAAATCGACACTTTTGACATATATATGTCAAAAAAAATATTAGAAATTCAAATTTAAATGAAAAAATAGTGTTTGTAGATAAATAGTTTATGCTATACATGTAAAAAGTGATTTTATTCTGTGAAAGGAAGTCCAAACCTTCGAAAAAAATGTCACTTATCACACTTAAAACATAAATAACTATTTTACAACTTTGTATAGTAAGTGAAAATAACAGTTTTCAATAATGAATACATTTTAAAATACATGTATTTTACACAGTTACATATATTTCAACATAGCATTAATGAGAAATGTAAAAATATTCATATCAGTGAAATATCACCGTGAAATATGTCATAACTGAAACGGTACATTTGTCATATTTTTATCTAGAAAATCACGTATTTAATTTATAAAACCTGAAAGCTTTCATTGCGTTCATGTTCACACTGAAATGAAATAAAAGTGATATTTTATGTCATGATATTGCGATACGTTACTACTCGTATATTAATTTCTCAAATGATATCGGAGTTACAAAAGACTATTATGTATTTGTAAAACATTAACTCTTCACGATAGCTATGAGGACCGTGAGGTGACACCTGGGAAACGTCCTCAATGATACAGATACATTAGCGGTCATTGAAATCTGAACACCAAAAAATAATAGGAATAAACGGACGGAATTCAGCAACGACGTTGTTTATTATTAGACGAATAAATGATTAAAATTTCACATAAATCAAAAATACAAGAAATGAAAATTGCAATAAGAACTGTCTTGTCACCGCTGCTACTCGTCGAGGCATGGATTGAATAAGGTTGCGAATAACATATTGCGGTATTTCGTTCCATGCCCTTTCGACTACAGCCCATAGTTCTTCTGCAGTTTGTATTGGCGTCTGGATACGTCGCACTGCTTTCCTAAGACATGGAAAACTGGAGAACTGGCTGGCCATGGAAGCACTAGTATTCTGTGCTGATTAAAGAAGGTTAATACTCTTCTCGTGACAAGGTGTCGTGCGTTTTCTTGCTGAAATACGACTGCTGAATGAAGCTGAATATGTGGAGCAATTTCCGGTATTAGGATCTCGTCAATGTATCGCTGGCTGTTTAAAGTATTAGGAATACGAATTAGACAAGATTTCCAGTTGTAAAAATTGCTCCCCACGCCATAATTTCTTGTGTAGGCGCCGTATGAATGCAGGCCACATTCCCTCTTTCACAACGGCGTCAGTCTCACAAGTATCCGAGCGTCAGTGTGGTACAAACAAAAACCTGATGTGGTCAACACAATACCTCCCGCCATTTATTTTTTATTAATTTAAATCTATGGGGTCTCCTGGCCGCGTGTCTGAGTGTCTATTCGTGAATCTGGGGAACCGGGTTCTATCACGACCGACGCCAAATATTTAGAATTTTAAATGGCATGAAATTGACCCCTGTGGTGCACTCTTCACGCCAGCAATGAGTGCTCATGAGGAGACGCCCGCACGATACAAGTATGTCATCATCATTATCGAAATCTGTGCACAATGCAGATTGGCACACCCAGCAATGGTTAATATGCCGTGATGATATGTTTATTACATATTTAATAATGATGGAAACTATATTAAGTTCATTTCCATATAACTATATTGTTCTATTTACAATTTATACTTATATTTATACTATAAAACGTTACTATTATTAATTTGAAATGATTATTTTTTTGACAGTGACATTTATCTATTAGTAACATACATTTGAGCTGAACTGTGTAACCATGGAGCTGTGTTTAAAGCTTAGACTCTGGGATTTAATTTTTATATTATTTCATAAATTTATCCATAATATATATTAATTCACACCTATAATCTACAATCCTTAATTTTTAAAGTAACATAAATTGCGAAATATAACATTTAAAGATATTTTTTAAAGAAAAACTATTTTGAGCTTCAATTAAAGTGCCATTCAAAATTTTCTGAATGATAGTATTAGGTCAAATAAATAAATAAATAATAAAATAGTTAAAACCACAGATCACAGAGTGAAAATCGTCTGATATTAAAAAGCGTATGTTTGATGTATATAATAAAAACGTATGCATACAAAAATTATAACAAAGTTACTGATTTTTTAACACTAGAGACAGGGAGCCTTATCTATTGAATTATTTATTTATTATTTTAAACGTCCGTCTTTTAATGTATTTGCTGTTATCCACATGTGTTATTATTTCAACTCAACCTTTCTAGCCCTGACGAAGACTTTGGTAGGTATAGTCGAAACGTCGGCGTATATAAATTTTATTATTGACTGCAAGTCCGAGAAATTGTTACCTCCTGTTTCCACCTCCATTGTAAGAGAGTGTTCTAATGCTACTGTTCCCGTTTCTTAGAACAAAAAAAATATTAGGAAAATCATAGGGAATTTAGTTCCATAAAAATTAGAAGAATATCTTATACAGAGTGGTTATGGACTTAATGTCATACATTTAAGGGTAAGTAGTATGATATGTGTAGATCACGAAACAGAAAGATTTTTTTTTTAAAATCGCATATTTAAGGGTAATTTTCATGAAACTAACATTTTTGGTACCACTGGACCACTAGCAACGCATTTGCATTATTTTATCTATTATACAATTATTTTCGTTAAAAATGCTATTTAATTTAATTATTAAGAATAATATATTATACAACTAATTTTGAATGAATTTGGATAACCATATTTTTAATGAAATATTAATTAAAACAACAAAAGTCGAATTTTATTTTTTCGAATTAAAAAAAAAAAAAATCTTTCTATTTTGTAATCTACACATGTCATACTACTTACCCTTAAATTTATGACATTAAGTTCATAACCAGCCTGTATAGAAGAGTATACATAACAAGTATAAATAATAATTAATAATAGAATCCTTCTCTACTATTCCAAGTTATAAAAATATATGATGATGCCGGTCCTGCATCCCCTGAGAATAAAGTGCCTCTTTGTTTTGTTGGTACCGTGCTCCACCACCTTGTATAATAAAACAAATAATCTAATTTTACGGTGGGCGAAAGTGTTATTTCAAGGTAGAGTTGCTCTTGTTTCAGATGCTATCTAAACTTGTTTGATTAATTCTGTCATCTTTGCGGAGTTTTATTTACTTTTTATGGGGGGAAGTTTGTTATTTTTCAAGAATTCTCTGAAATGGAATGAAAAAGTGGAAAACAAGATAAAAGAAAAACGAAGTGCTCAAAACCGAGTAGTAGTAAATAATGTTAAAGTTTAAATTACTGATGAATTAGTAATGACACAGAAACTAAAAGTTTCTTGCTACTTTGAAACATTTTCAAGTTCGGATTACACAACTTTTGATCAAATATTGATGTAATTTTACTTCGACACTTGCTCTGCAATACTTTATTAGAATTGTAATAAAGTTTGTAAATACATTATATAATAGTTCATAGAATAAAAGCTGGCGTTTAAATTAGTTATTTAGCACAATTCTGTTAATAAGGTAGTTCCTATTGATGTTACTATAGTAAAAATCTGTTGAGACGAGATTTATTACAACAGATTATTCTATATTATTATATACCCCATACGAGATATAATAAAAAATTAAATGTGTCAGATAGAGAATTTAATTTTCTTTAATATTACCAAGAAAAATATTCAAAAAATAATATTTAGAAAATTTTTTGGAAGAATCTGCTACTTCCGGTTGTCCAGTTATTACCAAATCTTTTCAGCTCTTCCCATTAATGTCCGATTGGGAAATACGTAGTTAAACAAATATAAAGTCTTAAAATTTTTGAGTAATCGTCCTTGCACCGTCCTATACACATGCACACACACACATACATCCACACACACACAGACATTATAATAAACATGTTACAATCGTATTGTAGGGACCTTAAAACGTGCTTATTCAATAAAATCTGGATATGCGATTTTTAGCATGAATCCAATACCTCTTTTAGAGAGAGGTAAAAATAAGAGGCAAAAGACGCACGTCATCAACCTGAATAAAACCTTATAAAATGAAATATCTTAAAGAAATTATTGGGTGTTATTTACCTTAAAAAATCTGATGTGGCCAGCACATAACCTCTCGCCGTATATTTTACCTGGCTGTATGCATAAAGCAAAGAATATTTTTATAAATACAAATAATATATTCATATAAATCTATGACGTATAAACTTCTTTATTATTCAATAATAGCATGTCTCAACATGAAGATATTTTACCATAAATTATGTTACAATAAATTACAGAGTAGAGTTTACCATATATAAATATTAGGCTGGTAACAGCAATTTTCAATTCGAACAACTTTGTTTACTTTCTCTTCATATTCTTCTAGTAAAAACATTAATTTTGGGCGGTCTAAAATGTATATATCTGGATTGTGCATTTATTCTTATATATCTTCTTTTACATTTTATTTTTTCATACTTGTTATATCTAAATAACCTTAATTCCCTTTAATAAAGTGACGGATAGATTGCACTCCGATTATTCTTATATCGATGTGTAATTTTGTCAATATTTACAACTTACTTGAGAAGAATTTGATAGCTTTTTCGCAATTCAAAGTTACTCTAGTCTACAGTACTGGTGTACATTGTCCCATAATGTTTGAAACAAATTTAAGTCCTTCAACCTAGACTTGTCATCTCCATAATAGTCACAGATCAAGAATTAAGGGATTCTCCAAATACATTTTTCTTTCATTACTCATTATTTCTGACACTGACATTTATCTGTCAGTTACAAATAATTTAAATTTGCAACTATTTTTCATGGCATCCTTTCGGTTGTAAAATTAATTACAACATTATTTTATATATTATATTCCTTTTATCTCTAAATCTATAAAATATGTATAAAAATATTTAAATGTATCAGAAAGAGAATTTATTTTTCTTTAATATTATCAAGAAAAATTTTCAAAAAATAATATTTAGAAGATTTTTTTTCAAGAATCTTCTACTTCCGGTTGTCCAATTGTTACCAAAACCTTTTCAGATCTTCCCATGAATGTCCGATTGGGAAATACGTTGTTAAACAAATTTTAAGTCTTATAGTTTTTGAGTAACCGTCCTTCCAACATCCCACACACACACATCCACACACACACACACACACACACAGACATCATCGTAAAAATGTTAAAATCGGATTGTAGGGACCTTAAAACGTGCTTATTCAATAAAATCTGGATATGCGATTTTTAGCATGAATCCAATACCTCTCTTAGCGAGAGGTAAAAAGAAGAAAAAATAGTAGTATTAAGTAACGTACATATTAGTGATACTTACAATTGTTACTAAGTTCAATCGTTATTCCTTTTACGGAATATAAAATTATTTGAAATAATTGTAGTGGATTTCCGTACCATACGTTGGCACTACTGAGAATGACCATGTTATGTTAAATAATTTTATATTCCCTAAAAGGAATAAGGATTGGCTTAAAAATAAATGTAAATTCATTTATATATTTCCTTTTCATAATACTTCTTTTTTACCTCCCGCTACCCTTGGTAAGGGAGGTGTAGGGATCGTGCTAAAAATCGCATATTGAGATTTTGGTAAATGACCACGTTTTAAGGTCCCTAGAATCCATTTTTAACATTTTCACGATGATGTCTGTGTGTATGTATGTGTATGTGTGTGGATCCTGTATACGCTCTAACTCAAATACTATCATTCAGAAAGTTTTGAAACCATGTATTTCTACCTTATTCTAATATGGAAATATCTGATTAGATTTTGATGGCAATCGGATAACCGGAAATGGAAGTTTACTTGAAGCTCAAGATAGTTTTTCTTCAAAAAATACCATTAAATGTATTTTTTTCTCAATTTGTTATTATAAAAATTAAAGATTATTTCATTTTCTACAAGTTTGTTTTAATACTTTTTCTATATATTGTATGGATAAATTTATAAAGTAATATAAAAATTATATACATAGGTAAATGGCGGGAGGTACTGTGTTGGTCACATCAGATTTTTTAAAAATAAATAACACCTAATAATATGTTATATTTCTTTCTATAAGGTTTTTTTCAGGTTGATGACGTGCGTCTTCTGCCTGATCATTTTTACTATAGGTACATAGTTACGTTACAACGATAAAACTTCCCTATAGTCAAATTTTTTGACTCTGTCGGGTACAGTAATAAAACTATAAATGAACTATAAATATCGCAATTATGATAAAGCGGCATAACCTTAACTTTCTGCAGTATAATACTGTTTGACATCGGCCCATACTTTTGAGCCGCTCTATTCATGCATTGAATCAAACGTCTACCTGGTATGTATAGGAAAATAGCCTTATAGTCCTTTAACATAAATGAATAGAGCGGCTTAAAAATATGGGCCGATGCCAAACAGTTTTATACTACAGAAAGTAAAGGATATGCCGCTTCATCATAATTGCGATATTTATAGTTCATTTATAGTTTTATTACTGTACCCGACAGAGTCAAAAAATTTGACTATAGTAACTTGGATAGGTACCTTGATTTTAGTAATAAGTCACACGGGAGTTATAAGTCATAAGTCACATGTGAGTTATGATATAACTTGAGTCTAAATAAAAGATACAATTTTTGAAATATTTTATTCAAAATATATGAAAGTTAATTTTTCTTTACATTAACATTTACGTTAATTGAAAAATACAATTTATTGATGTTGAAACAGTTATATCCTCGACCTGGTATTTTGCAGAAGTAAACTCAACTATTTGTTTGTACGTTTTTTTGGTTTGAACTTTCAACATCTGATACATCCTGGATATTTTTTTAAAACGATGATATTTTTTACTGGGAATTAATTCGGCCTTAGCCGCATCTGTAGCTACGGTATTTGTTTACCTATTCCGAACTAACTATAATCAGAAAAAATATGTTCATAACTTTAAAATAAAAACCGCATTATACTAGATTTCGAGAGTTGTTAACTAGGTCCGTCTAAAAGCGCCACTTCTCAAAGCTTGACGAAATGCGTACGCATTTAAGTCTGAAGTTGGCACGACGACATGAAACTTCATTTCACAGCCGACTCCGCCAACAGATAAAACAGAAACTTCTCAAGTGAGTTGAGTTGGAGATATTCTTCTTGTTGGAAGTTAAACTAGGGTTAGTCTGATGTCTGAGTCTACAAGAAGAGATTAGAGATAGTTTGCTGGGTCAACAATAAGAGATAATTGCTTTTCACACGTATTTACTTCGAAATTTACTTCATGCAAATATCATACCATGTTTTTGAATTGTTAATTACAACAGATCATAAGTTAGAAAGTTTCTACTTACTTTATACTTACACTAAATGAGATTACACCATAACTTACTTACTTGTTAATTGGAATTTGACTTATTAATGTCCTAAGTTTTCACTATGTTTGCAACTTTAATATTTTACTATAATTCACACTTGCTATCAGCTTCAGATGAATATTTAAATTGAGGCAAAATTATAGCGGAAAAAAGAAATAAAAAATTGTCTTGGGAATATTATTTAAAACAAAGAAAGAGTACAAAAGTAAAAATTTAAAGTGACATTTGGATTTGTTTGTATCCATAGGGAATTGTCGCTTTATCAGACAGACGTTTTTATCGGTTAAAAAATGTTGAAAAGTTTTGTATTAGGTATCTAAAAATATGTCGAAAATTTAAAATTTCAGGAAATAAAACAAACTTTTTTTCGAAAACTGTCATGAAAAGTTTTTATTTACATGACAACTATAAACACGCGAAATGATACCTTTTTGTCTACAGAACGGAAAAGACATACAGAATTCAATAGTTTATTTATGCACCAAGAGTCGTAGGTCTGTCATTTTAATAATTAATTATGGTAGCGGTGCTTTAGATATCTTTGAAAACTAAATAGCGCATATTAATTTCAACAAGAAAATTTTAAATGTGTTTAGTGATGCCGTGGGATCTCGTGTTTTTGAGATCGCGTCTCGAAAATCGAGACGAGACAAGAGTAATGCCCTCGAGATTTGCTCGAGACGAGAGTAGGTATTCGAGATCTCGAAAGCACGATTTTTTTAAATATGTATATAATTAAAGATATACAATAAGAAAAATAATTATCAGTACAAATATTTTCATTACCTGTTTATTATTTATTTATTTATTCATTTTAAATTTATAGGGTTTTAGTAAATATAAAGAATAGGAACAAATGTGTTCCCTGTGGTGTACTCTCCACGCTAGTATTCAATGCCCTTGCTGCGAGTAATATTTGTTCAGTATTTTTTTACTTACCTGTTAAATGCCAGACTTAGTAAAAATAAAATTTTAATCAGTAGTATCTAATTACTCCTTTATTACGTCCAAGTTGATGCTAATTTATTTTCCTGATAGATGAAAGTATAGAAAATTTATAACATGTAAAGGTAATATTTTATGAATTTATTTTATATGTATTTATATACAAATAATAGATAATTACAGCGTCACTGGTTGCTACCTTCAACCATACAAATACGCTCTGACTTGCCAACTTATGGAACACCCACACAGCTAATTATAAATTCGAGACTCTCGAGTCGAGATCGAGAATAGAGGATGAAAAATATGACGAGACGAGACGAGACGAAAACAAATCTCGTCTCGAATTTTCGAGACGAGACGAGAGTGAACTGTTTCTCGCCGTTTCTCGTTTCGCGGCATCTCTAAATGTGTTACATGTCAGCTCAGTTTATAATTTTGTGTAAAATGCAACTTCCCATATTTTATTACCTGTGAAATCCCCTCTCTGAAACGAGTGAATGTGGAACAAGTCATTCTATTGGTTCGACTCCAAAAGTACCCTCTTTTGACCAATAGAATGACTTAAATTGATTCTATTAGGAACTAGTTTGGCCTTGGCCGAATTAGTTTCTACTGAAATCGGGTTTGTCCCGCAACATTGATCTGTTTACAATAAATACATTCTGTAATGATTTATGAAGGGTGATTAAACTTTGAGTTTGTATAAATGTTTTATTTATTCTATGTAGCTTATCGATTTCGCTAAGACTAGCATCCTCAGGGCCTATAGCTGGAGAATATAATAATAAATAGAGGTATAATAAATAAATAAATATGTTATATTAAAATTAATATAAAAAATATATATAGAAAAATAATATTGTGGGAAAGATGTTGAGGAGTGATAAATGGTTTTTTACGTTTCGCTAAGAGAGGTATGGGATTCATGCTAAAAATCGCATATCCAGATTTTAATGATTAAGTAAGTTTTAAGTGTATGTGTTTGTGTATATGTATGTGTGTGTGTATGTGTGTGGGGAGATTGGAAGGACGATTTCTCAAAAATACTATAATACTTAATATTTATTTAACTACGTATATCTTAATCGGACATTACTGGCAAGAGCTGAAAGGTTTTGGTAATAAATGGACAATCGGAAGCAAACCAATTGAAAAATTAATTTTTTTGTAACTGACAAATACATGTTAGTGTCAAAAATCCAAAGATTTTTTGTGGGAAGTACATACATTATATTATTACTTATTGTATTAATAGTTAAATATTTAAAATTACAGGTATATTACATATACCCTTCAAAAATACTGTCAATCCCGACAATGAATTGGAAACATTTCGAACAATTAGAAAAGTAGGACAAAATTTCTTCATAGAATGAATTTAAAATTTAAAAAACTAAATATAAAGCATCGATATAGATAAGTAGAATTTTTGGTGTAGAGTGTAGGTATACAAGATGTGGTAAATACAATAAGGCGCTAACAGTGCCAGAATGATAGCTAGTAATTATGTACATAGATGTCAAATATAATTTTTCATTCTAAATTTAGTGACTTTCAAATTCCATGTGGTTTATTTTTCTCGACAAGTAAATTCCACACTCCTGGTGACAAATTAACTACGTGCATTTAGAAAATGTAGAAATTTTTAATAAAAAATTCTGACATTTTACATCTATATACATAATTGTCATTCTGACACGACCCCCATATCATCTTCTCAAGGCTAACAATGTCACATGACTGCTCGCGCCGGATACTTATGTAACCAAAAATTCAATAGGGTATATATACTTTAAATTTATACATTCTGTAACTTTAAGGATTCGCTATTCTTACTCATATTATTATTTTGTTAAAAAGAGTCAAACTTCTGACAAAAATAGTATTTTCAAATGCGAAGACGCGGACTAATTTAATTTTTGTAATATCACAAAAGGTACAAGCTACTTTATAGTGCTTTTCTTGGTTTTGACCAAACGTGTTGAACACAATTTAGCATTCTTCATCTTTTTATTCTGTACTTCAAATCTTTTCTGTAAACAATTCTCTTCTGATCTCAGCACTAAATTCCAGACTGTATATTTTGTCTCTGAACTGTCAGAAACATGAGAGTATCTACTCCTCGTGTATGTAATAAAGAAACATCGAGTGATGTTTCGGAAACAAACTGTTCTTCGTTGGCACCTCCACCTTCCTCCTTGTTGGTGTCGGACACATGCAGGCATACGAGTACTCCACGTGGAATAAATCTCAGCATAGATATCGTTGAGAACGGTTATATATCACAAGACCGGCTACGGGGAAAGGTTAGGGTTTTTAGGATAGTGATATTGGAAATACAGACGTGAAACTCAAGATTTCTCAAGTTTTATGTAGATGTCGGTCATGTTTCAATGTTTGGTTATGTCACAAATAAATTTTAAATACATATACAGTAAAGAATATAAAATAAATAAATATAAAATGAAAAATATAAATTGAATAAATGGTTTACAATATTTCTATTTATCTATTATACATACTGTACCTACAATTTTAAATATTTAACTATTAATACAATAAGAAATAATATAATGTATGTACTTCCCACAAAAAATCTTCTGTAATGTCTCTGGATTTTTGACACTAACAATTTATCTGTCAGTTACAAACTTTTTCATTTTTCAATTGGTCTCCATGACATTATTTGTGCTGTGAGATTTATTACAACAGATTATTATATAGCTTATATTTCTTTTTATCTAAATCTATAAAAGATATAATAAAATATTTATATGTATCAGATAGAGAATTTACTCTTCTTTTGCTAGCAAGAACAAAATTTATCAAAAAATAATATTTAGAAGATTATTTTAAGAATCTGCTACTTCCGGTTGTCCAATTATTACCCAAACCTTTTTAGCTCTTCCCAGTAATGTCCGATTGAGAAATATGTAGTTAAACAGATATTAAGTATTATAGTTTTTGAGAAATCGTTCTTCCAACTGTCTCACATATACACACACACATACACACACACACACACACATAGACTCATACACATATATCCACACACACACACGCACACACACACACACACACACACATACATCCACACACATGCACACAGACATCATCGTAAAAATATTAAAATCTGGATATGCGATTTTTAGCATGAATCTAATACCTCTATTAGCGAGAGGTAATAAAAAGGAAGAAACTTGCAATAAAAATTAAAGACGTGTACAAAAATTAAGATCTAAAATAAGCGACAATATAATATTTTTAACCAACCACAAAATATTGCTGCGATGGTTACAACTGAACAATTTATTTGGTAGCGATTAATTAAACTGCAGTAGATAATATTTAACACAATTATTTTAAAACAATTTAAACTAATCTCTATCGAAATATTTAAATAATTTCTAATTAAAAATCCGTGTATTTTATGAATTTTTGAAATTATTCATATATGTATGTAATATATCACTGGATTGAAAATATGTAATATACCTACATATAATGTAAAATTGAATTGAATTTTTAACATCATCACCGAATTATAAACGTCCACAAAAATTTCCCTGACATTGAGAATTTGAAAAATTTTCAATTTAAAATATGAAGGTATATTTTGTGTTCTACATTATGAAAAAAATATTAAACTATTTTTATTTGCTACCATTTAACTCTGTACAGGGTTCTTATTTTTTATGTCAATTATTTAAATTTGCTTTATTTAGCAATTGTATTATCCTGTTATTGGGCATTTCCTGTTAGATAAGTAATCTAAATAAATATGTATAGTGATTGAAAAATATTGTCTTTGCCCGTAAAAATACTATAAAAATACAATAAAATTGTGACAAGGCGAGCAATAACAAATAAATAACTTTCATATACTTCTAAATTATAGCTTCAGGATCAATATTTCAAGTTTGTTATCTTTGTTAGTCAAAATTCTGTTTAGAAATAATTATCATTTTTCCCAAAGCGATTTGTTTAGAATGACTGTCAACGGACTAGACAGTTATTTGTTGACAATAAAGTCTAGAGGTTATTGCAAGCCTACGTGCAGGGCTGAAATTTTGATATGGATGCCATATGATACCCTCTTCAACCCCTAAGAGATAATCCTCTCATGAAGTTAACGTTTTTGTTTTAGATAGTCTGTCTTAGATACTCGTGTCGACGAGACATGTAGTCTGTGTTTTAGTTTCTGGCGCGGGCTAAACATCCGCCTGCTGAATTACAATGTAACTATTTAGTTTCATGTAGTTATGTTTACTTTAGCAATCAATAATAATAAGTTTAATAGTTTATAATTGATTAGTGTTAGTGTATATATGTATAAATAAAGAAGTTAGTAATATTAATAATGCCTGTGTCCATAATGTAAGTCATCATCATCGGTCATCAAAGTTAAGTATAAGTGTATGTGTGTTCGTCCTTCAGTTAAGCAAGCCGTGGTCATCGTTGGTAAAAGAAGTGCAAGACCACCGTCATCAGAGCCTCTGTGACACCCCCCTCGTGTTACAATTGCGTAACTCGCCTACGGCTCGTTTCGCAAACTGTACTTGGAGTTTCACGGCTTGACTTGATATTCAAGTTACTTGACTTGACTTGACTTGAAATCAAGTCAATCTCAAGTCAAGTAATAGTAGCCGAAAATCAAGTCAAGTCAAGTAGTTAAATTTCAAGTACTTGAAAAATCAAGTAGTTATTTTTCAATTACTTGAAAAAATCAAGTAATTATTTTTTTAGTTACCAGAAAAAGTTCTTCAAGACAACATTCCATTTTCATATAGTTATTTATGTTTTATAACAATATAAATAATATACCTTGAAATATAAACTTTTATTCATAAAAATAAATCATACATTCAAATTTAAAAATTAAGAAAAGAAGATTTGAAAGTATATATGAATTAACAAACTATTTATATTATATGTATTATGGTGGACTTTAAAAGGGGGCAAGTCGAATTTTAACTGGACCACCCCCTAAAATGGTTCCAAATGAATAAAAAAAATTATACTAACAAAGATTCCGCTTAATTTTAATATTTGTCCGTGCCTAAATGCACTTGATTTTTTCCCACTTAAATAACATTTTGGAACTTTATTTTTCTCCGAGATATTAAGAGGTTTAAAAACCCCATTCATTAATGGAATATATACTAGAATGAGTCGAGAATATGTGGACAAAATCTGAAGTCCCAATTATTATTCTTATTTCGAATGGAGTATAGCTTTTTGGGCTTTTGTGCGATAGTTTAACCAACTACAGTTAATTTAATAATAATGATTAGGACTTCAAATTTTGTTGACATATTCTCGGGTCATCCTAGTATATATTCTAATATTGAGTAATTTTTTTAAACCTCTGCACAGATTTTAACTTGCAGTAGTGAATCAGCACAGCATATGGCACACCACGCCGTACCAAACACAGCTAGGTTATGATTCTACTGATCGCGCGTTTTCGTACATAATCGTTATCAAGTAGCTTGAATTTGCTTGAAATTACTTGATCAAGTCAAGTAGTATCGATAGAAAATCAAGTCAAGTCAAATAATGAATTTTTGAAAAGCTTGATTTTCAAGTCAAGTTAAGTAATTTACAAAAATATCAAGCTACTTGACTTGATGAAACCCTAACTGTACTCATATTACAATAAGGGTCATTGTAACACTTGTCTTTCAATATTCTATTGTCCATACCGATGCGGTTTTACGAGACGGTCAATTTACCGCATGACAACTACAACACGTTGAAAGAGCCTTCACAAATATTCGGTTTTGTTTGAGTAAAGACATTGTATCAAATCAAATGACACCAAATTAAAATATAATAATATTTACAAAATATGCATACTTTCAATATAACAGCATGGAAATTATTAAGTAAATATTGAATTTCAATTTTCATACATATATCTATTAATTATATTTTAGTTATTATTAGTTACCACGTACTCGTATAATAAAATTGAATGTAACATTTGTAATATTATAATAAACTGCTTTTGATAACTTTGTGTGCAAAGCGTATGAAGCATTTCAGTTTAATTATTAACATTTTCCATGTAAATCTAAATATAGACGTCCTTGTTTCATTTGAAATGAGAAATGATTAGCTACCTACGGCTACAGAGTAACACAATTTCAATATGACTGCATACATAATACAACAAAAGCTGGGCTCACAAGAGCAAAGAGAACACAGGCAGAGCAGAGAGAGCAAGAACAGAAGTTCACGTTCACGTGCTCCATTTTCATTATCAGTTTCATACAGCACTGCATTACATCGATTAAACTAAATCCAAAGGGAGAATCACTGAATGAATATACGGATCAAAAATGCACCACGACTAAAAAGGTGCACTGAACACTGAATGAATTAAATTCTAAACATTCTCTCGTACTCGTCAAATAAGATTTAAATTAATGGTTTTATATGAAATCATTCATACTTTTATATTTCCACTCTGACAGTTTTTAAATGTATTAAAGAATTTAATTTTGTAAATGTGAAATATTTTGCTGTATGAGGTATTTTTTCCCGTCTAACTCTTGAAGCAGAAATTCCACCTACTTTAACAACAATTTTATTTCGTACTGTAACGACTGCAAAAGTTTGAATCTGATTTTCTGATTATCACATAAGCCTGAAGTATTGCAAATATTGGTTTTAAACAAACATACACAATAGGTAGTAGGCAGACTATGATAAAAATTATAATATCCAAAGCAAAAAATTGCCAAGCACAATACACAGGGCAGACAAAACGGTATTTGGGCACAAGGATGGAGGAACATAAAATAAATTGTATTAATAATAAGAACAATAACGGGAAATGTGCCTTGATAGGACATGCAATGGAACATAAGCATAATTTTGATTTTGAAAACGTAAAAATCTTAGATACTGGATACAATTTACGCAAAAGATTAATCTTGGAAATGCTTCATATAAATAATGATAAAAATAACAAATTTAAAAACAGACACACTAACATTAGTAAAATTTATAGTAATATTTTAAAATACAATAAAAATAAATAACTTAAATTTAAAAAAAACAGATACCACTGACACAGTAAAAATTCGACAGCAATATAGTAAAATACAATAAAAATAAATATTAAAATAAAACCAGAACTTAAAACAAAAAGAAGAGACAACTTGTTTAAACTTGAAATCTTTTTTTTTTCACCGGGTGCGCACGTTTTTCAATAAAAAATATATTTTCCGTAGAAGTTTAATTTTGGCAACTTCAGAGTGTTTTAATTTATTTATTTCTTTATTGTTTTATTGTTCGACGATCACAGATGTGTAGTTTATTTATTTTTGTATTGTTCTGTCTCAATGTTGTTTTTAAACTAAGTAAAAAATATTCACGTAAGTTGTCATTTGAAATTGTTATTAAAATGTTCGTAATTGTTAAAATATTTGTAGCTCCTGGAGAAGGCACATGCAGTGCCGAAACTTGTAGAGGCCGAAAAATAAAAATTTGTTTTGACTGCTACCCAGTAAATTTTTATTTCCACATCATCCCCATCCAGTCAAGAAGTTTTCCAGCCAAGAATAAATAAACTTCTGGATGCTATGATTATTACTTCAATTCATCAAATTTTGATATGGTGTATTAATAGAGTGTATAGAACTTGAATACTTTGCTTATAATAAAATTTCTTAGGTTTAATAATAATTTATTTGTAAATAAACCATTGTCTGCATGTGACAAATGTTTTCGTCTTTAATAATTTGCAAATAATTTTTATTAAAGTAATAATATTTAAGATGGCAATTATTTGTGTATATTGTCAGTTACCTTTACCCCCAGTTTTATAGATACTACTAACATAAATATTGTATTATTTACTGTTGGAACGAAAAAAATTGGGACGTGTCTTTTGTCATATATTTACCCGTAGATTATTGTTTAAATGAGAAATTTAGTTAATGACGGAAGGAAGAAAAATTACTGGAGTTCAGTCAATAAATTTATTTATTTTCCGCCTCTACCGGTTTCGACACCGGTAGAGGCGGAAAATAAATAAATTTATTGACTGAACTCCAGTAATTTTTCTTCCTTCCATCACCTTTCCAGTCAAGAAGTTTTGCAGCCTTAGTTAATGACGTATTTAAATCCAGTACACTTTATTAATACATAAAATAAAAAATTCCCAAATATAGTCTTAACTATTATAACCTAATAACTTATTTTTTTTTGCTGTTAATATATTTATTTCAGAGGGTACGAATACATTTGGGGTTGGGCTCGTATACAGCCGAAAACAACATAAGACTAGTGAAAAAAACCTCAAGTCCTGGTGAAGTTTTTATTTTATAGTTTTATAGTTATTATTATTATTATTATTATTACTATTGTAACGTTTTATTTATTTGAGTGAAGTGTAAAAATAAGAGAAATATTATTAATTAAAATAATACGTTTATTAAACGATAAATAATTAAGGTTAAATATTAAAAAGATCATAAAAATAACTAACACTATGATTAAATAAATATAAACACTAATTTAAGACTAAAAATATGATTAAATGCTTAAACCCTAAGATTATTTATTTAAACAATATTTATATCACTATATTTATTTATATAACTACATTTATTTATGTTCACTACTCGTAGACTGTATATTTATATCACCAACTTCATTGCTCGTTGCTTCTATATATCAGACTATCTCCCCCCTGTCGTTCGGACGGTATTTATACAGCCCAGTGTCCTTCTGGAACCCTCCGACGCCACAGTAATACCGAGCACAATAGATTTAGGTCATCGATCATTAACACGTCTTACCGCGTATGGGTCCGTCGCCGGGATTAAATCATCGCTCGGGAACATTCCACCAGTAGCGGCGCCCGAATACTCTACATTGCACTATATAAACCCGTCGTCAAAGCCGCGAACAGTCTGATATATAGAAGCAACGAGCAATGAACACGGGGTGATATAAATAAACATTCTACGAGTTGTGAACATCAATAAATGTAGTTATATAAATAAATGTAGTGATATAAATATTGGTTAAATAAATAATCTTAGTGTTTAAGCATTTAATAATATTCTTAGTCTTAAATTAGTGTTTATAATTATTTAATCATAGTGTTAGTTATTTTTATCATCTTTTTAATATTTATTGTAATTATTTATCGTTTAATAAACGTATTACTACAATTAATAATATTTCGCTGATTTTTAACTTCACCCATATAAATAAAACGTTACACTATTATTTAAAGAAATTCTTGATTTTTTTCGGCGAAGTTCTCTGTTTACTTGTACCTCTCTGAAAATATATTTACCGAAGGAATTGTAGTGAAAGCGTTGCACCTACTCGTATCAAATATATAACATACCTGAGTAATTGATAACATTGACGTATAAACGTAATAAGTTAGGTATCCTAATATATGGTAGTAATTTTAAAGAAAATGATAGCGGTGGGAAGATATATCAGACATTCCTTGCAGGGTGGAATATTTTCCCGTTCAGTTCAGTGTCTATGCTATTGTTGGAATTCTCTCTCGTGGCTGGGTTTTCTTAATAGAATTCCGCTGACCGAAAGTTATTTATTATTGCCGGCCCGCCGGCCGGTAACCGTATACACGCTCGATCTGTGATTCTTCCACACGCAAACTTTGTCTTAGTTGATCTACCCAAGCAAACCCTAAATATTAAATGAAATTTTCTTCTACTATATCGGACATAAATAGAGCGACTCTGCAGGAACCAATAAAAAATAGTCACCCATATTTTAATAATTCAATATAGATACCTATATTCAAACTTTTTATAGAGATTGTTATTTAAGAATGCGTACATCGCTTAACTGATGGTAGAACTAACCATAGATAGTAATTCTATAAGACCTGGAGCCCTTTAAAACTGACCATTTACGTCACAGTGCCAAATTTTGCAAAAAATAAAAATCAATGTGTTCTCTGGAAAAAAATTTGATTGTCAAAACTAAGGTGAAACTTTTTACCGCTTGCTAAGAGAGGTATTGGAATCATGCTAAAAATCGCATATCCAGATTTTAGTGAATAAGCACGTTTTAAGGTCCCTAGAATCCGATAATAACATTTTTACGACGATGTCTATGTGTGTGTGTGTGTGTGTGTGTGTGTGTGTGTGTGTGTGTGTGTGTGTGTGTGTGTGTGTATGAGGTGGTTGGAGGTATGATTTCTCAAATTCTATAAGAATAATGGGAAGAGTTGAATAGATTCTGGTAACAATTGGACAACCGGAAGTAGTGGTATTTTAACAAAAATCTTCTTAGAATGAATTTAAAATTAAAAAATCTAAATATAAAGAATAGATGTAAGTAGAATTTTTGGTGTAGAGTGTAGGTATACAAGAAATGTTAAATACAATAGGGCGCGAGCAGTCATGTGACTTTCTTGACGTTGACAAGCAGATATGGGGGCCCTTGTCAGAATGATAGCTAGTAATTATGTATATAAATGTCAAATATTATAATTTTTCATTCTAAATTTAGTGGTTTTCCAATTCCATGTGGTTAATTTTCCTCGACAAGTAAATTCCACACTCCTGGTGACAAATTAACTACGTGAATTTAGAAAATTTTGAAATTTTTAATGGAAAATTCTGACATTTATGTATATAATTATTAATTATCCTTCTGAAACGGGCCCCCACATCTGCTTGTCAAGGCCAACAATGTAACATGACTGTTTGCGCCCTATACTTATGTAAACAAAAAAAATCTGATGTGGACACCACACGACTTCCTTGTACGATTATTAAACTATACATATTTTTTTAATAAATAAATTACAAAATATTTTTTTTAACTTCAATACAGTAAGATATATAGCGACCATAAAAGGAGTTTTTAAAGAGAGTTTTGATTACAACAAAGATATATTTGTTTACAACAATGAATATGACTAATTTCACAATAAAAATATAATATTTGTTATTGTATGAATCATAAAATTGCACGTATTTAACATAATTTGACATGAACATTTTTTTTTTATGTTTTTGTGTTAATCCATAGCAAGCTTTATTACAAAAACAAAAAAGTATATAATATTTAAATTTACATATCTCGCTTATACAAAGGGTTAATTTAATAATACTTGATGTGGTAGACGCAGAAATTAATTCTCTAAAACTTTTATTTGAAGCATTTATTTCTAAAATCAAAATAAAATCATTTTATTCAAGAAAAACTGTTAACAACTTCAAGTAATGTACCACTTCCGGTTAACCTATTTTAACCAAAATCTATTATGTTATTTCGATTGACATAAAAGTCTTGTATACCAAATTTGAAAAGTTTTGGATTATATTTTAAAACAGTTTTTCATTAAAATCTATTATAGGCTTCATGTAAAGTGCCACTTCTGGAAATTGTGTAATAACCAGAAAGGGAGGTGCACAACTAGATGTTATAGGAGTCCTAAATACAAAATTTCAACTTTCTACGGCTTACCGTTTTTGAGTTATGCGAGATACGTACGTACGTACGTACAGACGTCACGACGAAATTAGTCAAAATGGATTCAGGGATGATCAAAATGGATATTTCCGCTGAAATCTGGAAACCGAAATTTTTCGCGATTACAATACTTCCTTTACTTACGTACAAGGAAGTAAAAAAGGAAGTGGCGAGAGGTATTGTGCTGGCCACAACAGATTTTTATATTTGTGTGTGGTATGATCGGCCTGTAATTGGGATCTTGTATCCTGTTGGATCGATTTATTAATAAATAAATAAATAATTCTAGCGTGACCCTCTACGAGGATCATTAAATATGATTATCAGCTTATAAGAAGTCTAGACGCAAAAAATTGAGTCATAGCAAAATGATATACAAGCTCATTGTTTGCAGTAATAAATTCCTGAACCTGCAACAAATTGCCACCCATCACCAAAATCCTTATGCATTTATTCCATATTTCAGCAAAATGCCACGTTGCACATTTTCATGTATCCATCACCTCTGACGTCTTACAAATGATTGCCGTGGAGTGTAGTGTGCAAAGCGCAGCATTCGCATGCAATGACATTCGCATTCGCCGCTAGCTTTGCACGATATAGCAGGAGCAGGGCTTGTGACTGGCACTATGGCTTTATTCGCGCCTCATATCACGTCAGTGACGACAGCCTAATGGCGGCGAGCGAGGTTTTCTTGTTACGTGTAATTGTT
Source organism: Harpalus rufipes (assembly GCA_951394225.1). Lineage (NCBI taxonomy): Eukaryota > Metazoa > Arthropoda > Insecta > Coleoptera > Carabidae > Harpalus > Harpalus rufipes. Next base: position 42,545,580 of record OX596283.1, read on the forward strand.
TGCGAGTGTCATGGTGAAATATGGAGAAGATGTTTTTGGAGTGACATACGGTGTTATATTACTTTAATATGAGCAAAAATGCTGGGTAATATGGACATTGTTGTGCGAAAAGCCAGAAGAGTGCTAAAGAAGGAAGATGAATAGATACACTAAAGCTCAGGAGCTGTTGGCTACCTGTATTTTCCTACTTTAGTTACTGGCTGTTAAACCTGTTAAACTACGGTCTATTTATGATAGTGTTGTTAAATTGTCTCTATAGTAACTGTAATACTAGATTCAATACCACAATATTTAATCATGGAAGAAAAATACGATATGTTCTATTGATAAAAAATAACAAAGGAGTAGAAACAATTTATTATTGGCAATAAGGAAAATGAAAGGAATACTATTACGTGTTTGTCACTGTTAGTCTCACATTCTATGTTGCTAATCTCGGACATTGAAGTTACCGTAAAAACACTCAAAATTATATGCTTTATCTCAAAAATATAGATAAAAATACTCGGTATATGTTTCAAATTACTTTATTATTTCTATACGTATTTCGGCTTGTTAGGCCATCATCAGGAAAATACAGAATGAATTTTAAATCTATTTAGTGAGTATATATAGTTATTTAACGGTAATTTTTACAAGAAAATGTCATAAAGGGATTAAAGCGGGCTAATCAATGGTGATCTGTACAAGTCTAGTTGGTCGTCCATAAGAATTTGTTCTTCATTGATAGCTTTTCGGATTTCCAAAGATTCTAGGAAATCCATCTTTAATCCCTTTTTACATAAATGTTTAACAACAATTTTACTTTTATTTATATTATGGTTTGATTCTAAATAATGTTTCGCCACATTAGAAGTCAATTTATTTTTTAAAGTGGCACTAATGTGTTCTTTAAATCTAAGATTAAAATTAGGACCTGTTTGACCAATGTATATAGCATTACAGTCATCGCATTGTATTTCATAAATTCCACTTTTTTCTAAGGGATCTTTTATTGTAAGTTTATTGTTTACTAGGATATTTTTTAATGTAAAAGGGTTATAAAAAGCTGATTTAATATTTTCTGTTTTAAGTATATTTTGTATTTGTAGACTGGTTTTACCTATATATAGTAATCTTTTGTAACTAGGTGGGTTTTCTTTAATCTGTTGGGGGCAATACAGTTCATTTTCTTTATCTCAAACTTAAGAGGAATGGATACCCCTGCCTAGTTTCTAGGGTGATTCATCGGTCGGTTCTTTTTTAATAACTCGATTATTTTAAATATTATGGAAAAAAGTTTCAAAGTTTATTTTAAATTAAAATTACACTTGATATTTAATATTCAGATGTCTAATTCAAAAAACCTGTATTTAATAAAAATGTAATATTTAAATCATTCACCATTGTATTTTTTAATCATATAACAAATGACTTTTTATACTATTTTATAGCAATTTCATTTAATTTTCAAATATATGGGATGTTCCATTTGAAAATATAAAGTTACATACCATTGCGTAAAAATGGAACAGTCTGTAGAAAAATCCATACTGCAGATTTATAGACATTTTAATGTAAAATAAACTTCGTTTGAGACTTTTTCCATAATAAACGAGAAATAAAAAAAGAAAAAACTCATGAATCACCCTGTGTTGTTAGTCTATTACCTGTAATGTTAAATATTATTAATTAAATACTCGTATATCCTGGCCCGAAAGATGAAAACTAAAACCAAGAAAATTCAATTCATTGGGTTGTCAATAATTTTTATTTTTCAATTATTATACTCATCTATTATTTTTTATATAAACTATGATGACAAAAAGTTAAATTAATTACAAAATTACTATTTGTCACCATAACATCCTGTATATGAAGCGAAAATTCAAATCTATTGTTCCTGTGCTAGAATTATTAACATTTTAAAAAATTCAACATTAGACTAAAATACTTGATATGCAATTGATATAAACACACCATACAATGACATAGAAACAGTACAAATTAAATTCATGTATGTAGGTATAATTTGCATTTCCCGCCATTATATTTCATAAGTTAGCAAGACAAGCGAGAAATTTGGAGCTTGAATTGCTTGCGAGCAAATTAAGCAAATGCTAGGCTATGTCATGAGGAGGAGAGATGAAGAATATATTGGAAGAAGAATGAATAGCTTAGTAATAGAAGGTTGAAGAAACAGAGAAAGACCAACGATAAGTTGGAAGGACTGTATTGCGGAAGACTTTAGAGAAAAGGAACTGAATGAGACACACAAAACAGAAATGAGTGGAAGAAAAAAATAAAAAATAGCGACCCGTAACGAATGGGAAAAGCTAAGGAAGATGTCAGTGTTAAGTTCAATTTGCATAGTTTGTTTATGAAATACTTTTACTGGAAAATTAGAATCTTTGCAAGAAAATTTATGTATGGAATTTATCCATAAAACACAGGATTGACGGAAGGTATTGTGCTAGCCACATCAGATTAGGTTGATATTTGTTTTCTACTTTTGTGTTTGTTTCAGAAGAAAAATTGATAATGTAGAGTGGAACTCTTATTACTTATTAATATATATTAACAAATGCAAGTGGAAAACATGAAAAAGCAGCAGCACAAGAGAGCATCAAAACAGTTCCAATAAAAGGCATACCTTGTCTTGTAGACAAATTTGTGTAAATTTAAAATTTACATTCTATTTTTTTATGTAAATCTATGTTTCACCCCATGGGAAATAAAAACATCGAAACAAAATTCATAAAATGGAATAAAACTTGCATTCGGAACAAAAACAAAACAGTAATAGCTCTTTTCAATAACGCAATAGTAGCTATTGCATAAAAGAGAAAACAATTCGAATAAACTGTTAATTGATTAGTTCCTCCGATTTCTGGATTAGCTTTCAATAACTCTACCTTTGTTCATTTATCAAAGTTAATTATACTAACAAGTTAATAAGTATTTTAATGAAAACTGAAATTTATCAACAATATGCATTATTTAAAATATAAACACAGGAACAATGAGTAATTTTTACTTGAAATATTTCTATGTATGTATTCGTTCAACTGGTTTAATAATGAACAAAAATAAATTGAATTTCTATTATTATACATTATCAAATAAAACAGAGGAAAATTTGCTTATACAATTTCGGTTCGAGTAGACGGAGCATGGAAATTAAGACAGAAAAGAGAACGGGAATCATCAATATAGCCATTGATAAGTTTTGTCAAGTGCAAAACTTGACCATTTCTTGACGTACAAAGTTGTATATAGACAGAAGTTCATTATAAGAAACGGAGTAATCGTAGTAGACGTAAAACGTTTTAAAGTACATGAACTTGAGAATTTTTTTTTAAACTGATTCTATGAGATCTTCATGTACTACACAAATACGATTCCAAATGATATTACAATAATCTAATTTGGTCCGTACCAATGAATTGTAAAGGGAACGTATAGCTACTATATCTTACAGGTTGTAGTGACAAAAGTGGTTAGCGCTTAAAGCCCTCAAATAAATTAAATAATAATAATATGACACTGCATCGGATTTCCAAAAGATCTGTTGTGGCCAGCACAATACCTCTCGCCATTTTCATTTTATGTTGCATAGGGCGCGAGCAGTCATGTGACTTTGTTGGCCTTGGCAAGCAGATATGGGGCCCCGTGTTAGAATGACATCTAGTAATAATGTACATAGGTGTCAAGTATCATAATTTTTCATTTAAAACATTATGATTTTTCAAATCCATGTAGATTATTTTCCAAGTATATTCCATACTATTGATGACAAATAAACATCAGAATATTTTGAAATTTTAAATAAAAAATTATGACAATTGTGACATCTATGTAAATAACTACTAGCCGTCATTCTAACACGGATCCTCATATCTGCGTGCCAAGGCCAAGAAAGTCACATGACTTCTCGCGCCCTATAAGTAACAAACTTAACATTTCTTGTACATTCAAATAATTGTATCTCTTCTTTCGTTCTATGAGAAATTTTGTCCTACTTTTATAATATGTTCAAAATTCTTCAAATTCATTGACAGTATTAGCGGTATTTATATAAATGTACTCGTACCTCCCAGAAAAGTCTGATTTTTGACACTGACATTTTGCATTTATCTGTCAATTATAAACATTTAAATATCTCAACTGGTTTTTAGACGAGATTATTTTTTTACAACAGATTATTCTATATTATTATATACTTATATGTGTCAGATTGAGAATTCAATGTTCTTTAATATTTCTAAGAAATTTTTTCAAAAAATAGTATTTAGGAGATTTTTTTTCAAGAATCTGCTACTTCCGGTTGTCCAATTGTTACCAAAACCTTTTCAGATCTTCCCATGAATGTCCGATTGGGAAATACGTAAAACAAATATTAAGTCTTATAGTTTTTGAGTAATCTTCCCACACACATACTCACATACACACACACACACACACACACACACACATACACACATACATCCACACATACATCCACACACACGCGCACACACACTCACACACACACACACACACATACAGACATCATCGTAAAAATGTTAAAATCGGATTGTACGGACCTTAAAACGTACTTATTCATTGAAATCTGGATATGTGATTTTTAGCATGAATCCAATACCTCTCTAGCGAGAGGTAAAAACACTCAATTTCGAAAATCAATCAGAAATGGTAAATCTAGCATAAATATTTTGAAACAGACTATAAATAATTAGAGCCTAATAAATCATAAAAATGATTTTGTGGTAAATTTTCTCATGGTGAATAATCCACGGCTAATTTAGCGGTTAGGCATCCAATGCTCGCGGCTTGCACTGGTTTTAATTAATTATCATTCCATTCCATCCGGCGGCTTCATCACCTACGCTCACGCACTGTATGATGTGAAGAACGCCGTGTAATATGCTACACGCATAGGCTGCAGGGCAAGGGCTTAATTTCCCGAGGTGATCTCTCTTATAAATTTATTATGTAATGTTATCGAAGCTTATAGTACGTTTGAGACCTGGCACACAGCAGATTAGCTCAAGGGCAATAACCTTTCATTTAAAAAAACTTTAACACAGATAGAATTATGTAGTGAGAGAATGGTTAATTAGGTATATATTTTGGTAGATATGCTTTAGAAATTTGTTTCAGACGTACAACTAGAATTATGAACAAAAATTCTGATGTGACCAACACAATACCTCCCGCCATTTACTTATTGGGTCTCGTTGCCGCGTGCCTCATGTCTGGTCGCGAATTTGGGGAATCCGAATTGTGTGTATAAATCAGATTAGCACACCCAGCAATGGATAATATGCCGTGATATTTATTTGTTTCTTTATTTAAATACATACCTGCATATTTACTAATGCTAGAAATTATGTATTTTAAGTTCCTTTCCATAAAACTATTGTTCTATTTACAATTTTCCTTTTAAAACTTTACTATTATTAATTTGAAATGATTATTTTTTTGCCAGTGACATTTATCTGTCAGTTACATACATTTGAGCTGAACTATGTAACCACGGAGATGTGTTTAAAGCATAAGCTCCGAGATATAATTTTTATATTACTTTATAAATTTATCCATAAAATATATAGAAAAAGTATTAAAGCAGACTTGTATAAATACGGAATAATGTTTAATTTTTATAATAACAAATTGCGAAAAAAATACATTTAAAGGTATTTTTTCAAGAAAAACTATCTCGTGCTTCAAGTAAACTGCCATTTCCGGTTATCCGATTGCCACCAAAATCTAATGGCTTCTTTCCATATTAGAATAAGGTGGAAATACATGGTTTCAAAACTTTATGAATGATAGTATTTGAGTTAGAGCGTAAAGAGGATCCACACACACCCACATACATACATACACACAGACATCATCTTGAAAATGTTAAAATTGTATTCTAGGGACCTTAAAACGTGGTCATTTACCAAAATCTCGATATGCCCTTACCAAGAATGGCGGGAGGTAAAAAGCACTAATTTCTTTAAATGTTTTAATACAAACCTAAAGAATAATACTTGGTCAGGTTGTTCAAAAAAGGGAAACACTAAGAAATGAAAATCTCTCAAGAACAAATTAATGATTTATATGAGAAAATCAACGAGGTGAATACGTAGGACACATAGTTAAAGGCGCTATGAAAGTTATTGGACAACAAATAATACAAAAATACCACAACTGATTCAAATGAATAATTTGCTTTCATTTTAAGGACCAAAAGTTAGGTAAATCTTTGAAAGATTACGAATATAAGAAGACTTTACAACGTAAAAATCAAAAACAAACAAAGTAGCTACCGAATATATTAATACAATTATAACAGGGGAAAAAGTAAACAGATTGACACTAGGTAAAATCGGAAATGACTGTTTTACAATTCATGCGTTGCGGAGCAAAATCGATTCACATTTAAAGAATGTCCGGCATTAAAAGTTAAGTGAAAGAAATATGGCATCACAGGACACTACTCTAGCGCTAATGTAGAAGAAAATAAATAAATTACGCGGAGAAAAAAAACGCAATATAAATTCAGACAGTGATAATAGTTTTGTCGGAGAAATCAAAAAACTAATATAATAGAACGAATTAAAACTAAGACAAACCATGGGACAGTTGATCTATTACCTACTAGCAAGAAAATTAAATTCTGGATCAACATAGGTGGTGCGAATGCGACAATCATATCAAAAGATGAATATTAAGAAATAAAGCACACATATTCATTGAAATCTATTACCATAACCTGAATTGGTTCAGGTCAAATATAAAAGTAATGTGCAACATTTGAAAATGTTTGTAGTGAACACAAGGGCAATTGAAGTAGAGTTTGTGGAACCGGGCCTTTTTTACTTCTCGCTAAGAGAGTTATTGGATTCATGCTGAAAATCGCATATCCAGATTTTATTGAATAAGCACGATTTAAGGTCTATAGAATCCGATTTTAACATTTTTACAATGATGCCTGTGTGTGTGTTAGGTTGTTAAAGGCACGATTTCTCAAATTCTATAAGACTAAAGACCTGTTTGACTACGGATTTGTCAATCTAGCATTAATGGGAAGAGTTGAATAGGTTTTGGTACCAATTGGAAAACCGGAAATAGTAGTATCTTAAATAAAAATTCTAAATATTATTTTTTTGAATTTTTTTATTATTAGTATTAAAGAACGTAAAATTCTCTATTCGATACATTTTAAAATTTTATTATATCCTATAGGTTTGGAGGTATAGTATATAATAATATAGAATAATCTGTTGTAATATATCTCGTTGTCCAAAAAACTCCATGGAAACCAGTTGAAATATTTATATGTTTGTAATTGACAGATAAATTCAAAATATCAATGTCAAAAATCAACATTACTGGAAGAATTTTCTGGGAGGTACGAGTACATTTAATATATACATATTATTGTATTATTAATTAAATATGTTTTTAAAATTATAGGTATGTTAATATTACATATATCCTTAAGAAATACCGCTAATACTGTCAATGAATTTGAAGAATTTTGAACATATTATAAGAGTAGGACAAAATTCCTCATAGAACGAAAGAAGAGATACAATTTCAATTATTTGTATGTACAAGAAATATTAAATTCGTTACTTTTCGGGCGCGAGCAGTCATGTGACCTTGTTAGCCTTAGCAAGTAGATATGAGGATCCGTATCAGAATGACGGCTAGTAGTTATTTACATCCACATGTATTTCGAAAATTATAATGTTTTGAATGAAAAATTATGATACTTGACACCTATGTAAATTATTACTAGCTGTCATTCTGACACGGGCTCCCATATCTGCTTGCCAAGGCCAACAGTCACAGGACTTCTCGCGTCCTATGCAACATAAAATGAAAATGGCGAGAGGCATTGTGCTCGCCACAACAGATTTTTCTATGAGGATTACTAGGAATCAGTAGCGGCTAAAGTCTTTTCAACCGGAGGGGCGCAGTATTTAATTGCACTGGGCAAGTAGATGAACAACTCACTTCTAAAAAGTAAATTCTGTCTTTCGCAGATATAAATAGAAAAATCTGATGTGGCTAGCACAATATACCTTCCGTCAGTTCTATGTATCTTGTACAAATTCCATACAGAAAGTTTCTTGCAAAAGATTCTATATATTTCCAGTAAAATTATAATATGAACATACTATTGCACTTGACCCTGACATCTGTCAATTAGAATATTCTTAATATAGTAACTGTTACTTTTTAATAGATTAATTTTATTTTTTATAACACAACTTATTCCTGTGATAATTTTTTTGTTGGGAAATTTTTATTTGTTCTTTCGTCAAAATAACTTTCAAACAAATGTGACTGTTTAAAACATGTTGTGAGATTGGTGGCCATTCCAGCAAACAATTGAAGTTGAGGGCGCAATGCAGACATAAATTAGCATAACGCACCAGTGATGTATAACAAACCAGTGTAATTTTTCACTTTCATTTTTAATTCAACAATAATTAGCGCTATCCCAACAAGCTATTAGGCCCTGGGGTGCGTTTACATTTACATATCACACGAGCAGTGTAGTGCAAATGCCACAGCACTCGTCACACTAATTTCACATTATGATGAACAACCATTACCCTGGATTTTAAATGACGAGCACATTTTCATGATAATTGTCAACACTTGTTATATATTAAAATTATACACGTGTTTAATTACTTCAATAAAGTTGTTGGCATTATTTTAGAATTAATTTCTTTATTCATACTGATTTATAGGATGAATGAAGGATACTAATTACCACGTAAAAAAAAAATCTGTTGTGGCCAGCACAATACCTCTCGCCATTTCCATTTATGTTATATAGGTATTGTTTGAACAGTTCTTTTACACACAAAAAATTCAAGTTTATCATTCCAAATTTCATGATTTTACAAGTAAATTCCACATTAACCACTGAACTTATAAAATCTTGAAATTTAAATAAAAAATATGATGTGACCAACACAATACCTCCCGCCATTTACCTATGGGGTCTCGTTGCCTTGAGCCTGATGTCTGGTCGCGAATCTGGGGAATCAGATTCGATCCCGATCAACGCCAAATAATTCGAATTTTAAATGGCATAAAATTAACCCCTGTGGTAAACGCCCGCACAATACAAATATGTCATCATCATTACCAAAATGTGTGTACAAATTAGATTAACACACCCAGCAATGGATAATATGCCGTGGTAATATATTTATTTGTTTCTTTATTTAAATACATACCTGCATATTTACGAATGCTAGAAATTATGTATATTAAGTTCCTTTCCATAAAACTATTGTTCTATTTACAATTTTCCTTTTAAAACGTTACTATTATTAATTTGAAATGATTATTTTTTTGACAGTGACATCTATCTGTCAGTTACATATATTTGAGCTGAACTATGTAACCACGGAGATGTGTTTAAAGCATAAGTTCCGAGATATAATTTTTATATTACTTTATAAATTTATCCATAAAATATATAGAACATATTAAAGCAAACTTGTAGAAAATGGAATAATCTTTAATTTTTATAATAACAAATTGCGAAAAAATTAAATTTAAAGGTATTTTTGCACACACACACAAACACACACACACACACGCACGCACATATCCACACACACACACACATTTTTAGCATGAATCCAATACCTCTCTTCGCGAGAGGTAAAAAAGTAATGTGTAACCCAGATTTTATGATTTTCTGCATGTCCTCATTTCTCGGTAACCCAATTTTCATTTAACTACTGCTCTTGTGGTTGAACTATCCTTAACTATGTTTCTCAAACTTCAAATAAAATGCTCCACAATCCTATTCATTAAGTCCTGTTTAATCCCTAGTAACACATCTTTGCACTTTGCAGTCCATGTGCCTTCTATACCGACAGTAGCAAGAGCAATGGACTTCAGAAACTCTGTAGACTTACACATCTGATATACCTAAAGCAATGTAGACAATAATTAGCTTCGCAAAGAGCAGCGAATGGATATTGTTAGTATTCTGTTCAAGAAAAGAAAATTAAAATAGTTATTTGTCAAAATAGAGAGGAAAGCACTTTTTTTCTAACGCGAGGTCAAAATCAAGTGAGGCAATAGAGACAGAGGGAAAAAATATACTTTTCTCCTTAAATTTATTACAAACATATTACTGATTTTAATGATTGTATACTTTTGCATTGTATGCAATATTTTATATGTAAAAATAGCACTTTACTGGAAGCTCAAAATTTCTGTGTGGAATTTGTACAAAATACGTAGAAATGACGGAAGGTATTATGCTGACCACATCAGATTTTTTACCTCACGCTACCCTTGGTAAGGGAGGTATAGGGATCGTGCTAAAAATCGCATATCGAGATTTTGGTAAATGACCACGTTTTAAGGTCCCTAGAATCCATTTTTAACATTTTCACGATGATGTCTGTGTGTATGTATGTGTGTGTGGATCCTCTTTACGCTCTAACTCAAATACTATCGTTCAGAAAATTTTGAAACCTTGTATTTCTACCTTACTCTTATACGGAAAGATGCCATTAGATTTTGGAGTAAATCAGATAACCGAAAATGGCACTTTACTGGAAGCTCATAATAGTTTTTCTTCGAAAAATACCTTTAAATGTTATTTTTTCGAGATTTATGTTATATAAATATTAAAGATTATTAAATTTTCTACAGATTTGCACTAATACTTTTTCTATATATTTTATGGATAAATTTATAAAACTATCTATAATTTTAATCTCGGAGCCTACGCTTTAAACACAAGTCATACATATGGTTACACAATTCCGATCTCAAATGTTAGTAACTGACAGATATATGTCACTGTCAACAAACTAATCATTTGAAATAATAATATTAACGTTTTAAAAAGAATATAGTAAATGGAACAATAATTATATGGAAAGGAACTTAATATAGTAAATATGTGAGTGAGCCAATCTGCTTTGTACGCACATGTCGGTAATAATGATGACATATTTGTTTCGTGCAGGCGTTTACCAGGCGTCACTTCACGCGAATCTTGGGAACGGGTTCGATTCCGGCCGACACCAAATATTTTATATATTGTCACTGTCAACAAACTAATTTCAAATAATAATAGTAAAAAGAAAATAGTAAATGGAACAATAATTATATGGAAAGGAACTTAATACAATTTCCAGCATAAATAAAATCGGGTTCGATCCCGGTAGATGCCAAATATTTTAGAATTTTAAATGGCACGAAATTGGTGCACTCTCCACGCCAACAATAAATATAGGTAAGTATATAATTAAATAAAATAAATATATCATCACGGCATATTATCCATTGCTGGGTCTGCCAATCTGCTTTGTACAAGATTTCGGTAACGATGATGATATATTTATACCGTGCGGGAGTTTACCAGGTGTCACCTGACGAGCACTTATTTCTGGCGTGGAGAGTGCACCACAGGGGTCATTTTGTGCCATTTAAAATTCGAAATATTTGGTGTCGGTCGGGATCGAACCCGGTATTTAAATTTAATTTTAAATATTTACATGAATAAAAATTAAATTAAACGGGTGTTATTGTGTTGGCCACATCAGATTTTTTACATATATCTTAAAATTTGTTTTCACATTATTTACTAACAATATTATGTAAAGTTTAAATTCATAGTGAATTTAGAAAATGAAAACTAGTACATTATAAAAAGTTAACAAATCCAGAAGTAAGCAACGAAGACTTGATGATTTATTTGTATAAAGTACTTTCAATAGTTCTTCACGAAAATGACGTAGAAGAGTGTTGAAAATATCCACGATGTGACATGTCACGTTCCGTTTGCAGGAAAATAGAGCTGGTGCGAAATCAAATAAATGTCAAGCGAGCTATCCGAGACGTGCGGCACAACTGGAATTGGCTCTGGCCTGGCCCAACCCTAACAACCAAATATAATTTTGTAAAAACATCGCTGGAAAATATACTCAGCAAAATACTACGGCCGGAGTTCAAGACGTGCAAATAAATCTCATGTATTAAACTTGACAGCATGTGCTCGTGCTGACGTAGTTTCCTAACTTTTATTACATGTACTCTCGGATGGAATTCGAAACATTGAAGTATATTTTATACCACAGGGAATTAAAGTTTAACAACGATGTTTGATACGAAAAAATTATATATCTACTGTCGGATTTATAATTATAATCTGTTGGGTTTGAAACTCAATAATTTGCTTAAAAAATTCGAAAATTATGAAACATACTTTCAATTATAGTGGTTTTTTTCAAAGTGTATACAGGGTGTTATATTTTAGTGGATCCAGCAAATATCACGCTTATTTATTAAGTTAGTATTTTCTTTCATATAACATGATTTATACAGCAACATGTAAGCTACTTGATGACGGATGCACATTCATGATACCACTTCCGGTTTATTAGTAATTAATATTAACTTTGAAATTTCAAATGGAACACACTATATTTTTTTACAAATTTGAAAAGTACATCAAATTTGCTTTACAATCATGTAAAATAATCTGATGTGGCCAGCACAATACCTTCCGTCAATCCTGTGTATTATGTACAAATTCCATACATAAATTTTCTTGCAAAAGATTATAAATTTTTGGTATTATGTGATTATTATATATTGATATTATGCCTTTCTCGGCAACTGAATTCCATACTCCTGATACTCCTGATAACAAACAAACCACATGAAATAAGAAAATTATGAAATTTTGATTGAAAAATTATAACACTTGTCAGTTATGGACATAATTAATTGCTGTCATTTTGACATGGGTAAAAGTCATGTTACTGCACGCGCCCCATACATAAATTTTCTTGTAAAAGATCCTATATTCCCAGTAAAGTTATTTCATAAACAAACTATGCAAATTGCACTTGACACTGACATCTTCTACTTCTTCTTTAGTTTTTCCCATTCGTTAGGGGGACGCTATTTTTTATTTTCTTCTTCCACTCATTTTTGTTTTGCGTGTCGTCCTCATTCAGTTCCTTTTCTCTCAAGTCTTCTACAATACAGTCATTTCATCTTATATTTGGTCTTCCTATGTTTCTTCCACCTTCTATTAATATATTCATCTCTCCTCATAACATGTTCAAACCAATGTAATCGTCTCTCTTATATCTAGAAACTTCTAACACTAGAGTTACTTCCCTTATTCTTTCATTGATTTACATTTTATTGATACTGACATCTGTCAATTTGAATTACCTGAATATATTAGCAGTTTCCATGGTTAAGTTAGCATAGCTGGCTGAATTATGAAATTTATATCAAATTTATTATCTTTATTATTCTTTAACTCTATATCTGTTGAATATCAAATATAAAATGCAATCAAATCGTATAGACAATAATATATTCTTTAAGTTATAATAACATTTAACTGAGTTTTCCAAGAAAAACTGTTAAAATCTTCAAATGAGGGTACTTCCGGTTGGCCAATTATAACCAAAATCTAAACAAGTCTGCATATGGTTGTAAGGAAGAGGAATACGCAAGAATTGTAATTTTTGGAATTCTAGTATTGTAGATATCGTGCACGAAACGGCGGTCACACACACAAACATACACACACACGCACACACGAACACACACACACATATACAGACATCATCGTAAAAATAGTAAAATCGTATTGTAAAGACCCTAAAACGTGCTTATTCAATGAAAACTCACCACCGAATTTTTTGACCAAAGACAATACCTAGAGGTGACGGAAGGTAATAATCCATATGTTACATTATTAAAAAGTAAAATGGCGGGCACTTTTTCTGAGTTAGATAAATTCATCTTATAATAAATTAATAAGGTACTACAATAAAACTTGCTAATAATAAAGGTTAGAACAATTATTACTGAGTATTTACAGGTTGACATTTACCGTGTTACAATTGTTTTAGTTAATTGTTTTATTTCAAGCCATAGTCATGACTTACTATTCTCTTTTCGACTAGGTGTATAAAAAAGTATAACCATGGAAACAGCTACAATAATAAGAAAATTCTAACTGACATATGTAAGTGTCAATGTAAAGAAAATGAATGTGGCAGAGATGAGGATGTTGAGATAGATATTGGGGAAGACACGGAAAGACAGGTAAGTAATTAAAGGATAAGGGCAATGGCACGAGTGTTAAGTTTCTAGATAGATACAAGAGAGACGATTGCATTGGTTTAAACATGTCATGTGGACAGATGAATAATATATTTGAAGAAGAATAAATAGCTTAGTAGTAGACGGTAAAAGAAACAGGAAGACCAGATAAGATAGAAGGACTTTATTGGGGAAGACTTGAGAGAAAAGGAACTGAAGAAGGACGACGCGCAAAACAGAAATGAGTGGAAGCAGAAAATAAAAAATAGCGACCCCTAACGAATGGGAACAATTAAAGAACAAGAAGATGTCAGTGTCATATGCAATTTGCATAGATTGTTTATGAAATAATTTTACTGGAAATTTAGAATCTTTTGCAAGAAAATTTATGTATGGAATTTATACATAATACAGAGGATTGACGGAAGGTATTGTGCTGGCCACAACAGATTTTTTTTGAACTGATTCTATTTCATAACCTAGAAAATCAATTTTGAATTTTCTGGAGATAGCTGATTTATAGCTGTAACCATGGAACTCAAACAAAATTACGAACAATTGTATGCCATCTTAACTGTCAAAAAAGTTTGTGTTTTGTAATTTTCGTTCAATAACATATTTCTTTGGAAGTATGGAATAGTTTTCTCATGAAGAAAAGCTTCAGATTATAAAATCGTGGACAAATTTTGTTTGAGTTGCATGGCTATCGCAATAAATCAGAAATCTTCAAAAAACTTTAAGATTGATTTTCTCAGTTATTAAATGTCAAAAATAAAATCTTATTACAAATTCGGGTCCAGAATTTAATTTTCTACAACATTTATTTGAAGTGTTTTTGTCTCAAATAATTTGGGAACTTTTGCGCAAGGAAAAACTGATTTCCCATGTTAATCGCCTATGGCCAGGTTTTTAATTAACACACTGTATACAAGCTTAACATCTACGTCATAGAATATAATAAAATTATTTCGGCTTAACAAGTATCTAAAACTACATATTGTTTCCAATTTATGTAGACCAAAGTTTCATAATAAAAACCCATTAGGTATGCCATATCAAAATACCACAGTTATACTTGATTCCTTTTTTGGTCGCTTAAAAACAAACCACCCCTAATTTAAATAATACATTAATAGCACCTCCCTTTCCTTTCTGAGGGCACTTTAGCTCGTAAGCGACATCTAAGATACAGTGCTCATGTCAGAGACGAATGCCCGAGGTCACGATGTGTCCCTCTAGCTTCAGGTTTCAGCCCCAGTGTCAGGCTACAAGCTTCAGGCTTCAGGGCTGAACGCCTGCCTGAAACGCACTGCCCTGCAATATTTCTCCCTGTCACCGTAAATACACAACGAGATGTTTCGCATCGGATACTCGGATAGTGGCATTACAGCAAGAAATGCTCCAGGGGATGTCTATTGTTTTTGCAGGGGTGGTGATGCCCATTTATTTTTTACGGGTCAATAAAATTTGTCACAAAGGTTGGCAAAAATAAGGTAAATTATTGCCATATAATGAAACAGGGCTAAGTTTTTATATTTCAACGAAGATAAATGGCATTTCAAAATAAACTAACTAGAACTGCCAGACATTTCTAATTTCTGCATAAAACTACATTATTAATAAGAAACATATTTTCTGCCATTGACAACAGTCGACAACGCGTCAACTGTCTTGTTGGTGTAAGTTTTATTACTATGTAATATAACTACAAAAAAATTGATGTGGCCAACACAATACCTCCAGTTTAATTTAATATTTATTCATGTAAATACTTAAAATTAGATTATATTTAAATACCGGGTTCGATCCCGACTAACGCCGAATATTTCGAATTTTAAATGGCACAATAATGACCCTGGTGGTGCACTCTCCACGCCAGCAATAAGTGCTCGTGATAGTGCACCACAGGGGTCAATTTTGTGCCATTTACAATCTAAAATATTTGGTGTCGTCTATAGGTGACGGAAGGTAAAAAGGATCAAAAAAACTCGAATCTCTTTTAGAGGGTTCGTTTTGACATATTTTTGGTAAAATTATCTCGTCAATATGAGATTCGAAATTATTTCGTTTCTCCAGAATTACAATAGCCTGTATTCTCAACTCTTCAGAAAGCAGTAGTTACATATTTAAATATTATTTTATTTTATGAATAAACAAGAATAGGTTTCATATTTACAAATTAGGTATACCTATCCATATGTTTGGGTGGAATTGTATTATATAAATTCATAGAAGCAAATAGATTCATCAGAATATATAATATTAGTTCAATTAATTTACCAAAATACAGTTATATTTCAAGGTAGCTATCATTTAGAAATGGAATCTAAACACACTCAACAAAATAACATTTACATCAACATCAATTAAAACAGTAGGTAATCAGCCTACAGCGTTGTTATTATCTAGCTTGGTTGAATACTGGACATATACACAGTTTATTACGTTATCACAACATAGTTGCAATTTGCAACAGTGTAAAATGGACATTATCAATGCAGTGGTGGTGCATCAGATCAGGCAGGTGAGGCCAGACCTCACCTCTTACATTCGATACATTTGTAAAATTTTATAATTTCATTTTTTATTAAAATGTATTACAGTAATATAAATCTACAATATATGAACTCACAAACAATTATTGTTACTATAATATGCCAAATAATCATTGAAATATGTAGTGTTATTTCCACGTGAGCAATATATAAGTGCGACTGAGACGGTACGTCTACACTACTGTCGGTGAGCCACGCGGTATTTTGGCCTCTCTCGTTCCGAACAGAGCGCATGACAAACGCTACAACAGAAAATACTTGCTTCAAACAAGTATATTTTTATTATTTTCAATTAGTTTTTGTAAAAAGATTTAATAATTACTATTTATTGTTACTGTTGTTATTTTTTTATGTTTTCATACTATTATTTGTTTCTATTTTAACTGTTCCGTTATGTGTCATAGTTATTTAAACTAAACATTTATAAACAATGTATACCAAGAATAGACAAATTTAACAACAGTACGAACTATTTACAACAATGGGAATAATTTAACCGAACTAATATATTTTAAGAAAAAAGTTAAATAAATAAATAATTACAACAATTACTTTTACAACTAATATTTTCATTATTAGTTCTTTTGAATTATATAAATATAAAAAATATAATCTTTCAAGCGCAAAATAAAATATATCATCAGAATAAAAGCGTGAGGATGAGAATTTCTCGCCTAGGTTGAGTGGTGGGGATAACTCAGCAGCCTGCTGAGCTTCAAGCTGCAATGTCTAGTGTCTAACCTGCCATTTCAGGATTAATTCCTATAGAAAGGGAATTGGCAACAGACTTATAAAAAAAGGAATAATTTTATGAAAACAATCAACAGATAACAGATTTGCTAATATGAAAGAACGCCGGATTGATTTACAAATGAATACTATATTTATTAATATATATTTACAATATGTATAATAACTAATTTTGTGTTGATTATTTTTGTATCATTCAAAAATGTTTAACCTTGAACCGAAAATAGTTATTTTTGTATCAAGGTTGTAAAAGTGATCTTTTTGGCCGAATCTGAAGTTTGCTGCCGAGGCCAACAAATCATATGAGACTAAAAAATAACTTTTATGCCGAAGTACACACAACATATTTTAGGCAACTATTACAAAGTTCTAAATTTTTATTTAAAATATACACTCGTATTTCATATCTGAATGACTCATGTCATTTGTAGGCAGAGTGCCATTTTATCATCTAGACAACTCACAAAACAATTTGCTTACTGTCAAAATATATTACAACCTAAAAATGAAAATAAATTACCTACAATAATTAATTTGTTGAGCAAGAAAATGAACGATAGGGATAGCGACAACGACTTTTCCAACACGCCCTCTTAAAATTTATGAAGCTGCATACAATACAACACTAAATTTATTTGCTATTTAAACAAAAAAAATATATATCATCACGGCATATTACCCATTGCTGGGTGTGGCAATCTGCTTTGTACGCAGATATCGGTAATGATGAAATATTTGTACCGTGCGGGCGCTTACCAGGCGTCACCTCACGAGCACTCATTACTGGCGTGGAGAGTGCACCACAGGGGTGAATTTTGTGGCATTAATATTCGAAATAATGTTTGGCATCGGTCGGGCCGTGTGTCTGAGTGTTTGGTCGCAAATCTGGGGACCCGGATTCGATCCCGACTGACGCTATTTAAACAAACGTTTGCCAATTCAGTTTATAAAGTAAATGCGGCAGTAAAGTAAAAGTAAAGTAGTCTTTGATAGATTTCTAAATAAAAGTGATACATTACGGTTGCCAAAGGATACGTAAAACAACTATTTATGTAACGCTAGCCTAAAAATAATAGTTTTTTCAATACTTGGCACTGGCCTTACCTCATTCTAAATTCAAGTACCGCCACTGTATCAATGTAATTAATGGGATGCTTTACGAGGAGAAGCATATGCTGATGGCTAAGTTAACAGGGCAGCATAAGTTTCTTGAAGTTTAAATGTAACGATATAATGCCTTAGAAAGTGTAATAAAATATTTAGATAATTTGACAAAACAAAAAATTAAACTTGCTCACCTAACATTCCATAAAATAATTGAAGGATGGAAGGTTTTGAGAAAACCAAAGTATCACACTATTCTAAATTTATTTCATTAATTAAACAAATTTTGAACAGTGTGATAAAGTCTTGGTTTTCTCAAAACCTTCTATTCTCCCATTATCATTTCATTACACTTTGGGTATGCTCTCCATCATTACATAAAATATATTAACATTAACATATAATAAAAAAATCTGATGTGGCCAGCACATAACCTCTCGCCGTATATTTTACCTGGCTGTATGCATAAAGCAAAGATTATTTTTATAAATACAAATAATATATTCATATAAATCTATGACGTATAAACTTCTTTATTATTCAATAATAGCATGTCTCAACATAAAGATATTTACCATAAATTATGTTACAATAAATTACAAAGTAGAGTTTACCATATATAAATATTAGGCTGGTAACAGCAATTTTCAATTCGAACAACTTTGTTTACTTTCTCTTCATATTCTTCTAGTAAAAACATTAATTTTGGGCGGTCTAAAATGTATATATCTGGATTGTGCATCTATTCTTATATATCTTCTTTTACATTTTATTTTTTCATACTTGTTATATCTAAATAACCTTAATTCCCTCTAATAAAGTGACGGATAGATTGCACTCCGATTTTGTCAATATTTACAACTTACTTGAGAAGAATTTGATAGCTTTTTCGCAATTCAAAGTTACTCTAGTCTACAGTACTGGTGTACATTGTCCCATAATGTTTGAAACAAATTTAAGTCCTTCAACCTAGACTTGTCATCTCCATAATAGTCACAGATCAAGAACTAAGGGATTCTCCAAGTACATTTTTAATTCATTACTCATTATTTCTGACACTGACATTTATCTGTCAGTTACAAATAATTTAAATTATCAACTATTTTTCATGGCATTCTTTCGGCTGTCAAATTTATTACAACAGATTATTTTATATTATACTTCTTTTATCTCTAAATCTATGGAATATATAATAAAATATTTAAATGTATCAGATAGAGAATTTAATTTTCTTTAATATTATCAAGAAAAATTTTCAAAAAATAATATTTAGAAGATTTTTTTTCAAGAATCTTCTACTTCCGGTTGTCCAATTGTTACCAAAACCTTTTCAGATCTTCCCATGAATGTCCGATTGGGAAATACGTTGTTAAACTATTTTTAAGTCTTATAGTTTTTGAGTAACCGTCCTTCCAACATCCCACACACACACATCCACACACACACACACACACACACACACACACACACACACACACACACACACACACACACAGACATCATCGTAAAAATGTTAAAATCGGATTGTAGGGACCTTAAAACGTGCTTATTCAATAAAATCTGGATATGCGATTTTTAGCATGAATGCAATACCTCTCTTAGCGAGAGGTAAAAATCTGTTGTGGCCATCACAATACCTCTCGCACCCTTTCCATTGTGGTATGTAAAAGTATTGTATTTAACATTTCTTGTACACACAAAAAAATCTAATTACACCTAATCTTTATATTTACGTATTTTCTATAATTTTAAAATCATTCTATGAACAAGTTTTCTCCATTTCTTCTAAATGTTCGAGGTTTTTCCAATTCATTAACGGGTTTGGCGGTATTTCTAAAGGGTTCATGTAATATAACTATAATTTTTAATATATAATTAATAATACAATAAGAAATATTAAATATCATTCCCAGAAAAAGCCTTCAGTACTATCTCTGAATTTTTGATACTGACAGTGTCATTTATCTGTCAATTACAGACATTTTAATTTCTCAAGTAGTTACCATGGAGATATTTGGGTTTTGAGCAGGCTGTGAGATTTACTATAACAGATTATTTTATAGATTATATATCTATATCTTTGAATCTATAGAAGGTATAATAAAAAATTTAAATGTGTCGGATAGAGAATTTTGGTTTTTAATATTTGTAATAACATAAATATTCAAAAAATAATATTTAGAAGATTTTCGGTTGTCCAATTATTACCAGAATCTATTCAACTCTTCCCATTTCTGTTAGATTAAGGAATCCGTAGTTACACAGGTCTTTAGTCTTATAGAATTTGAGAAATCGTACCTCCAACAACCTCTCACACACACATACACACACACACACACACACACACACACACACACACACACACACATAGGCATCATTGTAAAAATGTTAAAATCGGAATGTAGGGACCATGAAACGTGCTTATTCACTAAAATCTGGATATGCGATTTTTAGCATGATTCCAATACCTCTCTTAGCGAGAGGTAATTATAAATATCAATTTTTCAAAAAATTCATCAAGCTTTCGGTGTTGCGTGTTGATGCCAGGGGCTAGTGGTATGATGCTCGTATGTCAATATCGTATTCATCATAATTTTCACATACTCATATTTTTCAGTCTAGAAAGCAACAGGCAGTTCATATGACATATTTCTGTATGTACTTTGTTTTATTTTGCTGTTATCACGTTGTTTATTTACTGATGACTGAACATGGTAGACAGGTTCAAATTTCTCATTTGACATTTGTTAATTTGCAAGACAAGTTCAATACAGATGTATATACATGTACACGTATTGGGTGATGTATGTTTTTGATTTTTTGTTATACGATGAGTTTGAAAATGTTGCCGGAGGCAAAATTGTCAATTATCAGCGAATTCATATAATGTTCATACACATTTTTTTTTATAGATACAATTTAATTTACAAAACGCAGGGATTTTTGAAGCGTGGGTGAGTGTTTTAAAGCGAAACGTTGTAATTGGGATAACCCGAATTTGAAATTAAATCGAAAGCTTACCTATATTAATTTGGAAAAAAAAAATTTATATATAGCTTAGTAATAGAAGGTTGAAGAAACAGAGGAAGACCAAAGACAAGATGGAAGGAATGTATTGCGGAAGACTTGAGAGAAAAGGAACTGAATGAGAACGACACGTAAAAGAGAAATGAGTGGGTAGAAGAAAATAAAAAATAGCGACCCCCTAACGAATGGAAAAAACTAAAGAAGAAGAAGATGTCAGTGTCAAGTGCAATTAGCATAGTTTGTTTATGAAATAATTTAACTGAAAATATAGGATCTTTTGCAAGAAAATTTATGTGTAGGGCGCGTGCAGTGACGGGACTTTGGCAAGCAGATATGTGGACCCGTGTCAAAATGACAGCTACTAATTACGGCCATAACTGACAAATGTCATAATTTTTCATTCAAAATTTCATGATTTTCTTATTTCATGTGGTTTATTTATTATCAGGGGTGTGGAATTCAGTTGCCGAGAAAAGGAATCATAAAATACCAAAAAATGAAATTTTGAATGAAAAATTTTGACGTGAGGATGACCCGCAAAACAAAAATGAATGGAAGAAAAAAATAAAAAATAGCGACCCCTAATGAATGGGAAAAGCTAAAGAAGAAGATGCCAGTGTCAAGTGCCATTTGCATGAAATAATATTACTGGAAATTTAGAATCTTTTGCACGAAAATTTATGTATGGAATTTGTACATAATACACAGGACTGACGGAAGGTATTGTGCTGGCCACATCAGATTTTTTTTAAATGTATTAATTTGCTTTTGAATTCTTGTAGATCCTCTGATGAAGGTATAAATTAATATCGAATCGTCGGTTTTGTAATAACACAAAATGCTGTTTAACTGAGATTTTAAGAAAATTGTTACCACCAAATCTACACCAGTCGAAAAAAAAATCCGTATAGTTATTGACAGTTCTGAAAATAATCTAAAGTTTTTATAGTTTTCCTTATTAAAATAGTTAAGGAATTTATTTAGAAATTGACATGACACTTGCGAACTTCATTTTAAATAAGAGTTTTTACTTCTCTCTAGGTAATAGTGTCTCGGTTATATTTATTTTTGTAATTTAACTTCTCGCAAATTGTATCAGTGTGACAAATTCCCTCGTTGGTTGATGTCAGCAGAGATTAGATTTACTTGAAATGTAATTAAGTTGTCGAAGTATATTTATGATCTGTGGTAGGCGATATATTTTGTATGACTGCAACATTGTACACTCGTGCAGTGCAGTGTGTGCATTTGGTGTGATATGCACATTGGATGCTATGCATCAATATCCTCTACTCTAGGGGCATCAGTTACTATTGTAATGCCATTACCATAAACGCATAAACTGTAACAGCGCATATCATGAATTTGGCTGGCACAATTAGGGGTGTACTGGGGTAATAGGGCATTATCTATACAACGATTACCAAATATCGCAATATCATCATCACTACAACCCTTGCAATGCCATGGCCTCAAGTACTACGAGTATATAATAAATATTTATTTTCTACACTGTAAGAAAAGAAAAATCACAAATCGCAATTTTAATAGGCACCACAGGAATTTTGAATCGTCTTTTGTTTTTGAGCTACAGGCTAAAACTTGATTTTCACTTATTTTGAAAACACTTCATACCTCGCTTATTATGAGAGATAAAGAATAAAAATATTTAGATAACTTTTATATGGTTTTTACCTTCCGTCACCTTTAGGTAAGGAAAGTGTTGTCTTTGGTAAAAAAATTCAATGATGAGTTTTTAGTGAATAAGTACGTTTTAGGGTCCATATAATACGATTTTATCATTTTTACGCTAATGTCTGTATGTATGTATGTGTGTCTGTGTGTGTGTGACGAAAGTTTCGGATTGCATAACTTCAATACGACGCTTCCAAAAGTTATAATTTTTTCATATTTCTCAAGTTTACATCCAGAAGAACAAGTGATTAGATTTTGGTTATAAATGGTCAAACGGAAGTACCCTTATTGGAAGATTTTAACAGTTTTTCTTAAAAAAAACGCAGTTAAATATCATTTATTGACATTTAACGTTATTATAACTTGAAAAATATATTATTCTCTATACGATTTGATCACATTTTATACTTCATATTCAATAGGTATAGAGTTAATGAATTACAACGATACTAAGTTTAATAAATTAGCCAGATATGCTAACCTGGGAAACTACTAATATATTCAGATAATACAAATTGACAGATGTCAGTATCAGTAGGTGCGTTAAATGAAGTAAGCAGTTCAAGCAAATGCTAGGTAAGCAAACGAGACTTGTTGCTTAGTACACTGAAAGATTTGCTAGCTATATGACGAACTGATATTTACAAATGTCATCGAGAAAGTTATTCAGTTGTCAAATATAACATGTGTATCTCTCATATCCCTTTGATTGGTCTGGAAAGTTATACAAAATGAATTTATAGATAGGTACAGTTATTTGCAGATAGTGGAATTAATTTTGAACATTTTTTAAGTCTACGAAAATATTTCAAATTTAACAATGTTATGAACATTCAGCACAAAACTTTGAAAGCCTTTGATATGTACTGATATAAACACACCATAAAATGAGATAGAAATAGTACAAGTTAAATTCATGTATGTAGGTATAATTTGCATTTCCCGCCATTATATTTCATAAGTTAGCAAAACAAGCGAGGAATTTGGCGCTTGGATTGCTTGCGAGCAAATCAAGCAAATGCTAGGCTAGCAAACTCGTTCAACAAATTTTACTTCCGATTGCTTGTTTTCGATACGGTAAGGAATGAAAGAATAAGGAAAATAACTCTAGTGTTAGAAGTTTTTAGAAAGATACAAGAGAGACGATTACATTGGTTTGAACATGTCACGAGGACAGATAAAAAAATATATTGGAAGACGAATGAATTGCTTAGTAATAGAAGGTTGAAGAAACAGACGAAGACCAAAGATAAGATGGAAGGACTGTATTGCGAAAGACTTAAGAGAAAGGAACTGAATAAGAACGGCACGCAAAACAGAAATGAGTGGAAGAAGAAAATAAAAAATAGCGGCCCGAAACGAATGGGAAAAGCTAAAGAAGAAGAAAAAGATGTCAGTGTCAAGTGCAATTTGCATAGTTTTTTTATGAAATAATTTTACTGGAAATTTAGAATCTTTTGCAAGAAAATTTATGTATGGAATTTATACATAATACACAGGATTGACGGAAGGTATTGTGCTGGCCATATCAGGTTTTTTAAGAAGAATATTGTGGTGTAATTGGATTTTTTCAAAATTTAATAATTCTCGAGATGTAACACAAACATATATTAGGCTAAATAACCATGTTTTATAAAACATTGTTTTTAGTAAATACCTTAAATTTAGAATAAATATTTAAACGATACATAAGTTACTACACCATATTTTTCAAATGGTCGTAACAACATAGACACAGGAGATTAAAAAGAAAATAAATCATGTCCTCCACAGTAATTTATTATTTACTTTTGTTGCACTGTAACAATTTCCCTTGAATTAGTAAACACTTCTTTACAAGACAATTCCACTCTTCACAAAAACCTCTGCAAATAAAACAATTACAAGTAGCAGAGAACAAAACAACAAGAGCAACAGCCCGACATCTCCTTGTCACGTATAGTTGGAAAGTTTCTGGGTTTGCTGGTAAGTTTACAGGGCAGAGGTCAGCATCGGATGCTGGATCGGAGATCGAGGCACGGACTTGTTAACGAACTGTTAGTTGGTGTTGGGCGAATCGTCGGATCTGCTTCTGCAGCAGCGCAACACGACACTTCACAACTGTGCGACAACAGAATAGTTTTTGCCGGGGAAACGTTGGGATTTAACAAGAAGTGAAATTAATGGGATTCGTGAGGACAATTAAGATCTGGAAGAAGTAATTGCAGAAAAGGATAACTATTAACGAATATATTGTTCTGTTAAAATAAGTTATAAGATACAGAAATACTTGATTTGAATTATAATAACGTTTGAACGTGGGAAATTATTGCACCTGTTTTGTTTTTATTTCGCCGGGAGACAGGTTCCTTACCACTTAAATGGAACACACCATTTTTTACCTCTCGCTGAGAGAGGTATTGGATTCATGCTAAACATCGCATATCCAGATTTTATTGAATAAGCACGTTTTAAGGTCCCTAAAATCCGCCATGGATTATTTACCATGAGAAAATTTAGCACAAAATCATTTTTATGATTTATTAGGCTCTAATTATTTATAGTCTGTTTCAAAATATTTCTGCTAGATTTACCATTTCTGATTGATTTTCGAAATTGAGTGTTTTTTACCTCTTGCTAAGAGGGGTATTGGATTCATGCTAAAAATCGCATATCCAGATTTTATTGAATAAGCACTTTTAATGTCCCTACAATCCGAATTTAACATTTTCACGATGATGTGTGTGTGTTTGTGTGTGTGTATGTGTGGATGTATGCATGTATGTATGTATGTATATATGTGTGTGTGGATGTATGTATGTATTTATGTATATGTGTATGTGGGATGTTGGAAAGACGATTACTCAAAAACTATAAGACTTTATATTTGTTTAACTACGTATTTCCCAATCGGACATTCATGGGAAGATCTGAAAAGGTTTTGGTAACAATTGGACAATCGGAAGTAGAAGATTATTGAAAAAAAATCATTATTTTTTGAATAATTTTCTTGGTAATATTAAAGAAAATTAAATTCTCTATCTGATACATTTAAATATTTTATTATATATTTTATAAATTTAGAGATAAAAGATATATAATATATAAAATAATCTGTTGTAATAAATTTTAGAGCCGAAAGAATGCCAGGGAAAATAGTTGAAAATTTAAATTGTTTGTAACTGACAGCTTGTCAAGGCCAACAAAGTCACATAACTGCTCGCGCCCTATTGTATTTAACATTTCTTCTATGCCTACACTCTACACCAAAAATTCTACTTATATCTATTCTTCATATTTAGATTTTTTAATTTTAAATTCATTCTATGAAGATATTTTGTCCTACTCTTCATTGTCGGGATTGACAGTATTTTTGAAGGGTATATGTAATATACCTGTAATTTTAAATATTTAACTATTAATACAATAAGAAATAATATAATGTATGTACTTCCCAGAAAAAATCTTCAGTAATGTCTCTGGATTTTTGAGATTTATTACAACAGATTATTATATAACTTATATTTCTTTATCTCTAAATCAATATATTGTAGTAGTTTGTGAATTAGGTAGTCATAGTAATAATTATTATGTATTTATATGTCAATTTTTGTATTATGTTAATGTGAAATAAACACGGTTGAATTGAATCTACTTTTATTACAATAGTCAGAAGTGGGATGAGAAATTCAATATGGCGAATACCGATACTAATGTAGTTATTGAAGATAATGAAACTGTAACTGAAAGTAATATAATTAACATTCAAGAAATTATTGCTGCTACTACGAAAGCTGTCTTACAAGCAAGACTCGAATGTTCAAATAACACGATAAGTCACAGTGATATATCTGTACAAATACCGCATTATTCTGGAGAAGACAGTGAAGATATAACAGCCTGGATTAGTAGAGTTGATGAAGTGAAAGATGCTTATAATCTGTCCGATCCAATTATAAAATTGCTAGCTACCAAACAACTAGCTGGTAGAGCAAAAGATTGGTACAATTGTTCTCCGGGTATAATTAAAAAATCGTGGCCACAACTAAAAGAAGATTTACGTCGACTTTTTGGCAGTTATGAAAGCCATGTGAGTCTATTACGAAAAATGGAAGTTAGGAGGTGGAAAGTAGGTGAAAGCTTCTCAACCTACTTCCATGAAAAGTTGAAGCTAATGTCTAAATTAAAATTACCTGAATCTGATAAAATTCAATATATGATAGAAGGTATTGATAATTACGTACTCAGAACTCAAGCGTTAGCATCTCGTCATAAAGAATTGTGGAATTTACTTGAAACAATGAACTTACTGACCGAAAATCGTCCTCATCAATTTGACAGCGGCCGTGTCACTTCTCCAAGTGACAAATTGACATCAAAATCAACGGTTAGATGCTACAATTGCAACGTAGAGGGACATTTTGCATCTACATGTGGACGTCCGAAGAGAGAAAAGGGTTCCTGCTACAATTGTGGGAAGATGGGTCATTTTTCTCAGAACTGTCAAACCGTGAAGAAACTAGTTCCTGCACCTGGAAGTACAATGGTTATTGATGAAGTTAAAAATGAACTTGATAGGTATACCATAGTAATTCAAACTAATTTTAATAATTTTCGTGCATTGATAGACTCTGGTAGTGTTATTAGTATTATAAAATATAGCACTTATAAAAAACATTATTCAAATATTAATATGTCAGAAAATAAAACCAGTAACACTTATGGTGGTATAAATGGCTCGAAAGTAAATATACTTGGCTTTGTTAACATTAATTTACAAATTAATAGTATCCTTAAAAGCATCTCAAGCAATCATAAAATCACAGGAACTCAATAAAATATATTATAATAAAAGACATAAAGCCCCTGCACAATATAATGTAGGAGACTACGTAATGATTAAAAATAATTTTACTGTTCCAGGCATAAATAAGAAACTATTACCTAAATTTAAAGGTCCTTACGTAATAAATGCCATATTACCTAATGATCGTTATGTTGTGCAGGATATTGAAGGACACCAAGTGACACAAATTCCGTACAATGGTGTGGTTAGTCCTGATTTAATGAAAAAATGGACAAATGAAGATGTTAATAATTATTAGTAATTTTATTTTTTTTAATTACAATTGTCAGGATGGCCGAGTTGTAGTAGTTTGTGAATTAGGTAGTCATAGTAATAATTATTATGTATTTATATGTCAATTTTTGTATTATGTTAATGTGAAATAAACACGGTTGAATTGAATCTACTTTTATTACAATATAATAAAATATTTATATGTATCAGATAGAGAATTTACTCTTCTTTAACACTAGCAAGAACAAAATTTTTCAAAAAATAATATTTAGAAGAATTTAAGAATCTGCTACTTCCGGTTGTCCATTTATTACCAAAAACCTTTTAAGCTCTTCCCAGTAATGTCCGATTGAGAAATACGTAGTTAAACAGATATCAAGTATTATAGTTTTTGAGAAATCGTCCTTTCAACCGACCCACATACACACACACACATCATCGTAAAAATATGAAAATCGCATTGTAGGGACTTTAAAACGTGCTTAATCATTAAAATCTGGATATGCGACTTTTAGCATGAATCCAATACCGCTCTTAGCGAGAGGTAAAAATATAATTGGAATAATGGTAAAACGAAGTATTGGAGTGAAGATGATCTGTTACTTTTGAAAATTGCATGTAATTTGAAACCAGTTTCAAAACTGCATGTAAACGTAGTAACTCTTAGAATTAAATATACCTAGTTATACAGCTATGATAGTAATAGCATCTATTTATTTAATAAAAAATAAGTTGAATGTAATAGAATCCTATTTGACAATCAAACTGTTATGCTTACGGATTACAGAAACGAGATAAATCTCGTTGCACAAAGAGATTATCCCCAGTTCGCAACATTTTATTGAAATTTAAGTCCGTATGGTGCAATCCGCGTATCGGTAAAAAGAAAAATATTGTAAAATAAAAGCATTGCGCTTCCGCTTCCGCTTATAAGTGGGTCAAACTAGCGGAACAACAAAGCGAATTCGTCTTCCAAGACGTTTCTCATATATTTCATGTAACTCCGCTGCCAAGAGAAAAACTCTGCATCAATGCAACCCACTGCCATTGCTGCATTTCGACTATTAAATGTAATTCACTCACCCGCTAAACTTTAAATAGAATACGAAATTTATATCCAGAGTTGTGTAATGCACAATGATTTAGAACTCAGATTTGCTAAACAAATTTTCAGGGCAGCCGGGCACTATGTAGTAAATAAGTTTACAAGAGACTGTTGCAATGTTTACGAAACTGAGTTAGTGGAATAGTACGAGTGGGAGTGCTAGAATTAGACTAACTATTTTGAAATTGTTAATTACGGACTTTTGTTCATAATATGATAACTTTTTAATGCAGTGCGTTGGTGTTGGCAACTGCATTAAGGAATTGCTTGTACACTAACGACGAAGTTTGAAATGTGACAATCAATGATTCTTGCGACATGGCATAAGGCGTAAGGGCGTTTTCACACACACCGGCAAACCCGGAACCGGTATCGGTTCCGTTTCCGGTGCCGGTCAATTGAGCTTTTCATACACACCGGTATTTACGGATCCGAATTAGAAGATTTTTGACTGTGTTGGTAGAAAAATGCGTGCTACTCTGAACAGACGTTCTCTCCTTGCGCTGTTATATCTGAGAAGGAAGTATAAAAAGGGCAATAAAAGAAGACAACACTGGGTACATCCCCTATTAACTGTAAGATATGCATTTTTGTTGTTCTTTTTTCTCCTTCTGTGGGTAATCTTCTTCAAAGAACGTATATATTTCCTTCCAAGCTTTTTGTTTTTCAGTTTTGTCTTTGAAACAATCTGCAGTCTTATCCTACAAATAAGGTTTACTTTCCACAAGCTCAATTAATGTAACAACGTCATATTTAAATTGTTTACTCATTTTTGGAAACAAAAATAAGAAACACTTTCATCTATTAACGAGAAGATTGAATTAAAAATAATAAAATATTTCTCCAGCAAGACAAGTGTAGACCTGTGTGAACAAATGTGCATAGGAAACATTGCTGTCATCAACTCGAAGATCGGCAAGGCATCCGATTTGTCGAGTTCAACGCCGGCTGCATTTCCCGGACCCGTCTGCCGGACCGGCAAATTTGCCGGATCGGACTACGTGTGAAAATGCTAACTTAAATACATTGCATCCGGCACCGACACCAGCTCCGGTTTTACCGGTGTGTGTGAAAACGGCCTAATTTCTATGGCATGATGCATTGGAATATAGACCAGAGGGGGCTAAATTTTGCTAAGTTAGCATAAATGCATAGCTAGAAGTTCTGTACCGATGGTAGGACGAGTCAGTCATGCAGATGAAATCTGTCTCAACGTTATGACACTTTCTGTGTGTCACGCTTACACGAATAAGAATTCGCACGTTTAGAGTTTGCGAACAATAGTTCGACGTCAAACTACGCTTATAGTTAGTAGGCAGCAGTAAAACAAATCACTACGCTTATCCGTGTCATATTCGCCCCGCGTATTTGTATAAGTATTAGTATTCATATTTTGTGTTCATACTTTACGTATTTTACTTCAATATCTTATTTAATTTAAACTAACCGGCGTTAGTATTTTAAATGAAAACCTAAAAACCCTGTGAAGTGCTGTGAAGTGGAATCCACAAGGTTGCAGCCGATTAGCCCAGCAGTTCCGTGACGTACGTCTGGTACTCCACATTTCGCCTGCTCCCATTTTCGGTCCAACCTGCCCGCAAACGCAATAGGTTGTTCCTCAACCTTCCGCTAACCACCGGAACAGGTTGTAATAATCCTCCCCTTTACCTAGGCTACTTTGAGAAAGTCCGCCCTAATTGTAAACTGTTATATTTGGGCAATGGACGGGAGGTTTATTTACGCCCTGTTACACTCTGTAGGGGTAGGGCATTTCTCAAAAGCTTTGAATATCCTTGAGACGGTGTTTGGTACACACCTCGTCCGGTAAAAATAGTAACAGAGAAACAGTGCCGCTCCATGGCTAAAAGGCGCCTTTCTGCAAAGTTATATTTCAGCAACCCCCCCCCCCCCCCCCCATAATATATAATTTGAATTTGCAAATTATCACACGTTTTAAACTATACTTTTAATGTTTTGATTCTCCGAAAAACTCTAAATTTAAAATATTGATGAAATTTCATTTATTAGATTCATTCATGTAATCAATTTTATTAAAATCGTTTGATACAGTTATTGTGTGCAATATAATACAAGAAAATTATCCTTTGTAACAGTTTTTTTCTTAACATAAATAAATCTAATTTTATTTTCTTTGTAATTATTGGAAAAGTCTATTGTATAGTTAAGTACATATTATTAATTTTAATTTTATGTGTGTCAATTCGATCAAAACGAATCAATACTTAAGAAATCTAAGAAATAATCGGACATATGTCCCTCCAAATAAATACATACGTATATGTATCCACATCTGATATGGTGTTGTTAAATGTTGGAAAGTACAAAACGATTTCTAACTCTTAAGTAATTATAATCATTGTTCGATAATTATAATATAGTATATTGTATTGGTTTTATGATGAATAGTATATGTTAACGAAGCAACAAGAGACGTATTAGTTTCACATTTCTAAAATTAAAGAATGAAAAAAGAAAAAATACTCACTGTTCGCTGGTTTTATCTGCAATTGAATGAAAGTTCTCGGCAAAATAGTAGCTCGTATTTTCTGCAGTTTGCAACTAGTATATAGTTTAGTGGATATAAAGTTTACTGGATAAATATATCACAAACACACACATACACTCACTCACGTTGCTATATAGCAATAAAAAAACATATGTTCTTTGCCACAGTTCAAAACACACTGAAACTAACTTGGTTTTTACAAGTCCGCGACGGTTCTACACTATATATTTAATTCGAATATATAAATTTGTAGACAGATATTTGTCCATCTAGCGGATATAATAGTGAGCAAAAATTCCTTAAACTTGAGTAAAGATCAAAAAGCCCTTAGAAATAGGGATATGTATGTATGCGGTACATTATGGGAAGCAGAATAATACCAAGAGTGGTGAAATTCATTAGCGAAATAATTAAACGTTATTTTTTTCTCTGTTTAATTATATTTATTTAGAAAGTATTATTTAGTTGTTTTGTTTATTAATAATATTTTATTCTGTTAATAATAAATATAATTCAGCTCTTCGCTTTATGGACATTTTATATTTTAATGTAAGTGTTTATGGTTTTCGCTATTGAAATTAAAATCTGCAAATTTGAAAATAAAATTTAATGGATCATTACGAATTTTAATTGTCGAATAGTAGAAAAATTAAAAAAATAGAAATGGAAAATTAAATTTGAAAATAAACGCGTAATGAATATTTCCTATAAAAAAATAATTATTATAGGCCAATTCTGAACAACTGTAAATGTGTAAAAAATTGTCAAAAACGTACCTATTTTTGTTGATTAATATAAAATTATACCTACATAAGAGTGGCAGCTTTCGTAACTAATTGTGACAGATATATGTCACTGTCAACGAAGTAAGTATTTCAAATAATAATAATATTAACGTTTTATAAAGAAAAAAGTAAATTGCACAATAATTATATGGAAAGGAACTTAATACAGTTTCCAGCATAAGTAAATATGTAAAAATATAGGCAAGATGATAAAAACATATATCATCACGGCATATTACCCATTGATGGGTGACCCAGTTTGCTTTGTACGCAGATGTCGGTAATTAATGATGACATATTTGTTTCATGTTGTATGTCACTTCACGCGTATTTTGGGAACGGGTTCGATTCCGACCGACGCCAAATATTTTAGAATTTGAAATGGCACAAAATTGACCCCTGTGGTGCACTCTCCACGCCAGCAATGAATATAAGTAAGTATATAAATAAATAAAATAAATATATCTTCACGTCATATTACCCATTGCTGGGTCTGCCAATCTGCTTTGTACACAGATTTCTTCGGTAAAGATAATGACATATTTGTACCGTGCGGGCGTTTACCAGGTAACACCTCACGAGCACTTATTGCTGGCGTGGAGAGTGCACCACAGGAGTCATTTTTGTGGCGTCGTTCGGGATCGAACCCGGCATTTAATTTAATTTTTAGTATTTACGTGAATAAAAATTAAAACGGGAGGTATACTAAGGAATTCAACCTAAACTCGCGCTAAAGGCAAATTCTAACCTCATTTTTCTGGTCTATTCAGTATAATAGATTAAATTCGGTTAGGTGAAGAATATTCAGTATAGAGATTTTAAATAATAAAATGATAAATCCTTTTTACCTCTCGCTAAGAGAGGTATTGGATTCATGCTAAAAATCGCATATCCAGATTTTATTGAATAAGCATGCACGTTTTAAGGTCCCTACAATCCGATTTTAATATTTTTACGATGATGTCTGTGTGTGTGTGTGTGTGTGTGTGGATGTATGTGTGTGTGTATGTGTGTGTGTGTATGTATGTAGGATGTTGGAAGGACGATTACTCAAAAACTATAAGACTTTAAATTTGTTTAACTACGTATTTCCCAATCGGACATTCATGGGAAGATCTGAAAAGGTTTTGGTAACAATTGAACAACCGGAAGTAGAAGATTCTTGAAAAAAAATCTTCTAAATAATATTTTTTGAAATTTTTTCTTGATAATATTAAAGAAAAATAAATTTTCTTTCTGATACATTTAAATATTTTATAATATATTCTATAGATTTAGAGATAAAAGAAATATAATATGTAAAATAATCTGTTATAATAAATTTTACAGCCGAAAGAATGGCCATGGAAAATAGTTGAAAATTTTTTTTTTTTGTAACTGACAGATAAATGTCAGTGTCAGAAATCCGAAGACATTACTGAAGAGTTTTTCTGGGAAGTACATACATTATATTATTTCTTAATGTATTAATAGAATTGGAAACATTTCGAAAAATTAGAAGAGGACAAAATTTCTTCATCAAAAATGAATTTAAAATTAAACAATCTAAATATATATGGAATAGATATATGCGTAAGTAGAATTTTTGGTGTAGAGTATACAAGAAATGTTAAATACAATAGGGAGCGAGCAGTCATATGATTTTGTTGGCCTTGACAAGCAGATATGGAGGCCCATGTCAGAATGATAGCTAGTAATTATGTATAAATTTCTCATTCTAAATTTAGTGATTTTCCAATTCCATGTGGAGCAGAATTAAATGTTAAATATCTAAGGCATACAAGTAAATTTTAAACTCCTGGTGATAAATTGACATAAATTTAGAAAATCTTAAAATTTTTAATGAAAAATTCTAACATTTGACATCTATGTACATAATTACTAATTATCATTGTGAAACGGGCCCACACATCTGCTTGTGAAGCCCAAAAATGTAACATTACTGTTCGCGCCCTATACTTATGTAACCAAAAAAAAGAAGTGGCGAGAGGTATTGTGCTGGCCACAACAGATTTTTAAATTTAAATTACTGATTATGCTTGTGCAACCAAACTGCAAAAGAGTAAATTATTCGTACAAATTTTACGAGCAATCAGCTTCACCCTGTTAAAAATTCTTTGCACATTTCTATTCTCTCAGTTTTTTGTTTCCTTGATCCTGTCAGTTACGTATGCTAGATCAGATGCACTGCGTTGTTACATGATGTCACGTCAGCCACGGACTAATGCCCTGCTTGTAATTCCTGCAGCGGTAGTCTGCCAGCAAACTTAAGCGACCGATGTATGATAAAAGATTACAGATGAGCAGATTTCGCTTCTGATGGTAAGATTCGAGTTTAAAGTTTGCCTCGGGGATTAGTAAACTTCATTCGGGAAAGACTAAACTGTATTTATTGAGCTTTAAGGAAAAAAAAATTGCTGGTTTACTGGTTCTAAAACAATAGACTATCAACATTTTTAATATAAAATGCTATAAAATGAATACAATTGCACTAATCGCTTAATCAAGGACCTCATTGTTGTACAATTTGTGACAGGTCCCTCCAGTAGTTATCGATAAAAATTAAATATTATATGTCAGTGTGTCGGCATGGTAGGGGGCTGCAGAGAGATGGCGCAAAAGATGGGCCGCAATGGTTCATGGGAAGGGCCTGACCCGGATGCTGGGCAGAGTGAGGCTGACGGTTGGTGAGGAAATATCTAAGATCGAAGGCTCAAGAACGTCCCAGACGTTTCAAAAGAAGCAGACCCAACAGTCAACCTAGAAGTGGACCGGACTCCAAAAACTCCACTATATTGGTGCTGGAAGACGCCAAATTCCGGCGAAGGAATCCTGCCTTCAAAACGAACGAGGAAGAAAACGTGCGGAGGTGATTAACCGGTGGCCATTTTTAGTTTGCTACCATGCCACACACACTGAATTATAATTGTAACTTTAAATGTAACAATAATTTGTGAACGTAAGTGTTGTTATTAGTTATTAAATTATATTATATTTGAAGTAATTGTGGTGTCTTCTTTCACCAACTGCCAAGGAACCCAGACCATTGCTCAGTGAGCGGCAGGTTACAAGTTTTGGACTCGCCTTTGAAGATGGTGTAGTATTGTTTTGTTTGCCCCACCATGGATCGTCGAAAAGTACTACTGAAACTTCTACATCGCAATCATTGTATTTGAACCAGGGCATCGAACCCGCCAAAAACAGGGTTCGGTTTAGGTTCAGGTTATTTTATTTTTTGAGAGTTGGATTCGGGTGCGGTTCTGGTTCAAAAATAAAATTTGCGGTTCCGGTTCGATTCGACCTAATGAAAACTGAATTAATGTTTTTGGAATAACAATCTTTATATAGAAATAATTTAATAAGAGCCGGAATTTACGCAAGACAAGAACACGAACACAATTTGCACAAACTGACTGCACAGGTGTCGATTATCGGCTGTATAATGCTCCCTTCCCACGGCCCGTTATATTGCGGGCCGCGTCGGGCCAGGTCGCACCAACACGCCGTGGGAAGGGTACCATCCGTGGCGGCGCGGCCTGACCTGTGCGGGCGCGCCCGATCCGCTGGAAGTCGGTAATTTCAAAGGCGCGAACCGGCGCGACGCGAGCGCGCGCGTGGCGGCCCGTGATGGCGCGGATTGTTGCTGGTGAGCGTTGTTATTTCTTGTTCATTTCATTTCATTCGTAAACAAACAAGTTCCCTTAACCCCGCAAGACATACGTTGTAAAAGTACCTTGTCATACGTCATTATGCAGTGGTCGAACAAGGCTATTTTTGAGTTTTTGAGTTTATATCAAAACGAACCAGCATTATGGAATACAAAAAACCCAGAACATAAAAATAGAAACGACGTGCACGATGCGTGGACTAGAATAAAAAATAAATTAGAAGGTGGTAACGTCCCAATCAAAGAAATAAAAAAGAAAAGGGACAACTTAATGTCAACGTATAGGAAGTTACGAAGTAGGATTAAGGAATCTACGAAGACGGGCAGTGGTGCAGATGAAATTTTTAAGCCTGATTGGCCATTTTATAATAACATGTCCACATTTTTAGATGATGTGTATAATCCGAGGAAAACGAAGAATTCCGAAGTAAGTATATTTATTTATATTTTACATTAATACACTTTACTATACATATACACTAGTTTACATAAACAAAGTCATAGGTACTAGTATTAATAATTATTTTGCCATGCAACGGCGCCATTCGTTATAAAGAATTCAGCAAAATTGTCTCTTATGGCCTTGGTAGAAAGAGGTGCTCTTCTTGGTAAATTTCTCAGAGGGTGTAGTGAAGTAATTCCATCTTGGTCATTACGCCATGAACCAGACTGAATCACGCCATCTTCTTTCTCGGTATCAAAAGAACCAATGGGAGTGCATATTGATCTAGACTTTTTAGATCGTCTTAAGAAGTTATGTAATAAAGCACATGTCATTACAATGTCAGTTACATTGTCTGGTTGTAATAGCATAGGTTTTCTTAGTACTCTAAAAACTGCAGACATAATCCCGAAAACGTTTTCAACTATTCTTCGAGCTCGTGAAAGACGATAATTAAACACGCGCTCTTTTGATCCTTTATTGTGAGTTCCAGCATATGGTTTCATCATATTTTCGCTTAGAGCAAAAGCGCTATCTGCTACAAAAACATAAGGCAGTGGCGTATCTTTCATTGGTAAGCAATCCGCTGGTGGGAAATCTAGTTCATTATAACAATTTTTTTTGTATAACTCTGTATTTCTGTACACGCCACCATCACTTATTCTTCCTTGACACCCGCAATCCACAAAAATGAAATTGTAGTCAGCGTCAACTAAAGCTAGAAGCACAATGCTAAAAGTGCTGTGATAATTGATAAACTCTGAACCACTGTGAATAGGACTTTGTATTAAAACATGTTTGCCGTCCAGTGCTCCAAGGCAATGAGGGAAATTCCAAATTTGGCTGAATTCTTTTTCTATCTTCAACCAGTCGGATGATATCCGAGGCAACTGAAACAAACAAAATTTTAATTTATTTATCCAAGAGCACATTATAAATCTTATATTGTTATTCAATACACATAACCTAAAATACAACAGTGCATCGTACAGTAATTATTAACCAGTAGTCCCCACATTAGGCTACATTGTGTGTATACAAAGTAAAACAAAAAGCTATTTTGTAAATTATTTTTAGGACTCTGAAGATAAAGAAGAATCCGAAGAAGATGAAAATGAAAATTCTGAGAACGATGAAAAGAAACAGGACAATGAGGGAGGTGACAAAACATTTAAGAAGCCAACAAATCTTGCTAAACGTTCAAAAAAGAATGAAACAATATCAAGAATGGATGAAGCCTATAATTACTTCAAACAAATGAGCCAAAAGCCGGAACAGGATGAATGTTCCTTGTATACAGATTTATTGTGCAAGAAATTGAGGGGACTGCAGGAAAAAACACGTGAAATTGCGATGCTTGAAATTGATAGATTAATTTTTAATCTAAAACAAAACGAAACACAGGCTCAGTCTTCGCACTCACAAATTCCATCTGTACCAATATGTCAGTCACAGCCTTTTAATTACTATCCCCAAATAACGCCTGCTCCTCAGTTTCATACTAATACAGCATCGTTCACAAATTTCCAACAGTTCCATCGTTCACCAACACATAATTCCCACCATCCATCTAATTCTCCACAACCATTCCAAACCGTGCAAAACTTTAACAGTTCACAACAGTCACCAAGTTTCCATCCATTTCCTTCTCTACAACCTTCACAAAGTTGTCATCTATATCCTTCTCCACAACCTTCATCAGACATGCAAACCTTTAACCATTCACAACAGTCACGAAGTTTCCATCCAACTTCTTCTCCACAACCTTCACCAGACAAGCAAAACTTTAACCACTCAGAACAGTCACCAAGTTTTCAACCATCTCCTTCTCCGCAACCTTCATCAAATTTCCATTCAACTCCTTCTCCACAACCATCACCAGACCATTCAAAACAGTTACAAGATTCAGAAACATTACCACCTTCCAAAAATTCACTCAAAGAGTTTTGCGAATTAGATATGTTTAAGTAGATTTAGTTAGATGTTATGTAATTTTTTTTTTTTTTTTACTTAATAAATACATACTTTCATCATTTACTTACTTTTATTTCTTGCGATAATTCTTGTATCAACGCTTTGCAAACATCATTGACGCATCTTGATACTGTTTGGATAGATACTTTAAAAAGATATGAAAGGCTTGTGTAGCTGTCTCCGGATGCAAGAAATCTGAGAGCAATAGCAAACCGTTCTTGAATAGGAATACACTTTCTCATGTTTGTATCATTCTTTGCAATATAAATGCCAATTTTATTTAGAAGATATTCATAATCTTCTAAAGACATTCTACAGAAATTTTCAAATTTTTGGCTTGGTTCTTTAACAAAATCAGTTAACATATCCGATCCATTGTATCTGAAAATAAAAAAAAGTGTTATTTAGTAACATGCATCGGATAAATTACATATTTGGTCAATTCATCATCATCTCAATAATAACTTACCTCGACCGGCTCTTATTGAATGACGACATCCACCAGCGTCTTTTCTTCTTTTTTTCTTTGTTCAGTAAATGGTGTCCACTGAATAATAGAAAAGCGGCTGCAGCAACAGCAATGCTTTCTTCTCGCGACATTTTGGAATAGTTCTTCAAACCAAACTAAGCAACATGCCTCGGACCCACACGCGCCATGGGAAGAGTTCGGCGCGGGCTCGCCTGCGGCGCGTGCTCGCCCGCACAAATCGACGCGGCGCGGCGCGGCCCGTGAAATCACACGCCGTGGGAAGCCACCATTACGATTACGCGTACGTTTCAAACTCAAAATGAACCAGAACCGGAGTTGAACCCTGAACCCGAATTTTAATACTCGGTTCGGTTCCGACTCGGGGTCAATTGAAAAATATATTTGTGGTTCGGTTCTGGGTTTAGATTCGTTAAAATGTTACGGTTTGTTTCTGGTTTTGGTTCGGTTCAGGTTCGGTTTCGATGCCTTGATTTGAACCATTGCTCGCGTTCAGCCGGGATATCGCTAACCTAGCAAAAAATAGCGCCATTTGTTAGCACTGGAAGAAAGTAAGAAAATAACTGGCAGTACTATCTATATAGTATTGATAGCTCTCAGACTTCATTTTGATATGGAAATTATTACCTGAACTGTTAGAAGACGAACCAGAGGCGGGCCTCTAAATGTAATAAATAAATTACCCTCAAATACGAAATATGTACAATTCTTACATTAACGATTTTTCAAGTTACTGCCAGGAGAACAATACCCCAACTTGCGAAACTTAGGGCTTACACTGGGCTCAACACTGGGAAGCACGTATCTTTGCGAAAGCAGCTTTTCCAACATGAAATTTATAGTCAAAATATAGATGTCCCCTCTGTGATAAGTCACTTACTCAGTTGCTTCGTTTATCAACAACAAATATTAAAGTTAATATTGATGCATTAGTTAGTGAAAACCAACATACTCAAATTTCACACTAATTTTTTTGTAATTTGATATTTTTTGAATAAATTAAAATAATAATACAAACGCGTTTTTTCTTTGTATACCATACCTATTAAAACTCACTGATAAAGTTGCATACGAAGTATTTTATAATGCGGCTCTCCAAACCGCAATTTTTTTTAAAGCGGCCTTTGAGGCACTTGCAGTTGGACAGCCCTGTCCTACACGATTCAATTGAAACATGAGCAAAAATACCAAGAAAGAAGGTGGAATAACGTACCTAACTAAATACATAATTGTAATTAGTATATAACGATGAGAATATAATTCCTTAGTCACGTGACATGTTTTCCGCCAATCAACATTCAGAATCTCCCTAGCTACGCGTTTATCACAGCGATGATAAAAAACAAGGAAATAAACACCGTATTTATAGTCGTTACTAAGGGATTTGTTTTCTTTATTTATGACATTGACAGTTAATTTTGAGTATAAAATGAAATAATAACAATAATTCAAACTCCGAAATATTAAATAAAACTCGTAAGTACTAGGTACCATGTTTTAATACAATATGAATATGTATATTAAAAGTTAGGTTAGGTAGATTGCAAAACTTCATTATATTCTCTCATTAAATATAAACTCGTGATATGATTAATAATCGAAGATATTGCTCGTGAAACCGAAGCAGCACATTTCAACTCGTCCTTCGGACTCGTGAAATCTGCAGCTCGGTTTCACTCGAGAATATCATCGATGATAATCATATCACTTGTTACATTACGTATGACTATATCATTCATTAAGTTATAAACCAATAAGAATGTGTGATTTTCCTTAGCTACTACGTATAACAGCGGTTATTATTGAGTAACCTTGGTGAACGAATATACGAACCTTGGTATATTCGAATATACCTACCTTCGTATATTCACTTATAAATGCGTTTGGTTATTTTGTTCTATGTACTCAGAACTGGCAATGTCATTTTTAATTATATTTACGAACATGATCTTTTTCATTCGATCACAATATCGAGTATAAGAGTATAAATGAATCTGTAGTTAGACTTTGAGTGAGGAGGAAAATCGTACGTTGTATGCTTTAAGTAGATATTTAAAATCACACTGACTGCTCCAAATGCATCGAACCAAATAATTGAACGCATCTATTATTTGACAGCAAGGAATTATGGCAGTAAAAATTTGACAAGTAAACAAAAAAATTATTTGGATCACAAATCTGGAACTGCACTATTGCTAGTTTATTTGAAATACAAACATTTATTTTGAAATACGAGCATTTCAATGTAA
The DNA here is from genome assembly GCA_951394225.1 of Harpalus rufipes. Lineage (NCBI taxonomy): Eukaryota > Metazoa > Arthropoda > Insecta > Coleoptera > Carabidae > Harpalus > Harpalus rufipes. Next base: position 42,587,112 of record OX596283.1, read on the forward strand.
AATTACATACTACTATAACTATATTTAAAAAGATAGGTTATGTAGCATATAGTTTGACGTTTCTGTCAAAATCAAATAGACCACAGGTCTACGTTAAATTTAATATTTATTTTTTAATTTATTTTTTATTCATGATATAGTCTACCTGTATACAACTCGACAATAGAAAATTCTCGACATACTCAACGAGTTGCCTAATGGAAATAGCACTCGACCTTCGGTCTCGAGATGTTTCCAGGCACCACGTTTCGTATAATCGAGAATTTTCAATCGTCTTGTATAATATATGAGAATTACAAATTAATAAATGTTTATTTTCCGAACCAAATATTTGTTATGTATTGAATAATGCTAACATTCAATGCTGAAAAGCGTAGGTAAATAAATATAAAATTGTTATTCTTCTCGAAATGTCTGCTTCGTTATTCACCTTGGGAGAAAACAACGCTGCATATATTAAACTTTTAATATTCAAAGCAATTAAATTTATAATTAAATATAAAATATTCCATTTAGATTTAAATGTCCATATTTATATTTTTCATAACATTTCGCCGTAGTCCCATGCTATATTTCGAGAGAAAAGAGCTTCCCCTTGGAATCAAATTAATGTTTGTAATGCGCCGCTTTGTATTACTGATGGGTAGATATCGTATTTTTGTGTATTTTATTCACGTCCGCTGGGATCCGTCGGCTGCCGCCCTGCCGCGTTATGATATCTGCCATTTCACTCACTTTTATGGGATTTTATTTAATAACATATCCCATAAATTTAATTTCACCAATACCTCCAAATTGAATGAAAGATGAAGAAGAAATAGTAACATTCTCCGGAAACGTTAATTATATTTGCTGAACTAATAACGATCAAGAAAAATAAATATTATAAGTCAATTACTTGTGTTTGTATTAGTGCAGAATTTGTTGAAGACAATTATGTAGTCTTCAGGGCCATATTTATGCACAAGTGCATGAGGCACTACATAAAATTTCATTAGTAGATTTGATCCTCACTTAGTTATTAGTGTAGTATTACAATAAATCAGAGTAAAAACGAAGAGCAACAACTATTTTAATCAATGTTTATGTGATTGTTAATTTACTTTATTTCATACTGTCCGCTATTTACTACTTTAGGTTACTAATTTGAGTCCGGGAAATGATACATTACAGTACCCGAGCCGGGAAGTGTTGCTTGGAAACATCCCTAATTGTTTATTTTTAAATTTTGTGTTTTCATTTACATTATTTGCGACATTATATATTTTTCTTCAATTGCAAAATAATTTAAATTCTTTTTCATATCTTCCGGAGGACTTTGTGGGAATCAGTTTCTGTTTAGCCTCAGCACTTTTTTCCAAAATATCGTTCGGAAAGTGAGAGTTATTACTAGAAGGAGCGTTCATTTTTGATGACAAGCAAACAAAATCAACAAAAAAATGATACATACAGTAAAAAATTTGAAAGATGTCCGATCAAGGTTGTCTACGAATTGTATGAACTCCGCCAATTCTGACAAATTCAGTAGTGTCGTTTGCTTAGTTTTTATGAGGGTACATAAGATACTGCTGTTATTTTATTATTATAAAAATATATGTTACAATAAATGCATTCAAAATTCAAAAATAAGTCAACTGGTAAGTTTATTAGCAAATGTAAAACCAAATATGTGAAAAATAAGATACTGACACAATGTCAGTGTCAGTGATACTGACAGAAAATAACGTTGTTCGTACGGCTATGAATCAAGGTAATATATCTGAATTAATATCTAAACTTACGTTACAGCGGAAGTATTATCAACAACAAGCATCGTTTTAAAATGAAATGTCCTAACTTAGTCGAAACAATATGAATTTTTGAAAGACAAGCGTGTTATATCCATCCTTATCGCACACGCTTAAAGCCTTTGTAAAAGAGGGGGATAAATGTATGCCAATTTGTTAATTCGTTCATGATACAGATGACCTTGATCGGACATCTTTCAAAATTTTTACTGTACACAGGTAACTAAGACAAGTTCTGATGTGATGTGATCTATTTTAAACTGACATATTGACATAAATTTTAAAATATTTAAATCACGTAGACAGTAAGAAATAAAATGTTGTCATATGGCCATGAAGTGGTATTACGGTACTTATTTCCAAATTCCGTAAACTTCTCATACGTACCGTAATACCTCACTTCCTGGCCTTATAACGTAAATAACTATTATGTAATCCAATTTTCTTTATTGTAATTAAACAAAATAACATCCTTACGTTTACAGCTTAAAACTAGCCTAAATAGCGAAACTGGATCAATTTTCAGAAAACTAAAAGTTACAGAATACAACCAAATACCATCAATATACCTTGGTTTTATAAATCCAATTTAAATAGAAAAGCCATTTCTTCTATCTGCAGACTACGATTCAACCACCACCGTTTACCAAGTCATCTATATAAACTTAAAATCATTGAATCTGAAATATGCAGTTGTAATGGAAGTGATGAAGCTGATATAGATCACTACCTTTTCAGATGCTCTTATTATACGCACGATCAAGAGAAATTATTGGACGATCTAATTCAAGAGAGAGTGGCATTTCCGACAAAATGCAGCATATTGTTATCGCAGGGAAATTGTAAAATAATAAAATCAATTGTAATATTTATCCAGGCAATCAATCTAGAAATTTAGAATTGTAAAACTATATTGCTCCAGACCAATTGTTAAAAAAAACAAAGGTCTACATCAATAAAAAAAAAAAAAAAAAAAAAAGTTACAGAAAATTTATGAAATTTTTACAACTAACTTGAAATGCCACTGACACTGACAGTTACATTTGTTTCAATAATAGCCTACTTCATTTTAAGCTGTAATTATAAAATTATCAAAGTGCAATTTTTATTTCTCAAGATCTTCAAGATGAAGTAATGTTTATTTTGCGTGGAAAATGAAAACAATGTTATGCATGTTTACCTGTACGAACAATGGTTTTGAGAAACAACAATCCCGTGCAGTTAAACAGAGAATGTGCAGTGTAGTCTTAGCGTTTCAGTGGCTTCAGCGGCTTCTGCCGCGGTGCACTACATGCCGCAGTTATGTCGTCTTTGCTTCTTGTTTTCTCTTTGGAAAATGTAGCTGGAATGTCAAAGGACTGCACATTGCCAAGACCATGTAAGAATGTAATGCACGGGAAGTTGATTATTTTCTAGTTGGAATCATATGAGTTTACTTACTAAAACAAAATGGATTAAAAGGAGATAAAACAAAATCAAAATTGATTACACTGAAATTCACTTAGAGCTTAGAGCAAAAGTATTATTAACAGTATTTGGAAGATGCTCTCTCCGCGATAATTATAAACGCCCTTGAGGTAAAATTTGGTAAGATACGTTGTAGTTATCCAAAATTATGATACAATACCTCTCGCCACTTCCATTTTTGGTTACATAACTATTGTACTTAATACTTCTTGTATATACTCTACACCTCTACTTTTACCTATTCTTTATATTTAGATTTTTAATTTTAAATTTATTCTATGAAGAAATTTTGTCCTAATCTTCTTATTTTTCGAGATGTTTCTAATTCATTGTCGGGATTGACAGTATTTCTGAAGGATATATGCAATATACCTATAATTTTAAATATTTAACTATTAATATAATAAGAACTAATATATGTATGTACTTCCCAAAAAAGTCTTCATTAATGTATCTGGATTTTTTGACACTGACATTTATCTGTCAGTTACAAACATTTAATTTTTTAATTGGTTTCTATGGCATTACTTGGGATGTGAGATTTATACAACAGATTATTTTATATATTATATTACTTTATCTCTAAATCTATAAAAGATATAATAAAATATTTAAATGTATCATTATAGAGAATTTAATCTCCTTTAATATTTGCAAGAACAAATAAAAAATCTTCTACTTCCGGTTGTTCAATTGTTACCAAAACCATTAATGCTCGATTAAAAAACACGTAGTTAAACAACAAATATTAAGTCTTATAGTTTTTGAGAAATCGTCCTTCCAACATCCACATACATACATACACACACACATACACACACACACACACACACATACACACACAAAAATATATCATCGTAAAACTGTTCGGATTATAGGGACCTTAAAACGTGCTTATTCATTCTAATCTGGATATGCGATTTTTAACAATATCGTTTTATTATCCAAAGATCCTGGGTACGGTAGTAGGTATTTATTTACCAACACCAGCATGCAGATCTGGTGCTGGGGGTGAGGCGACGAGACGTCCGCCTACAGCGGCACTTTTTAAGGGTTGGAACTTTTAAAGCGGAGCATTTTTTTCGATCGACGGCAAGGGAGAATATTTTAATTTGTAATTTTTTTATTCGATTCCTAACCTTTTAGAGGTGGGGAAATATTAATTATTACACATTTTCACTTCACATCGCTATATTTCACTTCACCTCACTATACTTCACTATCATATTGGGGTCTCGTGGCCGTGTGCCTGCGTGTCTCCACGCCAGCAATGAGTGCCCGTGAGGTGACGACGGGTAAGCGCTCGCACGGTATAAATATTAAAATATTTCATCATTACCGATATCTGTATACAAAGCAGACTGGCACACCCAGCAATGTGTAATATGCCGTGATGATATATTTATTTATATTTATATTATGTATTAATATAATGAAATTACACAATCACTACGGAGCTGAATTAAACACGTCTGTCTCTTACCGTGGTTGGAACAAGACTCTATTTTAGATATAGAAGTTACATGTATAAATAAAAATCAGCAAAATTTGAATTTTTACAATTATCTAGTGACCTATGAATTTTTCGTGAACAACAAATACAACTTTAAAATGGTCTACTACTTTATCCTAATTTAACCGACTTATCTCTTATACTTTCCGAGATCCTAATGGTGAGCCTGTAGTGTGTTTTTACATATGATTGTTGGTATATATATTTAAATTTTATATGACGATTGTATAGCCGTACCTACACTAAATAAATATGACAATAGTTTTAATTAATTTCTCGTTATATCATTCAATCATCTCTACGTTTTTAAAAACATCAAATCCCAAATCCAATACTTACACTGAATTTATCATTTAATTTCCAATATATCCCTTTTCAAAATCCTCCCTGATTCAGTGGCAGTTCGGGGAATCCCAGAGCGCCAGAGCTCACACAAAACCCACGCAGGTTATGTGTAAAATGGCTGTCGCGATTAATACCTACAGCAGCACGTACACGTACAAATGCCTGCGATAAATTCCAGATAACGAAGCGGGAAGGGTTGGGATCGCGATCAAATCATATCCCGACCTCGATCATCTCTCCACGATCATTATGAGAATTTATTACAAGTTTCTGCATTAGATTATCGTTTATAATGGCCTATAATTTTTTTAGGGAGATTAAACTGCAATTTGTCAAGATCTCAATATGAATTTAATACGACATATAATATTTCACTTTATTTATGATTGGGGGTTGTAGATTACAAATCAAATATTTTGTACGATTCAATGGGGAAGTTTAGCGTGATTGAAATTACATGTGAAATATTTTTTAATCGTAAATATATGAATAATTATAAGTTAAAATGTAATTGAAAGTTAAATTTATGTTCCCGTGTATTTATAATTCATTATTTATCATCGAACTTTTGTGACGTCACAAATGACTTATGCGCATGCCTAGAAAAAATGGTGAGACCTGACTTTTTGAACGTATATTGAGACACTACACACTTCTGGCTATTTCACGTGGGTTTGTTTACGTTTTCGCAGAGTGAGGTTAGGATTTTTTAGTTCGAATTGGAATTGTATTTGTTTTCAAAACTATTATACGATACTTAATTTTTAATATTGAATACAATAATACACTAAATGAAATAAATAGAACCAGTCGTTTACACAAGAAGAGCAGCAAAACTATAATAATCACAACACAGAACTGTCACTGCTTATAAACGTCAAAACATGTGGATGTCATTTTTAAACTTCCTGTTGCCATGTGAACCCAGCGCGCACCTGCTTAAGGTAGACTATACGTTCTCCGTGAACTTCTGTGACGTCATTATTTTAGAAAATTTCATTTTTTGAGAAATCTAGGCATCTTTGAGTGAAATACAATATAGAGTATCACTTTTGAAGACATTCTTAATAAAATAAAAAAAAATACACTAAACTTCCCCATTATATTTATTTTATTTTTCATAATATGTTATAAAAAATCTAATGTGGCTAGCACATTACCTTCTGATACTCAACTTTTAGGCGCAAAATTAAAAATTGCACCAATTAAAACCACTACATTAGCTAGACTAGAATTATGTGCTGCTGTGCCTATGAGTGAAGGAATTTGCCCCCTCCAAAAATAATTTCTGGATACGCCATTGCCACACATAAACTTTATCTGTAATGAAACCTTACGCTTCAAGTAAACTGCCGTTTCCGGTTATCCGATTGCCACCAAAATCTAATGGCTTCTTTCCATATTAGAATAAGGTATCGTTTCAAAACTTTCTGAACGATAGTATTTGAGTTAGAGCATAAAGAAGATACAAACACACACACACACACACACATACATACATACATACATACATACATACATACATACATACATACATACATACATACATACATACATACATACATACATACATACATACATACATACACACAGACATCATCGTGAAAATGTTAAAATTGGATTCTAGGGACCTTAAAACGTGGTCATTTACCAAAATCTCGATATGCGATTTTTATCACGACCCCTATATCTCCTTTACCAAGGGTAGCGGGAGGTAAAAATTGGAAATTATTGTATTATTAACATTAATATAAATAATAGTTAACTAATTTTTATTTATTTATTTACTGAACAATCCAATAGAACTATGTTCCAATTACAGGATAGTTATGCATTATGCAATAGTTTAAATACATAAAAGCCCTGTAAAAAGTACACAATACAAAATAATTCTTCCATATAATAAATTATTTCTATGAAATATGTGTTTTATTTAAAAGCGATCTGCTAATAAGCTAATAGCAACCGTTTGAAAATAAGTTTGATCTGCAAATATCAACTTTCAATAAATATAGTCTAGAAACTAGGTTCAATATATCATTACGACTGTTGGTAATAACTTAATATGAGTAAGTACTATTCTTGTAAAAAAAAAAGTGTAGAAAATAGTACCTACCCGATTAATAGTGGATTACTAATCACGATTTGTCAATTTAAAGCAAGATAAAGATTCAGAAATATTTTCATTGGACAATTTTCCTAGCTTACCCTAAATAAATTAAAAACAGGTACGATTTTAATAAATAAATCTGAATTATATTAAATCTTTTTTGATAATTTCTATAATATGACTGACAATTTGCGGTCTTCATATTCCATGATTTATTGTGTTCTTTGCTGGTACTACATTATGAGTCCTGAATAAGTTTTCATTACAATTGGATTCGTCGAATTACATTTGAAATAACCCACAGTGAGGAGAATAACGAGCCTTCAGTGTTATGGTTTCTTCTCGTCAGTCTCCTTTCAAACGAAATACAATTTTGATTATGAATGCATTGTGTAGCATTAGAATAGCGTAGCGATGTCAATATTGTACCCATTCAGTTGCGAATTCAATTTTATTTCAATTTCGTGAATATGTGTATCTCCGTAAATCTTTATCGCAGAGGAGAAATTAATAATCCACATCCAATAGAATTTACCACGGCAAAAAGATGTCGTTTTGGATGGGAATAAATTAAATCTCCTACGTGTTTTGTGCAATAAAATCAGAGTCGCAACAACAAATCGGCTCTCTAACACTCTATTTGCATACACATTTCCATCTACATCACAATATCTAAATGATTTTGCTTTCCTTTCATAACAGAAAATGAAAGATGAGGGGCAAAGAATTTAGAATATATTTATTCTCATAGATAAAACTGGTATGACATTTTAATATTAATATACAGGGTGGTAAATGGAACTGCTGAACATAAGATTTTAAAATCTAAAATCATAGTTTCGTTATTGTCTACTTCCCTAATTATACAGGGTGCGGTAAAGTAACCTGCCTAGTTTTACTATGGCGAGCAGAGATCGTAAAAAGGCAATGACGGAGAAAGTGTTGAAATTGTTAAAAAATACCTTTAAAAAATAAAAATAACCTACTGTACAATGTACACTTTACTACAATACCTACAACTCTAAGCCGCACGCCGTGGCCGCCGCCACAGTAACCTATCGTTTTTCGTTTAGAATTAGATAGTGTAGAAATGGTCTGTGATTTAGCAGAAGTTTTCACGAATCAGCCTCTGGAATTCCATATAACTCAACTGGAAACGGTAATACTTTTGCGCTATTTTTCTAAATTTCGATGAAGAGCTACATCGTTCCAGAAAACCAACGGATCCGTTTCTCTTGCCATATTAGGGGTTTACATATATCTCTGGACTTCTTTGTGGAAATCAGAGGTCAGGTGTCAGGTGCTGGATGGTTTATCGAATACGCACTCGAGCTCGGCTCGTTTCCGTGGTTTTTTGAAACCGCAATATTCGTAATGTATTGGTGTCAAACAAATATCGTCTATTCCGATATATGGACTAGCGTAATGATCGTCTCTAGTAACTATGCGAACTGTTTCCATCTTTTTACCTCTCGCCAGAGAGGTATTGGATTCATGCTAAAAATCGCATATCCAGATTTTAATGAATAAGCATGTTTTAAGGACCCTAAAATCCCATTATAACATCTTTACGGTGATGCCTCTGTGTGTGTGTGTGTGTGTGTGTGTGTGTGTGTGTGTGTGTATGTGTGTATGTGTTGGCGATTTCTCAATTTCTATGAGACTAAAGACCTGTGTATCTACGGATTCCTCAATCTAACAGTAATGGGAAGAGTTGAATAGGTTCTGGTAATAATTGGCAACCGGAAATAGTAGTATTTTAACAAAAATCTTCCGAATATTATTTTTTGAAAATTTATGTTATTACAAATATTAAAAAACAAAATATATTAAAAAAATTATTACATCTTCTATAGATTTAAAGTTTTAGATATATAATCTATAAAATAATCTGTTGTAGTAAATCTCACAGCCTGCTCACAGCCCAAACATCTCCATGGTAACTACTTGAGAAATTTAAATGTGTATAATTGACAGATAAATGTCACTAACGTCAGAGTAAAAAATTCAGTGATAGTACTTCAGGCTTTTTCTGGGAACAATATTTAAATTTCTTATTGTATTATTAATTATATATTTCAAATTATAGGTATGTTACATGTACCTTCAGAAATACCGCCAATCCCGTTAATGAATTGGAAAAACCTCGAACATTTAGAAGAAATGGAGAAAACTTGCTCATAGAATGAATTTAAAATTATAGAAAATACGTAAATATAAAGATTAGGTGTAATTAGAATTTTTTGTGTTTACAAGAAATTTTAAATACAATACTTATATATACAACAATGGAAATGGCGAGAGGTATTGTGATGGCCACAACAGATTTTTCTTATTGATGTATCAATGTATATATCTCTCTTTATTTTGTCATTTTCATATAAGCGTCTTTAGTTAAAGAAGAGTGCTGAATTCGGCCCAATATCGCCAATATATCAGTATTGGTTGCATTTTTAATTGTAGGATAGGATGGAGTTGGGTCGAAAAAGTTTGGGAACCGCCGGGTTAGAGCATCCTACTAGATATAAAAGTGTCCGGGCCCTGGGTTCAAGTCCCCGTGAGATCTATGAATTTTTCACAAAAATATTTCATCCTTAATTAAAATTTAATATGTTTTGTACAGCCTATTTCCATTACCTATTTAATTATTTGTAATAATGATTATTGTATCTTGTAAAAATATAAATGTTAGGATTGGCTGATATAATAGGTAATAATTAATTCAATAATACACTGCTCTTCGCTATTTTTAAATGATGATATTTTTATTTAGTAAGATAATACATTGCAAACCATTTCATTTTATTGGCCATTGTTCATAATCAACATTGCCATCAACATTTTTATAAAAAGACGCTACGTTCTTTTCGTCTGGTCCAACTGATACTGAGTAGGATACACTAAAAGAAAACAATAATCATGATTCATACTATTCATGAGAATATTGTAAGTAAGAGTAAATTCATCTTTACTCGAAGTTGATTAAAAATTAGTATGACGTATCATGTCCTAAGCAATGTTTGATTGTATATTGTCTTTGACGCCCTCCCGCCGTGAAACCACGAATGGACATAGCACCACCCGTTGCCATGGTTTGTCACAATATTGTCAAACAATGGTCAAACTGTTTCAAAGTTCTATTATTTATTAGAAAAAAATTGCATTTTATTTATGTTATTTATGCTTAATAATAATATCTTCATGAATATAACGTATATAAATTTATATATAACAATGTGTCAACTAACAAACATGCAAACATGAAAAATTTATTTCTCGCTTATTACTTATTTAAGTCGCGTTTGCTCTAAAATTCTGAAGTCGTTCTGTTCTTCCAGTAATTTAAAAAAAAATCATATTGGACTCCATTTTTTTGGCGCTAAAAAGTTATTACACGTGGTCTGTGACGTACGATTGACTGATTATATTTCTAATAAATTGTGTGTACTATAATACTATACCATTTATAAGAAGCACAAACAATTAAAATTTTCGACTAGTTTTTAAAAAAATATCTCCCTCAAATTAAATAAAAAAGAACAATTAAAAATTAAAAGAAATGTTTTGAAGTTCATCAAAAATTCATGGCTACACCTCTAAGTGCAGGTATGTTAATAGCTATTACGAGTAACAAATAAACAATATTACCTCCGACTATTACTCGTATTTCCTCCTATTTTTCGATTAAGATTTTGTATAGCTCTGTAATAAACACAAATTTTATTATATTATTAAATATTTTTACTTTTTTTTTACCTCTTCTAAAATTATTTTTTTATTATTTTTGTTCTTCTTAAGAAGAGTAAATTTTCTATCTGATGCATATAAATATTTTATTATATCTTTCACAGATTTAGAAATAAAGAAATATAAGGTATATAATAATCTGTTGTAATAAATCTCACAGCCTAAATAATGTGGTGGAAACCAATTGAAAAATTAAAATGGTCGTTACTGACATTCATGTCAGTTCCAAAAAATTTTGGTGTAGAGTGTAGGTATACAAGAAATGTTAAATACAATAGGGCGCGAGCAGTCATGGGACTTTACAAGCAGATATGGATGCCCGTGTCTGAATGAAAGGTAGTAATTATGTACATAGATGTCATATATAATATTTTTCATTCTAAATTTAGTGATTTTCCAATTTCATGTGGTTTATTTTCCTCGACAAGTAAATTCCACACTCCTGGTGGCAAATTAACTACATGAATTTAGAAAACCTTGAAATTTTTAATGAAAAATTCTGACATAATTACTAATTGTCATTCTGACACGGGCCCCCATATCTGCTTGTCAAGGCCAACAATGTCACATGACTGCTCGCGCCTTATACTTATGCATAGTTGGAGGAAGAAATATTTGGAATTCATTATAGATTCTGTCAATTGGTCGTTATAAAGTTTTATGGACTTTGCATTAATGGTACTCTGAGCCAGGTAGAGTTTTCAGTCCTGGGCTGTACTTTTAAATCTGTATTAAAATAATAATTCGTTTTAAGTGTATTTCTTCTAACGTCAATTTGTAAAGTGAAAAGAGATTAAAATATTATAAGATGTTTCCTAATTATGTACTTTTAAATCTGTATTCAAATAACAATGCGTTTAAAATAGACTTTTTCTAACATCATTATTAAATACGGCCCATTTCTTACCCTAAAATTGATGCCTTCAAGTTCGAATAATTTATGAGACCTGACCACAAACAAACCCAACCGTCCATAAAAGATTGTAAACCCTGCATAAGTCAGTTCCAAATATTTCTTCCTCCAACTATAACCAAAAACGGAAGTGGCGAGAGGCATTGTACTGGCCACTACAGTTTTTTTTTTTATTGAATCTACCTGTTAAGTCCACTTAATCCAAGATATTTCACAATGACTTCTTGATCCTGTCTGAAATACACATTGTTATTAAAACATCTAATATTAAAATAAAATATATATACTTAGGAATTAATTTAAAATCATCGTCAGTATTTTTTTTAAACTGGTTTAAATATTCGTTTTTCATGGGGACCATAAACTCGTCGTCATTTTTTATTTTATACTGGTTCAAATATTTAGTTATCCGGGGGATTTCTTGACGCATTCTAAAACACACAATGCTACTAAAAAAGCTCAATCTCAAACGTAAGTTTTATACCCCGAAATTGCAGTATTTACGTGTTTTTTGAATGGGTTCAAAATTTTTTTTTTGATTGATTGATGTACTCTGAAATATTGGCTGCTATTAAAAAGTTTTAATCCAGAACTCATATTTTATACCTAGGTAGAACAAAATTATCTACAAAATCATCATCATCATCAGCATCAGCATCATCAGCATCATTATCATCATCAAGGTCATTTCTGTTGAATAAACTCCAACGATTTCTATTCTGAGGGAATTCTTGTTTTATTCTAAAATACAGATAATTATTAAGATCCCTAGAATGCGATTTTAACATTTTTACTATGATGTCTGTGTGTGTCTGTGGATGTTGGAAGGACGATTTCTCAAAAATTATTAGACTTAAACTACATCTTTCTCAATCGGACATTACTGGGAATAGCTGATAAGGTTTTGGTAATAATTGGCAGATTCTTAAAAATTCCTCTAAATATTTTATTTTTTGAAACTTTTTCTTCTAAAGAAGAGTAAATTCTCTATCTCATCTATTGACCGAATAGAGTGCCGTGAAATTGAATTTCTCAACCCGTCCATGCAGGGCCGCGCCAAGCGTTTCGGGCGCCCTCGGCAAGTGATTCTTATGCGCCCCCGCCATATTGAATAAATTTTACACGGATTTTATTTTTTATTCCTAAGAAATAAACACTGGACATTTTAAGAAACAATTTTTATGGTACAGGTACATATTTTAAAGAGCACAAAAAATGTAGATACAATAAAATTTACATTCCAAATATAATAAAAATGCGCAGATAAGAAGTTAAAAAATGTATTAATCACTAAGAGTATCTTTGCGCACCTTATTTCTAGCAAATTGGCTTATTAACTCTTGCATATCTAAGGTAGGTATTTAATAAATCTAATCTGATGCAATAGAAATGATAGCCAAATTTTGAAGACGTTCTTGATACATTGACCGATCTAGATGGTTTTTAATAATTTTAAATTTTGAGAAAGATCGTTCTGCAGTAGCTACGGAAACAGGCATAGTTAACAAAATACGCAGTGCTGTAGTAGTGTTTGGAAATGCTTGAATTAAATTGTTTTTACTAATATAATTTAATGTTTCGTTTGCTTTCTGTGTACTGAGAAAATTTTGATATGTCATACAAAAAATAAAAATTATTTGAATAAGTTGATAATAATTGAAACCCTTCTTGTACGGATTGTGTGGTCGCATACACTATTAAAACAGTTAACTTTAAATTTTAGTTCTTCGCTCGCAATTGTTTCGTCGACATGTTCATAACTGAACTGCTTTTTTATTTTTCTTAGTATCAAAGAACCACTATTTTCGAACTTTGCTTCAACATGTAACAGAGAAGCGACTTCCTTAACAACGACTAGTAAATCAAAGAAAGCTCTATTTAATGTATAGTTTAAAAAAAAATAGTATTCTCAAATTCGCGCATGCTTCTGAAATATTGAAATTTTTACATTATAACATTTTGCTTGCACCCTACGGCGCCCTTGACAACGTTGCGCCGTAGGGCCCTGCCCGACCTCGCCCTTATGGGCGGCGCGGCCCTGCGTCCATGGTTACCGGTATATAATTTTTCATTATTAACCGATAATAAGTTAATAATGAATCAATTTACTTTTTTTGATAATTCTGTGACAGTTTTAAATCGGAAATGTTTATAGCAAGTTTAAGTATAACCAAGATACTTTATTTATTAATATTTTATGCATTTAAACAGCTTAATTTAATATTAAAAATTCGGATTAATTTGAATATTTATTTTTCGAGCCGAGAACATATTAAATACTTAACATTTCTTTCATGTCAATTTCGCTTATTCAATGTAAGAAAAACAGTATTTAAAAATAATATTTTAAATAATATTTGTGATTTAACAATAAATAATACAAATGCTTGAACCGTGCAACCAAAAACTATGCAATCACAATCAGATGATACAACCTGTCAATGAGCACATATGTGTAAGCATAGCATTCGGAGAGTGACGAGCCCAGCGTCGAATAAAGTTTGTTAAATCATGTGATGCTTTTTAATCTAAACCTGTCCCGAACACTACAGTAAGTAAACGAAAATTTAATCTTTTCTATTAATAATGACTTTTACTAGGCCAACTATGCATCAATTGTGCCATCACATTTAAAAGTAAAACGACGTTATGGTGGGATTAATTTCATAAATAATTATTAAAATTACGTGCTAGTAGTGAAAAAAATAGTATATATACCACGGTTATGAAGAGCATTATTGCTCTCGTGAATCTTTTCGCTCGGTCAATAATCGTACTCTTCACAACCTTGGTGTATAATATACTATTATTATATCTTTTATAGATTTAGAGATAAGTATAAGGTATATAATAATCTGTTGTTAGAAATCTCACAGCCCAAATAATGTCATGGAAACCAATTAAAAAATTAAAATGTTTGTAACTGACAGATAAATATCAGTATCAAAAATCCAGAGACATTACTGAAAACTTTTTCTAGGATGGACATACATACATATCATTTCTTATTGTATTAATAGTTAAACATTTAAAATTATAGGTATATTACCCTTCAGAAATACTGTCAATCCCGACAATGCATTAGAAACATCTCGAAAAATTAGAAGAGCACAAAATTTCTTCATAGAATGAATTAAAAAAATCTAAACAAAGAATTTTTGGTGTAGAGTATAGGTATACAAGAAATGTTCAATACACTATCACTTAAAATTTAAACTTTGTTTTATTGAATTATTAATTTCAGATTTAGGGAAGCAGGAAATTACGAGTTCGATTCTATTTTACACATTAAATTCTTATGTTTGGCATACCTATTCGGATGTACGTTTTCCCATGCAGTCTGATCATTGCCTTTTGCAATTTGATCTTTTACCATGGAATTTTTATATTCCATCGTTTGAATAGGATATTTTCTGAAATACACAATGTTTATAAAAAGTTCAATCTCAAAACTAATGTATTATGGCGTACTTATAAGTAGGATTTAAGTCATCAAAATTGTATGGACGGACTAAAGACGATTTTTTGTTTCTGCAAAATAAATCTTTTTTTTTTGGAATTTATAAATAAAAAAAATAATTACCTCATATTTGAAGGTACTGGATAAACATGTTCTGTATATCTGTAATATTCAAGCATTATGTATATTAGAATGTTTAAATTATAAATATGAATGTTACCTACCTAGGTTGGCCATAATTTCCGAAAGACTCAAAGGGACTACTGTCAATACTGGAACAAATATTATTACCTGAACATCAAAGAACATTTAAGATGATACTTTAACATAATAAATAAGGGTTATATTCAGAATAGCCTCTTCCTACAAATGTATAATGATAAACCCGGAATAATACAACTGTATTTTTTTTTTAATTGATGTTGACCTTTGTTTTTTTTTACCTCTCGCTAAGAGAGGTATTGGATTCATGCTAAAAATCGCATATCCAGATTTTATTGAATAAGCACGTTTTAAGGTCCCTACAATCCGATTTTAACATTTTTACGATGATGTCTGTGTGTGTGTGTGTGTGTGTGTGTGTGTGTGTGTGTGTGTGTGTGTGTGTGTGTGTGGATGTGTGTGTGTGGGATGTTGGAAGGACGGTTACTCAAAAACTATAAGACTTAAAATTTGTTTAACAACGTATTTCCCAATCGGACATTCATGGGAAGATCTGAAAAGGTTTTGGTAACAATTGGACAACCGGAAGTAGAAGATTCTTGAAAAAAAATCTTCTAAATATTATTTTTTGAAAATTTTTCGTGGTAATATTAAAGAAAATTAAATTCTCTATCTGATACATTTAAATATTTTATTATATATTCCATAGATTTAGAGATAAAAGAAGTATAATATATAAAATAATCTGTTGTAATAAATTTGACAGCCGAAAGAATGCCATGAAAAATAGTTGATAATTTAAATTATTTGTAACTGACAGATAAATGTCAGTGTCAGAAATAATGAGTAATGAAAGAAAAATGTACTTGGAGAATCCCTTAGTTCTTGATCTGTGACTATTATGGAGATGACAAGTCTAGGTTGAAGGACTTAAATTTGTTTCAAACATTATGGGACAATGTACACCAGTACTATAGACTAGAGTAACTTTGAATTGCGAAAAAGCTATCAAATTCTTCTCAAGTAAGTTGTAAATATTGACAAAATTACACATCGATATAAGAATAATCGGAGTGCAATCTATCCGTCACTTTATTAAAGGGAATTAGTGTTATTTAGATATAACATGTATGAAAAAATAAAATGTAAAAGAAGATATGTAAGAATAGATGCATAATCCATATATACATTTTAGACCGCCCAAAATTAATGTTTTTACTAGAAGAATATGAAGAGAAAGTAAACAACGTTGTTCGAATTGAAAATTGCAGTTACCAGCCTAATATTTATATATGGTAAACTCTACTTTGTAATTTATTGTAACATAATTTATGGTAAAATATCTTCATGTTGAGACATGCTATTATTGAATAATAAAGAAGTTTATACGTCATAGATTTATATGAATATATTATTTGTATTTATAAAAATATTCTTTGCTTTATGCATACAGCCAGGTAAAATATACGGCGAGAGGTTATGTGCTGGCCACATCAGATTTTTTAACAATTGGTCCGGAGCAATGTAGTTTTATATTTCTAAATTTCTAGATTGATTGCCTGGATAAATGTTACAATTAATTTTATTACTTTACAATTTCCCTCCGATAAAAATATGCTGCATTTTGTCGGAAATGCCACTCTCTCCTGAATTAGAACTCCCAATAATTTCTCTTGATCATGCGTATAATAAGAGCATCTGAAAAGGTAGTGGTCTATATCGGCTTCATCACTTCCATTACAACTGCATATTTCCGATTCAATGATTTTAAGTTTATATAGGTAACTTGGTAAACGGTGGTGGTTGAATCGTAGTCTGCAGATAGAAGAAATGACTTTTCTATATAAATTTATTAAACCAAGGTATATTAATGGTATTTGATTGTATTTGGTAATAGTATTTTCCTTTAATGTTGCTTATTTGATTATATTCTTCTTCCCACACATTTTTTTGATATTTTTTATTGATTTTATTCCTTTAATTTTTGAGTGTCCTTTTAGCCATGCTAATTTTAAATTAATGTTGAAATTTTGATAAGACGTTTTTATAGTTTTTATTATCTCATATACCAAAATATTGTTATTTTTTAATCCAGGAGATTTCAGCATTTTAATTGCACTTTGGCTATCCGAAAAAATTACATTATTTAATTTATTTATATATATTCTATTATTTACTAAATATTTTACTGCTTGTAGTAGGTACTCTTCAGAATTAAATTTTTCATTTTCAGCATTTCACATTTACATAAGCTTAAATATTTTTTCTTCCCATCTCTTATGGGGTCTCGTGGCCGTGTGCCTGAGTGTCTGGTCGCGAATCTGGGGACCCGGGTTCGATCCCGACCGACGCCAAAAATTACATTGCATTTTAATGGCACAAAATTGACCCCTGTGGCGCACTCTCCACGCCAGCAATGAGTGCCCGTGAGGTGACGCCTGGTAAGCGCCCACACGGTACAAATATTCCATCATTACCGATATCTGTGTACGAAGCAGATTGGCACACCCAGCAATGGGTAATATGCCGTGATGAAATATTTATTTATTTTATTTATTTTTATCTCTTATTATGTAATTGTCTTTCATATTTAATTTGTTGTTCTATTTTCTTCTCGTATAGCTCTAAACATTTCTCCACGTACATTGTCATGGTTCGCTTAGTAGTGATATTCTTTCTTTTAGACATTAATTTCAAATTATCTCTCCAAGTAAATTTTAGGCAAGAGATTTTTGCTTGGATATTAAATATTTAATTTAAATTTACTGGTTCTGACACTAATATTTTATTTTTGGAAGTAGTAGAGGCGTTATTTTCGGGGAACTGCAAAATAAGTTCGTCCATCTTTTCTTGCAAACCCTGATGTGTTACCGCAATCAACAAACAAATTATGGAAAAAAATACTTGTGTTAATTTCTTAGTTAAAAGCTAATGAAAAGATCTCAATGCAGTTTCAGTTGTAAGAAATCTGCGCAGTAAACATCAGCTGTCATCACAAAATACAAAATTATATTCACTACGCATAAGCACTGAGCAGTACATTGAATGGCCATGGTCGACTAGATAGACTGGTTTAAGTTCGATTTATTTAGATCAGGTTTAAAACAGGTCAAGTTTGACTATAAATAACCATTTTTAGACCTGGTTTAAAGTTAGTTTTTCTCTTTTACTATGAATATGGCTGCAAGGGTGCTACCTAATTTGCGGACCACAAAAAAAGCGGACTGGTCATAATTATTGGTTCTATAGTATTAAATCACAACATACTACTTACTTTTGAATAACTGTAAATTAATAGGATAGGGAAGAGAAACATAAGAGCAACGTAGATTTCAAGTCTGGTTTTCGTTTCAGTCAAAATGGCCAGTCCACAAAATTCACCAAGAGTAAAGTAACCTTCTGAAGATGATTTCGAGTTTTAATTAAATAGTATAGGGAAGATAAACATAAAAACAACGTAGATTTCAAGTCTGGTTTTCGTTTCAGTCGAAATGGCCAGTCCGCAAAATTCACCAAGAGTAAAGTAACCTACTGAAGATGATTTCGCGTTTTAATGAAATGGTATATTGAAAATAAACATAAGAGCAACGTAGATTTCAAGTCTGGTGTTTTTCGCTTCAGTCCAAATGGCCAGTCCGCAAAATTCACTAAGAGTAAAATAACCTTCTAAAGATGATTTCGAGTTTTAATTAAATAGTATAGGGAAGAGAAACATAAGAGCAACGTAGATTTCAAGTCTGGTTTTTTTCGCTTCAGTCGAAGTGGCCAGTCCGCAAAATCCACCAAGAGTAAAGTAACCTTCTGAAGATGATTTCGAGTTTTAATTAAATAGTATAGGGAAGAGAAACATAAGAGCAACGTAGATTTCAAGTCTGGTTTTTTTCGCTTCAGTCGAAGTGGCCAGTCCGCAAAATTCACCAAGAGTAAAGTAACCTTCTGAAGATGATTTCGAGTTTTAATTAAATAGTATAGAGAAGAGAAACATAAAAGCAACGTAGATTTCAAGTCTGGGCCCGTATTCTTGAGCCTTCGTCATTTCGTTCGTATTCGTTTTCATGTTTGTTGTCACGTAGTCTGTGTTTCAAAAACAATATTGGATATGTCATTGTCAATGTCAACTATATTGTGGCATTTATTCACATCATTTACAAGTTAAAAAAAATATTTATTAATCGTTAATAATTATATGATAAAAGTGAACTATTAACTTGTAAGTGATCTGAATAAATGTGACAATACTCTTGACACTAACACTGACATATATTATATTATTTTTCAAACACAGACTACTATCACTACTAACATGAAAACGAAAGAAAATACAAATGTAAATACGAACGCTCAAGAATAAGGGCTCATATCTTTTTCGTTTCAGTCAAAATGGCCAGTTCGCAAAATTCACCAAGAGTAAAATAACCTTCTGAAGATGATGTCGAGTTTAAATTAAATTGTATATTACAAGGAATCACAAAAGCCATGCAAATTACAAGTTTCCCTCTTGTTTTATTAGAAATGGCTAGTCCACAAAATACACCAGGAGCAAAGTAACCTCTGCGGAGGTAATCGCGATCATCTTCCTGTTTGTATACCACAATTATTCAAAAGTAACTAGTATTTTGTGATTTAATACTATAGAACCAATAATTATGACCAGTCCGCTGTTTTTTTGTGGTCCGTAAAATAGAATTTCCCGGCTGCAAGTGTCGTAGGTACTAGTTGTATGATAGCATTATAAATTTTATTTTATTTTGTACCATAAACACTTAAAATTTAAACTTTGCTTTATTTAATTATTAATTTTAGATTTAAGGAAGCAGGAAACAGGGTTGGGCTAGAGAGAAAATTAGGCCCGGGGAATGTTACAGGATAGGTAATACATACCTATTTGGATATACGCCTCCGTTTTCCCATGCAGTCCGATCATTGCCTTCTGAAATTTGATCACTTACGATCCTAGGATCTTTTCTGAAATACACAATATTTGTAACAAGTTCAGTCTCAAAACTAATGTATTATATTTATTACTTGAAAGTAGGATTTAGGTCATCAAAATAGAATGGGCGGGCTAAAGACGATTGTTTGTTTCTGTAAAAATAAGTAAATCAATTTCTTTTTAATTCATGAATAAAAATAAATTTTACCTCGTGTGTGATGGAACTGGAGAAACATATTTTGTGTGTCTGTAATATCAAAGCTTATGATGTTAGAATGTTTAAATTACAAATAAGAATATGTTACTTACCTAGGCTGGCCATAATTTCCGAACGACTCAAAGGGACCATTGTCAGCACTGCAACAAATGTTATTACCTGAATACCAAAGAACATTTAATATTTTTTTAAAAAAAAGGTACAAATGTCATGGCAAACTTATAATGCATTAAAGTTTTGCTATTTAAAAAAAAATCAATTATTCAATATTCAATAATGCGACGCAGTTTTTTAATATCTTGTTTTATTTGTCTCTGGACAATGTTAAATCTACTTACTCCCAGGATCTTCAGACATATTATTGTCTGTAACTGTTGTTCGCTTAGGTATTCTCAGCCATTATTGTATATTTTTCTGCTAAGAAATGCCCAAAAGTCTTCAATAAATCGCGCCTGAGAAACATTTGGGGTATTACTCTCTCTCTGTCTCTCTCTTTCTCTCTCTCTCTCTCTCTCTCTGTCTCTCTCTCTTTATCACTGTCTTTCTCTAAAATTTTGGTTCCTCCAATATACAATTCAGTATTTTGTCAGTTTTTTTTTCGTTCTAATACAAAATTGCCTCTTTCTTGGAAACAAACTTAATGTTGATTAAGTTTTTTTTACTTATTTTGGTCAGACAGGATGTTTCCTTTTTAGCGCAAACTATGACATTAGAGAAAAATGTTATATACAATAAATGTTCCAGAATATAGAGCTAATTTATCAGTAATAACAAAACGAAAATTCAACAAGTGGTTCTCAAACGGTAGAACAAAATTATATTTTTTTAAACTCCAAACAAAGCCATTTTTATTACATTATTTCTATTTTTTACCTCTCGCTAAGAGAGGTATTGCATTCATGCTAAAAATCACATATCCATATTTTATTGAATAAGCACGTTTTAAGGTCCCTACAATCCGATTTTCACATTTTTACGATGATGTCTGTGTGTGTGTGTGTGTGTGTGTGTGTGTGTGTGTGGATGTATGTGTGTGTGTATGTATGTAGGATGTTGGAAGGACGATTACTCAAAAACTATAAGACTTAAAAATTGTTTAATTACGTATTTTCCAATCGGACATTCATGGGAAGATCTGAAAAGGTTTTGGTAACAATTGGACAACCGGAAGTAGAAGATTCTTGAAAAAAAATCTTCTAAATAATATTTTTTGAAAATTTTTCTTGGTAATATTAAAGAAAATTAAATTCTTTATCTGATACATTTAAATATTTTATTATATATTCTATGGATTTAGAGATAAAAGAAATATAATAAATAAAATAACGTTATAATAAATTTTACAGCCGAAAGGATGCCATGGAAAATAGTTGACCAGTTGAACTGTTTGTAACTGACAGATAAATGTCAGTGTCAGAAATTCATAGATATTACTAAAGA
This sequence comes from Harpalus rufipes, assembly GCA_951394225.1. Taxonomy (NCBI): domain Eukaryota; kingdom Metazoa; phylum Arthropoda; class Insecta; order Coleoptera; family Carabidae; genus Harpalus; species Harpalus rufipes. The sequence goes on from OX596283.1 coordinate 42,609,206, forward strand.
GTTTTTCTGGGAAGTACATATACATTATATTATTTCTTAATGTATTAGTAGTTAAATATTTAAGATTATAGGTCTATTACATATATCCTTCAAAAATTCAGTCAATCCTGACAATGAATTGGAAACATTTCGAAAAATTAGAAGAGGACAAAATTTCTTCATATAATGAATTTAAAATTAAACAATCTAAATATAAGGAATAGATATATGTAAGTACAATTTTTGGTGTAGGTATACAAGAAATGTTAAATACAATAGGGCGCCTTGACAAGCAGATATGGGGACTCATGTCAGAATGATAGCTAGTAATTATGTATATAGATGTATCATAATTTCTCATTCTAAATTTAGTGATTTTCCAATTCCATATGGTTTATTTTCCTCGACAAGTAAATTCCACACTCCTGGTGACAAATTAACTACGTGTATTTAGAAAATCTTGAAATTCTGAATGAAACATACTGACTAATTATCATTCTGAAACGGGCCCCCACATCTGCTTGTCAAGGCCAACAATGTAACATGACTGTTCGCGCCCTATACTTATGTAACCAAAAAAGGAAGTGGCGAGAGGTATTGTGCTGGCCACAACAGATTTTTAATACTATTTTTCTCGCAATAATTGTTACACAACCCTATACAATATTTATATTGTTGATATCAGAAAAAAATCTCTATCTAATGGGCTAAAAAATTATATAGTGTACTACTAAAAACACTATAATTTTGTTCTACCGTTTGAGGACCACTGGTTTAATTTTCGGATTGTTATTACGAACAAAATTAGGACGTTATTCTTGATCATTTTTTGTATATAACATTTTTCTCTAATGTCATTAGTACGCCCAATAAGCGCTGATTGTCTTAAAGGAAACACTTTGCATACCATAGTTGAAAAACACCCTATGTATAATATGTTTGACTCCTCCTCAACAAGCTTGTTACACTCCTTATGAATCATCCTGTTTGCTTGATATCGTATATTATTATAACTTAATATGTGCATACATACCTATTCACAAATAAGTTTAAAAATTTCCTTGAAGGCTGATCAATGCCTTCTGGAAGAGACTGGGACAACGACAATAAAGTTAATAATATCAAGAGCTGCAACAAATATTCTAATATTAGCATGTTGTTTATTGTCATATTTTAAAAAAAATATAGTATTAGCATCTAATTGACATGTTAATAACCCAATAAAATAGGAAACGAGTATCTACTTGGTTTTAAGATTATAACTGTAAAAATGGTAACCGGTTAACAATGAATACTAACTGTGGTGAATCATGTAACTGCGTTTAATATACCCGCGAAAACCGGCCAATAGAGAAAATCGTTTACCCGAATATTTTTGATAGTACTACTCAGAATTTATAACCTCTCGCTAAGAGAGGTATTGGATTCATGTTAAAAATCGCATGTCCAGATTTTATTGAATAAGCACGTTTTAAGGTCCCTACAATCCGATTTTAACATTTTCACGATGATGTCTATAAGTGTGTGTGTGTGTGTGTGTGTGTATGAGTGTGTATATGGATGTATGTGTGTGTATGTATGTGGGATGTTGGAAAGATGATTACTCAAAAACTATAAGACTTTATATTTGTTTAACTACGTATTTCGGACATTCATGGGAAGATCTGAAAAGGTTTTGGTAACAATTGGACAACCGGAAGTAGAAATAATATTTTTTGAAATTTTTTCTTGGTAATATCAAAGAAAATTAAATTCTCTAATACATTTAAATTATATATTCTATAAATTTAGAGATAAAAGAAATATAATATATAAAATAATCTGTTATAATAAATTTTACAGCCGAAAGAATGCCATGGAAAATAGTTGAAAATTTAAAATATTTGTAACTGACAGATAAATGTCAGTGTCAGAAATCCGGAGACATTACTGAAGATTTTTTCTGGGAAGTACATATACATTTTATTTCTTATTGTATTAATAGTTAAATATTTAAAATTATAGGTATATTACATATATCCTTCAAAAATACTGCCAATCCTGACAATGAATTGGAAACATTTCGAAAAATTAGAAGAAGACAAAATTTCTTTATAAAATGAATTTAAAATTAAACAATCTAAATATAAGGAATAGATATAAGTAGAATTTTTGGTGTAGAGTGTAGGTATACAAGAAATGTTAAATACAATAGAGCACGAGCAGTCATGTGACTTTGTTGGCCTTGACAAGCAGATATGGGGGACCATGTCAGAATGATATTAATTATGTATATAGATGTCAAATATCATAATTTCTCATTCTAAATTTAGTGATTTTCCAATTCCATGTGGTTTATTTTCCTCGATAAGTAAATTCCACACTCCTGGTGACAAATTAACTACGTGAATTTAAAAAATCTTGAAAATTTTAAAGAAAAATTCTGACATTTGACATCTATGTACGTAATTACTAATTATCATTCTGAAACGGGCTCCCACATCTGCTTGTCAAGGCCAACAATGTAACATGACTGTTCGCGCCCTATACTTATGTAACCAAAAAAGGAAGTGGCGAGAGGTATTGTGCTGGCCACAACAGTTTTTTTTTCGATTCGAATTTCGGATGCGGCATTTGATAAAGTATTCAATTGTGATAAATAATAAAAATTCAAATCAAATGTAGGTTATAAATGAATCACTTATTTAAGAAACCACATAAATCAAAAAAGTAAAAAATCAGATGTGGCCAACACATAACTTCTCGCCCTTTCCATTTTATGTTACATAAATAAATATATCATCACGGCATATTACCCAGACGTTACCTTACGGGCACTCATTGCTGTCGTGGAAAGTGCACAACAGGGGATAATTTTGTGTCGGTCGGGATCGAACCCGGGTCATCATTAACGAATTTAATATTTCTTGTTCATACAAATAATTCAAATTGTATCTATTTTTTCGTTCTATGAGAAATTTTAAATATTTAATTAATAACACAATAAGAAATTTTAAATGTACTTACTTCCCAGAAAAAGCGTCTGTAATGTTAATAAAACTGTTGATTCTTCACATAGACATTTTGCATTTATTTGTCAATTATAAACATTTAAATATCTCAACTGGTTTCCATGGAGTTGTTTGGGCAGCGAGATTTATTACAACAGATGAGTCTATATTATTATATATCTCTAAATCTATAGAAGATATAATAATGTACCAGATTGAGAATTGAAAGATCTTTATTAATGTATTAACACAAATTTTCGAAAAATAATATTTAGAAGATTTTTTTAAGAAACTACCACTTCAGGTTGTTTAATTGTTACCAAAACCTATTCTACTATTCCCATTGATGTTAAGATTGAGTAATCCGTAGTTAAACAGGTCTTTCGTTGTATAGAATTTGAGAAATCGTACCTCCCACATCGTAACACACACACACACGCAGACATCATTGTAAAAATGTTAAAATCGTATTCTAGGGACCTTAAACCGTGCTTATTTAATTAAATGCGGATATGCGATTTTTGCATGAATCCAATACCTCTCTTAGCGAGAGGTAAAAAAATTATTACGAATTCTATTTTTAACTCACGATAAATAATTTTTAACAAGTGGGACAGATTATGTGGGATGAAATTTATATTTATATAAATAATCAAACTTACAGTTTCCATGACTCCAGATTAACTAACTGAACGGGTCTTCGAAATTTTGAATTTATATGTGATTTGATAGTGTAATGTAATGATACGCGGCAGTTATTTTTTTTTTTAAATATTCATTAGACTTTCTTATCAATTGTAAAGCCATTGTAGAGTTTCGTTCTGGTCTATGGCAATGTGTAATAATAACTATAATGAACTCATAAAAATGAAGGTTTCATTTCTTTTTCAATCCCACATTTAATTTAAAAAAACAATAGTAATTGAATAAAAATGCGATTTATTTGCTTTAATTCCGTTAAAAAATGCATATTACAAATTGTAAGCAGTGTATACCACACATAATTAATTGGAATAATAATCAACACTTTTTACCTTCCGTCACCTTTAGGTAAGGAAAGTATTGTCTTTGGTCAAAAAAATCAATGATGAGTTTTTAGTAAATAAGCATGTTTTAGGATCCCTATAATACGATTTTACCATTTTTACGATGATGTCTGTATGTATGTATGTGTGTCTGTGTGTGTATGACGAAAGTTTCGGAACGCATAACTTTAATACCACAATTCCAAAAATTATATTTTTTTCGTATTCCTAATTGGTCAACCGGAAGTACCCTTATTTGAAGGTTTTAAGAATTAAATATGATTTATTGACATTTAATGTTATTATAACTTAAAGAATATATTATTCTCTATACGATTTGATTGCATTTTATACTTCATATTCAATAGATATAGAGTTAAAGAATTATAAATATATTAAATTACATAAATCAGCCAGCTATGCTAATCATGGAAACTAATAACATATTCAGATAATTCAAATTGACAGATGTCAGTATCAATGAAAAGTAAATGAATGTGGCAGAGATGAGGATGTTGAAATTGATGTTGGGGAAGACACGGCAAAATACGGTAACGAAAAAACTCTAGTGTAAGAAGTTTTTAGAAAAATACAAGAGATACAATTACATTGGTTCGAATATGTCATGAGGAGAGATGAAGAATATATTGGAAGAAAAATGAATAGCTTAGTAATAGAAGGTTAAAGAAACAGAGGAAAACCAAAGGTACGATGGAAGGACTGTATTGCGGAAGACTTGAGAGAAAAGGAACTGAATAAGAACGACACGCAAACAGAAATGAGTGGAAGAAGAAAATAAAAAATAGCGACCCCCTAATGAATGGGAATAGCTAGAGAATAAGAAGATGTCAGTGTCAAATACAATTTGCATAGTTTATTTATGAAATTACTTTACTGGAAATTTAGAATCTTTTGCAAGAAAATTTATATATGGTGATTTATACATAATACACAGGATTGACGGAAGGTATTATGCTGGCCACATCAGATTTTTTAATTTTTCTTTCTCAATACCCATGTACGTAAATTTATGAAACGCACGCGTGTGTGTGTGTCCCACTAAAATCAGAAGAACCCACTAACTTTTCATTTCAATAAGCAAATCGAATGTGGGATATTATTTGAAACTATAAATAACCTTTTCTTGGATTACTTATTCTTTTAGTCGTTTAATCCTTACGGTGTCGTGATGCACGCGAGACGAGACGAGACGCGAAATATAAAGTACCGATCTCGTCTCGTTATCGGATCTGTAATCTCGATTTCGCTCTCGTTCTCGCATATTTTTTTGGGCCTCGTCTTATTCTCGAGCGAGAGTCCTCATTCCTAAAAGGCACAAACCGCCATTGCTGACTTCCTTGTAACTATTACATTGGATAAGTTCGCGATATGAAACGAAGTCCTGGATAATGTGTTACTAGTCGGAGATACTACTTCTAGTGTAATAAGGCCTTTACAAGCCCAACCCCAAATGTATTCGTACCCTTTGAAAAAAATATATTAACAGCAAGAAGAAATAAATTTTTATAGTGCAATAGTTAAGACTATATTTGGGCAATTTATTATTTTATGTATTAATAAAGTGTACTGGATATAATGTTATTACCTTTGAATATATAATACATATAAGAATGGCAACGTAATGTATTTAGATTAAATATTTCGAGAGAAGGTGCCATCTATCCCTCCCTATACGAATTATTTCTGAGTTAGTTCAAAAAATACATAATAGGTGGATGTTGCACAGTATTGCCACGTAGCTAGAACAGCAAGTTAAGATTTTATAAAGGTTTTTAAGTTTGCTACTGTAAAACAAGTATACATGTACATTGAAGATTCAAAATATATTATCTGGTTATTATGAAACAATATTTTTGAATTATTGATTATTGAATACCTCTAACAAATAGTATCTGGCAATGCTGTCAGCACGATTTACCGTAGTTCATAGTTTTATGGTTGGAGTCACTAGCTATCTATAATAATTTTTTGAATAAAAAGAGACAGATATAGTATGTTGCTAGGCCATATGCGTTGCCATTCTTATATGTATTATATATTCAAAGTTATTACGTAAATTTATCATTTTAACAATAATCTAAGGCAAATATATGACAACAGACACGTGCTAATTTTTTTAGTTTCAACAGTAAATAATACAATATTTATGTTAGTGTTATTTATAAAACTGAAGGTAAAAGAAACTGACAATATATTCAATTAATTACTGTATTAAATTTTATTTTTTTAGTAAAATTATTTGCAGAGTGATATTTATTTATTAATGTACCAACTACAATTATATTAAAAACAAGAATAAATAAACTTCTAGATGCTGTAACTATTACTCCAATTCAACTAATTTTGATATGCTGTATTAATAGAGTGTATAGAACTTGAATACATTGCTAATAATAAAATTTCTTAGGTTTAATAATAATTTATTTGCAAATAAACCATTGTCTGCATGTGACAAATGTTTTCGTCTTTAATAATTTTTATTGAAGTAATAAAATTCAAGATGGTAATTAATTGAGTATATTGTCAGTATGTCAGTTACCTTTGCTCTCAGTTTTACAGATAATACTAACATAAATATTGTATTATTTACTGATGGAACGAAAAAATTTGGAACTTGTCTTTTGTCATATATGTATTTGTCCGTAGATTACTGTTTAAATGAGAAATTTAGTTAATAACATTGTATTCAAATCCAGTACACTTTATTAATACATAAAATAAAAAAAATGCCAAAATATAGTCTTATTGTTGTTAATATATTTATTTCAGAGGGTAGGAATACATTTGGGGTTGGGCTCGTATATGACGATTATTATATTAGTCGTGAATAATGTTGGATTGTATTTATTAGCACAAAATACGAGTATAATTGATTTCAAACAAGAGCATCTAAAGTGTATCCCAGCAATTCAACAGTAATTTACTGTTTCCACGTGTTCCACCGAAGAATAGACTGATTTTGCATAGCTTGGGCATTTGAACATTATAGGTCATTGTATTGCATCGCAATTAATTAGTAATTAGTAGCTTAGTGGACTAATTGCTTCAGGGTTTCACAAAGCCTGTAGTGCATTCTATATACTGTTCAATGTAGCACATGCAATTACCCGATACTTGTTTAACTGGGAGTTCCATGTTGTGAAATATTCAGGAAATTTGTTAAACCTGTTACAGGAATGGAGAATGTACCATTGAACCATTTCAGATATTTATTTTAAATAAATTATACAACTTTGGTATCGTAACTCAAATTGCAACAGTGATAATAATGTTTAAATTTTCCACACAGTAATAATTACATTTTGCCTGATCAAGGCATATTGATTTGACTGCCGAAACGTAGGATTTTGTAATAAAAACAAGTTCACAAATTTTCAAGACGGTTTTTCTCCGATTTTCCCATTCAATAATATCCAGTTGAGAAATTATCAAATAATGATAGTAAAATATGATCATCATAGTTTGACAGAAAATAATAATAATAAAAAAATCTGATGTGGCCAGCACAACACCTTCAATTCTACGTATATTGTACAAATTCTACACTGATATTTTTTGCAAAACTATTCTATGGGCGTTTTCTTTTTAGGGGAGAAATGAACTGATCTTACATCGTTCTGAACTGAACTTAATTACTTCTAAAAAGAACAGTATGTTTCTTAAAGTAAGAAGTAGAAAATAAAAATATATGTAGCATTATATTTATAACATAATAATCTGCTGAATTGGCTTATGGCTATAATTTGTTGTATTGCCTTATCTGATTTGTTTTTGCCACCTTAATTTTACATTTTTATTTTTCCAGTAATATCATTTCACAAAGATATTGTAACGTTTTTATTTATATGGGTGAAGTGTACAAATAACAGATATATTATTGTTAATTAAAAGAATACGTTTATTAAACGATAAATAAATATTAAATATATAATTAAAAGATAATAAATTAAACTAATACTATGATAAACAAATATTAACACTAATTTAAAGACTACGAATATTAGAAGACACTTAAACACTAAGATTATTTATTTAAACAATTAACACCACTCTTTATGTCACTAAATTACATTTATTTATGTTCACTTGTCGACTGTTGTTTATATCACCAACTATTCACGACGCTTATTTATATCAGACTTCTTTACTCGTTGCTTCTATAATACAGAATGCCTTCGCTGTTCGCTGGCTTTGGCGACGGGTTATATACCTGGCGACTTTAGTTCTAGAACTTACTCGTACCTACTCGAACACTTAACGAGGTAAACAGCATGCACAATAGACCACCTCACCGCGACCTGTCCTAACAAGTCCGCTACGTGCAGACACAGCGGCGTCAGCTACGGCGCGGCGGCGGCGAGGGCTACGGAGCGGTGGTGGCGGCGACGTTACAATATTATGTAAATTTTATTTGACACTGATATCTGTCAATTAGTAATATTTGAATATACTGTTTCCATGGTGCAGCTTTTAGTAGCATTGGGTTGAAAGATATTTCTTTATAATTCTTTATCTCTAAATTCATTGAATATGAAGAAAGAAAATATAATTAAATCGAATAGAGAATAAAATATTCTTTTATTTATAATAACATAAAAGGTCAAAAAATGATATTTAACAGCATTTTTTCAAGAAAAATTGTTAAAATATTCAAATCATAACCAAAATCTAATCAACTCTTCATTTGGACGTACGAAAGAGGAATATGAAATAATTATAATTTTTGGAATTGTAGTACTGGAATTATCGAAGGAGAATTTTTTGTCACACACACACACTGACATAAATTCACATTGTAGAGATTATAAAACGTGCTTATTCATTAAAAACTTACCATCGATTTTTTTGACTAAAGGCAATACTTTCCTCACCCATCATAGGTTACGGAAGATAAAAATCTGTCTTAAAGAAGTGCAAACCAAAATTAAAATCCAACAATGATAAAAAATGATCATCGTAAGAGCATTAAAAAGTAATCCATGCATTTTTTCTTAATAAAGATACATCTTTAAAATTAGTAGTTTATTAAAGGTGTAACTTTTCTCTACTTCGTATTTCTTAAGGTGCATACTGACTTGAGCATTTTTGGGATTTTTTATTGAATCATAATTAAATACAATGAAAAATTCATACGGAATAATATTTTTAAATTTACGACAAAAAATATTGGTTTTATTATGGAGTGTAATTAGCTCACAGCGGAAGGTACAAAATATATATATATATATATATATATATATATATATATATATATATATATATATATATATATATATATATATATATACAGGGTGGAAACGAACTTAATGTCATAAATTTAAGGGTGAGTAGTATGACATGTGTAGATTACGAAAGTGAAAGATTTTTTTTAAAATTCGAAATACGAAAATTCGACTTTTCTTAAGGAAACATTTTTTTACTGCTGCTTTAATTAATATTTCATTAAAAATATGGTTATCAAAAATACATTCGAAATTAGTTGTATAAGATATTATTCTTAATAATTAAATTAAACAGCATTTTTGACGAAAATAATTGTGTAATAGATAAAATAATGCAAATGCGTTGCCAGTGGTCCAGTGGTACAAAAAATGTTAGTTTAATGAAAACTATCCTTAAATATGCGAATTTTTAAAAAATTCTTTCTGTTTCGTAATCTACACATGTCATACCACTCACCCTTAAATTTATGACATAAAGTTCGTTTCCACCCTGTATATATATATATATATATATATATATATATATATATATATATATATATATATATATATATATATATATATATATATATATATATATATATTAGTAACACTATTTTCTGTATTATCAGTATAAAAATGAAATATAATGATTAAATCAAACTAATGTAAAGTTTACGACAGAGAAAAGAGAAAATTCGCTTGTTCTATGTGAACTATTCCAGATACGACTATTTGTCGACAATGCGCGATTTGATTAAATTTACAGTCCTCGGATTCTTACTTAAATTAACTTTCTTGTAATTGCAAAAATTTTCATTATTATATAAACTATCTCTGGTATTTAACTATCTAGTAGAAACCCAAGGTTTAAATTGTACATGATACAAATTGTAGGGTGTTTTGTACTTTATTAAACTACGAAACTCGAGAACAGGGACGTACTAAAATTGTTTAGGTATCGTACCATTATGCATTTTGGGAATAAAAAATCTGTTGTGGCCAGCACAATACCACTCGCCATTTTCATTTTATGTTGCATTGGGCGCGAGCAGTTATGTGACTTTGTTAACCTTGGCAAGATATAGGGGCCTGTGTTAAAATGACAACTAGTAATAATGTACATAGGTGTCAAATATCATAAGTTTTTTAATTCAAATCCATGTGGATTATTTTCCTCGACAAGTATATTCCATACTATTGATGACAAATAAACATGAGAATATTTTGAAATTTTGTATGAAAAATTATGACATATTACAATTGTGACATCTATGTACATAACTACTAGCCGTCATTCTGACACGGATCCTCATCTGCTTGCCAAGGTCAACAAAGTCACATGATTGCTCGTGCCCTATAAGTAACGAATTTAACAATTCTTGTACACACAAATAATTGAAATTGTATTTCTTCTTTCATTCTGTGAGAAATTTTGTCCTACTATTCTAATATGTTCAAAATTCTTCAAATTCATTGACAGTATTAGCGGTATTTCTTAAGGATATAATTAATATTAACATATCTATAATATAAATGTATATTTATTTAATAATACAATAAAATATATTAAATGTACTCGTACCTCTCAGGAATATTTGATTTTTGACACTGACATTTTGCATTTATCTATCAATTGCAAACATTTAAACATCTCAACTGTTTTTATTTATTCTTGTTTTTAATATAATTGTAGGTGGTACTTTAATAAATAAATTTCAATTTGCAATTAATTTTATTAAAAAAATAAAATTTAATATTGTAATTAATTGAATATATTGTCAGTTTCCTATACCTTAACCATTGTAATCTAGAAATTTATTTCTTCTTTTTGTTAATATTTTGTTTCAGAGGGTGCGAATACATTTGGGGTTGGGCTCGTAGCTCCCTATTATTCTAGAAAACGGTCTGAACATTTCACTATAACATCACGCCGCGCACGGGTTGTTTACATTGCTGCCAGCTGTAATTACGTTATCGCCATCGAGGAGTTTCTAGAAACATTCGACCAGTGGCGTCGGTCGCGTGCATGCTAGACTCAGTGGCGTCGGCTTTGCGCAAAATACATTATTATTTATTGTTTCCTTGTCCAACGTAGGTACCCGTTGCTTTATTACTGAAATAACATTTACGTATACGGTATTAATTTTATATAAAAATAAAACTTTGTAACAATGAATAAAATTTGTAGATAAATGAGAAAATAAAATTTAATTAAATATATATATAATTAACTTATACCTACGATGATTTTTAAAGACCTTTTTCGTTGTTCAATAACAATAGGCTATATATTTAATTGAAGTAGTTAAAACTAGAACCATTTTAAATATTTAAAAATTATTTTTCTTATAAATTATAAGAAAACAATTTATATAAATATTATTTCTTTATATATAAAAATACAATATTTTTTTTAAATGAATAGAAAACACTTTTTTCTTTATTTTATATTTTTGAGTTTAATGAAGTTTATTGTTTCTATTATTTTTACAAAATACGCAATGACCGTATAATATTTTATATTCTCCATAGCCTAACTAAAGAGTAGGTAATAAATTTTATCATACATTGTACGCCAATCAATAATTAAATAAATTATATTGTAGACAGATCTGCGCAAAATACACTTTTTTCTTCAAACGTCATAAAATTAGCATCTTTGTGACTTGACTCACAAGGTAGAAATAAAATAAATATCCATAGATACTATACAGAAGCAACGAATAAGAAGTATAAAAGTAACCTATCATATCGCCCTAAATGTCACTATAACACACTAGGTAACCTAAGAATAAAGTTACTAAATACCATCATAGCTGTCAAATTTAAATAAATAACCTTTGAATTGAAATATAAACCGAGTTTACTTTTGAGGAAATAATATATTAAAGAATAGCAGACTTACAGATTACAATTACAGGGACGGTAATAAACATAAAAATACTTAGAATTAAAGTGATAAGAAAAGTTTATATTGTTTTGCAGTGATTCCTGGACATATCTTTCAGCCGCACTGTTAGATTTCCATACAATTGAACAACTTCAGGGGGCGTACATTATAATATTTCAAATTCCGACATAATTGCACTCAAAGAGGATATAAAATTGCACAGTTTTTATTTATATGTCGAAACGTGAAAATTTTCACTTCAGTAACAAAAAGTGAACAAATAAGTATCTATAGCTACAAGGCAATTAAAATCGCACGCGTAACTTACGTAAAATGTAACGTCAGTAGTAGATATTTTTCTTTAAATATCTACGTTTGAGCTTCGCTCGTCGTACAAACTTCCGCGCTCGACACACAAAGTATCTCTTTTATTCCTAATAACACAATTTACTATTGTTTCACAAACCAAAACGAACACTTTAGTATACTGAAAGATAAATATTACAAAAATCCTTATTGTAATACGAGTATATTTTCCATAATCGGTAAGCGAATTACAAAAAGTAAGAGTATCAAATTAGCAATTATCGACCTATTTTCGACAGCAAAAATATGTTGTGGCCAGCACAATATCTCTCGCCATTTTCATTTTATGTTACCTCGGGCGCGAGCAGTCATGTCACTTTGTTGGCCTTGGCAAGCAGATATAGAGGCCCGTGTTAGAATGACAGCTATTAATAATGAACATAGGTGTCAAGTATCATAATTTTTTATTCAAAGCATTATTTTCCAAATCCATGTGGATTATTTTCCTCGACAAGTATATTCCATACTATTGATGACAACATCAGAATATTTTGAAATTTTGAAAGAAAAATTACGACATATGACAATTGTGACATCTATGTAAATAACATTCTGACACGGATCCTTATATCTGCTTGCCGAAGCCAACAATGTCACATGACTGCTTGCGCCCTATAAGAACGAATTTAATATTTCTTGTACAAACAAATAATTGAAATTGTATCTCTTCTTTCGTTCTATGAGGAATTTTGTCCTACTCTTCTAATATGTTCAAAATTCTTCAAATTTATTGACAGTATTAGCGGTATTTCTTAAGGATATATGTAATATTAACATACCTACAATTTAAATACATATTTAATTAATAATACAATAATATAAATTAAATATATTCGTATCTCCCAGAAAAATCTGATTTTTGACACAGACATTTTGCTTTTATCGGTTGATTACAAATATTTGAATACATCAACTGTTTTTTAGGCAACGAGATTTATTACAACAGATTATTCTATATTATTATGAATGGTCTAATTGAGACCGAAACGTCGGTATTATTCCAAATCATTAATAATAATACTAATAATATTAATTGATTTTTTTTAGAAATCTCTGTTTAATACGACCAATACCTACTTCATGTTGGTATCAGTGAAGAGAACTTGTAAGGATTTTGCAACTTATGTAAACGCTACTGTGCTCTTTAAATTCTAAAAATTGTTTAGTGTTTTCTCAGCGAAGTGGAATTTACACTCTGGTTAATTAAAACTTGACACCTTCTAAGTAGAGTTAAATGCCTTCTCGTGTTTTGTGTTACCTACATTAGCAGAATAATTCCTTAAAAGGCACGGAATTGTTTTCGAAGATAAACATTTATTTATATCTTTTGAAAGAGTAAACAAACTCGTACTTAAGTACATATAAGGCGTCGGAAAGAAAACAGAATTATAAAATGTAATTCAGTGGAAGAAAGAAGAAATAAACGAATGATTAAATATATAATTCAAAAATTCTTATTGTTTCGACTAAGTTAGGACATTCCATTTTAAAACGATGCTCGTTGTTGATAATACTTTCGCTGTAATGTAAGATTATATTTATATTAATTCAGATACATTACCTTGATTCATAGCCGTACAAATAACGTTATTTTCTGTTAGTGTGACTGACACTGACGTGTCAGTATCTTAATTTTCACATATTTGGTTTTACATTTGCTAATAAACTTACAAGCTGATTTATTTTTGAATTTTGAATACTGTTATTGTAACATATAATTTTATAATAATAAAATAACAGTAGTATCTTATGTACCCTCACAAAAACTAAGCAAATGACACTACTGAATTTATCAGAATGGGCGGAGCAAAAATCTGAATTCATACAATTCGTAGATGACCTTGGTCGGACATCTTTCAAAATTTTTACTGTAGGTAGTTGTTTACAGTTGAGTATATAGAAATAGTGTATTATTTATTATATTAATATGCAAATACATATTATGAAAAATAATTCGCGATAATTTTTATGCACATTATTTTGAAACATAATTGCTGCCCATCCAAGAGTCTTGCCTTTAAGGAATGTCAAGTGTTTTTGCCTGCGCTTCTAACCCAGTGGCGTGTCACCGAAAAGTGAATTTTACATGTATAACATTAGTTTACTTAATTGAAAATATTTTATATTGGATACTACAGGTTTGCACATATCCCCAGTAAATTTATATACTTTGAAGTGTTTGAAATTTTAATTTTAGAGTTCGTAACCATTGATAATTTCCAGAGAAACACAACCAATTTCCATGATAAAATTATACGGTCCTTAGGATTTATTTGAAAAAGAAAAAAAGATTTTCCTTCTGTTCTTGAACGGATTTACATAAAATTTCACTTTAAATTCTTGAAATTGCTTACATTTATTCCATAGCCTTTCTTAATAACGATATGCCAATTTCATCCTTTCTTATTTCTGCAGCTTTATGTTATTTCTAACATAAATTTAAAATTTTCGTTTATTAAGCAGAATAGTGTAAACAATTTATTAGCCGTAATTTAAAATTATAATTACTAGGAAAATAAAACAACTAGAGGAAATGAAAATTTGCATAATTTAATGAAAATTTGCATTAAGGATTAATGAAAAATTGCTCATCGCGTGGATACATACTTGTATAATTATGATACTCATGTGAAATTTTATTTTCATTTAATGAATGTAAAATTGATCAGTTTGTAATTAAAAATGTTTACATAAACCGGGCGACGTGTATACATTAAAAGCAGCTGCACTCGTTTCATACATGCATATTTATGTAGAATGTCACATCCAATTTAAATTTATTATCACGTTGTTACAGCCAAATTAGCCATGATTGTTTTATTCCATATCTTATTCATGATCATGATTAGTTTCCAAAATTTATAAACATAGTACCTTACATGCAGGTTTTTTTACCTCTCACTAAGAGAGGTATTGGATTCATGCTAAAAATCTCATATCCAGATTTTAGTGAATAAACACGTTTTAAGGTCCCTAGAATCCAATTATAACATTTTTACGATGATGTCTGTGTGTGTGTGTGTGTGTGTGTGTGTGTGTGTGTGTGTGTGTGTGTGTGTGGATGTGTGTGTGTGTGAGGTTGTTGAAGGTACGATTTCTCAAATTCTATAAGAATAAAGACCTGTGTAACAACGGATTCCTGAATCTGACAGTAATGGGAATAGTTGAATAGGTTCTGGTAACAACTGGACAACCGGAAGTGATAGTTTCTAAAAAAAAAAATTGTTACTGCAAATAATAAAGATAATTAAATTCTCAATCTGATGCATTTAATTTTTTTATTATACCTCGTATAGGTTTGGAGATATAGTGTATAATAACAGAATAATATGTTGTAATAAATCTCGTTGCTCAAAAAACAGTTGAGATATTTAAATGTTTGTAATTAACAGATAAATGAAAAATGTCAGTGTCAAAAATTAGCATTTTTATTAACATTACTGGAAGATTTTTCTGGGAGGTACGAGTACATTTAATATATATTATTGTACTATTAATTAAATATGTATTTGAATTATAGGTATGTTAATATTACATATATCCTTAAGAAATACCGCTAATACGTCAATGAATTTGAAGAATTTTGAACATATTAGAATAGTAGGACAAAATTTCTCATAGAACGAAAGAAGAGATACATTTTCAATTATTTGTGTGTACAAGAAATGTTACATTCGTTATGTGAGTTTGTTGGCCTTGGCAAGCAGATATGAGGATCCTTGTCAGAATGACGGCTAGTAGTTTTTCTACATAGATGTCACTACTGTCATATGTCATAATTTTTCATTCGAAATTTCAAAATATTCTGATGTTTATTTGTCATCAATAGTATGGAATATACTTGTCGAGGAAAATAATACACATGGATTTGGAAAATCATAATGTTTTGAAAAAAAACTTATGATACTTGACACCTATATATATTATTACTTGCTATCATTCTGACACGGGCCCCCATATCTGCTTGCCAAGGCCAACAAAGTCACATAACTGCTCGCGCCCTATGCAACATAAAATGAAAATGGCGAGAGGTATTGTGCTGGCCACAACAGATTTTTTAATTTTAGATTAGAATATAAATAGATTAAACAAAAAATATTTGGAATTTTAGCTTATTTGGACTGGTGTAATATTTTAGCTAACAAATGTACCCAAGATTTAAATCCCGTATCTTTGTTTGAGCAGTATACAAATTACATTCGTATTGTACGAGTAAATACACTCCACACAATACAAATATTACCATTTACTGTATTCATCATCTTGAGTTCTTTTGCTAATACAGCAATTTGCATTTGATATGGCAAGAACAATGCTATGTTGCAATGCAACTCGATCGCCAATAAAGGCAGCGAGGTTCATATGGAAATAGCAACAATAAACCATGATATTGTACGAATTCTATACCTGCATTATTCTCGCATTACATCCAACTGTATTCTGCATATTTATAGCATAGCACAAGAGCTAGTGCAAGTGAAGTGCACCTCATAAATGATATTACAAATTCAAATTGAATATCTTTGCAAGGAGAATAAATCTCATTTTTTTAAAAATATGTATGTAAGCGATTTATTTCGAGTAGAAATAGTAATTTTAAACGCAAGCCATTCTGCTATGGCACCACAGACCGTATCTATCGATAGTTCCCTAATTGCCTTCTCAAAACTTCTCTTTAGCTGGTCCAAATTTCAGTGGGGAAAAATATTTTAGTACATAAAAGACGCAAAATATAAAAAATAGTACAAAGAACGCATTTTGTATAACTTTTTTCATCCATATCGCGAGCGAAAAAGAACATGTCTTATAAAACTCGTTCTTTAATATAGTATAGTATTTTCATATATTATACAAGACGATTGAAAATTCTCGATTATACGAAACGTGTTGCCTGGAAACACCACGAGACCCAAGGTCGAGTGGGTGCGTGAAGTTGGCATAACGAAGTTGGGCACAAATTGTGAGACTAGTATAAATAATTTGTGCTCAATTTGTGCCAATTTGTGCCCCCAATATTATTTTCGAAATATAACATGGTCACGAAATAGGAGACTTTTAAAAATTTTATGCTAACTTCACGCCAGCATAATAAAAATAAAAAGTTATAACTTTTATTATTTAAGTAATTTGTGCTTAATTTGTACCAATTTGTGCCCATGGTTTGAAAAATTAATTATAACTGGTTCAGGAGTTATTGACTTTTACATTTTTTTATGCCAACTTCACGCTAGCATAAAAAAAAAATGAAATTTGTTTTTTTTATTATTGAAATAATTTGTGCCTAATTTGTGCTAATTTGTGCTAAATAAATGAATATGATATAATAATTATTATCAGAGATATTGACAAATGTTTCTGTGTAAGTGTGAAGTTGGCATAAAAAATATTTTATTTTAAATTTATTTTTGCAGCATTAGAAAGCTTATAATTTGTGCCAATTTGTGCTCATGGAATGAATAATTAAATACAATTGATTCATGAGTTATTAACTTTAAAAAACTATGTCAAATTTACGATAGCACAAAAAATATTGAATCTTCAATTTTTTTATTATTGAAATAATTTGTGCCTAATTTGTACTAATTTGTGCCAAATAAATGAATATGATATAATAATTATTATCAGAGATATTGACAATTGTTTTTGTGTAAGTGTGAAGTTGGCATAAAAAATATTTTGTTTTCAATTTATTTTTACGGCAAATGAAAGCTTATAATTTGTGCCTATTTGTGCCCATACTATTTTTTTATTTATATTTATTATCAGATGTATTAACAATTATTTTGTGAAAGTGGGACGTTGGCATGAAAATTGTTCAATTTTCAATTATTTTTTTCAGCATTAGCAAGGTTATAATTTGTGCCTATTTGTGTCCATGCTATTTTTTAAAAATTCTGTAAGCAATAAATACAAAACTTAGAAAATTGGCGGGAAAATCAAAGTTGAAAAGATTCGTTGAAGCTTCTACAAAACCAAAATAATCAGGCTGCAAAGAAAAAAACTAAATATAAGGTAATAGAAATAAGGTATGTATAACAATCATAAGAAAAAACTTTTTTTTTTTGAAAAACATGAAGCTTATTCCAAAAAATTTGAAAATACATGTCTATAAAAGTATGTATGTGTTTATAAAATAAAAACAATTATTTTAAATAAAAAATCTGTTGTGGCCAGCACAATACTTCTCGCCACTGTTTTTTTTTGATTACATAAGTATAGGGCGCGAACAGTCATGTTTCATTGTTGGCCTTGACAAGCAGACGTGGGGGCCCGTTTCAGAATGATAATTATTAATTATGTACATAAATGTCAGAACTTTTCATTAAAAATTTCAAGATTTTCTAAATTCACGTAGTTAATTTGTCATCAGGAGTGTGGAATTTACTTGTCGAGGAAAATAAACCACATGGAATTGGAAAATCATTAAATTTAGAATGAGAAATTATGATATATGACATCTATATATATAATTACTAGCTATCATTCTGACATGGGCTCCCATATCTGCTTGTCAAGGCCAACAAAGTCACATGACTGCTCGCGCCCTAATGTATTTAACATTTCTTGTATACTTACACTCTACACCAAAAATTATACTTATATCTATTCCATATATTTAGTTTTTTTAAATTATTCCACATAATTAGATTCTATGAAGAAGTTTTGTCCTACCCTTGTTTCTCGAGATGATTCCAAAATAACAGAAATAACAGTATATATGAAGGGTATGTGTAATATACCTATAAATATTTAACTAATAATGCATTTAGAAATAATATAATATATGTACTTACCAGAAAAAGTGTTCAGTAATGTCTCCGGATTTCTGACACTGACATTTATCTGTCAGTTACAAATAATTTAAATTATCAACTATTTTTCATGGCATTCTTTCGGCTGTCAAATTTATTACAACAGATTATTTTATATATTATACTTCTTTTATCTCTAAATCTATGGAATATATAATAAAATATTTAAATGTATCAGATAGAGAATTTAATTTTCTTTAATATTACCACGAAAAATTTTCAAAAAATAATATTTAGAATATTTTTTTTCAAGAATCTTCTACTTCCGGTCGTCCAATTATTACCAAAACCTTTTCAGATCTTCCCATGAATGTCCGATTGGGAAATACGTTGTTAAACAAATTTTAAGTCTTATAGTTTTTGAGTAACCGTCCTTCCAACATCCCACACACACACACACATACACACACACATCCACACACACACACACACACAGACATCATCGTAAAAATGTTAAAATCGGATTGTAAGGACCTTAAAACGTGCTTATTCAATAAAATCTGGATATGCGATTTTTAGCATGAATGCAATACCTCTCTTAGCGAGAGGTAAAAAGTAAAAAAATACTAGGTACTTCTACAACTATGAAAAAACTTTATAGGTACCTATTGTAAATTATGCAATGAGGTAAAAATTTTGAATATCATGCATATACATACATAGATAAAATGTTTCCTTTTTATTAAATTGATATTATATACATATTTTCACTATAATTATACTTAAGATTTATTTTTATTCCATAATATTTACAATTTTCATCAAATGTAGAAGATTCTTGAACCGATTCATCAAGAAAATCTTGTAGAAATTGGTGTATATTTATGCCCTTGTTATTTATTTAGATCTGTAAACAGAAAATATAAAACTTAGGAAGTAAGTATTGATAATTTTTATTACGTAGGGTTTTGCTTCTTGAGAATATTAGAAAATGAAAAATCGAGTGTATTAAAAGTATTTATTAGTTTACGTACATGTTTTTTTTTTAAGTCTCAATACGGTAGACATACAATGCATATAGATCGTCCTGTACATGCCTTGCGTTGTACATTTTCCTAACGTACAAATGTTATCCATGAAGTTGGCTCGCTTCTACAAATTCCTACGTTGCGCGCTCATAATTTAAAAAATACACTCTGGAGTATATAACCTCAAAAAAAAAATATACTAGTAATAACAATATACATATTAAGCTATATACCGCTAAATCCCTATCTCTCGTATAAGTAGAAAGTATCCGCAACGTTAGTATATCCAACCTTGTCTAGCGCTCGGACAAATTCCTACTTTGCGCGCTCATAATTTAAAAAATACTCTGGAGTACAAATTCTAAATAAGAATATGTACTACCAATAACTCATCCTGTTCTGATTCAATTTGTACTGCAGAGTGTACTTTTTTACCGTCCGTTGCCTTACGTAAGGAAGGTATTGTCTTTGGTTAAAAATTTCGATGAGTTTTTAATGAATAAGCACGTTTTGGTGTCCCTAGAATACGAATTTACTATTTTTGCGATGATGTATGTATGTGTGTGTGTTTGTATGGGTATGTGTGTGTTTGTGTGTTCTGTTCCGATTGACCAATATTACCCAAAATCTAATCAACTCTTTATATAAATGCAGAAAGCTTAAATACGGAAAATAAAATGTTTTGAAAATTTGATATGAGTTATCGTGGAAGAAAAAAATTCACACACAGACATCATTGAAAAAATAGTAAAAACGAATTGTAGGGACCCTAATTCGTACTTAAGCTCACTATTGAATTTTTGAACCGAAAGCAAAAAAATGAAATATAAGATAATATAAATAAGGTATGTATAACAATCTTTATAAAAAAACTTTATTATTAGGAAAACAAAGCTTATTCAACAAAATATAAATACGTAACATAAGTATGAATATGTATAAAATGATTAAAATGTATAAATAGAAATTTTAGAATACAACAAAAATACAATTATTGTACAAAGTTTCAAAATGAAAATTATTTTAAAGAAAACAGTAAAAAAATACTATTTCTGTAACTATGAAAAAACTTATATATTATAAAATATGCAATGCGGTAATTTTTTTGTCTTTTTTCTTACATTTTGACACTCTGACTGCAGGTCGTCATAAAGTTCCCAAGTCATATCAAGTCTTTTGCAATAAGACACGTAATGTCCTATACCAGTTTCACCACGTAATGTCCTATACCAATTTCACTGACTGGGGGAACAAAATGAATTGCTCCCCTTAAGTGATAATTTTTTTCGAAATTTTTTTAAATAGGACGGAATATCATAGGTATAGATAATATGTTTCATTTTTATTAAATTCGAAAAATATATTTTCACCATAATTATAGCTTAAATTTATTTTCATTCCACAATATTCACATATTTCATTAACTGTAAAAGTTTCTTGAATGATTTCATCAACACATTCTTGTAGAAAATTAATACCCTTTGTATTAATCACACTTAAGTTTAAAGGAAAAATCACAATATGTCGTGTTTTATCATTTCTCATACAAGATGAAGAACAAACTTTGCTAAAATTTTTACTAGGAATTAAAGGAATACATTCTAGTAAATGGCACACATTTCTACTGCAGTCTATTGATCTTATATTTGTTATATTTTCTGTAAAATCTTTAATATAATAATAACAACGCAGCTCTTTTTTGATAGATATTTTGTATTTTTTTTTCTGAATATTGTTATACATACCTTATTTCTATTACCTTATATTTAGTTTTTTTCTTTGCAGCCTGATTATTTTGGTTTTGTAGAAGCTTCAACGAATCTTTTCAACTTTGATTTTCCCGCCAATTTTCTAAGTTTTGTATTTATTGCTTACAGAATTTTTAAAAAATAGCATGGACACAAATAGGCACAAATTATAACCTTGCTAATGCTGAAAAAAATAATTGAAAATTGAACAATTTTCATGCCAACGTCCCACTTTCACAAAATAATTGTTAATACATCTGATAATAAATATAAATAAAAAAATAGTATGGGCACAAATAGGCACAAATTATAAGCTTTCATTTGCCGTAAAAATAAATTGAAAACAAAATATTTTTTATGCCAACTTCACACTTACACAAAAACAATTGTCAATATCTCTGATAATAATTATTATATCATATTCATTTATTTGGCACAAATTAGTACAAATTAGGCACAAATTATTTCAATAATAAAAAAATCAAGTTTCAATATTTTTTGTGCTATCGTGAAGTAGGCATATTTTTTTAAGTTAATAACTCATGAATCAATTGTAATTAATTATTCATTCCATGGGCACAAATTGGCACAAATTATAAGCTTTCTAATGCTGCAAAAATAAATTGAAAACAAAATATTTTTTATGCCAACTTCACACTTACACAAAAACAATTGTTAATATCTCTGATAATAATTATTATATCATATTCATTTATTTAGCACAAATTAGCACAAATTAGGCACAAATTATTTCAATAATAAAAAAATCAAATTTCAATTCTTTTTATGCTAGCGTGAAGTTGACATAAAAAAAATTAAAAATTAATAACTCCTGAACCAGTTATAATTAATTATTCAAACCATGGGCACAAATTGGTACAAATTAAGCACAAATTATTTAAATAATAAAAGTTATAACTTTTTATTTTTATTATGCATGCGTGAAGTTAGCAAAAAAAATTTAAAAGTCTCTTATTTCGTGACCATGTTATATTTCGACAATAATATTGGGGGCACAAATTGGCACAAATTGAGCACAAATTATTTATACTAGTCTCACAATTTGTGCCCATTTTCGTTGTGCCAACTTCACGCACCCAGGTCGAGTGGCATTTCCAATAGGCAACTCGTTGAGTTATGTCGATAATTTTCTATTGTCGAGTTGTTACAGGTAGACTATATCATGAATAAAAATATAAATTAAAAAGTAAATTTAACGTAGACCTGTGCTCTATTTTATATTGACAGAAACGTCAAACTGTATGCTACATAACCTATCTTTTTAAATATAGTTGTAGTAGTATGTAATATTACATTGAAATGCTCGTATTTCAAAGTAAATGCTTGTATTTCAAATAGCAACAATGCAGTTTCTAGATTTGTGATCCAAACAATTATTTGTTTACTTGTCAAATTTGTACTTCAATAATGCCTTGCTGTCAAATAATAGATGCGTTCAATTATTTGTTTCGGTGCACTTGGAGCTGTCAGTGTGATTTTAAATGTCTACTTAAAGCATACAACTATACAACGCATGATTTTCCTCCTCAAAGTCTAACTACAGATTTATTTATATACTCGAAACTGTATTCGAAGGAAACAGATCATGTCCGTAAATTTAATTAAAAATGGACATAGCCTGTTCTGGATACATAGAACAAAATAACCAAACGCATCTATAAGTGAATATACGAAGGTAGGTATATTCGAATATACAAAGGTTCGTATATTCGTTCACCATGGTTACTTAATAATAACCGCTGTAATACGTGGTAACTTAGGAAAATCACGCATTCTTATTGGTTTACAACTTAATGAATGATATAGTCTGTTTTGTATTTTAAAGTATAATCAGCGCGAATAATTTTTATTTGTATTGAAATAAATTTGGAAAATATATATAAAATAATATTATTAGTGTAGTTTTAACGAATAATTACTGTGAAATATTGGATAAAGGTACATATAAAGCAATAAGAAGTTCGTTTTTAAATTATACTTCCTATAATTTTTCTATTTCAGATAATGAATCTACTTTCCCGAGTTATTCTTAAGATTGAATTACAATAGTTATTTAAATATTAATGATGAGGATGATGGAGATGAAGACGAATCGAGATCTCCAATACATTCGATAATTTGGGTCTGAAATTTTTTTGTCCAAACATTAGATTCGGAGACGAATAACAAATGTATGGTGTTGAAATCAATATGACTATTTTCATCAATATAACGAATTCTAATAAATCTATCACTATAATAAAATCTTATTGACCACTTGATAATCAATGTCCACATGAGAAAAATGTCTTTCAAGAACGTCATCCGATTTACAATTCAAGTCAAAGAGCCAATAAAATTACCAGCTCCATCGGGCAATATTTTCATAGGCTCTTTCACCGTTCATCGAACCCATTACAAAGACGCCAGCGCTGGCGTCACAGTGGCATAGCGACGTCGGCGGCGACGTCGCCGGAGCAGGCAGGGTGATTTTGTGGGTCACTGCCGATAGAAACAGGACGATTTACTTCATTTTTCCGGTAATTGATTTTATTGAATACGAACATTCGATGCGGGATGTAATGTTACTAAAGATGTAATTTATAATGATTTGGATGAGATGTAGAAAATTTCAATAAAAAAAATCATGTAATATTCGTTTTAAACATTAATTGTTTCTCGAGTTATTTTTATATAAAATCAACTAAATTAATGCTTAAACGTAAGCCGTTATGTAACGTAACGTGATGTAACGTAACGTAAAGAATAAAGCAAGCAACTTTTCTTTCTACGTTACGGTACGTTGCGATATTACGAAAAAATTTACTGCCCTGCGCTATAGTCTGTTTTTGTGTGGCTAATATATATCAAAGTTTAGCTAATATATTAAATGGAAATAAATATAAAAATACTGTTTGTGTATTTCTAACATCTCTAGTGTGTCTTTTATTTAAATTATTTCATAATAATATTTATATTCTTCTTCGAATTTCTTTCATGTTCTGGTTTTTAAATATCTTCGGGTTTGTATTACCAAATGTACATTACTCAACCATGCACAGTCCGAAAAACATGAACTCAATTTTAGAGACACAAAAATATTAAGGTATGATAATAATTTAAATAAAAGACACACTAGAGATGTTAGAAATACACAAACATAAGAACTCGATTAACTCGCAGACAGACATACAAAATTTAAGTATCATATACAATGGCATATGGGTGAAAACTACAGAAATTTAATAAAATAAATACATGCTACACCTTGCTTCTCCCACTACAAGAACCAACCCTTCGCCAGTTTTATAATGACCTCTGATATGAATGTACGTGTTTTATATTTTTTTTATAGTTTGACGAAATGTACAACCTTCTTCTTTTTAATTATGTATAATTCTTTTTAATTATGTACAATTCATTATATTTTTCAAAAAATCTAAAAAAAAAATCTGATGTAGACACCACACGACTTCCTTGTACGATTATTAAACTATACATATTTTTTTAATAAATAAATTACAAAATATTAATTTTAAATTCAAAACAGTAAGATATATAGCCACCATAAAGGGAGTTTTTAAAGAGAGTTTTGATTACAACAAAGAAATATTTGATTACAACAATGAATATGACTAATTTCACAATAAAAATATATTTGTTATTGTACGAATCATAAAATTGCACGTATTTAACGTAATTTGACATGAACATTTTTTTATGTTTTTGTCCTAATCCATAGCAAGCTTTATTACAAAAACAAAAAAGTATATAATTTTTAAATTTACATATCTCGCTTATACAAAGGGCTAATTTAATAATACTTGATGTGCTAGACGCAGAAATTAATTCTCTAAAACTTTTATTTGAAGCATTTATTTCTAAAATCAAAATAAAATCATTTTATTCAAGAAAAACTGTTAACAACTTCAAGTAATGTACCACTTCCGGTGAGCCTATTTTCACCAAAATCTATTATGTTATTTCGAGTGACATAAAAGTCTTGTATACCAAATTTGAAAAGTTTTGAATTATATTTTAAAACAGTTTTTCATTAAAATCTATTATAGGCTTCATGTAAAGTGCCACTTCTGGAAATTGTGTAATAACCAGAAAGGGAGGTGCACAACTAGATGTTATAGGAGTCCTAAATACAAAATTTCAACTTTCTACGGCTTACCGTTTTTGAGTTATGCGAGATACGTACGTACGTACAGACGTCACGACGAAATTAGTCAAAATAGATTCAGAGATGATCAAAATGGATATTTCCGCTGAAATCTGAAAACCGAAATTTTTTGCGATTACAATACTTCCTTTACTTACGTACAAGGAAGTAAAAAAATAAAACATGTAAGTAACCAGTTCTTAAAATTTGCAGAGCATGATATTTGTACCCCGTTGTTTTCCAGAACCCAGAAGATGGTCTAATTGAGACCGAAAAGTCGATATTGTTTATGTTTCAATAAATAATCATTTAACAAAGGACTGAATCTCCATTATTTTCACCTCTCAAAATCATCATTAACAGTCGATTAAAACTTATTGCAATATTCAAGTAAAATACTTTTCGAAAAATGTGAAACAGGCTCCTTGAAGAAAATTGTTTGAAAATGAAGCACCGTTAGAATCTGTATTTAATTACAATATTTATAATTGAATTTTTATTGCGCTGGCGTAATATTCAATATTTAACCAAGTTTTAATTTTTCTTTGAAAGAAGCTGCAATGTAATTATGTGTATTTCACAGTTCAGATCACAAATTAATGAAATGCTGAGGGCGCCTTTCGTCTTTGAAATTTTTCTATATCAAAAGGTTTTTCGATAAGTATAAGAATCGATAACAAAACTGACCGATTTACACATAAATCAGAGACGAAAGTCGAACGTTTGCGGCCTCAAAACTTCAAAGAAAGTTTATGAAATTGTTTGAATTCCAATTTTCCCGTATAAACTTCAAACAACAAACTCAGAAATAGTTTTCCGAAGGATGAGGACGAAATTGAAATGGGAAGGACGTGCAGTCGCTCACACATTTCAAATTTACATTACGGAAGAGCATAATACTTGTGCTCCACGGAGTATGGAGAGTGCTTCTCTTCATTATGCTCTGTGTTAGCTATTCTATTACACAAGTACAGTATGCATACATATTTACATATTTAGTTTTGTTTTTTAATGATCTTTAGGTTTCGTATTTTCAATTTCTACACGTTTAGGTCTATTCTATGTATTCTATAAATTTTCAATATTTTTAGTACTACAAATATTAACATAAAAATTTAATTGAGAAAGCAGCTCACTATCGTCAACATGATAATTAATAATTTTGTACAAAAATACAATTTGTTTAATATGCCTACTCAATAATTTTTCTAGAGTGAAGGTACTAAGAAGAGTTACATATCGGTATTTGGCCAAAAATTAAACAAACGATAACAAACAGTTTTACTAAATCTCTTTTAAATACCTTCTATAGCATTAATTAAATACTGCTGTGTGGGAAACCAAATAATAGAACCATAGTACAATTTACTGAGAACTAGAAATTCAAATAGATTTTTTTGGCAAAGAAAAATGTTAAATTCAGATGTGGAGCGAAAAATAAAACCTAACATTTTGTAACAGGATGCAATAGTAATTTCAGCATGGTAAATTAAATTAAATTTAGAACCTAAGAATAGACCAAGTCTTTTATCATAACAACACGATTTAAGATTTCATTGTTCATGTTGTAATCGTAGTTACTTGTAATAGTTTTCTTACTATAACTAATTACTTGACATTTGCCAATATTAAAATTTAATTGGTTGTTTTTCGACCAATGGGTCATTTTACATTTTCTAATTTATTTTTTTCTTGAAAGAATAGGTCAAATTAAATATGTATGTGTATGTTTTACACTTTACAAGTCTTTAGAATCAGAGGTATGATTTTTTAAAAGTTGTTTTTATTTTCAAATATTTGGACGCTGACGTCACGGCTTGGCGGATTTGGTAGCAGCTCTCTACCGGTTGTGTTTGGAACTATGATTGCTTGAGTTATCACTTGTCAGTTTGATTTTGTGACAGCAACATATTGTTAACGAAAAACATATTTCATACAACTTTTGATATTTATTTTAATAAATGTTTTATTTACATATCTTTACTCTTAACTCTGCTGTCACCTATCACAATTTTAGGTTAGCTTGTTTACAGCAGCAAACGGATAGCACGTGGACTGTTGTGTGTGTGAGAGGAATGTCTTTGCGTGAATAACAAACCGTAACGTCATGAATTTTACAGCCGCGAAAGTTTTTAGCAAATTTATGAATGAAAAGTCGCATATTTCATGTTATTTTATATCAGGTACTATATTTATTAAATGAGCCAGATTTCACGGTTTTATAAAAAAGACCGATTTTATTTTTACTCGTAAATGACCCCATTGGAGATCGAAAGTAAATCTTCTTGTAAGAGACAACGGTTATCAATGTCAGTGATGGTAAGAAATAATTTAATATCGTCTGCATACATTAGACAGTTAACATGTTTAACAACACATGTTAAATTATTAATAAATAAATAAAGGGCCCAGAACTGAACCCTGAGGAACTCCTGCTTATTCATTAAAATCTGGATAGAAAAAAACTGATAGAAAAATCTCTGATTTTTCTCATGTCAAAGTTTTTTGTTATTGAGGCCAGGAAAAGTCAGAATTAGGAAAATCCAATGACAGCACACACAATATTTCTCTACTCTAAAGTAAACCTGCTTGCTTTTATTTGAAGATATCGTTCTTATTTTCCAATAAATATGTCAAGGATTTAACCTTTTATCTCGCTCAAGGAACTAAGCTCTAATTTCAGATAAATTGAAGCCGATTTTCCGTTGCCTGCTGGCTATTTTCAACGGAAACGAAACGTCATTCGATACTTTCAGCTGTAATTTAAACTTCAAATTTCCAGACGAGTATTGGCAGTCGTTTTAAACCGTATTAGATTTTAAGCGAAAGACAGGAAACTTGATGAAATTCATTTATATAAATATATTTAATTACGCCTACCAATATTTTGAATTTGTATTCACGTCGCGAGTGAGGAATAAGGCTAATAATTTTCAATTAATTTCGGGAATATGTAATTTAAAGGAGCCTCTTAACTGACTGTTTTAAGTATTCGTTAACAAATAAATGAAGACTGTATTGCTGTTACCAAAAATATATTTATTAAGCAAGAATAAAAAATAATTTAACACATCAGAAAAGCCCACAAGAAGCTTGAATACACTCAAAAACAATGTTATTTATTTATTTATTTATTTATTTATTTATGAAATTTGGAGAACCAACAGTTTTTACAAACCAATTATAGGTTCCCACATATTAACATTAAGAATAATTACATATACAGTGTCTATATCTTAACTACGTCGGTACATAGCATAATGAAAAGATTCAAAGAAATACAACAACGCATAATCAAAAATACAAATTAAACATACATTCAAATATATAAGCAATATAAAAATTAAGACAAAGAAATATACACTCATATGAATAACAAAAGCACTTAAATGGACGACTTCATTATTTCTTTTTTAAATGAAGTGAAATTTAAATAAAAAATATCTATGTGAGTGAAACTAGCATTATATTTTGACATCATTCTATTGACAGGAGAATTTTTGTGGTTATTTGTTGCGGTTTTAGGTAAATGAAAAAGTATACTTGAACGAGTTGTTTTCTGAGGCACATGTAAATTAAAAAGTTGCAAAATTGCACTGCAGTTAATTTTGTTATTAAATATTTTATAAAGAAATGCCATGTCTGCAAAAATTCTTCTGTTTTCTAGACTGATCATATTGAAATGATGAAGTCTAGCTTCATAGTTATTCGCATCTACTTTAAATTTATTACATAATACGTACAGAAATTTTTTTTGAATACTCTCAACACATCTTACGTTTTTATTATACATGGGATTCCAAATTACTGATGCGTATTCTAATTTAGAACGTACAAGGGAGTTATACAAAGTAATAATTGAGAACGGATCAGTGAAGTTTTTACACTGACGTAATATGAAACCAAGCATCCTATAGGATTGTTTTACCATTTCAGCTATATGATTATTATCAGTTAATTTCGGATCAAAAATTATTCCCAAATCTCTAACAATTGACTCTTTTTTTATAGTAATCATATTGAGATTATAATGAAATGATAAAGGGTCATGATTTCTTGTAAACGTAACATAATGACATTTCTTAATATTAAGAGATAGATGATTTAATGTACAATAATTGAAAAATTTATCTAAATCCCTTTGTAAGTCTATGCAGTCATTTACGCTTGATATGGTTTTAAAGATTTTCAAATCATCTGCATACATCAGGAATTTTGAGTACTTGAAGCAATGGGCTATATCGTTAACAAATAAATTAAACAGTAAAGGTCCCAGATGAGAGCCTTGTGGTACTCCAGATGTTGCAGTGATGGTACGTGATTTAAAGCCATTGCAGTAGACGAATTGCGATCTATGTGATATATACGACTCAATCCATCTCAATAATGTTCCATGTATTCCAAGGTTATTTAGTTTGTGAATGAGTGTAGGGTGATGGACCCGATCAAACGCCTTACTGTAGTCCGTGTATATAACGTCAACTTGTTTTCTTTCATCCATGTTTAAACTCAAAAATTCTTTAAAAGGCACTAGATTACTTACAACAGATTTGTTGGAACAAAATCCATGTTGTTCAGCTATGATAACACTTTCTAATGGAGCCTTTAGTTGTTGCACTACCAAAGCTTCAAAAATTTTGGCGAAGGTAGATAACAAAGATATAGGCCTGTAGTTGGTTGCATCATTTATATCACCTGATTTAAATATTGGAGTAATATAAGAAACCTTCCAAATATCAGGGAAAATTCCAGTTGTTAATGATTGATTGTACAGAATGTGTAAAGGTTCAGTAAGATACCATGCACAAGTACGAATAAATGTAGGAGGTATTTGATCAGGTCCATACCCTTTATTAATGTCAAGAGATGCCAAATACTGAAATATGCACTGAGTGCTCAACACTACAGAGTTTAAGTTTAATGAATTTGAGTCGTATATGTCACCGGTTGTGCATTTATTAGCATTGTTATGTCCCAAACAACAATAGAAAATTCCAGTAAAATTTGTGTTTCAAGTAATTCATACAATACTTTCATTTCAGACCATAAAACATTCAAATACAACAATTCAAAAACTGTTATTCAAGACATGTTCTCAAATCACTTCAGAAGGTTTTTACCTCTCGCTAAGAAAGGTATTGGAATCATGCTAAAAATCGCATATCCAGATTTTAATGATTAAGCACGTTTTAAGGTCCCTACAATCCGATTTTAATATTTTTACGATGATGTCTGTATGTGTGTGTATGTGTGTGAGTGTGTGTGTGTGTATGTATGTGTGTATGTAGGTCGGTTGGAAGGACGATATATCAAAAACTATAATACTTAATATCTGTTAACTACGTATTTCTCAATCGGATATTACTGGGAAGAGCTTAAACGGTTTTGGTAATAATTAGACAACCGAAAGTAGCAGATTCTTAAAAAAAATCTTCTAAATATTATTTTTTGAAAATGTTTACTCTTGCTGAGAGAAGAGTAAATTCTCTACCTGATACATATAAATATTTTATTATATCTTTTATAGATTTAGAGATAAATATAAGTTATATAATAGTCTGTTGTAATAAATCTCACTGCCCAAATAATGTCGTGGAAACCAATTGTAAATTTAAAATGTTTGTAAGAGACGGAGAAATATCAGTGTCAGAAATCCGGAGACATTACTGCAAACTTTTTCTGAGAAGTACATAGCTACATACAGGGTGTTCCACGACTCGACCGACAAACTTTTACCATATATTCCAGGGATCATTACGATCAAAAAATGTTATATGACCTATAGTTAAATTCCTCTTTGTTTCGGAGATATCGAAGAAATTAAAAAAAAAGATAATTGAGTTAGCCTTGACGGATTTGTTTAACAAAAAAAACAGTTTAATGACGTGTTTACTATCGTAGTTAATGCTGAATGATTTTTGTGCTGTCTTATTAATTTAAGCCATTATGCCGCATTTTACTAATGCAGAATATGCCGATATGGTTTTCGTGTATGGTTTTTGCAATGGAAGTGGACTAATTCTCTAAAGAATGAAAG
This sequence comes from Harpalus rufipes, assembly GCA_951394225.1. Classification (NCBI taxonomy): domain Eukaryota; kingdom Metazoa; phylum Arthropoda; class Insecta; order Coleoptera; family Carabidae; genus Harpalus; species Harpalus rufipes. Next base: position 42,641,414 of record OX596283.1, read on the forward strand.
TAATTAACTGGCAACATTCTATGACTCGAAGGATAGCTGTATGTTTAGAAAATGGCGGTTCTCATTTTGAATAGTTGTTGTAATTTTGTGTTAATTAGCTATCCATTGATGAATAAATTTTCTTTTATCATTTTGTTTCTTAATTTCTTCGATATCTCCGAAACAAAGAGGAATTCATCTATAGGTCATATAACATTTTTTGATCGTAATGACCCCTGGAATAATATGGTAAAAGTTTGTCGGTCGAGTCCAATTTCATGTGGTTTATTTTCCTCGACAAGTAAATTCCACACTCCTGGTGACAAATTAACTACTTGAATTTAGAAAATCTTGAATTTTTTAATGAAAAATTCTGACAGTCGACATCTATTTACATGATTACTAATTGTCATTCTGACACGGGCCCCCATATCTGCTTGTTAAGGCCAACAACATCACAGGACTGCTCGCGCCGTATACTTATGTAACCAAAAACGGAAGTGGCGAGAGGTATTGTGCTGGCCACAACAGATTTTTTTCTAGGGAAAACACATTGTTTTACATGTTTTTTCTTATTCACTAAAAGGGCACTTTAGCAGGCAGAGTGCACTACACGGGCCCCAAGAAGCTTGTATACACTCAAAAACAAAAACATTGTTATCATCAGTTATATTACTCCTCATGTAATTAAGGAAGTTGGCTCTAGGGTACCTCTATATACAGGTTATGGCCATGGGCCGAAATGGCCACCATTAGCGGGCCAATGTCAACTGTCAAATATACTGAGAATTGGATGAATTTACGGTTCCTTATTTATTTGTATAATTGTAAGTAATGTGATATTGTATTACAAAAGAATATTAAATAATTTTCCAATTTCTTATTTTCCAGCAAAAATTTTCGTTAGAAATCATCGCGGATGTTTCTCAAAACGAGGCCGGCAGTGTTACCAACAATACGCATGAAAATTCTGAGATTGAAAATATCTTATGAATTTCCAACTAAATTTGTTATATCTTTGGAACCAGATGCGTATGCATATTTTTAACCATTTTTACCCCAGACCTTCATTTATAATTACCTACTTTTTAGTCAAAAGTTTATGAGTTTCCACGATTCTAGAAGCAATTATGTTGATGATTTCTTGAGTTTCCCTATACTCGCCATGTTATATCTTCCAAATTTGGAGTTCAATAACTCCAATCGGATCTAGTCAAGTTAGCTAAAATTTTGGATCTATATCGAGCAATACTTAATCTAGCTGTATATGCCAAAGATTATTAAGATTTTATGTATTTCACTTCATGCTCCAACTACATTAAGTTCCATTGAAATTTTAGTGAAATTTGTGTCTCAAGAAGTTTATGCAAATAACAAATATATGGAATTCAAATCATTATGAATTAGGTGCTTTAAAGCATTACTCTTGTTTTGTTCTTGTCTTGCAATTTCTGCAACAACAAGACATGAACAAGAGAAATGCAAGACTCCCGTGAAACACTAAATATAACCCATTGATATCTAAATCATTTCCTCAAAGAACAGGTTATCATTAATAAAATATAATATCTAATCATAGTAAATTTACGACTCTCCTTCCAATCTTTACTTTCAAAACTATATTTTCTTGCCGGTATTACTATCACTACCACGTACCACCACTACTACTACTACGTTAAATCCCTGGTCCCAATCACGTATCCTAGCAGTTACTCTAGCGTCCAATGCTGTAACCAACGTCCAGTGGCCAGTTGAGAATACTCATGTCTCTACACGGTAATACGGTCAGATTTTATCTGGCTTCCCACCATAGCTGAGTCAATCCTCAAGATTTTCCCTTCGATTTGTAAAATTGCTTGAACAGATTTTGAGTAAATCATCGAAAGGATGATAGCGCAAACAATTCTTACAAATTGTGTCAGAGTGGTTATATTAAATATATAATTAGCGGAGTCATTTAGGCCTTGTACAATATTACGTATGTAACAAAACATTTAGCAAAAAAATCACCGCTTAATTATTTGTCCATCGGACAAAATGATAAAAAAATCTGATGTGACCAACGCAATACCTCCCGCCATTTAATTTTTATTAATTTAAATCCCCATTAACGCCAAATATTTCGATTTTTAAATGACACAAAATTAACTCCTGTGGTGCACTCTCCACGCCAGAAATAAGTGCCCGTGAGGTGAAGCTGGGTAAACGCCCGCACGATACAAATAAGTAATCATTACAGAAATCTGTGTACAAAGCAGATTAGAACACCCAGCAATGGGTAATATGCCGTCATAATATATTTTTATTTTTTTTATTTAAATACATATCTGCATATCAACTAATGCTAGAAATAATGTATATTAACTTACTTTCAATACAACTATTGTTCTATTTACAATTTTCGTTTTAAAACGTTACTATTATTAATTTGAAATTATTTATATTATGTTCCTTTCCATATAACTATTGTTCTATTTACAATTTTCTTTTTAAAACTTTACTATTATCAATTTAAAAATTTTTTTTACAGTGACATTTATCTGTCAGTTACATACATTTGAGCTCCGAGATATAATTTTTATATTACTTTATAAATTGATCCATTAGATATATAGAAAAAGTATTAATGCAAACCTGTAGAAAATTGAATAATCTTTAATTTTTATAATAACAAATTGCGAAAACATAACATTAAAAGGTATTTTTTGAGGAAAAACTATTACGAGCTTCAAGTAAAGTGCCATTTCCGGTTATCCGATTGACACCAAAATCTAATGGCTTCTTTACTTATCAGAATAAGGTTTCTAAATGGTTTTAAAATTTTCTGGATGATAGTATTTGAAGTAGAGCGCCCAGAAGATTCACGCGCGCACACACACACACACACACACACATACATACACACGTACATACACACATACATGCATACACACACACATACACATACACACCCACAGACATCATCGTGAAAATGTTAAAATCGTATTGTAGGGTCCTTAAAACGTGGTCATTTACCAAAATCTCGATATGCGATTTTTAACACGATCCCTATACCAAGGGTAGCAGGAGGTAAAAAATATTCAGTTTTTCTAAGTCATAAAATTGAGATTTTTTTGCCACGCAGGGAAATACATTATAATGGTTTGGTTAGGATGTTAGGAACAGGGCCGGGGCTTGAGGCAACGATTATGAAATTTTCTACAAGTTTGCATTAATACTTTCTCTGTATATTTTACAAAATAATCTATAATTTAAACATAACTCCTTGGTTACATTCTTAAATAAAATAAATAAATAAATATATCATCACGGCATATTATCTATTGCTGGGTTTGCCAATCTGCTTTGTACGCAAATATCGGTAATGATGAAATATTTGTACCGTGCGGGCGCTTACCAGGCGTCACCCCACAGGCACTCAATGCTGGCGTGTAGAGTGCACCACAGGAATCAATTTAGTGCCATTATAATTCAAAGTAATTTTTGGCGTTGGCTGGGATCCAACCTGGGTCCCCAGATTCACGACCAGACACTCAGGCACACGGCCACGAGACCCCATATTTCAGATCTTAAATGTATGTAACAGACTAACTGACGTAAATGTTACTGTCAAAGAACTAATCATATCAAAGTAATAATAAAACTCCGCGAAATTGATGTATTTACCGTCTAACAGTCTAGCGCTTACATTAAATTTGCTTATCAAATTGCGCCATTCAAAGAAATAAACCTTTATCGTTTATCCTCGGTGGAAATATTAATTTATGTTACTAATATATGTACCTACTCACTTAACTAACCTTTACAATTAATTTAAGTTTCTTGATATTAAAAATACCTCTCACAAGAAATGTTTTTGTTCCAAAACTTTTGCTACATACCTACGTTATTAATAAATGACCAACAACAGCTGGTTGTGGCATGGCTTGGCTACCCATTTGAATAATAACCGTGTTTACTCTTACTTCATAAAATAGCTATTTGTGTATTAAGAGCGCAAAATAGGTAAGACATTGTCGATTGAGAGATTGTTGCCGCGCGACGCAGGAGCGCGGTATTCTCTCGAAATCGACAATGTCAATTTGCGCTCGAAACACACACAAGATTTTTTCTACAGTCGCCACCATAACAAAAAATAATAAAATGTACACTTTGTACTTACACTACCACTCAATTAATAAGGATTAATATAAAGAAAAAAATGTCTTTTATATTTAATTTATCGTTATTTCCCATTCTTCTTGACCTTTTCTACAATCTAATCTAAATATTTTATACTTTCGTTTTTGTAAATGAATGGCCTATTTTATTTTCACAATAGTGCGGCATTTTTTTTTTTTTTGGTTATGTAATATACCAACAGAGCAGTTATATGTCAGATTGATTTGTAAAGGTGGTAAATGTGTCATTACAGTACCATTAGTTCCTGACTAAACGTTTCCATTAAGAATGTAGACAAGTGCCATTTCTCAACATTGTATAGTTAGAAATTTGGACAGCGAGCGTTTTTTCTACTTTGTCGCGCTAGAGCGGCAAAGTGACATTTTGCGTTGACAAAAGAGAGCGCAAATGGCTACTTTCTATGTAGACTGTAGAAAATATACATGAGTCTATATACCCGCGGTGGCAACAATATGTTATTATTGCGTTTATTGTTAGATCGTTGCCAAGCAATGTACATACATTCAATTGAATGTTTCCATAATTTTTAAAATTTCAACTCCACAATTTACTGCATTTCTAATTTATAATAATTATTAAAGAAAAAAATATTTCATAAGTAGAAATTATCCCTAAGTTTTAAAAATAATTGTTCGAAATCTTTAGTATTTTTAGAAAAGTATAACAAGATATAAATATTACTTTAGGAAAACACAATAAAATAATTAGAATTAATCAGAGAAACAAACTATTTCGTAATTATTTGGGGTGTTAAAATTTAAGATTTTCACCAAAGGTTCAATATAATGAAAGATTGTAAAATCATTATACAATAATATTATACTTATTTTTGTCTGAATAAAAGTGATTAGGCTTGAGTTAGATTCTTTTATAAAAACTTAAGTTAGGAATCTTTTGATGGTAACATGATAGATAGTACGACAGAAAAATGTTTGATTTCAAATTTTTGTCCTGCGTTACCTAGGTTCTATTATAATAATGCTTTATATTTGTTGCAACTCAATTGTTAAGAAAACTTATTTATTGTAATATTAGTAAATTATTAATATATACAAAAACATATATTATATATCTTTAGAAGAATACGTATCAATGAATAAAAAATATCAAAAAAATATATGAGAAGAATATAAACAAATAAGCAATTTTAAAGGAAAACATTATTATACCAAATATTCTTAATAAACCTTGGTTTAATAAATCCAATCTCAATAGAAAAGCTATTTCTTCCATCTACAGACTACGATTCAACCACCATCGTTTACCAAGTCACCCAGTGTTGCCAACAGTTCTCAACTGTTTCTCACTAGTTCGGACCCTAAAAACCACCAGAAACAGCTAAATATGTACCCAAATAGGGCGCGAGCAGCCATGTGACTTTGCTGAACTTGGCAAACAGATATGGGGGCCCGTGTCAGAATGTCCATAACTGACAAATATTATATTTCTTCATTCAGAATTTTATCATTTTTTTCTATTGTATGATGTATTTTCCTCGGCAACTGAATTTCACACTCCTGATAACAAGAATACCACATGAAATAAGAAAATCATGAAATTTTGAATGAAAAATATGACATTTGTCAGTTATGGACATAATTAAAAGCTGTCAGACACGCCCCCCCACCCCACATAACCTGAAGTTACCTATACACGGGGATTCATCGGTTTGTTCTTTTGTAATAACTTGATTATTTTAAATATTAAGGAAAAAAATTTCAAACGAAGTTTTTTTATATCAAAATGTCTACAAATCTACAATATAGGTTTTTCTACAGGTGTGTCATTTACGCAATGGTATGTAACTTTATATTTTCAAATAGAACATCCTATATATTTATTCAAATTTGAAAAGTACATGAAATTTACTATCCAATAGCATAAAACAATATATGGTATATTATTAAAAAATACAATGGCGAATGATTTAAATATTACATTTTTATTAATTACAGTAGGCTTTGCATTACATTATTTTAATATTACGCCTTTCAAATTTAAAGAAAATTAATTAATTAATTAAATATTTCATCTATTTTAACCCGATATTTCATTATTACACTTGTTTTTAAAATTACCAGATGTTGGGAAACCTAATTCTAGAGAGAGTGGCATATCCTACAAAATGCAGCATATTGTTATCAGAAGGAAATAGTACAATAACAAAATCAATTATGACATTTATCCAGGAAATCAATTTGGAAATTTAGAAGCATAAAAGCGCATTGCTCCAGATTAATTGTTTCAAAAAACAAAGGCCTAAATCAATTAAAAAAATACATACAATACCATATTTATCAATAATTTAGTACGGTGAATAGTAAATCTATTTGTTGTGATTAAGAATTATGTATGGGTTCAAAATTCACACATAATTAAAAAAATAATTAAATACATTAAAAAAAATAAAAGATGTCCGATCAAGATCATCTGTATCATGAATGAATTAACAAATTGGTATACATTTATCTCTCTCATTTGCCATAACACGAAGCGTGTGCGATAAGGATGGATATAACACGCTTGTCTTTCAAAAATTCATATTGTTTTGACTAAGTTAGGACATTCCATTTTAAAATGATGTTCGTTGTTGACAATACTTTCGCTGTAACGCAAGTTTATTAATTAAAATATATTACCTTGATTCATTGCCGTACGAATAAAGTTATTTTCTGTCAGTGTCAGTGACACTGACAGTATCTTATTTTTCACACATTTGATTTTACATTTGCTCACAAACTTACCCGTTGGTTTAGTTTTGAATTTTGAATGCTTTTGCTGTGAAATATAATTTTATAATAAAATAACAGTAGTATCTTATGTAACCTCATAAAAACTAAGCAAAAGACATTGCCACTACTGAATTTGTCGAAATGGGCGGAGCTAAAATCTTAATTCATTGAAATCGTAGATGACTTTGATCAGACATCTTCAAAATAAATAAATACTGTAATGTCTCTTTTGTATGCAAAAATTTGAAATTATTATACACTGGCGTATTACCAAATCAATAATGTTTCAGAAAGATTATCTTCAAGGAAGTACACAGTTCAGGGGGTCTATTCTAATTGAAGCGACACTGTACTCTCGCTATTTCGTCACTGTTAGTGACGTCATATGATGACGTACAAGCTACGTCACCATTTAGTAACTTTTAATTCATTTGGTGAATTTTAATATTACACGCTTGGTACCAAGTAAGTAAAGAAGTGTACTAGATGGCATTGCTGTAGTTTAAAGAGCTCATTTTGAATTTCAATATAGTTTCGTTTGTGATCTAGTGCTGGTCTCGCTCTTTCGTGTCGGGTGTTATACATTTTATTCTTTATTTTTTAAATTTTTGTTATTAGTTTATTTTTATTTTACTATTAAAGTAAGTTTTAATTGGTTTTTCTTTTTAGAGTAATATAAATTTAATTTAGTTCCTTTAGTATAATAGGTTATTTTTCAATATTTTTGGTTTAGATTAAATGTATATATTAATTGTAATTTTTTATTTAGTTTTTGTTTAAATCTAATTATGTCACAAAAACGAGAAAGAGATGGTAAATAGAGACCAAAAGGAAACTTTGCTTTATTTTATGATCATGAGGATTTTGCTTGGGGAAAATTTATGGGGGCAGATGGGCGACAAAATTGGAAGTCACTGAGAGCGGTTAACATTTCTTTTATGAATAAATGAAGTACTTACTCTTAAATGGGCAGGAATTCGATTTCTATAACTGCCATAATTTAAATGTGGGTTTAAAATATTTACCACGTACAAAGAAACTTCTTTATCCAGTCTAAAATTTTCAAGAAATTCCGTTTCGGGCAATTGGAACGGATTATGTGCATCCCAAATTAATCTACAAGCAATTCTAGCTTCTTTTTACATACATGTTGTGAAAACTTTCGAATACAATAAAGAATTATTGTTATTATTATTATTATTATTATATACAGAACCGTTGATTTTGTAAAAAAATGAATGCTGTAACAGAGATTTCGTGTAATTAACACTCAATACTCAATCTACTCCACAATCGGGAAATTTACCCGCAATCGTAATATATGAAAACTTTATAAATTTATCTTTACTTTCGAGCTCGAAGTATTTTTTCTTAGGTTCATTGGTGTTTACAACATAAAATGAATAAGAACAAGTTCCAAAGTAATTTTTCCTCATTAAATTGATTTAAAATGAACAAAAAGAAGTACAAATCGCCGATAACGACATTGTCGCTAAATCTGTCTTCATTAACATTATTAATGACGCGTCCGTGGTGTACGTTTAAATCAGACTGGTCTTACGGCTCGAGTGATCGTTTAATATATTGTCGAAGACGTTTCCAAATCATGATTGATACACTTTTCGCAATAGCCAGGTTTGGAAATAATAAATCTGTCCCATCCAAAATGCGTTTGGTAATAAATGGAACTCGTTTGAATAACCTCGCTTCGGTATTCATTTCTTGAGGCCGGAGCGATATTTCAACCTGTCTTTACTCTTATAGTTGTATACTGAATTTTACTGCTATTTATTTCCATTATTCAATATCTCAGATTTCTATTAAGGAATTCTTTTTTCTCCTTCAAGAAAGTATCGGAATTTCATCTATTTCATTGGTAATATTTTCATTTCGCTTTAACAATGCAGTTTATTTTTTTATAAGATATTTATCTGCGGTAAAAAGTTGACAATATCATTTTCTTATAGTAACTTTTAATACATTTAAGTTTTTGGTGATTTTTACCTCTCGCTAAGAGAGGTATTGGATTCATGCTAAAAATCGCTTATCCAGATTTTATTGAATAAGCACGATTTAAGGTCCATAGAATCCAATTTAAAAATTTTACAATGATGTCTGTGTGTGTATGTGTGTGTGTGTGTGTGTGTGTGTGTGTGTGTGTGTGTGTGTGTGTGTGTGTGTGTGTGTGTGTGTGTGTGCGGGTGTGTGGATATGTGTGTGTGAGAGAGAGAGGTTGTTGGAGACACGATTTCTCAAATTCTATAAGACTAAAGACCTGTTTGACTACGAATTCCTCAATCTAACATTAATGGGGAGAGTTGAATAGGTTTTGGTACCAATTAGAAAACCGGAAGTAGTAGTATTTTAAAAAACAAATTTAAATATTATTTTTTTGAATTTTTTTATTATTAGTATTAAAGAACGTAAAATTCTCTATTCGATACGTTTTAAATTTTTATTTTATCTTCTATATATTGAGATAAAAAAGTAATATATAAAATAATCTGTTGTAATAAGTTTCAGAGCCTAAACAACTCCACAATAACCATCAGATGTTTGTAAATGACATAAAAATGTCAGTGTCAAAAACCAACAGTAGTTCATAAACCTATTTGGGCAATAACCGATTCAAAATTTGTCATAGTACGAATATGGGTTTATGTTAGATTTTAGCTGAAACTAAATCTTAGAAATTTTTTCTTGGCAACATAATAGTAAAACGTCAAATTACGCTTTTATTAAATGAAGAAGTTTAACTGATATTGAAGAATTTTTCTGTGATATTGGTAATTTTATTATTTCTTGTTGTATAACAATAATAACAATTAAAGAGTGCCCGTGAGGTGACGCCTGGTAAGTGCCCATACGGTACAAATATTCCATCATTACCGATATCTGTGTACGAAGCAGATTGGCACACCCAGCAATGGGTAATATGCCGTGATGAAATATTTATTTATTTATTTTTTATTTTAATATTTAAAATTATAGCTATATACATATACCCGTCAAAAATCCCGTCAAGAAATTGGAAGAATTTCGAACATTTGAAGCGTAGGAAAAACTTCCTCAAAAAATAAATTTAAAATTATAAAAATAATGTAAACATGAAGAAAAGACATGAGAAATTTATAGGGCGCGAGCAGTCAAGTGACTTTTCTTGGATTTGACAAGCAAATATGGGGGCCCGAGTTAGAATGACAGCTAGTAATTATGTACATAGATGTCAAATGTCAATTTTCCATCCCAAATTTCATGCTATTTCAATTCCATGTGGCTTATTTTCCTCGGCAAGTAAATTCCACATTCTTGGTGACAAATTAACCACGTGAAAAACTATGACATTTAACATTTATGTAAATAATTACTAACTGCCATTTTGACAAGGACCTCCATATCTGCTTGTCTAGGCCAAGTATAACAAACTAACTACGTGAATTTAAAAATCTTGAAATTTTTAATGAAAAATTCTGACATTTGACATCTATGTACATAATTACTGCCATTCTGACACTGGCTCCCATATAACCTTGTCAAGGCCAACAATGTCACATGACTGCTCGCGCCCTATAAATTTCTCATGACTTTTCGTCATGTTTAGATTATTTTTATAATTTTAAATTTATTTTTTGAGGAATTCTTCCAATTTCTTGACGAGATTTCTGACGGGTATATGTATATAGCTATAATTTTAAATATTTATTTGTTATTATTGTTAACATGCTTTATATTTTTTCTTGCCCCCAAACGCCTCTAAAGCTTTGTCGCCCTTGCGCTTTACCAATTTAGCCATCCTCTGGAGTCGGCTTTGCAGTGTTGACCATAATTCCTTGATTCAGAAATCAAGTTGGTGAATTAGAACATACTTTGATCTACGGATCAGCTTGATTCCTTAATCAGCTGATTATTATTCAAAGGATTAATGGTGAATTCGGCTTTAGGTTACAAAACGTAAAAATAGATCTGTATGAATATGGCTATTTAAATGTAGAGTTCAAAAACAAAGCAGTTTATAATTTAGGTATAGAATTTAATTATCTACTGTAACTTCTATTTGAAAATATTATTGCTCACTAATTCGTTAATCTAAATATGAAATTAACTCCATTCTCCATTACAAACAATTCTCCGCAGGAAATGAACTTTTCTACATGGTTAGAGTCAAACTCAAATCACATTGTGCTGGTAGGGATAAGCGTAGTAGACATGGTTTAACTGCGAGGCACATAATGGAATACTTTTAGTTCAAGAATGTTCCAAGTATCCCAGTTGCAGACTTCAGACTTGCTGACTTGTGAGGTGAAAGTGATGCGAACTTACGGTGATTAAGATTAGTTTACAAAGGACTTGGCGTTTGTGATAATATTAATGACTGCTAATTATCTGGTACGAGGTTAAACCTTCAATATATCTTATCTCTTTACATACATAAAAGCAGACAACGATAAATAATTCATGTTAATAATTATAAAAACCCTAACTCAAATTATCGGAACAAATCAGAAGTAATAAGCAACTAAATAACATATTACTGTCCATTCAATTGTTGTTTTCTTGGCTAGATAGATAACATGACCGTTAGATACTACACTGGCGAAAGAAATTAACGCATCACTTATAATTTATTATATCTTGGAACCGACGTTATGTTTGAGCGGAAATTATTTATGTAAGGAATAAGCTTATCAAGTATGATGTTTTACTAATTGTTTGATATTTTTTATTCTCATGGTATTCTGTCAATAAATAAAATTTTCTTTTCTGACTTAAAGAAAGCTTCATATTAAATTCATTTTTGGATTTCTTTTGAAGTACTCTCGAAATTAAGTGCTAAATAGTGAAGCGTGAATATGAATAGAAGTCAGAATCTTAATTTAAGTGTTGAAGAAGCTGTGGCTGTAGTAACACTTGCAGAAGAAGTTTGGAGTCAGCGTTACATCGGTCAGCGCCTTGGTGTTAACCAATCGACAGTATCGCGGGTCTTGAAGAGACATCGGGAAACTCACTCATACTCAAGAAGGCCAGGTCAAGGGAGAAAACGAGCCACAAATGCTATCCAAGATCGTTTTTTGATGATGCAGACGTTAAGGAAACGGTTTATTACGGCTCCTAGGCTACAAAATATGCTCGCAGAGGCCCACAGTGTTCATATTAGTTCCGTTACCATAAGAAAAAGGTTACATGGTTTTAATTTAACCCCAAAAATACCAGCAACAGGACCCCAATTAACCGCAGAGCATCGCAGAGCCAGATTAACGTTTGCTCAGGAACATGTTAACTGGTTACAGGCCGATTGGGCTAATGTTATGTTTAGCGACGAGTCCAGATTTTACCTTAATAGCAGTGATAGACGGATGCGTGTATACAGACGGCCAGGTGAACGTTATGCGCAATGTAACATTGTTCCGACTGTTATTTTTGGTGGAGGTTCGGTTATGGTGAGGGGTGATATCACTTCAGAGGCTCGCACGCAGTTGTTGGTCATACCAAGAGGGAGCATCAAGGCAGCATCTTATATAGAAAACATTTTAGAACCATATGTAATGCCTTTTGCGCCTGTTGGGGGAAACGACTTCACCTTTAAGCATGATAATGCAAAACCCCATTCTGCCCGAATAGTGCAACAATATCTTACCGAAGTGGATATCACCACAATGCAATGGCCAGCCAGAAGTCCGGATCTTAATCCCATAGAACACCTTTGGGACACGATGGGTAAACGACTTAGAGCACTTCCTCGGCGTCCAATCAACCAAGAAGAGCTCGGGCAAAAATTACAGGAAATTTGGGAAGATATTAACCAGAATGACATTAGAGCATTAATTAGCAGTATGGGTCGTCGTTGTCAGGCAGTTTTCCGAGCAAGAGGAGGAATCAATAAATATTAAGTGTTTTAATCGCATGTTAAATTTTGTTAAAAGTGTTTCTCTTCATTTTTCTTACAATTTTATTAAGTTTTTATTGTTTCATTGTCTTAATTCTTACCATAAAAGTAAAATTATAAAAATCAATGATTAAAATTTGAAGAAAATAAAAATATTCCAATATTAACTGAGTTTATAAAAGTGATGCGTTAATTTCTTTCGTCAGTGTATATACATAATGACAATACATACTTTAAAGTTACGACCGATTTACATTGTAACTTCTTCGAATGTGTCAAACATTGACGACCTCTTTTTTATCGCACCAATAAGGCGCAATGTACCGAAAATCACATTTATATTAGTTGGCATCGGTGTGGTTTTCTACACACTCATAGCAACGGTAATATGAAGGTAAATCAGAAGTGCCATCTCGTTTGCACTGTCCAATTACCGTAGCTTCGAGTTTGCTGTGAGATGTAGTTGCGGAAATTCCATTTTATAAAAACTTCCGACTAGCAACCGTATATTTTATTTTAAATTTTTTAATTTTCTATGTTGTTTATTTTATGTGCTCTTTGAAGCTTATAATTTGTGAAACAAGATAATTTTTATTGTTTTGAAAAGAAAATTTATAACAAACATAAGCTGATTTGATGTTGCAATAAGTTTTAATCGACTGATAATGATGATTTGGCGAGGTGAAATAATGGAGATTCAGTCCTTGGTTAAAATATGATTTATTTAAAACAATACCGACGTTTCGGTCTTAATTAGACCATCCTCAGGACCTCAGGGTTATGTTTAAAATGTTTTTAGATTTGTTGAAAAATAATGAAATGTACATAATTAAAAAAATTAAAAAATCTGATGTGGCCAGCACAATACCTTCCGTCAATCCGTGTATTATGTACAAATTCCATACATAAATTTTCTTGCAAAAAATTCTAAATTTTTGGTATTATGTGATTCCCTTTCTCGGAAACTGAATTCCATACTCCTGATAACAAACAAACCACATGAAATAAGAAAATTATGAAATTTTGAATGAAAAATTATAACACATATAAATTTTCTTGCAAAAGATCCTATATTTCCAGTAAAGTTATTTCATAAACAAACTATGCAAATTGCACTTGACCTGACATCTTCTTTAGTTTTTCCCATTCGTTAGAGGGTCGCTATTTTTTATTTTCTTCTTCCACTCATTTTTGTTTTGCGTGTCGTCCTCATTCAGATCCTTTTCTCTCAAGTCTTCTGCAATATAGTCTTTTCATCTTATATTTGGTCTTCCTATGTTTCTTCCACCTTCTATTAATATATTAAATAAACCAATGTAATCGTCTCTCTTATATCTAGAAACTTCTAACACTAGAGTTACGTCCCTTATTCTTTCATTGATTTACATTTTATTGATACTGACATCTGTCAATTTGAATTACCTGAATACATTAGCAGTTTCCATGGTTAAGTTAGCATAGCTGGTTGAATTATGAAATTTATATAAAATTTATTATCTTTATTCTTCTTTAACTCTATATCTGTTGAATATCAAATATAAAATGTAATCAAATCGTATAGACAATAATATATTCTTTAAGTTATAATAACATTTAACTGAATTTTTCAAGAAAAACTGTTAAAATTTTCAAATGAGGGTACTTCCGGTTGACCAATTATAACCAAAATCTAATCAAGTCTGCATATGGTTATAAGGAAGAGAAATATGGTTATAAGGGAGAGAAATATGTAAGAATTGTAATTTTTGGAATTCTAGTATTGGAGATACTGTTGACGAAACCGCGGTCACACACACACACACACACACACACACACACACACACACACACACACACACACATACACGCACACACGAACACACACACAGACATCATCGTAAAAATAGTAAAATCGTATTGTAAAGACCCTAAAACGTGCTTATTCAATGAAAATTTACCACCGAATTTTTTGACCAAAGACAATACCTTCCTTACCTATAGGTGACGGAAGATAAAAAGAAGGAGGTTGTAGATGTCGTCAAACTATAAAAATATAAATAACACTTACATTCTTATCATAGTTTATTATAAAACTGTTTTATATCTGTCAGACGAACAAAATCACATAACTGCTCGCGCCCTATGCAACATAAAATGAAAATGGCGAGAGGTATTGTATTGTGCTGGTCACAACAGATTTTTTAAGAATGTATTATTATATGAAAATTAAGTTAAAAAATGGACTTTTTTGATTAATAATAAAACAAAGTTTGCAAAGAACAAAGCTTTTTCAATAAAGATTTATAATTATCCAATAATAAAATAATATTAAGGTAGATTTTATTGCAATGCACCACCTTTCAAAATTCCTGCCGGCGCCTATGACCGTCGTAAATATCTTAAAATGCTTATTGGTAATCTTAATAATTACTTAATGCATTATAAGAGAAATTAATTTTCACTGTGAGTATAAATAGTAATTTTGACAAATGTTAAAATAAGAAAAGCTGATATTTCTCCTTATAAATTTTCTCTACTGACGCAGTAATAATTCTGAAAATTAATGACTTTCATAGCCACAACAAAAAGAAACTAATACTGCACAACTATGCTAATTATATTACAGTTATAATTATCCACAAGGGCCCAACTTATAAGAGAAATTTACCGCACTGCAAATAGAACTAAACGATGTATTAATTACATTAAAAGTCATGACTTTATTACGAAATCCCTCCGCGAAAAGGGAAAAGATCGGATGATAAATCGTCAAGGGCGACTCTGGCACGGATGGTCCTTAGTTCTTCCATCCTGCTGCTAAGCAAGGGGCAAAAATCAGTGGCGTGCAGTGCAGGATTTGAAAGAAAATATGAGATGCTGTCAAAACGTACTTATACTGTATTTCAGATAAGAATAGACTTAGTGGCGCTGCGGAGCCAGCCTGATTTACACACATAAAAACCTGTAAATACCCTGATGAGTGGCATGATAACCTCCCAATAGTTTTATTAGGAATCCGTACTACTATCGAAGAAGATATTCAATGTAGTTGCGCGGAATTGGTGTATGGAACACAATTACGATTACCAGGGGAAATAGAACACAGAATCTCCGAAAATTACATGGAAAATATAAATATCCCACTCTACGTACAAAAACTAAGAAAATTCATGACAACTTTAAAAGCAACAGCCCCAAGACACACAAATACTCGACCTCATTTCATACACCCTGACCTTTTTCATTCAGACTACGTTTACGTTCGGACAGACGATATTAGACGACCTTTAGACTCTATATACAAAGATCCTTACGAAGTAACAGCAAAAACAGACAAATATTTTACAATTAAAATAGACAACACATATATTTCAATTGATAGACTTAAACCAGCAAGAATACATTCTAAAAACAATAAAAACAAACAGACACAAACACCCTTTGCACCTGAAAAATTTTTGGACCGCGGAGAGATTAGAAGACACACAATTTAATGTTATTTTAATTTTAATTATTGCTGTTTATATTTCATCATGTTCCTTTTGTAACCTTTGTAAAGTTTTTACCTTCCGTCACCTAAAGGTAAGGAAGGTGACAATACCTTCCTGGTCAAAAAATTCGGTGGTGAGTTTTCATTGAATAAGCACGTTTTAGGGTCTTTACAATACGATTTGACTATTTTTACGATGATGTCTGTATGTGTGTGTGTGTGTGTATGTGTGTGTGTGTGTGTGTGTGCGTGTGTGTGTATGTGTGTATGTGAACGCCGGGTCGTCAACGATATCTCCAATACTAGAATTCCAAAAATTACAATTCTTGCGTATTCCCCTTCCTTACAACCATATGCAGATTTGATTAGATTTTGGTTATAATTGGTCAACCGGAAGTACCCTCAATTGAAGATTTTAACAGTTTTTCTTGAAAAACTCAGTTAAATGTTATTATAACTTAAAGAATATATTATTGTCTATATGATTTGATTGCATTTTATATTTCATATTCAACAGATATAGAGTTAAAGAATAATAAAGATAAAAAAATTCATATAAATTTCATAATTCAGTCAGCTATGCTAACTTAACCATGGAAACTGCTAATATATTCAGGTAATTAAAATTGACAGATGTCAGTATCAATAAAAAGTAAGTAATTGAATGAAAGAATAAGGGAAGTAACGCTAGTGTTAGAAGTTTCTAGATATAAGAGAGACGATTACATTGGTTTGAACATGTCATGAGGAGAGATGAATATATTAATAGAAGGTGGAAGAAACATAGGAAGACCAAATTTAAGATGAAAAGACTGTACTGCAGAAGACTTGAGAGAAAAGGAACTGAATGAGGACGACACGCAAAACAAAAATGAGTGGAAGAAGAAAATAAAAAGTAGCAACCCCCTAACGAATAGGAAAAACTAAAGAAGAAGAAGATGTCAGTGTCAAGTGCAATTTGCATAGTTTGTTTATGAAATAACTTTACTGGAAATATAGGATCTTTTGCAAGAAAATTTATGTATGGGGCGCGTGCAGTAACATGACTTTGCTGACTTTGGCAAATAGATATGGGGACCCGTGTCAAAGTGACAGCTATTAATTATGTCCATAACTGACAAGTGTTATAATTTTTCATTCAAAATTTCATAATTTTCTAATTTCATAATTTTCTAATTTCATGTGGTTTGTTTGTTATCAGGAGTACGGAATTCAGTTGCCGAGAAAGGGAATCACATAATACCAAAAATTTAGAATCTTTTGCAAGAAAATTTACGTATGGAATTTGTACATAATACACAGGATTGACGGAAAGTATTGTGCTGGCCACATCAGATTTTTTTATTTTCCTTTTGTCTGGGGGGGGGGACTAATGTAGCGACATCAAATTATCCTAGTCGTCTTAGGCGATTGTTACTCTTTTTTCCCGAGATTACTTGGCGACAAATATTTACAACTCATACAATTTCATTATCCAAAAGTTTATTTTACATATTGTGTAACGGCTACAACCGTTACATATGAATTAGTTTTGTTTAGGATTCAGATAATTCAATTAATTCTTTCTCATTAGTACATTCATAAATGATATATGTTATGTTATATATACTTACCTACATTCAGGGAATTTTACATAGGTACCTAAACTGCTTCAGTTTCAATCCAAAGTGTAATATCATATAGATATAACCATTCTGAAAGTAATATTTGGTCGCATTTCTCACGCACAGTTAATTTTAAGTAGGGTATCCTTTTTATTTGAAAAGCGCAAACTCTATTCGGGCTCGAGTAACTTTTACCCCTTAAGCACGGCACTGAGCAAAATTAACGAATCGTATTATTCATGCAGTAAGTATGACATTTATAAAGCCGTTCCGCGGAATTTATCTCCATTTAGCTAGCGACGAGTAAGAATGTATTTATTTAAATTTCCAGAGTTCAACTCAAAAATGCGTGTTTTCACTTTTAACAAATGAACTGAGATTCTGTGTAGCACAAATTTTAAATTTGTAATTCAAATTGCAATAAACTACGGACAATTTGAACATTTGTAATTAGATTTTAAAATATTGTAACTCATTTTCATTTGAAATTTAAATTGTTACATTTCGTTGGAAACTTCTCTGATGGGAATTTAAAGTAATAAACTGTTGATGATTTATTTTGTGTTTTATTACAAAATATTACAAACTCTGATTTATGGACACAAGTTTTAACAAAAATCAATAACATTGAACAAAACAATTAAAAACAAAAGTAATTTTCTAACAAAACAAGAGTTAATTCTAAAACACTTAAATATATTAATAACTAAATTATTTATTGTTCTTTGTTTTTCAGGTTCCTTTGTTTTGTTTTACGGCTTTTGTTTTCTTCTACAATATTAATAACATTTCATTATTATTCCATTGATTCACTTGAGTCAGTTTTCGTTTTTTTATTTGGTGGGTTTAAATGAAATGGAAGATTTACCCGAGAGCACTCAGTCAGAAATTTTACAAACATATCAGTTTTGGAACTTTCCTTGCCCACGATACTTACCAATGATGGGGGTTGTTGGCTGGGGCTTTGTCGTTTCAATTGCTATAAAAGTAAATTTTTGCATGGCTTTAATGGGTGTATTTTGTGGTTTACTTTAATAGCTTGCGAAATTTTTGTCTATGAAAAAATAAAAATAACATAATGCCTTAAAAAAAATTAGATCTTACCATCGGTTTTTGAGGAGCGGGAGGTTTCCTGACTTTCGTTAGACTGATACAAGGAGGTAAAGAAATATTTTGTTGCTCTAGGATTTTTCTTGTGATTTCAGCATTAATTATTTCTATATTATCCATCGTTTTTTGTTGAGTAGTTTGGGTTTCTTGCCCTTTTTCTTTTTTGATTTTTCGGCGCTGAGTTTTAGTCATGGAGCTTTCTTGCTGGTCCGAATCAACTGGAAAGTAATAAACAGTTTTTTTTTAAATAACGCATTAGTAAGCAATAAATGAAAATACGCATACTGCGGTATTATAAGGGTTAAATTCAGAATAGCGTCCTTTTAACACTGAAATAGCTGTTCCTACTTTATCACGAGCTTAACCTACAAATATATAATAATAAACATAGAATAAGACTCTCCATAAACGTCATTTTAAAACCTCGGAATACCTAATCTGGAAATAGGAAATTATTTATTATTACCGCTGATAAATGTTGATGAGCGAACACTGGATATTCCTCAAGGTTGGATGTTTTTGGAAAATTTACTTTTTTTGGCATTCTTTGAGGAATGGAATTCAAAAAATTAGATTTTGTTGAATATCTTATTTATTAGTACATTTTTACCAACCACGTTTTAACAAACATCATTTTTACAAAACATCATGTTTTAATATAACAATCTCCAAACATTCATGATCTAATATTACATTGATGGGTACCTCGTATTTTGGGGAAAAAATGTTTTAAATTGAACGACGAAAAATGAATTTTCCAATAAATTTCATCTTTAATATCCGCATTTCTTTAAAAAAATTGAATTGTATTTCTTGAGCAAAGCAGCCCTATATTATTTTATAAAACCATGTAACCAACATAGACTAATTATACCAAAATGCTGAAGATGGATGAAATTGTTCCGCGAAACGTCCCACTAACTAATAAAATATTCAACAAAATCTAATTTTTTGAATTCCATTCCTCAAAGAATGCAAAAAAAGTAAATTTTCCAAAAACCGCTGGTAAAGTTACAATTATTATATTTGATTAGACGTTTTCATTATTGTAACAAAATTTTCTTTATTGCAATTAAGCATATTTTGTCATAATCAAATTTGAATTAAACGAATCAGAGGGACATATACTCAGTTACTAACTATTTTACGAATTATTAATATAAATATATACATACATACGCCCATGGAAATAATAATGGGGTATACTACTGAGTCATATAATATACCTTCCGTCACCTTTAGGTAAGGAAGGTATTGTCTTTGGTCAAAAAATTCAATGATGAGTTTTTAGTGAATAAGCATGTTTTAGGGTCCCTATAATACGATTTTACCATTTTTACGATGATGTTTGTCTGTATGTATGTGTCTGTGTGACGAAAGTTTCGGATCGCATAACTTCAATACCACGGTTCCAAACATTATATTTTTTTTCGTTTTCCTCCAGTTTACATCCAGAAGAATAGGTGGTTAGATTTTGGTTGTAATTGGTCCACCGAAAGTACCTTCATTTAAAGATTTTAACAGTTTTTCTTAAAAAAAACTAGTTAAATATATTATTTTCTATGCGATTTGATTGCATTTTATACTTCATATTCAATAGATATAGAGTTAAAGAATTATAAAGATATTAAATTTTATAAATCAGCCAGATATGCTAGCCATGGAAACTGCTAATATATTCAGATAATTAAAATTGACAGATGACAGTATCAATGAAAAGTAAATGAATGTGGCAGAGATGTTGGGGAAGACACGGAAAGATACGGTAATCAATGAAAGAATAAGGGAAATAACTCTAGTGTTAGAAGTTTCTAGAAAGATAGAAGAGAGACGATTGCAATGGTTTGAACATGTCATGAGGAAAGATGAAGAATGTATTGGTAGAAGAATGAATAGCTTAGTAATGGAAGGTTAAAGAAACAAAGGAAGTTCAAATATAAGATGGAAGAACTGTATTGGAGAAGAGTTGAGAGAAAAAGAACTGAATGTGGACGACACGCAAAACAAAAATGAGTTGAAGAATAAAATAAAAAATAACAACCCCTAACGAATGGGAAAAGCTAAAGAAGAAAATGTCAGTGTCAAATGCAATTTGCATAGTTTATGAAATAATTTTACTGGAAATATAGGATCTTTTGCAAAAAAAAAAAATGTATATATAGGGCGCGTGTAGTGACGTGATTTTGCTGACTTTGGCAAGCAGATATAGGGGCTGTGTCAAAATGACAGCTATTAATTACGACCATAATTGTCAAATGTCATAATTTTTCATTAAAAATTTCATGATTGTCTTATTTCATGTGATTTATTTGTTATCAAGTGTGGAATTCAGTTGCCGAGAAAAGGAATCATAAAATACCAAAAAATGAAATTTTGAATAAAAAATTATAACATTTGTCAGGTATGGACATAACTAATAGCTGTTATTCTGATACAAGCTCCCATATCTGATTGCCAAGGTCAGAAAAGACACATGACTGCTCACGCCCTATGGAATTTGTACATAATACACAGGATTGGCGGAAGGTAATGTGCAGGCCACATCAGATTAAATAAATTGTTTGTACATATGTAGATGTAGTATATGGGGTCATAGTGAGTGATCAGATACACTTTTAATAACTTTTAGTGACTGTAACTACAGTAAAAATTTTGAAAGATGTCCGATGAAGGTCATCTGTATCATGAACGAATTAACAAACTGGCATACATTTATCTCTCTCCTTTGCAAAGGCTATAAGCGTGTACGATAAGGATGGATATAACACGCTTGTCTTTCAAAAATTCATATTGTTTCGACTAAGTTAAGACATTTCACTCTAAAGCAATACTCGTTGTTGATAATACTTTCGCTATAACGTAAGTTTATTTATTAATTCGGATACATTACCTTCATTCATAGCTGTACGAATAACGTTATTTTCTGTCAGTGTCTGTGACACTGACATTGTGTCAGTATCTTATTTTTCACATATTTGGTTTTACATTTGCTTATAAACTTACCAGTTGACTTATTTTTGAATTTAGAACACTTTTACTGTAATATATATTTTTATAATAATAAAATAACACTAGTATCTTATGTACCCTCATAAAAACTGATCAAACGACACTACTGAATTTGTCATAATGGGCGGAGCAAAAATCTGAATTCATACAATTCGTAGATGACCTTGATCGGACATCTTTCAAAAATTTTACTGTAGACTTATCAGCTTTACCAAAATTTGCAAAAAATATATGATATATTTATGAAGTAGAATTTACACAAATTTAAACAAAATTGCGATAGGTAACATTAATTAAGAATATGCAGCATGCAGGTATCACATTTTTTCTTAAAATATAAAAATGACACAACATTTCATACTTCACTTACCTAGTTGTAATTCTCCATTGACAATGGTATATAAAAGTTTTTCTTCTTCTGGCTTCGATCCTTTGACAGTGACAGTAACCTTTGGTTCAGGTTCCATAGTTCTTCGAATAGTCAACATTGCAGTGCTTGGTATCTTTCTTAATGGTTCAACAGATGGGTTTTCCCTTTTTGGTTTAGCAGATTTAGTCGATTTAGAGCAAGTGCAAGTACATCCAGCTTTATGCTCTTGCAATTTAGAATGTGGTTTATTTTGATAATTTGTCCGATCTTTTAATGGGGCAGTGACTTTCTTTATTTGATTATTTTTAGATAATAATTTAGAAGAAACATGTTTTTGATTGTTTTCCTTCTGTTTGTGTTTCTCCTTCTCTTTTAATTGTTGCTGTTGTACTTTCTTTTGTTTTACGTTTGAATCTTTTTCAATATTTAATTGTTCTAATTTCTTTGTAATTTTTTTCACCTGCCATAAATCAGAATGAAATGTCAAAACGTGACAATTTCGAAATGAAAATATTACTGAGACAACAATAAACAAATTGATATATTTTCAAGATTTTGTTTAGAGCAAAGTCTACGTGATAATTAATTTTGTATTTAAAACAACAATAGTGAGTTAAAATACAATGTGATTGGCTGTACGTCGTCTACGCGCTCAGCCAGTAAATAGATGCTGATCTAATTGACGATTGTGACGCTTGCGCATTGCATTAAGCTAAAAAGCCCGATCCAGACGGCATGACAAATAATTGGAATATTTTGGCGCATGTAATATGAACCAATGTTGGTTATAGATTGGCAAATATGCACATTTGCCAATGAGTAGCATCCACACGATATGTCTATTGTAGTTTTTGAAATTTAGGCGAACATCACTTCCAGCATTTGCCAAAATGCAAAGTGACGAAGAAGTCGCTGTTATTGCAAGTGCTGCAGTTGTTGTAATTTGTTCTGCAGCAAATTTATTATTAAAAAAAAAAGAAAAAATATAAAAGAAGATGGTGTATGGTTTCAATTAATAAAAGCAGAAGAAGGATCTTTTGGATCCCATAAAAGTTGATATTTTTCATACAGTGCAATGAAATCAAAGATTAAATCATTAGACCATTCACTTTGACCCTCAGACATGATGACTTGTTGCTTGTTGCACCACTGAATGAATGCAAAATACAATGAAAATAATACTTTAGACGACAAGTTCGTTCCAGTCGTCTGGATAGAGTTGCCAATGTACACACGACATGGCCAACTATACAGATGTAAACATTGGTTCACATTTGCCATGTCGTCTGGATCGGGCTTAAGCGCAAATTGAGATAAGTATTAGCGCGTGTGTCGTTGCGATGCTTAGCACGTGTTTTTGTATCCTATAGGATTAAATACAACGACGCAAATTGGAAACATGACGCGACGTGGCACGACTCGCGTCTACTCAGTCGCGTGGAGTTGTAGTTGAGCCACAGTTTCTTGTGCTTAATGCAAGTCATGCTGCACGCGTCAGGCTGTCTTGAGCAGTTATTCATTTTTTACCTCTCGCTAAGAGAGGTATTGGATTCATGTTAAAAATCGCATATCTACATTTTATTGAATAAGCACAATTTAAGGTCCATAGAATCCGATTTTAACATTTTTACAATGATGTCTGTGTGTGTGTCGCATTAAATTTTTGTGCCTTAGGTTTGGTTCTGTTAATGTATATTTTGAAAAGTTGCAAGCACAAACTAATATACTTTGGTTCACGAAAGATGACTATTCATGGTCACTTGTTCGAAGAAAGAATATACAGCATTTTATACAGTAGTAGCTTAGCAACATTTCATGTTAGAAAGAGAAAGATTATTTGATGTATGTCTATATAGTTTATGTTGTGTGACAGATATACGTAAATGGTGACATCACTTTCTAATATATTACAAATAATAATGACGTATGTCGTAGAATTACAGATATCTAATTATCTATTGCACTGCCCTCTATCCTAATAGTTACCCAGGGACGTTGACATTTAAATCAAATTATTATTTCATGGTTTTTGTCAAATCTTGTGTTTTTGGATCTTGCAAATACATAGGTGAAGAGCATAAATCTTTGAGAAAGGCATTATTTAAAAAGAAACATAATTTTCAAATAAATTACACTTATTTTTTTCAGTTAAAATGTAACCATAAATACAGTAAAATTTTTGAAAGATGTCCGATCAAGGTCTTCTGTATCATAAACGAATTAACAAATTGGCATACATTTATCCCCTTCCTTTATAAAGGCTTTAAGCGTATGCGATAAGGATGGATATAACACGCTTGTCTTTCAAAAATTCATATTGTTTCGACTAAGTTAAGACATTCCACTTTAAAACGATACTCGTTGTTGATAATACTTTCACTGTAACGTAAGTTTATTTATTAATTCAGATACATTACCTTGATTCATAGCCGTGCGAATAACGTTATTTTCTGTCAGAGTCACTGACACTGGCATTGTGTCATTATCTTATTTTAACATATTTGATTTTACATTTGCTTATGAACTTACCAGTTGACTTATTTTTGAATTTTGGATGCTTTTACTGTAATATATATTTTTATAATAATAAAATAACAGTAGTATCTTATGTACCCTCATAAAAACTAAGCAAACGACACTACTGAATTTGTCATAATGGGCGGAGCAAAAATCTGAATTCATACAATTCGTAGACGACCTTGATCGGACATCTTTCAAAATTTTTACTGTATTTCATGTTGCATGTCTATGTATACGAAATGCAGTGAAGTTATCTGCTAGTAATATTATACCATACGGTTAATAAATGACCTTGAATTGTCATCTTTCGTGAACCAAACTATACCGGGAGTTTATTTTATCAGTAAACATAGGGTATATTATTACCATAGTTACAGTGTAAAATGATTGACAACAATGTATTAGAGCGTTTATTTTATAAGTAAATATAGGTATACTTAATGGGATCATTTCACATTTTCTAATTTATTTTTTTCTTGAAAAAATAGGTCAAATTAAATATATAGGTGTATGTTTGGGTAATCACTTGTTAGTTTGATTTTGTGACAGCAACATATTATTAACTAAAAACATATTTCATACAACTTTTGATATTTATTTTAATAAATGTTTTATTTACATACCTTTACTCTTAACTTGATATAATAGTAACTTTAACATAATATAATAGTAATATTTTAGAAAATTCTCGGTTACGTATGCGGTTTGTGGCTGGTGAAACATGCAATGAAATAATTTTAGGCGATGGGGGCGATCTGGTTAATATCGGTTAATAACCGAACTTCAGCCGTGAAAAAATTTGCAGTTCTTTTCTTGTCCTCATTTGATTTATAAACGCATCTCTTATTTATATTTCTATGACACAAATATCAGTGTCATGTCATATTTTAATTTATTTTATTTTTTTACAACTAGATTCTAAAAAAGTATTTAATAACAATTTGCTAGCAACTTTACATTGAAATACCGAAATTTATCATCTTCCTAATAAATCTACGTAATAAATTTGTTTACCAAATAGTTGTTAGGAATACGTGTTAGGAGATTGAAATATCAGGCTTAAATCTATAAAAGATATAATAACATTTATATGTATCAGATAGAGAATTTACTCTTCTAATACTAGCAAGAACAAAAATTTTAAAAAAATATTCAGAAGATTTTTTTTAAGAACCTGCTACTTCCGGTTGTCCACATTATAATTTGCACTTTTTCTTCAATTGTATAAAAAAAAACATTTTGAAATGTGACAGTTTGACAAAATAAACGCTTCAATACACTACTGTCATTTTGTAACTATGGTAATAAAACTATTTTATGTATTTATTTTGGCGCAATCACTACTGCCATCTGGTGACAACATATGTAAGTATATACCTTATTCTAAATTCTTGATACTGGAAATGAGCGTGTACAAATATTGCATTTGTTTTTACCTTATTTTCATGATTTTCAAGTTCTTTCTTTTTGCCTTCAATAAAATTAACTAAATCGTCGATTTTTCGAGGGTCTTCTGGTTTGTTTTTCTCAGATTTGGCATTCATACTTTTATTATTATTGAATGTAGCTCGTCTACGATTACGAAGTTCTTGTCTTAACCGTACAACGGTATTCTGACTATCAGGCTACAATAAATCTCATATTTGTTAAAAAAATAAATATATAATAAATAATTATTTTATACATACACTCATTTCTATTGTTTTATTTTTGGTCTTAATTTAAAATATTCCGTGAGTAAAGTTTTATGTTATATTATTTATTGTAATTATTTTTTCTGTATTTTAATTATAAATCATTTATTTCTAAAAATGAAAAAAATAGTATAATATGTGTAGATGTTCAGTAAAGGCACAGTAACAATTTTTATAATCAATGAATCATTAGCCTTTTTCATTATTGTAATCAAAAAATTAAATTTATTGATATTAAGCATTTTCTTTCCTAGAAAAAATCAATTAAAATATTAGTAACATTTATATTTTACAGTCTGTTCATGTTAGAATTTACAAGATTACAATTATTTTCAACATTCCTTTCATTCCATTTTCATATATATAATAAAATAATTATAAAAACAACATCCGAAAACCTGATGATATGTTTCGAATGTGTTGTCTTTTTGGGGAGTTATCATTTATGTTTATGCTAACTTTATTTTATCGCCAAAAGTATATAACATATAATATTCGGAGGTTGTCAGCTGGCAAGAGAAGTTTATATCCATACACTACGCACTCAAGTAATGGAGAGCCGAGGCGAGTAATAAAAACCAACATAAAATACACGCGAATCGAACATGAACGGAAAGTGATACGTAATTTTAATAAACAATTCTGTTATGAAAAATGATACGAGGAAAATGGTTTTGATGGGAAAACAGAATATCCACGTGCACGTGCTATTCACTTATAGTCGGTACAGTACGAGGTACAAAATATGTAAAAAAATAAATATATCTTGTTCCACCTTACGCATTCAGTATTGCAGAGAATAGGGCATAGTTTTGACTTCTCTGATTAGCTGAAATTTAAGCCAAGACACAAGTTTACCGAATGTAATTTCGACTACTTAAAACTGGCGCTGATGCGAACGCCATCTGCTGAATGCGTTAGATGGAACTAGGGTACCTTTATATACAGGTATGGCCATGAGGCAAGATCGCTGCCATTAGCGGGCAAATGTCAAACATACTAATAATTCATTTTCCTATTTATTTGTAAGAAATGTGATATTATATTATACAGGAATATTAAAGAATCACACTATGAATCTATAATAGTATTTTATGTACCAAGGGCGTTACTATGATCATAATGCCAGGAGGACGACGAGGATCTAGATGTCGTCCGATGGGCATTATCATCTAGTAACGCTTGTGGTGCATACAAAATTTTATGTCTCACTAGAATATCTGCAACAAGTTTTAATTGATAATAATTTTGATTACAATAATGCTCAAATTTTGGCGTTGCTAAGGATGTTGATTAATTGTTTTATTTATTATCAACGATTATTTATTTTTTGTGTAACGATGATCGTGTACGGTGTATATACACATATCCAAGACAACCGGGGCATAATGGATATGTTTATATACACCATATCCTAGCAATAAACAGTGCATAATACTTTAGTGAGACATAAAGGTAATAAAAATTCATTTATTTAAGAGATACACAATTGTTATTATGACAGATTTAGAGGTTATGTAGATGTAGAGCATAGGATATATGTTCTTATTATTACATCTAATTTAACAACTGTAGTTATTATTTACATAATAAGTATATATTCTAAACTTACCTTTCAAAAATTTAAATGTTTGTGCTTAATATTGGTAATTTTTATGTGTTTTCAATATTGCCAGTCATCATAGTCAGTAAGTCAGTATCTCAAGAAAATACACAAATAAATAAAAATATTACTTACACTTTAAATAAATATTAGAAGTGTATTTAAATGTGTTTTGCATTAAAATAAAACAAGTAGCCACGAAAATACATAATAATTTGCGCAACAACGAATATGACAGTGGCCCGCAAATGGCGGACGAAACGCGAGCCACGTCATGGCCATACCCTGAGTATATAGGTACCCTACATGGAACATAGCATAGTTTTATATATAAATACAGTACCCAATTACCGGATAGGTTAATTAGGCTGCAGCCTATGGCGTAAAATTTTATCATTTCATTATAGTTTTTGGGGCGCACGACGCCCTAAACCAAGCCCTGAAATATATCATCACGGCATATTACCCATTTCTTAGTGTACCAATCTGCTTTATACGGGCACTCATTGCTGGTATGAAGAGTGCATCGCAGTGGTCACTTTTGAGCCATTGAAAATTCGAAATAAATTTGGCCCCAGAGTCGCGACCAGACATTCTGGCGTACGACCACGAGACCCCAAACCCCAAAATGACATCAAGTGCATATTAATTTAGACTTTAGGGTGATAAAATTGCAATTTCGAACACAGCCAAAAAGTAGTGAAATGAAGTAAGTACAAGTCTACAAGTTAGCAAGATGAAGTTATCTACAGAATACAGAATAATATACTTTTTTATTCGTAAATCTAATACTTCTAGACTTTTATTTACATACTTGCACATAATACTACTCAGCATCGAATATTTAATTACCTATTTTATAATTTCAGCTGTATACATTACAAGTATCTTGCTGGTGATCACAACACAATTACACACAACACAACTCTAGGATGACATACAATATAACCTAAAAGAAAACTTACATTTTCCCTGCCCTGTCACCCTGTCCGGTCTACATAAGGAGACACAACTGATACCCACAATATCTGTTCAGTTTTCAGTTGTATAATTATAACATTAAATTACTCTTCATTACATTATATTATACTACATAATTGTAACACATGTTTTGTATTTGTATCTTTGTTTTGAGCGGTTATGTTATCGGTTATCTGCTACTACTCACTCTACACTTCGACTGCAGAATGATACCGGATACCAATTCTCCAATCTTTGTTGGATTGCACTACACAACGCTATCAATTTTGCTACTTTGCAGAGCAATGGAAGGTGAAGATGCAATATGTTTGAATTTAATTTTTATCAAGATTTTAGACTGTGCCTAAAGTTATACTTTTATCTCGCTAATGCCTAAATCCTTAATATACATGCATTAAATTCGGAGTTAACTAACTCCATTTTTAATTCGATTATTTTTTGTGTTAGAGCTATTCAGAAAAAAAACAGAATAAGGTTGCAGTTCAATTTGGAGTTAACGCTAATTCTGCAACAGTAATTTTAATTACATTTTTTTCGCCTTAACTCTTCGCGTTGTGATTCGCGCCATAACTATTGTGTATACGATCAAATGGTTTCAACAATTTTATATTAAGTTTTGTGAGAGTGTTATGAATTCAAAATAGAGTTAAATTTGAGATTAAAATTAGAAGTTAGTGACCAATCCGTTTTATGAATATGCCTATTAGGAAATAGATGTTAGAGTTTTGTAGGAGCGGTCTAATTTAAAAAATCACGCGCTTTAAATATAATATTAACATTTATTTAATTTTAATCATCAAACACAGTTTTATAGTTTTCTTTAGCACTGTAAATCTTTTCCATATACAAGTAGTCTCTCTACAATTTTAGACAATCTATACTAATCATACTTTTTTTATAACTGAAACCAAAGCTGGGCAAATTACTTTCAATGTAATTGAATACAATTACAATTACTTTAGCCAAAATATACTCAAATTACATTTAAAAATAATTACTGTTATGGAAATGTAATTAAATTACCAATTACTTTTGCATTATAATTGACATTTTTATTATTTTTTCAATTACTTTACAAAAAAATCTTTCACCTTACATTAATAAAAAAAAAAAACTAATACTATACTGTTTAATATGAAATACAACATAAATAAAAAGAGTAAATAAATTTATAAAGAATATTGACGTGGTCGTAGCTACTTTTTTGAATTGAAATTATATGCAACTCGAAGATTGAACAATTCTTCCTTTTTAAAAGGTCGATGCACCAATATCTGTTTAGGGTAAGAAAACCTGCCTCACTCTCAGGTAGATACGAAAGCGACCCTTCATATAGTGGGATGCAAATGTTTTAAAGTGATTTGGAATTTCCGTAACACAAGTTACCTATATACATTCTGAGTTTGCGAAAAAAATACTCGTATACAAGTTTTATTTAAATATACTATTTGATGGCAGAAATAGATATTTTTTTATAAAGTCACGTTTACAAGATACGACTATCAACATTTATTTTTAAATAGCAACCTATAATTGTTTTACTAAAATATAAACCGCCATTTATTTTCTTTTCAATGAGATAAAAGATTGTATATCAAAAATATGAAAAAATCGAGATTACTTGTAATAAATATGTTGAAAGTGTGGACATCTTCCCAGAGTCACCCTGTATATATGTGTATATGGTTATTAAAAATACTTTATACTGATTTGTATGAAACCCTGTATGAAGACATTGCAAATTCCTTGAAAAGTATATTATTACTATTAGGATTCTGAAAAAATAATAGATTATAACTTAAGTAAAAGTCCAAAGTACGTTGTACGTCCCAACGCGCATGACAAGTTGCATTTGTAACCTGTTGTTACACTCACAACGCAGATAAACTACGCTACGCCCGTAATCCCGGAATTCCCTTACTTGTTGGTTCAAAATAGTAATAAATATTTGAAAAACCAAATTTTCAAAAGTAATTGGTACAATTACAAAGTAATTAATTACGAATTACAATTTGGGAAAAAGTAATTTAATTAGTAATTAATTACCAAATCTAATTAATTACTGTCCAGCTCTGACTGAAACCTTATAAACTTTAAGAGTATAACCGTATAACTTAAATTTCGTTGTTTTACAGCAATTTAAGGTTTTATAGATTTAGAAAAAATGGTCTCAGTCGTGTTGTGTTGTGTAATACGACGTTATCCGAGAGTTCCACGCGTCGCATCTTGTCACCTCATCCTCATAGCGTAAGTGGATGCGGATTGATGAGGTTTTTGTCGCGCGCCATTATGGAAGGCACTCTGCTAACAACCAATTTGGATTTTTATTAACGAAAAGGTTGGAAACACGGTTAGCTTTGTGTAGATAATACACGATCGACTTTAATTTTCCACACCATCGGTGGGTACCTATTTTTAGTTTAAACTAAAGATTAAATTAGAAAATAAAAAGAAAGAAAATTTTGTCGATAAAGTATCTCTTTATCGTCTTGTATAATAAATAACTATATATCACTTGAAATAAATGTTTATTTTCAATATAAATGATATTTTGCACTAAATCGTTTCAATATTTACACTTTGAAATAAAAACAACAAATGATATCAGTATTTTACTAGACAAAATGGCGGCCAAATGGGGGCTTTGTCGTTTCGTTCGTTCATTTTTTTTCTTCACTTATGGCCGGTTAATGTTAGTGTAACTTATAGCATTGATCCTTTATACTTACTCAGATTCGCCATTTATATGAGTTTCATTGTCAGAAAGAATATAGTTTCCACATTGCCGAAAGATGTCTCTACTAACCACAAAATCAATAATTTCGGCGCGTTGTTGGAGATGGTTTTAACCTGCGTACTTCATTCTAACTCACTTGGACTTGACATGAATTCGTTTTGCTTTGTTTCACAATTTATGTATTGGCATATGTTTCTAGGCATATTAACCAGTGTATATTTTATTCTAAAATGTTTACAATTATTTTAAATCTTAAAATAAATCTAAATTTTGATAAAAAATAACTTACCTTCTAAAATATAAAATTGAAAGAACGCTTAAGCGAGTAAGAATGAAGTACGCATGTTCTGCCATTTATTGACGGATGGCGACCTAGTGTTGCCATCTCTTAGCGGCACGGCTGGCAGCGGTTGCCATATTGTATACGGACCTTGAGCAATCTGATTACGATAGTATATTATATTATAATCAGCATACGTAATATCATAAAGCTCTTCACGATACTGTGATTTTTTTTAGAAATACTTTATCCTTAATTTTACGCGCCTGTTATAAACCTTAACGGCCGGCGGCCTTTATAATAATGGACGCAACCGTTATAGACACCTTTTCACTTTTGTTTTTCGTTTGTACGTCCTTTATAATCCTTAACGGCCGGCGTCCGTTATAGATCCCTTTTCACTCACGTGTTTAGTTCTGTTACATCATAATAACGGTATGGTATTATGAAAAATATTAAACTTGGCTTAAATTGACAATATAGTATATTATAAAAATATATTACTGTCAAAATTTTGATATGCATTTTTTTTGTTTAAACCTATCTTAAAATATAATTCCTTGTTGGTGGAATGACCATTAATCCTGCTAATCTCGGTCATTGAAATTATCGTTAGGAACTCTCCTCAGAGTTATAGGTATGTCTAATTTGAAACTTCTTCGTTGGAATTATTTAGTTCGTTCTTCTTGCTTATATTTTTGTCATTTTACATACAAATTTACTATTGTACATCGTACACCTGCCCAAATTATCTTACATATACTATTATCATAGGGTTGGCAGAAGAAAGTTACAAGTATACCTAAAAGTTAAAATCATTAAATTTAGTTAGTGGATGAAAATAGAAGCGCCTATATCCATAGTTATCATTATAAATCTTGAACTATACTACGTATTGTATATTGTATGTATTATGTATATCATTTCATATAACTTTGATAAACAAAAAATTACCTTCCAACATTTTAACTTCGAAAACATCAAATTATGTTTTAATGAGAGACTTCTTGAACGCCCTTTGATGGTCTTATAATGAATAAACAACTTTTGAATGAATGTCTTTCTCGTTCTTATTGATATAAAATTTCCTATATCTCACTTTGTTCAACTGTCTAGACGTTTCAAGAACGAATTAATTTTTTTACTGACGATGGAAGCATATTATATGTTTTTGTACTATTTTGAACATTTGAACAATACATCTTCATGTTACATGTTTTTCTTTTCTTGCAATTAAAAGTGTTTTTCTCGGTTGATATTTGAGAAGGCGTTGTCGACTTCTTTGTTTACCTTACAAAGGCAATAAATACATTTTTTTTAGAGAATACTTATCGCTGCTGGGTAGTGAATCACGTAAACATTACAAGTTTTTTACATATCCTTTTATTCTACCTACTCGCACACTTTATTAAAATTACACAACCTTCCACTTTTTAATAAACCTTTGATTCAACTTTTTTCCAGTCCTACACAATTTCATTTCAAAAAGAAATTAAGTTTTTCGTCAACATGAAAGGGAATATTTAATGGCGAATTGAAAATACTTACACAACGACAGTATTTCTGAAAGTTCTCTTTATAATCTAGTTGTAATTTGTGAAACTTGTTTGAAAGTTTTACTATTTTTATAATTTTCTTCTTTATCCACATCGGAACTTTTGGGAAAGTATCTACCTATGGAATAAAATATTTTTTGTTCAATCCTGCTATTGAAACTTGTTGTTTCTTACTTGGATACGGAACTTGAAACCTTCTGTTTTATCCACTCAACTTATTCCTATAGCAACAGGTGGGTGCAAGTCATCTGTCATTACAGAAAATAGGAATAAATTACAACAGAATTCATAACATTTATTTATTTACATGAAAACAGCATTACTTAAACTAAACATGCCAACAAGTGACGTTTCATTTATTTCAGTGCCTTCCACGCAGGGGGGTGAATCTGCATTCAGAAACGTAATAATAAGTTTTCAATCTAGTAGCGTTTGGAAATACTTCCTGACCTTTTCATAGATGGCTTTAGTAGTACAGATTTTATAGGGATTTTCAAACTTTAATGCCAAAATACTATAAAAAGGTAACATGTTTGAGAACTGCTGTAAATTTCCCACAATTCTCTATTGCTTCGTACGAAATTCTTTGACTTTTAAAACTGTTATTTGTGAATTTGTATATTTATTGCAATATAGTACTTTATCATTCAATATATTTTCAGTAAGTATATTTGTTTTCATACTAGTATTATTATACGGGCGTGATATAAAATATAACAACAAATTAATAATATTTCAGGAAAAAATCACATGAAATATTTATAACTCCTGCATAGTGAAGACACATTCTTGCAGAAGTTGACAGTGCCCAATAGAAGAAATGGTTTATGTAAGTGGACCTGGGAATTTACATCATGGTGGTGCTCTTACACCGTAAAAGAGCAGCAAAAGAAATTATGTGAAGCTTCATAAGATTCATCCAAGATTGATGAAATAGTAAATAGTGTCAGTTTTAAGAAAAAAATAAGTATAGAAGTAGAAGAGGATAGATTTGTTAAAAAGTAGACCAATATCGATAACGAGGTCAATGATGCAGTGCATTTCTGGCAGACATATATAGCAACGCAGACGCAGAAGGCGTCGATCGTCGATGATGGACTATAAGTATTATTATTAGCTTATGGCATTACATACACAATAAATATTATAATAAAATTAATAAAAATTTGAAATAAATATTTTTTATAGGTCCAAGTCAAGGTTGTTTAACCAAACGATAGCTTCTGGTGTAACTTGAAAGAAATCTTCCATTGTTCCCTGGAATGTTCGAAGTGGACATTCATTTACAATGTGGTTGATTGTTTGTTGTTCAGCGCAGCAATCACATTTTGGATCTGACCGCAAACCCCATTTGTAAAATGAAGATCCACACCTACCATGCCCAGTTCTAACCCTGTTTAATGAAACCCAAATTTTGCGTGGAAGATCAAAGCCATCCGGACGTTTTCGTGTATTTAATATTGAATACCCAGTAGAATCAGTTTGATTCTGCCATTCAATACGCCACGCATCTGACCCATTGAAGTTTTCATTAACCAAATGTTTAGCTGTTTTTATTGGAGGAATTCAATCTTTTAAATTCAATAACATCCCGATGAACTGGTAAATCTAAATTTTGACATGCCTTTTTATACTCTTTAACTAAAATTTTGCATCTTCGGATCTTAGGTGGTTCAATATGACTAAGGACTTGGAGCCACTTGAGTGGAGTACTTTGAATGCAGCCAGAGATTATACGCATTGTCTGATTGAGAACAATATCAACTTTATTTACATGGGCACTATTTAACCAAACAGAGGCTGCGTACTCAGCAGTTGAGTATACTAAACTCAATGCAGTTGTCCGCAGTGTATTACTATAAGTAAAGGGTTTTCCAATAAGAGGTGTTATTTTGATATTCAAAGAAAAATGCCATTTTTTAATATAAATGATCGGATGTTTATTTCATTATAAAGAGGAAGGTATGCCGTTAATAGTGGAAAATAACATCAGGCAAATGACCACCACGACCACGCTGACAGGACAATATCCTTTTCATGAAATTTTCCATAACCAAATCGGAAAGTGGCTGTCCTATGTCCTCGATAGCCTCACGAATTCCATCTTTGAGGTCTTGAGTCGACGCTGGGCAGTTGGCGTAGACCTTCTCTTTCACGTGGCCCCAAAGAAAGAAGTCGCAAGGTGTTAAATCACAAGATCTCGGTGGCCAATTGTGATCACCTCTTCGAGAGATAACACGGTCCGGAAACTTTTCCCGTAAAAGATCAGGGGTTTCGTTGCTTGTGTGGCACGTAGCGCCGTCTTGTTGAAAGTAAACGTTGTCCAGATCAATACCATCCAATTCCGGCCATAAAAAATCGTTAATCATCTCTCGATAGCGCAATCCATTCACCGTAACTGTTGCTCCAGCCTCATTTTCGAAAAAGTAAGGTCCAATGACTCTTCCGGATCATAAACCGCACCAAACAGTCACACGTTGAGGATAGAGAGACTTTTCAACAATAACTCTTGGGTTTTCTGAGCCCCAGATGCGACAATTTTGTTTGTTGACGAAGCCACCGAGGTGGAAATGGGCCTCATCACTCAAGATGATTTTTCGATGGAATTCCGGATCATTTTCATGCATTTCAACGACCCAATCAGCAAAGACACGACGTTGTTGAAGCGTGTATCGTTCCATTTTTATTAATGGCGTAGTTTCTACTTGTCAAATGTCAAAAAATGACAGCTTCAAAAGCGACATCTACCGAAATAGCGGGCTATTCAAAATAACACCTCTTATTGGAAAACCCTTTATTACGATTACGAATACGTTTCGAACTGATATTGAATTTGAACCCGAACTGAACCCTGAACCAGAATTTTGATAACTGATTCAGTTCCGACTCGGGTTCAATCGAAAAATATATCTGAGATTCGGTTCTGAGTGTGGGTTCGCTAAAATGTTACGGTTTGGTTCCGGTTTTGGTTCGGTACAAGTTCGGGTTCGATGCACTGTTTTTAACTGAAAGTGAACCGGAGATGAACCCTGAACCCGACTTTTAATTCCTGGTTCGGTTCCGACTCTGGCTCAATTGAAAAATATTTGAGGTTCGGTTGTGGGTTTTGGTTCGCTATAATGTTACGGTTTGGTTCTAGTTTTGGTTTAGTTCGGGTTCGGGTTCGATGCCCTGACTGTTATGAATTCCATAAAACGATAGAATCCTGATATTTAAATCGTCGTTAATCCATTTTCTCGTTAGTGTACTGATTTAGACAATCTCTATGAAATTTACTGTACTATTACATGCATTAACCTACCCAAATTTAAATTTCTTCTTCTATCCTTAATCAACTCTACACAGTTTACCTTATCCTATATCCTTGCCCTGCGCAATGTCGCAGTAGGCGTGGTGGGCACCGCTGCCAGACGCGTATTGACCGTAGAGTGCTCCACATCCGTTCCGATATCAGCATCATCGTAACCTACACACGATGCAGTCCTAACCTCACTCGCCCATGCTTCATATCCACAACACGTGGCATGGTGGTAGGACCGTGGCATAGTAGAAGTACTCTAAGAGGAGTTGTAAAAGAATGTGTAGTGGATTTAGAAATAGACAGGTGATGTGGCGGAGAAAGTGTTTGAGACAAAGTAAAGAAAGGTATTGCGAGTACCGTGTACCACTGTTAGTGGTGTCTATTCTATTATGGATAAAGAAATATTTCATAAGAATCAATTTTATAAAATTATAGAGTTAAATGTTATACTTTTAACATAACATCAATACATTTTTTTGACGCGACCAACCCTCGTCCAGGGTCGCCGAGTAGGGTTGCCAGAATCTCAAAACGTATAAAGTGAACAATTAAAATTAAGATATCTGATGTGGACACCACACGACTTCCTTGTACGATTATTAAACTATACCTACATATTTTTTAAAAAAATAAATTACAAAATATTGACAGGCTTAAGCCAATCCCGAGAAATATTTTGATATAGAACAAAAAATAATTCATTTACTACTATCATTCTTAAATTAACATTAATCTAACCCGGTTCTTTTTAAAGAAAATTTTGATTACAACAAAGAAATATTTGATTACAACAATGAATATGACTAATTTCACAATAAAAATATAATATTTGTTATTGTACGAATCATAAAATTGCACGTATTTAACGTAATTTGACATGAACATTTTTTTTATGTTTTTGTCCTAATCCATAGCAAGCTTTATTACAAAAACAAAAAAGTATATAATTTTTAAATTTACATATCTCGCTTATACAAAGGGCTAATTTAATAATACTTGATGTGTTGGACGCAGAAATTAATTCTCTAAAACTTTTATTTGAAGCATTTATTTCTAAAATCAAAATAAAATCATATTATTCAAGAAAAACTGTTAACAACTTCAAGTAATGTACCACTTCCGGTTAGCCTATTGTAACCAAAATCTATTATGTTATTTCGATTGACATAAAAGTCTTGTATACCATATTTGAAAAGTTTTGGATTATATTTTAAAACAGTTTTTCATTAAAATCTATTATAGGCTTCATGTAAAGTGCCACTTCTGGAAATTGTGTAATAACCAGAAAAGGAGGTGCACAACTAGATGTTATAGCAGTCCTAAATACAAAATTTCGACTTTCTACGGCTTACCGTTTTCGAGTTATGCGAGATATATATAAAATATTCTTAACGTAAATTGTCACAATATATTTAACTGCGTTTTTTCAAGAAAAACTGTTAACAACTTCAATTAAAAGTACTTCCGATTGACCAATTATAACAAGAATCTAATCAACTCTCCTTATGGACGTACAGAAGAGGAATAAAAAAAATGGAATTGTAGTATTGGAATTATTGAAGGAGAATTTTTTGTCACACACACACATGCACGCATAGGCATAGACACACACATACACCCACATACAGATATCGTAAAAACAGTCGATTCGTATTCTAGGAATTCTAAAATGTGCGTATTCATTAAAAACTCACCATCGAAATTTTTGACCAAAGACAATATCTTCCTTACCTATAAACGACGGAAGATAAAAATGTAGGTCAAATATAATAACGAACCCAATGTAAAATAACATCTAATTTGTAGAGAAGAGCACATTCTTAATATTTTTCTCATGTTTATTATTACAAGACTGAGCATTGAGGAAGACAAATACATACTCCACTGACCTACTTTGAAATAAATAAGCATAATTTATATTGAAAATTAGAGTATTATTCAGTGAGATGCATAAAAACACATTATATATAGAACAACGAATATAGGCATATTGTATGTGTTTCTATAACATATTAAAGAAATTCACAAGTTTAATTTTCCTTAAACCAAGTTATAAACTTTAAATGCTTTACATACAAAAACAGAACGCTGAAAGCGACCCTATTAATAAAGTGTACGGCTTGTCATGTGCTGGGTGTAGCGCAATGTTCTCGAAGGATAAAGGTGCTCGCTGCTTACACAGTGAAGGAAAGTTTGCACAATGAAACGACGTGGAAATATCGGGAAGGTGGATGTGAGGTGGAGGTGTATTATCTTACACCTGCACCTGCATTTTCCAAACAAAAACTAAAAGTTTTTTTAATTAATTACAAAAATTTAATAACTTGCAAGCAGTTTTACAAATTTGCAATGTTATGTTTAGTAATTATAAACCTAAAGCATTTTATCATTCATTCAAGGATTATCATGAAATTTTTTAAAAATATAGTAGTCCATACGTTTTGTACGATAATAATATAAATATTTATAACTATGTGCTATATACTATACTAAAATATTAAAATTATATGATTATATATATATATATATATATATATATATATATATATATATATATATATATATGTATATACAGTTGGACCTCTTTAATCCGAACTAATAATTGCACAAGTTGATCCGGATTATCAAAATGTTCGGATTATCGAACAAATGACGGAAAATATCCATTTTCTTAATTCTCTAAGAATTTCCAAATTCTAACAATAAAAAATGCTTTATTTTCAAATATAAATTTAAAAAACAACTGTACTTACTGCATATGAATAACAAAATAAAGTACATATAGGCAAATTACATAAATCTATCAATAGTAAATCTAAGAAACTGAAAAATTGGGTGATTTTGCTCTGTTTAATGTTCGCTTCTTCTGCCTTTTTGGGTCGTTCTTTTCATTTTCGATAGAATTAGAATGCGGTGTTCCGATTCATCGTTTTCTTCAGCCCACTTCAAACACGTTTTAAAACTTCTGACTGCCTCTTTGAGCTTTACATGTCCTGGTATCACTTCTACTTCTTCGTCGTAGCTTGATTCATTCTGAATATGTTCCAAAATATCCATATGATTTGTGGATTCCCATGATTCTTCATGTCCGATAGCCCACTCAAGAGCTTCTTGTCGTGTAACATCTTCAGAAATTTGGTTTATTAGCGCAGTAATCTCGTTCATTTGTCTTTCCTATACCCTCCAACTTCATTCTGACCCTCCACTGTAATAGTGGAAGAAGTCAAGAAGTGGTGTAAGAAGTTTAGTCCAGGACTTTTGGATAAGTTCCGGCCTCACATCTTCCCATCCTCTTGATAATCCAATAACAACATCTTTCAAATTAACTTTCTTCAGTTCTGCAGAAATATCTGCACCTTCGGAAGCAACAATTTTTTTTAAAAGCCTCTTGCGGTAATTTAACTTGATCGCTTGAATCACATTTTGGTCCATCGGTTGCACTTAGGGAGTTACATTTGGCGGCAAAAACATTACAATAAGTAGTTCAGTTCAGTTTAGTTCGTACGAGGTAAGATCAGTTCATTTCTCCCCTAAAAAGAAAACGCCTATAAAATAGTTTGCAAAAAAAAATCTGTGTAGAATTTGTAGAAAATATTTAGAATTGACGGAAGGTATTGTGCTGGCCACATCAGATTTCCAATGGTGTAAGAGTTATTGTGTTTTAATTTTGTTTTATTGTTTTGCTCCTAAAATCTAAATTTTTCCGATTTTTTTCAAGAAATTTCTTATTTTTTTAAAGTATCTGTAGTATTTATATGTCATATTCGAGTTATATTAGTTATTTTAATTAATAAATTATTTAATTGTGACTAAAAATATAATGGTCAATAAAAATTATGTGTTTGGCGAGGCCCTGATACAACGCAAAGCAATGTTGTATAAAATAACCAACAGAAATACAAATACAAAGTATTAACTTAACCATGTATAAACAGAATTATCTATTAACTTGTTATATTATGTATTTTATTTAACTTTAACCTTTCCAGAGTTTCGTTTGGTAATTAATTATTTAATCACCTTGATGGAAATGTTTTGGGTGAAACGACATTATAAAGAGTTCTCTATGCAGTGCGAACAAATTGCGCATGGAGTGTATTAATAATAATACCTCTCTATGAATACGGTTATTATCCTAGAGTAGAAAACCATGTTTAGCGGCTGAGTGCAAAGCTTTATAATCGCAGCTTTCATTTTATTTAACCTGGATTATATTGATTTCAACCCCAATCTCTGCCCCAAGCCAAACAATTAATTAGTTATTTAATCATATTTTCCACGTATATTGAATTTGTAATTAATTTTATAACATAATTTAATTCGTATTTTTAATATCTGTTCTATTGTAAGCTGACGCCAGTAATTAGGATGAATATATATATACGAATACATTTTATTTGCATTGTAGTGTGTATGAATATCATGTGTAATTATTAAGCTTTGATGAAAATATATTGAAACTTTATTATACATTTTGTTATATATTAATTAAAATAACAATTTTGTATCAGTTGTTTTAATGGAATTTAATATATTGTATCATTAACAAACAATAGGTACATTGTAGAATAATGACACCTCGCTTAAGTAAATCTGATTTAGAGATCATTGCAACTTGTTATCAAGAAAAAAATCTGTTGTGGCCAGGACAATACCTCTCGCCACTTCCTTTTTTTTGGTTACATAAGTATAGGGCGCGAACAATTATGTTACATTGTTGGCCTTGACAAGCAGATGTAGGGGCCCGTTTCAGAATGATAATTGGTAATTATGTACATAGATGTCAAATGTCAGAATTTTTCATTAAAAAATTTAACATTTTCTAAATTCACGTAGTTAATTTGTCACCAGGAGAGTGAAATTTACTTGTCGAGGAAAATAAACCACATGGAATTGGAAAATCACTAAATTTAGAATGAGAAATTATGATATTTGACATCTATATACATAATTACTAGCTATCATTTTAACATGGGCCCCCATATCTGCTTGTCAAGACCAACAAAGTCACATGACTGCTCACGCCCTATTGTATTTAACATTTCTTGTATACCTACACTCTACATAAAAAATTATACTTATATCTATTCCTTATATTTAGATTGTTTAATTTTAAATTCATTTTATGAAGAAATTTTGTCCTCTTCTAATTTTTCGAAATGTTTCCAATTCATTGTCAGGATTGACAGTATTTTTGAAGGATATATGTTATAATTTTAAATATTTAACTATTAATACAATAAGAAATAAAATGTATGTAATTCCCAGAAAAAATCTTCAGTAATGTCTCCGGATTTCTGACACTGACATTTATCTGTCAGTTACAAACATTTTAAATTTTCAACTATTTTCCAGGGCATTCTTTCGGCTGTAAAATTTATTATAACAGATTATTTTATATATTATATTTCTTTTATCTCTAAATCTATAGAATATATAATAAAATATTTAAATGTATCGAATAGAGAATTAAATTTTCTTTAATATTACCAAGAAAAATTTTCAAAAAATATAATTTAGAAGATTTGTTTTTAAGAACCTTCTACTTCTGGTTGTCCAATTATTACTAAAACCTTTTCAGATCTTCCCATGAATGTCCGATTGGGAAATACGTAGTTAAATATAAAGTCTTATAGTTTTTGAGTAATCGTTCTTTCAACATCCCACATAAACACATACACTTACACAGACATCATCGTAAAAATGTTAAAATCGGATTGTAGGGACCTTAAAACGTGCTTAATCATTAAAATCTGGATATGCGATTTTTAGCATGAATCCAATATCTCTCTTAGCGAGAGGTAAAAATAGTGGGGCAAAAAAATATGGAAACTGCTAATATATTCAGATAATTCAAATTGACTGATGTCAGTATCAATAAAAAGTAAATGAATGTATACACGGAAAGATACGGTAAGGAAATAACTCTAGTATAACAAGTTTCTAGAAAGATACAAGAGAGATGATTACATTGGTTTGAACATGTCATGAAGAGATATGAAGAATATATTGGAAGAAGAATGAATAGAAGGTAGAAGAAACAGACGAAGATCAAAAATAAGATGAAAGGATTGTATTACGGAAGACTTGAGAGAAAAGGAACTAAATGTGGACGACACCCAAAACAGAAATGAGCTGAAGAAAAAAATAAAAAATAGCGAACCCTAACGAATGAGAAAAGCTAAAGAAGAAGATGTCAGTGTCAAGTGCAATTTGCATAGTTTGATTATGAAATAATTTACTGGAAATTTAGAATCTTTTGCAAGAAAATTTATGTGTGGAATTTGTACATAACACATAGGATTGACGGATGGTAATGTGCTGGCCACATCAGATTTTTTTAATATTACATATTAAATAGCACATAATTCATAATATTCCAATTATTATTTGCAGAAAATATTTATTGAACGCGCACATTTTCTTTCTTTCTTGAGAGGAGGCTGTGCCTCCTTTGCCTCCTCTGACGAGCCGCCATTTTAGGTAAATATACTCAGTATAAAGATTGAATTTTATTTATAGAGGTCTTCTTACATAAATTTAAATTAATTTGTTGTTTATTGAAATATATTTGCGAAATAAAACCGAAGTCTCCTTCTGCAATGTTTGTATTTTCATGAAGTGCTCTTTGGTCGCTAAACAATGATAAGTGGTGGTGTATATCCTTCAAGTGTACTAACAGTACACGTACAGTGCACAGTACAGCAAATAACACTTCAACAACTCCACCTAGATTTATTAGTTGACTGCAACGTATGTGCTGAAAGTTCAAAGTTTCACACTTTTGAATCGGTGACAAATACGAAATAAAGTACACATATAAATCATCAAAAAAGAATAAAGAAATCTAATGTGGCCAATGGTGTAGATTTTTTTTACAAAGTTATGTATCACGGGGTATATACGGTGACAACACCCTAATTATTTCAAACATACTAAAATATGCTCTACCCTCTACCACATAACATTCTGGAATTAAATAACAAGCTAAATGTCATTGGTAGAAAGGACATAAAA
Organism: Harpalus rufipes; assembly: GCA_951394225.1. Lineage (NCBI taxonomy): Eukaryota > Metazoa > Arthropoda > Insecta > Coleoptera > Carabidae > Harpalus > Harpalus rufipes. The sequence goes on from OX596283.1 coordinate 42,685,442, forward strand.
GAAAAATATTTATAATTGCAAGATTTATCTTACAATTAGGTTAGGTTTGGTTAGGTTAGGCTAATTGCAAGTTAAGAGGTGCAATTATACCTAATTGCCAGATAAAAGTTGCAATTAAGCCTAATTGCAAGATAAAAGTTGCAAGTAAGCCTAATTGCAAGATAAAAATTGCAATTATAAATACTTTTCTTTCCTTTCTACACCTTCGTAGGGTTCTTCTGAGAGTGTTTCGCGGTATTCTTGGTATTTAGAATTGACATGATGCGACGCAGCAACTAGCGGCGAAAATGAGAACTTCTGGGAAGAGTACTCTTTATTTTTACATGTGTCAACATGAGCGATTTAAATAAATCTTGTAAAAAGCGTACAAATCTCACACAAATAGTTGTTTTGGATGTTACTTAAGGATAAAAGACAAAAGTTTAGGATGTTATAGTTTCCCCGAAGAAATAATATTTTTGTTGTAATAATAGCAAATCAAGGCGTTCAACAACGAATGGACAGACGCCAAGCATGGGAATGTTATTCTGTTTCGGAGTGGGAACAAAATAACCGATAATATGAAAATGATTTTGTTTTCGTTTTATTGTATTATAAAACACAATGTATCTGTGAAATAAAGGATAATAATAATAATTTATTTCTAAAAGAGTTGTACAATACAACATATGGAATGACAAGAACAGAATCAAAAAAATCTGATGTGGACACCACACGACTTCCTTGTACGATTATTAAACTATACATATTTTTTTAATAATTAAATTACAAAATATTGACAGGCTTAAGCCAAGCTCGAGAAATATTTTGATATAGAACAAAAAATAATTTACTACTATCATTCTTAAATTAACATTAATCTAACCGGGTTCTTTTTAAAGAAAGTTTTGATTACAACTAAGAAATATTTGATTACAACAATGAATATGACTAATTTCACAATAAAAATATAATATTTGTTATTGTACGAATCATAAAATTGCACGTATTTATCGTAATTTGACATGAACAATTTTTTTTTATTTTTTTGTCCTAATCCATAGCAATCTTTATTACAAAAACAAAACGTATATAATTTTTAAATTTACATATCTCGCTTATACAAAGGTCTAATTTAATAATACTTGATATGCTAGACGCAGAAATTAATTCTCTAAAACTTTTATTTGAAGCATTTATTTCTAAAATCAAAATAAAATCATTTTATTCAAGAAAAACTGTTAACAACTTCAAGTAATGTACCACTTCCGGTTAGCCTATTTTAACCAAAATCTATTATAGTATTTCGATTGACATAAAAGTCTTGTATACCAAATTTGAAAAGTTTTGGATTATATTTTAAAACAGTTTTTCATTAAAATCTATTATAGGCTTCATGTAAAGTGGAAATGGTGTAATAACCAGAAAGGGAGGTGCACAACTAGATGTTATAGCAGTCCTAAATACAAAATTTCAACTTTCTACGGCTTACCGTTTTTGAGTTATGCGAGATACGTACGTACGTACGTATAGACGTCACGACGAATTTAGTCAAAATGGATTCAGGGATGATCAAAATGGATATTTCCGCTGAAATTTTTCGAGATTACAATACTTCCTTTACTTACGTACAAGGAAGTAAAAAGTAATGCAGACTAAATAGATATTTTCACACGTAATATAACAAGTGATATGATTATCATCGATAATATTCTCGAGTGAAACCGAGTTGCTGCTTCGGATTCAAGAGCAGTATTTTCGATTTTTAATCATATCACGAGCTTATATTTAATGAGAGAATGTAATGAATTTTTGTAACACATTGTGTGCGCTACTAACCTAACTTTTGATAAACATTCTCATATTAATAATTTATAAAAAACTGTTGAATTATGGGTATATTATTTGACAGACGTGGATAAAATATATAATCTCCCGGTAAATACAGTACAAAAGGATATAGTAATGAAATATTTTTTCTATTCATTTTGTTGAAATCATCTAATTTTCACCTCTACCACTTATTCAAAATCTAGTGTGCCAAGATAAAACAAAAGAAATCCCTCTAACAAATTGATGGCGGTCGTTGAGTGCCCATCAGCCCATAATATCCCCACTTTAGGTTAGCTAATGCTCCGACTCGACGCCTCTGGGCGCCGTTAACTTATAGGCCGACAATCACTAGATGGCGGTTCTTTAAGAGGTAGTTACAGGCAAAGAACAATAAAGTAGCCGAAAACATTCGTCCGGACATTTGGAGAGAGCTTGAGCAGTTTAACAGCGAAGAAATACGGGGGTAATTCGATGAAGAGATGTGTTGGAGTTGGAGTCGAGTTATTCATGAGGGTGCGTTTTCTATTTTCATTAGAGTTTAATGGAGTAGACTTTGATGTAATTGAGAGGTTGGAAAATGTACTAAAAACAAAATTGCGCAGAAAGAACGGAATTAGGTCTAATTGCCTGTTTAAACCAGATCTAGCTGGAATTGAAAGGGTACTATATTGGTGACAATTCTGATGAGTTCCATTTTCTCAGGTTTTGTTTAAGGTAGTTGTCATTTGTTCTATGTTCAAAATAAAAATTAAGCTAATGCGGTTTATATTTGCAATAACTTATATTTTCTAACATTATATCATTATATTATATACACAGATTGCATCAAAATAGTTAAAAGCTAATATCAAACACTGTAACAGATGAATTTTCTTTATTTTTCCGTAGAAAAGTTTTTTTTTTTGTTATTAAAAAAATTACAGTTTTTAAAATTTTACACAGGTTTGCATTAATACTTTTTGAATATATTTTATGGATAAATTTATAAAATTATCTATAATTTTAATCCCGGAGCCTATGTTTTAAACACAACACCATGGTTACACAATTCAGATCTCAAATGAATGTAAATGACAGATATATGTCACTGTCAACAAACTAGTCATTTCAAATAAATAGTAACGTTTTAAAAAGAAAATAGCAAATGCGGAACAATAATTATATGGAAAGGAACTGAATACAATTTCCAGCATAAGTAAATATGTAGGTATATATAATATATCATAACGGCATATTAGCCATTGCTGAGTGAGCCACTGCTTTGTACACAGATGTGATAATAATTATGACATATTTGTACCGTGTTGGCGTTTACCAGGCGTCACTTCTCGCGAATCTGGGAAACCGAATTCGATCCCAACCGACGCCAAATATTTTAGAGTTTTAAATGGCTCAAAATTGAGCCAACAATGAATATAGGTAAGTATATATAAATAAAATAAATATATCATCACGGCATATTACCCATTGCTGGGTGTGCCAATCTGCTTTGTAACGTTTACCAGGTGTCACCTCACAAGCACTTATTGCTGGCGTCATTTTTGTGCCATTTAAAATTCGAAATATTTGGCGTCGGTCGGGATCGAATCCGGTATTTAAATTTAATTTTAAATGTGTATATGATTAAAAATTAGATTATACGGGAAGTATTTATTGTGTTGGCCACATCAGATTTTTAACGTAGGATTCTACCACATGTATTTTTATGTATTCCATATCTCGGATGAATCTTATTAATCCCGAAGTTTTCCTTTGGTGTGATTTCTGTTAAATTCAGTAGTGTGGTTTGCTTAGTATTTATGAGGGTACAAAAGATACTACTGTGTTATTTCTCAGACTCTAATATTCTTTCAATCCTTTAAAAATAATTTTATCGTTTATATACTTTTTGTTCATTTTTTATTCATTAATTGTATATTCAAATCAAACGACTGTTAATTCATTTCTCAGTATTTTAAATTACATATAATTAATTAAAGATCAACAAAACCAAACTGTATAAAAATATTTGCGTTCTGAAGAACATTCTTTTTCATCTGTTGAACTAATTAGAGCTCTAATTTGCGGTTTAATATTTATATTACAAAACAAAATGGAAATATTTTTACATTTCTCATTTGGTGTGCTCGAGGCGAATAATGCAGCCATAGCTGATTAAAGGAATCAGAGGAAAATTACGTTCCAGAGAAACATAGCTCGCTATCAAGTAGTCGGAGGCTGTTCGTGTTCTCTCGACGCCTGCAGCGAACTAACTTTTCTTACAGAATTTAATATTCTGTAAATTATTTCACGCTAATAAGAATCGCCAAATCGTTACGGACAAGTTCAGAAGGCAGGGTTATATTCACGGAGATAATTGAATTCAGTGTAAATTAAATCTTAAAAAAAATAGTTGAGAGATAAAAAATTGGCATTTTGTTTACAATAAGTAATCAGTATTTTTTACAAGCTTTTATTAAAATATATTAAATTGATGTGTGTTTCAAGTCCATTAGATATATGGAAGTGAGTCAAAATTAGATAACAAGATTTGACAACAAATAAGTTATACTTTGTTAAAATTTAAATTCGTGAAATCAACCTTTGTCAATAATACCTATATATTTTTATTTAATCAAAAACATGGTTAAATACCATATTTTATTTGATATTTGACAGCTGGCAGATTATTTTTGTTAGTTTTATGAACTAGTCAACATTTACATTATATATTTTATACGTATAAAAATGTTGATTTTAATTTAATTTTTCTTTAATTCTCAAATAAATATTGGTACAACGGGCCATAAATCTGGTGTTTAAATAGTAGATAAAAAATACTCAATAGTTATACAACAAGAGGTTAGAAAATAATCGAATATACAGTTGACAGGATGAGATGTGTTTTCAGGTAACACATCGAGTCCGCAAACTGTATATTCAGATGAATTTCGAACCTCGAGTTGTGTATTTTAAGACTATAGAACGAATCAATCTATAGTTATTTTTACGAAATGTCAAATTTTTTACTTGTTTATTTATATCTATGGATGATATGATTTCATATGATTCATATGTTTGCCAAAAATAACCTATGTTATACAGCGTGACTAAAATTGAGCTGTCTGATTAACCTATTTTCCATTGGGATTATTTAATTAGTTCTTCTTGCACATATTTCTTGTCTACAAACTATAAGTTTCTCATAGAGATTATGAGCTCACAACTTGAAACATTGAAATTGTTATACACATAGATTATTTTTCTAGTTACAAACTGCATAAAATAATGATTGATACATTTTGTACTCTGAGGTGAGGTAAAATATAATCAAAAATCTGCTGTGGCCAGCACAATACCTCTCGCTATTTTCATTTTATGTAGCATAGGACGCGAGCAGTCATGTGGCTTTGTTGGCCTTGGCAAGTAAATATAGGAGCCCGTGTTAGAATGACAGCTATTAATAATGTACATAGGTGTCAGGTATTATAATTTTTTATCCAATACATCATGATTTTCCAAATCCATTGGAGTATTTTCCTCGGCAAGTATATTCCATACTATTGATGACAAATAAACATTAGAATATTTTGAAATTTTGAATGAAAAATTATGACATATGACAATTGAGACTTCTATATAAATAATTACTAGCTGTCATTTTGACACGCACCCACAAATCTGCTTGTCAAGGTCAACAAAGTCACATGACTGCTCACGCATTAACGAATTTAACATTTCTTAAACACACAAATAATTGAAATAGTATTTCTTCCTTCGCTCTATGAGAAATTTTGTCCTATTATTCTAATATGTTAAAAATTCTTCAAATTCATTGACAGTATTAGCGGTATTTCTTAAGGATATATGTAATATTAACATACCTATAATTTAAATACATATTTAATTAATAATACAATAATATATATTAAATGTATTCGTCCCTCCTAGAAAAATCTGATTTTTGACACTGACATTTTGCATTTATCTGTCAATTACAAACATTTGAATATCTGAACTGTTTTTTTTTGCAACGAGATTTATTACAACAGATTATTTTATATTATTATATACTATATCTCCAAACCTATACGAGATGTAATAAAAAATTTAAATGTGTCAGATTGAGAATTTAATTTTCTTTAATATTACCAAGAAATTTTTTCAAAAAATAACATTTAGAAGTTTTTTTCAAGAATCTGCTACTTCCGGTTGTTCAATTGTTACCAAAACCTTTTCAGCCCTTCCCATGAATGTCCGATTGGGAAATACGTAGTTAAACAAATAATAAGTCTTATAGTTTTTGAGTAATCGTCCTTCCAACGTCCCACACACATACACACATAAATCCGCACACACACACACACATCATCGTAAAAATGTTAAAATCGGATTGTAGGGCCCTTAAAACTTGCTTATTCAATAAAATCTGGATATGCGATTTTTAGTGTGAATCCAATACCTCTCTTGGCGAGAGGTAAAAAGTTACGAATACAAGATGAGTCTGTTCCTATGAAGCGAAGTATAACATATTTATGTATAAATAACCAAGCCTGTGTCACTTGATCCTGCGAAAATAACATTTTCCCTTCATACGTTATGCACAATGCAATTTATCCTGTACCCACCTCGCAGGATCCGAAACCCATCCTATCTTTATTTGTGTGATGGAGGGATGATGTAAATATGTATTGTTATTTAATGCACAAGTGGCTTGCATCCCAATGTGTTGTTGACTGGAATTTGCATTTTGATGGTCCGAAATGAGGATGATGAGAATGAGATCCAGTAGGCCACGCTTGATACTGACGTCTGAGGTACAAAAAGAAGACGACTGATTATCATGTAATTATGTAAATATGCAACTCATACATATTTTCTCTTTTGCCCAGATGATATCTGAATAAACAATTTATGTGAAATTATGTCAAACCAAAACAAGAAGATTGATAATGATGGTTCTTGTTTTGGAAACTATAACGACGATGCAGATTTTTTTGCGTATTTTATACAATAGCTATTTGTGTATTAAGAGCGCAAAATAGTGCATTGTCGCGTCGCGCGGCATTCTCTCGAAATTGACATGTCCATTTGCGCTCGAAATACAGACAAGATTTTTTCTACAGTCGCCACAGTGGGGTCCTCCACCATAAAAAAAATGTACACTTTGTACGTACACTACTACTCAATTAATAAAAATTAATATAAAGAAAAAACGTCTTTTATATTTAATTTTAATTTATCGTTATTTCCTATTCTTCTTCAATCTAATCTAAACATTTTATACTTTCGTTTTTGTAAATGAATGCCCTATTTTATTTTCACAATAAAGCGGCATTTTTTTTGGTTATGTAATATACCGACAGAGCAGTTATATGTCAGATTGATTTGTAAAGGTGGTAAATGTGTCACTACCGTGCCATTAGTTCCTGACTAAATGTAGACAAGTGACATTTCTCAATATTGTATAGTTAGAAATTTGGACAGCGAACGTTTGAGTTTTGAGTTGACAAAATAGAGCGCAAATGGCTACTTTCTGTGTAGACTGTAGAAAAAGTAAATTATTTTATGTTACATATGTGCTATTTCGGCATCTAGCCGCTTCCTACGTTTTTATGTTTAATTTTTTCATAGTTGGCGTAGATTAATTTTTGAAATATTTATAAACAGTTTTCCTGTTATCGTTTTTTACCTTCCATCACCTTTAGGTTAAAATTCCGATCTTTAGGTAAAGAAGATATTGTCTTTGGTCAAAAAATTCGATAGTGAGTTTCTAATGAATAAGCACGTTTTGGAGTTCATAGAATACGAATTTACTATTTTTACGATATGTCTGTGTGTATGTGCGCGCGTCTTTGAGGGTATGTGACGCTCGTCTCGGATCGCTTAACTCCAATACCACGATTCCAAAAATTATATTTTTTTCGTTTTCCTCGAGTTTAGATCCATAAGCAGACATAATTAGATTTTGATTATAATTGGTCCAGTGTAAGTACCCTCATTTGCAACTTTTAACAGTTTTTCTTGACAAAACGCAGTTAAATAT